>OX336392.1:68865102-73665102 GCA_946902985.2 Meconema thalassinum
GCAATTCCAGTTCAATGCCTGTGTAAAGGAGCATTGCCTCGAAACTTAAACCAGGCGAAGTAAAAAAGTGTGCAGCATCCACTCGGTGTGTTTCTAGTGTTTTGTTTCTAAAGGTTTCAAAGCTGTCTGCAAGAAGGAGTACATCTGAAGTTAGGTAGAGGTCACTATATTCCCCTAGAGTTTTAATGTTGAACTGATTCCAGACACTTTTGGCATGTTCATAGTCTTCTTGACTAACATCTTCTTGACTTAATTTGTTAAAGAATGCCTCTTTTGGAGGTAAACACGTTTCACTTAACTTTTCCCATGAGTCAATGTAGTCATAACAAAATACCCCTTTACGAGTCATGAGCATTGCATTTTCTTTTCCAAAGTACTTGTCTGTTTCAGGGTATGATGTTAAGTTGGAAACTAAGTTTTCCAAACTACTCGGCATTAACCGAAACGTATCCACAAATCTAAGCTTAACATTTCCTACATATTTGGTAAAGGAAATGTACTTTTCTTTGGAGTTAGCGATAACATCCACTCTCTCAGTAGTACATCCCAATTGCTTTACAATGAAATTTGCGTCGTAGCCACTCATATTATGTAGAAACACAGGAACGGGGTTTCGTGTTTTACACCTCAAATTACAGTTATTGTGAGCACTTCCACGGTATTCCCCTGTAATATGGCAGTGGTCTCGAACTTTCCAGTCCTCTTTGGTGAATGGTTTTCGACACAAATAACAGGTTTCAGAACATTGGAACTCTGCTTCTTGAGCCTGAGTTAAGGCCTTTGGAACATTTAAGCTGTAAAGTCTATCAATTTCATTAGCTATTGAGATCAAACAGTCCATAAACTTTTCTGCAGCGTCAGGTCCACGATAAATAACAGGTTGGCTTGGAAGATTTGTCTTTATGTGTTCCACAGCGGGTGATGGTTTAACGTATATACCAAAGCTCATAGGAACATGACTCTGGTATGGCACTGTATAACTTGCTTCAGGATTGGGCAAACATGTTTGATAGGGTAAGAGTATACTTTCGAAATCTGCATAGATAACGTAAGGTATTCTTAGCATTTTTTCCACGTTTAAAAATTTGACAATGGGGTTTTTAATAGGCATTTCAACCCTAGCAATGTCATGCTGGACACACAAAGCTCTATGTTCTTTCAATTTTTCCATTCCTTGTTGTCCATATTGATTATCAAAGTGAGTAAAACACCGTTTACACGTATATATCTTATGTTCACGGCGGGTAATCTGATGTGCTACTAGTTTATCAAAATCTTTGATAAAGACGTAGTGGTTCTGGCCGGATGATGAACTTAGCAGAAGGAGGTCGCGATGGTCTTGCATCTCTTGATCCACAACCTTTAGAGGGAACAATTTGTTGTCTTGTTCCAATCCAAATACATTAATGGATATATCGTTGGCTTTTTCAAATTTGGGAATGTCAACTAGCGATGTAGGAAACGATATTACAGAAAAATCATACTTGTTGTCCAGGTCCTTGTATTTACTAATGCGATGAGCATTCTTTTTAACCAGTTTTGCTAAAATGGCATACATAAAACACTTTTCATCATTCAAATTTTCAGGATTAATGCAGGCTTTTCTTGCTTGTATAGCTGCTGGTAATGGAATATATGTGCTTCCACGCAAGGGATTGTACTTATTTATTTTCAATCGTACTCCTTCCACTGCTAACAAAGCCCAATTACTGCCTTTTAGCTCAGATTCCTCCATTTCCGTAGTTAACTTTGTAAATTGTGTTTCCAAGAAACTACTTAAGTCCGTTTCCAAAAATAGGGCCTGATTTCGTGTTTTAAAAGCACGATCTGTAATGTCATTGGTAGATGTATGAATGAATCTACATTCAGCCACAAGATTAACTTTTATCGACTTGTGCATTGCTAGTTCTTTCTGCATAGCTTGTATTATTTGCTGTTTGGACTCTTTAAGGTATGAATTTAAATCCTTGCACGTATCGCAACGAATGAAATAGGATTTAAGTCGACCTTCAAAAGATGTCTCATATTCAATAAGTCCATTTTTGTCAGGGACCAATGACAGTAGGTAATGTTTTGTAGGCTCTGCCTTTTGTCTTTTAGCTGCCGACACAACATTACAACATTCTTCATGACGACGTCCATTGTAGGCATTGTTGAATGTACTACCACAGGTCTTGCACTCATGAAATTCACCACACGATACTTCATGTCGCTTCCTATGATAGTCTCGAAGAAAAGTCTTTCCACACTCTTTACACATATAGCTAGGAATGGCTTCTTCCATTATGATTGTTGATTTCTGCAAACAGCTGCTTACTGCGTATCACAGGGCTAGAGGTTGGTCAGTGAGACGGTCTTTCACGATGTGAACACCGTGAGAGGTAGTAGTCAACTGGTGCTATTCTTGTGAAGGGTCCTCTAATATACCCCTAGTCTAGACCAACAGCTCTTTACAGCGTATGACAAGGCTGTATACTGGACAGTGAGACGGTCTTTCACGATGTGAACACTGTAACAAGTAGTAGTCAACTGATTATATACTTGCTAAGGGTTCTCTAATATACAATAGTCAAGACCAACAGCTACTTACTGAGTAGTACAAGGCTGTACAATAGTTGTTTTGACAGTCTTTCACGATGTGGTCACTGTGAATAATGGTAGTAGTCAACTGATGATATTCTTGATAAGGGTCCTCTAATATACCCCTGGTTAAGGGTAACAGCTGTTCACCGCTTATGACAAGGCTAAAGACTGGTTACTTCAACGGTCTTTCACAATGTTAACACTGTGACAGGTAGTAGTCAACTGAAAATATTCTTATGGCCTACTCAAGGTTATCAGGTACTTACTGCATATCAAAAGGCTGTACACTCATGTGTGTTAGGCACTCTTTTTTGCTAAGGACCCCAATATTCCCTACACAAGGCTATACATGTTAGTTCTAAACACTTAGTGGTTAATTGTATATTCAATTTTTGTACAAAGCTTATACAAGCACGTTTTATGAGGTAAAACTTTGTTAAATAACTGCATGCGACACGCAAAGTATGTTTCCGCTATCTAGCGGTGACTATGAGTACTACTTGAACGACCAGCATGCTACCTAGCGCTCCATTTCAACACTCGCTCACTGAACGATCAGCATGCTATCTAGCGGTCGATAGCAATACTCCTCAACTACCAGCCTGCTATCTATCGGTCAATATGACAACTCACTCAACTACCGACATGCTACATGGCTCTTTTGGTCAGTTTTTTGTTGGCTTTTTTTGGTCAGTTTTTGTTGGCTTTTTTGTTGGCCTTTGTTGGCTTTTGTTGGCTTTTGTTGGCTTTTTTGTTGGCTTTTGTTGGCTGTTGTTGGCTTTTGTTGGCTTTTGTTGGCTTTTGTATTAGCTCTTTCATATTTGCTCTTGCTTGTGGGGGCTTATTATTTGGTCTTGGAAAGTATGTCAGTCCTTTTTTTATGGCTGCAAAATGCTTACAGCCATGTTTGTAAGCAGCAACAACAACAACAACAACACACAAAATTCAAAAAAAATCCAAAGTACTCTAAGGTTTATCAATGACTCTCAACTCTTACACTTACCTCTATCCCATGCCTAGTCAAAAAAGTAGTGTATTTTTCAAATTTTTCAAAAAAATATTTGGAAAGTAGGCTATATCATTAAACTAAAAATCCTGAAAAGACATATGTTAACTCCAACACCTACCTCTATACCACTCTCAGTCCAAAAATAATGTATTTTTCAAATTTTCCAAAACATATTTCCGAAAATGGGTTATATTTCCGAAATTAAAAAGTTAACAAAACATGTTTGTTTGACATAAATGAATGGCCTTTGCCTCCTCTACCACTGTACCAAGTCCCAGGTCTCCAGGACAAAAAAAAAAAAATTTTTAAAGGGTTTTATTTCCAAAATTAGGAATTTTACAAAAAAGTTTGTTTGACATAAATGAATGGCCTTTACCCCCTCTACCCCCACACTAAGTCTCATGTCTCTAGGACAACAAAAATAAAATTTTCAAAATGGGCTTATATTTCCAAAATTAGGAATTCTACAAAAAAGTTTGTTTGACGTAAATCAATGGTCTTTACCCCCTCTATTCCAACACCAAGTCTCAGGTCTCTAGGTCAACAAAAATAAAATTTGGAAAAAATGGTCACTATTTTGGAAACTAGGAATTCTACAAAAAAGTTTGTTTAACATAAATGAAAGGTCTCTATCCCCTCTACTTGTAAACCAAGTTCCAGGTATGTGAGACAAAAATGAAAAAAGTTCAATTGGGAAAGTAGGCGATTTTTCATATAACCAAACATTCAAAAATGTGTTCATTGGGCTGCAAATAATGGCCTCTATGTCCTTTATTTTTATAATAAAACGTTTTTATTTTTTTCATTTTTTTGAAAAAAGTTCAATTTTGAATTTTTTATAATTTAGAAACTAAAGAGTTTTCAAAAAATTTTGTTTGACATAAATGAATGGTCTTGACCCCCTCTACCCCCAAAATAAATTTCAAGTCTCTAGGACAAGAAATAACAGTAGTGGAGTAGTACGGGTTCTGCTTTACTTGGCGTGGCCGCCATGTTGGTTTATTGGGCACAGGAGTGTCAAGTGAAGCAGAACCCGTACTACTCCACTACTGTTATTTCTTGTCCTAGAGACTTGAAATTTATTTTGGGGGTAGAGGGGGTCAAGACCATTCATTTATGTCAAACAAAATTTTTTGAAAACTCTTTAGTTTCTAAATTATAAAAAATTCAAAATTGAACTTTTTTCAAAAAAATGAAAAAAATAAAAACGTTTTATTATAAAAATAAAGGACATAGAGGCCATTATTTGCAGCCCAATGAACACATTTTTGAATGTTTGGTTATATGAAAAATCGCCTACTTTCCCAATTGAACTTTTTTCATTTTTGTCTCACATACCTGGAACTTGGTTTACAAGTAGAGGGGATAGAGACCTTTCATTTATGTTAAACAAACTTTTTTGTAGAATTCCTAGTTTCCAAAATAGTGACCATTTTTTCCAAATTTTATTTTTGTTGACCTAGAGACCTGAGACTTGGTGTTGGAATAGAGGGGGTAAAGACCATTGATTTACGTCAAACAAACTTTTTTGTAGAATTCCTAATTTTGGAAATATAAGCCCATTTTGAAAATTTTATTTTTGTTGTCCTAGAGACATGAGACTTAGTGTGGGGGTAGAGGGGGTAAAGGCCATTCATTTATGTCAAACAAACTTTTTTGTAAAATTCCTAATTTTGGAAATAAAACCCTTTAAAAATTTTTTTTTTTTGTCCTGGAGACCTGGGACTTGGTACAGTGGTAGAGGAGGCAAAGGCCATTCATTTATGTCAAACAAACATGTTTTGTTAACTTTTTAATTTCGGAAATATAACCCATTTTCGGAAATATGTTTTGGAAAATTTGAAAAATACATTATTTTTGGACTGAGAGTGGTATAGAGGTAGGTGTTGGAGTTAACATATGTCTTTTCAGGATTTTTAGTTTAATGATATAGCCTACTTTCCAAATATTTTTTTGAAAAATTTGAAAAATACACTACTTTTTTGACTAGGCATGGGATAGAGGTAAGTGTAAGAGTTGAGAGTCATTGATAAACCTTAGAGTACTTTGGATTTTTTTTGAATTTTGTGTGTTGTTGTTGTTGTTGTTGCTGCTTACAAACATGGCTGTAAGCATTTTGCAGCCATAAAAAAAGGACTGACATACTTTCCAAGACCAAATAATAAGCCCCCACAAGCAAGAGCAAATATGAAAGAGCTAATACAAAAGCCAACAAAAGCCAACAAAAGCCAACAACAGCCAACAAAAGCCAACAAAAAAGCCAACAAAAGCCAACAAAAGCCAACAAAGGCCAACAAAAAAGCCAACAAAAACTGACCAAAAAAAGCCAACAAAAAACTGACCAAAAGAGCCATGTAGCATGTCGGTAGTTGAGTGAGTTGTCATATTGACCGATAGATAGCAGGCTGGTAGTTGAGGAGTATTGCTATCGACCGCTAGATAGCATGCTGATCGTTCAGTGAGCGAGTGTTGAAATGGAGCGCTAGGTAGCATGCTGGTCGTTCAAGTAGTACTCATAGTCACCGCTAGATAGCGGAAACATACTTTGCGTGTCGCATGCAGTTATTTAACAAAGTTTTACCTCATAAAACGTGCTTGTATAAGCTTTGTACAAAAATTGAATATACAATTAACCACTAAGTGTTTAGAACTAACATGTATAGCCTTGTGTAGGGAATATTGGGGTCCTTAGCAAAAAAGAGTGCCTAACACACATGAGTGTACAGCCTTTTGATATGCAGTAAGTACCTGATAACCTTGAGTAGGCCATAAGAATATTTTCAGTTGACTACTACCTGTCACAGTGTTAACATTGTGAAAGACCGTTGAAGTAACCAGTCTTTAGCCTTGTCATAAGCGGTGAACAGCTGTTACCCTTAACCAGGGGTATATTAGAGGACCCTTATCAAGAATATCATCAGTTGACTACTACCATTATTCACAGTGACCACATCGTGAAAGACTGTCAAAACAACTATTGTACAGCCTTGTACTACTCAGTAAGTAGCTGTTGGTCTTGACTATTGTATATTAGAGAACCCTTAGCAAGTATATAATCAGTTGACTACTACTTGTTACAGTGTTCACATCGTGAAAGACCGTCTCACTGTCCAGTATACAGCCTTGTCATACGCTGTAAAGAGCTGTTGGTCTAGACTAGGGGTATATTAGAGGACCCTTCACAAGAATAGCACCAGTTGACTACTACCTCTCACGGTGTTCACATCGTGAAAGACCGTCTCACTGACCAACCTCTAGCCCTGTGATACGCAGTAAGCAGCTGTTTGCAGAAATCAACAATCATAATGGAAGAAGCCATTCCTAGCTATATGTGTAAAGAGTGTGGAAAGACTTTTCTTCGAGACTATCATAGGAAGCGACATGAAGTATCGTGTGGTGAATTTCATGAGTGCAAGACCTGTGGTAGTACATTCAACAATGCCTACAATGGACGTCGTCATGAAGAATGTTGTAATGTTGTGTCGGCAGCTAAAAGACAAAAGGCAGAGCCTACAAAACATTACCTACTGTCATTGGTCCCTGACAAAAATGGACTTATTGAATATGAGACATCTTTTGAAGGTCGACTTAAATCCTATTTCATTCGTTGCGATACGTGCAAGGATTTAAATTCATACCTTAAAGAGTCCAAACAGCAAATAATACAAGCTATGCAGAAAGAACTAGCAATGCACAAGTCGATAAAAGTTAATCTTGTGGCTGAATGTAGATTCATTCATACATCTACCAATGACATTACAGATCGTGCTTTTAAAACACGAAATCAGGCCCTATTTTTGGAAACGGACTTAAGTAGTTTCTTGGAAACACAATTTACAAAGTTAACTACGGAAATGGAGGAATCTGAGCTAAAAGGCAGTAATTGGGCTTTGTTAGCAGTGGAAGGAGTACGATTGAAAATAAATAAGTACAATCCCTTGCGTGGAAGCACATATATTCCATTACCAGCAGCTATACAAGCAAGAAAAGCCTGCATTAATCCTGAAAATTTGAATGATGAAAAGTGTTTTATGTATGCCATTTTAGCAAAACTGGTTAAAAAGAATGCTCATCGCATTAGTAAATACAAGGACCTGGACAACAAGTATGATTTTTCTGTAATATCGTTTCCTACATCGCTAGTTGACATTCCCAAATTTGAAAAAGCCAACGATATATCCATTAATGTATTTGGATTGGAACAAGACAACAAATTGTTCCCTCTAAAGGTTGTGGATCAAGAGATGCAAGACCATCGCGACCTCCTTCTGCTAAGTTCATCATCCGGCCAGAACCACTACGTCTTTATCAAAGATTTTGATAAACTAGTAGCACATCAGATTACCCGCCGTGAACATAAGATATATACGTGTAAACGGTGTTTTACTCACTTTGATAATCAATATGGACAACAAGGAATGGAAAAATTGAAAGAACATAGAGCTTTGTGTGTCCAGCATGACATTGCTAGGGTTGAAATGCCTATTAAAAACCCCATTGTCAAATTTTTAAACGTGGAAAAAATGCTAAGAATACCTTACGTTATCTATGCAGATTTCGAAAGTATACTCTTACCCTATCAAACATGTTTGCCCAATCCTGAAGCAAGTTATACAGTGCCATACCAGAGTCATGTTCCTATGAGCTTTGGTATATACGTTAAACCATCACCCGCTGTGGAACACATAAAGACAAATCTTCCAAGCCAACCTGTTATTTATCGTGGACCTGACGCTGCAGAAAAGTTTATGGACTGTTTGATCTCAATAGCTAATGAAATTGATAGACTTTACAGCTTAAATGTTCCAAAGGCCTTAACTCAGGCTCAAGAAGCAGAGTTCCAATGTTCTGAAACCTGTTATTTGTGTCGAAAACCATTCACCAAAGAGGACTGGAAAGTTCGAGACCACTGCCATATTACAGGGGAATACCGTGGAAGTGCTCACAATAACTGTAATTTGAGGTGTAAAACACGAAACCCCGTTCCTGTGTTTCTACATAATATGAGTGGCTACGACGCAAATTTCATTGTAAAGCAATTGGGATGTACTACTGAGAGAGTGGATGTTATCGCTAACTCCAAAGAAAAGTACATTTCCTTTACCAAATATGTAGGAAATGTTAAGCTTAGATTTGTGGATACGTTTCGGTTAATGCCGAGTAGTTTGGAAAACTTAGTTTCCAACTTAACATCATACCCTGAAACAGACAAGTACTTTGGAAAAGAAAATGCAATGCTCATGACTCGTAAAGGGGTATTTTGTTATGACTACATTGACTCATGGGAAAAGTTAAGTGAAACGTGTTTACCTCCAAAAGAGGCATTCTTTAACAAATTAAGTCAAGAAGATGTTAGTCAAGAAGACTATGAACATGCCAAAAGTGTCTGGAATCAGTTCAACATTAAAACTCTAGGGGAATATAGTGACCTCTACCTAACTTCAGATGTACTCCTTCTTGCAGACAGCTTTGAAACCTTTAGAAACAAAACACTAGAAACACACCGAGTGGATGCTGCACACTTTTTTACTTCGCCTGGTTTAAGTTTCGAGGCAATGCTCCTTTACACAGGCATTGAACTGGAATTGCTACAGGATTACGATCAGATTCTTTTAATCGAGTCTGGAATACGTGGAGGCATATGCCAGGTGTCTCATCGGTATGCTGAAGCTAACAATAAATACATGGAAACCTATGATTCTGAGAAACCATCGCAGTTTATTACCTATGATGATGCCAACAACCAATACGGGTGGGCTATGTGTCACTCCCTTCCTTATGGTGGATTTCAGTGGGTTTCTCCAGATACTGTTGATCTAGAAAAACTAAAGAAAGACGATCCTGTGGGATACATTCTAGACGTTGATGTTGATTACCCATCTGACCTTCATGATCTACACAACGATTTACCTTTCCTACCAGAGTGTACACAACCTAAGGATTCGTCTCTGAAAAAACTAATTCCTCATCTTGGAAATCGAAGGCGATATGTTGTTCACTACATGGCATTAAAACAGGCTTTAGATCATGGAATAAAATTGATAAAAATTCATCGTGTGTTAAAGTTTAAACAAAGACCTTGGTTAAAGGCATACGTTGATTTTAATAACAACCTTCGAAAACAAGCCAAAAATGATTTTGAGAAAAATCTGTACAAATTATTCAACAATGCCATTTTTGGGAAAACAATGGAAAATATCCGTAAAAGAATAGACATACGTCTTGTGACTGACAGCAAAAAGGCAGAAAAGCTAATAGCAAAGCCGACATTTATCGACAGAACAATTTATGGCCCTAACCTAGCTGCTTTCCACATGTCTAAACGTAACATTGTATTCAATAAGCCTATATATATTGGAATGTGTATACTGGATATTTCAAAAACTCTCATGTATTCCCACCACTATGATGTCCTGCTACCCTATTATGGCATGAACAATATTAAACTCATGTATATGGATACTGACTCGTTCATATATTTGGTTAACACCCCAGATGTATATCAAGACAAGTTGGATTTCCTACAACACCTGGACACATCAGATTATCCTACTAATCACATATGTTACTCTACATCAAACAAGAAAACGTTGGGGAAATTTAAAGACGAGGCTTGTGGACAAATTATAAAAGCATTTGTTGGACTTAGAGCTAAAATGTATGCATTAGACATAAATGGTAAAGAAATCAAAAAGATTAAAGGTATTAACAGAGGTGTTGTCAAAAATTGTATAAGCTTTCAAGATTATAAGGATTGTGTCATGAAAAACAATGTAAAAAGAATACCAATGAACATTATCGCTTCTAAACAACATGACATATCATCTATAAGACTAAACAAAATTGCTTTGTGTCCTGGTGATGATAAAAGAGTGATTGATGCTGATGGTATAGGTACACATGCCTATGGTCATTACTCAATCATTAACCATGCTTAAAGAGTTAAGTTATGAATATCAAAATCTTCTGCCTGCAACTAGCAAATACATAAAACAAAACAATTTAGGAAATAAAACAATAGCACTACAAAAATAAAAATAAAACAAAATAAGAAATGGCATTCATAATCAAAAATAAATAAAATAGAAAACAAAATAAAAACAAGTGTACAATTTATAACAATAAGGAATATATATAAAAATGTATTATGTGTAAATAGTGTACATGTATTTAAATAAAAAAATATTGTACCGTATGGAAACTGCTTGTACATTTTTTATTACTACTCACCTCTCTCCACTCCTAATGCAAAATGAACATGTAAAACACAAATTGGAAAATCCATGTTTCCATATTGACAAAATAAAAAAAAACCATTAAACTGAAATTTTAAAAACTGTAAATGGGAATTTGGTAAATTGACAAATGTGTAAACAACAAATTGGAAAATCCATGTTTCTATATCATGAAATTGAAAAACTTTAAACTGACATTTTAAGAACTGTAAATGGGAAATTGTGAAATTGATAAATGTGTAAACAACATAATGCAAAATCCATGTTTCCATGTTATGAAATTGAAAAACTTAAAACTAACATTTAAAAAAATGAAAATGGGGAATTGGAAAATTGTCATATGTGTAAACAACAAATGAAAAAAAAAACGGTTGGGGTAGTTATCATATTGTACAGTAACCTATAAAACTAGCATAAGGATAGTTGCTTGTACCCTTATATACTTTGTGTATGTGCATTAGCCTTTGAATTAGCTTAAGTTAGGTTTGGCAAAGTTAGGTTTGGTGAGGTTAGGTATGTGACCTAGTAGTTTACTCTTTTCGGAAAATGTAAAAAGTAAAATCTAAAATCAAAAAATCTTAAATTTAAAATGTAAAATCTAAAAAAAACTAACATCTAAAATACAAAAAATCAAAAATGTAAAATGTAAAATCTAAAAAATGTAAAATGAAAAAAATCAAAAATCTAAAATGTTAAAACATAAAATCTAAAATCTTTAAATGAGGTTTCTGTGGGTTAGGTTAGGTTAGGTTATAACTAAGTTTATTATTTGTGCTCTCTCATTTGCTCTTACATTTTTGCTCTCACTTTGAAGTTTGGTTATGTTAGGTTAGGTTAGGTTAGGTTAGGTGTGGTTAGGTTATAACTAAGTTTATTATTTGTGCTCTTACATTTGCTCTCACTTTTTTCTCATACTTTTTGCTAAATTTTTTTCGCTTGCAATTTTAAATTAGGTAGGTTACGTTAGGTTAGGTTAGGACAGGTTAGGTGAGGTTAGGTTAGGTGAAGTCAGGTTAGGTTATAACTTAGTTTATTATGTGTGCTTTCACATTTGCTTTTATATTTGCTTTGACTTTGAAGTTAGGTTAGGATAGGTTAGGTTAGGTTAGGTTAGGTTAGGTTAGGTGAAGTTGGGTTAGGCAGAATTGTTGAGGTATGAATCAAAAGCCAGCTCTTGTCAGTTTTGCCTCACAAGGCTGAGTGTACCCCGTTCCACTCATGAGACCAGAAATTAAATTTCTTGGCAGAGCCGGGATTCGAACCTCAGGAATGACCTCCAAGAATGCTAGCCACTACACCAAAAAGTGGACAATATAAGGCTGGTCTTGATTATACATGATCAATTAACAATTACCTAATAATAATAATAATAATAATAATAAATATTCCATTTGGCAACTACACGGCCGACCTCTCCCTGTGACGTAATCCACGGTCTCAGGCCGTGGCGGCCATTTTGCCCAATAGCCCCTGTGCCAGCTCTGAATGAAACCTCCATAAGAATAACATAGAGTGATTGCGCGCGGCGGCCATCTTGCCCATTAGCCCCTGTGCCAGAACCGGCTTATTTATCCTACTGAGATGGTATGTGCAGTAAGACGTCTTGTTATATTTCCTGTGTCATATTACAGACATGGCAGAGAGCGCACAGATCTGTTGCTATTACTAACGCTGCAGTAATTTGAAACCGCAAGTGTTCATTAAGACAATGGGTGATGATCATGTAAAGTTAACAGTTATTGGATATTACACAGGTGTTCCTTCCGGTGTCTTGTTGCTGACATTTCAGAGAGCGCACACTGTTGTTGCTATGACTGACGCTGCAGTAATTTAAAACCTCAGGTGTTGATCAAGACAATGGGTGATGATCATGCAAAGTCAGCAGTCATTGGATACCACACAGGTGTTCCTAGTGTACTTTGGACTCTCAGCTGTATTGGGAAAGGAATTGCAATGATCTGCAAAAAACTGCTGACACGAGTGATGAGAGTTTATATAAGAGGGGTGTCATATATTTCCCTACTGTCAGTCTTTATTACTCGCTTTGAGTGAACAGTGCTCTATTACTGCTCAAGAGTTGTAAAAAAAGCCTTTTTGGTAGAAAATCATTAAATTATTTTGCAAGGTAAGTACTTATTATTAATGGATTGTAGTCTTTTATTACTAATTGATGTTGAAGTTATTGATTGGAATGTATTTATTGATTGATTGATTGATTTGTTTACAGATAATTGGGTACCTGTAGGTTACCAGATTCCTACAATCTGTTCATTCAGTGGCAGCAGTTGATAAATTATAAAAAGGTAAGTGCCCCTCTAATAACTTTTAAACAGTTAGAGTGATATTTTCCAATGTTCACCACTACATGTCAGTGAAAATGGTATATTTGGCAGTCAAAAGTTGGATCTACTTAACCATGGTGTGTAAAGCTAATTTTGTTGGTTAGATTTTGATTACCGCTCTATTAAGTCTGAATGTTCATTGTTAGGTGTCAGTGACAGAGGGAATATTTAAAGACTTAACCTCAGTTCACCTAACATAACATAACTTTACCTAACTTAACCTTGACACGTGACATGTTGTACAAGTTTAAACTTGTTTTAAGACTGGCTATGACGTCACACTTAGCTCACTTAACTGACGATCGCTGGTTTCTATCACGTGACATGTTCTACAAGTTTAGACTTGTTTTAAGACTGGCTATGACGTCACACTTAGCTCACTTAACTGGTGATCGCTGGTTTCTATCAAGTGACATGTTCTACAAGTTTAGACTTGTTTTAAGACTGGCTATGACGTCACACTTAGCTCACTTAACTGGTGAACGCTGGTTTCTATCACGTGATATGTTCTACAAGTTTAGACTTGTTTTAAGACTAGCTATGACGTCATACTTAGCTCACTTAACTGGCGACTGCTGGTTTCTACCACTCTATCAAGTTCCAATGTTCATCGCTAGGTGTCAGTGACAGTGGTATATAGCAACCCCAGTTAGAACTACATGAAGTTAGACTTGCTAGGAGTTCACAGATCGATTTAAATACCCTGCTATAACCATTGACTGGAATATAATTAAACTATCTATATTGTACTTTTGTTTTATCATTTATTAACATTTATGATTTCTTTCTTTTATAGGTAATTTCGAAAGTGATCATCATGTTCAAGTGTGGTGACTGTAAGAAACAGTTCTCAAGACCTGACAACCTTCAACGACACGCAAATGCTAAACATGACATTAAAATGTTTGTGTGCAGTCATTGTGCTATGACATTTAACAGACAAGATAGCCTTGGACGGCATGTAAATTTAATGCATGTCAGTTCAGCACCTTTTTCATGTTCAGTTTGTGATCTTGGTTTTTCTGCTGAAAAGCGATGTCAATCCCACATGGTTGAAGTGCATGGGGAACAACAGGAATTAAAAACTGTAAAACCATCAACTAGCACGGAACCTTTAAATGAATGTAATGCTAAAAGCGTAAACGTTCTCAAGATTGTGAAAATAGTTGTGCATCAAAAAGAAAGAAGAATGGTGAACCTTCAATAACACATTGTGATGTATGTAATATTGATATACCTTCTTCAATCATTCATGGACATTTACGCAGTATTCAACATAAAATAACACTTGCCATGAAAGAAATTCTAGAAATGTTCAACAAATTGGTAGTGCATTTAAAAGTCGAATTGCTAGTTATAGACTTCATAGTGAAGAAAAAACTCAAAGTATTGAATCAAATAATTTTTAAAAAATGTTCAACCTACTGTGTTTGGCTTGGTAGGTAATGTTTTATTAGAGCATAAAACATTTAAAATGAATTTTGAACTTTTTGGCCTCTATGTAAAAACTGGGAGCGAAGGTGAAATTACGGATATCAAATCTTTTAATACAAAAAACGTAATTGTTAGTGAATCAACTAATATTAGTGATATATCAAAATATTTCAAGTGCTATCATCGTGAAGAGTGAAGAGTTCCAGGAAAGGGAGTCGGGCTGGGCATTGGTTGAAGTACTTTATTTAGAAACCAACATGAATAAATATAATCCCCTTCGAGCATCATCATACATTGATTTGCCAGCATTGATCAAACGTAAGAAAGCTGTTGTGAACGTTATGAATAATGATGACGCATGCTTTGCATGGGCTGTAACCTCAGCTCTCCATCCAGCAGTGGGACATGTGGAGAGAACATCATCATATCCTCACTATTCCTCAGTGTTAGATTTAAAAGAAATGGAATTTCCTATGGCGATAAAAGACATTAAACGTTTTGAAGAGCTGAACAATGTAAGTATTAATGTTTATGAAATTGAAAATAAGAGTATAGTTGGTCCTCTATATTATACTCAGGAAAAAAAGGATGCTCATGTAAATTTACTATACATAACCGAAGGTGAAAATGATCACTATTGCTGGATAAAACATTTCAGTAGACTTGTTGGTAGTCAGCTATCAAAATATAAGACTAAAAAGTGGTTGTGTGATGGCTGTTTGCTATATTTCAGAAAAGAGGACCAACTAACTCAACATCAAAAATGGGGGTGTAATCATGTGTGTACGGTATTACCGACTCTTAAAAATAACATTCTAAAATTTAAGGATTATGAGAAACAGCTTCGAGTACCATTTGTTATATATGCTGACTTCGAAGCTTTGCTAAAACCATTTAATACATGTTCATCGAATCCAACCCAACCTTTCACCAACACTACTCACATTCATGAACCTTTTAGCTTTGCATATTATATTAAATGTAGTTACGATGACTCTTTAAATAAGTTTGAGCTCTATAGAGGACCTGATGCACCTTAAGTTTTTATGGAAAGGCTTGAGAAAGATGCCATCCGTATATCCTCTATTTTAAATACGATCATTCCAATGGAGCCACTAACTTCATTAGAGCATATGAATTTTGAAACTGAAACTAATTGTTTTATATGTGGTGAATGTTTATATACAGACAGGGTTCGCGATCATGACCATTTAACAGGAAAATATCGTGGTGCTGCTCACCAAGAATGTAATTTAAATTATAACTAACCCCGTGGCACTACAGCCCTTGAAGGGCCTAGGCCTACCAAGCGACCGCTGCCCAGCCAATTGGCCTGCAGATTTTGGGGTGACGCGTGGTCAGCGCGTCGGGTCCCCTCGGCCGTTAATCTTGGTTTTCATGACCGGGGCACTCTCTCACTGTCAGCTACTCAATTGTCCTCACGAGGTTGAGTGCACCCCGTTCCAACCCTCACGTCAGTTTTAAAATCCCTGACGGAGCCGGGGATCGAACCCGGGGCCTCCGGGTGAGAGGCAGGTGCTCTACCCCAACACCACGGGGCCGGCAATTTAAATTATAGAGTAAGTAAATTCATTCCGGTCATTCTACATAACGGTAGCAAATACGATAACCACTTTATCGTTAAAGAATTTGGAGCTTCAGATGTGAAAATTGATGTTATTGCAAATAATAAGGAACAATACATATCGTTCACAAAATACATCAAAACTAGCAATAAAAAAAACCATTAAACTGCGATTTTTAGATTCATTCCGCTTTATGTCGAGTAGTGTTGATAAGCTGGCTAGTAATTTAAAATCAGATCAGTTTCATGAAATTCAACGTGTCTTTCCTAAAGTAGATGATTTTAATTTGATTCGTCAAAAGGGTATATTCCCTTATGAATATATTAACTGTGTGGAACGTCTTGAGGAGTGTTCTTTACCACTGAAAGATGCATTTTACAGTTCCTTAAACACAAGTCATATCAGTGATCAGGAATATTTACATGCACAACGTGTATGGGCACAGTTTGACATTCAAACTTTAGGAGAATTTTCAGACATATATTTGAAGACAGATGTGTTGTTATTAGCAGATGTTTTTGAAAATTTTCGGAATGTATGTATGAAAACTTATGACCTTGATCCTTGTCAGTATTTCACAGCTCCTGGGTTAAGTTTCAGTTCAATGTTGAAAAAAACGAAAGTAAATGTAGAATTAATGACTGATATAGACATGATCAATTTTATAAAATCATCACTTCGAGGTGGATTAAGCCAATGTAGTGGACGGTACTCTAAAGCGAATAATAAATACATGCCTAGCTACAACCCTTGTGAAGAGTCAAAGTATATTGTCTACCTCGATGCAAATAACCAATATGGTTGGGCTATGAGTCAATATCTACCACGGAAAGATTTTCGCTGGCTGACACAACCTGAAATTGATGTCTTACATGTTGACACTCTTAATGATAACGATGATAAAGGATATATTTTAGAGGTAAATCTTGAGTACCCTAAAGAGTTACTTGATGATCATAATGATTTACCATTTTGTCCTGAGAATATGATATCTCCATACATCACATCACGAACAAAAATGTTAATTGCTAATGTAAATGATAAATGTAAATATGTAATACATTATCAAAACTTGAAACAGTGTCTACAGCATGGATTGAAATTAACTAAATTTCATCGCGTATTGCAATTTCATCAGTCAGCATGGCTCAAACCGTATATTGATCTAAACAATAATTTAAGAACACAGTCAACAAACGCGTTTGAAAAAGATTTTTATAAACTCATGAATAATAGTGTTTTTGGAAAGACTATGGAGAATGTTGATAAACGAGTTGATGTAAAGCTGATAACAAAGTGGGAGAATGATGGTAAAAGGTATGGTGCGAGCAACTTAATAAGCAAGCCTAACTTTCATAGCTGTTCAATTATTCATGAGGATTTAGTTGTAATACAAATGAATCGTCTTAAAGTAACTTACAACAAACCCATATATGTGCGTTACACTATTCTGGAATTATCAAAAACACTTATGTATGAATTTCACTATGATTATTTAAAGAAAAACTATCTTGATAATGCTAAATTACTCTACACAGACACAGATTCTTTTATTTATGAGTTTAAAACTGATGATTTTTACGAGGATATCAAAACTGAGCTAAATAGGTTTGATACAAGTGACTACCCCAAGGATAATATTTACCATTTACCTCTAGTAAACAAAAAGGTTCTTGGGAAATTTAAGGATGAATGTGCTGGTGTTATTATAGACACCTTTGTAGGCACAAAATCTAAATCATACAGCTATATGACAATTAATGATGTAGTAGTAAAAAAATTAAAAGGAATGAAAAAGAATGTTGTTAGTAAAGAGTTAGATATAAGTGATTATAAAAACTGTATAGTTAGTAACCCACCTGTATTATATAAGAAAATGTGTGTATTTAGAAGTAAAAATCATCAGCTACATACTAATTTGTTGAACAAAGTTGCTTTAAGTAATGAAGACAACAAACGATTCATTATACCCAACACATTTAATACTCTTGCTTGGGGAAACAGTCGTATTGACGACTATTACTTTACTTAAGTCTAATGATCACTATATTGTAATATTTGTAGTGTGTTTTATATTGTAATATTTTTTGTAAAAACTGTAAGTAGAATGTATAATGTTAGGCTACAGTAGTTTAGTAAAAATAAGATAAGTAATACATTTTAGTGTAAAATGTTTGCTTTTGTATATTACGAAAAAGATTTTAAAAAATTTACTGAATGTGTGAACTTAACAAGGGGAATGTGAAAAATGTAAAGTGGAAATTGTAAATATCCATGTGTGAAAAAGTGAAATGGCTATCACCACTTTAAAATTAAAAAGACATTGTAATCTGGTAAACCTTGTTTTTTATTTCACAACAACAAAAATGTACAGAATGTGTAAACTAAACAAGGGAATGTAAATAATGAAAAGTGGAAATTGTAAATATCCATGTGTGAAAAAATGAAATGGCTATCACCATTTTTAAAAATTAAAAGATATAGTGATTTAGTGAACCTTATTTATATTTCACAAAAAAATTTACAGAATGTGTGAACTAAACAAGGGGAATGTAAAAAAATGTAAAGTGGAAATTGTAAATATTCATGTGTGAATAAATGAAAATGAAGAAATCACTATCACCATTTTTAGAATTAAAAGACATTGTGATCTGGTATACCTTGTTTTTATTTCACAACAACAAAAATGTACAGAATGTTTAAACTAAACAAGGGGAATGTAAAAAAATGAAAAGTGGAAATTGTAAATATTCATGTGTGAAAAAAATGAAATGGCTATCACCATTTTTTAAAATAAAAGACATTGTGATCTTGTAAACCTTGTTTTATTTCACAACAAATAGAGCTTTACAAAAATAGAATACAAAAGAAATACCAATTCCTCAATCCTTTTCAATGTCCATGTCCACTCATCATTAACTTTCCTTTTATAACACTAATCACAATGAGAGCTGCCAACCTCTCTCCCAATGAGACATCACAGGATGTCAAACGTTGTTTAGCTTTTCAACGATACTTTATCCGCTACACGTCTTAATGCAGGATGACTGTGGTGATAAGAAAGGTGCATGCTTGATCCAAAGGATTAATAGGTATATCACTATGCTGCAAAGGTTCTTCAAGACAAGTTCCAGGACTACACAAATAATAACCAGGTAGGTAGATTTCGAAAGTCAAGTATTGAATTACTTTGTTAATGACGCCATTGCCAGTACAGGTCTGGCATATCCTTTTCCATCGATGGTAAAAAGGTTTGATCTTCCTCCTCCTCCTCTGTGGATGATGTTTGTTGTTGTTGCTTTTTTTCTTCATTACTCCCGTGGTATGAGGAAACAAAGTCTTTACACTGACTTTTATGACCATGATACAGTTTGACCAGCTGACAAGTAGCACACTGTCGCATAGAGGGTATTTTTTGCCATAGCCACTTGCTTATGGTGATCATAATCCGTACATCGTTGCAATTCACTTAACACAGGGTCTTGAGTCCATGATTTTGGTACATGTTGCCAGATTTCTTTCACTGCATTTGCTGCGACATAATAAATGAATGATTTTGGAAGAGCCAATAATTCTTCTTTAGTAAAACTGTCTAGTTTCTTTTTACACACAAAGAACTTTCCAATCGCTTTATCGGTAGCATCCCCTTTCTCCATGGTATCACGTTGATGTTTACACGTCGCTTGTAGAAATCTCACTGGTGTCATTCACAGGTAAACCTTTAGTTTTAATTTTATTTAACAACTCCCAGCAGGCATTGGTGGTTAGCCAATGAAACAATTGCCACACCTGTGCCAGGGCTTTATGGGTAATATTGTCACAGGGGCAGTGATCCATGAGTGTTTGCAGCGAGGGACAGCCCATGTCCATTAAATCGATACATTGACAGTAAGACGCTAAAAATGGTTGTAGCCATTGACGTTTTTCACTACCTTGCACAAATACTACATGGGCAGAAGACAAGGGGGCTTTCATGACCATGTCTAGGTGCTTATATGAAATGGTTCCTTGCTTCCAGTCTAGTTGCATATGAGTTTCAATCCACTGGGTTTGTTTACGGTCTTTATCACACAACAAATCAAACGCATAAGGTGGTTTAAACACCAAATGGGCAGCTTGCGATATCCAAAAAGTGGAACAATCAATAATAGCCACTTCTTTAAATATAAATTTGTTATCTCCAATTTTAAACCCTTGACAGTCGACAATCAGTGTACGCAACATGTTCACTCTTGTCTGGATCAAGTCTAACTGACCACAGACTGACAATTGTTCAGTAAGGTGTACCCATGTCATTTAATTACATTCCATTCTAGTAAAAGAAAATAAAAACATCGAGTAGTCACTATAGAGGTTAGGATATGACAAGGTGGGGCATAAGAAATAATAATATAACAACAACAACCAATTTTTTATTGCATTATTTTATTAGCATAACAAGTTTTACATTCCTTTTTCATTCTAGGATAGAGACGGTACCATCTCATACAACAAAAAAGTCTTTTGTGTTTATAGTGTCCATAACATCGACGATATTCTAATGTCTCTAAACTGGGTGTTTTTGACTGTGAGCTGCTCACTGAAGCACTGTTGACACCATAAAGTCCACACGTATCATAACTTTTTTCATCACTTAGAGGCATGAGTGAGGGGTAACTTGAATGACAGGGTATATTACCCACCTCCATTCTGCACAGGTAGGGGCAGGCAGGTGACCAGCGCTGATGTTCCTGCATGGGTTCATCGCTCTCTTGCCATCGGTCTAAGATGATGGGACAAAACACACATTTCACTTCATCTCTTCTTTTTAAATAGTAGAATCCAGCGGCCGCTAAGGCTTGAGGGTTTATAAAAGGCACCGGCCATGTGGCAAATGTCTTGAAACGTTGTTCCTCAGATTTTAAATTCATGGATGTAACTTCTCTTGAGGCTTGAAAGCAAGACATGACTGAGCGGTTTGATGTGTGTTGACCTGCTATTTATACACTTGTCACTTGGTTGGACAGTGGATAATAGTTGACTTGTTTGTGATGAATAATCAAACAGTAGGCCGTGGTATTGGCTGGAACATTGTCATGCGTTTCAAAATCTAGTCGAATGTCAATATTGGATGGTTTGACAGACTCTTCCAAGTAGGAACAGTCAAAGACAATCAGTGGTGCCCTTGTCTTTAAAGCTTGGGGTGACAACATTGGACAATTCTCTTTTTGATAATACGACCATCTAAATTTAGAAAACAAGTCGTACAGGGGGGCAAACTTATTTTTTGAAAAATCTAAATCCAGCCCTTCATAGGGAAACACAGCACCGTTGAGGAAAAGACGTGCATTTCTCAATTGCAGGTGATCAAATTGCGTGGCATCTTTGGTTTGTTGATACTTGCGATTTGTTTGAAAACCCACAATCATGTAGAGAGGTCTCTCTGTATAGCGGGCTGATTTTATAGACCAACTATGTGTGTTGGTGGTAGGCAATAACGGGTACTCATGGAGTGCCCAGCTTCTAAATTCCATGGGTAGAGGTATATCCCTCTTTACCATTTTAAGTATGTCCAGTTTTTTGCTATCGTTAAGGGTCACACGAGGCACTTTCCATAGCAAGCGTTGTAGTTGAATTTTTGAATCAATGGGGGCATTGTCGACTCCCTTGAGTGCATTATTATCACTCCTGTCTCTCACCAGGTAAAGCACTTGCCTTGCGTTGACCACAATGCGCTGGTGATCTTCAACAAAGCCTAAAATCAGTTTAAGAGGTAAATATCCAGTAAAGGTGCCATCGGTGTGTACCATCCAGTCATTGGTCGAGTCAGGGCACCAACCCGCCATGCAAAGTGTTTTAGCTTCTTCCTCACTATAAGAGGGATACGGTTTCATGACACTGGAAATACCCACATTTCGAGTGCTATCCACCACGATATCGTTAATCACATAACGCACTTCAGAAAACAGAAAGGCGAAAGCATGGTTGGCTAACTTGGATGTAGTGGGTGTAGAGCCATCGGCTTTGGTGAGCCGACCTTCAATCTGAATAACACTTTCATGCGGTAGAGTGTAAATATCTTGGTTGTTGATAACAAATTGAATTTCATCATTGTTATTGAGTCCAGGTGTTTGAGCTTGATATGAATGCAGATCAATTCTTACCACTCCTGGTTGCTCCTCGATGTGGTTCGCTACCTCTAGAATGGAATTCATCGCTGGGGTTAATGTGGTAACCCAAATGCTGTAAAATCTGCTTGTTCTGAGATGTTAACGTGTATTCACGCGGTAAACAACTAACACTATTCCTAGACGGTGCTGTTGCTTTATATACAAACTTCATAGTGGTTTTAGCACCAACTTGTAAGTCACTGGTGTGGTAGAATCTAGATCAATGAGTTGTTGCTCTTTATTGATCAGTCTTAATGTTATATTACTAATACCATCGACAGCCACAGAATGAAAAAGCACCACTGGAGGGTTTTCACGAATAATATAGCCATTGGGCGATGTTACAATAAAGTCATAAAGCGAATGCGACGGTTCTTGATTGGTGTACACTTGACTAATAATATTACACGTCACCGACACATGATGGTCCTCAATGAATTTCACTTCATGGTCTGATTCATGTTTTTTGTTGGGCTCTAACACACGTGGTTTAAATCCTAGTAATGGACCAATAGTATCGGGGTGAGTTTTAAAGTCAATTTTGAATGTAGAAAAAATACTGCAGCGATGAGTGTTGGTATTTCCTACAAGTTCAAACTTGCGCGTTCCATCGAGAAATGACTTTAAACCATATTCATTGATCAACACCACATAAATGTGTTCATAAATGTCATCTATCGTGTATCCACAAGAGTTCAGGGTGAGCACAGAATCATCATAGTAAAACTTGTTGTTCACATTTTCACGTATGTTGTATATTCGATTGTACGTTTCAAGAGAAACAATTCCTAAACCATAAAGTATTTCACTCAATTCGATAGGTGGGTAAAAGTCTAGACTCACTTCAGGTCCACGTCCATGCAGTGTAAACGTCTTACTTTCCACCGACATACTGTTGACGTTTTTGCTTATGTTGCGTCTTATATAAAAAAAATAAACACAAACGTCCACACTGTTGGCTGTTAAACGTTTGCTCTCGTTTCACATTATAATATATCTTGATCCTATTTCCAAAATAGGTCACTAATTCCATGGGCGGAGGTAAATTCCCAAAACTGTCAAAGTACCATACCATGGATCCCTCTTTGACATAAGCTACATAATGCGTTCCTGGTCCTCGGTGATCATCCAAATTGACAACAGCACATTCCTGTTTCCAGGGTCGTGGGGGGTAATTGGTTTCGCATAAACACACCTCGAAAATGAGAAAGCTTTAGTTGTTTAGCATAGCTTTCCACTTGTTGATGCGTCAGAGCATGTCTCGCTATGGCTGAGGTTATTTTTTTTTTAATACTTCGAAATGGTGAAATCCCAAATCCTTGTTGATAAAAGGCTGGCTTCAAATTGACATTTCTAGCCCCCATAGCAATGGCCTCCATTGTTTCATTGTGTCGCTGACTTTCATTGAGTTTTTGCTTGCCCTGTTGCACGGCTTTAATGGTTTTTGCCACTGCACTGGCGCCGCCTAAAAGTGAACCTAGAGCAGCCAGACCAGCGAATAATGCATGTAAAAATCCCGCTCGTTTGGGGACGGGGATCACTCGCCCTTGTTTTGAACCCTGTCGCTGACGTTTTGGAATAACATGTCTCTGTGCTACTCGAAGAGCTTTCCTTATGGTCAACACATTATTTTTTCTTTTTTTCTTTCGCAAGGGCTTGTCCACGAATGTCATAAGCCCAGGCTTTGCCAAGGACAGGCTCATATTTTTAGTCTTTCTCACCACATATCTTTGTTTCACCATGATGATGATGATGACCAACAACCTTTCACAAGAAAGTTTAAGTCACAACTAACATCAGATTGTTATTTCATGGCTGTATATTCCAATTCTACATAAAGTGGGAAATCATTTATTTTTTTTCCAGCTTGCTTTTCATTCCATGTCAACAGGAGATGAAAGGATAATTCGTCTCCTGCATTGACCATTTCATGGTTATGGACCAACATCCTATGACCATTTATCTCTATTTGTAAATGGTTCTCATCAGGTATGGCATATTTGATGTGAATGGTTCCATTATAGTGTAGTCGATAGTGGCTTAAACCCGAAGCAAGCACATAGGTCAAGTGCTGGTCATGAACTAGCGGTATATGGTTTCTCTCATTCACAGGTTTTACATTTGTCAGATGCACTAAAAATACAGATGGGATAAATTTATAAAGACTTTTCATTTCATAGGTCACGTATCACTTGGTACAGACATCATCATCTTCTTGTGGGTCTTCCACGTGAATAATGCGGCGATGATTAGCGCTATAGCTATCCACCGTAAGCTGAGGCACTTTATCATAAAACTCATGCACTTGTTATCCACATACTTTTTTGTAGTAACGTCTGTAGACACTTGAGGATGTTTTACATGAGTTAACCGCTTTCCTTTAAATTCATAATCTCCTTGTTTTGTGCGTGGCACTACTGACCTATCCACATAGTGTTTATTAGCAGGATCTGTTTCTTGTTTAGGATCATGTATGGGAACAGACCTAGCTTTGACCATCAACGCACGTCCAAAGACATCCATCGTCAACCTGTAGTACGAGTCTACTGTTTCTATGACAAGGCTCGGTGCGATGTATATAGACAGCCTGCTAGCCTCTCTAAGCCTTAGTTGAAATGAAGCTAATTAAGCAGCAAGAGTCATTCCCCGTGAGGGACATGGTTTCCCATCTCTGCCCCACATCACGTGAACAACGCCATGGTTCACTGTTTCCATCTTCCATTCGCTGCATCATTGTGGGACCTTCCGGCTGTGGAAAGACCAATCTTTTGCTGACACTTATTACAGCGCCCAATGGTCTGTGTTTTCAAAATATTTATATTTTCGCAAAATCTCTCTACCAACCCCTCTACGTGTTTCTGGATCAAGTCATGTCTGGATTAAAAAATGAGAATATGGGGTATTTTACATTTTCCACGCAAGAAAATGTTATTTCACCGGATGAGGTAAAGCCTGATTCACTCATGATTTTCGATGATGTATCCACTGAACGACAAGGTATCATTCAAAGCTATTTCAGCATGGGTCGACACAAACATATCGATTGCTTCTATCTTGGACAAACGTATTCTAAAATGTCCAAACAGTTGATTCGTGACAATGCCAATGTCATTGTTTTATTTCGCCAGGACGAGAGGAACAGTCGTCACATTTATAATGAACATGTGAATCCGGATATGACCTTTCAAATGTTTACAGAATTGTGTGGCAAGTGCTGGAACACACAACGTCATGCCTGTTTAGTGATTGATAAACAAAGTGAACTCAACCAAGGGCGGTATCGCTTAGGGTTTGATCATTTTATTGCTTTTTAAGGCATTGTATCATTCCCTCTCAAATCATTTGTCACGACAGCATGGCGTTAGAAGAGAGTCAATTGAAAAAGAAAATTATTAGAGCAAAAAATACTATTCGCCAAAAGTTTCGTCAATTGAAACGATCGCGTGCGGATCATGCTTTGTTTATTCAACAACATTTAGCACCTCCGCTAAAAGCCATGTTGAAACCCTCTTTCAAGCCATCTGAAACGCTACCTACCGTTTCACAAGCCACTGAGACGCACCACGAGGACCATGAGGAAGAGAAAGAGGAAGATGAAGAGGAACAGGAAGATTTAACTAGTGTTAGCGAATTTGAGGATAATGAGGAACAAGTGTTTACGCCTCAAAAAAAGGCATCACCCCTTGCAGAGTTTTTAAGAAAAAGGAAATCCTTGGCCATGGTCGAAACCCCTTGCCCTTCCAGATCGTCTCCATTTTCACAACTCTTGGCCACCCCTCAACATAAAGCTCAACTGAAAAACATTTTAATAAAATATTATGGATCAACACTGGAACCCTATTTCACCAATCTATTTGTTGGAAACACAGATACCACATATGGCGTTCGCTATGAGAATGATAGTTTTAAAATTGGTGATTCATCGATTAAATTTAGTCGTACTAAAGCTGTCATTAAAAAGATCAACTATAAATTAACACCAGGACTGTTAAAGCTACTATTCTCTCGGACTCCCTCATCTCAAGATTATACGTCAGAGGACCTTAGTAAATATAAATCCATTTTATTGGATACCCATGCTCACAAAAGACAGTATGATCCCACTCAACAAGTGAATGCTAATATATCCCAAAAATATAAAACCATCATTGCAAAAATGTTCCCCACTAGTTAAAGTGGTCGTCGTAAAGTGTCCGCTTCAGGAGTGATATTTAAACCATTTTAAACCCCTTGTGGATGTTACCTACTGGCACAATCCAAATAAACTCGTCCAGCGACTACAGCTGTTGCATGCTTCACGTCAAGCCGGCCATACTGGTCACGATTGGGAAATTCAAGAAATTGAGGAAGAACTTCGAAATGCCAAAATTATTGTTTAAGCCCTCACCCATTAAAATGGGTATTGCTCACGAGTTGCATCGTCCAGCTAGACGTCACTATCAGCGACTCAAGGTGATTTCACAGGGTGTGGATGAACTTTGGCAAGCAGACTTGGTTGAAATGATTCCCTATGCTAACGTTAACGATGGTGTACGCTATATGTTGACGGTCATTGATGTTTATTCCAAAATGGCGTTTGTTGAACCTGTACGTCGCAAGTCTAGTCCACTAGTCACCAAAGCCTTTCAACATATTATTCAACAATCTAAACGTCAACCTCAGCTGCTACAAACCGACCAGGGAAAATAATTTTTCAACAAGGATTTCTCCAGTTTTCTCAAATCTAAGGATATTCGCCATTACACCACGTACAGCAATCTCAAAGCCAGCGTGGTCGAGCGGTTCAACCGAACATTGAAAACCCATATGTGGAAAGCGTTTACCGCTCAGGGCACTTATCGCTTGTTGGACTTGGTACCTGAGTTAGTGTCACGTTACAACGATACCAAACACAGAACCATTGGGACCAAGCCACGACTTGTAACTAAAAATATTCCACAACTGGATAAACTGTTTAACCCCATAAAAACAGCAGACCATAAACGTCATCGCCTTAACATTGGGGACTATGTTCGTGTGAGCAAATTCAAGTCCGTCTTCGACAAGGGCTACACACCAAATTGGGGGACTGAACTATTTCGAATTCGTCAAGTCAACCTGAACAGTCCAGTCACCTATTTACTCGAGGACCTCAACCATCAACCCATAAAAGGCAGGTTTTATCTTCAAGAACTTCAAAAGACAGCGTTCCCTAAACATTACCTTGTGGAAAAAGTGTTGAAACAATAAGGAAATAAACTATATGTAAAATGGTTGGGATTTAGCTCAGCCTTTAATTCTTGGATTAATAAATTACATGTTGTGTGAACCTGTGTGTCTTGTATTTATTTATTTACTCATGTTGTACTTAACCTACAGTCCTATGTACAGTCCTCAGCTATATATGTATTATGAGCAATACATATTTCTTTCTCTCTTCACCTGTGTTCTCTCTTACACTGACTCTCCCCACTTTACCTCCCACCACTGACAAAACAGGTTGTGACTTGTTAGCTCTTATCGGGCACGTGAACAGGTGAACACCTGTGTTTTAGGTCATATTACACATGAACTCACATTTTCTCACGTATGAACCAAAACAGGATGTGACTTGTTTCACAAGGGGAATGCTAATAATGACATCTCGCACTTGTTCACATGTATTTCATCACTTTCCTTTCATATCGTTATCCTATTATAGTAGAAGAGACTGGGGAACAACGTCAGTTCAACACACGCGAAATGTAGTTAGGCCCTCTGACATAATTTTAAATAAATTCATGAGCTAGTCCGTAGGAACCGGTCCAAAGGGATCAGTCCAAAGGGACTCATCAGCAAGGACTCGTCCACAAGGACCTGTCCACAAGGACCTGTCCACAAGGACCTGTCAACTAGGACCCGTCCACAGGGAACCGCTCCCCCACCCTCTTCAAAAGCCATGAGTGGGCATGCTAATTCATAGTGGCTTTCCACCGCACACATGTCTCTTGTGTAGAACAACGTTTCATTCCATATTAGCATTCAAACTCTCACATGTTTCAATTGGAAAGAGAGATTCTCTAAAAAAATTACAATTCCACCGCCTGGTAGGGGTAGGTTTTATTTTTGGGGTTTAAATATGTTGTCCATAGGAAAGGGGGTATCAGCCCGAATTCAATGACACCTCATTCGTCAAAATCCGACCACGGGTTCGGGAGTTATCGGGCTGCCGCCATCTTGTGTGGAGGGTGTGGAGGTGGAGGGGCCAGAACCCTCAGGAGATGGAGAGTCTCATCGAAATGTCGTGGGTGAAAGATTCCCCTTTCTGTATTGTTGTATATTGTATTGGGTATGTGAAATTCCCATAAATTGTATTGCCATATTGAAGCGTTAAAAATAATTACATTGTAAGTCCGATCAGGCTGTGTTTAAATATTGTTGTAGGCCAAAATCGTCGAATAAAATATACATGTAAGACCATAAGAGCATTGTTATAATTATTAAAGGCCATAAATCGTCAAAATAACGCGTTGTAAGTGAATAGACATGTGAGACCATGAGGTATTGTTATATCTAATTGTTGTAGGCAATAATCGTCGAATAAAATTTGCAAGTAAGACCGTTAGCGGCTTTGTTATAAAATAGTATTGATAGAAGGTGTCATACAAATTGTTATTATATTAGGCATCCTCTCCGGAATAAGTTATAAATATCCTGTAAAAACGAAATATAAATAATGATAATAATAATAACTAAAAGCAGGAACAAATAGCTGAATTAAAAGTGAAACGAAAGTCTTGGTAAAATTATATGGTGAGAGTTAAACAAAGTGAAAAGAATGGTGGCTGGCCAGACGCAATAAATCAAGTAAAGTATCACAGGGGCCAGGCAGCTGTGAGCGCCGGCCTACCGTATCGTGGGAGTGAGACAGAAGGTTAATGGGTTCTGCGGTAAAGTGAGGGTCTGTCAAAAGACTAATAATAAAAAGGAAATTATGTAAAAGTTTTTATAAAAAGATGCAAGCTGAAATTAACTGATAAAATCACAATGCTGGGATGGAGACATTTCTCCAGAATATAAGTTTGAAGCATTTACATGAATTTTGACGAGTTTTGTCAAACACTTTTATTGTAAGTAAAGGGATTCCTTCCTCAAAAGAATGAAAGAACAGGTTGTGGAAAATATAGTTTAAAAATGAATAAAGATTCCATAAAAATAAATAAAACGGTGCATGGTACGCTGCAAATGAAAGATCATCTGATGCATGAGAATGAAACTGGTAGAACAAGGGTTCGATTCACAGACATGGCATGTTCTTGTACAGTATTTTAAAATGTGTAAAAATCTAAGGCTTTGTGGAGAATTACTAATAAGGCCCAAAGGACTAAATGAATGATAGATAAATAAATATTATGTAACGTTAAAGAAACCCAGAAGGGTAAAGGTTTTGAAATGAATATAAATATCCAAAGCCTTGAAAAGTTGTATGACTTGAGTGATAGGCGTGCTTGACGCTTTAGTAAAATATATTACAAATAATTATAATTAGATTCAAGCAAGACAAAGTGATTACAAAGTGGTTATAAAGTTCGTAAAAATAATGAAATGACAATATAGTGATCTTGATAAAATTTTGCAAAGTGATTTTTAGTTTGAACAACACTTGAAGAGACTATGCCAAGTGATTAATTTTTAGTTTCGAATAACACTTGAAGAGACTATGCCAAGTGATTGATTTTTTTTGGTGTTTTTGAGTGAAAATATTTTTCTTTTATGAATTAAATTTGTAATATTTAAAATGTTGTGTTTTTCCTTAATATCCTTGTGAACCTTGAGTATTCCATGACAGATGTTTAATCAGCGGTGGACGGAATGTACCATACTCCGAAACCGCAAGAGAAAAAGCCGAGTGCTGATTAATCATCATCCGTGAATACGTTCACAGTATAGAGATGACAGGTCTGAGGATGATTTGCATCGTGTGCGCCGTCAAACTTTGAATCCTACACTACAAATTGTCCAGTCGACAGGTTGTAAAAAGTGGGGTTAGGTGGAAAAAGGTCAAATTTTAATGATACTTTGAGATGTTGTTTAGGGATTGCTAAATAACATTTTCTCAAGTTGTGGACCTCGAGAACCCTGTGCTAAAAGAGCAAGGGGGTAAAAACTGCAAAATTTTCGACCTCCCTCCGGTTTTTCTTAAATAACTGTTTTCCCTTACGTCCTACCGCAAAAGCATTCTTATGCGTTGTTGTAGAACGTTAAATTTCCTACAATTATGACTATTCAAACATGTTTGTATATCAATTCGTTTTCGTGATGTGTCGCTTCGTACAAAATGTCTTCTTTCAAAATTCGCAAAAAAATGCTAAAAATGCAGAATTCCACCTTATTTCTTCTGTTATACCCAAATTATGATGAAATGTTGTTGTAATTATCGTTCCGGGTTACAATCACCAACTTTGGAAACCCCCAACACCACCGTACCCCACCCCCACCCCACCCCCACCCCACCCCCACCCCACCCCCACCCACCCACCCGCACCCCACACCCGCTGTCCCCTTCCCCCCACTCAACCCCAATTTAAAAACCTAATTTTCTTCTCTGATGAAAGCCAACCTTATTCACATCATGTTGTTATTGATATAAGTTACTTTTCGGATCGACCTCCCCCCATCCCACTACATGATTATCCCAGGGCAGGTAAAAATACGTATTCTAGTCCTTTCGTGGAAAGAATTAAAGTAATTAATAATATTAAGGTATTATTATTGAAAGGTACTCATATATGCATGCACATATCATAGTAGGTACTCATTTGTACTCATTACAGTTTCTGTCGGGATTTCTTAGCCACTGGGTCTGCTGCTAAGTGCTCGTCGACCTCCTGAGTGATCAGGCTATTAATGACGTCCTCGCTATCGTCGTATTCGTCGACTATATCTGGTGAGTCCACCTCGTTAAAATCAGTTGAGGGAGATTTTTCGCAGGAATGGTCTGTGCAGTGCTTGCACATTGCTGAGCACCAAGGGCCTGATTTCTTGCAGCTGCAAGCTCCGGTGCTACAGCCTTTGCTGCACTTGCAGGAAACAATCTGGAGGATGTTATCCGGCGCAGCATTTCTGGTTGTGGGGATTGGTAGAACCCTTCGCGGGGTTAGGCTCCAGCCTCAAACTGATGTGAGAAGTTCATTACTTAACCACGCCTGTACTTGCTGGTAAGTGCGTAGGGAGTGGTACTTGACAGCGTCCCTTGTTGGTGGTAGGCGGGCTAATTGATATTTAGCCTTCGTCACTAATCGTGTGAATAATCTGTAACGCAGGTAACCTCCATAATATACGTTCCAAGCATCCCTCATACTTGACTGTAGAATAACAACTAAATAAACTAAGAACATCTCGGCGTTCGCTCTCTGGACCAGGGCACCAACTACATTCTGTGGAATAAGACATACACAAGATCTTACCTTGCGGTGCAGCTCTCTAGCGGGAAACAGAGGTGACAAACCAGGCAGAAATTACTTACGCCAAGGCGAAGAAGCTGTTAGGAAAAGAAGAGACGAGATATCAGCTCAGAAATAATAAAGTCGCAGTGGAAACCTCGACCGGATTCGCCACATTACTCACAGATTTCTATCATATCACAGACTCAAAAGAGGAGCTTATTCAGCGTGTTTTCCCAGATATAGCGCAACAGTTCAATAACCTTAATTGGCTGGGTGAACGAGCAATATTGGCGGCGAAAATTAAAGATGTCGAGGATCTCAATGCGACCATTCAGAATTTTCTTCCGGGGCAGTTGGTTTCCTTCAAATCAGTCGACACCATTATGAACCAGGATGACGTAGTCAACTATCCCACGGAGTTTTTAAATTCACTGGAATTGCCTGGATTACCAGCTCACAATTTACAGTTATAAGTAGGATCAGTTGTCATCATGCTCCGTAAAATTAATTAATCTCGACTGTGCAATGGAACAAGACTGGCTGTGAAAAAGGTGATGAATAACGTCATTGAGGCAACAATCATAAAAGGAAAATAAAAAGGAGAGGATGGCTTGATCCCGCGTATACCGATGATTCCAACGGTTTTACCATTCGATTTTAAACGTTTACAGTTTCCAGTACGTCTGGCCTTTGCGATGACCATAAATAAATCGCCAGGCCATTCGTTGGAAGTTTGCGGAATCAACTTGGAGTTTCCCTGTTTCGCGCATGGACAATTATACGTCACGTGTTCACGCGTCGGAAAACCGTCATCTTTGCTTATTTACGCACCACAAAACAAAACAAAAAATATAGTTTATCAGAAAGCTTGAAATTGATTAACAGACTGTATCATAACTGTGTGTGTCTGTCAATATCAAATTGAAACCTTATAAATAGCCAGTATTTCAGGAAAACTCTGTTTTGTAAGTAAGCAACATCACGTGTAATTAATCGAAAATAATAATAAAACTTCATTCATACCGAGCATTTTTTAAAATTAATTATGGATTACTTTTGTTTGTTTTAAGTTTATTTTATACAAAAGTTTAGGTCTTTTATTTATCGATTGAGGCAGTACGAAGTCTGCCGGGTCAGCTAGTCAGAAATAAAATTATGCGTATATAGATCGGTTAGCGACGCTGATTACAAAGGTCCGGTCCAAGTTGTTCTATCACGTGCAGTTTTACCATTACAGTGTATTACATAGTATGGCGGAAGGTTGCGTTGAAATCGGTCGCTGTTGTGTATCTAGGACTTTTTTATATCGTATGGCCTCGGGTGCCGGGTGCAATCTTTGTTATTTGACACCCAGAGGGTAGCTTACATGTCAAATTTCGTTGTTCCTTGAAGTACTATGAAAGTCAAGGAGGTTAGATATCTAAGCTCCTTGAACACTATAACGCATTCTAGTAGAGAAATTAGGAACTTTGTGCTGGCGGAAAATCACGTGATTAATTCTGCCATTATGAACATGACCTACTGAATTCAAATGGGTTCTTTAACATGCCAACATCGTATGATATCCGTGTCGATATTTTTGCCGCCTTTCAAAAATCACTAACCACGGCCAGGAGTAAACCTGCAAGCTTGGGGTTAGTTGTCCGACACGTTAACCACTCACCCACCGTGGCAAGCTATCTAGGACATGAAATATGATGATAACCATAGGCTACCTACCGTTATTGAAGTATAGTTGTTTTCCGCTTCCTATGTTGCGTGGTGTCTGGAACATCCCTGTATAACATCTAGCAGTAATCGCCCATCATGGAATCATTCCAGAAACCTTGGAAACGATGCTCCATTGACTTCACGTCCTGATGGAAACGCTCTCCCTGCTCATTTCTGTACGACACCAAGATTTTCTGGGGAGAAGTCCACTTGGAAATGCAGAGAATGAACCCTTAATGGCATAGCATACGACACCCAAGCTCCTTGTAAGCGTGCAGAAGTTTGTGGATACGATTTTTAAAATCAGGATCCTTCTTCATACCAAAATAAAATGCTGCAAATCCATTTGAAATCTTTCCAAACTTTTTGTTCTTTGTCCGTCATAGTACTAAAGAAAGATGTGTCTTTTAATATTTCTCGGATTTGAGGGCCAACATATAATTTGTTACACCTATTTCTACCATTTGCACATAGTTTCCAGCCCTCCTCATCGCACAAAATCAACAACAGATTTGTAATTACTGTATGCGTATATGTAACATTAGTTAAATCCACATACCAGTTTTCTTGATGATTTTGATTTGTAGACCAGTGAAATTTAACAGTCTTATTTTGTTGTTGTATCTGTATTCATATTATGATTCTTCCGATTACACTGGTCAACAGTGATTTTGGTGCCGGGGCTTTTTAAGCTGCTTTTATATGAATTTGATGCCCTGAATCCAAGTATGCCATTAGTTTTTGCCTGGCAGCTCTAGTTTATGAGATATTATAATTTTGTGAAATATACATTACACTATCGTATGGTAATAAAAAAACTAAACACCGAATTGTCATTATTATATTATACATATATTATTATATACTAACAAAGAGGAAGAAGTAATGAATGAAACCAACCAGTCACTGAACACTTCGGAAGCTTCTTTTCCGTGACATTCCTGAATACATTTTGGAACAGTCCCTTTTTAACTCCAGCTCAGTAATCTGCCATCCTGTGCATGTCCCATATTCCTTGGTGGAGATCCTCCACAGTTTTAATATCCTGGTGAAATCGTTCACCTTGTTCCTCACTGGTGTCTGCTAAATTTTCAGGAAAACTGTCTAAGTGGCAGAGTAAATAATGCACCTTAATACTCATTTTGCACCCAAGGGATTTGAAACAGTTAAGCTTCTCGTTTACCAGTTCAACAGAGTTTTCAGCTTTGCGTTTGCCTAGGAAATGTTTTACAACTGACACAAATCAAGTCCAGGCTTTTAGCTCAGATTCATTCATCGAATTTACGAAGTCAGGATCCTTAATGAGTTGTCTTATTTGTGGGCCTTCAAATATCCCTGCTTTAAGTTTTTCCATACTCAAGTGAGGCATTTTATTTCCTAAAAATGCAAAGAATGATCCGTTCTTATCAAAAGCCTTCACAAACTGCTTCATACGGCCCAGCTTGATATGTAGTGGAGGAAATACGATTTTCTCTCGTTCAACTAAGGGGTCATTAATAACATTTTCCCCAACATCCATGTTGTATATTCTTCTTCTGCGCGAATGGGTCTCCTAGGACCACGCGGAATTAACACTTATTGTCCTTGATGTATATTATGATTGAGAATTGCACAAAATGGACTTAGAACTGCACATTTCGTGTCAAATTGCACATAAAAACAAGAAGTTCCGTGACGAACTAAAGAGCCTACTTTTCTTAAAATTTAAGATGCATGCCAATGATTAATCTACATGGATCTATTTAGAATAATGACGAAATTAAGCTGGTAATATCGACATTTTTAATTAGTTCGAAACTAATTAGAGAACTACAGTTGGCAGCCCTGGTCACTGAATAAATATACTTAGTTCCGTCTCTTAAGGTACAGAATTCAAAATTTGGTTGAAGTCCAATGGATACCATGGACGTTACATGCAGTTAAACATTAGATTTAACAGCGCGCGTAAAATCATGTTGGCAACAATGACATACATGTATTGGTCAGAAGTAATCTGAAATAATATGATCTATTGTTATGTCAATTTTGAATGAAATCCATTAGTTAGTATAGAAGTTACATGCATTTTAAAATTGGACCTATCAGCAGGCTTAGAATCATGTTGGCAGCACTGGCGTAGGCCTATATTAGTTACTCCAAAATAATCTAGAATGCCAGGTACTATACGTGTGCAAATTTTAGAGCTATTGGCTTACATACTTTCTGATATATTAATATTAGGGTGATAAAAATAGAGACAGCATTTATTAACAGGTGGCAGCCCTAGTTACTCTTAAGAATCGGCATAGTCATATCTGTTAAGGTACACATAGAACACACGAAATTTGGTTGAAATCCAAATGATAGTATAGAAGTTACATGTATTTAAAGTTGGACCTCTCAGCAGGCTTAGAATCATGTTGGTAGCACTGACGTATATAAGTTACACCAAATTAATATAGAATGTCAGGTACTATACGTGTGCATAGTTGAAGGCTGTCGGCTTGCATACTTTCTGATATATGGGTATTTGGATAAAAACAAGTATTTCCGTGAAGAACTATACAGCCTATTTTCATATATCCTACTCATATTAATTGCCTCTATCAACATACAAAATTTCAGTTTGTTTGCTATGTTAGATTCGTAGATACTGAGAACCGACTAAATATTGCAGTTTCTAGCCAGGTTGCATTTTTATTTATGCACTATTACATGAAGATTATTGTGTACGTGTGGTTTTCAGACTTCAATCGCATTTTTAGGACACAAGAAGTAAAAATGAGATTTTAAAATTTCGCACAGCTGCCATCTTGTGGTTATGAAAACAATTGAAATAAATTAGTTATCAGTGGATTAACATTTGTATAAGCATTAACGTGCAAAAATTCACTGCACTCAGATGGTTAAATCGCGAGAAACGTCCATTTAAATATTTATTGTTCGCGTCAACGCCATGTTGGATTTGTGCTCACCAGGTTACTGAAAGTCATATAGGTGAACTTATGTTCATAGCCTCTATGAACATTAGGAAAATCAGTTTGATTGCTGGAAAAGATTCTTAGATATTGAGAACCGTCAAAATATTTCGGATGTTCGCCATTTTGGATTGTTATATGTATAAGCCATAGAGTTATGTACCATTAAAGGAAAATTATTGCGTAGCTTCATTATTCAAACTTTCACTTCGATCGCATGATTACGACACAAGAATAAAAACTTAATTTTAAAATTTCGCGCAGCCGCCATCTTCAGTTTATGTAAACTATTGAACTAAATTAGATTCCAGTGAATGACAATATGTATAATCATTTACTGTACCACATTTCAATGCACTCATATGATTAAATCACGAGAAAAATGTATTAGAATGTTTCAAATTCGCTTGGCCGCCATGTTCGTTTCGTAATTAACAGAATTTTTAAAGTTACATGGATAAACCTGTAGTAGTGCTCTTTATCACCGTACAAAATTTCAGGTTGATATCATAAATAGTTTCGGAGATATTGAATGCCTGTGAAATATTTCGCACAGTTGTCATTTTGAGGTTATGTAAACAATTGAACGAAGTTAGATGTCGGCGCATTACAATGTATATAAACATATACTGTGCCAAGTTTCATTGCGTTTGGTTGGTTAAATCGCGAGAAACGTCCATTTAAAAGTCGCAAATTCGCTTGGCCGCCATGTTGGTTTTGTTGTTACCAGGTTTTCAAAGGTCACATAAGTGAATTTCTAGTAGTTCCCTTTATCACCATACAAAATTCCAAGGTGATATCGATAATAGTTTCGGAGATATTGAATGCTGGTGAAATATTTCGCACAGCCGCCATGTTGGATTGGTGAGACGTAACAAAATTTGAAGGGCACGGTCGGGGTCGCCCGGATTAGAGCTATGAATTTACCGAGTTTCATTGAAATCTCTCCAACAATTTAGATTTTATTAGGGGGACACACACACACGAATCACACACACACCCACACACGCACACACACGGACAAAAGGTGATCTCATAAGCCTATTTTTTTTCAAAATTGAAAATAGGCTAAAAATGAAAGCATTTATTAACAGTTGGTAGCCCTGATGGCTCTTAAGAATACGCTCAGTCGTATCTGTTTATGTACACATAGCACATACGAAATTTGGTTGAATTCCAATTCATAGTGTAGAAGTTATATGCATTTGAAAATTGGACCCATCAGCAGGCTTATAATCATTTTGGCAACACTGCCATGTATGGCCTCGTGGAAATTAAACTGCAATATTATTATCTATACGTGTGCCAATTTTGAAATAGCTCCCATTCATACCTTCCAAGATATCCAACATGGAGCTCAAATTTCAATTGCAATGTTTCAGCAGTTGGTAGAACTGAGATCATTTTCAAATATGGCCGTGAGATATTCAGGTATAGATCTTTACTCCTACCAAATTTTGTTTCGATTGCTGCAGCCGTTTAGGAGAACACACAGCCAGCCAGACAGACAGACAGAAGGACAGACAGACAGACACACACATTTGCCCGATCTCATAAGTCTACTTTTTCCTCATTTTTGCAAAATGTGAAAAGTAGGCTAATAACACAGATCTAAAAAGTAGAGGTATAGAGGAAAACTGATATCTATAGAAATTGAGCTGTTAGAGGAAAATTGATTTCATATTTAGATTCAGTGACCCAAGTATACCTAAAATCAGTTACAAAATCCCCGGCACCAAAAAATTTTCCTTTTTGTAGGCCTGTGTTATTATACAGTATTTTACTGTTATGCATACGTATATACTACTTACAATATAACTAGTGTCATGGTCCCACAAAGCCATCAGGTGTAGCTTATCTGTGGGAACAAATTTAGAAATATTACGTAAATGGATAACTCGATAAAAACTTACTCATAAAAATTTAACTTGCATTTGAAATTAATTTGCTTTATCATAAAATGTTTTTTCAGTTATTATTAAAATGTATTATGTGTGATCAAAACCTAGCTTAATTGACTTAGTTGACTGCTAGTTTTCCTATGCATTTTTAGCCTACTTTCGATTTTTGGAAAAAATGAAAGTAGACTTATGAGATCAACACAGGGCGAAAAAAGTGTGTCTGTCTGTGTGTATGTATGTGTGTGTGTGAGTCTGTGTGTGTGTATGTGTGTGTGTGAGTCTGTGTGTGTGTGAGTGTGTGTACTCTGAATGTCTGTCCCCCCCTATCAATTCGAACACGGTGAATGCGAATTGAACGAAATTTGGTACAAAGGTAGCACTAGCAAAGGGCACATCAGTGTCATGTTTTATATCGCCGCCATCTTTACTAAAACTGAATGGCGGCCACTCAAACGTTCAAAACGTAAAATCAAATAACGACTAACCAAATCGTCCGATCTCTACCAAATTTGGTAACAACATACCTTCGTATAGGATGCGTCTTGTGACCAAACTACAAGGTCGTCCGCCATACCATTTCAGGATGGCGGCCGTGCGAATTATGCAAACTTTATAATCCATATCATGGGACCCACCAGTTCCGATTATCGAGCCGAGAATCGTTTTAATTGTTCTAAAGGAAGAGGCACGTTCGAAATTAAAAGTTTATTTTGTAATACTATAGTGCAGACGTGATTTTAAAAAGCTGAGCTGATTCAGTAATAAGACAAGATGGCAGCGGATATCTTGTGCCTGATTTATATTTCACTTATTTGAGTATTGCATGCAATATAGCGTACTGATACAAAATAAATAAACTTTGTATGAAATGCTTTATATATAAATAATATACTCCAGTGATGAAATCGTTTAGTATAAATCATTATTTGCTAACAAGTTCTATGTAAGTCATTTTATATAGAACGATATTCGTTGACACAATTAGCTCAGTGGTAGAGCGTTAGCCTATCCCTCAAATGCCTATGGTTCAAACCCGATCAGAGCTAGGTTTTTTGCTTGAAATGTTATATGTTTATTGTTTTGTAATGACTCAGATGTTTTAAAATTAAGCGTTATATTGTGCATATTATGGTGTAAAATAGATATTTAATTAAAACATAATTCGCCAGCAGATTTACTCGAGACATCTAGCTGCCAAAAAGGTAACTGCACGCTGACCTACTTATTAACTTCCAGATTTTATTGAAGAGTTTCTTCTTCTGGCCGCTAGAATGCACTCGTTCTGTTAGGACTCGGCCGACTGAATGCGCTCGTATTCAGTCGGCCGTGGTTAGGATTATATTGTTCGATATTTCACCACTAGATATCACGACTAGTCTACGTGGGGCTCCATTGATTACTATACCATTGGCATTCTATGCGCATCGAATTTGAAGAATGACGATGATACTACGATACATTTTTACTTTTTATTTTAAAGGGTTTGTAACAGCCTATTTTGCGTAACTTGAAAATGTTATTTGAAGTAAAGAACAAAACGATTTCACATAGTAACTGAATTCAAGCCGTTGGTGTTAGTTCAGGTTATTAATTACTACTTTTATTTCAGGCAAATAGCAATCGAAAATATCCACATAGTTTGTATACACACGTCTCTGTAGGGTCATGGAAAGATTTGTTAATTCAATTAGGGTTTTCGATTCCCGGTCAATGCATGTGAGATTTTCGTAGTGAAATGCCATGTCCTGTGGTTCGGATTCCACGTAAAAAGGAGGTCCCGTGGCTCATAATCACAAGATTCACGGACACGTAAAACTACAATCTTCCTTCCTTTTTTTTCAATTAGGGTTGTGAAAGCCATGCACAACCAGACGTGTAAAGACATGCCTCAACTCAAAGTTGGATGTTGCCTACGGCAGGTCGTATATGTAAAAATAATAATAATAATAATAATAATATTTTTTTTTTTTTTTTTTTTTTTGGGGAAGAAATGCATTTACGCACAGAGTGTCGGGCTCCTGCTCCTGAGTAGCAGACTACCGACTAAAACTCCCCCGTTACTTCTGAACACTAGCCTGGAACCGTTTAGCACATTACTTCAGGCTAGAGTCATTTTATATTTGCCTGTAGGGCACTCTTCCGTAATGAATATCTTCAGTGGCGATCCAGGTCCGTCTTCTTTGTTCGGAGGATATCTTCAACAAAGCTTGCTACTAGTTTCCAGTTTTCCTCATTTTGTTGCATCACTGCAACAATATTGTCCGGGGATATCTCTACATCAATGTGATCTTGAAGAGACTGCCTATTTTGGACCCACCGTCCACAAGAGAAGAAGGTGTGATTAGCATTATCTAATTCGTTGATACAGTAGATGCAATCTGATGAATCCACCTTCCCCATCTTCTTAAGATAGGAACAGAAGTACCCATGACCAGTCAAGAACTGAGTGAGATAGTAACCAACCTCACCATGTTTCCTCTCTGTCCAAACCTGCACCTGAGGGATCATTCTCTTAGTCCATTGGCTTTGATCTCCTTGCTCCCATTTGATCTGCCAATTTTGAAAGGTTTGTACTCTTGCCGATCGTCTTGCATTTTGTAAACCCATATCAGATTTCCTCAAGTAAATGTTCTTGCGTTCTTTCGCAAGAAAAAAAATCGGAATAATCCCGGCAATAACGAGAACTGCTTCCTCAGAGACCGTGCGATATGCAGATGCCACGCGCAAAGCCCCCCGCCTCTGCACTTGCGCCAGTGGCTTCCTATAAATTTCCTTATCCAGGGCATCCGCCCATATTTCCGCTCCATACAGCAGAACTGAATGGATGGCTGTCATCAATAGTCTTCTCTTACTAGATTTTGGCCCACCAACATTGGCCATGAGCCGACTGAGGGACGTTACTCCTCTGGCTGCCTTATCTGCAGTCCGTCTAATCTGTTCTCCAAAATTCATTTTACTGTCGATCATGATGCCCAGGTATTTTGCTGCTGGCTGCGTCTCTACTTGAATTTGTCCTACCTGTATTGGAAGTATTGTCTGAATTCTCTTCTTTGTTAGGATGACAATTTCCGTCTTACTAAGTGCTAGAGACAGACCATGTTCCTCTATCCATCTATTGATTTTGCGCATTACCATATTGAGTCGCAACTGTGCCTGCTCGACACTTCTTCCTGCTACAAGAGCAGCAACATCATCTGCATACCCTACTAGAATAGTTTCTTCAGGCATTTCAAGCCTCAACAAGCTGTCGTATGTAACATTCCAGAGATCAGGTCCTAGTATCGAACCCTGGGCAGCCCCAGCCGTGACTTGTACTCTACGGATCCCTTCTGTAGTATCGTAGAGCAGAGCACGATCTTTCAAGTAAGAGTCTAAGATCCGAAGGAGATACCTTGGAACATGGAATGAAAATTCTAGAGCATCCATGATATCTGTCCATTTGACAGAGTTGAAAGCGTTTTTAACATCCAGTGTAACAAAAAGAATCACCCGGCGAGAGTAATGATTATAACTCTCCGCTCTTCGTACTTTTTCGGCGACTTCTTGCACTGCATCCAGTGTCGACCGGCCTACCCTGAATCCAAATTGTCTTGGTGATAAATCGCCGGCTGCGATTATTGCTTCAAGCAATAATAATAATAATAATAATAATAATAATAATAATAATAATAATAATGTTATTGGTTTTACATCCATTTTAACTACTGCTGTTTTTAGAGACACCGGGGTGCCGGAATTTTGGCCCGAAGGGGATCTTTAACGTGCCAGTAAATGTACTGACACGGCTCCCTCGCATTTGTGCACCCTCAAATGCCAGCTGACTGCGCCAGGATACGAACCTGCAACCTAGGGCCCAGCAAGCGAGAACGTTACCGCTGAGCCACGCAGCCAGTCCGGTCGATTATGTCTCCAGATCCATAACATTCTTGATATACTTCTTATCTTTCTTTCTTTCTTCAATGATGGTAGCAGTTTTTATCTAGGTTGTGGCGTTTGGTAGAGGTAAATCGTTTCTAAGGTCTTCATCAAAGAATAGTTCTATTATACTCTTTGATAATAACAACGAGTTATAACTATACTCATACATTTAGGAGAAAGTAGGCTATATGTTCTTTACTGAACATCTTGTTTTTTTTTTGCTTCTTGTATTGGAAGATATCTTAATGCCAATAGTAATGAATTGAGTGATCTTGGTACTATAATATTTAATTCTTGTTTCCCATTTGAATTTATGCGAAGGGGAACATTGTACTAACCATCCTCTTTTAGTCTGGTTTATTTGAGCGCTGTGGTAATACTCTATGTCTGTTATATCTACAATGGGTTAGAAGTATTGTGGTCTTACATAAGTCTGCAATGGACAGACATTTCTTCACACTGTTATATTTGTGTTCAATTAGATAAATAATATTTTCTGCATATTACTTAACATTTTATTTACACTTCCTGTTGCCCCGCCCCATGCTGCGAAGTACTAATTTGGCAAGCGCTGAATAGGCCAGTGTGTACACATTTGGAGGGGCACAATAGGCAAGTGTGTGAAAGAAGAATAATGTCTTTCTCAGGTTCTTTAACAGTTCCATAATGTGATGCCCCATTTACAATGAACATCCTCTGTTAAAAAAAGTCAACCCCTGGCACCATACAGCCCATGACGGGCTAAGGCCGACCAAGCGACCGCTGCCCATCCTCTGTGACTCCTAGATAATATTTATAGTTATATCAGATTGAAAGTATTGGTCACAGGCACAGTTAGTAATTTGTTCTTTGCCGGGATTTAAGTGCAATTATGAAATTTTAATTCGATTTCATCTTTAATTTTACCAGGCATTAGTACTGTATATTCATAATTATAGATTCGGCCGGAGTCGGATTCTTAAGAGCGTTTTGAAAACTTCCTGGTTCAGCCTGTTTCTAAATAAGTTGCATTCTGCTCATTATTTCTATTGGCCAGCGGCTTCGGTGGCGTAGTTGATAGCATGCTGAGCTTCTATGCGCAAGATCGCGGGTACAAACCCGGCCGAAGTCGTCGGATTTTTAAGAACTTTAAAAACATCCCTCAGTTTGTCTTCCTTCGGAGGGGAAGTAAAGCCGGCGGTCCCATGTTATAGATTTATGGCATGTTAAAGAACCTTCCACTAATTACACCTGTGTGAAGCTAAATTAATATAGGTTAAACATTTGACTAACTTTCTTAGGTTTCTACGTTCGTCGTCAAGAGCCGACGGCGGTGGCATCTTGTAACTAATTTCTGAACTAGTTGGTCGTTGACTGTGGCGTTTGGCGGCAACAGTAGGAAGTACTTGAAAATTGATCGTCTGCAGTCCTTACTTGAATTAAAACAGATACACACACTAATACAGTCATCACAATTAACATTGGTTATCAGACAGATTCTACACACACCCAAAGTACACGGGGCTACATGACCGCGTTGTCGCAGCCCCTAAACTGAGGAACCAACCAACCTTTTCTATTGGCTTTCCATTATAACTTACTTTTTATTGAAATTCACCAATAAAAGTAGTAGAGTACGGGGCTCTTCTTAATCTTAGAGGGGGGAGGGGGGGGGGGCGAGCAATACTGTTTCCAGTCGATATCATTTTATAATTTCGAAACATGTGAATTTAATTTAATAGTTGAGAAAGAAAGAAACATTCGTGGAGTTCTGTAAAAATATATTATATTTTAATAAAATAAACCAATAACTAGTTGAAACCCGTCAATACATGACGGCCAATAAGAAAATATTTACTGAAGAATTTTATTATATACGTTCTTTGTACAATTATTTTTTGGCACTATTGAAACTTTAAGGGCGTCAAAAGATTGTCCTCTAGACATTGCAACATACTGCTGGCCATGATTGAAAACTTGATGAGGCAAATTGAGACCTATACGTTCCATAATTCCCCCTTGAGCTTTATTGATTGTGATAAAGTATGCCAAGCGAATCGGAAAATGTTGCCTCTTAAAAGAAAATGATTGCTTTATCCGGTGGTGTTAAATCAAGTCGAAGGATTAGACCTTTCTGCCTAATTTTAACTGCACTTATTTCCAAATCCAAGCATTTTCATGCATATTTCATATAATTAATATGGAATTTTAACTGCACTTATTATTTCCAAATTCAGGCAATTTTCGTACATATTTCTTATAATTAATATAATTAATATGGTAGCATTTAGATGCCCTTAGGAAACTTCAGATTTCTCAGGAGCATATCTATGGGTCAATCGTTTGGAGTATGTGGAAGCAAATCACTTAATTCCAAGGAATTCAAGAATTCTTAGGAGTCAAATATATACAACTGGCAGCAGGAACAGTCGCTTATAATTTTGGAATATACATTAACGAAGTTCTCTCTTAAATTCCTTGAGATATCATTTCCAGTGAAAAATTGTTGCAGTCTGTCAAATATGTTATATTTAGGAAGATTAATTTTGCCATTACAACACCAACGGTCAAAGTAACCAGGCGTAGATTTCTCGCTACAGAAATACAGTGCAGAACAATGTTTACATTTGTTCGTCAAGGACCATACACTGTACGGCATAATATCTGGAATTGTTTCTGAAATGGCATTTTTATATTAGATTTTAAAAGTGGCTTCGTATTTTCTACGATTTCCCACTTTTTTGTGGCTAATGTTCTTTTTCGTCAAATGGGTATATTTATTGCAGCATTTCTCTCCAAATTAACGTCATATTCAATAACACTATAGTGGCCTGCATCAACGCAGCCGCCAAATATTAAATGGCAAATAATACTTCCATTGCCAAAATCAACAGCGTGGTTAGACTCATTGTTATGTACTCTAAACAAATGATCAATAAACAATAATATTCACGTATACAATGAAGTTCAGATACTTTCATTCTCAAGTTTGTTGCTGATGAGAATGCGATGATACTGATCGCCAATAATAAAATCCTTATAATTATTCTTGCCAGCAAAAATTTTTGCAATTTGCTTGCAAACGCAGCTCAGGAGAACATCCTGCATTTTGGAATAAACAGTACGAAACTGCTCTAAATAAGCAATTTCCATCACCTGATGTAGGTACAATCCTTTGCATTTCCATGACAGTAAATTAAGCAAGGGAGCATACTTCGCCAACTACTGGAATGAGCATAGACTCACTTCGACAGCCACCGTAATGGAGGGAGTTTAAGAGTTAGACTATATGCTCAGTGCTTGTCAAAAATCGTATTAACATAGGGAAGCCCAATCTGAAGGCTACATTCTGAGCTATCGCCCCGGATTCCAGGTTCGATCCCTGGTTTGCCAAGAAATTTACTTCTGGTCTGAGGGCTGGAACGGGGCGCACTCTTGAGGCAAAACTCAGGAGAGCAAGGTTAGATTCCTATCTCAACAATCTGGGATGTGGTTTTCCGTGGTTTGCCACGTCCACTGCAGGTAAATACCGGGATAGTTCGTAACTTAAAGCCTCGGTCGTCAATTCCTCATTCCCCACTTGAATTACAAATGCACACATTATCATCATAAGTGCAAATGACCTAGATGTTACGCGCATCATACCAATAATCACCGCTACATAAAGTATTTCTCGACTGTGATTTTTAAAATATTTATTTTTGGTTGGTTCTTAAGTTTAGGGGCTGCGACAACGCGGTCATGTAGCCCCGTGTACTTTGGGGGTGTGTAGAATCTGTCTGATAACCGGTGTTAATTGTGATGACTGTATTAGTGTGTGTTATCTGTTTTTTAATTTAAGTACAAACTGCAACTTAGAATTCTTCAAATAGTTCGTACTTTTGCCGTCACGACTACTAGGCCAAGTTCGGAACTTAGCTACTAGACGCCACTGCAGTCAGCTCTTGGCAACGGACGTAGACATCTAAGAGCGTTGTTTACCTATCCAATTTAGCTTCACACAGGTGTAATTAGTGGAAGGTTCTTTAACATGCCATAAATCTGACATGGGACCGCCGGCTTTACTGCCCCTCCGAAGAAAGGCATACTGAGGGATTTTTAACGCTCTTGAACCCGCTATCTTGGGCATTGAAGCTCAGCATGCTACCAAATACGCCACCGAAGCCGCCATATTTTTATTACAGTACATTGTGTACATTATAAGTTGAAGTGTCAATTCAATACCGGTAGTAGTTTCCCTTATCATCCTCATCATAAGAGCAAATGACCTACAGTGGATGTTACGCCCATTACACCATTAATCACCACACACAATAAGTCTTCCTCGCCTGTGAATTTTGAAATATGTATTTCTATTAAGGTAGTTTGTAAGTTTGACGTGTCAATTCAACAGTAGTTTTTATTATCATCCTTATCAAAAGGGCAAATGACCTAGATATTACTTCCTCATTGTCTTTGGGGGCAAATGACTTAGATTTTAAGTCCATTATATTTCTAAGGAGACCTTAAAACATTATCATCATTCCACCGGGCGAAGCCGGGTACTACTGCTAGTGATAATATAATTAATAGTCCAGTCAGTGAGTTTAACCCATCATGCCAAGAAGTAAAACGGATATAGGTCGTAGTACATTGACTTCGAAAAAGAAAAGCGCTTATCACGCAATGCATTCATAACTGTTGCCGGGCGAAGCCGGAGCAGGTTGCTAGTATCATTATATATACTCCATGCTCGGATTGGGAAGGGTGCCCCTGATATGAAATCCTCCTAGTGTAGCGGCTAGCTTTTTCGGCTGCCGCCCCGGAGGTCCGGTTTCAATTCCCGGCGCTGCCAAAAAAAATAATTTTGGTCTGAGGGCTAGAAAGGGGTACACTCAGCCTCGTGAGGCAAACGTGAGAAGAGGTGTGTTTGATTCCCACCTCAGCCATCCTGGAAGTTGTTTTCCGTGGTTTCCCAATTCAACTCCAGGCAAATTCCAGGATGGTTCCTAACTTAAGGCCACGGACGCCTCCTTCTCAATCATCAACTGAATTACAAATACACACTACTACAGTCACCATAATAACGTAGATCATCAGACAGATTCTACACCCAACCAAGTAGGCCTACACAGCGCTAAATGAACACGATGTCCAAGCCTCTTAAATGAAACAACGATGTGAAATCCACCTCGTGGTGTAGTGACTAGCATTCTTGGTTGTCACCGCAGAGGTCCGGTTTCGAGTCTCGGCTCTGCCAAGAAATTTAAATCTGGCCTGAGGGCTAGTGAGGGCAGAGAGGGAGAACTGAGAAGAGGTTGGTTTGATTCCCAACTCAGCCATCCAAGAGGTAGTTTTCGGTGGTTTCCCACTTCTACTTCAGGCGAATGCCGGGTCGGTACCTAAACTAAGGCCACTACTGCCTCATATTCAAATATTAAATCCTAGCACCAATTCCAAAGACACACGCTAGTACAGCTATCACAATGACACAGGTTATTAGGACGCTACATGACAACGATGTCACAAAATCCCTAAATGAATCAACAACAACTAAATAAATTTTGCTACCATTTTCCTGAAATGAGTGTTGGAAACCAGGGGATGGGGTAGCACTCAGGGCAACCGTCCAGATTCACGTGATCGAATCACTCAACTTTGATTTCCTGTTCCGTTTATAGTCTTAGTACTCGTACATACCAGTGGTTATCGGGGAATTGACAATGCTAATGGCACTGTTGAAGAGTCGGCGCGATACAAGAGTGATTGGTTATCACTGCAACTCTTTGGGGACGATTTCTACCGGTTACTTGCAATAATTACTTGACTGATGGGTGTAAGAGGCGAGACCCGTACCACGGGACGGTAAGTCCGAATGAAGGATCGTTACCTGAGAAGTGCGAACTGGGAACACCATACGTAATTGAGATAACTTTGCTTCCAATTGTCCATATGTGACAGTGGAAATTAGAGCGCTCTAGCAAACGTTTAATCGTTTATACGTTTTCTTAACGCGTTTCGTAAAACGTTTAATTAAATAAACGTTTACTTGAGTAACGTTTAAACGTTTTATCATTTTAAATGATTATGTCGACTTCGCTGGGGTCTGGCGTTACGTTACGGTGACGGGACGAAATGTACCGAGAATGCACTGAGGTGTGTGACGTCATAGTACTGCTTGAGCTTCCTCCTTTCCCCGCGCGCTCCCGTGAGCGTGACCTTCGTTTGCACTTGCATTTTTTTTCCTAACGGATTTTGAGTTCACGCAGCATTTGTAGCATTTAAAATGATATAAGGTCTAGTCTTTCAGGCTAACTATCAGTGTTATTTTAAATAAATAAACGATGATAATAATCATAATAACAATAATAATATTAATAATAATGTTATTGGTTTTTCGTCCTTTTAACAACTGAGGCTTTTAGACACGCCGGAGTGTCGGAATTTTGCCCCGAAGGGGATCTTTAACGTGCCAGTAAATCTATTGATACGGCTCTCTCGCATTTGCGCCCCTTAAATGCTAACTGACTGCGTCAAGATTCGATCCTGCAACCTTGGGTACAGCAGGCGAGAACGTTACCCCTGAGCCACGTAGCCTGTCATTAAATAAACTACAAAACGTTTTTTAACAAATCGTTTCCTAATTAAACCTGAAAACCGTTTCATGATTTTAAAGAAAAATCTATTTTATACCAGTGTTCGCTTAAATTTGTTTCTTTAGCCTGTAATGTGCTCCATTTTTGTTTGCTTAATTTAATAAACTCACTGTAATGATATTTTGTGTTTGACGGGAGATATTGTTGGTAAAATATACAGCTTTTAAGCCTGAGCGTTACACCAGTATTTCTCATAACCGATGGCGGTTTTAAATACTCCAAAATACCAGTATACTGTGCATTTGTTCCTCACACTGCCGCTCACCCGGAGGCCCCGGGTTCGATTCCCGGCTTCATCAGGGATTTTGGAAGCGGACGTGAGGGATGCAACGGGGTGCACTCAGCCTCATTAGGAAAATTGACAGTGAGGCAGCGCCCAGATCATGAGAACCAAGATCAACTGCCGAGGAGACCCGACGCGTTGACCACGCGTCATCCCGGTATCTGTAGGCCGAGTGGCTGGGCAGCGGTCGCTTGGCAGGCCTAGGCCCTTCATGGGCTGTAGTGCCAGGGGTTATTATTATTATTATTATTATTATTAGTCTGTTTGCTGTATCATTCATCACACTTGTCCTTTATTACATCCGGCATGTAGAAATCTTAACGACATTGGGATCGGAAGAATGTGGTGGCTTACAAACAATCCCAACACCCTCATACTCACAGAGCTATTACTCCAAGATTTCCAACTATGCATACTATATATTCTGTTAAATAGAAATTCATATGCAAAGCATTCAGACTAAAAAGCATGTTATTATTGAGCAATGAAAACGGAATCTGATCGAAACAGTTCTTTAAGACTTATTTCCTAGTAGTGATATTAATGATAGTTGGTTCAATCTTAGGTTCACTACTTTGATCTCTGTACATTGACTATCATCTCACTTCCTGTAATAATGTACCATACTGTTAGTACCTTTTCAGGGTGATATGTTCATAGGTTATGTATAAAATAAACTTACGTAATGTCTTTAATTTATAATGTCTGCTTTGAGGTTTTGTGGGTATCTACCGACCTACCTAGAGATCTCGGGTTCGAATCCGGGACGGGGTAGATACTTTTGCTACCAGATTATCATTTTAAATTTTGTAAATATTGTCAATTCAATTACAGTACAGTAAGTATGTAGTTAGTTCTAGTTGTAAGTATGAAGTTAATTTGTTTATTATATATATATATATATGTCATTGTTCTATTAGACTGTGGTGTGTGAGTGTGCTGGTGAGGGTGCATGTGAGTGGGCCTGGTGACAGACTGTTTTAGTGGTAGTATTTCTTGTTGGTGAAACTTAAGTATTTTTTTTCGTTAGTAGAATTTTGGTATTTAATTGTTAGTAGAAGGTTAGTATTTTGTAGTAGAATTTCTCTTTATTTATTCTGAAAGGGAGTAGCAACCTTTCAGAATAAATCAATTCTTTACTAGTCTAATAGACGGTTAAGATATTGATAATATAAGCCAACTAATGGCTACACTGCGTTCTGCTGCACGGCTGAAAGCAACGGGAAACTACAGCCGTAATGCTATTCCCGAGGATATGCACCTCTCTATGCATAAATACATGTGATGATGGCTTCCTCCCTTGTAAAATTTCAATCCGGAGGTAAACTAGTCCCCCGTTCGGATCTCCGGGTGGGGACTACTCGAGAGGGGGTTAACATCACAGAAGTGACAAAGAGGAAATCTGACATTCTACGGATCGGAGCGTGGAATGTTAGAAGTCTGCTAGGAAGTGGAAAGTTAGAAAACTTAGAAAGGGAAATGGATAGGTTGAGGTTGGATTTGGTTGGGATTAGTGAAATGCGCTGGCAGGAAGAACAGGACTTTTGGTCAGGAGACTATAGGGTCATTAGCACTAAATCAAACAATGGCCAAGCAGGAGTTGGTCTCATATTGAGTAGGAAACTTGGACAGCGGGTGGAATATTATGAGCAATACAGTGAACGGATTATTGTAGCAAAAATCAATACTAAACCTACGTGCACCACAGTGGTACAAGTCTATATGCCTACTAGTCAAGCTGATGATGAGGATGTTGAAAAGGTCTACGAAGAAATAGATGACATTCTGAGGTATATCAAAGGTGATGAAAATGTTATAGTAATGGGAGATTGGAATGCTGTGGTAGGAAAAGGGAGGGAAGGGAAGATAGTAGGAGATTTCGGATTAGGTGAAAGGAATGATCGAGGAGGCAGGCTGATGGAATTCTGCACCGAACATGAGTTGGTCATAGCTAACACCTTATTCAATAACCACAATAGAAGAATATACACATGGATGGGACCAGGAGATACAGGGCGTTACCAAATCGACTTCATTATGGTCAAGCAGAGGTTTCGAAACCAGATTTTGGATTGTAAAACATATCCTGGTGCTGACATAAACTCTGACCACAATCTGGTTGTAATGAAATGCAGATTAAAGTTGAAGAAACTGAAGAAAAGTCAAAAGCCAAAAAGGTGGGCAATAGACAGACTGAAAGTAAAGGATGTGAACGAAAGATTCAAGAAGAGTATAAAGGAAGGACTAATCAAAACCCCTAAACAAACTTCAATTGCAGACGAATGGGCATTTTTGAAGAATGAAATAACAAAATCGGCAGAAGAAAACATTGGTAGGAAAGAAAGAATAGGTAGAAAACCGTGGATCACTCAGGATATACTAGAATTGATGGATGAAAGGCGGAGACACAAGAATCTAAGAGATGAAGAGGAGAAAGCAGAATACAGACGTCTGAGAAATGAGGTTAACAAGAAGTGCAAGGAAGCGAAAGAAGAATGGTTGAAAGAGAAATGTACAGGTATAGAAAAGTGTCTGAAATTAGGAAAAGTAGACACAGCTTATCGAAGGATTAAGAATACTTTTGGGGAAAAGAAGACTAAGTGCTGTAATATTAGGGACACAAATGGAAAGCCTCTAACAGATAGGGAAGAAAAGGTTGAGAGATGGAAAGCTTACATAGAGTGCTTGTATAAGGGAAAGGAGATTGAGAATCATGTAATGGAAAGGGAGGAGGAAATTGATGAGGATGCAAAAGGAGATTTAATATTGAGATCAGAATTTGACAGAGCATTAGAGGACTTAGGCAGGAACAAAGCACCAGGCATAGATGATGTACCGATTGAGTTGCTACGCTGCATAGGAGATGAAGGTCTGATCAGGTTATTTCACTTGGTGTGTAGGATTTATGAGACAGGTGAGGTACCCCCTGATTTCAAGAAGAATGTAATCATCCCTATACCAAAGAAAGTGGGAGCTGACAGATGTGAAGATTACCGTACAATCAGCTTGATTACTCATGCTTCAAAGATCCTGTCTAGAATAATTTACAAGAGGATTGAAAGCCAGATAGAAACGGAGTTGGGTGAAGACCAGTTTGGTTTCAGGAGAAATGTAGGAACAAGGGAAGCTGTACTAAGTCTTAGGCTGATTTTGGAAGGTAGAATAAGGAAAGATAAGAGAACGTTCATGGCATTTGTAGACTTAGAAAAGGCTTTTGATAACGTTGATTGGACTAAATTGTTTGACATTTTGAAATCTATTGGAATAAAGTACAGGGATAGGAGGGTGATATACAATCTATACAGAAACCAGACAGCAGTCATTCGAGCTGAAGGATATGAGAGAGAAGCTGGTATTATGAAAGGTGTAAGGCAAGGCTGAAACTTATCACCCATACTTTTCAATCTTTACATTGAACAAGCAATGAAGGAAATCGGAGAAAAATTTAAAGTGGGAGTGAAGATTCAAGGAGAAATAATTTCAACTCTGAGATTTGCTGATGACATCGTCATCTTGGCCGACAAGCCTGAGGATTTGAATGAGTTTTTGAATGGTATGGATTCCGTCTTACGGAAGGACTTCATGATGAAAATTAATAAATGTAAAACAAAAATACTGGAATGCAGCCGAAATAAATCAGAAACCTCTATGGAGATCAAATTGGCAGGTGAAAAGCTGAAGGAAGTAGGAGACTTCTGTTACTTAGGAAGCAGAATAACCAGTGATGGACGAAGCAAAGAGGATATAAAAAGTAGGTTGGCTCAGGCAAGGAAAGCCTTTCTACAAAAAAGGAATCTGTTGACATCGAATATAGATTTAGGTATTAGGAAGTCATTTTTGAAAGCCTTTGTCTGGAGCGTGGCGCTCTATGGAAGTGAAACTTGGACTATTGGTGCAGCAGAAAAGAGGAGAATTGAGGCATTTGAAATGTGGTGTTACAGGAGAATGATGAAGATCAGATGGGTAGATAGGGTTACAAACGAAGAGGTATTAAGGCGAGTGGGAGAGGAGAGATGTTTCTGGCGACTGCTAATGAAGAGAAGAGATAGGTTGGTAGGACACATACTAAGACACCCAGGAATAGCAAGCTTAGTTATGGAAGGAAGGGTCGAGGACAAGAACTGTAGGGGTAGACCAAGGTTAGAATACGTTAAACAGATTGCCTCGGATGTAGGGTGTGGTAGCTATGTAGAGATGAAACGATTAGCTCAGGACAGGGAGGCATGGAAAGCTGCATCAAACCAGTCAAAAGACTGAAGACTCAAACAACAACAACAACACATCAGTACAGCCATCACAATAACACAGGTTATCAGAGAAAATTTTACACACACACACACACACACACACCAAAGTAGATGGGGTTGAATGACCACGATGTCTGAGTCCATCAAATGAATTATATTCGTCAATTGTCTCTCATGGCGAAAGCGATTGTGGCCATCTTTTATTTAATAATTTAAAAGTATATGGCAATGTAAATCGTGGAGAATCCCTTACTGTACGGGAATAATAAAAGTAAAATATGTTAAGACAGTGAATTACCAATAGCCAGAAAGAATAATTAGGAAATAAAAATACGTGTCTGAGGTGAGACTCCTTCGACTATGCAAAATTCATTCCTGGGTCCGCAATGCTACCTCTGAGCCACCCAGTCAACAGACTTCTATACCAATATTAGGTTACTTAAACAACAAACGAACTCAAACGCCTGTTGATGTTCTTCAATCCCCTCTTTTTAATTCTCAAAAAGATCACACTACGATACGGTGAATCCTTTATCCACCATTTCTCTCGAACTGTAATTCTGGTCTGAGGGCTGGAATGGGGCGCACTCTTGAGGCAAAACTAAGAAGGGCAAGGTTCGATTCCCATCTCAACAATCTGGGATTTGGTTTTCCGTGGTTTGCCACTTCCACTGCAGGTGTAATTCTGGTCTGTGGGCTGGAACGGGGCACACTCTTGAGGCAAAACTAAGTAGGGCATAGTTCGATTCCCATCTCAACAATCTGGGATGTGGTTTTCCGTGGTTTGCCACTTCCACTGCAGGTAAATACCGGGATGGTTCCTAACTTAAAGCCTCGGTCGCCAATTTCCCATTCCCCACTTTAATTACAAATGCACACATCAGTACAGCCATCACAATAACACAGGTTATCAGAGAAAATTTGACACACACACACACACACACACACCAAAGTAGACAGGGCAGAGTGACCACGATGTCTAAGTCCAACAAATGAATTATGTTCGTCAATTGTCTCTCATGGCGAAAGCGATTGTGGCCATCTTTTATTTAATAATTTAAAAGTATATGGGAACGTAAATCGTGGAGAATTCCTTACTTTATGGGAATAATAAAAGTAAAATATGTTAAGACAATGTATTACCAATAGGCAGAATGAATAATTGAGAAATAAAAATATATGTCGGAGGTGGGATTCGAACTGCTTCCATTGCGCGATGCATAAATTCAGAGTTTTGAATGCTACCGTCTGAGCTACCAAATCACTGTTAGAAAAGTGCAATATTAAGGTACTTAAAGAACATTCTCACTCAACAGTCAGTATAAGTTCTTCTACATTTCCCGTCGTTTATAATATTCTATTCCTGTTTATATCGTGGAAACTTCATAATCAATATTCCCCTCCTTTATTATAATTCTTATAAATAACTATTACATTCAAACGCGGTGGACATCCGCCATGTCTGTCATTAACCAAGATGATTCTGCGCATGCGCTTGAGCCAATAATTTTGCAGTTTTGTTTGTAAATTTAAAAATATGTGGTAACATATTTGTTTATTTTAAAGACACTCTGCAAATCTACAGGCCTACAGCTTTCGACAGATTGCTCTACGAAGTGAATCGGTTCTACCGTTCCCTCAAACTCACGGTAACAAAAATCAGCTTAGTGTTTTAAATATATAGATAGGCTACCTCAGAGTGAGAGTCGTTACAGTAATATGAGTTTAAGTTGTAGAATGAAGGTCACAATACCTTTGCAGAACCGTATGTTTTTAGTATTTATTACCAAGCTATAATAATACAGGGGAAGATGACCTCGTAACTCTACCCCTTAAAACTCTATAAACTAACTAACTAATAATAATACTAGAACTTGGTTATCAATTCAAGCGTAGTCAGTCATCCCACATTATATATCCATTTTCACTTCAAGAATCTATGAAATCAAAGCAATGTCCAATCGAACTCCGTCATAAACTAGCAGGTGTTTTAGATATAGATTGATAATTATAAAATAAATAATAACCAGTGATGGACGAAGCAAAGAGGATATAAAAAGTAGGTTAGTTCAGGCAAGGAAAGCATTTCTACAGAAAAGGAATCTGTTGACATCGAATATAGATTTAGGTATTAGGAAGTCATTTTTGAAGGCCTTTGCCTGGAGCGTGGCGCTCTATGGAAGTGAAACTTGGACTATTGGCGCAGCAGAAAAGAGAAGAATAGAAGAAGTATTCCTGCCATTCTTGCCATAAAGATAATGTACCCAACGGTTTCAGAGCAGCGAAATAATGAATAACACGAAGCAAGTAAGAAATGAAACGAAAATTGCGGGGGCTAGGTCTCATCATCACCTAGTGACAGGTAGGTAATGAAATGAAAAATATTATTACCTCCTTCCTCCTGGAAAAAATCCTGCGGGTGATGGGTTGGTAAGAAACGTACTAGAGGACCAACCCCGTCTAGCTTCAGGCAGCAAAAGAAATGAAAGCTGAACTCAACATGTCAAATATTTGAATCCATATGCTGAATTATATTCATGTTTCTAATTTACATTTTATTTATTTTTTGTTTAGTTACTTAAATGTTTTCTTACATCCTTTTAAATACGCATTGCAAAATCAATATTAGGCTATAGTAATAACTCATCCATGATGCTTATCATCATCATCATCATCACATCATCATTAGGTTCTGTTTTATTAGTGTTTGTGTTTCCCTATTATTTCCTTACTTTAGCAATAATTAACTAATTACAATAATTTTTCCTACGCCATGCTTACCTGCCATTATATGTATTGTGATCGGATCTGAAATGTATTCCTGTTAGATTTAAGTACCATTGTTAAGTTCTGCAAATAATGTAATAATGTATTAATTGTAAAATCTGGTTTGATGGAAGAGAGGGCCCAATGGCCCTAATATTGCCAGACAAAATAAGGCTATCTATCTATCTATCTATCTATCTATCTATCTATCTATACCCAGGAATAGCAAACTTAGTTATGTAAGGAAGGGTCGATGACACAAACTGTAGGAGTAGGCCAAGGTCAGAATATGTTAAGCAGATTGCCTCGGATATAGGGTTTGGTAGGTATGTAGAAATGACACGATTAGCTCAGGACAGGGATGCATGGATGGCTGCATCAAACTAGTCAAATGACTGAAGTCTCAAACACCATTCGGTATATAAAAAATCACCGTAATCTTATTTTCCTTTTCTTATCTTATCACCATCCCATGCACGTAAATGTGCAGCGTACCGCAAGCACGAGTCGCATTATAATCGAATATTCTAAATAGCTGGGTGTGTTTGTTAGTGACGGCAAGCTGGAGAAAGTGAAGATGAGACTGCACTTGACCTCTGACCTGTAAATGGCCGATCAGGTCAAAGTTCGGCGGCCATATGTAAGAGTATACCAATTGGGTCAGAGTGCAAAACATTATGGCCGTGTACCAATACCTGTCGTACGTGTCTCTAAGCCCTTTAAAATCGATAGCTTCTGGAACACTGCCATTTCGTAACTCTACGTGCGACTAAATTACAATTGATGTCGTAATACAATCGTAAATATTGAGCTCGACTAAATTATAATATTATTATTATTATTAATGGATGGAATTTCAAATACCTGGGTGAAGGGATGGAGCCCAATATTCGTGAAAAAGAAGCTTTCGTGTCACGGATTAACAACATGGAAATGGCTTGCCTTTTAACCAAAGTCATTTACAAAACACGATCATTGTCCTTCAACCTCGTAGTTCCTGCCCTTAAAACAACAATAACTAACTAACTAACTAATGTCCTTCAAGGACAAACTGAGGCACTGTGTTACCGTTATTCGCCCGAAGGCGTTATATGCATCAGAATGCCTGGCGATGAATAAGAATGGCCGCAGAACTGGAAGCCAAAGAGAGGAAGATTTTGAGAAAGATCTTGGGCCCGGTCAAGGAACGAGGAGAGTATAGAAGACAACTCAACGATGAAGTTTATCTATAGGCCTATGTGGAGAAAATAAAGGACACCATGCACAAAAGAACTCCGAAGTCTCTCCTTTTATGGCCATTTAACACGAATGAGCTCCGGAAGATTGTCCAATCAAATATGTGCCTACTTCGTGGGAATGAAAACCAAAGGGATCTGGTTTACAGAGGTGGAAAAAGACCTACACGAACTGGGGATATCACATGAGGACATCTTGGAACGTGACCCTTTGAAGAAGAAACTGGGGGACATACTGAGTGTTCAGCCAAAACCCATATTGAAAACCGGCAAGAAGTGGACCGAAGAACGAAAGAAAGCTCACCGAAGAAGAATAAGCGAACACTGGGCCAATGTGGAAGAACGAGGGAAAAGGCATTTGAAATAACGTGGTCCCTAGAAGACCGAAACGATTATATATTTTAACAAGAAGTTCCGTGACGAACTAAAGAGCCTACTTTTCTTAAATTTTAAGATCCATGCCAATGATTAATCTATATGGATCTATCTAGAATAATGACGAAATTAAGAAGGTAATAATAGATAACTACGGTTGGCAGCCCTGGTGACTGAATATATTCTTAATTCCATCTCTTAAGGTACAGAATACAAAATTTGGTTGAAGTCCAATGGATAGCATGGACGTTACATGCAGTTAAACAATGGATCTAACAGAGCGCGTAAAATCACGTTGGCAACAACGACATACATGTATTGGTCAGAAATAATCTGAAATAATATGATCTATTGTTGTGTCAATTTTGAATGAAATCCATTAGGTAGTATAGAAGTTACATGCATTTCAAAATTGGACCTATCAGCAGGCTTAGATTCATGTTGGCAGCACTGGCATAGACCTATATTAGTTACTCCAAATTAATCTAGAATGCCAGGTACTATACGTGTGCAAAGTTTAGAGCTATTGGCTTGCATACTTTCTGATATATTGATATTAGGTTAACAAAAATAGAGACTGTATTTGTTCACAGTTGGCAGCCCTGGTTACTCTTAAGAATCGGCGCAGTCATATCTGTTATGGTACACATAGCACACACAAAATTTGCTTGAAATCCAAATGATAGTATAGAAGTTACATGTATTTAAAGTTGGACCACTCAGCAGGCTTAGAATCTTGTTGGCAGCACTGACGTATATAAGTGACTCCAAATTAATATAGAATGTCAGGTACTATACGTGTGCATAGTTTAAAGCTGTCGGCTTGCATACTTTCTGATATATGGGTATTTGGATAAAAAAAATTGAGAGCATTTATTAACAGTTGGCAGCCCTGGTGGCTCTTAAGAATACGCTCAGTCATATCCACTTACGTACACATAGCACATACGAAATTTGGTTGAAATCCAATTGATAGTGTAGAAGTTATATGCATTTAAAATTTGGACTTATCAGCAGGCTTATAATCATTTTGGCAACACTGCCATGTATGGCCTCCTGGAAATTAAAGTGCAATATTACTATCTATATGTGTGCCAATTTTGAAATAGCTCCTATTCATACCTTCCAAGATATCCAACATGGAGCTCAAATTTGAATTTCGATTTTTCAGCAGTTGGTACCACTGACATCATTTTTAAATATGGCCGTGAGATATGCAGGTATAGATCTTTACTCCTACCAAAGTTTGTTTCGATTGCTGCAGCCGTTTAGGAGTTGATAGGGGGGACACACACACTGCCAGGTAGACAGACAGACAGACAGAAGGACAGACAGACAGACAGACAGAAGGACAGACAGACAGACAGACAGAAGGACAGACAGACACACACACATATTTTCCCATTCTCATGAGTCTACTTTTTCCTCATTTTTGCAAAATGTGAAAAGTAGGCTAAAAAATGGATGGCAGCAGGTTGTCAAAGATCTCTCACTTTTTTATTCCAACCACAACACCAGGAAGCAGAAAACCCTAGACGAGACTACTGAGGCCCTAAACGGAATAATTCTGCAGCTGCCACAAAAACGCCAAGGAACAATCGGATAGCGAAACAATGGTTTGATTCTGAGTGCTATGCTATGAGGAAAAGAACTCTACAGTGCCTTAATGCAGCTAGAGAACACGGAAATGGTGCACTAGCAGAGTACGCTTCAGAACGTCGAAAATACAAGCAGCTACTAAAAGAAAAGAAACTTTCGTATGATCTCCTCGTCGAACAGAAACTAATCGCAGAAGCAGAAAGGAGTCCACATAAGATCTTAAGGTCTTGGAAGAATCAAAAATCGAGTTATCCAATAAACATTGATCAATGGGAACTACACTTCAGCAGCCTTCTAGGAGAAAAAGATAAAATATCAAATGAATTCACATCGACACCAGATCACTCGCAAGACATTGACTTGATCACATGTGATGAAGTCATCCATCTTATAAGAAACGGCAAAAATAACAAAGCGGCTGGGCCAGACGGAATTTACATGGAGCATCTAAAAGACACCTTACAAGACATAGAAGAACCTCTAACTGCTCTATTCAACAAATGTCTTATGATGAATTCAATACCGCATCAATGGAGAAGATCAACTATAATAGTACTTTACAAAGGCAAAGGAAGGAAAGAAGACCCGAACTCCTATAGAGAAATTGTTCTAGAGAGTGTAATGTTTAAACTGTTCTCCAAAATCCTATTAGGACGCATCGCGCAAAACCTTTATGCAAATATACCTACATTTCAATATGGATTCACTCCAGGCAGATCAACACTGCACGCGGTGCTATAAATTATTCAGGAAATCACTCGCTCATCGCAACTCCCCGATATGTGTAATCTTCATAGACTACTCCAAAGCTTTTGATAGCATCAGCAGATCAACATTGGTAAACAAATTGGAGAGCATATTAGGCAAATCAAGTCAGGAGCTCCAAACCATCAAGTCTATCCTTGATGCAAACCATATAGCGGTGTATGATGGCATAACTACATCGAATGACATCATACAAAGACGAGGGGTCTTGCAAGGAGACCCGATGAGTCCGGTCTTATTCAACGTCATGACAACGGATATCGGCAACGCTATAAACGTCAATGTAAAATTACTGATGTACGCGGATGACATGGCCATTCTCTCCAAAAGCCCTAAACATTTACAAACGGCATTAGACGACATCAGGAACTGGGCAGCATACAACTCTATGGAAATAAATGGCTCGAAAACCAAAGCAATGAAATTCAGGAGAGGAGGCAAACTTGCAAAGGGGGATCATTTCACTTGTGGCAACTCTCCCTTAGAATTCGTAACAAATTTCAAATACTTGGGGGTCACCCTCCAAACTACGGGAATTACGTTTTCACTACACATAAAAGAACGAACAGCAGCTGCAGCAAAAGCAATATATGACATACCCAAATTCAACTACTGTCAGTTTCAACAGCAATGGCACTATTCAAGATCAAAGTCATGCCGACGGCCACCTATGGAATACAACTAATCTGGAACTACCTGACGGTCGTAAATCTAAGAAAGCTGCAAAGCGTTAAATCTAGCTTCCTCAAAAGAGTGTTATCCATCTCAAAATTCACAAGAAAGAGTTATGCTTATATCCTTGCGCAGGAAACTCTCTTCGTAGATGACATAAAACACTGCTTTAGTTTATCGGAGACACAAGCATATGCAACCTTCATCGAAGAGAGGAGCAGCAAAGCAAGACAGATACCGGAGGGGATTAGAGAAACAAACGCAATGACATCAGACTGCTGGAAAGGACCAAACTTCCAACTCCGACACCTGTATACACGATTTTCAGTACACGGCTTTCATGGAAAGATTTGCACAGAAAGCACCTACCATGATCCTAAGGACAGCTGCATTTGTAAGCTATGTAATGAACGGTGCCCGAAATATCACCTGCAGGAGTGTAAAAATAGGACTGTATCACTAATTGAGCTATCTAGGTGAAATCACGACATTGTAAATTTTCATTTTTTTTATTTTTTTATTTTTCTCAGTACACATTGTGTTTAATAAATATAATATAAAACCAGGATGCCATAGTTTAGAAACACCCAAGAAAACTTCAAAATGCTTCAAATCAATTTCGATGACACATCTCTTCCCATAAAAGATAGCGATGTACGGGCAAGCCACGTCTTGCCTCCAAAGTGAAGACATGGTGCTCCTTGGTCAGAGCAGCGCCAGCAGACTAATTCACAAAGGATGGGGGAATTTTGGGCGCTCAAGAAAGGCAAATGTTACAAGACTCAACGTGGTTATAAATAGCCCTAGCAAATTATACATATAATGGTAACACTAGGATGCATTCGTTCTACTAATATTAATTAATTATTAATCCCTGGGTGACCCTCCGTGGCTAAGGCGGCAGCACGCCGGCCTCTCACCGCTGGGTCCGTGGTTCAAATCCCGGTCACTCCATGTGAGATTTGTGCTGGACAAAGTGGAGACAGACAGGTTTTTTCCGGGTAATCTGGTTTTCCTTGTCACAATTTCATTTCAGCAACACTCTCCATTTCATCTGTCATTCACTTAATCATTGCCCCAGGGGGTGCGATAGGTTTCGGCAGCCGGCACAGTTCATATCCTCGCCGCTAGATGGGGGCTTCATTTATTCCATTCCCTGATCCGGTCGGTCGACTGGAAGCAGGCTGTTCCAGCCGAGCAGCACGCCAGTGAGAAGCCGAGTACTCTCCGCCTTGCGTGAGTAAACGTGCAACATGCAATACAGCTCTGCTGTGGGGCCTGCCGTCACTGCGCGGTGATTACATCAAGACTGGCAGGAAGCGCATGGACTTGTGTTATGACCTTCGCCCAGTGACGTATTGGCTATTACACCCAGTCACTCTCCAACCGTGCTCCGAGCATTACTGCTGATACTCGCGTGTATGCTTACACAAACTCGTGGATTTGGAACAGCCTGACCTACAGGGTCTCACTTATCCAGGCATCGCTGGTGCCTGTTGAACCGGATTAGAACTGGCCAGGGCAGGTGTGGAGGTATACTACATCAATGGGGTTGGAAGTCCTCTCCAAATTGCGACTGAGGAGGAGAGAAGCAGGCTATAGATCACTTGTCCCATCAGAGCTTTCAGTGACATACTGGAAGATCTACACAGGCTATCTCAAGAGGCTGTTGACTGGCTTCTCCATTTGGATCTCCATCTGTAAATTAATCATTTCAGACTACGAACTTGAGATTATGTAATACTGTATATATTTGTAAATAGCTATGTATCACTTCATCATGCGATAAATAAATAAATAAATAAATGAAAATGAAAATCCACAGCCTGCTTCCAGTCGACCGACCGGGTCAGGGAATGGAATGAAAGAAGCCCCCATCTAGCGGCGAGGATATGAACTGTGCCGGCTGCCGAAGCCTGTCGCACTCCCCTGGGGCAATGATTAAATGAATGACAGATGAAATGAAATGATCGTGGAGAGTGTTGCTGGAATGAAATTGTGACAGGGAAAACCGGACTGCCCGGAGATAAACCTGTCTGCCTCCGCTTTGTCCAACACAAATCTCACAATGAGTGACCGGGATTTGAACCACGGACCCAGCGGTGAGAGGTCGGCGTGCTGCCGCCTAAGCCACGAAGGCTTCTAAATAAATAAATAATAATGATAATAATAATATCGTATGGCCTCGGATGCCAGGTGCAAGCTTTGTTATTTGATGCCCAGAGCTTGCATGTCGAATTTTTGTTGTTCCTTGGAGAGCTATGAAAGTTAGATATCTAAGCACCTTGACACTATAGCGCTTTCTGGTAGAGAATGGAGGAACATTGTGTTGGCGGAAAATCCCGAGATTAATATTGCAATTAAGAACACGGCCTACTGAATTCAAATGGGTTCTTTAACATACGTGCCGAGATTTTTGTCGCATTTCAAAAGTCACTTACCACAGCCAGGAGCGAACCTGCAATCTTGGGGTTGGAAGTCCGACACGATAACCACTCACCCACCGTGGCAAGCAATAAATAAATAATATCACTAAATAAAAATTAACCAATATGTATGTTTGATAGACGTTGTTGCACTTAGCTAATTTCTCAAAACTACTTAGGCCCAAATACATAAACACGTAACCTCTGTTACAAGAGGATATGGTGAGTAAATTCTGTTAATGTCTACAACGGGAATACTTACAAAGAATCTGGTAACAGGCTGCTAATCGCCAGAATGCAGAGAGCAATGTTGTTAGTTCCGTATTGTACAGGCCCCCAGGGGGTTGCACCCCCTGGAAGCCACCCTCCATCATCTATTGAAACCATCCCTAACTGGCAAATCTCATAAGTCCAGAACAACATCTTTCACACAGCAAGGGCAGCTAACCAGCCTGGAAGGCTTGCCAAACACCTGCATCACACCACAAACAGCTACACATAATTAACTGGGGCATCTATGCCAGTGGAATGCTGACAGCACAACACCAAAGCTTATAAGAGGAGGGCCTTAAGGAGGACAACTCTCTCTCGATTACCAGTCATACAGTGTGTCCGCCGGAGGCCCTAGCTGTTATCATCAGGTGAGTCAGCAGTGTTCAGAGATCCTATATTTTGTAACCTACCCCACAAACTTGTACACTTAAATTTATTACATTCATTACATTGCCCTAAAAGGGACATACTATTTCATACATCACTGACCAATAAATACTTGGTCAGTACACTACACTTGTCTTACTAATTACACGCCTCTTTACGTCCTAACTCCTTTCCTGACTTCCGTCACGAGTAAGCGTGACAACAGTAGCTTGTAATCGCCGGCTCAAGTTATATTGTGTCTCTCACAAGCGAGCCGCCCACACATAGCTGACGCACGCACGTCGGTTATATAATTATCTTCGACCAGCTGGGAGTACATTAACATGTACACATAGGTTCATCCCCCAGGTACACTTACGTCTTTATAGGAGCATCCCCTAGCATCCAAACACTAAACAACACTCTACACTGGTCAGCTTACCCAGCTACGGGAAGCTGCCCCCCCTCTAGGAATCACTCTCCAAATCAACACAATAACACATCCGTTTTAGATCTAACTACCCCCAACTAAGGGATCTAAAACAGATTGGTGGAGGCCGGGTACCACGCACAGTAAAATAGGGCTCATACAAGGAGTTCTCGTGGTCAAAACGGCCCGTACCGCATACAGCCAAGCGAGACTGGGGAAAAAAAATCCCTCAGACAGAAAGCAGCTTTTTTGCTTCGTACTACCTACATAAGGGAAATTTTTGTTACACCAACCCCCCAGCCCCCAGAAAGAATCAGAGAGATATAAGATACACTGCCAAACACGCACAGTTTTTTTTATTAGAAGACGCATACACTTCATTCAGCATGGCCCCCCCTATACCGCCTAGCTGTGCTGAGGAGCATTGGGGAGTACCAGGGATTAATTGCCTGGCACAGAGTCTTTGAAACTAGGCAGGACTACCTCAGAAGGTTTCAGCAGCTCCTGCACGCCCAATATATGCGGATCATAAGAGCACTTGTCCGGCCAATCCGCAGCGCTAAGAATCGCAAGATTCGGGCGAAAACCCCCACCCTCCGTACACAGATCATTAGGGCACACTGGCAATTACACTGCCGACATGAGTTCATGTTCCAGCAATGGGAGACACTCATTAGGGAACACCAACGCATAGGGACTAATGGCACAAAAGTCGCTGAGCAGGCCATGAGCCTCAACAGGCAGTACACCCAAATTTGGGACGAGTACCGCGAGCTCCAGGATAACAAGGCCATTTTCGAGTTCATGGCAGGGCCACCAGCCCAGCCGAGAGAGGACATAAGCGTAGTCAATAATTTGATCAGAGTTGTTATAAGGAACTCAATTATTAAGTCCGTACCTTTTATATTGAAATTCACCATATCCACGAAGACATAAGAACTGTTTTGATTTTCAGCTTCCAGTCTAGTCTGAAAACTTCTGATTGTGAGCAAATCGCTTCCAAGATCCTCTATTAGTCGTTAGAAATACGGCTTCCTCTGCGTCTACACCTCTCACATTAGAATAGCTCAACACTGAATCTAACCATCACCTCCTTGGTCTACCAGTGCTTTTCTTACACTCTGCAGCCGAACACATTAACCTCTCGGGTAATTGACGTCATTCGAGTCATGTGGCCATAAAAAGTAATCGAGTCAATCCATTATTCCATTATTATTATTGATGTGTAACATCTTTCCACTCGGCAGCTGGACTTTTTTGTGGGAGTGATTTTGGAAAAGGGACGGAAGTGGATGGGACGGAAACAATAAGCGAGCGTGATGGCGGAGATCGGTACAACGACGTACTGTAGGCCATGTGGCTGTGGGGAATGTATATCGCATACAGTTTAGTTCAAGGTTTGGAGGCCCCATTAAAGAAATTCCTACAATAAATCATCTTCAAGCTGTCGTTCTTTGGTGTGAAAATATTCGTTTTATCATATTTTCTGAAAACAATATTACGATTTATTAAATCTTCATACTTTTGCTGTATTCTTATTTAATGTAAGCACTGGATGTACTGTCGGCCATGTGGCTGTGTGGAATCTATATTGCATCAACAAACACTCCAAACAACGTAGGAATTCAGTATATTAACGCCGACTACTAACAATAATTGAAACATCGTTTGTCTAAACATATCACAGTAAGAAACACATTTAATATACCTTCAACACACCTAATTTTCAATCGCGCCTATACTTGGCAGTGCTCTGATCGGCAAAACGAGGTCATTTTCAATAACATCGCTGGCATGGGTTTACTAACTGGCCGGTATATAGCGCAGGTCGCATCAAGTAGGCAGTGGATTGCTTCCGCCACGGCAAATAACAATTATGATTCATTACGGTCAGGATTTGGCACTGGAGTTTTACAAGTAGTTATTTCAATGACCAACAGAGTTCACTGTTAACAAGGGATTTGCGCTCCCGGGACCCACAGAGTAGGATAACATGTCACATGTTACACATCATATGCGATTACTGTAAGGCTCGTATAATTTTTTATTATTGTTATGTCTGGCTCCGTGGCTAAATGGTTAGCGCGCTTGGCTTTGGCCCGAAGTACCGCGGGTTCGATTCCCGGCCGAGCCATCATGGATTTTAATCTACTGGGGTTAATTCCCTTGGCTCGGGGACTGGGTGTATGTGACGTCTTCGTTATCATTTCATCCTCATTACGACGCGCAGGTCGCCCACGGGCGTCAACTAGAAAGACCTGCACTCGGCCTCTCCGGAGGCCACACGATCGTCATCGTCGTCATTATTGTTATTATTATGATCATTATCGTTAATTCCCCCTCAAGGAGAGCGTTAAAACACAATCAGTGTTCTTGTTTATTTTTTTCCTCTTTCTTCCAAAAAACCTCTCATATATTCACTGTGTTTCCTCTTTCTCTCTTCTGTCCACTTTTGTTTCTTTTTCTTTGGGCGTTTGCTCAAATTTCTGTTTTCTAATTTTGTCTTTGTATATTTTCCCGTCTGCCATGTCATCTGTAGAGATATTTAGTTTCTTGAGGTCTTCCACGGTTTCCTTTACCCAATTGATTTTCAGCGTACTATTCATAACTACTGTCCGGGTGGGAAGAGATCTCTTGGTCGCCCCAGGAAAAGATGGCGTGGAAATGCAAATCTTTTGTGTAGACCTTATAGCCCAGGCATATTAAGTTTTAACCTCAAAAAAAAAAATGTAAAGCTGAAATTTGGCATAGATGTTCCCTAGTACCCTAGTAACAAATCCTGAAAAGTCCCCATCTCTGCGGCGTCCGCGTCATAGTTTTTTGAGAGTTCAAAAGGCTTAAATGGGGCCTAAGTGCCAAAAACAGCATTTTTGCTTCCTGCGTTCAAAATATTGATCCAAAACCAGTTCTAATGAGCTTTGAGAGTAATAAGAGAAGGACTGCGTTATATATAACGCTCTTATTGGTCGTAATTATTGCCATACATTTAAACAGATGAGTAATCAAACATTTTAGTTCAACTTTTCTCACGAAAATTTGTCATTAGCCGGGACTGATCGTGTAAACAGCTGCTGATAGCGACTAAAGACCCGAAGTAAAAGTTGTAAAGTACACTTGTAGCTTTAAAACGATACATTGCCCATGTTCATTCGACAAACAGCAGCAGAGAAGTGTGGCAGTTGCTTTCCGAACGAACGCCTATTTATGCTGGTTGGCTCCATCTATTCACCTTTGCTGACTCCATTTTGTGTCTTTGCTCAAGAACTTTTAGGATGGTATTCCTTTGAATCCAGGTAAAGTAGCAGAAACAGTTTGCATAGAACAAAACGAGTTTAATGCAGTTAGCAATTAAACGTACATTCATAATATGCATAATGCAATTAATAACAAAACAAAGCTTAAAAAGCTTTCTTTAAACAAAGAACACTTGCAAAACAAAGCTTACATCGGACTCAATCGTCGTCCTCATCATCTGAGTCATCAAATGTGACGTTGCCACATGCTTTTCCACTGCAGTGCCCACACATTAAGGAGCATGGGCGATGTATCGTTTTAAATCTACAAGTGTACTTTACAAATTTTACTTCGAGTCATTAGTCGCTATCAGCAAAACTCACACCGGGTGCCAAGAGAGCTCTTGCAGTTGCAGGACACGAAATTGAGGAGATGATCTGGAGCAGCTGGAAGATAAGTTGTCACTGGTACTAAAGCTGAGTGTTGGATTTTCCATCCCCATTGGGTCGGGTCCAAAGAAAATCCTAACCATTCCTGAACTTGCACATATACCCGCAGTGAATGTTGCTTGCATGCCGGGGAAGTCGGCGGAAGTGAAGCCAGCTGAAATGACGCAGTGGCCGGTTGTTTGGCAATTTTTTGGCTGTATTTCATTACCCGAAGATCGTCGAGGCTTTTTCACTCCGATTTGGCACTGTCGTAGAGACAAATGGCAAACTTCTCTCCAGCTGATATTATGGCCTTTTCATCTGGAGCCGTAGAGACGAATACCTTACTTTCCTCGCGTGAAGATGCGGAATCCTTCAATATTTTCCAGGCTTGCTGTTTGATGTACTCTACCCACAGCTTTCTTGTGCGAGATTTCTGGCTCATTGAAGAAACTGTGTCATGAAGCGATTCTTTGAGACGTTCAAGGCAAGGATATGATTGCAAGTCGTTGGCGGCGCCTTCTTGGAATGCGGTAAAAAGCGCCTGTATTTCGTCCTTGTCACCCTTCAGCCCGTCGTTCATGTTGAGTAACATTGTCCTGACAGCCTGTTTTGTCAGAAAATGCGCTCTGAGGGCCCTAGAAAGTGCTCAGTTTCGCATTATTGATACATTTGAAATTGAAGGCATAACGTAATCATTTTTAAGAGCGAGCTAATTGCAAGCCTAACTAGAATATGCGTGTCCAGACATCATGTGAGTCACTGACGATTTAGCGTATATATCCGCCCAGGGCTCCTCCAAACCGCTTCCATTCAATACGTAGCCGATTGCCCCAAGAAACGACATTAGAATGTGAAATCCGCCAAGACGAACAACCACGTTTTTAAGTTCTTCTGAAGTGTCCGATGCGACTATCTCCGCAGCTTTCGCGTATCGGGGCTGGTCAAAGGTTTCGAAACAAGTGCTTTGTTTCAGTTCCACGCACTCTCTTGCGGCAAACTTCAATGCGGAATATATAGTTGATGGATTGCTCGGTTCCAAGTTAATGAACGGCAGGGTATCAACTGACGTCGTCTGGGGAGCTGGTTGAGCATGAGCAGACAGTGACGTCTTCATAAAGCCGTTCCACGAAGCGGGTAAATTAATACCTGACCACCTTCCAGATAACCACAAGGAGTCCATCATCGACGCAAGAGCCACAGAGTTTGGGGCTTCCACAGTTAACTCCTTAATTTTGACGTCCTTTGAACCAGGAGAAGAGGGCTTCCGATACCACGAAATGTTGAACTTTCCCATCGCCGCAATCACACCAGCATTAGGAACTTCTCGTGTACGTGGGAGTGGAGATATTTCACTGTCAAGCAGTGAAATGTGTTTCGCCCGTCCAATGTCCTTATGTTAAAGTCAGCGTTGTCTAAGCAAAACTACGTGAACGCTCCAGCATTCGGGATTGGACGTTCTTCACGAAGCTCTGAAACTTCGTACCTGTGGACTTCCGGCAAATTTCCTGAAAATCCAAGACTGTTTAGAAGCTGAATTAATTGTTTGTAGTATTGTTGGCCTGCTCCGACAGGCCGAGCGCTGTCATCTAGAAACGCGATCGGGTGCCTCTACAGCGGTTATACTTTGGGACCGTAACTCGGTAACCGTTTCTTGCATAGATATGGGTAATGTGCCAATGTAAAGCTAAAAGTATGCTTTATAACTTTCATTCTGGGTCTTTAGTCAATATCAGCAGTTGTTTAAAAATGACCTGCTAATTACAAATTATCCAAATTTTCATGTACAAATTGTGCTAAAAATTTTAAATTAGTTGTTTTCTTTTTCCTCCAACAATAGCAATTACTAGGCCTAATAAGTCCGTTATCCTACTGGTTCATTTCTTTTAATTGCTAAAGCTCGCGAGAACTAAATTTGGATCAATATTTTAAACACAGGAAGCAAACATGCTGTTTTTGGCACTTAGGCCCTATTTAAGCCCTTTTGAATCCTCCAAAAACTATGACGCGGACACCGCGGAGATGGGACTTTTCAGGATTTGTTTCTAGGGTACTAGGGAACATCTATGCCAAATTGCAGCTTTACATTATTTTTTTTAGGTTGGCCGTGTTTTTTGCATATAATGCCTGGGGTATTAACAGTTCTTCTAGGACTAATACATGAAAGGATAATGATGATGACGACAAATCTTTTTGGTCTGTCCTCTGTCATCCTATGAATGAGTCCATACAATGTCCTTCTTCTCCCGATGGTGTTTGTAGTCGTCTCTGTCTGTTTGTATAGTTCAGTTATCGGTCTCTTTCTGAACTGGCCCGTAGATCTTTCCCACGTCAGTATTTTTAGCCTACTTTTCACATTTTGCAAAAATGAGGAAAAAGTAGTCTTATGAGATCGGGCAAATGTGTGTCTGTCTGTCTGTCTGTCTGGCTGTGTGTGCCCCCCCCCCCTATCAACTCCTAAACGGCTGCACCAATCGAAACAAAATTTGGTAGGAGTAAAGATCTATACCTGAATATCTCACGCCCATATTTGAAAATGATGTCAGTGCTACCAACTGCTGAAAAATCGCAATTGAAATTTGAGCTCCATGTTGGATATCTTGGAAGGTATGAATGTGAGCTATTTCAAAATTGGCACACGTATAGATAATAATATTGCAGTTTAATTTCCAGGAGGCCATACATGGCAGTGTTGCCAAAATGATTATAAGCCTGCTGATAAGTCCAAATTTTAAATGCATATAACTTCTACACTATCAACTGGATTTCAACCAAATTTTGTATGTGCTATGTGTACATGAACAGATATGACTGAGTGTATTCTTAAGAGACACCAGGGCTGCCAACTGTTAATAAATTCTCTCAATTTTTTTAAATCTAAATACCCATATATCACAAAGTATGCAAGCCGACAGCTTTAAACTATGCACACATATAGTACCTGACATTCTATATTAATTTGGAGTAACTTATATACGTCAGTGCTACCAACATGATTCTAAGCCTGCCGATAGGTCCAATTTTAAAATACATGTAACTTCTATACTAACTAATGGATTTCATTCAAAATTTACACATTAATAGATCATATTATTTCAGATTATTTCTGACCAATACATGTATGTCATTGTTGCCAACATGATTTTACGCGCGCTGTTAAATCCAATGTTTAACTGCATGTAACGTCCATGCTATCCATTGGACTTCAACCAAATTTTGTATTCTGTACCTCAAGAGATGGAACTAACAATATATTCAGTCACCAGAGCTGCCAACTGTAGTTCTCTATTAGGCTACATTATGCCAGGTATACAGTATTTCGAACTAATTAGAAATTTCAATATTACCAACTTAATTTCGTCATTATTCTAGATAGATCCATATAGATTAATCATTGGCATGAATCTTAAATTTTAAGAAAAGTAGGCTCTTTAGTTCGTCACGGAACTTCTTGTTCTCTTTTGTTTTTCTTGTTCCTTGATTTTTATTCTTTCCTTGATTCTTCTTCTCCTTCTTCGTTTCGGTCAGCTATGGACCACGTAACTTTACCTGTTTCCGTCTTTGAGCTTTAATCTTCTCCCAGTAGTCCTTCATCCGTTTCCTGTGCGCCTCCTTTCTGTCAGCCGCCCGCTTCTTGCCTGTTCTCAGTTTTGGCTTTTATTTTTTTTTTGGAATCGCTGGTGTGCTCTAAGCTTTTTTTTCTGGAGATGAAGACGTTCTTGAATGTCGTCAAGCGAAATCTAATTCTATAGGATCTTTTTTCGATCTCAGAGAACCATGGTCCCTTGGTTTTCTTGTCTACAAAGTAGCAAAATATGCAGTTGGTCAGTCTCTGCGAGCTCATGCGTGTTATGTGGCCATAGAAACTAATTCTCCTTTTTCGCATCAAGTCCGTTATTCTTTTCACACGTATGTAAAGTTCGTTGTTATGTCGCCTCTTGTACTCTCCATTTTCTCTGACTGGTCCTAGGATCTTTCTCAGGATTTTTCGTTCTTTGGCCTCTAACTTTTCAACCAAACATTTCTTATTCTTTGCAAGGCATTCTGCTGCGTTCAGAGCTTCCGGACGATTAACTGAACAATAATGTCTAATCTTGGCATTGATGGACACTAATCGTTTATTGTAAACATCTCTGGTTAGCAGGTACGCAGTTTCCATCTTGATGATCCTTGATGTACAGTAAATGCTTCTTTCTCAGAGTTGTTTGGTTTTATCCCTTGATAATAATAATAATTATTATGGTCCTTAGTTGGCCGTAATGAAGAAATAATAATAATTATTATTATTCCTTCATTACGGCCAACTAAGGACCACGTCATGTCAACTGTTTCTTCTGCATTTTAATGTTGGCCCAGTACTCTTTCATTCGCAATCAATGTTGCACCTTTCTCTCTGTCGTCCACGCCTTCCCGGTTTCTAGTTTTGGCTGAAGTTGAAAACTCCCTAAGTGGGCCACGCTCCTGGATATCTTCGCATGTTATCCCAGTCCCCAACAGATCTTTCTCTACTTCACTGAACCAGGCCTCCCTTGTTGTTTCTCATGGAGAAAAGCAAAAATTCGGTTGGATAGCCGTGTTGTATTCATTCGGGTTGTAGGCTATGTCCATAAAAAGAAATCCACCTTTTCCTCATCACGTCAGTTATTTTTTCTACGTGTGTGTACAACTTTTGGTCGTGGCGTCTTCGGAACTCGCCGTGTTCTTTGACTGGACCCAGGATTTTCCTGACTATCTTCCTTTCCTTGTATCTCCAGTTTTTCCATGATGCCTTTTCTATTCATGGAGAGACATTCCGCTGCATACAAAGCTTCTGGCCGGATGACCGTGCAGTAATGCTTCAGTTTTTCATTCAGGTATATAGATCTTTTGTTGTACACGTTCTTAGTTATTATTATTATTATTATTATTATTATTATTATTATTATTATTATTGTTTGCTACAGTTATACAAGACACAAGTCTATGATTTCTCCCAAAAACCACATATAAGTAAGGTGATATCGGACATCACATGGCGAAGAAGTCTACTCCAACAGTGTTCGACGCCAAAATAACTTGGTGGCTCACTGGTCTGCATTCTGACGTCACTGCGCCAACACCAGGGGAATAGGCTGCGCTCGGAACATCAGTCCTAGCACTGAGTGTAGCCACCACAGGCTACGCTGTTCCAGCATGGAGCACCTACGCTGGTGCGCAGCAGATTGATGTTGCTGTCAATGACACCGCAACTCATTGGAATAGCTTCACCTTATATCCGAAGGTTGTTGTTTCATTTGAAGGTCTTTGAAAATAGTTTGAAAACTAATTCAAATTGTGCCACCCAGTCAATAGCTTTTAAAATTTGATTCATTTATTTCAAAAACAGTGTACAATTGTTTCGAGGTTCTGAATTTTGCTCTGTCTTTAATGATGACTTCATGCCAGACAATTTCATTTATGTCTTTTAGCCAGTTTTGATTCTTTATTGTTAAAGCTAGGTTGAAAACGTTTTTTGTGAGCCTGTTATTATATTTTCCATATAGGTGTGCGTGAAACTGTAACCGCCGTTTCCTTAAGGTATCTGTGAAATTTTCTGTAACTTGATAAATTTCATGTGATATTTTTTTCATCCAAATTTCATTTTCACATTTTGGCCCTAAGATGTTTCTGAGGATTTTTACTTCTTGTTTTTTCGATCATTTTTATTCGAGATTTGTCACCAATTATTATAATAGTTTCAGATGCATATAGAGCTTCAGTTTTCACGACTGTGTTATAATGTCTTAAGTTTGCCTTTGTTGATATAGTTTTACTCGTTGTAGAATTGTAGTTCTTTCTCTGTTAGCTTGCTGATTTAACCCTGCTGGTTCAATAATTTCACCTAAGTATTTAAATTTGTCAAGAGTGATATTCCCATAGTTGGTGATTAATGGTTAATTGTTGAGACCTGATTCAGTCCCTTCCATATACTTCGTCTTCTCAGATGGAATTGGGAGTCCTATTTTGGCTGCTATTTCATGGAGTTCTTCTATTGAATAAATTGCTTGTTGTCTGTTGTTGTATAGGATAGCCATGTTATCACTCACCAGCAAATGCTAGGCAATCAAGAAGAATTTTGTTTTGGAGACATCTACCAATATTTATATTTTTAGTCTCATTTTGTCATAACCTAATCACATTTTCCGGGACAAAAATAAACAGTAATGACGATAACCCATCTCCTTGCCTGACCCCTGTTTTAACTTCAAATGGTTCTGAAATTTTATTATAATTAAAATTGGTTGACGCCCTTTTAATCCGTTGTAATTTAAGAGAACCCTACTAGTAGTCTAACAATAGGTCATGAATATGGTGCACCGATGAAATGAGTGGTATTTCCACATTCGTCAACACAGATACTTTTCAATGTTATACTCGACAACATTCGTTAAAGTTAGAAGCATAAAACAGAATATTGTATGTTCTTATGATTCAGACTACATTTTCAAATAACTTTATTTCCCTGTACTTAAATATGAATTCTGACTTAAGCACTAATTCTATAAATTACCCAGCTTGTTTAGGGCATTTATAATTAACTTTTTAACGATGTGTGACTATCCAACGTAAAGAAACATGTCTCCCCAACTCGTTTAGTAAGGCAAGAAAATATTTGTCTTCATGATTGCAGTTATTTACGATCTTGATTGCCACTTGTCGGTATGTCGTTCAGCCTTCCTAGGTAGACTGAATGTAAAACAGCAGTTAATTAGTAGTCTTGCAGATACAAACGCTAATGAGTCTTCAGGTGTCTTAATAAAGTTGCAGTGTATTGCTGATGAGTTATCATTCACCCTCCATTTGAGAATGAATATTAAGGAATTTCACACGCACGCATACTATTAGTAATCTTGAATCCGGTAACAATTATCTCCTGTATGTAAATAACATCAAACGCCTTTGGGGCAGATGCCCTCGTTGTTCCGTCCCTTAAAACAACAATAACAATAATTTAACAACAACGTCACACGTCCATAGATCGCATCCCAGAAGATCCTGAAAGGAATTTAAATGGAATTTCAGTCATTCTCATCAGTGAAAGTCTTACATTTTAACATATGATCGTTTACATTCCATTACGTTCTGAACATCTGGAATGGCTGAACTGCTTCTGGGGGAATCTCTGATGATTTTCTCTCTTTTGACAGGAGGGATGAGACTTGTTCACGTGCGTAGGATATAGGCTACTTTACGGATAACCTGGGTGATGCAAGGCGAGATACATATGATTCCTGAGACCTGTCAGGAGGCGTAAGATCAAGTTGTTGTGTACGGACTCCTCACCACCATAGCTTATGTGGTAGAAACCCACAAACCGAGGCAACACTATAATGAGGCATATTAGGCAAGGTGAAAAATGAGGTAGTTTGCCATTACTTTGCTCACTGAGTCAGTACACCAGTACTAGCCCTTATGAGCAGAACTTTCACAACATCCACAGGCAAACATAATCAGATCCTGCTTAGTTTAACTTCAGTTGTTATGTTTATAACACTTAAGTATATGAATCAATATTTACATTCATTAAGCTAATACAGAGAAAAATTCTTAGGAAGATACTTGGACGTAAAAGAACAGAAGATAGAAAAAAAGGGAACCAAGAATTACACCCCAGATTGGATGAAATCTCAGACACCATCCGGAAAAGAAGGGCCATGTTCTTTGGACATATAGCCTATACATAAAGGACCGAGGTTGATTAATCAACCGGATATTGACTCTTTGCGACCAGGAAAACCACAGCTCGCTGGTATCAAGAGATGAAGAAGGACCTAAAAGAAATGGCAACATCTGACGCTGAAGTCAGCAACAAGGAAGCATACAAAACCAAAATTAAGAATTTCACGGGTTTTAAGAGTCATCCTAAATCACGGATCCAGGCACCATGGAGAAAGGAGGAGAATGCAGAGCGATAAAATGAACGAATATTGGGCAAAAATAAAGATCCAGAAGCTGAAATCAAATTAACGTGGTCCTCGGTCGGCCTAAACGACAGAAGAAGAAGCTACGGAACGTTTTAATTACACTTTGTAACGAGTCGGACTTTTCAACCAATTATATTTTCTTATTCCATTAGTCTATTAGACTTTTAACTTATAAGTATTGCGTTTTTTGTTGTTAGTACTGTACCCATGTGAGTAATTTCCATGGAAAACATGCTTCTGCCTCCAGCCAGCATCAGTCCTCAGGCGTGTACCGTCCACCCACTGAGCAGTTGCATATTTTTGATCTGAGACTAAAAGGTATCAACTCTACAATAATAAAGCACAACTCTATTCTAAAGACTTTAATTAAGTTCAAAATCATGGCTTCAAACAAAAACACAATCCCAACAATATAACATAAAACAATGCAAAGTGATTCCTTCAATCCACCAACATTCGCACTTTATCCTAGTAAATCCAAATAATTATTCATTCATTTACCATGAGATTAACATCCAAATTCATTCTCACGTGCGCTGATGCACAGGTAAACTACACATACACTGTATTTATACTCTTATGTCACCTATTGTGACCTCTTTAATTTCACAATCTTAATTGTTTACTCTCAACACATCTTAATTTACATTATGCGTACAACTTGTGTTTTGTATCTCTTTTCCCACCAAAATGCTTTACCATGCATTAACCACTTTATGGGTTGCACATCAAATTTACTTGCAACTCCACAATTAATGTAATCATACCCCTTTCCTACGTTACCATTTTCTACAGTTCCTTTTTCTACAGTACCACTGTATGCTGTCATGAGTTCAATTTCAAAGATTCCGTTACCGCTGTGTCGGATGGTATATTATACTACCCTTGCGTGGGCATAGCCTATGGCATCTAGTGTCGACCTTTAGAACAAAGCGACAATGTCAGTATAAAAATGCAACTTTTGACAACTCATAAGTTTGCTAAATCTTAAGTCATTAGGATGATCCTTAATTATCAATGTGTTTCAAACCACACAAATTCATTATACAATACAACAATGATTCTTTTCTTACAAACAGGGTTTTAAAGTCTCTCCGCTCTAAATGTCAAGCTCCAAGGGTCGTTTAACACCTCCCCCTCGGTTCTACTTGTATACAATAGGAATGAGTCGGGCGGTCACAAACACGTGCTCTGTCCCTTCCTGACTCCCTCCTGCTTTATCTCCAAGTAGTAACAAGTGTTTTAAGTACAATAGTGCAGTCTCATGGATCTACACACCCCATATGATTTAACTTAAACTGTATGCAAGATAGGTTATGGACGTATTTAATCATGTATTCCTAACCTTAGGATATTAATAACTGGCCTCAACAGGTCCATTTCAATATATGAAGGAACGAGATTCATCAATCACTGGTCGAACTGGCTGGCAGGCATCTTATTAAATGCTACGGTCAGGCACATCCTGCGGCCAATTAAATTCACTTCCCAGGAGCTGAATTATTTCAATAGCTAGTTCTCGGTCGAGATCAGGTGTCATGTTGAGGTTTCCATTGTTGTCCTCCCATACACCACTGGATTCGAACCCGGAACATTTCATGGCAATCCACAGAGCTAGGGTCAGTCACTATGTACGCTCTGACCATGATAAATATCTCTGTATGCCCTAGGCTATACGAGATTTCACACGTCGAATAGATTACCTGGCTTCCGTGACCATTGTGCTATGATCTCGTCCTTTAATTAGTAAGATAATCTATCAATTACTCTTACAAGCTTATTCACAAGCTGCAAATTCAATTCTCTATTAAACTCTTCTATTTCCCTAGATTCTTGCATATTTATTTCAATTATCATAATATACTCTGATATTAAATTGCTTTGCTTAGCCCTTCATGTATAATATTACTGCTTGGATAGATAAATATTCCAATTAACATATATATTTTTCTTACAACCATGTTTCACTGATGTGTTCATTTATTCTTATTCTTATTCTTCTTCTTCTTATTACTGACATGTATTACCATAACCCGACACAACGTAACCATTTTCAATCACCGAACATCCGTGTTCATTACGTTACGTTTCTATATAACTGAATTGCCATTTTACATTAGTGGTAACGATTTACCCACTCAATGATGTTTAAAACCATCTCAACTTGACTAAAATCAACACAACAATAATATATTGAGGTTCTCCCTCCTAAAATTGACACTTATTGGCATATTTTATAAATTGTGAAATCACTCAACATACAGTGGACTATAATTGCTACAAAATCATGGTTATTGGGTACTTACATTAGTTAATCTGGTGGCTCCAACCACGCATTTCTTCCAGTAATGCCCGCCATTATTTGCAAAATTAGCAAGGCATTCTTATACTTCTAACACACATTTTACATAACTTTTGCCTTACAAAACACACGGCACTTTCCCTTTCCATATTGGAGCTGTTGCTTCCTTATTCACACAACACGTTATAGCACTTGTTACACTATTAATTTTACATATATTTAACAGATCATCACTACAATCACACGCTCACTATTTACATTTCTTACTGGTTGACCTTTCCTGGCAAGATATCAGAAATGCAGACGTTGAAGATCTCCTCCTCACTGCTATCCGCATCCTGATTGAAAGTCTCGATTCTCTGCCTACGGATTCCTATCGGTTCCCCCAACTGTCTGTCAATTTCTATCCTTAGATCAATTTCCTGATATCGCATAAATATGCTTGCATATCGTCCTGAGCATTAATTACCTTAGTATTCCTATGAAATTTCACCAATCGCATAACAAAGTTTATATCTGCGCAGTCCGACATCCTATGATATGTCTAACCAATAGTTTACATACTGCGCTCAACCATTGTACATTGTACTTGTACAGATTACCACTCTCAATTGTCCTACCTTGTATATCACACGGTACATTTCCTACGTGCACAATAACAATCGCTCTTAATGCCGACTATACAAATATGTCACGACTGTCCTTAATAAATGGTATTAATAAATGTCTTACTGCACGGCTCTTCATGTTGAAGTCCGAGCATCCCTTCTCGACTTCGGTAACGCACACTTCGCACTAGACTGCTGTTCAACTGACTACATTACTCGTTATTAATTCATGACTTACTGCATGATTATATGTTGCTGCTCATAGAATGTTAAAGTCTGCGCGTCCCTTCTCTGGGCTTCGGGTGACTTGCTCCCTGCGCTCAAGTATGGTTCGACTGCCTGCCTCTGTCCTGCGTCCACCCCTTATATCCGTTTGGAGAGAAAAAGTAGACCGAAAATTTCCCTGCAGCGTCATTTTCTCCCTCAGTATGATTCTGGTCAAGAAATAACGTTTATATGGTTCCTTTTCCCTCGCTGATCACAGATCTGTATGCGTGCTCGAGGATCGATCGGCCAATTAATTAATATTAATTGCCTTTACCAGGGCGTACACACGTGGCGTCCCCTAAAAATCCCCGAAGACGTGGTTAGATCTCGCCGCTAACCTCCAATTACTGTGTTACTGCGCGTTCCATTAAATCTGCCTCGATTTCAATGTTTAATGGCTTGATAATTAGCCTCCCGGCTAAACATTCACATTGGTGCAATCCTCATGTCACTGAGTTGCTCCAATCACGAGTAATCATTAAATTACACTGGTATCTTCCCCTTCCACTAGCCTCTCTTTTCTCAACCGGGGAATAACTTGACAATATTTTACCCTCTTGACCTGCTCCAGACGACATAAGTAGGTCACATTGAGTGGCACGGCTCCAAGAATCCACGCCCCTCTTCCAGAGTCATTAGACAAATGTCAAGCGCTCCAACTTTCTGTGCTCAAGTCCAGAATTGTATGCCTCATACAGCCCAATAATGCAGTATTCTGCTAACATTCCCTGCATTATATTAATAAATAATGTCAGAATTAGTTCATATCACAACAGTGATTTAATATGTATTTTCTCTAGGGGTTTTTATAACTTAAACTCCCTCAAAAGATCTCGTGTTCGTTCCTTGCTGGGCTCTCAATTCAGAGCTCAACTATCTCATAGATCCACGTTCGACAACAGTCAGCCTAACCCCGTTGGGTTCAGCACTTTTTATGTGTATAATGACCATGAGAATGCGAGACCACATGTGGCAACCAGAACCGGCAACAAGCTTCGGTCAATTCACTGGGAGAGACTGGACCACCACCATACAGTCCGGACCTCGCCCCTAGTGATTTCCACGTTTTTGGTCCGCCGAAGACGATCCTGGCAGGATAGCGATTCATGTGCAACGATGACGCCAAGACAGCAGTCTGACGATAGTTCCACAGTCAGCCGGCTGAATTCTACCACAGGGACATCTCAAATTTAGTTCCGTGATGGGACAATTAATGTCTGAACAAATGTGGAGATTGTGTGGAAAATCATTGTATGATACGTAGAATCAATACGTATATTTGTAATAATTACCGGTATGTTTCTTTTACCTGAAACAAAATAGGGGCAACGACTTATTGCTCCGCCCTCGTAATATGTACGGCTGTTACAACTAAATGAATGTCATATTTTTCCACCCCAAAAATGTCCCCTGCCTTGCTAATTTAGCTCCTTTAGTCTCACTCTATGACGACATGTTTTCCACATACACAGTTACTACTGTAAATAGACTTGAGTCTTAATGTGGTGACGCTACTCAGGCCTCCAAATGGTTGACTCTTCAGTTTAGAGACTGCGACAACGCGGTCATGTAGCCCCGTGTACTTTGGGTGTGTGTAGGATCTGTCTGATAACCGGTGTTAATAAATTGTGATTGCAGTATTAGTGGGTGTTATCTGTAATTCAGGTAAGGACTGCCGACGATCAATTTCAGGTAGTTCCTACTTTTGCTACCAAATACTAACGTCGACGACACCTAGCCGCGAACTTGGCTGCTAGATGACACCACGATCGGTACCATGTGGCGAATGTTGGAACTAATAGAGCGTTAATCAAATCTAACCTATAAATTTAGCTTCACACAATTTTAGTTAACGGATCAGGACAGGGAGGCATGGAGGGCTGCATCAAACCAGTCAAAAGACTGAAGACTCAAACAACTCAAAGTCAACCCCTGGCACTATACAGCACATGACGGGCTAAGGCCGACCAAGCGACCGCTGCCCAGCCATTTGGCCTGCAGATAATGGGGTGACGCGTGATCAGCGCGTCGGGTCCCCTCGGCCGTTAATCTTGGTATTCGTGATCGGGGCGCTGTCTCACTGCCAGACAGCTACTCAATTGTCCTCACGAGGCTGAGTGCACCCCGTTCCAACCCTCACGTCAGTTTTAAAATCCCTGTCGGAGCCGGGGATCGAACCCGGGGCCTCCGGGTGAGAGGCAGACGCGCTACCCCAACACCACGGGGCCGGCAGACTCAAACAACTAACGATCTTAAAAAATCTGACGACTTCGGCCGGGTTTGAACCCGTGATCTTGGGCATAGAAGCTCAGCATGCTACCAACTACGCCACCAAAGCAGCCGCAGGCCTCCAGAAGTTTATAACATTAGGCGATACACTTCCTAAATTCAAATACTGCATTCTTAGCTTTAAAGAATAAAATACATTATTCAAATTCTTCTCACTATCAAATCCAGGACAGTTCTTGCTTGGGCAACAAGTTTTATCAGACTATCGCAATAACTGTTCCACAAGGAGACTTTCTATACAAAGAAAAATACAAGAAAAATAAAGAGCAAGGAATCAGCCATTAAAAAGTTGGATTCTCTGATTCATATTAATATCCTCTTATTTCATATGTAGAGGGGGCTGCGTGGCACAGTCGGTGACCAATTAAAATAAAGTATATTGGATGTACCAAATTTGGGAATTTTTTTATGTTATACAGTATTAATATTTTGTAGGGCTTGATAACAGTTTATATCCAGTTATTTCACCCATTGTGTTTAAAATGACCCCATGCATTCCCATAAAAATTGCATGACAATAAGTTCAGTACTTTCTGAGAAAAGTGTACCTAAAGGGATTAAAACCTTCTCAACCAAAAAAGATACATTCATTCTGAGAGACTAGACTTTATATCATTTCAAATGACGCATGCTACAAATGCTACACATGTTAGAAAGCCTCAGGAGGGCTTCTCGATTCGCTCGATGACCCAGGACTCTTTCAACAGACTCAATTACCCATTAACTTAGGCTTCCCGCGCGGGCACCTCTTTAAGGGTCACACTGTATTTGAGTCTGACATCTTTTACAACTCTTTAAGGGTCACCCATTATTTGAATCTGATATCTTGCAAACCTCTTTAAGGGCCACCCTGTATTTGTATTGAATCTAACATACTGTACACGCTGTATTTTGCTCTGACATCCTGCACACCTCTTTAGGAGACAACCTGTATTCTTATCTGGCATCTTGTATATCTCTTTAGAAGTCACCCTGTATTCGTGTGTGACATCTTGTTCAACTCTTTAGGAGTCATCCTGTATTCTTGTCTGACATTTTGTACACATCTTTAGGAGTCACCCTGTATTCACGTCTGACATCTTGTGCACCTCTTTAGGAGTGATCCTGTATTCTTCTCTGCCATCTTGTACTCCTCTTTATGAGTCACCTTGTATTCTTATCTGGCATCTTGTATATCTCTTTAGGAGTCACCCTGTATTCTTATCTGGCATCTTGTACACCTCTTTAGGAGTCACCTTGTATGCTTATATGACGTCTTGTATATCACTTTAGAAGTCATCCAGTATTCTTGTGTGACATCTTGCACACCTCCTTAGGAGTCACCCTGTTTTCCTGTCTGACGTCATGTACTCGCCGTCTCCCAGGAGTAAACTCTAACTCGGTGCATATGACATGATGACGTCATACACGCCGTAACCGTAACCGTAACGCATAACGTTGGACCCAAGCATAACGACGAAGTCGACAAGATCCTTTGAAATGATAAAAAATCAGGTTAATTTTAATATTCATTTTATATAAACTGGGTATTAGAATCATACCAATATTCTTTCCCTGGGTTGAGGAGATATCACTAAATGTATGTGTGAAGTCACATTGCTCTGAATTAAAGCAATTACCTCGGTTTAACGACATGTAGACACCAGCAGTAAATTCAAGAGCTATAATATCCTACCAATCAAGCAGAAGAACCTTATTCTCTTACACTGAAGGAATGGCAACATCTGTCAGTGTACATAGGAGATAAATGCTTGCACTCGAGTTCATGGTTTGCATATAATTGATCTATTTAGAAGAGTCATCGTAAGATATAAATGTCAGGAGAAGAAAGATATGAGTCGTCATTGGTAGGATGGTCTCTGAGGCGGTATTTTAGAGAGAATTTATTGTCATTGCACTTGGAAGATGCGACGTGAGGAGTGACAACATACAGACGTGGGTCATAGCATCCATTTCGAACGACATAAAGTATCTGCCATATATGATGCAACGCTGCCTGCATGACAAGTACACCTGTGGGGCCATTGTTCTCTGAAGATAAAATATGATGAGAATAATTGTTTGTAGGACCCAAACTGCTTTGATTTCTGGTCCTCGGCGATGACGAACTAAAGAGCCTACTCTTCCTAAAATTTAAGATTAATGCCAATGATTAATCTAAATGGATCAATCTAGAATAATGATGAAATTAAGTTGGTAATATCGAAATTTCCAATTAGTGCGAAATACTGTATACCTGGCATAATGCAGCCTAATAGAGAAGTACAGTTGGCAGCCCTGGTGACTGAATATATTCTTAGTTCCATCTCTTAAGGTACAGAATACAAAAATTTGGTTGAAGTCCAATGAATAGCATGGACATTACATGCAGATAGACATTGGATCAAATTAATCTAGAATGCCAGGTACTATACGTGTGCAAAGTTTAGAGCTATTGGCTTGCATACTTTCTGATATATTAATATTAGGGTAACAAAAATAGAGACAGTATTTATTAACAGTTGGCAGCCCTGGTTACTCTTAAGTATCGGCAGAGTCATATCTGTTATGGTACTCATAGCACACACGAAATTTGGTTGAAATCCAAATGATAGTATAGAAGTTACATGTATTTATAGTTGGACCTCTCAGCAGGCTTAGAATCATGTTGGTAGCACTGACGTATATAAGTTATTCCAAATTAATATAGAATGTCAGGTACTAAACGTGTGCATAGTTTAAAGCTGTCGGCTTGCATACTTTCTGATATACGGGTATTTGGATAAAAAACTTTCAGAGCATTTATTAACAGTTGGCAGCCCTGGTGGCTCTTAAGAATACGCTCAGTCATATCAGTTTATGTACACATAGCACACACGAAATTTGGTTGAAATCCAATTGATAGTGTAGAAGTTATATGCATTTAAAATTAGGACCTATCAGCAGGTTTATAATCATTTTGGCAACACTGCCATGTATGGCCTCCTGGAAATTAAACTGCTATATTATTATCTATACGTATTCCAAATTTGAAATAACTCCCATTTATACCTTCCAAGATATCCAACGTGGAGCTCAAATTTCAATAGCGATTTTTCAGCAGTTGGTAGCACTGACATCATTTTCAAATATGGCCGTGAGATATGCAGGTATAGATCTTTACTCCTACCAAATTTTGTTTCGATTGCTGCAGCCGTTTAGGAGTTGATAAGGGGGGGGACTCACAGCCAGACAGACAGACATACAGACAGAAGGACAGACAGACACACACACATTTGCCCGATCTCATAAGTCTACTTTTTCCTCATTTTTGCAAAATGTGATAAGTAGGCTAATAATAATAATTAGGGTTCGGAAGTTTAAGACCAAAAGAAGTACAAAATATGCAAAAATATGACCTAAAAACTATAAAATATGACCTAAAACTATGAAATATGACTTGAATTTTTGGGATCACTAACATACAGTAAACGTCGTAAGTGCCAAAACGTGATATCCTGTTGAAAGGCGGAAGCACACTATCGTCATGTTCCGTGACCTCATGCGTTCAGTGTCGCAATCTAACTTGTCCCGAAAGACGTGCTAAAAGACGTCCGTAGAGGAGCGCCTTCTTGAAATCAGGTCTTCTAAGCCTGCTATCTGCCTGTTCCTGGAAAAGAAAGAATAATATATCTACTAAACTATTTGGAAATCCTGTGTTTGAAACTCGACGTAGATAACGCGTACCTTGTTAACGACGCCTCAATTTAAACAAAAATGCTGAAATTATAACCAAATATGACCTTTTATCACTAAAATATGACCAAATATGACCAAAACAATAAAAATTTCCGAAATATGCATTTATAGGCAAAAGCAAATTGCTTTAAACGTGTTCAGGGACCCGTCATTCAAACGTATTTTTCAGATTTCGAGTAAAATGAGTTCAGGAAAAAAATATGAATTTTACTTAACATCCGAACCTTAATAATAATAATACTCACTAAGTATCTGCCCTTGGTAGAGGAAATACGGGAAATGTGGAGAGAGAACGTGTAGTGGTGCAGCCCATAGTCATCTCTTCTACCTGCATCATACCTAAATCATTTGCTTGCAATCTAGAAACATTAGGAATATATCCTGGTCCATAAATCACCATGCAGAAGGCCGTCATCTTGTAGACCTGTTCCATAGTTCACTCGTTTCTTAATGTGCCACCATAAGATAAATTGTCATACCGTCTTGCAAATGAACCGACGGTTTGTTGATTTGTATCCACTGATGTGGCGAATGTGTCATAAGAATATAAATAATAATAACAACAATAATAATAAGACCTAGAGGGCCCTTGCGGCTTCACTGTTATGCGGGCTCGACGCAACACAGTTCTGGCAAGGGCTATCATTTTGTTTATTTGTTAAGACGCTCCTTCTTACTCCTTCTGGTTAATGAGCTTGCGTTTTGTGAAACGTACATTTTTGAATTGTTCTATTTATAATGATGACAATAATAATAATAATAATAATAATAGTGTTATTTATTAGACATTATAACGCAGTAATCAAACCTGAAGCACATTACGCCTCGGAAACTTTGATCATTGGAGGCAGGTCTCATATTGATGACATAAAGAAACAAGAGAGGTAAATATTGAGGGTCAAACATCCTTGGTCCAGTCTGCTCAGAAGGTATCTGGATGAAACGTAAGTCACAGGAGCTTAATCAGCATTCTGAAAGAAACACTGAAACATTCATAAAGAGGCGAATGGTGGTCTACTGCCACATTGTAAGAATGCACAATGGCAGCATTCTCATATTACTCCCTCATTCAAGGTCAAGAACAACTGGCTTAGTGAAATAGTTCTATCCCTCTAGGCTGGGAAATTCATGTTGAAAATATGACTTGGGAACAAAAGTTTGGTGCTTTTCAGTCGGTCAACACCAATGTACCCAAAAGAGTTGGGTTAAACCCTAATACTGAAAAAAATTACATGAGATTAATAAATATAGTAGAATGATCAGCTTCGATCGTCAAGCGATCATCATCAGATCCATTACACTTAGGCTATAAAATCTGTTTGAAAATATAGGTGAAAATATTTACAATATGTACAATTATTTAGTTGCAGTAGTGATAATGCAACTTGTCAGTGTATGCTGGTCGTTGTATATATGATGTTAGGTGAAATGCTAAAATGGTGATAGAAATCCGGAATTTGTCTGTTTGGAGTCGACCGTTACTGGTGCAAGAGTGTAGTCGTTACTGCTCGCAGCTACAGCGCGGAAGACACCCAACCTGATAAGTACAGAGAGTCCAGTTTGTATGTATCGGAGACCCTCGCTAGTCCGCTCGCCCGCGACGCGAGCCTGTCTCCCGCCACGCTCTTTGCCGTTATGCGGCGCCCGCACGGCACTGAGTCATTGAGTATAGGAATTTGTACTTACCTAGTTCACAGATGGTGCTGAAAATGTTCGCCATTCACTGCTACACATCGCTGGCACTTTTTTATGAAACTGGCATTTGCTCTCTGAAGTTCCTCAGCACCGATTGACTGTATTTCAGCTGTAATATAGTCTTTAAGCTCATTTATAGTGTGAGGGTTTCTCGCATACACTCTATTTTTAAGCGTCCCCCACAAATAAAAGTCACATGGTGATAAGTCTGGGCTTCGCAGGGGCCACACGTTCCGACTTATAATCCTAGTACCAAAGATGCGACGCAATTCTGTCATGGATGCTTCGTCATTGTGAGCAGTGGCAGAATCTTGTTGAAAATAAGTTGACAATCGCTCTCCGTATGTCAGTTCGTCAAAAAAATTGGTCAAGGATCACATTGAAGTACAAATTTAAGTACAAATTCCTATACTCAATGACTCAATGCCGCGACGCCGCAAAACGGCAAAGTGCCTGGAGGGAGACAGGCTCGCGCCGCGGGCGAGCGAGCTAGCGAGGGTCTCCGATACATACAAACTGGACTCTCTGTAGTTGTCTGTATTATACAGTACAACCATAGTTGATTTGTACAACCATTTAGTCACTCCAAAGAGACAAACTCCGGATTTCTATCACCATTTTAGCATTTCACCTTACATCATATATACAACGACCAGCATACACTGACAAGTTGCATTACTAATACTGCAACTAAATAATTGTACATATTGTAAATATTTTCACCTGTATTTTCAAACATAGAATGTATAGCCGAATTGTAATGAATCTGATGATGATCGCTTGACGGTCGCAACTGGTCGTCATTTTGTATTTATTAATATAATGTAATTTCTTTCAGGATTAGGTTTTAACCCAACTCTTTTGGGTATATTCGTGTTGACCGACTGAAAAGCACCAAACTTTTGTTTACTAAGGCAACACTGAAAAAATGGCTTCAAACCCCATAATGACTTGGGAATTAAGATATTAGGAAAACAAAAAAAGAAAAGAAATACTAAACTTTACATCAATTTAGTGCAGCCTCCGTGGCTTAGGCGGCAGCACGCCGGCCTCTCACCGCTGGGTCCGTGGTTCAAATCCCGGTCACTCCATGTGAGATCTGTGCTGGACAAAACGGAGGCAGACAGGTTTTTCTCCGGGTACTCCGGTTTTCCCTGTCAAAATTTCATTCCAGCAACACTCTCCACTATCATTTCATTTCATCTGTTATTCATTTAATCATTGCCCCAGAGGAGTGCGTCAGGCCTCGGCAGCCGGCACAGTCCATATCCTCGCCGCTAGATGGGGGCTTCATTCATTCCATTCCTGACCCGGTCGGAGACTGGAAGCAGGCTGTGGATTTTCATTTTCATATCAATTTAGTGAACTACATACCACAAAGGATGTGGTCTTACTGTTGGTGATCATGACTTGTCAGTCAAAACGGAAGAAGGTATTTTGATTTGGTTTAACAATATATGGGTCAACACTTGTAGTGATAGATTTAGTGAACTACAGACGACGAAGGATGTAGTCTAACTCTTGTTGTCCATATCTAGTTTGAACGATACCATAAGAGTATCATCTGTTGGCGAGTTTTGCGTTTCTTTGAAGTAATTTCATTTCTAGCCGTTGATCGATCAATGATTACAATGTTTTCATGGACACCAATCGTTAAACCACATCTTATGTCGTATGTAGTTCACTAAATCTATCACTATGAGCGCTAGTGTTGATCCATACAAGGTCAAATCAAAATCGAAATATCTACTTCCGTTTTGACTAACACGTCATGCACATCAACAGTTAGAACACATCCTGTGTGGCCTAAATCTATCACTACGAGCGCTAGTGTCAACCCATACATGGGCAAATCAAAATCGGAATATCTACTTCTGATTTGAGGAATACAAAAATCTGCTCACCACGAATTGAAGACAAAGAATCAAGAAATAGATTACAACAATTAAAATTAAAATTTCATTTAAATCTGTGGAACATGTTTCGTTTTAAAAACAAGCGTTATTAACATGTTTAAAAAAAGACAATTTAAGTTGGAAGTAATTTTCAAAATTTTATTTGGCAAAATGATAAAACATTTCAATACACGTATTTTGACACTTTTCCGTGACTTGTAGCTTTGTAACGTTTGGCATTGTGAAAATAGCTTTAGTTTACCTTCCTGCTAAACTGGACCCCAATAGTCTGAGTGCCCTTGGTGTCATTTAAAAGTTGTTTTCAACAGTTATTTACTTATTTAGCGTATGGCTTTTAGTGCCGGGAGTGTCCGAGGACATGTTCGGCTCGCCAGAGGCTGTAGCTGCTTCAATGCGGACACCAATGGGGTGAACTACAAGTTCCGTTCAATTTAAAGGAGTTCCTACGTTCACCACCAGATGTCACTGACAGCTAGTGGTGAACGTTGGAACTTTGATAGAGCATTTCAGTGAAATCTAACCTGCAAATTTAGCTTCACACAAGTTTAGTTAGTGGAAGGTTCTTTTGCATGCCATAAATCTATGACATGGGACCGCCGGCTTTACTTCCCCTCCGAAGGAAGGCATACTGAAGGATTTTAACGCTCTTAAAAATCCGACGGCTTCGGCTGGGTTTGAACCCGCGATCTTGGGCATAGAAGCTCAGCATGCTACCGACTGCGCCACCGAAGCAGCTGTTTTGAACAGTAAAATAGCTCAGGAAATACCCATTGAAAATTGGCTTACGATTGTAATCCACGTGGCTACTGACGTTACGTTTTCGAGGGCGACAACCGGGTGGTTAAGGACATCTTATGGATAAAATAAATCTCTTGACAAATGGAAGATCTATGGGAATTTGATTACCCCGTCATAAAAAGTCGTTTTACATTTAGTTACTTTGAATGCGGTGGTACCCATTAATATCTCACTTCAGTGAAGTACAAACATTCACAAGAATCAGCACTCTCAAGCCGAGGAAACAAGTGACAGTCTGTTAAGATAAAATATTTGATCAGGAACATTACATCATCGTCCGCTCATGTGCAATCCTTCTAACATGACTCGTATATTCCAAGACATGAATGGTGACCTGTACTTTACTGATTTATAGTTTGTAGTGCGGTATATATGAGTCTCAGGTGAGGAGGAACTTTCCTCACTCCGCGCAAGATCCTTGTAATGACCATGTCATGACGGTTTATTACGTCTTGCATTTTCACACGCAGTGATCGAACATAGAACCTACGTCTTCACGTCATCGACGTTTATATATCCCCGGTAGTCCAAAGTGCAACACGCAATAAACAGAACAGACAAGTTGATAGGGACCCATTATGGTGAGACGATCTATGTACAGTATGAGGATTGCCCTTTTCCCATCGCCTTCTATAAATTCGTTTTTTTAAGTTCATAGTAAATAAATAATGAATGAAATAATGAATGAGATTCCTTCACAGATACGACCTTGCCAGAATGACGCAGATTGGTGGTTGGTTGGTTCTTAAGTTTAGGTGCTGCGTCAACGCGGTCATGTAGCCCCGTGTACTTTGGGTGTGTGTAGAATCTGTCTGATAACCGGTGTTAATTGTGATGACTGTAATAGTGTGTGTTATCTGTTTTTTTAATTTAAGTACTGCAACTTAGAATTGTTCAAATAGTTCCTACTTTTGCCGCCAAGCGCCACCATCACTGACTACTAGGCCAAGTTCAGAACTTAGATACTAGACGCCACCGCAGTCGGCTCTTGGCAACGAACGTAGAAACCTAAGAGCGTTGTTTACATTCTTAACCTATCCAATTTAGCTTCACACAGGTGCAATTAGTGGAAGGTTCTTTAACATGCCATAAATCTATGACATGGGACCGCCGGCTTTACTTCCCCTCCGAAGGAAGGCATACTGAGGGATTTATCGCTCTTAAAAAATCCGACGGCTTCGGCCGGGTTTGAACCCGCTATCTTGGGCATAGAAGCTCAGCTTGCTACCAACTACGCCACCGAAGCCGCTATGACGCAGATTAATGCACACTTTTGTTTTAATTGATAAGTACCTAGTTCCAACTATAGGATACTCTAACTCTGTCCGACACCAAAATACTCGTTTATTTATTATTTAGCGTATGGCTTTACATATACAATATGTAATGTTCCACAGAATAAATTGCAAACATTTCTTTTGAATTTCCCCTTTTTCCAAGTTATGCTATTAATTTGGTTTTACACATTTTAAAGAAACAAAACAAACATATATTGCTTATATTTATATTTAAAGACCATTAATTCACACAAGGGCATTCCAATAGGTATAACCTCCAACTTGAAGTTTTGGCGTCTAGCTGCTTTAAAAGGCCAATCAGAGGCAGCTATTTAAATTGATAAAGTTGTGACGGCGTTGTTACTGGCGGTTCTTTGGTTATATTCCATGTTCATTATTGTATCTTGGCCGGGAGATAGATATGTTCGGTCACCTGTTCGCTGTTGCTCGATTAGGGGGCACGTGTAGGGTACTTTCAGGTGAAACCTACGGACGTGAGCAACAATGGACCCCCAAAATACTCGTATATGTATCGCACACAGTGCCGGATTAAGGTAAAATGAGGCCCAAGTCCCTCAGATTTTTGGGGCCCCTTTATTTTTTCAAATAATTTTTATTTTTTTAGCACCTGTACATTTAATAAAGTATATACAAGAGTTCTTTTTCTCAAGATGAATAATACACTTTTTTATCAAATCATACATAGGCCTACATATATACATACATTTCAATTGAAAAATCATCGTTATTTGAAAACATTTCAGATGATTTGATGAACAATTTAACAAATCGTACTATTTTTTACTTCTGGAAAATGTAATAAAAAAATGTTTTCATCTGTTTTATTCGGTCAATGAAATCTTCTACAATGTCATCAAAATCAATTTCCCGCAGAACATCTGACTCGATATACATTAAACATAGCACGTCTAATCGTTCTTGTGACATGATACTTCTTTGCGCACTTTTGATCCGTTTCAATTTTGAAAACGAGCGCTCCGCAGAAAAATTCGTTATCATGAGGGTCAGAAAAATGCGGAAAGCAATTTCAACGTTCGGAAAAACAAACTCAAGCTTGTCTCAAATAAGAATTTCGTAAAGTTCAGAATGAGTGAACTCAGTTTTTAAAGGACACTGTAATTTAATATAATGCTGAAACTGTCTCAGTTCTGGATAAAAAAATTCTAAATCTTCGGAATAAAATTGAACTAAATTAGAAATTGCTTGGGGGTCCCAGATAATTGGGAGCCTTAGGCCTGGGCCTAGTCGGGCCTAATGGGTAATCCAGCACTGGTCTTACAAACATCACTGCGCTAACACCATGGGTAAAGGGGTGATACCGAGCTCCGCTAATGAGTTCTATCCATGGGGGTCAATTAGGAAAAGCCTAACGGGGGAAGTTGCCTGAGGCGTGTTTCACTGCCCCCCACTCCAAACTGGACATGGTAGTAAATATTGTTGGAATGTGTCAACCTGCCCTGATCTTCACTATGTACGCCTGTTATCTCAAACACGTATTTCATACCACTCTTAGAAATCTTAGGTGTTATTCCATGATGCCATTTTCTACTGAATGAATAGTGAAGAGTTGATAAAAGTATTTACAACAATACTTGAATGTTCCGTCCATAAAAATAGTTTCTCTTTTACACAGGTATCTCAAATTTGATGCAGTAGAAAACATAATGTTATTCTCTCTGTCATTTACCACAAGTATATTTTCTTCTAAGTTCGATCGAATGTCCATAATGGCTACGCTAGAGCTGATTTTGAGGCGGAAGTCGTAGGTTTCTCCGTTTCTCGGATGCAATATATTTTTTAATCCTCTCTATGTAATTTGATAGTAAATTAACAGACAAGTGCTTAACCTTTGAACACCTCCACTTTTGACCCCGTTTTGGCAACTCATACTTATGAAATTTATAGTTTCCTAAATTATCTATTCACCACCTCTTTGACTGTACATGGATAACATGTTAACTTCACTGATTATATCTACGGAAACTCCAGGGGTCCAGGAGTAAGCCCACGTAGCTGTCAGTCTCTCAGGGGAGGTTGCCTACCCTCACTTTCTCTCCAAACCCATTAGTGTGAGCTGACAGGACTGTTTGGGTTTAACCTAATTAGCGGAGTTCGACCATCCCGGGGTAAAGGCTCCGCTCGGAACATCATTCGAAAGCTAACAAGCACTACCTGGGGTACAAGCTCACAAACTTAAGGTGGGACCTTCACATATAAGGATCCAAAAATCATGTATATTTCACATTTATATTCCTCAGCAACAGAACGTACTAAAGAATTGTAATTTGTTCTGCCAATCACACTATGCTTTGCCAATATGTTCGTGCATTTACAAGTCATATGGCGAATGCATTTCAGGAAGTTAAGCATTTAAAATGGCGACTGCATATTGTGCACTGTTCCACCATCTCCCTAATATTTTGCAAAAATATAACTTTTTTTCAAAAATTCTTTTTTCATTGTATTTACTAATGCAGTAGCTAGAGATTGACCTAGAATCATTGGAATCTAAAAAAAAAAAGAAGCTTATCTTAAAGTGTAACTTTTTGCAAGTTTTTTCACTGAATATTAAAAAAACGAAACTATGACATGTACAGCAACAGTTCTAGGTCAAATTGTTCTTCCCTACAAGATACACAGGTATACTACATTTCACTTCATTCTCTTGAAAACTCTGGCAGTTACTAATGAAACGGATTTGAAAATACAAAGTTTCAGGAATCGAGCAACTAAGTTACCAATGTGTAGGAAAACTTCTAAAATGTCGGTGACAGAGACGGTGACAGTCCTGGTCATAACTTCAATAGTATTATACATATCAAAGAAATTGTTGCAGTGATTTGAAAAGGAAGGATCAATAAACGTAGAAAAAATGAAAAATGACAAATTTTGATCCTTATAGGTGTAGGTCCCCCCTTAAAGATCATCAGCCCTGTCACTATGCATGTTCGCTTTAGAGGACGTTGAATAAAGAAAACAAAGAGCAATTAATACCTCATGGCGGAAACCTTGGAGGGGAAGATAGCGGTGGGGGTCACTGCTGTTATGGAAACAAAACCTCTTGTCACCAGCTGTCGCCAAACCAAGTTTGGAGAGTGTATTTCCCCACTTGAGATCGTAACAGATAGGCCAGGCCTACTTCTCGATAAATTGTACAAGATAGGAGACATGTGCGTCATCAGATCTGGAAGAGGCAACTTTCATGGCTTTCATATGGGCTACGGCATGGCAGTTTAATGTTAGACGCACTACAGTGTAAAATACTCGGGAAACAACCTCGAGGAAGACCTAAAAAATCGCTAGTTAAGAATTGTATCTATAATGCGAGGATGTAGATACAGATTGTTTCTCAATTATACCGACAAAGTTATGTGGGATGCTCCTTGTGATATGTATGGAAGTACGCCGCTATCCGATTGTCGGTGGAAACTTTTCATTTCAGGAACACGAGGTAGGCCTACCGCTCGTATCTTAGCTGCGTGAACCTGAGAGGAATGTTGATCGCAGACTATGAGAAGTGATGGTGACGAGTGATGAGGTTTCCCGGTACGTGTGTAGTAACAGAACAATATACATGAGTGACTCACTCACTCATTCCCAACACCACAGTGATTTGAGCAACGGCCCTATGTTAGCAGTATTGGAATAGAAAGGAATACCACATATCGAGGCGGGCTGTTGACAGATCCTTCTCTTCTCGACTGACCCTTTGCTGCCCCTTCCCCTCGCCCCGCAAGTTCATAGAGCTTGGACCCGAACAGGAACTTTGTTACTTCCGGGTGCGCGTTTCAAATTGACGCACTCGCCGTATTCCTGTGCCAGAGCACAAGCTGTTCCATCCCTTTAAAACAATAATAATTAACTAACTAGCAATTCCCATTCAAACAATTCTGTTTTGAATGTCACAATTTTACAGCAGCCTGCCATTTTACAAACGCCTGTGTAAAGTGGTATAATAATCTTCGAACATTATGAATTTGCGAGTGTTACGAGTTTCAACTACCTTGGTGCTGAATTAAATTGATGAAATTCCGTGACAGAATAGATTAATAAAAGGATCATGGATGGAAATCACGTATACTTCGCTAATATTAACCTCTTAAAATCAGCACCTTTAACTAGGCAACTAAAAGCCAAAATTTACAAGACTCTCATCAGACCGGTTGTGACATACGGACCAGATGCAGGGACTATATCAAATGCTGATGAGATTGGTCTAGGAGTCTTTGAACGGAAAATAGAGGAGGGAATACGGCTCTGTGAGAGTGGGAGAAGTAAGCAGAATAAGATCAGCTAGATAAATAGAAGACATTCTCACTGATGAAGACATTGTAAGGTTTGTGAAGTTCCGGCGGCTAGCCTAGTTAGGTCATGTGGAACGAATGAGTGATGACAGGTTACCAAAGAAGTTCAAGAAAATAATGGATAACCCACAACTACCAATACACTGTAACATTGCTGATGTTCCCCTCAATCGTCTACGTTCTCGAAATCCATCAACAAGGACTGCAGTAGACTTGGAGAATACCAACTTCAGCATAACTAAAGAATGGCAGGGCAGGCAGGATACAAGGCCTGGATCAACCTTACCACGCATTGGATCATCGCTACCACCTGGGTTTGAGTTTCCTCGGAAAACATGGTCAAATCTCAACAGGATTCGTACGGGGCATGGCAACAGTGCAGACTTCCATTATAAATGGAAAATAATTTCTTCACCTAGCTTGCCACGGTGGGTGCGTGGTTACAGTGTCGGACTACCAACTCCAAGCTTGCAGGTTCGCTCCTGGCCATGGTAAGTGGTTTTTGAAAGGCGACAAAAATCATGATACTCATTTCATACGTTGTTGGCTTGTTAAAGAACCCATTTGAATTCAGTAGGCCGTGTTCATAATGGCAAAATTACTCTCGGGATTTTCCGCCAACACAAAGTTCCCCATTTCTCTACTAGAAAGCGGTATAGCTTAGATGTCTAACCTCCTTGACATTCATAGCGCTCCAAGGAGCATTAAATTCGACACGCAAGCTGCCCTCTGGGTGTTAATTAACAAAGCTTGCACCCGGTAACCGAGGCCATACGATATTGTTATTATTATTATTTCTTCACCTAACTGTGAGTGTGGTGCCCCTAAACAGACCATCCAGCATATCATCACCTAGTGTGCTAAAAGAAATTACAGTGGCAACGTCTGAGATTCCTGCGGTCCCATGTCATAGATTTATGGCCTGTTAAAGAACCTTCCACTAATTACACCTGTGTGAAGCTAAATTGTATAGGTTAAGAATGTGAACAACGCTCTTAGGTTCCTACGTTCGTTGCCAAGAGCCGACTGCGGTGGCGTCTGGTAGCTAAGTTCTGAACTAGTAGTCGTTGATGGTGGCGTTTGGCAGCAAAAGTAGGAACTATTTGAAAAATTCAAAATTCTGCTGTTCTTACATGAATTAAATAACAGATAACACACACTAATACAGTCATCACAATTAACACCGGTTATCAGACAGATTCTACACACACCCAAAGTGCACGGGGCTACATGACCGCGTTGTCGCAGCCCCTAAACTTAAGAACCAACCAACCAACGTCTGAGATTTCGCTCATGGATCACCAGCGATACAGGGATACATAAACAATTTGGATATAAATATATCGTTTGTCTTCCTTTCCTAAACCAATTATCATCTGTGCACATATTGTATCTGTAAAGCCATACGCTAAATAAATAAACCAAAGAAGTTGCGAACTGAGGCCCTGGAAGGAAGGAGAAGACGCGAGAGGGCAGTAAATAGATGGATGTAGGACCTGGAGGAAGACTTGAAGATTATTCAGGTTGGAAGTTGAATTTTGAAATTTTAATTTATTATTTCTCTTATACAGGGCATTGAGACTACAAAGCCTCTTTAAGCAGCTCTCTTCATTCAGAGGGCGGTTGAATAAATTTACAATAATAATAATAATAATAATAAATAAATAAATAAATAAATAAATGAAGAAACTGCCTCCTTCGCAAGTTATCTGGTACCAGCTGGCGGACTCAAGCTCAAACAATAAGAACCTCTGCTTTAGCACTCTGTTACTCTGCAGCAGAATATGCATGTCCTGTGTGGTATAATAGGTCGTGTCATACCAAGCAGGTTGATACTGCATTAAATGAAACGTGTAGACTCATCACATTCAGTTGACAGTAGAAGTTCTTGTTATTACATCTGTTCACCTTGATCATGATAATTGTATAGCTGATAGATTACCATGAAGGGAGCGTTTTATCGCTCTGATGGAAGTCCTGTGTACTGGTGTTATTTATATTTATTCCAGAGAATACTAGCTGAAATACGGAATGAACCTTTGCATTTTTCGGTTCTATGATGAGGTATCTGAAGCATTTGTGCAGTGTGTCTATTCGCACGGTTATGCACTGACTACATGGGAGTTAGTGTGCAGTAAATATGAGACGGAATTTTGAATTTTAGAATTATTATCACAGTCAGAGCCATGGCATACTGTCTTCTTTCTTTTAACTTAAGCCATCCAATCTGGACGTAAAATGGAGTTATATGAGACCCTCTTGGTACATTGAGAACAAACCGCAAGCAAGCATTTTGCATTCTTTGCAATTTTGTATTGAGGTCCTCTCCCAGATCATGGTAAATCATAGATCCATAGTCAAATATTGGTAATATCAAACTCTGTATAAGTCTCTTCCGTACATTTTGCGGCAAATAGAAGCAAGTTCGTCTAGAAGATGGTGTGCAATGCCATAGGACCGAGGAGAGTGGGCAGGAGTTGCGAGGGAGGCCGAAACCCATCCTGGGCTCTAGCACCGAGGAATAAGAAGTAAGTGGAAAGTAGGATACTGATGAATGGCGTATTGCATTCATTAGGAGTGTTTGATGCGCACTGCGGTAAACGTATCTTATAGGCTACCGCAATTGAGCAAAAGAAAGGTACCGTAATTGATCAATTACCGCCATTGGTAATGCTGAATAAATCATATTTGTAATTTCAATATTCTATAGGTGGTATTACAGCTGCCGTATAATTGAATAACTAAAATATGGTAAGACATGATTTATCTGGCATACCAAAGAGCATTATGATCAGAATTTGAATTAAGAAGTTACTGGTATGAAGAATTCACATAAGCATAATATACCTATAGGCTACAGTAGTGGTGATTGCTGTTTTTAAGGGGCGCAACTTCTACAGTTAGGGCCTTCCCTAAAGAATGGAGGTTTTGCTTGTCCACGATACGGGCGTAGAGTGATTAGTCACCGCCACTTGAGAAGCACTTAGCGATAACACAAGAGCAGGACGGAAAACCCCGAATGTTAGCATTGCATTTATTACACACGCAGCTTGGCTTGTGCTCTTGTCTTCTAAACAGATACAACGTGAAAGGAACAACGATGTTTTGTAGCTCATCACAGCTTTCGCGATCTTGAAACCTGTGCCATCTGCTGTCAATGTTTCATAATACCATGGATTAATTTCTTAGTCCCGATGAGATATAGCAATCCACACAATGACATTACCTTTAGCATACTTTTCACTCGGATATTGAACACGTTCTTTCTTAGACTGAACTCTGGATCCTCGCTGAGTAACTTTACATCCTCAAAAGCTAGCAATTGTAAACAATTTTTATCTCCGATTGCACCCCATATAGTTGGGCCTGTTTGCCATCTCTTGATGAATGCTGTACATTTGCATTTGTCTGTTGGCACAGGCTAGAGTAAAATGTGACATTCACCGATGTCTCAGTCTCACTCATGGCTGTGATTATATCGATGCTACTGAGGTATGGATGGTGCTTAGTAATGACATTCAGGGCACAGTCAGTGCTTGTGGATGCTGTGAAAGATTCTACTCATAGGGTTTATTTACTCGTATCTGGAACAAAATTATTACAGCAGAAATTATGTACAAAATGGGCAACAAAAATGACAAAACTTAAACATTTAAGGCTCTAAATAATGCATGACCAATATTTTGCCATGTCACGTCCATTTGGTGTAGCCTTCACCAGATCCTCCATGATGCACAGTATAGGACACATGCTGAACTGTTCTTCACCGCATTCACAAAGGACCGAGTCGCAGCAAAATCCCCATTTATGAATGTTAGACTTGGATCTGCCAACCTCAGATCGCAATCTGTTGAGAGACTTCCAAGTTGTCCAAGCTCTGTATGTCCTGCTGGGAGCCTTTCAGCCGGAGCCATCCACTGAGTAATTTGGGGGCTTCTGGTCAACCTGAGGTTTGTCAGTTAGGCACTCAGTTGTGTGAAGGAAGCTTCTTCTGGACTTCAGTCGAGAATGGACTGGTTGAAAGCTATACAATGGATGTTCATGTGACACATCATCCCTAGATCTCTCACATTTAGCTGCAACTTCTCTTCTGATATCTGGGGGTGCAATGCCTGCTAAACAATACAGTTTATCACATGGCGTGGGTCTCAGGCAGCCAGTGATGAGTCCAACGTTTCATTTAATGCAGTATCAACCTGCTTGGTATGACACAACCTATACCACACAGGACATGCATATTCTGCTGCAGAGTAACAGAGTTCTAAAGCAGTGGTTCTTATTGTTTGAGCTTGAGTCCCCCAGCTGGTACCAGATAATTTGCGAAGGAGGCAGTTTCTTGCGGATACCTTATTTTTGGTGTTTAGACAATGTCTTTCATACGTGAGTGCACGATCCAAAGTAATCCCTAAATATTTGGGATTCGCACAGTGATCCAACAGCATGCCTTCCCACGTTACATATAGTTTCCTCTTTGGCTGTCTGTTCTTGAGATGGAAAGCGCAGACTTGTGTTTTCGAAGGGTTTGGTTTCAATTAGTTTCCTCTATAATAATATCTACCCACATAACCTAACGGCGGTGCATTTAGAGGATCCAACCAGTCTTCGGGCTAACTACCTAAAAGACAGACCATATATAGGCCTAATCCATTGAAACATTTACATGTAAGCTATCCCATGTTTAGAGCACATATGCTATTATTAGTAATACATAAGCGTAGCACGCAACTAGTTCAACACATTTACACTTTTTAATGTATTTTGTAATCATATGTACTTACATGAATGGCCTGACCGGTCCAAAGATTTGTCTGTGTGCGATATTTACTTGCGGGGGAACCACAATCAAAAGGTTACCGAAGCAATCCGCGTACTCTGAAGACTCTCCAGAACGAAATAACATACCTGCTCGACAGGCGGTTACACACAGTAGGCTACATATTATTTCGATTTTGATTTGACCATGTAAGGGTCAATACTAGCACTTGTAGTGATAGATGTAGTGAACTACATACGACATACGACGCTTGATATCCATGTATTGTTTGAACGAAACCATACGAGTATCGTCTGTCTTCGTTTCCTGTCGGCGTTTCTTTCAAGTAATTTCATTTGTAGTTGTTGATCGTTCAATCGTCTTGTTGCCAACTTGTACTGTACCCGATATCCGGATAGTAGGCTGTCAGATATCCGCCCCCTCAATCGGATTGCCAATAATCAAACGCACCGGCACAGCTACATCAATGAAAATGGCACTGACAGATACTATCGAGATTAGAGCACAATAGTTAACAAGAAAATGATTGTGGAACACACCAAAATATACGGGGGTTCAAACTTACCTTTACTTACCTCTTAAATTTATCTCGGGGACTGGGTTGTCAACTGGATCACTTAAAAGTATGCCCACACAATAACCTCCACCATGATATTTAAAATGAACCAGAACGAAGACGAGAAACTTTAAACTGCACAATAATTTATTTCACATAAAGAATGATTTAACAAAAATGAAACAACAAAATCAACGTGGCAATCAGAAGCCATCGACCATATAACCATGTCCTCCTGTAGGACCTGTACTCTCTACATATAATGTTTCAGCTTTCCCAAGCTCATAGCAACGTAAAAATAATAATGCATATGGAATGGAAACGGGATTTGGGATGAGACACATATATCAATTGTTTTGCGTGTTTATATACTTCACATTTTATTTATAGCCACAAGGCTATTATGGAACCGTCCTTGGCCTCAGTAACACAGTTGTCCGGGCCAGCTGCAAGGCACCTGCATGGTCAAAGCGGACTCCCGTTCGTTCAACCCTAGCATAAGCGTGTTACCTCATAGCTTGGCTCTCCTTTTCAAATACGTAAATGTTCACATCTCAACTGAAATATTATCACGCAAATGTCTTACATGCTTCATTCAAACACCAGTGGATTCCTCCAACAATCCCAAATCATGATTAATTGTTCAAACCACCTGCTTAATTTGCGTTGTTTAGAGTATATAAAAAAAACTCTAAATGTTAATAACAAAAGTTCATTAATTATTTATAACAATAATAAATTGTTTATAACAATGTCAAATGACAATTGAAAATTTTATACACGCCTGTTTTAATCACTATCATTTCAAATTATTTAACAAAGATATTTACAAAATTATTTACAATATTAATTGTTTATATTATTTATACAAGAAATACATTAAACCACACGTTTATCCGGTTGATAATTACTCAAATCGTGTTGATATAATCGACCAATGAAGGTTAGTTATATTTAACTGTCAAATTCAGGTTTAATAAGGTTTAATAATAATTATTAATATTTGTGACGGTAACCTCCATTCAAAATCTTTATCTCAAATTATTTAACACTCTTGTTAATTTTAACAGTATCTTCATATGAATAATCTTTCAAAGAACAAGAACAATACATTCAGTGGGAAAATACTTCGCTTATAACGCACAAAATTGCACAAAATTGGCCCAAAATTCATCATATATCTTCATATATATGGCATAAAAATCTTCCAAACTACACACAAAAATCCTCCACTTATAAATTCATCAACTTCATTAATTATTGTGGGAACCTCCTTCATTATTCAAGGGCATTACTCAACAGCGACTTTTACACGTCCACTGAACTAACGATTATACATCCATTGTTCCTCTTTAAAAATTCTTATATTCATCAATTGTAATAATGACTGTTATTATTTAACCTTCGTGGGTTTCATTCATGAATCGATATGAAGTAAAAATTTGCCAATCACAAATAAATTTAATAGCAAATACGATTAGACACTCCTCTCTAGTCTATCAAAATTGAGATTAACATCTTCAAAGTAACGCAGTATAAAAATACTATCTTCAAACAAAGTTCATCTAAACTGCATGAATAATCGAATAGAATACAATTAGATTGTGGAATGCAAACATTATTGTTCCAATCTAGAATTGAGAAAAACTCCTATCAAATGTTCATTACTATAGTGTATTCAATAAATTGTAATCAAATTTCATATTTCATAAAATTGTCTATAATGCAATGATAAATGTCTATGTTGCAATCATGTTCATAAGACGACTAGTATTTCAAAGATCGTCGATATCGAAATAGATTTTAACGCTCTAAAATCATTTAATCATTCTTCTTTCTTGAGGATGACAGAAAATTGGTCAAAGTAATTTACTGAATAGAATTACTTTAATAAAATGACACGCTGTCTGAATTCAAATCTGCCATAGCAAATCGATAACTTTACAGTCAAATCGTGACTACAAAATTATGCAAATTACTGAAAGAATCTAAATCATCAGTCTCAACTGATCCAAAATTATAAAGTATGCCAACGACATAGCAATGTCTCAAAAATCGAAGAAAAAGGCATAAATCATCGAAGTGTACTGAGTACAAAAATATCAATCAAGAAAATGGGGCAAAAGATAGGACAGAAAATATGGGAAGAATGGTTGCTCAGATATCGCTACAAGACTCAAATAATACAAGAAACGTTCACGACTACCTTATCTGTTGATTAAAGATCTAGAGGAAAGTTTTCAAAGAAAACTGCTGTTGGTTCCATTTCACCAGCGTAAAGATGTGCTCCGTCCTCGAACCTGTAATCAGCGTCCTCGGAGAATCGAACTGCTTCCTCCTCCGAAATTGCACTGCTCCGTGGATACGAAAAACATCCTTCTGGCAAAACTCTTCTTTGTGCGCCGGGACAACCCTGGCCTCTCTTGAAAGTTCTCTGAAGTTCTTGCAGGAATTCGCCATGAAGTTTAATGTAGCTATTTCCGCAGAAATATTCATAGTTGTGTAGTATGAAAATATTTCCACTGTTATCTGGTATAATTCAGCGATGGATTCAAGATGCATGGGTGTAATTGGATGTTCACTACATGCTCGCTTTTGTAGAAAGACGATTAACGAAGTTCCATGCTGTTACTTTACTCCAATCAATATATGTCCCAATTGCATTAAAGCCTTAGCCTTCCATCTCAACTACTGTTATAATCATTGAAAGCACTGCAAGATTATAATGTTCCATAGTCGAATGTATCGTTGTAATACCAAACGTATTCTCCAATATCACTGTTGCACTCCACGTGTCAGCCGTAGTGTATAATGTGGAATTTTAAACGTGTTTCTCCTATGGCGAGAAAATCACTTTTGTTGGCAGCCTTAAAGTTTCAATATCTTTCGAAGTATAACTGTGAAATTGTTCAAATCTTGTACACACCTCAATGTTATACTGCCTAATAGAATTATAATAAAGGCTGAAGTTAGCGCTTGATATCTTGACTGGTGGAAACGTTAATGTGAGCGTTTCAACTTCACCTAGTTTCGAGCAGCGTAAAATGGAACTGCTCCGAGTTCGTTCGATGCGCCAGGCTTTAACCACGCTAAAGACAACTTACTTCACTGAGTCACTTGAAAATAACTATGTATCACCAGAAATATATATGCGATCTGACATATGAGATCTGAGAGCTCCTCTCTCCTGTGCACGACCTTTTATCAACTTCTTAAGGGGCGTATCCATCCCTTCCATTGCCTGTTGCTGCGTCATTGCTAGAAGTTTTAACTTTGGCTATACTTGACGGATTTTCAAATTTCAAAAACTCAAAATTAATTTCTTCAACATTCCAAATCAATGCCATAACTGAAAATAGATTTCCACAAATCTGCATGCCAAAAGTAATTAAATATCGTAGTTTCAGCAATCTCCGTCTTCCTTCCCAACTATCGTTCATTGGTTCGAGTCTCTCCTCCAATAGCGTAGCTTCTTCCTTAGCACAATACCTTGTTTCCTGCGACTGCGTCGTAAATCTCGGATCTTTCTCGAACAAAATCATGACGTCACCAAGAATCTCAGCTCAATCAGCCTACTGGCATGAAATCTGCGTCATCCGTGCCTACGTCATGAATATCCACGTCATAACTATGACATTCATAACTTTACTCATATTTTCCAATACAGCCATCGTGGTCTCAATATAATTCAAATTACGGGGGCATTCTCCCTTCACCACGTTTTAAAAACAGTTGCAAATTGTTTTTAAACTCTGTGTTATAAATATCTCAATTCACTTGAACACGAAATTGAATTATTATTGGCTTACTCTTCTATGATATTTCTACTATGTTCCTTAATCATAAGTCTCTTCTTCTCTGGTTTGTGTGTGGCTAATGCATTCTCTTCTCTCTACTGTCTCTTCTGTCCTGAATATCTGTTTTCTAAGTTCTGCTGACTTGTAGAAGGACCAGGATCGATCAATACATCCTGTCTTTTCTTTTGATTTTCAGCTTCCTTTTCTCGTAATTCCTTCAGATATTGCTGACTTTCTTTCTCTCTTTCCTGATACGTGTCGGGTGTCATAACCTGACCTTGAGAATTCTGATTCTGATTCTGGTACTGGTTATTTCTGTTATAATTTCGGTTATAACCATTGTTGTAGTATCTACCTCTTCCGTTGTTGTAATTCCCTCTATTATTATTCCAGCCTCGTCTTTGCTGATATGGACGGTAACCTTGGGATCTGTGGTTGCGGAAATAATTATTCCTGTGAGGACCTACATTTTCAGTTTTTCCTTCCTCAGGCTTATCAGTTTGTTGCACTTGATCCATGTAGACTGTATTAACGTCTTTGAATTCGTGCCTCTGACCTTTTTGTACCAAATTTGGCATTGGACTCGTGTAGTCAAGCCTTCTCAACAATTCGTCCATACTTGTCAAATCTCTAATGTTTGACGATATGATCAGTCTTCTTACCTCCACAGGCAGCATACGTGAAATCGCATCTATCAACTGCTCTGTTGACAATGGGGGTTGCAAAAATCTCAAGCGTGATAGTTGACTCGTGAAGAAATCAGCGTACCGTGTTGGAAGAGTACCTGAATACTTCCTCGAGTATACCTCAGCTCTTAGTGAATTCTGAGCTTCAATTGACCAGAATCGTTTAATCAGTGCCTCTGCAAATTCGTCAAAATTGCTGAAAGTGTACAGAAATGCTCTAAACCATTCGAGGGGTCCTCCAGCTAGAAATCTTTCTACGATTCTCATCTCTCTCTCTCTAGGAATGTGGGCTTCTATGAAATAGTCTTTAAGATTCCTGATATATTCGATCGGTGTGAGACTATCAGTGTTGCTAAATTTTTGAGGTTTGTCTTCAAAATTCCGGATGACTGTCACATTTCTCGGATATGAATCCATATAATTCCTCCCACTATCACGATACTTCCATTCGGGTTCAATATTCCGATCCTCTTCTTCTTCCCTGAATCTGGATATACGTTCCTCAGGACTAATATCTCTCTCTTCTGTATTAAGGTTACCTCTTCTCACGTAATTTCTCTCCTCTTCACCAGTCAATCCTTCGGTATCCTTGTCTGTGATTTCCGTGATGACTTTCCTAATCAACTCTTCCTTATAGGTTTCCATCATGCTAGCTTCTCCTAGTTTCAAATTCTGCAGCTTGCTCGTAGTTTCATTAACATCAGAGACAACCTTATGAATTTGTTCCTTTAATGTTTGCACGTCCTGACCTATCTGTGTTCTATCCTCTACCTGCTTTTCGGATAGCGAATCCATCCTTACATTCAAGTCTTTCCTAATCTGAACTACTTCGTTATTAATGTCTACTTGTGTACTGGCAAGTTTTCTTTCAATTCGTTCCTGAATTTGATCTACATGTTCCCCACTTGACCTGTTCCATTCATCTTTCCACACTGTTACATTTGCAGTTAACATTTCTGCAATATCTACTTCGATGTCTTCCTTAAGTAAACGATTGTGATCTAATACTTGGGTTCTCATGACCTCTACATCGTATTTTAAACCAGCTAAAGAAGCTGTTGTCCTAACAGACTCGTCAACTAACCGAGTTGTTAATGCACTAATGTTACGAGTACAAAGTGTTTTTGAAGTTTCAATTTCCTCCCTAACTTTGTTGACATCAGTCTGAACTTTAGCAATGTCTACAAAAACAGTATTGACTTCTACTTGTATTTTATTGATATCGCTTTGCATATCGTTAACATCTGAATGAATATTATTGATGTCTACTTGAACATGTGACACATCAGTTCGAACATTACTAACCTCTCTTTGAACTTCTTCTACTTTATCCTGTACAGTAGCAACATCATTCCTTACAACAATTACTTCAGATCTAGCACATGAAATATCACCCCGGACATTAGCAACATCAAGATTCAACATGGTAAGATCTTTTTGTACCTTAGACACATCAATTTTAACAACAGACACATCTTTATGCACACTGGACACGTCTGTGCGTATGTCAGTTACAGCATTCTCGATTCCCTGGGTATTGATCTGTAAACGCGACATATTATTTTCTAGGTTTGCAGAACTGGTCTGAAGAACTTTCAAACTTTCATCCATTCTACTAGCATTCTCCTCCATCATCTGCTTCATACTGCTATTCATGCTAGCTTTCAAATTATCAGACATATTACTAGCATTCTCCTCCATTCGACTAGTATTCCTAGCTTCCATCTCCTTCATACTTTCATTAATGCTAGCTTTCATTTCTTCCAACATCATTCTCAGACTTTCATCTGCCATTTCAATAATATTTCAATAATAAACTGCTTTAGGGACATACATCAAACAGAGCAAAATAACAACATCTGAGCAACATTTTTCACCATATATAAAATTTGAGCAATTTTCTGTCTTAAATCTAACTTATAATTACCTTATAATTAACCTTCGTAGACACTTCATGTTGAAATAAACTCAAGCACATGTTCAAGTTTCTTTGGTTCATTTTAAAATATCCTAACACAAATAATTTACATTTATAATCCAAATAGTTTAATTTTATCTTTAATATGACTATACATGTCATAAGCCGGTCAAATAAAATAAGATTCCAGATCATAGGCGATTTTTCTAAGTTTCCAGCCTATTTAACCTCTTTCAAGTCGTATAAGATCTGATCTTTTCTGAGTGTAATTTTCCTAATACAACACAACATTTATTCCTATATAATCACACTCTCAAATTCTACAATTGGCCAAGACATCTAACAAAGAATCAACCTCTTTATTTGAGTCTTCACAATCCCTTTGACATCGATAACTTGGTAATCCAATGTTATTCGAACACTCCACAAAAATTGCGGTGTCAATTCTACTGCAATAACTTGGTAATCCAATGTTTTGCTGATCGTGCCAATCGAGACAATCGAGCCCCACACGTTGATTGCGCCAATCCTACTTGGTAATCCAGTTTGTAGAACAAGCCCCACGTTTTAGGGTCGCCAATCCTACTGTACCCGATATCCGGATAGTAGGCTGTCAGATATCCGCCCCCTCAATCGGATTGCCAATAATCAAACGCACCGGCACAGCTACATCAATGAAAATGGCACTGACAGATACTATCGAGATTAGAGCACAATAGTTAACAAGAAAATGATTGTGGAACACACCAAAATATACGGGGGTTCATACTTACCTTTACCTACCTCTTAAATTTATCTCGGGGACTGGGTTGTCAACTGGATCACTTAAAAGTATGCCCACACAATAACCTCCACCATGATATTTAAAATGAACCAGAACGAAGACGAGAAACTTTAAACTGCACAATAATTTATTTCACATAAAGAATGATTTAACAAAAATGAAACAACAAAATCAACGTGGCAATCAGAAGCCATCGACCATATAACCATGTCCTCCTGTAGGACCTGTACTCTCTACATATAATGTTTCAGCTTTCCCAAGCTCATAGCAACGTAAAAATAATAATGCATATGGAATGGAAACGGGATTTGGGATGAGACACATATATCAATTGTTTTGCGTGTTTATATACTTCACATTTTATTTATAGCCACAAGGCTATTATGGAACCGTCCTTGGCCTCAGTAACACAGTTGTCCGGGCCAGCTGCAAGGCACCTGCATGGTCAAAGCGGACTCCCGTTCGTTCAACCCTAGCATAAGCGTGTTACCTCATAGCTTGGCTCTCCTTTTCAAATACGTAAATGTTCACATCTCAACTGAAATATTATCACGCAAATGTCTTACATGCTTCATTCAAACACCAGTGGATTCCTCCAACAATCCCAAATCATGATTAATTGTTCAAACCACCTGCTTAATTTGCGTTGTTTAGAGTATATAAAAAAACTCTAAATGTTAACAACAAAAGTTCATTAATTATTTATAACAATAATAAATTGTTTATAACAATGTCAAATGACAATTGAAAATTTTATACACGCCTGTTTTAATCACTATCATTTCAAATTATTTAACAAAGATATTTACAAAATTATTTACAATATTAATTGTTTATATTATTTATACAAGAAATACATTAAACCACACGTTTATCCGGTTGATAATTACTCAAATCGTATTGATATAATCGACCAATGAAGGTTAGTTATATTTAACTGTCAAATTCAGGTTTAATAAGGTTTAATAATAATTATTAATATTTGTGACGGTAACCTCCATTCAAAACCTTTATCTCAAATTATTTAACACTCTTGTTAATTTTAACAGTATCTTCATATGAATAATCTTTCAAAGAACAAGAACAATACATTCAGTGGGAAAATACTTCGCTTATAACGCACAAAATTGCACAAAAATTGGCCCAAAATTCATCATATATCTTCATATATATGGCATAAAAATCTTCCAAACTACACACAAAAATCCTCCACTTATAAATTCATCAACTTCATTTATTACTGTGGGAACCTCCTTCATTATTCAAGGGCATTACTCAACAGCGACTTTTACACGTCCACTGAACTAACGATTATACATCCATTGTTCCTCTTTAAAAATTCTTATATTCATCAATTGTAATAATGACTGTTATTATTTAACCTTCGTGGGTTTCATTCATGAATCGATATGAAGTAAAAATTTGCCAATCACAAATAAATTTAATAGCAAATAAGATTAGACACTCCTCTCTAGTCTATCAAAATTGAGATTAACATCTTCAAAGTAACGCAGTATAAAAATACTATCTTCAAACAAAGTTCATCTAAACTGCATGAATAGTCGAATAGAATACAATTAGATTGTGGAATGCAAACATTATTGTTCCAATCTAGAATTGAGAAAAACTCCTATCAAATGTTCATTACTATAGTGTATTCAATAAATTGTAATCAAATTTCATATTTCATAAAATTGTCTATAATGCAATGATAAATGTCTATGTTGCAATCATGTTCATAAGACGACTAGTATTTCAAAGATCGATATCGAAATAGATTTTAACGCTCTAAAATCATTTAATCATTCTTCTTTCTTGAGGATGACAGAAAATTGGTCAAAGTAATTTACTGAATAGAATTACTTTAATAAAATGACACGCTGTCTGAATTCAAATCTGCCATAGCAAATCGATAACTTTACAGTCAAATCGTGACTACAAAAATATGCAAATTACTGAAAGAATCTAAATCATCAGTCTCAACTGATCCAAAATTATAAAGTATGCCAACGACATAGCAATGTCTCAAAAATCGAAGAAAAAGGCATAAATCATCGAAGTGTACTGAGTACAAAAATATCAATCAAGAAAATGGGGCAAAAGATAGGACAGAAAATATGGGAAGAATGGTTGCTCAGATATCGCTACAAGACTCAAATAATACAAGAAACGTTCACGACTACCTTATCTGTTGATTGAAGATCTAGAGGAAAGTTTTCAAAGAAAACTGCTGTTGGTTCCATTTCACCAGCGTAAAGATGTGCTCCGTCCTCGAACCTGTAATCAGCGTCCTCGGAGAATCGAACTGCTTCCTCCTCCGAAATTGCACTGCTCCGTGGATACGAAAAACATCCTTCTGGCAAAACTCTTCTTTGTGCGCCGGGACAACCCTGGCCTCTCTTGAAAGTTCTCTGAAGTTCTTGCAGGAATTCGCCATGAAGTTTAATGTAGTTATTTCCGCAGAAATATTCATAGTTGTGGAGTATGAAAATATTTCCACTGTTATCTGGTATAATTCAGCGATGGATTCACGATGCATGAGTGTAATTGGATGTTCACTACATGCTCGCTTTTGTAGAAAGACGATTAACGAAGTTCCATGCTGTTACTTTACTCCAATCAATCATCATCATCATCTTGCACAGTTTCCAGCCACTGGCCGGGTCTGTTTGGAACACAAGCCTCTCCAACGTCTTCTGTCTTCCCACCATCTCTCAGCCTCCACCCTTGTCCAGTCTTCTCCTCTCTTCTTCACGCTTTCTTCCACCCCCTTCAGCCACCTGTCTCTCGGTCTTCCCCTCGGTCTCTTTCCTTCCCACTTCGTCTCATGTACTCTCCTGGGTATCCTCTTCTCCTCCATTCGTTTTACATGTCCATACCATCTAAGTCTAGATTTCTCTATACCATCCTGTAATGGTTCCTCCTTCATTAATTCTCTGGTCCTCTCATTTCTTATTCTGTCCATCTTTGTAGCTCCAATACTGCTTCTCAAGAACCTCATCTCACTGGCCTGTATTTTGCTCCTCTCCCTTCCTTTCATAACCCAGGTCTCCGAGGCATACGTCAGGATAGGGACATAGTACGTCCGATATATGATCTTTTTGCTGTTCTGAGGGACATCCTTGCTCCATAACATGCTTCTCACACTCCTCCGAAATGCTTCTGCCTGCCTCCCCCGCTCATTTATTTCTCTATCGTTTCTTCCATTATCTTGTATCAGGCTTCCCAGATACTTAAAACTCTCCACTTTCTTCAGCTGTTCCCCACCAATTGTTATTCCCGTTGTGGTTCTTTCCTTCTTCCTTGTTGTGATCACCATCTCACTCTTATTTATGCTAAATTTCATCCCATATCCTTGTATTACTCCTTCCCACACGTCCAACTGTTCCTGTACCTCCTCCTCCTTGTTTCCCCAAATCATCAAATCATCTGCAAACAGCATTGCTTTCATCTTTCCGTCCCCAATTACTTGTGCCACTCGAGTCATTATGTCATCCATCACCACAATGAAAAGTAACGGTGACAGTGCACTTCCTTGTTTCAGGCCGTTTCTTTGTTCCAACCAGTCAGATCTCTCTCCTCCCACTTTCACACAGCTCACGCTTCCCTTGTACATCTCCTTTATCCTCTTTATAGTCCATTTCTCTACTCCTCTATCCTCCAGGGACTTCCATACTTTGTTTCTGCATATACTGTCATATGCTTTCTCAATGTCCAGGAAGGCCATCAGTAGATCTGTTCCATATTCATAGTGCTGTTCTTGTAACTGCCTTACAGCAAAAATCAAATCCACTGTGGACCTTCCTGCTCTGAAGCCATGTTGTTCTTCCCTCATCCCTCCTTCTATCCTTGTCCTAATTCTCTTTTCCAAAACTTTCTCGAAGATCTTTGCACAATGACTCATCAGTGTTATTCCCCGATAGTTTCTGCAATCTGTTCTACTACCTTTCTTGAAGATCGGGACAATGATTCCTTTTTTCCAGTCCTCTGGGGTCTTCCTTTCCTTCCATGCTGTCCTCATCACTCGGTACAGCCACTGTATCCCCACCTCTCCTGCTGCTCTCACCATCTCCACACTCAACTCATCCACACCCGGTGCCTTCCCTCCTTTCATCTTGTTCACTGCATCTTCCACTTCTTTCCATGTTAAGTCCTTTTCTGTTTGCAGTTCATCTTCCTCTTCCCCGATTTCTTCCTCCTCACCATCTTTTCCATTTGGGTTCAGAAGTTCTTCAAAATATTCTTTCCACATTTTCTTCAGTTCTTCCCTATTTTCTATCTCTTGTCCCCTTTTGTTCACCATTCTAACATAATCCGTAGGATCCTTCCGCCTCTTATCTTTCACCATCCCATACAGGACCTTTTTTGTACCTTCACTATCCTCCTCCATCATCTTTGTCCACTCTTCCATCCACTTCCTTCTCTCCTCAGCCACCACTCTCTTCGCCTCCTTCTTTCTTTCCTGGTACTCTTCCCTTGTCTCTACCGTCCTATTTTGATACCACCTCCTAAAGGCTCTATTCTTTTCCCTTACTATATCTTTTGTCTTCTCATTCCACCATGGTGTTTCCTTCCACCTCTTCTTACTACTTGTCCTCCCACATACTGCTTCTGCTGCACCCACTAGTGTCTTCTTAAATCTAGCCCATTCCTCTTCCACCCCTCTTTCTTCATCTGTTGGAATTCCTTCCTTTACCATTTTGAGGTACTCGACCCTTCTATCCCCTTCTTTCAGTTTCCATATCCTTATACGTCTTTCCTGGTTCTCAGTCCCTTTCTTCTCCTTACTCCCTCTCAGGTTCATTACCAGTAATCGATGGTCGCTATCCAGGTTCTCCGATGGTATAACCTTGATGTCCGTGATGTTCTTATTTAGTTCTTTCTCATACAGTATATAGTCGACCACCGACTTCCTGGTCAAGTCATCACTGTACCATGTGATTGTGTGGCTCTCTCTTTTCTTAAACCAGGAGTTCCCAACTAGCAGGCTGTTCCTCTGGCAGAAGTCCAACAGTCTCTTTCCTTCCTCATTTCTTCCACCCCAACCCTCTGGTCCTAGAACACTCTCATAACCTTGTCTTTCTCTTCCTACATGGGCATTGAGGTCCCCCATAACAATCATATTTCTTCCTACCAGCTGCTTCTGCAATTCCTCTTCAAACTCCTCCTTCTCTTCAGAAGCGCAGCCTACTTGTGGAGCATATACTTGCACTATTTCTACGGTCTCTCCCCTCAGTGCTACTTTCACTTTCATCATCTTATCACTTATTCTCCTCACTTCTTCTTTCAAACCATCTCGTACTACTACTCCCACTCCATTCCTCTTTCCCTCTTCGTTCCCACTCCAGTACAGTCTATAGCCTTTTCTCAGTACTCTCCTTCCTTCCCCTTTCCACTTTGTTTCTGCCAATCCCAATAAATCCAACTTCCTTCTTTCCATCATATCCACTATCTCCTCCACCTTCCCCGTCAGCGTTCTTAGGTTTAAAGTTCCAAATCTTAGTCCGTGTGTACAGCCGTGTCGTCGTCTATTAAATCCATCCTGTCCGAGGCTCGTTCCATTTTTGAAAGCATTTGGTTTAATCCACTACTGGCTTGCTGGGCCTATCGTAGCTTCACCAGAGCCCCGTTAGCCGTCACTTTTCAGGGTTCCTGTCGGACCTTCACAGCTACCGTAACGTTCCCGGGGCACACGAAGTCCCCACTGTACTTCGCCCCTACAGGCAATCCCCTACTTTGTGCCGTTGCCCGTCTCCCACGACGTGGACGAGGGGTTGGACTTATGGGAGACTCCAATCAATATATGTCCCAATTGCATTAAAGCCTTAGCCTTCCATCTCAACTACTGTTATAATCATTGAAAGCACTGCAAGATTATAATGTTCCATAGTCGAATGTATCGTTGTAATACCAAACGTATTCTCCAATATCACTGTTGCACTCCACGTGTCAGCCGTAGTGTATAATGTGGAATTTTAAACGTGTTTCTCCTATGGCGAGAAAATCACTTTTGTTGGCAGCCTTAAAGTTTCAATATCTTTCGAAGTATAACTGTGAAATTGTTCAAATCTTGTACACACCTCAATGTTATACTGCCTAATAGAATTATAATAAAGGCTGAAGTTAGCGCTTGATATCTTGACTGGTGGAAACGTTAATGTGAGCGTTTCAACTTCACCTAGTTTCGAGCAGCGTAAAATGGAACTGCTCCGAGTTCGTTCGATGCGCCAGGCTTTAACCACGCTAAAGACAACTTACTTCACTGAGTCACTTGAAAATAACTATGTATCACCAGAAATATATATGCGATCCGACATATGAGATCTGAGTGCTCCTCTCTCCTGTGCACGACCTTTTATCAACTTCTTAAGGGGCGTATCCATCCCTTCCATAGCCTGTTGCTGCGTCATTGCTAGAAGTTTTAACTTTGGCTATACTTGACGGATTTTAAAATTTCAAAAACTCAAAATTAATTTCTTCAAAATTCCAAATCAATGCCATAACTGAAAATAGATTTCCACAAATCTGCATGCCAAAAGTAATTAAATATCGTAGTTTCAGCAATCTCCGTCTTCCTTCCCAACTATCGTTCATTGGTTCGAGTCTCTCCTCCACTTGCGTAGCTTCTTCCTTAGCACAATACCTTGTTTCCTGCGACTGCGACGTAAATCTCGGATCTTTCTCGAACAAAATCATGACGTCACCAAGAATCTCAGCTCAATCAGCCTACTGGCATGAAATCTGCGTCATCCGTGCCTACGTCATGAATATCCACGTCATAACTATGACATTCATAACTTTACTCATATTTTCCAATACAGCCATCGTGGTCTAAATATAATTCAAATTACGGGGGCAGTACCAGGTTCGTCGATGAATCTTAATATTTTCTGTTTATTGATGTGTAACATCTTGATTACTCATGCATCAAAGATCCTGTCTAGACTAATTTACAAGAGGAAAGCCAGATAGAAACGGAGTTGGGTGAAGACCAGTTTGGTTTCAGGAGAAAGGTAGGAAGAAGGGAAGCTGTACTAAGTCTTAGGCTGATTTTGGAAGGTAGAATAAGGAAACATAAGAGAACGTTCATGGCATTTGTAGACTTAGAAAAGGCTTTTGATAACGTTGATTGGACTAAATTGTTTGACATTTTGAAATCTATTGGAATAAAGTACAGGGATAGGAGGGTGATATATAATCTATACAGAAACCAGACAGCAGTCATTCTAGCTGAAGGACATGAGAGAGAAGCTGGTATTCAGAAAGGTGTAAGACAAGTCTGCAACATATCACCCATACTTTTCAATCTTTACATTGAACAAGCAATGAAGGAAATTGGAGAAAATTTAAAGTGGGAGTGAAGATTCAAAGAGAAATAATTTCAACTCTGAGATTTGTTGATGACATCATCATCTTGGCCGACAAGCCTGAGGATTTGAATGAGTTTTTGAATGGTATGGACTCCGTCTTACGGAAAGGATTCATGATGAAAATTAATAAATGTAAAACAAAAATACTGGAATGCAGTCGAAATAAATCAGAAACCTCTATGGAAATCAAATTGGCAGGTGAAAAGCTGACGGAAGTAGGAGACTTCTGTTACTTAGGAAGCAGAATAACCAGTGATGGACGAAGCAAAGTGGATATAAAAAGTAGGTTGGCTCTGGGAAGGAAAGCATTTCTACAAAAAAGGAATCTGTTGACATCGGATATAGATTTAGCTATTAGGAAGTCATTTTTGAAAGCCTTTGTCTGGAGCGTGGCGCTCTATGGAAGTGAAACTTGGACTATTGGTGCAGCAGAAAAGAGGAGAATTGAAGCATTTGAAATGTGGTGTTACAGGAGAATGATGAAGATCAGATGGGTAGATAGGGTTACAAACGAAGATGTATTAAGACGAGTGGGAGAGGAGAGAAGTTTCTGGCGACTGCTAATGAAGAGAAGAGACAGGTTAGTAGGACACATACTAAGACACCCAGGAATAGCAAGCTTAGTTATGGAAGGAAGGGTCGAGGACAAGAACTGTAGGGGTAGACCATGGTTAGAATATGTTAAACAGAATGCCTCGGATGTAGGGTGTGGTAGTTATGTAGAGATGAAACGATTAGCTCAGGACAGGGAGGCATGGAGTGCTGCATCAAACCAGTCAAAAGACTGAAGACTCAGACAACAACAACAACAACAACAACAACAACATCTTTCCACTCGGTATCTGGATATTTTTGTGGCACTCGGTAGCTGGACATTTTTTGCCTAAATGGCTGCAGCAATCGAATCCAAATTTGATATTAGTAAAGATCTATAACTGGATATCTCAAGCCCATATTTGAAAATTATGTCAGTGCTACCAACTGCTGAAAAACCGCAATTGAAATTTGAGCTCCATGTTTGATATCTTGGAAGATATGCATGGGAACTATTTTAAAATTGGTACACGTATAGATAATAATATTTCAGTTTAGTTTCTAGGAGGCCATGCATGGCAGTGTTCCCAAAATGATTCTAAGCCTGCTGATAGGTCCCATTTTTAAATGCATATAACTTCTATACTATCAATTGGATTTCAACCAAATTTTGTACGTAATATGGGTTCATAAACCGATATGAGTGAGCGTATTCTTAAGAGTCACCAAGGCTGCCAACTGTCAATTAATGTTCTCTCTATTCTTCTATCCAAATACCAATATATCAGAAAGTATGCAAGCTGACAGCTATAAACGATGCAGACGTATAGTACCTAACATTATAGATTAACTTAGAGTAACTTATGTACGTCAGTGCTACCAACATGATTCTAAGCCTGCAGATAGGACCAATATTTAAATACAGGTAACTTCTATACTATCAATTGGATTTCAACCAAATTTCGTATGTGCTATGTGTACATAACAGATGTGACTATACTTATTTTTAAGAGCAACCAGTGCTGCCAACAGTTAATAATGCTGTCTCTATTTTTTTTACCCAAATATTAATATATCAGAAAATATGTAAGCCAACAGCTTTAAAATTTGCACACGTATAGTACCTAACATTCTAGATTAATTAGGAGAAACTAATATACGACAGTGCTGCCAACATGACGCTAAGCGTGCTGATATTTCCAATTTTACAATACATGTAACTTCTATACTAACAAATGGATTTCATCCAAAATTGGCACAACAATAGATCATAATATTTCAGATTATTCCTGACCAACGCATGCATGTCATTGTTGCCAACATGATTTTACGAACGCTGATAGATCCAAAGTCTAACTGCATGTAACGTCCATGCTATCCATTGGACTTCAACCAAATATTGTATTCTGTACCTTAAGATATGGAACTAAGAATATATTCGGTCACCAGGGCTGCCAACTGTAGCGCTCTATTAGGCTACAGGTATATTTCGACCTAATTAGAAATTTCGATATTACCAACTTAATTGCGCTATTTTTCTAGATAGGTCTACAGAGATTGGCTTGAATCTCAAATTTTAAGAAAAGTAGACTCTTTACTTCGTCACTGAACTCCTTGTTGTAGGAGTGATTTTGGAAAAGGGACGGAAGTGGATGGGACGGAAACAATGAGCGCGCGTGGTGGCGGAGATCGGTACAACGACGTACTGTAGGCCATGTGGCTATGGGGAATGTATATCGCATACAGTTTAGTTCAAGATTTGGAGACCCCATTTAAGATATTCCTACAATAAATCATCTACAAGTTGTCGTTCTTTGGTGTGAAAATATTCATTATATCATTTTTGCTGAAAACATTATGCCCGTTGCTCACGGTAAAATTTTCCTTCAAATTTATTGTACATTAATTTAATTTTATAAAATTTATGTTGCTCACGGTCAAATTCAAGTTTTATAAAACCTTTGATAAAACGTTTCATAAAATAGGACATGTTCTATTCCGTAAAATTAATTTTACGAAACGAACCAATCAGGGAAGCTGACATGAAGATGATGCTGGCGTCACGTGGTGAGAAGATTGTGAAGCTCGCTTGTAAACAAACTCTTCGAAAATAAAACATGGAGGACGGTTGTCGTTTGGGGGTAAAATTTACAGTCGATTCGCATTATTTACGCAAAGCGGTCATGAAACTTGCTTTAAGTACATTTGAAAATATGCGTGGTACTGAATGAATTAATTCCAATCAATATTTAAGATATAATTGTAACAATTGGATATTTAACCATACGCGCTGATAAGAAGTGCAACAAATTGCTGTATCGTCAGTTGGAAAAGTGTGCTAGTGGTATCGCGCTCGCTTGCTGATCAGAAGATCCCGGGATCAAGGCTATCCAGGGGCGGAAAATTTTACTTCCTTTTAATTATTTTATAATTTCCTCCTTACATCGTACAGCAATATTGCAACATTGTTTTGTGTTTTCTCCCATTAAAAATTTTTATTTTCCCTAAATACTGTAACCATGGACGGATACCATTCGTGATAACTATTAGAATTTAAATAGTTAAATATTTATCCCACTTCTTATAATAATATGACACGTTCTGTATTTACTGGATATAGCTAGGAGTTTTTTAAAATTGCTTTCCTCCATTCTTAGAAAATTCCTATATGAATTTTGATTTCTAACCTCAACTCATTTTCGACCAAGGAGAGTATTCCTCCACTCTTCTCTTCTCCATTCCCGAGTCCAGGACTTCCTAGCATTTCTTTTCTTCCTTTTTTACCACTGTACGACATTTAATTGTAGCTAAATTAAGCAGCAATTTTTGCAATGCTTGCTTTGTTTGTTGGAGCCATACTCTCAAACCAATGTGTGTTGAACAGCTGATTCTTGGTTCAGAAGTTTATCGGTAGATGGCGATCCTGATACATCTACGGATTTTATAAAATAATTTTACCGTGAGCAACACAGCTTGCTTTCGTCAAATTTTTATAAAATTAGTTGTAAAATAAATTTTAAGAAACATTTTACCGTGAGCAACGGGCGTTACGATTTATTAAATCCTCATACTTTTTCTGCATTCTTATTTAATGTAAGCACTGGATGTACTGTCGGCCATGTGGCTATGTGGAATCTATATCGCATCAACAAACACTCCAAACAACGTAGGAATTCAGTATATTAACACCGACTATTAACAATAACTGAAACTTCGTTCTTCTAAACGTAGCTCTGGGAGAAACACATTTAATATACTTTCTGCACACCTAATTTTTAATCGTGCCAATACTTGGCAGTGCACTCTTTCGGCAAAAAGAGGCCTTTTTCAAAAACATTGCAGGCATCGGTTCACTAACTGGTCGGTATAGAGCCCAGCTCGCATCAAGAAGGCAGTGGATTGCTTCCATCACGGCCGACTGGAAGCGAGTGGCGCTTATTTTACTCTTCCACTTTTGAATATTTTGTGTATTAACAAAAAGCCCCTTACGTGTTGGCGGCATGGTGATACACAATAAACTTACAAGTCATGGACACCAAGAGGCGTTAGACCAAATCCTTATTAGCCTATTTACAATTATGAAAAAAAAAATAGGGTTATGAGATCACCCTTTGTCCGTGTGTCTGTCTGTGTGTACGTGTGTGATGGTGTGGGTGATGGTGTGTGTGTGAGTGATGGTGTGTGTGCCCCCCCCCCCTAATAACATCTAAAGGGCTGGAGCGATTTCAATGAAACTCTGTAAGTTCATAGCACTATTCCGTGCAACCCCGACCGTGCCCATCAAACTTTGTTATGTCTCACCAATCCAACATGGCGGCTGTGCGAATTATTTCACCAGCATTCAATATCTCCGAAACAATTACCGATATCACCCTGTAATTTTGTACGGAGATAAAGGGTACTACAGAACGTTCAACTATGAGACTTTCAAAAACCGGTTAACTACAAAACGAACATGGCGGACAAGCGAAGTTGAAGTATTAAATAGACTGTTCTCGCGATTTAATGATCCAAACGCATTGAAACTTGGTGCAGCAAATGTTTATATATATTGTAATGCACTGGTATCTAATTTAGTTCAATTGTTTATATAACCTCAAGATGGCGGGTGTGCGAATTTCGAAAATTAAGTTTGTATTTCTTGTTTTCTAATCATGCGATCGAAATCAACATTTGCATAATGAACGTACACAATAATCATCATCTAATAGTATATAACTCTATGGCCTACGTATATTAAATCCAAGATGGCGACCATCCGAAATATTTAGACGGTTCTCAATATCTATTAATCCTCTACAGCAATCAAACTGAAATTGTGTAAGTGTATAGAGGCTATAAGCATAGGTTCACCTGTGGTACGTTCAATAACCTGGCGAGCACAAAGCCAACATGGCGGCGACGCGAATTATAAATATCCAAATGGACGTTTCTTGCGTTTTAGCCATCCGAGCGCATTGAAACTTGATGCGGTATATTCTTATACAAATTTTAATCGACTGGCAGCTAATTCATTTAAATTATTTTCAAAACCACAAGCTGGCGGATGAGGGAAGTTTTATAATCCCCCTTTTATTTCTTGTGTCCTAATCATGCGATTGAAGTTTGAATAAAACACCTACACAATAATCTTCATATAATAGTACATAAAGCTAAGGCCTATAATATAAAAATCCAACATGGTGACCATCCAAAATATTTAGACTGTTCTCAATATCTACGAATCCATTACAGCAGTCCAACAGACAATTTGTATGTTGATAGAGGCAATTGATATTAGTAGGATATATGAAAATAGGCTATTTAGTTCTTCACGGAACTACTTGTTTTGAAATATGATAGAGCTTTTCAAAACACGCATTTTTATACATTTCCAGGTCTTGTAGCTTTTCAGCTTTTAGTACAATTGCCACAATACCTTAACGTTACATTTTTGCTGAACTGTGCCCCTACTCTTAGAGTGCGTAGTTGGTAGCATGCTGAACTGCTGTGCCCGACAATGCAGGTTCAAACCCGGCCTAAGTCGTCGGATTTTTAAGAGCGTTAAAATCCTTCAGTACGGCTTACTTCGGAGGCGAAGTGGTCCCATTTCATAGATTTATGGCATGTAAAAGATCCTTCCACTAACTAAACTTGTGATAAGCTAAATGTCTAGGTTAGGTATCATTGAAACGCTTTATCAAAGTTCCAACGTTCACCACTAGGTGTCAGTGAGTTGGAACTACTTGAAATTGAACGGAACTTGTAGCTCACCCCATGGGTGTCCGCTTGAAGTAGCTACAGCCTCTGGCGAGCCGAACATGTCCTCAGACACTCCCGGCACTAAACGTCATACAAGAAATAACATAAAATAAATAAATAAGGGTGCTTTTAGTGTTATTTAGGCGGCTTCGGTGGCGTAGTTGGTAGCATGCTGAGCTTCTATGCCCAAGATCGCGGGTTCAAATCCGGTCGAAGTGATCAGATTTTTAAGAGCGTTAAAAATCCCTCAGTATGCCTTCCTTCGGAGGGGAAGTAAAGCCGGCGGTCTCATGTCATAGATTTATGGCATGTTAAAGAGCCTTCCACTAATTTCACCTGTGTGAAGCTTAATCATAGGTTAGATTAAACATTTGACCAATTCTCCTAGGCTCCGACGTTCGTCGCCAGGAGCCGACTTTGATGCCATCTGGTAACTAGTTCTGAACTAGTAGTCGTTGACGGTGGCGTTTGGAGGCAAAAGTAGGAACTATTTGAAAAAATTCAAAGTCTGCAGTCCTTACTTGAATTGAAAACAGTTTAAGACTTAAAGAAGTATAAAATATGCAAGCAAATATGCCCTCAAAACTAGCTAAATATGACCTAAAAAATATAAAATATACAAAAAAAGTCAACCCCTGGCACTATCCAGCCCATGACGGGCTAAGGCCGACCAAGCGACCGCTGCCCAGCCATTTGGCCTGCAGATATTGGGGTGACGCGTGATCAGCGCGTCGGGTCCCCTCGGCCGTTAATCTTGGTATTCGTGATCGGGGCGCTGTCTCACTGTCAGACAGCTACTCAATTGTCCTCACGAGGCTGAGTGCACCCCGTTCCAACCCTCACGTCAGTTTTTTTTAAATCCCCGACGGAGCCGGGGATCGAACCCGGGGCCTCCGGGTGAGAGGCAGGCGCGCTACCCCAACACCACGGGGCCGGCTAAAATATAAAATATGACCTAAAAATCTATAAAATATGACATACATTTTTGGGATAGGCAGAGTATCACTAACAGTAACTAAATTAAACATCTTAAGTGCCAAAACGATTTTCCAGTGTATCGGACATGTGATATCTCGAATTTACAAGTGATTTTTTTAATGAACTACGTGTATTTTGCAATGTATTTTATGCCCATAAGTGTTTACAATGTGTATATCTGGCTGATGAAGAACAACATTATTGTTAGAAACATGTACGAGTACTAAACAGTGCTAATAATATTGCAAGTATTGAAAAGTCGGAAATAAGAGTAAGTCATTCAGTGGAATTTAAATTCAATACGGACCATTATGGACAAAAACAATTTCTTTGTTTCCTTAATTGCTCGTGAGCTAAATATATCTACTGGAGTGACATCCTGTTGAAAGGCGGAAGCACACTATCGTCATGTTCCGTGACCTCATGCGTGTAGGTTCGAAATCCAACTTGTCCAGAAAGATGTGGTAAAAGACGTCCGTAGAGGAGCGCCTTCTTGGAATCAGATCTTCTAAACCTGCTATCTGCCTGTTTCGGGGAAAGAAAGAAAAATATATCTACTACACTATTCGGAAATCCTGTGTTTGAAACTCGACACAGATAACACGTACCTTGTTAACGACGCCTCAATTTAAACAAAAATCCTGAAATTATAACAAAATATGACCTTATATCACTAAAATATGACCAAATATGACAAAAACAATAAGAATGGTCGAAATATGCATTTATAGGCAACATCAAATTGTTTTGAACGTGGTCAGGGACCTGCCATTCAAACTTATTTTTCAGATTTCGGGTAAAATGAGCTCAGGAAAAAATATGTCTTTTCCTTAACATCCGAACCTTACTCATCACAATTAACACCGATTATCAGACAGATTCTACACACACCCAAAGTACACGGGGCTACATGACCGCGTTGTCGCAACCCCTAAACTGAGGAACCAGCCAACCAGTGTTTTTTAAAATTTATTTTCAACATTGAACTCAGATATAACTTACTAACAAATCATGACAAGTTGCGCTAGTTTAAAATAACTGCTGTAACCAAAGAAGTAAAGCAAGCAAGCTTTTAGTTTTATGTGACCGATAATCTCATGATCAGGAGCCACGGGTACCAAGTAAGTGTATATGTTATAAATACCATCACCCACATACTTGTAGACATACATGTAATGGCCTAAGTGTAAAAGATACAGTCAGTCTGAGAGACTTGACTTTACATCATTTCAAATGGCGCATGCTACAAATGCTACACATGTTAGAAAGGCTCAGGAGGGCTTCTCGCTTTACTAGGAGCCCCAGGACTCTTTGCACTCTGCTGCATGACGTCACTCACTCGCCGTCTCCGTATCGCACAACGCCAGACCCCAGGAGTAAACTCAGACTCAACAGACTCCATTACCCTTTAACATAGGCTACCCGTGCGGGGGCTGCATGACGTCACGCACTCGCCGTCTCCGTTCGCATAACGCCGGACCCCAGGAGTAAACTCAGACTCGGTGCAAATGCACTGAACAACATGATGACGTCATACACGCCGTAACCGTAACGCATAATGGTAGACCTAAGCATAACGATTAAGTCGACAAGAACATTTGAAATGATAAAAGATCTGATGATAATCGCCTACAATCGAGACTGGGCATCCAAGTGAATATATTTCTTTATGTTCGACCCTCACTATTATGTGTTAAAAAACTGTATCATAATGATGGTCATTATAACACTCTTTTTCATTATGATACAGTTTCTCCAGCCAATCAGAGCTCGTTCATTGACCAATTAGGTAACGATACCTTCGCACGTTGGCTCAAAATCCAACATGTCGGACATAAACACAACATCGAACATAAACTGACGTGTTTCTTAAAAATCTACTTTGTTGTGACTATGATATAATTGTATTAACAGAGAGTTTCTTGGGTCAGGATATTATGGATAGTGAGTTGTGCGATGATCGTTATGTAATGTTCAGAAATGATAGGGATATGTTTATATCTGGGAAGTCTAGAGGTGGAGGAGTAGCCGTAGCAGTCAAAAAGGGGTATAAATCCAAATTATGTTCTATCTATAATGAACAACAATGCGAATCCTTAACTCTTTATATTCAGAGTCATACTCGTAAATTATTCATAAATGTTGTTTACATTACCCCCTCCTCTAAACTCTCTGTATATGAAGGATACTTTAATTACATTGAAAACGTTGATAGTCTTATAACATCTGACTGCCTGATTGTGGGCGATTTCAACGTACCTGAAATTAGCAACGCCGGTTATAATTTTAATGAAGGGTCCACGGTCTGTCGTCGTTTATTCCAGTTCATCTCGTATCTTGGATTAACATCGCACAACAATATTCAAAATTCTAATTTCAAGACATTGGATTTGGTTTTAGGTAATATTCAAATTGATTTAAAGCACGAAGAATTCCCGTTGGTACCTGAAGACTTACATCACCCTGCACTTTATTTAGCAATATCATCCATTAAAAAGGTTCCATTGCTTCCTAGAATTAATCGTGAATATTACAACTTCAAAAAGGCTGATTTTTTGAGACTCTATTGCAACATAAGAGATTTAGACTGGAGTTTACTGTACACATTTAAGGATGTTGATCATGCTGTTGATTTATTTTATTCTTCATTCTACAAATGTTTTGAAAATTGTGTACCTAAGCAGAAATTCATTCGAAAATCCAAATATCCAGTATGGTTCTCACGAGATATTATCCAAACCATAAAAATTAAGAAAAAGTGTGCTGCAAAAAGACGTTTTTCGAAATATTATGATGAAAGATTTAGACAGCTTAGATCGGAACTAAAAACAAAATTACGAATGGCTTATGCTGTTTACATTCATAGTCTGGAAAATGGAGTTAAGAATAACATTAATCAGTTTTGGACGTATGTTAAAAGCAAGCGGGAATCACGTTCACGCGACTACACATTTATACTAAACGGAAATCATTATACAGCTGGAAGTATTGCAGATGGATTTGCTGAGTATTTCTCTTCAGTATATATCAAAACGAATTTTACTTATAACGTGGATCATTTGTCTTTGAATGAATTTCCTGTTTTGCCCAGGGTTGATATGCTGAACGTGACTCACATAACGGTGGATGAAGTAAGAACAACTATAAATAGAAAATTAAAGCCTAAGAAATCCTGTGGGCCTGATGGCATACCACCTTACATAATCAAGGGCTGTGTGGACTTATTAGTTTCTCAGTTGGCCTTCATCTTTAATCTTTCTTTAAAGACGTCAAGCTTTCCTGGAAAGTGGAAAATGTCTAGAATTATTCCAATCCTAAAGGGAGGCAACTCTGAAATGATATCGAACTACCGCCCTGTCTCAGTGATAAATGCTATAGCAAAAGTATTTGAGCACATTTTATATTCTAAGATTTACAATCATATTAAGGTTGAGCTCTCACAATATCAGCATGGCTTTATGCCCGGCAGATCAGTTATTACAAATTTGCTGGGTTTTACTCGAAAGGTTTACAATGCATTAGATACCAATAGAAGAGCTGACGTGATATACATGGACTTAGAAAAGGCCTTCGACAAAGTAGACCATAAAATTCTGGTGACAAAGCTGTACCAGTTTGGTGTTGCTAAACCATTACTTCAATTGTTATGCTCCTACTTAAAATTTAGACAGCAATTTGTTTGTTTCAGAAGTGAAATTTCAGGTAATATTGTTAGTTCTTTTGGTGTCCCACAAGGATCTAATCTTGGGCCTCTTCTATTTCTAATTTTGGTTAATGATTTGCCTAATATTCTATGTTACTCTGACTGCTTATTGTTTGCTGACGATGTAAAGCTATATAAGACCATATACAACTTGAGAGACGAGAATGACCTTCAGAGGGATGTTAATAATATTGTAGCTTGGTGTGTTAGTAATAATTTAGTCCTTAATGTAAAAAAAATGTAAAGTCATGGTATTTACAAGGAAGAAGGAGTATATAAATCCTAAATATTGTATTGGAGAAACAGCACTCGAAATTGTACCGTCGATAAATGATTTAGGAATTATTTATGACAGCAAATTAACCTTTAATAACCATATTGCAAATATAATGAGTTCGGCCAACAAGATGCTTGGTTTTGTCATTAGAAACTCCAAATTATTTACTAAAACTGGAGTAATTGTTAAGTTGTATGAAAGTTTAGTTCGAAGCAAGTTAGAATATTCAGCAGTAATCTGGGATCCCTTTTATAAAGATCAAATTCATCACATTGAGATTGTGCAATATAAATTTCTAAGATACATGTATTATAAGACGTTCAATGTATTTTGTCCATTTGATACTTCGACTCAGTTTTTACGAAATTTGTTCAATTTCAAGTCCTTGAAAAGTAGAAGGTCGTTAAGTTCTTTGCAACTGCTGAGAAAAATTTTAACTGGTAAAGTTGACTGCCAAGAATTATTTCAATTCATCACTTTTCATGTACCACAAGTAAGATCTCGACAGCAAGCACTCTTTCACATCCCAAGATCTAAAAGTGTTCACCATTCTAATTCGCCTTTAGTTAAAATATTATCATTTTATAATTCAATTGATGTTCAAGTAGATTTATTCGCTGGCGCTAACTTATTCAATAAACAAGTAAAAACAGCTGTTCCTTGAATACTGGGTACTCTTTTCTCCTTTATTTTTTTATATTCTTTTTTTTCTACTTTGTACAGTTTTGTTTTCATTTTATGGTTTATATTTTCACTATCTCCTTTGTAGTATTTATGTTCTGTTCTTCATTTGTGTAATTTGTGTAATCTGTTTTCTCTATTTTCCACTGATACATGTTGTTATTTAATCAGATAATGTCAAGAAGGAATGTATTTGGGCTGGTGCCTGTGTTCCTTCATATTGATAAATAAATTAATAAATAAATAAATAAATTACCGACATGGAATACGCACCGTCCATATGTTCGCGTAAATAAACTGGCGAATATGAGACAACAAATAGCACTGTACCTTAATATAATTTCTACACAGCGCATTCATTGTCTTCAAACAACTCCAGTGACAATATTACTGAGGGGCGGCAGATGTAAACACATGGCCTGCATATGGCATTGCAAGCACACAGTGCGCATGCGTCGGTCGTCCTGAGATCTTGAAAGACAGAGATATAACACCCAACGCTCGCTCTGCGATCACAAAATTCTTGTGGCTGACTCTCAACAGATATTTATGAATATTTATGTTAAAACATATAATAAAGTTATAATTATCGTCGAACATAAACAGTCGTATGCAACTCGCCTATAATGGTAATTAAGACACTCGTATGGAAATTTGCATAATGTACTATTATGTTCGACGATGTAGAAATGTAAATATTATAATTATGTCAGAAAACTGTACTATAATGAGGCTCATTATAGTACAAGTTTTCATTATGATACCGTTTCTCCCACCAATCAGAGGTCAAGAAACATAGCATCGAACCTGCGCTGAATTCCAAGGCCTTCAAATATAAATTTCACTGCGTGGCCTAGTGTCATAGTGGGGTAATCGAGGAGGCCATTGTCAAATGCAAGGTATTCTCTGCGTCTCATGCGCTCTGTTCAGTACATAAAACTGGTAAAATCTCGACAGATATTTATGTTCAAACATAAAATAGTTACAATAAATATCGTCGAACATAAACAGTCGTATGCAACTGGCCTATATTGGTAATTAAGACACTCGTATATAAATTATAAAACTCGGATACGCTCGTTTTATAAACTACTCGTGTCTTAATTATTGCCATTATAGACTCGTTGTATAATGTACTATAAACTCATGTGCATTTCTTCAGGTTTTGGTAAGCACATAATACGAAGAGTTCAAAGGAAAAAAAAACAGCTAACCGTCAAAATATCAAAAATGAGGATTTCAGCACACTCTGATAGTTCTTTCGAAGTACTACAATATATCCGAAATTAAACGTGAAAAACAAACCAATCCACTTAATTAGCGCAGTTTGAAGAAACAGTGTTCAATAGGAAGATCAGGTAACCCAAACTTTAAAATGGCTATCCTGAAAAGTTACAGTTAGCTGTTCTTTCCTTTGGACACTTATTGGGTACAATTGAATTTCGCTGAAAATTGGCATCGAACACGATATCTGGCAATACAGTATAGTTAAAAATATATAAACGATAAACGTCGATGCAATCTATATTTCCACCACAGTAAATGCGAGTAAATTGAGCATAAATGGTGTTAGATTCTTTTAAAAGAAGATCCTCATCAAACACAGCTCGTGCATTGAAAAATGAAGATCATGGTATATGAGTATGTAATTTATTACGTGTCATTATCTTACGTCATTTTAAATCTACCCCCAGGGGCTCACATCTAGTGGGACGTGGGTTGGCAACCACGGGGCCCCAGCTGAGCCTGGCATTGCTTCCACTTACTTGTGCTGGGCTCCTCTCCATCTTCCTACCTGTCGACTTCACTTGGTCAACTCTTGTTCTCCTCCGACGGTATTAGGATATCCGAGGCCTAGGGAGTCTCTTCCTTTCCCGCCTTAATTGGCCCTTGTCTTATCTTTTCTGATACCCACCTTCTGCGAGGGGTCAGCCTTCTCTTTCTTTTCATGTAATCTCCTGCCTTCTGCCCAAGACCCTAAAGGAGGTAGGGTTTCTGTAGCCCCACCACTTCTGGTGCACCCTGGATATTGCTACACACTCAGTGGGTCACGGCTGGTGGGTTGGCAACCCCGAGGGATTCTTGAGCTGGGTCCGGTATTCCCCCTTTTATCTATTACCTCTGGGGCGGACCCTCTCCTCTTTCACTTTTTTATCTGCCTTTCATGGCTCTCCTCCCTTCGAAGTCCATCAATCCGCATTCTTCGAGGGTTGAGGGCATTTCTTTTCCTCCTGTCCTTTATTTGCCTTATTCTGTTTTTGTTTCCCATTTCTTCTAGTATATAAGTTAGTAGTTAGTTTTAGTTATAGTTTACATTTCATCTTCACGATCACCCAAACCATTAGGGGCCGATAACCTAGATGTTAGACCCCGGAAAACAACAATCATCATCTTTCTAAATCTGCGCCCTTATGACATATTTTCAACCGAAGTATTCATGTATTAGTGATGGGAAACCCTGTGTAATAGCAGATGACCTTTAGAGCCGCGCGCTCATCTGCTTACGCAAACTAGTTCTTATAGGTCTATATTACGATTCAAATTACGTTCCATTCGTCTTCTACTGTGTGGTAATAAAGCGGACTGTCCTCGCGGGTCAAAGGGTTAAGTAATGAGATGTAATTTCATCTAAAAATGCGCGGACATGTCTTCTACGTTTCTATTCAAAGCAATACAAGAAGTAACTCCTTTACTTTATGAAGGATATTTAAATTATTATCCTGTATCGTAACTCTGAGTCAAGGACATGATCCAATGAATGGTGCGGATTGAAGTAGCCGACAAGCAAAACAGGAGTTGAGAATAACGCGCGGCCTAAATCCAAACAATAAAAAGCTAAATATATAATGCAAGGTTCCTGTAAAGACCATGTTGGACGTCAGAGTTGATCGGTGCGCTTCTGACGGGAGGTGATGAAGTATCCGTAGTTTTCGTGAAGATTTTTCATCATAATGATGCAAGTTTCCAGACAGATTCCACACACATCCCACACATAGACAGCGGAGGAGGAAACATATTATAATATCATTTCCTTATTACTAGGCCCAGTGCTTTTAGGTAGATTTCATTAGAAAGCTAACTATTGCAATGGGTCCCATGTTTCGACTTCCGGAAAATTTTGACATATCTTCGCGTTTCACATCCCCCAGACCCCAAAACCACCGTCAGTTCAAAAGTTTATATATAATTTATGTATGTATATATATGTATATCAGTTTCTTGTGGACACGATAACTGCCGTAATTTTGTACCAATCACTTTGAATTTTTTACCGAATATGTATACCTATAAAATCTCGGTCGCGTTCGTTACTGGACTAAATCGGTAGAAGGGGGTGAAAATGGGTTTTTTTTTTCGAAAAAGTGAAATATTGCTATAACTCTCTTAATATGTGAAATATCGAATCCGTTCAACGTTCATACTATGTGTCGGATAAAGCTCAAAAATTTATGTTTGAAGAGTTTTTTATAGCACCAACCATTGACCAAAGGGGTGGGAAAAAGTGGGTTTTTCGGGAAACATTAATCATATCTCTCTTAATAGGCACAATATCAAAACCGTACAAAATGGACAATATTCCCCTATTAATTACCTAAAACTTTTGTCTGAAAGAATTTTTGATATGACCCACCATTACGCCAAGGGATGAGAAAAATGATTTCGGAATTATAAGAAAATGCCAAGAGCTATCAGAGGTTGCCATGGCAACACTACCAAATTGATGAGGGATGAGCCATCAGACGTTGCCATGACAACGCCCTTGCACGAGATCAGATTCAGTATTTCCATCTGACTAAGTGGGAAGCTGCTTCGGGGACGTAACTGGTAGCATGCTGAATGTCTATGCCCAAGGTCGCGGTTTCAAAGCCGGCCGAAGTCGTCGGATTTTCTAAGAGCGCTAAAATCCCTCAGTACGCTTTCCTTTGGAGGAGAAGTTCCAACGTTCGTTGTGAGTTGCTGGTTGGGGTGGCATCTAGTAGCCAAGTTCACAGCTAGGTGTCGTTGACGGTAGTACCTGGTAGCAACATTAGGAACTACTGCTTGAAATTGACCGTCTGCAGTCCTTACCTGAATTACAGACTAATACAGCCATCCCAAAGTACATGGGGTTACATGACCGCGTTGTCGCAGCCCCTAAACTGAGGAACCAACCAAAATCTCTGCGGGAGATATAATTTTGCGTGAAGAAGTAACAGACCGTTACATAGTTACACATCAGTGCGTTCCCATATGACAATAAAATGTATAAAATAAGCATAAAATGACGAAAAACAAAGTTAATTAATCTCCAATTATAAAATACCTTCTCGCAATAAATGAGGTCTGATCCTTCTACGAAAACCTGCATATTCTGCCTATTTTCGCCTATCTCCAAGTTTGTCCGGTGAAATCTACCTCCGCCTTCCGGCGTGCCGAGAGGACTTTTTTCTTTTCAGGGAGAACGCGCGGGGTACGCCTACCCCTTAAACATTTGAAAACTGTTAAGAACAAATATTAGTACATTTGTATCTAGTCCGGCAAATTTAACGCGCTGTTCACAACATCTGAAGGAGATTTCGAGTAATTCTCGATTTAAATCGATCTATCGAATCAGTTTCTCTTGGTCGGCAACTCGGCACTCCGTTCTTATAAGCACGCAGGATATTGTTTGGAGTCGGGGTAGGTTGTTATTTTCAGCGTGTGGTTAGTTTTGAAGGATGTAGAAAATAACAATTAAAATCCAAATAGGTTATGAATATTCCCGAATGGGAATATGATGTTATTATCAGTACCAACTGACGAGCCCAACGGCACACTGGGGCGAAACGCTGGCATTTTATGTTTGAGTTGACTGGAGCAATTTTATCATATTAATTGATAATTTATCTGCTCAAACGGAAATAACATCATATTCCCATTCGGGAATATTCATAATCTATTTGGATTGCCAAGGTGAGGTTTTTGTTTTATGAAAGGGCGCTTGAATTCCGTAGCACATTGGCATCGCTCGTGACGTCAATACTACTTGTATTTTGTGTCTTGCGAAGGCCTTCTCAGTATGTGCTAGCCACGCGTATTGGTGAGGTGTGTCTGTACCAACTGACGAGCCCAACGGCACACTGGGGCGAAACGCTGGTATTTTATGTTTGAGTTGACCGGACCAATTTTATCATATTAATTGATAAATCTGCTCACACGGAAATAACATAATATTCCCATTCGGGAATTTTCATAACCTATTTGGATTGCCAAGGTAAGGTTTTTGTTTTATGAATGGGAGCTTGACTTCCGTAGTACATTGGCATCGCTCGTGACGTCAATACTACTTGTATTCTGTGTCTTGCGATGGCCTTCTCAATATGTGCTAGCCACGCGTATTGGTGAGGTGTGTCTGTACCAACTCACTAGCCCAACGGCACACTGGGGCGAAACGCTGGCATTTTATGTTTGAGTTGACTGGACCAATTTTATCATATTAATTGATGATTAAAATCCACCCAGGCATCGAAAAAGCTGAAAGATAACGAGTCGAACACAAACAAGGACCGGACTTTGCAAATTGCCGAACATTCCAATATCGTGATGTTTTGTCGACTACAACTGAGAGTACCCCTTAAATCTAAAAAAAAAACAAAAACACTGAAGGCTTATTCATCACTACACAAGGTATTTCGGCTGATTTAAGTAGTTCTGTACTTGGTTCATCACTCCCGAAGTGTTACTGAAATTCGTACCTTCCCGACATATTCTCTTCGAATTCATTAGATGGTCGAAAGCAGCGGAGGTGGCTAAAACTAATTGCGTCGTGTATGGAAACGATGCCATTGGAGAGAACAAGACAAGAATATTGTTTTCTTGTATTAATCCTAGCAATACCAACGGGGAGGGGGGGGGTATTTCTTGCCCACCAGTTCCATTATTTACGGTTTATTAATGGTATTCCTTTTCTACGCTTACTGTACAGAAAGTTATTATCTATTTTGAATCCGGTTACCTAACCCCACATTTACTTATTTTAAATTTTGTTTGGTTGGTTCCTCAGTTTAGGGGCTGCGACATCGCGGTCATGTAGCCCCGTGTACTTTGTTGTGTGTAGAATCTGTCTGAAAACCGGTGTTAATTGTGATGACTGTATTAGTGTGTGTATCTGTTTTAATTCAAGTAAGGACTGCAGACATTGAATTTTTTTCAAGTAGTTCCTACTTTTGCTGCCAAACTCCACCGTCAACGACCAACTAGGTCAGAACTTAGTTACCAGATGCCACCACAGTCGGCTCTTGACGACGAACGTAAGAATCTAAGAACGTTAGTCAGATGTTTAACCTATATATCATTTAGCTTCACACAGGTGTAATTAGTGGAAGGTTCTTTAGCATGCCATTAATCTATGTCATGGGACCACCGGCTTTACTTCCCTTCCGAAGGAAGGCATACTGAGGGATTTTAACGTTCTTAAACATCCGACGACTTCGGCCGGGTTTGAACCCACGATCTTGGGTATAGAAGCTCAGCATGCTACCAACTACGCCACTGAAGCCACTACTAATTTAAAATTGTAATTCTTGTATAAGAAATTAACAATTTTCTTTTGGTAGGCCCGGAAAATCCCCATGTTGGTTGTGCGTGTGCCTCGTCATACTGTGCTCTGTGGTAAGGACAAAAGTACAATACAGTTAACAAAACCACCATAATTTGTTCTGGTTGCAAGAGGTACACATGCAGTAAGCACAGTAAAGAACAGTCGTGTGTTCCGCGTTTGTTAAAGATGGGGAAGAGTATGATCAGTGAATAATTTACTTTCTGAACTTCTTTTTTCATGATTTTTTGATTTTGTTTGCACCTGTTTTAATTAAGTTATAGGCTATTTTTGCCATTTAAGGTTCAAAATACAAGATATGTTGATTAAAGGATACGGTATTGAAAATCACACAAAAGGAATTTATTATGGAAGTCCCAAAATCCCCCCCGTTGGTTGCCCGTGGTTTGAAAAATAGCATGGTTTTCCTATGGTTCAGGAGGACCGATTTGACTTCAGTGACACTTCACGTTCAGGATGATCTTCGGGGTTTGATGAAAACCTTAATCCGTAATGATCCACGTCTCTGTACTTGATGATCGGCTAATGTGACATTTACATTCCTTGGACAAGGTTCGAAAATCAGGTGTATATGTACCGCATGTTTTAAGCCAAAACCATACAAATCAAAGGATGGAATATGTGCATCTTTGGTTGCTCGTCATCGATTGACAAATCCCTGTCCAATATCATTATTGGTGACAAGAAACGGTGTTTTTATACCAATCTAAGAAAAAGGTGTTCGAGCTCAACAAACACACCCAAGTACACGGGATCACAGGACTACGATATTACAAAGCCCCTAAATGAATCAACAACAATCTGTCTGATTGTATATTCGCTTTCACGGCCAGTGAATCAAAACTCAGCAAATGTTACAGGTTTATGCCGTGCCATGTGTAGGGTTTCGCCTAGGATTGCCAAGCTCGTCCATCAGCGTAGTCCGGGCACGGATATCTACAGGCCGCTGATGAGCCTGCTTGGTGATCCTAGGTAAAACCCCACACTTGGCACGGCATAAAACTAGAAAAATTGCTGAGTTTTAACAATCTGTCTCTTAAGTAATCAGCACAGAGGAACGTTAGGCGTTGCTACCACACTGAAGGATAAAGGAGCAGGTGAAGAATGTCGTGGGATGAATACTAAAAAGAAATGTAACAAGAAGTTCCGTGACGAACTAAAGAGCCTACCTTTCTTAAAATGAAAGATTCATGCCAATTATTAATCTGTATGGAACTATCTAGAATAATGACGAAATTAAGTTGGTAATATCGAAATTTCTAATTAGATCGAAATATACCTGGTATAATGTAGCCTAATAGAGCACTACAGTTGGCAGCCTTGGTGACTGAATATGGGCCTATTCTTAGTTGCATCTCTTATGGTACAGAATACAAAATTTGGTTGAAGTCCAATGCATAGCATGGTCGTTACATGCAGTTAGGCATTGGATCTATCAGCGCGAGTAATATAATGTTGGCAACAATGTCATGCATGTGTTGGTCAGATATAAATTTAAATATTATGATCTCTTGTTGTGCCAATTTTGAATGAAATCAATTTGTTAGTACAGAAGTTACATGTATTTTAAATTTTGACTTATCAGCAGGCTTAGAATCATGTTGGCAGCACTGAGGTATATTAGTTACGGTACTACACATAAATCTAACGTGTGCAAAGTTTAGAGCTGCTGGCTTGCATACTTCCTGATATATTAATATTAGGGTAAATACATAGAGACAGCATTTATTAACAGTTGGCAGCCCTGGTTGATCTTAAGAATAGGCTACGCATAGTCATATCTATGTATGTACACATAGTACAAACGAAATTTGGTTGAAATCCAATTGATAGTGTAGACGTTTTATGCATTAAAAATTGGACCTATCAGCAGGCTTTGAATCATGTTGGTTGATCTGTCGTATATTAGTTACTCCAAATTATTCTAGAATATTTGTTTATTTAAGGGGCCTAACATCTGGGTTATCGGCCACTAATGTCAGTTGTAGCTCTTCAGGCCGTCAACATAAATTTGGCCAAAGATCGCGTGGGGTACAATGTGTACAGCGTGTTTCTTAATTCCCATAAATTCCCTTAATTAGACAACCATCATCATCATCATCATCATCATCATCAACAACAACAACAACAACAACAACAACAGCTTCTATATGCTCCAAATAATGCCACTTTAATAGTTATAGTGCGAATACCTTCCAATTAATGTTTAGATTCCCTTTCAGTATTCATCCCACGACACTGCTTTACTTGCCCCTTTATCCTTCAGTGTGGTAACAACGCGTGATTAATACCAATCGTCCTGCCATCATTATGCGGCCTTGGTAAGCAGAGTGGGACTTTAGCACGTGAAACTTAGAGCGACCTGTCGCGTTCAACAGGTTAAGAGTTGTAAATCAAATTTACCGGCGCAATTTCTTTAATTCAATCACTTATTGTTACAATATACCTTAATGTTTATGATTTTCTTCTTATATGTAACGTCTGAAGTATTAGGACTTGCAACTGAAAAAAACAGAAGACCTTTGTTTATTATGCCGACAATGCAGCGTTTTACTTTTAACTGGTAAGAAAAGAGATTATTTCTCTGTTTTCTTATACAACAAAGCTGCCGGCGAAGTTGATTGATCCACTCATTAGACGAAACATGTTGCGAACTGCAAATCACAATGTGCCAGAGTACAGACATATTGCGCTCCCTGCGTACGTGTTTAAGTGAACCAATTATTATTTGCTGAAAATAATTTAATTGCGACCTGGCCTTATAAATCTTCAGAAAAGAAACCACTCACATATTCCTCCGAAGTCGGCCAATAAAGAGACTATGGTATTGTTAAGTATTTGGCGAGCAATGAAGAGCAAATTGATCAAGTATGTTAGCGTTCACATGGAATAAATGATTAATGAAGCATAATTTATATTAAAAAGAACACACTGCGTACTGACCTAAGAATAAATTTCTACATACGAGACGTATTCGGAAAGTAACCACGAGAAAGTTACAGGCCTGCTTGGCATGTTTTATTTGCAATGAATTCTACAGACCATCCCTACATAACTACTCCACATAGCTTCAGCCATTGTTCTTTTGGCGTAGCGTGACACTAGTTTTGTATCCTATTATTATAGAACTAGGATTCTTTGGGCAAATCATGAGAATGCCAGATTCACGTCTTCTAAAACAACTAGTACAGTACAATCTTGCTTCAAAAACACAACTGGATGCCGATGGTTAAAAGAAATCAGAGAGGACTTAAAAGAAATTGGCCTAACATCAGAAGATGCAACAAATAAGAAAGGTTTAACGACAGCACTTAAAAATATGACTTTTCATATTCCACTCAAAAAAAGGAAAATTCCAACAAGAATATTTTCCGCCCCAGAAAGGGCAAGAAGTTCAATATGAATGAAGAAGTACTGGGAAGACCGCAAGGCTTGTACAGTTCCTAGAAGTTGACGAACTAACGGTTGGTTAAAGTAATCCTTTGTGGTCTCAAAAGGCGAAGAAGAAGAAGAAGAACTACCATATATATCGCGTAGAATTTCTACGTGGTAGTTATTTTAAATATTTTTATTTCCTTTTACTGATTTGAACCACATTTTAAGTTTAATTTACATTCACATTCTTCCTCGCAAAGGTTTGCTAAATTGCGTCATGGCAGTCATTATCGAAAATTTCTCTGAAGACACAATTAGTGATTTCTTTACTCGGTCACACAACAGTTAGTGAGTTAAACATTCTTACTGGAGAAAGACCTACATAACATTGCGCATGGCTTAATAAGTTACTAATTTTGGCAATGCAGACAAATTTTGCAAAAATTTTCACCCTGAGGCTTATTGGTCGTAATTGAGAAATTCGAAATTTGCCTTCGCTTGAATTTGAAAGCAATGCCTGTGCCAGAGGGAATGTGTCACTCTGGGTATGAGAACTGTTTCTCTTTTAAAGGGGAGATCCAGCTTAAGAGAGGAATGAATCGTCAATATTCATTCGAGTGTTGAACATGCTACAGATATTGATACACATATCTCAGTAATGGCATGCTTATGGCACCCAAAAGCAACTTTTATAATGCCAAAATTCTTATAATGAGAGTTCTTTAGAAACTTTTCAAAATTTGCCAAATTTTTTACCATGCATCATCGTTTCCCTTGTATCTCCCAAGTTTATAAGAAATTCCCTACTTTTTAGACTACTTTTCACATTTTACAAAAATGAGGAAAAAGTAGACTTATGAGATCGATACGGGAAAATGTGTGTCTGTGTGTCTGTCTGTCTGGCTGGCTGTGTGTGTGTCCCCCCCCCCCCCATATCAACTCCTAAACGGCTGCAGCAATCAAAACCAAATTTAGTATGAGTAAAGATGTGCACCGGAATATCTCACGTCCATATTTGAAAATGATGTCAGTGCTACCAACTGCTGAAAAAACGCACTAGAAATTTGAGCTCCATGTTGGATATCGTGCAAGGTATGCATGGGAGCTATTCCAAAATTGGCACACATGTAGATAATACTATTTCAGTTTAATTTCCAGGAGGCCAACAATGACAGTGTGGCCAAAATAATTTTAAGCCTTCTGATAGGTCCAATGTTTAAATGCATATATCTTCTACACTATCAACTGGATTTCAACCAAATTTTGTATGTAATATCTGTACATAAACAGATATGACTGAGCGTATTCTTAAGAACCAACAAGGCTGCCAACTGTTAATAATTGCTCTCTCTATTTTTTTAATCCAAATACCAATATATCAGAAAGTATGCAAGCCAACAGCTTTAAACTATGCACACGTATATTCTGACATTTTAGATTAATTTGGAGTAACTTATATACGTCAGTTCTACCAACATGATTATAAGCCTGCTGATAGTACCAATTTTTAAATACATGTAACTTCTATACTATCAGTTGGATTTCAACCAAATTTCGTATGTGCTATGTGTACCATAACAGATATGACTATAAGTATTGTTAAGAGCAATCAGGGCTGCCAATTGTTAATAAATGCTGTCTATATTTTTTATCCTAATATCAATATAACTTACCAGAAAGTATGCAAGCCAACAGCTCTATACTTTGCACACGTATAGCACCTGACAGTCTAGATTAATTTGGAGTAATTAATACAAGGCAGTGCTGCCAACATGATTCTATGCCTGCTGATATGTCCAATTTTAAAATACATGTAACTTCTATACTAACAAATGGATTTAATCTAAAATTGGCACAACAAGATATCATAATATTTCAGATGATTTCTGACCAGCACACGCATGGTATTGTTGGCAACATGCTTTTACGCGTGCTGATAGATCCAGTGTCTAACTGCATGTAACGTCCATTGGACTTCAACCTAATTTTGTATTCTGTACCTTAAGAGATGGAACAAAGAATATAATCAGTCACCAGGGCTGCCAACTCTAGTGCTCTATTAGGCTACATTATACCAGGTATATTTTGAACTAATTTGATATTTCGATATTACCAACTTAATTTTGTCATTATTCTAGATAGGTTCATATACTGTAGAATAATCATAGGCATGAAAAGTAGGCTGTATAGTTCTTCACGGAACTTCTTGTTCTTTTCTAAGGTGTATATTACATCTGCACCTACAATCTGTACATCATTTATAAACTGTAAATTAAGTACTTTTATTGCATTTTTATTCAAAGCAGCTGAAAATAGTTCTTTTTAAAGAATAAATACAGTATAAGAAGACAAATGTCAATCCTAATCGCTTAATTAACGGTCACTCAAAGCTTCTTTCCTTAAATTATACAGGGTCATTATGTGTGTGCGCTCCAGTAAACACGGCAAGCTAAGCCGGCTGTGACTGGTACAGATCGCGAGCGCGCGTACTCGGTTCAGTCGGTGTTGGTGCGCACTTTCACACTTTTACCAAACATGTTCAATAATGTGTACTTACAGTGCTGAATATGTCCTCCCTGTCTTGTAACACACACCTGACATCTTCTGATGTAAGAATGTCTCTCAACTCTTTTATTATTTACGGAGCCTGTTTCCTTGAATCGTTAAGCGACCCTACTAAAAAAAATGTCCTGGCATTAGGCACAGGTCTTCCTGGAAAATTGATTCGAAAATTTCGTCTTGTTTCAGAAAAAGATTTGCTCTTTTTCATATACGAATTATGGATATACACGTGTCTAGGCATGACCAACAATCACAGTAATCACAATACTCACTAAACATGCATATGAATGACAAAACACGTGTGAACTAACGATATGAGTCGGCGGAGCGCGCCAACCACCGGCTGAACGGTGTACGCGTGCCCGTGAACTGCGCCAGTCACAGCCGGCTTAGCTTGCCGTGTTTATCGGGGTGCACATAGATAACGACCCTGTATATACACTTATGAACTGATGGTCCATATTTTCTAGAAGTAGCAACATAATACCCAATGCAATGGGATGAAATCTACCTAAATGAAACAAAACAAAGTAAATGAAGAAGAGAGAAAAATTTAAAAAATGCATAAAAAGGGGGTAAAAATATAATAAATTATAAAACTTTTTGGTCGGAGGAGCTATTCGCTTGTTAGTTACCACTCGTATCCGTCTGGATAAAACCCCTCGGAAAGTAGTTATTTGCATAACATAACAATGTATTTGCTCACTAAGCTACCTGTCATTACTGATAACCAATGGTAACCACTTAAGGGATTGCTGTAAATCCTACTTTATAAACTTTAATTGTATCCCCGACAAATTATTACCATTCTGTCCCCGCAGTATGTCGGCGGCAATTCAAGTGACTTGTTCACTTGTCAGGGACACAACGTAGATTAGTTTGTGTATTCAATGCAAATCAATGCTCTTTGTAGGCATTCTTGTAGCAAAGAGGCTGGAGACATTCTTCCTTGTTTATCACACACGTACACAGGATGTAAAATGGGGGCGAAATAATATTTACTTCTTCTTTGCCTCAATTCAAATAAGTTCATAAAATCCTTTCAGGCAAGCAACTCAATGTTAAGATCATCTTTTGATGTCATAGATTAGACCAGGGATTCCCAACCTGGGGGGCGTGGGGCTTTATCAAGGGGGGCGTGATGTGATTTCCGAATTACATTCTTTAAAAACTCAAATATTACAATTTTCTATAATAAACCTTTTTCGAATCTCTCCAACTGATTGTCGCGCCAAGTTAATCGTTCAAAAGCACTGGTAATTGCCAACTGTCGGCACAAACCTCTGCCGAACCGCAAGGTGGAGATGAAATAGGGAATTTGCTGTGTTGTAAGGAGCAAAATCAAGCCTGAGAGATGATTCCAAAATATTAGGACTGTGTGACGTTCGGGTACACTGTCTTGCAGTGTATCCTGAAATAGTCAATGTTGCATTGCGTGTCATTGTCCCATTTTCAACGACATATTTATGAGAGTCAGGATTTTCAACGCTGCGTGTCATAAAAACAAAGGAGCGCTGTCGGCTTGATGTTGAAAGTGATCTCCGCTGTGCTCTGTCAAATATCAAACCAATCATACCGAATCTTCCCAAGAGAAAACAGTGTCAAACCTCTCACTGACATTCGTTGACTAATTTAAGGATTTATTGTAAAAGTGTATTCTTTGTATTGTGCTAAAATGAAGTTAGTAGGCTATGCAATAGATACAAAGCGCGTACTTCATATTATTTTTAATACTTTTATTGCAGCCATATGGCCATAAAAACAAAAGGAAAATGTAATTACATTACATATTATTCAAGTAATTTCGATTTTGCATTCTGGTGCCTTGGTTTGCATATTCTGTAATTGATTGGGTTCTTTTTTTGCACAATTCTATATGGTAGCGTCCACATGTTTGTCCGCATAAGTTGCACTCACACGTCTCAGCTGGCTCAGGATATGATGTGTTCACACAGATGAGATGATGAAATCCATGTACCGCCATTCTGGTAAACACGTGCCTCATCTCAAAGCTGTATGTGGCCCATGTCCGATCTACCATGGCCCCCGTTCCATAAAACTCTGTGGGTATTTCTTCTCTTTTTGCTTTTAATATTTTCCGAGGCTTGATTGCTGGGAAGAGTCAAAAGTATCCTTAGGTCCTCGATACGGAATGTTTCTCTTGCGAGGAGGTAGACGATTCTGGAACGTGTAGTCTTTGACACGCCTAGTTCTCTTTTGATGTATAGCCTAATGCTTTTACCCGTTCTAATACGGATAGGTTCGTTTTGGTGAGATGCGGCCATAATTATGATGACTTCCATCCTATGTTAGTATGGTAATTATTTTTACTCTGAAGAGCATCATTGCTGTTTCTAAGTTGAGGGATTTAATGTAGCCGATCTCATGCATCGCCCTTGGGGCTTGCGTTGCTTTCTCAGTTATATGCTTCGTGAAACATTTAGCGCTTGTTTGCAGCGTGATTCCTAGATATTTAAAATCTTTTACGATGTTTATTAGGTGAGGTCAGTATTTTCAACGTCAGTTTATCGAAGAGGTTATAGAAGCGAAGTGGGAGGGGGCGCGATGACCACCCGTATCTGAAAAGGGTGGCGTCAGCTGGCAAAGGTTGGGAACCACTGGACTAGACCTTCAATGAACACTTCTCTTTAGGGGATATAGACTTGGTAATTTACGCACCTTCAACCTCGAGGGATAGTTGGTTGGTTCCTCAGTTTAGGAGCTACAAAATCACGGTCATGTAGCCCCGTGTACTTTGGGTGTGTGTAGAATTTGCCTGATAACCGGTGTTAATTGTGATGGCTGTATTAGTGTGTGTATCCACGATTCAGGTTATAATTTATTTATCGTATGATGAATATATGTACAATATATACCAAAAACATTGTGCACACTCCATAAAATCTCATAGTTCTAGGTCAAGATCTCTGACCCATTCAACTGCTTCAAGTGATGCTTGATGGACATCCGTCAACGTTCCATGGAAAGCTCGGAGAGGGCAGTCAGCGACAATGTGATGGATTGACTGTAAGTAGGCACCACAGTCATAATCTGCAGAGTTAGACCAGCCCAATTTATGCAGTGCATACGCACTTCCGCCTTGTCCTGTGCGTATCGGATTTAAGTTCATCCATTGGTGTCTGGGAAGATCAAATCCATGTAACCGTTCAAAAGGGTTCCCAACTAGGTGTTCGTTGGTTAATGAAGAATGATCCCACTGGATTTTCCAGGAGTTATTTACATTAAAGGAGGATCCTTCAAGGTTAATAGTTGTGCGCCATGGTAGTTTCCTTGACTTCAAACGTTGGTATACTATTTGTGTAATATCATGATGAAGGGGCAAAAGGGATTCTTGTGATTCCGGTAAGGACTGCAGACGATCAATTTCAAGTAGTGGTTCCTACATTTGCTACCAAATGTTACCGTCCATGACACGTAGCTGTGAACTTGGCTACTAGATGCTATCGCAACCTTCACCTGGCTGAGAACGTTGGAACAAATAGTAGCGTTATCAAATCTAACCTACAAATTTTAGCTTTACACAAGTGTAGATAGTGGAAGGTTCTATTGCTTACCATAAATCTATGACATTGGCCCACTCTGGGTCGTGGGATTTTGATTTAGGATGGTACAGTCTCCTCGCGTCGCGACTGAGTGTTTATGATGTCTTCGTCAGTCATTTCATCTTCCCTACCACATGCAGGTCACCCAGTGATGTTTATTAGAAAGACCTTCACCAAGCCTCTCCGAAGGCCACACGCCATAATACTACTACTACTAATAATAATAAAATGAGACACTACCAGACAGTTGTACGTCCTGAAGCCTTATATGCTTCAGAATGTCTAGTATTCAACCGGAAGGGACTCACGGACAAACTCGAAGTACAGGAGAGAAAGATAACGAGGAAGATATTGGAGCCAGTTAAGGAAGGGAATGAATACAGAAGGCGACCTAATCAGGAGCTCTACACGTACTGTGAAAGAATCACGGATGTTGCTAGGAAACGACGTCTAGCATTTCATGGATACGTCTACTGGATGCATCCTACCAGGTACAGGGTGAGTTAGCCGTGGTCGTTACGGCGTGGCTGCTGGCAGTCGCTCACATCGGGCGGTGGGGAGGTTCAAATCTCCACGCCGGCAACCTTGAAGATGGTTTTCTGTGGTTTGCCATCTTCCTTCCAGGCAAATGCCGGTGTTGGTCCCTAACTATAGGCCACAGCCGCTACCTTCCAATTCCTCCTCCTTACATTCACACTTTCCTCCCCAGACAACACTCCACATGAGACGGTACCTGTAGCTCACCCCATGGGTGTCCGCATAGAAGTATTTACGAACTCTGGCGAGCCGAACATGTCCTCGGACACTCCCGGCACTAAAAGCCATACGCTAAAAAAGAAAAAAACAGGTTGACCAACCAACTCCTCGGTTACGGGCAAAAGCTGAAGACCAAGTAACCATGGTTGTGGGAACTGAGCAAAGATCTGCAAGAACTTGGAGGGACGGAAAAAGACTTAGAAGACCGGCCATCTCTCAGGGAGATGCTTCAGCAATTGAGGTTCCAGGACAAACCGCCAAGAAAGAAAACAGGTGCCCTCTGGACCCAGGAGAGGAGGGAACAACACAGCCAGAGGATGCGTAACTATTGGGCAAACATCACAGCCCACTCCAAATGTAACAGTTGAATGTCGTGGTCCTTAGATGACCTATACGAAACAAGAATAATAAAAAATTATACGAGCCTTACGGTAGTCGCATATGATGTGTAACATGTGACATGTTATCCTACTATGTGTGTCCCGGGAGCGCAAAACCCTTGTTGACAGTGAGCTCTTTTGGTCATTGAAATAACTACTTGTATAACTCCAGTGCCAAATCCTGATCGTAATGAATCATAATTGTTATTTGCCGTGGCGGAAGCAATCCACTGCCTACTTGATGCGAGCTGCGCTCTATACCGGCCAGATAGTCAACTCATGCCAACGTTGTTATTGAAAATGGCCTCGTTTAGCCGATAGAGCGCACTGCCAAGTATAGGCACGATTAAAAATTAGGTGTGCGGAAAGTATATTAAATGTATTTCTCCCAGTGATATGTTTAGACCAACGAAGTTTCAATATTATTGTTAGTAGTCGGTGTTAATATACTGAATTCCTACGTTGTTTGGAGTGTTTGTTGATGCGATATAGATTCCACATATCCACATGGCCGTCAGTACATCGAGTGCTTACATTAAATAAGAATACAGCAAAAGTATGAAGATTTAATAAATCGTAATTGTTTTCAGCAAATATGATAAAATGAATATTTTCACACCAAAGAACGACAAATTGAAGATGATTTAGTGTGGGAATATCTTAAATGGGGTCACTAAACCTTGAACTAAACTGATTGCGATATACATTCCCCATAGCCACACTAACTACAGTACGTCTTTGTACCGATCTCCGCCACCACGCGCGCTTATTGTTTCTGTCCCATGCACTTCCGTCCCATCCATTTCCATCCCTTTTCCAAAATCACTCCCACAAAAATGTCCAGTTAGCGAGTGCCACAAAAATATCCAGATACCGAGTGGAAAGATGTTACACAGCAATAATAATAGTATAAGAACGGGGTTGGGATGAAAAATGCCACATAAAACCTATCAAATATTGAAAAATTCACCGATTCCTGCAGAAAATGGAGATTGGAATTTTATGGTCACATAATTACAGTATACAGAATGGATGACAAAAGGCTAACAAAGAAAATTTTAAACCTAGCACAATCTCTAACAGACCACAACAAATGGCTGGAAGAAATTATACAAAACCTTCAAGAAATAAATCACCATAGACCAACATTTAGATCCCTAAAAAGCAGACACAAATTTGCAGAGAAGCCGACACGGAGAATACCGGATGCACATAAGAACCCAAAAGAGAGCACAGTGCACGGATGAAGGTAAATATGTGCTAAATAAGTTCCAACGTGCTCCTTAGTGTTGTGCATAACGAATCAATAATAACTACAATCTTATTTATAATAATAATAATAATAATAATAATAATAATAATAATAATAATAATAATAATAATAATAATAATAATTAGGAAAGACCGAGTTTGTTACTAACATCAAGGATGCCCCTTGAATGATGAGATCCGTGATAACATCTACATCAAGATAATCAAAAGTGTAAAATACCTTGGGGAATGGTTTTCAGAGGACCTCAGCGAAACAGTGGCTCTTGAACACAGGAGACTCAAAATAGATAGGCCTAAGGCTTACCATGCCTGTAGAAAACTATATGCTTCAAAAAATTTGTCGATGAATGTCAAACTAAGACACTACAACGCAGTAGTCAGACCTTCAGTCCTCTATGCAGCAGAGTGCCTATGTCTAACTAAGAAGACCCCATTAAGAGCCCTCGAGGTACAAGAAAGAAAGTTCCTGAGACGGATAGTAGGACCAAGAATTCTACCAGATGAAAGCCGATGGTATCAACCAAATCGTGAGCTATATAAACACCAAGAAAATCTCATAGATGCCGTCAGAAAAAGGCGACTGGCATTTTACGGACATCTATTCAGAATGGACTCAAACAGGTTATCCCATAGGATCTTCAAGGCTGCTAACAAGGGCAAAGCTACTGGATTCTTGTGGAAGAAGCAAGTGGAGAAGGATCTTTCGGAACTCCATATAAATGAAATTGACATAGCCGACCGGAATAACTATCATACAGCTTTTAAAATTAAATCCTTCGTAACATCCCTCACAGAAGTTACCCACAGACCAAAAGACGAGACTAGGAAATGGTCTGAGGAACGTAAGATTCAATTTAGCCGGAAAATGAAGGACTACTGGGCCATCAGAAAAGCTCGAGGCACCAACATGAAAGCAGCTGCCAAACCCACCACTAAGAACACCAATCATGGCAAGCCTGACGATAACATCAAGAAACAGCTAAAACACAAGCACCGTGGTCCATAGATGGCCCTAACGAAATAATAATAATAATAATAAAAATAATAATAATAATAATAATAATAATAATAAATGATGGGTTAATAAGGATATGGCTGAATAAATTGACCCGTCCCAACTCTCAGAACAGAATATAGGTCAAATAATTTTTATCAATCATTAAGGCAATGGCGAATAATAATGATAATATCGTATGGCCTCAGGTGCCGGGTGCAAGCTTTGTTGTTTGACACCCAGAGGGTAGCTTGCATGTCGATTTGTTGTTGTTCTTGTTCCTTGAAGCACTATGAAAGTCAAGGAGGTAAGATATCTAGTCTCCTTGACACTACAGCGCTTTCTTGTAGTGAAATGAGGAACTTTGTGTTGGTGGAAAATCCCGAGATAAATTTTGCCATTATGAGCACGGCCTTCTCAATTCAAATGGGATCATTGAAATGCCAACATAGTATGACATGCGAGTGGTAATTTTTGCCGCCTTTGAAAAATCACTTACCACGGCCAGGAGTGAACCTGCAAGCTTGAGGTTGGTAACCCGACACGATAACCACTCACACACCGTGGCAAGCTAAGACAACGGCTTAAATTGTAGGCCTACCTATGTATAGTGATTTACCCCGCGTGTTAAATCGTTCAAAACGACCACGAGGTCGCAGGTTCAAGGATCGAAAGTTCAAATCCCGGCACTAGCGGCTTTGTTGGCGTAGTCGGTAGCATGCTGAACTGCTGTGGCCAAAAAAGCGGGTTCAAATCCAGCCGAAGTCGTCGGATTTTTATGAGCGTTAAAATCCTTCAGTATGCCTTCCTTCGGAGAAGAAGTAAAGCCGGCGGGCCCATGTCATAGATGCATGGAATGAAAAGGAACCTTCCACTAACTACACTTGTGTGAAGCCAAAATTTGTAGGTTAGAATTGAAAATGCCCTATTCGTTCCAACATTCGCCGCCAGGTGCTGAATGCGATGCCATCTATTAGCCAAGTCCGAAACCTAGGTGTTGTGGACGGTAGCATTTGGTTGCAAAAGTATGAACTACTTGAAATTTAAGTCTGCAGTCCTTACTTGAATTAAAACAGATAACACACACTAATACAGCCATCACAAATAACACCAGTTATCAGACAGATTCTACACACACACAAAGTACACGGGGCTACATGACCGCGTTGTCGCAGCCCCTAAACTAAGGAACCAACCAACCAAAATGTGTATTGTGATTTATAAATCCATCCGACCCTATCCCCTTTTTCACAGACTTTGGGGCGGGCCCTCTCTTGTTTCCCCTTTCTTATCTGCCTTTCATGGCTCTCCTCCTTCCAAGTCCCTCAATCCTCATTCTTCGAGGGTTGAGGGCATTTCTTTTCTTTCTGTCCTTCGTCTTTTCCATTATTTGTTTAGCATTTCTTCTTCTAGTATGTAAATCTTAAGTTAGTATTAGTTATAGTTTTCATTCTCATCTCATCTTTCACTATCACCCTAACCATTAGGGGCCAATAACCTAGATTTTGGGCCCCTTATAACAACAATTATCATCATCATCATTATTCTAATTTGAAAGCGAGTTATTCGTACTTTATTGCACCACGAACGTTTCTTTTCATTCTCGCAACTGGTCCATAAGGTGTGAAACATACCTAAGCTAGGACTATCATAAAGAAATAAATAGGGGGAGGGAGGACGGAATGAGAAAGGAAGGAAGGAAGGAATGTACGAAGGAGGGAAGTAAAGTCAGATCTACAGACGCATCGACTGTATTCACTACGTAAGCTATGTGCGGGTAATTTACATATTGCCTCAGGCTCCAAGAATTCGGGCGTTTTCTATATTCACATGTAGACGTATTAGAAGCGAGTATAATTAAATCAAAGCTTCACTCAACGCTAACTTCTGATTACGTGTTTAATTGGTTAGTAATTGTTCCAGCACTTTCTTGATAACTTACATGTGAGAAGGAGTGACATGACACTCATGAATGACAGATTGGAAAAGGAAATAATTAGGGATCATGTTTAGAATAACAGTGGTATTTCAAGTCAAAGAAACTGTAGTAATAGTTAGCAACCGCACAAGAATTCTCCCTCAGTGATCTTCATAGGGAGAGTTTGCAATTATTATTCATGTCAAGTGATTGTGTTTTCCCGTTAAGGGCAGACTAATGAACAATTGGAATAAAATTTCTGCGAATAGACGCACAAACAGCATTGCTGTGAGTTTGCTTGTTCAGAATAGATAATTAAACGATCATGAGTGAGTGGTCGTTCAACTAATGAATGAACACAGTTCTGTCTTTAATTGACAAGGTGACGGACATTTTTGAAACGGGTGTGTTGAGAACAGGTTTCTTGTAGCGTTAGAAAATGAGTTTTCGGTTCATGTCTTTCAAGAAGTGTCTCAGTATGTGCCAAGCGTACTAATGGTTCTTGCAATTCCTTTGAGCCTCAATTACCTGGATGGATGCAGTTATGAAGACAAGAGTGCGCTCAGCATAACAATCAGGAGATGTCCATGTTACTAATGTCATAGTACGTAATGGAATAATCCATGAACAGTCTCATTGTTTATTGTTGCATATTACGGACGCTTTGCATACAAAAGAGACGTCATGTTTGCCCGCTATTATACAGGATGTTCGTACTACGATAAAGAAGGTATTAATAGCTGTCAGTGTTCTTGTATCAAAACAGGGGTCCTCGACGTTTTATTGTCACGTCCCAAAACCAACTAGCTGAGCAACAGTACTAATAAAACAATGCTCTTATAATCAGGTGTATGGATTTGTAATAATACTAATAACAATAAGCTAATAATAATACATCAATCTCTCATACACGACAGGACGCCTTATTACATATACTGTCCTGTAAGTATAGGATCGATTAATTAAAACTAACAAAACAACTCCTCATAATAGATCTTGACATGACTCACTTTTTGGTTTTCAAATATTCCCGAAGGAAATATGATGTTAGTTTCAATTAGAGCAGATGTATTATTAAATAATATTATGATATGGTCCGGTTAGCTCAAATTATAATTGCCATCGTTTCACCCCAGGGTACCACTGGGCTCTTCAGTTGGTATTACCCTTTCACGAATTGACTGCTGGTGGTCGAGATGGGAACTGTTCTTTGTTTACCTGTGGCTCACGTCAGTCTACTTCGTTGACAGGTACAGTTACGCGAGTAGGATATAACTCTGCTCCAGTACCTTCAATCATCGTTTAACTGTCCGTGGTGATATGAGCTCCTGTGACGCTTATCAGATGTAAAGCTGCGTGACTTATGTGCAGACTGCACTCTGTCATCGCTGTGTCCTCCGGTTTGCCCCACGGGACTCATGCTACAATAAACAACAAACGCTGTTGCAGCCACGCTCAGCGGCAATCAAATGTTGAATGGGTAATATGGTACACCTCACCAACGTGTGACTAGCACATACTGAGAAGGCGATTACAAGACACGAAATACAGTCACGAGTAATGCCAAAGTGCTACGGGAGTCAAAATCCAATTTGGATTACCAAGGTAGGTTAATTGTTTTTGTGAAAGGGATTTTGACCCCCGTAGCATTTTAGCATTAATCGTGACATCAATACTAGATGTATTTTGTGTCTTGTAATGGCCTTCTCAGTATGTGCTAGCCACGCGCCTTGGTGACGTGTACATACCAATTGACGAGCGTAATGGTACACAGGGGTGAAACGCTGGCAATTATAATTTCAGCTAACCGGACCATTTTATCGTATTGTAATTGTTGTTTGAGTCTTCAGTCTTTTGACTGGATTGATGCAGCTCTCCATGGCTTCCTTCCTGAGCTAATCGTTTCATCTATACATAGCTACCACATCCTACATCCGAGGCAATCTGTTTAACATATTCTAACCTTGGCCTACCCCTACAGTTCTTGTCCTCGACTCTTCCTTCCATAACTAAGCATGCGATTCCTGGGTGTCTTAGTATGTCTCCTACCAACCTATCTCTTCTTTTCATAAGCAGTCACCAGAAACATCTCTCCTCTCCCACTAGTCTTAATACCTATTCGTTTGTAACCCTATCCACCCATCTGATCTTCATAATACTCCTGTAACACCACATTTCAAACGCTTCAAATCTCCTATTTTCTAGTGCACCAATAGTCCATGTTTCACTTCCATTGAGTGACATGCTCCAGACAAAGGCTTTCAAAAATGACTTCCTAATACCTAAATATATATTCGATGTCAACAGAATCCTTTTTTGTAGAAATGCTTTCCTTGCCTGAGCCAACCTACTTTTTATATCCTCTTTACTTCGTCCATCACTGGTTATTCTGCTTCCTAAGTAAGAGAAGTCTCCTACTTCCTTCAGCATTTCACCTGCCAATTTGATGTCCATGAAGTTTCTGATTTATTTAGGCTGCATTCCAATATTTTTGTTTTACATTTATTAATTTTCATCATGAATTTTTTCCTCAAGACGGAGTCCATAGTCCATACCATTCAACAACTCATTCAAATCCTCTGGCGTGTCGGCCAAGATGACGATGTCATCGGGAGATCTCAGGGTTGACCCCTACATATTTTCAGTAAACCTAGCCATACTAAATCTTCCCATATACACCCACACTACTGCGCGAAGGGCTGCATTTCCGAAGACCTGCAGCATCGTTGGAGGGAGTTTGAATACGCATTAGGATTTCCTTGGACACACTTGTGAAAAGGAGACGCAAAAAGAACTTTCATGGTATATGGTATGGAAATGTATGAAAGGAAGGAAGGACGCTTGTAGTTAAACGTGACCGTTTACCTCGCGATCATGATCCACAGGACATCCTTTTTGCGTGGAATCTGAACCACAGGACATGGCTTTTTACTTCGAAAAATCTCACGATGGGTGAGTGGTTATCGTGTTCGACAACCAACCCCAATCTTGCAGGTTTGCTCCTGGCCATCGTAAGTGATTTTGAAAGGCGACAAAAATTACGACACGCATGTGATACGTTGTTGGAATTTCAAAGAACCCATTTGAATTCAGTAGGATGTGTTCTTAATGGCAAAATTAATCTCGGGATTTTCCGCCAACACAAAAAAATGGTTCCTCCTTTCTCTACCAGAAAGCGCTATAATGTCAAGAAGCTTAGATATATAACCTCCTTGACTTTCATAGCGCTCCAATGAACAACAAAATTCGACATGAAAACTGCCCTCTGGGTGCAAATAACAAAGCTTGCACCCGGCACCCGAGGCCATACGATCTTATTATTATTATTATTATTATTATTATTATTATTATTTCTACATTCATTTCACCACCTAAGTGGTACATATCAACATATCGTCGTCTTGTTTGCAAAACTGTATGGCTAATTCTCTTAAGGTGGCACATTGAGAAACGAGCGAACAATGGAACAGGTCTCCAAGATGACGGCCTTCTGCATGGTGATATGTAGACCAGGATGTATTCCCAATATTTGTAGATTATTATTATTATTATTATTATTATTATTATTATTATTATTGCTCTATTCTCACTGTTTGCCATTTCTCCCGAGACATTTGCATGTCCTTCGATCATGACAAATGGAAGACACAGAGTGTCAGCAGAGTCATTAGACAGGGAGTTATTTTTCTGTTACAATGAGGGGATATTATCTCTCCTCTGGACGAAGTTGGGACATACAAGTGAGTACCTTGGGATGCTGCAAACTCGCAATCTTGAACACAAGATTATCAAGGAGAAGGTAAACATACCTGAAAAGGTTGACAATAATCCTTCGTACCTAACTGTGAGGTAGTAATGCTAACATAGCTGTCAACACATTGCCTATCCGGACAGTAACATGCACGTTTGGTCTAATAGGGCTTCGATCACATTGGAGGCACGCTTGTGCAAGTACTTTGGTGGCGCGAGGGCGTGCGCAAGCTGGCGTGAACAGCAATGTGCTCACAGTAAATGCAAGCAGGTGCAAGTTAATTATTATAAACAGGTCAGTCGAAATGGAGATGTCAGACGATGAGAACATTGTTTTTGAAAGTGGTGATTTTATTTTTTATATTTGGATGAGCAGGAAATCAGGGCAGAGTGGGTGAACGAGTATTTTTTGCACAGAGAGGAAGATGGAGAGTTTGCACGAATATTCAACGATTTGCTTCGACAGCCTGATAAGGTTTTTGAATAATTCAGAATGATACCAGACACTTTCTACTATATACTGGACAACATCACACCTAGAATAAGGTGACAATCTAATTTCCGAAAGTGTGTATCACCTGAAGAGAAGCTGATGGTGACTTTGATGTAAGACTAGAGGATTTATTAACTACGGTATTTACTTTAAAATATGTTTTTGATGAATTTAAAAATGAAATTCAAACTGCCAATATTGAAATGTTGTAGGCCTTTCTCTCCCAAAAAAAAGTTAATGTAACGTATTAATTATAACCGATTGAAGTGCCGATTGAATATATTTTCAGTGATTAGTTTATGAAAATAACCTGGATATCAGGTTTGGAAAATAAAACACTCGTTTTTAATATGCTTGGTCAAAAACTTTATTACATGGAATCAACACTGGACTGTCACTGCCTCGATGGTCAGAAATCAACTGAGATCACGCACGCGTGCAACCACAAAACAAATATTTTTGTTTCGAAGTGGAGTCGGATCAAGCTTGCGCAAGCGTGCACTTGCTTGTGGCGGGCAGTATGAGCGACGATGGACACGTCACCACTTGTTTCAGTTGCTCCCCTACAGATTTTGTTTATATGTGCACGTTTGCGCACGCGCGCGCCACCAAATTACTTGCACAAGCGTGCCTCCAATGTGATCGAAGCCTAATAAGTTGGTCAAAGACAGAGCTAGAAGGCATTGTAAGAAAACAAGAACAACAGTAACCAAACAACGATTCATTCACCCGAAATCTATAATTGTCTCTTCACCACAATGTAAGTTACTTCTTAGGGCACACAATTCATAAGCCAAATCTGACAAAAGTGTGGGAACAGAAAACCCTTCATGGTAGACACCCTAATGATCTCATCCATATGTAGACGGTGAAGCGTCTTACTTTTGGATGGCTCATGGGGACTTGTTTCCAGAAGCTGAAGGATTTTTCTTCAATGCAGGATCAGGTTGCATGAATGATATTGTAAAATACAAAAAAACAAAAGTTGATGCATGCAGATTATGTCACAGTACTTCTGAGACAATACAACACAGACTATATGCAAAAGTTCATCCATGTCGCGAAAAACATTCACTGCAAACTTGCTCAGAAATATCAATTAATAGACTCAATGAGATCATACTATAAGTATACACCAAGCGCAGTTCGTGAAAATGAGATCCAAAATCTATTGGGACAGAACTCTCATCACAGATAAAACCATTCCAACTAATAGACCAGACATCATTCATGTGGACAAACCCCAAAAACATACACATTTGATCGGCATTGCTGTGCCAAATACATACACATGCAACACTTGTACAGTAAAAGAAATCCGCAAATACAGTGAGTAGGCAGAATAAATAAAGAAGATGTAGCATCAAGAAATAACGACCATTTGTTCTCTCATCAACGGGTGTTGTACCAACATCTTTGAAGAGAAACCTACAGGTATTGGAAAGTCCCATCATAAAGTGACATGTGTTAAAATTCTGTCATTCTTAACACTTCCTCAAATAAATGTTGGAATATTTTTAGATTTCCCTACCTCTTTAGATGAAATAGAATATCATCAATATAAGTATGAAACTGCTAGTTGTTGTCTCGCGATTGCGGATGATCTCGCAATTTTTTCTCATTCCATGAGAATAGCCATAAAACAAATCAGTGAACTCCACGAACAAGCAGCAAAGGCAGGCCTCAATATCTCCTTCGAGAAAACCGAGTTTATAAGTAATATAAAGCTGGCACCTAGCGAACTAGCTGATAGAAGGGGAAAGATCAAGATGACAGGAAAGGTGAATGGATCGAGCCTAATATCTCTGAGAAGGAGACTTTCACATTTAAATACAGCTTTCATAAATTACTGCACAGTCATCCGACCGGAAGCCTTATATGCTGCAGAGTGCTTTACGATGCACAGAAAAGGTCTTATGAAGAAACTTGAAACCAAAGAAAGGAAGATCTTACGGAAAATCTTGGGCCCAGTCAAGAAAAACGAAGAGTACAGGTGGAGACACAACCATGAACTCTACACACACGTTACAAAAATCAATGACGTGATGAGAAAGAGGAGGATTGTGTTCTATGGTCATTTAACAAGACTGAGCCCAATGCAATTTTTAAACAAAATCTTTACTTACTTTCTGGGTACAAAAACCAAGGGAGCGTGGTTCACAGAGGTAGAATTTAAAAGAAGTTAGAATTACATACAACGATATTCAGATTCATACGCCCCTTAAGATGAAACTAAAACAACACCAGAGTTTCCATGAAAAGCCTAAACTAACAACAGGCTAGACGTGGACTGAAGCCAGGAAACAGCAGCATCGAGAACACATGAGATGTTACTGGGTGAATGTGAGAGCTCGAGGAGAGAGCACGTGGCCCATAGCTGGCTGAGGCGTCAAGAAGGAGAAGAGGAAGAAGATGTAATAATAATTAAGAGGACAGAGAAGTTAAAATACCTGGGGGAATGGATCCAACCCAACGGAATGGATAAGGAAGCAATCAAAGGAAGAACCAGAAAACTGGACCTGGCCTACAAACTAACCCAGAATAAATACAACAAACGACCTTTATCATACAAGGCCAAAATCAGACACTACAAATCGGTAGTACAACCTGAATGATTATACGCTTCAGAGTGTCTTATTTTAAGTAAAAAGGGAGAACTTCTGAGAAAAATACTTGGACCACAGAAGACTACTGATGGGACATGGAAGAAGAGGAAAAATGAAGAACTTTACAAATGTACTGAGAAGATCACAGACGTAATGAAGAAGTGGAGGCTAAAGTTCTATGGACATTTACTACGAATGGATGAAGGCAGACTGACCAAAAGGATCTTCAGCTACATCATGGGGTTAAAGGTCACATCTAAATGGGTAGATGAGGTGAAGAGGGATACAGTGGAAGTTAGAATTACTCCACCGATGGCCCACGATAGAAGAGAGTTCCGCAGTCGAGTTGATGGAGTAAAATCATTTCAGGAGAAACCACCAAGCTGGAGGCCTAAACGGATCATTTCCAAGGAGGAGAGAAAACAAAGAAGTGACAGGATGAAGAAGTTCTGGGAAGAGAAGAGAGCCAATAAGTCTTGAGTTCCTTGCGGTCCATAGTTGGCCAAATTCGATAATAATAATAATAATAATATCATTTAGACTTTCACGGCCCGTGATACTATCCATAATGTTGAATTTTGGCTTATGCCGTGTTTTATTATATCAAATTCGACGCGTTTCGAAAGAAACCATGTCTTTATTCATCAGGAATAAACAGAAATACGACAAATTATTGCTAAGAGAAAGCAACAAAGGACCTGGCTACTTATTATCAGAACCCTGAGAGAGTAATACACTGCTGCTTTTCGTTGTCCCTAACATGGGGCTGTAATAGCGTCCACCTTTGGGCACCTTTTATAGGTTCTGTGTTGCTTTCTCTTAGCAATCATTTGTCATATTTCTGTTTATTCCTGATGAAGAAAGACATGGTTTCTTTCGAAACGCGTCGAATTTGATATAATAAAACACGGCTTAAGCCAAAATTCAACATTATGAATAATAATAATAATGTGCCTTTCAAACCTGCAAAAACATTTACAAAAGTAAAAGCTTGTCCCGGAATGTCAAACTTTGTCATTATAACACAGTAATTATGCCGTCAGCACTGTATGCCGCAGAATGCTTACAGATGACAAACAAAGGCCCATTGAGAAAATTAGAACTTAAGGATCGGAAAATTCTAAGGAAAATATTAGGACCTGTTAATGATAATGGTACTTACAGAAGAAGACATAACAATGAATTATTTGAACAGATAGAAGATTTGGTGAGTGTGATGAGAAAAAGGAGAATGCCTTTCTTTGGACATTTGGAACGGATGGAGCATCATTGACTTTCATATCGAATACACTCATCAATCTCTCTAAAAAAAAATCCTATTGTAAATGGTCGATGCAAGTTAAAAGGACCTAACAGAAGCTTGAATCAATCAAGCTCTGGTTTGGGATAGGAACCTGTTCAGAAAGGCGGTTAAATCAACCAGTAATCTACACCCTTTAACATCTGTGATGCCTCGCCCTCACTGCAAGTGGACGGAAGAAAGGAGAGCTGAACATTCGTCAAGAATGAAGATCTACTGACAGACAAGAAAACAAGCATTACAATGATCATATGAGTGAAGAACATCGTGGTCCATTGATGGCCGAAACGAAAAAAAAAGCCAAGAATAAATGGCTAATAGAAATTGAAAATGACCTACAAGAAACCAACGTAACAGACGAAAGCCACCGCTGCATGGACAGCAGAAAGGAAAAAAAGTCATAACGAGAGAATGAAAAGATTTTGGGAAGAGAAGGACGCTAATTCAAATTCATTTGTAAAATAGCTTCAATCGCGGTCCTTAGTTGGGCACAACGCCGAAAAAAAGAAAAATGATTTTAATAAGAACTTGTAAAATAATGTTTGAATGCTCTTCAAGCATTCTCGGCTGCCACTCTTGCGGTAAGGATCCGATTATTGGCTCTGCAAAGAAATCCAATTCTAGTCTGAGGCCTGTAACAGGGGTTACACTCAGCTTCGTGATGCAGAACTGAGGAGAGGTGGGTTCACTTCCACCTCAGGTACCTTACAAGTGGTTTTCAGGGGAAGGTGTAGGTGTCCCGGGACATAAAATAAGTTACTATCTCGCAACCACTCTCCGTACCAGGATTCGAACTTCTGAACTCCGCTCATCCTACAGCTCCCAATCGTGTTTATGGCGAGGGATTTAATGCGCGAGCTACACCACGGGGTGCCCTAGAAATATAATGACATAGGCTAGTATTACATTATTGAGAGTCACCAACTCGGCTGTTAAACTCAACTGTTATGGGCATGAGACTAGCAAAATAAACAAGATATGCATTATTAAAACTACTGGTATATCTACAAGTATAATGTTTGCGTCATTAACTACTGACTATTACAACTTGCTTGGCGCAATATGCAATTACACCGACAAGTTGTGTGATGAACCCGCACAGGCAGCTATCTTCATCTACGACTCGAACACATCAATTCTGTAATTAGCACAACATGTGCGAAGATTATTGCACAATAGAGCAGACATTTTGAGAACATAACTCTGCATAATAGATCAGAAATCTGTAACAATATTAAACGTGGTCGCAAAGGTCTTCTCCTTCAAATGATACAGTGCTGTTGCATTCAATCGCCATAAATAATGTGTGATGATGATGACGATAATTGTTGTTTTAAGGGGCCTAACATCTAGGTTATCGGCCCCTTCTAACTTATATACAAGAAGAAGAAATGGAAAAAAGGAGAATAGAGCAAATAAAAGACTGGAGGAAAAGAAAGGTCCTCAACCCTCCAAGAATGCGAATTGAAAGACTTGGAGGAAGGAGAACCATGAAAGGCAGATAGGAAAGTAAAAGAGAAGAGGGTCCGCCCAAGAGTTAATTGATTAAAGGGGGAAAATCCTACCCAACTCAAGAATCCCTCGGGGTTGCCAACTCCCGAACTCACCAGCCGTGAGCCCCTGAGGGTGTAGCAATATCCAGGGTGCACCAGAAGTGGTGGGGCTACATACACCCTGCCTCCTTGATGGCCTTGAGCAGAAGGCAGGAGATTACATGAAAAGAAAATGAAGGCTGACCCCTCGCATAAGGAGGGTATCAGAAAAGATGAGATAATGGCCAATTAAGGCGGGAAAGGAAGAGACTCCCTAAGCCTCGGATACCCTAATACAGTCGGGGTCGGAAGAGAACAAGAGTTGACCAAGTGAGGTCGACAGGAAAGAAGACGTAGAGGAGCCCGGCACAAGTAAGTGGAAGCAATCCCGGACTCTGCTGGGGCCGCGTGGTCGCCAACCCATGTCCCACTAGATGTGAGCCCCTGGGGGGAATAATGTGTGAATACTAGGGCTGGTTCTTTCAATCGATTCATTTCAAATATGGAATAGTCTAATCAATTAATCGAAGTAGAATAATCGAGTAATTGCTACAATTAACAATTAACAATTGCGCAGTCAATTGTTTTGCCGACTACAACTGAGAGTGCCCCTTAAGTGTTTTTAGGCGGGAAAATGTACTGGTCATTTGTATTGCATGATAACTTTTTGGAAATATCACGATCTTTCAATTTTCGGCAATTTACAAAATCCGGTCATTGTTTGTGTTCGAATCCTTAACTTTGAGTTTTTTCGATGCCTGGGTGGATGTTAAATAGTTCGTTATTTTCTACATCCTTAACTTTCAGTTTTTTCGATGCCTGGGTGGAAGTTAAATAGTTCGTTATTTTCTTCATCCTTAACTTTCAGTTTTTTCGATGCCTGCGTGGATGTTAAATAGTTCGTTATTTTCGTCATCCTTCAAAACTAACCACACGTAAAAAATAACAACCTGCCCAGCCTCCAAACAAGAGCCTGCGTGCCGATAAGAATGGAGTGCCGAGTTGCCGACCAAAAGAAACTGATTAGATAGATCGATTAAAATCGAGGATTACTCGAAATCTCCTCCAGCCGTTATGAACAGCGCGTTGACGCCAGCTGATCGATGAACTTTCAAGTCGGAAGTTCTATTTGCCGGACTAGTTACAAATGTTGGCTACCAATATTTTTTCTTCAACAGTTTTCAAATGTTTAAGGGGTACGCGTACCCCCGGGTTCCCCCTGAAAACAGCACAGCAATTGACTATATCATTCATAACACACTAAGTCCTGTAAGTAATAATATTGTGGCAAAAGTTCCGCCTAATCAATACCTTTATTGATGTGTAACATCTTTCCACTCGGTATCAGGATTTTTTTTATTTTTTTAATTTTTTTTTAGCGTATGGCCTTTAGTGCCGGGAGTGTCTGAGGACATGTTCGGCTCGCCAGTTTCGTAGCTGCTTCGAGACGGACACCCAATGGGTGAGCTACAAGTACTGTTGGGGAGGGAAGCGGGAATGTAAGGACGAGGAGTAAGAAGGTAGCGGCTGTGGCCTATAGTTAGGGACCAACCCCGGCATTTGCCTGGAAGGAAGATGGGAAACCACAGAAGACCATCTTCAAGGTTGCCGACGGGGGGATTCGAACCTCCTCGCCTCCCGGATGTGAGTGACTGCCATCAGTCATGCCGTAACGACCACGGCTAACTCACCCGGTGGTATCTGGATATTTTTGTGGCACTCGGTAGCTGGACCTTTTTGTGGGAGTAATTTTGGAAAAGGGACGGAAGTGGATGGGATGGAAGTGCATGGGACGGAAACAATGAGCGCGCGTTTTGGCGGAGATCGGTACAATGACGTACTGTAGGCCATGTGACTATGTGGATTGTAAATCGCATACAGTTTACCTCAAGGTTTAGAGGTCCCATTAAAGAAATTCCTACAGTAAATCATCTTCAAGTTGTCGCTCTTTGGTGTGAAAATATTCATTATATCATATTTGCTGAAAACAATTACGATTTATTAAATCTTCATACTATTGCTGTATTCTCATTTAATGTAAGCACTCGATACCTCGAGTGCTATATCGCATCAACAAACACTCCAAACAACGTAGGAATTCAGTATATTAACACCGACTACTAACAATAATTGAAACTTCGTTTGTCTAAACGTATCACTGGGAGAAACGCATTTAATATACCTACTGCACACCTAATTTTTAATCGCGCCTATTCTTGGCAGTGCGCTATATCGGCAAAAAGAGGCCATTTTCAATAACACCGCTGGCATGGATTCACTAACTGGCCGGTATAAAGAGCAGCTTGCATCAAGTAGGCAGTGGATTGCTCCCGCATACAGTTGCAGGTATAGGCTATGTCACTCACTACTGCAGATGCATTGGAGAACTTTGTTTTAATTAAATATATATACTGCTCAAAAAAATTAAAGCACCACTTTTTTCAAAGGCCACCAAATTTTGAAATGTTGACCTACAAGCTCGAAATCTCAGTATGACGTTTGTCCTGACGCCTACCAAGCATATGCTTCAGCACAACTCCCCAACTTGAGTAGTTTCGGGGTAGCACCCCGATAACCAGCCCATTTTCGAAAACCGCAAATTGAAGTTTGCGAAAAACGCTGCAGGACTTGTCGCAGGTTGCCAAAGCAGTCGAAAATGAATGAGTCTTGCTCTTAAAGGTTCCACAAACACGTAGAAATCGTTACATTTGACGTTTGGGCATTTTCAACCCCCTTCATCATCCCCTGAACATGGACTACCATTGGGGGCGTCTGAGAAGGTACCGGGTGTGTTTAACCATCTGAAAACCTGCACACCGTCCTCAGTTGCTGATTGCAGTAAGTTCTTAAGGCCTCCGGCAATGTCCACACCCCCTAACACCCTCAACTGGCATGGGACCAAACCACCCCCTCTCGATTCACCCCTAAGGAAGGTTTTAATCGAGATGTTTATCAGTGCTGTGAATGCGGAGGTCTTCCCCTACCGTTTCAAAAAAGGAGCTGTGCCTTTGTCACCACCCCTTCCCCTGCAACCCCCGTTTGTATGATTTTTCGAATCAAGCCCTTTTTAAGGGCTGAAACGAGGTCTTAATCGCTGAAAGGGCTGTAAAGGTCCTTAGAAGTAGTGGTGACACGAAATCAACCCCTTCCGATCGATGATTGACATTCCATCCCCGAAATTCGAAATTGTTGCACCCCCAACCCTCCCTGTCTGGACGCGTAACGCGTCATGGCAGAGTTTTCAGAGTTGGATGGAAATGAAGCTTATGGCCTGACATGGAGCCCAAAACAGCAGGTTGGATCGAAATTCATCGGTAGGTAGGGAAACGGGACCAAAATGTTTCAAAAAAGTTAACAGCCTCTAGTAAATACACCAATGCATAGGCAACCCACATCACGTCATTTTTCTCTCATTGCCAAACTTTGTAACCTATTGCCGATTATAGGCAACCCACACGCACGGACGTGATGTGGGTTGCCTATGCAGGGCGTACTTACTGTAGGCTGTACACTTTTTTGAAAAATTTAGGTCCCGTTTCCCAACCTACCGATGAATTTCTATCCATCCTGCTGCTTTGGGCTCCATTGCAGGCCATAAGCTTCATTTCCATCCAACTCTGAAAACTCTGCCATGACGCGTTACGCGTCCAGACAGGGAGGGTTGGGGGTGCAAAAATTTCGAATTTGGGGGACGGAATGTCAATCATCGATCGGAAGGGGTTGATTTCGTGTCACCACTACTTATAAGGACCTTTGCAGCCCTTTCAGCGATTAAGATCTCGTTTCAGCCCTTAAAATGGGCCTGATTCGAAAAATCATACAAACGGGGGTTGCAGGGGAAGGGGTGGTGACAAAGGCACAGCTCCTTTTTTGAAACGGTAGGGGAAGACCCCCGCATTCACAGCACTGATAAACATCTCGATTAAAACCTTCCTTAGGGGTGAATCGAGAGGGGGTGGTTTGGTCCCATGCCAGTTGAGGGTGTTAGGGGGTGTGGACATTGCCGGAGGCCTTAAGAACTTACTGCAATCAGCAACTGAGGACGGTGTGTAGGTTTTCAGATGGTTAAACACACCCGGTACCTTCTCAGACGCCCCCAATGGTAGTCCATGTTTAGGGGATGATGAAGGGGGTTGAAAATGCCCAAACGTCAAATGTAACGATTTCTACGTGTTTGTGGAACCTTTAAGAGTAAGACTCATTCATTTTTGACTGCTTGGGCAACCTGCGACAAGTCCTGCAGCGTTTTTCGCAAACTTCAATTTGCGGTTTTCGAAAATGGGCTGGTTTTCGGGGTGCTACCCCGAAACTACTCAAGTTGGGGAGTTGTGCTGAAGCATATGCTTGGTAGGCGTCAGGATAAACGTCGTACTGAGATTTCGAGCTTGTAGGTCAACTTTTCACAATTTGGTGGCCTTTGAAAAAAGTGGTGCTTTAATTTTTTTGAGCAGTATATTTTCCATTGCAAAATCCACAATATAACGCTCAGTTGTATAACGCCTCAGCACTCAAAAAATAATTTAATGTAAGCACTCGAGGTACTGTCGCCGGCCCCGTTGTGTTGGGGTAGCGCACCTGCCTCTCACCCGGAGGCCCCGGGTTCGATTCCCGGCTCCGTCAGGGATTTAAAACTGACGTGAGAGTTGGAACGGAGTCCACCCAGCCTCGTGAGGACAATTGAGTACCAGTCTGACAGTGAGGCAGCGCCCCGATCACGAAAACCAAGATTAATGGCCGAGAGGACCCAATGCGCTGAACACGCGTCACCCCAATATCTGCAGGCCAAATGGCTGGGCAGCGGTCACTTGGTCGGCCTAGGCCCTTCATGCGCTGTATAGTGCCAGGGGTTGACATTTTTGTTGTTGTTGTTGTTGATTCGAGGTACTGTCGGCCAAAATACAGCACCGTGTGTAATGCATATAGCATACGGTTTAATTCAAGGTTTGGAGGCCCCATTAAAGAAATTACTACAATAAATCATCCTCAAGTTGTCGTTCTTTGGTGTGAAAATATTCATTAGATCATATTTGCTGAAAGGATTTGGCACAGGAGTTTTACAAGTAGCGCGCGGTGGTAGAGATTGGTACAACAACGTACTGTTGGCCATGTGGCTATGTGGAATGTAAATCGCATACGGCTTACCTCAAGGTTTGGAGGCCCCTTTACAGATACTCCTACAATAAATCATCTTCAAACTGTCGTTCTTTGATGTGAAAATATTCATTATTTCATATTTGCTGAAAACAATTATAATTTATTAAATCTTACTACTTTTGCTGTATTCTTATTTAATGTAAGCACTCGAGGTACTGTCGGCCAAAATACAGCACTAGACTATTATATCATATTTGCTGAAAGGATTTGTCACTGGAGTTTTACAAGTAGTTATTGCAGAAATAATAGTAATGGGAACTTACCGATGGTAATAACACGAAGGAATCCTTAATGTTTGCTGGCACAAGGTAGCGAGTAAGTAATATGGAATTATTCGAATAATTGTCAAATGTTACACATCATATACGACTACTGAAGGCTCGTATTTTTTTTATTTTTTTGGATAAATGATCACTTCCCAAATGAAGAGTGCACAATACAGCGATCAGCGAGAAAGAGTGACATTTTAGAGTTTGTTCACATTGTGTTTTTGGTTTTAAATTTCAACTCTTTCTTTCTTTCTTTCTTTCTTTCTTTCTTTCTTTCTTTCTTTCTTTCTTTTATGTCCTTATGTATCTTTGGGGTAAGCATCTTCCACCTTTCATTATGGTGCACCATAATAGGGTTATTTATGGGAATGTTTATTAGTGTTAAGCTATCCAACCACCTGTTTGCTTTGACATTTTATTTATATTGGCTGATGATGAAAGGGCCAAAACAATTAGGCCTCGAAACATGTACCCAATGACCACTAAGTGATCATTTATCAAAATAATAGTATTGATTAGGCGGAACTATTGCCACAATATCATATATTATTTCAGTAGTATAGATCCCTCCTGCGGTGCTCACAAGCGACCGATCGTGACTAATGAGCATTCAAATTAAAGCGAATAGACATTAGTAATGACAAATTGCACTCTAATTTAAGAAATATATAATTTCTTTAAAAAAATACTTTAAAAATGTACGAAGTGTGCGATTTGCAGATACTTTTGCTGTAGGAAAATACGCTCCATAATTGCTGTCCACTTCACATTTTGCCCACTGTGACGCCTGTTACATATCATTCTGAGGTTTTTCCTTTATCAATTTGCATGGATTTCAGAAACAGTAAATCAAAGGAATGACTAGGCTACTAAAATCGTATAATTTCATAAATATAGAATACCCGGTGAGTGTTATGATGATCTAATTTTCAGTGATTGCCTAAGTTAGGGAACGTAGAACTTGGAAATCTAACTGAATAGTGTTCTATAATCATTTGGTTGAAATAAAAACATAACAACCTTTCGCCTTAAGTCTATCATTATAAACTATTGGGGAAAGTGTGGTTTATGAACATGCGAGATTCTCGCACGGGTCGGCTAGTTATTACTAATTATTTCATCAATACGGAACCAGAATTAGCATTTCAAATACTAAAATAAATTCCTGTAATCTGTCAACAATTATGTTCAAAAGGGTTCCCGAATTCATGCAACATAAAAAGTTCCTACGTTTTTAGCCGCTCCTTTACAAAAGATGAGTAACTTAAATGTTCTCCTCCCGTGTCTGGAATGTGTCAGGACATTACAGACCACTGATTAGAGCTGTCGTCTCCGAGTTATATTAGTACATCCTCACTCCGCATTATGCGCATTGCTCCCCTAATGGCCGCCATCACCGTGTTCCAAGCAGTACAAAGAGTCTTGCCGCCCGCGGACCGCTTCTCATTTCCTCGTGAATACATTAAAATTAGAATTGTTGTTACAGTGTAGTCAATTAAAGCATTCATCCAGGGAGATAAAGAGCAGATTTATTTTCTATTCCACGTCTGACGAAGAAGACATTGAATTAACCTTCGCACAACAAGCTTTTAATGGGCCAACCGCACCTTTACTAATATAGTGTCCAATTGGATTTTATGTCCTACACGGTAATACGATGTCGACTTTCAACAATAAGATCATTGGTTCTAAACCAGTCACCATTCTTATTTTAGTTTCTCCTTTTCTTAATTCAAAGATTGTATAGTCTAGAAATAATAAGGGAAAAGAGTTCTAGAGAATAAATTATACATGTCCGCATAATATTAACGTACAGCATATCTGCCTGAAAATACGCTCATTGTATTCAAACTATGTTGGATGGATCATCAAAGTAAGAATATTGATAATTCAACGCATTTATCTCAATAATCTAGATAATCAAGATGTTAAACCCGTTAAGATAACAATTATCATCATCATCATCAACATTTTCTCCGTATCCTAGTTCTTCATACAACCTGTTATTTTTTGTTTAGTAATTATAATTCTTGTGTTTCGTGCATTTTTCTTTTTTTAGGGGAATAATAATAATAATAATAATAATAATAATAATAATATATATATATATATATATATATATATTTTACGAGGAAGTGGAAAATTCTTGCATAAGACCTTGAGAAGGGTCCGCACTCCTCAAGAGTGTGGGATTCTTACCCACTAAAAAACCACACCCTGTCCTCTTGACAAAACCCATCCCGGGACCACTTTCGTATTACTTCTGGATGGAGTCACTTTCTTTGCTTCACAAGCACCATCTCACTTCTCCATTCATGGTCCGCGGATCGCAGACTCAATCGACTAAATCGAGCAAGTCCCCATCCGACTTCTTCTGACGAAGGACCACCTCAACAATGAAAGCGACCGTATCCCAGCTGAGCTCGTTTCTCAGCATAATGCCAACTATATTGTCCGGCGTTATTGGACCAACCTCAGCTTCAAGTTGTTGTTTTTCCGCTGCTCAACGATCGCAGACGAAAAACGTATGATAAACGTCATCTCGTTCGTTCTCGCAGTAAATACAAACTGGACTCCTTACTTTGGCCATACGATGAAGGTAACACCGAAAGTAGCCATGACCTGTCAACATCTGTGTCAGAAAGTAATTTATTTCTCCGTGTTTCCTACTCGTCCACTCGACCAGACTCGGTATCAGCCGAGCTGTCCATCTTCCTCTGTGATCGTCATTCCACCTCTGCTGCCAAAGCTCCATCTTGAGTGCTACGGCTTCCTTCCGGGCTTGAGCCTTGCCCAGTTCTACTCGTCGGAAGTATACGTCTTTACGTTCTTGCGCGAGTAAGTCTATTGGCGCAACACCTGAGACAACCAGAACTGCAGGTTCCGAAACTGTACGGTAAGCACACGCCACCCTCAGAGCTCCTCTCCTCTGAATTGCAGCTAGGCGTTTCCTATACTTCTCTATCCTCAGCGAATCAGACCAAATCTCAGCTCCATACAGGAGAATAGACTGCGCTGTGGACAAGAGTAGTCGACGCTTGCTTTCTCTAGGACCATGCACATTAGCCATGAGTCTACTAATGGCAGCTGTCACTACTTCCGCCTTGTCTGCTGCCTTCCGTATATGAGACCAGTATGTCAGTTTCGTGTCAAGAGTAAATCCTAAGTACTTCGCAGTGGCTCCAGTTCGAACGACCACCTCTCCAACTTTCATGGGAATTATAGTGTCCATTCTCCTCCTAGTTAACATGACTATTTCAGTTTTCGCCATAGCTAAATTCAGACCATGAGCGTTTATCCAACCACTCACCCGTCGCATTACCTGATTGAATTTCCACTGAGCCAGAACCGCATCTCGGGCTACAATCACCGCTGCAATATCATCAGCGTACCCAACAAGGAATGTATCTTCGGGCATCTCCATGCGCAGTAAGCCGTCGTACAACATATTCCACAAATCCGGGCCCAGGATAGATCCTTGCGCTGCTCCTGCCTCGAGGTGCCGGGTGCAAGCCTTGTTATTTGACACCCAGAGAGTAGCTTGCATGCGGAATTTCGTTGTTCCTTGAAGGACTAAGAAAGTTAAGGAGATTAGATATCTAAGCTCCTTGAACACTATAATACTTTCCAGTAGATAAATTAGGAACTTTGTGTTGGCGGAAAATTCCGAGATTATTTTTTCCATTATGAACACGACCTACTGAATTCAAATGGGTTCTTTAACATGCCAACATCGTATGACATCCGTGTCGTAATTTTTTCCGTCTTTCAAAAATCACTTACCACGACCAGGAGAGAACCTGCAAGCATGGGGTTGGTAGACCGACACGTTAACCACTCACCCACAGTGGCAAGCTTTTATTAGGGGAAGAGATGCATTTACGAACGTAGTGTCGGGCTCCTGAGTGGCAGACTACCGACTATCCCCGCATTACTTCTGAACACTAGCCTGTAACCGTTTTTAGCCTATTTTTATTTTTATGAAAAAAAAAATAGGCTTATTAGATCATCTTTTGTCCATGTGTCTGTGTGTGCCCCACCCCCCCTAATAACTTCTAAATGGATGGAGCGATTTCAAGGAAACTCAGTAAGATCATAGCACCATTCTGGCCGACCCCGACCGTACCCTTCAAATTTTGTTGTGTCGCACCAATTCAACAAGGCGGCAGTGCAAAATATTTCAACAACATTCAGTATCTCTGAAACATTTACCGATATCACCCTGAAATTTTGTACGGTGATAAAAGGCACTACTAGAATTGTACCTATGAGACGTTCAAAAACTTGGTAGCTACAAAACCAACATGGTGGCCAAGCGAAGTTGAGACTTTTAAATAGACTTTTCTCGCGATTTCAACATCCAACCGTAATGAAACTTGGTACAGCAAGTGTTTATACACATAGTAATGCACTGATGTCTAACTTAGTTCATTTGTTTACATCACCTCAAAATGGCGGCTGTGTGAAATATTTCACTGGCATTCTATATCTCCGAAACTATTACAGATATCACCCTGAAATATCGAACGGTGATAAAGGGCACTGCTACAAGTTTATTTATGTAGGCCTAACATTCAAAAACCTGTAAAGTACAAGACAAACATGGCGGCTAAGCGAATTTCAATCATTTTAATATACTTTTGTCGTGATTTAACCACCTGAGCACAGTGAAATGTGGTACAGTAAATTATTATACATATTGTAATGCACTGGCATCTAATTTAATTCAATTGTTTACATAACCTCAAGATGGGGGCTGTGCGTAATTTTAAAATTAAGCTTTTATTTCTTGTGCGGTAATCATGCGATTGAATTGAAACTTTGAATAATGAAGCTATGCAATAATTTCCCTTTAATGGTATATAACTCTATGGCCTGTACATATAACAATCCAAAATGGCGAGCATCTGAAATATATTGACGGTTCTCAATATCTACGAATCTTTTACAGCAATCAAACAGTTTCTTTTTAATGTTCATAGGGGCTATGAACATAAGTTCACCTATAGGACTTTCAGTAACCTGGTGAGCATAAATCAAACATGGCGGCGACGCGAAGTATAAATATTTTAATGGACGTTTCTCGCGATTTAACCATCCGAGTGCAGTGAAACTTTGCATGTTAAATGCTTATACAAATGTTAATCCACTGGCATCTAATGTATTTCAATTAACTTCATAAACACAAGATGGCAGCTGTGCGAAATTTTAAAATCTCGTTTTTACTTCTTGTGTCCTAATCATGCGATTGAAGTTTGAATACTACTCGTACACAATAATCTTCAGGTAATAGTACATAAATAAAAATCCAACCTGGCGACCATCTGAAATATTTAGACGGTTCTCAATATCTACGAATCTATCACAACAATCAAACTGAAATTTTGTGTCATGAGTAGGATATATGAAAATAGGCTGTATAGTTCTTCACGGAACTATTTGTTTGATTAGTAATTATAATTCTTGTGTTTCGTAAACTTTTCTTTTTTTAGGGGAAGAAATGCATTTACGCACGTAGTGTCGGTCTCGTGAGTGGTAGACTACCGACTATCCCCGCATTACCTCTGGAACAATTTTTTTAAATGTATTTATTACACACTATTAAAAGTGATCATGATTTTTTAAATCGCTTATCCTACCTGCTCACCACGGACTCTGCGAGGGATCATTTTTCTACTATCGCAAAGACGTTGTCTGGGAGCTGAACACACTTTGTCAGGACAGACAACTGAGGGTGGTGACAGGCCGATCACTCAGATGATCGCGAACTTAAGGCTAATTAAGGAAGGGTCAGGGAATGTATTTTTTAAGGAAGTCGGCCGGGGACCTGTTGAAAGGATCATTCACGGCATTTTCCTGGTGGTGAAAATGGGAAACCACAGAAACCATTTTCAGGGCGGCTGAGGTGGGATTCAATCCCACGCTCTTCCGATGCCAGGGATGCACGAACTAGGGCGTTAGCAATCTCGGCCATCGTGGCTGGTAAAATAATAATAATAATAATAATAGTAATGCACATTTTATTTACCTCTCTTATCTGTACTGGGCTGCTTTCTTATTTAGGCCCCTACCTAAACATTTTAAAGAAAATAGCGCTTGAATTTTAACTGGATTACAAGAAGCGGATGGCCTTGATGTTCTGTCCCCAAAAACAACGGGAAGCTTCTTGTCATTATAAACGAGATCAAATCGTGGCTGGCCTTTCTGATTTTCCACAAGTCACTACTGTCTCAGTTAAGTCCGTAGGTCTCTATAGTACTTCGAGTTTTAATTTACGGGCCGTGACAGCCTTTATAGGGAGGTTGAGGCTGCTTAAGCTTTTAGCTCTCGCAGTTAAGAGGCGCACGTGCGCTTCATAAGAAGGGAGATAGTGCACAGTTTGCTACTCATGTGGGGGTGCGGGCGCAGACCATCCTGAGCCCGCTGATGAGCCATCTTGGTGTTCCTGGGCGGAACCCCACGCAAGACACGGCATAAACCTAAAATTGCTGAGTTTTAATATAGGGTAAACTGCACTTGAAGGACACTAAGCAATAAAATGAATAATTTTGAACAGAAAATCTGCTGTTGTTTGTCTCATGTTCTGTACATTATGAATATTGATTATACATATTATGAAACTAAATATGGATCCTCAACGTATTATAAATCGGTTATGAAATATTAATTGAGCAAACAGACAGTACTTGGCACCTAAATTTAGTTGTTGGCACCTTGGTCAGGTACAGTTCTTGGCACCTTTCTTTTCTTTGCGTGCCTCCTGATTTTTAATACAAACATGTAGAACAATATTCTCTCCCACTTGAAAGGCTCTGCTCAAGACCTTAGACATGGAACAAGACTGTGAAAACCTAAATCACAGTTATTGACACAGGGTGCAAGTACTGCATTTTATCGTTGTTTTTAATACAGTAATTGGCACCCCCATTACACAGAATAATTATAGGTTAGAGTGCTTCATAAACACAGAACAAATACATTAAGGCGTATTCAACATGTTTCCACACTTACCCTTAAAATACAGTTTGAATGCTCAGCTCCAAACGTCGAAGTTTGGAACTAGTAACCTTAACAAAACTGTAAGATGTCAACAAAATACCAGCAGTGATGAACAACACCAACTTGTTCCAACATTCACTTCAAAACTGTTCACCTGGTGGCAGTAAGATGAAGTATAGAGGCCAAGGAGTAATAGAATGGAAAGATAACACACTCTGTGGCAATAATATTGTTGTAAAAATACTATTATATTCAAATAAATGCAAACAGTGCCAATAACTGTCAGAGTGCCAATGACTGTACAGTTTACCATAAATATATCTTAATCACATTTAATTTATTTCTGTATTTTTATAAAAAGCAAAAACATTTACCATTATAAGAACATTTGAGAAAATTACCGTATTGATTAATCGATAATTAATCAAAATGCTCCGCCAATCAATAGACTGCAAATTATATTCAAATTAGTAGACTATATTTTTCGGGCCAACAATGGGACCTTCTTCAGCAAATTAGAAATAAACCTTAAGAATCTAATTTAATAAAACTGTTGAGAAATAAAGGGCAGCGTGGCGCTGTCGGTAGAGGCGCTGGGCTTCTAACTGAAAGAAAGTGGGTTAGATCCCCATCCAAGTAGTGGATTTTTGGTACAAAACTACCACTTTCGGAAACGCAAATAGCCCTGGGGTTCACTCAGCCTACACCAGGGTAATTCCTGGGAGCAAAGACGGCCGGGCGTGGAGCTGACAACTCCATCCCATCTACTATAGTGCCGATGTAACAAAAAGTGGAAGCCTCTACCTTCCACTACTCCCAGGGCCTCCATGGCCTGTATGGAGTTAACTTTGCTTTGTTGAGAAATGAAATTAAGTAAAATATATACAGGATGAAATGAAGAAACTGGAAAAACAATGAATAAGAACGACGAAAATATAAAATCTAATTAATAGGAAATCTTGTAATATGTAAAATAATAGAATCAATTTGAAATACAATAAATCCTTACAAATAATTTGGTTAAATAAAGGTTCTAAGTATTTGAATATAATTTTCAAGTCACTCTGAAGATGCCTTTTCAAACTTGTTACTGGAGCCGTGATCGAAGTTTGTGAAGTTGAAACAGACAAATGGAATTGAGACTTCCGTTCTCCAAATCTACCAAATATAAGGTCATAAATGTCAGCCTAGAATCTCCATGGCTTAGGTGGCAGCTCGCCGGCCTCTCACCGCTGGGTCCGTGGTTCAAATCCCGGTCACTCCATTTGAGATTTATGCTGGATATAGCAGAGTCAGACAGGTTTTTCTCTGCGTACTCCGGTCTTCCCTGTCACAATTTAATTCCAGCAAAACTCTCCACTATCATTTCATTTCATCTGTCATTCATTTAATCATTGCCCCAGGGGAGTACGACAGGCTTCGGCAGCCTCGCCGCTAGATGGGGGTTTCATTCATTCCATTGCCTGTCACGGTAGGCTGTGGATTTTCAATTGTCAGCCTATTCCCGCCGTAGTCGTTCACAAATTGCATATAAACCTAACAAGGTTCCAATCACTCCGTGCTCTTACGTGAATGAATCCCTATGTTATAAATCCATTTAAAAACCAATGCTATGCTCCAATAACCAGTTTGAAAAGGCATCTTCAGAGTGTTTTTAAGAGTCAAGTTACTCCGTGATATCAAGTAACACCGTGATAAAGCGTATTTCCGCTATCACGACGTAGGTTCAATTCCGAAAGTTCTAAGATTTTACCAACAGATGGCAGTAGAAACCAGGAATCCAGGAAGCCCTTGCGTTCTATCTTTGCCCATCTTGCAGACGTTTAAAAAAACACAGCGAGTTGTTATTTCAACAAGTGATGCATATCCAGTGAAATCAGTGGTGAAGATTCTAATTTCTTATAAACAGCTGTTTGATTGGATAAGTTTCATTTTAACACCAGTCAGAGATAAGATACAGCCCATTCGCATTTGAAACTTACGTGCATGTAGTGTTACGCATGCAAGGAGCGTGAGCTTAGCAATAAGTACATTTGTCTCAGGTTGGACGCTGAAATGGCGCCCAAACGGAATAAAGTGGCTCGTTCATACACAGCCGAAACACTTAAATAAGCATTGCGGTTGGTGAAGAAAGAATGATGGGCAGTATATAAGGATAGTAGACGTTTTAGTGTCCCGTAGAGTACACTAAAGGATTATTGCACAAAATATTTAGTCGATCCAGGAAGTGCAACCCTTGCGAAAATTGGAAAGCCATTTGTTATGCCACCTGAACTTGAAGGGAAGTTAGTGTGTCAAGATAGACACAATAGATCGGTCTAGGCCAAATTCCAGACCCCAGAACAATGACGATGAGAGTTGTAGTGCGTGCAGTAGCTCCCCTTACGGATGACGCTTAGTGGAAGAACGGATCCGAATGGATTGAGTGCCAGTTTTTAATGTCTGGTACCTACAATGTCTATTTTATATGTGATGGGTGCGAGGAATCGGATAGTGACTTCGAAGAGACAAGCAGACTTAAAATATGTTTAATGGAATGTTTTTCCTATTTCTTTTTAAATATTTTGTTTAGTGAAATGTTTCAATATGGGCAATATGGGGTAATAAAACTTATACATACGACTTTAACACTTCCATTACATTAAACATTAGTTTTTACGCTAAAAAAGTACACTGAATGGTAAAAACCATGCTATCACGGAGTAACTTGAACACTATCACAGAGTAACTTGAATATCACGGCGTTACCTACTTCTACTACCGAAATTTGTTAGTTAATACCATTTAATATCTTATGGATATTTGTGATATATATGCCAGAAGTGCTCCGTAGGGTATCATATATATTATTTCAGTAGTATAGATCCCTCCTTCGGCGCTCACAAGCGACCGATCGTGACAAATGAGCAATCAAATGAAAGAGAATAGACATTAGCAGTGACGAATTGCACTAAAATTTCATAAGTATCTATAATTTCTTTAAAAAATGACTTTTAAAAAAATGTACGAAGTGTGCGATTTGCAAATACTGTTGCTGTACGAAAATATGCCCCATAATTACTGTCCACTTCACATTTTGGCCGCTGTGACGCCTGTTGCATGTCTTTTTAACATCCTGAGGTCTTTCCTTCATCATTTTGTGTGGATTTCAGAAACAGTAAATCAAAGGAATGAGTACTCAAATCGTATAATTTCATAAATATCGAATAACCGGTGAGTGTTACAGCTAAGCGGTCAATCAATGGACTCAGCACACAACTGATAATAGCAGTGACGAATTTCATTTTAATTTCATAAATTTCAATTTTTGTGAGAAGTGTGCGATTTGCAAATACTGTTGCTGTAGGAAAATAAATCATTTGGTTGAAGTAACAACATTTCTACTTAAGACTCTCATTATAAAGTGTGGTTTATGAACATGCGAGAATGCTCGCACGGGTCCGCTGGTCCATCTTTAATATGAAACGGATCGAAATAACTGAAACCTAAAATTTCTGAAATGGTAACAAAAGAAGCTTAGTATCACGGAGTTAGTTAACATATCACGGAGTTAGTTAACTTTACCCTACTATATTCAAATATTTAGAACCTTTATTTAACCAAATTATTTGTAAGGATATCGGAGCCTCCGTGGCTTAGGCGGCAGCACGCCGGCCTCTCACCACTGGGTCCGTGGTTCAAATCCCGGTCACACCATGTGAGATCTGTGCTGGACAAAACGGAGGCAGACAGGTTTTTCTCCGGGTACTCCGGTCTTCCCTGTCAAAATTTCATTCCAGCAACACTCTCCACTATCATTTCATTTCATCTGTCATTCATTTAATCATTGCCCCATAGGAGTGCGTCAGGACTCGGCAGCCGGCACAGTTCATATCCTCGCCGCTAGATGGGGGCTTCATTCATTCCATTCCTGACCCGGTCGGAGACTGGAAGCAGGCTGTGGATTTTCATTTTCATTTGTAAGGATATCCATTTTATTTCATTTCAATTGATTCTATTATTTTACATTTCACAAAAAATTCTTATCCTTTAGATTTTATATTTTCATTGTTCTTATTCATTGTTATTCAATTTCTTCATTTCATCCTGTAGAATATCCATTTTATTTTATTTCATTTCTCAGCAGTTTTATAAAATTACTTTCTTAAGGTCAACTTTAATTTGCTGAGTAAGGTCTCATTGTTGGACCGAAACATGTACTAATTTAAATATAATTAGTATTGATGATGATAATTGTTGTTTTAAGGGGCCTAACATCTAGGCTATCGGCGCGCTAATGGTTTGGGCGATAGTGAAGATAAAAATGAAATGTGAACTATAACTAAAACTAACTTCTATACTAGAAGAAGAAATGGAAAACAAAAGGAGGATAAGGGAAATAAAGGACAGGAGGAATAGATATCCCCTCAACCCTGGAAGAATGCGGCTTGAGGGACTTGGAAGGAAGGAGAGCCTTGAAAGGCAGATAGGAAAGTGAAAGAGGAGAGGGTCCGTCCCAGAGATAAAGGATAAAAGGGGGAAAAATCGGACCCAGGTCAGGAATCCCTCGGGGTCGCCAACTCCCGAACTCGCCAGCCGTGAGCCCCTGAGGGTGTAGCAATATCTAGGATGCACCAGAAGTGGTGGGGCTACATATACCCTGCCTCCTTGAGAGCCTTAAGCAGAAGGCAGGAGACAATATGAAAAGTAAAAGAAGGCTGACTCCTCGCAGAAGGAGGGTATCAGAAAAGATGAGACAAAGGCCAATTAAGGCGGGAAAGGAAGAGACTCCCTAGGCCTCGGATACCCTAATACCGTCGGGGTGGAAAGAGAACAAATGTTGACCAAGTCAGGGCAACAGGAAAGAAAACGGAGAGGAGCCCGGCACAAGTAAGTGGAATCAATGCTGGACTCACTGGGGCCCCGTGGTCGCCAACCCACGTCCCACTAGATGTGAGCCCCTGGGGGAATTAGTATTGTTTGGCGGAGCATTTTAATTAATAATAATACCATATGGCCTCGGTACCGGGTGCAAGTTTTGTAAGTTGACGCCCAGACGGCAACTTGCATGTCAAATTTTATCGCTCCTTGAATTGCTTTGAAAGCCAGATATCTAAGCTCCTTGACACTATAGCGCTTTCTAGTAGAGAAATGAGGAACTTTGTCTTGGCGGAAAAAACCGAAATTAATTTTGCCATTATGAAAACGGCCTACTGAATTCAAATGGCTTCTTTAACATTCCAAAGGTCGATTCTATTACACTCTACAACCGACCTCACCCCACAACTAAGCCTCAGCCATGTAATATTTGCGAAAGCTCGTGAAACCTTGGTCGGATGTTGAAAAATGAGGTGTCGTTGAACTCAGAGTGACATTTTCTTTGCTGTGGACCACTCGTTATATATATTTTTTTAATTTTCAAAATATTTGTTTTCAAAAGAAGGCGATAGTTTTTAAACTAATTATTATAGAACGTTGTGCCATAGTTCAAACGAATGGCGGTTATATCCTTTATTTTTTATAGTCAGACCTTTTTTATTTCTTGAGATTTTTTGAAAACACTGAAATTTTGAAATTTCTATATTTCGAAAACTAGGAATTCTACAAAAATGAGTATTTGACATACATGAATGGCCCCAACCCCCTCTACCTCCAAAATAAGTTTCAGGTCTCTAGGACAAAAACTGTGCAGTAGGGGAGTGATGGGGTTTCTAAAGATTGACACTAGCCGCTCGACTACGCTGACCTTTTATGTATATTTCGTGAAACCATGGGCATGCGACATGTCGTTGGACCAGGGCTGACGTCCTCTTTCCTATGGTCGACTCGTTATATTTTTCAAAAAATTTTGAAATTTTTTTTTTTTGAAAATAAGTGATAGTTTGAAAACGAAACATGATAGAACGTTGTGCAATAGCTTAAACGAACAGCCTCTATGTGTTTGATTGTTATGATAAAACTTTTTTATTTCTTATTTTTATTTTTGAAAAAAAAGTGTAATTTTGAAATTCCTATATTTTGGAAACTAGAAATTGTACAAATAAGTTTGTTTGACATAAATGAAAGGTCCCTACCCCCGTACCCCCAAAATAAATGTCAAGTCTCTAGGATAAAAACTTATAGTAGTGGCGTGAGGGCAATTCTGAGTCGTCCCCTACTTTCATATAAACTTTGCCGATATTTCCCGAACGCGTGATCGGATTTTAACGAATGAGGTATTGTTGGCGTTGGGGTGACGTCCTCTTTGCTAAGAATGTGTTGGTATTTTTTTGTAAATTCCTGAATTTGACATTGGCGCTATTTTGGAGACGGTGAATTTTAGATAAACTTTTGTTTGACGTTAATGAAAGGTGTCTATGCCCTCTAGATGGACAGCAAGTTTCAAGTGTGTAGCAGGAAAAAGAATGATAGCCTACTTTCCTACGAACTTGGCTGATAATTAGGTGAAGTTATGTTAGGTTAGGCCAGGTTAAGTTAAGTTTGGTTAGGTTAGGTTAGGTTAGGCTAGGTGAAGTTAGGTTAGGTTAGGTGAAGTTAGGTTATAATTTGTTTATTATTTGTGCTCCCACATTTTGCTTCCACTTTTTGCTTCCACTTTTTGCTCCCACATTTGCTCCCACGTTTTAGCTTCCCACATTTGCACCCATATATGCTCCCACATTAAACTATAGTTCTTATTGTCAAGTTGTCTTCACTAGAGCTTAGTCTATGCTTGACAGTTGACATGGAAGTATCAGTAACTATGTATGGTAAGCCTCATGCATTCTATAAAGGATATTCATATATTGTGAAACGAACCAATAACAAGTAGTTCCGTGAAGAACTATACAGCCTATTTTCATATATCCTACTCATGTTAATTGCCTCTATCTACATACAAAATTTCAGTTTGATTGCTGTAATAGATTCGTAGATATTGAGAACCGACTAAATATTTCGGATGGTCGCCATGTTGGATTTTATATATGTAGGTATTAGAGTTATGTACTGTTACATGAAGATTATTGTGTACGTGTAGCATTCAAACTTCAATCACATGATTAGGACACAAGAAGTAACAAGGAGAATTTAAAATTTCGCACAGCTGCCATCTTGTGGTTATGGAAACAATTCAAATAAATTAGATGCCAGTGGATTAACATTCGTATAAGGATTTACTGTACCCAGTTTCACTGCACTCGGATGGTTAAATTGCGAGAAACGTCCATGTGATTATTTATACTTCGCGTCGCCGCCATGTTACATTTGTGATCACCAGGTCATTTAAAGTCCTATAGGTGAACTCAAGATCATAGCCCCTATGAACATAAAAATAAGAGTTTGATTGCTATAATAGATTCGTAGATATTCAGAGCCGTCTGAATATTTCCGATGGTCGCCATGTTGGATTGTTAAATGTATAGGCCATAGAGTAATGTACCATTAAAGGAAAATTATTGCGTAGGTTCATTATTCAAACTTTCACTTCGATCGCATGATTTCGACACAAGAAATAAAAACTTAATTTTAAAATTCACGCAACCACCATATTGAGGCTATGTAAACAATTGAACTAAATTAGATACCAGTGCATTGCAGTGTGTATAAACATTTCCTTGCGTTTGGAACAATAAATCGCGCGAAAGGTCTATTTAAAATTTTCAAATTCGCTTGGCCGCCATGTTAGTTTTGTAGTTAACTGGTTTTTGAAAGTCTTATAGATGAACTTCTAGTAGTGCCCTTTATCTCCGTAAAATATTCCAGGGTGATACCGCTAATAGTTTCAGAGATATAGATTGCCGGTGAAATATTTCGCACATCCACCATCTTGTGGTTATGTAAACAATTGAACGAAGTTAGATGTTGGTGTATTACAATGTGTATAAACATATACTGTACCAAGTTTTATTGCGTTTGGTTGGTTAAATCGCGAGAAACGTCTATTTAAAAGTCACAAATTCGCGTGGCCGCCATGTTGGTTTTGTAGTTACCAGTTTTTCAAAAGTCACATAGGTGAACTTCTAGTAGTTCCCTTTATCACCGTAGAACATTCCAGGTTGATATCAGTAATAGTTTCGGAGATATTGAATGCTGGTGAAATATTTCGCACAGCCGCCATGTTGGAATGGTGAGATGTAACAAAATTTGAAGGACACGGTCGGGGTCGCCCGAAATAGTGCAATGAACTTACCGAGTTTCATTGAAATCTCTCCAGCCGTTTAGATTTTATTAGGGGGGAACACACACACACACAGGCACACACACACACAGACAAAAGGTGATCTCATAAGCCTATTTCTTTTTCAAAATTGAAAATAGGCTAAAATGGAACTATTATTTGTCGTTGTTCAAAACAACGTTCAAAACAATGTCACAGTGAGCTAAAAAGTAAAAATAGTGAGGTTTTAAGTGTCAGTGATCATCAATGTAGTGTACTGCATGAAACATTGTTGCTGTCAACAGAAAATCATAAAAATGCTACAACGCGGGTGCTAGAAAACAATACTGCTGCTGAAATTAATTCAACGTTCAAAAAACCCTTAACATTATCAAAAGCCACGCAGACTCTACATGAGGACACTGTAGAGGAAGAGGAAGAGAAACAGGAACAGGAACAGGAACAGGAATAGTCTTTAGTCTTGCAAACTCCCAATTTTTCATAAGCACATGCCTATTTAACACTGTCTATGGCATATGGACCACATATATCGACACTACCGTTGTTGGCTGGTAATACATCATTATTATTATTATTATTATTATTATTATTATTATTATGTTTTTGTGATTCAGCCATGTAAGTAGCGGCAATGGCCTTGTGGTTCGGTAAAATGGATACACTGGTATGTTACCCACTTGTTTTCCTAGCATGTGAGGACAACAAGGAGACCATCGCAAATGGTCTCTAAACGGATCATCCATCCCCTTCTTCCCAGTGTGAAAGTTCAATACGACAAAACACACAGCGCACAACATCTTCTCGGTTCAAGTAATAGAAACCAGCTCCAGCCAGTTTATGTGCCGACAAAGAGCCTACAGGCCAGGATTCAAATGTTAACCAACGATCGTTTTCTGATTTTAAATTTAACCCACGTGGTAAACCGACTTGCTCACTTTTTGTATTTGGTACTAACGTCATGTGTTATAATAAAACTTTTTTTATTGCAAGTTATTAACGTTGCACAAGAGCACAGAGTATTTTAAAGCAAAAAGGTATGCTTGTTCACTGTCTGTTCACGGCGCATGACCACACCTAAAACCAAACAAGATAACCCATCACTCAATCATTCAGTCAATCAATACTTGTAAATAAAACTTTAAAGTTAATTAGTATTAAAAAGATCAAAACACCATTACAAAAATAAACTGTATGTCGACACTAACAGTAACACATCTACTTATTTTCCTTTTATAAAGCTGCAGTCATTTACATCCCCCTTTAACCAATATATAAACAAAAAATGAATGTCATGTCATTTTGTTCAGATTATCATGTTCAAACCTGTGGATATTCTTTGAGTCCATAGGGAACGACACGTCAGTTGAATTTACATTTCTGTTTTCAAAAATCCAATATGGCCTTGTACTTTCCCGGTCAACAACCACTATGGTCATCTACCGGTTGCCAATACATAGCCATTAATCAAGAAAGCAATCATCGTCCCAGTCATGTACAGGTAATGATTTTTTTGTCTAGGGCTTTTCAGTAGTGGTAAAATTGGATAGCATTTTATGTTAGGCTTACCTGAGTTTCCAATAGTTCACTGATTGAGAACAATGGTTGCACTCTAGTGCGTCTCGGGTTTTCAGCGACTGCTACAGTGGTAAAGCTTTTCTTTCCAAGTTTCTAAAAATAAATAAAATAAACCGCCATAAATACCTAAATTCAGGTTATTACATACATTTCATAAAATAAAATTTAAAAAATATCAAACAAAAAATAAAACAAGTTAGTTTAAAAAAACTCCCGCCTTGACTTGTACTGGCTTCTTGCCGTTTCCTTCTAGTGGGCTCAAAAGTGCAATGATTTCTTCTCTCTCAGACATGTGAAGTATACCGGTTATATGCAAACAAATATATAAAAAAATATTAATTACCTTATCAATCACTACAAATATAAGGTTCATTAGCATTACATCATTAAAATAATCATTCATAGGTACTTACCAAAAAATAAAAGGTTGTTCTTCCACAGCTCTACTGTATACGTCCGTTTGCTAAAATGGCAAGTGCATGACTAACACAATCGTTATCAGTCTGCTTAGCAACAGAGAGAGTTGCATTTTCTCAGCGTTTTGAACTTGAATGGTTGTCTGTCTCGCACGTGTTCCCACGCCTCCCCACATTCCTCAAGAGCGATAAGATTCATATACCTTATACTAGTTTCATGTTTTTAATAAAGAACCAAAATGGCTGCCTCTTATACATTGGTATTACTACTGCATAAAAACCAACATGGCGGCTGTTTAAACGCCAGACCTGCTAGCCTCTACCAGGCAAGTAATTTGAAATCGCACTTCCTGCCCACGTTGACATTTCTGTCTTATCAGCAGTTGCTGTCACCAAACCACCAAGCTGCTGTATTCAGTGTTCAGCAAACAGGACTATGTGTGTTAGCATTGAAAACTTGTGTGTCTTATTATTGTTATTCTTAAACATTTTACTGTAATAATAATTACTAGCAAGCGGCCATCCTCAATACATGATCATGTTAACCACATACATTCACCCTATACCATGTCACTTCACCCAGTCCATTATTTAGTTTATAACATCTCAGGCCAATGACCTTACCGTTTTGACACATGACTTTGTCGACCGAATGTTGCAGGTTTTCATATTCTACAACCATTTGCTGCGCCAGACAGCGGTCTCGCTTATTACCGTTTACTAGCATGTTAATGATCCCCTTCAGGGTAAAAAAATCCTAGGACACATTTTCAAATATTTGCCTCCGTCCGTCATAGGAAATATCACAAAACCAACCGTAATAAGCTGCCCCACCATCCCGCCAAAATAGCAATTCATTTCTTCCAGGCACGGTCACCGAAAACGCCATGAGGGATTTTTGAAATATTCGTCACAGGAAATATCTGAATAAAGCGACCCCTCGTTCTATCTTTTAGTCGCCCCGTCCAAATAGCCATTTCCTGCATTCACCATGATCAGTCATAACCTCGTTGTAACACACGCCAAGCGCTACCGGCTCTCTGTCTACAAACACTCTTTATTAAAAAAAAATTAAAATGTTTTAAAATGCATCGATTTTGTCCTACAGACTTGCCATTTATTTTCTTGGTACAGGCGGTAGGGACCTTTCATTTATGTCAAACAAACTTTTTTCTTATCTTCACCGTTTCCAAAATAATCAAAATTCAAAAACAATAATTTTCCAAAAAAAAAAACACTCATTCTTAGCAAAGAGGACACTACCCCAACGTCAACAACATATCGAAAAGCCGCCCGTCGTTCTGTCGTTCTGCCATACATCGCCCCGTCGAAATAGCCATTTTCTGTATTCAGCATGGCCAGTGATAGCCTCGTAGTAACACACACTCAGCGCTACCGTCTAACTGTCTACGAGCACGTTTCATTATAAAAATTTAAAAGAACAAGTAAAGTAATTTTATTTTAAATGCACAGTTTTTGTCCTAGAGACTTGACATTTATTTTGGGTGTAGAGGGGGTATAGACCTTCCATTTATGTCAAACAATATTTTTTGTAAACTTGTTAGTTTCTAAAATATAGGAATTTCAAAAATGGATTTTTTTCAAAAAAAGTATATATTATAAAAAATAAAGGTCATAGAGACCATTCGTTTGCACCATGGCACAACGTTCTATCATGTTTGGTTTTCAAACTATCACCTACTTTTAAAAACAAGAATATTAAAAAAAAACATAATACGTGGTCCAGAGCAAAGCGCCCGTCATTCGAGTCCTACGACACCTCATTTGTTAAAATCCGATCAGGCGTTCGCGAATTATCGCCTATGTTCGCGAGAAAGTAGGCTATCATTTTTTTTTCTCCTACACACTTGAAAATTGGTTTCTGCCTATAGGGTATAGCCACCTTTCATTAACGTCAAACAAACTTTTGTCTTATCTTCACCGTTTTCCAAAATAATCAAAAATTCAAAAACAAGAACTTTCAAAAAAAAAATTAAATACCAACACACATTCTTAGCAAAGAGGACGTCATCCCAATGCCAACAACACCTCATTTGTTAAAATCCGACCAGGCGTTCGCGAATTATCAGCTAAGTTCGTAGGAAAGTAGGCTATCATTTTTTCCTCCTACACACTTGAAACTTGCTGTCCATCTAAAGGGCATAGACACCTTTCATTAACGTCAAACAAACGTTTTTCTAAAATTCACCTTTTCCTAAATACCGCCAATGTCAAATTCAAGACTTGAAAAAAAAATAATTTAAAATACCAACACACATTCTTAGCAAAGAGAACGTCACCCCAATGCCAGCAATACCTCATTCGTTAAAATCCGATCACGCGTTCGGGATATATCGGCAAAGTTTATATGAAAGTAGGGGACGTCTCAGAATTGCCCTCACCCCACTACTACACGTTTTTACCCTAGAGACTTGAAATTTATGTTGGGGGTAAAGGATGTAGGGACTTTTAATTTATGTCAAACTTATTTGTATAATTCCTAGTTTCCAAAATATAGGTATTTCAAAATTAAGCTTTTTTTTCTTCAAAAAAAAATCATAAAATAAAGAATGTTTTATTATATCAATCAAACACATAGAGACCGTTCGTTTAAGCTATTGCACAACGTTCTATCATTTTGGTTTTCAAACTATCACCTATTTTCAAAAACAAACATTTTCAAAACATTTTTCAAAAATATAATGAGTCGACCATAGGAAAGAGGACGTCATCCCGAGTCCAACGACATGTCGCATGCCCATGGTTTCACGAAATATACATAAAAGGTCAGCGTAGCCGAGCGGCTAGTGCAAATCGTTAGAACCCCCATCACTCCCCTACTGCACAGTTTTTGGCGGTAGAGGGGGTTAGGGCCATTCATTTATGTCAAATATTTTTTTTGGTAGAATTCCTAGTTTTCGAAATATTGAAATTTCAAAAGTTGAGTGTTTTCAAAAATCTCAAAATTAAAAAGTTTTATTATAAAAAATAAAGGACATAAACGCCATTTGTTTGAACTATGGCACAACGTTCTATCATAATTAGTTTAAAATCTATCGCCTACTTTCAAAAACAAAAATTTTTTAATTTAAAAAAATATATTTAACGAGGGGTCCATAGCAAAGAGGACGTCACTCGGAGTCCAGGGACACCTCATTTGTCAACATCCAACCATGGGTTCGCGAGCTTTCGCAAATATTACATGGCTGAGGCTTAGCAGTGGGGTGAGGTCGGTTCTAGAGTGTGATAGAATCGGCCTTTCCAACTTCGTATGACATGCGTATCGTGATTTTTGTCGCCTTTCGAAAATCACTAAACACAGCCAGGAGCGAACATGCAAGCTTGGGTTTGAGAGATCGACACGATAACCACTCACCCACCGTGGCAAACTTAAATTAATAATTATTATTTCACATACTTCAGAAATTGCAATTATTTTTTGTGTTGACCGACTGATACTTACAAAATCAGATATTTTCAGACAAAATTGCACACTCACCCAAGTACACTGGGCTAAATGACCATGATGCCCTACCTCCTTAAATGTAACAACAACAACACTTAATTTCACCAGAATTTGAAATAATGGTAAGAATTGGTGATCTCGATATTCTGCCGCTTACAGCAGTAGTTACTTCCACTAAAATAACGACAATTTTATATTGGTTCAAGTGTTTGGTTGGCTTGTTTATTTATCGTATGGCTTTTAGTGCAGGGAGTGTCCGAGGACATGTTCGGCTCACCAGAGGCTGTAGCTGCTTCTAGCGGATACCCATAGGATGAGCTACAAGTTCCGGTCAATTTTAAGTAGTTCCAACTTCCACCACCAGATGTCAATGATACCTAGTGGTGAACGTTGGAACTTTGATAGAGCGTTCCAACGAAATCTAACCTAGAAATTTTGCTTCACACAAATTTAGTCTGTGGAAGGATCTTTTACATGCCATAAATGTATGACATGGGACCGCCAACTTTACTTTCCCTCCGAAGGAAGGCATACTGAAGGATTTTAACGCTCTTAAAACAATTAGTTCCGTGAAGAACTATACAGCCTATTTTCATATATCCCAAGTATCAACATACAAAATTTCAGTTTGATTGCTGTAATATATAGATTCGTAGATATTGAGAACCGACTAAATATTGCGGATGGTCGCCTTGTTGGATTTTATATATGTAGGTATTAGAGTTATGTACTGTTACGTGAAGATTATTGTGTACGTGTAGTATTCAAACTTCAATTGCATAATTAGGACACAAGAAGTAAAAACGAAATTTTAAAATTTCGCACAGCTGCCATCTTGTGGTTATGGAAACAATTGAAAAAATTAGATGCCAGTGGATTTACATTTGTATAAGGATTTACTGTACCAAGTGTCACTGCACTCGGATGGTTAAATTGCGGGAAACGACTATGTGAATATTTATACTTCACGTCGCCGCCATGTTGGATTTGTGAACACCAGGTTATTAAAAGACCCATAGGTGAACTTATGTTCATAGCCCCTATGAGCATTAAAAATTCAGTTTGATTGCTGTAATAGATTTGTAGATATTGAGATCCATCTAAATATTTCGGATGGTCGCCACGTTGGAATGTTATAAGTATAGACCATAGAGTCATGTACCATTGAAGGAAAATTATTGCGTAGGTTCATTAGGCCTATTCATAACTTTCACTTCGATCGCATGATTACGACACAAGAAATAAAAACTTAATTTTAAAATTCGCACAGCCACCATCTTGAGGTCATGTAAACAATTTAACTAAATCAGATACCAGTGCATTACAAAGTGTATAAACATTTCCTGTACCAAGTTTCATTGCGTTTGGATCATGAAATCGCGAGAAATTTCTATTAAAATTTCAATTTCGCTTGACCGCCATATTCGTTTTGAAGTTAACCGGTTTTTGAAAGTCTTGTAGATGAACTTCCAGTAATGCCCTTTATCATCGTACAAAATGTCAGGGTGATACCGCTAATATAGGAATCGCGTTGAATATTTCTCATGGCTGGCATCTTAAGGTTATGTAAACAAGTGAACGAAGTTAGGTGTCGGTGCATTACAGTGTGAATAAACATATACTGTACCATGTTTTATTGGGTTTGGTTGATTAAATCGCGAGAAACGTCTATTTAAAAGTCACAACTTCCCTTGGCCGCCATGTTGGTTTCGTAGTTACCAGGTTTTCAATAGTAACATAGGTGAGCTTCTAGTAGTTCCCTTTATCACCGTAAAATATTCCACGGTGATATCGGTAATAGTTTCGGATATATTGAATGCTGGTGAACAATTTCGCACAGCCGCCATGTTGGATTGGTGAGACGTAACAACATTTGACGGGCACGGTCGGGGTCGTCCGGAATAGTGATATAAACTTACCGAGTTTCATTGAAATCCCTTCAGCCGTTTAGAAGTTATTAGTGGGGACACACACCATCACACACAGACACACGGACACAAGTGATCTCATAAGCCAATTTTTTTTTTCATAAATGAAAATAGACTAAAAATCAGACAACTTCGGTCGGGCTTGAACCCGCTATCTTGGGCACAGCAGTTCAGCATGCTACTTACTACGCCACCGAAGCCGCTTGGCGGGCTAGTAACGAGATGTATACAGCGAAGCACTTTGATTCATGCGGAAGTTCCTTGGCTGAATGCGTCCGTAATTAATCCTGATGTAAAGAAACACATCTCGTGTCTAACGAGCAAGGCTGACCTCAAAGACATTCGTCACTCGTGTGTAAATAAAATAAAAATAAAACAAGGCCTGGCACTTGGCCCGAACGTGTGACCCATGGCAATGCAAGGAATACATTAATCTTGGGTCATGTCGTCACCTTAAAAGGAACAGTGATTGCCGAAAGTATCGTTCAAGGATCAATTGGTAAAATTTAATACCAAGTACTTGGGTTACGCTATGGAGTAAAACATTTCGGTTTGCAGACGAGAAATCGAACACACATACTGCATTAAGGAACATGTATTGGACATCCTTACCAATTGTGGAGAATCGAACTGGCACACTGCTAAGAAATTCAGCACAGATAACATTCAAACAGGACGATTAAGTACGGAATCTGGATTATTTGTAAGTCCAAATTTGTATATACGGTATCTACTGTACTCTAATGTCGACATCGAGCTTGCATTTTCCCTCTCACGCTGTCTTAGTCTTCCGCAGCTCTTAAGGTCTTTCATGCCTGTAATTGATTGGGTGGGTAAGTCTATATTTGGGAGTCTTTTACTTGCGCGCCGTCTTGAGAAGAACGATCTTCAGATTGCAGTAACAATGATGTTACTCTATTGACTCAGAACTGAATTTTATAAGATAACTACGAAACATCCGTATGGCACGTCATTCAAAATGTTGGGAATAAAGCGCAGAGCCGCTTGCGTTTATATGATTTTACAACCACTTAGATCCAGATGTGGTATTGAATGAGAAATATAAAAAATTACATTAAATTTTCAATTGAGATTGTTTAGCCTTTCAGTGTGAAGTCTAGTCTGCAAGCCTCTGTTTGCGAACAAGTCGCCTCCATGATGCCCTAAAAGCAGTTCGAGTTGCAGCATCCTTTGTAAGATCGCGGTTTCAAACCCGGCCGAAGTCGAGCGTTAAAAATCCCTCAGTATTCTTTCCTTCGGAGGGGAAGTAAAGCCGGTGGTCCTATGTCATAGATTTATAGCATGTTAAAGATCCTTCCACTAATTACACTGGTGTGAAGCTAAATTATAGGTCAAATTTGACTAACGCACTTAGGTTCCAACGTTCGTTGCCAGGAGCCGACTGCAGTGGCATCTGGTAACTAAGTTCAGAACTAGTAATAGTTGACGGTGGCGTTTGGCGGCCAAAGTAGGAACTACTTGAAAATTCAATATCTGCAGTCCCTACTTGCAATATAAACAGATACCACACACTAATAAACCAATTACAATTAACACCAGTTATCAGACAGATTTTACACACAGCTTAAGTACACGGGGCTACATGACCGCGTTGTCGCAGCCCCTAAACTGAGGAACTAACCAACCAGCCTCCTTTGCTTCTACACCTCTCACTTTGAAATCGTTCAACACTGACTCTAACCATCGTTTCCTAGGTCTACCTCTGTTTCTCTTACCTTCTACAGCCGAACTCATTAACATCTTAGGTACTCTCCTCCCCAATTCTCTTCACATGACCCCACCATCTGAGTTAGCTCATACGAACAGCCTCGTCTAGCGTGATCATTTCTAACCTAGCCTTTATCTCCTTTTACGAGTACCCTCCTGCCATTGCTCCCATCTATTTGTCCCAGCAATCATTCGTGCTACCCTCATATCAGTTACCTCTAGCTTGCCACGACGAATGAGTGATTATCTTGTTGGGTTTACTAACCCCAAGCTTGCAGGTTCGCTCCTGGCCATGGTAAGTGATTTTTTTTGAAAGGCAAACAAATAGTTCCGTGAAGAACTATACAGCCTATTTTCATATATCCTACTAATGTTAACTGCCACTATCAAGATAAAAAAAATTCAGTTTGATTGCTGTAATAGATTCGTAGATATTGAGAACCGACTAAATATTTCAGATGCTCGCCTTGTTGAATTTTATATATGTAGGTCCTAGAGTTATGTACTGTTACATGAAGATTATTGTGTACGTGTAGCATTCAAACTTCAATCGCATGATTAGGACACAAGAAGTAACAAGGAGATTTTAAAATTTCGCACAGCTGCCATCTTGTGGTTATGGAAACAATTGAAATAAATTAGATGTCAGTGGATTAACATTCGTATCAGGATTTACTGTACCATGTTTCACTGCATTCGGACGGTTAAATTGCGAGAAACGCCCATGTGCATATTTATACTTCGCGTCGCCACCATGTTGGATTTTTAAACTTCGCGTCGCCGCCATGTTGGATTTGTGATCATCAGGTTATTTAAAGTCCTGTAGGTGAACTTAAGTTCATAGCCCCTATGAACATCAAGAAATTAAGTTTGATTGCTATAATAGATTCGTAGATATTCAGAGCCGTCTAAGTATTTCGGATGGTCGCCATGTTGGATTGTTAAATGTATAGGCCATAGAGTCATGTACCATTAAAGAAAAATGATTGCGTAGGTTCATTATTCAAACTTTCACTTCGATCGCATGATTGCGACACAAGAAATAAAAACTTAATTTTAAAATTCGCACAGCCGCCATTTTGAGGTTATATAAACAATTAAATTAAACTAGATACCAGTGCATTACAATGTGTATAAACATTTCCTGTACCAGATTTCATTGCGTTTGGAATATTAAATCGCGAGAAAGATCTATTTAAAATTTTCAAATTCGATTGGCCGCCATGTTCGTTTTGTAGTTAACCGGTTTTTGAAAGTCTCATAGATGAAGTGCTAGTAGTGCCCTTTTTCTCCGTACAAAATATCAGGATGATACCGCTAATAGTTTCAGAGATATAGAATGCCGGTGAAATATTTCGCACATCCGCCATCTTGTCGTTATATAAACAATTGAACGAAGTTAGATTTCGGTGCATTATAATGGGTATAAACATATACTGTACCAAGTATTATTGCGTTTGGTTGGTTAAATCGCGAGAAACGTCTATTTAAATGTCGCAAATTCGCGTGGCCGCCATGTTGGTTTTGTAGTTACCAGTTTTTCAAAGTCACGTAGGTGAACTTCTAGTAGTTCCCTTTATCACCGTAAAAAATTCAGGGTGATATCGGGAATAGTTTCGGAGATATTAAATGCAGGTGAAATAATTCGCACAGCCGCCATGTTGGAATGGTAGGACGTAACAAAATTTGAAGGGCACGGTCGGGGTCGCCCGGAATAGTGCTATGAACTTACCGAGTTTCATTGAAATCGCTCCAGCCGTTTAGATTTTATTAGGGACACACACACCTCACACACACACACACACACACACACACACACACACACACACACACACACGGACAAAAGGTGATCTCATAAGCCTATTTTTTTAAAATTGAAAATAGGCTAAAAATCACGACATGCATGTCATACGTTGTTGTCATGTTAAAGATCCCCTTTGAATTCAGTAGGCCGTGTTCATAATGGCAAAATTAATCTCGGGATTTTCCGCCAACACAAATGTTCCTCCTTTCTCAACTAGAAAGCGCTATGGTGTCAAGAAGCTTAGATATCTCACCACCTTGACATTCATAACGTTCTAAGGAACGAAAAGATTCGATATACAAACTGCCTTCTGGCGGCTTCGGTGGCGTAGTCGGTAGCATGCTGAGCTTCTATGCCCAAGATAGCGGGTTCAAACCCGGCCGAAGCCGTCGGATTTTTTAAGAGCGTTAAAAATCCCTCAGTATGCCTTCCTTCGGAGGGGAAGTAAAGCCGGCGGTCCCATGTCATAGATTTATGGCATGTTAAAGATCTTTCCACTAATTACACCTGTGTGAAACTACATTGTATAGGTTAAGAATGTAAACAACGCTCTTTGGTTGCTACGTTCGTTGCCAAGAGCCGACTGCGGTGGCGTCTAGTAGCTAGTTCTGAACTAGGCCTAGTAGTCGTTGACGGTGGCGTTTGGCGGCAAAAGTAGGAACTATTTGAAAATTCAAAGTTGCAGTCCCTACTTGAATTAAAAAAACAGATACACACACTAATACAGTCATCACAATTAACACCGGTTATCAGACAGATTCTACACTCACCCAAAGTACACGGGGCTACATGACCGCGTTGTCGCAGCCCCTAAACTAAGGAACCAACCAACCAACCAAACTGCCTTCTGGGCTTCAATTAACAAAGCTTGCACCCGGAATCCGAGGCCATACCATATCCCTACCTATATTATTCTGCTAAGGTCCCATTCCAGTTTTGTACCGAACATAAAGTCCCATTAACACCAACCTACACATATAAAGTACCTACAGGGTCAGCATAACCCAATGCGTATGCGAAACCCACTCACTTACTCTTTAAATGCCTCACAATTAAATAAATTAAAACATGTATATTTACAATGAAATAATGAAAGAATGCAACAAGGTAACCATGGTAACAGAATCTCACAGGTCCATCTATTTCTGTAAGACGCAATGCAATTCCAATTATTACACTACTGTGAAAGTTTCCAGACGGTTATACGGTTATCACTGAACCAAATTAAGCTGTAAAATTCATCAATACATACAGTATAATGCGCTTAAGGGGGTCAAGGTGCACTCTAGATTTTTTTTCACGCAATTTTCACGTGTGAGTGTGGTACGAAAGGTCTTTTTCACCCGACTATAAAGGGTCTCCGAAACCCACATTTAAAGGCCCTTAAATTAACAGAGTCTGTGATATTCCCAGAAAACTAACTTCGCTCTGATATACCTATGAAGGAATGACAAACCCCTAACCACTGCACCAGTAGCTGAATAATTGATAAAGTCTGATTATTCATACCAAGGATTAATCAGTCATAGTGTGGTTTTAATGATGTCATACTCACATTTGTTTGGCACATTTATTAAGAGGGAATGACATACACATTTTATAAGAAGAACTAGTGAGGAATTCTGACTAGGAGACCAACAATAATGAAACAATAGAACTAAGTCAGAGGTAAAATATATACAAGTAAAGGTTCTCTTTTCGTCAGAGATAAAACATATACAAGTAAAAGTTATTCCCGCTAGATGTCTCCGCAACATACTCCCTTCCCTGTGACAACGGAGAGATATCGTGATGGGAATCGAACAGTTCTTCCAGAACGGGTGTAGGGCTCTTTCAGTTGAGTCTGTGGGATGCAGATGTCCCTATGAATCTGCTGTTGGCTACTGGCACAAGTTGTGGTAGCTGTGCCAGTGTATTCACTATTTAGTAGAATTGCTGGTTTAAGTCTATCAATACAAATAGTCTCTTCACCGTGGCTGGTAATAACCACAAAGTACTTGTCGGAGCGAGATATTACACGGAATGGTCCATCGTAGATAGGCTGCAAGGGTTTACAATGAGAGTCATGCCGGATGAACACATGAAAAGAACGCAACAGTTCAGGATGTATAAATGTTATTTTGGTTTTGGTTGGACTAGGCGTAAGGATTGAACATGCTGTTTGAGCTTGAGGACGAAAGCAGGAAGGTCTGTCGGTGGTGATTTTCTCAAAGAAGTCTGCTGGTAGGCGAATAGGCTCTCCATAAATGACTGCAGCTGGGGAGGAATTTAGGTGAGGTATGATGAGTGATCTGAGGCCTAGCAGGACTGTTGGAAGTTGGGGTACCCAGCTGTTGGTTTACTGAGTCCGAAGTGTGCCTTTGAGCTGGCGGTGCCAACGTTCTATTTTCCCATTTGCTGCAGGATGGTAAGCTGTCGTTTTAATATGCTGTATGCCTAGTATTTTCATCAGATGACTGAATAACGAGCAGTCAAACTGCTTGCCACGGTCAGTTGTGATGACGGCTGGTACACCAAATCTAGCTATCCAAAAGTATAGGATGGCATGAGCTACTGATTCTGCTGTTATGTCCTTTAATGGTATAGCCTCTGGCCAACTTGAAAATCAATCGATGATTGTAAGGATATATGTATATCCTTCAGATGGTGGAAGGGGGCCAACAATATCCGCATGTATGTGGAAGAAGCGTCGTTCCACTGGATGATATGTATTAATTGCACTGTTGGCATATCTGGTAACCTTGGAGCGCTGGCAGGTTATGCAGCATCTTGTCCAGAGTTTGACTTCTGCCTTGAGTAATGGCCATACATATCTTTTTTGTAGAAGTGTGGTAGATGCTTTAATTCCTGGGTGCGTCATATTATGAAGCATTTCAAATGCAAGCTTGAGGAATTGGATAGGTAAATATGGCCGCACCTCGCCTGTTGAAACATCAGTGACTAGTTCTTCTCCGGATGGTAAATTGATGGTCATGAATTGAAGAGATGTGGTAGTTGATTTAGCAGAGCTTTTAGGTCTTCAGCGGATGCCTGTGCTTTAGCTACATCATCAAATGACAATTGTGATGTAATGAAGATGGATGAGATGCGGGAGAAAAAATCTGCTGGAATGTTATCCTTTCCCGGAAGATACTTCAAGTCAGTTGTAAATTGGCCTATAAAATCCAACTGTCGGAGTTGCCGTGGAGATGCTTTATCTAGGCGCTGCTGAAATGCGAACGTTAGAGGTGTGTGGTCTGTAAAAAGTGTAAAATTTCTACCTTCCAATAAATGGCGGAAGTACTTTATTGCAGAATAGGCAGTGGGAGGCTCACGATCATATGTGCTGTACCTCTTTGTGTGTCATTTAGAGTCTTTGAGAAACATGCAAGAGGTTCTGCTGTACCATCACGGATTTGATGCAGTGAGGCTCCAATCGAAAAGTCGGAAGCGTCAACCGTCAATGCCAATGGTAAATCACTTGAGGGATGTGCAAGTAGGGTAGCATCAGCAGTTTGTTTATTGAGGTTGTTAAAAGCTTCAACAGCCTCTGGTGTCAGGCGGCTTCAGTGGCGTAGTCGGTAGCATGCTGAGCTTCTATGCCCAAGATAGCGGGTTCAAACCCGGCCGAAGCCGTTGGATTTTTAAGAGCGTTAAAATCCCTCAGTATGCCTTCCTTCGGAGGGGAAGTAAAGCCGGCGGTCCCATGTCATAGATTTATGGCATGTTAAAGAACCTTCCACTAATTGCACCTGTGTGAAGATAAATTGGATAGGTTAATGTAAACAACGCTCTTAGGTTTCTAAGTTCGTTGCCGAGAGCCGACTGCGGGGGCGTCTAGTAGCTGAGTTGTGAACTTGGCCTAGTAGTCGTTAACGGTGGCGCTTGGCGGCATAAGTAGGAACTATTTGAAAAATTCTAAGTTGCAGTACTTAAATTAAAGAACAGATAACCCACAGTAATACAGTCATCACAATTAACACCGGTTATCAGACAGACTCTACACACACCCGAAGTACACGGGGCTACATGACCGCGTTGTCGCAGCCCCTAAACTTAAGAACCAACCAACCAAGCCTCTGGTGTCCATTTAACTGCTCTGCGGTCACGCTTGCGTGTGTCCTTACATAGGCTGAAGAGGCTCTGCTGGGTCTTTGTCGCATTGGGAAGTGACCGACGATAAAAGTTTACCAATCCTAGGAATCGTCTTAGATCAACGAGTGTACTAGTTTGTGGATATGAAAGGATAGCTTCAACTCGGTCAGGTAATGGTTTGATTCCTGTAGACGTAACAGAGTACCCTAAAAAGGAAATTTCAGAGGCCCCAAAAATACATTTGGACAGGTTTACATTGATAGAATATTTATCTAGGTGTTCCAGAAGCAATTTTAGGTGAATCTCATGCTCCTGCTCATCGACTGATGCTATGAGAATGTCATCAAGGTAGCAGAAAACAAAGTCTAAATCTCTCAAAATGACGTCGATATACCTTTGAAATGATTATGCTGCATTGCAAAGCCCAAATGGAAGTTTAAGAAATTCAAATAGGCCGAAAGTAGTGATGACAGCAGTTTTAGGTATATCCTCTTCAGCGACTGGAATGTGGTGAAAAGCTCGAATCAAATCTATTTTGGAGAAAACTGTTTTGCCACATAAGCGGCTGTTGAAGTCCTGTAGATGTGGAATAGGGTAGCGGTCTGGAATAGTTTTTGCATTTAGGGCCCTGCAGTCTCCACAAGGTAGCCAGGAACCATCACTTTTAGGAAATAAATGGAGTGGGCTGGACCAAGAGCTCTTGGAAGGTCTACATATACCTAGATTTATAATTTTCTGAAACTCCATCTTTGCTTGTGCTAGCTTATCTGGGGATAGTCTAGCCTTGGCCGAAACTGGAGGGCCTATCGTTGAAATGGTATGAAAGAATGTGATATCGGGTGCACACTAATTGGGATTGTCACGAAATATATTTGGATAATTTCCCAATATTTCTGGATACTTATTCTGAGGGTCAAGTAAATGGATGCTCTCTGAAATTAGACGTTTAACTGGCACTGCAGAGGTGGACATACTGGTGGTCCTATCGATAAGCAGTTCATAGTTGTTGAGGAAATCAGCACCAATGATCGCGTGTTGGACATCTGCGATTATGAATGACCAGAAAAATGGACGTCTTAGATTGAGGTTAAGTTGCATTAAACGCTCGCCGTAGGTTTTAATTGGTGTGCCGTTAGCCGCATAAAGTACGCGTTTACAGGTCTGCTTTCTGTAATGTGCAGTGGGCGGTAGGACTGACACAACTGCTCCTGTATCAACCAGGAATCGTGTACCAGAGGAACGGTCTGTTACAAATACACGGCGAGAATTTCCTTGGCCCACATCACTATGTGCCGCGTCTAGCGAGGGGCCTGAGCATTTCCCGAAGCAGAGGAGGCTGTGTTATATGAGCATGGGTTGACACACTTCCTAGCTTTGTCTTGGTATGTGAAATGGTACCAATATAATGAACTATCTGGTCGATATTGGCGATAAGGTGATCTAGGTCTAGATCGAGATCTCGTTCGATGACGGGTTGTATGTGGGTTCGAAATCAGACTGTTTATAGATAACGTAAGTTGTTCTAATTGTGACTCTAGTCTGAAAATCCTGTCCACCTGCTGCGTAGGAGGTTCTGCGGCGGGCTGGCGAGATTTAATCACCGATAGAAATTGCGAGGGGTTTGAGAAATCTAAAATTCTATCAGCTAATGCGGCCAGGTTGTCTAGAGTATCGTTGCAGGATGCTAGTATCGATCTTAAATTAACTGGGAGTCGTTGCAGACAGATTGTGTGTAGAAAATCATCCTTGACCTGTGTCCCCGCAAGGGCGCGCATTTCTCGTAAAAGCTGGCTTGGCTTTTTGTCTCCTAAGTCAAGCTCTGTGAGTAATTTCGTCACATTCCGTCCTTCTGATTCTTCAAATTCAGCTATTAACCGGGCCTTCAGGTCTAAGAAAGGCGTATTCGAAAGTGGTCTTACTAACAAATCACTTATAAGTTCGGCAACGTCTGGCTCCAGTGTGCCGATAACATAGTTGAACTTCGTAAGCTCTTGTGTGATGTTAGCTGTAGCAAATTGGACCTCGATCTGCAGTAGCCAAACCTTAACATTTTTACGCCAAATTGGTGGGATTTTAATTGACACTCGTAAAATTTCAGGTTCGTTAAGAGATGTAGGCATACCTGATAGCGTTGGTGTGTTGTCCGTGCGAGGCAAGGTCAATGTCGTTATTTTATTACACGATAATTTAATATTCACTCAAATATCACGTCGGTGTCACCACTGTGGTTTTGATGATGTCGTACTCACATTTGTTTGGCACATTTATTAAGAGGGAATTTCATACACATTTTATAAGAAGAGCTAGTGAGGAATTCTGGCTAGGAGACCAACAATAATGAAACAATAAAACAAAGTCAGAGATAAAATATATACAAGTAAAAGTTATTCCTGCTAGATGTCTCCGCCACAACAGCATTCATGATTGAGATTTTGCTATGTGTACTCTTTACAACTAGAATATTAGCGGGCGAAGCCACGACGGGTAATGCTAGTTATTATTATTATTATTATTATTATTATTATTATTATTATTGAAAGCCTCCGTGGCTTAGGCGGCAGCACGCCGGCCTCTCACCGCTGGGTCCGTGGTTCAACTCCCGGTCACTCCATGTGAGATCTGTGCTGGACAAAACGGAGGCAGACAGGTTTTTCTCCGGGTACTCCGGTTTTCCCTGTCAAAATTTCATTCCAGCAACACTCTCCACTATCATTTCATTTCATCTGTCATTCATTTAATCATTTCCCCAGAGGAGTGTGACAGGCCTCGGCAGCCGGCACAGCCCATATCCTCGCCGCTAGATGGGGGCTTCATTCATTCCATTCCTGACCCGGTCGGAGACTGGAAGCAGGCTGTGGATTTTCTTTCATTATTATTATTATTATTATTATTATTATTTTTTTTTTTTTATCAGTTATCTTTTAGTTTATATATCATATACCTTGCATCTACCCAGCTCTCATTTCCATACAACAAGGTCAGTATAAATACTGAGCGATGTAGGGAGAGTTTCGTCGCTACACTAACTTCCCTCTCACAAAATATTGTCGATCAAAACTGAGAACTCACTACATTGGCTTTGCGACACCTTCACTCTCCTGTATTTCCTCCCCTATACTAGCATCCTGGAACAACAAGTTTAAGGAGTTCCAGCTAAACATCAGCAAATCCAAGACTGTAGAAATGACTATCAACAGAGACGGTACCAATTCCAACATATTTTTGGAAGGAACTAAATTAGACTGTCTTCAACCTCAAATATCTCGGAAGCACCATATCAAAATATAACACCGTTCAGCAAGAAGTACTCAACAGGACACAGAAAGCGTCACATTTTTACAGTCAAGTGAGAAACCTACTATGGGACAGCAACATACCCCTGAAAGCAAAATTAACCATGTTCAATACTTACATTGTAAAAATTCTGGTGTATGGACTGGAGACGTGTACTATACTGGATTATTATTATTAATCGTATGGCAATTACACATCACTTTTTGGAACACAGAGAAAATATAACCATAATTTACAAATTTACAGACATATTATTTACATAGTTTAACACATTTGCTGTAGAAAACAAAAAGTCAAAGTGGTTTCCAGGATATAAGTTCTGAGGGCACTCTTCAACTATATGCTTGATGGTCTGACACTGGAAGCCACACGTGCACTCTGGAGAGGTGATCTTTCCCCATTTGTATAGTAGATCACCACATCTCCCATGGTTGGTGCGTATCCTGTTCAGTGTACACCATGTCCTACGGGGCAGATCAAGTTCCCATGGATTGTTGTTACTATGGAGAAAACTATGTAGCTCTGGTGGAGTGTTTGTGTACCAATTTTCTGCCCAGGCTTCATGAAGATTGAAGTTATGGTCTGCCAGGTTGTTGGCTGTTCTGATTGCAGGGTGTCTGGAGCGGAGTCTATTGATTTGGATTGCAGGTATGTCCTCATGGATTGGCAGCTGTTGGTTGTTGCAGATTTTGTTAAATTCTCTCAGGAGGATATTCTTTCTTCTCAGCGTAGGAGGTGGAATACGGCTCAGGACAGGTAGCCAGAAAACTGGTGTGGACTTGATTGTACCAGTAATAATCCGCATAGTTTGGTTTAGTTGAACATCTACTAGCTTCGTGTGACTACTGTTTAGCCAAACAGGGCTGCAATATTCTGCTGCTGAGTATACAAGACCTAGGGCAGTTGATCGGAGGGTAGACGCAGTGGAACCCCATGTTGTACCACACAGTTTTTGTAGGATGTTATTTCTTGACCTCAATTTGGCTGCAGTGTTTGTTAGATGTTGTTTAAATGACGGTGTTCTGTCAAGTGTCACTCCAAGGTACTTTGGGTATTTGTTATGAATCACACGTTTTCCATCAAAATATATGTTTAGTTCATGGTTGGCTAGGATGTTGCTCATATGAAAGCACGTGGATTCAGTTTTATTAGGGTTCGGTTGAAGTCCCCATTTACGGAAGTATTGAAACATTGCACATAAGTCCTTCGTTAATATTTCTTCAGTGGCCTCGATTTGTTTGTGTTGAGTTGCTAACACTATACTGGATAAAGACCTTAACAAAATCCAAGCAACAGAAATGAAATTCATTAGAACCATGAATCAAAAGACCAGAAAGACAAGATCAAAAAGGAAACAAATAGGAAAGAAGCTGGGATACAGGAAACTGTTGCAAATGTTATAGAGAAGAGTAGACTCCAGTGGTATGGACATATGATGTGAATGAATAACACTAGAGCAGCAAGGGACTACTTCAATAGAGAACTGAAAGGGAAAAGACCGAGGGGAAGACCCAGAAAACGATGGATTGAGACCGTGAAATCTGAAGTGGAGAAAAAGGGGCTGAAATGGGAAGAAGTTGTAGAATGAAAGTTATACAATGACAGAAAGCAACGGCGAGGGCTTGTCTACCGCACCCGCAAAACTGGAGACGGAAAAGGATGATGATGATGATGATGATGACTACCATCCTGAGAGAATTCTCACACTAAGTATTTAAAATATCCCACCTGCTCCAATTAAAGTAAGGGATAATAACATGTTAAGGTGTCCATATTCCATCACAACTTCTACAACGTATTTTAGTATTTGAAAGGTTCATGCTGGTTCCGAATTGATGAACTAATCTCTATATAATTATATAACAAATAGTTCCGTGAAGAACTATACAGCCTATTTTCATATAACCTACTCGTGTTAATTGCCTCTATCTACATACAAAATTTCAGTTTGTTTGCTTTGTTAGATTCGTAGATATTGAGAACCGTCTAAATATTTCAGATGGTAGCCAGGTTGGATTTTTATTTATGTACTATTACATGAAGATTATTGTGTACGTGTGGTTTTCAGACTTCAATCGCATGATTAGGACACAAGAAGTAAAAACGAGATTTTAAAATTTCGCACAGCTGCCATCTTGTGGTTATGAAATCAATTGAAATAAATTACATACCAGTGGATTAACATTTGTAAAAGCATTAACGTGCAAAGTTTCACTGCACTCACATGGTTAAATCGCGAGAAACGTCCATTTAAATATTTGTATTTCGCGTCGCCGCCATGTTGGATTTGTGCTCACCAGGTTACTGAAAGTCATATAGGAGAACTTATGTTCATAGCCTCTATGAACATAAAAAAATCAGTTTGATTGCTGGAAAAGATTCTTAGATATTGAGAACCGTCAAAATATTTCGGATGCTCGCCATTTTGGATTTTTATATGTATAGGCCATAGAGTTATGTACCATTAAAGGAAAATTATTGCGTAGCTTCATTATTCAAACTTTCACTTCGATCGCATGATTACGTCACGAGAATAAAAACTTAATTTTAAAATTTCACACAGCCGCCATCTTCAGATTATGTAAACAATTGAACTAAATTAGATGCCAGTGAATGACAATATGTATAGTCATTTACTGTACCACATTTCAATGTGCTCATATGATTAAATCACCAGAAAAATGTATTAGAATGTTTCAACTTCGCTTGGCCGCCATGTTCGTTTCGTAGTTTACAGGTTTTTAAAAGTTACATAGATCAACTTGTAGCAGTGCTCTTTATCACCGTACAAAATTTCAGATTGATATCATAAATGGTTTCGGAGATATTGAATGCCTGTGAAATATTTCGCACAGCCGCCATTTTGAGGTTGTGTAAACAAGTGAACGAAGTTAGATGTCGGTGCATTACAATGTATATAAACATATACTGTGCCAAGTTTCATTGCGTTTGGTTGGTTAAATCGCGAGAAACGTCCATTTACAAGTCGCAATTTCGCTTGGCCGCCATGTTGGTTTTGTAGTTACCAGGTTTTCAAAGGTCACATAAGTGAATTTCTAGTAGTTTCCATTATAACCATACAAAATTCCAGGGTCATATCGGTAATAGTTTCGGAGATATTGAATGCTGGTGACATATTTCGCACAGCCGCCATGTTGGATTGGCGAGACGTAACAAAATTTGAAGAGCAAGGTCGGGGTCGCCCAGAATAGAGCTATGAACTTACCGAGTTTCATTGAAATTTCTCCAGCCGTTTAGATTTTATTAGGGGGACACACACACACGAATCACACACACACACGCACACACACACGGACAAAAGGTGATCTCATAAGCCTATTTTTTCAAAATTGAAAATAGGCTAAAAATGAAAGTTGTCTGTTTATTTTCTGAATTTCCACGGAAATTTGAGTTATTAACGCGTTTCAGACTGGTTTATGACGGTTGCACGCAAAAACAATTTTTTTGTCTGTCTGTCCGTCTGTCTGTCTGTCTGCGTACAACGTTGCACGCCCATCACTCGAGAACGGCTGAGTGGATCAACGTAAAAGTTGGTACAGATGTCCATCAGAGGTACGAAAGTAATCATTGATGTACCTTTCTCTATACCTCGCATAAAAGAGGGCCTACCCCCTTAAAATGCATGCTGAAATGGGCACAGAAAGACGAGACAAAGTTCATTTTCAGCGCCCCAATGTGAGAAACAAAACTCAGGAGCCCTACGGGCCGCGAAAACCACTTTTTAAGGTCCTAAAACCAACAGTTTTTGAGATTTACCCATACAACTAATTTCATTGATCAAGCTATTCAAAGAATGCAAGCCGGTAACCATGGCAACACAATCTCAGAAGTCCATCTATTTCAGTAAGACGCAATGCCATTCCATTTATTACATTACTGTGATCGTTCACAAACGTCTATAACGTCATCACGGAACCAACTTAAGCTGTAAAATTCGTCAATACGTATATAATGCGCCTAAGGGGGTCAAGGGGTACTCTTGAATTTTTTCACGTGTTTTACACGGGCGGGTGCGGTACTAAAGGACTATTATATCCCTATCCCTATATTATTTAATTATTATGATGATTATTATTATATTATGGCATACAAGGACGAGACAAAACAAATTTTCAGCCCCTCGGTGGCTCGGAGGCTACTATGTTTTAAGGCTCTAGAGCCACGTTTCTGAGATATTCCCAGAAAACTAATTTCATTTAACAAACTAATAAATAGATGACGAGTACAGAAGAAGACTAAATCAGGAGCTATACAGATATACTGAGAAAATCACAGATGTGGCCAGGAAGAGACGTCTGGCTTTCTACAGACATGTATCATGGATAAACCCAACAAGACTAACTAACCGGCTTCTCAACTACTGGGGGAATAGAAAGAGCGTGACACCGCCGCTAACAGAGGTGACATCCAACTTTCCATCTATTCCTGTAAGAAGCAAGGATATCCAAAAACTGAAGATAATGAAAAGTGATATTAGAAGCCGATCACATCTCAGAAAGATACTTAAACAGAAGATTTTTCAGGACAGACCACCCTGTAAGAAAACCGGCATCATCTGGACAAAAGAGAGAAAGGAGAAACATAGCCAGAGAATGCGCGAATATTAGGCAAACGTCGAGTCCCTCGCCAAGCTGAAAAGTTGAACGTCGTGGTCCTTAGTTGGCCCATCCGAAAGAAGAAGAACAAGAAGAAACTAATGAAGTAATGCAAGCCGGTAACCATGACAACAGTAGGCCTATCACAAGAGGTGACATCCAACTTTCCATCTATTTCTGAAAGAAGCTATGCCAGTCAATTTATTAAATTTCTGTGAAAGTTTGCAAATGGCTATAAGGTTATCGTGGAATCAAACAGACTGTAAAATTCAACAATGCGATTAAGGGGGTCAAGGGGTACCCTACAATTTTTACACGTGACTTACACGTGCGATATGCGATATGTTGTACAGAAGGTCTATTATATCTCCAAACAGCACCATTAATTTCAAAAATTCCTGGATTTGAATAGTGTCTTTTTCAGCTTTTGGGAATTTGGGCCATTGGAGGCTAAAAATCGCGAATTTTTATCCACCACAAGCCTTTATAATTTATTAAAGGGGTTTTCCTGGGAATGGGGACTTTCCACAACGGTGAGGGTCAGTTTTAATTTGACATAAATTGCGTTTCGTCTACGAGGTTTTCAATATTATTTTCACTTCAGGAAGTACACGTTAGGTGAATTTAGTTTGAGAACACATTTTAACTAATCATATTTTTGTCGGCAAACGGGTTCATCGTGAAGATGATTTTGTTTGATACTGTGTGGTTGATATATCTTTATGTTTATGTATACCTATAATTCATGTTCGAGTGCTTGGAGCATCCTAAAATTAGGTATTGTAACCATGAGTCAATACACCAATCATTTTTTCAACGTACTTCTCATAGAATGGTGGGTATAAGGAACAACTTTTCAAAATACATGCTAAAATATGCAAAGAATAAAAAATTATCCTATACGGACGACCAAAGCATATGTTCCGCTTCTCAATGTGAGACACAGAACTAGGGAGTCTATAAAGGGTCTCCGAAAACCACATTTTATGGTCCTTAAATTAAGAGTGTCTGCGATATACCCAGAAAACTAACTTCGTTCTGATAAACTTATGAAAGAATGACAAGCCCATAACCATTGCAACAGTAGCTCAATTGATAACGTCTGGTTATTAATACCGAAGTCCGTTCGAAGAGCGGTGCTTCTGCTAGTTAGTAATAACTGTGGCAAAAGTTCCGCCTAATCGATACCATTTATTTTAGTAAATAATCACTTTGTGGTCATTGAGGACATGCTTCAAGACCTAATTGTTTTGGCCCCTTCATCAACCAAAATACAGTAGAATAAAATATTATGGAAAACAGGCGGTGGGAAAGCTTAACACTAAAAACATTCTTATCAATAACCCTATCATGGTGCACCATAAGGAAAGGTGGAAGATGATTACCCTAAAGATACATTAAAGTAATAAGTTAATGAATATAAAGAAAGTAAGAAAGAAAGAAAGAAAGAAAGATAGAATGAAAGAAAGAAATAGTTGAAATTCGAAATTTAAAACGCAATATGAATAAACTCTAAAATGTCACTTTACCTTGTAAAGATAAAATTAGGCCTCGTAACATGTCACCAATGACCACAAAGTGATCATTTATTAAAATAAAAGCATTGATTGTCTAATCTTGACGATCGAAACAGTTCTGTATTTGTATTGATTAAAGTCCTCCAATGAGGGCGTAAAATATGAAGAAAAAAAAGGCATTGATTAGGCAGAACTTTTGCAACAATTATCACTACAACGTAGATAAAACTCTCAGAGCTTGTCGGCTAGTGATTTTGGTATTGGTGACTCCAAGAAATTTCTGCTCCGGGTCCCGTCACCTACTTTCTTTTGTGACTTTGGGGTTCATCATCTAATGCGAACACAAAGGCTTGACAAATCGATAAATATGCGGAAGAGTTCCTATTGATGGAAGCAACCCAAATATTAAATTATGAATGGAAATATATGAACTATAGGCCTAATGAAACTATTGGTACAGCAAGAGGAATCATGTTTTATATCCGATTTTCATTTATTTAACTGGCCCTTTCCATCTTCAACTCTCCCTTCATTTAGATAAATTTTCCATGTGATGGCCTGAACAGAATTACGATTATGGTCCTACATAATAATAAAATGCAGGGCAACCATAGAAAACTTGTCCGTATTGACGTCTAGCCTATATTATCCCCCTCTCAAGTGTTTCAAAACTTGAGGGACGTGACAGGGTGGTCTAATTTCGTCATATAGGATTACGAAATCCATGTTTCGCCGTGTGTGTCCTTAACCCCCAAAACAGCTTAAGATCGACTGAACCAACGTTAATGTGCTTGGTAGTAAGTTAGCTTCATTCCCGGAAACCACAAATAAACATTTAAAATTTTCATTACCATCACCTATCCAATCCAACATGGTGGCCACGCGAAATATTTCACTGGCACTCAATATGTCGGACAATATTGCAGCAATCAAACTGAAAATTTGATCTATAGCTGAGTTAGTTAGTTATTGTTGTTTTAACGGGTGGAACTACGAGGTCATCTACCCCTGAATTATAGCAGACTACGCAAAACATTCATAATAATATAGTTGACTTTCAAATTCATGATATACACTAACATAACATGGGAGTCACGCAATTTGCAGGTAATTATATTTACTTTTATGGTGATCGAATCTCCCAAGCACAATGAAACATGGCACAGTATCTATGTTTAAAGATATTGGTGTTTAATATTGACTCCATGTTCTTTTAGTGTTTATCGGGAATTTGAAAGCAAATGCTGTAATTGTAATTGTGAATGTTTTGTAAAGTCAGCTGTCATGTTAACGTTCAGTTTGATTGCTGCAATAATTTTCGAGATATTGAGTACTCGTTAAATATTTTGCATGGCCTCCATGTTGGATGGCGACGGTAATGAAAATTCAAAAGGCATGGTTGTGGTTTCCAGGACGGCTTCGGTGGCATAGTTGGTAGCAAGCTGAGCTTCTATGCTCAAGATTGCGGGTTCAAACCCGGCTGAAGTCGACGGATTTTTAAGAGCGTTAAAATCCCTCAGTATGCCTTCCTTCGGAGGGGAAGTAAAGCCGGCGGTCCCATGTCATAGATTTATGGCATATTAAAGAACCTTCCACTAATTACACCTGTTTGAAGCTAAATTAGAGGTTAAACAACGCTCTTAGGTTTCCTACGTTCGTCGCCAGAAGCCGACTGCGATGGCGTCTAGTCGCCAAGTTCTGAACTGGTAGTCGTTGACGGTGGTGTTTGGTGGAAAAAATAGGAACTACTTGAAATTCAATGTCTGCAGTCCTTACTTGAATTAAAAACAGATAACACACACTACTACAGACATCACAATTAACACCGGTTATCAGACAAATTGTACACACACCCAAAGTACACGGGGCTACATGACCGCGTTGTTGTAGCCCCTAAACTAACGAACCAACCAACCAAAGCCGGCGGTCCCTTGTCATAGATTTATGGCATGAAAAAGAACCTTCCAATAACTACACTTGTGTGAAGCCAAAAGTTGTAGGATAGAATTGATAACGCTCTATTAGTTCCAACGTTCGCCGCCAGGTGCTGACTGCGATGCCATCTAGTAGCCAAGTCCACGGTAGAATTTGGTAGCGAAAGTAGGAACTACTTGAAATTATTGTCTGCAGTCCTTATTTGAAATAAAACAGATAACACACACACTAATACAGCCATCACAATTAACACCGGTTATTAGACAGATTCTTCAGACACCCTAAGTACACGGGGTACAAGACCGCGGTGTCGCAGCCCTTAAACTAAGGAACCAACCAACCAATCTCGTGAAGTAAACAAGCTTGACTTTTGAGTGAATCGTGTTTTCCCTATTCATCACGAGGAGGTGCAATATTGCTGTTCATCGCTGTACCGTATAGCTGTCGTGCACATAAGCTTGTCTACATGGCGTGCGGCCTTCTTTGTGGTCTGTCGATGCGATGCGTCTGTCTATCGCTACTATAATGTTCAGCAGACGGGAGAACAAAGCCTTTTCTGCAAGTTGTGTTAGCTATTATTTCTCCCAGGGAGTATCGGTACAGTACGTAAAGCAACACACACCTTAGATGTTCCACTGATAAGTTGGAACTTCACAGCATTTCCTCTACCATGTGTTCAATACCATGCTCTTGCATTTTAAAGTCTTCATTCCACCCTTGAGTTATTCAGTCATAAATTACCCTAGCCGACAAAAAGCAACTTTTTGTTTTGTTTGATTCTTTTACAAAAATACTAGTTTTTGACTAAATTTGGATCAGGAAAACTGAATATGACCTTAGAATTTGTTTATTAGCTCTTGTTTTTTAGATACACTACTTACGATACATGTACTTCTGTAGTAAAACCCAATATTATATTAATATACTATGATATCTGTACACAACAGAAGATACAATTAATTCAATTCACTCTTATTACAGATAAATTACGTTTTTACCCAAAGGCTCAAAGTTTCCCTAGAAGGCCAGATCTTTCAGTGGTAATGTGAAGACCTATCCCTGCTGACCCAAAATAAGAAGAAAACAAAGGTTATTCACGAACAATAAACAAAATATGGTTGACAATGACTCAGGATACCTGCACTAAGGATTGCCAACCTACAATGTATATAAATAAATAAATCCCTAGTATTTTTCGAAAGTCCCTCAAATTATCCAGCATTTAATGAAATATCGTTATATCTCGGAAGCTTTTGACTGTTGGTTAGTGTTATACTGCCGATTGGTAGGAGATAAAGATGATGTTGTTGTTGTGTTGTTGTTGTTGTTGTTGTTGATGATGATGATGATGATGAGCTTGATGATTATTGTTGTTTATCGAACCCTAGTGACAAGGTTGATTATGAGGAAATAAATGAGTTACTACCACCTTCCACGATGTTGAGGATATTTTTTTCTCTTCTTTATTTTAATATTAAAAACATTCATTCTTCTTTATTTCCATTAGGGGGCGTGGTGGCGCAGTGGTCAAGCTGTATGCCTCTCACCAAGGCGGACCGGGTTCGATTCCCGGTCACTGCATGTGAGATTTTCGATGTGAAATGCCATCTCCTGTGGTTCGGATTCCACGTAAAACGGAGGTCCCGTGGCTTATGATCGCGAGATTAACGGTCACGTTAAACTACAAGCTTCCATTTTTTTATTTCCATTATTCTTTTACGGTTTTAATTTATATTGAAAACATTTTTTAATGACATTAAGAGCACTCGGATTATTGGGGTCCAGTTTTGCCAGACAATTTTGCCAAAAGTTGAAAAGCTAGAAGACCCGGATAGTTATTTAAATGATATTTTGAAGAAACATGCTAAAATCACTTGTTCCTTAAACGGAACGTGCTCTACAGATTACACAGACATTATTAAAGTTTAATTGTTTTAGTCTCATATTTGATTCCTTATATTCATTTTGTGCCAAGCAGATTTTGAATTTCTCCAAACGGAAATACACATTTCGATTTTGATTTGACTCTGTATTGGTCAGCACTAGCGCTCGTAGTGATAGACTTAGTTAACAACATCCGACATGGTGTCCATGATTTGTCAGTTTAGTGTGCGTCACCATGCCGCCAACACATAAGGGGCGTTTGGTTAATACACAAAATATTCAAAAGTGCAATAATAAAATTGAAAAGCAGAAAGTAGTAGGATTCAGTGACGAACCTGGAACGAGTCGGCAAACGCTAGTTTTTTAACCCTTTATATGGCAATATTATTTCATATTATGTATATTTATATTTTATTTATTTAAATTATAATAATTATTAATAATGTTATTTTTTGTTCCTCTAATTTTAATGTTTAGATATTTATTCTTAAATTTTAATTTATGTTCCTATAGATTTAATTTTGGTATTTTAATTGTATCAATTAATTAACTAATTTCGAATTGATTTATGCAATTATTTTCATAATTATTTTATAGTTATCCTACGTTCCATATGTTATTTTTTTATTATTATTATAATTTTATTTTTATAATTTATATATATATATATTATTTTTACACTTTAATTGTTAATGTTAGCTTGCCACAGTGGGTGAGTGGTTAACGTGTCGGTCTACTAACCCCAAGTTTGCAGGTTCACTCCTGGCCGTGGTAAGTGATTTTTGAAAGGCGGCAAAAATACGACATGCATGTCATACGATGTTGGCATGTCAAAGAACCCATTTGAACTCAGTAGTCCGTGTTCTTAATGGCAAAATTAATCTCGGGAGTTTCCGCCAACACAAAGTTCCTCATTTCTCTACTAGAAAGCGCTATAGTGTTGAAGGGGCTTAGATATCTAACCTCCTTGACTTTCATAGTGATTCAAGAAACAACGAAATTCGACATGCAAGCTAACCTCTGGGTGTCAAATTACAAATCTTGCATCCGGCACTCGAGGCCATAAGATATTATTATTATTGTTAATGTTTTTAGTTTTTTTTAAATTTTATCCGACACATTACGTCAAGTAGATACGTATATAATATTTGATTTTTAGAAATACTAGCACTTCGGCTTGAAAATTATCCTAAATTTGGTTGAAAGATTCAACTATCAGCATCTTTGAAAGCAGAAACTGTCCTTATGACAGGTGGTTAATATAGAGACCATCCATAAAGGATTAAATGGAACTTTTTCCACAGATTTAAATGAAATTAAAGTGTGGTTGTTTTAATATATTCTTTGGTTCTTTATATTTTAATATTCTAAAATCATAATTCCCAAGTCATATTTTCAACATTACATTCCGAGCGTGAAGGGCTGTTTTGATTTTGTTATTTGTTGTTGAATCATTTAAGGGAACCGGGACGTGTGATAGGCTCAAAAATGTCCATGTTTTTTTTTAGCTTAAGAAATATCCCATCTTTCCTGAAGAATTTGGTGTATCAATTATTGCGCTGAAGCAATATTTGATGCAGTAAAATTAGGTTTAAACATAATGTTTAAGGCTCTACTGTAGCTACTAGCTAAACATTCTTTTTGTGTTTTCCGTAAGTCAGATGTTTTGAAACTTCATTTTCTCAGAAACTATCGGATCAATGTATTTGAAACTTGGTAGTCTCTAAGAGCCTATATAGGGCTACTAGTATAAGTAAATTTGTGTAGGTATTTTGATTAGTTCATGGAAATCAGCTTGAGAAGCACTGGCAATTTTACAGAAATTTCAGTTTTCAAAAAGGATATAAAAAAACAATTCCTGTAAACAATAGGACAATACTTTTACTTCAGTAGCTCAAAAATGGTTTAAATATTGTGCATGAAACGTTTGTTGGGTCTGGTTTGAGAATTTGCTCAGAAAAAGGGACATGTGTTAAGGGAATTTTAAACAATATATTTTTAAGATTGTGTTTGTAATGCTCTCTCTAACATAAAATATTCAACATAAAAGCCTCAAATTCTACCCAAATAATGACGAATGTACTCTAAATATACCAAAAGAACATTCAATGAAATATCTATTGCAGTTTCTGAGATATGTAACTAAACATCGGAAGCTACATTTTTCTATCGATTCACACGTCCCGGTTCCCTTAAAGGGATTGAGGCATATTTGGGAATCATCCCCATGTACTTGAATATGTGTTTAATTGTATAATAACCTGTGAGTCTGTGGCGACAGTAGTAATGTATGTAGCTGTGGTTATTACTTTCAGGAACGGAGTAGGAGCCCTAGGATTTAAAATAATGTTCTATCCCGGCATTTGCCTGGAGTGTGAGTTGAAAATTCCGAAGCGAAACCACATTGAGAATAGCCGCTTTCAGCGTCGGGATTTGAACTTCCGATCTCTGGAATTGCTGCAGCACCCATTCCTAATTGTGGTGCGTGATTTAACGTGGGTAGCTACGCCGCGGGTGTACAGTTTTCATCTAGAGGACGTCAGCAGTAAGGAAGAGCTGTAAGAGCCAAAACAAAAATGCAAGCGCCTGTCAAGTATATACAATCATCTGTGTTACCTCCTAATGTTCAAACAAGATGTTCAGTAAAGAACATATAGCCTACTTTCTCCTAAATGCATGGGTATTGTTATAACTCTTTGTCCTTTTCAAGGAGTATGATTGAATGTTGGTTGTAGGAGCTTGTTGAAATACAACGTGCTATAGTGATATTAAACATGAATATGAGGTGCCCTTTGCTAGTGCTACCTCTGTACCAAATTTCGTTCAATTCGGTTTCACCGTGTTTGAATTGATAGGGGGAATCGATTTGCACACATACTTGGCCACCATCTGCAAACTATTGGGCTGATGTTCTTGCAGTTTGGTCAGAATATGTTTCCAACATAAAGATATGGTGTTGCAAAATTAGGTAGAGACTAGATTATTAGGTTGGTCGTAATTACATTTTAGCTTTTAACATTTGGGTGGCCGCGATTACGTTTCCATCAAGATAGCGGTGATATAAAACATGACACTGAGGTGCCCTTTGCTAGTGCTACCTCTGTACCAAATTTCGTTCATTCGGTTCCACCGTGTTCGAAATAATAGGGGGAATCAATTTTGACATAAAGATGGCCGCCATTCTCAAACTATTTGGCTAATGACCTATTAGATTGGTCAAAGGATGCTCCCTCCATAAAGGTATGTAGTTGCAAAATTTGGTAGAGATCGGATGATTAGGTTAATCGTAATTTGATTTAAGCTTTGAACATTCGTGTGGCCGCCATTACGTTTCAGTCAAGATGGCGGCGATATAAAACGTGACACTGAGGTGCCCTTTGCTAGTACTACCTCTGTACCAAATTTCGTTCCATTCGGTTCCACCGTGTTCGAAATAATAGGGGGAATCAATTTTGACATAAAGATGGCCGCCATCCGCAAACTATTTGGCTAATGACCTATTAGATTGGTCAAAGGATGCTCCCTCCATAAAGGTATGTTGTTGCAAAGTTTGGTAGAGTTCGGATGGTTATGTTAGTCGTAATTTGATTTAAGCTTTAAACATTCGTGTGGCCGCCATTACGTTTCTGTCAATATGGTGGCGATATTAATCATGACACTGAGATGCCCTTTGCTAGTGCTATCTCTGTACGTAATTTCGTTCCATTCGGTTTCAGCGTGTTTGAATTAATAGGGGGAATCGATTCTGACACAAAGATGGCCGCCATCCAAAAACTATTAGGCGAATGACCTATTAGATTGGTCAAAGGATGCTCCCTCCATAAAGGTATGTAGTTGCAAAATTTGGTAGAGATCGGATGATTAGGTTAATCGTAATTTGATTTAAGCTTTGAACATTCGTGTGGCCACCATTACGTTTCAGTCAAGATGGCGGCGATATAAAACATGACACTGAGGTGCCCTTTGCTAGTACTACCTCTGTACCAAATTTCGTTCCATTCGGTTCCACCGTGTTCGAAATAATAGGGGGAATCAATTTTGACATAAAGATGGCCGCCATCCGCAAACTATTTGGCTAATGACCTATTAGATTGGTCAAAGGATGCTCCCTCCATAAAGGTATGTTGTTGCAAAGTTTGGTAGAGTTCGGATGGTTATGTTAGTCGTAATTTGATTTAAGCTTTAAACATTCGTGTGGCCGCCATTACGTTTCTGTCAATATGGTGGCGATATTAATCATGACACTGAGATGCCCTTTGCTAGTGCTATCTCTGTACCTAATTTCGTTCCATTCGGTTTCAGCGTGTTTGAATTAATAGGGGGAATCGATTCTGACACAAAGATGGCCGCCATCCACAAACTATTAGGTGAATGACCTATTAGATTGGTCAAAGGATGCTCCCTCCATAAAGGTATGTAGTTGCAAAATTTGGTAGAGATCGGATGATTAGGTTAATCGTAATTTGATTTAAGCTTTGAACATTTGTGTGGCCGCCATTACGTTTCCGTCAAGATGGCGGCGATATAAAACATGACACTGAGGTGCCTTTTGTTAGTACTACCTCTGTACCAAATTTCGTTCCATTCGGTTGCACCGTGTGCGAATTAATAGGGGGAATCGATTTTCACACAAAGATGGCCGCCATCCGCAAACTATTACGCTGATGACCTATTGGTTTGGTCAAAGAATGCTCCCCCCATAAAGGTATGTTGTTGTAAAATTTGGTAGAGATCGGATGATTAGGTTAATCGTAATTTGATTTAAGCTTTGAACATTTGTGTGGCCGCCATTACGTTTCCGTCAAGATGGTGGCGATATAAAACATGACACTGAGGTGCCCTTTGCTAGTACTACCTCTGTACCAAATTTCATTCCATTCGGTTGCACCGTGTTCGAATTAATAGGGGGAATCGATTTTCACACAAAGATGGCCGCCATCCGCAAACTATTACGCTGATGACCTATTGGTTTGGTCAAAGGATGCTCCCCCCATAAAGGTATGTCGTTGCAAAATTTGGTAGAGATCGGATGATTAGGTTAGTCGTAATTTGATTTAAGCTTTGAACATTTGTGTGGCCGCCATTACGTTTCCGTCAAGAGGGCGGCGATATAAAACATGACACTGAGGTGTCCTTTGCTAGTGCTACCTTTGTACCAAATTTCGTTCAATTCGCATTCACCGTGTTCGAATTGATAGGGGGGGACAGACATTCAGAGTACACACACTCACACACACACACAGACACACAGACACACACACAGACTCACACACACTCACACACACACATACACACACATACACACACACACACAGACACACATACACACACACAGACACACAGACACACACACAGACTCACATACACTCACACACAGACTCACACACACACATACACACACACAGACAGACACACTTTTTTCGCCCTGTGTTGATCTCATAAGTCTACTTTCATTTTTTGCAAAAATCGAAAGTAGGCTAAAAATGTTATCATCTGATTTATCCTATTTTTCCTCATATCACATATGTAATGTTTTTAACCTTCCTTCTTATAAGTGCAGGTTCAACAAACAACTGCAAATGAAACCCTTTTCTCTTGTAAGCGGCTTCGATGGTGTAGTTGGTAGCATGCTGAGCTTTTATGCCCAAGATCGCGGGTTCAAGCCCGGCCGAAGTCGTCAGATTTTTTAAGAACGTTAAAAATTTCTCATTATGCCTTCCTTCGGAGGGGAGTAAACCCGGCGGTCCCATGTCATAGATTTATGGCATCTAAAGGAATATTCCACTAATCACACATGTGTGAAGCTAAATTATAGGTTATTTATTTATTCGAGTCAAAAGCATTACAACATACACAGAGGGATGATACACAATATTAAAAAGGAATAATACATACAACTATGTCTCGAATTAGATTGTCTTCGCCCAGAAACGGGCCACTGTCACACCCTTTTCATGACCTTCCATTAACTCCTGTGTTGTGCAAGAACACGGGCACAGTTTACAGGAACACAGGTGTATCATGGTCTGTCTCTCCCCAAACTCACAGAGTTCTGATTCCTGTAGGTATCCCCATTTGTGGAGATTAACTTTGCATCTCCCAACACCACTCCGAAGTCTGTTGAGTGACCGCCTAGTTTCCCAGTTGTTGTTGTGGCCTGCCGGAAGCCTTTCCTTGGCCTTCATCCAATCTGGTGGTATGGTGGATTGCCATAGCTGTATCCTGGCTACTTCGGGTTTTGTAGTAGGCATCGATGTTGGTCGTTGAAGGTGGCATTTGACGGCAAAAGTAGGAACTACTTGAAAACATTAAATGCCTGCAATCCTTACTTGAACTAATACAGTCATCACAATTAACACCGGTTATCAGACAGAATATACACACACCCAAAGGTACACGGTGCTACATGACTGCGTTGTCGCAGCCCCTAAACTGAGGAACCAACCAACCCTTTCTCTTGTGTGTTTGAGTCTTCAATGTTTGGACTGGATTGATGCAGCACTCCATACCTCCCTGTCCTAGACTAATCGTTTCATCTCTACATAGCTACCACATTCTACATCTGAGACAATCTGTCAACATATTCTAACCTCCAACAATAGCGGCTTGGGTGTTGTAGTTGGTAGCATGCTGAGCTTCTATGCCCAAGATAGCGGGTTCAAACCCGACCGAAGCCGTCGGATTTTTTAAGAGCGTTAAAAATCCCTCAGTATGCCTTCCTTCGGTGGGGAAGTAAAGCCGGCGGTCGCATGTCATAGATTTATGGCATGTTAAAGAACTTTCCACTAATTACACCTCTGTGAAACTAAATTGTATAGGTTAAGAATGTAAACAACGCTCTTAGTTTGCTACGTTCGTTGCCAAGAGCCGACTGCGGTGGCGTCTAGTAGCTAAGTTCTGGACTAGGCCTAGCAGTCGTTGACGGTGGCGTTTGGCGGCAAAAGTAGGAACTACTTGAAATTTAAAGTCTGCAGTCCTCACTTGAATTGAAAACAGATTACACACACTAATACAGTCATCACAATTAACACCGGTTATCAGAGAGATTCTACACACACCCAAAGTACACGGGGCTACAAGACCGCGTTGTCGCAGCCCCTAAACTAAGGAACCAACCAACCAACCAACCTCGAACAATCACTGCAGTTCTTGTCCTCGACCTTTTCTTCCATAACTATGTTTGCCATTCCTAGGTGTCTTAATATGTGTCCTACCATGTGTTTGCAATCGCCAGAACCTGATCTTTATCATTCTCCTGTAACACTACATTTCAAATGCTTCTATTCTCCTATTTTCTGCTGCAACAACAGTTCAAGTTTCACTTCCTTATGACCCACGCTTAGATAAATGATTTCAAAATCACTTCCTAATAACTAAATCTACAAATCATGCCAACATACAGGCAAATGAAAGAGCAACTCAAACAGTTTGTCCCACAAGTGTTCAACTTGAGCACCATTCATCACACGGCACACATCGAGTCGATAGCCGAGTTCGTCCCAAACCTTGCTCAGTATCTCTGGAGTAATAGTTGCAACAACTGCTTCAATCCTGTTTCTTAAGTCGGTTAGGCCAGCTGGTAGCGGAGGCACATAAACATGATCCTTTACGAGCCCCCAGAGGTAAAAATCGCATGGCGTCAGATCGGGTGAACGTGGAGGCCATGCAAAACAAGGCCTGTCTTCCGGAACGTAATACGGAACGCACGATGCACTGTAACTGCAGATTCAGTCCTTGCGAACTGTAAAACAAAATAACTTTCTTCTCCCTAGTCGCCATCTTGGCTACTAGCGCTTCTAACGGAAGACTGAGGAACCAGTGCATGCACATGCGCACAGGTACGAACACTTGTAGGACAAACTGTTTGAGTTGCCCTTTCATTTGATGTATTATTTACAATCATACGTTAACTGTAATAAATACAGAATTACAAAGCCTTAAACCCCCGATATTACTGTAATTTTGATACACCCTGTATTACTTATCTGTTGAAATGCTTGCCTTGCCTGTGCCTATCTACTTTATCATTTTAAACGATTATGTCGACTTTATCTGGAGTCTGGCGTTACGTTACGGTGACGGGACGAAATGTACAGAGAATGCACTAAGGTGTGTGTCGTCATAGTACGATGTAGCAGCCGAGTACCAAGAAGGCAGTGCGAGAACAGAGTTTCGAGAAGGCAGTGCGAGAAAAATCAAGTAGGCAGAGAAGGAACAAAATAGAATCTTGAAACTCTGTTCGTGCACTGCCTTCTTGGTACTGGTCTGCTAGCATTTAAAAGGATATAAAGTCTAGTCTTTTTATATCCTCTTTGCATCAACCATCACTGGTTATTTTGTTTCCGAATTAACCAAAGTATTTGTATTTCCACCTGCCAATTTGACATCCACAGGGGTTAATGATTTATCTTAGTTGCGATCCATTATTTTTGTTTAACATTATTAGCCTACTTTCGGTTTTTGCAAAAAATGAAAGTAGACTTATGAGATTAACACAGAGCGAAAAAAAGTGTATATGTCTGTGTGTGTGTGTACTCTGAATGTCTGCCCCCCCCCCCCCCTATCAATTCAAACACGGTGAACGCGAATTGAACGAAATTTGGTACAAAGGTAGCACTAGCAAAGGACACCTCAGTGCCGCCATCTTGATGGAAACGTAATGGCGGCCACACAAATGTTCAAAGCTTAAATCAAATTACGACTAACCTAATCATCCGATCTCTACCAAATTTTCCAACAACATACCTTTTTGGGGGGAGCATCCTTTGACCGAACTAATTTATCATCAGCCTAATAGTTTGCGGATGGTGGCCATCTTTGTGTCAAAATCGATTCCCCCTATTAATTCAAACACGGTGAAACCGAATGGAAGGAAATTTGGTACAGAGGTAGCACTAGCAAAGGGCACCTCAGTGTCATGTTTTATATCGCCGCCATCTTGACAGAAACGTAATGGCGGCCACACAAATGTTCAAAGCTTAAATCAAATTACGACTAACATAATCATCCGATCTCTACCAAATTTTCCAACAACATACCTTTATGGAGGGAGCATCCTTTGACCGAACTAATAGGTCATCAGCCTAATCGTTTGCGAATGGCGGCCATCTTTGTGTCAAAATCGATTACCCCTATTAATTCGAACACGGTGAAACCGAATGCAACGAAATTTGGTACAGTGGTAGCACTAGCAGAGGGCACCTCAATGTCATGTTTTATATCGCCGCCATCTTGACGGAAACGTAATGGCGGCCACACTAATGTTCAAAGATTAAATCAAATTACGATTAACCTATTCATCCGATCTCTACCAAATTTTGCAACAGCATACCTTTATGGAGGGAGCATCCTTTGACCGAACTAATAGGTCATCAGCCTAATAGTTTGCGGATGGCGGCCATCTTTGTGTCAAAATCGATTCCCCCTATTAATTCGTACACGGCGAAACCGAATGGAACGAAATTTGGTACAGTGGTAGCACTAGCAGAGGGCACCTCAGTGTCATGTTTTATATCACCGCCATCTTGACGGAAACGTAATCGCGGCCATCCAAATGTTAAAAGCTAAAATGTAATTACGACCAACCTAATAATATAGCCTCTTTCAAATTTTGCAACAACTTATCTTTATGTGGGAAGCATATTCTGACCAAACTGCAAGGTCATCAGCCCAATAGTTTGCAGATGGTGGCCAAGTATGTGTGCAAATCGATTCCCCCTATCAATTCAAACACGGTGAAACCTAATTGAACGAAATTTGGTACAGAGGTAGCACTAGCAAAGGGCACCTCAGTGTCATGTTTTATATCGCCGCCATCTTGACGGAAATGGAATGACGGCCACCCAAATGTTAAAAGCTTAAATCAAATTACGACCATCCTACTAATTTGATCTCTACCAGATGTTGCAACAACATGCCTTTTTGTGGAAAGCGTCTTATGACTGACTACAAGGTCATCAGCCCAATAATTTGCAAATAGCGGCCATGTATGTGTGCAAATCCGTTCCCCACATCAATTCAAACACGGTGAAACCGAATTGAATGATTTTTTTTACAGAGGTAGCACTAGCATAGTGCACCTCATATTCATGTTTAATATCCCTATAGCACGTTGTATTTCAACAAGCTACTACAATCAACATTCAATTATACTCCTTGAAAAGGACAAAGAGTTATAACAATACCCATGCATTTAGGAGAAAGTAGGCTATATGTTCTTTACTGAACATCTTGTTTGTTGATTTTCATCCTGAATTCTTTCTGAAAAATTTGAATCCATACCATTTAAAATCTCGTTCAAATCCTCTGGTAATAATAATTATATCGTATTGTGCCCGTTTAGACCGGAGTCCTCACGACCACATATGCATTTTACCAAGAATCAGTCAGCACGAGAGTCAAAATATCCCGGGGCGCCAGATGGGTTAAAGCTAATCGCAAAAACGACATCAAATGAAAAAAATGCTTTACTGATTTTTGGCTCAATGCAACAATAAGGATAGAAGGAGATTCAACTGGGCATAACACATCACGTAAAATTATCTCATTTTATTCTGAATTTAAAATTGACTGCAAAATAAAATGCTCAAAGCAGCATCATTCATGTGTGGCGACCCACATTACTATTTACACAATGTACAGAAATTTTCCAACACATTGGACAATTATTTTTGGAGACACAAGTCTGATTATCAGTCCTGTAGACTGTGTTCCAAAATTATATCCATTATTTATGATTAAATCCAGTTCAAATTTAATTGTCTTCACTGGAAATACTGTAGTTCACTGGTTGAATTTTTACATAATATTAACACTCGTAGAATAATTGTTCATAGAATTTTTAACTTTCACTTATTTTTCCAGTTTCAAAAAATATTATCAAAAAATATTATTATCTCTGAATCAACACAAATTATGTACACATATTAATAACAACATCTGAAAAGTATCTGACCTTTGAGCATAGCATCGAAGAACTGTGCGAAGCACAACAAAATTAATTGTTCTTCTGACATTAAACGTTTCGAGAAGTGACTCGATTATGAACTTCAAGTTCCTAACAAAATATATGATTTCTGAATCATCAACTTGATCAATAAATTGTTGGACCATTCAACTATTCGATTTTCCACTTGGAATCATTATTAAGAAAAATATTTATATTTGTGGCCGTTTTAGTAACTTTCACAACTTGCAATTCTTGAACAGAATGCGGAAATAAGAATTGTAGCTTCATAATAAATTCATTTAGTTCATGACACTAGAATTGAAAACATCCTTCAAATTATTCGTGGTTATAGAATTATTTTTAAATTGGCAGTGGCCCATTCTATTATTTTTATAAGAACACAATATTCCAACAACAACGGCAAAGGTCTTCCTCTGAAGAAGAATAAAATACTATCATGACAAATCCGGGTTCTAGCAAAATCAAAGTCTTAACGGAATCCGTAAACAAGGTTGAAATAAGAACTGATGGTTTTTAAGAAATTATCTTTGGGTCATTCATACGACGCAATGTGTAGTTCCAATACTCCTTCTTTAACACTGAGTCATCGAACCTGCTATTTGATTGATGCTCAAATAAAAACCTCCTCATTCCTGCGACTTAAACATGCGCACCTGGGAATGGCATTTCAACTACTCCACACACATAAATTTTCTTCCCAAAATTTATACAATAAATCAAGCCTCTGCTTATTATCAACACTGGAAGATTTATAAACTTACAAGTTTATTTTATTTTACCATTCAGTTCAAATCGTGAAGTTACCACACTTATGATACTCTCTATTTCACTTTCGAATGTGTATCTACGTCATGATTTTATATAAATACAAAAATATCCTAATTGATACAAATATCATTTGCTTCCCGTTTTATGCCTCTCCGTGTTATCTGAAAAATATACTTTGCTCATTGGAATATTAACTGTTCAACCAGAACTGTAATGTTGGTTGAATGCGGGCTTGCGCTAACCACTATCCTTCGGAAAATCACCTGTTCCAAACTAGAAATGATTAAACTACTTCATAAGCTCTCTCTCAATGAATGTGATTATTAGAAAATATAAGATCCAAGAATTATTTAGAAAAGTTATGAAAATCATTATTATTATTATTATTATTAGTGGATTATTATTATTATTATTATTATTATTATTAGTTATATTATTGCAAATGTGTTTAATTATTATTTCATTATGTGAGAATCCACATGTTCGATTCTTCAAATATGGATAAAATATCCATTTCTCAACAAATAATTATTAACTTTTACAGTTACCTCGGCTGATTACCGTGATTATCAAAAAAATATGAAACATTCAAATAAATGCTCGTTATGCTCGGTCATCGATCCTAAACTGTTCTGAGTGCTGAAAATACTCAGAATAACTCTAATATGTCTTGCGTAAATCATTGCAAGATTTAAATACGAAGAAAAACAAATGTGTTGGTCAATTGCAGAAAATGAGTTTGTTCCAATTAGCTAGGCACAATATAAAATTCAAATGTGGCTTACATTTCTCGTTGGTCTTGAAGCGTAGTGAACCTGGTCTGTACCAGATTTATCCAGATACATGCCCTATTGGACACGCACGTCTAATCCTTGTATCGGCCGCCATTATATACCCACAATCTGTCTAACACGACATAGTGGAAATATTTCTTGAAGTTTGAAGTAACTGCTGATCCATTTTAATATTGGCTTCAATGAAATCCATAGCAGTTCGCTTAAATGGGGTCAGATCTAAATGATCTATTCTCAAATACGTCAGTTGTAACATAACTCACGGTAGGCTAATCTTTTCAGTACAAGAAAACACTGACAGTCCAAATCAATCAACGGCTGTTCTGAAGATCGTTCCCTGGGCATGGTTTATCACCATCTATCATGCGCGAAGCAACTTATAGTTTCCCTTTGTCGGCTTATGAACAACACCGTGATAGACTGGCCTTCAATATACTGAAAGATCGGAGTGGTTATCAAGTTACAATTTATGAAACTGACTAATTGGATTAAAATATCCAAGTATTGAATTATTATTACTGGACTGTGACAAAGTACTTTCTAGACAAAGTCTAGCATGTGTCCATATAGAAATAAAGTATTTCACCAGTGTCCGTAGAAAAATAACAATCACCTTAGTGATTCACTCTACCGGAAACTTACTATGTTCCACATATATCGTAGCACTTTTGTGACTATCACAATTTAAAGATATCTTCTGCGTAGATCCGGCAACCATGTGCCTTGGCTCAACGTAGCAGCAGCACCTTGTCACGCAAGAGCTTGGTTCGAAGTGAGCTGATGTTGCTTGGGCCGGTCGGCTTTTATTCAAAACGGTCGGGTCCACGCTGGATCACGCTGAAATCTGGAAATCCTCATATCTCCGGTGTCTCTGGTCCGATTCGCTTGAGACTAAGTGCATTCTCTTTCATTTGGCCGTGCCAGTAATCTGATCCAAGTCTCAAGTCTCTACTCCATGGCTAACTATTTAATCAACAAATAGTCTCGACCTCTGCTACTACTTGCTACGTCACTTAACATGTTCTTGGCTGCACAAAGTTTCCATTCCATTCTAGAAGTAATGTAGCGCGATATTCAAATATCTCAACTTTCAAAAGCGGCTGTAGCCTTTCCCTTGATATCTAGGTGTCTGAATCTTGGAATACCCATTCCTAGAGTTGGGCACAGTATGGCCTCGGATGCCGGGTGCATGATTTGTTATTTGACACCCAAAGGGTAGCTTGCATGTCGAATTTCGCTGTTCCTTGAAGCACTATGAAAGTCAATGAGGTTAGATATCTAAGCCCCTTGAACACTACAGCGCTTTCTAGTAGAGAAATGAGGAACTTTGTGTTGGCGGAAAATCCCGAGATTATTATCATTTCAAATGTTCTTGTCGACTTCGTCGTTATGCTTGGGTCTACCGTTATGCTTTACGGGTACGGTTATGGCGTATATGACGTCATCATGTTGTTCAGTGCATATGCTCCGAGTCTGAGTTTCCTCCTGGGAGACGGCGAGTACGTGACGTCAGACAGGAAAACATGGTGACTCCTAAAGAGGTGTGCAAGATGTCAGACAGGAATACAGGGTGACTCCTAAAGAGATGTACACGATGTCAGATAAGAATACAGGCTGACCCTTAACGATGTGTACAAGATATCAGACAAGAATACAGGGTGACTTCTAAAGAGATATACAAGACGTCAGATAAGATTACAGGGTGACTCCTAAAGACGTGTACAAGATGCCAGATAAGAATACAGGGTGACTCCTAAAGAGGTATACACGGTGTCAGACAGGAATACAGGCTGACTCCTAAAGAGGTGTACACGATGTTACACAAGAATACAGGGTGGCTCCTAAAGAGATATACAAGACGTCATATAATAATACAGGGTGACTCGTAAAGAGGTGTAAAAGATGCTAGATAAGAATACAGGGTGACTCCTAAAGAGGTGCACAAGATATCAGACGAGAATACAGGGTGACTCCAAAAGAGATATACAAGACGTGGTATAAGTATACAGGGTGACTCCTAAAGAGGTGTACAAGATGACAGATAAGAATACAGGGTGACTCCTCAAGAGATATACAAGATGCCAGATAAGAATACAAGGTGACTCATAAAGAGGTGTACAAGATGGCAGAGAAGAATACAGGGTGACTCCTAAAGAGGTGCACAAGATATCAGACGAGAATACAGGGTGACTCCTAAAGAGGTGTATAAAATGTCAGACAAGAATACAGGGTGACTCCTAAAGAGGTGTACAAGAAGTCACACAAGAATACTGGGTGACTTCTAAAGAAATATACAAGATGTCAGATAAGAATACAGGATGTCTCCTAATGAGGTGTGCAGGATGTCAGAGAAAAATACAGGGTGACACTTAACGAGGTGTACAGTATGTTAGATTCAATTCAAATACAGGGTGACCCCTAAAGAGGTTTGCAAGATATCAGATTCAAAAATTGAGTGACCCTTAAAGAGTTGAAAAGACGGCAGACTCAAATACAAGGTGACCTTTAAAGAGGTGCCTGCGCGGGAAGCCGAAGTTAATGGGTAATGGAGTCTTCGCTCGATGCCCTCCTGAGCCTTTCAAACATGTGTAGCATTTGTAGCATAGTCATTTGAAATGATATAGTGTCTAGTCTTTCACACTGACTGTATTTTTTTTGCCATTATGAACACGACCTACTGAATTCAAATGGGTTCTTTGACATGCCAACATCGTATGACATGGTGTCGTAATTTTTGCCACCTTTCAAAAATCACTTACCACGGCCAGAAGCGAACCTGTAAGCTTGGGGTTGGTAGTCCGACGCTTTGACCACTCACCCACCGTGGCTAATCGGCTAAGATGACAATGTCATCAGTAAATCTCAGACTTGAAATTGTTTCTCCTCGAGTCTTTACTTCTACGTTTCTCTAATGTCCTTCTTTGCTTGTTCAATGTATGGATTGAAAAGTATGTGTGATAAGTTGCAGCATTGCCTTACAACTTTCTGAATACACCAGTTGATTATAACGTTGATTAAATAATTATTTGTATTTCCTAGTGTATTACCATCACCCCCCAGGGGCTCACATCTAAAGGGACGTGGATTAGTGACTACGGGGCCCCAGCTGATTCCGTCATTCCTTCCACTTACTTGTGCCGGGCTCCTCTCTGTCTTCTTTCCTGTCGACCTCACTTGTTCAAATCGTGCTCTCTTCCGACCCTGATGGTATTAGGGTGTCCGAGGCCTAGGGAGTCTCTTCCTTTCCCACCTTAATTGGCCCTTGTCTCATCTTTTCTGATTCCCTCCTTCTGCGAGGGGTCAGCCATCTTTTTCTTTTCATGTTATCTCCTGCCTTCTGCTCAAGGCCCTCAAGGAGGCAGGGTGTATGTAGCCCCACCACTTTTGGTGCATCCTAGATATTGCTACACCCTCAGGGGCTCACGGCTGGAGAGTTTGGGAGTTGGCGATCCCAAGGGATTCCTGAGCTGGTTCCGTTTTCCCCTTTTGTCCCTTACCTTTGGGGCGGACCCTCTCCTCTTTCACGTTCCTATCTGCCTTTCATGGCTCTCCCTCCTTCCAAGTCCCTCAATACGCATTCTTCGAGGGTTGAGGGCATTTCTTTTCCTCCTGTCCTTTATTTGCCTTATTCTCCTTTAGTTTTCCATTTCTTCTTCTAGTAGCCTATGTAGGTTAGTAGTTAGTTTTAGTTTTAATTTTGCATTTTCATTTTCATTTTCACGATCACCCAAACCATCTGGGGCCGATAACCTAGATGTTAGGCCCCTTAACACAACAATTATCATCATCATCATAATCATCATCATCATGTATTACCATCACTGCTTTCTATACTTACTTACTTACTGGTCGGCGCTACAGTCCCTGAAGAACCTTGGCCTCCTTTATCACCTGCCTCCATTAATCTCTATCTTCCGCCTTCCTTCTCCAGTTCCTGATTCCCAGACTCCTAAGGTCGTCTTCCACATCATCTATCCACTGTCCTCTGGGACTTCCTCTTCTCCTCCTTCCATCCGGTCTTTGTGTAAACACCATTTTGACACTACGTGATTCTGGCATTCTCTGTACGTGTCCTGCCCATCTTATCCTCCCCAGTTTAATTTTCACCACAATATCTGCCTGTCCGAAGAGTTCCTGTAGTTCCACATTTGTACTTATTCTCCAACCTTTCTCCTCTCTCACTGGCCCGTATATTTTCCTCAAGATCTTCCTTTCCCATCTTCGCTGCCAGTCTTCGTCTCTTCTATTCAGTACCCAACCTTCCGATCCATACATATCCACAGGTCTTAGTATTGTAATGTAAATTTTTACTTTAGTATTCCTACTATCATTTCTGGATTTCACGGCTTTCTAGGTTCTGATGTAATTAGTGACTGGGAACATCTCTCGTCGGCACCTGTGTCTTAAGTACCAATTGCAAATCAACGACTAATAGCTCTAACAATAGCCTCATGATCGATGGAAATAATAAACTACAATTGGCAGAATTAATTAGTGATATGTTACATTGTCTAGTTTCATTGTAATTGACGACACATAAGCTATACATCCTTTATCTCAAGGTTAAATTTAAAACAATACGTCAATATAGGCTATAGATTTACAAACTGAGCCGCAACTTTTCCTCTCATTAAAAGCCTTACATCGACATCGATTTCGCGTCTACCACAAGCTGTCGTGAAAATTGTTATCAATGGACGACAATATGAGAGCCACTTAACGTTTATTTTTTTATTCTAATATCTGTGGAGATTTATTAGAATCGGTGTCATTCATCTGAAGAAAGTTATCCAATTAGTGCTATGTGACAAATGATGAACACCTTCACTCGCGGTTTTGCCTCATCGTTTCTGCCCTTGAAGCTGAAAACCTGATCGTCTGAAACACATTAATTTTCAAACATTGGAATTATTGCTTTCGAATGTGGTCTGACTTGAATATAAACTTGGCAAACCTGCTCGCTCGCATATATCAAGACACCTACTCGAGAAGATGCGCCAAGGGATTGAAACATGGACGCGATAGTAAGATATGCCTGCAATAACAAGGCAATAATGACCCCAAACTCCTTCAAAACAAATGTAAATGCTGATACTTTAGGCCTATAATTACCTCGAGGTATAGTGAATAAGCAACAATTGACTTGGTCGGAAAAGTGGAATTACACTATTTATTACAATTGACCTACATCGAAACTAGCGATGTAGCATCAATACAAGAAGCCCACTAACTTATTTTGTACTATTTAAATACTAACGGTGTTCACCAGTGGCGTACGCAGAATTTTCTTTTAGGGGGGTGTTTCAATTATATAATAGAGTAATTGTGTACATTATTAAAGCGCAGATGACCTTGCTGTTCCGCCCCATAAAACGACAGTCGTCATCATCATAATTAAAATGATATTTCGATTAATATTCATTAAAAAAACAATAATTAATTAACCGTTCTCTTTGCATGAAAACTATTTAAGGCCTCATTATTTTCTCGTCACAATAAAAGAATGAAATCAAATATAAGAAATATGGAAGACAGTAACTAAATATCTAAACAAACGATGCAGTGGTATCATCATGACAATAGTTACGTGGTTGCTTAAAATATTGATATTATGTGAGAGAGAAATAATGTTTTGCTCTCCGTGTTCCCACTGCCATTACTATTGACTCTCAAAATCTGCCTTTCTCGGACTTTATCTGTATCATTAATTGGAATAAATTGCAGAGAATTACTGAATTATCTGTAACGAAAGGGACACACAATTATAGCAACCCGAAGCGGCGTGAGAAAGGTTACTGATCACACACCTTAACAGCAAAACTGATCCATGGCCAGCTCCAACACTGAAGGAGGAGTCTCGCTGCGAGTAGATTGCAGAACATTTACCAAGTGAGGAAAGAGATCACTTTTAAAATATATACAGGAGTAGGGAACCCCAATAGCGGCAGCGTAAACCAGGTGATAGGTGGGATAATATAAAGATTCAAGTAAAGAAATGTCTCTGGGGGGAGGGGTTTAAACCCTAACTCCACCCCCCCCCCCCCCCCATTCTCCCCCTCCCAACCCGTTGGTACGCCACTGGTGTTCACCCAAACTAGTGATAAGACTTCACTACACATTTTCTTATTACAGTATAGCCATTCTTAATGAATTGTGTATCACGGCCACGAGGGCAGTTGCAGCTCAGAACATTAATCAACAACCATCATTTCTCTGAGAAAATGACTCCAGAACCAAGAAATCATGGACAGAAAAATAGAGGAAAATTTCCAGTGCCCAGATGAAGAAATAAAACAAGAATTGCAGCCGGTAATTGAGCTTATTGGGCACTGATAAAAATCCTCAAAGCGCGCAGTCTCAGTAGAAGATCAAAGGTGACAGTGTACCGAACAGTTATAAGACGAGTGGTAATGTACGGCTCTGAAACATGGACTATGGCCGTGACAGAAGAGGAGCTTTTGAGAAGATAGGAAACGAAAATACTGAGGAAGATTTATGGAGCAATGAATGAGGTAGGAAGATGGAGAATACGGAAAAACAAAGAATTGGAGAAACTATATGGTCATCCTGATATAGTTTCGGGAGTAAATAGTAATAGGCTAAGCTGGCTGGGGCATGTGGAGAGAATGGCAGGTGATAGAGTAGTTAAACAAGTAGTTCCGTGAAGAACTAAATAGCCTATTTTCATATATCCTACTAATATCAATTGCCTCTATCAACATACTGAACCCTTGCAAAGAAGCTTATGAGACTCAGTTTCGGGGGGTGTAACAGTCCATATCGTAAGTTGTTGTTAAAGCGCTTCATTAACATGCAGGGTAACATATAACAAAATAACATGCAGGAAAAAGTGAAGCCAGGGTTATAACAAATGAATTTAATGACAGATCATCTTATTTACAAAATGAATTAACAAACAAACTTCCATAATGACTCCCACTGAATAAATTAAATTTGCCAAAACTAGGCCAAATCTCAGGAGAGATTATTACTCGGACCAAGTGTCCAAAAGAAATCAACAATAATGACAATGAATGCGCGAGTGCTGTTCTACATGCTTCACGATGAGTACAATTGAATGCATGATTCGTCATCATCCGGAATAAACTTTCAGAAGACGAATCCGCATTACTTAGAGCTAGACAGACGCAGGGAACAACTATACAACACTTAAAACTAAACCGACACTTCCTATACTTAAAATAAACAACACAATAATTTCCGCATGAAATTGGAATCAAAACTGCCGTAGCAAAATATTACTGCCTGAAATTAGGACTTCTCACAAATCAACACAAGTAAGTTAACACGTGACCAACAAAAGAAATACACATATGACCGCCGTCATTTTTACAAGTATACTACCACTACACCACACGGGTGTCACATACTAAATTACATGAACTGAGTCATAGAACAAATCACTAGGCTCAAAGCCAACATTTACATCATTAACACAACATTCCATCCATACGACATGCAATAATCCGTCACAAACATGGCGAACTCCCCAATTAATTATGGTTCAAAATAACCATCACAAAAGAACAGGTTTGCTAAATGAAAGCTTAAAGGGGCCAGTCAGACAACAGGACTGCCTGACAAAATAAGTCACCAGGCTAGACGGGCGATTCGTGGAACTCTGCATATCTGTCAACCCACGTGTCAAAATAACCTCGACCTCCCAAGGCACGGGATCGAGTCTCGAAGAAGCATGCCCCAAAGCACAATAATACGTGTGTGTGTGTCAGAACAAAATATATCTCAGCATTTCCCCTAGGAAATCCAAGAATCAGCATATGGACAAGGAACAGCGGTCTCCTCGGAGCACCCTGCCTTTCCATCAAAATACAACAACAACAAAATATGAGGGTGGTAGGACCTCAACCCCTCTTCACGTAGAATCAAAACACACACCTGACACGATAACACACACAGAATCACACGTATGGGTTTGACAGACCCTTAAAAAATGACATAAATATTTTCCACCAGCTGGCGCCTCCGTTCTATGCCTGTGACTATCGAACCTGAAAAGGACTAAAAAAAAATCTAAACAAATTAGAACTAAAGTGTTCTACAATTACATCTTAAATTGTTGCGCTCGGCAACCCTAATATGAATAATAACCTGTTCAGCAAACATCTTACAGTAATTACCTCCCTTTCCTATCAAAAATATGAACTTTAATAAAGCACCACTTATCGAATGTAACGGGTTTCGCATTCGCATGGATAAAATCACGTACACGCGCCGTGTAAACTAAATATGACTCCAAAGAAAAATAATACACAACAAACAACTTTGGCCACGCGCCAACGTACATTTAAAACATTTAGTGTCGGTGCAAGAAAAACAATCTAAAACAAGAAAAAGAAGAAAATGAACTATTTACAAAGTTCCCCCGCCGTATCTAACTACATATTGAATAATCAATTTTCGTACATCACCGTATCAGCTTGTAGAACATAACTTCCATCTCGGCTCAATTCCCTACGGGAAATTAGCCCTCCATCGTTGTCTTCGTAGAAGCGTTGGACATCACTCCGGCTCCTGACCACCCGTCGGACATCTTGGTGTAGTCTCCTCGACAGAAAAGTTCGATGTTATTATAAATTGGCTGGCTATAATCGCTTGTGAGTTATTAATTTCGCCCACGATTGTCCTATGCGATTAATCAACGAAGATTCCCTAGCTCTCGCTTACACACGCACCATACAACACTCGAAAATACAATAAAAATTTACATGAACTATACACTTCAAACCCATCGTCACTGGCTTGACAATACATGTTTTAAATCTGACCGTCTCGCAGTCGTTATCTCGCTCGGTAATCTCTACTGCTCTTGTGAACCTTCGCTTGCGTTGAGCGCTAATTGAAATGTTACTCAAGTCTTGCCCCTAAGAGCTGAAAATAGTTGTCTTCAAAATAAATATTTTAGAGTACTTTAAAATCGCCACACAAACTGGCGTGAAGTTAGCTCACCAGAGCTCAAAACGATTGACTTCAAATAATATTAGAGCGTTAAAATCACTACACAAACTGGCGTGAAGTTAGCTCACCAGAGCTCAAAACAGTTGCCTTCAGATAAAATTAGAGCTTTAAAAATCACTACCAAACAGGCGTGAAGTTAGCTCACCAGAGCTCCAAACAGATAGACATCAAAACAGCGTCTCGTCGATCAATTTATTGGAAACTGACAGAGTGAGGAGGAGTGGGGTGAATTAAGAAAAATTTTCTAGAGTTTTCATCTCACACACATGGGACTAGTGTCAATCTTCATCATATAATTCAAACGTCTCAGCACACTCATGCGGAGATATTTCGGATCGGCGGTTCTTTAGATAATCAATTCCGCGCGCTTTTTTTTACCAGTGACGCCACCCATCGCGTTGTTTTGGCTTGGTCTCATCTGATTGGGTGATTCAATCGTAGGTCGGTTGCAAGAAACTCGTGACCCTCCTCTCATGACTCCAATTCTGGTGCATGTTGTTACACAATTTGGCCTTGAACTCAGCTTACCCGGCCGTCCTCAAGAATAGCTACAAATCTCTGTTTCTGTGGCAATCATTGCAACACACTAACTTGCCTTCCTCTTTGTCAACTTCCACAAGTACTGCCTGGGCCGCAGTAATAATAATAATAAATCATGAATACTTATTTTTCGCAGATTAATAAGGGTTCATTTATCCTCAGCAAGGTTTTGAAATTCGAAGCAAGTGATTGATTTGGATTTCAAAAACAATATCCACAGTAGTAACAACAACATCTCTTTAGTACCTCGCTCAGCTGCTCGAGTGTACACTCCACTGACCCAATTAGTGTGCGCGCTCCTTGCCGGAATGTCATTCATAAGTCTCGCTAGACCTCCCCTTCTCCTCACGTGATTACCACTCCTGTCGTCTCAGCTGTCTTGTTGTTTACAAATAAAGCACGCTCTCCCCCAGGTGCTCCACGGCCACGTACATTTGAGTGTGGGCTCTCAAATAAAATTCTGCAATAATGATTCTGCACACATAATCCTGCTTATTCATCAAATGGTTCTCTTCTGTAATATGGTTTAAAGTTGGCGCTATTGAAGACGGATTTAGCACCAGTGCTCACTTCTTCAAGTCTGTAAGCATTGTTACGCAGATTCTTAATGACACGGAACGGGCCAATAAATTTTGGACAGAATTTTGCAAATACTTTGTTTTTGGGATCAGATATCGGTGGTCTGCGGACAAGTACTAGTTCTTGTTCCGGTAATTCCCGGTGAAACTTCTTTCCTCTGTACCTTCTCAGTCTTCGGTCCGCTTGGTTCCTCATGTGCTCTCTCGTTCGCTGAATTCGCAACTCATGCGCTAATAGTGGATCCCTTGGACATGGAATAATCTTGTCCCAAGATCTCTCTGGCAACCTGTTGTGGTGTACAATTAGTGGGACTTGACCCGTCGACTCGTGCTTAGTGGTGTTCATGCACATCTCAATATCTCCTACTTTGTCAACCCACTTATTATGATCGTTAGGAATCATTACTCTGTAGTACTTGGCAACACAGCGAATCGTTCTCTCGCTCGGATTCCCACAAGGATGACGAATGCTCGAAAATATATGTTTTATCCCTAGGCTCTCTAGAACTTGCCTAAAAACATTGCTCGTGAAATAAGTACCATGGTCTGATAAAATGGATTCCGGCTTCCCAAGCATCGGAATAACTTTGTTCTGAATTCTACTGAGGACTTGTTTTGATGTCGTCTTCTGGATTGGACATAACACTACCATCTTTGAAAATGCATCGACACACACCAGTAGGTGTCGGCATCCACGTTTCCCTTTAACCAGAGGGCCAAAACAGTCGATAGTGAGCATCTCGCATGGTTTTTGAGGTAATAGTGGTCTTGGAGGTTGTTTCATAATGAAGTTGTTTGGTTTAGTGCGCTGGCACGCGTCACAAGTTCTTATTACTTCTACAATGGTAAATCGCATCTTAGGCCAAGTAAAAGTCTCCCCTATCGTAGCATCTGTCTTGTCCGTGCCGATATGTGCTAGGCTCTCGTGGACATGCCACGTCAATCCTCTCTGTAGTGATGCTGCAACTAGGATTCGCAGTTTGGTATGATGCTCATCCACGTACTTATGCAAAAGGTTATTTAAGTAGTGAAATCTCGCTTCTTTAGCACGGGCTTCTCGGTATTCAGGTGAATCTGGTTGTAATTCCTTCCTGTAGAACTTGATCATCATCATCATCCATGGGTCTGCTTCTTGTTCCTTCCGACTTTCCTTTAGTTTCTCCAAAAACTCACGAGCCTTAGGTGTTAGTGTTATATGGTGAACTTCCGCTGTTATCTCGTTCTCATCTTCAGGATACCTGCTCAAGGCATCTGGTATGATGTTCATCCTTCCAGGGCAATGCTCTATTGTAATGTCAAACTGCTGTATGTAGATGGACCAACGCGTAACTCTCTCACTTGCCATTGCCGTCTTGAATAGAAATGTCAGTGCATGGTGGTCGGTTTTGACAATAATGGAATAACCGAAAATCATCTTGCGCCATTGTTGAAGGGAATATAAAATCGCCAGCAGCTCAAGCTCCGTCACAGTGTAGTTCCTCTCGTGCTTCCTCAATTTACGACTCGTAAATGCCAAATATGATCTCTTCTTGGGTTCTTCAGCGTCCTCTTGGTACAGCATAGCACCGATTCAAATCAATGAAGCATCTGCTTGAATAATAAATTTCTTCTCGAAGTCTGGATACCCTAGCTTCACACAGTTCTCCAGTAAGTCTTTCGTAGCTCTAAAAGACCTGTCGCACTCCTCATTCCACGACCATCGATTTGACTTCTTTAACATCTCTTGCATAGGTGCTACTGTTTCCGTGTATCCAGGACAATTCTCTTTGAAGAAACCTGTCACTCCCAAAAACGCTCTTACATGTTTGACTTTAGTTGGTGTGGGAAATTTCTTGATTGCATCAATTTTCGCTGGATTAGGTCTCACGCCCTCAACATCAATTATATGACCCAAATACAGAATCTCGCTCTGGCAAAAGTGTGATTTCTTTAGATTAATTTTGAAGTTCATGGTTCTCAAGTTATCCAGAAGTTTGTTTAGGTTTACCAAGTGTTCCTCCATTGTTTCAGATGCAATTAATATGTCGTCAACATATCTCGTGGTGAAGCTCTTGACCTCCTCCGTCAGATTCCTATCTAGTGCTCTTATCAGTGCACATCCAGCTGTTTTTACACCAAAGGGCATGCGAGACCAGATATAACTTTGGTTATCGAATAAAAATCCCGTCAATAGTTGGAATTTTTCTTCAAGTTCAAGATGGTGGAAACTATTTGTCAAGTCGACGCTCGAATAAATCTTCTTCCCACGGAAGCCCTTCAAAACATCCTTGATCCTAGGTGCTTGGTCATGCTCAACTAGCAGTTTACTGTTCAAAACTCGCGCGTCTAGGCATAACCTAATTGATCCATTTGGCTAGCCACAGCCAATATTGCGTTTAGGTACGGGGTTGCTGCTTTTCTTATCATGCCAGAATCGAATAAATTACTAATGATGTCCTTCACCTGAGAAAAATGTTTCTCTGGGATCGGGTACAATTTACTTTTAAATGGGGTCCAGTCAGTAACTTGCATGGCATATTGGAAATTTAAAACTTTTCCAGGGACGGTGTCGAAAGCTCCTTTATGAAATCTCAAAATTTCTTCCAGTTTTCTTCTATCAGGTTCCCCTACTATAGCCTCCTTAAGCCGCTCCTGAAGTAGAATTTCAAATTTGGTTCCGCTAATTCCTTCTTCCGCCAAATGTACCCAAAGTTCCTGCGAAATATCTCGGCTGTCAATTTCAACCACTGCTGTCTGGTTTACTCGTTCCGCCGTCAAGTTCTTATCTCTGATCATCTCATTAGTGCATTCTTCAATGACCCAAGTATTCGCCTCTCTCTCCAGTGGGCTTTCTTCCATGTTTAAACCCAAGTGATTCAACCCCTCAACTTGTTTGAAACTTACAGTGTTGTTATGTAAGTCAATTACAGCATGAAAATCACAGATAAAGTTGGCTCCCAAAATTATGTTATAATTCATCTTCGGTATGACAATGAATGTTTGCGAAAATGTGTGGTTCAGTATTTCCAGGTCTAAATATGCTTGCTGCTTACAACTTATGGTCTTGTCAGGAATGACCCCTCTGACTTTCATTAACGGTACAGGCATAATTGGAACAGTTTGTTTACTTCTGATTTCTTTTACCAATACCTGTGTGACTAAGCTCACCTGGCTACCTGTGTCAATTAAGTATCTCACCCTCATACCTCCAATATGTGCGTAAATAATCGGCAATTGTCTGATGGCATTTTCTCGGTCCTTCACCACTTCCTCCAGGAAATCGTCCGGGAATGCTACCCACTCTTCTATGTTAGCCACAATCAGCTCTTCCCGCTCCCGGGCGTCCTCCATTTTCAGGCTATCAGGTTTTGGTTCATTTGAGTTTTTTTTTTTATCCCGGGACCCATTCGTTGAGTTCCGCCGGTTGTCATCGCACCTCTCCTGCTGCCGTAATAAGCTTTCCGCCCCCTCTCCTTGGTGATTATCCGGGCTCTGCCTATACGCCATTGCACGTCCCCACTTCTCTTTCTCCGTCTCTTCGGCGTTTAATTGATCTAAATACTTCTGCGATTCGACGTACCGCTCATCCCAATTGTTGCGATAGTCTCCCCGATTATCTTGGCGATAGTTCCTCGTGTTGTTCCACCTGCCATCTCCATTCCTTTGGTAAGGTCTACCCTGCCTTTGGTTTCCCCTCCAGTTGGTGTATTCTCGCTGGTACGTCCATTGATTTTGCTGGTTCTGATTGTTTTGATTATAGTTATCTCGGCGATTCTGAAAATTTCGATTATTCTGGTTGAATTGATTTCGGCCATCATAGTCTTGCCGTCTCGGTGTAAACTGCGTTCCCGTAGATTGGGTTTTTGTTTGGTTCCCCTGGTTGTGACTAGTTTGGTGTCCCTGAACCACTTCTGCCGTGTTGACACATTCCGTGTTTCTTCTCCCTGTCTGTGGACTAACCATACTTGTCTCGTCTAAATGGTGGAGTAACTCTTCAGCCTGCACTGCGGTCTTAATATTTCCGGCTACTAACAGCTGTTGAATATTCATAGGAAGTTGTTTCCCGATGGTTAGAACCATGTTTTCTTCACTAGGGGGGTCGTCAAAATCGCGGAATTTAACCAGCTGTTGGCTAAAAAATTCTGAAAATCTGGTAGGATGCGTGCTGTGATATTTTCTAGTGTACAGATCCATTCTTAATTCCTGCTGCAAAGAAGGACTCCAGAACTTCTTTAAGAACGCTTCCCTGAATTGTGCCATGTCGGTGAATGTATATTTAAAACTCAAGAACCAGATTAAGCTTGGGCCCTCTAAAAACTTTTCCACAAGTCGCAACTGTTTTGCGGGACTGATATGTTGATCGTTAAAATAGTCATCCAACTGACGTAAGAAGGCTTTGGGAGTGGTTCCTGTGTGCTCCCTGAATTTATCGGGTTTGAAATCATTCCCCCTAATGACCTGAATCACTTGGGCAGGTGCCAAGTCGGGTTGCAGTGTGGACGTCTCTCCCCTGTACTGTTGGAATGCGTTGCTCGTTAATTTAGGACTTTGACCTCGGCTGTTATCCTGAGCCAACTTCAAGCCCTCCGGACTTCCAATGCTTCCCTGCTTGCCTACTGCATTTTCTGCCGAAAATAATGTTGCGTTCTCTAATGACTTGATTTCATTTTTAATTATGAGATCTGTGTGTTCTTGGAGTTTGGATTTTACGTTTTCCTCCAAAGTCTGCATTCTCGAATTGTATTCACCTAAGCGCTTTAAAATTGTCAGCCTGTCTTCCTTCGTTTCGTTGACCTGCTGCTCCCAATCTCTTCGGATCCTGCTCTTCAAACTGCTAATTTTCTCTTCGCTCCTTTCCTGATTCTTTTCTAGCTCCTCTCGTATTTGTTCTTGTGTTTTAACTAATTGTTCTCCGACCTCTTCTCTTATAACCTGCTGGGTTTTAATTAATTGGTCTTCCAAATTATCCTGATTTTTTATGAGCTGTTCCCCTACCTCTTCTCGTATTACCTGCTGGGTTTTAATTAATTGGTCCTCTAAGTTTTCACGCAAGTGCATACGTTCTGTTTCGGTTTTGATCTCGAGTTTATCGATTTCCTTTATTAATTCAAGTACGTTGCTGTCGACTGAATTAATCTGTTGCTGTAATTTATCCCGTGTGCTCTTTATTCCCGCCGTGTTGTTGACGCATGCTGCCTCGATTTGCTTTAATTTATCGGCCACCATTTCATCAAATTGTATGAGTTTATTGTCAAATTTCGACTCCAACTTTTTAATCTCACCTAATTGTTTGGCGTTATTCTCCGCGACCTCATCTGCCAGTTTCTCTACTTCCCTAGCACTTTGGTGTATGTCATTGGTGATCCTTTCTAACTGCTCTGTTTGTGTTATCACCTGTTTTGATAGTTTATGATTCAATTCGTTTAATTGTATATCAGTATCCAATTTCTGGACCTGTAATTGAACCGTAATATTACCGCTCATGTCTTGTAACTGTTTTTCACTATTCTCACGCTGAATTTCTAACTGTTCTGTTTGTGTTTGCAATTGCATCGTAATGTCATTTAACTGTTTTTCACTGTTCTTTAACTGTTCTTCCGTTTTCGCGGACATCTGCCCTAACAGTTCTTCCGTTTTCGCGGACATCTGCATCGACATCTGCTCTAACAATCCCTTGATTTCTTCAACACTCGCCATCGCACAATACACAAGTATAACCAGAGAAAAACAGGGTCATGCACCGAGATTTCAGTCATACATGTCACAATATTTAAATACTACTGATTCTAATTTAAGAAAATTTTCAGTAATCAAAATGTACTGAATAAATTACTCTTATTTCCAAACAACAAAATAACTCCCTAGTGAACTGCTTTTAAATTCCTAACCAACAGAATTTACGAACAACACTAATTAACCGAAGTTAATTAAATGTCAATTATAAGGCAACACCTTCCTGCTTTGACTGAGTTCAATAATATGCAAATTTTCTAATTTTAATGCCGGGCGCCAGAACAAGTTTATAACAAATACAATATCAAATACTAACCTTGTTCAATATTTCTAACTTTAGGAACTCAGTGATTTTACTAATGCACATGGCGGTACAACATCGCCTCAATTTACTGAATTTACTTTGCCCGCTTGACCTGGCATCATTTCTCAGCGAAATAAATATGAGATCAGCGAAGCAACAACAACAACAATCCCCACTTGGGCAGCCATTTTTGTTTTATGAACCCTTGCAAAGAAGCTTATGAGACTCAGTTTCGGGGGGTGTAACAGTCCATATCGTAAGTTGTTGTTAAAGCGCTTCATTAATATGCAGGGTAACATATAACAAAATAACATGCAGGAAAAGTGAAGCCAGGGTTATAACAAATGAATTTAATGACAGATCATCTTATTTACAAAATGAATTAACAAACAAACTCCCATAATGACTCCCACTGAATAAATTAAATTTGCCAAAACTAGGCCAAATCTCAGGAGAGATTATTACTCGGACCAAGTGTCCCAAAGAAATCAACAATAATGACGATGTATGCGCGAGTGCTGTTCTACATGCTTCACGATGAGTACAATTGAATGCATGATTCGTCATCATCCGCAATAAACTTTCAGAAGACGAATCCGCATTACTTAGAGCTAGACAGACGCGGGGAACAACTATACAACACTACTTAAAATTATACCGACACTTCCTATACTTAAAATAAACAACACAATAATTTCCGCATGAAATTGGAATCAAAACTGCCGTAGCAAAACATTACTGCCTGAAATTAGGACTTCTCACAAATCAACACAAGTAAGTTAACACGTGACCAACAAAAGAAATACACATATGACCGCCGTCATTTTTACAAGTATACTACCACTACACCACACGGGTGTCACATACTAAATTACATGAACTGAGTCATAGAACAAATCACTAGGCTCAAAGCCAACATTTACATCATTAACACAACATTCCATCCATACGACATGCAATAATCCGTCACAAACATGGCGAACTCCCCAATTAATTATGGTTCAAAATAACCATCACAAAAGAACAGGTTTGCTAAATGCAAGCTTAAAGGGGCCAGTCGGACAACAGGACTGCCTGACAAAATAAGTCACCAGGCTAGACGGGCGATTCGTGGAACTCTGCATATCTGTCAACCCACGTGTCAAAATAACCTCGACCCCCCAAGGCACGGGATCGAGTCTCGAAGAAGCATGCCCCAAAGCACAATAATACGTGTGTGTGTGTCAGAACAAAATATATCTCAGCATTTCCCCTAGGAAATCCAAGAATCAGCATATGGACAAGAAACAGAACAACAACCAAATATGAGAGCGGTAGGACCTCAACCCCTCTTCACGTAGAATCAAAACACACACCTGACACGATAACACACACAGAATCACACGTATGGGTTTGACAGACCCTTAAAAAAATGACATAAATATTTTCCACCAGCTGGCGCCTCCGTTCTATGCCTGTGACTATCGAACCTGAAAAGGACTTAAAAAAATCTAAACAAATTAGAACTAAAGTGTTCTACAATTACATCTTAAATTGTTGCGCTCGGCAACCCTAATATGAATAATAACCTGTTCAGCAAACATCTTACAGTAATTACCTCCCTTTCCTATCAAAAATATGAACTTTAATAAAGCACCACTTATCGAATGTAACGGGTTTCGCATTCGCATGCATAAAAATCACGTACACGCGCCGTGTACACTAAATATGACTCCAAAGAAAAATAATACACAACAAACAACTTTGGCCACGCGCCAACGTACATTTAAAACATTTAGTGTTGGTGCAAGAAAAACAATCTAAAACAAGAAAAAGAAGAAAATGAACTATTTACAAAGTTCCCCCGCCGTATCTAACTACATATTGAATAATCAATTTTTGTACATCACCGTATCAGCTTGTAGAACATGACAATACAGACTGACACACGATGCAGTTGATTTTGAGAGATATAGAATTCTGAGAAACAAAACCAAGCAGCTAATTAGAAATTCTAAATATAAATACTTTCAGGAACTGATGAAAACCAACAGCCCTAGACAAAAATGGAGTAAATTACGTGCTTTAGGGATAGGTAAGACAGTTGAACAACATGTACCAAGCATATCGCTAGAGGCTCTAAATGATCACTTCGCACGGCCAAAAGTAGCCTCTACCTCCTTCCCTAAAAGTTCACTACCGGTACCCTTGTTACAACAGCAGTCTGTTTTTGAGCATCCAATGCCACAGGTAATGATGACATTCCTATATCACTGATTAAGGATGTCTTGGGAGCTGTTCTGCCAATACTAACTCATATATTTAACTACTGCCTGACAAACGGAGTGTTCCCAGATGTTTGGAAAGATGCACTAATTAGACCTATCCCGAAGAGCTCCAAGTTTGATTCACCTTCAGATTATCGTCCAGTATCCATCCTACCACCATTATCCAAGGTACTTGAACGTCTAGTTCATACACAAGTTACTGAATACCTTACAAAGCATTCCCTACTCAACCCCTTCCAATCCGGCTTCAGAAAGGGGCATAGCACTGCGACAGCTTTACTACGAGTGACAGATGATATCAGATGTGCAATGGACCAACGGGACGTGACTGTACTGACATTATTAGATCTCAGTAGTGCCTTTGACACCGCCAACCCTCAGTTGCTACTGCGGAAACTTCGAGAACTAAATTTTAATAGTGTGTCACTCCTGTGCTTTTCCTCTTACCTTGAAAATCGCCGGCAACGTGTGATAGTGGGAAATGCGAGTTCGGGATGCCAAAGTAAGACCCTCGGTGTCCCTCAGGGTTCGGTTCTTAGGCCACTGTTATTTATCATCCAAATAAATGACATATCAAAAGCCCTTAATTTCTGAGAATTGCAAGTGTATGCAGATGATGTACAGATCTACTATCATTCAAAACCGAGTGATATCAATAATGCAATTATTAAAATAAATTCTGACCTACAACAGCTTAGTGACTATGCTTATAAAACAGTTTATTAATAAACCCATATAAAACTCAAGTGATTATTATCGGTACCGGTAAAAACTTATATTCCCTCAAGCAACGTGACATCTCGCCAATAATCTTAAACAATAAAATCATACCCTACTCTACTTCAGTGACAAACTTAGGAATTATTATGACTGAGACCTTAAATTGGACTAAACAGGTGATAAGCACATGTAATAAAGTACATAAATGCTTATATCCTCTGAAACGGTTCAGTAATGTATTCTCTGTTCGACTTAAAGTACAACTAATTCGCTCTCTGATACTACCTATATTTGACTACTGTGACACTGTGTTGACTGAAATAACCTGCGATAGTAACAAGAAACTTGACCGGTGCCTCAACAACTGTGTAAGATATATCTTTGGCCTGTGATATGATGTTCATATATCACCCTATTATAAGGAGCTGTCGTGGCTTCGAGTGCACCAGCGCAGCGTCGTGAACTCCACATGTTATCACTACTGCACAAAATACTTTCCACTAATACCCCTAACTATCTTGTTTCACCGTTTTCTTACCTCTCGTCCTATCATGACCACAATACGAGATCTGGCTCCTCTCTTGCCATACCTATAAACCGTACTGCTGTTTACAACCGCTCGTTCATAATCTCTGCGTCCAGGTCGTGGAATTTTCTACCTGCGAACATTAGAGACAATCCCTCTCATCGAAGTTTAAAGTGGCTTGCTGCGAGTATTTGCTGGGTGGATCCCCCTGACTTCCTGGATAATTGTTGAATGAACGAATGAATGAATGAGTTGAAGGTTCGGATTACTGTAGTTACGTCATTTAAGGGTACTTTACATTGTGTATTTTTGAAATCAATGATTCTACCATTATTCATATTATCACTATTCTTATTGCTATTAATATTATTTGTGCTATTGGTATTTGTAATTATAAGTCATGTAGATGTATACTCTTCTAGTGGTTAAGTATAAGAGAGGGCCTTGAGCCCTAACTTCTCCACCAATAAAGGCATTATCTATCTATCTATCTATCTATCTAAATATTTCGGATGGCCACCATGTTGGATTTATATATATGTAGGCCATAGAGTTATATACTATTAGATGATGATTATTGTGTACGTTTATTATGCAAATGTTGATTTCGATCGCATGATTAGAACAAAAGAAATAAAAACTTAATTTTCAAAATTCGCACAGCCGCCATCTTGAGGTTATGTAAACAATTGAATTAAATTAGATACCAGTTTATTACAATGTGTATAAACATTTGCTATACCAAGTTTCATTGCGTTTGGATCATTAAATCGCGAGGAAAGTCTATTTAAAACTTTCAACTTCGCTTGTCCGCCATGTTCGTTTTGTAGTTAACCGGTTTTTGAAAGTCTCATAGATGAACTTCCAGTAGTGCCCTTTATCTCCGTACAAAATTTCATAGTGATACCGGTAATAACTTAGTTTCAGAGATATAGAATGTCGGTGAAATATTTCGCACAGCCGCCTTCATGAGGTTATGTAAACAATTGAACGAAGTTAAATATCGGTGCATTAAAATGTGTATATTATTATTAGGCTACTTCATTTATTAAATTTCTGTGAAAGTTTGCAAATGGCTATAAGGTTATCACGGAACCAACGCAGACTGTATAATTCGTCAATGCAATTAAGGGGGTCAAGGGGTAACCTAGAATTTTTTCATGCAATTTCACGTGCGACATATAGTACAGAAAGTCTATTATATCTCCAAACAGCAACATTATTTTCGAAAATTCCTGAATTGAATCAGCATTTTTTGTGGCTTTTAGGAATTTGGGCCATTTGAGGCTAAGGAACCTGAATTTTCATACAGTACAAGGGTGGATATAGGGAAGAACTTCTCAAAATACTTGCTAAAATAGGCGAAATATAAAAATTATCCTAGAAGGACGATCAAAGCATATGTTGCGCTTCTCAATGAGAGACACACAATTCGCGAGTCTATAAGGGGTCTCCGAAAACCAAATTTTTAGGCCCTTAAATTAACAGTGTGTGTGATATTCCCAGAAAACTAACTTCGTTCTGATAAACTTATGAAGGAATGACAAAACACTAACCATTGGAACAGTAGCTCAATTGATAATGTTTGGTGTTAATATATCACACCGTTCGAAGAACGGGTACTTCTGCTAGTATATATATATAAAGGAATGTCTGTGTGTTCGTCTTTTATGCGTTCAAAAACCATTCATCCGATTGCGATCAAATTTTGGTGAGTTGTTGTGCACTGTCCCGGAAAAGTAATAGGCGTAGTAAATCCAATTTACAATAGATGGCGCGCGAGTAGCTTCAACAAAATGGCGTGCGTTTGTTTCAAGAAAGTCCCACATGTGTTCATATACCATTCATCCCATTGCGTTGAAACTTGGGTGAGAGGTTGTGTACACTACAGGGAAGGTTTCTGGGTTAGTAAATCCATGTTATAATAGGTAGCGCACGAGTAGATTCAACAAATGAGTGACGACGGGCGAAGCGTTTCAACAAAGACCAGTATGCGCTCACATACCATTCGTCCGATAGCGATGAAACTTGGGTGAGAGGTTGTGTACACTACAGGCAAGGCTTCTGACTTAGTAAATCCATGTTATAATAGGTAGCGCACGAGTAGATTCAACAAATGAGCGACGACGCGCGAAGCGTTTCAACAAAGTCCCGTATGCGTTCATATCACGGCGTTCTTAAGTTAACAGGCGGGAACACTGCCGGCGGGGCTGTGACGTCATGGGTCTTACTCCAGACAGCTCAAGAGGCTCAGTCTTGTTGGCGCGCTGTGATGTATTCATTATTTCCATGTTTCGAGAGTGACATTTTACAATATATTGCTTTTCCTGTTGTCCAGTGACAAGTGCTAAATATACCCGTGCCACACGTGATATATTTTAAATGCATATACAATGCCACGAAAATGCTGTGTACCAGGATGTAGGAGTAATTTTCAGGTTCGTGGAGTTGACACCGCCTTCGTGAACTGTTTCTCTTTCCCCCAAGGAAGTAAACCTGATAAATAGATGGTTGAGAAGCATCCCGAGGAAGGACTGGACACCTTTGGAGAACAGTGTTGTGTGTATTAAACATTTTCAACTGGTCTGCATTATTTTACTGAATGAATAATGGGACTCTAATGGACAGAAACAAGTGTATATATACGATCATCCTAAGCTAGTTAAAGGCTCTTGTCCTACTATTTTTGAAGTTTTTCCGAAATACTTGACAAATGAAAGTGAAATTAAGCGGAAACATCCAGAAGAGAGGAGAAGAGAAATCGAAGTGAGGAAGAAACAGCTCAAGAAAGTGCTGTTGCTGCTGCAGAATGGGACGATGTTCTGATCAGTTTCGAGAGTTTGTGCAATTCTCTGGAGAAACGATTAGCAGATAATAGCACTTATGGGAAAGGGGACTCAGCTAATAATTTCAATATTTTTGACGATAGATTAGTTATATATAGAATCAATTTTGAGTCTACGACTTTTGATTTTTATATTAATGTAGATAATCATTTACTTGTTTCGGCTTTATTTAACAATTTGCAATTGTCTTCTTCAGAACTTGCTTCATTGTTGGGAATTGAAACAGCTGCGAAGAGTTGGAGAACACTGTTCAGTTTGTTACAGTATCTTACTGAGAAGACATTCCAAACCAGCTTGGAAAATTACGTGGTCAATGTCTTAAAATTCTGGATGTCATACAAGAAACTTTATGGATAGTGAAGAAGAGGAAATTTCTCAGCAAGTTAATTTTTTATCCGAGCAATTCTCTCTTATATTTAAGAACAAAAAAAGATATTCTCCCAACATGATACTTTGCTCTTACATATTGTACATGCAATCCGCGAAGTGTTATGATACTATCAGGCAGAACAAATTTCTATCCCTTCCTCATTCTAAACATTTACAAAGATTGACTTCTTCCCTTAATGAGCTCCTGGTAATTTTAACGAAAACGTTCATTTCTTGGAAAAAAAATGCCACTGTAAAGTGTGATGATAAGTGGGTGCAACATTATGAAATATATGTTAAAGAAGAAATTTCCTGTTTGTTAAAGTACATAAACAGATATAGATATTCTCACTTAAATATATTCAACTAATTATTGTGTTCTGTAGAAGACACAAAAACCGCCAACTTGTAGTGCAATCAAACATTAGTTTCCAGCATGCTCTTTTTGTATACAGCTCTGGGCTGATTTGTATCGCAGTCACTTGCTTTAATGGCCCGTGGTGACAGCGGAAAATGTCTCACACAATTCATCGATCACTAAGGAAGTACTGTGGTGAAATTCGGAAGTCCATCCCAATTTCTTCTGTAAACAAAACCGATTTAATTACATGAATGCATCTCTCTGCCGTATGACTAGCCTGCTGTCTGCCGGCCAGCAGAGACCCCTGACGTCACTCACCGGTGGCAGAGTGGGGGTACCGCTCCCGCCTGTAACTTAAGAACGCCATGGTTCATATACTATTCGTCTGATAGTGATGCAACTTGGCTGAGATGTTGTGTACACTTCAGCATAGGTTTCTGGGTTAGTAAATCCAATTAACAATAGGTATCGCACAACTAGATTAAACAAATGAGCGACGACGCGCGAAGTGTTTCAACATATTCCCGTATGCGTTCATATGCCATTTGTCCGATAGCGATGAAACGTGGGTGAGATGTTGTGTACACTTCAGGGAAGATTTCTAGCTTAGTAAATCCATGTTACAATAGGTATCGCACGAATGGATTCAACAAATGAGCGACGACTCGCGAAGTGTTTCGACAAAGACCCGTATGAGTTCATATACAATCGTCTGATTGCGATGAGTTGTTGTGTACACGCCAGGAAAGGTTTTCGAGTGGCGTGCGAGTATATTCAACAAATGGGTGACGGCGCTCTAATCGTTTCAGCAGTCCCGTATGCGTTCATACACCTTTCATTTCATTGCGATGTAACTTTCGTGAGTTGTTGATCACGCTCCCGTGAATGTTTCTGAGATAGTAAATTATTTTTTTATAATAGTTTAGAGGTGGTCAACGGAAAAAGATGAAAATATTGGGAATCCAAAAGCACTGCAACTAACAAAGTCAAAACCCCAACACAATCTTTGATTGGCATTGCAACGCATGCCGGGTACAGCTAGTTATAAATAGATTGAGATTTTTTAAGAAGTGTGCTATTTGCAATTTTGTCTGATAACCAGTGTTAATTTGATGGCTGTATTAGTGCGTTTATTTGCAATTCAGGTGAGGATTGGGAAGGAAGCGGCCGTGGCCACTCTGACATTCGCCTGTAGTAGAAGTGGGCATCCATGGAAAACCACTTCTAGGATGACTGAGGTGGGAATCAAACTCGCCTCTTCTCAGTTTGGCCTCACGAGGCTGAGTGGACCCCGTTCCAGCTCTCAGAGCAGAATTGAATTTCATAGCAGAGCCAAAAATTGAACCTGGACCTCCAGCGCAACAGCCAAGAACGCTAACTGACCAGAGGTGGACACTATATATAACGCTCACACTCAGTGGTGGCAATAATCGAGGCTGGAGCCTCGATTCCCAACAAATCGAATCCTCTTCGTTCGAGCATATTACAAAGCGTTGGTCGAGAAGGACCATGTAGTTTCTTCACATAAATGCAAGTTGAAACTTTTGCGGCCAGTAGGACCTCGATGAACTCCGCCATAGACGGTTCCAAGCCCGGTTGAGGAAGGAGGAGGGATTCTGGTTACACCCTGTAGAGATCTAAATTGACAACAGAAGCACAGGGAGTAGCGACGAACACCAAATCGTGAAGTAACCAGAAGGTGGGCACAGACGCTAAGGGGCCCCCACAGTGCTTTGGAGACTGTAGGCCAATAACCCGTATCTCCCAAAAAGCATTAATACTGAAACTGCAACAGGGAAAAATCGGACGGATGCATGAAACAGGTTACGAAAATTGGATGTTGGAACGAAGGCCTATGGTGACCTGGAAATGAAGCGTGGAGGAAGAGATGAGGGAACAAGGCAAATCCTGGACAGACCTACAACAGATTGCCAGCAAAGGAGGACCAATGGAGGATCTTTGTTTGCAGCCCATTGATCCGAAAGAGGACACAGGACATCAGTCAAGTCAAGTAAGTCAGGACCTCGATGAGAGAAACTTTATGTTCCCATAAGGCATTGAATGGGACCCAAACAGGGTGCAAAAACTGCTTTTTCTAAAACTCAAGACCCCATGGACCTTTCGGGTCAAGATATGGGGCAGCTAACTGTGAGGGAGGGATCGTACATCTCTCCCAACAAACCACAGGAGGATGCTCCACACGTTTAACATTTTCAGTGCAAAGACAACGTGTGCAACTTCCACGGCTAGATGGCAGATGCGATCAAAAACTGCTGTGAACTGCATACATTATTAATTCCGTTGACATTTGAATATCTTCTCTCTCGGGTGTACAGAATGCAAGCATGCGAGAACGATATAGAACACCTCATTTCTTTTGTGAATTGTAAAACACTTGCGCTCTATGTAAATAGCAGTCGTACACACTCACGAACTGGGTGGTTTTCTCGTTAATGTTCTGCTTTAGTTTCAGAACCAGGTTATCGCATCTAACTTGCTATTCAGTGCATCGTGAATGAGTTTACGATTGGATTCTAGTAGATTGATCTTGGGACAGTCTTTATTGTTGAGGAGGCACACAATTCGTATGGTGCTTTTGCAGAGTTCATTGCCATTTGTAATACAGGCGGCCTTGTGTATCCTTGAGGATTGGCTCCAGTACCCCCTGTGATAGAGATGGTTGCTAAAATTCTATATTTGAAATAACGCATTTTGTTGTCTAGAAGTGTGTTATTTGTACATTTGTTTCGTATTCCAAAGGTTATTTGAGTTATAAATATTAACTAATATTTATAAACGAGCAACGCCTGATAATACTAGGTTCAAGAAACAAATCGATTCAATCATGCACATCAGAGCTATGTTCATCATACAGGTTATATTAGCGAATTAATATCAAGACAAAAGTAAAGAGAATAAAAACTTTAATTAATAACATAATATTGTACTATTATTTCTTATTGTACCGGTTTCAATTACAATATGGTCTTCGTCAGCAAATAATAAACACTCTTATATATAAAAAATTAGTTATTAGGTTGCAGGTATTTGGAAAATATGTAATTAGTTCACAAAAATATTTCCTCTTAGATGTATTTACGCTGTTGAAAAGAAATTTATTTGATGAAGGTGAGAATCTGCAATTGGTGTCTAAAATGAACCAAATTATTACCAGATCTGTTACAAATGTAATTAATTAGAATAGCATTGTATGAAAATATGAAAATTTTCAAACTAAGGATGTTAAGTCTAGAAAAGCCACTTCCAAAAATACTGATAACAAGTAGTTCCGTGAAGAACTATACAGCCTATTTTCATATAACTTATCCTGCTCATGTTAATTTCCTCTATCAACATACAAAATTTCAGTTTAATTGCTGTAACAGATTCGTAGATATTGAGAACCGTCTAAATATTTCAGATGGTCGCCAGGTTGGATTTTTATTTTTGTACTATTACATTAAGATTATTGTGTACGTGTGGTATTCAAACTTCAATCGCATGATTAGAACACAAGAAGTAATAAAAACGAGATTTTAAAATTACGCACAGCTGCCATCTTGTGATTATGCAAACAATTGAAATAAATTAGATGCCAGTGGATCAACATTTGTATAATCATTTAACGTGCAACGTTTCACGGCACTCGGATAGTTAATTCGCGAGAAACGTCCATTTAAATATTTATACTTTGCGTCGCCGCCATGTTGGATTTGTGCTCACCAGGTTACTGAAAATCCTGTAGGTGAACTTATGTTCATAGTCTCTATGAACATTTAAAAAATCAGTTTGATTGCTGTAAAAGATTCATAGATATTGAGAACCGTCAAAATATTTCGGAAGCTCGCCATTTAGGATTGTTATATGTAGGCTATAGGCCATAGAGTTATGTACCATTCAAGGACAATTATTGCCTAGGTTCATTATTCAAACTTTCACTTCGATCGCATGATTACGACACAAGAAATAAAAACTTAATTTTAAAATTTCACACAGCTACCATCTTGAGGTTATGTAAACAATTGAATTAAGTTAGATGGCAGTGCATTACAAACTGCAAAATCATTTACTGTACCACATTTCACGGCGCTCAGAGAGTTAAATCAAGAGAAAAGTCTATTAAAATATTTCAAATTCGCTTGGTCGCCATGTTCGTTTTGTACTTTACAGGTTTATGAAATATACATAGGTAAACTTGTATCAGTACCCTTTATCACCGTACAAAATTGCAGGGTGATATCTGTAATAGTTTCGGAGATATAGAATGTCAGTGAAATAATTCGCACAGCCGCCATTTTGAGGTTATGTAAACAATTGAACTAAATTAGACTTCAATGGATTACAATGTGTATAAACAATTGCTGTACCAAGTTTCATTACGTTTGGATAGTTAAATCGCGAGAAAAGTCTATTTAAAAGTCTCAAATTCGCTTGGCCGCCATGTTGGTTTTGTAGTCACCAGGTTTCTGAAAGTCCCATAGGTGAACTTCTAGTAGTGCCCTTTATCACAGTACACAATTTCAGGGCGATATCGGCAATAGTTTCGGAGATATTGAATGCTAGTGAAATATTTCGCACAGCCGCCATGTTGGATTGGTGAGACGTAACAAAATTTGAAGGGCACGGTCGAGGTCGCCGGGAATAGCGCTATGAACTTACCGAGTTTCATTGAAATCGCTCCAGCCGTTTAGATTTTATTAGGGACACACACACACACACACCTCTCTCTCTCTCACACACACACGCACACACACACTGACAAAAGGTGATCTCATAAGCCTATGTTTTCAAAATTGAAAATAGGCTAAAAATATTGTGTCTAATGCTTCAAAACTCTTGGTTAATCCAAGAAGATCCAAAATACGATGTGATGAATAGTTCTTTGCAAATTTTCTCAAAAACGACTCAACAGATAACGGAGAAGGTTGTATGTTGTTTTCATTTGATTCAATATGGATCAAAAGTTCTTTGATGTGAGTTGTTGCCAAGGTAACGAGGTGTTGGACATTTGTCACCGCAACACATTTTGAGTGAAAGCTAAATACCTTGCACTTGTTGCCATGGTAACTAGGTGTTGAACATCTGTCGCCGAGGGAGAAATGTGCCCCTGTTAAACTGTTCACGCAAAGGTCACTATGCCAATTCCAGATAGACCTCCAGCCCAAGAACATTAACATGGGTATCATTTTGGGCTTGAGGGTCGATATGGAATTATTCATTATTTGGATAATTGATATAACTTTCTGTCGGTTTATTTCAGGTACATTTTCATAGGCCTATATTTCAGTAACTTAATTAGAATTATTTTGTGTTGGCTGATTGAATGTTACAATAATAATTGTTCTAATAATAATAATAATATCGTATGGCCACGGGTGCCATGTGCAAGCTTCGTTATTTGACGCCCAGAGGGCAGCTTGCATGTCGAATTTTATTGTTCCTTAGAGCGCTATGAAAGTCAAGGAGATTAGATATCTAAGCTCATTGACATTTAAGTGCTTTCTAGAAGAGAAAGGAGGAACTTTTGTGTTGGCGGAAAATCCCGAGATTAATTTGTCCATTATGAACACGGCCTATTGAATTCAAATGGGTTCTTTAACATGCCAACATCGTATTACAAGCGTATCGTGATTTTTGTCGCCTTTCAAAAAAAAAACACTTACCATGGCCAGGAGCGAACCTGCAAGCATGGGGTTGGTAGACCGACACGATAACCACTCACCCACCGTGGCAAGCTACTGTATATTAATTGTTAATAAAGCAACACTAAAAATGGATTCAATGCTATCTTTATTATTTGGATACTTAGGAAATGAGGACCTCTATCACATATGCATGTACCTAGTTTACGAAAGCAGGTGGCGCCTTAGAGTGATAAATCAATTTGAGCCTACAGTCTGTGAGAACTCGGCAGCCACCATCATGAAGGCTGCAGAGCAGCTGTCGCGGTGGGCGAGCAACAGATAACACGGCCCATCACGCGAGCAGCACGCGTGACGACGCGTGACGTGATGTGCAGACGCCACGGTAAGCACGTCACATTTGCTACGCCCTGGAGACTAGAAGAGACAATACTCCCCGACCCAGTCAGCTTCTGGATCTCCTCTATCTACACCTCGCAGCAACCTCCCACACCTTGAGGCAGGCCTTAAGGCTGTGCTTCTTCCGGACATCATTCAGTGTACTGTATGTGTGTGGGAGTATTACGGGGATTTGCAACTTCTACCAACTCCGAGCTTGCAGGTTCGCTCCTGGCCATGGTAAGTGGTTTTTGAAAGGCGACAAAAACCACGTTACGCATGTCATTCGATGTTGGCATGTTAAAGAACCCATTTGAATTCAGTAGGACATGTTCATAATGGCAAAATTAATCTCGGGATTTTCTGTCAACACAAAAGGTCCTCCTTTCCCTACCAGAAAGCACTTTAAAGTCAAGGAGCTTATATATCTAACCTCCTTGACTTTCAAGTGATGATGTTAGAGAAATAATATAAACTAGGGGACATGTGTGGGAAATCTCGTTATCTCTACTTAGTATAAAACAAAGTCCCCGATTCTTGGATGTTACGGGTAAACTTAAAAACCACTGGATGGATTTTGATGCGGTTTTCACCATTCTATAAAGAATATCTCGAGGATGATTTCTGTAGAAAATAATTTATTTATGACCAAAGGAAGCCGAGCAGTAACGATTTCTGTGGAAAAGTCGAAGAAAAAAAACCTGGCGTCCGAGCGCTTTGTAAGCTTACGCTGGACAAACCGTTAAAAGTATCTAAATACTATGAGTGTAAGAATTGTTCAGCATGAAAAGTTCTACAAAAAAGTCCGCAAGGGCATATGTCTATCTTCAATACATCGCCCACTATAAGTGTTTTTACGTTTAAATTTCTTCCAACCATGTCCATTCAACTACTGAGGCGACAGTTTACGAGCTTGCTAAGGGCGAGTCTATCATCCCTGTTACAGCCTAGCTAGCGGGCGAGCCCATTGCCCCAGATACAGCCAGCAGCAAACCGTCAAGTCGTGTTGAGTTAAGACTTCTGAGAAGGGTGGTTGTGTTTGGAGTTTCCCTGGAATTGAAACTCAGGGTTTCTTCATTTCGCCTGTGAAACACAGTCAAGTTAAGATTGGACGGAAGGGGGATTTGGGTTTCATTCACCTCGCCATTCCCTGGAAGTGCAACTCTCATCTCGCCTGTGAACTTTTCGTTCCGCAAAATTCACAGTCAACTTAAGATTGGACGGAAGGGGGATTATATTATATTAAACTATACTGATTGGCGTATAATCTCTACCTAGTATAAAACATAGTCGCCGATTCTTGGATGTCACGGGTAATCTCGAGAACCACTGCATGGATTTTGATGCGGTTTTCACCATTCTGTAAAGGATAACTCGAGGAAGGTTTCTGTAGAAAATAATTTATTTATGATCAAAGAAAGGCAAGCAGTAACGATTTCAGAGAAAAAGTCGAAAAAAAACCTGGCCAGTGTAGTTAAAAGGGACGTAAAACCAATAACAGTATTACAATTGTTCAGCATGAAAATTTCTACAAAAATGTACGCGAGAGCACATCTCTATCTTCAAAATATCGTCCACAATATATATATATATATATATATATATATATATATTTAGATTGGAGGGAAGGGGGATTTGTGTTTCATGCATCCCGCCATTCTCAAATTACGTCTGACAAGAATTTGTTGCACATACATCTCCATGATAATATAGTTAATAGTCCAGTCAGTAATTTTAACCCATCAAGCCGAGACGTAAAACGGATGTAGATCGTAGTTCATTGACATCGTAAAGAAGAGCTTATCACTTAATGGATTTACAATTGTTCCCGGGCGAAGCCGGGCCGGGTTGCTAGTACTCTCATATACTGTTATAATGTTATATGGGCTCAAAGAGACACAGTTTTGCGAGGGGCTATCGTCTTGTTCATTTGTTTCGATGCAGTTTTTAAACAAATACATATAGCCTACTCCCGTTCAATTTTCAAGAAATGCAAGATATTTCCTGTAGGCTACTATTGAGGTGACTTGAAATATTTTGGCACAAACTGCACCTTCTAACTCCCTCTGGTTTAAGAGCTTGAATTTTGTACATACAGTACTAGAGGTTGTTCAATTTCTGAACACACATTGCACCGACGTGGATGAATTACAGCAAGTGTACCAAAACTTCCTACGTTGGTGCAACGTTTGTTTACAAAATGAAGGACAGCATTTCCAGCAACTACTCTGAAATTCAAGTAAGTAATGATGATTATTTAATACGATATGCAGTGTAAATGTGTTAAACTAGTTGGGCGCTACGCTACTCCTATCGTCAGCCCCTTGCTCAACACGCGGCAAGCCACAGTGCCCTGGCCACCAGGTGGCATCTGCGAGTCTCCGTTCTGTAGGGAGGGTCTTCACTGTACTTATGGGGCTTAAGGAATTAATATACATCTAAAACAAAACTTTTAGAATTTTTTAGTGGTTATCTAAAATGTAAATAAAGGCAGTTATGCCATCAAAATGGTTAATTTATAATTTAAAGGGTGTCCAATTTTGTAATGTAAATAACATTGGCATTCTTTGAGACCACCCAGCAACTACCACAATGCATTTATTTCAATTTTTCTTTCACATAACTATTACCGTTAGTGTTTTTAATGTTTTAACTTATTTTCATTTATGAAAATATAGGCTTATGAGATCACCTTTTGTCCGTGTGTCTGTGTGTGCGTGTATGTGTATGTGTGTGTGTGTGTGTGAGGATTTTTGTGTGTCCCCCCTAATAATTTCTAAACGGCTCGAGCGATTTCAATGAAACTCTGTAAGTTCATAGTACTATTCCGCGCGACCCCGACAGTACCCTTCAAATTTTGTTATGTCCCACCAATCTAACATGGCGGCTGTGCGAAATATTTCACCAGCATTCAATATCTCCGAAACTGATACCGATATCACCCTGGAATTCTGTACGGTGATAAAGGGAACTACTAGAAGTTCACCTATGTGACTTTGAAAACCTGGTAGCTACAAAACCAACATGGCGGCCAAGCGAAGTTGCGAAATTAAATAGACGTTTCTCGCGATTCAACCAACCAAACGCAATAAAACTTGGTACAGTATATGTTTTTACACATTGTAATGCACCGACATCTAACTTCGTTCAATTGTTTACATAACCTCAAGATGGCGGCTGTGCGGAATATTTCACCGGCATTCTATATCTCTTAAACTATTACCGGTATCACTATGAAATTTTGTACGGAGATAAAGGGCACTACTGGAAGTTCATCTATGAGTCAACCTGCAAAAATTGGGGATCCTTCCAGCAGACGCAGACACCTCTTGTGAATGTGGAGCTGAACAAGACCCAACTCACCTACTTACCTGCCCCCTCCTGGAGAACCCATGCACAATGGAAGATGTTTTTAGAGGAAGTAACAAGGCCATCGCAGCTGCAATTTTTTGGAAATGTTGACCGGACACGGAAATGAATGAATGAATGATCTATGAGTCTTTCAAAAACCGGTTAACTACTAAACGAACATGGCGGCCAAGCGAATTTGAAAGTTTTAATTAGATTTTTCTCGCGATTTAATGATCCAAACGCAATGAAACTTCGTACAGCAAATATTTATACACATTGTAATGCACTGGTATCTAATTTAGTTGAATTGTTTACATAACCTCAATATGGCGGCTGTGCGAATTTCGAAAATTAAGTTTTTAGTTCTTGAGTTCTAATCATGCGATCGAAATCAACATTTGCATAATGAACGTACACAATAATCATCATCCAATAGTACATAACTCTGTGGCCTAAATATATTAAAATCCAACATGGCGACCATCCGAAATATTTAGATTGTTCTCAATATCTATTAATCTACTACAGCAATCAAACTGAAATTTTGCAAGTGTATAGAAGCTATAAGCATAAGTTCACCTATGGGACGTTCAATAACCTGGCGAGCACAAATCCAACATGACGGCGACGCGAAATTTAAATATTCAAATGGACGTTTCTTGCGTTTTAACCATCGGAGCGCAGTGAAACTTGATACGGTATATCCTTATACAAATTTTAATCGACCGGCATCTAATTCATTAAATTATTTTCATAACCACAAGATGGCGGCTGAGCGAAATTTTAATATCCGGCTTTTATATCTTGTCTCCTAATCATGCGATTGCAGTTTGAATAGAACACCTACACAATAATCTTCATGTAATAGTACATAAATCTCAGGCCTATAATATAAAAATCCAACATGGTGACCATCCAGAATATTTAGACGGTTCTCAATATCTACGAATCTATTACAGCAATCAAACTGACAAATTGTATGTTGATAGAGGCAATTAATAATAGTAGGATATATAAAAATAGGCTATTTAGTTCTTCACGGAACTACTTGTTTCAATTTTTCTTTCACATAACTATTACCGTTAGTGTTTTTAATGTTTTCTGCTAAATACGAGGCGCGTCCAGAAAGTAAGTTTTCCTATTTTTAGCCTATTTTCATTTATGGAAAAATAGACTTATGATATCACCTTTTATCCGTGTGTGTGTGTTTATGTATGTATATATGTGTGTGTGTATGTGTTTGCGTCCGTGCGTGTCCTCCCCTAATAACATCTAAACGGCTGAAGCGATTTCTATGAAACTCGGTAAGGTCTTAGTAATACTTTAGCCGACCCCGACCGTGCTCATCAAATTTTATTACGTCTCACCAATCCAACATGGCGGCAGTGCGAAATATTTCACCGGCATTCTATTTCTCTGAAACTATTGCTCGTATCACCCTGAAATTTTGTACCGTAACAAAGGGTACTACTAGATGCTCACCTATGAGACTTTCAAAAACGTGTTAACTACAAAACCAACATGGCGGTCAAGCAAAATTAAAACTTTTAAATAGACTTTTTTTTTCGACTTTACCATCCATACGCATTGAAACTTAGTACAGCAAATGTTTATACACATTGAAATGCACTGGTATCTAATTTAATTCAATTCTTTACTTAACCTCAAGATGGCGACTGAACGAAATATTTCAGCGGAGTTCTATATCTCAGAAACTATTGCTGATATCACCCAAACATTCTGTACGTTGATAAAAGGCACAACTAGAAGTTCACCTATGAGACCCTCAAAAACCTGTTAACTACCGACCCAATGTGGAGGCCAAGCGAAGTTGAACATTTTAAATAGACTTTTCTCGCGATTTAACTATCCCAACTCAATGAAACTTGGTACAGCAAATGTCTATACCCATTGTAATGCACTGGCATCAAATTTCGTTCAATTGTTTACATAACCTCAAGATGGAGTCTGTGCGAAATATTTCACCGGCATTTTATATCTCCGAAATTATTACTGATATCACCCTGATTTTTAGCCTATTTTCAATTTTGAAAAAATAGGCTTATGAGATCACCTTTTGTCCGTGTGTGTGTGTGATACGTGTGTGTGTCCCCCCTAATAAAATCTAAACGGCTGGAGCGATTTCAATGAAACTCGGTGAGTTCATAGCACTATTCCAGGCGACCCCGAGCGTGTCCTTCAAATTTTGTTACGACTCACCAATCCAACATGGCGGCTGTGCGAAATATTTCACCAGCATTCAATATCTCCGAAACTATTACCGATATGACCTTGACATTTTGTATGGTGACAAAGGGAACTGCTATAAGTTCACATATGTGACCTTTGAAAACCTGGTAACTACAAAACCAACATGGTGGCCAAGCGAAGTTGCGACTTTTAAATAGACGTTTCTCGCGATTTAACCAACCAAACGCAATGAAACTTGGTACAGTATATGTTTATATACATTGTAATGCACCGACATCTAACTTCGTTCAATTGTTTACATAACCACAAGATGGCGAATGTGCGAAATATTTCACCGGCATTCTATTTCTCTGAAACTATTAGCGGTATCTCCCTGAAATTTTGTACGGAGATAAACGGCACTACTGGAAGTCCATCCATAAGACTTTCAAAAACCGGTTAACTACAAAACGAACATGGCGGCCAAACGAATTTGAAAATTTTAAATAGACCTTACTCGCGATTTAATGTTCCAAACGCACTGAAATCTGGTAAAGGAAATATTTTTACACATTGTAATGCACTGGTATCTAATTTAGTTCAATTGTTTACATAACCTCAAGATGACGGCTGTGCGAATTTTAAAATTAAGTTTTTATTTTTTGTGATGTAGTCATGCGATCGAAGTGAAAGTTTGAATAATGAACCTACGCAATAATTTTCCTTTAATGGTACATTACTCTATGGCCTATACATTTAACAATCCAACATGGCGACCATCAGAAATATTTAGACGGCTCTGAATATCTACGAATCTATTATAGCAATCAAACTGAAGTTCTTAATGTTCATAGGGGCTATGAACTTACGTTCACCTATAGGACTTTAAATAACCTGGTGATTACAAATCCAACATGGCGGCGACGCGAACTATAAATATTCACATGGACGTTTCTCGCAATTTAACCATCCGAGTGCAGTGAAACTTGGTACAGTAAATCCTTATACGAATGGTAATCCATTGGCATCTAATTTATTTCAATTGTTTCCATAACCTGAAGATGGCAGCTGTGCGAAATTTTAAAATCTCCTTGTTACTTCTTGTGTCCTAATTATGCGATTGAAGTTTGAATACTTCACGTACACAATAATCTGCATGTAACAGTACATAATTCTAGGACCTACATATATAAAATCCAACATGCCGACCATCCGAAATATTTAGTCGGTTCTCAATATCTACGAATATATTACAGAAATCAAACTGAAATTGTGTATGTTGATAGTGTCAGTTAGCATAAGTAGGATATATGAAAATAGGCTGTATAGTTCTTCACGGAACTACTTGTTTTTCCGGTGTTCAAGGGCCAACTTAAAGTTCACTTATGAGACTTTCAAAAATCTGGAGAGCACAAATCCAACATGACGGCGATGTGAAATATAAATATTGAAATGGACGTTTCACACGAATTAACCATCCGAGAGCAGTGAAACTTGGTACGGTAAATGCTTATACAAATTTTAATCAACTGGCATCTAATTTATTTCAATTGTTTTCTTAATCTCAAGTGTTGTGCGAAATTTTAACATCTGATTTTCATTTCTTGTGTCCTAATCATGCGATTGAAGTTTGAATACCACACCTACACAATAATCTTCATGTAATAGTATATAACTCTAAGACCTACATATATTAAAATCCATCATGGCGACCATCCGAAATATTTAGATGGTTCTCAATATCTACGAATCTATTGCAGCAATCAAACTGAAATTTTGTATTTTGATAGAGGCAATTTAACATAAGTAGGATATATGAAAACAGGCTTTAGTTCTTCACGGAACTATTCGTTTCTTGACAAGTAAACGTATTTAGTCGGGACATGCGTTACAGATCTATGATGTAGCAGGCATATGCCAGTAGTACAGCAGCTATGGCCCGAAATGGCTGCTCTTATTCCTACTCGTGCGAAACACTGTGGAAAATGCGATGTGCCATTCTAAACAAGAGGCATACTGCTGGTGTTATGCTGTTCCATGACAATGCTCGTCCACATACTACTCGGCACACAGCAACTGTTCTACAGGAGTTAAGCTGGGAGGTGTTTGATCATCTACCATACAGTCGTGATCTTGCTCCCAGCGATTTCTATTTGTTCCTGCACCTCAATAAATTCCTGTCCTCCGGGGAGCGTTTTCATAACGATCAAGAGCTGATGGACCTTTGTCACACGCTGGTTCCTCTCGCAGGCAGCAGACTTCTATGACACAGGACTACAACGCTATGCCAAGTGTTAGTGGCGTATATACATTTTATTGGAGGGGGCAGGGGGGGAGGAGAGGGGGAGAGGGGGGGGGAGAGCTGACTATCCTGGAAAATTGTGAGTATTCTCAGGGGATTGTCACCAGAAAATACCCAGAAATATCAACCAATATCTTAGAGCATATAACTTTGTGTAATTATTTTAGATACGAGTTTACATTGTAAATTTCTAAGTTAATATAGCCTATAATTAGTGGTAATACAAATAATTTGTAAAATACAACACACAAATAAAATGTTATACTTAATGAATTTTCTATTATGGGCTATGGAGTATGAGTGGTTTATATTAAGCAGAAAGGTAAAGATTTTTTCTTTTTTACAAATAGGTAATTTATTTTTCAAAAGTACCACACTGTGGAATTCTCAGTTTTGCCTCACAAAGCTGAGTGTACCCCGTTCCAAGCCACATACCAGAATTAAAATTTCTTGGCAGAGCCGGGAATCGAATTTGGACCTCCGGGACGTCAGCCAAGAATGCTAGCTGCTACGCCACGAGATAGTCTAATTTCTATCTTAATATTGTTTATATCCTAATTTACTATTACATTATGCAACACACACTTAATTTTTATTTGCCTTTTTCGGGGGGTGCTGGGGCCCCTGCAGCTCCCCCTTTATATACGCCCCTGACAAGTGCCTAATATCGTTTGGGGCCTATGTCGAAAAATAGCTGACACATTGCTGTACAGTTGCTAATAATGTTTTGCATATAACTATGTTCTCTTTTTTTTAGAAAATTAGGGAACCTTACTTTCTGGATGAACCTCGTATATCAGTTTATCACTATACCAATAAATATAACATATTCTTTCAAAAATGTTTCTCAAGTCCCTAATTGAAACAACAACAATATTATGTTATAATAGCCTGATGTTCTTGGGTTTACGTCCTCTACTCTGGCTTTTAGAGACACCGGGGTGCCGGAATTTTGCCCCCAAAGGGATCTTTAACGTGCCAGTAAATTTACCGACACGGCTCCCTCGCATTTTCGAAACCTCAAATGGCAACTGACAGCGCCAGGATACGAACCTGCAACCTTGGGCCCAGCAAGCGAGAACGTTACCGCTGAGCCACGCAGCCAGCCAACAATATTATGCAATACCTGTTTGTTTCTAGACATCAGTCTAGCGGCTACGGTGGCGTAGTTCGTAGCATGCTGAGCTTCTATGCTCATGATCGCGGGTTCAAACCCCGCCGGAGTCATCGGAATTTTTAAGAACGTTTTAAATCCCTCAGTATGCCTTCCATCGGAGGGGAAGTAAAGCGGGCGGTCCCATGTCTTAGATTTATGGCATGTTAAAGAACCTTCCACTAATTACACCTGTGTGAAGCTAAATTATACGTTAAAAATTTGAGTAGCGCTCTTAGGTTCCAACGTTCGTCGCCAGGAGCCGACTGCGCTGGCAACTAGTAACCAAGGTCTGAACTAGTAATCGTTGACGGTGGCGTTTGGCGGCAAAAGTAGAAACTACTCGAAAATTCAGTGTCCGCAGTCCTTATTTGAATTAAAAACAGATAACACACACTAATACAGTCATCACAATTAACAACGCTTATCAGACAGATTCTACACACACCCAAAGTACACGGGGCTACATGACCGCGTTGTCGCAGCCCCTAAACTAAGGAACCAACCAGCCAAGACATCAGTCTATGTTTCATTAATTTTCAAATGAGAAATATGACAGATAAAATTTTGTTCCGTAGTCAGGCGCCCACAACATATGAATGAGGTCAGTGCCTCTGACAGCATTCGTAGCACACTTCCCATCACTGAAGAGGAATTGTAAATCAATTGAAACTAGCCAACAAATTTCCTTCTTTTTAATTTTAGTTCATGAAGTGTGGTCCACCTGCCGTATTTCTGGTCGTAATTACAGCCATTGGCCTGAGAATCAATTAAGTGCTAAGGCAAGGCAATAATTCAATAAGATCCAGTCGCCTCCCGCAAGGTCTTGAGCAAGTACGAATGATAATTGCTATGACGTCACTGCTATTGATCATTTCGACACGTGAAGATCCGTGTGAAAAGTATGTACCTGCCTGCCTGCGCCTGGATTGTATCCGGTATCTCTTCAGCCACATGTGTGGTGAACTGAACGTCACTTTATTAACTGTGAGCTGTCCGTCAAGACACTTAACAGCTGTCATTCCAAGAAGAGTAGCTGTGATAAATTGAGCTGAAATATTTCTAGGAATTGTATTACGCACTGTTAGTAGTAGCAAGTAGATGATTTCAGAAGCTAACTGGGATAGCTATGCGCATTAAAGCAACTTGCTTCAAAATGACCTGAACAGTATTATGGAATGTACTACAGAAAATTTATTAGGATTAAACGTAGAAAAATGTATCTCAATGTCGTTCACCCGGAATATAAACCCTATCGTTTTTAATTAGAAGTTAGGTTGCAGTGTCCTGAATTCCGTTCATGAAAACAAAGATCTCGGTGTGTTGCTAGATCGAGAACTAACGTTTACCCCTCATATACTGAAAATGATAGCTGACTCAAATAAGACACTTGGATTTGTTATCAGGAATACAAAACCATTCAAAAACATAGGCACGTGTATCCACCTCTACAACACACTAGTCAGACCGAAACTAGAATATGCTAGCATTATATGGAGTCCTAGATGCAAGACATATAAGTTACCTCAATGATTGAAAACACACAAAAGAAATTCCTAAAATATCTACATTTTAAAAGAACAGCCAAACTATCCTCACTTGATACCATACCAGGAACTGCTAATAAATTTTGATGTCGACAGTTTAGAAATACGAAGAAAAATAGATGCTATGAAATTCCTTTTCAAAATTATAAACAATTCAATTGATGATTCCGAATTCCTTTCTCTCATAAATTTCCATGTACCACGCATCAATTCTAGGAACAATATCGCATTTGAAATTAAAAGAACCAGGACATCTGCCCACAAACATTCACCGCTGAACAGACTATGTAATATTTTCAACAATGTTGCTCAAAGAAATAATGCCATAGATTTTAGTACTTCCTTGACAGTATTTTTGATGGAATTCCTAACCACTCTCCTGAAATAATGTCACAAACCTTGCAAATTGTAAATCATGAATTCTTACCACTGAGTCATTTTACATAGCCAAGCTTGTATTACACATGTTTTATTTGTACTATACTGTTTTAATTGTACACCTAGTTATTTTAATTAGTTTTATTTAGTCACTGTTAGTTTAAGTTAGTACACATCTTAAGATAACACACTGTGTATTTTTAATTAGTGTTTTATTATTATTACTGTTTAGTTTAAGTTAGTATAAGTTTTAAAATAACATACTGTGTAATCTTAATGCCACTGCAATTGGGATGAAAATCCTGTTGTGCGCAAATAAATAAATAAATAAATTAATAAACCATTACCATGTCTTATCCGGAATATTTTACGCTACATATGCCTTGGGTATGGTTTACGATTTATTCCGCAGGCTATCATCAGTTTACATTAATACGTTAAGTGGTAGGAAATAGGGTTGCCAGACGTTCCGTTTTAATCTTTAACGGAACGTCAAATATTCCGTTTGTGTGTGTGTGTTAATTTGATAATAAATTCAATTTCGCACCAATTTTCAAATTCAGAATTCAGAATTGATTGTAATATCTAGCTTGATTTATGGTGATACAAGTGCAAGTTTGAAAGAGAAAATGATTTGTATGTCTGTTTCAGATAGATGGTACTTGTTATAATTTATTAGGGGCAACAAAATTAAGGAATATCTTAGTCCTTGTGAAGTTAATGCTCAGCATTTTCCCCTCCAATGCTTTTGCGGAGAGACTTTTTTCTGTCATGAATATCAAATGGAGAGATGATAGAAACAGAAGATCCGTTAGTTTGATAAAACAAGAATTGTTCACATATTACAATTATGAAGAAAATTGTTGTGAATTTTATGAGAAGGTGCTTACAAATAAAAGATCCTTGCCCTGAGTCGTTCAAATGAAAAACATTAAAAGTTGCTGGTGTCCTAGGCCTATATGATATGTCAGCAATGTATAGTATTAATTTTGTGTATTTGATTATGTAATGCTTATTTAATACATATGTGTATTATTTATAGGGCTTGGATTTTTAGGTGCTAAAAATCGGGAAAATTTTTATTTTTTATGTATTAAAAATACCTGAAATATATGGGAAAAAAGTAAAAATATTTAATTATAATTTAGTTTATTAATGTGAATATATACAATATGCAGTACTCACGATTGTAATTTACGGTATGCCTCACTGACTACTGAAGAATTACAATACACAACGAGATACATCTTCAGGTTGTCCATCACAAATGACCGACAATTATCGCAAAACACTTCTTCTGAAGATGCGGAACTGCGGCAATATGTTTCTTGCCCATGAGGTGTTGTGTAACTTGAGATCGCTGTTCAGCCTTTATTGCTTTCCCACGTGGTTGGCAGAACAGAACGTCCCGATCAGAAGTAAAAATATATTTAAATTCTGCAACATACTGCTGCAGACGATAACTTGTAGTTGCTTTTACTTTAAACATCGTAGAACTGCCTTACACGTCACAGTGCCAGAAATGAACTGCATGTGTGTGACACTGGTTCCAGGTAGCTGGGGGAGGTCTAGTACGTGGTGCAATATGGGTATGGACAAGGAAATGGACAGTGAGTGGCACGGGGCGACAAGTTTAGAATAACACAGCTACAAGCTGACATACGCTCTGCATGAAGATTAGATACCTCACAGGTTGAAGTAACACAGAACAAAATGCAATAAACTGAAAGATCTAGCATACTGATTTTAAAAATGTAAATATTATGTCTTTTTATGTGCTAATAAATGAAAAACAAGAATTTATGTATTTATTGAAAAAATGCTTAAAATATGTATTTACATTAAAAAAATATTTATTTACCTTAAAGTCCAAGCCCTAATTATTTACTACAAAATTTAACAACCTTGATTAGAAAAAAACAATGTTTTGGGACGTGTGTTCCGTTTCTCCATTCTTGAAAGTTGGCAACCCTACTAGGAAAGCATTAGACAAATGTAGAACGTAGGCATTCACGACCAGTGTCTAGTTTATAATCTCGGATACACGACGCGGCTCCGTCCTGTAAGCCTAGATCGTCAAGTATTCGACAACTTTTACGAACGTACCTGGAACAGGAAATGACTACTTGAATAATTTTATTTATATTTTTCAGGTTTGGTTAAATAAATATTTATCCGCCTCGTTTCGCTGTGGCTAGCATTCTTGACTGTCACCGCAGAGGCCCGGGTTCAATTCCCGGCTCTGTCAAGAAATTGAAATCTGGTCATAGGGCTGGAACGGGGTACACTCAGCCTCTTGAGGCAAAACTGAGGAGAGGTGGATTCGATTCCTAACCCAGCCATCCAGGAAGTGGTTTTCCACGGTTTCCCACTTTTACCGAGATCGGGCACAACTTAAGGTCACGGCCGCTTCGTACCCAAATCCTACCTGAATTACACACACTAGTACAGACGTCACAGTGACACAGCTTATCAGATAAATTCTACATGGGGCTGGTTGGTTGGTTCCTCAGTTTAAGGGATGCGACAACACGGTCATGTAGCCCCGTGTACTTTGGGTGTGTGTAGAATCTGTCTGATAACCAGTGTTAATTGTGATGGCTGTATTTGTGTGTGTTATTTGTTTTTAATTCAAGTAAGGACTGCAGTCATTCGATTTTCAAGTTGTTCCAACTTTTGCTACCAAACGCCACCGTCAAAGATCAACTAGTTCTGAACTCTGTTACTAGATGCCAACGCAGCAGTCGGCTTCTGGCGACAACCGTTGGAACCTAAGAGCGTCAGTCAAATATAACCTATAATTTAGCTTCACGCAAGTGTAATTAGTAGAAGGTTCTTTATCGTGCCATAAATCTATGACATGGGACCTCCGGCTTTACTTCCACTCCACAGGAAGGCATACTGAGGGATTTTTAACCCTCTTAAAAAGTCCGACGGCTATGGCCGGGTTTGAACCCGCGACCTTGGGCACAGAAGCTCGGCATGCTACCAACTACGCCACCGAAGCCGTCTCTACACGGGGCTACATGACCACGCTGTCACAAAGCTCCTATAAAATCATCATCAACAACAACAACAACAACAACAAACTTGAGTTTGATTGTAACAGCTTGTGATTGTAATGGCGAGTTGGTACAATACAAATCTGGCTTCTATTTCAGTGTATTAGGACGGATCGGACAGGCACAATGTATGAAATATTTAACTAACTTTCCTGGAAAATATCAGTAATAGTTAATTATTACTATTATAATTGGTCAATAATAGTGTAAATTTTCTAAAGCATTAATTTTTTCCAGGAGTGTTATTTAAATGTTTAACACATTGTACCCCCACCTAGTCATTGGGCAAACTCGTGTAGACCAACTGAAGAGTTTTGGTATAGGCTACACAGAAAGAATGGTTTCAAAACTTTACATTTCGATACCTCAAGTTTAACTGCTGCTCACAAATATTTTTTAACTAAATATGCGCTGTGATTTACTTACATCCACAATACATCCATAGTTTCGATTGATAAGAGGTTTTGTTCATTTATAATTTTTAGCCTTCAATTCACAATATGTGGAAATGATGCAAAAGTAGACTTATGAAAGCAATCTGGGCCGTCGTGTGTGTCTGTCTGTTCTTCTGCCTCTGCCCCGAAGCTATCGACAACGAATTTCGTTTGAATTAAGATTTATGCCAGGACATCTCAAGGCTTTATTTTAGAGAAAAAAAAGAGAGAATAACGTCATTGCTGCCAACCGATGAAACAATTATGTTGAGTATTGAACCCACTGTTTGTTATGTCATAAACTATGCATGGAAACTATTTCAAAATTGGCACACATAAACACTATAATATTTTACGAGGTGTATTCAAGTAATAACATCTCCAATGTTATTTCTCAATAACATCTCCAATGTTATTTCTCACAAACAAATCAAACGCAAACTGTGAAACGTCTGTCACTTCTCGACGTAATCTTCCTGCAGCTGTAAACATTTTTCACAACGGCGACGCCATGATTCCATGGCCGCTCCGAACGCTTCTATAAGAGTCTATTTTGAACACTGGAGAATCGCTGATGCAATAGCAGCGCGAGTCGTGAATGTGCGACAACTGGGAGTGTCATTTATCGTTGGAAACAGCCAAAAGTCGCTAGGAGTCAGGTCGGATGAGTGGGAAGCATGGGAGATCACTTTAAAGTTGTCACGAAAACCTGCAGGACACTTTTCGTATTTTCAGGTCTTCGTGCAGGATTGTATGCACAAACCCCACGGAAATGACAACTTTGGAGGCGATGTGTTCCACAGTCATTCGGCGATACTCCGAAACAAATTTCTTCACTCGCTCAAACGTGTCGTCAGACCAGCTGGTGTGAGGTCGAGATGGCTTAGTTTGTTGTCACACGACGTTCTGCCTTCATTGAACTGTCGCATCCACGAACGCACATTGGACAAATCCATGACACCTTCACTCATCTAGCGATGCATTTCAATCGATGTCACACCCATCAATTGGAGAAAAAGAATGATTACACGCTGATTTTTAATGAAAACCTCGCCACTCCGAAACAAACCTAACTTTAGCTGCTTCCTCTAGCGTTCTGTGTACCGTATTGGCAACTCCAGCTATCTGATATGGCATCTAGCGGTAAAAATTAGAAACTTACCAAGTAGTGTACATTTGTCACGTGGTGACTGTTTGTATATGGTTTCTTGTATTGGTAAGCAGATCGTGGTAAATTCTTCGTGTTTATACATAAGTAATAAGTTTTACTCGTTGATAAGAGTGCAAAATGAGTAAAAGCAAAGTGTATTGCTCAGTTTACGGCTGTAAGTCGATGTATAAGAGGGCTGCGGATATACGTTTTCATACCTTTCCAAAAGATGCAAATAGCAATAGCCGAAAGGTGACGACACCAAATAAATACGGGCAACAAGAGTGGGTTGGACCACTCACCACTACACTCACTGACGACAGGACGGGTTGTTCACTTACGCTGAGCCAAGCCGCGCCTAGACATCCAAGCACAGTCTCGCCAAGCCAAGCCGTACCAAGACAGCCAAGCCTACACCAGACGAGGACAGCCAAGCTTCATCAGTCAGCTCCCTAGTTCATTTCCAATAACCCTACTAACCGCCATCACCTCGCTCTGCAATATCCGAGCCATTCCACTACGAGTCATATAGGCCTAATTTGACTTCGCAGGGTTAATACCTACCATCCAAATCAAGCAATTCCTGTCTACCCCGAGTTTTAATACAAGTTAAACTCATCCCTTCGCCCTACCAAGCAGCAAATAATTTCTAGAGTCTATGGTACAGTGAGCAAACTCAAATATAGCTTTCAAACGTAACAGCGCCATGACTCGAACTGCACAAAAACAAATACCAGCAGGCAACCGATGCTTGATAATATGCAATTGACACATAAAATCCAGTGGAACACACAAATTAGATCACGTGTATCGCTCAGTTATAGTCTACATATATACAATTAAAAATATCAATGTCATTATTTTAGGGACCACATTTACTGATTATAACCGAAAAATAAAAAGTGTTCCATATCAAACACGTGTTATTGAGTATTTTACCCTACTTATCCAGACCGACCGCAGCGCCCCATGTGTTAGTTTGAGTTGCCAATAGTTATGTCATCCCTGCCACGCATTCACAACGAGTGCGTGCGAAGATAAACACCATCCACTTGCTTCTATCTGTTTCCGGTCTCGAGAAAAAAATTCAGAGGTGTTATAACTCGAATGAACCTCATAGATTAAGTTTAGAGAACTCATACATGACAGTGCTATCAACATGATTCAACGAATGCTGATATGCTCATTGTTTGACTTCACCTAACTTCCAAACTATCTATTGTATTTCTACCAAATATTTTATGTGCATTGTGTGCATTATGAGCTCTAACTAGGCATATCTTCAGAAGACTGCCAACTGTTGATAAATATTATCTTTAGTTTTGAACGCTTGACTAAATATATCAAAAGTATACAGTCCAACAGTTCTAAACTTTACACACACGCATAGAAAACAATATTGCATATTAATTTTGAGTGACCCATTCTTGGCAGTGTAGCCAACGTGATTCTGTACGTGCTGGTAGTTCAATGTTTAACTGCATGTAACTTCCACATTAATGAATGGGTCCGCCTTGTTGCACAGCGGCTAGCACTCTTGGCTATCACCGCGGAGAACCAAGTTTGATTCCCAGCCCTGCCAAAAAATTTAATACTGGTCTGGGGGCTGGAACGGGGTACACTCAGCCTCGTGAGGCGAGGCGTGTTTGATTCCCACCTCATTTATTCAGGAAGTGGTTTTTCATGGTTTACCCACTTCTACTCCAAGTGAATGCTGGGATGGGCATTAAATTAAGGCCACGGCCACCTTCTTCCCAATCCTAATCTGAATTACAAATAGGCCTACACACACTAATACAGCCATCACAGTAACACAGGTTATCAGAAAACATACACACGCTCACACACACACCGATGTACAAGGCGCTACATTACCATCAAATCGCAAAGTTTCTCAATGAATCAACAACAATGTTTAATTTTGTTGACAAACTTAAGGTTTTGTACGGTACCTTTGGTAACGTTCCATACGATGACATAGTTTGAGAACCATTGGTATACCGCAGCCAATAAACACGGTGAATTTGCTGGCAGCAAAGACTAGGAACGTAAGTGTTAAATTGCAAACAATTCCTGGTACGGAACTGACTACCACATCATTTCTAGAATGATGCATCAGTGCTGCTCATAACTACTACCTACTGCCTCCTGCTACTTTCATGGGTGGAATCGCTCTAAATTTGAGGGCGGGGATATTCCCACCATCCTGGCACTTGGAGGTTGCTTCACCTCTGCGATACACATGTCCGAGGTATTATCCCATTAGTAATGCTAGGTTACAGTCATGTCGGGTTGCGTAAGGTGAAATAAAGTACACATTTTCTTCTAGCGAATAATATTCTGTCTCCCGCGTGTGACTCACATCTAGGTCTTTAGCGTGTGAACATCCGCCTAAGTGGCCAACTACTGTTTCGACATTTCCTGCAGCAAATTCTTCACTAGGTAGCTCATAAATCTTACCGCCCACATTCAATGTCACTCTTATTACGCACAGTGAGAGAGTAATAGTACATTATGAAACGAGCCTATAATGGCTATAATTAAGACACGAGTATGTTTATAAAACGAGCTTTAGCGAGTTTTATAATTTCCATACGAGTGTCTTAATTACCATTATAGGCGATTTGCATACGACTGTTTATGTTCGACGATAATTATAACTTTATTACATGTTTTAACATAAATATTCATAAATATCTGTTCAGTAACTAGAATTTTGTGATCGGGTGGTGCGCTAGGTAGCATATCTCCGTGTTCCAAGCTCTCTGGCCGACCGACGCATGCGCTCTGTGTGCTTCAATGCCAGATGTGCAAATCGTGAACCAGTATTCAGCAAAACTGTCACCGTAGTCGTTTGAAATCAACGCGCCGAGAAGAAATTGGATTTAGGTATATTAAGGTACAGTGCTATTTCTTGTCTCATATTCACCAGTTTATTTACGCGAACATATGGACGGTGCACTTTCGGTAATTTATACAGACATGTTGGATTTTGAGAGCATGCGCGAAGGTATCCTTATCTAATTTGTCAAACAAATGTTTCTTGAGCTGTGATTGGTGGGAGAAACTGTTTCACAATGAATAATAGTGTTATAATGACCATCGTTATGATACAGTTTTCAGACACACAATAGTCAGGGTCGAACATAAATGAATTTATTGAACTCTGTTTAAACTTTTATTGATGTGTATCATCTTTCCACTCGGTATCAGTATAATTTTTTTGGGTGTGATTTCGAAAAATGAAACGGAAACGGATGAGACGGAAACAATGAGCGCGCGCAGTGGCGGAGATTGATACCACGACGTACTGTCAGCCATGTGGCTATGTGGAATGTATATCACATACGGTTTACTTCAAGGTTTGTAGGTCCCATTAAAGATATTCCTACAATAAATCATCTTCAAATTGTCGTTCTTTGGTGTGAAAATATTCATTATATCATATTTGCTGAAAACAATTATGTTTTATTAAATCTTCATACTTTTGCTGTATTCTTATTTATTGTAAGCACTCAAGGTATTGTCGGCCATGTGGCTATGTGGAATGTACATCGCATACGGTTTAGTTCAAGGTTTGGAGGTCCCATTCAAGATATTCCAACAATAAATCATTTTCAATTTTTCGTTCTTTGGTGTGAAAATGTTCATTCTATCGTTGATAGAGACGGTGGTTGGAAACCTGAAGTTAATGTATGTGGGAACTTCATAAAATCAGCAGGAGTTTGCTTGCAGGTTCCCCAGTCATGGCTATCATTATCTGATGAACTTTTCAACTTCAGATTCACTGGATATTTTGGAAACCCCTGATATTCACTTCCTAAATCAAGCTCTCAGACAAATTCATCTTCACTTCATTCACAATCGCGTTAACACTGGGACAGCTCTCCTACTTTATTTGCATGCGGCCATTCTTGCGCTTTTCGGCTACAAACACAGTGCTCTATATAGGCTCTGCGGATTGTCAGCCCAAAGTATCCTAAGAATTATGTTAAAAAGGTCATGAATACTCTAAATGCTATGTAGATATTGTCCGAAATTGGCTAACTGGTATTAAAACTCGCTAATCTTGGAGTAAACATGATGTCTGAACGCTTCCCAGGGAATCGTGATGTCGGAACAATTTCCGACATCTCTCGTCACTCGATATATAAGAATGAAAATTTGTCTGTTTTTCTTCTGAATTTCTACGGAAATTTGCGTTACTTACGCGTTTCAGGCTGTTTTACGACGGATGCGCGTGAAAATATTTTTTTGTCTATCTGTATGTCTGTCTGTCTGCTGTTTGTCTGTGGACAATTTTGTTCCCTTATAACTCGAGAACGGCTGGGTGGATCAACGTCAAATTTGGTACAGATATCCTTCAGAGGCACGACACTAATCATTGATGTAACTCTTCTCTGTACCTCTCATAAAAGGGGGCATACCCCCTTAAAATGCTTGCTGAAATAGGCGTAGAAGGGCGAGACAAAGCTCATTTTCAGCCCCTCAATGTGAGAAACGAAACTCGAAACCACATTTTAAGACCCTAAAACCAACAGTTTTTGAGATGTTCCCAGAAAATTAATTTCATTTAATACAATAATGAAAGAAAGAAAGCCGGTAACCATGGCAACAGAAACTCGCAGGTCCATCTATTGCTGTAAGACGCAATACAATTCCATTTATTAGCCTACTTTCGATTTTTGCGAAAAATGAAAGTAGACTTATGAGATGAACACAGGGCCAAAAATTGTGTGTCTGTGTGTGTGTGTGTGTATGTGTGTGTGTGAGTGTGTGTACTCTGAATGTCTGCCCCCCCCTATACCAATTCGAACACGGTGAAACCGAATTGAACGAAATTTGGTACAGAGGTAGCACTGGCAAAGGGCACCTCAGTGTCATGTTTTATATTGCCGCCATCTTTACCAAAACGTAATGGCGGCCACTCAAATGGTCAAAACTTAATAATGCATCACGACCAAACTAATCATTGGATCTTTGCCAAATTTGGTACCAACATACCTTCATTGGGGCGCGGCTTGTGCCCAAACTACAAGGTCATCAAATGTACCATTTCAGGATGGCGGCCGTGTGAATTATGCAAACTTTATAATCCATAACATGGGACCCACCAGTTCCGATTATCAAACCAAGAATCGTTTAATCTGTTCTAAACGACGTGGTTCGTTCGAAATTAAAAGTTTATATTTTAATATTATTGTCTATGGTGTAAGATCTTACCAGAAGTCATTCAACGTATGGCTATATAAGGTTATGCACACATAAACACATAAATCCAGTAGTTCCAGCTATAAAATGTTACATTACCTTAAGATTTTTCCAAAGGATTCAACGCACGCATAGCATATTAAATGCACCTATGTAGTAGTTGTTGATCCCTACATTTTATATTCTGCCAATCTTTGTATATATTATATATTTGATAGTTATTTTTACTGCATATAGGAAATTCCTGATATTCACCTTCCCGCGGTAGAGAGGGCGCAACGTTTGAATATACATCTGTCATATTCAAGCGGCTGACGAATTCAGGGACCGAGTGTCTCCAGGTATAAGGAGATAACCATTACTAAGTGCCAACGGCCTCCTGGGAGGGCGGATGAGCGAGTAATGAAACAGGGCACTCTCTTGCCCTAGAGGTAGGAAACTACCTCTGAAGGCGGATGAATCACTTAAGTGCTGGTCAACGGCATAGAATGGAGAAAGCAACGGGAAACTACTCCATTAATGATCTATTATGATTTCCCAAGAATCGGCAGTATGATGGAAGGCTCTTTAGTAAATTATTCCGGAATAGTCCTCCATTCGGATCTCCGGGCGAGGACAACTGAAGAGATGAAACGTGGGAAATATAGTGGAAGAGAGAAAAGAATAGCAACATGGAATGTGCAATCGATGATGAAATGTGGAAAATTGGAAGATTTGAAACAAGAGATGAAAAGAATGAAGATTGACATTTTAGGAGTATAAGAGGTGAGGTGGCCAGATGCAGGAGACTTTTGGAGTGGCGATATCAGAATAATTCATTCAGGAACATCATCTGACAAACCAGGTCAAGCAGGAGTAATAATAGTCCTAAATAAAAAAATGGGCATAAGAGTGAAAGGATATGTCCAATTCAGTGAAAGATTAATAATGATTAGACTAGAAACAGAACCAAGGGACACAATAATAGTACAAGTTTACATGCCAACAACTGGTCATGACGACCAGGAAATAGATCACATGTATGAAGAAATAGAAAAAGCTATTAGTAGAGTAAAGGGCGAGGAAAACCTTATCATACTAGGTGACATGAATGCTGTAGTCGGAGAAGGAGCGGAAGATAACATAGTGGGAAAATATGGATTGGGGACGAGGAATGCAAGAGGCGAAAGACTATTAGAATTTTGTGCTAAATATGAAGTTGTAATCACCAATACATGGTTTAATCATCATAAAAGAAGAAGGTACACTTGGATAGCACCAGGTGATATCAATAGATATCAAATTAATTATATACTAGTTGAAACCCGTCAAAAATGACGGTCAATAGAAAAATATTTATTGAAGAATTTTCTTATGTAGGCCTACTGTATATTCTTTGTACGATGATTTTTTGGCTCTATTGAAACTATAAGGGCGTCAAAAGATTGCACTCTCAACATTGCAAAATACTGCTGGCCATGACTGAAAAATTGATGAGGCAAATTGAGACCTATACGTTCCAGAGTTTTCCCTTGAGCTTCATTGATTGTGACAGAGTATGCCAAATAAATTGGAAAATATTGCCTCTTAAAACAAAATGATAGTGTTTTATCGGATGCTGTTAAATCAAGTAGAAGGATTCAACCTCTCTGCCTAATTTTAACTGCATTTATTATTTCCAAATCCAAGCAATATGGTTGCATTTAAGAGCCCTTGGGAAACGTTCAGATTTCTAAGCAGCATAACGGTTCAAGCGTTTGGAATATGTGGAGGCAAGTCATTTAGTTCCAAGGAATTCAAGAACTCTGAGGAGTCTAATAAAACTGGCCGCAAACCGTCACATATAATTTTGGAATATAACGAAGAAATGCGATGATGTGCACCTCCATACATCTTAAAACAATGTGGACCGTATGGGTGTGGCACAGTAACATTGGCACCAAATGAAACGAAGGACATAGCATTGTACTGCCGATTAGTCTCTCTGAAATTCCTTGAGATATCATCTCCAGTGAAAAATAATTGTTGCAGCATGTCAAATGTTTTATATTTAGTCAGATTAATTTTACATTACAACAGCAAAGCTCAAAGTAACCAAGTGAAGATTTCTCTCAAGAGAAATACAGTGCAGAACAATGTTTAAATTTGTTCGTCAAGGACCCTACACTGTAACGGTATAGTATCTGGAATTGTATCTGAAATGCCGTATTCATATTGGAGTTTAAAAGTGGCTTCGTATTTTTCTCCGATTTCCCACTTGTTTGCGGCTAATGTTCTATTTCGTAAAATGGGTTTATTTATAGCAGCATTTCTCCCCAAATTAACGTCATAGCTTATTAAATAACACTATAGTGGCCTGCATCAACGCAGCTGCCAAATATTAAATAGCAAATAATAACTTACTTCCATTGCCAAAATCAACTGCGTGGTTAGACTCATTGTTATGTACTCTAAAAAAATAATCAATAAACAACAATATTCACTTATACAACTAAGTTCAGAGACTTCCATTCTCAAGTTGGTTGCTGATGAGAATGCGATGAGACTGATCGCCAATAATAAAATCCTTGCAATTTTTGCAATTTGCTTGCAAACGCAACTCAGGATGACGAACTTCATTTTGAAATAAACAGAATGAAACTGCTCTAAATAATCAATTTCCATCACCTGTTGAAGGTACAATACTTTGCATTTCCATGACAGTAAATTATGCAAGGGAGCATAGAATCACTTCGCCACTACTGGAATGAGCATGGACTCACTTCGCCAGCCACCGTAATGGAGGGAGTTTTAGAATTATATGTTCAGTGTTTTTCAAAGATCGTATTAACACAGGGAAGCCCAGTCTTAAGGCTACATTCTGAGCTATCGCCCCAGATTCCAGGTTCGATCCCTGCTCTGCCAAGAAATTTAATTCTGGTCTGAGGGCTGGAACGGGGCGCACTCTTGAGGCAAACCTAAGAAGAGCAAAATTTGATTCCCATCTCAACAACCTTGGATGTGGTTTTCCGTGGTTTCCCACTTCCACTCCAGGCAAATACCGGGATAGTTCCTAACTTAAAGCCTCAGTCGTCAACTCTCCATTCCCCATACTAATTACAAATGCACACATCAATACAGCCATCACATTAACACAGGTTATCAGAGAAAGGTTTACACTCACACACCAAAGTAGACGGGGCTGAGTGACCACGATGTCTGAGTCCATCAAATGAATTATGTTCGACAATTTTCTCTCAAGGCGAAGCGATTGTGCCGATATTTATTTAATAATTTAAAAGTATCTGGGAACGTAAATCATGGAGAATTCCTTACCTTACGGGAATAATAAACGTAGCCTAACATATGTTTAGACAATGTAATACCAATTGCAAGATAGAATAATTGGGAAATAGAATTACATGTCTGAGGTGGGAATCAAACTCCTTCGACGATGCATAATCAATTTCGTTGTCCACAATGTTAGCCGCTGAGCCACCCAGACAACGAAATTAGAGTGCAATATTAAGAGACGTAAACAACAAACGCACTTAACTGCCAGTTACAGTTCATCAATATTTCCCTTATTTCATGATTCTCAACTCCCTATTCCCCATACTAATTACAAATGCACACATCAATACAGCCATCACATTAACACAGGTTATCAGAGAAAGGTTTACACTCACACACCAAAGTAGACAGGGCTGAGTGACCACGATGTCTGAGTCCATCAAATGAATTATGTTCGACAATTTTCTCTCAAGGCGAAGCGATTGTGCCGATTTTCATTTTCAATTTAAAAGTATCTGGCAACGTAAATCATGGAGAATTTCTTACCTTACGGGAATAATAAACGTAACATATGTTTAGACAATGTAATACCAATTGCAAGATAGAATAATTGGGAAATAGAATTACATGTCTGAGGTGGGAATCAAACTCCTTCGACGATGCATAATCAATTTCGTTGTCCACAATGTTAGCCGCTGAGCCACCCAGACAACGAAATTAGAGTGCAATATTAAGTGACGTAAACAACAAACGCACTCAACTGCCAGTTACAGTTCATCAATATTTCCCTTATTTCATGATTCTATTCCAGTATATATCGGGATACAACATAAGCGATATTTCCCTTTTCAATTCTCATAAACAAAGATCACACTACGATACGGTGGATCTTTTATCCGCCATTTCTCTCATGAAGAAACGCAATTGTGGCAACGCGCAATTGCCACATATATTACCTTTTTCTTTAAACATATAAAAATATACCGTAACATATATTTTCCTTTTAAAGACACACTGCAAATCTGCATGCCAAGAGCTTTCGTTAGAATGCCATACGAAGCCAATCGGTTAAGTCGTTTTCAAAATCTCGTGTGTACAAAAAATACATTAGTGTTTTAAATATATATGGCAACAGAGAATTCGTTACTTTACAGGAATGATAAAAGTGAAATATGTTTCTACACTCTAATACCAATCGTAGGAAGGAAGAAAACAAAAAAAAACATATCCGAGGTGGGAATCGAACCCTCTCGACCATGCAAAGGATGGCAACAGAGAATTCGTTACTTTACGGGAATGAAAAAGTGAAATATATCTCTACAATGTAATACCAATCGTAGGAAGGAAGAAAATGAAAATAAATAAACGTATCCGAGGTGGGAATCGAACCCTCTCGACCATGCAAAGGATGGCAACAGAGAATTCGTTACTTTACGGGAATGATAAAAGTGAAATATGTTTCTACAATGTAATACCAATCGTAGGAAGGAAGAAAACGAAAATAAAAAAAACATAACCGAGGTGGGAATCGAACCCTCTCGATGGGAACAGAGAATTCGTTACTTGACGGGAATGATAAAAGTGAAATATGTTTCTACAATGCAATACCAATCGTAGGAAGGAAGAAAACGAAAATAAAAAAACATATCCGAAGTGGGATCGAACCCTCTCGATCATGCATAATACAAATTTCTGGCCAGTAACCTTATCCCCTTGGCCAACCTGACAACTATGTGACACTGCAGTATTAAGTTATCTAACCAGTATACACACTCAACCTGCACTTTATGTCCTTCAATTCGTGGTTTATTTAATATAATTCTATTTCAATGCATATTGTAAAAACATAACTAACATTATTGGAGACTCTTTTTAATTCTCATAAACAAAGATCTCAGTTAGACGCGACCGGAATCGCCATTTTCCTTGTTGAGAAAGGCCATTGTGCGCATGCGCGAGAGTGTCAATATTTTCCTTTTAAAGAAACTCTGCAAATCTGCATGCCAAGAGCTTTCTACAATGCAATACCAATCGTAGGAAGGAAGAAAATGAAAATAAAAAAACATATCCGAGGTGGGAATCGAACCCTCTCGATCATGCATAATACAAATTTCAGGCCAGTAACCTTATCCCCTTAGCCATCCAGACAACTATGTTTCACTCCAGTATTAAGCTATCTAACCAGTATACACACTCAACCTGCAGTTTATGTCTTTCAATTCGTGGTTTATTTAATATAATTCTATTTCAATGCACATTGTAATAACATAACTAACATTATTGGAGATCCTTTTTAATTCTCATGAACAAAGATCTCAGTTAGACGCGACCGGAATCGCCATTTTCCTTGTTGAGAAAGGCCATTGTGCGCATGCGCGGGAGTGACAAATATTACATATTTCCTTAATCATTTAAAAATATACCGTAACATATATTTTCCTTTTAAAGAAACTCTGCAAATCTGCATGCCAAGAGCTTTCGTTAGAATGTCTTACGAAGCCAATCGGTTAAGTCGTTTTCACAATCTCGTGTGTACAAAAAACAGCTTAGTGTTTTAAATATATAGACTAGTTAAGAAGAGATTTATGAATCAAGTCAAAGATAGTAGAAGCTATCCGGGTGCTGATGTGGAAACAGATCATAATCTCGTTATGATGAAGAGCAGGCTGAAATTTAAAAGAATACAGAAAAGAAATAACAAATCTTGGCTAATAAGTAAATTGAAAGATGAGAATATTGCTGAGGCATACCAGCAGAAAACTGATGAGTTAACTAACACAGAAATAGGGAATACTATAGAAGATTCATGGACTCAAATTAAAAAAGATCTGACGGAGGCAGCTGATGAAATTTTGGGGAGAACAGAAATACCTTCTAGAAAGGAATGGATCACTAAAGAAATTCTAGATATGATAGATAAAAGACGGTTACTCAAGAGCTCAACAAGATTGGAAGACAAAGAATAATATAGAAGATTGCGAAATGCTATAAACAGAAAAGCAAGAATAGCAAGAGAAAATTATTACGAGGGTATATGCACAATGATAGAAGAAAAAACTACTAAAGGACATGTAGATTCTGCATATCAGATGGTAAAGATTTTCTTTGGTAAGAGATGTAACAAGAGTAATGCCATAAGTAATGCAGAGGGAGTAATTCTCGATGATCATAGCGATATTGCAAAAAGGTGGGAAAATTACATTGAAACCCTATACGAAGGTGTACATTTACAGGAAAATGAAGTTCTTGAGGAAAAAGATGAAGTAACAAAAGATAATTTAGGCTTCCAAGTACTGAGAGAGGAATTTGAATTAGCTCTACGAAGACTGAAGGATAATAAGGCGCCAGGCATTGATAATCTCGAAGCTGAACTCCTCAAGAAAAGCGGACCTCGTATGAAGGAGAGATTGCTCCAACTTGTACAAAACATCTACATGGACGGAAAAATACCGGCTGATTTTGAAAAAAGTATAATGATCCCTATACCAAAGAAAATGGCAGCAAAACATTGTGAACAATATCGCACTATCAGTTTAGTCGTACATGCATCAAAAATTATCACCAACATAATATTAAGACGAATTGAAAAGCAAATTGAAGAATTTCTGACTGAAGACCAATTTGGGTTTGTTAAAGGTAAGGGTACTAGAGAAGCTATATTGGCATTGAGACTTTTACTTGAAAAAAGATTGGAAAAAGACCAAAGAACTTATTTATGCTTTGTGGATATTGAAAAGGCTTTTGATAATGTACAATGGATACAAATGTTTGAAATTCTCAAAAACATTGGAGTCCCATATAGAGATAGAAGAATAATCTGGAATTTGTACAAAAATGAAATTTCAGTAATTAAAATTGGAAATGAACAAGAGGAAGCAAAAATAGGGAAAGGAGTTAGACAAGGCTGTGCTTTGTCTTCCATGCTCTTTAATGCCTACATTCAGGATGCATTGAATAAGGTTCGAGAGGATTTGAATTTAGGAATAAGGATACAAGGTGAACAAATACATATGATTAGATTTGCAGATGACATTGCCATAGTTGCAGATAGTGAACAACATCTCAAACAAATAATAGTAAAAATGGAGGAAATCATGGGTAATGAATACAAGATGAAAATAAATAAGTCAAAGACGAACGTTATGGTCTGCGATAAAAAGGCAGACTCAAGTATGAAATTAGTGGTGGGCAACAAAACACTAGAAAATGTTCAAGAATTTAAATATCTCGGAAGCAAAATTACCAAAGATGGAAGAAGCAAGAAAGAAATCAAATGTAGAATTTTACAAGCCAAATTAGCATTTCACAAAAAGAAACGTTTATTCACAACAAATTCTAATAATCTTAAAACCAGAAAACGATTATTAAAAGCGTATGTTTGGAGTATTGCCCTTTATGGTTGCGAAACGTGGACAATTGGAAAATAAGAAAAAAGGAGGATAAATTCTTTTGAACAATGGTGTTATAGAAGAATGCTAAAAATTAGCCGGACAGAAAAAATAACGAATGCTGAAGTATTTAAAAAGGTGGAGGAAAATTGTACCTTTTGGAAAAGCATAAAGAGGAGGAGGACTAGACTGATAGGACATATTTTGAGACACGATAGCCTGCTGAAAACGGTATTGGAGGGAAAGGTTGAAGGCAAAAGATGTCGAGGAAGACCACGCCTACAATATGTACAGCAAATCATGTCTGATGTAGGATGCAGAAGCTATGAACAGATGAAGAGGATAGCTATAAATAGAGCCGACTGGAGAAGTGCCGCAGACCAATCCATTGATTGAATACTTAAGAAGAAGATTATTGTCTAGAAGTGACTTTAAAAATCTGAGTCGTCTCGGTTATTTGACAAGATGGCAGCTGATCACTCGTTCTGACCTATATTTTACTAGTTTCAGTATGTTGCATGCAATATAACCTACTGATAAAAAATTTATGAACTTAATATGAAATGAACACTGTTTGAAATATACTCCAGTGAAGAAATTATTCAGTCCAAGTGATAATTTGCTAATACGATGTATGTATTTGATTGATAACGCCTAGAATGTGAGTGTACGATTGGCCGAGTGGTGGAGTTGGTCACAAGTCGTGGCCGAGTGAGGTACGTGTGTGCGCGCTGTGTGACCGCATTTGAAGAGTGTACGTTTCCTAATACCGGTGCTTCCGATAGTTCCACGGGTGTACTGACCTTCCGTGTGTCATTCGGACAATACTTTTTCAAGTAGTGTTCCAGATAGGACAACAAAACCAGAAACCCAGAAAACCCCGCTGAAAATCAGGTCCGGATACCAGAGGAAAAACACAGTACGCTGCCAATGGGACAGGCAGAGTTCTCGCCCCACACCAGGAGAAATTCACCGCTGGATTAGCGATACCCTCCGGTTGACTGTCGACCAAGTAGAAGCCATCCAGTTAAATGCGCAAGAAAAAACCATGTACATCAAGGTAATCAGCATATCTACTTATCAGAAATTGCTAAATACTTTTGCAGATCCTATTAAATTTCAGTATGACTCAGGCGAAATGACAAATGTTAAGCTCTCCACAGCGGATTCCAATTTTACCACAGTGCGTATATTTAATGTCCCACTCGAAGTTCCCCCTGAAATTTTCAAATCCGTCCTGTCGAAATATGGCACTGTGAGTGACGTCAGGAAAGAACAATGGTCTTCTGCTTATCAGTTCCCGGTGTATAATGGAATACGTGCAGTCACTATGGAAATCAAACAAGATATCCCCTCCACTGAGACTTTTGGTGGCCATTCTGGCTATATATCGTATAATGGACAGAAACAGACCTGTTTAATTTTCAATGCTAACACACATCTACGTATCAACTGCCCAAAGAAAATGATTCCCCTCAGTATAACTCCCACACAACAACGACGTGTCCAATATTCGGAAGTTGTGACACAGCAAACGTCACATGAAAACATGCTTATTGATCAGTCAGCTGGGACAACACCAGAAGTGGCCTCGGACACACATGACGCAGAACTGGTACCTTGCACTGACCAGATCAGCGAGCCACAGAGTGCCCCTGTGCTATCGGCAACCTGTATCGCAGCCTTAGAACCTACTATGCCGTCACTACAGGCTGCCACAGAAATTTTGTCTTCACTGCCCCCACCTTCTCTGGTACCTACCGACTCACTTAAGCAGGTTGATCGGGGATCCGACAACGTATCTAAGAAGATTAAAACAAATGCCTCAATTGCCGTACCAGCCCCGAAGAATCAAACTGGCTCTACAAACGTTCCCGCAGCTGTGAAAAAGAAACAAAATCTTCATTCTACGTCATCTAGGGACCCACGAACGCTCTCAAACGCTGACAGCCGGCCTATGAATGGCAGTCATAAGGAACTATCTCAACCTAATTTGACATAGTGCACCAGTATATTTCTCACCTGTATCTTTATTCTTTTTTCTTTTTTTTTCTCGAGTCCACCTTCCAGTATGTCTAGCACAGCTTTTATACTTCTCTTAATGGCGCAATTTCTCACTGTGGCCACTGTGAATATCAATGTAATAGCATGCCCTCTGAAATTTCAACTGTTGGAGAGATTCCTTCGAGATGCAGACATTGACATTGCCTTCATTCAAGAAGTTGCTATACCCTGTTTGCCCATATCTGCCTTCTACAAACAATACATCAATACCGGTAATACGAATAGAGGGACCGGATTCCTCATAAGACATGATATCCCACTCGATGGTGTGCTATGTCATCCATCAGGACGCGTAATATCTGGACACATAAACAATACCACCCTGATAAATGTATATGCCCCATCCGGGTCCAATAAACGTGTGGAACGGAAAATGTTCTTTCAACAGAGTATACTGCCTCATCTGCACGACGTTAAGGAAAAACTTATTCTTGCAGGGGATTTCAATTGTATTCAACGCCCAGAGGATTCCACTAGTCCATACCAAGGTGTCAACCCGGCTCTCAGGACCCTTCTTACCTCCCTACACCTCATTGATGCTGTGGATAATTTAAGGGTGCCCCTGCCCCATTACACCTGTATAAGTCACAACTCCTCATCACGAATTGACCGCATCTACTTTTCACAGGAACTTATCCAGCCTAGACGATATGAAGTGATACCTGCCAGTTTCACTAACCATCATGCTGTCGTATGTACAATCTCTTACCCCCATCCCATATTTCACATAGGAAGAGGTTATTGGAAACTGAATTGCTCGCTGTTACTGGAGGAGGAATGCCAAGATATTTTCAGACAACACTGGACTCGATGGGTCCAACAAAAATGCAAATTTCGCGACTGCGCAGACTGGTGGGATATTTTAGTTAAACCAGGGATCCGCCGCGTCTTTAAGAACATATCCTACCAACGAGGTCGGGAAAGACGGGATACAGTTGAATTTTACGATCGAGTTCTTCGCCAGCTCCAGCAAAGATCTGATGCTGGGGAGCGTATATATGACCAGATTCGGGAAGTTAAAACCAAGCTCCTGTCTCTACAGCAACGAACGCTCGCTCATATAAGCGTGGCTTTAAAAGATCGTACAGTGCTCCCGGACGAATGTGCAAGTGTATACCATATCGCCAAAGGACAACGTGAGCGGCAACGTAAATATATCCACCGCCTCCGCACCAGTACTGGAAGTGTCGTCACCTCCCCTGACGCTATACGTAGTGAAATATCATTATTTTATCAAAGGTTCTACGCTAAGGCTCCAATTGATCCACAGCAGGTGACCCTATTGCTTTCATCTTGCAGTACCCAACTATCTCCGGACAACAAAACTCTGCTCAGCGCGGATATTACGGATGAAGAGATTCACTCTGTGGTTAAGCACCTCCCAAACAACCGCTCACCTGGCATTGATGGACTGCCATATGAAATGTATAAACACTTCTGGCCTCTCATTGGCAAAGAATTTTGTCATGTCCTGCGTACCATTCTCCAACGTCGTGCTCTTTGTCAATCACATCACAAGGGTACCATAGTCCTCATACCAAAAACATCCACTCCCATGGCAGTTGGTGACTTCCGACCAGTTACTCTGCTCTGCAGTGATTATAAAGTCTTTACCAAAGTACTTGCATGCCGATTGAAGACTGTTCTACATGATATCATTGGTGATGAACAATGTTGCAGTATTCCTGGAAGAACTCTGTTAACAAACTTAGCGATACTACGGGACCTACACCTAAAAGCCGAAATGCTCCCCACTGAGCCAATGAGTTTTCTCACCTTAGATCTTGATAAAGCTTTCGACCGCATCAGTCATGAATACTTGTACATGGTCTTGCAACACTTCAAATTTCCTGAAATCCTTATTGACTACATTCGTATGATAAATTGTAATGCTACGTCTCGAGTGCTCGTCAACGGTTTTCTTTCCCCTCTGATTCCAATACAACGATCAGTTAGGCAAGGATGTCCCCTTTCCATGCTACTTTTTGTCATTGGCCTTGAACCGTTCATTCAGACTACCCAGGTGAAGCTACAGGGTTACAAACTGTCCACACATGTTTTTGGCATGTGCGCCTATGCTGATGACGTATCAATATTGATCCGCAATAATGAAGACATCTCCCACATCGATAGCGTCCTTCAGCTCTACCATATCGCCTCTGGAGCACAATCGAACCCCCAGAAAACTGCTTTGCTTCCGCTCAATACTAACTCAGTGATTACCCAACAGCCCTGGTTCCGGATAGTAAATGAGGTGAAAATTCTTGGCATTACCTGGAAGCAATCGCTTCTGGACACAGTGCAAGCAAACTGGACTAAGGTCATTGCCAAAGTTAGGGGAGTGCTGATCCAATTTGGTCATAGAAACCTCAATATAGTGCAACGGGTCATGGTCCTCAACGTGTTTGCGCTCTCTAAAATATGGTATGTCGCACAACTTTTCCCACTTTCCAAAATGTTTGAGAGCCAATTGGCAAAATATACAGGTTGGTTTATATGGCAAGGATTTTTGTTCCGAGTACAACGGGAACAGTTGTATCTCCCATCCCGGCAAGGCGGGCTAGGGCTAACAGCTCATGGCATGAAATGCCGTGCACTCCTCTGCAAGAACGATATCACCATTCTTTCCCAACATGACACTTATACGAAAGCGCTATACAAAGATATTCGAAACACAGCCCGTGGTTGTGATAGAGCTTTGCCGAAGATATTTAAGGACCATCAACAGCACCTTCTGGAAACTGTTCGCCAAATGCCTTCATGGACTGTTCCAACGACGAAAAGTATTTATAACATGTTGCGGCAAGTGGTACACTCCAAACCGCGAATCGAGGCCATTGGCTCGTACAGGCCATGTCCATTGGCCCACTGTTTGGAAAAATGTTGGGGCTATGACCATTTCTTCTGCTGTACACTCCCAGGTTTTTATCTTCCTCAACGATCTCATCCCAACCGCTCTACGGCGATATACCATCCGTCTTGAAGCTTACCCATGGTGTACTATATGTGGTCAAACTGATACGGCGATACACCGCTTCACATCATGCACGCGAGTTGCCTCCACGTGGCTGTGGTGTAAGGGAAAAGTATGTCAACAATTAAATGTGCCCACGGATGACCTTGATGACAGGAAGTTGATTCGTTTGTCGGTGACCGCCTTCCCCCAAATTAAACAGACTGCCATTGTGTGGATAATGGGCCAATTTGTACACTTCGTGATGGACAATGATCAACATTTCTCGTTCCTGGATCTCAGGTATCACCTGCAGAAAGAGCGTTGGAAGCTTAGTGAAAGTGGACAATTGTACGATAAATATGGACACTATCTGGATTTCATGTGATGTAATAGTATGGTATTTATCATATCTGAAAATTCTGTAATTCTGTAAAGAGCTAATAAAAAAAAGTGGTTAGAGATTTCGTCTTTCACCTGGCCGGCCGGGGTTCAAATCCCATCAGAGTGGAATTTTTTTGCTTGAATATTTTTATATTTATTGTTTTTTGAGTACTGAGACGTTATAAAATAAAGCGTTATATGTTTTTTTGCAATGAAAAATATATATTTAATTAAAACAACATTCTCCACCGGAGTGACATATACCAGCCTTCAGTTATACTATGCAGGAGCCTTGGAGGCGCTCTATACCGGCCTGTTAGTGAACCCAGTCTTAACGACTGCAAGGAGTAATAATACAATGGCATTCGTTTATTCCTTGTGCACCGACGCATTGTTGATAACCTCAAAACTTGCAGTATGGATGATTTGGAGATGGATTATTTTGTTATACCGTGTATTTAAAATTATAAATTTACGGTTTGCGAAGTTACTTCACATAGGCCCATATCCTCTTTGTACACGACACAGAACAACAACGTGACGTCAGTTTCTGATCTGCTCTGATTGGCTATTACATTGCTGCAGTCGGGTTACTGGCTGTCGAGGATAAAATTTTTGACTGCCGACTACCGTCTACCGACTGCCAAATGCAACTGCATGTTGTGTATGGTGCCTATATTTTACACGGGGACGGCCGCGACTGCCGACTGAGAACTAGCAAACAACGGACTGCCGACTGCGGATTGTGGATGGGCGTTATTAGAGCAAATAAGTTTCAATTATTGTAAGTAGTCGGTGTTAATAAAATGAATACCTACGTTGTTTGGACTGTTTGCTGATGAAATTGCAAAATGCTGGGGTAAATTATAAACTATGGTTTGAACGCCACTGCTCAAATCCTGTGTGCCAATTTGCACTTCGAATAGGAAGAGATTAGGAGGTGATAAGGACAAAGAGTTATAACTATACCCACACATTTAGGAGAAAGTAGGCTATATGTTCTTTACTGAACATCTTGTTACATTACTGAGATAGTTTGCAAACGGCTATATGGTTATAACGGAACTAAATTTGGCTGTACAATTCATCAATACATATAATGCGCTTAAGGGGGTCAAGGGGTACTCTAGAATTTTTTCACGCGATTTACACGTGATGGTGTGGTACGGAAGGTCTATTATATCCCTATATTGTTATGTTATTATTATAATAATTATTATTATACTACGGCCTACAACGACGAGACAAAGCTTATTTTCAGCCCCTTGGTGTCAGAAACAAAACTCGGGGCCACTAAACAGCCGTAGAGGGTCCCCGAAAACTACATTTTGAGGCACTAAAACCAAGAGTTTCTGAGATATTCCCAGAGAACTAATTTCATTTAATAAACTAATGTAGGAATGCATGCCAGTAACCATGACAACAGTGTATCAAAATGTTACATCCAACTTTCCATCTATTTCTGCAAGAAGTATTGCCACTCCATTTATTACATTTCTGTGAAAGTTTGCAAATAGCTATAAGGTTATCACGGAACCAACAAAAACTGTAAAATTCATCAATGCGCTTAAGGGGGTCAAGGGTTACTATATCTTCAAACAGCAACATTATTTTCAAAAATTACTGAATTCAAATAGTTTCTTTTTTAATTTTATTCTTTTGCTTTTAGGAATTTGGGCCATAGGAAGCTAAAAACCTGAATTTTCACGCACCACAAGCCGTTATAATTTTTTAAAGGGGTCTTCCTCTGGATGCGGACTTAACACAACAGTGAGGGTCAGTTTTTATGTGACGTGTATTGCGTTTCGTCTATGAGGTCTTCAATTTTATTTTCACGTCAGAAAGTACACGTTAGGTAAATTAGTTTCTGAGCACATTTCAACTAATCATTTATCTTTATCGACAAACAGGTTCCAAGCCCCTAACCATTGCTCAATTGATTACGTCTGGTTATTAATACCGATGACCGTTCGAAGAATGGGTACTTCTGCCTGTATAAATATAAGTAGAAGAATAAGTATAAGTATAAGTATAAATATAATTGGGCACAATTTGTGTTGACAGCCCAGATCAACAGAAGAAACCAACCTCACTGAAACCTCCCCTATATCTCCCATTAACACGGTGGCTTCACCCCCACAGCCAAGTACACGGGTGACGAGTCGTCCCCTTCCCAAACCTCATGCTACTCTCACAATACAGTGCTTTTACTGTCAAAAATTAGACCACAATTCTATGAACTGCCCTTACCAAACCCGCTGCAACAGATGTGGAGATTTACATCACCACTCTGTATGTACGGTACCTCGTGACAAGCCTAAGTGCGTCAACTGTAAGGGAGCTCACGCAGCCTCTTATGGTGGTTGTAGGTACCTTAAAACAGCCATAAGGCAACGACAGTTAAGGCTCAGACAACATGCAAACTCTTCCATCCCTCCCCTTCCAACGCAACACGCCACTGCCCTGACACAATTGCTGGGATTGCTTCAGCAACTCTCAGCAATAACACTGTAAACTCAAGCCCTGAACCCTCAAATACATACCATTACACTTAACCAATCTCTGGCACCAAGGTTTAGTCTGCCTGAGGGGTAAAGGTAATACCAGCCCTCCCGGGGTGACGAACCGAGGACCGGGGAAACACTAAACACACTACTGCACTGGAGCGTATTTCGAGATTCGAACCTGATACATACCCAGAAGCCCAGTCCCGCAGGGTCGGCCCTACCGACCGACCTGCGCCAAACAGGGCTTCTACATATAGTTTAACCTCAAATCATAGTTTTTTCAACAATACAGACCCAATTACACAATAACAAACAATAAAACAGTAATATTTTTCACCTACAAACACATTTAAACTTCATACAAGCAACAGCCAATCAGAGCGCATCTCCAACCAATCAGAGCACAGCCTTAGTAAATTCAAAATCCCCGCTCCAGTGACAGATATTACACCTCAATTACACTGCATACAATTACAAAACACAAATTTAAACCCTAAGTGGCGGAAGCTGAGGCCTTTTAAAAGCAATATATTGTTGGCAAACAATGCAAAACCTACTACAGGTCTTTATATTTCATCTCTCCAAAAGCACTACAAACTTTCAACCTACTTAAGGTCTTCTACTTTCACTTTAAAATGAAGCTGCTGCATAAAGCTAAAACTATCACACACATAGAAAATCTCACATAAAACTAAGCCATGGCGAGCGTAGCGACAATCATAATATCTACAGCTTCGGCAGGTCTGTGCCAGGCCAACAATGGCCTCAATGCACTGCCTGATACCCGAACATAAGCTGGAAAGTTCCGCTATTCTCATTTAAATTAGCACTGCTCCTTTAAATTTAATTGGTTAAATAACCAATAAATTAAACAATTATTATTATTATTCTATTCACTAAAATCCATGCACAACAAATACGCTGGCAATGGTAAGCGAATATCATTGCCAGTTGTAATATTTATCAAATTCATTAAATCATTATTATTATCAAGTTTTCCCCTCAAAACGGAGTGAAAGGAGCCCGGTTTACGGGCACCAGACTCCAACTTTTTGTTTCCCGCATTCACCTTTTTCCAAGGTGGTATGCCCGCACGACATGAGAGTACCTAAGCGTGTTGTTTCATGTATTCGACTGAAAGTAGTCGCTTGTATGCAGCGTACAAAACACTGCAAGCGACTCGTACCAACAGATGAAAATCAAACTTCTCCATAACCCACCTATATTTACAGACGTTAGTTTGGACTAGGCGACACTCGGCAACATGCAATTGGTCAAAGTTATTTATTTATTTATTTTTACTGTGCTTCGAAATGGTGGTTTACGTCGTGTAGAGTGCAGCCATTATTAGCAATGTTGCACATTTCATTTAATGCAAAATGTGACCGAGTAAATGTTCCCCGATATTGGTACGGGGCACATTTCCTGTATGTACTGTGAATAAGTGAAGTAATAGAGCAATACTTAATAAACCTAAGAGTAAATTAAATCCCTATAAATGAGAGGGAGTTCTTAAATACCGGGAACAATTCCATAGCCAACATTGAAATAATCACACTTCATATTTTAATGCCACAAAATAAATGTAAAATATGTCCATAAACAAGTTATGTGTAATCCTCTCTGAAGTACTAATAACGAGTTGAAATACGACTTGAACAAAAAAAAACTACGGCCTACAGGAAATACACACGAAAATAGAGCACGTTAAAACAGAAACGAGAGCGAACTTTCAGTGTTGATGTTGGCAACTATGTAAATACAAAGTTTGTGTGATGCGCGCGCTATCCCTGCGCCCTATCCACGTTCTGAAACAATAATTGACGACCAGAACGAAAAACTATCCGAGCGCTTTCTACATGTTAAAAGTTAAAACACAATTGGGTAAGTCGTTTGCAAACGACTTGTTTATGTTACGGTGAGTAGTCGTTGAATTCAGTCAAACAAGTCGATGGATTTAACTTTTTTTCAATCGACTGCTGCGTTGCTGCCCATCTCTATTAAAACAATTGACGACCAGAATCAATTTGAGCGTACACGCCCTCGGACTTGCTATTCCCATGCTATTTATTTTGGATCCCAATATAAAATATTTTCTGATTTAATTTTCCTGGAAAATCTATTCTATGTTTGCATCGATCATTACCATCACGCTATGGGGAGAATTTCACAATAGTTTTCTTGTAATTCATTTATCCCGTGGCAGAATAAACGAATGAAATTCAATCATAAAATAAATAGAACTCTAATTCATAATTGGTAAGCCCATGTTCAAGCCGTGTACTAATTCAGGAATGTACTCAATTCTCATTAAAGGTGAATATACTGTGTTAAGGAGTTCAAACATAACCTAAATATTGAATACTTAACCTTTCCAATAACATACTGTACCCGCTCAGTGGATGGATGCTCAATCAGTCCACGGCTTGGCTACTGCGGTACGGGGTGTGTTACGTCCCTTCCCCAACAGACTGAACATCCGATATGTAGACACAATCAGGTTGACAAGATTCAGGAAAAAACTCAACATGACCATTTAAAATACAAATTTTTATTCAACAAAAGGAAATATTAATTCACTCACAAAAACATTATAAAAACCCAAATCACTCGGTATTGTCCCTTCAAGTGTCACTCACAAAATAACCAACTCAAAATTTATCAACATAAATCACTTGGAATTGTCTCTTCAAGTTTCACTCATAAACCAAAAATAAATTCGCTAATAAAAAATCACTAAAATTCACTGTAATGCCATTTCATTGTTCTGTGAAGTTTCAGAACTATTTTTGTCTTGCTTAAATTAAACCCTTAATATTTATTTATATTTATTTTACTTAGGCGTCGAGCGCGCCTATCATTTACATGTAATACTTTCTCCAAGACTTTGGATATTTACATTCTTTCATTTACCCTTTAGGGTTTCTTTATCATTTATGTTTACTTATATATTTATTCATTTATGATTTATTAAGTCCTTTGGATCTTAATAATAATTATTTTCATTTACCCTTCAGGGTCTCATTATTATTTATGTTATTTGAATATTCATTTATTTACCAAGTATTTAGCCCTTTGGACCTTCATAATAATTCTTCACAAAGCCTTAGAGGTGACAAATAATATAGTACTGTACAGAAAACATGCCATGTCTAAGGATCGAATCCGTAACTCTCCAGTTACCCTTCATGCATCTAGGTGATTTGCTTTTGCGTTGTACTGTGTGCTTTATTATTTATTACTGTGGGATATTTATTTATAACAAATTACATTATTTCTTAGCCCGTAATTTGTTTATTTCTGGAAGAAGGAATTTTCTTTATCAACAATTATTATTTGACAAGTCCATCAAATCTTAATACAACATTCAAACTTTTACTCGGGATGATTTTTTCCACTCCCGCAAAAATGATTCTACAATTTGTTTTGCTTGCACCTCTTTTGTTTAGATTTTAATTATTTCCTTGCCATCGCTTCTCTTTCCACCCGTGCCGGCCAGACACTACTTGACGGCCGCACCCATTAAGATATATCCTCGTTCTCTCTCATAAGAGCAAAGCAACGGACAAGGTCGTTCCTTCCCCTTGTGGTACTTTCAGGCGAGATTTATGATGTCTAGCCACCCTCAAAGCCTTTATACTGGGGTGGCTTTAGACATATGTCTCCAAGACTTACAAATTCATTTTACTACAGAGATTTACTTCGCTGTTTTATTATTATTATTATTGATCCTTTGTTCCCAGGATAGTGGTATTTAATTCGGAGATGCTGTATAGTAGTTTATTGTTCCTACTTCTTACGACGCTTATAATACCTCCAACAATGTCTATTATTTCAACAATGTCTCTCTTTACAACAATATTATACTGCAACGAATCCTAGCTGGGATATCCATACTACAGCGGGAGTTACATATATTCGACGCGTTCTTTATCCTTACAACAATATTCGACGCTTATTTAGTGGGAATTTTTCATCCACGATTCAATAATACCTTTACAACAATATTCGATGCTTATTTAGTGGGAAATTTTCATCCACGATTCACAATACCTTTACAACAATATTCGACGTTTATTTAGTGGGAATTATTCATCCACGATTCACAATACCTTTACAACAATATTCGACGCTTATTCAGTCACAACACGAGGCTCCTACAACAATATATTCGGTAGGAAATTACATCCACGCATTTCGAAAATTTCACTACATTTTTCGTCTCACGAATACATCTATCCGGGCGTAACTCATTTTTTATATTCACTTGAAACTATATTTCATTATTTCTTTAATATTGGCCCTTACGGCAACGCAGCGTGCTTGGATATTATCACAACATTTGCCTGATTTCGGCATTTACACAATTTATTTCATAATTTTTGGCATAATAGCCTATAACATAGTATATTCATTTTTGTTTTTCTTATTCCACCCTTTTATTTGGATATTTACTATTTATTTTTATTTATTGATACATTATTTCTCGCTCTACTTTTCATTTTTGAGTTCTTAGACACGGATCTTTAAATACGATTTTATATTTTTACTTAATTATCATTTTTTGCATTCTTATCATTTATATATTTAATTTAATTCATTACGACGCTTTATTCTTTCGATACTATTATTTGGTCTATAAATTAACCGTTATTATTTTACTTTATTCCCTTGGACTTTACAATTTTATTATGGTGCGTATTTAATTCATAATTTGGCAACAATTCACGCCATTTAATTAATTATTTTATTCCTTCTTCCAAATTTATTTATTTATTATATATCTCTTTAATCGAGCTTCTTATTTCTTTCTTTTAACTAATCCCAGTAACGGTTTATTTCCACCGAGGCGGTCCTCGTGGCCAACAATGAGCATTTTATTCAGCATTTCAATTCCTTGCACATACATTTTCATCAATTAATCATTCATCAAACTCCCCAGTCGATGAATGGTTCGATTGATATCTAGCACACAGCACAACAACAAAACGTTAATAAAGTTTCATCAACTCACCCAGCCTCCGATTCCATCGTCTTGATATCTACTCCTTCATCATGACACTCTTTCCTGACACTTTTTCCTGATACTTATTCATTTTACACTGATACATGGAAACATAATATAACACTCGGCACAATAGCATTTTTCTTCAACACACGACCCTATTTCAGAGCGTTGGCAATGATTGTTCGTAGTGATTGATTCTTGACGATTCCTAACGTTTCTGCATTGAACGTGCTAATTGGCTCCTTCCTCACTCTTGAAATCCCTGATCTCCGGCTCCGTGTAAGTCTCTGAACCCACGTCCCCGCTCACACGTTCCTACTGGATTCTGGATAAAGTTCCTCGTATTTGACCTTACTCGTTCCGTGATATTTCTTTGTTTTAGAGATCTAATTCCTAGCTCGGTCTCTACTTTGAGAACCTTTGCTTGTCTATGTTGTCCATTTAACGCTTTAGATCTGGAGTTTCGAACCCACAGTCTCTCTAGGTCCATACTCCTTCTTTTATGATTAATACTTGGTGATTTTATCCTTTTAAGGATTTGTCGCTTATACGGTCTTTGTTGACGCAATGTTACTTATTATTCCGTATTTTTTACGAATTGTCTCTTTTATAATTTTGCGTTCCGTAATTTTTGCCTCTGATGCGACTTTGCGTGTGTTACTTGACTAACCCGCACTTTTACGGTCTTAGTGTTCTTTTATTTGACACGGCGGGATTGATATTGTCGCGATTTTTATTGATCCAGCGCATAACGCTATAGTGATCACTCAGAATACGAAACGATGACCCGAATGTTCGGTTATTACTTGACGAATTTCAGCACAGCGTTCTCGCCGGCTTACTAACTGGTTGATACGATGTTATGTAGCGTCGCGTCCCTCTGGACTGACTAACTGTATTAAAGATGAACTGATGCAGCACGACTACCTCACGGTCTGACTGAAACTGCGGACGGTATGTGATGTAGCGTCACGTCCCTCTGGACTGACTAAAACTGCATACTCTCCTCTTGGATCACTCCCTATTTATTTGCTTCTACGAAAAATAAACTATTTTGTCTACGTAGCAAAAATTATCTCCTGAACCAATTGTGGTATCTTTTTGGAAAAATATTCATTTTATATCTTGCGCTCTGAACGTCTCGTTTTCATAAAGTTTTTCCAAATCCGATCGTGGGGATGTATTTATTTAAATTAAATTCGCTCCTCTATGTGTGTGGGTGGCTGTTTTCTTATACCCCACTCCTTCTTTTAGCTTGGGTGAAGTCCCCTTCGTAAAGCGCTGACTTTGCTCTTCTATTCCGCACGTTATTTAATGACTTTTACTGTTCTAAAAATTCTCATTTCCTTAATGAATAGCTTTTACGAAAAGTTTTCTTAAAGATTTTGGTTATCTTGGCTAATATTACTAATTTCCGCCAATTTCTCAGCTCCGCCCTTGCGCGCTAATGCCAATTTATAGCTGAATTTGCATTTTCTCTTTGGATCTTGCATCTCTCTCTGCTGTCGGTTATTCCCCTTCGTCTATTTTTAATTCTGAGTAACTGTTTTATTGCTGACTGCGCGGTGACGTCATTTATGCATCTGGCCTGTTGCGCCACACATTTTATCAGCTCTGTGCTTCACGTATGTGCCTATTTGATATTAACCCTTTTGATGCTTCAATATTTGGTAATAACATCCTGTTTTCTCATTTTCCTGAATAGTCAAGGATTCGAGTCATGTGCAAAAATCCATTTGGGCACAATACATATATATTTGGACAACTGGATGAAGGCTATTTCATTGAAATAATCTACGAACTGTATAAAACTATAGTCACCTACAGGTGCACTTATCTTATTAATTAAAGCTCTACAATAAATATACAACACAATTGTAGCATGAAGTTATCCTGAAGAAGTCGTTTGATTAGAACGACTACTTGAATTCGAATGATTCCATTCGCTTGGAATTAGTCGTTTTCAAACGACTTGTTTAATTCGAATGATTCCAGCGATTGGTTTGGGATCAGTCGTTTGCAAACGACTTGTTTATGATACGGCTCAGATACGGTGAGTAGTCGTTGAATTCATTTGACTGTTTTTTTAAGTAGTCGAATAAGTCGATGGTTTTAACTATCGACTAAATCGACTGTTTTCAGTCGACTTCTGCACATCTCTAGCCGCCATGTTAGATTTTAATATTTTTAGGCTATAGAGTTATATATTATTAGATGAGGATTATTGCTTAGGTTCATTACTGAAACGTTGACTTCTATCGCATGATTAGGATACAAGAAAAAAAAATGAACTTTTACAATTTCGCACAGCCGCCATCTTGAGGTTATGTAAACAATTGACTAAATTAGATGTCAGTGCATTGTATTGTGTATAAACGTTTGCTGTACCCTGTTTCACTGCGTTCGGATGGTTAAATCGCGAGAAGAGTCTATTTAAATGTTTAAACTTCGCTTGGCCGCCATGATCATTTTGTACTTGACAGATTTTTTAAAGTCACTTAAGTGAACATCTAGTAGTGCCCTTGATCGCCCTACAAAATTTCAGGGTGATATAGGCAATAGTTCCGGAGATATAGAATGTCGGTGAAATATTTCGCACAAACGCCATGTTGGATTGGTGAGACGTAATAAATTTTGAAGGGCTCGGTCGGAGTCGGCCAAAATAGTACTATGACCTTACTTAGTTTCATTGAAATCTCTCCAGACGTTCAGATTTTATTAGGGGGGATCATACACGGACGAACACACACACACACACCGACAAAAGGTGATCTCATAAGCCTATCTAATATATAAAAGAGAAAGTCTGTATGTGGGTATGTGGGTATGTGGGTATGTGGGTCTGTTCCGTATACAAATCCACACCGTTCCACCAATCTCAACCAAATTTTGCATACACATAGTTTAGGACCCGGAAGGAACCGCTGGCTACATGAATTTTCGATAGTCTTTCTCATTCTTTTGATTTAGGCCCTTTTGGACTCAAGCACAGGCTAATCAAATCATAAAATATACTCATGAAGGAATGGCAAGGCAGATAGTTTCCATGGCAACATAGCTCAAGTCGAGACACGGCCGTCTGGATGCCAGTTGCGCTCTGCACTACTGGTATAGAAAATGAGCATCTTTACTTGAAATCCCGTTAGTTACTCACCTACTCACACAGCACTGTCAACCGAGTTTAGCATAACAAAGACTTGACACTATCTTCTACTATATATATGTCAAATACCACTCACTCACTCATTCATTCATCACGAAATCTCAGAAACCACCGAACGGATTGGAATGAAATTTGGTATGCAGCTTCCCCAAGGACCGCAAATGCCCACTAAGAAAGGATTTTTGTATATTCAGGTTCTAAAGGGGTGTTAAGGGGGTAGACCTGCATTTCATTGACTAGCAATATCTCCCGATTGGTTTCATTGGGGGATGTGATACTCGGCACATAAACTCATAATTAAAAATAAGAATACACGAGTCTCAGGGTTTTTCGATGTGGTGTATATTATGAGGTGAAAGGGCTGAAAAGTGGGGATTGAAATATTCCTAAATGAGCGTGTATCTCTTAAACGACAAAGGCGAGGAGTTTGAAACTCAGCGAAAAAAAATCAGCATAAAAAATAAGTAAATATGTGTTTGACCGTTTTTTTATAAATCCAATTTAAGGGGCCCATGGGGAAGGGTGAAATTCTGGTGGGGGGGACAGGAAAGAAAGTGTCCTAACTGATTGACTGACTGACTCACTCATCAAACTCAGGGGGAAAAACTGCTTTAAAGTAAGTAAATAGCTGTTCGACAGTTTTTTTTTCATAAATCAAATTTAAGGGGTTCATGGGGAGGGGTGAAATTCTGAAAAAAGAAAATTGAAAGAAAATGACCTGACTCACTCACTCACTCACTCACTCATCATCATCGCCCTGCCAAAATTATTGAAGTTAGAAACATGACCGTTTTGGGATATGTTCATTGTATGTCAAAACAGTCTACTAAGGGAGGATTTTCGGATATTCAGGTTCTAAAGGTGTCTTAAGGGGGTTAAACCTGCATTTCATTGAATAACAATATCTCTCGAATGGTTTCATTGGGGGATGTGATTCACGGCATATAAACTCATCATTAAAAAGTAAGAAGACACGTGTCTGATGGTTTTTCGATGTGGTGTATATTATGAGGTGAAAGGGGTGAAAAGTAGGGATTGAAAGATTCCTAACGGAGCGTTTATCTCTTAAACGACATAGGCGAGGAGTTTGAAACTCAGCGGAAAGAAATCAGCATACAAAATAAGTAAATATTTGTTTGACCGTTTTTTCATAAATCCAATTTAAGGAGCCCATGGGGAGGGGTGAAATTCAGGGGGGAAAAAAACTGGAAAGAAAGTGTCCTAACCGATTGACTGACTGACTCACTCATCAAACTCAGGGGGAAAAACTGCTTTAAAGTAAGTAAATAGCTGTTCGACAGTTTTTTTTTTGTGGATAAATCAAATTGAAGGGGTTCATCGGGAGGGGTGAAATTCTGAAGAAAAACAAATGAAAGAAAATGTCCTGACTCATTCACTCTCTCATCATCGCCCAGCCAAAAATTTTGAAGTTGGAAACATGGCATTTTGGAGATATGTTCGTTGTATGTCAAAACCGTACACTAAGGGAGGATTTTTGGATATTCAGGCTCTAAAGGGGTCTTAAGGGGGTTAAACCTGCATTTCATTGAATAACAATATCTCAAGAGTGGTTTCATTTGTGGATGTGATACTCGGCATATAAACTAATCATTAAAAATAAGCAGACAGGTGTCTAAGGGTTTTTCGATATGGTGTATTATTATGAGGTGCAAGGGGTGAAAAGTGGGGGTTGAAGGATTCCTAATGGAGCGTGAAGGCCTATCTCTTAAACGACATAGGTGAGAAATTTGAAACTCAGAGAAAGAAAATCAGCTAAATAAATAAGTAAATCGGTGTTCGACCGTTTTTTTTTTTCATAAATTAATTTAAGGGGCCAATGGGGTGGGGTGAAATTCTGGGGGAAAAAAGGAGAGAAATTGTCCTAACTGACTGACTGACTCACTCACTCATCATACTCAGGGGAAAAAGACAGCTTAAAAAATAAGTTAATAGGTGTTCAAGAGTTTTTTCATCAATCCAATTTAAGGGGCCCACGGGGAAGGGTGAAATTCTGGTAAAAATAATTGAAAGAAAATGTCCTGTCTGACTCACTCACTCATCACGCCCAGCGAAAACTATTAATGTTGGAAACATGAAATTTTGGGAATATGTTCGTTGTATGTCGAAAACGTCAACTAAGGAATGATTTTTGTTTATTCGGGATTTAAAGAGGTGTTAAGGGGGTAAAGGTGCATTTCATTGAATAACGATATCACATGATTTGTTTCTTTGGGGATGTGATGTTCGGTATAGAAACTAATCGTTAAAAATAATCAGACATATGTCTAAGGGTTTGTCGATGTGATGTATATTATGAGGTGAAAGGGGTGAAAATTGGGGGTTGAGGGATTCTTCACGGAGCGTGTATCTCTGAAACGACATAGGCGAAAAATTTTAAATTCGACGGGAAAAACAGCTTAAAATACAAGTAAATAGGTGTTCGACCGTTTTTTCATAAATCCAATTTCAGGAGCCCTTGGAGAGGGGAGAAATTCTGGGGGGGGGGGGGGGAAACAGGAAAGAAAGTGTCCTAAATGATTGACTCACTTAGTCACTCATCAAACTCAGGGGGAAAACAGCTTTAAATAATTAAATAGGCGTTCGACCGTTTGTTTCATAAATCCAATTTAAGGGGTTCATGGGGAGGGGTGAAATTATCAAAAATAAATGAAAAAATGTCCTGACTGACTCACTCACTCATCATCGCCCAGCCAAAATTATTAAAATTAGAAACATGAAATGTTGGGGATATGTTCATTGTATGTCGAAAACGTCCACTAAGGAAAGAGTTTTGGATATTCAGGTTCTAAAGAGGAGTTAAGGGGGTAAACGTGCATTTCATTGAATAACAATATCTAACGAGTGGTTTCATTTGGGGATGTGATACTTGGCATATATACTAATCATTAAAAATAAGCTGACACATGTCTAATGGTTTTTCCATGTAGTGTATGTTATGAGGTTAAAGGAATGAAAAGTGGGGGTTGAAAGATTCCTACCGGAGCGTGTATCTCTTAAAAGACATAGGCGAGGAGTTTGTAACTCGGAGGAAATCAATCAGCTTAAAAATAAATAAATAAATAAAATAAATAGGTGTTCGACCGTTTTTTCATAAATGCAATTTAAGGGGCCTATGGGGAGGGGTGAAATTTTGGAAGAAAAACGTCCACTAAGGAAAGATTTTTGGATGTTCACTCTCATCGACCAACCAAAACTATTAAAGTTAGAAGAATTACATTATGGGGATATGTTCGTTGTGTGTCGAAAACGTCTACTAAGGAGGGATTTTTGGATATTCAGGTTCTAAAGGGGTGTTAACGGGGTTAAAACTGCATTTCATTATATAACAATATGACACTCATTCGTTCATTCATTCATTTATTTGCAATGGAGGGTGTGGCCCCCGGAGGCAAATTGGATATACATAACAAATAAATAATTACACATAAGAATTCAATAACAATTATACAACAATTAAACTGGAGTATTTACACAAATAGTCAGTCTTTTCTTAAACACACCTATATGTTTGGGAAAAGGCTCTAAGACTGCGGCAGGTAGAGAGTTCCAGTTATCAATGGCACGGTTTACAAAAGAATATTTACCATAATTTGTTCGCTGTGGTCGGCCCTTAACTTTGAAAGGATGATCGCTCCTACCCATGTAAGTAATGTAAGTAATGACGCGAGCGAAGCAAGGCTAAAAATGAGATGGTGTGTGTCTGTGTATTACTCAATCACGCAAGTACCAATGGTCCGATATACGTGAATTTTACATGGAAGTAGCTGATTTACCTGGTTAACATATAGGTTACTTTTGATTACAATACTTTGCATTATTTAAAGATGGCGACCATTTTAGTGACGTCACTACACCCTTTGGTTTCAAACTCATATTTCCATTTGAAATAAAAAGAGAACTCTAAGAAATAGCAAACTTTTGATGGCATATACGAGGTTTAAAATTACATTTTCTATCCGAAAGGTATCTCCAACGGTTAGCGAGTAAAATCTAAATTTGTGCTATAAAACACGGTCAACGCCGAGCGTTGTAGTTGGACAAAATGTTCCATCCTTAATCTCCCTCCGCGCAGCACCTCGCCTATCCCCTATTTTAACTGTCACCTTCACATTTTAATTTATTTATGACGCGTAGCGAAGCACGGGTACTTCAGCTAGTATTTTCATAAATGAAAATAGGCTAATAATTGCACAGCAACCATTTAATCTCTCTCTCTCTCTCTATATATATATATATATAAATAAAAGTTCGTCTGTATATTCTGAATTTCCACGGAAATTTGCGTTATTTGCGCGTTTCAGACTGTTTTATGACGGATGCACACAAAAATATTTTTTTGTCTGTCTGTTTGTTTGTCTGTATGGCTGTGGACAACTTTGAGTCCTTATAACTTGAGAACGGCTGGGAGGATCAACGTAAAATTTGATACAGATATCCATCAGAGGCACCACACTAATCATTGATGTAACTCTTCTCCGTACCTCTCATAAAAAGGGCCCCTTAAAATACATGCTGAAATAGGCGTAGAAGGACGAGACAAACTTATTTTCAACCACTCAATGTGAGAAACAAAACTCGGAAAACCACATTTTAAGGCCCTAAAACCAACAGTTTTGGAGATATTCCCAGAAAACTAATTTCATTTAATAATCTATGAAAGAATGCAAGCCGGTAACCATGGCAACGGAATCTCATAGGACCATCTATTTCTGTAAGACGCAATGCAATTCCATTTATTACATTACTGTGAAGTTTGCAAACGGCTATAAGGTTATCACGGAACCAAACTAAGCTGTAAAATTCATCAATACGTATAATGCGCTTAACGGGGTCAAGGGGTACACTAGAATTTATTCACGCGATTTTCACGTGCGCGTGTGGTACGGAAAGTCTTTTATATCCCTATCCCTATATTGCATTTATTATATTATTATCATTAATTAATATTATTATTATATTATGGTATACAACGATGAGACAGAGCTCATTTTTTAGCCCCTCGGCGGCAAAAACAAAACTCGAGGGTTCCAGAAAACTACATTTTAAGGCTCTAAAACCAACAGTTTCTGAGATATTCCCAGAAAACTAATTGAATTTAATAATGTAATGAAGGAATGCAAGCCGGCAACCATGACAACAGGTTCTCAAGAGAAGACATCCAACTTTCCATCTATATCTGTAAAAAGCAATGTCACTCCACTTATTACATTTCTGTGAAAGTTTTCAAATGGCTATAAGGTTATCACGTAACCAACGTAGACTGTAAAATTCATCAATGCGCATAAGGGGGTCAAGGGGTATCCTAGAATTTTTTATACGTGATTAACACGTGTGATATGTCGTACAGAATTATATCTCCAAACAGCAACATTATTTTCAAAAATTCCAGAATTGAAATAGTATTTTTTGCGGCTATTAGGAATTTGGGCCATTGGAGGCTAAAAACCTGAATATACATGCACCACAAGCCTCTATAATTTGTTAAAGGTGTCTTCCTGTGGATGGGGACGTTACACAACGGTGAGGGTCAGTCTTTATGTGAGGTGTATTGGGTTTCGTCTCCGAGGTTTTCAATTTTGTTTTCACGTCAGGAAGTACACGTTAGGTGAATTTAGATTGAGCACATTCACTTTTGTTTTCTACAAACGGGTTCATCATAAGGATGATTTTGTTTGACACTGTGTGCTTGATATATCCATATTCGGACATCTGGGTGATATTTTGTACGTTGGTTGGTTCCTCAGTTTTGAAGCTGCGACAAAGCGTTCACGTAGCCTCGTGTACTTTGAGTGTGTGTAGAATCTGTCTGATAACCGGTGTTAATTGCGATGGCTGTATTAGTGTGTGTTATCTGTATTTCAGGTAAGGACTGCAGACGATGAATTTCCAGTAGTTCCTACTTTCGCTACCAAATGCAACCGTCTACGACACCTAGCTGTGACTTGGCTACTAGATGTCTCCTCAACCGGCACCTGGTGGCAAACTTTGGAACTAATAACGCGTTAATCAAATTTAACCAACAAATTTATCTCCACACAATTGTAGTTAGTGGAAGGTTCTATTACATGATATAAATCTATGACATGGGACCGCCGGCTTTACTTCCCCTCCGAAGTAAGGCATACTTTCTGTGTATCTTTGTGTACGCTTATAACTCGTGTTCGAATGTTTGGAGCATCGTAAAATTAGGTATCCATGAGAGTCAATACAACAGTCATTATAAAACTCTTTACCGTACTTCTAATAGAAGGGTTGGTATAGGAAAAACCTTTTCAAAATACATGCTAAAATAGGCGAAATATAAAAATTATCCTAGATGGACGACCAAAGCATATGTTGCGCTTCTCATTGTAAGACACAAAATTCGGGAGTCTATAAAGAGTCTCCGAAAACCACATTTTAAGGCCCTTAAATTAACAGTGTCTGTGATATTCCCAGAGAAATAACTTTCTGTGATAAACGTATGAAGGAATAACAAGCCCCTAACCATTGCAACAGTAGCTCAATATTGATAACGTCTGGTTATTAATACCTAAGACCGTTCGAAGAGCGGGCGCTTCTGCTAGTATGAGCATAAAAGGCTAAATTAATTTAGAGACTTGGACATTGTGGTTAACTTGTCTGATTATCTGTTTTCTTGTACTGACTGTGGTAGTGTGCGTAGTTCAAATTATTAAGCTCGAGAACAGGGTTGATGTTCTGGGACCTAAAACAAGGTACAAACCGTCATTTCTTCCTGGAGGGAGTGTGGAAAGACCTTACCCTTGTTAACGCTGTCAGAGACGGGAATCGAATCTTCGATCTCCAAAGTCACTGCTGCTCCCCATCGCGGTCGTGATGAGTGATTTAACACCCATGGCTTCGCCGCGGGTTGGTCGTATTTCTTTCTTGGTGTCTACAAGAAATTAGTACCCTGTTCTTTTAAGGTGGCGCTAACTGAATAGTAGGCGGCTCCGGTGGCCTAGTTGGTAGCATGCTGAACTGCTGTGCCCAAGATCGCGGGTTCAAACTCGGCCGAAGTCGTCGGATATTTAAGAGAGTTAAAATCTCTCAGTATGCCTTCCTCCGGAGGGGAAGTAAAGCCGGTGGTCCCATGTCATAGATTATTGGCATGTAAAAGATCGTTTCACTAACCAAACTCGTGTGAAGCTAAATTTCTAGGTTAGATTTCGTTGAAACGCTCTTCCAAAGATCCAACGTTCACCACTAGGTGTCAGTGATATCTGGTAGCGAAAGTTGGAACTACTTGAAATTGAAAGGAACTTGTAACTCACCCTATGGGTGTCCGCTAGAAGCAGCTACAGCCTCTGGTGAGCCGAACATGTCATCGGACACTCCCGGCACGAAAAACCTTACGATAAATAAAAATAAATAAACAGAATAGTCGAACAAAACAGTTCCATTTCTCAATATGATCCTACCGCACAAACTACTGAATTAATTGCTATGATAATTTATCAACAATTACCTTTATAACATAAAATAGTTAAGTTACTGAAAAGGCAATATCATTCACTGCTACCAACATTACAATTAATCATTTGTTGTTGTTGTTGTTTGAGTCTTCAGTATTTTGACTGGTTTTATGTAGCCCTCCATGCCTCCCTATCCTGAGCTAATCGTTTCATCTCTACATAGCTACCACACCCTGCATCCGAAGCAATTTGTTTAACATATTCTAACCTTCGTCTACCCCTACAGTTCTTGCCCTCGACCCTTCCTTCCATAACAAAGCTGGTTATTCCTGGGTGTCTTCATATGTGTCCTACCAACCTATCTCTTCTCTTCATTAGCAGTCGCCAGAAATATCTCTTCTCTCCCACTAGTTTTAATACCTCTTCGTTTGTAACCCTAACTACCCATCTGATCTTCATCATTCTCCTGTAACACCACATTTCAAACGCTTTCTGCTGCACCAAAAGACCAAGTTTCACATACAAATAGTGCCACGCTCCAGACAAAGGCCTTCAAAAATGGCTTACTAATACCTAAATTTATATTCGATATCAACAGATTCCTTTTCTGTAAAAATGCTTCCCTTGCCTGAGCCTACCTGCTTTTCATATCCTCTTTGCTTCGTCCATTTCTGGTTAATTTGCTTCCTAAGTAACAGAAGTCTCCTACTTCCTTTAGCTTTTCACTTGTCAATTTGATGTCCGTAGAGGTTTATGTTAAAAAATTTATATTAAGCAAAATGTACATTTATGACCTTGCTATTGAAGTTAAAGATTTATAACTAAATACACTTGAAGTTTTCATGGCTGCAATCCAACTTAGAATTATGGTTCTAGTTCTTGAAACTAATTGTTCGTAAATTTTTCTTTGATAAGTTTATAAAGTGCTTTGTTTTTGAAGCAATGCATAATTACTGCAGCCATTATTCTAGGTCAGATTCGTGCAGATAAGCATATAAAGATTCTATCAATATTTCAAGTAGATCGATGAGTAATTTCTGGGATAATGTACCTTGTTTCCAAACTACTTACTTTACTTGACGTGATCAGGCCCAGGGTAACGCGCGCTGCTACATGGGTTCTCCTCCACTGGATTCTGTTCGCTGCTCTCTGTTGCCAGTCATCCTCTATTGCAATCTGTCATAGGTTTTCACGGATTCCGTCCTTCCACCTTTTCCATGACCTACCCAGTGGTCTTCTTCCATGAGGAACAAAATTGATCAGTTTCAGAGGCCATCGGCATGTGTCCATCCTAGTTACATGGCCTGCCCATGCCTGACGTTTGCTTCTCATTAGTCCTACGATGTTTGGGGTCTTATACATGGCATCCAGCTCTCGATTGTACCGTATACGCTATTCACCAGTGTCCTCATCTTGAACGGGACCAAAGATCATCCTCAAAACTTTCGACTCAAAAAGAAGGAGAATATTCAAATCCTTTTCCGAGTACTCCTGGTCTCGCTTCTATAAAAAAATTAAGAAATGGCTGTCAAAGAAATGTCTGCAAATAGATTAATAAAGGAATGATAGATGTTTACCAAAGTTGATAAACTTCACTTATCTTGGAAATAGATTAACATTTTTGCTCCAAACAAACTGTCTATGATATTTCAATATGAAGGGAACCCTAAACGTCAAAAAAAGAGGAAATTGATATTTTTCACCAAAACCTAAGTTAGCGACATTCACCGAGTTTTTAACTCCATACGTAAGAACCCAATTATTTGAAGGTAAATTTTGAAAGCTAGTGTATGTACAGGACCAGATTGTGCGTAATGGGTCCCCGAAAACTACATTTTAAGGTTCTAAAACCAACAGTTTCTGATATATTCCCAGAAAACTAACTTCATTTAATAAACTAATGAAGGAACAACAGTATCTCAAGAGTATCTCAAGAGGTGACATCAATCCCTCAGTATGCCTTCCTTCGGAGGGGAAGTAAAGCCGGCGGTCCCATGTCATAGATTTATGGCATGTTAAAGATCCTTCCACTAATTGCACCTGTGTGAAGCTAAATTGGATAGGTTAAGAATGTAAACAACGCTCTTAGGTTTCTACGTTCGTTGCCAAGCGCCGACTGCGGTGGCGTCTAGTAGCTAAGTTCTGAATTAGACCTAGTAGTCGTTGACGGTGGCGCTTGGCGACAAAAGTAGGAACTATTTGAAAAATTATAAGTTGCAGTACTTAAAATTAAAAAACAGATACACACACTAATACAGTCATCACAATTAACACCGGTTATCAGACAGATTCTACACACACCCAAAGTACACGGGGCTACATGACCGCGTTGTCGCAGCCCCTAAACTTAAGAACCAACCAACCAACCAACCAACTTTCCATCTATTTCTGCAAGAAGTAATGCCACTCCATTTATTACATTTCTGTGAAAGTTTGCAAATGGCTATAAGGTTATCACGGAACCAAATAAAACTGTAAAATTAATCAATGCGCTTCAGGGGATCAAGGGGTACCCTGGATGTTTATCACAAGACTTACACAAAATGTCGTACAGAAGGTCTATTATATCTCCAAACAGCAACATTAATTTCAAAAATTCCTGAATTGAAATAGTATTTTTTTGCAGCTATTAGGAATTTGGGCCATTGGAGGCTAAAAAATCTGAATTTTCATGCACCACAAGCCATTATAATTGATTAAAGGGGTCTTCCTCTGGATGCGGACTTTACACAGTGGCGATGGTCATTGTTTATTGGGTTTCGTCTACGAGGTTTTCAATGTTATTTTCACGTCAGGAAGTATATGTCAGGTACATTTAGATTGAGAGCAAATTTTTACTGATCTTTTTTCTTTGTCGACAAACATGTTCCAAGCCCCTAACCATTGCAACAGTTGCTCAATTGATAAGGTCTGGTTATTCATACCGAAGACCGTTTGAAGAATGGGTACTTCTGCTAGTCAATTATACAAATGATTGTAAATTACCGGTTATAGCAAGTAGTTAAATTAGTAAATAGAAATTCAGGGACTCTCCACTTTGTTTTTGGGAACATGGGAACAATATCCATAATAAATACCAAATTACCGAATCTTTATGAAGTTCAGTACATCTGTTGAAATGTTATAACCGGAGGAAACACAGATGGACAGACCGACATATACACATAAAATTGCCTAGGAATTATCTCATATAAAGTATCTATACCTACTTTTTTCTTTACAAAAACAAGGTGTTCAGTAAAAAACATTTAGCCTACTTTCTCCTAAAGGCATGGGTATTGTTATAACTCTCTGTCCTTTTCAAGGAGTATAATTGAATGTTGATTGTAGTAGCTTGTTGAAATACAACGTGTTATACGCATATTAAGCATGGATATGGTGCTCTTTGCTAGTGCTACCTCTGTAAAGAAAGTCATTCAATTAGGTTTCACCGTGTTTGAATTGAAATGGTAAATCGATTTGCCCACATACATGGCCGCTATCTGCAAACTATTGGGCTGATGACCTTGCAATTCAGTCGAAAGATGCTTCCCAAAAAAGGTTTATTGTTGCAAAATTTGGTAGAGATCAAATGATTAGGTTGGTCGTAATTTGATTTAAGCTTTTATCATTTGGGTGGCCGTCATTCCGTTTCCGTCAAGATGGTGGCGATATAAAACATGACACTGAGGTGCCCTTTGCTAGTGATACCTCTGTACCAAATTTCGTTCAATTCGGTTTTACCGAGTTTGAATTGATAGGGGGAATCGATTTGCACACATACGTGGCCACCATATGCAAACTATTGGACAGATGACCTTGTAGCATGATCAAAAAACGCTTCTCTCATAAAGGTATGTTGATGATGATGAAAATTGTTGTTTTAAGGGGCCTAACATCGAGGTTATTGGCCCAAAATAAAGGTATGTTGTTGCAAGATTTGGTATAGATCAGATGATTAGGTTGGCCGTAATTTGATTTAAGCTTTTAACATTTGGGTGACCGCCATTACATTTCGTCAAGATGGCGGCGATATAAATCATGACACTTAGGTGCCGTTTGCTAGTGCTAACTCTGTACCAAATTTCGTTCAATTCGGTTTCACTGTGTTTGAATTGACAGGGGAATCGATTTGCACACATACATGGCCGCCATCTTTAAATCATTGGGCTGATGACCTTGTAGTTTAGTCAAACGACGCTCGCCATATAAATATAATTATGTTGTTACAAAATTTGGTAGAGATCGGATGATTAGGTTAGTCGTAATTTGATTTAAGCTTAGAACATTTGGGTGGCCGCCATTATGTTTCCATCAAGATGGCGGCTATATAAAACATGACACTGAGGTGCCCTTTGCTAGTTCTACCACTGTACCAAATTTCGTTCAATTCGGTTTCACCGTGTTCAAATTGATGGGGGGGGGGCGGCAGACATTCATAGTACACACATTCACACACACACACAGACAGATAGACAGACAGACAGACATACACACAGACACACAATTTTTGTCCCTGTGTTGATCTAATAAGTATACTTTCATTTTTATTTTTTTTGCAAAAATTGAAAGTAGACTAATAAAGTTTGGCTAAAACTGCAATATCGTGCCTTTATCGCTCTTTATTCAAACATAAAAGCATGCTTTCACATTAATTCATTTAATACTAATGTTTATGTACGATGCTTGTTTTAATGCTTATTGTGAACGCGAACATGAAGAAGGCTCTGCCATTTGCTAGGTCCTTGACCTTGAACAAACACAGATATGAAAGACGAGAATAAAGAAATTCACTACCGTAGCGAATAAATTCAATCGCTTTCCCAACCAGTCCCGGCAAATTACGCCAGCATTACCAGACATTCGCCGGTTCCACATCAAAATATTTCTAAAACAGGCTGTTAAGTCAGTGATATTTATGTGGAGGTCAATGTTAATGGCAGAACAGATCTGTAGGACATTACTGGCTTATGAAATCACTATATGATGGCCCCCGCTAGATGTTGCTGCCTTTTTCTCAACAGACCACAAGGAAAGACATAAGGTTCTCTGTCACTTTTATTCAAAACTCACGTGAATAGAAAGATCTTAAATTATCTAGCCCCACCTGGGTTTGGTCATAGCCTGTTTGATCAACTGGAGAGACGTTTGAAGGTCGTAAGAGCATATCGACTTCAAACGCGAATTTCTGTACACGTCCAATTAGTGCCAGGGGTACAGTAAATTATTATAAGAAGAGCCAAGAGTCAATAGCGGTCTCAAGTTTATTCAACGTCTTACGAGAACATGGGTGTATGACGTTATGTTATTAATACGAATGACAATTAAATAGAAGGCATTAAGTCACCAAGAAATATTCTTGAATATTTCCTAGTAATTCCAGATAATACTGTACTACGCCAATCAAATGAAATTAAGTATCAACTATTCAATTGTCGAACATGTTTCGGCTTCACAATGAACCCTTTATCAGCTAAAAGTTCAATTAAGAATATTAATTTTGCTTCCGAATTTTTAGGGGGGCATGGTGGCTCAGCGGTCTAGCTGTATGCCTCTCACCAAGGCGGTCCGGGTTCGATTCCCGGTCAATGCATGTGAGATTTTCGATGTGAAATGCCATGTCCTGTGGTTCGGATTCCACGTAAAAAGGAGGTCCCGTGGCTCATGATCTCAAGATTAACGGTCACGTTAAACTACAAGCTTCCTTCCTTTTTTTTTTTGCTTCCTAATTTGCACAGGTATCCTACTTCCTTTAGCTTTTAACTTGGCAATTTGACATCAATAGGAGTTTCTGATTTCATTCGGCTGCATTCCATTACGTTTGTCTTATATTTATTGATTTTTAGCCTAATTTTCAAATTTTGTAAAAATGAGGAAATAGTACATTATGCAACGAGCTTATAATGGCAATAATTAAGACACGAGTATATACGAGTGTCTTAATTACCATTATAGGCGTGTTGCATACGACTGTTTATGTTCGACGATAATTATTATAACTATTTTTAGCCTACTTTCGATTTTTGCAAAAAATGAAAGTAGACTTATGAGATCAACACAGGGCGAAAAAAGTGTGTCTGTCTGTGTGTGTGTATGTGTGTGTGTGAGTCTGTGTGTGTGTGTGTGTATGTGTGTGTGTGAGTCTGTGTGTGTGTGTGTCTGTGTGTGTGTGAGTGTGTGTACTCTGAATGTCTGTCCCCCCTATCAATTCGAACACGGTGAAACCGAATTGAACGAAATTTGGTACAGAGGTAGAACAAGCAAAGGGCACCTCAGTGTCATGTTTTATATCGCCGCCATCTTTACTAAAACTGAATGGCGGCCACTCAAACGTTCAAAACGTAAAATCAAATAACGACTAACCAAATCATCCGATCTCTACCAAATTTGGTAACAACATACCTTCGTATAGGATGCGTCTTGTGACCAAACTACAAGGTCGTCCGCCATACCATTTCAGGATGGCGGCCGTGCGAATTATGCAAACTTTATAATCCATATCATGGGACCCACCAGTTCCGATTATCGAGCCGAGAATCGTTTTAACTGTTCTAAAGGAAGAGGCACGTTCGAAATTAAAAGTTGATTTTGTAATACTACAGTGCAGACGTGATTTTAAAAATCTGAGCCGATTCAGTAATAAGACAAGATGGCAGCGGATATCTTGTGCCTGACTTATATTTCACTAATTTGAGTATTGCATGCAATATAGCGTACTGATACAAAATAAATAAACTTTCTATGAAATGCTTTATATATAAATAATATACTCCAGTGATGAAATCGTTTAGTATAAATCATTATTTGCTAACAAGTTCTATGTAAGTCATTTTATATAGAACGATATTCGTTGACACAATTAGCTCAATGGTGGCAGTTGGTCACTAGTCGTGGCCGAGTGCGGTACGTGTGTGCGCGCTGTGTGACTGCATTGGAAGAGTTTACGGTTCCTAATACCGGTGCTTCCTTAGTTCCACGTGTGTACTGACCTTCCGTGTGTCATTCGGACAATACTTTTTCAAGTAGTGTTCCAGATAGGACAACAAAACCAGAAACCCAGAAAACCCCGCTGAAAATCATGTCCGGATACCAGAGAAAAAATACCGTACGCTGCCAATGGGACAGGCAGAGTTCTCGCCCCTCACCAGGAGAAATTCACCGCTGGATTGGCGATACCCTCCGGTTGACTGTCGACCAAGTAGAAGCCATCCAGTTAAATGCGCACGAAAAAACCATGTACATCAAGGTAATCAGCATATCTATTTATCAGAAATTGTTAAATACTTTTGCAGATCCTACTAAATTTCAGTATGACTCAGGCGAAATGACAAATGTTAAGCTCTCCACAGCGGATTCCAATTTTACCACAGTGCGTATATTTAATGTCTCACTCGAAGTACCCCCTGAAATTTTCAAATCCGTCCTGTCGAAATATGGCACTGTGAGTGACGTCAGGAAAGAACAATGGTCTTCTGCTTATCAGTTCCCGGTGTATAATGGAATACGTGCCGTCACTATGGAAATCAAGCAAGATATCCCCTCCACTGAGACTTTTGGTGGCCATTCTGGCTATATAACGTATAATGGACAGAAACAGACCTGTTTAATTTGCAATGCTACCACACATCTACGTATTAACTGCCCAAAGAAAATGATTCCCCTCGGTATAACTCCTACACAACAACGACGTGTCCAATACTCGGAAGTTGTGACGCAGCAAACGTCATATGAAAACATGTTTATTGATCAGTCAGCTGGGACAACACCAGAAGTGACCTCGGATACATCTGACGCAGAACTGGTACCTTGCCCTGACCAGAGCTGCGAGCCACAGAGTGCCCCTGTGCTATCGGCAACCTGTACCGCAGCCTTAGAACCAACTATGCCGTCACTACAGGCTGCCACAGAAATTTTGTCTTCACTGCCCCACCTTCGCTGGTCCCTACCGACTCACTTAAGAATAATGATCGGGGATCCGAGAACGTCTCTAAGAAGATTAAAACAAATGCCTCGATTGCCGTACCAGCCCCGAAGAATCAAACTGTCTCTACAAACGTTCCCGCAGCTGTGAAAAAGAAACAAAATCTTCATTCTACGTCATCTAGGGACCCACGAACGCTCTCAACCGCTGACAGCCGGCCTATGAATGGCAGTCAAATGGAACTATCTCAACCTAATTTGACATAGTGCACCAGTATATTTCTCACCTGTGTCTTTTTTTCTTTTTTCTTTTTTCTCGAGTCCAACTTCCAGTATGTCTAGCACAACTTTTATACTTCTCTTAATGGCGCAATTTCTCCCTGTGGCCACTGTGAATATCAATGTAATAGAATGCCCTCTGAAATTTCAACTGTTGGAGAGATTCCTTCGAGATGCAGACATTGACATTGCCTTCATTCAAGAAGTTGCTCTACCCTGTTTGCCCATATCTGCCTTCTACAAACAATACATCAATACCGGTAATACGAATAGAGGGACCGGATTCCTCATAAGACATGATATCCCACTCGAAGGTGTGCTATGTCATCCATCAGGACGCATAATATCTGGACACATAAACAATACCACCCTGATAAATGTATATGCCCCATCCGGGTCCAATAAACGTGTGGAACGGAAAATGTTCTTTCAACAGAGTATACTGCCTCATCTGCACGACGTTAAGGAAAAACTTATTCTTGCAGGGGATTTCAATTGTATTCAACGCCCAGAAGATTCCACTAGCTCATACCAAGGTGTCAACCAGGCTCTCAGGACCCTTCTTACCTCCCTACACCTCATTGATGCTGTGGATAGTTTAAGGGTGCCCCTGCCCCATTACACCTGTATAAGTCACAACTCCTCATCACGACTTGACCGCATCTACTTTTCACAGGAACTTATCCAGCCTAGACGATATGAAGTGATACATGCCAGTTTCACTAACCATCATGCTGTCGTATGTACAATCTCTTACCCCCATCCCATATTTCACATAGGAAGAGGTTATTGGAAGCTGAATTGCTCGCTGTTACTGGAGGAGGAATGCCAAGATATTTTCAGACAACACTGGACTCGATGGGTCCAACAAAAATGCAAATTTCGCGACTGCACAGACTGGTGGGATATTTTAGTTAAACCAGGGATCCGCCGCGTCTTTAAGAACATATCTTACCAACGAGGTCGGGAAAGACGGGATACAGTTGAATTTTACTATCGAGTTCTTCGCCAGCTCCAGCAAAGATCTGATGCTGGGGAGCGTATATATGACCAGATCCGGGAAGTTAAAACCAAGCTCCTGTCTCTACAGCAACGAACGCTCGCTCATATAAACGTGGCTTTAAAAGATCGTACAGTGCTCCCGGACGAAAGTGCAAGTGTATACCATATCGCCAAAGGACAACGTGAGCGGCAACGTAAATATATCCACCGCCTCCGCACCAGTACTGGAAGTGTCGTCACCTCCCCTGACGCTATACGTCGTGAAATATCATTATTTTATCAACGGTTCTACGCTAAGGCTCCCATTAATCCACAGCAGGTGACCCTATTGCTGTCATCTTGCAGTATCCAACTATCTCCGGACAACAAAACTCTGCTCAGCGCGGATATTACGGATGAAGAGATTCACTCTGTGGTTAAACAACTCCCAAACAACCGCTCACCTGGCATTGATGGACTGCCATATGAAATGTATAAACACTTCTGGCCTCTCATTGGCAAAGAATTTTGTCATGTCCTGCGTACCATTCTCCAACGTCGTGCTCTTTGTCAATCACATCACGAGGGTACCATAGTCCTCATACCAAAAACATCCTCTCCCATGGCAGTTGGTGACTTCCGACCAGTTACTCTGCTCTGCAGTGACTATAAAGTCCTTACCAAAGTACTTGCTTGTCGATTGAAGACTGTTCTACCTGATATCATTGGTGATGAACAATGTTGCAGTATTCCTGGAAGAACTCTGTTAACAAACTTAGCGATACTACGGGACCTACACCTAAAAGCCGAAATGCTCCCCACTGAGCCAATGAGTTTTCTCACCTTAGATCTTGATAAAGCTTTCGACCGCATCAGTCATGAATACTTGTACATGGTCTTGCAACACTTCAAATTTCCTGAAATCCTTATTGACTACATTCGTATGATAAATTGTAATGCTACGTCTAGAGTGCTCGTCAACGGTTTTCTTTCCCCTCTGATTCCAATACAACGATCAGTTAGGCAAGGATGTCCCCTTTCTATGCTACTTTTTGTCATTGGCCTTGAACCGTTCATTCGGACTACCCAGGTGAAGCTACTGGGTTACAAACTGTCCACACATGTTTTTGGAATGTGCGCCTATGCTGATGACGTATCAATATTGATCCGCAATAAAGAAGACATCTCCCACATCGATAGCGTTCTTCAGCTCTACCATATCGCCTCTGAAGCACAATCGAACCCCCAGAAAACTGCTTTGCTTCCGCTCAATACTAACTCAGTGATTACCCCACAGCCCTGGTTCCGGATAGTAAATGAGGTGAAAATTCTTGGCATTACCTGGAAGCAATCGCTTCTGGACACAGTGCAAGCAAACTGGACTAAGGTCATTGCCAAAGTTAGGGGAGTCCTGATCCAATTTGGTCAAAGAAACCTCAATATAGTGCAACGGGTCATGGTCCTCAACGTGTTTGCGCTCTCTAAAATATGGTATGTCGCACAACTTTTCCCACTTCCCAAAATGTTTGAGAGCCAATTGGCAAAATATACAGGTTGGTTTATATGGCAAGGATTTTTGTACCGAGTACAACGGGAACAGTTGTATCTCCCATCCCGGCAAGGCGGGCTAGGGCTAACAGCTCATGGCATGAAATGCCATGCAATCCTCTGCAAGAACGATATCACCATTCTTTCCCAACATGACTCTTTTACGAAAGCGCTATACAAAGATATTCGAAACACAGCCCGTGGTTGTGATAGAGCTTTGCCGAAGATATTTAGGGACCATCAACAGCACCTTCTGGAAACTGTTCGCCAAATGCCTTCAGGGATTGTTCCAACGACGAAAAGTATCTATAACATGTTGCGGCAAGTGGTACACTCCAAACCGCGATTAGAGGCCACCATCCTCTACGTCCATTGGCCCACTGTTTGGAAAAATTTTGGGGCTATGACCATTTCTTCTGCTGTACACTCCCAGGTTTTTATCTTCCTCAACGATCTCATCCCAACCGCTCTACGGCGATATACCATCCATCTTGAAGCTTACCCATGGTGTACTATATGTGGTCAAACTGATACGGCGATACACCGCTTCACATCATGCACGCGAGTTGCCTCCACGTGGCTGTGGTGTATGGGAAAAGTATGTCAACTATTAAATGTGCCCACGGATGACCTTGATGACAGGAAGTTGGTTCGTTTGTCGGTGACCGCCTTCCCCCAAATTAAACAGACTGCCATTGTGTGGATAATGGGCCAATATGTACACTTCGTGATGGACAATGATCAACATTTCTCTTTCCTGGATCTCAGGTATCACCTGCAAAAAGAGCGTTGGAAGCTTAGTGAAAGTGGACAATTGTACGATAAATATGGACACTATCTTGATTTCTTGTGATGTATTAGTATGGTACTTATAATATCTGAAAATTCTGTAATTCTGTAAAGAGCTAATAAAAAAAAGTGGTAGAGCGTTAGCCTATCGGTCAAATGCCTATGGTTCAAACCCGGTCAAAGCTAGGTTTTTTGCTTGAAATGTTATATGTTTATTGTTTTGTAATGACTCAGACGTTTTAAAATTAAGCGATATATTGTGCATATTATGGTGTAAAATATATATTTAATTAAAACATAATTCGCCAGCAGATTTACTCGAGACATCTAGCTGCCAAAAAGGTAACTGCACGCCGACCTACTTATTAACTTCCAGATTTTATTGAAAAGTTTCTTCTTCTGGCCGCTAGAATGCACTCGCTCTGTTAGGATTATATTGTTCGATATTTCACCACTAGATGTCACGACTAGTCTACGTGGGGCTCCATTGATTACTATACCATTGGCATTCTATGCGCATCGAATTTGAAGAATGACAAGATGATACTACGATACATTCTTAATTTTTATTTTAAAGGGTTTGTAACAGCCTATTTTGCGTTACTTTAAAATGTTATTTGAAGTAAAGAACAAAACGATTTCACATAGTAACTGAATTCAAGCCGTAGGTGTTAGTTCAGGTTCTTAATTACTACTTTTATTTCAGGCAAATAGCAATCGAAAATATCCACATAGTTTGTATACACACGTCTCTGTAGGGTCATGGAAAGATTTGTTAATTCAATTAGGGTTGTGAAAGCCATGCACAACCAGATGTGTAAAGACATGCCTCAACTCAAAGTTGGATGTTGCCCACGGCAGGTCGTATATGTAATAATAATAATAATAATAATAATAATAATGATGATGTTATTGGTTTTACATCCCTTTTAACTACTGCTGCTTTTAGAGACACCGGGGTGCCGGAATTTTGGCCCGAAGGGGATCTTTAACGTGCCAGTAAATGTACTGACACGGCTCCCTCGCATTTGTGCACCCTCAAATGCCAGCTGACTGCGCCAGGATACGAACCTGCAACCTAGGGCCCAGCAAGCGAGAACGTTACCGCTGAGCCACGCAGCCAGTCCGGTCGATTATGTCTCCAGATCCATAACATTCTTGATATACTTCTTATCTTTCTTTCTTCTATGATGGTAGCAGTTTTTATCTAGGTTGTGGCGTTTGGTAGAGGTAAATCGTTTCTAAGGTCTTCAACAAAGAATAGTTCTATTATACTCTTTGATAATAACAACGAGTTATAACTATACTCATACATTTAGGAGAAAGTAGGCTATATGTTCTTTACTGAACATTTTGTTTGTTCAAACATAAATATTCATAAATATCTGTCGAGATTTCGCCAGTTTTATGTACTGAACAGAGTGCATGGGACGCAGAAAATACCTGCTATTTGACCATGGCCTCCTCGAATACCCCACTATGACACTAGGCCACGCAGTGAAATTTAAATTAGAAGGCCTTGGAACTCTGGGCAGGTGCGATGCTATCCTTACCTAATTGGTCAAACAACTGTTTCTTGAGCTCTGATTGGTGGGAGAAACTGTCCCATAATAAAAAAAACTTGTACTATAATGAGGCTCATTATAGTACAGTTTTCTGACACATAATATTTACATTTCGACATCGTCGAACATAAAAGTAGACTTATGATATCGATCCGGGAAAATGTGTGTCTGTCTGTCTGTCTGTCTGTGTCCCCCCTATCGACTACTAAACGGCTGCACCTATCGAAACCAAATTTGGTATGAGTCAAGATCTGTACCTTAATATCGCAAGGCCATATTTGAAAATGACGTCAGTGCTACCAACTGCTGAAAAATCCCATTTAGAATGAGGTCTATGTTGAATATCTCGGGAGATATGCACGGGAATTGTTCCAAAATTGACACACATATAGATAATATTACATCAGACTAATTTACAGGGGTCCATACTTGAGAGTGTTGTGAACATGATTCTATGCCTGCTGATAGGTCCAATATTTAAATGCATGTAACTTCCATACTATCGATTGGATTTCAACCAAATTTGGTATGTGATTTACGCACCGGAGCAGATATGAATATGCATTTTTAGTGTTAACAGGGCTGCCAACTGTTGAAAAATGCACTCAATACTATTCTGTACTAATCTCAATATATCAAAAAGTGTGCAGGCCAACAGTTCTAAACTTTGCATACATATAGTACCTGTAAATGTAGGTTAATTTTCAGTAACCGATATACGACAGTACTGCTAACATGATTCTACGCGTGCTGATAGGTTGAATGTTGAATCACATGTAACTGTCATACTAATAAATGAAGTTCTTTCAAAATTGGCACACACACACATATATATATATAGATCATAATATTTCAATTTAAGTTTGAGTATCCAATTTATGCCGGTGTCGCCAATCCGATTTTACGCATGCTGATAAATTCAATACTTAAATACATGTAACGTGCATACTATCGATAGGATCTCCACCAAATTTTGCATGTGCATGGTGGCCCTTAAGAGATGGAACTAGGGATATATTTAGAGTCGCCAGGTCTGCCAACTGTTGATATATGGTCTCTATAATTTGAAGAAAAGTAGGCCCTTTAGTTCGTCACGGAACTACAAGTCATCTATGACTTGGAAATGAATGTTGGTTGTGGCACGTATGATGTGGTGTAGGTGGCTATACGCGCCAGCCCCAACATCAGGAGATGCGAACTCAAATCACAACCGTGGTCTCAGGACTTTCTGAAATGTTATGTTCACATTAAGAGGAGCTATTCCTAGAGTGATATCTATGAGAGATTCCTAACCTCGTTAGCAATCCGGTGAAAGTATTTTTCGGCCATCCTTTATTTGGGAGAACTGATTTGTGATTAGTGCTGTCGCAGTATTGCTACTTTATTGCCTCACATGAATGTACAAGTTGTGCGGTTTCACCATTACTTTCTACTTTATTCCAACAAAGCCAATATTTTAGAAAATACATTTTCTATATGTCCTTAATTTACAAGGCAGTTCTTGAATCCAGATCTTAATGTCACTATTAATTTTTTGTATATCTGAAACTTCCACACTTAATGTGACGACTTGCTGGAGAAGATATGAGAGGAACCGGTTATGGATCTCGATGTGGAGAAATTCAGGTAGTTCTGGGTAAAGTCCAAAAGTTATCTTCTACGCTTTCGTTACTCGTTTGTTTTAGTGGCATACTTTGGTGCCTTACTGAATTCTGTATAGCTGCAGAGATGAATATAGTAGCAATGGGAACCTGAGCATATACAACTGGATTAGCTCAGCACGTTAACGCGCAAGGTCGAGTAGCCAGGCAGGCTGTATTCGGATTTGAGAAACAAATGGAATCGAATATCATCTTGAAATAGATCTTATAGATTATTACCTTTGGAGCCTCCGTGCCTTATGCGGCAGCACGCCGGCCTCTCACCGCTGGGTCCGTGGTTCAAATCCCGGTCACTCCATGTGAGATCTGTGCTGGACAAAATGGAGGCAGACAGGTTTTTCTCCGGGTACTCCGGTTTTCCCTGTCAAAAATTTCATTCCAGCAACACTCTCCACTATCATTTCATTTCATCTGTCATTCATTTACTAATTGCCCCAGAGGAGTGCGACAGGCTTCGGCAGCCGGCACAGTTCATATCCTCGCCGCTAGATGGGGGCTTCATTCATCCCATTACTGACCCAGTCGGAGACTGGATGCAGGCTGTGGATTTTCACTTTCTGATTATTACCTTTCTTTTACAACTAAATAGCGCGATTGAACCTATTTCATAGATTATTATTTATTTTATTTTGTGTATGGCTCTTAGTGCCGGGAGTGTCCGAGGACATGTTCGACTCGCCGAAGGCTGTAGCTGCTTCAAGCGGACACCCATGGGGTGAGCTACAAGTTCCGTTCAATTTCAAGTAGTTCCAACTTTCGCTACCAGATATCACTGACACCTAGTGGTGAACGTTGGAAGTTTGATACAGCATTTCAACGAAATCTAACCTAGAAATTTTGCTTCACACAAGTTTAGTTAGTGGAAGGATCTTTAACATACCATAAATCTATGACATGGGAACGCCGGCTTCACTTTTCTTCCGAAGGAAGGCATACTGCACGACTTTTACGCTCTTAAATAATTCGACGATTTCGGCCGGGTTTGAACCCGTGATCTTGGGCACAGCAGTTTAGCATGCTACCAACTACGCAACCGAAGCTTAGAAGAACTATTCTTGGAATACGGTTATGTTAATCCTTGCACAATGAATACCGGGAGATCCACAATTATTTCACAGATGAATTCCAATTAGCTTTCTTTACCTCCTTAAATCTCTAAATTTACTCACTATGATGTTTCATCCTCTCTGCTGTCGAGGCAGTGGTGGATCTCATCCGGGGTTTTGCAGCAAAATTATGTTTATACACCTACCATCTGAATCTAGGCTTGTCCCTTAAATTTTCGTCAGTTATGTTGAATTCATGAAGGTAATTTTCAGTTCATCTTCTTCTTTTTCTCCAGCATGATTAATCCCCCTTATGTGGGTTCGCTGATGCGGAGACTCCTCCTCCACGTCGTTCTATCCCGGACCATTTCCTCCACTAGCCCCCGCTGTTTCATGCTTTCTTGAACGCTGTCCATTAATCGCCCTTTTGGTCGTCCTCGTCTCCGTTTCCCTGGTGGAAGCATTTCCATCATCCTATTGCCCACATATTCTTGATCTCTTCTCTTAACACGGCCATACCATCATTTTCAGTTTATATTGTCCAATTATTCTTGAGGAGGCATGATTAAATATTCTTTTAGCAAGTCTTTCATTGTTCATTCTCTGAATAAGACCACAAAATTGTATGGTGTTTTTCTAATAGTGTCTGATATTTTCTCGGAATATTGGTATAACTGGTGAGACCCCCTTTTCAACCACACTCCTCTATGCACACTGGGTGAAAGATTTATCAGTTTTTTTTTTTAAATTTCCAGTTAGTTATCTGCCTAAAATTATTAAGGTTTTAATGCATAGAATGCTTCAGGTTGAATTATTGTGCCATAGTGTTTTTATCTTGCGTCCCGAGATATCGATTTGTGTTGTTTCTGTTTCAGGTGATTCTATAGGCTTTTTGTATCTGAGATATTCTTTCTTTGTTTGCATTAAGATTAGTATTGTTATTATTAATTAATTCAAAAGTAATTGACTATGAGGAGCAATGCCACGGTTCATGACATCACGTTCTCTTAGTGAAATTACTTTTTTTCTCGTTTCCATTTAAGTTTTTCTTGGTTCCTCAGTTCAGGGGCTGCGACAAGGCGGTCATGTAGCCCCGTGTACTTTGGGTGTACGTAGAATCTGTCTGATAACTGGTGTTAATTGTGATGGCTGTATTAGTGTGTGTTATCTGTTTATAATTCAAGTAAGGACTGCGGACATTCAATTTTGAAGTAGTTCCTACTTTTGCTACCAAACGCCACCGTCAACGACAACTAGATCTGAAATTGGTTACCAGATGCCACCGCAGTTGGCTCCTGGCGACGAACGTTGGAACCTAAGAGCGTTAGTCAAATCTATCCTATAATTTAGCTTCACAGAGTTGTAATTAGTGGAAGGTTATTTTACATGCCATAAATCTATGACATGGGACCGCTGGCTTTTCTTCCCCTCCGAAGGAAGGCATACTGAGGGATTTTAAGGCTTTTAAAATATCCGACGACTTTGGCCGGATTTGAACCCGCGACATTGGGCATAGAAGCTCAGCATGCTACCAACTACGCCACCGAAGCTGCTTCCATTTAAATGTGATACTTAATCATTCAAGGAAAATGAGATGGTGGCTGTTGATTAATTTGCGCGCTTTGTGACGTCGCTGTCATGTATACTTGTGTACTTGGGTGTGTGTTGCATGTGTCTGATAAGTGATAACCTATATCTTTTTGATTGCTGTATAAGTGCATAACTTAGGAAACTTCCCGGCATATGCCTGGAGTAGGCATGAGAAATCAAGGAAAACCACTTTTAATATAGCTGAGATATGAATAGAACCCACCAATTCTCAGTTTTGCATCACGAGGCTGAGTGTACCCTGTTACAGCCGTCAGACCAGAATTAAATATCTTGGCAGGACCGAGAATAGAACCCAGACCTCTGGGGTGACAGCCAAGAATGCTAGTCGATACACCACGAGGTGGTTAAATAATTATAAAATGGGACTGAGCGTTTGCATTAGCAAAAAATATCTCCCAAATGCTCTAAACATGGACTACTGGGTTTACAAAAACGTGGCTAGCATTAGGTTCTCCAAGTGACGTAACATGCGGTCACTACAATCATTAATAGATGCCTGCATTAAGTTAATTGTCAATGTTTTCCCTTTTATTAGCCTACTTTCGATTTTTTCAAAAAACTAGCAAAGAGCACCTCAGTGTCATGTTTTATATCGCCGCCATCTTGACGGAAACGTAATGGCGGCCACCCAAATGTTCAAAGCTTAAATCAAATTAAGACTAACCTAATCATCCGATCTCTACCAAAGTTTGCAACAACATATATTTATATGCCGAGCATCTTTTCACCAAACTACAAGGTCATCAGCCCAATAGTTTACAGATGACGGCCATGTATGTGTGCAAATCGATTTTCCCTATCAATTCAAACACGGTGAAACCAAATTGAACGAAATTTGGTTCAGAGGTAGCACTAGCAAAGGACACCTCAGTGTAATGTTTTATCTCGCCGCCATCTTGACGAAAACGTAATGGCGGCCACCCAAATGTTAAAAGCTTAAATCAAATTACGACCAACTTAATCATCTGACCTGTAGCAAATTTTGCAACGTTATACCTTTATGTATGACGAATTTTTTGACCTAACCTCAAGGTCATCAGCCCCATACTTTGCGGATGGCGGTCATGTATGTGTGCAAATCGATTTCCCCTATCTATTCAAACATGGTGAAACCGAATTGAACAAAATTTGGTACAGAGTTAGCACTAGCAAAGGGCACCTCATATTCATGTTTAATATCCGCATGGCAAGTTGTATTTCAACAAGCTACTACAACCAACATTCAATTATACTCCTTGAACAGGACAAAGAATTATAACAATACCCATGCATTTAGGAGAAAGTAGGCTACATGTTCTTCACTGAACATCTTGTTTTTATTACTTAACTTAAGTTAGTTATTGTTGCTGTAACGCGCGGAACTGCATGGTCGTCTGCCCCTTTCCTTTATGTAATAAATAGATAAAACTTAATTAAGAAGACTTATTTGATAAGATTTTTTGCTCGTGTAAGTTAGAGACTCTCACATATGATTGTCTTACAAGCACATGACTAAATTTTGTTGGCAAGGGTAACACAAAGGGAAGAAGGCGAAAATAAAATCCCTTTTTAACGTTCTAATTTTACTTCACGTTAAGTATCCTAACACAATATAATTATTTTTGAATTGCAGCCAATGGCCCAGCGGGGTATTTTAATTGAACGCCCGTAGGCTCCAATTCAAATTCAGTTTCAAGTAGTTCCAACTTTGGCTTCCAGAGATGCCATTGCCACTGAAATCTAGCGGCGGACGTTGGTACTTGATAGAGCGTTTCTAACCATATAACCTATCATTTTAGATAGACACTACCAATTGTAGTGGTAGGTTCTTTTTCGTGCCATAAATCTATGACATAGGCCCACCAGTTTTATTTCTCCTCCGAAGGAAGGCATAGACCTACTAAAGGATTTTAACGCTCTTAAAAATCTGATGACTTCAGCCGGGTTCGAACCAGCGATTTTGGCGCCTTCGGTGGCGTAGTTGGTAGCATGCTATACTGCTGTGCCCAAGATAGTGGGTTCAAACCCGGCCGAAGACGTCGGATTTTTTAAGAGCGTTAAAAATCCTTCAGTATGCCATCCTTTGGAGGGGAAGTAAAGCCGGTGGACCCATGTCATACATTTATGGCATGTAAAAGATCATTCCAAAGACTAAACTTGTGTGAAGCAAAATTATTAGGTTAGATTTCGTCGGAACGCTCTATCAAAATTCCAACGTTTACCACTAGATATCATTGATATCTGGTAGCAAAAGTTGGAACTACTTGAAATTGAACGGAACTTGTATCTCACCCTAAGGGTGTCCGCTGGAAGCAGTTACAGACTCAGGTAAGCCGAACATGACCTCGGACACTCCCGGCACCAAAAGCCATACGGTAAATAAATAAATAAATAAATAAATAAATAAATAAATAAATAAATAAATAAATAAATAAATAAATAAATGGGCACAGAAGTTCAGCATGCTCTTGACTACGCCATCGAAGCCATCCATTCTCCGTCGGAACCCTAATAGTTCGTGATGTTAAATCCACAGTCGGAATATTACACCAAATGTCTTCAAACACCATATGAATAATTACGTTTTTTGTACCGATAAATGCTGAAGTTATTTTTCAAACCCCACAGAGGTTTACTTTTGAGTTTGACAAATGTATATACATAAAGGCGATGTATATTTATAATAGTAATACAATGAGAGGCAACAGTTCGAGAGCACACGTAAGCAACGATTGCTTCTGGTATTTACACATGCAAGCTCTCACACATTGCTGTGACCTGTGACAAAGAATACTTTAATTTGTGATTTATGGAATGACTTCAGAACTCAATGGAATCTTTATTTAAATTCGTTGTTTTACTTTCTTAGTCCGTGCTCATAAATATTGTATTCTGGCACTACACTGTCCGGGTTTCAACCGGTTCGCGTGCTTCGGTGATTTATTCAGCGAGGAATCAGGATTCATTTTTGTTGTAAAAGAAATGAAGAGTGGGTTCCTGTAGCAGCATATTACCAGCCATCATTGCCCCACTCCACATTAATCATCGCTCTGGTATTATCTGTAAATTAAGCATGTAAATGTCTTATGTAAACGTACGTCCATCGCTGTAATGATGTAACATCCAACAAGGTAGTGATAAAGGTGCGGTAGTATCAAAGGCTTGACATTGTCGATTACACTGAATATAATCGTAAGAGTGACCACTTGCTCAATAATAAATAAACGTCCATAGAGTAATAATAATAATAATAATATCGTATGGCCTCGGTGCCGGATGCAAGCTTCGTTATTTAACAGTCGAATTTCATTGTTCCTTGAAGCACTATGAAAGTCAGGGAGGTTAGATATCTAAGCTCCTTGAACACTATAGCGCTTTCTAGTAGAGAAATGAGGAACTTTGTGCTGGCGGAAACTCCCGAGATAAATTTTGCCATTATGAACACGGCCTACTGAATTCAAATGGGTTCTTTGACATGCCAACATCGTATGACATGCGTGTCGTATATTTTCCGCCTTTCAAAAATCACTTACCACGGCCAGGAGCGAACCTGCAAGCTTCGGGTTAGTAGATCAACAAGTTAACCACACACCCACCGTGGCAAGCGTCCATAGAGTAGTATGTAATATGTGAAGTATGTAGTAAGATAAATTCCCGTTTGATGTTTTAGTGATCTTATAGTATTAATACATAATTTAAGAGGATTTCCTGTGTACCATCCATTGATGAATGTAGTGCCATTTCATCTGTTTATTGGTACAGGCTGGAGTAAAATGTGGCTCTCCACCGATATCATACTACATAAAATGTTCTATGCCGGGATGGTACCTAACGTAAGGCCATGGCTGCCTCCTTCCCTCTTCCTTGCCTAACACTCCCTATCTTACCATCCCTTCCCATCCCTCATATGGCCCCTGCTCAGTTTGCAGGTGAGGCCGTCTGGGTGAGGTGCAGGTCCCACCTCCCCAGTTGTATCCCCCGACCCGATGTTTCAAGCTCCAGGACACTGCCATGGAGGCGATAATGGTGGGATCACTCTCTGAGTCCGAGGGAAAAGCCAACCCTGGAGGGTAAACCGACTAAAAAGAAAATAACATAAAATATCCACGACCATTCGAGTCATTTATTTAGCCTATTGAACTATTCAATTCTTCTTTATATCCTGCAATGAGCATCCTTTATGTACAGCGCTTTTACCCAACCTTTTTATCTCTTATTTATGTTTGATCATTTCAAATAATCTTGTCGACTTCATCGTTATGCTTTGGTCTACCGTTAAGCGTTACGGTTACGGCGTGTATAACGTCATCATGTTGTGCAGTGCATATGCACTGGGGTCTGGCGTTATGCGATACGGAGACGGCGAGTGCGTTACGTCATGCAGCAGAGTGCACCTCCCGCTCTCCGTTAGCCGCGCGGGAAGCCTAAGTTAATGGGTAATGGAGTCTGTTGAAAGAGTCCTGGGGCTTCGAGCCTTTCTAACATGTGTAGCATTTGTAGCATGCGTCATTTGAAATGATATAAAGTCTAGTCTCTCAGACTGGTATCGTTTTGCGTTGGTATGCCATTAATTTCATTAAGTAACAATTCATGCATTTCACACTCTGATATGAGCATCTTTGTTGTGGTAATATTCCAGCTGTTCAGATCCGCCAATTTTGGTTTGAATCTTTTATCAAAGATAATATGGTGATCATAGCTTTTAAAAATTACTTTTATAATACCAACTTTTATGAAAGATTTCCTCATGACACTGTCATTTCTAAACGATATTTGACAAATTTCCTTGACAGTGCAATACTGGGCGGAAGGACTTTAAGGCCCCTTTCACACCATTTGGTCTTTCTCCGTACGTCAATATGACGATCTAGTAGAGCACGCAGTTAGATGGGGCATTCGGTTTCCGTACTAGAGCGAAAATCAGCCGAATGAGTCGACTGGATAATACTGTCGCCGTACTACTAAGACCACCAATTGGCCACCAATCGGTGGTCACGGTACCCCGGAGGGCGCAGAGGTGGTTGAAGAAGGGAGAGCATGCACGCTGTCACACCATCAGGATTTATCCTTAGGGAAGTCTTGCCATTCCTTGTAAGTCGAAGTAAGTTGAAGCGTCAATTCATGATGCATTCTGTCGCTAGTGTATGTGTGTTGTCACCATGGAGGCCCGAGTTCGATTCCTGGTTTCACAAATAAATTGTATTCTGGTCTGAGGGCTGGAACAGGGTACACTCAGCCTCGTGAGGTAAAAACTGAGAAGAGGCGGGTTTGATTCCTACTTCAGTCTGTGTGTATTTTTAATTGAGATAGGATTTGAGTAAGAGCTACATAGTTAGTTGGAACACACACTATAGCGTTGTTGTTGAATCATTACGGGCTTTGCGTTAACGTGGTTATGTAGCCCCGTGTACTTGGATGTGTGTAGAATTTGTCTGATAACCTGTGTCACTGTAATGATTATACTAGTGTGTGAGTTTTTTTAAAATTGAGGTAGGATTTGAGTAGGAAACAGCCATGGCCTTAGGTTATGCACCATTACGGCATTTATCTGGAGTAGTAATGTAAGACCACTCTTGGTTGGCTGAGGTGGGAATCGGTTGGTTGGTTCCTCAGTTTAGGGGCTGTGACAACGCGGTCATGTAACCCCGCGTACTTTGGGTGTGTGTAGAATCTGTCTGATAACCGATGTTAATTGTGATGACTGTATTAGTGTGTATTATCATATATATTATTTTAGTAGTATCGATATCTCCTACGGCGCTCACAAGCTACCCATCGTGACAAATGAGCATTCAAATGAAAGAGAATAGACATTAGCAGTGACTTATTGCACTATAATTTAATAAATATCTGTAATTTCTTTAAAGAATAACTTTTAAAAAATGTACGAAGTGTGCGATTTGCAAACACGGTTGCTGTAGGAAAATACGCTCCATAATTGCTGTCCACGAGCCGCTGTGACGCCTGTTTCATGTCATATTAACATTCTGAGGTCTTTTCTTTATCCTGAAATGTAAATAGTGTTATATAATCATTTGGTTGAAATAAAAACATAACCTGTCTCCGTAAGTCTCTCATTATAAACCTATTGGGGAAAGTGTGGTTTATGAACATGCGAGATTTCTCGAACGGGTGCGCTAGTCTGTTTTTAATTCAAGTAGGCCTACCTAAGGACTGCAAATATCCGATTTTCAAATAGTCCAACTTTAGCTACCAAACGCCACCGTAACGGCCAACTAGTTCTGAACTTTTTTACTAGATGCCACCGCAGTCGACTCCTGGCGACGAACGTTGGAACCTAAGAGCGTTAGTCAAATATAACCTATAATTTAGCTTCACAAAGGTGTAATTAGTGGAAGGTTATTTATCATGCCATAAATCTATGACGTAAGACCGCCGGCTTTACTTCCCCTCTGAAGGGAGGCATACTGAAGGATTTTTAACGCTCTTAAAAAATCCGACGACTTCGGCCGGGTTTGAACCCGCGATCTTGGGCATAGAAGCTTAGCATGCTACCAACTACGCCACAGAAGCCACTGAGGTGGGAATAGAAATCAGCTATTCACAGTTCTGCTTCACGAGGTTAAGTGTATTCACTTCCAGCACTTTAGACGAGAATGAATGATATTCCTTGTCAGAGCCAGGACTCGAACCCAGACCTCAGGGGTGAGAGGTATGAAAACTAGTCACTGCGCCGGGAGGTGGACAATTGTAATGAGTATTATGGCAATTACAGAAGCCTCCGTGGCTTAGGCGGCAGCACGCCGGCCTCTCACCGCTGGGTCCGTGGTTCAAATCCCGGTCGCGCCATGTGAGATCTGTGCTGGACAAAACGGAGGCAGACAGGTTTTTCTTCGGGTACTCCAGTTTTCCCTGTCAAAATTTCATTCCAGCAACACTCTCCACTATCATTTCATTTCATCTGTCATTCATTTAATCATTGCCCCAGAGGAGTGCGTCAGGCCTCGGCAGCCGGCACAGTGCATATCCTCGCCGCTAGATGGGGGCTTCATTCATTCCATTCCTGACCCGGTCGGAGACTGGAAGCAGGCTGTGGATTTTTTCACTATGGCAATTACAGATGATTTCTTATAGGTCATTCCTTACTTATACCCGTACTTTACTCGAGTACGTTGGTTCCATTAATCATGCTTGTTGCTTATATACAACTAAGGACTTATACATAAGTCATAATGTGCACTTCAATAAATTTACTTCCACTAGTAGATGTATATAGTGTCTTAGAGACTACCAAGTTTCAGATACATTGATCAGATAGTGTTTGAGAAAATGGTCATGAAGTTTCAAGAAATATGACTTACGGAAAACATAAAAAGAATGTTTGGCTAGTAGCTACATTATAGCCTTGAAACAATATGTTTAAACCCAATTCTATGGCACCAAATATCACTTAAGCACAATAATTGATACACCAAATTCTTCAGGAATGATGGGAGAATTTTTAAGCTAAAGAATTGACATTTTTCAGCCTATCACACGCCCCGGTTCTCTTAAGATGAAACTTCCATCCCACTGTCACCGGGATTCGAAGCTCGGCCTCCAGGGCGAAGGCCATCACGCTCCTCTCTTCCGAAGCCTCTAGTAGACGAAGGAACAAAAATATTAAAAGAAACAAGTTGATGTCGTCATAATGATGCCTTGAAGGGATGGAATCACCTTGCTGAATAAAGTAGCCAGTGAAGAGCAATGAACATTAATTGGTCATTGAGGCATTGGGCTACTTAGTATGATGCCATTGTTAGGATGATCGCGATTAATGTCGATGACACAGCGATAAAAAGGCAGGAATGTATCCAACCAACGAGCTACGAAGTATTAATACACAGCTGTCTCATTCATATCACCATTCCTAATTATCAGTCCCATCTAGAAAGTCCTATGGAGGGCCTCTCAATAGAAATCTCTGCTGTATACGTATATACTTCCTCAATTAGAAATTGACGCTTGAAATACTGCTTTCTTTCCAAGTCCCGCACGTGCTTCTTCGGATTTGGACCATCTCTATATTTGGAACATAAATTCAATGAATACACTAAGTCCTATCTTCAGCACATTCATACGGAAACTAGAGTCGAGGCAATGACTGTAATATCTGACATTGCCAAAGAATACACAAACATAACTATTGCATTTTAAAGAAGACAAATATGAACACTACTAGCCAGTGGCGTAAATAGGATTTGCTTCTGGAGGGAAATGAGCGGAGTCAAATCTGAACTAATTACTAATTGCGTTGTTAGTCGACTTTCGATTTTTGCAAAATAAAAAATAAAAAACGGAAGTAGACTTATGAGATCTACACAGGGTGTGTGTGTGATTTGGTATGTCCGTACCCCCCCCCCCTCCCCTTATCAATTCAAACGCGATGAAACCGAATTGAACGAAATTTTGTACAGAGGTAGCACTAGCAAGGGGCACCTCAGTGGCATGTTTTATATCGACGTCATATTTACCAAAATTGAATGGCGGCCACTCAAAAGTTCAAATCGTAAAATCAAATTACGACTAAACTAATCATCCGATCTCTACCAAATTTGTTAATAACATACCTTTATATGGGACGTGTCTTGAACCTAAGCTAAATGGTCATCAGCCGTACCATTTCAGGATGAGGGACGTGTGAATTACGGATGCATTAGAATTAATAACTTTGAACCCATTAGTACCGATTATCGAACCGAGAATGGTTTAAACTGTACTAAAGGGCGTGGCCCGTTCGATATTTTAAGTTCATATTATAATATAACATGGTAGCAGTGACTTTAAAAAGCCGAGCCGTCTCGGTTTCAAGACAATCGAAAACAAGATGTTCAGTAAAGAACACATAGCACTCTTTCTCCTAAATGCAAGGGTATTGTTATAATTCTTTGTCCTAATTGAATGCTGGTTGTAGTAGCTTGTTGAAATACAACGTGCTATACGGATATTAAACGTTGATTGATTGAATCCTCACCTGGATTATAAACACACACACTAATACAGCCAACACAATAACACAGGATATCAGAAAAAATTCAACAGTCACCCAAGTACACGGGGCTAAATGAGCATGATGTCCATGCATCTCAAATGAAGTAACAGCAACAACAGTATCCTACACAAATCCTTCCTCGTATAAGTACACACACACTAGTAAGCCTACAGACATCACATTGAAACAGGTTATAAGACAACTTCTACACACACCCAAGTAAACAGGGCTACAATACCATGATGCCACAAAACCCCTAAAGAATCAACAACAAAAACGACAACAACAATTGACTCTACCGCTGATCAAGGTCAACGAATAATAATCGCTGTATTCGAGTGTTGACATTTTTGTGATGTCATAAGTATATATTTTCGATTGCAAATACACACTATATAATATGCTTAACATTATAACGTGTGAGCAGTTATAAATCAATAAATACCAAAAGAATTAAGTAAAATCATTTGGGTGGCCGCCATTTAGTTTCCGTCAAGATGGTGGCGATATAAAACATGACACTGAGGTGCCCTTTGCTAGTGCCACCTCTGTACCAAATTTCGTTCAATTCGGGGGGAGACAGACATGCATAGTATACACACATACACACGTACACACACACATACACGCTCACAGACACACAATTTTTAGGTCCTGTGTTGATCTCATAAGTCTACTTTCATTTTTTGCAAAAATCGAAAGTTGGCTAATAAAAATTGAACATGTACACCAAAATTGCGCTCAGGTTATTGGAATTGCATAGTCTTTGGTTGATTGTTTTCTTTTACTACAGAGCTCTAAGAGGTAGCGTTCACATGCTTTTCCACGTAGTTTGGATTCACACGTCTCTGTAGGGTCATGGAAAGATTTGTTAATACAATTAAAGTTAAGTGGTGAAAACCTTGAACAGCCAGACGTGTAAACACATGCCTCAACTCAAAGTTGGATGTGTTCTGCAATAAAAGTATTAATTAATATCCTGAACTAGCACTCATGATTCCTAATTATAAAAACAAGAAGGAAGTTTGTAGTTTTACTTGACCGTTAAACTCGCAATCATGAGCCACCTGGATTTCCTTTTTACGTGGAATCCGAACCACAGGACACGGTATTTCACTTTGTCACCACATCCCCCAATTATGAAAACGTATACTGTAATGTGTATCATAATTAAACTAAAACTAGCAATCTGCCCTGGCTTAAGTCTTAACTCGACACTACTCGACAGTTTGATGCTGCCAAAGCTGGGGTGATAGACTCGCCAGCTAGCTCGTAAACTCGCTCCTAAGCTTGCAATTTAAATTTCCACTGAATGGAGATTGTTGGAAGAAATGAAAACGTAATATCACTTATGGTGGTTGATGTATTAAAGAAAGAGATAGGCTCTCATGGAATTTCTTTGTAGAACTTTTCATGCTGAACAATTCTTACACTAATAGTACCGTATATAAATAGTTTGAACGGTTTACCCACCGTAAGGTTAAGAGGCGGACGGACGGCAGGTTTTCCTTCGAATCGAATCACTCAAATCGTTACTGCTTCCTTTGATCATGTATCTTCTTCTACAAAAACCTTCCTCGAGAAATTCTTTACAGAATGGTGAAATCCACACAAAAATCTATCCAGTGGTTCTCGAGATTACCCGTTACATCCAAGAATCGGGGACTTCATTTTATATATGTAGAGATAGGAGGTAATGAAACAAAAATTTGCAGGCAAAATAAATCTGCTAAGGCGGGACTTGATGGAAGTAGTAAAGGGAAAATGGAGAAGATATGTTCCAAAGTGACTGGAAAAGGTGAAAATCAGAATTCCCTCAGGATTTCTAGCTCTCGAACGTAACAGCCGTGAGCCCTTCAGGGCGAAGCACTATCCAGAGTGCACCAAACATGGTGGTGCTACACACACCCTGCCTCCGTTAAGGTCCTTTTCAGGAAGAAATGGCTACCATGAAAAAAGAAGAGTTCTGGCCCCTCAAAAAATGAGGGTACCAAGAAAGGAATAGATAAAGGCGCAATATGAATGACACCCTAGACCTCGGTCTATATATCCTCATACCATGGGGATCGGAAAATCACAAGGGATATCTATAGGGAAGATGCTGTAGGTTGGTTGGTTCCTCAGTTTAGGGGCTGCCCCAACGCAGTCATGTAGCCCTGTGTACTTTGGATGTGTGAAAAATCTGATAACCGGTGTTAATTGTGGTGGCTGTATTAGTGTGTACTATCTGTGATTCAGGTAAGGACTGCAGACAATCAATGTCAAGTAGTTGCTACGTTTGCTACCAAATGCTGCCGTCAATGACACCTAGCCGCGAACTTGACTACTAGATGCCACTGCAACTGGCACCTTGCGACGAACGTTGGAACTTAATAAAGCGCTTATCACATATAACCTGCAAATTTGGCTTCACACAATTGTAGTTAGTGGAAGCTTCCTTTACATGCCATAAATCTATGACATGGGCCCGCCGGCTTTACTTCCCCTCCGACGGAAGGCGTAATGAGGGATTTTTAATGCTGTTAAAATCCCAAGACTTCGGCCGAAGATGCTGTTGAATATTTAGGGGATTTGGGACATCGTCGTCATGTAGCCCCATGTACTTGGATGTGTGTATAGAATTTGTCTGATAACCTATGTTGTTGTGTGTCTGTTGTAGTGATGTATTTGTAATTGAGGTAGGACTTTGGTAGGAAGCAGCCGTGGTCTAAAGTTAATTATCATCCTGACATTTGTCTGGTGTGGAAGTCGTTGGTTGGTTGGTTCCTTAGTTTAGGGGCTGCGACAATGCAGTCAAGTAGCCCCGTGTACTTTGGGTGTGTGTAAAATTTGTCTGATAACCGGTGTTAATTGTGATGGCCGTATTAGTGTGTGTTATCTGTGATTCAGGTAGAAGGACTGCAGACGATTAATTTTTTCAAGTAGTTCCTACTTTTGCCACCAAACTGCGGATGTGGCTACTAAATGCCATCGCAGTCAGCACTTGGTGGCGAACGTTGGAATTAATAGAGCGTTATCAAACAAACCAACAAATTTTAGCTTCCACAAGTATAGGCCTAGTTAGTGGAAGGTTCTTTTTCATGCCATAAATCTATGACATGGGATCGCCGGCTTTACTTCCCCTCCAAAGGAAGGTATACTGAGGAATTTTTAACGCTCTTAAAAAATCCGACGACTTCGGCTTGGTTTGAATCTGCGATCTTGGGGAGTAGAAGTCCTAAATCACACAAAACCACTTCCAAGATGGCTGAGGTAGGAATCGAACCCAGAGCTTGGACCAGAACTAAATTTCTTGGCAGAGCCTTGTGGGGCAAAACTGAGAAGATGTGGATTTGAATCACACCTCAGCCATTCTGGAAATGGCTTTCCCGTGGGTTTCCACCCATATTCCATACATGCTGGGATAGGGCTAAAGCCTCAACCCTCACGGCAGCTGAGTTTAGGACTGGGTGACCATGAGAGATTCCTGAGCTGGATTCGTTTTCCTTTTGTCTATTTCATTTACTTCGGGGCGGATCCTCTTCTCTTTCCCCTTACTATCTGTCTTTCATGGCTCTACCTCTTTCCATATCCCTCAATCATCTTCCTCCGCGGGTTGATGACATATCCCTTTCTGACATTCATTTCCCATATTCCTTTCTTGTCCTTTTCTTCTTGTATTGGTTCTATTGTTGTTGTTGATGTTGTTGTTGCTGCTGTTCATTGAATTAAGGGATTTGCAACATTGTGGTCATGTAGATCTGTGTGTGTGTGTGCTTTTGAGTGTAATAATCTGTGATATTATATTTGAATTGCAGCCAATGGTCATAGCAGGGTATTTTAATTGAACGCCTGCTGGCTCCCCATCAAGTTCAATTTCAATTAGTTCCAACTTTCGCTACCAGAAATGTCGTTGTCACTGACACCTAGCGTTGAACGTTGGAATTTGACAGAGCGTGTCTTACCAAATAACCTACAAATTTAGCTACGCACTACCAATTGTAGTGGTAACAGTAGTGGCTACGCTCGCTAAAGCGCAGCGTTAGGTCATGGTGCAAAGCTCTCTGCTGACTCGATAGACGTATGGGTTCGAGCCCCACCGTCAGCCGTCCTTGAAATGGTTTTCCACGGTTTCTCATTTTCAACTCCAGGCAAATGCTGGGGCGGTACCTTCTGACTGGCCATGGTCGCTTCCTTCCACATCCTTACCCAGTTTCATTCACCATCATTCATTTCATCTCTCATTAACTCCACTCATGAGGTTCGTGTCAGGAAAGAAATCCGGCCGTAAAAACATCCGCCACAAAGACTTCCATCACATCTCATCCTCGACCCCGTTGGAAAAAGGGAATAACAAGGGGTAGATATAAACAGCCACACACTGCCAATATTTTAGTGGTAGGTTCATTTTCATGCCATAAATCTATGACATGGGTCCGCCGAATTTACTTCCCGTCCAAAGGAAGGTATACTGAAGGATTTTAACGCTCTTAAAAATCCGACGACTTCGTCCGAGTTAGATCCGGCGATCTTGGGCATAGCAGTCCAATAATCTGTTAAATTGCGATGGCTATGCAAGCATCTTTACTTGCAATTTACATGAGGATTGCGAAGGAGGTAGCCGTGTCCTTGTGTTAGGGGTTATCCCGGCATTTGCCTGGAATAGAAGTGTGAAACCACGGAAAAACACTTTCAGGATGACCGAAGGGTGAATCGAACCCACCTCTTCTCTGTATTTCGGCATGAGGCTGAGTGTACCCCGTACCAGCCCTCAGACCAGAATTAACAATTCTTGTCAGATCCGGGAATCGAACCCAGACCTCCTGGGTGACAGCACACAATGCTAGCCGCTATACTACGAGATGAACCTTTCTTCTTGAATGCGTAAGTTTGTTGTATGGCTGTAGTTAGTTTATGTTTTTTCATGTCATCATCTTTTATTTCACCCAAATCATTACGGGATACCGGGTGAGTTAGCCGTGGTGGTTACGGCATGACTGATGGCAGTCGCTCACATCCGGGAGGCGAGGAGGTTCGAATCCCCCCGCCGGCAACCTTGAAGTTGGTCTTCTGTGGTTTCCCATCTTCCTTCCAGGCAAATGCCGGGGTAGGTCCCTAACTATAGGCCACAGCCGCTACCTTCCAACTCCTCGTCCTTACATTCCAACTTCCCTCCTTCCCTCCCCAACGGTACTTGTAGCTCACCCATTGGGTGTCCGTCTCGAAGCAGCTACAAAACTGGCGAGCCGAACATGTCCTCGGACACTCCCGGCACTAAAAGCCATACGCTAAAAAAATATTACGGGATAGCTTGCAACGGTGGGTGAGTGGTTGGCGTGTCGGTCTACTAACCCCAAGCTTGCAGGTTCACTCCTGGCCGTGGTAAGTGATTTTTGAAAGGCGGCAAATATACGACACGCATGTCATACGATGTTGGCATGTCATAGAACCCATTTGAATTCAGTGGGCCGTGTTCATAATGGCAAAATTAATCTTGGGAGTTTCCGCCAACACAAAGTTTCTCATTTCTCTACTAGAAAGTGCTATAGTGTTCAAGGAGCTTAGATATCTAACCTCCTTGACTTTCATAGTGCTTCAAGGAACAACGAAATTCGACATACAAGCTACCCTCTTCGTGTTAAATAACAAAGCTTGCACACGGCACCCGAGGCCATACGATATTATTATTATTAGGGGATGTTAACCTAGATGTTGTAGCATGGTGAGCTTCTATGTTTATGATCGCGGGTTCAAGCCTTGCCTAAGGCATCGAATTTTTTAAAAGCGTTAAAATCTCTCAGTATGCCTTTCTTTTGAGGGGATGTAAAGCCGGCGGGTCCATGTCATAGATTTACGGCATTTAAAGAACCATTCACTAACTACAATTGTGTGAAGCTAAATTTGTAGGTTAGATTTTACTAGCGCTCTATTAGTTCCAACAATATCTGCCAGGTGCCGGTTGCGGCAAGCCGAACAGATACAGATACACATAACTTACACTAATACAGCCATCACAATTAACACCGGTTATCAGACAAATTCTACACATACACAGTACACTAGGCTACATGGCCGCTTTGCCGTAGCCCCTAAACTGAGGAACCAACCAACCAATATTCATCATCACCATCATGAGCATCGTCAAATTTCTTGGCAAAGCCAGAAACCAAAACTTTCGAGGCCTAGAGTCTCGATACGTACCAGAGGTCTGTAGAAGGTGGCCTAGACCAGATGTCTCGGTTATAGAAATCAAGATATCATAAGCTCACTGATGACTGAAGCAGTCAGGAACATTATAAATCAGGTCTGTGCAGAGAAACCCACAATTACAGGTTGTGCGGTTTACGTTGTAATTATCTAGTGATTCACTTAGCACCCGACGACGTGTGCAGCGCTCTTAATACTGGACCCGTGCCATGACGTCAATTGCGACCGCAACTTGTTGCGAGCCCTGGGAACGGAACCTGGCCTGCGGACAAGAATGCGGCACTTGTCCTTCTCATTAATAGTCATCCTACTTTTAATCCATAGCCTAAAGGCAAATTACTGCAGCCTGCTCTTTAACTATTTAGCTTTGGGGGTAAAGATCACGGTGATCGAACTCAAGGAGATAATCGAATGGCTGTCCCACGATCCAAGACAACAAGGTGAAGAGAAAAGGATCATGTCGCCCTACTTCAGGTACAGTCACCTAAACAATGAATGAGCACACTGCATATTATTTATTTATTTATTTATTTATTTATTTATTTATTTTTAGCCTAATTTTCACATTTTGCAAAAATGAGGAAAAAGTAGACTTATGAGATCGATCCGGGAAAATGTGTGTCTGTCTGTCCTTCTGTCTGTCTGTCTGTCCTTCTATCTGTCTGTCTGTCTGGCTGGCTGTGTGTGTGTCCCCCCTCCCCCCCCCCCTATCAACTCCTAAACGGCTGCAGCAATCGAAACAAAATTTGGTATGAGTAAAGATGTATACCTGAATATCTCACGGCCATATTTGAAAATGATGTCAGTGCAACCAACTGCTGAAAAATTGCAATTGAAATTTGAGCTCCATGTTGGATATTTTGGAAGGTATGAATGGGAGTTATTTCAAAATTGGCACACGTATAGATAATAATATTGCAGTGTCACTTCCAGGAGGGCTTACATGGCAGTGTTGCCAAAATGATTATAAGCCTGGTGCTAGGTCCAATTTTTAAATGCATATTACTTCTATACTATCAATTGGATTTCAACCAAATATTGTATGTAGCCTAATATGTGTACATAAACAGATATGACTGAGCGTATAGTTTAGAGCCACCAGGGCTGCCAACTGTTAATAATTGCTCTCACTATTGTATTATCCAAATACCAATATATCAGAAAGTATGGAAGCCGACAGCACACGTATAGTACCTGACATTTTAGATTAATTTGGAGTAACATATATACGTCAGTTCTACCAACATGATTCTAAGCCTCCTGATAGGACCAATTTTTAAATACATGTAACTTCTATACTAACAAATGGATTTCATCCAAAATTGGCACAACAATATAGGCTATCATAATTTTTCAGATTATTTCTGAGCAGCACACGCATGACATTGTTGCCAACATGCTTTTACGCGTGCTGAGAGATCCAATGTTAACTGCATGTAACGTCCATTGGATTTCAACCCAATTTTGTATTTTGAACCTTAAGAGATGGAACTAAGAATATATTCAGTCACCAGGGCTGCCAACTGTAGTGCTCTATTAGGCTACATTATACCAGGTATATTTCGAACTAATTTAGACATTTCAATATTAGCAACTTAATTTCGTCATTATTCTAGATAGGTTCATATACTGTAGATTAATCATTGGCATGAATCTTAATTTTAAGAAAAGTAGGCTCTTTAGTTCGTCACGTACTTATTTTTTTATTATTTCCGATTATTCCCCTTAAGCCAATCACAGTTTCACTTCCTTTTAGTCTCTTCTTTTCTTCCCAAAACCTCTTCGTTAGTTCACTGTGCTTTTTCTTCCTTTCCTCTGTCCATTTTCTTCCTGATATGTCCTTCCTTGAGACTTGTACAATTTTCGTGTTTCTGATTTCATTTCTAAATTGTTCTCTGTCTTTAATGTCGTCTTCAGATATTTTAAGTAATTACATATCTTCATGTACTTCTTTTATCCAACTGGTCTTTAATTAATTAATTTATTTATTTATTTATTTATTTCTTCTTCTTCTTTGTTCGATTTTGGCCTACTTTGGACCACGGGAAAAAAATTACTTGCTGATTAGTCCTTTTTTCTGCTCCCAGAAACTCTTCATCCTTTCACTGTGGATTCTCTTCCTTTCTTCCGACCAGATGTCCTTGGCTCTTCTCCTTTGCTTCTCCTGGAACCCCTTGAATGCATCAATCGTACCTCGAAACACCTCTCTATTCCAGATCTCATTTGGACTGACCCCAACTTCCTCCATATACTTTCTTATTTCATCTACCCATTTTGTAGTCGCTTTTACCTTCTTAATGTAATTAAAGATCTTCGTTAGTCGACTATCGCTCATTCTCGTAAGGTGTCCATAGAACTTCAGTCTTCTCTTCCGTAAGGTGTCTGTGATTTTTTCTGCTTGTCCGTAAAGATCTTTGTTTCGCCTCTTCCGCCATGAACCATCGTTTCTATTTTCGGGTCCTAAGATCTTCCTCAAGATTTTTCTTTCTTTCTTCTCCAGTTCCTCTAATTCACCTTTCTTGTTCAGTATCAAACATTCTGAACAATACAATCTCTCAGGCTTAACAACCGTGGTATAGTGCCTTATCTTCGCTCCGTAAGATATTGTTCTTTTGTTGTAACTATTCTGTACTAATTTATAAGCTAATTCCATCTTTCTGATCCTCCCGTTGTTATTTATTTATTTATTTATTTATTTATTTTGTTGCCACCTTCTGTGGTCTCGGGGTACGTATTGATAATCTTGATTCAAAGGTTCTGGTTTGATTCTCAGCACTGCTCAGAAATTGAATACCCTGGTATGAGGGTTGGATCAGGGTATACGTAGCCACGTTAGGCAAATCTGAGAAGAGATAAGTTCGGTTTCTCAAATTTAATCCATAAATAATCAGGGTTGGTTACTAACTTACGGCCAAGGTCAACTCCGTTCTAATCCTTGAGTAAATTATTAACGCACGTTTACAACCACCAAAAAATGACAACTATTATCTCTCCCAACACATTAGTACAACCATCATAATAACACTGGTTATCTCCCAAATTACACACACACACAAATACGTGGGGCTATATGTCCGCGATGTCACAGCAACTAAAATAAGCAACAACAAGAAGAAGTTATATTCCGATGATGTCAGGATATGCGAGGCCTAACAATAATATGTAGTAATATTTTTGTCGACGAGTATTATGTTGAAAATTTCATTATGTTAAGTTAGCTGAATGTATTCTGATACCATTGTTGTTGTTTTAATTAGGAGCCTGGACATCGTGGACATTAATTCCCGTGTACTTGGGTGTGGATACAATTTGTCTGATAACCTGTCTTATTGTGGTGCCTATTATAGAGTGTGTATTTGTAATTCGGGTGAGGATTGGGAAGGAGGCGGCCGTTGTCTTAAGATAGCAACCATCCCAGCATTTGCGTGGAATAGAAGTGGAAAAACATGGAAAGACACTTCCAGGACGGCTGAGGTTAGAATCGAACTCACCTCTTCTCAGTTTAGCCTCACGAGGTTGCGTGGACCCCGTTCAAGCCCTCAGGCTAGAATTACAATTATTAGACAGAGCCACTACACCACGAGGTGGTGACAAAATAATTAACCCCCTGGTTTTTGTCACGCACAGTGGTGGTAGTCACGCATCAATAATCTTTATCCAGGCCAATGGTTTTGCCAATTAATGCTTTTGATGTGTAACATCTTTCCGCTCGGTTGCTGGATAGTTTTGTGAGAGTGATTTTGAAAATTGGGGACGGAAGTGGATTGGAACGATCGAGCTGGCAGTGGTGGATCGAACGGAAGTATGCACTGCCCGCTCGATCGATCGAAAGGAAGTGTACTAGCTGGCAGTGGTGGAAAACGGAAGTTTGCACTGCCCGCTCGATCGATCGAACGGAAGTGTACTAGCTGGCAGTGGTGGAAAACGGAAGTATGCACTGCCCGCTTGTTCGATCGATCCAGCGAGCAGTGGTAAGACCCAGCTGGCAGTGGTACGAGAAACAATGAGCACTCCATGTGGAATGTATATGACATACTGAACGGAAAACGCTCATGCGAACTCGGGTGTCAAGTGATTGAAACAAATTACATGGTACATGTTCGAACTCTTCGTATCAGTATTTAAATGGTAAAATGCCTTAATATCAAATATTGTAAGTAGTCGGCATTGCCGGTATTATGTTTCTGCACCATGGCTATTCATATATTAACCCATAGGCTATAACGGTAATGCAGCCATCAATATAATATAATCGTTGTGGTTATAGGAGAATTGAGCAAGCCTTCATGAACTGTTACTGACTACATTCTCCTTACTCACAAAAGGGCCTATTCATAACGCATTTTTAACTCAATTTCACTCAGGAACATTATCGAAACAAGCAAAATATAAATGAAACTTAATTCCGTAATGCAGTATTATTGGAATGTGGAAATAAGTCACCATCTTGTGCACAATATTTGCGTAGTCGAAATAGCCGTGGTGTTAGTGCTTATGACTGTGAATCTAGATATCTTGGATCGAATCCCGGACAGGATAGATATTTTTGCTACCAGATTATCATTTTAAACGATATTTATCATATCAATATTACTTATTTTAACAGAATCCATATGAAATAACGTGTTGGTCTGTGAATGAAGAGGACCTGTTAATAAGGAATTTAAGGTTATGAGCGGTGTCGCGTCTACTAATCTAGTTGATCCATATCGTATTCTTTATTTAGGCTAGTGCTGGTGGAAGCAACAAATCATCTAATAAAATGAGTTCCGTATTATAAACTACAATATCTGTAAAACACTCCCTTTTACAATAGATTTTTATTTGTGCCAATAATAGTATAAAATACAGGTGTATCAACAATTTCACGTGAGGTTTCTTCCATGTCAGATGTTACACATCATATGCGACTACTGTAAGGCTCGTGTTTTTTTTAATATAATTACAATATTACGTGTGTGGTGTGGTGTATTTTTTATCTCACATGTTGGCAACAATGAACTGTCGTCATTGTGAGTGTCAGAGTAACAGTTGAAGAACCACATGCGCCTCAGAAACATGGCTGCCATCGTTGAATGAGCAGGAAATAAAACATTTATTAACGTAATTTAACAATTTTTTCCGGTGCAGCACTGATAATTGAGAGTAATTTCAATTCTCAATGTCTCCCAAAAGGGTAAGAAAATCATATATTTTCAATAATGTGCCACGTATAAGTGTAAGAACCAGGATTTGGTCTCCTCCAGAATAATCGAAATTGTAACCGAGAAAGTAAAACTTTCACACAAAATAGTACATTATGCAACGAGGCTATAATGGCTATAATTAAGACACGAGTATTTTTTATAAAACGAGCGTATGCGAGTTTTATAATTTCCATACGAGTGTCTTAATTACCATTATAGGCGAGTTGCATACGACTGTTTATGTTCGACTATAATTATTATAACTATTTTATGTTCGAAGATAAATATTCATAAATATCTGTCGAGATTTCGCCAGTTTTATGTACTAAACAGAGCGCATGAGACGCAGGGAATGCCTTGTATTTGACCATGGCCACCTCGATTACTCTACTATTACACTAGGCAAGGCAGTGTGATTTACATTAGAAGGCCGTGGTACTCAGCGCATCTAATTATCTAATTGGTCAAACGACTTGTTTCTTGAGCTCTGATTGGTGGGAGAAACTGTATCATAATGAAAAATAATGTTATAATGAGTCTCATTATGATACAGTTTTCAGATACATGATAGTCAGGGTCGAACATAAAGTATACTTTATTCATAGAGAAGATGCAAGGAAACGTTTCGATATGGAGGCAAGCAGTCGAATAAAGTCATGCCGCTTCTGACGAGACCTTAGCACGCTATGAGGGAATGTATGGCCATGCCTGGGCACAGTGTGAGAAATGTAGTGAGACTACAAAGGTGCGCGATAGCTTCATTCTCATGGCTGAGATATGTGTGGCATTACCATTACAGGTAATTATAGTTCACATTATGGGGGGTTGATTTATACCGCGGGGCTGCTGACCCCCCAGGGGGACCGGCTCCATCAATAACAATACGATTGCCTAATTCCATGGCGACTCTGTGACGGTCTGGTCTAGTCTTATTTCATCTCCCGGTACCGCGCATGCAACATAAGTTACGAACAGTACGCCTGTCATAAGCAAGAACTTACGGATGATATCACTGCTTAGTATACCGGAACGATGTGGCTCAATTGTAAGAACGTTCATAACTATAGGGACATGAGTTGGTAACCAAGGAGCTCCATAGGGCCCACAGTAACTTCTATATACAGTGAACTCCATAGGCCAGGAGTTCTCAACTTGGTACTCGTTAGCACCACTTGTAACGTGTTTTTCGAGCGTATTTTACGCCACTGACATAAGTCAGTAGGAAGCCATTCTATATTTATTTACGCGGCAAATTGTTCAGCCAAGAGAAGTTTTCATGTTAATTTATTATTATTAACTTATTATTATTATTATTAAGGTATTTTTGGAGCATTTTTATAAAATTATAAGCATACAGATAGGTTTTCTATGTCATAGAAAACACTATCAAGCAAATTATTACGAACAACTTTATCATAGAAAATTATATGATTACGGAATTTTACGGATTTTTGTCAGTTAGGGTATTATGAGAGAGATGACTCACTGGGAATTCGGCTACAGGCTTATTCTTGTCGAGAAGCATGACGCAAGCCTGGGTTGCTGCTTCAAGAAAAGGCGAAATGGTCTGGAACGGTAATCGACATCATCGCCGCGACGAGTGTATTGACCCTGAGGAGGGGAGTAGCGCGTGGGGGCTCAGCCAATCTGTGGAGAGTGGGCGACTTGAAGACGGCTCCGGAGAGGGGATGTGCGGAGTGCATATATGGTTTGCGCGCCGTGGAGGCAAGGTGACTATCTTTGTAAAACTTAACCAGTGTGGTTGTACGTGTGGTTGGTTCCGATGTTCGGACCATAAATTATCATATCTACAACTATCTCATCAACTAACGAAGAAGATGACGACGACCAGGAGGCTGTGGGAAGCTCTCTACAACATCCAGTACGAGGGAAATGCTACGGCAATTTCCAGTGGTAAGCGCGAATGACTCAGAACTACGCAATCTCTCGTCTCTTTGTTTAATATTCAGTATTTCAGTAACTTCATAGCTTGGGAATAAGAGTAAAATCAGTAATTCATCCGACACCGTTTTCACGTAATTTTCTAGCGGTAATATTCAAATCGCAACGCTCCAATTTAAATTCAAACTTATTATTATTATTATTATTAATTTTGCAATACTCGTTTTATATAATAAATTCATTTCTTTTAACCATGCAATCTTTGCTTTCAGTAGGTAGCATTAGATATAGACCAATTCCTTCTCCTGATACAATGGTTTGTTGGGTTAATGATCAAATCATACCACGATCTGAGTGAAAAGATTCTTGAAGGTGTTCTACCAGAGCTAGGTGTTGTTAAATATAAATTTAGATTTCAACATAGCGTTGAGGTCTTGGCGTCCATTAAAACAACATATCTTAGTCAGAGTAAATATTTCAAAGTGCAAGACAGAGCTAGTAAGAAACCATTACATTTGTCACGCAACAGTGAGGGCAATAGAAACCGTTTCACTTGTACGCTCAACGTGGAGCAAAGTAAACCCGTTTCACACTGTGCTCTAACCCTTTATGGGATAGCGGTCTCTATATTAACCACCTGTCTTAATGACAGTTTACGCACTCAAAGATGCTGATAGTTGAATCTTTCAGCCAAGTTTCGGGGAATTTTCATGCCAAAGTGCTACAGTATTATTTCTAAATATCAAATATTATATCCGTATCTACTTGACGTAATGTGTTGGATAAATTTTTAAAAGATGTAAAACTAAAAACAAAGTGTAAAAATAAAATATAAATATAGAAAAAAATACAAATAATAAAAGAAATATAAAAATTAAAATAATGAACATAAATATTAAAAAATAATGAAGATAATTGTAAAAATCAATTCAAAAATAGTTAATTCATTAATTCAATAAAATAACATCAAAATTAAATCTATAAGAACATAAATTGAAAATTTAAAAAAACATTAAAATTAGAAATACAAAAAATAACATTATTAATAACTATATTAATTAAAGTAAATTAAAATGTAAAAACACTTAAGAGTAAAAAATAGTTTTGCCCTATAAAGGGTTAACCCTAGAACGGTAGAGCTAATTGCAACGTTGTTATCGGTAGCGCTTCGCATCGGTGACGACTACGATTATAGAAACTGATAATAAATACCACTCACGTCAACTTTTATCTCTCTCTATGCTAGCAGAATGGAGACTAATTGAATAATTTTGTTCGATCCTTGTTATTTTTTGGATTTAGACTTTTTATTTTGAATTATAAGTTGGTTTCCATTAATTATGACAAATTGTAATTGTTTTCGTTCTGGATTTGAACTAATCTTGGACTTTTTGAGTCTTGATTGACTAATGTTGATAGTTGATTTTGTATTTTGATTAATTTTGTTTTTTGTGTTTTTTAAATTTTAAGTATTCTTTTGTTTTTTTTTACTTTTTGAGAGTTTTTGACAAATTGTGACTAATTTTGATTGTTTTTGGGGGGTTTCAAGAATTTTGTCTAATTTTGATTGTTTTTTGGGGTTTCGTGGATTTTAACAAATTTTGATTGTTTTTTGGAGTTTCATGGATTTTAACAAATTTTGATTGTTTTATGGGTTTTATGGATTTTGACTAAATTTGATTGTTTTATGGGTTTTATGGATTTTGACAAATTTGGTTGTTTTTTGGGGTTTCATGGATTTTGACTAAATTTGATTGTTTTATGGGTTTTATGGATTTTGACAAATTTTGATTGTTTTTTGGAGTTTCATGGATTTTAACAAATTTTGATTGTTTTTTGGGGTTTCATGGATTCTGACTAAATTTGATTGTTTTATGGGGTTTCGTGGATTTTTACTAATTTTGATTGTCTTTTTGGGTTTCATGGATTTTGACTAATTTTGGTTCATTTTTGGGGTTTCATAGATTTTGATTAATTTAGATTGTTTTTTGGGGTTTCGTGGATTTTAAAAAATTTTGATTGTTTTTTGGGGTTTTATGGATTTTAACAGATTTTGATTGTTTTTTGGGGTTTCATGGATTCTGACTAAATTTGATTGTTTTTGAGAGTTTCATGGATTCTGACTAAATTTGATTGTTTTATGGGTTTTATGGATTTTGACAAATTTTGATTGTTTTTTGGGGTTTCATGGATTTTGACTAAATTTGATTGTTTTATGGGTTTTATGGATTTTGACAAATTTTGATTGTTTTTTGGGGTTTCATGGATTTTAACAAATTTTGATTGTTTTTTGGGGTTTCATGGATTCTGACTAAATTTGATTGTTTTGGGGAGTTTCATGGATTCTGACTAAATTTGATTGTTTTATGGGTTTTATGGATTTTGACAGATTTTGATTGACTTTTGGGGTTTCATGGATTTTGACTAATTTTGATTGTTTTTGGGAGTTTCGTGGATTTTGACTAATTTTGATTGTTTTATGGGGTTTCGTAGATTTTTACTAATTTTGATTGATTTTTTGGGTTTCATGGATTTTGACTAATTTTGGTTCATTTTTGGGGTTTCATAGATTTTGATTAATTTAGATTGTTTTTTGGGGTTTCGTGGTTTTAAAAAAATTTTGATTGACATTTGGGGTTTCGTGGATTTTTACTAATTTTGATTGTCTTTTTGGGTTTCATGGATTTTGACTAATTTTGGTTCATTTATGGGGTTTCATAGATTTTGATTAATTTAGATTGTTTTTTGGGGTTTCGTGGATTTAAAAAAAATTTGATTGACTTTTGGGGTTTCATCGATTTTGACTAATTTTGATTTTTTTTGTGTTTCTTTATTTATTTATATTTCGGCTTCAATTTTCGGCTTTGTATTTATGACTTCCAAACACTGTTGGGGATTAGACAAAAGGAAGAAGTGGGTCAAGCAGTAGTGTATTTCGTTTTCGTCGCTGAGAAGAACGTTTCCATTCTATGGTTAACCTTTATAGGGCAAAAGACTGGGGGTATAAAATATTTGTATTTTTTTGCATATTTGTAATTGGGGGTGATAGATGAGTAGGAATATGCAACAATTTTATGGGTGTGGAATCTATTTTAGGAAATATTTGGTGGGAAATTATTATCCCACTCCCGACAGTATGATTTCTTAAATTAGCAATGGGGTAATAATCTCCCACCTCCAATTTATGATGATACTGTGTTTATCACTCAATAATGAGGTTTAGATAACATTATATAATATATAAAAACACCCATCATGCTCTAAAATTTTTTTTAAATATAACTCCCACGCAAAACAATGTCAGTGACCTATATATATATCATCTTTGCCGAAAACTGCACAAAAATATAAAAGTGATTTTTGAATGTTAAAAGTTAGTATATTCGAATATAATTCAATAATTTAAATATAGTATTTAATAAAACCCCAGAAACTTAATTTTTAAAATCTTCTATTCTATGGCAAACACCCTGAGCAGGATAATTATTTCCATTCTAGCTGAAATATATTTACTCAAGTGACCAAAACCATTATTAACATTGTATATCAACTATATACCAACGTTTACAAATCTCTTATCTTCAATAAAAACAACTGCTTCTGTAAAACAATGCATTTCTTTCACTCAACACAACCGAGCAGGTGAGCACGTGCACTGTGGAGAACACTGGGATATATGCTTCCCACCTTTGGTTTCTGATGACAGTATACATCAAATTAATGGGTTTTTAATATTTCTCTGCATCTAGCTTGTGGATGCATGTGGAACTGCTTGAAATGAAAGGGGTGGGAAGATTCTCTCCCTAACACAGTTCTATAAATACATGGTGGGAAGATAGTATCCCAAGGACCTATAAAGGGAATGAAATTAGGTGCTCTCGTCATACGAGCAAAAAAGTGCTCGCGAATACAAAAAAAAAACAGCGTGGAATAGAAGAGATGGGGATTTGAAACTAGATAAATTGAAATAGTTAGCTTACAACTGATAGTTTGGTATGTATTTGCGAGGTAGAGATATAATGGAATGAAAACGTTTGAAATAGTGTTACGAGGTAATGTTATGAATGTACGACATAATATATTGACTGATGGTTACATACATTTTATTATAATCGGGCTATCATGGTCATTTGTATGTCATTTCCCCTCAGTACGCCTTCCTTCGGAGGGGAAGTAAAGCCGGCGGTCCCATGTTATAGGTTTATGGCCTGTTAAAGAATCTTCCAATAATTACACCTGTGTGAACCTAAATTATATAGGTTAAAAATATAAACAACGCTCTTAGGTTCCTACGTTTGTTGCCAAGAGCCAACTGCGGTGGCGTCTAGTAGCTAAGTTCTAAACTAGTAGTCGTTGATGGTGGCGTTTGGTGGCAAAAGTAGGAACTATTTGAAAAATTCAAAGTCTGCAGTCCTTACTTGAATTAAAAAACAGATAGCACACACTAATACAGTCATCACAATTAACACCGGTTATCACACAGATTCTACGCACACCCAAAGTACACGGGGCTACATGATCGCGTTGTCGCAGCCCCTAAACTGAGGAACCAACCAACCACATATTGTTGGGGGCGTTGATCTTTAGACTGGGAGAAAACAAGAGTGTCTCATAGATGCTTTTCCAAGTGCAGCGATTATATCATATTTGACCAAGCGCAGTAATCAATCCGTGCTGTCTACGTTGAGAAGGCTGGAGGAAATTCTAGCGCAACACACGCATTCACTTGGAGTAGATGTTGTAAACTATGGAAAAACACTTGTAGGATTGCTGAAGTAGTAATCTAACCCACTTCTTATCAGAGACCAGAATTAAATTTATTTTCAAAGCAGGGAATCGAACCTGTACTTCCGTGGACCAGATTGTTTCAAATGACGCATTACTTTACTGTGATGATCATTTGCTAGTTTTGTATATATTATTTTTATTTTTATGGAGAGCCTCCGTGGCTTAGGTGGCATTACGCCGGCCTCTCACCGCTGGGCCCGTGGTTCAAATCCCGGTCACTCCATGTGAGATTTGTGCTGGACAAAGCGGAGGAAGACAGGTTTTTCTCCGGGTACTCCAGTTTTCTCTGTCACAAATTTCATTCCAGCAATACTCTCCACTAACATTTTATTTCATCTGTCATTCATTTAATCATTGTCCCAGGGGAGTGCGACAGGCTTCGCCAGCCGGCACAGTTCATATCCTTGCCGCTAGATGGGGGCTTCATTCATCCCATTCCCTGACCCGGTCGGTCGACTGGAAGCAGGCTGTGGATTTTCATTGTATATATTTTTTATGATTTTTGTTTGTTTTGGGATTCATTTCATTTTATTTTAATCTTTTAAACTTATATTCTGGAATTTAGCTAATTAAAAAACTCATTAAAAAGTTGCTGAAAAAAGCAAAGAATGCTAGTCATTACGCCATGAGGTGGACAACTGCAGTGGGGATCGAACCAATCTCTTCTCAGGTTTACCTCACGAGGTTGAGTGTGTTCGGAGATTTTTGGCAAAGTGCATTTTTCATAACCTGAAACTCTAATTTCTTTCGTAATCCTAGTTAGCTAACATTTCCCTGCAAGAGTTACATATTCTGAGTTTGTTAAATCTGCTAAGTCATCTTACGACACAGAATGATGAACAGTTCAGTGAAACAGTGAAGCATCCCACGCAGAAAGTCAAGTCCATAATGATATATTAAGTGCATGACCCAGTGTTGCGACATTTGACGCGACTTTTGAAACACAATTCTTCAAGGATAATAACGATGCTACAGTGTATTAATATCGCTGACATACGAATTAAGGGGGCGTGACCGGATGACCTATGGGGGGGGGGGGGGGGTTACCAGAGCTGTGGGCACGCAATCAGAACGGGCCGTAATCGACTGCAAATGCGCTTGCGTAATAGACTACCTGTCTCAGTAGCATCCGCCTACATTAGCGTTAGATGATCGACAGGTCTTTCAAACATTCATAACTATACCCCATTTTCTGAGAGAAAGGAAGGTTCTGTTCAGTTCAGTTCAAGAGGAAGCTGCGGCATTACTCGTTCAACAAGTAGGTTGTTCTTCATAAATTATGCCTCGATTCTTTGTTGTGCTGGTGTTTCCCGTGTATCCCCTTTTGCAATATTTATTTGATATCTTCTCTTGTTGTTCCTCCTTTATCCTTTTTCGATGTAGTGCATATTATGAGGTGAAAGGGATGAAAAGTGGAGGTTGAAAGATTCCTAACGGAGCGTGTATCTCTTAAACGACATAGGCGAGAAGTTTGAAACTCGGAGGAAATCGATCAGCTTAAAAATAAATAAATAAATAAATAAATAAATAAATAAATAAATAAATAAATAAATAAATAAATAAATAAATAAATAAATAAAATAAATAGATGTTCGACAGTTTTTTCATAAATGCAATTTAAGGGGCCTATGGGGAGGGGTGAAATTCTGGAAGAAAAACGTCCACTAAGGAAGGATTTTTGGATGTTCACTCTCATCGACCAACCAAAACTATTAAAGTTAGAAGAATGATATTTTGGGGATATGTTTGTTGTGTGTCGAAAACGTCTACTAAGGAGGTTTTTTTGGATATTCAGGTTCTAAACGGGTGTTAACGGGATTAAACCTGCATTTCATTGAATAACAATATGACACGACTATGACGCGAGCGAAGCGAGGCTAAAAATGAGATGATGTGTGTCTGTGTATTACTTAATCACGCAAGTACCACTGGTCCGATTTACATGAATTTTTTATGGAAGTAGCTGATTTACCTGGTCAACATATATGTTAGTTTTGATTTCAATACTTTGCACTATTTAAAGATGGCGACCATTTTAGTGACGTCACTACACCCTTTGGTTTCAAACTTTCATATTTCCATTTCAAATAAAAAGAGAACGCTAAGAAATAGCAAACTTTTGATGGCATATACGAGGTTTAAAATAATATTTTCTATCCGAAAGGTATCTCCAACGGTTAGCGAGTAAAACCTAAATTTGTGCTATAAAACACGGTCAACGCCGAGCGGTGTAGTTGGAAAAAATGTTCCATCCTTAATCTCCCTCTGCGCAGCACCTCGCCTATCCCCTGATTTAACTGTCACCTTCACATTTTAATTTATTTATGACGTGTAGCGAAGCACGGGTACTTCAGCTAGTCCTATATAAATGTTCATTTACCATCCCCCTAATGCATACTGTAAATAATGTAATCATTGCTCGGTTCTCACTAATTGCCATCTTGTGTGCATATGTAAATATAACCCAGTGTACATACAGTATATTGGGGGCTCTGACGCATCCCGAATGCGAAGTGGGGCTTTGCTCTTTTCAGAGACTCCCTTCAGTGTACTGTAAATATAGTGTAAGGCACTCATAAATAAATATGGAATGAAATGAAATAAAGTATATTCTTGTTTTCAATCACACACAATATTACAGTCATCACCTGAGCTCAGAGCTAAAGGCATTAAAAACTATAAATACGTAGGAAAATATCCACTATAAAAAGTTCAAAATAGGCACTTATGACATGAAAAGCATTGAAGCAGGCACAACTATTGAACCCATGGGCCATAGGGTCCATGACGGTCGAACCAATGTCCTTAAGGAAGAAATGAAAGAAACGTATAGTTTCTTAAAGGAACGGAGAGAGATTTTAAGCCAGGAATATAGCTTAACATTGTGCAAGCGACTAGGGACAGATGCTCCTTAGATGAGATCACCCCACTCGACATGCCAGAGAGGGCTGGTCACGAGTATTAATAACTGAGTGGAATCTTCCACCGTGATAGAAAGAGAAGCCTGAATCGGAATTCAAGCTGACGTGGCTGGAATTTGACAACGTCGCATATGCACCAGAAGAGGAATAATTAAAATTAACACGTTTACGAGCATAATAATGAGTAAACAAGCACAGTACAGTGAATCATTTTGAATGAGAGATTTTTCAGTATAGAGAAACCATGTAATAATTGTGCAGAAATAAACTGCCGACGTAAGACGACGTCATCGGTGAATTACCTAAGCCTCTGTGGAAGGGAGAGAGCAAAAAGAATGCAACACCCACACAATTGAGGACGAGAAATTAATTAATATCTCCGAATTGCACGATCGATTCTTAGGTGCAATAAGATCATTTGACATTGAGAAGACGAGTTTTCGGAAGGTATGAATTTTATATTTGTGGCACCATTATTTTAGAAGTTGACCACAGGAAAGGCTTGAGTCTTATTGTTTTGTAGTAAAACAGTATAAAGCTTCGGGCGTTTCCAAGCCAATCATGCAGTATTCGAACGGCCCGAGGGGTATCGCCACGCATCACGCATCACGAATCCGTCCAGGAGGACGTGAAGTTATATCAGCACATGCAGTTATTCTGAGAGCCCGTGAGGGACGTAACTCTGCGTTACATCGATAACAGCTACCAGTACTCCTTGAGGGGAGAAACGCTGTTTAACACCGCCGAAGCAAGATCCGATAGCCACAGGCGTCACAGTAGTAACGACTTGCTTGCCTCCATAAGGAGCATTCAAGGCGAGATTTTAAAGTATCGCCGCAGTGAAGTATTAGGAAAATCCTAATTATAGGATTTAGGCCCGACTGTATACAAGTTAAAGTGAAAATTCGCAAGTTATAGTCAGAGCAGGCTGCGTACGTCGGACTTAAAGGCGATAGGTCGTTAAATGTGCGAACGAACAGATCATAACGTACGGAAGTATCGTACCAGACAGATAAACTGTTAGTCAAATTGAAGAAACCTAAAAGAGAAGAACAGAATAGGTTCGAACGTAAGAGTGTTAAAAACAGTTCAAACAAAGAGGATAGGAGACTATAAACATTAGCTCCAGAAAGCAGGCGAACAATTCTAACAGTACTAGAATCGAGAAGTGCTAGCTGCTAGAAACTAAATCTATAGGTCTTAGAGGAGACCTCGATCCATATAGACTCTCGTTAGGATCAATAGACAGATCGACAGAGAAGCCGTTCAAGCTAGATAATAGCCAGTTATCCAGGATAGGAATAGCAGAATTGAACTCCAGGGAACAGTAGATGTTTCGGGACTTTCGGATTCTTCAGAATAGGAAGCCGACATCGGATAAATCTCACCCTTGGAGACGGGAATTAAAGAAGATCACGTGTGATAGGCTCAGAAGTACGGCCTAGTGATCGGGTAATTGTGAAGTGTAAAATAATCAAGATTGTGTGTTAAATAATATTTTTAGTGTAATTATGTGTTCAAAAGGGACACACCAGGATATAAAAATGTCGTCAATATTAAGTGTTCTAGATATAGGTCAAAAAGTGTTTCTACGTAAGATGAATACCTTCAATATGGTGTAAAAGTTCAAAGTGGGCCCCAAAAATGAAACACCACACCAGATTTAAGATCATGGGATGATCTGAAAATATGTAAGTACAAATTCATTTTTATTTTGGTGTCAGAAATTGATTGTGTGCAACTCACCGGAGTTTTGAGTGAAAGGGATGTGTTTTAATGAATGAATAATGAATAATCAAGAATACGGTCTGAACAATAATAAATAAATAGAGAAATTTTGAATAATTATGTAAAGAATAAATTCCGTAGAGGAAATAGGTGAATAAAGGGTTAATGTATTTAACAAATGTCATAAGAGCAAGCGAAATATCATTTAATTATCATAAAAGACATTGAAATAAAGTAAAGTTGAGATATGAAAGAAATAGCTTTTGAGCTTGTATAAAGAATAAAGAGAATAATAATAATAATTAAATATGGAAATGTTAAATAAAAATCAAATAAATTGATATGAACATAAGAACGTTAAGCCTTAACGTATGTGTAAGAAATGAGGTTCAATGGAATATTTTAAAACAGGGAACGATTTATCGACCATGGAAAGATTAATATGTGAATTAAAATAATATTGAATTGTTACTAAAGAGATTTTATCAGTTCTTGGGAAGACATTTTCGGCTTAAAATAATGCATAGCGCATAATGAGCGCAAATATAATATTAAAGTGTCACGCTCGGAACGCGTAGTAGTTAAATACTTGGTACATTACTTATGGAGGGTAGTTGATTGCAGTGAATGATAATTGTATAAGTCCTCTATTTGTGACATTAGTATCACGAGGCATTGTGTATGTATTTAAAAAGGGAGCTAATATATGGTATTATTGAGCGTATGCCATATGGGCCACGGCCGACTCTAAATCGCATTTTGTATAAGCCCTCTGTATGGGATTAGTTCCCGAGGCACCTGAAGAGATTCGAATGCAGGATCTTCTTATGATAAAAGCCCCTGAAATTCTCCGTCGTCGTATGTGTATTTAATCTTCCCAATCAATGAGGACCCTCTCATAATTAATAAATGCCAAGGATATGAAAATGGTCTGTGAACCAAAGAATAGTTGTTTGAATGTTACGGTACAATAAAGCCTGGTCTCCTCAGAACTGGATAGAATGGAAAGGTTTGTTTTGAAAGCCTTGAAAATAAGCTACTAAAATGTTGGGTCAAACGGGAAGTCTCCACCACCCTAACAGGTCATAAATCGCACCCCAGTAGTAGAGACTAGCTCTTTTAAAGCGAGATGGAACAGAGACCGTCTCGTAAGCTGTTGTAAAGAGAGACGAATACACCAGGAGTGTTTAGAGTTGTAAACGACCCGGGCATTGAACCGAGGCCCTTAAAGATGGATATTTCGTTTGCCGGTTCAGATCGTAGTTTCTTATATGATAATGATCTATTAAGACATAAGTGATAAATAACAATCCCTATTGTAATAATGTATGGACGTGGGATTCCACGAGTTGATTGAAGGCAACTGAGTTCGGGAGTAACTATAGTTTTTTGACTGTGTCAAGTACCTTCACGCTCTGGAGTACACAATTGATTTTCTGATTACCTTAATATGTTTGTGAAGTAAAGAGAGATGATAACAACTGAATGTGTGGAGATGCCCAAAAATATTGAATTAGATAATTAACATAGATTTTAAATATAATTATATATTTGTTCTTGAGAAATAAGAAAATATAAAAGACAATGTTTGAGGTGTACAAGAATGACACCATAATAATGTAAATGCATGGAGCCAAAGAGCTCGGAGTTATGTAAACTTAATGTTAGTGCTTTATGGAAGTGAGACTAAGTAAGAATTGTTGGTTTATGTGGAAACCACAGGTTGAATACAGTATTTGTTTATTTTATTTTGTGATCCCTTGTTCATTTGGAACAAGCAGTTGATATTTTGGTCAGTAATTAAAGTGTAAAAATGTTTGTAGCGCCATTAATTTTATTAATTAAATGTGTTTAAAATAGGAGTTGATTTTGTTGTTATTTTTGCAAGTGTATCCTCTAATTAATCCAAAATATGTGAGTCACAGAGTGGGGGAACTTACCACTGCCCCGAAATCCCGAATTGAGCTACGCTGGTATACTGTGATTGGCATATTTCTTGCTAAATGGGCACACTATTCTATTCATCTAACATTGAAACACACATTTCAGAGTGGCATAGAAATATCAAATAGGCATTCCCATATATTAAACTAGCAACACGCCCCGGCTTCGCCCGTTATCTATAACGGTTTACCCAGCGTTAGCTTAAAAGGCGTGCGGCCGGCAGATCCCAGACGTAATTCAGAAAAGCCGAGGTGAACAGTGAAACACCAACCACATAGCCTACTCTTCTCTGAAGTCTTAACTCCACACGACTCAACAATTTTATGCTGGCCGAAGCTGGGGTGATAGGCTCGCTCGCTAGCTCGAAAACTCACTCCAAAGTTAGTAATTTAAAGTTCTGCTGAATGGAGATTGTTGGAAGAATTGAAAACGCAAAAACACTTGTAGTGGGCGATGTATTGAAGATAGAGATATGCTGTCCTGGACTCTTTTGTAGACCTTTTCATACTGAACAATTCTTTCACTCATAGTATATAGATATTGTAAACGGTTTACCCAGCGTATGCTTAAAAGACGCACGGACGGCTGGTTTTCCTTCGACTCGACTCACAGAAATCAATACTGCTCGGCTTTCTTTAGTCATAGATGAATTGTTTTCTACACAAACCTTCCTCGAGAAATCTTCTATAGAGTGGTTTATAAACCGCATTAAAATCCATTCAGTGGTTCTCGAGATTACCCGTTACATCCAAGAATCGGGAACTTTGTTTTATACTAAGTAGAGATTCATTAAATTCCACAATTATTATTTAAATGATGTTTAAATTACAAACCTTATTTTATTTAAATATCTATTGCAAGTAAATTACAATATTAGATTATTCGTTTAACAACAATCAATAGTCTTTATTTCAAAAAAACTGCAGTTTACATTCAATTTCCGTGAATTCTGAATAACTTCAATACCCACTCGAATCATTCTATCCAACGCACAGTGAGTCAGTACAGGACAAAAATATTTTTTGTAGAGATTACATTTCTTTCGTGATAAACTTGTTAAAAATAATAAATGTAATTATTTACAGCCCTTTGGAAATGTTATTTTAAAATCACATTCGAATGAACTTAGGGCCATCTCAATGGCCCGATACACTTTGTTTGAACACAAATCTAGGTCGAATTCTTTCTGCACATAAGTTATCTGTGAGGTAACCGTCCCGTTTTTGATTTTCTGCACCTCGTACAAATCCCTACGCGTGAAGAACGTGCGAGTCCCCTGGTGGTGCGTTTCTGAAATCAGTAGTCATTTTCTACTGTAGGAGCAATATAACGCAGTATCTGTTACTTGCCACATACAGTCAAATAGTATTCCTAAATAATGGCATAAGATTCATGGTGCCATATTGAACATATTCTTTTTATAAACGTTTGGGAAACTGAAAACATCACACAAAATAAACGAATGTTTCACGTCACGTCTTTATCTGAATATAGAAATTCTTTGTCCAATCAATTAAAATATAATTATAGCAACAATAAAGAGCAAACATTCCATTCGTGGTTGAGCTGTGACGTGTGATCATAGTTTTGTGTGTCTTCCGTTTATATTTTTCCTGTGAATGAATATGGAATGAGGCAAGAGTGGGTTTGACGATTTTTGTTTCGACGCTCATGATATGTAAATATTTTATATTTTCTGACTTTCATTGTAAGTGGTGAATATATTTGTTTTTGTTTTATTGGCAATAGGTCAGGAAACTACATTCATGGGGCATGCCTCTTCTCCGTGTCCTTTAATAAATTATCTTAAGAGTGTATAGTAAATAAATATTTAAATAAATACAGGGGATTAAAATCGGCAAGCTAGTTAAAGATAAAATTCATCTCAAATGTATGGCTTTTAAAGATGATCTGGTAATACTATCGAACAATAGGTAAGAAACCATCCATTCTTTGGAAAAACGTCAGGAAATTCTATGTAAAACTGGACTTCAAATTTTATGTGAGGAAACCTGATACATGGAAGGATCTCCACGATACTTACACAAACAACTTCTGATTACTCAGCTAGGAAATATCCCACAGATAAATAATTTTAAACACTTAGGGGAAATCATACAACCATCTGGATTAATTCGTGAAGCAAAGACAGAATCTCTAAATTACAAAATACCTATGGAATAACTTGGAACAGATGGTACAACAAAATATAAATATCTCGGAACGAAAAATTAAAATTCAACCTGATGAATCATTCGCATCATTGGAGGCAGATCACTAACTAATCATTTAGAAAAACAAGACAGATAAATCCGTAGGAAAACCTTTGGCCCAGAGAACATAGCGGGAGTGTGGACGAAAAAGAGATCTCTCGAGTTATAGCAACAATTCGAGAAAAAATCAGACACTATTTGGAAACAGACGTTTGAAATTTTATGGACATACTCCAAGAATAGACAACGAAAGACTTACTAAAAGGGTTTTTAATTATGCCTCCTCACTGAAAGTCTAGAACTAGATAATCAAAATTGAAAATGACCTTCAAGAAATCAGCATAAAATACGAAATTTTACAGGACAGGCCTAGCTTCCGATTGTTGGAGAACAAACACCACTTTGATGTAAATCCCCGAATGAAAGTAACATGGACAAGAAAGGAAGAAAATGAGACTGAGAGAAAGAAGAGATTTTGGGAAGGGAAGAAAGCTATTTTATTATCATCTATAAAGTCGCGGTCCTTAGGAGTAACGTCGTTAAAGAAATAAGTAATGAATGAAAGAATAAATGCCTATCCGTGATAATCAAATGAATCAGGTGTATACAGGGTGTCATTTATGTACTTGAGTACTCTTAAAGGGCGTGCAGGGGATGGGCATATGATCAATTTGAGATTGGGAACCTGGGGTCGTAACGGCCTCCTAACCCCAGAAAACAGGTTTTTTCAGGCCCTCCGCACCAGTAAAGTAGGCTAGCATGCCAAGTGTTACTCTGAGGACAGGCGCGACCATATCTCAACGCTGCGTTAGCCGAGAGGATAGCGGCGAGGCGCGACGCCCCCGGGTTCGTTTCTCCTGGGTTGCCATGCATTCTTTTTTTATTTTTATTTTCCTATATTTTTAGAGGGGCAAGAGGGGGCGTAGTCACAGTGCGTGTTTATTGTGTGTTGATTTTTTAAACTATCGTTGATTCTGTAAATTAATTGCCTTTTGATTATTAGTATCAATAAGTTACGTGTGTTTCTATAGTAGTTACAGATGACGGAACTATCGATTGGCAAGAGGAATGCAGCTTCATTTAGTACAAACTTCGTAAGCTTACCTAAAACTCTTGAAACCAATGTAATTCAGTCAAGAAATTTTCTTCACTTGTCATCAAAAAGGAACGAAACTCAAATTAAAGCTTAACAACCAAACGAACTCCATCCAAAAATGTATTTCAGCAAATTTGAAAATAGGAAATTAAAGCTTCACAACAAACATAATAATTAGTCAAAAATAAAAATGTATTTATTGGCCATCAAAAACGAAAACATGACAAAAAAAAGTCAAACCTGTTTTCTGGGGTTAGAAGGCCGTTCCGACCCCAGTTCCCTATCTCAAACTGATCCTATACCCTTCCCCTACACGCCCCTAAAGGGTACTCAATTACATATATGACACCCAGTATATAAGTATACCCTTAGTATACATACTGATTCTCTTCATTCTCCATCGAAAATAACTATGCCAAGAAATTAGCCGCATTCCAGAAACAGTCTTTGCCCATGACCTGCTCCATTATACTAGTTTATTCATAATATCCATTGACGCTACAAAAGTTTTTCACTCAGAATAACGGCGATGAGCAATTACGTGGAACTATTGTTTCAAAACTCGCAATTCCAGGTGCACCTAATTTTGACGGTGGAACACGTTGTGTCCAATTGGTAAAATTCTGTGCACCGCAACAAATAGTAGACTACAATAATGGACGTATTAAGCTCTTATTGTGTAACGTAACAAGTGACTTTCTATTTCATGGAGCGTGGTTTCTGATATCGCGGGAAGCAATAACTCCTACAGTCCTGTTCAGGACGCCTTAAATCCCAAAGATTACTCGCGAATACTTTCGGGTCCCCGTAAAATGGAATAGGTGTTCCAGAAGCGGTTCATGGATGTTTGTTAAGAGGAGAAAATAAGTTAACTACATAAAATGACACCATCTTAAATAAAAATTCAATAAAATATCCTACATCCAGATGCTCAATTTCAAACATCCCTTCGTGAAGATGGTATATTGGCATTCGCGGGCAGTGAATTAAGAGTCAGTGGGTTCGCAACTGCTAGAGAGCCGTGTCAGTAGATTTACTGGCACGTTAAAGGTCCCCTTCGGGGCAAAATTCTGGCACCCCGGCGTCTCTAAAAGCCACAGTAGTTAAAAGGGACGTAAAACCAATAACATTATAACGAATTAAAACTCAGCAAGTTTTCTAGGTTCGTGCCATGTCTTGTGTGGGGTTTCACGTAGGACACCAAGCTTGATCATCAGCGGATTCTTGGTGTCCCCGCGCAGACCCCCACAGTAGTAGCGAACTGTGCGCAACCTCCCTTTTTATGGAGCGCATTTCCGCCTCTTTACTGCGAGAATCAAAAGGTCAAGCAGCCATAACCTCCCTATGAAGGCTTCCAAAGAGCCATCCGTTTAGAAGCCATCCTTATGGCTGCTTGACCTTTTGGATCCCGCAGTAAAAGGGAGGTAGAGCACAGTTCGCTACTCCTGTGGGGGTCTGCGCGGGGACACCAAGAGCCCACTGATGAGCCAGCTAGGTGTCCTCGGTGAAACCCCATACAAGACACGGCACAAACCTAGAACTTGGTCAACTCTTGTTCTCTTCCGACCCCGACGGTATTAGGGTATCCGAGGCCTAGGGAGTCTCTTCCTTTCCCGCCTTAATTAGCCCTTGTCTCAACTTTTCTGATCCCCTCCTTCTGCGAGGGGTCAGCCTTCTTTTTCTTTTCTTGTTATCTCCTGTCTCCTGCTCAAGGCCCTTAAGGAGGCAGGGTGTGTGTAGCCCCACCACTTCTGGTACACCCTGGATATCGCTACACCCTCAGGGGCTCACGGCTGGTGAGTTCGGGATTTGGCGACCCCGAGGGATTCCTGAGCTGAGTCCGGTTTCCCCCTATTATCCCTTACCTGTGGGGGGACCCTCTCATCTTTCACTTTCCTATCTGCCTTTAATGGCTCTCCTTCCTTCCAAGTCTCTCAATCCGCCTTCTTCGAGGGTTGAGGGCATTTCTTTTCCTCCTGTCCTTCATTTGCCTTATTCTCCTTTTGTTTTCCATTTCTTCTTCTAGTATATAAGTTAAAGCAATCAAGCAATCTTGTAGTTTAACGTGACCGTTAATCTCGAGATCATGAGCCACGGGACCTCCTTTTTACGTGGAATCCGAACCACAGGACATGGTATTTCACTTCGAAAATCTCACATGCATTGACCGGGAATCGAACCCGGACAGTATATAAGTCAGTAGTTAGTTTTATTTATAAGTCTACATTTTCATTTTCATCTTCACGATCACCCAAACTATTAGGGGCCGATAACCTAGATGTTACGCCCCTTAAAACAACAATCATCATCATCATCATCATCACAAACCTAGAAAAATTACTGAGTTTTAATCCCTTCATTAAATAGACAACTTGACTAAAGTGCGGTTTCTTCCGAACAACCAACCAGACTTTTCAAATAGTACAAGAACGCGCGTTTCACTCCTCGCCCCAAGACAAGTGCTGTCAGTATATTTTTTCAGTATTGCCCTATTGACAACTGATAGGCTATTGTAACTTTCGGTCGGTTTTAACGCTCTTAAAAATCCGACGTCTTCGGCCGGGTTTGAACCCCCTATCTTGGGCCTAGTGTTCAGAATGCTACTGACTACGCCACCGAAGCTGGTCATAAGTTGTGGTATATGTCAGTGAAGAATGTTGAAAATCTTCAAAATGTACAACATTTCATTATTTACGTCATATTAAACTACTGGCTTTGCTTCGCTTTCTAACGGTACATTTATTTTCTTCTTGGCTCATTCTTAAGACTACTTTTCTCATACTTCCCCACAACCAAGCACCCTGTTAGTAAACCCACAATTTTTATTTTTCTCTCTATTTTCCACTAAATTTCTCGTTAGATTCTTTGTTTTCTGTCTATTGGACAGTGGACATAAAATAAACATTCTTAAGAAAGCAAAACGGAAGTTGCGGTTTCGGAGTTTACCTCGTTTTAAAACCAAAACTGTTGCCGTTTCCTCGGCCAGTGGAAAATCTTTGATTCCAATTTCTTGCAAAAATACATTTCTTAATATAACAATTCCCGTTTCCCACGAAATTCTTAGCCTATTTTCGATTTTTGCAAAACATAAAAGTAGTGTGGTAGTGGGAAAGCTGCTCCACTTTTTATTGAGCCACCCTCGTATTTGCCCCGAACTTGATATCTCGCTAACCAAACATGGGATTAGAACATACAGGGTGTCCTAGCACTGCTAGTAATGCCCCCTACTTTCCTATAGCCTCTTTATTTGATTAAAAGACCAAAACTAAAAGGTCATTCGCGAGTAGTGGGGTAGTGTTGGTTTCCTGAAGTCGCGCTCGTGCTTGAATATGTATGCCTATGTTGGGAAAGGGTTAGGTGGTGGGAAAGGAGTAGGGTCGAGTGAGGGGTCGTTTGGATGGTATTTTTCCCGCTCTAGATGATGGTGAGGTTATTTTTTAAAAATGGATGGAATTGGGAAACGCCATTTGGGGTAAACATGTTGTTTTTTGACATTTTGGCTATGAATGTTTTTAATACGCATGCGCACTTGAGGAGTTTTGTAAGAGAGCGGGCTTTTTAAATGATGATTTATTAATGAGTGTTTTTTTTAATATGTATTGAAATAAACCATAAAAACTAATAGGTCATCGGCTTTTTACTATCTCGCTAACCAATAATCGGATTTAAACGTATGAGGTGTCGTAGGACTCGTGGTGAACTCTCCTTTTCTATCGAAGGGGTATATTCACCCCAAAATAAAAACTACCCTTACCCGGGGGATGAAATAGTAATTTATTTTTGTATGCTTACGAACTTGGCGGTTTTTGTAAGAGGGCGGGCTTTTTAAATGATGATTTATAAATGAGTGTTTTTTAAATATGTATTGAAAGAAACCAAAAAAACGAATAAGTCATCGGCTTTTTACTATTTCGCTAACCAATAATCGGATTTAAACCTATGGGGTGTCGTAGGACTCGTGGTGAAATCCCCTTTTCTATGGACGGGGCATATCCACTCCAAAATAAAAACTACCCTTACCCGGGGGGTTGAAATAGTAATATTTTTTGTATGTGCGCGCACGGACGGCTTTTGTTAAAAGGACCTAACTACACGTTTGTTAATATTTTCTGAACCCCTCATGGGATTTTGCCATAGGCAGTATTCTAACCCTGGGGGTGACGCCCCGTTTTTTGAATGTAGGATTCATTGTTGTTAAAAGGACCTAACGACACTTTTGTTCATATCTCGCGAACCAATCATGCTAGGGACTTGTATGAGGGGTCCTAACACTTGGGGCAACATCCCCAGTTTGGGGGTGAAACTACCCCCCAAAATTGAAAAATCCCTATCTCGGAAACGAAGAATCCTAAAATTAGGTGTGATAGCTCAAAAAATAGGGAATGTTATGGGCTTTTACCTCGATTGATCATTTCACCCCTAAAACAGTAAATAGTCATGTTATGGGGGAAAAAACGTGTTAAACACCTAAAAATGATAAATGAACCTAAGATCTTTTGTTTTTGATGAAAAATAGCAGGGGGGGTGAAACTACCCCCCAAAATTGAAAAATCCCTATCTCGGAAACGAAGAATCCTAAAATTAGGTGTGATAGCTTAAAAAATAGGGGATGATATGGGCTTTTACCTCGATTGATCATTTCACCCCTAAAACAGTAAATAGTTATGTTATGGGGGAAAAACGTGTTAAACACCTAAAAATGATAAATGAACCTAAGATCTTTTGTTTTTGATGAAAAATAGCAGGGGGGTGAAACTACCCCCCAAAATTGAAAAATCCCTATCTCGGAAACGAAGAATCCTAAAATTAGGTGTGATAGCTTAAAAAATAGGGGATGATATGGACTTTTACCTCGATTGATCATTTCACCCCTAAAACAGTAAATAGTTATGTTATGAGGGAAAAAACGTGTTAAACACCTAAAAATGATAAATGAACCTAAGATCTTTTGTTTTTGATGAAAAATAGCAGGGGGGGTGAAACTACCCCCAAAATTGAAAAATCCCTATCTCGGAAACGAAGAAGCCTAAAATTAGGTGTGATAGCTTAAAAAATAGGGGATGATATGGGCTTTTACCTCGATTGATCATTTCACCCCTAAAACAGTAAATAGTCATGTTATGAGGAAAAAATGTGTTATACACCTAAAAGCATAAGCATCTTTGTGAAACCATGCTTTAATGGACATGTGTATGGAGGATGATTTTTGTTATTATTATTATTAGGTAATTATGGATTAATGTGTGTATAGATAACTAACCTGTGGGGAGCGTGATGGCGCAGGTGCTTAGCTGCTCGTCTTTACCCGGACGGCTGGGGTTCAAATCCCGGTGACAGCGGAGGTTGGAATTTTCACTTGAAAAATCACGTGGCGTCAGGAAGGGCATTCGGCCTTAAATCCCCGGCCAAAATCAAAATGAGCCTGGTTGGCTCCGGCGACTCAAACTAATAGGGAAAAGCCGAAGAAAGAAAGGTAACTCACCAGTAATAGTAAACATTGGTTGGAGGTGTTGAAGAAGTCAGGATGGCCAACCCTTGCCATGGTTCATGAATGCACCCCAAAAAGTTTTACCTGTCAAGACTCAGTCTACCCTGTTGCAGCCTTGTGAAAAAAAATCGAACCGGGGCCTCTGTGGTGACAGTGGACTTTTATTCATGATGCTTTTTAAACAAACGTAGGCTTGCATACTACCGCTGGCTTGAATCTGCACAGAGACACTGGCTTTGGTTTGTCTTGTGTGCCTTGCTGATAACAGCACAGCGACCTTGTCAGTAAGTTTCATATTACTCATTTGCTTGATAGCGGACATGCTATGCACATGACTAGATCGTTGTTAGGTTTGACAAAGGCTTAGTGAAGCTTATGGCAACCTTGAAATGAATGTCATGGTATAGTCGGGGTTGGAAGCCAAGACCTTAGGGTTGACAACCAAGTAGGTTAACCACTACACGGTGAGATGGTGAAATAATAATGTAACAGAACATATAGAAACGTTTTCTATAGTTTAACGAATTGGCATACCATGAGAGGTGTAGGTAATGGAAATTGAATCCTTAGCTGATGATTATACTACTTTCCATGCCCACGTTTAAGCTATCATGTTAGAAAAAGAATGGTATGGCTTGTTTTAAACGGAGAATAATCATTGTGTTTACTGTGAAACACAAATCTGAATTTAAAATAATTAATTTAAAATTAACTAATTTAAAATTAGTTTAGTACGCTGAAGTTAAAATGAATAATGATCGCGTTACAGACAGCCAGTTTCAAAGCCATGAGAACTAAGTGAACAAAGTATAAAATTCATGAGCCAGTGATGAATTCAACATGCTGTCCTTTGGACAAGAGAGAAGCGTTCTACAGCGACCCTCAATGGTTTGGGTCATCGTAAAGATGAAAATTAAATCTAAGCTACTACACTCTTATATACTAGAAGAAAAAATGGAAAACAATTGGTCAAATAAAGGACAGACGGAATAAAAAAAATAGCCCTCAACCCTCAAGCATAAGGATTGAGGGAGTTGGAAGGAAGGAGAGCCATGAAAGGCATATAAAAAGTATAGTAGGAGTGGCTTTGCCCCAGAGGTAATGGATAAAGAGGAGGAAAACTGGACTCAGCTCAGAAATCCCTTGGGGTCACCAACTTCCAAACTGATCAGCCCTTGAGGGTGTAGCCATATGCAGAGTGCACCGCAAGTGGTGGGGCTAAATACACCCTACCTTCTTGAGGGGGCTTGGGCAAAAGACAGGGAATAGCATGAAAATAAAAAAGCAAGGCTGCCTCCTCACACTAGTAGGATATCAGAAAAAATAAATAAACCAGGGCCAATGAAGTTGCAAAAGGAAGAGACTCCCTAGGGCTCGGATACCCTAATCATGTTGGGGTCGGTAGAGAACAAGAGTTGAGCAAGTGTGGTCGACAGGAAATAAGACAGAGAGGAGCCTAGCACAAGTTAGTGGAAGCAATGACGGTCTCAGCTGGGACTCCGTGATCGTCAACCTACATGACACTAGATATAACGCCCAGGGGTGGAATTAAAGACCTATATTGTTTTATATCACATGGCATGCCTTATAATGCAATACTGGTCCTAGGATGTGCAAAATTGTATTAGAAACTCAGCTAATAATAGTGTGCTTGCCCATGATTATTTTCCCAAGGACTGATAACCATGATTTCCAAGCCCCTAAGTAAGACAAAAAACAAATGATTTTCATTTTCCAATGAGTTGGGGTGAGGTGAGTTTTCTATACACCAAACTGATGTGGTTTCCCACTTCTACTCCAGGCAAATGCACATTTGATGTTAAGACTAGTCAAATGGTTTGCAACTGCTCAATGCTAGGACCTGATTAGTGGCTTTTAAAAAAATGGAATGGAATGGAGTACACTTCCCCCAAAACCAACAAGAGGAGTGTTCGATCCCCCACAACAACCATCCATAAAGTCAATATAAATGACTATGCACTTCAGCTCATGACGGTCTCCTCTCTCCAATCCTACCCCTTGGTGGTGAAAGGCACACTCTAATACAACCATCATAGTGACAGGTTATCTGTTAAATACCTAACTATCCCCAGATTTACCTTAAATTTTCCTAAAATCCACTACATTTTCCGAAAATTGACCAAATGACACAACATTCCAGCAAAATTCAACAAATGACTACCAGATTTATTGAAATTCCATTGATTTACCTAAGCATGGTTTAAACTACCTCAAATTCATATAAAATTAGACGAATATAGATGAAAATTCACTAAAATTTATCAAACTTACCCAAAGTGGGCTACAAACCACTAAATTTATTCATTTTTTTTTGTAAATTGACTACATGTACTCGAAAATTCCATAATATTCCCTTTACATGTATGCTTTTTGTTGTTGTTGTTGTTGTTGTTTCGTTTACCACACTCCCTGTAGACAATCACCTCAACATGACTTTCTCCTAGACTAGGAGCTTCACATTCGACATGATAGCTGAGTTTCATTTCCCATAAACTTGTCTCTGAGGTGGGTGTCAGGAAAAGGCATCCAGCTGTAAAAACCACACCCTCACGTAGACTTTCATAACCTCTTACGTTGAGGTTTCTTACACTAACGACATTAAATGATTGAACGGTTTCCTTTTCACAATTCCCGTCTATACTTTCCTCTTTAAGGTTGCAAGATGTTTGCAAGATTCCTAAAATGCAATTAAATGTAATAAATACCTTAAGATGGTTTCATTTGTTTAATGCTATGGTGTTGATGATGGATATATACGTTAAGACTAATTTTTGTTAGGTCTTGACTGGCCTTGCAATTAGAAATTGACAAACCAAACATGGGTTATCTACCAGGGGAACACTTTGATCACTATGTTGGTTATTGACCAGTAAGTACAGTTCTAGTAATGAAACAGAAATCCAACACAAACAATGAGCGCACAATGCGGCGGAGATTGGTACCACGATGTACTGTTGGTTATGTAGCTATGTGGAATGTACATCACATATGGTTTACTTGAAGGTTTGGAGATTCCATTAAAGATATTTCTACAATAAACCATTTTCAAATGGTCATTCGTAGGTGTGAAAATATTTATTATATGGTATTTTATGAAAACAATTATAATTTATAAAAAATTTATACGTTTACGGTATTCTTATTTAATGTAAGCACTGGAGGCACTATCGACCAAAATACAGCACTATCTGGAATGTATATTGCATACTTGAAGGTTTGGTGATCCCATTAAAGGTATTCCTACAATAAATGATTTTTAAGTTGTCGTTCTATGGCGTGAAAATATTTAATATATGATATTTGCTAAAAGGATTTACCACTGCAATTATTTTACAAGTAGTTATTTTAATGACCAACAGAGTTCACTGTTAAGAAGGTAGAGCCCTATGTGGAATGTAGGATAACATGTTATACATGATACGTGACAACTGTAAGGCTTGTGATTTTTAAGATGCCTTTATCCCTATATTAATCACCCAGTTTGCAATACTGATAACTGCAATGTTTCTGAAAAAAAAAAAAATTGAAACAAAACAAAAATCAGCATTGAAAAACCAAAAAGTGGTTGAGCATATATATAGTGGGGAAAAGAAAAGTTTTGTAAACACTAATGTCCAACAAGACTAATTAAATCAGTAACTGTCAGGGTGGCCGAGTGGTTAAGGCGTTTGACTTAAGATCAAATTTCCAAATATATAAGGAAGCAAGGGTTCGAATCTCTTCCCTGACATAACTATTGCTTGAACATGCAAGAAAACAAGAAATATACACAAACTATGTTTATCAATTTAATCAATTTTTTATTATTTTTTTTACAAGAGATAGACACACAGAATACAGCTCGTTTTTGTTTATCAGTTCTTTTAAACATAACACTTGTTGAAAATTATTTTTTTAGGGGATGGGGGTGTTGCTACGTTGACCCATTACACAATAATAGCAGCTTTACGAAGTTCATTTTCTATATTTAATAGCTCTTTCTCATAACCAATATGACCAAGCTGTTTACAGGCATGCAAGAGCTGTAGACGTTCGACTAATATATTAGGATCGTTCCATTTGCTATTTTTTATGAATGGTTTCAGAATCTCGGGAAGCAGTTCATCATTATCACCATTAATATGATTATCATTCTCATTATTATAATCATTTTCATAATGATGATCATTATCATCGTTATCATTTCCATGATAATTTCCACCTGTGTCCACAGTCTGTTCAATGGTTTGAGTTGTCTTTGATAGTGTTGAAAGCTTCTTTTTAGATGTGCGAGAATGCTTTAACATTGTTATGTTATTATTACCACTATTACCTTTCCTCACTAACTTTTTAATGGGGTATATTGTCTCTGATAGGGTTGAGGGCTTTTGAGATGTGGGTGCATGTCTGAACATGGGTTTCACAGGAGGTGTTAAAGGTTTCTCATTAAACAACTCGCTAACAGCATGAGTGCGTTGTAGTGTATTAAACTTGAGGTTAATATTATCTTGAGCAGTACTATCTTTCTCTTGGACTTGGTTTCTTGCTTTGGTTTGGGTTTTTCTTACATTTAGACTAGCGTGATTATTAAGTTTACATTCATGATTGTTTGAAGAAAGTACGTCCAATTCTTTTGTTTTAAGCATTCCTCGACACTGTTTCGATCGTTGCTTTGAACATCGCCAAATAACAGTTCCATTTTTATTGTTTCGTTTCACAATATATGAATGTCCTTTATAGTATGCATAAGGCTTACCATACCTAGTCACTGATACTTCCATATCAACTGTCAAGCACAAACTAATCTCTAGTAAAGACAACTTGGTAATAACAAAAATAGTTTAATGTGGGAGCATATATACATGCAAAAAGTGGGAGCAAAGGTGGGGGGTAAAAAGTGGGAGCAAAAGTGGTAGCAAATGCGGGAGAAAAAAAAACTGTGAGCAAAAAGTGGGAGCAAATATGGGATCAAATGTGGGAGCAAAGCAAATATAAAAAAAAGTGGGAGCAAATATGCTAACAAATATGTCAACAAATATACCAGCAAAAGTAAATACACAAGTCAAGATCGATTAAAGTGCAAAGAAAATATGGAAGCAAATATGAGAGCAAAAATGGTGTTTTTCTAAAACAACTAGACATAACAAACTTAGTCATAACCTAACCTCACCTAACCTCACCTAACCTCACCTCACCTCACCTAACCTAACCTCACCTCACCTAACTTCACCTAACCTAACCTAACCTAACCTAACCTAACTTTACCTAACCTAACTTGACTGAACTTTACCTAACCTAACCCATCATAACTTCACCTAACCTAACTTTACCTAATCTAACTTCACCTAACCTAACTTTCAACTCACAGATCAAGATTAAATTCTAGGCATAGTTGAGTTGGAACCCAAGACTTCAGGGATAACACACAAGTATACTAGCCACTACACCGCAAAAATGAGCAAATTACCATGCAACACAACATAAAGTAAAAGTTTCCTGTAGTGTAACTCATTGGCTGTCAACCATAGTTCGGGAATTCAAACCCAAGACCTCAGGACGTTTTGTTTTGAACATTATCAGAAATATTATTCCATTTGCATTTTGCTGCTGCTGCTTATAGTTATAAGAGTTGACATTAATATGGAAAGCAAAAAAAATGTGGGAGCAAAAAGTGGGAGCAAAACGTGTAAGCAGAAGTGGGAACAAACAAGTGTGAGCAAATATATGAGCAGAAAGTGGGAGCAAATGTGAAAGCAAAAGTGGGAGCAAAAAGAGCGAGGAAAAGTGAGTGCACAAAGTGGGAGCAAAATGTGTGAGTAAAAAGTGGGGCCAAATGTGGTGTTTTACTAAAACAATCTCCCCTAACCTAACCTAACCTAACTTCACCCAACCTAATTTCACCTAACCTAACTTCACCTAACCTAACCTTCCAACTCTCAGATCAAAAATTAAATTCTGGCCATAGTCGAGTTGGAACCCAAAACCTCTGGGATAACACCCAAGTATACTAGCCACTACATCGCGAAATGGGCAAATTATCATGCAACACATCACAAAAATAAAAAGTTTTCTGTAGTGTAACTCATTGGCTGACAATCATAGTTGAGAATTCAAAACCCAAGACCTCAGGACTTTTGTTTTGAACATTATCAGAAATATTATTCCATTTACATTTTGCTGTTGCTTATAGTTATAAGAGATGGCATTAATATGGGAGCAAAAGTAAAAGCAAAAAGTGGGTGCAAGCATGGCTGGTTGTAGAGACTTTCATATCAACAAATACACATAAATTAAATTTTAGTAAAGTGACTTGGCTAATAATAATAATAATATTAACAGTTTAAAAAAATTCAAGGGGAATGATGTTTTTCAGGATGAAATTTCCAAAGTACTGTTAAGAATAATAATTACATGAACAGATTCCAAGAACTCTAGAGTGCTTTTAAGGTTAATGATTGGCTAGGAGTGAGATAGAGCTAGCTAACCTAAGTTAACCTCAGCTCAGTAAACCTAACCTTGTCACATGGCATGTTCTACAAGTATAGACTTGCTTTGAGACTGGCTATGACGTCACAGATGAATGGCGGTGGGAGGCTGGACGTGACTTTTTATTACCCAAAAACATTTTCCTTTTTGCCAGCCTCCCACCGCCATTCATCTGTGACGTCATAGCCAGTCTTAAAGCAAGTCTATACTTGTAGAACATGCCATGTGACAAGGTTAGGTTTACTGAGCTGAGGTTAACTTAGGTTAGCTAGCTCTATCTCACTCCTAGCCAATCATTAACCTTAAAAGCACTCTAGAGTTCTTGGAATCTGTTCATGTAATTATTATTCTTAACAGTACTTTGGAAATTTCATCCTGAAAAACATCATTCCCCTTGAATTTTTTTAAACTGTTAATATTATTATTATTATTAGCCAAGTCACTTTACTAAAATTTAATTTATGTGTATTTGTTGATATGAAAGTCTCTACAACCAGCCATGCTTGCACCCACTTTTTGCTTTTACTTTTGCTCCCATATTAATGCCATCTCTTATAACTATAAGCAACAGCAAAATGTAAATGGAATAATATTTCTGATAATGTTCAAAACAAAAGTCCTGAGGTCTTGGGTTTGAATTCTCAACTATGATTGTCAGCCAATGAGTTACACTACAGAAAACTTTTTATTTTTGTGATGTGTTGCATGATAATTTGCCCATTTCGCGATGTAGTGGCTAGTATACTTGGGTGTTATCCCAGAGGTTTTGGGTTCCAACTCGACTATGGCCAGAATTTAATTTTTGATCTGAGAGTTGGAAGGTTAGGTTAGGTGAAGTTAGGTTAGGTGAAATTAGGTTGGGTGAAGTTAGGTTAGGTTAGGTTAGGGGAGATTGTTTTAGTAAAACACCACATTTGGCCCCACTTTTTACTCACACATTTTGCTCCCACTTTGTGCACTCACTTTTCCTCGCTCTTTTTGCTCCCACTTTTGCTTTCACATTTGCTCCCACTTTCTGCTCCCATATTTGCTCACACTTGTTTGTTCCCACTTCTGCTTACACGTTTTGCTCCCACGTTTTGCTCCCACATTTTTTTTGCTTTCCATATTAATGTCAACTCTTATAACTATAAGCAGCAGCAGCAAAATGCAAATGGAATAATATTTCTGATAATGTTCAAAACAAAACGTCCTGAGGTCTTGGGTTTGAATTCCCGAACTATGGTTGACAGCCAATGAGTTACACTACAGGAAACTTTTACTTTATGTTGTGTTGCATGGTAATTTGCTCATTTTTGCGGTGTAGTGGCTAGTATACTTGTGTGTTATCCCTGAAGTCTTGGGTTCCAACTCAACTATGCCTAGAATTTAATCTTGATCTGTGAGTTGAAAGTTAGGTTAGGTGAAGTTAGATTAGGTAAAGTTTGGTTAGGTGAAGTTATGATGGGTTAGGTTAGGTAAAGTTCAGTCAAGTTAGGTTAGGTAAAGTTAGGTTAGGTTAGGTTAGGTTAGGTTAGGTGAAGTTAGGTGAGGTGAGGTTAGGTTAGGTGAGGTGAGGTGAGGTTAGGTGAGGTTAGGTGAGGTTAGGTTATGACTAAGTTTGTTATGTCTAGTTGTTTTAGAAAAACATCATTTTTGCTCTCATATTTGCTTCCATATTTTCTTTGCACTTTAATCGATCTTGACTTGTGTATTTACTTTTGCTGGTATATTTGTTGACATATTTGTTAGCATATTTGCTCCCACTTTTTTTATATTTGCTTTGCTCCCACATTTGATCCCATATTTGCTCCCACTTTTTGCTCACAGTTTTTTTTTCTCCCGCATTTGCTACCACTTTTGCTCCCACTTTTTACCCCCCACCTTTGCTCCCACTTTTTGCATGTATATATGCTCCCACATTAAACTATTTTTGTTATTACCAAGTTGTCTTTACTAGAGATTAGTTTGTGCTTGACAGTTGATATGGAAGTATCAGTGACTAGGTATGGTAAGCCTTATGCATACTATAAAGGATATTCATATATTGTGAAACGAAACAATAAAAATGGAACTGTTATTTGGCGCTGTTCAAAGCAACGATCGAAACAGTGTCGAGGAATGCTTAAAACAAAAGAATTGGACGTACTTTCTTCAAACAATCATGAATGTAAACTTAATAATCACGCTAGTCTAAATGTAAGAAAAACCCAAACCAAAGCAAGAAACCAAGTCCAAGAGAAAGATAGTACTGCTCAAGATAATATTAACCTCAAGTTTAATACACTACAACGCACTCATGCTGTTAGCGAGTTGTTTAATGAGAAACCTTTAACACCTCCTGTGAAACCCATGTTCAGACATGCACCCACATCTCAAAAGCCCTCAACCCTATCAGAGACAATATACCCCATTAAAAAGTTAGTGAGGAAAGGTAATAGTGGTAATAATAACATAACAATGTTAAAGCATTCTCGCACATCTAAAAAGAAGCTTTCAACACTATCAAAGACAACTCAAACCATTGAACAGACTGTGGACACAGGTGGAAATTATCATGGAAATGATAACGATGATAATGATCATCATTATGAAAATGATTATAATAATGAGAATGATAATCATATTAATGGTGATAATGATGAACTGCTTCCCGAGATTCTGAAACCATTCATAAAAAATAGCAAATGGAACGATCCTAATATATTAGTCGAACGTCTACAGCTCTTGCATGCCTGTAAACAGCTTGGTCATATTGGTTATGAGAAAGAGCTATTAAATATAGAAAATGAACTTCGTAAAGCTGCTATTATTGTGTAATGGGTCAACGTAGCAACACCCCCATCCCCTAAAAAAATAATTTTCAACAAGTGTTATGTTTAAAAGAACTGATAAACAAAAACGAGCTGTATTCTGTGTGTCTATCTCTTGTAAAAAAAATAATAAAAAATTGATTAAATTGATAAACATAGTTTGTGTATATTTCTTGTTTTCTTGCATGTTCAAGCAATAGTTATGTCAGGGAAGAGATTCGAACCCTTGCTTCCTTATATATTTGGAAATTTGATCTTAAGTCAAACGCCTTAACCACTCGGCCACCCTGACAGTTACTGATTTAATTAGTCTTGTTGGACATTAGTGTTTACAAAACTTTTCTTTTCCCCACTATATATATGCTCAACCACTTTTTGGTTTTTCAATGCTGATTTTTGTTTTGTTTCAATTTTTTTTTTCAGAAACATTGCAGTTATCAGTATTGCAAACTGGGTGATTAATATAGGGATAAAGGCATCTTAAAAATCACAAGCCTTACAGTTGTCACGTATCATGTATAACATGTTATCCTACATTCCACATAGGGCTCTACCTTCTTAACAGTGAACTCTGTTGGTCATTAAAATAACTACTTGTAAAATAATTGCAGTGGTAAATCCTTTTAGCAAATATCATATATTAAATATTTTCACGCCATAGAACGACAACTTAAAAATCATTTATTGTAGGAATACCATTAATGGGATCACCAAACCTTCAAGTATGCAATATACATTCCAGATAGTGCTGTATTTTGGTCGATAGTGCCTCCAGTGCTTACATTAAATAAGAATACAGTAAACGTATACATTTTTTATAAATTATAATTGTTTTCATAAAATACCATATAATAAATATTTTCACACCTACGAATGACCATTTGAAAATGGTTTATTGTAGAAATATCTTTAATGGAATCTCCAAACCTTCAAGTAAACCATATGTGATGTACATTCCACATAGCTACATAACCAACAGTACATCGTGGTACCAATCTCCGCCGCATTGTGCGCTCATTGTTTGTGTTGGATTTCTGTTTCATTACTAGAACTGTACTTACTGGTCAATAACCAACATAGTGATCAAAGTGTTCCCCTGGTAGATAACCCATGTTTGGTTTGTCAATTTCTAATTGCAAGGCCAGTCAAGACCTAACAAAAATTAGTCTTAACGTATATATCCATCATCAACACCATAGCATTAAACAAATGAAACCATCTTAAGGTATTTATTACATTTAATTGCATTTTAGGAATCTTGCAAACATCTTGCAACCTTAAAGAGGAAAGTATAGACGGGAATTGTGAAAAGGAAACCGTTCAATCATTTAATGTCGTTAGTGTAAGAAACCTCAACGTAAGAGGTTATGAAAGTCTACGTGAGGGTGTGGTTTTTACAGCTGGATGCCTTTTCCTGACACCCACCTCAGAGACAAGTTTATGGGAAATGAAACTCAGCTATCATGTCGAATGTGAAGCTCCTAGTCTAGGAGAAAGTCATGTTGAGGTGATTGTCTACAGGGAGTGTGGTAAACGAAACAACAACAACAACAACAACAAAAAGCATACATGTAAAGGGAATATTATGGAATTTTCGAGTACATGTAGTCAATTTACAAAAAAAATGAATAAATTTAGTGGTTTGTAGCCCACTTTGGGTAAGTTTGATAAATTTTAGTGAATTTTCATCTATATTCGTCTAATTTTATATGAATTTGAGGTAGTTTAAACCATGCTTAGGTAAATCAATGGAATTTCAATAAATCTGGTAGTCATTTGTTGAATTTTGCTGGAATGTTGTGTCATTTGGTCAATTTTCGGAAAATGTAGTGGATTTTAGGAAAATTTAAGGTAAATCTGGGGATAGTTAGGTATTTAACAGATAACCTGTCACTATGATGGTTGTATTAGAGTGTGCCTTTCACCACCAAGGGGTAGGATTGGAGAGAGGAGACCGTCATGAGCTGAAGTGCATAGTCATTTATATTGACTTTATGGATGGTTGTTGTGGGGGATCGAACACTCCTCTTGTTGGTTTTGGGGGAAGTGTACTCCATTCCATTCCATTTTTTTAAAAGCCACTAATCAGGTCCTAGCATTGAGCAGTTGCAAACCATTTGACTATTCTTAACATCAAATGTGCATTTGCCTGGAGTAGAAGTGGGAAACCACATCAGTTTGGTGTATAGAAAACTCACCTCACCCCAACTCATTGGAAAATGAAAATCATTTGTTTTTTGTCTTACTTAGGGGCTTGGAAATCATGGTTATCAGTCCTTGGGAAAATAATCATGGGCAATCACACTATTATTAGCTGAGTTTCTAATACAATTTTGCACATCCTAGGACCAGTATTGCATTATAAGGCATGCCATGTGATATAAAACAATATAGGTCTTTAATTCCACCCCTGGGCGTTATATCTAGTGTCATGTAGGTTGACGATCACGGAGTCCCAGCTGAGACCGTCATTGCTTCCACTAACTTGTGCTAGGCTCCTCTCTGTCTTATTTCCTGTCGACCACACTTGCTCAACTCTTGTTCTCTACCGACCCCAACATGATTAGGGTATCCGAGCCCTAGGGAGTCTCTTCCTTTTGCAACTTCATTGGCCCTGGTTTATTTATTTTTTCTGATATCCTACTAGTGTGAGGAGGCAGCCTTGCTTTTTTATTTTCATGCTATTCCCTGTCTTTTGCCCAAGCCCCCTCAAGAAGGTAGGGTGTATTTAGCCCCACCACTTGCGGTGCACTCTGCATATGGCTACACCCTCAAGGGCTGATCAGTTTGGAAGTTGGTGACCCCAAGGGATTTCTGAGCTGAGTCCAGTTTTCCTCCTCTTTATCCATTACCTCTGGGGCAAAGCCACTCCTACTATACTTTTTATATGCCTTTCATGGCTCTCCTTCCTTCCAACTCCCTCAATCCTTATGCTTGAGGGTTGAGGGCTATTTTTTTTATTCCGTCTGTCCTTTATTTGACCAATTGTTTTCCATTTCTTCTTCTAGTATATAAGAGTGTAGTAGCTTAGATTTAATTTTCATCTTTACGATGACCCAAACCATTGAGGGTCGCTGTAGAACGCTTCTCTCTTGTCCAAAGGACAGCATGTTGAATTCATCACTGGCTCATGAATTTTATACTTTGTTCACTTAGTTCTCATGGCTTTGAAACTGGCTGTCTGTAACGCGATCATTATTCATTTTAACTTCAGCGTACTAAACTAATTTTAAATTAGTTAATTTTAAATTAATTATTTTAAATTCAGATTTGTGTTTCACAGTAAACACAATGATTATTCTCCGTTTAAAACAAGCCATACCATTCTTTTTCTAACATGATAGCTTAAACGTGGGCATGGAAAGTAGTATAATCATCAGCTAAGGATTCAATTTCCATTACCTACACCTCTCATGGTATGCCAATTCGTTAAACTATAGAAAACGTTTCTATATGTTCTGTTACATTATTATTTCACCATCTCACCGTGTAGTGGTTAACCTACTTGGTTGTCAACCCTAAGGTCTTGGCTTCCAACCCCGACTATACCATGACATTCATTTCAAGGTTGCCATAAGCTTCACTAAGCCTTTGTCAAACCTAACAACGATCTAGTCATGTGCATAGCATGTCCGCTATCAAGCAAATGAGTAATATGAAACTTACTGACAAGGTCGCTGTGCTGTTATCAGCAAGGCACACAAGACAAACCAAAGCCAGTGTCTCTGTGCAGATTCAAGCCAGCGGTAGTATGCAAGCCTACGTTTGTTTAAAAAGCATCATGAATAAAAGTCCACTGTCACCACAGAGGCCCCGGTTCGATTTTTTTTCACAAGGCTGCAACAGGGTAGACTGAGTCTTGACAGGTAAAACTTTTTGGGGTGCATTCATGAACCATGGCAAGGGTTGGCCATCCTGACTTCTTCAACACCTCCAACCAATGTTTACTATTACTGGTGAGTTACCTTTCTTTCTTCGGCTTTTCCCTATTAGTTTGAGTCGCCGGAGCCAACCAGGCTCATTTTGATTTTGGCCGGGGATTTAAGGCCGAATGCCCTTCCTGACGCCACGTGATTTTTCAAGTGAAAATTCCAACCTCCGCTGTCACCGGGATTTGAACCACAGCCGTCCGGGTAAAGACGAGCAGCTAAGCACCTGCGCCATCACGCTCCCCACAGGTTAGTTATCTATACACACATTAATCCATAATTACCTAATAATAATAATAACAAAAATCATCCTCCATACACATGTCCATTAAAGCATGGTTTCACAAAGATGCTTATGCTTTTAGGTGTATAACACATTTTTTCCTCATAACATGACTATTTACTGTTTTAGGGGTGAAATGATCAATCGAGGTAAAAGCCCATATCATCCCCTATTTTTTAAGCTATCACACCTAATTTTAGGCTTCTTCGTTTCCGAGATAGGGATTTTTCAATTTTGGGGGGTAGTTTCACCCCCCCCTGCTATTTTTCATCAAAAACAAAAGATCTTAGGTTCATTTATCATTTTTAGGTGTTTAACACGTTTTTTCCCCCATAACATAACTATTTACTGTTTTAGGGGTGAAATGATCAATCGAGGTAAAAGCCCATATCATCCCCTATTTTTTAAGCTATCACACCTAATTTTAGGATTCTTCGTTTCCGAGATAGGGATTTTTCAATTTTGGGGGGTAGTTTCACCCCCCTGCTATTTTTCATCAAAAACAAAAGATCTTAGGTTCATTTATCATTTTTAGGTGTTTAACACGTTTTTCCCCCATAACATAACTATTTACTGTTTTAGGGGTGAAATGATCAATCGAGGTAAAAGCCCATATCATCCCCTATTTTTTAAGCTATCACACCTAATTTTAGGATTCTTCGTTTCCGAGATAGGGATTTTTCAATTTTGGGGGGTAGTTTCACCCCCCCTGCTATTTTTCATCAAAAACAAAAGATCTTAGGTTCATTTATCATTTTTAGGTGTTTAACACGTTTTTTCCCCCATAACATGACTATTTACTGTTTTAGGGGTGAAATGATCAATCGAGGTAAAAGCCCATAACATTCCCTATTTTTTGAGCTATCACACCTAATTTTAGGATTCTTCGTTTCCGAGATAGGGATTTTTCAATTTTGGGGGGTAGTTTCACCCCCAAACAGGGGATGTTGCCCCAAGTGTTAGGACCCCTCATACAAGTCCCTAGCATGATTGGTTCGCGAGATATGAACAAAAGTGTCGTTAGGTCCTTTTAACAACAATGAATCCTACATTCAAAAAACGGGGCGTCACCCCCAGGGTTAGAATACTGCCTATGGCAAAATCCCATGAGGGGTTCAGAAAATATTAACAAACGTGTAGTTAGGTCCTTTTAACAAAAGCCGTCCGTGCGCGCACATACAAAAAATATTACTATTTCAACCCCCCGGGTAAGGGTAGTTTTTATTTTGGAGTGGATATGCCCCGTCCATAGAAAAGGGGATTTCACCACGAGTCCTACGACACCCCATAGGTTTAAATCCGATTATTGGTTAGCGAAATAGTAAAAAGCCGATGACCTATTAGTTTTTTTGGTTTCTTTCAATACATATTTAAAAAACACTCATTTATAAATCATCATTTAAAAAGCCCGCCCTCTTACAAAAACCGCCAAGTTCGTAAGCATACAAAAATAAATTACTATTTCATCCCCCGGGTAAGGGTAGTTTTTATTTTGGGGTGAATATACCCCTTCGATAGAAAAGGAGAGTTCACCACGAGTCCTACGACACCTCATACGTTTAAATCCGATTATTGGTTAGCGAGATAGTAAAAAGCCGATGACCTATTAGTTTTTATGGTTTATTTCAATACATATTTAAAAAAACACTCATTAATAAATCATCATTTAAAAAGCCCGCTCTATTACAAAACTCCTCAAGTGCGCATGCGTATTAAAAACATTCATAGCCAAAATGTCAAAAAACAACATGTTTACCCCAAATGGCGTTTCCCAATTCCATCCATTTTTTAAAAATAACCTCACCATCATCTAGAGCGGGAAAAATACCATCCAAACGACCCCTCACTCGACCCTACTCCTTTCCCACCACCTAACCCTTTCCCAACATAGGCATACATATTCAAGCACGAGCGCGACTTCAGGAAACCAACACTACCCCACTACTCGCGAATGACCTTTTAGTTTTGGTCTTTTAATCAAATAAAGAGGCTATAGGAAAGTAGGGGGCATTACTAGCAGTGCTAGGACACCCTGTATGTTCTAATCCCATGTTTGGTTAGCGAGATATCAAGTTCGGGGCAAATACGAGGGTGGCTCAATAAAAAGTGGAGCAGCTTTCCCATTACCACACTACTCATAAAAGTAAATCTTACGAGATCTACTCGGCCAAAAGTTGTCTGGGTGTGTGTGTGTGAGTGTGTAGGCCTATATCTGTCCGCCCCCTCCCCCCTATCAATTCGAACACGATGAAACTGAATTGATCGAAATTTGGTTCAGAGGTAGCACTAGCAAAGGACACCTCAGTGTCCTGTTTTATATCGCCGCTATCTTGGTCTGCAGTAGAAATGGCGAAAACCAGACAACAATAGAGTTAAGAAATGAAATGATACAAGTGAATGAGTTTAATTATCTGGGAAATAACAAAATAACGAATGATGGAAGAAGCAGCAGAGAAATATTAAGTATGATTGCCCAAGCCAAGAACGCTTTCTATAAAAAGAAGAACCTATTTATTGCAAAGAACATGAGTCGTGATGTGAGGAAACACATGTTGAAGACCTATGTATGGAGCGTCGCGCTATATGGCAGCGAATCTTGGACAATAGGAGAGAGAGAGAGGAAAAGACTACTAGCATTTGAAACCTGGTGCTATAGAAGGATTATGAAAATCAGCTGGAAAGAAATGGTCACAAATGAGGAAGTCTGTAGAAGAGTGGGAGGGAGAAGACGCTTCCTTAAATATTTAAAAAGAAGACGGAATCACCTCGTGGGCCACATACTGCGACACAATGGACTGATTAAGGTTATAATCGAGGGAACAGTAGACGGCAAAAATTATAGAGGAAGACCCAGACTAGAGTACATGAGTCAAATACTGGAAGATATGGTTTGTGGCTCATACTGTGAACTGAAGAGGAAGACGGAGAGACGGGAAGAATGGCGAGCTGCTGCCAACCAGCCCCACGGCTGTCAACCACAGAGAGAGAGAGAGAGAGAGAGAGAGATCTTGACGGAAACGTAATGGTGGCCACCAAAATGTTCAAACGTAAATCAAATCACGACGAACCTAATCATTTGATCTCTACCAGATATTGCAACAACATACCTTCATATGGGAAGCGTCATTTGACCAAACTACAAGGTCATCAGCCAAATAGTTTGAAGATGGCGGCCGTGTATGTGTGCAAATCGATACCCCCTATCAATTCAAACACAACGCAACCAAATCAAACCATCATTGGTACCGAGATAGCACTAGCAAAGGACACCTCAATATCATGTTTTAAATCGCCTCCATCTTGACGGAAACGTAATGGCGCCCACCAAAATGCTCTGAGCTCAATTCAAATTTCGACTAACTTAATCATCCGATCTCTACCAAATTTTGCAACAATATGCGATAACGTTAGAAGCACCTTTTGCTCAAACTACAAGGTCATCAGCCACGTAGTTTAAAGATGGCGGGTGTATGATTCATGCAAGTATTATAGTATAACTGTAACTTAAAATTCAACATGGCCTGGCCTCTACAAATCCGCTTATCGTACATAGAGAGGTTCAAACTGTCCTCAAGGAGGTGACCGGTAGGACATTTGTATTTTAAAACAGAATATGTAACCGTAGCAGTGACTAATACTTCAGGCTGCCCGTGCCATATCGTGCTGGACCGTGCCGTCCCGTTGGGTCAAAATGGATGCTATTGTTTGCCCACAAGTCCATATTTCAGTAACTTCGTGAGTTTATATCCTTTTAGGAATGTAATGAACAAAATAGTACATATTTAGTATCAAATGGTTTATAAAAATGGCAGAAAACGCTAATGAAATCGTTCATTGCAAGATAAAATATGTTATGCAGTTATACTAAACCAGTTGTTAATCTAATATTACCACTAGGTGTGTGTAGCGTAGTGGTAGCGTGTTAGTCTCACAGTCTACAGGTTCTTGGATCGAATCCAAGCAGGTTCACCATTTTTTATTTGATTTTTTTTGTATTTATTGATCTATAACTACTCACATTTTATAATGTTATGCATATATAGTGTTTTTTTTGCAATCGAAAATATTTTATTTATACTTACAGCACAACACTCGACTACACCGATTAATGTTTTTTGTTTTGGTTCCGCGGTAGAGTCTATTGTTGTTTTTGTTGTTTTGTTGTTTTTGTTGTTGATTCTTTAGGGGCTTTGCGGCATCATGGTCTTGTAGCCCCGTGTACTTGGGTGTGTGATAAAGTTGCCTGATACCCTGTGTCACTGTGATGTCTGTAGGCTTACTAGTGTGTGTACTTTTTTACTAGGAATGCTTTGGGTAGGAAGCTGTTGTTGTTAATGTTGTATAATTTGAGATGCATGGACATCATGGTCATTTAGCCCCGTGTATTTGGGTGTGTAGAATTTTGTCCCATAACCTGTTTTATTGTGATGGCCGAATTAGTGTGAGTATATATAATTCAGGCGAGGATTCAATCAATCAACGTATAATATCTGTATAGTAATTTGTATTTCAACAAGGTACTACAACCAACATTCAATTATACTCCTTGAAAAGGACAAAGAGTTATAAATATACCCATTTATTTAGGAGAAAGTAGGCTGTATGTTCTTTACTGAACATCTTGTTTAAACATGCAATGATGATAAACGTTTTAAAAGTAATTCCTCCTTGTATGTGTTATATTTAAACATGGCCGATTTTTGAAATTTACTTTAGTTAAATTTTGCCAAATGTAAACGTTCATGAACTTCCTGTTAAAATTATACCGTTTTTAAAAATTCATGAAAAAAATCTTAATTTCAAAAAACCTACAGTGAGAGCATAGAGGAACATCCTGTTAATAGTCTCCGAGGAAATGGTAAATATAAACCTGGACAACATAGAATATTCCGGCTCCCCTTAAGTAGGTTAAAACAGTTTTATATTTTCATTCTTAGTATTTATACTTGAGTTAATTTTTGATTATGCTTAGCCTACTTTTCACATTTTGCAAAGATGAGGAAAAAGTAGACTTATGAGATCGATCCGGGCAAATGTGTGTCTGTCTGTCTGTCTGTCTATCTGTCTGTGTGTTGGTCCCCGCCTACCAACTCCTAAACGGCTGCAGGAATCGAAACAAAATTTGGTAGAAGTAAAGATCTATACCTGAATATCTCAATGCCGTATTTGAAAATGATGTCTGTGCTACCAACTACTGAAAAATCGCAATTTAAATTTGAGCTCCATGTTGTATATCTTGGATGGTATGAATGGGAGCTATTTCAAAATTGGCACACGTATAGATAATAATATTTCAGTTTAATTTTCAGGAGGCCATACACGGCAGTGTTGCCAAAATGATTATAAGCGTGCTGATAGGTCCAATTTTTAAATGCGTATAACTTCTACACTATCAATTGGAATTCAACAAAATTTCGTATATGCTATGTGCAAATTAACAGATAACTGAGCGTATTCTTAAGAACCACAAGGGCTGCCAACTGTTAATAAATGCTCTCTCTCTCTCTCTCTATTTTCTTATCCAAATACCAATATATCAGAAAGTATGCAAGCCGACAGCTTTAAATTATGCACACGTATAGTACCTGACATTCTATATTAATTTGGAGTAACTTAGATACGTCAGTGATACCAACATGATTCTAATCCTGCTGAGAGGTCCAACTTTAAATACATGTAACTTCTATACTATCATCTGGATTTCAACCAAATTTCGTGTGTGCCATGTGTATCATAACAGATATGACTACACGTAATCTGAAGAGCAACTAGGGCTGCCATCTGTTAATAAATGCTGTCTCTATTTTTGTTACCCTAATATCAATATATCAGAAAGTATGCAAGCCAATTGCTCTAAACTTTGCACACGTATAATACCTGGCATTCTAGATTAATTTGGCGTATCTAATATACGTCAGTGCTGCCATCATGATTCTAGGCCTGCTGATAGGTCCAATTTTAAAATGCATGTAACTTCTCTACTAACTAATGGATATCATACAAAATTGGCACAACAGTAGATCATATTATTTCTGACCAATACATGCGTGACATTGTTGCCAACATGATTTTACGCGCGCTGTTAGATCCAATGCTTAACTGCATGTAATGGCCATGCTATCAATTGGACTTCAACCACATTTTGTATTCCGTACCTTAAGAAATGGAACTAAGAATATATTCAGTCACCAGGGCTGCCAATTGTAGTGCTCTATTAGGATACATTATGCCAGGTACACAGTATTTCGAACTAATTAGATATTTCGATATTACCAACGTAATTTCCTCATTATTCTCGATAGATCTATATATATTAATCATTGGCATGCATCTTAAATTTAAGAAAAGCAGGCTCTTTAGTTCGTCGCGGAACTTCTTGTTAAATGAAAGATGTACACAAGTGACAGTTAGTAGCAGCTACAGAGACTTTTATTCCTACTGGTAACTAACTTAAAACCGACAGCATTGGCTCAGCTGGCTAAAGCGCAGCATTAGGTCATGGGCCCAAGCTCTCTGCTGACTCGGTAGACGCGTGGGTTCGAGCCCCACCGTCGGCCGTCCTTGAAATGGTTTTCCGTGGTTTCCCCATTTTCAACACCAGGCAAATGCTGGGACGGTACCTTCTGATAGGCCACGGCCGATTCCTTCCACATCCTTGCCCTGTTTCATTCATCCTCATCCATTCCATCTCTCATCCCGACGCGCAGGTCGCCCACGGGCGTCAAATAGAAAGACCTGCACTCAGCCTCTCAGGAGACCACACGACAAAAAAAAAACTTAAAATCAAATAATTTTCAAATTCATTTGTCCAAATATAAGTTTAGTGGATAGAAAAGAACATATAAACTTCTGATAACTAGAGGCATAGTCATATATTTAAGAACTATTTCTTATTATAGCTGTAATGGAAAATGAGGCTTGCATTAGTTAAATGGGCTTCAGAAAGCCAAGCGTTTCTCTAAACTGGCGAGGTAAAGGCTATATAAAATTATTTTATTTATAAAACAATAATTAATCTTTTGATTAAAAACTATGACATTTTACTGTAGAATCTACAAAATGCTAATAGTTTCCTTTTACAGACATTTGGTGCAAAAATAAATCCAATTTAACAAAGGTTGATTTCTGTGGTATTTACTATTTAGGGTTCGGTATTATCAAAGTTCCCCGGACGTTTTGTATGGACGTGTAGACACGTGTACGTGGAGGTTTATATACTGTACTTTTTCTTTCGCCCTAAGAGGGTGTATATTGATGAACTAAAATAATCACCTACATGATTACTTATGGATATATGCTCAAAACTATTTTAAAGATCTTATTGGAATGTTTTGCATGGTCATGGGGCAATACCGTACTTTGTTATTGGAATTTGTTTTATTAAATATGTTGTAAGACATTCCTAAGAAATAAAGTTTCGTTATACTGTAATTTCATGCCTTCCGTAATTATTATTCCGAGTACGGAACACCCATCTTCAAGGATTCAAGTGAAAAGCCTATTTTCATGACCGTTAAGATAGTAGACCAATTGTAAAGGATTTCAGTTTTGTCCAGGAGAAGATATTCAGGTAAAGACAAGCAAATTGGATAATACAACATTAGAAATACCTGATGTAATGACATAGTCATCATAGGCAATAAATTAACATCATAGTTGATGGAATACTAAAGTTAATGCTCTACATGGAGCTTGGTTTTTAATATTTCAAAAGCTTACTCTAAATTTTGAATTTCAAATTTGATTTAATCAGCAAATTGAGAAAATGTTATGTTCTAATATTTTCGCCACGTCTGCATGTTTAAAAAAATACTTGTGTTGTTAAGCGTCAAAATCAAAATCTGTATTAAAGGGCGCAAAGTACCCTCCCGTTGGCTAATGATGAAATAAATAATACGTTCGTATTCCTGGGCTTAAACAAACATAATTCTCCACCTCTGTTCTCTCCCCCTACCTCCTTATACAGAATGGAATCCGAGACAAGTTTTTATTCTTCTAGCGAAGGTAAGTTCTATTAGTTGAGGTAAATGGTAAGAAATGAAACATTTTTTTCTTCCTTGAGTGAACTTTTAGTTATTTCATAATAAATTGCATCTTTTGTTCTGTAATTGTTACGGCATATAGTTGTATTGTATTCCAAATTGTTCGTGTCTGATAGCATTAGTTACAAGTGTTCGTGGTGAAACGCATTACATTCTATTATACTCGTGTAAGTGATTATGTACTGTGCAAGCAATTTCAAATCTTCCCCGAACATATGTAGGTTTAAGTATGTGGCAACATACAGCAGTTTACACAAAATTAGATTCTACGCCAATGATGCTATACACAGTTCAATAATAAATATCTAGGCCTTGTGTTCGTATCCCTCTTTAAGATAGTCTTCAGCCTTCATGGCGTATGGGTAAGGACGCTGTTAAAGTGGTAGAACTGGAGGTCAGCTGTTATCGAATTCACATTCAAATATTGTATTTGAGCATTAACTCAGAACACTCGTAATGGATGTTCAGCGTGTATATATTGTATTGAGACTTGCGTGTCCTGAATTGACCATTTTACTACAATCACATATTCACTCTAAACGAGCAAGTTTGGAGGTCAATCACCACTTCCAGTATTTTAACAAAACATTACATAGACTATAACTTACAAATACTCACGAGTTGAACTACCTCAACTATATAATACCGCCACTAAAGAATTGTGCATATTTTAAATATTTTAACCCATATTTTCAGACATAAACATTTTGTAGCCCAAGTGTAATGGATCTGATGATGATCGCTTGACGATCAAAACTGGTCATCCAAGTGTCTTTATTAATCTCATGTATTTTTTTCAGGAATAGGGAATAACCCATCTATGTGGGTACAATCGTGTTGCCGGACTGAAAAGCATCAAACTTTCGTTTATTAAGGTAGCATTGAAAATGGCGTCAAACACCTTAATATTCTTAGTAGTTTGGGGCTTACTGTTTAAATGTATCACAACAATAGTAGCTGCACCTTCATATAATTGTTTGGGGGAAGAAGACTGTTTCATTGATGTGATCGTCATTTCCAAGTTTTGCAACATTTAAATAAATAGTTCCTTTTCCGCTAATAATTACATAATGATGATAATTGTTGTTTCAAGGGGCCTAACATCTAGGTTATCGGCCCCATAATAATTACACTAGGTAACACAATTTTTGTACTTGGTAAGTTATTATTTTATTTATTTATTTATTTATTTATCGTATGCCTTTTAGTGCCGGGAGTGTCCGAGGACATGTTCGGCTCGCCTGATTCTGTAGCTGCTTGCAGCGGACACCCTTAGGGTGAGCTACAAGTTCAATTAAATTTCAAGTAGTTCCAACTTTCGCCTCCAGATATCAATGATACCTAGTGGTGAACGTTGGAACTTTGATTGAGCGTTCCGACGAAATCTAACCTAACAATTTAGCTTCACACAAGTTTAGCCTGTGGAAGGATCTTTTGCATGCCATAAATCTATCACATGGGACCGCCGGCTTTACTTCCCCTCCGAAAGAAGGCATACTGAAGGATTTTTAACACTCTTCAACGACTTCGGTCGGTATTGAACCCACTATTTTGGGCACAGCAGATCAGCATGCTACCAACTACACCACCGAAGCCGCTACTTGGAAAGTAAATGCTATTTACTAATTGATTATGTCTGAAAAGGTAGGAAAGACATAATTATTCATGTCAAACTTTGCTTTTGTGAGCAAGAATTTGATATTTGTGACATTAACGTATTTTCATTTACTTTGCCACTTTTTTTTATCATTAAGGCTAGGTGAGACTGAGCTGTGGTGAAGGCAACTCGCCTAGAAGAAGATCCCTTTGATAACTAACCGGGTGGCTCAGCACCTTAGATGGCAGCTCCATCACTGAGCTCGGGCTCGGAAGGCTGATAACCTATCAGTTTTAAATTACGAGATCAAAGAAAAAGGTAAAGGAAATTATCGGACTGATCAATTGGTTGCAATGTTGTATATTTTAAGTGTGTGTTAAGTTTATTTGCTTTCTGTCATGGGCCTTAATGGCCTGATGGGTGCAATAGATGATGATGATGATGATGACTTCTTTTCATCATAACGAGCACAGAAACAAGGAAAGGGTATGTAACGTAATAAAATAAAGACCAGCTATATTTAGAAGTGTGTTGCTTTTCTACATGAGCAAAGCAAACTTTATGGAACATAATGGCCATTATCCGTACTTTTGGGGCATAAACAATCATGAAATAACACTTTCAACACAAGGACAAACATAAAGTTAAAATTTCTTACATAGTGTTATCCAACTTGCTAGGTTTTCTGACAGGTGGTTCTGCTTTTTGATTTTGGAAGTGCTGAGACTTTTTGTGGGTGTCATTGTAGGTTTGGTAGTGATTTGTAAAGCCATTTGTCTTGTATATTTTCTCTCATGTTGCTCGCTTGACGAGCGAATCATGTTATCCCTTAGTTTTCTCCGTTCTCATTAGTCCATAACAATATGTATGAAGGGCGTACTATAAATGGTTATACACTTTATTTTTTCTACCCAAATTGAAATATATACATTACACATCAGTTGTTATGCCCACCTTCTCAACATAATCTCCTTGTAACTTTATGCACTTTTGCTATCGATGTGTCAGTCTCTCCAGACCTTCCTGAAACCATTCTTTCGGAGTGCTGCGTAACCATGCCTTGACAGCTGTGTCCAGTTCTGCACAATCCGCAAAACGGCTGTCATTCAATGGAAGCATAGGGGCAGTAAACCACCTAATAAGTGTCGAACAGTGCCATCAGTTGGCAAATGAATGGCGACAGTGTTCTGGGACACAAAGAGCATCATCCTCATTGACTGGCTGGAATTGATGGCCACAATTAAGAGTGCAGCAAATGTAGCAACCCTTAAGCGCTTACGTCGTGCCATTCAAACTAAGTGGCAAGGAAGCTGTGCTAAGGTGTGCTTCTGCAACATGACAATGCCCGCCCCCACACTAGCCGAGAGACCACCGCTGCCACTGATCAAATGATATTCAAGGTGCTTCCCCACCCACCATACTCTTCCAACTTGGCACCAAGTGATCATCACCTGTTTGGGAACATGAATAAACCTCTGGACACAGCTGTCAAGGCGCGGGTACGCAGCACTCCGAAGGAATGGTTTCAGGAAGGTCTGGAGAGACTGACACATCGATGGCAAAAGTGCATAACGTTACAAAGAGATTATGTTGAGAAGGTGGGCATAACAACTGATGTGTAATGTATATATTTCAATTGGGTAGAAAAAATAAAGTGTAAAACAATATACAGGGTCCTTCATATAAAGTAAGAACGGCAAGCGGCAGTTTTGTTATTCGCTGCTGCGGTGGCCTTGGCCGAGCTTGTGGCGCGCCATTGCCCCCTGCTTTACTATTGAAAGCGCGCGCATAGTAGGCTACACACGAGGGCTGTTTTTTTTTCAAGTTCCGATGGACTATAAAAATAACAGATTGACATACCAAACTGATTTTACTACTAAATGTTTGCTTGTTTTATTATTATGTCTCAACATAATCGCCAAAACGATTGAAACATTAGTCGTATCGTTACACCAGCTTTTCAATGCCCTTGGCAAAATATTCTGCCGCCACTAAGGTGAGTTCGTCTAAACAGTCTCCTGAAGTTTTCCCTTTTTGACGAGGCATTGCCGCCCAACCATACCTTCGATGCTCGAAACAAGTGAAAATCATTCATTGCTGGTTTGGACTAAGCGGCAGATGGTCCAAAACTTCACACTTAAATTTTTTGTAAAAGTCTATCGTAACGTTGGCACAGTGTGGTCGTGAATAATGTTCACCTTTTACTATATATGGAAGACCCTGTAGTACGCCCCTCGTATATATCTAAATCACATGAAATATATTTGAGGTTATTATTTACATATTCCAGTAATTAGAATTATTTTGTCTTGGCAGATTGAAAGTTACAATATCAATTAGTGGGAGTCCTGCATGCTATTAGAGTCAGTACTGTAACCAAGGTCACGAGACAAATTAAACACACTCCAAAGTCAATGGGTCTGATGACCAACGTATCCCAAGCCCCTAAAGTGAATTAATAACAACAGCAAATGAAAATGAAAATCCACAGCCTGCTTCCAGTCGACCGACCGGGTCAGGGAATGAAGTGAATGAAGCCCCCATCTAGCGGCGAGGATATGAACTGTGCCGGCAGCCGAAGCACTCTCATGGGGAAATGATTAAATGAATGACAGATGAAATGAAATGACAGGGGAGAGTGTTGCTGGAATGAAATTCGTGACAGGGAAAACCGGAGTACCCGGAGAAAAATCTGTCTGCCCCCGCTTTGTCCAGCACAAATCTTACATGGAGTGACCGGGATTTGAACCACGGACCTAGCGGTGAGAGGCCGCCTAAGCCACGGAGGCTCAACAACAGCAAGGGTAGGTCAATAATAACAGAAGCTTTCAGACGACACAAAAGATTCTCGGATATTGTTAAAGGGTGCATTAGGAACTCACTATGTATTTGTTTTGTTAATAAATTTCTTGAAAAGTATGTCAGAGACAGACAATCATAGCATTGTTTTAATTTATTACACACCAGGATACATGACGTTCCAATTCGTTCCACAACTCTCCATGACAACCCGCAGAATGAATGTGTCATAAACCATAGGTACTTACTTACTCGTTTGTTTCATATGTGAAAGAAGAATACTGTAGTTGTTGTTTAATTTGATGGGCTTAGCTATCGTGCTGGATGGTTGGTTCCTCAGTTTTGGGGCTGCGACAACGCGGTTTGTAGCCCCGTGTACTTTGGGTGTGTGTAGAATCTGTCTGATAACCGGTGTTAATTGTGATGGCTGTATTAGTGTGTGCTATCTGTTTTTAATTCAAGTAAGGACTGCAAACATTCCATTTTCAAGTAGTTCCAACTTTTGCTATCAAACGCCACTATCAAAGATCAACTAGTTCTGAACTGTGTTACTAGATGCCACCGCAGTCGGCTTCTGGCGACGAACGTTGGAACCTACGAGCGTTAGTCAAACATAACCTATCTATCGATCTATCGTATGGCTTTTAGTGCCGGGAGTGTCCGAGGACATGTTCGGCTCGCCTGAGACTGTAGCTGCTTTCAACGGACACCGTTATTAGGGTGAGCTACAAGCTCCGTTCAATTTCAAGTAGTTCCGACTTTCGCTACCAGATATCAATGATACCTAATGGTGAACGTTGGAACTTTGATAGAGCGTTCTGACGAAATCTAACCTAACAATTTAGCTTTACACAAGTTTAGTCTGTGAAAGGATCTTTTACATGCCATAAATCTATGACATGGGACCTCCGGCTTTACTTCCCCTCCGAAGGAAGGCATACTGAAGGATTTTTACGCTCTTAAAAAATCCGACGACTTCAGCCAGGTTTGAACCCGCTACCTTGGCCACAGCAGTTCAGCATGCTACCAACTACACCACCGAAGCTGAAAAAACCTAGAATTTGCTTCACACAGGCGTAATTAGTGGAAGTTTCTTTATTTTGCCAAAAATCTATGACATGGGACCGCCGGCTTTACTTCCCCTCCGAAGGAAGGCATACTGAGGAGTTTTTAACCTTCTTAAAAATCCAAGAACTTCAGCCGGGTTTGAACCCGCGATCTTGGGCGTAGAAGCTCAGCATGCTACCAACTACGCCACCGAAGCCGTCAGATGTCGTGCTAATTTTTCCTCGTGTGCCTGGGTGAGTGTAGATGTAGTGTAATAATCTGTTTTATTGTGGTGTCTATAGTAGTGTGTGTGTGTGTTTGTAATTCAAGTGAGGATTGGGAAGGAGACGGCCGTTGCCTTGAGTAGTAGTGGGAAACCTTTCAAAACTACTTCCGTGGTGGCTGAGTTGGGAATCGAACCCATCTCGTCTCAGTATTGGCTCACAAGGCTGAGTGTGCCCCATTCTAGCCCTCATACCAGAATTAAATTTCTTGGCAGAGCCGGGTTTCAAACCCGGACCACCAGGGCAACAGTCAAGAATGCTAGCTGCTATACCAAGAGATGGACAAGGAAGAAGAATAGATTTACAGTGCTTGTTTTCTGGGGGGTGCGCAGTTGTATGCCGCACCAGCGTCTCTTCTTTCTCTTCCTAAAGAGCGAAGTATTGTGAGAAAATTAACGGAAAATTCACCGTTGCGAATAAAGTAGAACCTCATATCAGGGGCGGACTGAAGTGGGAGAGGCTGGTGTCCACATCCCCCGCCCCTGTTGGACAACATTTAAAACAAGTAGTTCCGTGAAAAACTATACAGCCTATTTTCACATATCCTACTCATATTAATTGCCTCTATCAACATACAAAATTTCAGTTTGATTGCTGTGTTAGATTCGTAGATACTGAGAACCGTCTAAATATTGCAGATGGTAGCCAGGTTGGATTTTTATTTATGTACTATTATACGACGAATATTGTGTTCGTGTGATTTTCAGACTTCAATCGCATTATTAGGACACAAGAAGTGAAAACGAGATTTTAAAATTTCGCACAGCTCCCATCTTGTGGTTATGAAAACAATTGAAATAAATTAGATACCAGTGGATTAACATTTGTATAAGCATTAACGTGCAAAAATTCACAGCACTCAGATAGTTAAATCGCGAGAAACGCCCATTTAAATATTTATTGTTCGCATCACCGCCATGTTGGATTTGTGCTCACCAGGTTACTGAAAGTCATGTAGGTGATCTTATGTTCATAGCCTCTATGAACATAAAAGTTTGATTCCTGGAAAGGATTCTTAGATATTGAGAACCGTCAAAATATTTCGGATGCTCGCCATTTTGGATTGATATATGTATAGGCCATAGTGTTATGTACCATTAAAGGAAAATTATTGCGTAGCTTCATTATTCAAACTTTCACTTCGATCGCATGATTACGACACAAGAATAAAACTTAATTTTAAAATTTCGCGCAGCCGCCATCTTCAGTTTATGTAAACAATTGAACTAAATTAGATGCCAGTGAATGACAATATGTATAATCATTTACTGTACCACATTTCAATGCGCTCATACGATTAAATCACGAGAAAAATGTATTAGAATGTTTCAACTTCGCTTGGCCGCCATGTTCGTTTCGTAGTTAACAGATTTTTGAAGGTTACATGGATAAACATATACTAGTGCTCTTTATCACCGTACAAAATTTCAGGTTGATATCATAAATAGTTTCGGAGATATTGAATGCCTGTGAAATATTTCGCACAGCCGGCATTTTGAGGTTATGCAAACAATTGAACGAAGTTAGATGTCGGCGCATTACAATGTATATAAACATATACTGTGCCAAGTTTCATTGCGTTTGGTTGGTTAAATCGCGAGAAACGTCCATTTAAAAGTCGCAACTTCGCTTGGCCGCCATGTTGGTTTTGTAGTTACCAGGTTTTCAAAGGTCACATAAGTGAATTTCTACTAGTTCCCTCTATCGCCATACAAAATTCCAGGGTGATATCGGTAATAGTTTCGGAGATATTGAATTCTGGTGAAATATTTCGCACAGCCGCCATGTTGGATTGGTGAGACGTAACAAAATTGGAAGGGCACGGTCGGAGTCGCCCGGAATAGAGCTATGAACTTACCGAGTTTCATTGAAATCTCTCCAACAATTTAGATTTTATTAGGGGGGGGACACACACACGAATCACACACACACACGCACACACACATGGACAAAAGGTGATCTCATAAGCCTATTTTTTCAAAATTGAAAGTAGGCTAAAAATGGATAATAGTTTAAGAAATCCTTTTATAACCTGTATTAAAAACCTGGAAATAAATCATTCAATTACTCAGTCATTCACTAATAACATTTATTGTTACAGTAGAGTCCCGCTCAACCGACCTTCGCTTATACGACACTCCTTGTTAACCGACATTGTTCCCTTACTGAATTGCATTCCTGGTTGTGAGGACGCTACGACTCCAGATGTGAGTAATTGGTGTGCATAAGATCAGCTGTTTGAACTATTTGACCCTGATGTTATTGATTTCGTTAATGCTTATGAAATTGAGCATGACAAAGAAGAAGAACGAGGTATTGCAGAACAAAAGGATAAAGCGATGTCTCACACTGAAGGATTAAGTGCATTGGATGTGGCATTAACGTTCTTGGAGCAGCAGACGAAGACAAACGCAACGGAGGTGTTGATTTTTTGTCGATGGTGATATCTCGCAGCAAGGAAACGTGAATCAGTAGGATAGCAGACATTGTTGATAAGTTATTTTCTTAAGCCATTGGGAATGTTTTTGTTCAATACTACATGTACTGCTCGAGTCCAAGCTCTATGAACTTGCGGGGTGAGGAGAAAGAGCAGGGAAGGGTCGGGCGTGAAGAGAAGATCTGTCAACAGCCCACCGTGATATATGGTATGTCTTTCTATTCCAATACTGCTAATATTCGGCCTTTGCTCAAACCACTGTGGTGTTAGGAATGACTGAGTGAGTCACCGACCAATGTATTTGGTTCCGTACTATGCATGGACCGAGAAACCTCATCAATTGTCAACACCACTAATCATAGTCCGCGATGCACATTCCTCTCAGGTTCACGCAGCTTAGACTCAAGCAGTACAATTGAATAGATAATTCAGTAAACTGAATACCGTAAAACATGCCATTGTTGTAGTATTACAGTATAGCCTACTTACTTGTTTTATTTCATTTTCAAAGTTATTCTGCATTATCCGAATTGTTCGGTGATCCGATGTACTCCAGGTACAGTTTAGGTCGGATAATCGAGAATCTACTGTACTCCAAAATATCACAAAAACAATCAGCCAAATTGATTATAACTCAATAATTAGGCCTAATGTTTTCAATTTTTTTCTGGAGGAGACCCGCTGGCCCCCTCCCAATAATCTTGAGGTAATTCCGCCCCAACGACAGACCAGACACTCTGTCTGTTTCAGAGTGCTATTGTCTTAAAAAATATAACCCCAGGAAGGGTATGACATTCCTTTCACTTAATTCCACCACTCTATCATCTTATCTGACAAGCTCACTCGGGCAAATCCTGTTCTTTTCCGACCTCGACATTAGAGTATCCGAAGTCTAGGGTGTTTTTCATTTCTCTGGTTTGCTTGACCCTTGTTTCATCTTTCCTGATGCCTTAATTCTTCAAGCTATCAGACCTCTTGTTTTCTAACATGGTACATCCTGCCTTCTGCACAAAGTGGTGTATTTTATGGAATACGCGGTAAGACAGAGTTAGCGTCTGCTACTTTTGCATTAATTCATTCCTTCCTTTTTCGCAAACACCAACAGCGATTTCTTACTTTTTCGATTATTTGTGCACCTTGCTCACTTCGTTTGTAAGTCTGTTATAGATATATATCTTCCATGATCAACCTAGCGGCATCTAGCAGCTAACCACTGAAGTTCTTCAACATTTTCACTCTCAAGAGGACTTCCTTACAAGTAAAGCCACCAGATGTCGTCGTCATAGTCAGCTAACATCACCATGCTGAAGAGGACTTCTTCTCCCTACCATCCACCAGGCTTCGCTTTAGACGCCTGCTATCAACTACTTGAAGACCACTTCATCAAGATACTTAATTTTTGTAATGTTTGTAATTCTTATGTATGTTCCTTTGTCTGTTTCCCCCACCCTCCTCCCTCTTTGGTACCTTCGTGCCTCGTTGAGCGGTTCTCACTTGTGTGTCAGACGTTAAATCTTAAGTTGGAGCCTAACTAAGGCTTGTCTCCTGTCCATGTGAGACATGTTTTAAATATCTACGCCATGATGTGGATTTAAGCTAACAGTCGCCTGGATCGCCTACTCTTCAGAACTGAGCTAAGTACAACTTCAATGGTTTTCACCGCATTTTAATTGGTTTTAAACAGCTAAATGCTTTTAATTCTTGTTTTATAGACAGTGTGAAATTGCTAAATGCAGTGCAATAACTACCTTCGAGGGATTTTTCAAGTCATGCTCTAACTATCTAAGCTGACTTTCCACTTAAAAATTAGTGCTTCTTGCACAAATTAACTGAGAATGAGTTCTCACACCGCGGGATTCATATTAAACGAAATACTGTCAGTAAAAACTTAGCTTTTTCTCCGTGGGACCTATTGCCCAATTCAACTGTTATCGTAACTCCAGAACTTTTGACATCGAACTATCTTTCAACAAGTAAAATAGCCTAGCATTTCTTCAAATATGGGAATAAATTTTCCTCACTGAGAAATGTATATTGCATAAACCTCTAATCAACATAATTTGTCTTCCTTCGTTGGAGATTTTCCGCTGCATTCAACTCTAACCTACAGAATTTACGACGCAATAAACTCTCTCAAGCTAAAATTCAACTAGTGGTTTACATAATTGCAAAAACGTTTCTCCTTGTGAACTTTCTGTGCTACAATAGTGAACTTTTCAAATACACCAATAGACTATAGTGAAAACAGTGCCCGTTAGACCACCAACCGCATCGCGTTTGTGAGCAATAAATACGGCCGAGAACTTTCACCTGAAGTTCCCATTACCTCCTTCCCAAAAACCTTTACTAACAAATTAGGTTAATTTTTAAACTTAGGTCCTTTTCAATGAGGTGTCACCTCTCAGCAGTTGCCCTCCCAACATTGTTTCATATCTCATAAGTAATTTCTGTATAACTCGTGTCTAGCACACATTTAAAACCTCCTTGGTTTTCCTTTATAACTAAGGAATTTAATTCTTTCTACTCACAACTGAGTTATTTAACTATCTTCTCCAGGTTTCACGAAAGGGTAACTTGCCCTATTTTTCCTCGTGATCCCTGTATAAACATAAGAAGTTATAGAAACTTCTTCTTAATTTCTTTTTCTTTTGTTATAATTCCGAATGTGTTATTTGTTCTTACTTTCAAGATTTCCATATAGGAATTCTTAAAGTGCCCACATTGTACCTTATTTATTGTTAAAGCTTAATTGCGTTAATTGTTTTTAAACTTCGAATTTGTTAATCTTAGCACCATTTTTTAAAATGTTATGCAGATTTTAGTGCTTATAAGAGGTTTCAAACCTAAAAATTGTTAATTGCCGAGTGCAAACTTCAACATTCTAGAGGTCTGAGACTTAAAAGGTTAAAACCTAAATTGTACCTTTTATGTTTGTCAAAATTATTATATCTCCACGCATTGTTAAATAAATCAGATTATATTTTTTCGTTCTTGTCTTTGAATAACGATTAGGCAGGGCCCCTTTTTCAAAGCATCTTTTAGCTGATATAGCTAATTCTAATGAGCCAGTAAGGCAAGTAAAGCTAGCTCCGCAAGCTTCCTGCTTGTTGAGATTCTCTCTATAACTTGTGGTTCGTTTTCAAAATTCAAGTTTTTCTTCTGGTCTAAGCTTTTAGTCGGCACTTTGCTGGGTAAAAGCTTAGCTATTCTTAAATGTAACTATTGTTTTTCTTACCTAAATTCTCTAAGAAAACAACAAAATTATCCCCAAAAACATAACTGCTTCATCGCTACCCTTTCTGGGAACACTCGGCCATTCTCGGGAAATCCTACAGTTCCACGAACTAAAATCATCACGGCAAATTCAAATTATTTGCGCCTTTCAAAACATTCTTTTAAACTTAACTCCTTTGAAAGGATATACAGTAAATCTGTCATTCTTTGTCTTGCCAAATATAGGCTGGGAAGGGAAAGGACGATCGCCGCTTGCTTGCAAATAGCCCAAACTCCAGCCGAATTTCCCGTTAGCTGTGACCAAGTCCATACCCACTTTAGGTATCCCGCAGGCTCACGCAGTGAAAATGGTGATTAAACGTTTACATTAGTATAAGTTTATGAGTTATATTGGACTCTCGTCCCATCTATTCATACTTTTTCTCCATTCCGAAACGCACTTCTTTCCTTTCTTTTTTTTTTCATGATCTTCCCTTAGGGAGGGTTATTCCTTACCTACCCACAAAGCCCTAAAGTAGGCACGGTGTATGTAGCCTTTCAAATATGCTGCTCCCTGAATAGTGCTACACCCTCAAGTGCTTCCTAATGGTGAGTTTGGGAGTTGATGACCGCTATGAATTCCTGAACTGGTCCGTATTCCCCTCTTTCGATTGCCTTTGGACCTTGCCATCTTTCTCTTTCCTGTCATGGCTAGGGACAGGATTTTTAGGTTTTAAAAATTGTCATTTAAGGTTTTCGAAAACATAAAATAAGTTCTTTTAAGGTTTATAATTGGTAGAATAGGTTTTTTAACAGGTTTTAATGTTTAGGCTAAAGTGTAGCAAAAGTTGACATAAACTGCGCAGAGCTTAAACTTAATGCCTAATTGTTAGTAGAGAGTCTGATTGCAACGCGAGTCTAAATATTTACATAATGATACATCTTTTATCAAAATAACGCCGTGAACTTCATACTGTACTTTTAAGCAATAGGTCTATTGTATCTCCTAAAATGTGTTAGTTAATCAAATTCAATGAAACCGAGGATGTCAGAGGTGATTTTCACATTCTAGCCGGTTTAATTAACTTTATTAATTTAGAATATAGGGAACTTGAAAGCAGTAAGAGATTTATCAAGTGATCACGTGGTATCAGTAGCACTGCAGAGATAATCAAGCTTGAAGGCATGTGTGAATTGCCTTTGAATATGGGAACCTGGTGCTCTCAATGTGCTCATTATGCCTCCTAACATAAGGAAAGATTTGATTTTGGGTGCGCTTTTTATCTAAGCATTTGTTTTTAATATTATTTGCACCGTACCGAACTAGTATGTCGGCAGTGGGTGCAATGTTTGTTTGGAATTTGTTGTTTTAATATGCTATATATAATTTACCGAGGGGCAAGATGTTGATTTGTGTTTTAATTGCGTCAGCAGCAGCTTCAGTAATTTAATAGTTGATAATATATAAAATAGTTGAAATTGTTAAAGTTAATTTACTATTGAAGAAGAAAGACCTCGTAGTAGGTTGGTTCTTGGTCGTATGAAATACTAGCTGAAGTACCCGTGCTTCGCTACGCGTCATAAATAAATTAAAATGTGAAAATGACAGTTAAAACAGCGGATAGGCGAGGTGCTGCGCAGAGGGAGATTAAGGATGGAATATTTTGTCCAACCACACCGCTCGGCGTTGACCATGTTTTATAGCACAAATTTAGGTTTTACTCACTAACCGTTGGAGATACCTTTCGGATAGAAAATGTAATTTTAAACCTCGTATACCGGGATGCCATCAAAAGTTTGCTATTTCTTAGCGTTCTATTTTTATTTGAAATGGAAATCTGAAAGTTTGAAACCAAAGGGTGTAGTGACGTCACTAAAATAGTCGCCATCTTTAAATAGTGTGAAGTATTGAAATCAAAAGTAGCCTATATGTTAGCCAGGTAAATCAGCTACTTCCATGTAAAATTCATGTAAATTGGACCAGTGGTACTTGCGTGATTGAGTAATACACAGACACACACCATCTCATGTTTAGCCTCGCTTCGCTCGCGTCATAGTCGTGTCATATTGTTATTCAATGAAATGCAGGTTTAACCCCGTTAACACCCCTTTAGAACCTGAATACCCAAAAATCCCTCCTTAGTTGATGTTTTCGACACACAACAAACATATCCCCAAAATATCATTCTTCTAACTTTAATAGTTTTGGTTGGTCGATGAGAGTGAACATCCAAAAATCCTTCCTTAGTGGACATTTTTCTTCCAGAATTTCACCCCACCCCATAGGCCCCTTAAATTGCAGTTTTGAAAAAATGGTCGAACACCTATTTATTTATTTATTTATTTATTTATTTATTTATTTATTTATTTATTTATTTATTTATTTATTTATTTATTTATTTATTTATTTATTTTTAAGCTGATTGATTTCCTCCGAGTTTCGAACTCCTCGCCTATGTCGTTTAAGAGATACACGCTCCGTTAGGAATCTTTCAACCCCCACTTTTCATCCCTTTCATCTCATAATATACACTACATCGAAAAAACATTAGACATGTGTCAGCTTATTTTAAATTATTAGTATATGTGCCAAGTATCACATTCCCAAATGAAACCACTCGTAAGATATTGTTATTCAATGAAATGCACGTTTACCCCCTTAACACCTCTTTAGAACCTGAATATCCAAAACTCTTTCCTTAGTGGACGTTTTCGACATACAACGAACATATCCCCAAAATTTCATGTTACTAACTTCAATAATTTTGGCTGGTTGATGATGAGTGAGTGAGTCAGTCAGGACATTTTCTTTCATTTATTTTTGATAACTTCACCCCTCCCCATGAACCTCTTAAATTGGATTTATGAAACAAACGGTCGAACACCTATTTACTTATTTAAAGCTGTTTTCCCTTGAGTTTGTTGAGTGAGCAAGTGAGTCAATCAGTTAGGACACTTTCATTCCTGTTTTCCCCCCATAATTTCACCCCTCTCCAAGGGCCCCTTAAATTGGATTTATGAAAAAACGGTCGAACACCTATTTACTTGTATTTTAAGCTGTTTATTTTCCGCCGAATTTCAAATTTCTCGCCTATGTCGTTTCAAAGATACACGCTCCGTTAAGAATCCCTCAACACCCAATTTTCACCCCTTTCACCTCATAATATACACCACATCGATAAACCCTTAGACATATGTCTGATTATTTTTAATGATTAGTTTATATACCGAGTATCACGTCCCCAAAGAAACAACTCATGAGATATCTTTATTCAATGAAATGCACGATTACCCCCTTAACACATCTTTAACACCCGAATAAACAAAAATCATTCCTTAGTTGACGTTTTCGACATACAGCGAACATATTCCCAAAATTTCATGTTTCCAACTTGAATAGTTTTCGCTGGGCGTGATGAGTGAGTGAGTCAGACAGGACATTTTCTTTCAATTATTTTTACCAGAATTTCACCCCTCCCCATGGGCCCCTTAAATTGGATTGATGAAAAAACAATTGAACACCTATTAACTTATTTTAAGCTGTCTTTTTCCCCTGAGTTTGATGAGTGAGTGAATTAGTCAGTCAGTTAGGACACTTTCTCTACTTTCTTCCCCCAGAATTTCACCCCACCCCATTGGCCCCTTAAATTAATTTATGAAAATACGGTCGAACACCGATTTACTTTCTTTTTAAGCAGATTTTTCTTTCGCTGAGTTTCAAATTTCTCGCCTATGTCGTTTAAGAGATAGGCCTACACGCTCCGTTAGGAAACCTTCAACCACCACTTTTCACCCCTTTCACCTCATAATAATACACCACATCGAAAAACCCTTAGACACATGTCTTTATTTTTAATGATTAGTTTATATGCCGAGTATCACGTCCACAAATGAAACCTCTCGTGAGATATTGTTATTCAATGAAATGCAGGTTTAAACCCCTTAAGACCCCTTTAGAACCTGAATATCCCAAAATCCTCCCTTAGTGTACGGTTTTGACATACAACGAACATATCCCCGAAATGCCATGTTTCCAACTTCAATATTTTGGGCTGGGCGATGATGAGTGAGTGAATGAGTCAGGTCATTTTCTTTCAATTTTTTTTCTCTGGAATTTCACCCCTCCCGATGAACCCCTTCATTTGATTGATCAATAAAACCTGTCGAAAAGCTATTTACGTACTTTAAAGCAGTTTTTTCCGTGAGTTTGATGAGTGAGTCAGTCAGTCAATCAGTTAGGACACTTTCTTTCCTGTTTCCCCCCCCCCAAAAAAAAAAAATTCACCCCTCCCCATGGGCCCCTTAAATTGGATTTATGAAAAAACGGTCAAACACATATTTACTTATTTTTTATTTTTATTTTTTTCCGCTGAGTTTCAAACGTTTCGCCTATGTCGTTTAAGAGATACACGCTCCGTTTGGAATCTTTCAATCCCCACTTTTCACCCCTTTCACCGCATAATATATACCAGGTCGAAAAAACCTCATTCACGTATCTTCTTACTTTTTAATGATGAGTTTATATTCCGTGTATCACATCCCCCAATGAAACCAATCGGGAGATGTTGTTATTCAATGAAATGCAGGTTTAACCCCCTTAAGCCCCCTTTAGATCCTGCATATCCGAAAATCCTCCCTTAGTAGACGGTTTTGACATACAATGAACATATCCCCAAACTGTCATGTTTCTAACTTCAATAATTTTGGCTGGGCGATGATGAGTAAGGGAGTGAGTGAGTCAGGATATTTTCTTTCAATTTTCTTTTTTCAGAATTTCACCCCTCCCCATGAACCCCTTAAATTTGATTTATGAAAAAAACTGTCGAACAGCTATTTACTTACTTTAAAGCAGTTTTTCCCCTGAGTTTGATGAGTGAATCAGACAGTCAATCAGTTAGGACACTTTCTTTCCTGTCCCACCCCCCCACCCCCCAAAAATATCACCCCTCCCCATGGGCCCCTTAAATTGGATTTATAAAAAACGGTCAAACACATATTTACTCCTTTTTTATGTTGATTTTTTTCGCTGAGTTTCAAACTCCTCGCCTATATCGTTTAAGGGATACACGCTCCGTTAGGATTCTTTCAATCCCCACTTTTCACCCCTTTCACCTCATAATATACACCACATTGAAAAACCCTCAGACACGTGTCTTCTTATTAGCCTACTTTTCACATTTTGCAAAAATGAGGAAAAAGTAGACTTATGAGATCGGGCAAATGTGTGTCTGTCTGTATGTCTATCCTTCTGTCTGTCGGTCTGTCTGGCTGTGTGTGTGTCTTCCCCCCCCCCCCTATCAACTACTAAACGGCTGAAGAAATCGAAGCAAAACTTGGTAGGAGTAAATATCTATACCTGAATATCTCACGGCCATATTTGAAAATGATGTCAGTGCTACCAACTGCTGAAAAATCGCAATTGAAATTTGAGCTCCATGTTGGATATCTTGGAAGGTATGAATGGGAACCTTCTCAAAATTGGCACACGTATAGATAATAATATTGCAGTTTAATTTCCAGGAGGCCATTCATGGCAGTGTTGCCAAAATGATTCTAAACCTGCTGGTAAGTCCAAATTTTAAGTGCATATAACTTCTACACTAGCAATTGGATTTCAACCAAATTTCGAATGTGCTATGTGTACATAAACATATATGACTGGGCGTATTCTTAAGAGCCACCAGGGCTTCCAACTGTTAATAAATGCTCTCAATTTTTTTAAACCAAATACCCATATATCAGAAAGTATGCAAGCCGACAGCTTGAAACTATGCACACGTTTAGTACCTGACATTCTATATTAATTTGGAGTAACTTATATACCTCAGTGCTACCAACGTGATTCTAGGCCTGCTGAGAGGTCCAAATTCAAATACATATGACTTCTATACTATCATTTGGATTTCAACCAAATTTCGTGTGTGCTATGTGTACTATAACAGATATGGCTATGCCGATTCTTAAGAGTAACCAGGGCTGCCAACTGTTAATAAATACTGTCTCTATTTTTTTACCTTAATATCAATATATCAGAAAGTATGCAAGCCAATAGCTCTAAAATTTTGCACACGTATAGTACCAGGCATTCTAGATTAATTTGGAGTAACTAATATAGGCCTACGCCAGTGCTGCCAACATGATTCTAAGCCTGCTGATAGGTCCAATTTTAAAATGATTGTAACTTCTATACTAACTAATGGATTTCATTCAAAATTGAGACAACAATAGATCATATTATTTCAGATTATTTCTGAAAATTACATGTATGTCATTGTTGCCAACATGATTTTTCGCGCGCTGTTAGATCCAATGTTTAACTGCATGTAACGCCCATGCTATCCATTGGACTTCAACCAAATTTTGTATTCTGTACCTTAAGAGATGGAACTAAGAATATATTCAGTCACCAGGGCTGCCAACTGTAGTTCTCTATTAGGCTACATTATGCCAGGTGTACAGTATTTCGAACTAATTAGAAATTTCGATATTGCCAACCTAATTTCGTCATTATTCTAGATTGATCCTTATAGATTAATCATTGGCATGAATCTTAAATTTTAAGAAAAGTAGGCTCTTTAGTTCGTCACGGAACTTCTTGTTTTTAATGATGAGTTTATATGCCGAGTATCACATCCCCCAATGAAACCAATCGGGTGATATTGCTATTCAATGGAATGCAGGTCTACCCCCTTAACACCCCTTTAGAACCTGAATATCCGAAAATCCTCTCTTAGTGGGCATTTGCGGCCCTTGAGGAAGCTACACACCTAATTTCATTCCAATTTGTTCGTTGGTTTCTGAGATTTCGTGATGAATGAATGAGTGAGTGAGTGAGTGGTATTTGACAAATATATATAAGATAGTGTCAAGTCTTTGTTATGCTAAACTCGGTTGACAGTGCTGTGTGAGCAGTTGAGTAAAGATCCTCATTTTCTATACCGGTAGTGCAGAGTGCAACTGGCATCCAGTCGGCCGTGTCTCGACTTGAGCTATGTTGCCATGGAAACTATCTGCCTTGCCATTCCTTCATGAGTATACTGTATTTTATGATTTGATTAGCCTGTGCTTGAGTGCAAAAGGGCCGAAATCAGAAGAATGAGAAAGACTATCGAAAATTCATGTCGCCAGCGGTTCCTTCTGGGTCTTAAACTATGTGCATGCAAAATTTGGTTGAGATTGGTGGAACGGTGTGGATTTGTATACGGAACAGACCCACCCACCCACATACATACATACATACATACAGACTTTCACTTTTATATACAAGATTAAAGACTGCACAATTTACAAATATGGGAGTCGTCTGGGTCATGGGAATGCTTGGTGCTACACAGTTTATGGTGGTACCACCATCGAGTTAACAAAGTGTCGCAGAACATGGACAGACAGCCAAGACCTTCTTCACATTGTTAACTCGATGATGGTACAGGTGTACCACCATAAACTGTGTGACACTGAGTACTTTCATGACCCAGACGACTCCTGTATATGACTGTAAATTGTGCGGTATGCCCTGCAGCCGATACCACGTGATCACTTGTAAAGATCGGGGATCATCCATTGTGATCTTTTGTGAAAGGTGATAGTGACTATTGAGGTTTGTAATCTAAGCACAATTTGTGCACTGTATCTTCAATAATAATAATAATAATAATAATAATAATAATAATAATAATAATAATAATAATATCGTATGGCCTCGGTTGCCGGGTGCAACCTTTGTAATATGACACCCAGAGGTTAGCTTGCATGTCGAATTTCGTTGTTCCTTGAATCACTATGAAAGTCAAGGAGGTTAGATATATAAGCTCCTTGAACACTATAGCGCTTTCTAGTAGAGAAATGAGGAACTTTGTGTTGGCGGAAACTCCCGAGATTAATTTTGCCATTATGAACACGGCCTACTGAATTCAAATGGGTTCTTTGACATGCCAAAATCGTACTACATGCGTGTCGTATTTTTGCCGCCTTTCAAAAATCACTTACCTCGGCCAGGAGCGAACCTGCAATCTTGGGGTTAGTAGACCGACACGCTATACACTCACCCACCGTGCAAGCAATAATAATAATAATAATAATAATAATAATAATAATAATAATAATAATAATAATGAGATTGCTTAGCATTCGCTGATGATATAGCTCTCGTGACAGAAGATTTCGAAAGTGCAACAGAACAGGTCAATATATTGAAGGAAGTAGCAGAACAAACATGATTACAAATTTCCTTTCAATAGACAGAAGTAATGTCGAACATCAATGATGGTACGGCTCAACTAAACACCAAATAAGGAACGATAAACCGTGTTAATAAATTTAAATATTTTGGGGAATGGATCCAGCAAAATGGCCTTGACAATGAAGCCATAGAAGCAAGAATCGTGAAAATGGAAGCCGCTTTCCAAACCACCCGCAACATATAACAAAAAGTGATTTTCCCTGAACACAAAAATTCGTCACTACATCACTGTCATCAAACCAGTACCGCTATATGCATCTCAATGCTATCCGAGAAACGTTTGCTCGCGAATTTAGGGAGAAAAGAAAGAAAGAAAGAAAGAAAGAAAGAAAGAAAGAAAGAAAGAAAGAAATATCCTACACATGATACTTGGCCCGGACTACAAAAATGGCATCTACCTCAGAAAATCCAAGCAAGAAATATACTCTGAGATTGAGACGTTTACAGACACAATGCGAAAACGCAGAGTTTGCTTCTATGGTCATATACTGTACGACGGATGATCTACTCCCGATGGACGAAACGTATCTTCACTATCTTTGACTCAAAACCAAAAACGACAATGCCATGGTACTTTGACGTACAGAAAGATCTTAAAGAAATGGGGATACGAGCATAAGATGCACAAGACCGAAATATTTAGAGAGCAGCCATCAAGACGTTTGGGACTTTCCGGGTCGAAAAACGGACAACTGGTGCGAAATGGACAGAAGAACATCGTGCTAAACACAGTGAGCTCATGAAGGCAATGTGGATCAAGCGAAAAATGAGCAAATGCCAGAAGGTAAAATGAGGCTTATCGTGGTCCCTAGTTGGCCGATTAGCGAAATTGAATGAATTAATGAATAATAATAATAACAATAATAATAACCCCAGCTACCGTGGTGTAGGTTTTCCAAGTTAGAGCCATTTAGGTGATACGCATTTTCCTAAATTTCCAAGCAGTTGGTTGTAGCAATATTTCAGCATGTATAGTGTGCGGCCAGTGAGCAGTGTACTCTAAAAATGAGCCAGTTTTGACTAATGACCGTTACCTTTCAGTTGTGCGTTGTGTTGTGTTTTCTAAATATCTTCACCTTGTTACGAAATGTGCGTACATCATTCCAACACTGACATATAATAATCAATTGACCCATGTCATTTCAGCAAAGATGTCACGCTGTCACTGATTTGTGGCTACACCCACTGCCATATCAAACTAACGCGACGACAAGGTCATTCCGGGTCAACATTGCAAGAAACGGAAATGGGAATATCTGCAGATGTGACAGGTTTAATATGTGAGACTCTCATACAATGGCATTCTTATACAATCACTGTGATATGGAGAGTGTCATTTATAGATGAGTTGAAATATTGTTCATAAATTGCTGCAGTTAAATATTATTCACGCATCGATGCTCTTCATAAACTTTCCCCTGTCACCTTAAATCCTTATGGGTTCTACACTTGTGGGACTTTGAGTGGCAAACACTGAGCTCCAAGCGTCTCTCACTCTTCCAGTACCATCTTTTTTTTTCATTGATCTATTATGGTCAATTCTTGATTCTCCCGATCCAGATGGTACTAGGGTATCTTACTCTTTTTAGTTGCTCATTTCCATTTATCTGTTTTCCACTAATCTATAAAATGACACTCTCCACGTCACAATAATTGCATAAGAATGCCATTGTATGAGAGTCTCACATATTAAACCTGTCACATCTGCAGATATTCCTGTTTCCGTTTCTTACATTGTTTACCCGGAATGACCCTGTTGTCATATTGAGCTGAAATTTAGCTTACTATAGCACGTATAACAAGACCTCATTCCCATGTAAGGAAATTTCAATAATAAAAAAATCAATTTTTGTTGTTAACATTAGATCCACGAGAGAATTAAATTTATTAACATATTGTTCTGAAAAACATAAATACTGAACAAAGCAACCTAGATTAATTTCCTTACATAAATTTTAGCTTGTATATACTGTAGAAAAACAAGATGTTCAGTAAAGAACATATAGCCTACTTTCTCCTAAATGAATGGGTATTGTTATAACTCTTTGTCCTTTTCAAGGGGTATGATTGAATGTTGGTTGTAGTAGCTTGTTGAAATACAACGTGCTATAGGGATATTAAACATGAATATGAGGTGCCCTTTGCTAGTGCTACCTCTGTACCAAATTTCGTTCAATTCGGTTTCACCGTGTTTGAATTGATAGGAGGAATCGATTTGCACACATACTTGGCCACCATCTGCAAACTATTGGGCTGATGTTCTTGCAGTTTGGTCAGAATATGTTTCCCACATAAAGATATGGTGTTGCAAAATTTGGTAGAGACTAGATTATTAGGTTGGTCGTAATTACATTTTAGCTTTTAACATTTGGGTGGCCGCGATTACGTTTCCGTCAATATAGCGGTGATATAAAAAATGACACTGAGGTGCCCTTTGCTACTGCTACCTCTGTACCAAATTTCGTTCATTCGGTTCCATCGTGTTCGAATTAATAGGGGGAATCAATTTTGACATAAAGATGGCCGCCATCCGAAAACTATTAGGCTAATGACCTATTAGATTGGTCAAAGGATGCTCCCTCCATAAAGGTATATTGTTGCAAAGTTTGGTAGAGATCGGATGGTTATGTTAGTCGTAATTTGATTTAAGCTTTAAACATTTGTGTGGCCGCCATTACGTTTCTGTCAATATAGCGGCGATATAAAACATGACACTGAGATGCCCTTTGCTAGTGCTACCTCTGTACCAAATTTCGTTCCATTCGGTTCCACCGTGTTTGAATTAATAGGGGGAATCGATTCTGACACAAAGATGGCCGCCATCCGCAAACTATTAGGCGAATGACCTATTAGATTGGTCAAAGGATGCTCCCTCCATAACGGTATGTATTTGCAAAATTTGGTAGAACTCGGATGATTAGGTTAATCGTAATTTGATTTAAGCTTTGAACATTCGTGTGGCCGCCATTACGTTTAAGTCAAGATGGTGGCGATATAAAACATGACACTGAGGTGCCCTTTGCTAGTGCTACCTCTATACCAAATTTCGTTCCATTCGGTTCCACCGTGTTCGAATTAATAGGGGGAATGAATTTTGACATAAAGATGGCCGCCATCCGCAAACTATTAGGCTAATGACCTAGTCATTTGGTCAAAGGATGCTTCCTCTATAAGGGTATGTTGCTGCAAAATTTGGTAGAGATCGGATGATCAGATTAATCGTAATTTGATTTAAGCTTTGAACATTTGTGTGGCCGCCATTACGTTTCCGTCAAGATGGCGGCGATATAAAACATGACACTGAGGTGCCTTTTGTTAGTACTACCTCTGTACCAAATTTCGTTCCATTCGGTTGCACCGTGTTCGAATTAATAGGGGGAATCGATTTTCACACAAAGATGGCCGCCATCCGCAAACTATTACGCTGATGACCTATTGGTTTGGTCAAAGGATGCTCCCCCCATAAAGGTATGTTGTTGCAAAATTTGGTAGAGATCGGATGATTAGGTTAGTCGTAATTTGATTTAAGCTTTGAACATTTGTGTGGCCGCCATTACGTTTCCGTCAAGATGGCGGCGATATAAAATATGACACTGAGGTGTCCTTTGCTAGTGCTACCTTTGTACCAAATTTCGTTCAATTCGGATTCACCGTGTTCGAATTGATAGGGGGGGACAGACATTCAGAGTACACACACTCACACACACACAGACACACACACACACACACACAGACTCACACACACACATACACACACACACACAGACTCACACACACACATACACACACACAGACAGACACACTTTTTTCGCCCTGTGTTGATCTCATAAGTCTACTTTCATTTTTTGCAAAAATCGAAAGTAGGCTAAAAATAGCACAAAAATGTCATTAAAATATATCTCTTAGTTTTCAAAAAATACACATATAAAAATAAATTTTCAAACATTTATGAGTCCAAAATTCATCCAAATTTACTCCATTATTCTTCAAAATGAGTCTATGTACTTCGGAATCAATATAGTTTATTATTACCAAGTTTCATAGCAGTAGGGTTTAAACTGTCAGATTGCGTCTCTAAAAGCCACAGTAGTTAAAAGAGACGTAAAACCAATAACATTATTATAAACAGTCAGATATATATGACTTTTGCATCGACATCTCCCATAAATGGATACATAACATTATGGGATTAATCGTAAGCGAGGGATATTTCACATTTTTGAAGAAAAAAAAAAGGCCCTTGGTTCGATTTTTCCCATTAATGAATTGACTGATATTGTGAACGGTTGTGTATTTTTTGTATAAATGTAATTGATGCAAAATTGCGGTAGTTATCGTATCCACGAGAATGTAATAATAATGTTATTTATTTTACGTCCTTTCTAACTACTGCGGGTTTTAGAGACACCGTGGTGCCGGAATTTTGCCCCGAAGGGGATCTTTAACTTGCCAGTAAATCTCCCTCTCAATTGCGCATCCTAAAATGCCAGCTGACTGCACCATGATTCGATCCTGCAACATTGGGAACAGCAAGTGAGAACATTGCTGCTGAGCCACGCAGCCAGCCCACAAGAAAGTGATACATATATATACCATTTTGAACTGACTGTGGTTTTGGGGTCTGGGGGATGTGAAACGCGAAGATATGTCGAACTTTTCCGGAAGTCGCATCATGATACACATTGCAATAAGTAGTTTTCGAATGAAATCTACTTAAATGAAACACACAAAATAAAAAAGATTCAGTCAGTCTGGGAACCTAGACTTTATCTAATTTCAAATGACGCATGCTACAAATGCTTCACATGTCGCTTAACTCGAAGCCCCAGGACTCTTTCAACAGACTCCATTACCCATTCATTAACTTAGGCTTCCCGTGCCCTCTGCTGCATGACGTCACGCACTCACCGTCTCCGTATCACATAACGCCAGACCCCAGGAGTAAACTCAGACTCAACAGACTCCATTACCCTTTAACTCTGGCTTCCCGCGCGGGAGCTGCATGACGTCACGCACTCGCCGTCTCCGTTCGCATAACGCCAGACCCCAGGAGTAAACTCAGACTCGGTGCGTATGCACTGAACAACATGATGACGTCATACACGCCGTAACCATGACGCATAACGGTAGACCTAAGCATAACGATGAAGTCGACAAGATGATTTGAAATGATAAAAGCTTTCCTTATGCTGGTCTCATCCCTGAACTTACTGTATGCCTGGAATATTATATTAGTAGTCTGTTAGGTAGTCAGCCCGAAGGCTGGTTGGATCCTCAAAAAGTACCGCCGTTAGGTTATGTGGGTAGATACCCACAAAAACCCAAGACTGCAATATATTGAGGCGTACTAGACAAGAAGAGGAGTGAGGTAGTTTGCCATTGCTTTCCTCACTGAGTCAGAACAGCAGTACTAACCTTATGAGTAGAACCTTTCACAGCATCCACAGGCACTGTCTGTGCCCAGAATGTCATTACTAAGAACCACCCATACCTCAGTAGTTTACACATAATCACAGCCATAAGTGGGACATAGACATCAGTGAAAGCCACATTTTACTCTAGCCTGTACCAACTGACAAATGAAAATGTACTGCATTCATCAAGAGATGGCAAACAGACCATATATTAGTAGTAATAGTGCAGAATTGTGGCATACGACTTACTATGTACGTCCAGTATATTTTTGAAGTACGCCATCGTTAGAGATATTATTTATGGACTGTAGGAGACTAACTAACATACTTGGTTCCCTAACAACCTACCAAGAATGAGATATATTCTCTTGCATGCAGTAAGAATTGTCCCCAAGCTGTGACATACATAATATCTACGGCAGAACTATCCACTTTAATTACTGAACATATTTACCTCCCTAGTCGACACACGTAGAGTTTCTTATTAATTATTGTGCCTACTAGAGGAAGCTACCAAAAAGAGAACGTTCTGTCTTACGTTATGGGCTGGGATCACACGAAATATGATAATGTCGATGGAACCCGCGTGGCTGTCGGGTCAGCCGACCCTTTCTAGCCTGCTATGTTTACTGTCGGCCATGCAGAGGTCGGAGAAAGCTCTTGCAGTAGAACCCTGCAATTATTAATAAGAGATTGAAGAGATATTAGCAATATATTAATGGTGAAGACTTTTAATTGTCGGGAATGATTATTTATAATATGGAGGTACTTTCAATAATGGGAAAAAATTAATGAGAATGACTCTAATATACGAGCTACATTCGTAGTTGTTATTTTTCTTAATTAGTTTGACGGATTTGGGACGTCATGCTCATCAGGCCCATGTACGAGAGCGGATCAAAAAGTTTTTGCTTATATTTTGTTTAGCCAAAATAATACATACAGGTAATTACAAATATACGTACTGTTCTGCGTACCTTTCAATATTCTCCACATAGTCTCCACATTTGTTCAGGCATTTATCCCATCACAGCACTAAATTTGAGATGCCCCTGGTGTAGAATTCGGCCAGCTGACTGTAGAACCGTCATCGGACTGCTGTCTTGGCGTCATCGTTGCACGTGAATCGTTGTCTTGCCAGGAACTTCTTCAGCGGACCATTACAATGCAAGTCCGCATGTGGCAACCAGAACCGCCAACAAACTCTGGCCATTTCACAGGAAGAGTCTGGACCACCCATCATATAGGCCGGACCTCGCCCCTATCGATTGCTGATTGCGTCAGGGATTAAACAATCACTTGTTTGGAGAGACTGGATACACATCTGTGAGAGGCTACCACATTGCCGAAGCCCTTTTCACATTTCTTTGTTTTAATGTATATATTTATATATTTTATGTTCGACCCTAACTATTATGTGTCAGAAAACTGTATCATAATGAGGCTCATTATAACACTATTTTTCATTATGAAACAGTTTCTCCCACCAATCAGAGCTCAAGAAACAGTTGTGTGACCAATTAGATAAGGATACCTTCGCACATGCGCTCAAAATCCAACATGTCTATATAAATTACCGAAATTGCACCGTCCATATGTTCGCGTAAATAAACTGGTGTATATGAGACAAGAAATTGCACTGTACCTTAATATCCCCCAATTCAATTTCTACACAGCGCGTGGTTTTGAAACGACTTCGGTGACAGTTTTACTGAATACTGGAGCACAATCTGAACATATGGCATTGAAGCACACAGAGCGCATGCGTCGGTTGTCCAGAGAGCTTGGAGAACAGAGATATACTACCCACCGCAGCACCCGATCACAACATTCTAGTGACTGAACAGATATTTATGAATATTTATGTTAAAACATATAATAAAGTTATAATTATCGTCGAACATAAACAGTCGTATGCAACTCGCCTATAATGGTAATTAAGACACTCGTATGGAAATTATAAAACTCGCATACGCTCGTTTTATAAATACTCGTGTCTTAATTATAGCCATTATAGGCTCGTTGCATAATGTACTATTGTGACCCGATTGTCAATTGTAACATCATACGCTAATAATAATAATAACAATAATAGTAATAACAATCATCATCATCATCATCATTATCAAGGAAGCACCCTGTAATTTCTGTATACAGCTCTAAGGGTTAAAGGGCAACTACAGCCACATCAAATTGATCAGCATTGACGTCAGGTATCCAAATCTGGAGGATGAATACTTTATATGAACCATGCAACTCCGTGAAAGCTCCCGTACTTTCTACAAGACTGACATCACGGAAACGTTATTTGAACGCAAGGAATGTTGTGCAGTCAAAACAAGAACTTATCAAATAACCAAAACTCATTAATCGGGTCGATCTATGGAACGATTTGGTTGTACGCTATTCCTCGTGATCCGTCCATCAACACCTCCTACTTGAGCGCAGATTATATGGTGTTAGATTTATCAAGGAGGGTGAACAGCTGAATCGTGGTCCAAGTGACGAGGTACTTTCTCCTCCCACTTGCAGTTTGTACGAGAACATAACATTTCACCAGCGAGGTGTGTTAATTGTTGTACGAGGCAATAACAGCACCCAGGAAGATGTGAGCCGATGGAAACGCCTACCACTTCTTCAAAAGATAGCAATATTGGTAATAAAATAACTGGGAATGCCTATGGATCAAGAAATAGGAAACTATACCGTTCCTAGTGTTGTCAGCTTATGTTAGGAGGTACGGACTAGAGGTGGTAATAAGCGATGGTCGTTTTATAATAGACTAGCAGTAGTGTTCGGCTACGCCCGGTGGATTTATTTGTTTCATGGATGATAATCAATACTTCTACAGAACTGGCACATGATACTTAAACTAACAGAAAAAAATATTTTAAAAATATAACTTTTTTGTGGTAGTGGTAGTGGGGGTGATACGTAGTACAGTATAATGGACGTAACATTCAGGTCACTTTCCCATAATGATAATAATGAATAGGGAAACGGCTGTTTGCTAACTACAGTACTGACACATGTAATTTACAAACGAATTGAAAAATATGATTAGAAAGAGCAGTATGTGACATAAAAGACACTGCCTAGGGCCTATATCTCATTGGCTGTTTGAAAAGTAGAGATCAATAGTGTCGTCTTTTGTCGCATAGTGCCGTAGAAAAATATTCGGAGCACATTGAAAAACTTCGGCTGTCCCGAGCTCCTGAGGTATCAATAGTACCATTTATCGCCACACACCCCTGAAGGATAAGGATAGGAATAAATGAAAGTAAATTTGAAAGAACCAACGCTTTTTGCAGCTGAAAACCGATATGTACTGCACGAACACCATCGCACTTATACAGAGGCATAATATTTTCATGATGATAACTGTGACTCCAATGTATACGCAGCGCAAGATGTATTTTCGCAATTCTGTACCAGAACACTGGTAGGGGCGATGTGATGCAGCCCGCATTGCCAGCCAACAATAGACTTATTAAAATATTCTTACAGTTGCATTACTACGGACATGAATGGTTCTAGGGCCATAAAACGTGGTTTTCAAGTTCATTTCGTCTGTTGTTCTAAATGTAGGGAATGGAGAGAGTTGTACAAAATATCAAGTAGACAGTGTTATCCGCAGGGTTCCAAAGGGTAAGTACACTGAGTTTGGTTCAGATCGGTTAAACGATGTACATTTGTGCCAAAGGGCCTAAATGCAGGGAAAGGAGTGGTCTGTCCGAAATTTCACATAGACAGTGATACTCGTCGTGTTCCAAAGGGTAAGTATGTAAAATTTGGTTCAGATCGATGGAACGTTGTAGATTTGTGCCAAATGGCCTAAATGCAGGGAATGGAGTGGTCTGTCCGAAATTTCATGTAAACAGTGTTACTCGCAGGGTTCCTAAAGGTATATGTACAAATTTTGGTTCAGATCGGTGAAACGGCGTAGATTTGTGCCAAAGGACCTAAATGCAGGGAATGGAGTGGTATGTCCAAAAGTGTAAGTATACAAATTTTGGTTCTGATCGGTGAAACAGTGTAGATTTGTATAAATAACAGACAGACAGACAAACCAACATTGAGTTTTATAAAATAGATTAATCGATTTATTTGAAATTAATCAAAAACAACTAATCGATTAATAGACTAAACGAATAATATATATTAATGAGCTAAACCAAGAATCGTAGACATGAGACAAGAAAAGTTTAAATGAGAGGTCATCGCTTGATTTGAGTTACTCTTATTATCGGAATGATGTATAAAAATCTATAAAATTTACTTTTTGCCTAAGTATCCTTCGTTGTATATTTGAACAACAACCAAATAAGAGTCAGTGACAGTGGAAAGAAAATCATTAATCACATTGGGAAGGGTTTTGAAAATAATAAACGAAGAGTTTTCAGCAAAGATTTTGAATTCATGTTCAATGTTTACAATTTTGGTTTAGCCTGGTTTTCACAAAGAAAGTACTGTACATTATTTATGGTTGGTTCTTAAGTTTAGGGGCTGCGACAACGTGGTCATGTAGCCCCGTGTTCTTTGGGTGTGTGTAGAATCTGTCTGATAACCGGTGTTAATTGTGATGACTGTATTAGTGTGTGTTATCTGTTTTTTTTTATTTAAGTACTGCAACTTAGAATTTTTCAAATAGTTCCTACTTTTGCCGCCAAGCGCCACCGTCAACGATTACTAGGCCAAGTTCAGAACTTAGCTACTAGACACCACCGCAGTCGGCTCTTGGCAACGAACATAGAAGCCTAAGAGCGTTGTTTACATTCTTAACCTATTCAATTTAGCTTCACACAGGTGCAATTAGTGGAAGGTTCTTTAACATGCCATAAATCTATGACATGGGACCGCCGGCTTTACTTCCCCTCCGAAGGAAGGCATACTGAGGGATTTTAACGCTCTTAAAAAATCCGACGGCTTCGGCCGGGTTTGAACCCGTACAGTATTTAAACAAGATGTTCAGTAAAGAACATAATATAGCCTACTTTCGCCCAAAATACATGGGTATAGTTATAACTCATTACACTTTTCAAGGAGTATAATTGAATGTTGGTTGTTGTAGCTTGTTGAAATACAACGTGCTGCATCATACTTTGATTAATTAATCCTCACCTGAATTATAAACACACACACTAATACATCCATCACACAGGTTATCAGACAAAATTCCACACTCATCCAAGTACACGGGGCTAAATGACCACGATGTCCAAGCCTCTCAAATTAAACAACAACAAATACAAATACCTACCCAAGTCCTTATTCGTTTACATGTACACAGTGACACAGGTTATCAGACAACTTCTACACACACCCAACTGCACGGGGCTACATGCCAATGATGCCGAAAAGCCCCTAAAAATCGACATGAGCAACAACAAACTCAACAACAACAAACACTACCGTAGATCAAGGAAAACGAATGTAAATCGTTATAGCAGAGTGTTGAAATATTTGGTGTTATAAGTACAATATATTTATTTTTGATTGCAAATACACACTAATAAGCTTAAAATTATAACGTGTGAGTAGTTATAAAACAAGAAAGACAAAAAATCAAGTTTAAATAAATGAACCCGCTAGGATTCTAGAGTAGGAGTCTAAGAATCTACCCCTCTGCTACACAAGCCCAATGCTAACAGAATGTTAACGACAGCTTTCGTATAACTGCCTAGCATATATTGTCATGGAATGAACTTTTTTCATTAGCGTATTCTGCCGTTATTATAAACCATTTGATACTAAATTTGTATTCTTTGTTCAGTACATTCCATAAAAGAATTTCAAGCTACTAAAATATGGACTAGCGAATAAACAATCGCCTCAATTTTGACACCAGTCTAAACTCAAGTCACTGGTATGGTATAATAACCCCAGACACTACAGCCCTTAAAAGGCTAGGCCTACCAAGCGACCGCTGCACAGCCATTTGGCCTGCTGATATTGGGGTGACGCGTGATCAGCGCATCGGGTCCTCTCAGCCGTTAATCTTGGTTCTCGTGATCGGGGCGCTGCCTCACTGTCAGACGGCTACTCAATTGTCCTCACGAGACTGAGTGTACCCCGTTCCAGCCCTCACGTCAGTTTCTAAAATCCCTGACAGAGCCGGGAATCGAACCCGGGACCTCCGCGTGAGAGACAGGCGCGCTACCCCAACGGGTATGGTATAATGCCCTTATATATATATTATTTATTTATTAAGCGTATGGCTTTTAGTGCCGGGAGTGTCTAGGACAAGTATGGCTCGCCAGAGTTTGTAGCTGCTTCTATGCGGACAACCATGGGATGAGCTACAAGTACCGTCGCGTCTGGATGAGATGAAATGAATGAAAATGAATGAGCAAGTTCAATTTCAAGTAGTTCCAACTTTGGTTACCAGATGCCACTGACACCTAGCAACGAACTAGGCAGCCATCAAGATTCAACTGTGTAATTAATGGTGTAGTGTTGTGTCAGATCATGGATCTGCACAGACACTCCTCATTATTCTCTATTGTTATATATATATATAGTTATAGTTGCTTGCCACGGTGGGTGAGTGGTTATAGTGTCGGACTACCAACCCCAAGATTGCAGGTTCGCTCCTGGCCATGGTAAGCGATTTTTGAAAGGCGACAAAAATCACGAGATTCATGTCATATGTTGTTGGCGTGTTAAAGAACCCATTTGAATTCAGTAGGCCGTGTTCAATGGCAAAATTAATCTCGGGATTTTCCGCCAACACAAAGTTCCTCCATTCTCTACTCGAAAGCGCTGTAGTGTCAAGGAGTTTAGATATCTAATCTCCTTGACTTTCATAGCGTTCAAAGGAACGACGAAATTCGACATGCAAGCTACCCTCTGGGTGTCAATTAACAAAGCTTGCACCAGGCACCCGAGGCCATACGATATTATTATTATAGTTATAGTTTATATTTATTCAATCGGAAAGTGCCAAGATATATAGAGTAGAAGTTAGTACCTAGGCTGTTGCCTGATGGCCTTGTGTCATACGAAGTGAAACCGACTAAGAAGCGACACGACATAAAGTAGAACTAATGTACACACGATCAACTCCTCGCAAACTCCACTCTTTCTCCACTTTCTCCCACCTCCGCTTCACATCACCACAAGCACTACCAATTACTCCAATGTCATAATAAATAATCATCCACTTCTCAAAAAAAAATTAAAAATCTCTCCAACTTTCGAACCTCATAACCCACTCTAACTTCCAAACTTATAAAATCACAAAATTTTCATATCTCTTACAAAACCATTAAAATTAAAATCTCAAAATTCAAAATCTAACGCCTCAACCTACAATAGTACAATGAATAAAAGAGCAATTTTCCGCCATACTCCAAAAATTCAAGACTTTGATCTTAGCCAAGAGGTCATATCATTTCTCCTTCTCCAATTTACACAATCCACCACCACCCTTCTCCTATAACTCTCACCCTTCCAATCAATCCCCTCCTTTGGCCCAAGAGATGGTGCGGCGATCTATAGGGGTCCGCCCACCCTCATTGGGTGGGAATGAAATGACCCATTTATTATTATTATTGAAACGAATAAGGATCTAGGTGGCGGTGAAATGAGATATAGATACTCTGGTAAAAGTTTGTTAGTTGATTGTTTGGCATCGAATGGATGCATCTGTTATATAATACGACGAGCTGCTACAAGTATTTCTGAATGTAATTGTATTTTAGAAAGGATTCACATTCTTATATATAACGGAGAAGTATCCGTAAAGGGATTCTTCATAAAAGGAACCAGAGATATCGTATGTGGATGAAAATAAAGAACACCTATATGAACGATATGCCCCAACTATCAGGTAAGACAACGTTAGCTAAATCGAAATGTAATGTACGGCGCTTTCCGGTCAGTAAAACATAGTTCGATTCATGAAATATTATAAATTTACCTTGCAATTACAAAGTGATGAGATTATTTCAATAGTTACTCCTTATACGTATGATTTCTAGGAAAGGCGGATGAGTGAGTTGCCATACAGCAAGCGTATTGTGCTGCTGCCAGGGAGTAAAGTCTTATGTATTTTATATTTTATTCTCATTATAGTAATGAGTGGCGCCCAACAAAATTTATTTACGGGTCAGAACTATTATAGTGTGCAAGAAAGACATTTATTTTGATACATCCAAATATCTTCACAAAATTACATAGTTAGGAAAAATGCTTCATGTAAAAGATTAATAGCCTTGAGGTTGTATATTGGCTTACGGCCAAGAAATGAAACTCAGCAATTATTCTAGGTTTATCGCCGTGTCTTGTGGAGGTTTCACTTAGGAAGACCAAGATAGGCTCATCAGCAGGCTCTTGGTGCACTGTGCCCGGACCCGCACAGGAGTAGTGAACTGCCCACCTTCTTATGAAGCGCACCTGAGCTTTTATCTCTCACAGTAACGAAGTGCAGGTGCACTTCATATGAAGGTGCGCAGTTCACTACTCCTGTGCCGGTCCGTGCACGAACCTCAAAGCCCGCTGATGAGCCTATCTTGATGATCCTAGGCGAAATCCTGCACAAGACACGCCAATAAAACTAGAACAATTGCTGAGTTTAGTCTTGAGGTTACCCATGATTTCATTTTATAGAAAAAGTACCAACCCGACCCGGCTTCGCCCGGGAACAGTTATGAATGCATTAAGTGATAAGCGCTTTTTTTTCCAATGTGAATGAACAACGACCAATACCCGTTTTACGTCTCGGTATGATGGGTTGAAATCACTGACTGGACTATTAATTATATTATCATGGAGATGCATGTGCAACAAATTCTTGTCAGACGTAATTTATGAATGGCGAGGTGCGTGAAACACAAATCCCCCTTCCGTCTAATTTTAACTTGACTGTGAATTTTGCGGAACGAAAAGTTAACAGGCGAAATGAAGAAAAGTCGAATTGCACTTCCAGGTAAACCCCAAACACAACCACTCTTCTCTAAAGTTTTTAACTGAACACGACTCGACAGTTTGCTGCTGGCTGTATCTGTGACAATAAGCTCGTCCGCTAGCTAGGCTGTGACTGGGGTGACAGACTCACCCCTAGCTAGCTCGTAAACTGTCACCTCAGTAACTGAATGGAGATTGTTGGAAGAAATGAAATCGTAAAAACACTTATAGTAGGCGATGTATTGAAGATAGAGATATGCTCACCCGGGCTTTTTTGTAGAACTTTTCATGCTGAACAATTCTTACACTCATAGTATATAGATATTTTTAACGGTTTGCGCAGCGTAAGCTTAAAAAGTGCACGGACGCCAGTTTTTTTCAACCTTTTCACTGAAATCGTTAGTGCTTGACTTCCTTTGGTCATAAATAAATTATTTTCTACAGAAACATCCCTCGAGATATCCTTTACAGAATGGTGAAAACCGCATCAAAATCCATTCAGTGGTTCTCGAGATTACCCGTGACATCCAAGAATCGGGGACTTTGTTTTATACTAAGTAGAGATGATGAAAAGTCTTATACCTTACAGTGTTGTTGTTGATGATTCATTTTAGAAGCTTGTCAATCTTAAACTACACCTCGTGCAGTTGGATTTGTGTGTAGAATTTGTCTGATAACCTATGTGATTGTCGTGATTGAAGTAGTGTGTGTATTTGTAATGTAGTTTAGAATTGGGAAGGAGGCGGCCGTGGCCTAAAATTAGGAACTATCCTGTAAACTTGTTAACTGTGGCTCCATTTATAAATTGGTGGCGTAATTACATTGTGAGGCAAGGGTGGATTCAGATTCAGTAGTACTGAAAACATATGAATTACGACTATAACTTTTTATCTGGCTACGTGGCTCAGCGGTAACGTTCTCACTTGCTGGGCCCAAGGTTGCAGGTTCGTATCCTGGCGCAGTCAGCTGGCATTTGAGGGTGCGCACATGCGAGGGAGCCGTGTCAGTTGATTTACTGGCACGTTAAAGATCCCCTTCGGGGCAAAATTCTGGCACCCCGGCGTCTCTAAAAGCCAAGGGACGTTAAACCAATAACATTATTATTATTACGACTATAACTTTATTCTGAGAAACTTCTATGGTTAATGTGACGTACTTACAGTAGTTCGTGTGATCTGTTCATAAGGTACCGTCATAAAATGAGCAAAAATATGGTCGGAATTTAGCACTTGATAGCCTATTATCTCACCTACAGCTCAAGAGGACTAGCGAAAGGATGGGCAGATGCGGTGTGGTCATTTGCACGCTGCAGCACAACGTTAATCAGTTTAATGTGAATGTCCATTATAGAAGTCATAACAAATACTTAATAAGCTCGGCATAATGCGATTTAATATGTGGTCTGGGTTCAGTGCTTTATTTATATCGCCTATTAGTGCATCTTACTTATACGTAGATGTTGAATTTGTCTTATAACCTGAATTAATATGGTGACTTTAATCGTGTCTGTTTTTTTTTTTTTTTTTTTTTTTTGGAACTGAGAGTTAGGCGATCCTGACTTTCAGCTAGAAATCGTCCTGAGATTTGCCTGGAGTAGAAATGGGAAACCATGGAAAATCAATCTAGGACGACTGAAGTGGAAATGGTATCTTCTCCTTACACTTTCACCTCATGAGCCTGAGTGCGCCCCGTTTCAAACCCCAGACCAGAATTACATTTATTGCAGAGCCAGGACATGAGCACTGGACCTTTGGAACTCGAGTTTTAATACTAACCCCGTAACCACACAAGGTGGCCGGAGTGAATGACCTTACATTATTTATTAAACTTCCAGTTGCTAATGGATGTTAACACGCAGACCTTACTTCTTCCAAACATAAATTGGCGCCGTAATTACACTGTGACATAACGGTGAGGGAATTCTGAATTACTGAAAATATGTGAAACACGACCATAACTTAAAATTTTAAAACTTGTGTGGTCAAACGTGACCCCTCCACATGACCTGTCCATAAGGTACCGGTATAAAATGAGCAAATATATGGACGGAATTGAGCACTTTATACTATATCTCACCTACAGTTCAAGAGGACTAGTGAAAGGATGGGCAGATGCGGTGTGAAAGGTCATTTGCACGCTGCAGCACAACGTTAACCAGTTTAATGTGAATGTCCATTATAGAAGTTATAACAAAAACTTAATAAGCTCGAGCACTTATCTTCAGGGGTGACCAAGATGGAGTCTTTATTATTATTATCTAGGGCACTGTTCATAAACAGAGCTATCCCGCAGCATAGCCGGCGCTTTAAATCTAGCCTTACGTTCGTGGTGAAGCCTGCAGCAAGTCAAGAGTTTGAATCCCGACACTGGCTGTAGTTATCCTCAGTGTGGTTCTTGCTCGTTTTAGCCTATTTTCAATTTTGAAAAAAAAAAAAGGCTTATGAGATCACCTTTTGTCCATGTGTGTGTGTGTGAGGAGTGTGTGTGTCCCCATAATAACTTCTAAACGGCTCGAGAGATTTCAATGAAACTCGGTAAATTCATAGCACTATTACGGACGACCCCAACCGTGCCCTTCAAATTTTGTTACCTCTCACCAATCCAACATGGCGACTGTGCGAAATATTTCACCAGCATTCAATATCTCCGAAACTATTCCCGATATCAACCTGGAATTTTCTATGGTGATAAAGGGAACTACTAGAAATTCACCTATGTGACTTTTGAAAAACTGGTAACTACAAAACCAACATAGCGGGCAAGCAAATTTGAAAATTTTAAATAGACCTTTCTCGCGATTTAATGTTCCAACCGCAATGAAATCAGGTACAGGAAATGTTTATACACATTGTAATACACTCGTATCTAATTTAGTTAAATTGTTTACATAACCTCAAGATGACGGCTTTGCGAAGTTTAAAATTAAGTTTTTATTTCTTGTGTCGTAATCATGCGATCGATGTAATAGTTTGAATAATGAACCAACGCAATAATTTTCCTTTAATGGTACGTGACTCTATGGCCTATACATTTAACAATCCAAAATGGCGACCATCCAAAATGTTTAGACGGCTCTGAATATCTACGAATCTATTATAGCAATCAAACTGATTTTTTTAATGTTCATAGGGGCTATGAACTTAAGTTCACCTATAGGACTTTAAATAACCTGGTGATCACAAATCCAACATGGCGGCGACGCGAAGAATAAATATTCACATGGACGTTACTCGCAATTTAACCTTCCGAGTGCAGTGAAACTTGATACAGTAAATCCTTATACGAATGTTAATCCACTGTCATCTAATTTATTGCAATTGTTTCCATGACCACAAGATGGCAGCTGTGCGAAATTTTAAAATCTCCTTGTTACTTCATGTGTCCTAATCATGCGATTGAAGTTTGAATGCTACACGTACACAATAACTCTAGGACCTACATATATAAAATCCAACATGGCGACAATCTGAAATATTTAGTCGGTTCTCAATATCTACGAATCTATTACAGCAATCAAACTGAAATTTTATATGTAGATAGAGGCAATTAACATGAGTAGGATATATGAAAATAGGCTGAATAGTTCTTCACGGAACTACTTGTTTTCCACACTTTCACCCGTTAAATGCCTGGACAGTACCTTATTTAAAATCTTGGGACTTCTGCCCATTTCACGTCGCTAATAATATTACAGTTACACCCACTAGTATAGTCAACACAGGTTTTCATACAGATTGGTTGGTTGGTTCCTTAATTTAGAGGCTGCGACCACGCGGTCATGTAGCCCCGTGTACTTTGAGTGTGTGTAGAATCTGTCTGATAACCTGTGTTAATTGTGATGACTGTATTAGTGTGTGTTGTCTCTTTTAATTCAAATAAGGACTGAAGACAGTAATTTCAAGCAGTTCCTACTTTTGCTATCAAATGCTAACGACCACGACACCTAGCTTGCGGACTTGGCTACAAGATGGTATCCCAGTCAGTACCTGGTGGAGAACGTTGGAACTAATAGAGCGTTATTAATTCTAACCTAAGTGGTGAGTGGATAGCGTGTCGGTCTACTAACCCCAAGATTGCAGGTTCGTTCCTGGCCGTGGTAAGTGATTTTTGAAAGGCGGCAAAAATACGACACGCATGTCATACGATGTTGGCATGTTAAAGAACCCATTTGAATTCAGAAGGCCGTGTTCATAATAGAAAAATTAATCTCGGGATTTTCCTCCAACACTAAGTTCCTAATTTCTCTACTAGAAAGCGCTATAGTGTTCAAGAAGCTTCGATATCTAACTTCCTTGACTTTCATAGTGATTCAAGGAACAACGAAATTCGACATGCAAGCTACCCTCTAGGTGTCAAATTACAAAGCTTGCACCCGGCACCGAGGCCATACGATATTATTATATACCTACAAATTTTGGCTTCACACAAGTGTAGTTAGTGGAAGGTTCTTTTTCATGTCATAAATCTATGATATGGGACTGCCGGCTTTACTTTCCCTCCGAAGGAAGGCATACTGAGGGATTTTAAACGCTCTTAAAATATCCGATGACTTCGGCCGGGTTTGAACCCGCGACCTTCGGCATGGAAGCACAGCATGCTACCAACTACGCCACCGAAGCCGCCTTTCAAACAGATTGAACATACACTCTAGTACTCGGGGCTGATGATCAAGATGGGCTTCGAGGAGTCATTTCTGATTATCTAGGGCATTCTTCATAAATCGTGCCCCATGATCGCGATGGGGACCTGAAGTAAGTCCAGAGTTAGAAGGTTCTATTCCTGGCACTGACAGCAGCCATCCTGAGTGTGGTTTTCCACACTCCCTTCATGAAAATGCCTGGACAGTACCTTATTTCAAGTCCTAGTGCTGGGGGTTTCCAAATCCTCCCACTCAAGATACGTGTATATACTAGCACGAGAAATGTTTTAGTAGAAAACCTCCTATTGCAAATCCACTTACTATCCACACCGGCATGTGAAGAACTGCCTCGAGAACATCTAAGGAAGATATATTCCATTACAGATGCTATGTTAAATAGAGATTGGATGCGAGCAGAGTACGGGCTAAGACACCTAGTAACGAGATTTGCGATTCATAGGATTCACCATCTCACCAGCACCAGAAACTCTTTCCATCAGTCCTGCCAGGAATTTAGCCTATATGTGTGCTGTGCAATAATCAGTGTGGTACATACCACGCTATGGAGTCTAAAAGGAGCTTTGTTTTTGGAACGAGTTTTGCTCCGGCTACATGAACACTGTGACCATTATTCTAGGTGACAATAATGCACATTTGCATACAAAGGTACTGTAAAATTTTCCAGTAGATTGGTGCAGTAGTCTCTGAGATAATGTATCTTATTTGCGTAGAAATATAAGTTGTAGGTAATAGCTGTCAAAGAAATGTCTGCACAGGTAGAGAATAAAGATTTGGTAGATGTTTGCTAAAGTTTAAAATCTTCGAAGACCCTTGTGTCGGAAATATATCAAAATAAACTTCCTGTTTCAATATGTTGAGAACGTAAAACATCCAAATAGGAAAAATGGATGTTTTTCAACAAAACCTAAGTTAGCGTCACCTTAAGAATTGTTTTCTATTGCAATATTCAAAACCACCAAAATTCTGAAATTACTAGACGTCTGTGGGTGGCTTACGGAAGCGTGAAAGATGAACGGATCAGGTGTAGAGAGCAGGGGATCTAAGTTCGAATGGCTGAGGCAGCCAACTTTTACAAAGTTTTGATTTGAAATTAAATCATAATATAAGGCGTGATCAAAAAGTTTCGGTTTGCCGGCTGTACATTCAAGAATCAGTATGACAATCAAGCAAAATTGCCATGAGCATTTAGACACTCTTCCCACAGACGCACCAGGTTGAAGATTCTCGTGTGATAGCACACCTTGTAACGTTGCGTGAAGAAGTCCGTAACCGTCTGCTGAATATCCTCGTCCGAAACGAATCTTCGACCCTTCAAGGCCTTTTTTAAGGGACTGAAGGCGTGATAATTGCATGGGGAGAAATCAAGCCTATAGGGTGGATACTCATGTGTTCCTGGCTTGAGTTGGCGTGCCCTCTACGTTACGAACTTTGAGGTATCGGGACGTGAGTTACCATGTACGAGAAGCACCCCTTGTCGCAGTATCCCCGGACATTTCACGTTAATTGCAGGCCATAATTTCTACAGTGTTGCGCAGTACAGTTCCTTGGTGATGGAAACACAAGTTTCCTAAAAATAAACAACCAATGGGCCCCGGTATTGAAAGAACAGGGAGAGCATCACCTTTCCAGCCTTGGACTAATGTATAACAAAAACGTACTGTTACGGCTGCGCGGTTAGTTCATCACCTCGCTGCGTGAGTCACAGCTCGCCTTGTGCTATCCTCTGCCCCTGTCTTTACCAGCGATTTGCGCAACAAGAAGACTGCAGTAACAAAGAGACCGTCCAGAATGTTCGTGGCCTAACTAGTGATGGAATTCTCGAGAAGCTGTGAATCCTGGACTGCTCTGGAAACATCCATTGGGTCACCAGCCCGCTATATAAATCGACCTGGCCAGCGAGGGAAAACTGTGTTCAGACTGAGTGCGTGCTTTTACCTGTGCGACAGTATCGAGGCGAAGTGCCGTGTGGATTGCGAAACGCAGTGGACTGTTTTCCTAGCCTGCAGATGGCGAGATAGTGTGTACTCAAGAACAAGTGAGTGTCAGACTGTGGCTTATTGACAGTTATTTCTAGCCAGCGCATGGGTATACATAATTAGTGAACGGACAGCTGCTCGAGAAAGTGAAAGGGAAGTGTCCCCAACAAGAGTGAAACTAGAGTGAGATACTAATTGCTTGTATTTGTTTATTGTGTGGTGTACTTACTGTAACTTGCTAGACCTACAATAAAACTTATATTTCTTTAAAGGGCCAAACTGTGTAGTGCTTTTAACAACTGTAGTCCAATTAACGAACGTGCTACTAGGGCTAACACGTAACAGTACACTACCCTGGTAGAGAAAGTGTACCATTTTGTTTTATATTAGTCCATGCCTCCGCCGACAGATGGCGTGGAGTTTTCTTCCAGATATACTTCCAGAACAGATATCGAGAAGTTTTCTCAATAAGTACATTTTGTTACACATCAGGGTATTAGTAACGTGTCAGTTTGCTCTTGAACTTCTTGGGACGAGGGGACAATGGATAACACTGCGGTATCGTCAATGCTTTCGATTCCAGTTCCCAGTCGTGGCACCAGCTTTCACCCTAAAGACAGAAACGTTTTCATCACTCCTTACAATTAGCACATATATAATAATCTCTGCGGTATACTGAATTATGCAATTTCCAAATCTCTCAGATAGAGATATAATTCACTGCGAAAAAAAATTGAGTTGCAATGTGTGGAGACGGAGTCAGTGTGGGTGGTTCAGCTGTCAGTACGTCAGTTGAGTTATGGCGATCCGTCAGCTCGTTACATGATTGAGACGCAATCCCACAGTCTCGAGTGCGGTGATTGGGGTCATTAGTGTTCAAACAGTCCCATGGCACCGCTCAAAACCAATTAACATTGCTGCATATTTCACATTGTCAGGCTTGACCAGTAAACATCAGTACATGTCAGTCAGCCAGTTCTCTTATTGAGGTCCGTAAATGAGTGTTGATTGACAGCAGATTTGTGAGTTTGAAAGCACGATTTCCTCATTCAGGGGCTCACAACTTATTTTACACGATGTGGTGACTCTGGAGTTCACGATGAACCCGGCATTGTTTCCAATTATTCTTATGTATTTCCTATTGATCAGTCATGGCCAAATTTGGTCTCTTCCAATTCCGATACGATTAGGTTTTCGAAGCCGAAGTTGACATTTTTTTCACATAATTCTCGACTCGTTTGTTATTTAAGCTAAGCGCCTAACTTGGATCAAACATAAAGAAAATATATCATATATAAAACACTAATGTGTATTTTTCACCAGAGTGAGTTGTAGCAAAATCTTTCAAATCATTTCAATAGTACAGGAAGAATCTTGCAAATCTTGAAGCGTCAACGGAAATGTATGTATTTGTTTATAAAGTGCGTTTTAAGAAATAAACAAGACGATAGCCCCTGCCAGAACTGTGTAGCGTCCAGCCCGCATGACACTAGGGCTGGGCGGGTAGTTTCACACACGCGATATTTCTAGTTTACTGTAATAGTATTAACCTTGCAACAAGAGAAATGGTTTCCATTTTAAAAAATTGTCTCTAATTCTAAGAATGAAAGTGATTTTTCTTTTAAAAATACTGTGGGTGACTGTTGATCACTGTATCTTACTCATAAATGTTGAATGTAGCTATGCTAACAACAAGCGTTTCAAAATTGCTCTACATTAATATATGGAAATGTTTTTTCCTGACCATAGGTGTTTGAGAAAGTCACCAAAGTAAAAAGATGGTATATTGGCTTTCACGGCCGGTGAATTAAAACTCAGCAATTCTTCTACGTTTGTGCCGTGTCTTGTGTGGGGTTTCGCCTAGGACACCAAGCTAGGCTCATCGGCGGGCTCTTGGTGTCTCTTGGAAGCCTTCATAGGGAGGTTAAGGCTGCTTGAACTTTTAGTTCTCGTAGTCAAGTGGTGCAGTTGCACCTTATATAAAGGGAGGTGGCGCGCAGTTCGTCACTCCTGTGGGGGTCCGGGCGGGGACACCAAGAGCCCGCCGATGAGCCTAGCTTGGTGTCCTAGGCGAAACCCCACACTAGACACGGCACAAACCTAGAAGAATTGCTGAGTTTTAATTCACCAAAGTAAATTCATATTTATATAAATTGTTTGGACGATACAATTTTATGCCAAAGACCCCTGGTTCGAATACCGGCCGGGTTGAGAAATTTCAACTTCAGATTGTTAATGTTCCTGACTGGATGCTTACGACGTCTTCATCATTTAATTAATTCTCATCACGACGCGCAGGTCACCTACAGGAGCAAACATTAATGACATGCACCAGGTTTCTGCGAAGGCCACATATCATTTCAACATACAATGAATGTTTTCGTCTTCAATCTCTATACTGGTTGGATGCAGATCGCTCCATAGAGCATAAATGGCATATTGACTTTCACGGGGGAAAAAATGAGACTCAGCAAATTCTCTAGGTTTCTTCTTATGCCTTTACGGAGGAGAAAAGTTGTAAGAGCTCTCAGTTTTTGCTATAATGAACAGGACAGGGACATTTAATCGACTTATGTCATTTTAAAAAGAATCTTTTAATCAAAGCAGAAAAATAAATAAAATGCTAAAAATAAAAGTAATTCATTGTTTAATCGATTAATCCGATGAAAGTGGAATAAAAATTTTCCTGTCCTAAATTGTAAACATCGAACAAGAATACAAAATCTCTGTTGAAAATTCATCGTTTTTAGCCTATTTTCATAGGATTCACCATCTCACCTGCACCAGAAACTCTTTCCATCAGTCCTGCCAGGAATTTAGCCTGTATGTGTGCTGTGCAATAATCAGTGTGGTACATACCACGCTATGGAGTCTAAAAGGAGCTTTGTTTTTGGAACGAGTGTGAAATATTTCGCACATCCGCCATCTTGTGGTTATGTAAACAATTGAACGAAGTTAGGTGTCGGTGCATTACAATGTGTATAAACATATACTGTACCAAGTGTTATTGCGCTTGGTTGGTTAAATCGCGAGAAACGTCTATTTAAAAGTCGCAAATTCGCGTGGCCGCCATGTTGGTTTTGTAGTTACCAGTTTTTCAAAAGTCGCATAGGTGAACTTCTAGTAGTTCCTTTTATCACCGTAAAAATTCCAGGGTGATATCAGTAATAGTTTCGGAGATATTGAACGCTGGTGAAATATTTCGCACAGCCACCATGTTGAATTGGTGAGACGTAACAAAATCTGAAGTGCACGGTCGGGGTCGTCTAGAATAGTGCTATGAACTTACCGAGTTTCATTGACATCGCTCCAGCCGTTTAGAAGTTATTAGAGGGCACACACACACACACTCCTCACACTCACACGCACACACACACGGACAAAAGGTGATCCCATAAGCCTATTTTTTCAAAATTGAAAATAGGCTAAAAATCGCTCATTACCAGCTCTAGTAAAGAAGCGAAAATGGGCCTCATATAAGAGGTTTGGCAACATAACTAATAATAATATTGATATCGTATGGCCTCGGGTGCCGGCTGCAAGCTTTGTTATTGGACACCCAGAGGGCAGCTTGCATATCGAACATCGTCGTTCCTTGGAACGCTATGAAAGTTCCTTGACACTATGACGCGTTCTTGTAGAGAAATGAGGAGCTTTGAATTGGCGGAAAATCCCGAGATTAATTTTGCCATCATGAACACGGCCTACCGAATTCAAATGGGCTCTTTACCATGCCAACAACTTATGACATGTATGTCGTGATTTTTGTCGCCTTTCAAAAATCACATACCACGGCTAGGAGCGAGCCTGCAAGCTTGGGGTTGGTAGTCCGACACATTAACCACTCACCCACCGTGGCAAGCTAACTGGTAACTGGGAATTGAAGACAACTAAGACATTGTTGCTGCAAAGTACAATGTATGAATCCTGGATTTGCCTGCGAGTCTCGGGGTGTAATACCGGTCACTCCAAATCACTGTGACCCCTGTCTCTCCAATTCACCACAAACATGGGGATGCTCCCACCCACATTTGATGGACATGTACGCCATAGTGTTGGTAATAGTTGATGGGAACCTGTCGCGTTTGGAGGTAGGACCCACGAGTCTGTGGATCCGGGTCCGATGACTGACCGTGCTCAGATAAGCTGAGCACTTCGACCTCCCATGTGACCCCCACCACACCCGAACACTCCCACAACTTATCTTCATTACTGGAACAAATTACCGGCGCTGACCCACTTTAAGGGGAACTATCTGTTAACAATCTGTACTCCACCAGAATGCTAAGTACTGTCTAATTTTGGCCATGGTTTACGGAAATTTGGAGTTAGATGCGACCCATTACAAAGATGACGAACCGTTGAAGAAGATTTTCATGGCTGAGAGAAACTGGTGTAGGTTTTATAGTGTGTAGTTTCCAGCACACTTCTGTTGTATGTAGATATATTATCCTCCCTCGAACAATTAATATACTGACATACAAATTATTTAGCTGTTAACATCTTTTCAGAAAATACCACACCTTCGTACTTCAACTGAGCTTTGAGCATATCCATGACTTTTTTTTTACGAGGGAAGTGGAAAAAATCTTGCATAAGACCATGAGAAGGGTCCGCACTCCTCAAGAGTGTGGGATTCTTACCCACTAAAAAAACACACCCTGTCCTCTTGACAAAACCCATCCCGGGACCACTTTCGTATTACTTCAGGATGGAGCCATTTTCTTTGATTCACAAGCACCATCTTACTTCTCAATACATAGTCCGCGGTTCGCAGACTTAATTAACTAAATCGAGCAAGTCCCCATCCGACTTCTTCTGACGAAGGACCACCTCAACAAAGATAGCGACTGTATCCCAGCTGAGCTCGTTCCTCAGCATAATCCAACTATATTGTCCGGCGTTATTGGACCAACCTCAGCTTCAAGTCATTGTTTTTCCGTTGCCCAACGAGCACAGACGAAGAACGTATGATATACGTCATCTCGTTCGTTCTCGCACATTAGCCATGAGTAATAATAATAATAATAATAATAGTAATAATAATAATAATAACTCCGCCTGCAGTAACTACTGAGTGGATTGAGTAGCTCAGTAGTTTCTGTTGCCGGTCCCAAGCCAGGAGAAAGGAGGAGGGTTGGCTCTAAGCCGTAAAATAGCAAATCCACTGGCGTTTGTTCGGCATCCGACGGCCAGTGGTCAGCGTCTGTTCCTCTAGTTGAGGCGGATGTACTTAAATCTTCTCGAACTCAAAAATCGAGTCGTATATTTGTGGTCTCAATTGAGAGCACCACAAACACTCAAAACTCAACTTGAGCGCATGATGGAAGAGACGATCATAGAATCAATACCCCAGGCACCAGTCGATGGACTGGACCCACCTGATCATCGGATTCTGGGGGATCAGGGACACCATGCGGAGAAGAAATGGAGCTTCTCAAGAACTCTTCATACTCTCAAGACCAGACGTAAACATTTTTCTGGCACGCTTAACGTTAACACCCTCACTAAGACGGGTAAGCTAAAACCACTTCTCAACACCTTGGAAAAATTTGAATTAAAAATCACTGCGCTCCAGGAGACACGCTTCACGGACGAAGAACACTTCAACACAGAGAATTTCCGAATCTACAAGGGAAAACCTGCCATCAAAATTAATGACAACTTACCTCTCTTGGGAACAGGATTCGCCGTACACAATTATGTGCTTGATTCGATCATCGACTTTACTTCTCCAACCGAGAGAGTCTCTTTACAATCAATAAAATCAGCTAATAAAGCTTACACGCTGATCAACGTGCACGCCCCCACAAATCAACACAATAAAACTGATCCTGAAACCGTGGACAATTTCTGGGAAACTTTGGAAGAAACAACCAATAACATACCAAGACACCATGTGAACATTTTATTAGGTGCTTTTAACGCACAGTTAGGGAAAGAAAGGAAATTCAAGGATACCACAGGCCATCATACTAAACACAAACGTACCAACAAAAATGGGGAAAGATTAATTGACTTCTGTAGAAACTTTGGACTTAAAATCATGAGCACCCAATTTCAAAAACCTGTACATAAATTGACCACATGGAGATCAGCCAGTCTTAAACAGGGTGAGTACCAAATTGACAATGTTGCAATCTCCAAGAAAAACATAAAAGAAATTTTGAACGTCAGGGCTCGTAAAGGCGTCTTTGAATCAGATCATCATCTTCTCCAAATAAAGACAAAATTCCAATCAAATAGAAGACCAAAACGCCCACCAAAAAATTTCAGACCAGATCCAGAATATATGAAACTCCACAAGGAAGAAATCATTTTGTAGATCAATCAGGAGGAATCAACAGACTGGAGAATACTAACGGGGAGAATTCAGGAAGCCATGAAGCTAGGACAACCACCTCGCTCCAGAAAACATCGCTGGTGGAACACAATTTGCGATCAAGCAGTTGTCAGTCGCATAATGGCTTGGAAAAAAATTCACATTAGCCAAACAAAGGAAAACTGGGAGAACTTTCTTACCACTCAAAAACAGGCCTCAAAAATAATTAGAAAAGAAAAACGAAGGTATGACAACAACAGACTCCACGAAATCCAGCAGGATTTCACCAAAAATAATACTAGGAATTTCTACAAGACATTTAGAGAAAATCTACGGGGATACCAAGCACCCAGTCTGTGCTTCAAGAGACACGACGGCTCTTTGGAAACTAACTCCAAAAATAATTGCAAACTATTAGCCCAAAAATGCAACACTCTTCTTAACTGTGAACCACCTCTAGTAAAACTTGACTTCTCTCCTCCGGTATTCATACACTTGGACTCGCAAGCCCCCGACATTGAAGAAATTACGGAGATAATCCGACAACTCAAAAACAACAAAGCACCAGGGGAAGATGGGATCATTGTTGATCTCGGGAAACTGAATGATCCCACACTGACGCGGAAACTTCATTCCATAATTTCAGATATTTGGACAACGGAGCAATTACCACATGACTGGAAATGCGTTTTGATTCACCCGTTGCACAAAAAGGGCGACAAGACGGACATCAACAATTATAGAGGAATTTCCATGCTCCCGGTTGCTTATAAAATCCTTTCCACAGCACTTCTGAACAGGTTAGAGCCCCAAATGGATCCACTCATTGGTGACTACCAGGCTGGATTCAGAAAAGGGCGATCGTGTGCTGAACAAATCTGGTGCCTAAAGACGATTTTACAAATGAGGAAATGTAGAAATACCGTGATTGCATTCATCGACTTCAGAAAAGCATACGACTCTGTTGACCGCGACACCCTCTTTAAAATCATGGAAGAATTTGGGATCGATCGTAAGACACGCAAAATCATAGAACAGACACTTACAGGAACAATATCCAAAGTGAAATTCATGGGCGAAATATCAGAGCCCTTCGAAATCAAGACGGGAGTCTGACAGGGGGATGGACTATCCCCAATCCTCTTCAATATGGTTCTGGAGAGGATAATTAGGGAATGGGAACCTCTTGTAAAGGGCATTCAAATCGGTATTAAAAAAGAGAACAGAACTAAAATCAAATGTCTCGCTTTCGCGGACGATATTGCAATTGTTGCAGACAACAGATCGGAAGCGACTTACGCAATGGAAAAGCTCCATGAGATTGCACAAAAGACCGGATTACATATATCTTACGACAAGACCAAATATATGGAGAGAAGGCCAGAAATTAAATCCCCTTTAAACACCAAATACGGTTATGCAGTTATAAATACCTTGGCGAAATTATACAGCCCTCAGGACTTAATCGAATCGCCAATGAAGAGAGAATCACTAAGCTCCAGAAGGCCTACAGGCTAACGTGGGCCCATTACAACAAGAAATGCATTTCGACAAACGCCAAATTACGACATTATAAAACAGTTATTCTTCCAGAAGCAACATATGCGGCTGAAACAATAGTAATCGATGGTCATTCCAAGATTAGGGAACTGGAAAAGCAGGAACGAAAAATTCTCCGGAAGATCTACGGAGCAATTAACAGAAACGGCATTTGGATGAAGAGACCTAGTACTGAAATCTATCAAAACACCATTACGATAACAGACGAAATTAGAAATCGCAGAGCCAAATTTTACACTCACATCCACAGGATGGCCACCTCCAGATTGCCCAAGAAACTACTCAGTATCATAACACAGAGTAAATGCGGCACAGAGTGGCTTAAAGAGGTACAAAGAGACTTACAAATTATCAGTATACAAAATTTCGAAACCGAACTTAGTGCCAGACGAAAATCAAGAATGTTAAGTTCGAACCAAGACCATTACGACAACCTGGAAAAAAGTGGACGGATGAGAGGAAGCGGGAACATTCCGAGAGAATGAAGAGATTTTGGGAGGAGCGGAGGAGACACACCTCCAAATGACATCATGTTATCAAGTTCAATCGCTCTCCTGTAGGGGAATTTTCGCTTAAATAAAATAATAATAATAATAATAATCTTATTATATAATACGCTAAGGTGTATGTTTCACAAAACTCAAGCTCCTAAACCAGAGGGAGTTAGAAGGTGTGGTTTGCACTAAAATCTTCCAAATCGTCTCCGTAGCACAGGAAAAATCTTGCATTTCTTGAAAAGTCAACGGAAATATATTTATTAGTTTATAAAGTACTTTTAAACAAATATACAAGACGATAGGCACTGAAAGAATTGTGTCGCGTAAAGCCCGCATAGCACTAGGGCCGGAAGGGTAGTCCGTACACATGGGGCACACACAACCCATTATGAGAGAGTTCTAGCATGGGTCCGCTAGTAATAATAATAATAATCTGAGAGAAAATTTTCTGATATAATAGGTAAATATCCCGCTCACAATAGAACCAACAGGAATGGTGAGAGATTGGTTAAACTCTGTGAACATCTAAACTTAAAGATTATGTCCACACATTTTAAAGCAAAACCAAGTAAAAAGAAAACATGGGTCTCCCCAAATGCGTTGCTGGGTGAGTTTCAACTAGATCATGTAGCTATCTCTCGAAATTGTTTCAAAGAAATTCAAAATGTCAAGGTCAGAAAATCCATTAATGTAACTTCAGATCATTACCTTTCTCAAATCAAGATGAATTTCATACCTTTTACACGCAAACAAAATACAACTAGAATTAAAATTCCGAAAATTAATAGAGAGGTTCTTACAAATGAAAAAAGGATAGAATTTCAAGGAAAACTTAAAATACCAACCAATTGGAATGATGTTACTAATAACCTTCTTGAACCAGCTCAGGAAATTGCACCGTTGAACTTTTATAGGAAACATGCTTGGTGGAATGAACAATGTGAAAGAGTGATCAAAGAAAGACATTGTGCTTGGCACAAGTGGAACGGGAACAAGACTCCAGAAAATTTAGAGGAAGTACAAAGATTAAGGAAAATGGCCCACCAGACTTTAAGAACGATTCGAAGAAAATATATGAAGGACCAAATAATGGAAATGGACGACAATTTTAAGAAAAATGACACCCGATTGTTTTATAGAGCATTTAAGAATGAAATCACTGGATATTCAGCGCCGAGTTTAAATTTCAAAAGGGAAGATGGTACGCTAGCATTAAACAACAAGGAAAATTGTGATATCTTGGCTGCGTATTTTGAGAAGTTGTTAAATTGTCCAAAACCGACAGACAAGTTGAGTTTCAAATTTACAACACAAAATTTTGACTCTACGCCCCCAGATGTAAATGAAGTTAAATGTATTATCAACTCACTTAAAAACAATAAAGCCTCAGGCAAAGATGGAATAATTGCAGAAATGTGGAAGCTTGTAGATGATGAATTTTTAATAGCGACGACAAATCTATTCCAGAAAATTTGGATTGAGGAAGCAATTCCAGAAGACTGGTTAATCGCCTTAATTCATCCACTACATAAAAAAGGCTCAAAAATTGATGTCAATAGTTATAGGGGGATCTCATTGTTGTCTGTCACATATAAAATATTTGCCAAACTACTTTTAAACAGACTTGAACCACAGATCGAACCACAGCTTGGCGAGTTCCAAGGAGGTTTCAGAAGGAATAGATCGTGTGCAGAACAAATTCTTAGTTTAAAATTGATATTAAAATATTACAACAACAGGCCAAAGGATATCTTTATCTCATTCGTTGATTTTCAGAAAGCGTATGATTCAGTGGATAGGGATACTGTTTTTGACACATTGAAGGAATACCAAGTTGATCAAAAAACCATAAATTTAATAAAACTTACATTAACTAATACGATTTCCAGAGTCAAATTTTTAAATGAAGTTAGCGAGCCCTTCGAGGTAAAAACTGGGCTAAGACAAGGGGACAGTCTATCACCACTGCTTTTCAATTTGGTCTTGGATAAAGTCATGAGGACGTTTTGGGAGAAGAACGATTCAAGTGCTAAAATTGGTACAAAGAATAAGAACCTCAGAGTCAAAGGTTTAGCATTTGCTGACGACGTAGCGTTGTTTGCTGAATCAGAACAAGAAGCTATTAACCAAATTGATCAGTTAAAAGAAACGGCGGAAAAAGCGGGCTTACAGATTTCGTTGGTAAAAACAGAGATGATGACAAGTGATCAGAAATACACTAAGAAAATGATAAAAACAAATTATGGGAGCACCAGGGTCACTGACCGATTTAAATATCTTGGAGAAATAATTAGTAGCAATGGGACGGATAAATTGGCAATCGAGAACAAAAAAGGGAAATTGGAAAGATTAAATTTTTGTACAAAAAATATATACAATAAAAAGAACCTGTCTATCAATGCAAAATTACGACATTTTAATACTGTTGTTAGACCAGTCATCTTGTACGGCATGGAAACTACAAATATAACCGGAATGGAGAATTTGCTCAAGATAGAAAGAAGAATTTTAAGAAGGATTTATGGTCCTAGGAAAACACAGGAAGGTTATAGACTGAGATCGAATGCAGAAATTTATAGTAAAATCGACAACCTTGAAGTGATGATCAGAAAACGGCGACTTCAGTTCTACGGACATATGGTCCGCATGGATTGCTCAAGGTTAAACAAACAAATTTTTGATAAAATCTGGAACTATAAAGGACAAGGAGGCTATGTAAAACAAATGAAAGAAGAACTTCAAAAATTCAAAATTACTGAAGAAGATTGTCTAAATCGAATAGAGTACAGAAAAAAAATTTTTGGTCTCAAAATTCTTGTCGGGGAGAAGAAAAATCTCAACAGAGGAGAATGGACTGCTGAAAGAAGAGCTGCACAGTCGACCAGGATGAAAGACTTCTGGAAGAGAAAGAAGGAAACTAGACCTATAAAGAAGTGATATTTGCGTGGTCCTTGTTGGCCTGTCCGCGGTGTATATATATAATAATAATACATATATAGTAATAATAATAATAATAATAATAATAGGGTCCCAGGAATAAACCTGGGAGGAGTCATTGTGACTCTGGCAAATGGGAGTGAAATGCGTCGTTGCTAACATCTGCAACATTAACCTATTGGATTCAGCAAGAGAATCCAACTTAGCCTCTTTCACTCCAACTCCAGCACGTAACCTACACGAGGTGCCCCTGTTAAGTCGAGCAACCCAGTGGAAGGTTGGGTAACCAATCCCAGCGGGAAGCTGGGTCGACGAACCGATCAGTGCTGGGGGACTCCCAGGCTTGAAGCCTTGGTAGTATAGAGAAGCCAGAAAACACCTTGAGGCAACCTCTAGGGCTAACAACCTTAGTTGCAACATGGATGCGTATGCGTCCAAAACAAACTCAAGTCAAGTGAGCATGATGGCTAAACATTTCATCATTTCTTTTACCCCAGGAGGTAAGTCTTCGGATAAATCCCTCGTCGTGAAACCTGCGACGCACGAGTCTCATTCGGATTCTGGGGGAGACTCGACATCATGCGAGAGACGAGTCGGAGCGTCTCGGTGTACCCCAACCAGTCAGAAACTCAGAACCAAATCAAAAACCTTTCTAGCAACGTTCAACATTAACACCCTTACACAAATTGGCAAACTGAAAACTCTCACCGACGCACTACATGAAAATCAGATATGTATCATTGCCCTACAAGAAACACGTTACCCAGACGAAGAGACTTTCGAATCTGAAGGTTACCGCTTTTTCAAGAGCAGAGCTCAAAAGAGGGTCCTCAATGGATCTGTGATGCTTGGAACAGCGTTTGCTGTGAGAACCAGAATCCTTTAGTCGGTCGCAAATTTTGAGCCAGTTAATGACCGATTATCCATATTAACAATCAAATGCGCCAACAAAACCTACAGCCTAGTTAACGCACATGCCCCCACAAATGACAAGAACAGATCTGACCCGGACGAAGTGGATAACTTTTGGGACCTACTGGATGAAAAGCTCGCCAAAATTCCTAAACACCATGTTAAACTTCTTATGGGGGACTTCAATGCTCAACTTGGTCGAGAACACAAGTATAGGAAAATCATTGGAAACTATCCTGCCCACAAAAGAACCAATCAAAATGGTGAGAGATTGGTCTCCATTTGCGAAAACCATAACTTGCAGATCATGTCGACACACTTTCGCCATCTTCCCAGAAAGCAGACAACATGGCGATCTCCTGTCGACGCCATCGGAGAGTTTCAAATAGATCACGTCGCAATCTCTAGGAAAAACAGCCCTGAGATTATGAATGTTAAGGTTAAAAAAGGCATAAACGTGGCTTCAGACCACTATATGTCCATAATTAAATTCAAACCGGTCCCTTCAAACACCAACAAGACGCCCAGACAAATTATTCGCTTCGACACTGATAAACTCAAACAGAATGTAACCGAGTTCCAGGAAAAGGCTCGACCAATCGACTGTGACTTTAACAACACAAAATACCGCCTGATCGAGGCTGCCAAGGAAATTGCTGAAATTAAAAGAAGCAAGAAACATGCCTGGTGGAATGATACATGTGTTTCAGTTCTCAAGAAAAGGCTCGATGCATGGAAACAATATTACTCAACAAAATCGCAAACTGATTGGGAAACCTACAAAGCCCAACGAGCCCAGACAGCTAAAGTGATCCGAGCTGAGAAACGTAAATATGAAAAGTCACTTATTGAGAAGATCGACCAAGACTTTAAAAGAAACAACACCAGAGAGTACTACGGAGCGCTCAAAAGGAAACTTACGGGTTATAAACCTCCGTCGTTATGCTTTCAGCGAAAGGACGGTACACTGGCGACCTCAAATGAAGAAAATTGTACCATCCTAGCTGATTACTTCAAGAATTTACTAAATTGCGACCAACCCAAAAATCCCATCAAGACCGAGGAACCCATTCGCAGATGCCCAGAATCAAGATCACCCAACAAAGACGAAATCAAGCGTCACATTGCTCGACTAAAAAACAACAAAGCGCCCGGGGAAGACTCTGTAGTTGCAGAACTTTGGAAATATGCTCCCGAAGAAGCAGTTGAAATCTTGCAGAAGCAAATAGAACAAATTTGGAAAAATGAAATTCTACCAGAAGATTGGAAAACGGCCTTGATCCATCCGTTACACAAGAAAGGCAGCATGAAAAATGTCAACAACTACAGAGGAATATCCCTCCTACCGGTAACATACAAAATTCTCTCACTTGTTATCCTGGAGCGATTAGAAGCCGAAGTCGAGCATCAAATAGGAGAATGCCAAGGGGGATTCAGAAAGGGTCGTTCAACTGCCGAACAGATCCACAACCTCAAAACAATCATTAGATATTGCAATCTCAGGTCCAAATCGTACGTATCAGTCTTTGTGGACTTTAAGAAGGCTTACGATTCGATAGACCGCGAAGTTCTGTTGAACATCCTCAACGAATTCGGGGTTGACCTGAAACTGCTGGCATTAATTAGAGCCACCCTAACTGAAACAAAATCCAAAGTAAAGTTCCTGGGATGTCTGTCGGATTCCTTTGAGGTCAAAACGGGAGTCAGACAAGGTGACGGGCTCTCTCCAATGCTTTTCAACTGCGTCCTCGAAAAAGTCATTCGGACCTGGCGAACAAAATTATTAGAAACTGGGTATAGCCCTCTGAGAATGGGAGCAAAATCCAAGGGGATCATAGTCGACTGTCTAGCATTCGCTGATGACATCGCCATTATGTCGAACGACGTAGAAACTGCTAAGATGCAAATCGACCTTTTAAAAGAAATCGCTGAACAAACTGGCTTGCAGATATCATTCGAAAAAACAGAAGTAATGACCAACATCAAAGACGCCCCTGAAAAACTGCAGACAAAATACGGGAAGATCAACAGAGTGGAAAAATTTAAGTACTTGGGAGAGATCATCATGAAAAGTGGACTGGACAAAGAGGCACTCAAGGAACGAGTACGCAAACTCGAAATAGCCTATCAAACATCGCGCTCAATATACAACAAAAAATGCCTGTCCAAAAATACTAAACTACGTCATTAGGAAACTGTTCTGAAACCAGTAGTTATGTATGCAGCCAAAACCCTATCCCTAAATGCTAATAAAGGACTCCTTGAAGAACTGGAGAAAAAAGAGCGCAAAATCGTCAGAGGTATAATGGGATCAAATTACAAGAATGGTATCCACTATAAAAAATCCAACAAAGAAGTCTACAGTGAAATAGAGAAAATTTCAGAATCGATCCGTAAAAGGCGGGCACGGTATTACGGTCATCTCAAACGAATGGACGGAAACAGGCTGACTAAACAGATTTTTCATTTCTTTGACTCCAAACCCAAAACCACAATGCCCTGGTTTATGAATACCAAAGACGACCTCAAAATGCTGCATCTAAAACCCGACGACGCCTTCAATAGAGATCTCTTCCGCAAAAAGATACTGACTAATGGGCTAACCCGAGACGAGACATCGAACCCGAAAAGAAGACAAGGTACCACTTGGACAGCGGAGCGCAAGATGGTCCACTCACAGAGAATGAGGGAATTCTGGGCTCAGAGGAAGGCGAAACAAATTGCCAAGTGTAGCAAGACTTAACGTGGTCCTAGATGGCCTCAACGAATTATATATATATATATATATATATATATATATAATAATAATAATAATGAAATGACACGGAGGTCTCGAGAGTTTTATCAGCATGCTGAAAAGATCATTGACACTTTCAGGAAAAGGCGATTTGAAGTTATATGGCCATATATTCAGAATTAATGAACAATGACAGGCTCACCAAAACGATTCTCAGCATTACTCTCTCAATTTACTCGTGTCGGGAAACATATATAAATCAAATCAATAAATACAAAAATAGGTACTATCATAAAGACAAATATTTCACTAAACAACGTTGGACCAATATTCTGCATTGTCCCGGCCATTGGATGTAGCCTTCATCAGATCATCCATGGAGTACTGGAGAGGGCAGACGCTGCAGTTCAGGAGGTGGACCGTGGTTTGTTCTTCACCCCCCATGACTCACAAGGTAGTCCCCACTTCTTAATGTAGGATCTACCAACTCCAGACCGTAACCTATTGAGTATAGTCCATGTCTCTTAGTGCCCTGCTGGAAGATTTTCATATGGGTCTCCCCACCCATCAAGAATAAGGCTTCTATATCTCCAGGCATATACTCTTGATGAATGCCAAGAATAACCGGCTTAGTGAAACAGAAAATAGACCATCAAGGAATTGGCACCACCGACAAAATTATACAAGATCGACTCCAGTTCAAAACTGTAAACAAACGACCATAATTACTGTTTTATTGATACTAACATTATTATTATTATTATTATTATTATTATTCTCGTATCAGAAACATGTTACACGATACAAAACATTTCACTAAATACAATTAGACCAGAACTTGTCGACTTGTAGTGCATTCTCTGAGGCTAGGTGTAGATCCTCCGTTGTGCAAGTGGCTGGACACATACGACATTGAATCATGTGGTCGACATTCTGATCTCCTCCGCAATCACATTTGGTGTTTTCGTCTTTAGCGTAGTTCCAACTTACCGTATTCGCTCTTGATTTGCCGACTCCTGATCTCAACCTATTTAGGGATTTCCATGTCATCCAAGCCTCGTTATGACCCGGTGGTAAAGTTTCAGATGGTGTTGTACAGCCACTAGGAAGAAGACCTTTAGCTTTCCAAGATTGTAGACTAGTATTTTTCTCGGTGGTTGTGAGTTCCTTTGATGTCTTCAGGAAACTCTTCCTAGATTTCAGACTTGGTGTGTGTAATTCGTATTCATATAACGGATGAGTTCCTTTATGCTCCATCTTCTTCCTTTCCTTGTTCGCTGATATTTCTCTTCGAACAGAAGGTGGTGCTATCCCGGCGAGGTGGTAAAGCCATTCAATTGGAGTGGATTTGAGACACCCAGTTATTATTCTGCACGTATCATTGAGAACCACATCCACCTGTTTGGCATGAGCTGAGTTATACCAAACAGGGCATGCGTACTCTGCGGTGGAATAACATAATGCCATTGCAGAAGATTTGAAGGTTGCTGGTTGGCTGCCCCACTGCGTTCCGGCCAATCTTCTGTGAATGTTAGCAAAATGTACTATGCTTATAAGCCCTAATCTTATTGCATGTTGGGCACTACTGTAAAGGAGCTCTTAAGGGGATACGGAGTCACTTATCTTACCGATATTTAATTTGTTTAAATCATGCTCCTCTTCCTCATAATCTAATAAAGGTATGGAAATGAAACATATGTCACATTTCAATCAAACCTTACTTGATATATTAATGGAGCTTTTTATATTGGACTTCCGGCGGATCAGATTTCTTTTAAATTGTCAAAAAATCAAATACTTAAAAAAGAGCCAAAACCCAAACAGTTTTACATCAAACAAGTAGTTCCGTGAAGAACTAAACAGCCTATTTTCATATATCCTACTAATATTAATTGCCCCTATCAGCATACAAATTGTCAGTTTGATTGCAGTAATAGATTCGTAAATATTGAGAACCGTCTAAATATTTTGAATGGTCACCATGTTGGATTTTATATTATAGGCCTTAGGTTTAAGTACTATTACATGGAGATTATTGTGTAGGTGTTTTATTCAAACTTCAATCGCATGATTACGACACAAGAATTAAAAGCGAGATTTTAAAATTTCGCTCAGCCGCCATCATGTGGTTATGAAATAAATGAATTAGATGCCAGCCGATTATAATTTGTATAAGCATATACCGTATCAAGTTTCACTGCGCTCGGATGGTTAAAACGCAAGAAACGTCCACTTGAATATATTAATTTCGCGTAGCCGCCATGTTGGATTTGTGCTCGCCAGGTTAATGAACGTCCCATAGGTGAACTTATGTTTATAGCCTCTATACATTTACAAAATTTCAGTTTGATTGCTGTAGTAGATTAATAGATATTGAGAACCGTCTAAATATTTCGGATGGTCGCCATGTTGGATTTTAATTTATGTAGGCCCTAGAGTTATGTACTATTAGATGATGATTATTGTGTGCGTTCATTATGCAAATGTTGATTTCTATCCCTTGATTAGAACACAACAAATAAAAACTTAATTTTCGAAATTCGCACACCCGCCATCTTGAGGTTACGTAAACAATTGAACTAAATTAGATACCAGTACATTACAATGTATATACACATCTCCTGTACGAAATTTCATTGCATTTGAATCATTAAATTGCGAGATAAGTCTATTTAAAACTTTCAACTTCGATTGCCCGCCATGCTCGTATTGTAGTTAACCGGTTTTTGAATGTCTCATAGATTAACTTCCAGTAGTGCCCTTTATCTCCGCAAGGGTAGCATAATATACCATCCGACACAGCGGTAACGGAATCATTGAAATTGAACTCATGACGGCATACAGTGGAACTGTAGAAAGTGGAACTGAAGAAAGTGGAACTGCAAAAAGTGGAACTGCAGAAAGGGGTATAATTACAAGTAACAGTGGAGTTGCAAGTAAATATGATGTGCAACCCATAAATTGGTTAATGCATGGTAGAGCATTTTGGTGGGAAGAGAAATACAGAACACAATTGTACGCATAATGTAAAGTAGGTTGAGTTGAGAATAAACAACTAGATTGTGAAATTAAAGTGGTCACAATAGGTGACGTAAGATTGTAAGTTCAGTTATGTGTAATTTACCAGTGCATCAGCGCACTTGAGAATGAATTTTAGGTTAATCTCATGGTAAATGAATAAATAATCATTTGGATTTACGAGGATAAAGTGCGAATATTAGTGGATTGAAGGAATAGTTTTGCATTGTTTTGTGTTATATTGTTGGGATTGGGTTTTTGTTTGTGTGAAGCCATGATTTAGAGCTCAATTAAAGTCTTTAGAATAGAGTTGTGCTTTATTATTGTAGAGTTGATACCCTTTTAGTCTCAGATCAAAAATATGCAACTGCTCAGTGGGTGGACGGTACATGCCTGAGGACTGATGCTAGCTGGAGGCAGAAGCATGTTATCCATGGAAATTACTCACATGGGTACATGGGATTTGGTGCCCTGTACAGTGATTTGAGCTAAAGGTACAACTTAAGTCGGTCAAGATCTGATGTAAACAACTCTATTAACATAACGAATAAAATGAATTAGGGGGAACGACCGCACCTAACCTTAGCTAAGCTCCGATACAAACAAAATAAATTTTGATAAACACCATATACTTATCATTGTCCTAGTTGGCAACCACTAATCTACATTTATTTATCATGGCGAGGCCCAAGGTGGGGCATTCGACAGTAAAACCGAGTCCTTGGATGGTTGCTGCGATGTCTTGCGAGGCCTAACCTTTGCATTTATTTATCATGGCGCCCAACGTGGGGAGGAGCTTATGGGATTTAGGGAAACCCCATAGATTTTATATGGTATTTCATGGGGAAAACCATAATAAATATTTTTTGCCCCAAACTGTGTTTGAGTGATTTTTGAGTTCAGTAGGCTTGTGAAGTAACGCAGAGTCTCTCTATTGAGAAGAGAAGTGCCCAAGGGTATGAGCGCTACACACCCAATTCACAATTTATCCAAAATCCAAATTTTAAGTACAATCTTACAATATGTGTACAGTGTCTTGAATTTCTCTTCAAAACGAATCCATACAAGTATCCAGGAAGCCTGCCTATATCTCAAAGTGAATTGTAGTATGGGTGGCTGGCACGGAGGGAATTTTGCAAGCGATTGCAGAGCTAAGACAGCATTTTGACGCTGTCAATGGGCAGAAAAAGCTGGAAGCCAAGGCTTTCCAGGATGAAATAAATAACCGATTAGACGCTAATCAGTTGACAATTAATAGTAATCAGGTTGAATTGAGTAATCGTTTAGATGCCAATCAGGTGGCAATTAAGGCAAATCAGGTTGCAATGAACAATAATCAGGTTGAATTGAGTAATAATCAGGTGGAAATAAATGCTAAGTTAGGTCAAATGCAAAAAACAATTAAGACCGAGGTAACTGAAAACGTTGTAAGCGTTATATCAGAAATGCAGGTTAAGACCGAAAAGCGTTTCGAGTCGATAGAAACGAAACTCGAAAGTAATTTGCAGGCATGTAAGCACGCGCTGGATGAAACGAACAGCAGGTTAGATGCGCTGTCCAATGACATTAAGGATATTCAAATCCAAAATGAGGCGAATCTCGAACGCCAAGTGAAACAGTTTTCCGAATTTACTAGAACGGTAGATCAGAGATTAGAAGAGAATGACAGCAAATGGGATGAAAGGTTGAAAAGTTATGCTAGAGCGATTAACGGTGATCTAAAGAAGCAGGATCAGAACATATTAGACCAATGTCAGGAAATAGGAGAAATTAAGGCTATCGCTAACGAATGTAAAGAGCTGGTAGGCAACATAAAGGGTCAGATGAGCAATGTTCATCAAGAACTGGACCAAATTCAAAGCGACATTGTTATAGTTAACAAAAGACAAGAGGAAAACAGAGGGGAAATCGCTAAGGTCAGAAGTGAAATATCAAAGGTCAATGGACATATCCAAGAGGAAATTAAAGGGCTTAAAGAAGAACTCGAAGTGAGAGAAGGCCAAAAGGCAGAGGCAAGCGACCAGACCCTTGCTCAAATAAAGGAAGACGTAGAGGATGAAATCTCCCATATCAAGCAAAGCCTGAAGGAAGATAAGAAGAAAATATTTCAAATGGAGAAGAGAACGGGGATAGGCTAAGCAGAATAGAAAAAGAAGTACTCGCTCGATTGGAAAGAGCAGAGATGCGCCACAATCAAATGGAGACTAGGATAATAGCACAGGAGGAAACCCTAATGAAAGATAATACGTCCTGTGAAGGCAGCGTGGAAGATATGACGAAAACAAATTGGGCAGATTTAGAAACCCAACCTATAATAAGGAATGCTACGGGGCCAGGCGAAAGTGCATATATGACGCCAGGCGCACCGATTGCAGCTTCCACGCCGCATGAAAATGCTATTCACAACCAAGTTATAAATGTAATTAGAGCAAGCGAGGAGAAACCAAGAAAATTTTCAGGTAGCCATTGTAATATGACACCGAAGTATTGGTTGAAAGAAGAGTTCGAATATCTGAACGATGTGCGGATACCACAAGAGCGCAGGCTACGAGCCATAGAGAAACTAACGGAGGGAGTATGTGCGTTATGGTTTCGCAGTTTCCGTTATACCTTCGATACTGTCGAGGAGTTCCGGGAAGCTTTTCTGAAGCGATACTGGGATCCGACGACCCAGCAGAATTTACGACTGGATTTGTACTCTAAAGGAAACAGCACCAATCATCCAACGAAATATGCTGATTTTTTCGTATCTCAGGTGTGTAAATTTAAAGAACTAGACCAAGCACCTAGCGATCTAGAGCTATGCATTGCTATTGCCAAACAACTTCCATATGAAATCCAAAGGCTGCTGATTTCGGCAAATGCAAAAACCGCAATGGAAATGGAGGCAGTTCTTAGGCAACTGGACCTCAAAACATCCAATACTATGCGTCAGAATCGAACCGTGGAACAGGTACACGTGACCAACACGCAGACTGACCAGTACAAAGGTCCGAAAAATAACAAAGCTACCAGCACCGAAACGTTAGATTCCAACGGACGTCAATGGGAACATGAACCCAGAAGATGGCAACTGAGATATAAAGGAAACGCTGGTAGAGGAAGAGGAGGCGGAAATTCTTGGAATCAACAGAATACAAGGGGTAGACCGTACCAAAATAATGGAGGTAACAATGGCCAAGAAGACAACAATCGAAATTGGAGACCCCAGGAAAGAAGGCGTAACTTTGATAACGAGGTAGAGGAACGTTATCATGCTTCATTGCAATACCTCGATGAAAGGGGAGAAGAACCCCAGAAGCAGCAAGACCGCTGGCAAGAAGCTATTCAAAATAGGACGTCACCAGACAGATATGGAAACGGGGCCAAAAGTTGGGAGTTACTGCGCAGTGAACAGGAGAGAAGAAACTCTAACGGGACTGGCACTGTAGAGAAAAAAAACCACCAAAATTAGAAGAATTTGAGAATGATGAATGGAATGCAGTCATCATCATTAAATGGAGTAAGGCCAAACCCTGAGAAATTAGAGGTAATTCGAAATTTTCTTCGACCCACGAAAGTTAAGCACGTCCGACAGTATTTGGGAGTTATTGGATTATTTGAGAACCACTGCCCAAACTATACTACAACTGTGGCACCCCTGCAAGATCTATTGAAGAAATGCGGCAGGTGGAATTGTACGGAGCAATGTCAAGAAGCATTCGTGAGGTCGAAACAAATGCTTTTGGAATACGTGAAGCTGGGATACCCTGATTATACCCAGAAATTCATAATACAGACGGATGCATCACTTATTGGAATAGGGGCGATGCTATTCCAAGAAAATGTTGATAAGCCCAAGGAGAATGTTTTTATTGCCTTTATAAACAGGATATTGAAGGCCCACGAGAAAAATTACACAATTACAGAGATAGTGTTGCTCGCAATTCTGTACGCGTTACAGTACTGGCGAAAACTCGTGTATGGCTTTCAAATCGTCCTCAGAACAGACCATAAAGCTTTAACATTTTGTTAAAGACGGATTTGTCCAGCCAGAGGTTGACAAGATGGTCCCTGTATATTCAACAGTTCAATGTGGAAATAGAACACTGTCCAGGGAAAGAGAACGTAATACCGGACATCCTAAGCCGATATCCGAGAGATGAGGAAACTCTAGCTGTCGAGATTGAAAATCGAGATCAGAAGACCTTAGATGACTTGAAGAATCTTACTACTCTACAACGCGAAGATCCGTGGTTGAAAATGATGATTGAATACTTCGAGGGACGCTTAGCAAGGGGAACTGCAATATACAGAGAGGCAGAGGCGTTATCAACAGAATACTTGTGGTACAATCAGATGCTACACAAGTGGGATGATGTAGAGCATACCCACCAAAGAATTGTTATTCCTGCATCTCTGCAGAGGAGATTGGTGTGGCTGGCACACAGAGAGTTTGGACACCCTGGTATAGATAAGATAACTGCTCTACTGAAAGAAGCATTCATTTGGCCGAAGTTAAGAGAAACTGTAAGAAATGCTATTAGGACATGCGATTTGTGCCAGAGGGTAAAGCCAAATCCCTTTTTAATGAGACAACGACCCATTCCGTTGTTACCAGAGAAGCCGAGGCAGCTAATGAGTGTAGACAACTTTGGACCACCGCCTAGGGCACGTAGAGGCAGAAGACATATTTTTGTAGCCATGGATGTATTTTCAATAATGGTGGTATTATGCCCCATACAGAAGACCAGCTCGAAGCAGGTATTAAAGAGATTGAAAGGGAGAGTTATTCCGATACTTGGGAAACCGGATAACTTACTCTCAGATCACGGGAGCTGCTTAACTAGCGCAGAATTTCGTCGGGAATTGGCAAATTTAGGAATTTGGCAGATTCTATCTACCATTCGCCATCCTGAGGCTAGCCCCGTTGAATGTGTTATGAGAGAGATCCAGAAATATATGAAAATTTACTGTTCAGAAGAGAATTGGAAACGGATCGACGTCCTGGATGTAATAGAGTACTGCATCAATAATACTGAGCACGAAGCGACAGGTCAAGTGCCCGTGACTGTGCATTTAGATCAGAGACCGGAGAGGCCATGGACTGGTGTAATTCCACTACCTGTAGACGCGCAGCCAGGACGAGAAATGAGGATCCAGCGAATCTTCGAATATCTTCAAGCACAGGCTGAAGGACGCCAAAGAAGAAACCGTGCGAAGCGATATCGCAGACCGCTTCTCATTGGGGAGAAAGTTTTAGATCGGAGACCAGCCAGTTCAGATCCAGAAGCACGGAAATATAAGAAATTCAATTTTGGATATCACGGCCCATTCGAAATTATAAGAGACCTACAGAATAATGCATGTATAATAAGGCATTTAGAAACGGGAACCGAGGTCGTTGTGAATGCTGCCAACCTCAAAATTTATTATTCACCAGAAGAATTTGACGAACAAGAGGAAGCTATAGCAGCGCCCACCTAAGGGGATGTGGACAGCAAAGTCAACCAGGCAGACGAGCTTGAAGGCTGACGCAGCGAGGCGGAAAGGAACACAAGCAGCTCGCCCAGGGAAGGAAGGAGACAGACGGAGAGCAAGTGTCTACGACTGGCATACAAAGAAATGGTCGATTTTGCCGGGGAGGTTGAAGCCTTGAATGAAACCCTCCGTGAGGACAATGCACGTCTGAGAGCCGAGCTAAGAGTAGAAGGGGGAGGTAGACAGACCCACTCGCAGGCAGACGAGTTGAATGACCGCTTATTGTAAACAAAGCAACGGTCGGGACACAGTCAGCCAGTGACTTACAGAAGGTCACTTGCTAATGACTTCTATAAGTTTTGCAAGGGGAATATGAACCCAACGGTGTTAGGCTGACTGGTGTCGAACGTGGATCTCTGAGATAAATGTGTACAGACTAGAGATACCAGCAAGAAATCAACACAAGATCTTTTGAGGGAGTTTAAGCCATAAAAAAACCTAGAGAAAATACACATTAAATCACTGTTGTGATATGAACAAATTCTGACATTATTTGTTAATATAATGTAGGAAATATTAGCAGAATACTGCAGTATTGGGCTGTAGGATGCATACAATTCTGGACTTAGCACAGAGAGTTTGAACTCTTGACAGTTTGTAAATGGCTCTGGAATTGAGGCGTGGTTTCGTGGAGCCATGCTAGTCACTTTGACCAACTTATGCTGTCTGGGACAAGTCAGGACGGTAATATATGGGCAAGTTATTCCCCGTTACATAAGGAACAGTCCAGGAGGGTGAGAAAATGCCAGAATAATTTAATGATTACTCGGGAATGGAGTAACTCAGAGACATGAGGATTGCACCTATGTGAATGAATGGCCAGGAGGCTAATTATCAAGCCGTTAAACATTGAAATCGAGGCAGATTTAATGTAACGCGCATTGACACAGTAGAAGTGAGGCTAGCGCCAGAATCTGACCATGTCTTCGGGGATAAACCGATGACGCGGCTTGGGGACGCGCTGGCAAAGGCAATTAATATTAATTAATTGGCCGATCGATCCTCGAGCACACAGACGGATATGTGATCAGCGAGGAAAATGGACCAGAGAAACGTTATTTCAAGACCAGAATTATACGGAGAGAGGAGATGAAGTTCCAAGGAAATTTTTGACCTACTTTTTATCTCCAAACGAATATAAGGTCAGTGGAGAGAACAGTCGGGGTCAGTCGAACCATAGTCTAGTGCGAAGCGCACGTCACCGGAGTCCAGGAAGGGACGCGCGGACTTCAGTATGTTGAGTGCTCATCAACATAATAACCATGCAGTCACGCACTAATTAAGAACGATTGATGTAGTCAGTTGAACCGTACTTTAGTGCGAAGCGCACGCCGCCCGAGTCCAGAGTGGGGCGCGCGGACTTTAACAGTTTAAGTGCATCAACATAATAGCCATGCAGAAAGGCATTATTAAGAGCAATTAATAAGGACTGTCCTGCCATACTTTTATAGTCGGCATCACGAGTGATTAATATGGAGTTGCGCAGGTATAAACTTTGTTATGCAAATGATGAAATCTCGCAGGGATACCACTGTAATTAATGCTCAGGACGATGTGCAAGCATATTTATGCGATATCAGGAAATGTATCTAAGGATAGAAATTGATAGACAGATTGGGGACCGCTAGGAAACCTTAGGCAGAAAATCGAGACTTTCGAACAAGATGCGGGTTAGCAGTGAAGGATAGATCCTCAACGCCTGCATTTTAGATATTCTGCAAGGAAGGGTCAACCATTAAGAAATGTACCTAACGATCGTGTGATTTTAGTGATGATCATTTAAATATATGTAAAATTAACAGTGTAATAAGTGATATAACGTGTTGTGTGAATAAGGAAGCAACAGCATCGACATGGAGAAGAAAAGTGCAGTGTGTTTTGTAAGGCAAAAATTATGTAAAATGTGTGTGAAAAGAGTGAGATTACCTTGCTAATTTTGTAAGTGATTGCGGGCATTACTGGAGGAAGTTTGTGGACGGAGCCACCAGATTAACCAATGTGAGTACCCAGAAACCATAATTTTGTAGTAAATATAGTCCACTGAATGTTGAGTGATTTCAAAATTTATAGAATATGCCAATAAGAGTCAATTTTGGGAGGTAGATCCTCGAGATATTAATGTTGTGTTGATTTTAGTCAAGTTGAGATGTCTTTGTACATCATTGAGTGGATAAATCGTTACCACTAATGTAAAAATGGCAATTGAATTATATATAAAGTTAACGTAACGAGCACGGATGTTCGGTTATTGAATACGGTGACGTTGTGTCGGTATAGGGAAAATGTATGTCAGTAATAATAATAAGAAGAATAAATGAATACACATCAGGGATAATGTTTGTAAGCAAAATATATATGCTAATTGGAATACTTGTGTATCCAATCAGTAGTATTATACGTGTTGGGCTAAGCAAAGGCATTTAATATCAGAGTATATTATGATACTGGAAACAAATATTCAAGAATACAGGAACTGGAAGGGTTTAATAGCGAATTGAATTCGCAGCTTCATGAATAAGCTTGAAAGAGTAATTGATAGATTTTATCTTACTAATTAATGGACGGGACCATATCACCATGGTCATGGGAGCCAGGTAATCTAATCGACGTGTGAAATCTCGTATAGCCAAAGGCATGCAGAGATATTATTATTTGCCAGAGCGTATTTAGTGATAGGAAACCCTAGCTCTGAGGATTGCTATGAAATGTTCCGGGTTCGAATCCAGTGCTGCATGGGAGGATAACAATGGACACCTCGGCATGACACCTGATATCGACCGAGAACTAGCTATTGAATAAATTCAGCTCTTGGGAGTGAATTTTTGACGGCAGGAAGTGTACCTGACCGTGTTATTTAACAAGATGCCGGTTATTCTAATTCGACATGTGTATGATGAATCTCGTTCCTTCATATAATGTAAATGGACCTGTTGAGGCCAGCTATTAATATCCTAAGGATAGGAATAAATGCTTAAACAATTCCATAACCTATCCTGCATACAGTTTAGTTAGATCATATGGGTTATGCAGGTCAGTGAGACTGCAATATTGTATTTAAAGCCACATGCTACTGCTTGGAGATAAGAGAAAGAGGGCATAGCGAGGAACGTAGCAAGTGTATTGTTACCGCCCGGCGCAGGCCCATTGTATACAGGAAGAGCCAAGGGAGAGATTTTAAAACGACCCTTGGAGGGTGACGTTTAGAGTGGAAAGACTTTGAAACCCTGTTTGTAATAAAAGAAGCATTGTTGTATTGTATAATGCATTTGTGTGGTGTGAAACACATTGATAATTAAGGATCATTCTCATGACTTAATACTTGGCAAACTTATGAGATGTTGAAAGTTGCATTTTTATACTGACATTTTCGCCTATTTCCGAAGGTGGACACTAGATGCCATATGCTATGCCCACGCAAGGGTAGCATAATATACCATCCGACACAGCGGTAACGGAATCATTGAAATTGAACTCATGACGGCATACAGTGGAACTGTAGAAAGTGGAACTGAAGAAAGTGGAACTGCAAAAAGTGGAACTGCAGAAAGGGGTATAATTACAAGTAACAGTGGAGTTGCAAGTAAATATGATGTGCAACCCATAAATTGGTTAATGCATGGTAGAGCATTTTGGTGGGAAGAGAAATACAGAACACAATTGTACGCATAATGTAAAGTAGGTTGAGTTGAGAATAAACAACTAGATTGTGAAATTAAAGTGGTCACAATAGGTGACGTAAGATTGTAAGTTCAGTTATGTGTAATTTACCAGTGCATCAGCGCACTTGAGAATGAATTTTAGGTTAATCTCATGGTAAATGAATAAATAATCATTTGGATTTACGAGGATAAAGTGCGAATATTAGTGGATTGAAGGAATAGTTTTGCATTGTTTTGTGTTATATTGTTGGGATTGGGTTTTTGTTTGTGTGAAGCCATGATTTAGAGCTCAATTAAAGTCTTTAGAATAGAGTTGTGCTTTATTATTGTAGAGTTGATACCCTTTTAGTCTCAGATCAAAAATATGCAACTGCTCAGTGGGTGGACGGTACATGCCTGAGGACTGATGCTAGCTGGAGGCAGAAGCATGTTATCCATGGAAATTACTCACATGGGTACATGGGATTTGGTGCCCTGTACAGTGATTTGAGCTAAAGGTACAACTTAAGTCGGTCAAGATCTGATGTAAACAACTCTATTAACATAACGAATAAAATGAATTAGGGGGAACGACCGCACCTAACCTTAGCTAAGCTCCGATACAAACAAAATAAATTTTGATAAACACCATATACTTATCATTGTCCTAGTTGGCAACCACTAATCTACATTTATTTATCATGGCGAGGCCCAAGGTGGGGCATTCGACAGTAAAACCGAGTCCTTGGATGGTTGCTGCGATGTCTTGCGAGGCCTAACCTTTGCATTTATTTATCATGGCGCCCAACGTGGGGAGGAGCTTATGGGATTTAGGGAAACCCCATAGATTTTATATGGTATTTCATGGGGAAAACCATAATAAATATTTTTTGCCCCAAACTGTGTTTGAGTGATTTTTGAGTTCAGTAGGCTTGTGAAGTAACGCAGAGTCTCTCTATTGAGAAGAGAAGTGCCCAAGGGTATGAGCGCTACACACCCAATTCACAATTTATCCAAAATCCAAATTTTAAGTACAATCTTACAATATGTGTACAGTGTCTTGAATTTCTCTTCAAAACGAATCCATACAAGTATCCAGGAAGCCTGCCTATATCTCAAAGTGAATTGTAGTATGAATGGCTGGCACGGAGGGAATTTTGCAAGCGATTGCAGAGCTAAGACAGCATTTTGACGCTGTCAATGGGCAGAAAAAGCTGGAAGCCAAGGCTTTCCAGGATGAAATAAATAACCGATTAGACGCTAATCAGTTGACAATTAATAGTAATCAGGTTGAATTGAGTAATCGTTTAGATGCCAATCAGGTGGCAATTAAGGCAAATCAGGTTGCAATGAACAATAATCAGGTTGAATTGAGTAATAATCAGGTGGAAATAAATGCTAAGTTAGGTCAAATGCAAAAAACAATTAAGACCGAGGTAACTGAAAACGTTGTAAGCGTTATATCAGAAATGCAGGTTAAGACCGAAAAGCGTTTCGAGTCGATAGAAACGAAATTCGAAAGTAATTTGCAGGCATGTAAGCACGCGCAGGATGAAACGAACAGCAGGTTAGATGCGCTGTCCAATGACATTAAGGATATTCAAATCCAAAATGAGGCGAATCTCGAACACCAAGTGAAACAGTTTTCCGAATTTACTAGAACGGTAGATCAGAGATTAGAAGAGAATGACAGCAAATGGGATGAAAGGTTGAAAAGTTATGCTAGAGCGATTAACGGTGATCTAAAGAAGCAGGATCAGAACATATTAGACCAATGTCAGGAAATAGGAGAAATTAAGGCTATCGCTAACGAATGTAAAGAGCTGGTAGGCAACATAAAGGGTCAGATGAGCAATGTTCATCAAGAACTGGACCAAATTCAAAGCGACATTGTTATAGTTAACAAAAGACAAGAGGAAAACAGAGGGGAAATCGCTAAGGTCAGAAGTGAAATATCAAAGGTCAATGGACATATCCAAGAGGAAATTAAAGGGCTTAAAGAAGAACTCGAAGTGAGAGAAGGCCAAAAGGCAGAGGCAAGCGACAAGACCCTTGCTCAAATAAAGGAAGACGTAGAGGATGAAATCTCCCATATCAAGCAAAGCCTGAAGGAAGATAAGAAGAAAATATTTCAAATGGAGAAGAGAACGGGGATAGGCTAAGCAGAATAGAAAAAGAAGTACTCGCTCGATTGGAAAGAGCAGAGATGCGCCACAATCAAATGGAGACTAGGATAATAGCACAGGAGGAAACCCTAATGAAAGATCCTACGTCCTGTGAAGGCAGCGTGGAAGATATGACGAAAACAAATTGGGCAGATTTAGAAACCCAACCTATAATAAGGAATGCTACGGGGCCAGGCGAAAGTGCATATATGACGCCAGGCGCACCGATTGCAGCTTCCACGCCGCATGAAAATGCTATTCACAACCAAGTTATAAATGTAATTAGAGCAAGCGAGGAGAAACCAAGAAAATTTTCAGGTAGCCATTGTAATATGACACCGAAGTATTGGTTGAAAGAAGTGTTCGAATATCTGAACGATGCGCGGATACCACAAGAGCGCAGGCTACGAGCCATAGAGAAACTAACGGAGGGAGTATGTGCGTTATGGTTTCGCAGTTTCCGTTATACCTTCGATACTGTCGAGGAGTTCCGGGAAGCTTTTCTGAAGCGATACTGGGATCCGACGACCCAGCAGAATTTACGACTGGATTTGTACTCTAAAGGAAACAGCACCAATCATCCAACGAAATATGCTGATTTTTTCGTATCTCAGGTGTGTAAATTTAAAGAACTAGACCAAGCACCTAGCGATCTAGAGCTATGCATTGCTATTGCCAAACAACTTCCATATGAAATCCAAAGGCTGCTGATTTCGGCAAATGCAAAAACCGCAATGGAAATGGAGGCAGTTCTTAGGCAACTGGACCTCAAAACATCCAATACTATGCGTCAGAATCGAACCGTGGAACAGGTACACGTGACCAACACGCAGACTGACCAGTACAAAGCTCCGAAAAATAACAAAGCTACCAGCACCGAAACGTTAGATTCCAACGGACATCAATGGGAACATGAACCCAGAAGATGGCAACTGAGATATAAAGGAAACGCTGGTAGAGGAAGAGGAGGCGGAAATTCATGGAAACAACAGAATACAAGGGGTAGACCGTACCAAAATAATGGAGGTAACAATGGCCAAGGAGACAACAATCGAAATTGGAGACCCCAGGAAAGAAGGCGTAACTTTGATGACGAGGTAGAGGAACGTTATCATGCTTCATTGCAATACCTCGATGAAAGGGGAGAAGAACCCCAGAAGCAGCAAGACCGCTGGCAAGAAGCTATTCATAATAGGACGTCACCAGACAGATATGGAAACGGGGCCAAAGGTTGGGAGTTACTGCGCAGTGAACAGGAGAGAAGAAACACTAACGGGACTGGCCCTGTAGAGAAAAAAAACCACCAAAATTAGAAGAATTTGAGAATGATGAATGGAATGCAGTCATCATCATTAAATGGAGTAAGGCCAAACCCTGAGAAATTAGAGGTAATTCGAAATTTTCAACGACCCACGAAAGTTAAGCACGTCCGACAGTATTTGGGAGTTATTGGATTATTTGAGAACCACTGCCCAAACTATACTACAACTGTGGCACCCCTGCAAGATCTATTGAAGAAATGCGGCAGGTGGAATTGTACGGAGCAATGTCAAGAAGCATTCGTGAGGTCGAAACAAATGCTTTTGGAATACGTGAAGCTGGGATACCCTGATTATACCCAGAAATTCATAATACAGACGGATGCATCACTTATTGGAATAGGGGCGATGCTATTCCAAGAAAATGTTGATAAGCCCAAGGAGAATGTTTTTATTGCCTTTATAAACAGGATATTGAAGGCCCACGAGAAAAATTACACAATTACAGAGATAGTGTTGCTCGCAATTCTGTACGCGTTACAGTACTGGCGAAAACTCGTGTATGGCTTTCAAATCGTCCTCAGAACAGACCATAAAGCTTTAACATTTTGTTAAAGACGGATTTGTCCAGCCAGAGGTTGACAAGATGGTCCCTGTATATTCAACAGTTCAATGTGGAAATAGAATACTGTCCAGGGAAAGAGAACGTAATACCGGACATGCTAAGCCGATATCCGAGAGATGAGGAAACTCTAGCTGTCGAGATTGAAAATCGAGATCAGAAGACCTTAGATGACTTGAAGAATCTTACTACTCTACAACGCGAAGATCCGTGGTTGAAAATGATGATTGATTACTTCGAGGGACGCTTAGCAAGGGGAACTGCAATATACAGAGAGGCAGAGGCGTTATCAACAGAATACTTGTGGTACAATCAGATGCTACACAAGTGGGATGATGTAGAGCATACCCACCAAAGAATTGTTATTCCTGCATCTCTGCAGAGGAGATTGGTGTGGCTGGCACACAGAGAGTTTGGACACCCTGGTATAGATAAGATAACTGCTCTACTGAAAGAAGCATTCATTTGGCCGAAGTTAAGAGAAACTGTAAGAAATGCTATTAGGACATGCGATTTGTGCCAGAGGGTAAAGCCAAATCCCTTTTTAATGAGACAACGACCCATTCCGTTGTTACCAGAGAAGCCGAGGCAGCTAATGAGTGTAGACAACTTTGGACCACCGCCTAGGGCACGTAGAGGCAATAGACATATTTTTGTAGCCATGGATGTATTTTCAAAAATGGTGGTATTATGCCCCATACAGAAGACCAGCTCAAAGCAGGTATTAAAGATATTGAAAGGGAGAGTTATTCCGATACTTGGGAAACCGGATAACTTACTCTCAGATCACGGGAGCTGCTTAACTAGCGCAGAATTTCGTCGGGAATTGGCAAATTTAGGAATTTGGCAGATTCTATCTACCATTCGCCATCCTGAGGCTAGCCCCGTTGAATGTGTTATGAGAGAGATCCAGAAATATATGAAAATTTACTGTTCAGAAGAGAATTGGAAACGGATCGACGTCCTGGATGTAATAGAGTACTGCATCAATAATACTGAGCACGAAGCGACAGGTCAAGTGCCCGTGACTGTGCATTTAGATCAGAGACCGGAGAGGCCATGGACTGGTGTTATTCCACTACCTGTAGACGCGCAGCTAGGACGAGAAATGAGGATCCAGCGAACCTTCGAATATCTCCAAGCACAGGCTGAAGGACGCCAAAGAAGAAACCGTGCGAAGCGATATCGCAGACCGCTTCTCATTGGGGAGAAAGTTTTAGTTCGGAGACCAGCCAGTTCAGATCCAGAAGCACGGAAATATAAGAAATTCAATTTTGGATATCACGGCCCATTCGAAATTATAAGAGACCTACAGAATAATGCATATATAATAAGGCATTTAGAAACGGGAACCGAGGTCGTTGTGAATGCTGCCAACCTCAAAATGTATTATTCACCAGAAGAATTTGACGAACAAGAGGAAGCTATAGCAGCGCCCATCCAAGTGGATGTGGACAGCAAAGTCAACCAGGCAGACGAGCTTGAAGGCTGACGCAGCGAGGCGGAAAGGAACACAAGCAGCTCGCCCAGGGAAGGAAGGAGACAGACGGAGTGCAAGTGTCTACGACTGGCATACAAAGAAATGGTCGATTTTGCCGGGGAGGTTGAAGCCTTGAATGAAACCCTCCGTGAGGACAATGCACGTCTGAGAGCCGAGCTAAGAGTAGAAGGGGGAGGTAGACAGACCCACTCGCAGGCAGACGAGTTGAATGACCGCTTATTGTAAACAAAGCAACGGTCGGGACACAGTCAGCCAGTGACTTACAGAAGGTCACTTGCTAATGACTTCTATAAGTTTTGCAAGGGGAATATGAACCCAACGGTGTTAGGCTGACTGGTGTCGAACGTGGATCTCTGAGATAAATGTGTACAGACTAGAGATACCAGCAAGAAATCAACACAAGATCTTTTGAGGGAGTTTAAGCCATAAAAAACCTAGAGAAAATACACATTAAATCACTGTTGTGATATGAACAAATTCTGACATTATTTGTTAATATAATGTAGGAAATATTAGCAGAATACTGCAGTATTGGGCTGTAGGATGCATACAATTCTGGACTTAGCACAGAGAGTTTGAACTCTTGACAGTTTGTAAATGGCTCTGGAATTGAGGCGTGGTTTCGTGGAGCCATGCTAGTCACTTTGACCAACTTATGCTGTCTGGGACAAGTCAGGACGGTAATATATGGGCAAGTTATTCCCCGTTACATAAGGAACAGTCCAGGAGGGTGAGAAAATGCCAGAATAATTTAATGATTACTCGGGAATGGAGTAACTCAGAGACATGAGGATTGCACCTATGTGAATGAATGGCCAGGAGGCTAATTATCAAGCCGTTAAACATTGAAATCGAGGCAGATTTAATGTAACGCGCATTGACACAGTAGAAGTGAGGCTAGCGCCAGAATCTGACCATGTCTTCGGGGATAAACCGATGACGCGGCTTGGGGACGCGCTGGCAAAGGCAATTAATATTAATTAATTGGCCGATCGATCCTCGAGCACACAGACGGATATGTGATCAGCGAGGAAAATGGACCAGAAAAACGTTATTTCAAGACCAGAATTATACGGAGAGAGGAGATGAAGTTCCAAGGAAATTTTTGACCTACTTTTTGTCTCCAAACGAATATAAGGTCAGTGGAGAGAACAGTCGGGGTCAGTCGAACCATAGTCTAGTGCGAAGCGCACGTCACCGGAGTCCAGGAAGGGCCGCGCGGACTTCAGTATGTTGAGTGCTCATCAACATAATAACCATGCAGTCACGCACTAATTAAGAACGATTGATGTAGTCAGTTGAACCGTACTTTAGTGCGAAGCGCACGCCGCCCGAGTCCAGAGTGGGGCGCCCGGACTTTAACAGTTTAAGTGCATCAACATAATAGCCGTGCAGAAAGGCATTATTAAGAGCAATTAATAAGGACTGTCCTGCCATACTTTTATAGTCGGCATCACGAGTGATTAATATGGAGTTGCGCAGGTATAAACTTTGTTATGCAAATGATGAAATCTCGCAGGGATACCACTGTAATTAATGCTCAGGACGATGTGCAAGCATATTTATGCGATATCAGGAAATGTATCTAAGGATAGAAATTGATAGACAGATTGGGGACCGCTAGGAAACCTTAGGCAGAAAATCGAGACTTTCGAACAAGATGCGGGTTAGCAGTGAAGGATAGATCCTCAACGCCTGCATTTTAGATATTCTGCAAGGAAGGGTCAACCATTAAGAAATGTACCTAACGATCGTGTGATTTTAGTGATGATCATTTAAATATATGTAAAATTAACAGTGTAATAAGTGATATAACGTGTTGTGTGAATAAGGAAGCAACAGCATCGACATGGAGAAGAAAAGTGCAGTGTGTTTTGTAAGGCAAAAATTATGTAAAATGTGTGTGAAAAGAGTGAGATTACCTTGCTAATTTTGTAAGTGATTGCGGGCATTACTGGAGGAAGTTTGTGGACGGAGCCACCAGATTAACCAATGTGAGTACCCAGAAACCATAATTTTGTAGTAAATATAGTCCACTGAATGTTGAGTGATTTCAAAATTTATAGAATATGCCAATAAGAGTCAATTTTGGGAGGTAGATCCTCGAGATATTAATGTTGTGTTGATTTTAGTCAAGTTGAGATGTCTTTGTACATCATTGAGTGGATAAATCTTTACCACTAATGTAAAAATGGCAATTGAATTATATATAAAGTTAACGTAACGAGCACGGATGTTCGGTTATTGAATACGGTTACGTTGTGTCGGTATAGGGAAAATGTATGTCAGTAATAATAATAAGAAGAATAAATGAATACACATCAGGGAAAATGTTTGTAAGCAAAATATATATGCTAATTGGAATACTTGTGTATCCAATCAGTAGTATTATACGTGTTGGGCTAAGCAAAGGAAAAAAAGGAAGCTTGTAGTTTAACGTGACCGTTAATCGCGAGATATAAGCAAAGGCATTTAATATCAGAGTATATTATGATAATGGAAACAAATATTCAAGAATACAGGAACTGGAAGGGTTTAATACAGAACTGAATTCGCAGCTTGATGAATAAGCTTGAAAGAGTAATTGATAGATTTTATCTTACTAATTAATGGACGGGACCATATCACCATGGTCATGGGAACCAGGTAATCTAATCGACGTGTGAAATCTCGTATAGCCAAAGGCATGCAGAGATATTATTATTTGCCAGAGCGTATTTAGTGATAGGAAACCCTAGCTCTGAGGATTGCTATGAAATGTTCCGGGTTCGAATCCAGTGGTGCATGGGAGGATAACAATGGACACCTCGGCATGACACCTGATATCGACCGAGAACTAGCTATTGAATAAATTCAGCTCCTGTGAGTGAAATTTTGACGGCAGGAAGTGTACCTGACCGTGTTATTTAACAAGATGCCGGTTATTCTAATTCGACATGTGTATGATGAATCTCGTTCCTTCATATAATGTAAATGGACCTGTTGAGGCCAGCTATTAATATCCTAAGGATAGGAATAAATGCTTAAACAATTCCATAACCTATCTTGCATACAGTTTAGTTAGATCATATGGGTTATGCAGGTCAGTGAGACTGCAATATTGTATTTAAAGCCACATGCTACTGCTTGGAGATAAAAGAAAGAGGGCATAGCGAGGAACGTAGCAAGTGTATTGTTACCGCCCGGCGCAGGCCCATTGTATACAGGAAGAGCCAAGGGAGAGATTTTAAAACGACCCTTGGAGGGTGACGTTTAGAGTGGAAAGACTTTGAAACCCTGTTTGTAATAAAAGAAGCATTGTTGTATTGTATAATGCATTTGTGTGGTGTGAAACACATTGATAATTAAGGATCATTCTCATGACTTAATACTTGGCAAACTTATGAGATGTTGAAAGTTGCATTTTTATACTGACATTTTCGCCTATTTCCGAAGGTGGACACTAGATGCCATATGCTATGCCCACGCAAGGGTAGCATAATATACCATCCGACACAGCGGTAACGGAATCATTGAAATTGAACTCATGACGGCATACAGTGGAACTGTAGAAAGTGGAACTGAAGAAAGTGGAACTGCAAAAAGTGGAACTGCAGAAAGGGGTATAATTACAAGTAACAGTGGAGTTGCAAGTAAATATGATGTGCAACCCATAAATTGGTTAATGCATGGTAGAGCATTTTGGTGGGAAGAGAAATACAGAACACAATTGTACGCATAATGTAAAGTAGGTTGAGTTGAGAATAAACAACTAGATTGTGAAATTAAAGTGGTCACAATAGGTGACGTAAGATTGTAAGTTCAGTTATGTGTAATTTACCAGTGCATCAGCGCACTTGAGAATGAATTTTAGGTTAATCTCATGGTAAATGAATAAATAATCATTTGGATTTACGAGGATAAAGTGCGAATATTAGTGGATTGAAGGAATAGTTTTGCATTGTTTTGTGTTATATTGTTGGGATTGGGTTTTTGTTTGTGTGAAGCCATGATTTAGAGCTCAATTAAAGTCTTTAGAATAGAGTTGTGCTTTATTATTGTAGAGTTGATACCCTTTTAGTCTCAGATCAAAAATACGCAACTGCTCAGTGGGTGGACGGTACATGCCTGAGGACTGATGCTAGCTGGAGGCAGAAGCATGTTATCCATGGAAATTACTCACATGGGTACATGGGATTTGGTGCCCTGTACAGTGATTTGAGCTAAAGGTACAACTTATGTCGGTCAAGATCTGATGTAAACAACTCTATTAACATAACGAATAAAATGAATTAGGGGGAACGACCGCACCTAACCTTAGCTAAGCTCCGATACAAACAAAATAAATTTTGATAAACACCATATACTTATCATTGTCCTAGTTGGCAAGCACTAATCTACATTTATTTATCATGGCGAGGCCCAAGGTGGGGCATTCGACAGTAAAACCGAGTCCTTGGATGGTTGCTGCGATGTCTTGCGAGGCCTAACCTTTGCATTTATTTATCATGGCGCCCAACGTGGGGAGGAGCTTATGGGATTTAGGGAAACCCCATAGATTTTGTATGGTATTTCATGGGGAAAACCATAATAAATATTTTTTGCCCCAAACTGTGTTTGAGTGATTTTTGAGTTCAGTAGGCTTGTGAAGTAACGCAGAGTCTCTCTATTGAGAAGGGTATGAGCGCTACACACCCAATTCACAATTTATCCAAAATCCAAATTTTAAGTACAATCTTACAATATGTGTACAGTGTCTTGAATTTCTCTTCAAAACGAATCCATACAAGTATCCAGGAAGCCTGCCTATATCTCAAAGTGAATTGTAGTATGAATGGCTGGCACGGAGGGAATTTTGCAAGCGATTGCAGAGCTAAGACAGCATTTTGACGCTGTCAATGGGCAGAAAAAGCTGGAAGCCAAGGCTTTCCAGGATGAAATAAATAACCGATTAGACGCTAATCAGTTGACAATTAATAGTAATCAGGTTGAATTGAGTAATCGTTTAGATGCCAATCAGGTGGCAATTAAGGCAAATCAGGTTGCAATGAACAATAATCAGGTTGAATTGAGTAATAATCAGGTGGAAATAAATGCTAAGTTAGGTCAAATGCAAAAAACAATTAAGACCGAGGTAACTGAAAACGTTGTAAGCGTTATATCAGAAATGCAGGTTAAGACCGAAAAGCGTTTCGAGTCGATAGAAACGAAACTCGAAAGTAATTTGCAGGCATGTAAGCACGCGCAGGAAGAAACGAACAGCAGGTTAGATGCGCTGTCCAATGACATTAAGGATATTCAAATCCAAAATGAGGCGAATCTCGAACGCCAAGTGAAACAGTTTTCCGAATTTACTAGAACGGTAGATCAGAGATTAGAAGAGAATGACAGCAAATGGGATAAAAGGTTGAAAAGTTATGCTAGAGCGATTAACGGTGATCTAAAGAAGCAGGATCAGAACATATTAGACCAATGTCAGGAAATAGGAGAAATTAAGGCTATCGCTAACGAATGTAAAGAGCTGGTAGGCAACATAAAGGGTCAGATGAGCAATGTTCATCAAGAACTGGACCAAATTCAAAGCGACATTGTTATAGTTAACAAAAGACAAGAAGAAAACAGAGGGGAAATCGCTAAGGTCAGAAGTGAAATATCAAAGGTCAATGGACATATCCAAGAGGAAATTAAAGGGCTTAAAGAAGAACTCGAAGTGAGAGAAGGCCAAAAGGCAGAGGCAAGCGACAAGACCCTTGCTCAAATAAAGGAAGACGTAGAGGATGAAATCTCCCATATCAAGCAAAGCCTGAAGGAAGATAAGAAGAAAATATTTCAAATGGAGAAGAGAACGGGGATAGGCTAAGCAGAATAGAAAAAGAAGTACTCGCTCGATTGGAAAGAGCAGAGATGCGCCACAATCAAATGGAGACTAGGATAATAGCACAGGAGGAAACCCTAATGAAAGATCCTACGTCCTGTGAAGGCAGCGTGGAAGATATGACGAAAACAAATTGGGCAGATTTAGAAACCCAACCTATAATAAGGAATGCTACGGGGCCAGGCGAAAGTGCATATATGACGCCAGGCGCACCGATTGCAGCTTCCACGCCGCATGAAAATGCTATTCACAACCAAGTTATAAATGTAATTAGAGCAAGCGAGGAGAAACCAAGAAAATTTTCAGGTAGCCATTGTAATATGACACCGAAGTATTGGTTGAAAGAAGAGTTCGAATATCTGAACGATGTGCGGATACCACAAGAGCGCAGGCTACGAGCCATAGAGAAACTAACGGAGGGAGTATGTGCGTTATGGTTTCGAAGTTTCCGTTATACCTTCGATACTGTCGAGGAGTTCCGGGAAGCTTTTCTGAAGCGATACTGGGATCCGACGACCCAGCAGAATTTACGACTGGATTTGTACTCTAAAGGAAACAGCACCAATCATCCAGCGAAATATGCTGATTTTTTCGTATCTCAGGTGTGTAAATTTAAAGAACTAGACCAAGCACCTAGCGATCTAGAGCTATGCATTGCTATTGCCAAACAACTTCCTTATGAAATCCAAAGGCTGCTGATTTCGGCAAATGCAAAAACCGCAATGGAAATGGAGGCAGTTCTTAGGCAACTGGACCTCAAAACATCCAATACTATGCGTCAGAATCGAACCGTGGAACAGGTACACGTGACCAACACGCAGACTGACCAGTACAAAGCTCCGAAAAATAACAAAGCTACCAGCACCGAAACGTTAGATTCCAACGGACGTCTAAGGGAACATGAACCCAGAAGATGACAACTGAGATATAAAGGAAACGCTGGTAGAGGAAGAGGAGGCCGAAATTCTTGGAATCAACAGAATACAAGTGGTAGACCGTACCAAAATAATGGAGGTAACAATGGCCAAGAAGACAACAATCGAAATTGGAGACCACAGGAAAGAAGGCGTAACTTTGATGACGAGGTAGAGGAACGTTATCATGCTTCATTGCAATACCTCGGTGAAAGGGGAGAAGAACCCCAGAAGCAGCATGACCGCTGGCTAGAAGCTATTCAAAATAGGACGTCACCAGACAGATATGGAAACGGGGCCAAAAGTTGGGAGTTACAGCGCAGTGAACAGGAGAGAAGAAACTCTAACGGGACTGGCTCTGTAGAGAAAAAAAACCACCAAAATTAGAAGAATTTGAGAATGATGAATGGAATGCAGTCATCATCATTAAATGGAGTAAGGCCAAACCCTGAGAAATTAGAGGTAATTCGAAATTTTCTTCGACCCACGAATGTTAAGCACGTCCGACAGTATTTGGGAGTTATTGGATTCTTTGAGAACCACTGCCCAAACTATACTACAACTGTGGCACCCCTGCAAGATCTATTGAAGAAATGCGGCAGGTGGAATTGTACGGAGCAATGTCAAGAAGCATTCGTGAGGTCGAAACAAATGCTTTTGGAATACGTGAAGCTGGGATACCCTGATTATACCCAGAAATTCATAATACAGATGGATGCATCACTTATTGGAATAGGGGCGATGCTATTCCAAGAAAATGTTGATAAGCCCAAGGAGAATGTTTTTATTGCCTTTATAAACAGGATATTGAAGGCCCACGAGAAAAATTACACAATTACAGAGATAGTGTTGCTCGCAATTCTGTACGCGTTACAGTACTGGCGAAAACTCGTGTATGGCTTTCAAATCGTCCTCAGAACAGACCATAAAGCTTTAACATTTTGTTAAAGACGGATTTGTCCAGCCAGAGGTTGACAAGATGGTCCCTGTATATTCAACAGTTCAATGTGGAAATAGAATACTGTCCAGGGAAAGAGAACGTAATACCGGACATGCTAAGCCGATATCCGAGAGATGAGGAAACTCTAGCTGTCGAGATTGAAAATCGAGATCAGAAGACCTTGGATGACTTGAAGAATCTTACCAACCTACAACGCGAAGACCCGTGGTTGAAGATGATGATCGATTACTTCGAGGGACGCTTAGCAAGGGGAACTGCAATATACAGAGAGGCAGAGGCATTGGCAACAGATTATGTATGGTACAATCAGATGCTACACATGTGGGATGATGTAGATCATACACGTCAAAGGATCGTTATTCCTGCATCCTTGCAGAGGAGATTGGTATGGCTAGCATACATAGCGTTTGGACATCCCGGGATAGACAAAATTACTGCTTTATTGAAAGAAGCATTCACTTGGCCAAAGTTGAGAGAAACGGTGAGAAATGCTATTAGAACGTGCGATTTGTGCCAGAGGGTAAAGCCAAATCCCTTTTTAATGAGACAACGACCCATTCCGTTGTTACCAGAGAAGCCAAGGCAGCTAATGAGTGTAGACAACTTTGGACCACCGCCTAGGGCACGTAGAGGCAATAGACATATTTTTGTAGCCATGGATGTATTTTCAAAAATGGTGGTATTATGCCCCATACAGAAGACCAGCTCGAAGCAGGTATTAAAGAGAGAGTTATTCCGATACTTGGGAAACCGGATAACTTACTCTCAGATCACGGGAGCTGCTTAACTAGCGCAGAATTTCGTCGGGAATTGGCAAATTTAGGAATTTGGCAGATTCTATCTGCCATTCGCCATCCTGAGGCTAGCCCCGTTGAATGTGTTATGAGAGAGATCCAGAAATATATGAAAATTTACTGTTCAAAAGAGAATTGGAAACGGATCGACGTCCTGGATGTAATAGAGTACTGCATCAATAATACTGAGCACGAAGCGACAGGTCAAGTGCCCGTGACTGTGCATTTAGATCAGAGACCGGAGAGGCCATGGACTGGTGTTATTCCACTACCTGTAGACGCGCAGCCAGGACGAGAAATGAGGATCCAGCGAACCTTCGAATATCTCCAAGCACAGGCTGAAGGACGCCAAAGAAGAAACCGTGCGAAGCGATATCGCAGACCGCTTCTCATTGGGGAGAAAGTTTTAGATCGGAGACCAGCCAGTTCAGATCCAGAAGCACGGAAATATAAGAAATTCAATTTTGGATATCACGGCCCATTCGAAATTATAAGAGACCTACAGAATAATGCATATAGAATAAGGCATTTAGAAACGGGAACCGAGGTCGTTGTGAATGCTGCCAACCTCAAAATTTATTATTCACCAGAAGAATTTGACGAACAAGAGGAAGCTATAGCAGCACCCACCCAAGTGGATGTGGACAGCAAAGTCAGCCAGGCAGACGAGCTTGAAGGCTGACGCAGCGAGACGGAAAGGAACATAAGCAGCTCGCCCAGGGAAGGAAGGAGGCAGACGGAGTGCAAGTGTCTACGACTGGCATACAAAGAAATGGTCGATTTTGCCAGGGAGGTTAAAGCCTTGAATGAAACCCTCCGTGAGGACAATGCACGTCTGAGAGCCGAGCTAAGAGTAGAAGGGGGAGGTAGACAGACCCACTCGCAGGCAGACGAGTTGAATGACCGCTTATTGTAAACAAAGCAACCGTCGGGACACAGTCAGCCAGTGATTTACAGAAGGTCGCTTGCTAATGACTTCTATAAGTTTTGCAAGGGGAATATGAACCCAACGGTGTTAGGCTGACTGGTGTCGAACGTGGATCTCTGAGATAAATGTGTACAGACTAGAGATACCAGCAAGAAATCAACACAAGATCTTTTGAGGGAGTTTAAGCCATAAAAAAACCTAGAGAAAATACACATTAAATCACTGTTGTGATATGAACAAATTCTGACATTATTTGTTAATATAATGTAGGAAATATTAGCAGAATACTGCAGTATTGGGCTGTAGGATGCATACAATTCTGGACTTAGCACAGAGAGTTTGAACTCTTGACAGTTTGTAAATGGCTCTGGAATTGAGGCGTGGTTTCGTGGAGCCATGCTAGTCACTTTGACCAACTTATGCTGTCTGGGACAAGTCAGGACGGTAATATATGGGCAAGTTATTCCCCGTTACATAAGAAAGAGTACAGGAGGGTGAGAAAATGCCAGAATAAGTTAATGATTACTCGGGAATGGCGTAAGTCAGAGACATGAGGATTGCACCTATGTGAATGAATGGCCAGGAGGCTAATTATCAAGCCGTTAAACATTGAAATCGAGGCAGATTTAATGTAACGCGCATTGACACAGTAGAAGTGAGGCTAGCGCCAGAAGCTGACCATGTCTTCGGGGATAAACCGATGACGCGGCTTGGGGACGCGCTGGCAAAGGCAATTAATATTAATTAATTGGCCGATCGATCCTCGAGCACACAGACGGATATGTGATCAGCGAGGAAAATGGACCAGAAAAACGTTATTTCAAGACCAGAATTATACGGAGAGAGGAGATGAAGTTCCAAGGAAATTTTTGACCTACTTTTTGTCTCCAAACGAATATAAGGTCAGTGGAGAGAACAGTCGGGGTCAGTCGAACCATAGTCTAGTGCGAAGCGCACGTCACCGGAGTCCAGGGAGGGACGCGCGGACTTCAGTATGTTGAGTGCTCATCAACATAATAACCATGCAGTCACGCACTAATTAAGAACGATTGATGTAGTCAGTTGAACCGTACTTTAGTGCGAAGCGCACGCCGCCCGAGTCCAGAGTGGGGCGCGCGGACTTTAACAGTTTAAGTGCATCAACATAATAGCCATGCAGAAAGGCATTATTAAGAGCAATTAATAAGGACAGTCGTGCCATACTTTTATAGTCGGCATCACGAGTGAATAGTATGGAGTTGCGCAGGTATAAGCTTTGTTATGCAAATGATGAAATCTCGCAGGGATACCACTGTAATTAATGCTCAGGAAGATGTGCAAGCATATTTATGCGATATCAGGAAATGTATCTAAGGATAGAAATTGATAGACAGATTGGGGACCGCTAGGAATCCTTAGGCAGAGAATCGAGACTTTTGAACAAGATGCGGGATAGCAGTGAAGGATAGATCCTCAACGCCTGTATTTTTGATATTCTGCAAGGAAGGGTCAACCATTAAGAAATGTACATAACGATCGTGTGATTTTAGTGATGATCATTTAAATATATGTGGAATTAACAGTGTAATAAGTGATATAACGTGTTGTGTGAATAAGGAAGCAACAGCTTTGACATGGAGAAGCAAAGTGCAGTGTGTTTTGTAAGGCAAAAAATATGTAAAATGTGTGTGAAAAGAGTGAGAATGCCTTGCTAATTTTGCAAATGATGGCGGGCATTACTGGAGGAAGTATGTGGACGGAGCCACAAGATTAACCAATGTGAGTACCCAAAAACCATGATTTTGTAGTAATTATAGTCCACTGAATGTTGAGTGATTTCAAAATTTATAGAATAAGCCAATAAGAGTCATTTTGGGAGTTAGAACCTCGAGATATTAATGTTGTGTTGATTTTAGTCAAGTTGAGATGTCTTTGTACATCATTGAGTGGATAAATCGTTACCACTAATGTAAAAATGGCAATTGAGTTAGATATAAAGTTAACGTAACGAGCACGGAAGTTCGGTTATTGAATACGGTTACGTTGTGTCGATATAGGAAAAATTTATGTCAGTAATAATAATAAGAAAAAGAATAAATGAATACACATCAGGGAAAATGTTTGTAAGCAAAATATATATGCTAATTGGAATACTTGTGTATCCAAGCAGTAGTATTATACGTGTTGGGCTAAGCAAAGGCATTTAATATCAGAGTATATTATGATAATGGAAATAAATATGCAAGAATACAGGAACTGGAAGGGTTTAATAGAGAATTGAATTCGCAGCTTGATGAATAAGCTTGTAGGAATAATTGATAGATTTTATCTTACTAATTAAAGGACGGGACCATATCACCATGGTCATGGGAGCCAGGTAATCTAATCGACGTGTGAAATCTCGTATAACCAAGGCCATGCAGAGATATTATTATTTGCCAGAGCGTATTTAGTGAAAGGAAACCCTAGCTCTGAGGATTTGCTATGAAATGTTCCGGGTTCGAATCCAGTGGTGCATGGGATGATAACAATGGACACCTCGGCATGACACCTGATATCGACCGAGAACTAGCTATTGAATAAATTCAGCTCCTGGGAGTGAATTTTTGACGGCAGGAAGTGTACCTGGCCGTGTTATTTAACAAGATGCCGGTTATTCCAATTCGACATGTGTATGATGAATCTCGTTCCTTCATATAATGTAAATGGACCTGTTGAGGCCAGCTATTAATATCCTAAGGATAGGAATAAATGCTTAAACAATTCCATAACCTATCTTGCATACAGTTTAGTTAGATCATATGGGTTATGCAGGTCAGTGAGACTGCACTATTGTATTTAAAGCCACATGCTACTGCTTGGGGATAAAAGAAAGGGGACATAGCGAGGGACGTAGCAAGTGTTTTGTTACCGCCCGGCGCAGGCCCATTGTATACAGGAAGAGCCAAGGGAGTGATTTTAAACGACCCTTGGAGGGTGACGTTTAGAGTGGAAAGACTTTGAAACCCTGTTTGTATTAAAAGAAGCATTGTTGTATTGTATAATGAATTTGTGTGGTGTGAAACACATTGATAATTAAGGATCATTCTGATAACTTAATACATGGCAAACTTATGAGATGTTGAAAGTTGCATTTTTATACTGACATTGTCGCCTATTTCTGAAGGTGGACACTAGATGCCATATGCTATGCCCACGCAAGGGTAGCATAATATACCATCCGACACAGCGGTAACGGAATCATTGAAATTGAACTCATGACGGCATACAGTGGATCTGTAGAAAGTGGAACTGTAGAAAATGGAACTGCATAAAGTAGAACTGCATTAAGGGGTATAATTTCAAGTAGGAGTGGAGTTGCAAGTAAATATGATTTGCAACCCATAAATTGGTTAATGCATGGTAGAATATTTTGGTGGGAAGTGAAATACAGAACACAATTGTACGCATAATGTAAAGTAGGATGTGTTGAGAATAAACAACTAGATTGTGAAATTAAAGTGGTCACAATAGGTGACGTAAGATTGTAAGTTCAGTTATGTGTAATTTACCAGTGCATCAGCGCACTTGAGAATGAATTTTAGGTTAATCTCATGGTAAATGAATAAATAATCATTTGGATTTACGAGGATAAAGTGCGAATATTAGTTGATTGAAGGAATAGTTTTGCATTGTTTTGTGTTATATTGTTAGGATTGGGTTTTTGTTTGTGTGAAGCCATGATTTAGAGCTCAATTACAGTCTTTAGAATACAGTTGTGCTTTATTATTGTAGAGTTGATACCCTTTTAGTCTCAGATCAAAAATATGCAACTGCTCAGTGGGTGACGGTACACGCCTGAGGACTGATGCTAGCTGGAGACAGAAGCATGTTTTCCATGGAAATTACTCACATGGGTACAGTACCAAATTTCATTGCGATTGGTTGGTTAAATCGCGAGAAACGTCTATTTAAACGTCGCAAATTCGCTTTGCCGCCATGTTGGTTTTGTAGTTACCAGTTTTCCAAAAGTCACATAGGTGAACTTCTAGTAGTTTCTCTTATCTTCGTACAAAATTCCAGGGTGATATCCGTAATAGTTTCGGAGATATTGAATGCTGGTGAAATACTTCGCACAGCCGCCATGGCGGATTGGTGAGACGTAACAAAATTTGAAGGGGACGTTCTGGGTCGCCCGGAATAGTGCTATAAACTTACCGAGTTTCATTGAAATCGCCCCAGCCGTTTAGAAGTTATTAGGGGGTTACACACCATCACACACACACACTCAGACAGACACACGGACAAAAGGTGATCTCATAAGCCTATTTTTTCATAAATGAAAATAGGCTAAAAAGGAAACTTTTCAATTACAATATTAATCACTATGAGATAAATTTATGGATAAAATTTCACAGCTCTTTGATAAATAGTCGCCTATACATTTACAAAAAAAGGAACTGAGAAAACTGCTGTTAACACTTTCCAAACATGATGATTATCTCACTGTTAGCGCAAGTTCAAATTAAAATTATGGCAATTTCTAATGGTTAAACTATACTGTATTACACGTCATCTTAAAGGGAAGATTCAGAGATTCATAAAATATAAAACAAGTTGTTCAGTCAAGAAGTTATAGCCTACTTTCTCCTAAATGCATGGGTATAGTTATAACTCATTGTCCTTTTCAAGGAGTATAATTGAATGTTGGTAGTAGTAGCTTGTTGAATAACAACGTGTTATATTATACATTGATTGATTGAATCCTAATCTGAAGTATAAATACACACTCTAATACAGCCATCCCAATGACACAGGTTAGCAGACAAAATTCAACACTCACCAAAATACACGAGGCTAAATGACCGGGATGTCCAGGTCTCTCAAATGAAACAAAACAACAACAACAATAACAACAATAGCTTCCAACCCAAATCCTTCCTCGTTTAAAAGTACACTCACAGACATCACAGTGACACAGGTTGTCAGACAACTTCTACACACACCTACGTACACGAGGCTACATAACGACGATGCCGCAAAACCCCTAAAGATTCAACAGCAACTACAACAAACAGCAGATTCCATCGTGGATCAACGACAGCTTCCTACACAAAACCTTCCTCAATTACTGTACAGGTACACACACTAGTACTGACATCACAGTGACACAGGTTATCAGACAACTTCTGCACACCCAAGTACATAGGGCTAGATGACCATGATGCTGTGAAGCCCCTAAAGAATCAACAACAACAGACTCTATCGCGGATCAAAGACAACGAATTTTAATCGCTCTAGTCCAGTGTTGAAATATGTGGTGTTATAAGTATAATATTTTCGATTGCAAATACACACTATATATGCTTAAGATTATAGTTCTTGAGTAGTCATAAATCAATAAATATAAAACACTAGCTGAAGTACCCGTGCTTCGCTACGCGTCATAAATAAATTAAAATGTGAAGGTGACAGTTAAAACAGGGGATAGGCGAGGTGCTGCGCAGAGGGAGATTAAGGATGGAACATTTTGTCCAACTACACCGCTCGGCGTTGACCGTGTTTTATAGCACAAATTTAGGTTTTACTCGCTAACCGTTGGAGATACCTTTCGAATAGAAAATGTAATTTTAAACCTTGTATATGCCATCAAAAGTTTGCTATTTCTTAGTGTTCTCTTTTTATTTGAAATGGAAATATGAAAGTTTGAAACCAAAGGGTGTAGTGACGTCACTAAATTGGTCGCAATCTTTAAATAGTGCAAAGTATTGTAATCAAAAGTAACCTATATGTTAAACAGGTAAATCAGCTACTTCCATGTAAAATTCATGTAATTCGGACCAGTGGTACTTGCGTGATTGAGTAATACACAGACACACACCATCTCATTTTTAGCCTCGCTTCGCTCGCGTCATAGTCGTGTCATATTGTTATTCAATGAAATGCAGGTTTAACCCCGTTAACACCCCCTTAGAACCTGAATATCCAAAAATCTCTCCTTAGATGACGTTTTCGACACACAGCAAACATATCCCCAAAATATCATTCTTCTAACTTTAATAGTATTGGTTGGTCCATGAGAGTGAACATCCAAAAATCCTTCCTTAGTGGACGTTTTTCTTCCAAAATTTCACACCTCCTCATAGGCCCCTTAAATTGCATTTATGAAAAAAACGGTCGAACACCTATTTATTTTATTTATTTATTAATTAATTAATTAATTTATTTATTTATTATTAAGCTGATTGATTTCCTCCGAGTTTCAAACTTCTTGTCTATGTCTTTTAAGAGATACACGCTCCGTTAGGAATCTTTCAACCCCCACTTTTCATCCCTTTCACCTCATAATATACACTACATCGAAAAACCATTAGACATGTGTCAGCTTATTTTTAATGATTAGTATATATGCCAAGTATCACATCCCCAAATGAAACCACTCGTGAGATATTGTTATTCAATGAAATGCACGTTTGCCCCCTTAACACCTCCTTAAAACCCGAATAAACAAAAATCATTCCTTAGTTGACGTTTTCGACATAGAGCGAACATATTCCCAAAATTCATGTTTCCAACTTTAATAGTTTTCGCTGGGCGGGATGAGTGAGTGAGTCAGACAGGATATTTTCTTTCAATTATTTTTACCAGAATTTCACCCCTCCCCACGGACCCCTTAAATTAGATTGATGAAAAAACGCATGAACGCCTATTAACTTATTTTTAAGCTGTCTTTTTCCCCTGAGTTTGATGAGTGAGTGAGATAGTCAGTCAGTTAGGACACTTTCTCTCCTTTCCCGCCCCCCCCCCCCTGAATTTCACCCCACCCCATTGGCCCCTTAAATTAATTTATGAAAAAACGGTCGAACACCGATTTACTTACTTTTTAAGCTGATTTTTTTTCGCTGAGTTTCCAATTTCTCGCCTATGTCGTTTAAGAGATAGGCCTACACGCTCCGTTTGGAATCCTTCAACCCGCCACTTTTCACCCCTTTCACCTCATAATAATACACCACATCGAAAAACCCTTAGACACATGTCTGCTTATTTTTAATGATTAGTTTATATGCGGAGTATCACATCCACAAATGAAACCACTCGTTAGATATTGTTATTCAATGAAATGCAGGTTTAACCCCCATAAGACCCCTTTAGAACATGAATATCCAAAAATTCTCCCTTTGTAGCCGGTGTTGTCATACAACGAACATATCCCCGAAATGCCATTTTTCCAACTTCAATATTTTTGGCTGGGCGATGATGAGTGAGTGAATGAGTCAGGACATTTTCTTTCATCTTTTTTCTTCAGAATTTCGCCCCTCCCGAGGAACCCCTTCAATTTGATTGATCAAAAAAACTGTCGAAAAGGTATTTACTTACTTTAAAGCAGTTTTTCCCCCTGAGTTTGATGAGTGAGTCAGTCAGTCAATCAGTTAGAACACTTTCTTTCCCTTCTTCCCCCCCCCCGAATTTCACCCCCCCATGGGCCCCTTAAATTGGATTTATGAAAAAACGGTCAAACACATATTTACTGCTTTTTTATGTTGATTTTTTTTCGCTGAGTTTCAAACTCCTCGCCTATGTTGTTTAAGAGATGCACGCTCCGTTAGGAATCTTTCAATCCCCACTTTTCACTCCTTTCACCTCATAATATAAACCACATCGAAAAACCCTCAGACACTTGTCATCTTACTTTTTAATGATGAGTTTATATGCCGTGTATCACATCCCCCAATGAAACCAATCGGGAGATATTGTTATTCAATGAAATGCAGGTTTAACCCCCTTAAGACCCCTTTAGAACCTGAATATCCGAAAATCCTCCCTTAGTAGACGGTTTTGACATACAATGAACATATCCCCAAACTGTCATGTTTCTAACTTCAATAATGTTGGCTGGGCGATGATGAGTGAGTGAGTCAGGACATTTTCATTTTTCAGAATTTCACCCCTCCCCATGAACCCCTTAAATTTAATTTAATTTAATTTATGAAAAAAACTGTCGAACAGCTATTTACTTACTTTAAAGCAGTTTTTCCCCCTGAGTTTGATGAGTGTCAGTCAATCAGTTAGGACACTTTCGTTCCTGTCCCCCCCCCCCAGAATTTCACTCCTCCCCATGGGCCCCTTAAATTGGATTTATGAAAAAACGTTCAAACGCATATTTACTTCTTTTTATGTTTTTTTTCGCTGAGTATTAAACTCCTCGCCTATGTCGTTTAAGAGATACACACTCCGTTAGGAATCTTTCAATCCCCACTTTTCACCCCTTTCACCTCATGATATACACCACATCGAAAAACCCTCAGACACGTGTCTTCTTATTTTTAATGAGTTTATATGCCGAGTATCACATCCCCCCAATGAAACCAATCGGGAGATATTGCTATTGAATGAAATGCAGGTCTATCCCCTTAACACCCCTTTAAAATCTGAATATCCAAAAATCCTCTCTTAGTGGGCATTTCTGGCCCTTGAAGAAGCTGCATACCAAATTTTATTCCAATCCGTTCGGTGGTTTCTGAGATTTCGTGATGAATGAATGAGTGAGTGAGGGGTATTTGACAAATATATAGTAGAGAGTGTCAAGTCTTTGTTATGCTAAACTCGGTTGACAGTGCTGTGTGAGTAGTTGAGTAACTAACGGGAATTCAAGTAAAGAGCCTCATTTTCTATACCGGTAGTGCAGAGCGCAAATGGCATCCAGTCGGCCGTGTCTCGACTTGAGCTATGTTGCCATGGAAACTATCTGCCTTGCCATTCCTTCATGAGTATATTTTATGATTTGATTAGCCTGTGCTTGACAGCAAACGGGCCAAAATCAGAAGAATGAGAAAGACTATCGAAAATTCATGTAGCCAGCGGTTCCTTCTAGGTCCTAAACTATGTGTATGCAAAATTTGGTTGAGATTGGTGGAACGGTGTAGATTTGTATACGGAACCAACCCACCCACATACATACATACAGACTTTCACTTTTATATATAAGATTATTAAAATATTTGAAGTCGCTAGGATTAGACCTCTAACCTTCAGATTAGGAGTCAAACACGCTACCACGTTGCTGCACATGCCCACTATGCCTAGCAACGTTAACAAGAGCTTTTGTGTAACTGCCTAGAACAGGGCCATCCAGACAGCGCTCCGGCCGTGCTCTAAGGCAGTGCTCCGAGCGCTTTGTTGGAAGGTAGTTGCAGAAGTGGAGGGAGTAGCTTGGCTGGCTGAGCACGCTGAAGTCTGCAGCCGATCCATCAGTCGCTAGTCTAGTCCAATGCGCTTTTTTGACAGCGTGTAAGTAAATCATTTTCGCAGTGGTCATGACTGAACTGCATACACACACACACACAAAAAAAAGGAGTGGTGAAGCAGCAGTCTTTAAAGCAGAATGGGAAATGTCATTTTTCTGTACAGCTTATAAAGGGCATGCCAAATGTTTAGTGTGCAACAGAGATGTAATGTGTTAAATAGAACACAATTTGTTGTTGAATTTTTCTCTCTAATATGTTCACATTTCAGTTTGGAATATATCACAATATTCTTTACTTAACACTTGTGTTCGTTTCCTGCACATTCCATACATCGGAGTACCATTCGATTTGTATAAGCGGTGTATTTGTTATGGCAAAACAGCCCTATTAATATGTCAACAATCCCACAAGAGCCGTTGGCCGCACGACTGTACGCACGTATCTAGACAGCGTGGTCCGAACATCGTCCGTCTCCTCGCTGCCACAGTGTAGTGGTGGTAGGGGAAGGAGCGCTAGTCTGACTGCCCAGTGCTGCCCGAGCGCGGCCGCACTCCCGAAGCGCAATTACTGGATGGCCCTGGCCTAGAACATTTGGGTGGGAGCCATTTCAGTTTCGTTATGATGTCGGCGATATACAACATGCCAATGAGTTGTCCCTTGGTACTGCAACCTCTATACCTAAGGTGGTTCGATTTGGTTTCGTTGTGTTTGATTTGATAGGAGGGATCGATTTTCATATATATAGTACATGGCCGCCATCTTCAAACTATCTGGATGATGACCTTGTAGTTTGGTCAAAAGACGCTTCCCATACGAAGGTATGTTTTTGCAAAATGCTGTCGAGATCAGATGATTAGGTTAGTCGTAATTTGATTTAAGCTTTGAACATTTCGGTGGTCACCATTACGTTTCCGTCGAGATGGCGGCGATATAAAACATGACACTGAGGTAGCCTTTACTAGTGCTACCTCTCTACCAAATTTCGTTCAATTCGGTTTTGTGGTGTTTGAATTGATAGGGGGGTAGATAAACACACACACTCACACATACACACAGACTGACTATGATTGGCCCGTGTAGATCTCATAAGTTTTTGGCAAAAAATCGAAAATGGGCTAAAAATGAAAAAATATTGTTTGACAATTTTAACCGTTCAGTAACTTATCTGCTTACGCTCTAAGCTTATCCGTGGAAATAAATAAATAAATCAAATAAAAATCAAATCATATTGTAGAGAAAATGTATACCAGAAGCAATAAATCTCGGAATTTGATAGTTAGTTGGATAGTGTAGTTTAAAGGGCCGGGACTTGGAGGTCATCAGCCCAGAATCAAGGACTGAAGACCGGTGGAAGAATTTCAGTGCCCCGATGAAGAGATTTCGGGAGAGGAAATGAACATCCTCAGCTAAATAAGTTCATCGCGCTTCGCAGATGGACATAACGATATAAAATAATAATAATAATTTTAAAGATAACTCCATGGTCAAATACGAATGTCTGTATGCCAGTGAAAGTTAGTCCATGAACTAAAAGCTGAAGAAGCTACAGGTCTTGGAAAATGAATCCTCAGAAAGATTGTGGGAGCTGTTCACATTGAAAGGGGATGGAAACTTACCACAAGGTATTCTCGAAGACCGTGAAGAAGATGAGACTGGCGTTCCTGGGACATCTGTACGGAATGAACGACAATAGACTTACCAAACAGATGTTGGTTACTTTTGGTTACGTGGTCCTGGAGTGTCTGGGTGTGAATATGAAAACCCTCTGATAACGTGTGTCATTGTGAAAGCTGTAGGGCCTGCTGTTGTTTGTGTTTCTATTTAGAGTAAGATTTGCCTAAGGGGTGGCCTTAATTTAAGTACCATCATGTCATTCACATTGAGTAGAAGATGGAAACCATGGAAAGTCAGTTATAGGATTGTTGAAGTGGGAATCGAACTCACCTCCTATCAGTTCTATCTTCCGAGGCTGAGTGAATTCCGTTCTGATACGAACTAAATATATCCGTGCCATACAGCTTTTTATAATATTCTTAGTATCCAAGATAAGTTACTACTTCCGTGGAATTGTTAGTAGTTCGGGTAATCGTCACTCATGTACTTGTTTTAATAATACATCATATTATTATAACTCCCATAATAATTGTAGCCATTTTTAACTTCCTATAATTTGTTTTTATGTCAATAGATATAATAATACATTAGGTAGGTTGTTTATTTAATTCTTATTTTCTAATTTGTATTATTCATCTTGTATAAAATGTTTGCTGATTGGCTTGTTTTGTTATTCGTATATTTTATATTTTGTTTGATTGGTTTTTATGCTAGGTTTAGTTTCTTACTAGAAATACCTGCACTCGGCCTCTCCGGAGGCAACACGATTTTCTTTCTTTCTTTCTTTCTTTCTTTATCAATTTATTAGTTTATTAAATGAAATTAGTTTTCGGAGAATATCTCAGAAACGTAGTTTTAGAGCCTAAAACATAGTAGCCTCCGAGCCACCGAGGGGCTGAAAATGAGTTTTGTCTCGTCCTTGTATGCCTTAATATAATAATAATCATAAAAATAATAATAATAAAATATTATAGGGATAGGGATATAATAGACCTTTGGTACCCTACCCGCCCGTGTAAATCACGTGAAAAAATGTAAGAGTACTCCTTGACCCCCTTAAGGGTATTACATATGTATTGAAGAATTTTACAGCTTAAGTTGGTTCCGTGATAACCTTATAGCCGTTTTCGAACGTTCACAGTAATGCAATAAATGGAATGGCATTGCGTCTTACAGAAATAGATGGACTTCAGAGATTGTGTTGCCATGGTTACCGGCTTGCATTCTTTCAATCATACTAATATATAAAAAAGTCCTCTCGGCACGCCGGAAGGCGGAGGTAGATTTCACCGGACAAACTTGGGGATAGGCGAAAATAGGCAGAATATGCAGGTTTTCGTAGAAGGTTCAGACCTCATTTATTGCGAGAAAGTATTTTATAATTAGAGATTAATTAACTTTGTTTTTCGTCATTTTATGCATATTTTAAACATTTTATTGTCTTATGATGACGGTAACCTTCTTGTCATTTGGAGTCCATTTTTAGCCTATTTTCAATTTTGAAAAAATAGGCTTATGAGATCACCTTTTGTCCGTGTGTGTGTGCGTGCGTGTGTGTGTGTGTGTGTGATTCGTGTGTGTGTCCCCCCCTAATAAAATCTAAACGGCAGGAGCGATTTCAATGAAACTCGGAAAGTTCATAGCACTATTCCCGGCGACCTCGACCGTGCCCTTCAAATTTTGTTACGACTCACCAATCCAACATGGCGGCTGTGCGAAATATTTCACCAGCATTCAATATCTCCGAAACTATTACCGATATTACCCTGACATTTTCTATGGTGATAGAGGGGTCTACTATAAGTTCACTTATGTGACTTTTGAAAACATGGTAATTACAAAACCAACATGGCGGCCAAGCGAATTTGCGACTTTTAAATAGACGTTTCTCGCGATTTGACCAACCAAACGCAATGAAACTTGGTACAGTATATGTTTATATACATTGTAATGCACCGACATCTAACTTCGTTCAATTGTTTACATAATCACAAGATGGCGGATGTGCGAAATATTTCACCGACATTCTATATCTCTGAAACTATTAGCGGTATCTCCCTAAAATTTTGTACGGAGATAAAGGGCACTACTGGAAGTCCATCTATAAGATTTTCAAAAACCGGTTAACTACAAAACGAACATGGCGGCTAAGCGAATTTGAACATTTTAAATAGACCTCTCTCGCGATTTAATATTCCAAGCGCACTGAAACCTGGTACAGGAAATATTTATACACATTGTAGTCCACTGGTATCTAATTTAGTTCAATTGTTTACATAACCTCAAGATGGCGGCAGTGCGAATTTTAAAATTAAGTTTTTATTTCTTGTGATGTAGTTATGCGATCGAAGTGAAAGTTTGAATAATGAACCTACGCAATAATTTTCCTTTAATGGTACAAGACTCTATGGCCTATACATTTAACAATCCAACATGGCGACAATCCGAAGTATTTAGACGATACTGAATATCTACGAATCTATTTAACAATCAAACTGCATATTTTAATGTTCATAGGGGCTATGAACTTAAGTTCACCTATAGGACTTTAAATAACCTGGTGATCACAAATCCAACATGGCGGTGACGCGAATTATAAATATTCACATGGACGTTTCTCGCAATTTAACCATCCGCGTGCAGTGAAACTTGGTACAGTAAATCTTTATCCGAATGTTAATCCACTGGCATCTAATTTATTTCAATTGTTTCCATAACCTCAAGATGGCAGCTGTGAAAATTATTAAATCACCTTGTTTTTTCTTGTGTCCTAATTATGCGATTGAAGTCTGAATGCTACACGTACACAATAATCTGCATGTAACAGTACATAACTCTAGGACCTACATATATAAAATCCAACATGGCGACCATCCGAAATATTTAGTCGGTTCTCAATATCTACGAATCTACAGTATTATAGCAATCAAACTGAAATTGTGTATGTTGATAGAGGAAATTAACATAAGTAGGATATATGAAAATAGGCTGTATAGTTCTTCACGGAACTACTTGTTATACTTGTGGTCACACTGTCCTTATGCAAGGTTTCCACACTGATGTGTAACTATGTAACGGTCTGTTACTTCTTCACGCAAAATTATATCTCCCGCAGAGATTTTGGTTGGTTCCTCAGTTAAGGGGCTGCGACAACGCGGTCATGTAACCCCGTGTACTTTGGGTGAGTGTAGAATCTGTCTGATAAACGGTGTGAATTGTGATGGCTGTATTAGTCTGTAATTCAGGCAAGGACTGCAGACGGTCAATTTCAAGCAGTAGTTCCTAATGTTGCAACCAGATACTACCGTCAACGACACCTAGCTGTGAACATGGCTACTAGATGTCACCGCAACAAGCAACTCGCAACGAACGTTGGAACTTCCCCTCCAAAAGGAAAGCATACTGGGGGATTTTTTGCGCTCTTAGAAAATTCGACGACTTTGGCCGGCTTTGAATCCGCGACCTTGGGCATAGTAGTTCAGCATGCTACCAGTTACGTCACCGAAGCCGCTTCACACTTAGTCAGATGGAAATTTGAATCTGATCTCGTGCAAGTGCGTTGTCATGGCAACGTCAGATGGCTCATCCCTCATCAATTTAGTAGTGTTGCCATGGCAACCACTGATAGCTCTTGGGATTTTCTTATAATTTCGAAATCATTTTTCTCATCCCTTGGCGTAATGGTGGGTCATATCAAAAATTATTTCAGACAAAAGTTTTAGGTAAATTTTAGGGGAATATTGTCCATTTTGTACGGTTTTGATATTGTGCCTATTAAGGAAGATATGATTAACGTTTCCCGAAAATCCCACTTTCTCCCACCCCTTTGGTCAATGGTTGGTGCTATAAAAAAACTCTTCAAACATAAATTTTGGGGCTTTATCCGACACATAGTATGAACTTTGAACGGATTCGATATTTCACATACTAAGAGAGTTATAGCAATATTTCACTTTTTCGAAAAAAAAAACATTTTCACCCCCCTCGACCGATTTAGCCCAGTAACAAACTCGACCGAGATTTTATAGGTATACATATTCGGTAAAAAATTCAAAGTGATTGGTGCAAAATTACGGATATATATACATACATACATAAATTATATATAAACTTTTGAACTGACGGTGATTTTGGGGCCTGGGGGATGTGAAACGCGAAGATATGTCGAAATTTTCCGGAAGTCGAAACATGGTACCCATTGCAATAGTTAGCTTTCTAATGAAATCTACCTAAAATGAGATTGTGTGTGTCTTTCTGTCTGTTTGACTGTCTGTCTGTCTGTGTGTTACTCAATAACGCAAGAACCACTGGTCCGATTTAAAAGAAATTTTGCATGGATGTAGCTGATTTACCATGGTTACATATAGGATACTTATGATTACGATATTTTGAACTATTCAAAAATGGCGACCATTTTAGTGACGTCACTACGCCCTTTGGTTTCAAAATTTCATATTTCCATTTCAATTAAAAAGAGAACGCGAAGAAAAAGCAAACTTTTGATGGCATACATGAGCTTTAACATTTAATTTTCTATCCAAAAGGTCCTTATCACTTTTCGTGTATCTCCAACGGTTAGCGAGTAAAACCTAAATTTGTGCAATAAAACATGGTCAACACCGAGCGGTGCAGTATATCTCTACTTATATATAAATGAAAGTTTGTCTGGTTTTTTTTCAGAATTTCTAGGGAAATTTAAGTTATTTACGCGTTTCAGACTGTTTTATGATGTATGCGCGCGAAAATAATTTTTGTGTCTGTCTGTTTGTTTGTTTGTTTGTTTGTCTGTGGACTACTTTGTTCCCTTATAACTCGAGAACTGTTGGGTGTATCAACGTAAAACTTGGTACAGATATCCATCAGAGGCACGACACTAATCATTGATGTAAGTCTTCTCCGTACCTCTCATAAAAGGGGGCCTACCCCCATAAAATACATGCTGAAATAGCCGTAGAAGGACGAGACAAAACTCATTTTCAGCCCCTCAATGTGAGAGACAAAACTCGGGGGCCCTAAAGGGTCCCCGAAAAGCACATTTTAAAGCCCTAAAACCAACCGTTTTTGAAATATTCCCAGAAAACTAGTTCCATTTCATAAACTAATGAACGAATGCAAACCGGTAACCATGGCAACAGATTCTCAGAGATCTATCTATTGCTGTAAGACGCAATGCAATTCCATTAATTACATTAGTGTGAAAGTTTGTAAACGGCTAGAAGGTTATCACGGAACCAAATTAAGCTGTAAAATTCATCAATACGTATAATGCGCTTAAGGGGGTCAAGGGGTACGCTAGAATTTTTTCACGTGATTTACCCCTGCGGGTGAGGTACGGCAGGTATATTATATTCCTATCCCTAAATATTATTATTATTATTAGTAGTAGTAGTAGTAGTAGTAGTATTATATTATGGCGTACAACGACGAGACAAAGCCCCTCGGTACAGAAACAAAACTCGGGGGCCCTAAATGGTCCTTGAAAACTACATTATAAGGCTCTAAAACAAACAGATTCTGAAATATTCCCAGAAAACTAATTTAATTTAATTTAACAAACTAATGAAGGAACGCAAATCGATAACCATGACAGCATTATCTCAAGGGGTGGCATCCAACTTTCCATCTATTTCTGTAAGAAGCAATGCCACTACATTTATTTCATTTCTGTGAAAGTTTGCAAATGGCTATAAGGTTATCACGGTACCAACGTAGACTGTATGATTCATCAATGCAATTAAGGGGGTCAAGGGGTAAACTAGAATTTCTTCATGCAATTTTCACGTGCGACATATAGTACAGAAGGTCTCTTATATCTCCAAACAGCAACATTATTTTCAAAAATTCTTGAATTGAATCAGCATTTTTTGCGGCTTTTAGGAATTTGGGCCATTTGAGGCTAAAGAACCTGAATTTCCATGCACCACAAACCTTTATAATTTATGAAAGAGGTCTTCCTGTGTATGGGGACCTAACACAACGTGGAGGGTTAGTTTTTATGTGACGTGTATTGCGTTTCGTCTACAAGGCTTTCAATTCTATTTCACGTCAGGAAGTAGGCTACACGTTAGGCGAATTTAGTTTGAAAGCACATTTTAACTAATCTTTTATTTTTATTTTTTCGATATACGGGTTCATCGTAAGGATGATTTTGTTTGATACTGTGTGGTACAGTAGATATACCCATATTATTATATCTGGGTGATATGTTGTAGACAATAGAATTGTCTGTCTGTCTTTCTGTGTATCTTTATGTACGCCTATAACTCGTGTTCGGATGCTTGGTGCATCGTAAAATTAGGTATGGCATCCATGAGAGTCAATACACCAATCATTTATAAAACTCTCCACCGTACTTTTCATACAGTAGAAGGGTGGATATAGGGAAAAACTTCTCAAAATACATGCTAAAATAGGCGATATATAAAAATTATCCTAGAAGGACGACCAAAGCATATGTTGCGCTTCTCAATGTGAGACACAAAATTGGGAGTCTATAAAGGGTCTCCGAAAACCACATTTTAAGGCCCTTAAATTAACAGTGTGTGTGATATTCCCAGAAAACTAACTTCGTTCCGATAAACTTATGAAGGAATGACAAACCGCTAACCATTGCAGATGACCTCGTAGTTCCGCCCCTTAAAACAACAATAACTAACTAACTAACTAACTAACCATTGCAACAGTAGCTCAATTGATAATGTCAGGTGTTAACACAGAACACCGTTCGAAGAACGGGTACCTCTGCTAGTAGCTTAATAAATGAAATTAATTTTCTGGGTATATCTCAAAAACTGTTGGTTTTAGGACCTTAAAATGTGGTTTTCGGGACCCGTAGGGCTCCCGATGTTTGTTTCTCACATTGAGACGCTTAAAATGAGCTTTGTCTCGTCTTTCTACGCCCATTTCAGCATCCATTTAAAGGGGGTAGGCCCTTTTTTATGAGAGATGTGGAGAAGAGTTACATCAATGATTACTTTTGTGCCTCTGATGGACATCTGTACCAAATTTTACGTTGATCCACTCAGCCGTTCTCGAGTGATGCGCGTGCAAAGTTGTACACAGACAGACAGATAGACAGACAGACAGACAGACAGACAAACTAGTCTGAAACGCGTTAATAACTCAAATTTCCGTGGAAATTCAGAAATAAACATACAAACTTTCATTTTTATATATAGAGAGATTCCAAAACTTCAAGCCAGAACATTGTATACGCTACATAAAGGGGCTCTATAGCCCCAGTGGCAGTTCGCTATGAATAAATTCAAATTCAAAATAATAGGCATGGCCGGGAATCGAATCGAATCCGGGCCTCCTCGGTGACTACTTGTCACTAAACCACCAGATGGACATAACAACTACATGGAATGTGTGTGACAGCGCTGGACTGTTGCAACTTGATGCGGATGTCAGCGTGGCTATTCTAGACCCACATCCCATGTACAGTACAGTATATTAATGACGTCACCATATTGCATGTTGTTCTTCTCTAAATCTTGGTTCTGGAGACAGCTCGTGGAGACACTGCAGGGAATTCGAAATCTTCTTGGTCCATGATATAGACAAAGCACCGGGAGGCCGATAACTACGTACAGGGGAAAATCCATGGTAATTTTGAATAGTTATGCATGACATTTGGTTGAGACCAGGAACGGTCTTTCAGTACGGAATATGTAATATCTGCTTCCAGTTCGACATGTTAAACATCCTTTTAATGATGAAAACATTTTTATGTTCGACGAAGTCGATATGTAAATATTATATGTCAAAAAACTGTTTCATAATGGGGGTCATTGAAGTACTACTTTTCATTATAAGACAGTTTTTCCAAACAATCAGAGCTCAATATTTTCATTCATTGACCAATTAGGTAAGGATAGCTTCTGACACGCATACAAAATACAACATGTCGGTCATGAATTACATGATTTGAAAGTTGACAATGTAGCCTATATTGGATCAACCATTGTAGTTACAATGCTTAAACAAACTGGGCAATATTGCAAAAGAAATAGCACCACCTTAGTATGCGCGGGTCCAATTTCTACATATCCGTAAGATTTCACCGACAGTTTTAGTGAATTCTGTTCTTGACATAAACACACCAGAACGTCATATAGGAAGCAGGCGTATGACATTATTTCCACAGAAATTATAATCCAGCTCTCCGTTCAGTAAATGGATTTCTTATGCGAAACTTTTCCGCCAGATGTCATAACTGTTCTACTTGGGACTCAATATTGATTTGCCTTCCATTGACATTCTATACGCATCGAATTTGAAGAATAACTAGTTGATAATACGATACATTTTAATTTTAAAACGTTTGTAACAGCCTATTTTGCGTTATTTGACCAAAATAGCAAAATGATCCAACATACAGTAGTCGGCCTACCTGTGCGCTATCTGTTGGAGCTACTTCAGGATAAACAATGTTTCAAAGCCTTGGGATTCGATATTGGGTAGAGATCAAATGCTGAGCCCACACAATTCCCAAGAAGGAGAATTCAACCGACAGAATATCTACAGATATTTATGAATGTTAATGTTCTTCATCTTCTTCTTCATCTACACGATCAGGCCCAGTGGACCGCACGCTGCTACAAGTTTCCTTCTCCATCGTCTCCTATCCGTAGCTGCCATCCGCCAACTGTCCACACGTATCGCTGCCTTTTGGAGATCTTCATGGAGTCCATCACTCCAGCGCTTCCTTGGTCTCCCTGGTGGTCTTCTTCCTGTGGGGACGAAATTCAGTAGCTTCCGTGGCCATCGGTGGTCTTCCATCCGGGCTACATGTCCAGCCCACTGCAGTCTTCTGGTTTTGATGGTTCCAGCTATGTTGGCATCATGGTACAGGTCTTCTACTTCATGAGTTTTAGAACATATAATAAAGTTATAATTATCGTCGAACATAAAATCACATCATACAACATGCGTGGATGGCCCGATACATCAGAAACAAAAGACAAGCGAAATCCGTAAAATAACCATAGAATACTGGACTGTCCTCTGGGACGGATCCCCAACAATACATATTGCGGATATAGGCCTAACAGTACCCAGCTAGTTCACAGGCCTTCTTTGGTGGCTTGCATCAAGCCGTCAAGAGAGCAGATTGTTGGGCACAGCTTGCAGATGAGGAGATAGTCCATGGTCTGCTCTTCACCGCATTTGCACAATGTAGAGTCACACGCAAATCCCCACTTTTTTTAAGGTTGCTTTTAGATCAGCCAACTCCTGAGGCAGCCTGTTAAGCGTCTTCCATATTGATCAAGTTTCCTCATGTCCTGGCGCGAGGCGTTAGCAGGCAACATCCAACCTGTCAAACTGTTCAATCTAGAGTGCCATGTATTTTTCCTAAATGATGGAGAACGTTGATTCAGGCGTTCTGTCGAGTGGAGGACACTTTTTTTGATTTGAGCCTTGAAGTTACCGGTTGATACCCTTATAAAGTGTGGGATTTCAACTCTAATAACGTAGATCTCTCCAGTCTTGCTGCAGACTCAGGGCGGATATCTGGAGGTGGGATACCTTCTAGACAGAATATCTTTACAAGTGGTGTAGATCGCAAACAACCTGTAAAGTTAACGTAAAGTTAAGCTAGAAGACCTGGAAAGTGTCAATATGCGTGTTTTAAAAAGTTCTATCTTGTTTCAAAAATTAAAAAATACTTCCGACTTATATGATATTTTGAAAACACATGCTATAAACGCTTGCTTTTAATACTGAACTTGTTCTATAGCTATACACGAAATGTATGTTTTATTGTTTAATCTATTCCTCAATTTGAGGCAATCATTTTTTTAAATTTTTATAAACGGCGCATACATGATCAAATCAAAATCGAAATATCTACTTTCATTTTGACTGACAAGTCATACATACCAGGTAGACCACATCCTTTGTCGTATATAGTTCACTAAATATATGTATAGTTATACATACCTCTTTGGTGGTATGGCTAGGAGCTATTCCAAAATTGGCACACAAATAGATAATAATATTACAATCTAATTTGCAGGGGGCCATACACGACAGTGTTTCCAACAGGATTCTACAGCTGTTAATAAGTCATATCATTATATCCATGTAACTTCCATACTGTCAATTCGATTGCAACCAAATTCCAGATGTACTACTGTATGTGTACTATAACAGATATGATTATGCGTATTTTAAGAGAAACCAGGGCTGTCAATGTTAATAAAAGCTCTCTCTATGTTATTTTTTTCCTAATACCCTTATATCAGAATGTAAGCTAGCCAACCGCTCGAAACTTTGTACACGCATAGTACATGACCTTGTAAATTAATTTAGAGTAGTAAATATACGTCAGTGCTGACAACATGATTCTAAGCCTGCTGATAGGACCAATTTATAAATGCATGTAACTTTTATAGTACCAAATAGATTTCATCCAAAATTGTCACAATAATAGAACATAATATTTCAGATTAATTCTGAGCAACACATATACGACATTGTTGCCAACATGATTTTACGGGCACGGTTAGATCCAAAGTCTAAATGCATGTAACATTCATGCTATCCATTGGAATGCAACCAAAATGTGTAAGTACCGAACATTCTGTACCTTTAGAGATGGAACTAAGAATATATACCAGGGCTACCAACTGCAGTGCTCTATTTGGCTGCACTATTTCAGGTATATTTCGAACTAATTAAACATTTCAGTAATACTAACATAATTTAGTCATTATTCTAGATAGGTCTATATTGATTAATCATTGGGACGAATCTTAAATTTTAAGAAAAGTAGGCTGTTTAGTTCGTCACAGAACCACTTGTTATTTTTTAGGAAAGGATCAATATACGGTATATATGTTTATTGAATTAAACACAATGTGTACAAAATTAATCTAGACGAGAAGTCATTTTCGTTCGTCGTTTGCATAACATCAGATTATCAGAGTTCTTGGATTACAGGTGACACTGTGCGCAGGCCCGTTTGCAGAGTTCACAAACACATTCACTATCGGCGTTATAGAAACATTTTCTGCTGCAGATTTGGTGATGGAATCCATGTGTTGCCACTCAGGTGTATAGCTGGCGGAGGTCATAACCAGCTGCTTTTCCATTCCTCCTCTTTATGACTGGTGTGCGGTAAACGGCGGTCATGATCTCTGCTGCATTCTGTGCCAGTTCTTGCAGACATTTCTCGCATGTTTGAGTTGGGGTCAGGTTGTGTGGTAATATCATATATTCTATTAATTGTATTGTTCCCGCCAGTTGATACACTAGTCGGGTTAGAGCGCAGGATCAGTAGGATATATGCAAATAGACTTCACGGAACTACTTGTTTAAAATTGGCATTGAGACTGTAACATAAGGACAGGGTAAGCTATGTATGGTACATACTGTATTGCCATCTTTCACTGTAAAGTTCTTCCGTATGGGAGCTTTATGACGCTGTGGAGTTCTTACGAGCTAAGTACAAGGGACTGTGTGAGAAAATCGACTACTGTCATGCATGAAGTGTACTTTACTTTATGCCGCATAAACCTGTTCACTTTTCTCGCAACTGAATACTCTACAGAACCCTGCAGCATGTGGTGAGTGGCTGTCACACACTAAGCTAAATAATATGTGTCGTATAATCCTCCTTTTCAATACTTAAATAGGTAATTTATTGTTATTTAAACAAACATGTTTTCTTCTTCTTTCGAATTTGGCCAACTATGGACCGCATAGAACTTAAGGCTTCTTGGCCTTCCTTCTCTTTTCTTCCCAGATCCTCTTTATTCTGTCGCTCCTTATCTTTCTCTCCTCCTCGGATATGATCCGCACGGGTCTCTTTGTAATTGGTTTCTCTTGAAATGATTTTAAACTGTCTTCCTTTCTTCTAAACTCACTTCTATTGTGGATCAACTCTGGAGTAATTCCGTCTTCTGCTTCATCCCTCTTGACTTCTTCTACCCACTTAGAGGTGGCCTTTAATCCCATGATGTATTTAAAGATCTTTTTTGGTCAGTCGGTTCTCGTCCAGTGTTACCAGGTGTCCATAGAATTTCAGCCTCCTTTTCCTCATTGTGTCCGTGATCTTTTCAAAACACTTGTAGAGCTCCTCGTTTTTCCTCTTCTTCCAAGTTCCATCAGAAGTCTTCTGAGGTCCCAGAATTTTCGTCAGAATATTCCTTTCCTTTTTCTGGAGTTTTTGCAGCTCCCCTTTTTTAAAATTTAAAATTAAACACTCTGAAGCGTACAGTCCTTCTGGTTTTATGACTGAGTTATAGTGTCGGATTTTGGCCTTGTATGATATTGCCCGTTTGTTATACACAAACATGTTTCAATATACAATGATATCTTATTCAGCATTCTAAATAGCGTTTAACATTAAAAATAAACATGGAAAACCTTACAAATGATTTGAGTTAAAATTAAAGTTCCAAAATACATTGGTCTAAATAAAATGTTTTCCAACCATTATAAAGTGTTGTTTCTAAACTGGAGTTGCGATGGATTGTGGTGATCTTGTAAATATTGATGCAGGGAATTGAGACTTCTAACATCGACATCCGCCAAAGTCATTATTAGGGACCGGAATTTTTGAAAATACATATGCGCATATGCAAATGCATATTTTGAGGGTTTAATGGATATTTTTGCATATTCTGAACACAACAGCATATTTTAGAACATCTTGAACAAATAGGTTTCGCTTGCGTGTTGGGCATCCTTTGTAAGCAACTTTCTGAGCAACAGATTAATAACTAATATTTTACGGAAGCATGCTGCCTGGCTATTTCAAGAAGGGAATGGGGTGGGACATTCCTCTCACCATCTGGGCAGTATCCCTTGTAAGCAACAGATAACGAGATAACAGTACTCGTACTTTACGCAATGCTGTCTGGCTATTTGAAGAAGGGAATGGGGTGGAACATTCCTTTCACAATCTCGACAGCCAGTAGACAGGGGTTAGTTTCTTCAATCAATGTGTTACTTTATTCTTAGTCTGCACATCCAAACTCAAAATGCCTAAAGAGAATAGCAGCAGAAAGTATTTATTAAAACAGTGGGTGTCAGGTAATAGTGATTATTCAACCGATGGGTAGGGACCGGACATTAATGCACTGAAAACGATTAAAATTTGGCTCTTGAAAACATTGAAAATCTTGCAATTATCTATTGTGATGCTTCTTTCTGCAGTGAATGATTCATATATAAAGTGAGTGTTAAGTGGTAAGTGCATAATTTTCAATTTTAATGCATATTTTCGACATCTTTAGTGCATAATAGCATGCATCTTTTTCAGTGCATAAATGTCCAGTCGCTAGACATTACCTCAATTGCCAGCCCACACTCGCTGCATTTTATCGAATAGCTTATACCCAGCAGCATGTGATGAGTACTGTGCGAGTCCAAGCTCTATGAACTTGTGGGATGAGGAGAAAGAGCAGGGAAGGGTCAGGCGAGAAGAGAAGGGCCTGTCAACAGCCCGCAGTGTTACTTGACATGCTCGTCTATTCCAATACTGCTAACATAGGGTCTTCTCTAAAACCAATGTGGTGTTAAGAATGAGTCAGTGAGTCACCGACCGATGTATTTGGTTCTGTACTATGCACGGACCGAGAAACCTCATCACTCGTCAACACCGTTTCTCATAGTCCGCGATGCTCATTCCTCTCAGGTTCACGCAGCTTAGACTCGAGCAGTACTGCTCGAGTCCAAACTCTATGAACTTGCGGGGTGAGGAGAAAGAGCAGAGAAGGGTCGGGCGTGAAGAGAAGGATCTGTCAAAGGCCCACCGTGTTATATGGTATTCCTTTCTATTCCAATACTGCTAACATTCGGCCGTTGCCCAAACCACTGTAGTGTTAGGAATGACTGAGTGAGTCACCGACCAATGTATTTGGTTCTGTACTATGCACGGACCGAGAAACCTCATCACTCGTCAACACCACTACTCACAGTCCGCGATGCACATTCCTGTCAGGTTCACGCAGCTTAGACTCGAACAGTAGCTGTCACACACTAAAACGTTAAATAAATAATATGTGATATAATGTATAATCAACCTTGTCAATACTTAAATATGCATTTTATTGTTGTTTGAACAAACAGAGTTCTAAATAGCGTTTAACATTAGAATAAAAATGGATATCTTTACAAATGATTTGAGTTAAAATTAAAGTTCCAACACTTCCATGCTGATATACAGTATGAATGATTGCAAGCTTCACTCGAACCGAATGCTATGCTTCTTGTGCCAAACAACTTATGCTTGCACCTGAGTGTTTTGACGTTAATTTGTATCTTAACCTTCTGGAACCCGCGCAAATTGGAACTGAATTGGAACCCGCGTGGCGGCAAATTGGCCGCATTATAAAAGTTTCCTTTTCTTCTCCTCAAACTGCAATATTATGTAACTATACGGTTATATAAGGCCATAATAAGTTTTGAAGAACACGCTCATGTAAAACAAACATTATATATTGAACACAATAAATAATACATCGCATTGCGATCTGAACTAAGAAAAACATACACTCAGTCTTGGGAACATATTGAATATACTCCAAAATCTATCTGGTTCCTTATAAGAAAATAAAAAATGGCATGACACAAACCTTACGAAATCTAAGTAAAAATCTATAAAGCACAAAATGAAAAATTAAAAGACAGCATAAGAATAGAGGATTTTTGATAATAATACTGTGGTAACCAGAGAAAAGTTTCTCATTGAGCTCAAAGTTTTTGTTTTACAAATCACATAACTCAAACACATCACTCATGTTTAATTTTACGAATCAAAAAACTCAAAGGCATCATCCAGAGTGCAATATCTCGTCAGTCTTCATCATCTCCTTGACACCTTTCGCAAATCACTGTTAGTTTGCTATGTTTTCTGCAAACATTGTGTGAGCATTTAACGCAGGAAAGACTTGTTCTGTTATTTTTATGTGACCTGCATAAGTAACATATTCCCCTTTGAACAGCTGAGATAGTAATAGGTTGGATGGCTGCAGGTTGCTTGTATTTGGAAAGGAAGCCTCCAGTTTGTAGCTTTCTTTCTTTTTTTTTTAGCGTATGGCTTTTAGTGCCGGGAGTGTCCGAGGAAATGTTCGGCTCGCCAGTTTTGTAGCTGCTTCGAGACGGACGCCCAATGGGTGAGCTACAAATACCGTTGGGGAGGAAAGTGGAAATGAAAGGTCGAGGAGTTGGAAGGTAGCGGCTGTGGCCTATAGTTAGGGACCAACCCCGGCATTTGCCTGGAAGGAAGATGGGAAACCACAGAAGACCATCTTCAAGGTTGCCGGCGGGGGGATTCGAACCTCCTCGCCTCCCGGATGTGAGCGACTGCCAGCAGTCATGCCGTAACGACCACGGCTAACTCACCCGGTAGTTTGTAGCTCGGTTTCTGAGATTCGGTTCCATCAACAGATAGTTCCTTCTTCTAACATTTTCTTCTCTAGCGACATTAGTAGTGTAAATTTTGAGATTATCATCCTCAAGCGACATTTCCTCATCCAATCTGTCATCATCTTTCCCTTCTTGTAACGACTGGTCCGAAACTGTACAAGTATCCCCTTGTTCGTAATCAACATCACTTCCTTCGCTCTCGGTGTATACTTCCTCCTCAGCTTCATCCTCAGACAGTTCTCGTAAACATCGAAGAATATCGTCATCGGTACGAAATCTGCGGTCCCTAAAACAGGAGTGACAATCCGATACAATTGAGAATAGACGCTGTTATTTTGGTAATTGCCTGCCCTCTCTTCCCCACACCACTATTTCAGGTATTCTACAGTGAGAAATGCGAAATAACAGAGGAACACAAAAAAATGGTACTTACATGACCGCCTGCACACGTCAATTTCTGAAAGTATAGTATCCGCGTAGCGGCGAGCTGGCCGCTGGTCTATGCACTGTAATCTCTCCAACTGAGCTGACGCCACAACGACGAAGGTCGGAGGCCGATTGTGGTGTCCCCATGCACCAAATATAGTGTTACGGCTGTGAGTTTGTGTCATAGCTCGCCGCATGAGTCACAACTGCCCCAGGGCTGGGCTGTGCCTTGCCTCGTGTATTGCGTGTGCCTTATGCAACAGGGCTACTAGGACAAAGGGATGGTCCAGAATATTCGTGACTGAGCCAGCGATGGAAACCTCGAGAAGCCGTGAACCCTGGATGGATCTAGAAGCATTTATTGAGTCACCGGCCTGCTATATAAGTGCGACCTGTCAAGCAGTGGTTGTTGTGTTTTACGAGCGAGTGCGAGCGCTTATCCTGAGCGACAGAAGTGTGGAGACTTGCGAAACCCCTAGTGAAGCCGATTCTCTTGACAGCGAAGGGAGTGAGGAGCTTACAGGGGACTGCCTGTGTTTTGAGCGAGTGTGCTTACTCAGTGCGAGAGAGGTCATTGTGGCGAGTTGCAAAACAGTGAGTGACAGACCTAGTGCAGCTATTTTCAGCCAGCGTACGGGACCGGACTCATTAGCGAGAGGATTAACTGTGGTCTGTTGACAAGTGAAAGGGGAAGTATTCTCGACGTGAGGAAACTGGAGTAAGGTAATAATTGCTTGTATTTGCTGTTGAGTAGTGTATCTTTCTGGCCACAATAAAGTTAATTATTTCTTTAAGCAGTAATTGGTGTTGTGCTTTCTACCCACCGTAATCCAGTTATCAAAAGTGCCACTAGGGGGGTGGCACGTAACAATAGTAACGTGAGCATACCTGGCAGCTCTTCCCGCCACGATTCGATCGGAATCCCCTTTTTAGAAAAACTGAATTTGCGGCCAATTTGCCGCACACGCGGGTTCCAGAGGGTTAATAAACAGAATATATTCTACAGAGCGTAGATTTATTATATTATACAGTGAGATTCATTTGCTGAAGCGGGGCAGGAGGCCAACTGCCGGGCGCGCGCGCCAGATAACCGAGCTCGGTCCGCAGGTTTGCGCGAGGCGGAGGCAAGCTAACCAGGGTCATTAAAGTCATTAAGTCACTAAACGTTCATCAACGAGGGTGTGTAGTGTCAGTGCACAGATAAGAAGGTAACATAAACAACAGTTGCAAGATTTAATTAAAGAAGCACCGATGTTTTTATATTTCTTTGGAATCTGGATGTCCTCACGTCACCAGTTTAAGGTTAGAACTTATCTTTTCACAGAAGATACTAAAAATGGTCTCCAGCTGACAGACAGTAACTTTGGAAGCTACTTCGTTACATTATGTAGCTACTCCTGCACACCCCTGCGTGTCTACTGTAATTAATCGAAGCACGGACCTAGTCCCGTTTGATGTTCAATTGTGGGTTAATTTAAAAAAAGTGAACATATCAATTACCCGTATTCTAGTGGAGCTGGAGAACAATATACTGTACCCATGTGAGTAATCTCCATAGAAAATATGCTTCCGCCTCCAGCTAGCGTCAGGTCTCAGGCGTGTACCGTTCCCCCATTGAGCAGTTGCATATTTTGGATTTGAGACTAAAAGGTATCAACTCTACAATGATAAGGCACACCTCTACTGTAAGAATTTAATTCAGTACTAAAATCATGGCTTCAAACATAAAAAAACAATCCCAACAAACATAAAACAAAATCAAACAAAATTACTTCCACCATCCACTAATATTCACATAATATTATCATAATAAACTCATAACATAACACAAACCTTTACCCTTATATTGACTTCACAATTCACTCTAGTGCGCTGATGCCCATACAACTTTCATAAAAAAACTGTACTTTTACTCTTCTGTCATCTAGTGTGACTTCATTAATTTCACAAAATTACTTGTTTCTTAAACCTCGTCTTACTTTGACAATTATGTGTACCGTGTGTGTTTGGTCTCTCTCTTCCCACCAAATGCTTTTCATGCATTAGCCTATTCAGGTGTTGCACAACAAATCTAGGTGCAACTCCAGAATTATGTAACTCTACCCCTACACTTCTCTCTATTTATAGTTCCACTGCATGCCGTTGTGATTTCATCTTCAAAACTTTCGTTATCGCTGTGTCGGATGGTAATATTAAGCTACCCTAGCGAGCGTAGCCTGTGGCGTCAAGTGCCCAACTTCTGAAATTCGTGTCAGTGTCAGTACAAAATGCAACTTCCAACCATTCGTTAGATTGCTAAAATCTTAAACCATCAGGGTGATCTATAATTACCAATGTGTTCTTAAACCAAATAACTTCATTACACAATATTACAATGCTTCCTTTCATTACAAGCAAGGTCTCAAATCTGTCCTTTCAAAACGCTAGCCTTCACGGTTCGTTTGACAGCTCAGCCCCCTTCAGAGCGGCTTGTATACAATGGAGTGGAGTGGCGCGGTCATAGCAGTAAACCGTCCCTCGCCTCCTGCCTCTCGGCTTATACCTTCCCAAGCAGTAATAAGATTCTAAAGACAATACTGTGGTCACAATGACGCACATATCCCAATGGATTTAAACTGGATGTTATGCAAATAAGTTCTGGACGAGCTTAAACATTTATCCCTAACCTGAGGATATGATAATAACTGGCCTCAATAGGTCCATTTCAACATGAAGGCACGAGATTCATAAAAGCATTGGTCGATCTGGATAACCGGTATCTTAATAAATGCTGCGGTCAGTCACATGCTGCCGTCAATAAGATTCGCTTCACAAGAGCCGAATCACTCAATAACTTAGTTCTCGGTCGATCAGGTATGGTGCAGAGGTTTCCAATGTTCTCCCCTCATATACCACAGGATTCGAACCCGGAACCTTCCATATCCATCATCGGAGTTAGGGTACGCACTAAATACACTCCGGCATAATTAAATATCTCTGTAAGCCCAAGGCTATACGAGATTCCATACGTTGAATAGATTACCTGGCTCCATGACCTGATATTATGATATCGTCCTTTGATTATTAAGAGAAATCTATCAATTACTCTATAAGCTTTTACACAAGCTGCAAATTCAATTCACTCTTAAGCTCTTCCACTTCCTTGCATAATTATATTCCCATTAACACAATATATTCTGATATTAAACTCTTTTCTCATCCCTTACTGTATAATCTTACTGCTTGGATAGATAAATCTTCCAATTAGCGTAAATATTTCTTGCTTACAACATTTTTCTCTGATGTATTTATCATACCTTTTATTATTTATTATTATTATTATTATTACTGACATAAATTACCATAATCCGACACAACATAACCATTTTAATAATCGAACATCCGTGTTCGTTACGTTAAGTTTACATAACTGATTTGCCATTTTATTATTAGTGGTAACGATTAATCCACTCACTGATGTCTAGAAACATCTCAACTCTACTAAAATCAAAACAACCATAAACACTGGAGAGTCTATCTCCTAATACTGATTCTTACTGGCATGATTTATAATTCTGAAATCACATTACATGCAGTGGGCTATACTTCTATAAAATCATGATTTGTGGGGTACTCACATATAGGCTTATCCTGGTAGCTCCAACCACCCATATCTTCCAGTGTCGCCTGCCATTTGCAGAACTAGCGCGACATTTCCATACTGAATATACACATTTTATAATGCATTTCTTTCACCAAGCACACGGCACTTTCCATTTCTATGATGAAGCTATTGCTTCCAAAACACATGACACTTTATAACACTTGTTATACCATTAATTTAAAAGATATTTCACATATGATTTCTACAAAACACACGTCACTTTTTACACTCTTCATTGGTTGAAATTTCCTGGCAAGATATCAGAATTGCAGGTATTGACAGCCTCCTCCATGCTCCTACCAACTCCTGATTGAAAGTCTCGATCATCTGCCTACGGATTCACCAACTGTCTATCAATTATCCTTCGATAAACTTCCTGCTTTGCATAACCGTGCTTACTTTTCGTCCTGAGCGTTACTATTTGGTATTCTTAAGACATTTCACCAAATGCTTCATAAAGTTTCTCCCAGCGCAGTCCGGCGTAATAAGACATGTATAACCAATCCATATATTATACACTGCGCTCAACCTTGTACATAGTATTTACACATATTATTACTTTCATAGTTCTGTAAGTTATATCACACGGTACTTCCTATGTGAACACTAACAATTGCTCGTACTGCCGCCTATACACATGCAGCACGACTGTCCTTAATAAAAGCCTTCTAAAAGTTTTACTGCACGGCTTCCCAAGCTGAAGTCCGAGCCTCCTTCCTTGACTTCAGTAATACGCATTTCGCATAATAAAGTTCGTTGATTACCGTACTTATTATTATTACTTCATGACTATGCATGATTATATTATCACTTGGTGCAATACACTGCACGACGAATATAATGATTACCACTACAATGTTTAAGTCTTTGTGTGAGCGTCCTTTCCTGAGCCAAAGCGACATACGTTCCGCGCTCGAGTCTGTTCCAACTGCCCCCTTCTGACTGGGTCCACACCCTTATATCCGTTTCACAAGAAAAAGTAGACCTAGAATTCCCGCGCTGTATCATCTCCTCTCCCAGGATGATACTGGTCTCGAAACAATGCTCATAGGGTTCCTTTTTCCTCGCTGGTCCCAAAACTATCTGCGTGCTGAAGGATCAATCGGCCAATTAATTAATATTAATTGCCTTTGCCATAGCGTGGGTACGCGGTTTCCAGTGGAAATCCCCGGTGACATAGTCAGGTCACGCCGCGAACACCCATAGTCCTGTGTTCTTGCGCACTCCATTAAATATGCCTTGATTTCACAGATTAAAGGCTTTATAATAAGCCTCCTGGCTAAAGATTCACATGTGTGCAACTCTCATGTCATTGCGTTGCTCCAATCACGAGTAATCAATGATTTCCACTGGGATCTTCCCCTTCCATTCTCAACTCCATTCTCAAACGGGGAAAAACAGGGTCATTATTCAACCCCCCGACCTCTTGCAGACGACTTAAGTAGGTCAACGAGATTGACATTGCTCCATGAGTCTCCTCCTACAATTCTGGGGCTATTAGTAAACTGTCAAACTCTCCACTTCTGTGTTCCATGTCCAGCATAGCCTACTCCATGTAGTCCAATAATGCTGTATTCCGCTCATTTCCCTGCATTATTTCACTAAATAATGCCAGTATCAACTGATATCACACCAGTGATTAAATATGTACTTCCCTCTAGGGGTTTTTACTACTAAGACTCCCTCAACAGATCTCGGGTTCGTTCCCTGGTGGAACCTTCATTCTTAGATCACAGTCTCTGAGATCCACTTTCGATACCAGTCAGCTTAATTCCCCTTGGGTTCATATTCCCCTTGCAAAACTTATAGAAGTCAATTGCAAGTGACCTTCTGTAAGTAACCAGCTGACTGTCTACAACTGTCTGTGTTTACATTAGGGGTCGTTCTCCTCGTCTGGCTGCGAGTAGGTTTGTCTGCCTTCCCCCTTCCACACTGCGCTCAGCTCTAAGCTGTGCATTCTCTTGACGGAGGGTTTCATTTATAGCTTCGGCCTCCCTAGCGGCTTCGACCATTTCTTTGTAAAGTTCTTGCAGGCACCGGCATTCTGTCCGTCCGTTCCTTTCACTGGGTAAACTGCTTGTTTCCCGTTCCTTCTCGCTACGCGAACTTTCAGGTCTGACTGCCTGGCTGACTTTGCCGTCCACGTCTAGTTGGGTGTGCGCTGCTAATACTTCTTCTTGTTCATCAAATTCTTCTGGCGAATAGTAGATTTTTAAATTGGCTGCATTCATAACGACCTCGTTTCCTGTTTTTAAATGCCTTATTCTGTATGCATTGTTCTGTAGGTCTCTGATCACCTCGAACTGGCCGTGATAACTGAAATTGAACTTTTTATACTTCCGTGCTTCTGGATCTGAACTGCCGGGCTTCCGCACTAACACTTTTTCCCCGATGAGAAGCGGTCTGTGATATCGCTTCGCACAATTTCTTCTCTGGCGTCTCTCCGCCTGTGTTTGGAGATATTCGAAGGTTCGTTGGATCCTCAATTCTCGTCCTGGCTGTGCGTCTACTGGTAAAGGAATGACATCAGTCCACGGTCTCTCCGGTCTCTGATCCAAATGTAGAGTCACGGACACCTGACCTGTCGCCTCATGCACAGTATTATTTATGCAGTATTCTATTACTTCCAGGAACTCAATCCATCTCCAATTCTCTTCAGAGCAGTAGATCTTCATGTACTTCTGGATCTCTCTCATTATTCTCTCAACTGGACTTGCCTCAGGATGGCGAATGGTAGATAAAATCTGCCTAATTCCTAGATTTTCCAGTTCCCGACGAAATTCTGCGCTTGTGAAGCAGCTTCCATGGTCTGAGAGTAGGTTATCCGGTTTCCCAAGAATCGGAATAACTCTCTCTTTCAGGCGTTTCAATACCTGCTTTGAGCTGGTTTTCTGTATGGGGCATAATACCACCATCTTTGAGAATACATCCATGGCTACAAAAATATGTCTATTGCCTCTACGTGCTCTAGGCAGTGGTCCAAAATTGTCTACACTCAGTAGCTGCCTTGGCTTCTCTGGTAACAACGGAATAGGTCGTTGCCTCATTAAAAAGGGATTTGGCTTTACCCTTTGGCACAAATCGCACGTTCTAATAGCATTTCTCACCGTTTATCTCAACTTTGGCCAAGTGAATGCTTCTTTCAATAAAGCAGTAATTTTGTCTATCCCGGGATGTCCAAACGCTCTGTGTGCTAGCCATACCAATCTCCTCTGCAAGGATGCAGGAATAACGATCCTTTGACGTGTATGATCTACATCATCCCACTTGTGTAGCATCTGATTGTACCATACATAATCTGTTGCCAATGCCTGTGCCTCTCTGTATATTGCAGTTCCCCTTGCTAAGCGTCCCTCGAAGTAATCGATCATCATCTTCAACCAAGGGTCTTCGCGTTGTAGGTTGGTAAGATTCTTCAAGTCATCCAAGGTCTTCTGATCTCGATTCTCAATCTGGACAGCTAGAGTTTCCTCTTCTCTTGGATATCGGCTTAATATGTCCGGTATTACATTTTCTTTCCCTGGACAGTATTCTATTTCCACATTGAACTGTTGAATATACAGGGACCATCTTGTTAACCTCTGGCTAGACAAGTCCGTCTTTAACAAAAATGTTAAAGCTTTATGGTCTGTTCTGAGGACTATTTGAAAGCCATACACGAGTTTACGCCAGTATTGCAACACGTACAAAATTGCAAGTAACTCTATCTCTGTAATCGTGTAATTTTTCTCATGGGCTTTCAACCTCCTACTTATTAAGGCAATAAAAACTTTCTTTTCGGGCTTGTCAACATTTTCTTGGAATAGCATCGCTCCTATCCCCACAAGTGATGCATCCGTCTGTATGATGAACTTCTGGGTATAATCAGGGTATCCCAGCTTCACATATTCCAAAAGCATTTGTTTTGACCTCACGAATGCTTCTTGACATTGCTCCGTCCAATTCCATCTGCCGCCTTTCTTCAATAGGTCATGCAGGGGTGCTACTGTCGTAGTATAGTCTGGGCAGTGGTTCGAAAAGAATCCAATTACTCCCAAATACTGTCGGACGTGCTTTACTTTCGTGGGTCGAGGAAAATTTCGAATTACCTCTAATTTATCTGGGTTTGGCTTAACTCCTTTCTCATCAATAACATGCCCTAGGAATTTAACGTCCCTCTGACAGAAGTGCGATTTCTTGATATTAACCTTAAAATTAGCTTCTCGTAGGTCATCCAGCAACTTCTTCAGGTCTCTCATGTGCTCCTCCAAAGATTCTGATGTGAGTAGAATGTCGTCTACATATCTGATGGTACTCTCTTTAACATCATCTGATAGATTGCGATCTAACGCTCTTATCAGGGCTGAACCAGCTGTTTTCAAACCAAAAGGTAGCCTTAAAAACGTGTATGTATGTTGATCAAACTTAAATCCTGTCAACAGACTAGTTTTCTTCTCTAATTCAAGATGGTGGAAACTGGAAGTGATATCTAAATTTGTGAATATGGTCTTCCCTTTGAACTTCCTGAGGATTTCTTTAATAGGTGGCACTTGGTCGAACTCCGGAATTACCTTCATATTTAATTGTCTCAGGTCCAGGCATATTCTGACAGTCCCGTCTGTCTTAGGTACGATTACCAATGGGCTTACATACGGCGTAGGTGTTTTCTCAATAACACCGTCCCCCAACATCTCCTGAATTGCCTCTTTCACCTTAGCATAGTGCTTTTCGGCTATAGGGTAGGGTTTCTGCCTAAATGGTGTCCAATCACTGACTTGGAAAGCATAAGTGAAGTTCTTTATACGACCGGGTCTCGAGTCAAAGACTTCCGTCTGTTCCAATAATAATTTCTTTAAATTTTCTTTCTCTTTTGGCCCAATTTTTGCTTCTTCAAGTTTTTCCGAAATATGTTCTTCCAGTTCGGGTTCCTGATCTTTCTCTATGTCTGTGGCTAGTGTTTTCAGTTCTTCTTCTAACTGCTCAATAGCTAACACTTCTTCCTCAGGCACGTCTCTGTATGTATGCCATACTTGTTCATCTCTCCCTGGTTCATTCTGATTGAGTGAGACCTCTAAGCCTTCGGCTTCCTCATTCACACGGAACATAACTCTGTCCTGTGATAGGTCAATTATCACTCTGTATTCCCTTATAAATTCTGCCCCAATAAGTAGGTTTAAAGGCAGTTTGTTTACTAGTAGAAAACTCTGTGAGAATATAGAGCCTCCTATCTGTAAATCTAGGAATACCTGATATTTACATATCATCGTTCTGTCTGGAATTACACCTTTTATTTTGACACTAGAGATCGGTATTTTCAAAACATTCTCTCTCTGGGCTATTTCATTATATAAAGCTTGTGTCATAAGGCACACTGTTGAACCCGTGTCTAACAGACTTCTTATTTTCAACCCTGCCACTCTTACTATTATAATGGGTAATTCTCTCTTGACCATGACCTGTGATCCTCCTGTATCCTCGATTAACTCTTCTGGTTTGGCTATCCAATTGATGATGTTGACCGACTTCCATCCATCATTTTCTAACTCTTCTAATTTTGGAGTTTCTTTTTTTTTATAGCGCCAGTCCCCTTAGAATTTCTTCTCTCTTGTTCGCTGCGCTGTAACTCCAAACTCTTAGCTCCGTCCCCATATCTGTCTGGCGACGTCCTATTCTGCATAACTTCTTGCCAGCGGACTTGTTGCTTCTGGGGCTCATCTCCCCTTTCCTCGAGGTATCGCAATGAAGCGTGATATCGTTCCTCTACCTCGTCATCGAAGTTACTTCTTCTTTCCTGGGGTCTCCAATTCCTATTGTTGCCTTCTTGGCCATTGTTACCTCCATTGTTTTGGTACGGTCTACCCCTGGTATTCTGCTTATTCCACGAATTTCGGCCTCTTCCTCCTCTACCAGCATACCCTTTGTACTTCTGCTGCCATCTTCTGGGTTCCTGTTCCCATTGACGTCCGTTGGAATCTAACGTTTCAGTGCTAGTAGCTTTGTTGTTCTTCGGAGCTTGATACTGGTCAGTCTGCGTGTTGGTCACGTGTACCTGTTCCACGGTTCGATTCTGACGCATAATATTTGATGTTGTGAGGTCTAGTTGCCTGAGAACTGCCTCCATTTCCATAGCGGTTTTTGCATTTGCCGAGATTAGCAGTCTTTGGATTTCATACGGAAGCTGCTTGGCAATAGCAATACATAGCTCCAGCTCGATAGGTTTTTGGTCCAGTTCTTTGAACCGAAACATTTGTGAGATGAAGAATTCTGCGTACTTCGTTGGATTGTTGGTGCTGTATCTTTTTGAATACAAATCCAATCGCAAATTCTGTTGGGTCATTGGATCCCAGTACCGTTTCAAAAATGCCTCCCGAAACTCCTCAACAGTATCGAAAGTATACCGGAAACTGCGAAACCATAACGCACATTCTCCCTCTGTTTGTTTCTCGATGGCTCGTAGACTGCGCTCTTGTGGTATCCGCGCATCATTCAAATATTCAGACACTTCCTTCAACCAATATTTTGGTGTCATATTACAGTGGCTACCTGAGAATTTCCTTGGTTTCTCTTCGCTTGCCCTGATTACGTTTATCACCTGGGTGTGCATAGCATTTTCATGTGGAGTAGAGGCTGCAACTGGTGCACCTGGCGTCATATAAGTACTTTCGCCTGGGCCTGTAGCATTTCTTATTATAGGTTGGGTTTCTAAGTCTGCCCACCTAGTTTTCCTCATATCTTCCACACTGCCTTCACTTGACTTAGGATCTTTCATAAGGGTTTCCTCCTGTGCGATTATCCTAGTCTCCATTTGACCGTGGTGCATCTCTGCTCTTTCCAGTCGAGTAATTACTTCCTTTTCTATTCTGGTAAGCCTATCTCTATTTTCCTCGGCCACTTGAAATATTTTCTTCTTGTCTTCTTTCAGGCTTTGTTTGATATGGGAGATTTCATCCTCTACATCTTCCTTAATTTGAGCAAGGGTCTTGTCGCTTGCCTCTGTCTTCTGGCCTTCTCTCACTTCGAGTTCTTCTCTCAGCCCTTTAATTTCCTCCTGAATGTGTCCATTGACTTTTGACATTTCATTCCGGACCTTAACAATTTCTCCTCTGTTCTCCTCTTGTCTTTTATTAACGATAATAATGTCACTGTGAATTTGGTCCAATTCTAGATGAACTTTGCTCATCTGACCTTTCATGTTGCCTACCAGCTCTTTACTTTCATTAGCGATAGCCTTAATCTCGCCTATTTCCTGACATTGATCTAATATGTTCTGATCCTGTTTCTTTAGATCACCGTTAATTGCTCTAGCATAGCTTTTCAATTTCTCGTCCCATTTATTGTCGTTCTCTTCTAACCTCTGATCTACCGTTCTCGTAAATTCTGAAAACTGTTTCGCTTGGCGTTCGAGATTCGTCTCATTTTGGATTTGAATATCCTTAATGTCATTAGACAGCGCATCTAACCTAATGTTGGTTTCATCCTGCGCATGCTTACACGCCTGTAAATTACTTTCAAGCTTGGCTTCTATAGCCTCGAAACGTTTATCTGTCTTAACCTGCATTTCTGATATAATGCTTACAACGGTTTCTGTTACTTCGGTCTTAATTGTCTCTTGCATTTGACCTAGCTTATCATTTAATTCAACCTTATTTGCATTCATTGCCAGCTGATTGGCATCTAAACGATTACTCAATTCAACCTGATTAGCATCTAAACGGTTACTCAATTCAACCTGATTTGCATTAATTGCCTCCTGATTGGCATCTAAACGAGTGTTTATTCCATCCTGGAAAGTCTTGGCTTCCAGCTTATTCTGTTCATTAACAGCGTCAAAATGCAGTCTTAACCCTGCAATCACCTGCAAAATCTCCTCTGTACCAGACATTCTCACAATAATACACTTTGAGATGCAGGCAGGCTTCCTGGAAACATGTGTGAATACGTTTTGAAGAGAGACACAAAACACTGTACACATATTGTAAGATTGTACTAAACCTGTTACATCAAAAGCCTACTGAACTCAAAATTCGCACAAAAACAGCTTGAGGCAAAATAATAATTACTATGGTTTTCCCCATGAAATACCATAAAAATCTATGGGGTTTCCCTAAATCCCATAAGCCCCACAAACGTTGGGCGCCATGATCATTTAATAGGAGAGTGTCCTCGTTAAGACATCGCAGCAACCATCCAAGGTCTCGGTTGTACTGTCGAATGCCCCACTTGGGTCTCGCCATGATAATTTAATACACCTCTGCGCCTATGGTGACCTGTATTTAAACTGGCCCACATACCAGCGCCATGATACATTAAATTAACCATGCCATGATAATTAAATAAGAGCTTGTGCTATATAAAATGAAGGTCAGGTCTTGCAATGCCAAGATACACATAATGCTTTAATGAGTCGATTCCACGATAGAATAATACCGCCCCATGTTACCTGGATCATCGTAATAAAGGTGATTATCAAAATTTATATTGTTTGTATCGGAACTTAGCTAAAGATAGGTGCGGTCATCCCCTAATTCATGTTAATTGTTACTTTAATAGAGTTGTGTGCACTAAATCTAGACCGACTTTAGTTGTACCTATAGCTCAAATCACTGTACAGAACATCAATTTCCATGTACCCATGTGAGTAATCTCCATGGAAAATATGCTTCCGCCTCCAGCTAGCGTTAGGTCTCAGGCGTGTACCGTTCCCCCATTGAGCAGTTGCATATTTTGGATTTGAGACTAAAAGGTATCAACTCTACAATGATAAGGCACAACTCTATTCTAAGAATTTTATTCAGTACTAAAATCATGGCTTCAAACATAGAAAAACAATCCCAACAAACATAAAACAAAATCAAACAAAATTACTTCCACAATCCACTAATATTCACATAATATTATCATAATAAACTCATATCATAACACAAACCTTTACCCTTATATTGACTTCACAATTCACTCTAGTGAGCTGATGCCCATACAACTTTCATAAACAAAACTGTACTTTTACTCTTCTGTCATCTAGTGTGACTTCTTTAATTTCACAAAATTACTTGTTTCTTAAACCTCGTCTTATTTTGACAATTATGTGTACCGTGTGTGTTTGGTCTCTCTCTTCCCACCAAATGCTTTTCATGCATTAGCCTATTCAGGTGTTGCACAACAAATCTAGGTGCAACTCCAGAATTATGTAACTCTACCCCTACACTTCTCTCTATTTATAGTTCCACTGCATGCCGTTGTGATTTCATCTTCAAAACTTTCGTTATCGCTGTGTCGGATGGTATTATTAAGCTACCCTTGCGAGCGTAGCCTGTGGCGTCAAGTGCCCAACTTCTGAAATTCGTGTCAGTGTCAGTACAAAATGCAACTTCCAACCATTCGTTAGATTGCTAAAATCTTAAACCATCAGGGTGATCTATAATTACCAATGTGTTCTTAAACCACATAACGTCATTACACAATATAACAATGCTTCCTTTCATTACAAGCAAGGTCTCAAATCTGTCCTTTCAAAACGCTAGCCTTCACGGTTCGTTTGACAGCTCAGCCCCCTTCAGAGCGGCTTGTATACAATGGAGTGGAGTGGCGCGGTCATAGCAGTACACCGTTCCTCGCCTCCTGCCTCTCAGCTTATACCTTCCCAAGCAGTAATAAGATTCTAAAGACAATACTGTGGTCACAATGACGCACATATCCCAATGGATTTAAACTGGATGTTATGCAAATAAGTTCTGGACGAGCTTAAACATTTATCCCTTACCTGAGGATATGATAATAACTGGCCTCAATAGGTCCATTTCAACATGAAGGCACGAGATTCATAAAAGCATTGGTCGATCTGGATAACCGGTATCTTAATAAATGCTGCGGTCAGTCACATGCTGCCGTCAATAAGATTCGCTTCACTAGAGCCGAATCACTCAATAACTTAGTTCTCGGTCGATCAGGTATGGTGCAGAGGTTTCCAATGTTCTCCCCTCACCTAAAACAGGATTCGAACCCGGAACCTTCCATATCCATCATCGGAGTTAGGGTACGCACTAAATACACTCCGGCATAATTAAATATCTCTGTACGCCCAAGGCTATACGAGATTCCATACGTCGAATAGATTACCTGGCTCCATGACCTGATATTATGATCTCGTCCTTTGATTATTAAGAGAAATCTATCAATTACTCTATAAGCTTTTACACAAGCTGCAAATTCAATTCACTCTTAAGCTCTTCCACTTCCTTGCATAATTATATTCCCATTAACACAATATATTCTGATATTAAACTCTTTTCTCATCCCTTACTGTATAATCTTACTGCTTGGATCGATAAATCTTCCAATTAGCGTAAATATTTCTTGCTTACAACATTTTTCTCTGATGTATTTATCATACCTTTTATTATTTATTATTATTATTATTCTTACTGGCCATAAATTACCATAATCCGACACAACATAACCATTTTAATAATCGAACATCCGTGTTCGTTACGTTAAGTTTACATAACTGATTTGCCATTTTATTATTAGTGGTAACGATTAATCCACTCACTGATGTCTAGAAACATCTCAACTCTACTAAAATCAAAACAACCATAAACACTGGAGAGTCTATCTCCTAATACTGATTCTTACTGGCATTATTTATAATTCTGAAATCACATTACATGCAGTGGGCTATACTTCTATAAAATCATGATTTGTGGGGTACTCACATATAGGCTTATCCTGGTGGCTCCAACCACCCATATCTTCCAGTGTCGCCTGCCATTTGCAAAACTAGCGCGACATTTCCATACTGAATATACACAGTTTATAATACATTTCTTTCACCAAGCACACGGCACTTTTCATTTCTATGATGAAGCCATTGCTTCCAAAACACATGACACTTTATAACACTTGTTATACCATTAATTTAAAAGATATTTCACATATGATTTCTACAAAACACACGTCACTTTTTACACTCTTCATTGGTTGAAATTTCCTGGCAAGATATCAGAATTGCAGGTATTGACGGCCTCCTCCATGCTCCTACCAACTCCTGATTGAAAGTCTCGATCATCTGCCTACGGATTCACCAACTGTCTATCAATTATCCTTCGATATACTTCCTGCTTTGCATAACCGTGCTTACTTTTCGTCCTGAGCGTTACTATTTGGTATTCTTAAGACATTTCACCAAATGCTTCATAAAGTTTCTCCCAGCGCAGTCCGGCGTAATAAGACATGTATAACCAATCCATATATTATACACTGCGCTCAACCTTGTACATAGTATTTACACAGATTATTACTTTCATAGTTCTGTAAGTTATATCACACGGTACTTCCTATGTGAACACTAACAATTGCTCGTACTGCCGCCTATACACATGCAGCACGACTGTCCTTAATAAAAGCCTTCTATAAGTTTTACTGCACGGTTTCCCAAGCTGAAGTCCGAGCCTCCTTCCTTGACTTCGGTAATACGCATTTCGCATAATAAAGTTCGTTGATTGCCGTACTTATTATTATTACTTCATGACTATGCATGATTATATTATCACTTGGTGCATTACACTGGACGACGAATATAATGATTACCACTACAATGTTCAAGTCTTTGTGTGAGCGTCCTTTCCTGAGCCAAAGCGACATACGTTCCGCGCTCGAGTCTGTTCCAACTGCCCCCTTCTGACTGGGTCCACACCCTTATATCCGTTTCACAAGAAAAAGTAGACCTAGAATTCCCGCGCTGTATCATCTCCTCTCCCAGGATGATTCTGGTCTCGAAACAATGCTCATAGGGTTCCTTTTTCCTCGCTGGTCCCAAAACTATCTGCGTGCTGAAGGATCGATCGGCCAATTAATTAATATTAACTGCCTTTGCCATAGCGTGGGTACGCGGTTTCCAGTGGAAATCCCCGGTGACATAGTCAGGTCACGCCGCGAACACCCATAGTCCTGTGTTCTTGCGCACTCCATTAAATATGCCTTGATTTCACAGATTAAAGGCTTTATAATTAGCCTCCTGGCTGAAGATTCACATGTGTGCAACTCTCATGTCATTGCGTTGCTCCAATCACGAGTAATCAATGATTTCCACTGGGATCTTCCCCTTCCATTCTCAACTCCATTCTCAAACGGGGAAGAACAGGGTCATTATTCAACCCCCCGACCTCTTGCAGACGACTTAAGTAGGTCATCGAGATTGACATGGCTCCATGAGTCTCCTCCTACAATTCTGGGGCTATTAGTAAACTGTCAAACTCTCCACTTCTGTGTTCCATGTCCAGCATAGCCTACTCCATGTAGTCCAATAATGCTGTATTCCGCTCATTTCCCTGCTTTATTTCAATAAATAATGCCAGTATCAACTGATATCACACCAGTGATTAAATATGTACTTCCCTCTAGGGGATTTTACAACTAAAACTCCCTCAGCAGATCTCGGGTTCGTTCCCTGGTGGAACCTTCATTCTTAGATCACAGTCTCTGAGATCCACTTTCGATACCAGTCAGCTTAATTCCCCTCGGGTTCAATACGGCAGCAGATATCCCTCGGGAATTACAACGTGTAAACGCTAATTTATTTACACGGTACAACGCCTGTCTGTCAGCTAAAGGAGAACACTCTCAGCATCTCCTGTTGATAGGTAAGTTATTTAATCATGATTTGCTGTGAATTCACCTTTAATTAATACACTTTGTCAACCGAATAATCGATTAACTGATTAGTAGACACGGTGGGATTCGATCCAGTGATCACACGCATACGAAGGAGGGCTCTTACCACTGCACCATGCGCTCATTGGCTTCATGTTAAAGTACAGCGCACATGAACGCCGTACAACAATTACGAATAATTAATAATTAATTTCTCGGAGTCGGCTGAGAAGCGCACCTTACTACTTGCACCTGGTATACGCCTCGTCATGCCCTACACGTGTACTAGAGATGGTTCGAATCGGTGACCCATGCATCGTATCCTCCCCTTGTAAGGCATGTTTGTAAATTAGGATAATAGGTCACTACCCTCGGCTAGCGACATTCAGATCTGTCAGTGTACACGAAGATTCTTGGGACAGGAATAAATATAGGTCAGGGTCATAGAGACCCGAGTCTTGTCTTTTCCTGGAGTGTCATTACACCCTGATTCTCCTGCAGTTCTTGATAGGTAATTAACGAGGTGAGATGACTGTCCTTAGTGTTAGAAACAGTGAGTGAAATGGCTAATTCCAAGAAAGAACTGTCTGATTGCAATATCAGGGAATTATTGTCAGAAAATAGTGACAGTGAGCAGGATATCGGTGGTGACTCAGATTTCGAATCTGACAATGTTTTTGAGGACAGTGAACACGAAAGGGAATTCATTGCAGAATATGAAAGCGACACCGAAGTTGAAATCGAATTCCCGGGTTCAAGTTTCAATTCTTTCAGTCACCGAGCATTGCGTGCGATTGCGTCTCTAGTGAAGGATATTGCAACCCCCCACTAAGGGAAACTGTCACTGCTATTTGTGCCAAGTGACTGTTTTATGACTATTTTATATGTTTACTGGAAATTTACCCCAAAAGTTGAGACATTTTGTCCACACTGGTAACAAAATATATCAATTAATATACCTCTGCAATGTTTAGGCAGTAATAATTGCTTTCATTGTGTTCATAAGTTTATTAATTCATAGTACATTATGCAACGAGCCTATAATGGCAATAATTAAGACACGAATATGTTTATAAAAAGTCCTCTCGGCACGCCGGAAGGCGGAGTTAGATTTCACCGGACAAACTTGGGGATAGGCGAAAATAGGCAGAATATGCAGGTTTTCGTGGAAGGATCAGACCTCATATATTGCGAGAAGGTATTTTATAATTGGAGCTTAATTAACTTTGTTTTTCGTCATTTTATGCTTATTTTAAACATTTTATTGTCTTATGGGAACGGTAACCTTCTTGTCATTTGGGGTCCATTTTTATATTTGTGGTCACACTGTCCTTATGCAAGGTTTCGACACTGATGTGTAACTATGTAACGGTCTGTTACTTCTTCACGCAAAATTATATCTCCCGCAGAGATTTTGGTTGGTTCCTCAGTTTAGGGGCTGCGACAACGCGGTCATGTAACCCCGTGTACTTTGGGATGGCTGTATTAGTCTGTAATTCAGGTAAGGACTGCAGACGGTCAATTTCAAGCAGTAGTTCCTAATGTTGCTACCAGGTACTACCGTCAACGACACCTGGCTGTGAACTTGGCTACTAGATGCCACTTCAACCAGCAACTCGCAACGAACGTTGGAACTTCCCCTCCAAAGGAAAGCATACTGAGGGATTTTTAGCGCTCTTAGAAAATCCGACGACTTCGGCCGGCTTTGAACTCGCGACCTTGGGCATAGAAATTCAGCATGCTACCAGTTACGTCACCGAAGCCGCTTCACACTTAGTAAGATGGAAACTTGAATCTGATCTCGTGCAAGTGCGTTGTCATGATAACGTCTAATGGCTCATCCCTCATCAATTTAGTATTGTTGCCAATGCAACCTCTGATAGCTCTTGGCATTTTCTTATAATTCCGAAATTATTTTTCTCATCCCTTGGCATAATGGTGGGTCATATCAAAAATTCTCTCAGACAAAAGTTTTAGGTCATTATTAGGGGAATATTGTCCATTTTGTACGGTTTTGATATTGTGCCTATTAAGAGAGATATGATTAATGTTTCCCGAAAAACCCACTTTTTCCCACCCCTTTGGTCAATGGTTGGTGCTATAAAAAACTCTTCAAACATAAATTGTTGGGCTTTATCCGACACATAGTATGAACGTTGAATAGATTCGATATTTCGCATATTAAGAGAGTTATAGCATTATTTCACTTTTTTGAAAAAGCCCCCCATTTTCACCCACTTCGACCGATTTAGCCCAGTAACGAACTCGACAGAGATTTTATAGGTATACTGTACCCATGCGTATAATCTCGATGGAAAATATGCTTCTGCCTCCAGCTAGCTTCTGGACTCGAGGGTGTACCGTCCTCCCACTGAGCAGTTGCATACTTTGGATTTGAGGCTAAAAGGTATCAACTCTACAATGATAACGCACAACTCTATTCTAAAACTTTAATTCAGTAAATAAAATCATGGCTTATAACAAATAAAACAATCCCCATAACCATAAAACAAAAGCAAACAAAAATTACTTTCCACAATCCACCAATATGAACATAATATAATCATACTAAATCATATCATACCACAAACCTTTACCCTTATGTGAACATCACAAAGATATTCTAGTGCGCTGATGCACGTACAACTTCAGAAACAAACTGTACATTGACACTACTGTCATACAATGTGACTTCTTTAATATCACAACATTACTGATTCATAAAAACCTTCTTAATTTGACAATTATGTGTACCGTGTGTGTTTTGATCTTTCTTTTCCCACCAAATGCTTCACATGCATTAGCCTATTCTGGTGTTGCACAGCAAACTACGTGCAACTCCATATTTATATAAGCTACCCCTACTCCACTATTTATTTATATAGTTCCACTGCATGCCGTTTTGTGATTTCATATAAAAACGTTATGTTATTGTTGTGTCGGATGGTATAATCAAACTACCTTGCGCGCGTAGCCTGTGGAATCTGGTAACCAACTTCTGAAAAAGTTGTCAGTGACAGTATAAATGCAACGTCTAACCATTCGTTAGATAGCTAAAATCATGAACCATCAGGGTAATCTATAATTATCAATGTGTTCTTAAACCACATGGCTTCATTACTCAACATAACAATATTTCACTTCATGTCATTAACAGGGTATAAAATCTGTTCCTTTCAACCTTACTTTTACGGTCCGTCTGGCCGTCCCCAGACCCTCTCCCCGAGCGGTCTGCACACAATAGCAGTGGGATGGGTTTCCACCCTAGCTCGACCCCCGCTTTATGTTTGAAGGCTTATTTCCAAAGCATTGTAAGATTTTACAAGGCAATACTGTGCTCCCAATGGCACAAATATCTCAATGGATTTTAACTGAATATTATGCACACAGGTAGTGAATGAGCTTTATATTTATTCCTACTCCGAGGATACTAATTACTGGCACCAAACTAGGCCCATTTCAACATGAAGGTACGAGGTTCGTAAAACATTGGTCTATTAGGCAACCGGTGTCTTAAATAAATTATGCGGTCAGTCCAAGCTACCGGCATTTGAGGTTCGCTTCAACAAGCCGAATCACTCAACAATAAGTTCTCGGGAAATCATAGAGTGACGAGGTGTCCAAACGTTTGCCTCGCACCTACATGTGATTCCAATCCGGAACATTTCACATCCATCATCAGAGTTAGGGTCCAACACTAAACAATCTGGCACAAAGTATATCTCCGCTATGCCCCCGGCATAGGAGATTTCATACGTCGAATAGACCACCTGGCTCCTTCACCTAATGTTACGACTTCGTCCTATAATATTAAGAGAAATCTATCAATTACTCTATAAGCTTCTCACATAAGCTGCAAATTCAATTCACTAAAAGCCCTTCCATTCCTGGCATAATTATATTCCCATTAATACAATATATTCTGATATCAAACTCTTTATTTAATCCCGTAATGTAATCTTACTGTATAATCTTACTGCTTGGATCAATAAGTCTTGCAATTAGCGTAATTATTTCTTGTTTACAACAATTACCTGATGCGTTCATTAATACCTTTGATATTCATAATTGTTATTATATTATTCTCACTGACATAATTTACCAAAATCATTCCTTATTATTATTATTATTATATTTCTGACATAATTTACCAAAATCCGACACAACCAATCGTCTCAAAACTCGAACAACTGTGCTCGTAACATTTACATAACTGATTGCCATCTTAATTAATAGTGGTAATGATTAATCCACTTATTGATGCACATTAACATCTCAACTGTATAAAATCAATACAATAATGATTAAACCTGGAGGGTCTACCTCCTAATCTGATTCTTACTGGCATCTTTACTGAAATCACGTCACATGCAGTGGCCCATATTCTCTAATTAACCATAATTTGTGGGGTACTCACATATCTCAAGGCTTCTCATGGTGGCTTCAACCAATCATATCCTTCCAAGTCGCCTGCCATATGCAGGTTTAACGCGACATATTCATCTTGAATACACACATTTTATGACACACAACTTCCGTTAACCATACGGCACTTTGCATTTCTATAAGGAAGCTATTGCTCCCAAACATGTGACACTTTATAACACTTATAAAACCACTACTTTAAAAGATATTTTACATATGCTTTATACATAGCACACGTCACTGTGTACACTTTTCATTGCTTGAAATTCCCTAGCAAAGATATCAAAATTGCAGGTGTCGACGGCATCTCCCGTGCTCCTACCAACTCCTGATTGAAAGTCTGGTTTACCTGCCCTCGGAATTCACCAACAGTTTTTATCCATACTCCTACGGTAAGCTTCCTGCGTCGCATAGATATGCTAACTTCCGTCCTGAGCGTTATTATTTGGTATCCTTAAAACATTACCAAATGCTTCGTAAAGTTTCTCCCAGCGCATTCCAGCGTAATTAGACATGAATGATCAGTCGATATTTGATACATTGCGCTTAACACTGTCCATAACTTTACACAAATTATTATTATTTACAATAGTTCTGCCACTCATCTTACACGGTGCTTCCTAAGTGAACACGCCATTGTTCGTACTGCTGAGTATACCTGCAGCGCGATTATTATTAATAAAAGCTTATTAAATGCTTCACTCAAATGTAGAACTCTTTGTGCGGGCGTCCTTTCATGCACCGGACCAACATATGTTCCGCCATGACGACTGCCTGCGACTCCCTTGACAAACTGTGACAAACTGGGGTGAGACTGGCTCCAACCGTCTGCAACTAGTGTAAGACTGACTTAAGACTGACTGCAACTAACGTCCTCTGCTAAGGGTCGACCTCCTTATATGAGTTTCACACAGAAAGTAGAGCGAAATCTTCCAGCGCGATCTCGGCTCCTCTCCCAGCATGATTCTGGTCTCGAAACCATGTTCATTGGGTTCCATTTTCTTCTCTGATCCCAGAACTATCTGCGTGCTGAAGAATCGCTCGGCCAATTAATTAATATTAATTCCTTTCTTCATAGCGTGGGACGCTATCTCCCGGGGATTCCCTGGCACCATCCTCAAATCCAGCCGCGAACAATGATAGTCCTACGGTCCTTCCGCACTTCCTTAAATATGCGTCAATTTCGCAGATTAAAGGCTCTAAAATTAGCCTCCAGTCTAAAGATTCACCTGTGGGCAACTCCCATGTCATTTCGTTACTCCAATCACGAGTAATCAATGATTTTCCTTGTGATCTCTCCCCACCATTCTCAAATCCATTCTCCGTCGGGGAAGAACTGGGTCATTATTCAGGCCCTCACCCTCTTCCAGACGACAGAATGAGGTCAGAATGATTGACTTGGCTCCACTGAACCCCTCCCACAATTCTGGGCCTATTTGTAAAATGTCGACTCTGCACTTGCAGTGCTCCAAGCCCCATATAGCCTACACCACGTAGTCTAATAGTACTGTATTCTGCTCAATTTCCCTGCATTATTTTAATAAATAATGTCACTGCAACTGAAATCACACCAGTGATTTAATATACACTTCTCTCTAGGGGTTTTTACAATGAAACTCCCTCCACAGACTTCGGGTTCGTTCCCTGGTGGAACCTTTATACTGAGATCACAGTCTCTGAGAACCACGTTCGATTCCTGGCAGCATAACCTCCTCGGGTTCAATACATATTCGGTAAAAAATTCAAAGTGATTGGTGTAAAATTACGGCAGTTATCGAGTCCACAAGAAGCTGATATACATATATATCTATATATATATATATATTGTGCCCATTCAGCATGAAAAATGCAAATCACAGTATGCCAGCAATGCTCAAATCGGGATTATCGGGGTCATGGTATGTTCTCCCACTCTATGACTTACACACTTTGGATTAAATAGAGGATACAATTCCAAAAACAAGTAGTTCCGTGAAGAACTATACAGCCTATTTTCATATATCCTACTTATGTTAATTGCCTCTATCAACATACACAATTTCAGTTTGATTGCTGTAATAGATTCGTAGATATTGAGAACCGACTAAATATTTCGGATGGTCCCAATGTTGGATTTTATATATGTAGGTCCTAGAGTTATGTACACATGCAGATTATTGTGAACTTGTAGTATTCAAACTTCAATCGCATAATTAGGACACAAGAAAAAACAAGTAGATTTAAAAAATTTTCATAGCTGCCATCTTGAGGTTATGGAAACAATTGAAATAAATTAGATGCCAGTGGATTAACATTCGGATAAAGATTTACTGTACCAAGTTTCACTGCGCGCGGATGGTTAAATTGCGAGAAACGTCCATGTGAATATTTATAATTCGCGTCACCGCCATGTTGGATTTGTGATCACCAGGTTATTTAAAGTCCTATAGGTGAACTTAAGTTCATAGCCCCTATGAACATTAAAAAATTTAGTTTGATTGCTAAAATAGATTCGTAGATATTCAGTATCGTCTAAATATTTCGGATGGCCGCCATGTTGGATTGTTAAATGTATAGGCCATAGAGTCATGTACCATTAAAGGAAAATTATTGCGTAGGTTCATTATTCAAACTTTCACTTCGATCGCATGACTACATCACAAGAAATAAAAACTTAATTTTAAAATTCGCACTGCCGCCATCTTCAGGTTATGTAAACAATTGAACTAAATTAGATACCAGTGGATTACAATGTGTATAAATATTTCCTGTACCAGGTTTCAGTGCGCTTGGAACATTAAATCGCGAGAAAGGTATATTTAAAATTTTCAAATTAGCTTGGCCGCCATGTTCGTTTTGTAGTTTACCGGTTTATGAAAATCTTATAGATGGACTTCCAGTAGTGACCTTTATCTCCGTACAAAATTTTAGGGAGATACCGCTAATAGTTTCAGAGATATAGATTGCCGATGAAATATTTCGCACATCCGCCATCTTGTGATTATGTAAACAATTGAACGAAGTTAGATGTCGGTGCATTACAATGTACATAAACATATACTCTACCATGTTTCATTACGTTTGGTTGGTCAAATCGCGAGAAACGTCTATTTAAAAGTCGCAAATTTGCTTGGCCGCCATGTTGGTTTTGTAGTTACCAGGTTTTCAAAAGTCACATGAGTGAACTTATAGTAGTTTCCTCTATCACCATAGAAAATGTCAGGGTAATATCGGTAATAGTTTCGGAGATATTGAATGCTGGTGAAATATTTCGCACAGCCGCCATGTTGGATTGGTGAGTCGTAACAAAATTTGAAGGGCACGGTCGAGGTCGCCGGGAATAGTGCTATTAACTTTCCGAGTTTCATTGAAATCGCTCCTGCCGTTTAGATTTTATTAGGGGCGGGACACACACACGAATCACACACACACACACGCACACACACACGGACAAAACGTGATCTCATAGGCCTATTTTTTCAAAATTGAAAATAGGCTAATAATAAACAAAATCAACTCCTACATTAAAACATTTAATTACTCAAATATATGGCGCTACAACAAATTAAACAAATAAAATACTGACCCTTAATTCTACTTGTTCTAAGTGAACAAGGAATACATATTAAAACAAAGATTAAATCATAGTAAATGGTTTTCATAAACCAACAAACTTATATTACTTTTCACTTCCATATAGTGTCCTTCTAAAATTCCATAAAATTAAGAGCTCCAAATTGCTCGATACTTTTTATATACACTGTGTTTGTCATTTACAACACATCACTTCCTATTACATGAGTATATCTTATAATCAAAACAAGATGTTCAGTAAAGAACATATAGCCTACTTTCTCCTAAATGCATGGGTATTGTTATAACTCTTGGCCCTTTTCAAGGAGTATAATTGAATGTTGGTTGTAGTAGCTAGTTGAAATACAACGTGCTATAGGGATATTAAACATGAATAAGAGGTGCCCTTTGCTAGTGCTACCTCTGTAAAAAAATTCATTCAATTCGGTTTCACCGTGTTTGAATTGATCTGGGGAATGGATTTGCACACATACATGGCCGCTATTTGCAAACTATTCGGCTGATGACCTTGTAGTCAGTCATAAGATGCTTTCCACAAAAAGGCATGTTGTTGAAAAATTCGGTAGAGATCAAATTATTAGGATGGTCGAAATTTAATTTAAGCTTTTAACATTTGGGTGGCCGTCTTTCCGTTTCCATCAAGATGGCGGCGATATAAAACATGACACTGAGGTGCCTTTTGCTAGTGCTACCTCTGTACCAAATTTCTTTCAATTCGGTTTCACCGTGTTTGAATTAATAGGGGGAATCTATTTTCACACAAAGATGGCCGCCATCCGCAAAATATTAGGCTAATGACCTCTTAGTTTGATCAAAGGATGCTCCCTCCATAATGGTATGTTGATGCAAAATTTGAATTGATAGGGGGATTCGATTTGCACACATACTTGGCCACCATCTGCAAACTATTGGGCAGATGATCTAGCAGTTTGGTCAGAATATGCTTCCCACATAAAGATTTGTTGTTGCAAAATTTGGTAGAGACTAGATTATTAGGTTGGTCGTAATTACATTTTTGCCTTTAAAATTTGGGTGGCCGCGATTACGTTTCCGTCAAGATGGCGGTGATATAAAACATGATACTGAGGTGGCCTTTTCTAGTGCTACCTCTGTACCAAATATCGTTCCATTCGGTTTCACAGTGTTCGAATTAATAGGGGGAATCTATTTCCACACAAAGATGGCCGCCATCCGCAAAATATTAGGCTAATGACCTCTTAGTTTGGTCAAAGGATGCTCCCTCCATAATGGTATGTTGATGCAAAATTTGGTAGAGATCGGATGATTAGGTTAGTCGTAATTTGATTTAAGCTTTGAACATTTGTGTGACCGCCATTACGTTTCCGTCAAGATGGCGGTGATATAATAAATGACACTGAGGTGCCCTTTGCTTGTGCTAGGTCTGTACCTAATTTCATTCCATTTGGTTTCACCGTGTTCGAATTAATAGGGGTAATCGATTTTGACACAAAGATGGCCGCCATCCGCAAACTATTAGGCTAATAACCTTTTAGATTTGTCAAAGGATGCTCCCTTCATAAAGGTATGTTGTTGCAAAATTTGGTAGAGATCGGATGATTAGGTTAGTCGTAATTTGATTTAAGCTTTGAACATTTGGGTGGCCGCCATTACGTTTCCGTCAAAATGGCGGCGATATAAAACATGACACTGGGGTGCCCCTTGATAGTGCTACCTCTGTACCAAATTTCTATTCATTCGGTTTCACCGTGTTCGAATTAATAGGGGTAATCAATTTTGACACAAAGATGGCCGCCATCCGCAAACTGTTAGGCTGATGACCTATTATATTTGTCAAAGGATGCTCCCTTCATAAAGGTATGTTGTTGCAAAATTTAGTAGAGATCGGATGATTAGGTTAGTCGTAATTTGATTTAAGCTTTGAACATTTGTGTGGCCGCCATTACGTTCCGTCACGATGGCGGCGATATAAAACATGACACTGAGGTGTCCTTTGCTAGTGCTACCTTTGTACCAAATTTCGATCAATTTGCGCTCACCGTGTTCGAATTGATAGGGGGGACAGACATTCAGAGTACACACACTCACACACACACACACACACACAGAGACTCACACACACACATACACACACACAGACAGACACACTTTTTTTCGCCCTGTAGTGATCTCATAAGTCTACTTTCATTTTTGGCAAAAATCGAAAGTAGGCTAAATATATAATTCTTATTACAGTACTGGGACTCATTTCCTTAAATTTTTGGGCTTTCACAATGATCTTCGGTTACCATCTCTCTCTCAAGTTGGGTAGTTTATTGGCTGAGGAATAACCCACCCACCAAGGGAAGATGATTAAGAAAAGGAAGTAGATTTTGGATTGGAGAAAAAGGATAGAAAAATAGGAGGAGAGTCCCACAAAAGTTATGAATTTAACTTTCAATACATTTAGAGGCAGTTGCCACCGCAAATCTGTTCTCGGATACCTAAAGTGGATACGAGCTTGGTCGAAGCTGACGGGAACCGCAGCTAAGACTTTGGCGGTTTGCCAGAGAAAGGCTTTAGTGTATTTCCTCCCAAGCATGCATGAAAGTACTATAGGGAAGGGTGATGGTCTGGCAAGACAAATAGTAAAAGCTTTATTGAGTATGAACGAGGGCATAAACCTAGGAAGAGCTAGGAAAGCCAGGATCTTGCCTAACTGTAGTATCAGAGAAATGATGAATCCAAAAACAAATATTTAATTTATTAAACAATGCAAAGAAGTTTGAGGAAATTAACAAGCATGTAATATAATTTTGACAAACATAGTTCATTTGAACTTTTTAATAAATGGGGTCGCAGACCTCTCAACATTAAACGTTTGCTCCAGGCAATTGACAATTTACAAGGTTTCAAACCTTACATGTTTCTAAAATCCTTATAAGATTTAAACAAATAAACTATGAAGTAATTAAAGTTTGAACGTGAATTGGAGTACAAAGAGTGCACCTTAAGAAATTCTTGAGAGAATGTTCTAGAGAAAGTGACAACTTCGAAAATAACAATAATAAAAACATGAAGAATAAAATGGAAGTTTCTACAACTTCTTATATTTAAACAGAATTACTATATGAGAATTATACAAAAGAGGGCAGGTCACTTACTGTGAAACCTGAAGAAAGTTAAAAGGAAAGTTCTATAGACTTCCCAAGTTTGAGCAGGAATCACTAGCCAAATGGGACAGTTTCCATTTCGTGAAACCTGAACATGACTCGCTCAAGAGTTTAAGGAATTGTTTTCCCTGATTATAGGAAAGGAACAACGTGAATTTAAAACTTGTATCACACAAGCAATTATGCAGAATTTAATTAATGTTAAACTAGCAAAGTTGGAAGGGCACTTCGTGAGTGACACCTTATAGAAAAATTACAATTATATTAATAATGGTGGTTAGTAGAAGGTTGAGGAAAGATCATTGGGATATAGGATCAATGTTCATGGCCGTATTTAATGTAAACGGACGAGCGCGACGCGGTTGAAACGTGGAACAAGCACTGGATATCACTGTAGTCTATAAAGATGGATGCAAAGTTCACTATAGAAACACTAAAGTTTATGAGAAAGAAAGTTATTGCAATTATGGAAATAACTGATTGCACTATATAGGTGAGAGTCTATTTCTTGAAAAAGTTGTGATTTACAATTAAATGTACCATAAAACATTCCAGTAGTTCCAGCGGTGGAAGAAAGTTAGCTATTGCAAAAATTTGTAAGGAAGATTCCTCATTTTAAATATTATTGTCACAAGTGAGTGAAAAATACTTGACGGCAAGACTCGCAGATAGAGTACAAGATCTCGAAGGTTCCAGAACGACCTTAGTAGTAAAATGGGGTTGAGAAAGTCCAACGGAGGAACTAGCTTGATGAATTATAGACAGCGGGTATTAGGTAATATCCCACGTAGTGAGAGGATTTCTCATTTGAATAGCTTAAGAAAAGCTCTTTTTAGTAAGGTTGGCTTATACAAGCGAAAGCTCAACATGGCAAATCCCACGAAGAATGATTTTTCCCCAAAATAAATACTTTCACACTGTCTATAAAAGTATCATTAAAAGCACGTGGAAGTTAAAACCATGAAGATGAGGTTAAAACTTTTAAAATGGTACTTATCTTGATTTCATGTTGAAGGCGAAGTTCTGTATGACGATAACTACTTTGCCAACATGGCGTAGAAGAGAGTATGCCTCTTGGTTTGAGGAGGCTAGCTCGAGTGGAGCTTTGACTGATCGAGTCAACTGCCGACTGAGAAGTGAGACCTGCTCAACGGAGCACGGAGGGACCAAGGAAGGGGAAAAGAGTGGGGGGTAGGAGACAAAAGGAGAACATATAAGCATTGCCAATGTTATAACAAAAAAATGATCTTCTCTTGCTGAGCTGGTCTTCAAAGAGTTGATAACAGGCGATACTAGCGCAGCATGGTGAGTGAAACAGTAGACGTAGTCCTCTTGCTCAAGGAGAAAATAGCTGACGATGGTAACAGGATCTGGTGGCCAAATGGATATGTAAGTCCTCTAGCACCAGGAAGAATTGAGGAGCTTCAGAGATTCGCTGCGAGATGACGCTAGGTGGGTCACAGAAGTTATATATCTAGAACAGACTTATGAAGACATAAGAGATTTGCCTATCAAGGAGAAAACAGAAGATCACTGTTGGTGTTTGACAAAGAGGAAGGAAGAAATGAACATGCAAAGAGCAATAGACTTTATACTTTCGTACCGTGTATTCAAAGAATACACCATACTGGGGGATAACACCAACAGAGAGCAAATAAGCAGTTACACATTTAATGGAAGAGGAGCGATCAAAGACAGGGGTCTTGTAATCGAACCGTTAATGGTCAAGACTCTGACCACCCTGACTCTCCCATCTCTTCCAGGATAACACTGGGTAACTCTACCGGAAGTCCAGACTAGAGGGGGAGAAACATCCCTAACCAAGACCAAGTCTCCCACTTTAATGTCGGGACTGGAAAGAAACCACTTCTGCCTCCGTTGCAAGGAAGTTAAATATTCCAAGTTCCATCTCTTCCAAAAAGAATTACGGAGGGCTTCAAGTTTACGCCAAACAATAGGTAGATTAAAATCCCTGTAAGAATTGGGAAGAGGAGGAGCGGCAGAAAGAGAAGTGCCGATAAGGAAGTGACCAGGGGTGAGTGGAAGTAGGTCATCAGGGTCATTGGAAAGCGGAGTTAAAGGGCGAGATTTAACAACACCTTCAATCAGAACAGACAGTGAATTGAATTCTTCGTAAGTCAGAATTCGATTACCTAAGACTTTTCTTAAATGACGTTTAGTGAGCTTTACGCAGGATTCCCACCTACCACCATGATGCGGAGCGTAAGGAGGTATAAAGCGCCATTTGAAACCTTTTGAATAAGAAAAATTAGAAATTTTTTCCATGGCAGGAGAGGAAGTGAGAGCTTTCTTCCACAGGGAAGCTGCGCCCTGAAAGGTGGAAGCGTTATCAGAGAACATCTCTGAAGGAACACCACGCCTAGCGGTGAAGCGAGAGACAGCTGATAAAAAATAAGAAGTAGAAGCATTCGTTACTAGTTCCAAGTGGATTGCGCCGGTAACCATGCAAACAAAGAGAGAAACATAAAGCTTACCAAACAATTTGCGTTTAGCTTCAGGAGAGTTTCGTTGATATTGGAACGGACCCATATAGTCCACGCCAGTTAAAGCAAATGGGCGTATAGGAGAAGAGCGAAAAGAGGGCAGATCGCTCATTAATTGAGTATTGATTTTAGGTTTCGCTTTGAAACAAGGAATGCACTTGTGAATTACAGAAGAAACTTCATGAATTCCATTTATAATCCAGTACTTTTCCCTTAAGAGGCAAAGCAGAGTACGTGTACCAACATGAAGATTACGGTAATGAAAGTCACGTATAATTAAGGAGGTTACGTGATGTTTGGAAGGCAAAATAACGGGATGCTTTTTGTCCTCAGAGAGTAAAGATTGCGAGAGCCTTCCACCTACCCTGAGTAACCCATGGTCATCAAGAAAAGGGGCTAAAGCACGGAGACGGCTGGATTTGGGAAGATCTCTTTTAGAAGAAAGCAATGACAATTCAGAAGAAAAGGCTTCTTGCTGTGTCAGTTGTAAAACCTTAATGGTAGCGAGATTCAATTCATGATTGGTAAGGTGTGGTTTAGGGAGAAGAGGTTGGTCAACCACGAGATATTTCCATCTAAGGAGATAGGCGACAATTCGTAGTAATTTATGAAAAGAAGAATAGCGGGACAACAAAGGATGAGAAGCGTTGGAAACAAGACACGAAGCAATGGATAGAGGTACTTTAGCGTCAGGCAAGTTGGAGTTTGTAGCTGGGGGTTTAGAAGGCCATGAAGAAGATTCTTCGATTAGCCACGAGGGCCCATGCCAGTACAATTGGGAAGCTGCCAATTGAGAGGGTAAACAACCACGAGAGATAATATCGGCTGGATTATCCGCACTGGGAACATGCCTCCATTGACATCCAGAAGAAAGAGTTTGAATTTTGGAAACCCTGTTTGCAACGAAAGTTTGCCAGTGAGAGGGGTTCTTGGCGATCCAAGAAAGGGCGATCATGGAATCGCTCCAGAGATAGATTTGCGAGAATTCGACTTTTAATACTTCCCGTAATTTCTTGACAAGTTCTGCCGCCATGAGTGCAGCGCACAGTTCGAGCCTAGGCAGAGTGATAGTTTTAAGAGGAGCGACCTTCGATTTGGCACAAACAAGGTTGGAAACTGGAGATCCATAGTGTGAATCGTGATGAACTAAATATGCACAGCAACCATAAGCTTTTTCGGAACTGTCCGCGAACACATGAAGGAAAAAGGGTGTATTAGAATGAGAGCTAATTAAATTCCTGGGAATTTCAATGAGGGAAAGATTCAACAAATTACTGCGAAACGAGAGCCAGGGATTAAGAAAAGAAAGAGGGACAGTGTCATCCCATTCGCATTTAAGCGACCACAGCTCTTGCATGAAGAGTTTGGCTATAACGATAACTGGGGCAAGGAATTGAAGTGGATCAAAAATTTTTGCAATTTCAGAGAGAATTTGTCTTTTTGTATTAGGAAGCTCTTCTGCGAGCGAAACTTTATAGATAAGAGTGTCAGTGCTAGTGCACCAGTGAACTCCTAGAGTTTTTATAGATTCGGAGTTTCCACAAATTTCGACAGAAGAAGGATCTACGTCTTCGATGGGAAACTGAGCGAGAAACTCAGGGGAGTTGGAGTTCCACTTACGTAGTGGGAAACCTCCATTCCTTAGTAATGCCTGAAGTTCTAAAGATACAAAAGAAGCTTCCTCCAAAGAGGGGAAGGATTGCAAATAATCGTCAACATAGAATGACGTAGTTAGTGCTTCAGAGGCTTTGGGGTTAAATAAATGACCATCTTGCGAGGCTAGCAAGTGTAGGGATCGGATAGCAAGGAAAGCAGAGGGTTTTAAGCCATAAGTAACCGTTTTCAAGCGAAATACCTTAATGGGCTTACTGGTTTCATCACGCCACAAGATTCTTTGAAGATCTCGTTGTTCTGGTTGAATTAACACTTGACGGTACATCTGTTTTATGTCGGCTATGACAGCTATGGAAAATAATCGAAAGTTTAAGAGTATAGCAGATAAATCTGATTGAATAGCAGGACCAGAATAAAGAGTGTCGTTAAGGCTGTTGCCATTAACGTCGGGTGATGAACCATTGAAAACAACTCGAATTTTATCTTTTACGAGAGGGTTTTTCCACACGGGATGATGATTTAAATAAACTGTTTCAATTGGGGGGTGCAAATCATAATCAGATTTGTTAACAACTTCCATATGTTCTAAGCTTTCATACTCATCCATGAAATCAATGTACTGTTGTTTAACAAGAGGTTCCTTCTAGAATTTGCTCTCGATAGCGAAGAGAGCTTTTCGAGCTTTAGGCTGAGAGTTGATAAGTTTAGGAGGATTATTTAATCTTGGCATTTGAACGACGAACCGGCCATCAGAAGAACGAGTGGTGGTGTTCAAAAAAAGTTGCTCACAGAATTCATTTTCTGAAGAGGGTACATTAGGAGAATCAACATTTTCAAGCCTCCAGAACTGTTCTAGGTCAGTATTGGAGAAGTAACATTGCGATGCGGGTTGAGGAGAATAATGGGGAAGTTGACCGGTGACGATCCATCCAAAATTAGTGTCTCTGGCGACCACGTTTGAGGATAACTTACGAACCTGTTTACGTAGGCAATTCCAGAAAACATTGGCACTAAAGAGTATGTCAATAGGGTTCTGCATATTGAAAAAAGGATCGGCTAGCCTTAAATGCGAGGGAATGTTTAACCCTGAAATATCCACAGAGTGACTTGGAGTGTCTTCTCCAATGCTATTGAGAATTAGACAATTAAGTTTAAGAAAGTTGTTTCTATGACAAGTATCTCTTATAGTTAGCTTTGAGAATTGTAAAGCTTGCGATTTTGAGCTGTTGATGCCTGACACGTTGATAGAAGTGGGGTTTACAGGTAGACCTAGTTTTCTAATCAAGGAATTAGACACAAAATCATGAGTTGCCGCTGAGTCTAGAAGACCGCGTGCACGGACCCAGTTGCCAAAGTTATCCTGAACTTCGATTTGGACAGTAGACAACAATACTTGAGCACTGCGAATGGACTTGGCATTTTGAATATACGATGAAGCATTAGAACTGTTAGTACTATCATTTTTCGGAGAAGTAGATGCTGTCGATGACCTTGCCTGATCATGACGATGTAGCAAAGTATGATGAGCCTTTTCACAATGGTAGCAAAGTCTTGTGGACTTACAGTTAGAAGCAGAATGCGTGGGCGCTAGGCAGTTGAAACAATGTTTGTTTTGAGCGACTAATTTTCGTCTGTCATCGACTGACATTTCTTTAAAAGATTTGCAGAGGTATAAGGCATGGGGATCTTTACAAAGTATGCACTTTACAGGTTCATTTAAACTTTTGCGAGGTTCGCTTTGCGTGTTTAAAACAATAGAGCTAGCAACACGACGTTCACTAGACCTAGTTGGGTAACCAGTAGTGTTTGATTTAAATTTGGATGAGCTGGACCCGGGTTTTTGGGTATTGGACGCTGAGCGTTCACTTTTGGGTTTGATGGACATTAATTCGAATTTGGAACTAGGAGATGAAGGTTCACTTTGATTAGCTAGAGCGGTTAAAAGTTGGCATCTAGCGTTTATGAAAGTAACTAAATGCTCGTAAGTGTAGTCGTCTTCTTTAGAAAGTTCAATTTCCCAAGCTTTGAGGGTAGCAGCATCAACTTTAGAGACTACTAAATGTATTAGGAAAGTATCCCAATGTTCAGTAGGTTGATCTAATTGGGACAAAGCTTTAACGTGGAGTTGGGTAGTGTCAACTAAAGTACGCAAACTAGTGACGTCATTGTGCTGTGACGCAGGTAGGTTAAATAGAGCCTTCATATGGCGTTGAATACGTAAACGTAAATTTCCATATCTTTCCTTTAATAAGTTAAAGGCAATGGGGTAATTTTCGGCACGCAGAGGAAGTGCTTCAACCAACTGCAAAGCTTGACCTCGGAGGATAGATCTCAAGTAATGAAACTTGTAAATGACTTGAATGTCTTCATTGTCATGAACAAGGGAGCAAAATAATTCATAGAAAGAATCCCAAGTGGATTCATCTCCAGAGAAATGGGGTAAATCAATTTTCGGTAAAGTTGGTTTGGGCTTGTGAGTGCCCTCACGGAAAGAAGTTTGTTGTTCGTGAAGGGAACCAAGAACAGAAGCGTCCTTTTTCTGCTCCTCTTCGAGTTGGCGTATTATTTTGAAAGCAGAACCTATGCCTTCGTAATATAGGTTTTCTACTTCGACACGATCTTCTGTTTGATTGAGCATGCAAGTTTCTATTTCAGTTTGAATGTTACAGTAGTTTTCATAAGAACGTTCAAAATCCTTTACACGATGTTTCAACAAATCTAATTGCGCTTCCGAGGGATCTAATTCTTTTATGTACCTTCTGAATCGGGTAATTTGCCCTTTATAGGATGCTCGTTTAGAAGTAAGTTTTTCATCCTTATCCTTATCAGTGGGAGCCATATTAAAAAGGGTAGATGAAAATGTAACTCACGAAACTGTGGAACCTGGGAAATGCTGTCAAGCTGGCAGCAGCGAATGAGTAGAAAGAACGGGACACACCAAAGGAGACAGGAGCGGCCTCTTTCCCGTTCACAGGCTTTGCATGATGTAATTATAGCTGAAATATCCAAAGCAGATGTTAATAATTTGCAAAGTATTGTCAAATGACACTTTTTTAAAAAGAAAAAAGAAAAAATGGGCTCTCCCGGGTTTCTGGTACCAAATTTTGGGTAGTTTATTGGCTGAGGAATAACCCACCCACCAAGGGAAGATGATTAAGAAAAGGAAGTAGATTTTGGATTGGAGAAAAAGGATAGAAAAATAGGAGGAGAGTCCCACAAAAGTTATGAATTTAACTTTCAATACATTTAGAGGCAGTTGCCACCGCAAATCCGTTCTCGGATACCTAAAGTGGATACGAGCTTGGTCGAAGCTGACGGGAACCGCAACTAAGACATTGGCGGTTTGCCAGAGAAAGGCTTTAGTGTATTTCCTCCCAAGCATGCATGAAAGTACTATAGGGAAGGGTTATGGTCTGGCAAGACAAATAGTAAAAGTTTTATTGAGTATGAACGAGGGCATAAACCTAGGAAGAGCTAGGAAAGCCAGTATCTTGCCTAACTGTAGTATCAGAGAAATGATGAATCCAAAAACAAATATTTAATTTATTAAACAATGCAAAGAAGTTTGAGGAAATTAACAAGCATGTAATATAATTTTGACAAACATAGTTCATTTGAACTTTTTAACAAATGGGGTCGCAGACCTCTCAACATTAAACGTTTGCTCCAGGCAATTGACAATTTACAAGGTTTCAAACCTTACATGTTTCTAAAATCCATATAAGATTTAAACAAATAAACAATGAAGTAATTAAAGTTTGAACGTGAATTGGAGTACAAAGAGTGCACCTTAAGAAATTCTTGAGAGAATGTTCTAGAGAAAGTGACAACTTCGAAAATAACAATAATAAAAACATGAAGAATAAAATGGAAGTTTCTACAACTTCTTATATTTAAACAGAATTACTATATGAGAATTATACAAAAGAGGGCAGGTCACTTACTGTGAAACCTGAAGAAAGTTAAAAGGAAAGTTCTATAGACTTCCCAAGTTTGAGCAGGAATCACTAGCCAAATGGGACAGTTTCCATTTCGTGAAACCTGAACATGACTCGCTCAAGAGTTTAAGGAATTGTTTTCCCTGATTATAGGAAAGGAACAACGTGAATTTAAAACTTGTATCACACAAGCAATTATGCAGAATTTAATTAATGTTAAACTAGCAAAGTTGGAAGGGCACTTCGTGAGTGACACCTTATAGAAAAATTACAATTTTATTAATAATGGTGGTTAGTAGAAGGTTGAGGAAAGATCATTGGGATATAGGATCAATGTTCATGGCCGTATTTAATGTAAACGGACGAGCGCGACGCGGTTGAAACGTGGAACAAGCACTGGATATCACTGTAGTCTATAAAGATGGATGCAAAGTTCACTATAGAAACACTAAAGTTTATGAGAAAGAAAGTTATTGCAATTATGGAAATAACTGATTGCACTATATAGGTGAGAGTCTATTTCTTGAAAAAGTTGTGATTTACAATTAAATGTACCATAAAACATTCCAGTAGTTCCAGCGGTGGAAGAAAGTTAGCTATTGCAAAAATTTGTAAGGAAGATTCCTCATTTTAAATATTATTGTCACAAGTGAGTGAAAAATACTTGACGGCAAGACTCGCAGATAGAGTACAAGATCTCGAAGGTTCCAGAACGACCTTAGTAGTAAAATGGGGTTGAGAAAGTCCAACGGAGGAACTAGCTTGATGAATTATAGACAGCGGGTATTAGGTAATATCCCACGTAGTGAGAGGATTTCTCATTTGAATAGCTTAAGAAAAGCTCTTTTTAGTAAGGTTGGCTTATACAAGCGAAAGCTCAACATGGCAAATCCCACGAAGAATGATTTTTTCCCCAAAATAAATACTTTCACACTGTCTATAAAAGTATCATTAAAAGCACGTGGAAGTTAAAACCATGAAGATGAGGTTAAAACTTTTAAAATGGTACTTATCTTGATTTCATGTTGAAGGCGTAGTTCTGTATGACGATAACTACTTTGCCAACATGGCGTAGAAGAGAGTATGCCTCTTGGTTTGAGGAGGCTAGCTCGAGTGGAGCTTTGACTGATCGAGTCAACTGCCGACTGAGAAGTGAGACCTGCTCAACGGAGCACGGAGGGACCAAGGAAGGGGAAAAGAGTGGGGGGTAGGAGACAAAAGAAGAACATATAAGCATTGCCAATGTTAAAACAAAAAAATGATCTTCTCTTGCTGAGCTGGTCTTCAAAGAGTTGATAACAGGCGATACTAGCGCAGCATGGTGAGTGAAACAGTAGACGTAGTCCTCTTGCTCAAGGAGAAAATAGCTGGCGATGGTAACAGGATCTGGTGGCCAAATGGATAAGTAAGTCCTCTAGCACCAGGAAGAATTGAGGAGCTTCAGAGATTCGCTGCGAGATGACGTTAGGTGGGTCACAGAAGTTATATATCTAGAACAGACTTATGAAGACATAAGAGATTTGCCTATCAAGGAGAAAACAGAAGATCACTGTTGGTGTTTGACAAAGAGGAAGGAAGAAATGAACATGCAAAGAGCAATAGACTTTATACTTTCGTACCGTGTATTCAAAGAATACCCCACAAGTCAACAATTCACTACCGTACTGTGATTGGGGAACATTTGCGTACTCCCGAGCTACAGAAGGCTACATGAACACGTCAAAAATTAAGTTCACTCCCGGAATCTAATTGTCTTCACTAAACTCGTGAATCACTACATTATATAACATTACATTAGGGATTTATCATTATTTGTCTTAAAAGACCATTATCTCATAAGAAAGCAACGATCTGAACTTGCAAGCGGTAATCTTCATCTAAAAGATCCTCGGTTCGAAGACCGGGTCGTTAAAACAAACTCTAAACACTCTTGTGTATTATAACTTCAAACAGACGGCTCTCAAGACCTACCACATTACATCAATAGTAAGGGTCTGGCCTGGGCCACTTAGCGTGATTTATGGCCGGGAGCAGGAACTTCACGGTCATACTCACAAGAAACGAGCTTCCCTCAGCTTTATACAGTTGTTTCTTAAATGCAGTTCTTTGAACTGGCAAGGCTTTCATTCTACTTATTAAAACAACCTATCCTCTTAAACTCGGCATTTATTAATTATGAAGTGTCTTCATTGGCGGGTAAGAATAATTCAATACAACAACAAATATTTAAGGGCTTCAACATAGAGGAATCTGGGTTCGATTCTTTCAACTGCCTCGGGAACCATATCCCATACTGGAGGACTTATAACATTCGCGACTTAGGGCGGCCTTTTTAACCTTGAACCTGCGCTCCTAATACAATAAATATTTCGCACCCTTTTATAATACAATACACACATGGCCTCGTGATCACATCACTATTTAGAGGACTTACCATAGCTCAATTACCACGACCAACTGCCCCTCATAATTAATGTTACCGAGTATATTAAGTTCAACGCTTTCCTAGCGTGACAAATTACTTCAATGCCCTACATTGCGCTATTACTTTAATGCCAAGTTGCCTTCAACGAACTGATAATTCAAAATCAACATTTGATCTACATCTCAATTTTATATTAATCCTCTCCCGGGACAATAATCGCTTTACCTTAAGAACATGTGTTCACAACATGTATTAAGTCTTTTATAGGAGCTCAAAAGCTACTACTTTTCTATAATTCATCATAATCTTCATTCATTTATATAATTGTTATTATTATTATTATTATTATTATTATTATTATTATTATTATTATTATTACGCTTGCTTTCACATATTTAAATTATTTATCAAATACACTGATATTTTATTTCATATTTTTCCCCCAAGGGATTTATTTATTTCACATAATTATTTTATACTTTTCAATTTTATCGTTCAGATCGCGCTATTATTCTTTTATTTGTTATTTATAAACATCCCTATTCTTTCGTTCTCAGGTGGATTGTACGCAAATCTTCCCAACACATAACATAATGAAATGGTTACTCACATGATATTACGGTCACCGACCGAATTCTCCAGCGATGTTTCATTTTTGCCCACTCAATGTGTTTAAGCCATCTTGACACTTCTTGATACACAAACACATTATTTACCTTAACCACTGGTAACATATTGAATACAATTTTGTATTCTTTTATCATACACAAATAAATTCACTAAAAATTATTACACTAAAACAGATTTTACTATATTTATATTACACTGCTTTTAAATCACTGAGGCTTTGATTTTTGCCTTACACACGTGATTTCTTTCTTCCCCGTTTCCAAGGGCGACACTCTTAGACGTCGGCTCCCTAATCTAGCCAGATGATGAAAGTCCCGATCAATCTCCCCCTCCCTGGAACGGTAATTCTTCAGATCCTGTTTTCTGACTATCGGCTTCTATTTTTACTAGCTCGAAGTCGTTTCTTTCTAGACACTGTTTAGTTTGTCTAGATAAAGTCTGTCCTGTTTACGGCCTCTCGAATACTTTATCGGTGACCTATGATTCCCTAGCATTTACTGGCATTCCTTCACTTCGTAGCTTATTGCTTGTTACTGTTCGCTTGTCTCTTTTAGACAACGTCTTGAATTAAATTCTCACTTCTTATTTTACTGCGCTCTAGTTCCAATCTTTTCGGTACACTAGGCGTTACTTATATCGTCCGACCCTGATCGGGTTCCTGAACTTTGCTAGAAATGTTTGTTTCACTATCGTTGGTACTTCAAAACGTTACGACACTTTCTGTCGTTTAACTGAACTGTTATTTGAAGACCTATCGCCTGTTTCTTAAGTTCGCAGCCTAACTTTGACTGTAATACGGAACTTTCACTATAAAGACTGACGCTTGATGAACTAAATCCTGTACTAGGATTTTACTAAGTCTTCACACGGCGATACTATGATGATACTTCTCGGCCACTCCCCTACGGGTGTTCTTTGGTGATACAGGGTATCACTACCTCTCGAGGTCTAGTAAGTACTGCATGATTGGCCTGGCTCTGCCAGGGCTTTTATACAAATCGGCGACAAAAAGATAAAATCCTCGTCTTTTTCATAAATAACTTTTGAAGCAATAGTCGCACACTTTTGAAAATTACATCTCTGGACAGCCCGTTTTCTAAGCGTAAACTGACTTCTTTGCACATGAAAATCGATCGTACAATTCCAAGATATTAAATAAAATTTGCTCTTCAGATACGTGGGTGTTGCAGTTGATTTTAATCCCTACCACCTCGGGTCTCGTGTAACTTTTAACTACGTCATGCTGCATTTGCACTTCTTTCTTGTGCAATTATTATAACATCTTTCCCCACACAAAAATCCCTATTCCAAAATGATTCACAATGATGTATTTCTTTTGTTAATTATATTCTCGCAAATGGCTTAAATCTAATTATTCTTCCTCTTGCACAACTGCGAGGTTGCCATTTTATTGCTATGTAAGATCAATTTCCGAAACCTCTTCTCGCTTACTCCCAGCGGTAAGTTTTAATTCTATTTATAGCCATGATCGGCTCCCTATCGATGCGTCACGCATGATATCATTTCCTGGGGCCACCTGGACTATTATTCTTGCACAACATTACACCAGTCCTCTTGCATAAAATCTTTCCAAGTCATTCTAAGGACTGTATTTTTCCTCCCTTCTTTTACCAATAAATGATGGATTCGGCGCTTGAACCAACAGTACATGTGTTCAAATCTCCCCTCCTTAGATAAATAAATTTTCGAAATTTTGAGGAAATTTATTTCAACAATTTTCATAAAAATCTTAATTTTTTCTCAGTGTCGAAGCCATCATAACACTTCTCAGTACCTATAGTTTCTATTCTCATGGAATCCCACGATAATTCGGGTTCTCCACCTTTAAAGTCATATCCGGTAATAGTGTAGGATGAGTATGCTCTGTCCCTACCCGTTCTTCCTTTCTTGTTTTTCTGGACTAAAATTCTACAGAACATAATTCTTTGTTACGGGTGTGGTCTATCCATACCCGTTTCCTTATTTCCTCATTCTCTCTTCTTAAATTGAAATTTTCTTTTTCAACAAAATCAATTATTTCTCTTATCTCCCAATACAATTTCTCTAATTCACTTTCACAATTGAATGGTTGAGCTCTATTTTCTCGTTCTATTTTACTCCTGTTTCTATCAAAAGTGAATTTATCATCTTTAACTTGTTCCATAACCAGGGCTTGTTCATTTGCTTCATCGAAGTCTTCGGGAGGGTAATATACTTTCAGGTTAGCTGAATTCATAGTCACTTCGTGATTCGTTTCACAATGCCGAATTCTATAGGCATTATTTCTTAAATCTCTAATTATTTGATATGGTCCGTGGTACATTTTCTGGAATTTCTTGTACACGCGGTTCCCTGGATCCGAAATGGCTGGTCTTTTCACTAACACCATTTCTCCTGCTAATAGTGGTCGATGATACCTTTTGTGTCTGTTTCTCCTTTGCCTTCTATCAGCTTGAGCTTTTAGATGCTCAAAGGCTCTTCTAATTCGTACATCTCTTCCAGGCTGAGTGTCTGTTGGCCTAGGAATGACCAGACTCCAAGGTCTCTCTGGTTGCTCATTCCGATGTAACGTTATTGGTATCTCTCCCGTAGACTCATGGATTGTATTATTTATACAAAATTCGATAATATCAAGGATATCTATCCATTTCCAATTTTCCTCGGCACAGTATATCCTACAGTACTTGGCCGTTTCCCTCATAACTCTTTCCACAGGATTTGCCTCAGGATGGCGAATACTAGAGAGTATCTGACGTATTCCAAGTCTCTCTAATTCCTGTCTAAATTCTACACTTGTAAAACAACTACCGTGATCCGACAACAAGTTCTCGGGTTTACCCAGAATAGGTATCACTTTTTCTTTGAGTCGTTTTAACACCTGTTTGGTACTAGTCTTCTGTATGGGAGCATGGACAACCATTTTTGCGAAGACATCCATAGCCACCATTTTATGTCTATTTCCTCTCCTAGCCTTTGGCAATGGTCCGAAATTGTCAATAGAAATAATTTGACCTGGCCTCTCGGGCAACAATGGTATTGGTTTTGTCTCATCAAAAACGCATTTGGCTTAATCCTTTGACATATGTCACATGTTTTGAGCGTATCCCTTACAGTTTCTCTCAGTCTCGGCCATACAAATGCTTCTTTCAGCATCGAGACTGTTTTGTCGACTCCCATATGTCCAAACGATCTATGGGCCAACCATACCATTTTCCTCTGCAGAATAGCAGGTACAACGATCCTCAATCGTGTATGGTCAGAGTCCGCAAACTTATACAATAATCCATTAAAGAACGTGTAATCCTGAGCTATCTTATTAGCTTCAGTATACGCAGGTGTTGCCCTTATCAAACTCCCTTCCAAGAAAGATATGAGCATGTTGATCCATGGATCCTCACCTTGTCGTTGACCAATGCATCTTAATTCATTCAAAGTGCGCTGATCCCTGTCTTCCAAATCAATAGCCATTACTTCCACTCCTGTGGACTCTGGCTGTCTACTTAAATAATCTGGAACTACATTTTCTTTTCCCGGGCAATATTCTATATTTACGTCGAAATGTTGAATATATAAAGCCCAACGCATCAAACTTTGACTGGATAAATCCGTCCTCATCAAAAATGTTAAGGCTTTATGATCAGTTCTTAATGTGACTGGAAACCCATACACAATCTTTCGCCAAAATTTCAACGCATGCAATATCGCTAGCAGCTCAATCTCGCTGATTGTGTAATTTTTCTCGTGTGGTTTCAGTCTCCGACTTGTGAAAGCTAGATATTTTTTCTTCTCAGGGTTATCCGGGTTTTCCTGATACAGCATTGCCCCTATTCCAATCTGGGATGCATCCGTTTGTATTACAAATCTCTGATTAAAATCAGGATATCCTAGCTTCACATAATTTAAGACCATTTCCTTGGCCTCTATAAATACCCTTTCTGTTTCCTCCGTCCATTTCCACTTGCCCCCCTTCTTCAGAAGGTCCTGTAGTGCTGCAACAGTTTTGGTGTAGGACGGACAATGTCCATAGAAAAATCCAATCAATCCCAAAACTGGCGAACGTTTTTCACCTTCAAAGGCCTGGGAAAATCTCTTATTGATTATAATTTGCATGGTGGTTTGACACCATCCTTGTCAATCACATGCCCCAAAAACGTAACTTGTCTCTGACAAAAATTTGATTTCTTCAAGTTAATCTTAAAATTTGCCCTTCTTAAATCTTCCAATAATTTCTTTAACTTTTCCAAGTGTTCATCGATATTTTCCGAGGTAAGCAATATGTCATCCACATAACGGATAGTGCAATCCTTTACTTCCTTTGACAGGTTGCGATCAAGCGCTCTTATTAAGGCGGATCACGCGGTCTTCAAACCAAACGGACATCTCTTGAAGCAATACGTTTGTTGATCGAACTGAAATCCAGTTAAGAGACTGGTTTTCTCTTAAGTTCGAGATGATGATATGAAGAAGTCATGTCAATATTTGTGAATATCTTCTTGCCTTTAAATTTCCTCAGTATTTCTATTATGGGTGGTGCCGAATCATTTTCTGGTATAATTTTCGCGTTCAAATTCCTGGCATCCAAACACACCCTTACTGAGCCATCCGGTTTACTCACAATTACTAATGGACTAACATATGGTGTCGCCATCTTTTCTATAACACCTGCATCACTCATCTCCTGCAGTGTTTTCTTTGTTTGTGTGTAATGTTTTTCTTCAACCGGGTATGGGTTTTGTCTGAACGGTGCCCAATCATTTACTTGAAATGCGTATTTAAAATTTTTAATCTTTCCTGGCTTGGAATCAAATACGTCCCTGTAATTTAATAGCAATTCCTTTAATTTTTCCTTGTTTTCGAGGTTAACTTTAGCTTCCTCTATTTTTCCTGACAGGGTAGTCTCAAACTCGGTTTCCAGACTATCTTCAAGTTCTATATTTAGGACTTCAAATACTTTCTCTGTGTCCCTACAACCTTCCTCGGTCATTTCTTCCACATGCCATACCTGTTCTTCTATTTTTGCATCCTGTTCCTGTAGATTAATGTTTTGTCCGTCCACATCCTCTCTTTGAATCCTAATGCAATTTTGCGCTAGGTCTATTGTGACCTTGTTCTCACGGATAAAATCAATACCTAATGGAAGTATATGGCAACTGATTTACCAGCAAAAAGCATTGTGAAATGTCAGCGTTACCTTTGATCAAATCAATGTATACCTGAAATCTACATGTCAAAGATTTTTCAGGAATAATTCCCTTAATCTTCACGCTTGAGGTGGGAATTTTTAATATGCGACCTCTTGTTTCTAATTCATTTAGGAGGGTTTGCGTTATTAAACTTATAGTTGATCCAGTATCAATTAATGCCCTGACCAGTAATCCTTCTATCCTTAACATGACGATAGGTAATTCCCTTCTAACTGGTGGGATTCCTTCCACATCCTCTTTAATTAGCTCTTCTGGTCTCGCTATCCAATTTACAATCTCAACCTACTCCCAGCTCCTGGTATGTTTCCACTTTTGATGATTTAAATTTGAAGTTTTTTTTTAATCTTGAGGGCTTCCTTTCCCCTCATTCTTCAATTGAGCTTGTAACTCCAAGCTTTGAGCTCCTTCCAGTCGGTCGGGTGATTTTCGGTTCTTTATTGCCTCACTCCAACGGACTCTTTGCATCTCAGGTTCGTCTGTTCGTTCATTCATATAACGAAGACTTTCCTGGTACCTCTTTTCGATTTCGGCTCGATATTCATCGTTTCTATCCTCCGGTCTCACATTCCTTCTGGGATAATTTTCCCATCTCTTTCTGTTATCCTGTCTCTGATTATTATTGTTATAGGGTCGGTTCTCTTGTTGCCTATAACCCGTATTTCTAGGATTTCTTCCTCGATATCCTCCTCTATAGAATGGTTGTATTCCCCTAGGCTCTTGATGTCCATATTCTCGACCCAGTCCCTGAGTATTGGTACTAGTTGACTGATTTCTGGTCGATGGTTTTTCTCTATCTTCTTGACTGCTGGCCATATGTACTTGTTCAGTCTGTCTTTGATGCCTGGGAGTAACGTGTGAAGTTCTCATGTCTAATTGACGTAATACGCTCTCCACTTCCACAGCACTTCTGGCATTGGATGAGATTAGCAACCTTTGTATCTCATATGGAATTTGTCTTGCAATGGCGGCGCACAGGTCGTTCTCAGCTGGAGCAATATCAAGTTCCCGGAATTTACACAGCTGAGCGGTGAAAAATTCTGAGTATTTAGTGGGGGCATTCGTACTATACTTCCTAGAGTACATCTCTAGCCTCAGATTTTCTTGGACATCTGCTGCCCAATATCGTTTCAGAAAAGCTTCTCTAAAACCTTCCACCGTGTCAAATGTATATCTGAAACTCCTGAACCAGGTGAGATAATCACCTGCCAATAGCTTCTCAATTGCTCTCAGTCTCCGATCCTGAGGAACTTTCATTTCATTCAAGTACTCTGCTACCTCCTTCAACCAGTATTTAGGAGTAATCGACATATTATTACCCGTAAACTTCACCGGTCTGTCCTCATTTGACTTGATGATGTTAATTATTTGTCCATTTGTTTGGTTCATATAAGGGGTTGACATCGCCATTGGATATCTTGGGTTCTTATAAGGGCTCTCCCCTCCTAAGTCCCTATCTTGATTAGTGCCTCGTTCATGGGGATCTACTCATCCTGTCTTTTGAAATTCATCCTGACCTTCAAATTCTAATTTCCTTTCTCTTCGGGCACTTTCTTCATGAGCCATGAGTTGAATTTCCATTTGACTGTTCTTGTGTTCAGTCCTTTCCAACCGTGATCCCAATTCATTCTGAATTCTTTCTTGATTCTTTTTACTGTCTTCCACTTCTTGTTTGAGTTGGAATTTCTCTTCCCTGAAACTATCCCTCATTTCAGCTAAGTGTTCTTCTACCTCTTTCTTGATGACCATGACCTGTTTTTCTATAATTTCTGGCTTAACGTCACCTTTGGTGTCTAAGTCCTCTCGGATCTCCTTTATCTTTTTCTCCATCTCCTTTTGTCCTTTGACCATATCTCCCTTAATTTCTTCAAGTTTTTCCTCAGTTTTCCCTTGACTCTTATACACTCTCATCAATTCGTCTTGGACCTGGTTTACTTCAGTATTGGTTTTTTCTACTTGTCCCTTTAATGTTCCTATGGTTTCCTGAACCTCATTGATACTCTTACTTATTTCATCTATCTTCTGGGTATTCTCCTTATTTTCTTCATCTCGTTGCTTTCTTTCTCCCTGGAGATGATCTTCATATGAACCTAATCTCTTATTTATTTCGCTTTCGTGCTTCTTCAAGTTCTCATCTACCTGTCCGGTAAAATGATCAATTTGATCTTTCATACTCATCACATCTTTTTGATTCTGCCTTTTCATCTCATTTACATCGTCCTGAACTCCATCGACATTTCCCTCGAGTTTTTCTACTTTTCCCTCAACCTTTTCGATTCTTTCTCCTAGTTTATTAAAACTGTCCTTTATCTCCTTCCGAGATGTTTCACAAATACTCCTGTTAGATTCTATCTGAGCTTCTAACTTTTCCTGCACCCCTTGGATCTGGGTTACAAGTTCATTTTTACATGCATCTACATTCTCTTTACAAGTTCCCTGCATCTCATTTAATTTAATTTCCATAAAACCAAATTTATCTTCTAAATTTTTAAAATTTTCTTGACATTCCCTTTTAGATTCTATACTATTTTTTTCTATAGTACTCATCTGGATTTTCAATCCTGTATTTAATGTGTTATTCTCACTTTGAAATGTCTCTAGCTTGTCCCCAAATGTTTTATCCAATATTTGAAATTTTGACTCTATGTTTCCTTCTATACTTTCTCGGAGTTGATTTGACCTCTTTTTTATTCCCTCAATTTCAGCCTTCAGTGCCTCATTATTTGCTTTAATGTCAGATTTTATAGACTCTAATGTCTCATCTTTTACCACTTTCAACTGTTTTTCATTTTCCGTTTTCATTTTTTCTATCTCAGCCTTCAGTTCACTATTCATTGTTATACAGTCGGCTTTGATAGATCCTAAATTATGATTTATGGATTCGAACTCCTTTTCATTTTCTTTCTGTTGGCTGTCCAATTTATTGTCTATGGCCTCCAACCTTTCCTTGCTATCGGCCTTTATAGCCGCCAACTTGTCACTGCTATCGGCATTTAAGACGTCCACAAGCCTCTGCATTTCCTCACTCAATGCCATCTTATAGAATACAGTGGGCTATCATGCCACATCGCCGGTTCATGCATGAGAGATGGTACTCCGAACTCTTGTGTCCCAATTTCCAAAATTTACCTTGGTACGAGTGTTTACTAAAACGTACCCTTTTGATATACTCATTCAATGTCAAAACCTTTATGGAAGTGATTTAAAAATTCAAAAATTTCGAAAAACCATGTTTTTTTTTCAAAAAATGAAAATTTTGATTTTTCATGAAAAATTCGGGTTTTCCCTAGGAAAACTCATCCCTAGGTACTGGGCGCCATTTATAAGTTGCTAGGGGATTATTTAAATTTAGGGCTGCTCGGTGTGAGTTTCCAGGGTCCCATGCGGTCAGTTAACTTTACATTTTGTAGCTACTTCTATCATTACTTGACTTTTACATGATATGACCGTCTTAAGTGTTCCTCCAATTATTAATCCAGACACATTACTTCTATGCCCCCATGTGCCCATTCAGCATGAAATATGCAAATCACAGTATGCCAGCAATGCTCAAATCGGGATTATCGGGGTTAAGGTATGTTCTCCCACTCTGTGACTTACACACTTTGGATTAAATAGAGGATACAATTCCAAAAATAATAAACAAAATCAACTCCTACTATAAAACATTTAATTACTCAAATATATGGCGCTACAACAAATTAAACAAATAAAATACTGACCCATAATTCTACTTGTTCAAAGTGAACAAGGAATACATAATAAAACAAAGATTAAATCATAGTAAATGGTTTTCATAAACCAACAAACTTATATTACTTTCCACTTCCATATAGTGTCCTTCTAAAATTCCATGAAATCAAGAGCTCCAAATGGCTCGATACTTTTTATATACACTGTGTTTTCATATACAACACATCACTTCCTATTACATGAGTATATCTTATAATCAAAAATATATAATTCTTATTACAGTACTGTTACTCATTTACTTAAATTTTTGGGCTTTCACAATGATCTTCGGTTACCATCTCTCTCTCAAGTCAACAATTCACTACCGTGATTGGGAAACATTTGCGTACTCCCGAGCTACAGAAGACTACTTGAACACGTCAAAAATTAAGATCACTCCCGGAATCTAATTGTCTTCACTAAACTCGTGAATCACTACATTATATAACATTACATTAGGGATTTATCATTATTTGTCTTAAAAGACCATTATCTCATAAGAAAGCAACGATCTGAACTTGCAAGCGGTAATCTTCATCTAAAAGATCCTCGGTTCGAAGACCGGGTCGTTAAAACAAACTCTAAACACTCTTGTGTATTATAACTTCAAACAGACGGCTCTCTAGACCTACAACAACACATCAATAGTAAGGGTCTGGCCTGGGCCACTTAGCGTGATTTATGGCCGGGAGCAGGAACTTCACGGTCATACTCACAAGAGACGAGCTTCCCTCAGCTTTATACAGCTGTTTCTTAAATGCAGTTCTTTGAACCGGCAAGGCTTTCATTCTACTTATTATAACAACATATTTAGGTTCCTCAAACCTATCCTCTTAAACTCGGCATTTATTAATTATGAAGTGTCTTCATTGGCGGGTAAGAATTATTCAATACAACAACAACTATTTAAGGGCTTCAACATAGACGAATCTGGGTTCGATTCTTTCAACTGCCTCGGGAACCATATCCCATACTGGAGGACTTATAACATTCGCGACTTAGGGCGGCCTTTTTAACCTTGAACCTGCGCTCCTAATACAATAAATATTTCGCACTCTTTTATAATACAATACATCACTATTTAGAGGACTTACCATAGCTCAATTACCACGACCAACTGCCCCTCATAATTAATGTTACCGAGTATTTTCAGGTTCAACGCTTTCCTAGCGTGACAAATTACTTCAATGCGCTACATTGCGCTATTACTTTAATGCCAAGTTGCCTTCAACGAACTGATAATTCAAAATCAACATTTGATCTACATCTCAATTTTATATTAATCCTCTCCCGTGACAATAATCGCTTTACCTTAAGAACATGTGTTCACAACATGTATTAAGTCTTTTAAAGGAGCTCAAAACCTACTACTTTCCTATAATTCATCATAATCTTCATTCATTTATATAATTGTTATTATTATTATTATTACGCTTGCTTTCACATATTTAAATTGTTTATGAAATACACTGATATTTTATTTCATACATTTCCCCCAAGGGATTTATTTATTTCACATAATTATTTTATACTTTTCAATTTTATCGTTCAGATCGCGCTATTATTCTTTTATTTGTTATTCAAAAACATCCCTATTCTTTCGTTCTCAGGTGGATTGTACGCAAATCTTCCCAACACATAACATAATGAAATGGTTACTCACATGAAATTACGGTCACCGACCGAATTCTACAGCGATGTTTCATTTTTGCCCACTCAATGTGTTTAAGCAATCTTGATTAATCCCATTTCACACAATGACACTTCTTGATACACAAACACATTATTTACCTTAAACACTGGCAACATATTGAATACAATTTTGTATTCTTTTATCATACACAAATAAATTCACTAAAAATTATTACACTAAAACAGATTTTACTATATTTACATTACACTGCTTTTAAATCACTGAGGCTTTGATTTATGCCTTACACACGTGATTTCTTTCTTCCCCGTTTCCAAGGGCGACACTCTTAGACGTCGGCTTCCTAATCTAGCCAGATGATGAAAGTCTCGATCAATGTCCCCCTCCCTGGAACGGTAATTCTTCAGATCCGGTTTTCTGACTATCGGCTTCTATTTTTACTAGCTCGAAGTCGTTTCTTTCTAGACACTATTTAGTTTGTCTAGATAAAGTCTGTCCTGTTTACGGCCTCTCGAATACTTTATCGGTGACCTATGATTCCCAAGCATTTACTGCTATTCCTTCACTTCGTAGCTTATTGCATGTTACTGTTCGCTTGTCTCTTTTAGACAACGTCTTGAATTAAATTCTCACTTCTTATTTCACTGCGCTCTAGTTCCTATCTTTTTGGTACACTAGGCGTTACTTATATCGTCCGACCCTGATCGGGTTCCTGAACTTTGCTAGAAATGTTTGTTTCACTATCGTTGGTACTTCAAAACGTTACGATACTTTCTGTCGTTTAACTGAACTGTTATTTGAAGACCTATCGCCTGTTCTCTAAGTTCGCAGCCTAACTTTGACTGTAATACGGAACTATCACTATAAAAACTGACGCTTGATGAACTAAATCCTGTACTAGGATTTTACTAAGTCTTCACATGGCGATACTATGATGATACTTCTCGGCCACTCCCCTACGGGTGTTCTTTGGTGATACAGGGTATCACGACCTCTCGAGGTCTAGTAAGTACTGCATGATTGGCCTGGCTCTGCCAGGGCTTTTATACAAATCGGCGACAAAAAGATAAAATCCTCGTCTTTTTCATAACTAACTTTTGAAGCAATAGTCGCACACTTTTGAAAATTACATCTCTGGACAGCCCGTTTTCTAAGCGTAAACTGACTTCTTTGCTCATGAAAATCGATCGTACAATTCCGATATATTAAATAAAATTTGCTCTTCAGATACGTGGGTGTTGCAGTTGATTTTTAATCCCTACCACCTCGGGTCTCGGGGAACTTTTAACTACGTCATGCTGCGTTTGCACTTCTTTCCTGTGCAATTATTATAACATCTTTCCCCACACAAAAATCTCTATTCCAAAATGATTCACAATGATGTATTTCTTTTGTTAATTATATTCTCGCAAATGGCTTAAATCTAATTATTCTTCTTGCACAACTGCGAGGTTGCCATTTTATTGCTATGTAAGATCAATTTCCGAAACCTCTTCTCGCTTACTCCCAGCGGAAAGTTTTTAATTCTATTTATAGCCATGATCGGCTCCCTATCGATGCGTCACGCATGATATCTTTTCCTGGGGCCACCTGGACTCGTATTCTTGCACAACATTATACCAGTCCTCTTGCATAAAATCTTTCCAAGTCATTCTAAGGACTGTATTTTTCCTCCCTTCTTTTACCAATAAATGATGGATTCGGTGCTTGAACCAACAGTACATGGGTTCAATATATACATATACATAAATCTCTTATATATAATCCAAAATTGACTCATCACCGCAGGGCTCAAACCACTAGACCTAGGAAGCTGAAATTTTGCATGTTGGTTGATCCGAGTATGTAGAGGCTCACTAAGAAACGGTTTTTGAAAATTCAATTTGTAAGTGACTTTTTTCGGCCCTTTGGCATTGACAATCCAAAATTGACTCATCGACGCAGGGCTCAAACCACTAGACCTAGAAAGCTGAAAGTTTGCATGTTGGTTGATCCGAGTATGTAGAGGCCCAATAAGAAACGGTTTTTGAGAATTCAATTTGTAAGTGACTTTTTTCGGCCCTTTGGCACTGAGCAAGGACAGTCGGTAAAATGTTCGGATTTAGCTCATTTTAAGCCGCCACATACGAGAAACAATACTCGGAGGTCCTGTAGGGACCCCGAAACACACTTTTTAAGTTCCTAAAATGAACGGTTTCGGAGATATTCCCAAATAACTGTGTTCCCTCTGAGAAACAGATCAACGTTACTATGGCAACCGCTGAAATTTCGCAGACCGGGGATAGTTTTCTGGCAATATCTCAAAAACCGTTCGTTTTAGGGCCTTAAAATGCTGGGTTCGGTTCCCACTTCTTCGAAGTGGAAACCACGAACATTGCTCCTCACATTGATACGCGCAAAAAGAGCTATAATCCATATTTCTACGATCAAATCGACTCGGAAAATCTCATCTCTTATATATAATCCAAAACTGACTCATCACCGCAGGGCTCAAACCACTAGACCTAGGAAGCTGAAATTTTGCATGTTGGTTGATCCGAGTATGTAGAGGCTCATTAAGAAACAGTTCTTGAAAATTCAATTTGTAAGTGACTTTTTTCGGCCATTTGGCATTGACAATCCAAAATTGACTCATCGACGCAGGGCTCAAACCACTAGACCTAGAAAGCTGAAATTTTGCATGTTGGTTAATCCGAGTATGTAGAGACCCAATAAGAAACGGTTTTTGAAAATTCAATTTGTAAGTGACTTTTTTCGGCCCTTTGGCACTGAGCAAGGACAGTCGGTAAAATGTTCGGATTTAGCTCATTTTAAGCCGCCACATACGAGAAACAATACTCGGAGGTCCTGTAGGGACCCCGAAACACACTTTTTAAGTTCCTAAAATGAACGGTTTCGGAGATATTCCCAAATAACTGTGTTCCCTCTGAGAAACAGATCAACGTTACTATGGCAACCGCTGAAATTTCGCAGACCGGGGATAGTTTTCTGGCAATATCTCGAAAACAGTTCGTTTTAGGGCCTTAAAACGCTGGGTTCGGTTCCCACTTCTTTGAAGTGGAAACCACGAACATTGCTTCTCACATTGATACGCGCAAAAAGAGCTATAATCCATATTTCTACGATCAAATCGACTCGGAAAGTCTCATCTCTATATAAATAAAAATGAAAGTTTGTCTGTTTTTTCTGAATTTCCACGGAAATTTGCGATATTTTCGCGTTTCAGGCTGTTTTATGTCAGATGCGCGCAAAAATATTTTTTTTGTCTGTCTGTCTGTCTGTCTGTGTGTCTGTGGACAACTTCTTCGAGTCCTTATAACTTGAGAACGGCTGGGTGGATCAACGTAAAATTTGATACAGATATCCATCAGAGGCACCACACTAATCATTGATGTAACTCTTCTCCGTACCTCTCATAAAAGGGACCCTACCCCCTTAAAATACATGCTGAAATAGGCGTAGAAGGGTGAAACAAAGCTCATTCTCAGCCCCTCAATGTGAGAAGCGAAACTCGGGCCCCCGAAAACCACATTTTAAGGCCCTAAAACCAACAGTTTTTGAGATATTCCCAGAAAACTAATTTCACTTAATAAATTAATGAAAGAATGCATGGCGGTAACCATGGCAACTGAATCTCAGAGGTCCATCTATTTCTGTAAGACGCAATGCAATTCCATTTATTACATTACTGTGAAGGTTTGCAAACGGCTATAAGGTTATAATGGATCCAAATTAAGCTGAAATATTCATTAATACATACAATGCGCTTAAGGGGTCAAGGGGTACTCTAGAATTTTTTCACGCGATTTACACGTGCGGGTGTGGTATGGAATGTCTATTATATCCCTTCTCTATTATATAAAAATGAATGTTTGTCTGATTTTTCGGCTTTTCTACGAAAATTTGACATATATGCCCGTTTCAGACTGTTTTGTGACGGATGCATGCAAAAATATATTTTTGTCTGTCTGTGGACAATTTTTTGTGTCCTTATAACTCGAGAACGGCCGGGTGGATTAACGTAAAATTTGATACAGATATCCATCAGAGGCACGACACTAATCATTGATGTAACTCTTCTCCGTACCTCTCATAACAGGGGGTCTACCCCCTTAAAATACATGATGAAATAAGCGTGAGACAAAGCTCATTTTCAGCCCCTCAATGTGAGAAACGAAACTCGGGGGCCCTAAAAGAACCCCGAAAACCACATTTTAAGGCCCTAAAACCAACAGTTTTTGAGATATTCCCAAAAAACTAATTTCACTTAATAAATTAATGAAGGAATGCATGCCGGTAACAATGGCAACAAAATCTCAGAGGTCCATCTATTTCTGTAAGACGCAATACAATTCCATTTATTACATTACTGTGAAGGTTTGCAAACGGCAATAAGGTTATAACGGATCCAAATTAAGCTGAAATATTCATCAATACATATAATGCGCTTAAGGGGTCAAGGGGTAATCTAGAATTTTTTTACGCGATTTACACGTGCGGGTATGGTCCGGAAGGTCTATTATATCCCTATCCCTATTTTGTTATATTATTATTATTATTATTATTAGTATTATTCTTTTAATTATTATCATTATTATGGCGTACAACGAAGAGAAAAAGCTCATTTTCAAACCCTTGGGGTCAGAAACAAAACTCGGGGCCCCTCAAGAGCCGTAAAGGGTCCCCGAAAACTATATTTTAAGGCTCTAAACCCAACAGTTTCTTATATATTCCCAGAAAACTAATTTCATTTAATAAACTAAAGAAGGAATGCAAGACACTAACCATGACAACAGTATCTCAAGAGGTGGCATCCAACTTTCCATCTATTTCTGGAATAAGTAATGCCACTCCATTTATTAAATTTCTGTGAAAGGTTGGAAATGGAGTACCCTAGATTTTTTTCACACGACTTACACGTGCGATATGTCGTACAGAAGGTCTATTATATCTCCGAACATCAACATTATTTTCAAAAAATCCTGAATAGAAATAGTAGACTGTTTTTTGCTGATTTTAGGAATTTGGGCAATTGGAGGCTAAAAACACTGAATTTTCATGCACCACAAGCCTTTATATTTTATAAAAGGGGTCTTCCTGTAGTTGGGCACTTGACACAACGGTTAGGGTCAGTTCGTATGTGACGTGTATTGCGATTCTTCTACGAAGTTTTCAATTCTATTTTCACGCCAGGAAGAACACGTTAGGTAAATTTAGTTTGAGAGCACATTTTAACTAATAATTTTTCTTTGCCAACAAACAGGTTCCAAGCCCCTAGACATTGCAACAGTAGCTCAATTGATAACATCTGGTTATTAATACCGAAGACCGTTCGAAGAATGGGTACTTCTGCTAGTTATATATAAACGTTTGAACTGGCGGTGGTTTTGGGGTCTGGGGGATGTGAAACGCGAAGATATGTCGAAATTTTCCGGAAGTCGAAACATGGTACCCATTGCAATAGTTAGCTTTCTAATGAAATCTACCTCTGGTTGGTTCCTCAGTTTAGGGGCTGCGACAACGCGGTCATCTAACCCCGTGTACTTTGGGTGAGTGTAGAATCTGTCTGATAAACGGCGTGAATTGTAATGGCTGTATTAGTCTTAATTCAGGTAAGGACTGCAGACGGTCAATTTCAAGCAGTAGTTCCTAATGTTGCTACCAGGTACTACCGTCAACGACACCTAGCTGTGAACTTGGCTACTAGATGCCACCCCAACCCGCAACTCGCAACGAACGTTGGAACTTCCCCTTTAAAGGAAAGCATACTGAGGGATTTTAGCGCTCTTAGAAAATCCGACGACGACTTCGGCCGGCTTTGAACCCGCGACCTTGGGCATAGAAGTTCAGCATGCTACCAGTTACGTCACCGAAGCCGCTTCACACTTAGTCAGATGGAAATACTGAATCTGATCTCGTGCGTTGTCATGGCAACGTCTGATGGCTCATCCCTCATCAATTTAGTAGTGTTGCCATGGCAACCTCTGATAGCTCTTGGCATTTTCTTATAATTCCGAAATCATTTTTCTCATCCCTTGGCGTAATAGTGGGTCATATCAAAAATTCATTCAGACAAAAGTTTTAGGTAATTATTAGGGGAATATTTTACATTTTGTACGGTTTTGATATTGTGCCTATTAAGAGAGATATGATTAATGTTTCCCGAAAAACCCACTTTTTCCCACCCCTTTGGTCAATGGTTGGTGCTATAAAAAAACTCTTCAAACAAATTGTTGGGCTTTATCCGACACATAGTATGAACTTTGAACGGATTCGATATTTCACATATTAAGGGAGTTATAGCATTATTTCACTTTTTTGAAAAAAGCCCCGCATTTTCATCCCCTTGGACCGATTTAGCCCAGTAACGAACTCGACCGAGATTTTATAGGTATACAAATTCGGTAAAAAATTCAAATTGATTGGTGCAAAATTACGGCAGTTATCGTGTCCACAATAAACTGATATACATATACATAAATTATATATAAACTTTTGAACTGACGGTGGTTTTGGGGTCTGGGGGATGTGAAACGCGAAGATATGTCGACATTTTTCGGAAGTCGAAACATGGGACCCATTGCAATAGTTAGCTTTCTAATGAAATCTACCTAAAATGAGCGTAGCGAGTTTTATAATATCCATACGAGTGTCTTAATTACCATTATAGGCGAGTTGCATACGACTGTTTATGTTCGACGATGTTTATAACTATTTTATGTTCGAACATAAATATTCATAAATGTCTGTCGAGATTTCGCCAGTTTTATGTACTGAACAGAGCGCATGGGACGCAGAGAATTCCACGACCTTCTCGAATACCACACTATTACACTACTGTTAACCACGCAGTGAAATTTAAAATATTAGGCCGTGGAAGTCAGCGCAGGTGTGATGCTATCCTGACCTAATTGGTCACACAACTGTTTCTTGAGCTCTGATTGGTGGAAGAAACTGTTTCATAATGAAAACTGGTACTATAATGACCCTCATTATGATACAGTTTTCTGACATATAATATTAACATTTCGACATCGTCGAACATAAAATATGCAAGCAAAAGGCATCAAAATAACCATTTTCCGGTATCCTCTATCTGTAAAGTAGTTGGCTAGAATAATAACAAGTGATGAAATTCGTCAGATACGATATAACTGACTACAACTAGACTGGGTCGGTCAGACCCCACTGTGGTATTTTCATATGCACCTTATGAGTGTGGTGTTCCAGGGTTAAGTTATGGGCCTGAATGACCACGTTGTTCAAGCCAGGAACAGAAACAATAGCGCGTAATGTGTTTTGCCCATCGTTACGCACATGCACATTCGTATGAATCATGACCATCTCGCAGTTGAAATAGGGCACTGTTTTACTTGTTGGTGCTCTTTAGACATGGTTGACTGACCTGTCCATGATATAATAAACATCGCTCTTGACAATCACACAACACTTAAATAATATTCCGACAGATACACACACGAGCAATTTAATTCAAAATTGACACATTAATAGTTTGAAGAAGTTGGTTATGTGGGCGGTTGGTCGGGCCAGGTCAGCCCGTGGCGTGAGAAGAAGGCGGGGGCGGGAGGATTACTGGTCGGTCCTCTGACCTTGCCAGACTCTGAGAGACTAGACTCACCCACTTTCTGCCTGCCTGCCTGACTGCCTGCCTTCAAAAGTGTTGAAATGTTCTTATGGAAATTATAGTTTCTCCCGTAACACCTAACTACCACCTTTATCGGGAGTTGTGCAGTACGTTGTGGGCCTAACAATCAAGTGCAAGCGGCTCGTGAAGCTTTGACAGCAACTCTTACTAAACAGTGCTGCGATCGAACCTCATCTCATCACGTACGGTACATAGCATGACTGAAGGAAGTCTTTCTTACCTTCCGGGATCAAGATCCGGGAGCATGATCTTATTTTTCATCTAATCATAACAGTTGTTGTTGCTGGTTCATTTGTGGGGCATGGAGCCTAGTGTACTTGGTTTGTTGTTCTTCTTTCATTTCACGGAGTTGGACATAGTGGTCATTTTGCTTCGTGTATAGGTGGCAGGGGCGTATATAAAGGGGGGCCCTAGCAGCAATCCCCCCTAAATTTTTGTCACATATATGAATTAAAACATTAACAAGAAGTTCCGTGACGAACTAAAGAGCCTACTTTTCTTAAAATTTAAGATTCATGCCAATTATTAATCTATATGGATAAATCTAGAATAATGACGAAATTAAGTTGGTAATATCGAAATGTCTAATTAGTTCGAAATACTGTATATCTGGCATAATATAGCCTAATAGTGAACTAAAGTTGGCAGCCCTGGTGACTGAATATATTCTTAGTTCCATCTCTAAAGTTACAGAATACAAAATTTGGTTGAATTCTAATGGATAGCATATACGTTACATGCAGTTAAACATTGGATCTAACAGCGCGCGTAAAATCATGGCAGAAATAGTCTGACATAATATGATCTATTGTTATGTCAATTTTGAATGAAATCCGTTAGTTAGTATAGAAGTTACATGCATTTTAAAATTAGACCTATCAGCGGGCTTAGAATCATGTTGGCAGCACTGGCGTAGGCCTATATTAGTTGCTCCAAATTAATCTAGAATGCCAGATATTAAAAGTATAGAGCTATTGCCTTGCATACTTTCTGATATATTGATATTAGGATAACAAAAATAGAGACAGTATTTATTAACAGTTGGCAGCCCTGGTTACTCTTAAGAATCGGCATAATAATATCTGTTATGGTACACACAGCACACACGAAATTTGGTTGAAATCCAAATGATAGTATAGAAGTTACATATATTTAAAGTTGGAACTCTCAACGGGCTTAGAATCATGTTGGTAGCACTGACGTATATAAGTTAATCCAAATTAATATAGATTGTCAGGTACTATACGTGTGCATAATTTAAAGCTGTCGGCTTGCATACTTTCTGATATATGGGTATTTGGATTTAAAAAATTGAGAGCATTTATTAACAGTTGGCAGCTCTGGTGGCTCTTAAGAATACGCTCAGTCATATCTGTTTATGTACCCATAGCACATACGAAATTTGGTTGAAATCCAATTGATAGTGTAGAAGTTATATGCATTTAAATTTGGACCTATCAGCAGGCTTATAATCATTTTGGCAACATTGCCATGTATGGCCTCCTGGAAATTAGACTGCAATATTATTATCTATACGTGTGCCAATTTTGAAATAGCTCCCAATCATACCTTCCATGATATCCAACATGAAGCTCAAATTTCAACTGCGATTTTTCAGCAGTTGGTGGCACTGACATAATTTTCAAAAATGGCCGTGAGATATTCAGGTATAGATCTTTACTCCTACCAAATTTTGTTTCGATTGCTGCAGCCGTTTAGGAGTTGAAAGGGGGGGGGGGGGGACACACACAGCCAGCCAGCCAGACAGACAGACAGACAGAAGGACAGACAGACAGACACACATTTGCCCGATCTCATAAGTCTACTTTTTCCTCATTTTTGCAAAATGTGAAAAGTAGGCTAAAAATCTATATAAAAAGTAAGTTGGCTCAGGCAAGGAAAGCATTTCTACAAGAAAGGAATCTGTTGACATCGAATATAGATTTAGGTATTAGGAAGTAATTTTTGAAACCCTTTGTCTGGAGCGTGGTGCTCTATGGAAGTGAAACTTGGACTATTGGTGCAGCAGAAAAGAGGAGAATTGAAGCATTTGAAATGTGGTGTTACAGGAGAAAGATGAAGATCAGATGGGTAGATAGGGTTACAAACGAAGAGGTATTAAGACGAGCTGGAGAGGAGAGATGTATCTGGCGACTGCTAATGAAGAGAAGAGATAGGTTAGTAGGACATATACTAAGATATCCAGGAATAGCAAGCTTAGTTATGGAAGGAAGGGTCGAGGACAAGAACTGTAGGGGTAGACCAAGGTTAGAATATGTTAAAAGGATTGCCTCGGATGTAGGGTGTGGTAGCTATGTAGAGATGAAACGATTAGCACAGGACAGGGAGGCATGGAGGGCTGCATCAAACCAGTCAAAAGACTGAAGACTCAAACAACAACATACTCATGTACTATTGTTACTAAGTGACATATGGCAACGTTGCAAAGCAAGGCGAAGGTAGAGCGATGTAAACAGTGTGACAATCAGTTTGCTCTGATCTTATGTGTAACAACATAACCTCTCAATACTCTCCAGTGCCTTCGCTCTTATGAACGAACCAAGAACAGCAATAAGTGCCCTTGAAGCGTGTGACAAATGTTTTTTCCCTAACTAGTATACCCTTATCAAACTTTTGACTAATTTGCCTCTCTTTGTAGCTACTGGTACTGACGAACGGAGTTTGAGTTGGTTGAAAACATACTTAAGAAATTCTACTTCTGAAAACAGACTCAACGGTCTAGTATTGTAATCTAATCACAGAGACATACATCTCACTGACGATGAAGTTATGAACTGATTTGGCAATGCTTCAAGAAACCTTGACTTTATATTATAGTGTGAGTCTTAAATCAAAACAGTATCATTAATTCTTTCCATGTAAACACTATCAAGTGAGCAAGATGATTGTATTGATAAAAAGTAACATAAAATGGTCTTAGTTGTGTTTGACATTAACCAAACATAGAAATTCACAATAAATTGGTTGAAAAAGTGATTGCAGATAGCCTTAAAACTCATCATTTTGCCCCAATTTATACAAAAGTATCCCGGGGAGAACCGCACCCCCGGTTGAGCACTCCCCGAAATAAAACTCTATATAAGCCCCTCATAGACGCCGGCCTCTCACCGCTGGGTCCGTGGTTCAAATCCCGGTCACTCCATGTGAGATCTGTGCTGGACAAAACGGAGGCAGACAGGTTTTTCTCCGGGTACTCCGGTTTTCCCTGTCAAAATTTCATTCCAGCAACACTCTCCACTATCATTTCATTTCATATGTCATTCATTTAATCATTGCCCCCGAGGAGTGCGACAGGCTTCGGCAGCCGGCACAGTTCATATCCTCGCCGCTAGATGGGGGCTTCATTCATTCCATTCCTGACCCGGTCGGAGACTGGAAGCAGGCTGTGGATTTTCATTTTCATTTTCATAAGCCCCTCATAGGTGGCTTCGGTGGCGTAGTTGGGAGAATGCTGAGCATCTATGCCCAAGGTCGCGGGTTCGAACCCGGCCTAAGTCAGTGGATTTTTTAAGAGCGTTAAAAATCCCTCAGTATGCCTTCTTTCGGAGGGGAAGTAAAGCCGGCGGTCGGTCCCTTGTCATACATTTATGGCATGAAAAAGAAACTTCTAGGCAACGCCTAGCAAAAAAGGAAAAACTTCAGGAAACTATCCAGATGTACCCACCTCAGTGGCGGCAGAATATTTTGCCGAGGGCATTGGAAAGCTGGTGCAACGATACGACAAATGTTTCGATCGTTTTGGCGATTATGTTGAGACATAAGAATAAAACAAGCAAACATTTAGTAGTAAAATCAGTTTTGTATGTCAATTTGTTATTTTTATACAACGGAACTTGAGAAAAGAAAAACAGTCCTCATATAAATGTACTATGCGCGCGCTTTCAATAGTACATCGGGGGGCCATGGCGCGCCACAAGCTCGGCCAAGGCCACCGTAGCAGCGAATAACAAAACTGCCGCTTGCCGTTCTTATTTTATATGAAAGACTCTGTATATGAATCGCAGCCAATGGCCAAGCTGGGCATTTTTGTTTAAACACCCGAGGGCTCCCAACATTTTCAATTTCAAGTAGTTCCAACTTTGGCCACCAGATGCTATTGTCACTAACACTTCCAGCGGAACTTGATAGTGCGTTGTTTACTAGCCAAATATAACCAACAAATTTTGCTACACACAACCAATTGCAATGGTAGGTTCATTTACATGCCGTAAATCTATGACATGGGCCCACCGGCTTAACTTCCCCTCCGAAGGAAGGCATACTGAATGCATTTTAACGCTCTTAAAAATCCAATGACTTCGGCCGGGTTTGTACCCGCCATCTTGAGCAGAGCAGTTCAGCATGCTACCGAAATTTAGATGAGGATTGGGAAAGAGCAGGCCGTGGCCTTAATTCAGAATCCAACCTGGTGTTTGCCTGGAGGTAGAACTATAAGTAAAGCCATCATTTCTTCCGTCTTTACGTTTCAGTACTAGGCTAGAGTTTCGTTCGCTAAATCACGACATCTCGAACGAAACTCAGTTTGTCGTGATATATTGATTTGAATGAATGCCTGCCAGCGGCGGATCCAGACCTTGTGGGGCCCTGGGCGATATGACATGGTGGGGCTCACAACAATAGGAAATTTAAAATTTAAAACAAGTAGTTCCGTGAAGAACTATACAGCCTATTTTCATATATCCTGCTCTTGTTAATTGCCACTATCAACATACAAAATTTCAGTTTAATTGCTGTAACAGATTCGTAGATATTGAGAACCCTATAAATATTTCAGATGGTCGCCAGGTTGGATTTTTATTTTTGTACTATTACATTAATATTATTGTGTACGTGTGGTATTCAAACTTCAATCGCATGATTAGAACACAAGAAGTAAAAACGAGATTTTAAAATTACGCACAGCAGCCATCTTGTGATTATGCAAACAATTGAAATAAATTAGATGCCAGTGGATCAATATTTGTATAAGCATTTAAAATGCAACGTTTCACGGCACTCGGATAGTTAATTCGCGAGAAACGTCCATTTAAATATGTATACTTCGCGTCGCCACCATGTTGGATTTGTGCTCACCAGGTTACTGAAAGTCCTATAGGTGGACATATGTTCAAAGTCTCTATGAACATAAAAAAAATCAGTTTGGTTGCTGTAAAAGATTCATAGATATTGAGAACCGTCGAAATATATCGGAAGCTCGCCATTTAGGATTGTTATATGTACAGGCCATAGAGTTATGTACCATTCAAGGACAATTATTGCCTAGGTTCATTATTCAAACGTTCACTTCGATCGCATAATTACGACAAAAGAAATAAAAAATTAATTTTAAAATTTCGCTCAGCCGCCATCTTGAGGTTATGTAAACAATTGAATTAGATTAGATGGCAGTGCATTACAATCTGCAAAATCATTTACTGTACCACATTTCACTGCGCTCAGAGAGTTAAATCACGAGAAAAGTCTATTAAAATATTTCAAATTCGCTTGGTCGCCATGTTCGTTTTGTACTTTACAGGTTTATGAAATATACATAGGTAAACTTGAATCAGTACCCTTTATCACCGTACAAAATTGCAGGGTGATATCTGTAATAGTTTCGGAGATATAGAATGTCAGTGAAATATTTCGCACAGCCGCCATTTTGAGGTTATGTAAACAATTGAACTAAATTAGACTCCAGTGCATTACAATGTGTATAAACAATTGCTGTACCAAGTTTCATTACGTTTGGATAGTTAAATCGCGAGAAATGTCTATTTAAAAGTCTCAACTTCGCTTGGCCGCCATGTTGGTTTTGCAGGCACCAGGTTTTTGAAAGTCTCATAGGTGAACTTCTAGTTGTGCCCTTTATCACCGTTCACAATTTCAGGGCGATATCTGTAATAGTTTCGGAGATATTGAATGATAGTGAAATATTTCGCACAGCCGCCATGTTGGATTGGTGAGACGTAACAAATTTTGAAGAGCACAGTCGAGGTTGCCGGGAATACCGCTATGAACTTACCGAGTTTCATTGAAATCGCTCCAGCCGTTTAGATTTTATTAGGGGGGGGGGACACATACACACCTCACACACACACACGCTCACACTCACGGACAAAAGGTGATCTCATAAGCCTATTTTTTCAAAATTGAAAATAGGCTAAAAATATCAAATCAAATGGAAAATAGTTTTGTAATAATAATAAGATAAAGAATAGTTACAATATTTTGAATACACTACAGTACATTTTTTTTACAATATGGAAGAAACCTTTAAGTCCCCTTGAAGAAGATTATGTAAACTAATTAAAATTAAAAGTTTAAAATTATACGCCGAATAATTTTAAACTTGTAATTCTACTATCAATACGGATATTTATAACATTTGTTTTCAATGGCAAATGTGTTTGCATTCTATTTTATGTAAAGTATGAAATATTAAAATATTCCTTTTCGACACTTTTCCCGACTGAAGTCTTCTATCATTTCACTGAAATCTAAACTTGCTAAACGGTCACGGGATGTTATAGCTGCACTGAAAAAAAAAATACGAATTATAAGTTAGTTTGAAAAGTTTGAAAGGTATACATAATTAATCAATTAAATTTAAAACAATCCATGGTGTGGGGCCCCCCGGACCGCGGGGTCCTGGGCGGTCGCCCTCCCCTAGATCCGCCCCTGCTGCCTGTGATTGGCTATTTTAAGTGATTTTCCTTCTGACCGCTAGATAACTCTAGGGTAACACTGAAACGTCAAGTCGGAAGTAATGATGGCGTTACTGTAGTAAACCTTTTACAGGATGCTAAGGTGAGAATCGAGACCACCTGTTCTCAGTCATGCCTCACGAGGCTGAGTGTACCCCGTTCCAGCACTATGACCAGAATTAAAATTCTTGGCAGAGCCGTGAATGGAAACCGGACCTCCCGGGCAACAACCAAGAGTGCTAACCGCTACACCACGAGAAGGGGCAGTGTAATTGGGTGTTAGTATCTGATAACCTGTGAAATTGAGATGGCTGTATCGGTAGCCTATCTGAATTTGTCATTCAGGTGAGGATTGGGAACGAGGAGGCCGTGGTCATAAGTTAGGAACCATCCTGACATTTGCCTGGAGTAGAAGTGGGAAACCACGGAAAACCACTTCCAGAATGACTGAGGTGGGAATCAAACCCACCTCTTTTCAGTTTCGGCTGTCGAGGCTAAGTGTAACCCGTTTCTGCCTTCAGACCAGAATTTGATTTCTTGGCAGTGTCGGGAATTGAACCCAGACCTCCGAGGTGATAGCCAAGACTGCTGGCTCCTACACCCCGAGGTTTCAATGTTCAACCACAAGATGACGACTCCTCGCCTAAGATGCAGGAAGAGTTTTATTAAGAGAAGAGTACCCCTCCATTTCAAACCAGACGTCCAGCGTGTGTCACTCAGGAAACAAATAGTACCCGAGTGTTTTACCCCTAAACAAGAACTGAGCAGTGGTAGTCATTTGCTTTATACCACCTGGAGGTCCTTAAACCGGATGAGATTAGGAGTTGTAGCAACCTTGAGAAGTGGGGTTATGCAGAAGATCCAAGATATGACTGTAGAGAAATGCAGACTCCACAACACCTGCTCACGTGCCAAGATCTGAATGAAACCTGCAGCCAGGAAGACCTTATGTTGGCCACAGTCCGAGGGATGAGAGCTGCAGAGGTCTGGGGAGGAAGAATTTAGTGTGTCTCCCAGAAACGGAAACATAATACAAAATATATCACGAGGTGGTCTCTAATCATAACATATACCAGTACATCATTCCCAGTGTTGCCAAGTTAGAGACCTTTCCAAAAATATTGGCGACTAAGTTATTTAAATAATGAAACAAATATTAAGTTATTTGAATTAAGTATTGTTTAGTTAGGAATTTAGCGACTGATTAAACTCACGGTAGTGGAAAATGTATTTTCTCCCCTATTGGGAACGAAGAACGAAGGATGACCTGTCTTAACGGTTTGGAAAACCACAAATTGGCCGAGTACTAGGACAGTAGAGGTTACAGTGCTTTGGCCACATCTTTCGAGCTGTTGAATCCATCCAAAAACCGAGTCCTTCATTCACAATCTGCTGGAAGACGTCCAAGGGGACGTCCCAGGACGCGTTGGAAGGATCGAGTATTGAAAATACTTCAGCAAGTGGAGCCGAATGCGGTAGAAGATGAAACTAGAGACGGCAGCGTTGGAATGCTATCTGCAGTAGATACCTCCTCCTTTGTGACTGATTCCTTTGTTACCACTTTTTCTCTTCCTTCTATTTCTTTTGTTCTTCTGCTGTGCAATAAATAATGATGATGGTGATGATTGATAACATCATAACGTTAGGTATTATTTTTAAAATTTGAGTTGGTAACACTGATGATTTCATGGCATTCCTCTTAATTCTACGACTGGCAGCGTGGCAGCGATAACGTTCTCGGTTTCTCAGCCCAAGATAGCGGGACCGAATTCCGGCGCAGTCAGTTAGCATTTGAGTGTGTTTAAATGTGAGAGGGCTGCGTCAGTAGACTTACTGGCACGTTAAAGACCATGTGCCCCCCCCCCCCCCCCCCCAATAATTGGAGTCAAAACATTTACACGACATCCCAGGCCCATCGTGAAAGACGTCTAAAAGAACAGTGCAATCTACTCTTGTTGACTGCCTTAACACACTACGCCCTAGGTGACGCTAAGCAGATCCCACCCGCAGCAAAACGCGTGTTCAAGCTATTCTGTCCTTTTCTCCATAACTCGAATAGCCCTGCTTCTTTATGGAGGTCCCATAACCTTTCTTTATCGATAGCTGAGAACTTTATTTCAAGACAAATTGAAGAAATATACGGAGCTGATTACCAAAATGTCCCAAGCCCCTACAATGAATTAACAAAAACAACAATATTATTTTCTATAATTTATTCGTGCGAATAATGAAGAGAATAGGCCAAGTGGAGGTCTTTCAAGTTGACACCCGTGGGTGACCTGTGCGTCGTAATGAGGATGAAGTGATAATGAAGACGTCACATGCACCCAGCCCCCGAGCTACGGGAATTAACCCCAGGAGATTACAATCCCTGATGGCTCGGCCGGGAATCGAACCCGGGGCACTTCGGGCCAAAGCCTAGCGCTCTAACCATTTAGCAACGGAGCCGGATAAGATAAGAGATAGGTTGGTAGGACAAATCCTGTAGTAACACACTCAGGAATAGCAAACTTAGTTATGGAAGGAAGGGTCGAGGACAAGAGCTGTAGCGGTAGACCAAGATTAGAATATGGTAAACAGATTGCCTCAGATGTACAGTATGTTCTGGTAGCTATGTAGGGATGAAACGATTAGTTCAAGACAAGGGAGCCGTCAAGAACTGCATCAAACCAGTCAAAGACTGAAGATTCAAACAATAACATTCGTGCGATGAAGTGCGTGGTGGCGCAGTGACAAAGCCACTTGAGTTTCACTTGGATGGCCATGGTCGAGTTCTGGTACAAGAAAGGGGGAACTTTCACCTGGAAATCACGCAGTATCAGAAAAATCATCTGGACAAAAGTTCTCGAACAAAACCAAAATGAGCCTGGTTGGTCCCGTTGGTCGTGGTATCAATAAATTATCAATTAGTCAACCCTATTAATTTAACAATCACTGATTATTATTATTATTATTATTATTATTATTATTATTATTATTATTATTATTAATAATAATAATAATATGTCTGACTCGTAGAGAAAAGTCAAGAAACAAGTACCAAAATATATATATATATATTTGCATTTTGAAAACGAGGACCAAAAAGTCATTTGCCCTCCATATGCCAGCGGCATACAGTAGAAAATGACCTCCATTATTAGGCCACACGATGAGCAGACGCCAATTCCCTAGGCATTGCTACTGTAATAAAGAAGAGAAATTGCTGCTGAGAGACCTGATTAATGTACTTCATAATGAAGGCCTCCTTGAAAGCCAATGTGGTGGGTACAAGTCAGTGTCCATGAGCCCTAAAACGTATGACGTACAGTTACTACCAAGAGTTAGAGGGCACACGGGTATAGTCTGACTTCAGTATCAGGTTCGGTGTTCCTAAAAACTTTCACTAATACAGGGACCATATACATAATGGTTTTATTTATTTATTTCGTATGGCATGAAAATGCAATATACGATTGCTTACATATACAATATTTACAAGTAAATATATAAATAGATTGAGACCTTGATATGTCAGTGTTCCTAGAGTTGGATATCTAATTTCTCTAACCATTCTACAGCTTCATCACTATCTTGATGAATCTCCTTCATTGTACCATTGAACCTTCGGAGTGGGCAATCCATAGCGATGTGACTGATGGTCTGAGGCACATCTGGACAGTTGCAGGAACGATTCTCGGCAATATTCCATTTGTGCTTCCAAAACTGACATCTACCGGTTTGAATAACCTCAAAGTGCCCTACACGTGACCCCTGGGTGGTGCTAAGAACGCAACAACGTTGGCTGCTGGACCTAAAGCTACGCTTTCAGGATATCCCAGCAATTAGAAGATGCAGCAATACATAATGGTTGTTTCGTTTCATTTCATTTCATATTTATTCATCAGTGCCTTGCACTATATTTACAGTACACTGAAGGGAGTCTCTGAAAAGAGCTAAGCCCCACTTCGCATTTGGGATGCGTCAGTACTAATCAAGGCACAGTTTCTATTCAGAATACCTATCCATTTATATTGTTCATAATGATAATTGTTTTTTCAAAGAGCCTAACATCTAGGTCATCGACCCCTAATTGCATGGGTGATAGCGAAACAATGAGGATGAAACGAATATACAAATACTGCTAATCTACTTCTAACTACAGACTTAACTTATAAATAAGTTACATTCAAGAGGAAGAAAAGGAAAAAGATAAAAGACAGAAAGAAATAGAAATGACCTCAACCCTCGAAGAATGAGAATTGAGGAACGTGGAGGGAAGAGAATTCATGAAAGACAGGCAGGAACAGGAAACAGGCGAGAGTCCACCCCAAAGTCAGTGGATAATAACACAAAAAAAACGCACCCAGCTCAGGAATCCTTCGGGGTCGCCAACTCCCGAGCTCACCAGTCCTTAAGGTGTAGCACTATCCAGGGTGCTCATACATGGTGGCAATACACATACCCTGCCTCCTTTAATGTTTTATGCAGAAGGCAGGAAATACCATGAAGAGAAAAGAACAGGTCTGAACCGTCGAAGAGTGAAGGTATCAGGAAAGATGTGTCGAGAGCCCATTAAGGCGGGAATGTGAAGGATATCCTAGGCCTCAGATACCCTAATACTGTCCGGGTGTAAAGAGAACAAGAGTTAACCAAGAGAGGTCAACAAGAAAGATGTCAAAAATGAACTAAGCACAAGTAAGTGAAAGCAATGCCGGATTCAGGTGGGTCCCCGTGGTCGCCAAACCACGTCCCACAAGTCGTGAGCCCCTGGGGGGCATTTATATTGAGATGAGCAATATAAAAACACACAGTAAATTGCCTTTGCTTCGTCCATCACCGATTATTTTTCTTGCCAAATAACAGAAGTATCCTACTTCCTTCGGCTCGATGTTCCTAGGGGTGTATTGATTTCTTCCATCTGCACATCATTGGTTTTGTTTTAAATGTATTGAAATATCCTCATGAATTGCTTCCTCAAAAATCCTCTAGTGCAAGGGTCACCAAACATTTTAGCCTAAGGGTTACATTGACTCTTCCATTACATCCCAAGAGCTCATCATACCAACATATTGTAGTTTTGAACTACGCACAAATTTTCGTGTCGGGACTGGCTGCCGAGTGAGCAGAAAGCAAAGGTGGGATCCACTCTGATTGTCCGTGGCAGGGGCGGATCTAGGGGAGGGCGAGGAGGGCGATCACACAGGCCCCGTGGTCCTGGGGGCCCCGCGCCATAGATTTTTTTAAATTTAATTAATTAATTATACTTCTCAAACTTTTCAAACTAATTTATATATTTTTTTTTCAGTGCAGCTATGACCTCCCTTGACCGTTTAGCAAGTTTAAATTTCAGTGAAATGATAGAAGACTTCAGCCAGAAAAAAGTGGCAAAGTAATATTTTAATATTTCATAGTTTACTACATAATCTTCTTCAAGGTGACTTAAATGTTTCTTTCATATTATTTAAAAAATGTACTGTGGTGTATTCAAAATATTATAACTATTCTTTATTTTATTATTATTACAAAGCTACTTTCCATTTAATTTGATTTTTAAAAATTTCCTATCCTTGAGGGCCCCACCATATCATATCGCCCAGGGCTCCGCAAGGCCTGGATCCGCCACTGGTCTGTGGACTTTTTCGCTTTCGGCACGACTTATCTATGTAAAACCATTCTCCAAAATTATGTATACAAGAAATATTCACAGGTCCAAATAAACTGATGAGCATTTCAAGTCGCTGCTGACAATTTCCAGCAGTTAACTTGATCCGCAACTGCAGTGGATAGTTACAACTACATAAATCTCTGGTTGGTTGGTTTGGTTCCTTAGTTTAGGGGCTGTAGCAACGCGGTCATGTAGCCCCATGTACTTTGGGTGTGTGTAGATTTGTCTGATAACCAGCGTTAATTGTGATGGCTGTATAAGTGTGTGTTATCTGTGCTTCAGGTAGAAGGACTGCAGACGATTATTTTTATCAATTAGTTCCTACGTTTCCTACCAAATGCTACCGTCCACGATACCTAGCTGCGGACGTGGCTACTAAATGTCATCGCAGTCAGCAGCTGGTGGCGAACGTTGGAACTAATATAGCGTTATCAAACTAACCTACAAATGTTAGCTTCCAAAACTGTATTTAGTGGAAGGTTCTTTTTCATGCCATAAATCTATGACATGGGACCGCTGGCTTTACTTACCTCTGAAGGATTTTTAACGCTCTGAAATCCGACTACTTTGGCCAGGTTTGAACTCGCTATTTTGGGCATAGAAGTTCAGAATGCTACTAACTACGCCACTACATAAATCTCATTAATCATAATTACTGTATATTGTTTAATGTTATTATGTGAATGCCGGGTGAGTTAGCCGTGATCGTTACGGCGTGGCTGCAGGCAATTGCTCACATCCGGGAGGCGAGGAGGTTCGAATCCCTCCACTGGCAACATTGAAGATGGTCTTCTGAGGTTTCCCATCTTCCTTCCAGGCAAATGCTGGGATTGGTCCCTAACTATATGCCACAGCCACTAACTTCCAATTCCTCGTCCTTACATTCAGACTTTTCTACCCAGAAAACACTCCACATGCGACGGTATGTGTAGCTCACCCCCTGGGTGTCCGCACAGAAGCAGCTATAGACTCTGGCGAGCTGAACATGTCCCCGGACACTCCCGGCACTAAAAGCCATACGCTAAAAAAAAGAGTGAAATACTTATGTAGGCGTATGTTTTATTATACTTATGTAGGCGTATGTTTTATTATAAGGTCTTAGGATAAATCTGATAGGATTAATTACAGTTAAAATGTTCAATATGTATGTCAGTTATTGTGATTTTAATTGGTTGGTATATAAAAACATCTGATTATTATTATTTTGTATGGTTTACTTACATCCAAAATAAGTAATGGCGGACAGGATTGGTGGTCCTCGCGGTCCGATGTTGGCCTGCAGGCCGTAGTGTGGAGACTCCTGCTCTAGTGAATCGACGAAAACGACAATGTCATCAGCAAATCTCAAAGTTCAAATTATTTCACCTATTTTTGCTTAAAACGTCTCATTCGTTTTCTTCATTGCTTGTCCAAAGAGCCCTCTGTCTTGACGCAGTATTGTGGAGTACCAGCCACGTAAATATTGCAAACAACCAAGTAAGATGTAAGATGTAAGTTTTGCCAGTGAAACATGTAATATGTATGAGGGGCTTGCCCTTTTGTCGCTAGGCCTTCCATACTTCTGTTACATTTATGGTAAATAAATAATAATAATAATACTAATAGTAATAATATATATATATATATATATATATATATATATATATTTTTTAGCGTATGACTTTTAGTGCCGGGAGTGTCCGAGGACATGTTCGGCTCGCCAGTTTTGTAGCTGCTTCGAGACGGACACCCAATGGGTGAGCCACAAGTACCGTTGGGGAGGGAAGGAGGGAAGTTGGAATGTAAGGACGAGGAGTTGGAAGGTAGCGGCTGTGGCCTATAGTTAGGGACCAACCCCGGCATTTGCCTGGAAGGAAGATGGGAAACCACAGAAGACCATCTTCAAGGTTGCCGGCGGGGGGATTCGAACCTCCTCGCCTCCCGGATGTGAGCGACTGCCATCAGTCATGCCGTAACCACCACGGCTAACTCACCCGGTAATAATAATAATAATAAGGACGCAATCAAAGGAAGAACCAGAAAACTGGACCTGGCCTACAAACTAACCCAGAATAAATACAACAAACGAGCTTTATCATACAAGGCCAAAAACAGACACTACAAATCGGTGGTACAACCTGAAGGATTGTACGCTTCAGAGTGTCGTATTTTAAGTAAAAAGGGAGAACTTCAAGTACTAGAAAAGAGAGAAAGGAAGATTCTGAGAAAAATACTTGGAGCACAGAAGACTACTGATGGGACATGGAGGAAGAGTAAAAATGAAGAACTTTACAAATGTACTGAAAAGTTCACAGACGTAATGAAGAAGCGGAGGCTAAAGTTCAACGGACATTTACTACGAATGGATGAAGGCAGGCTGACCAAAGGAACTTCAGCTACATCATGGGGTTAAAGGTCACACCTAAATGGGTAGATGAGGTGAACATGGATGCAGCGGAAGTTGCAATTACTCCACCGATGGCCTACGATAGAAGATAGTTCCGCAGTCGAGTTGACGGAATAAAATCATTTTAGGAGAAACCACCAAGCAGGAGGCCCAAACGGATCATTTCCGAGGAGAGACAACAAAGAAGTGACAGGATGAAGAAGTTATGGGAAGAGAAGGGAAAGAAAGCCAATAAGTCTTGAGTTCCTTGCGGTCCATAGTTGGCCAAATTCGATAGTAAAATAATAATAATAATAATAATAATAATAATAATAATAATAATAATAATAATAATAATAATAATAATCGGTGCATCATTTGTTCCATATGATGAGTTTAGGTACTGATTATTGGTATGTTTAATAGTATGTAAATATGTTATTTTATTTGTTTAATTTATCTTCACTTTTATATTTGATTTTGATTTTGAATGGCCATCCCGCCGCCTGCCTTTGAGGTCTTCATGTTACGGCTATTTAATTATTATTATTTTATTTCCTGGTTCTGGCTTTGACTGATTTTTTCCACTTATGTCGGCTGTTGATTTAATCTTAGGTTTTAACCTCAGCTCTTTTCTGATTTCCAGCAGCCAGGGGCAGCTAACCGCCGTGTATTTCTTCGTGTAGAAATAAATTTCCATTGGCTAATTCATGCGTATTATCACCGGTGGTTACCATGGAAGTACTGTATATGTTTTTACAATTTAGTATGTCAGACCTGGTTACTCAACCGGCTTTTGATCGCACTCGGTGTTGCTTAACTGCCACTTTTGTCTTCACTATTTGTTTGTTTGATTATGCTTCCTTGGCTTCTTTGAAAACTATAGGCAATATGTTCCAGCCTTGCCTGATACCTTTCTGAATACCAGCCTCTCTCTCATGTCACTAACCAAGTATGCATAGATTAACAAACAACACGTAACTAAAAGCTTGCGTTCTTATAGCAACGTATAGATGACGTCGCTGAGCAAATATCCAGAGATGGCAAACACTAGTTGTCTTAAAACTCAGCAATTTTTCTAGGTTTGTGCCATGCCTTGTGTGGGGTTTCGCCTAGGACACCAAGCTGGCTCATCAGCGGGCTCTTTGTGTCCCCGCCCGGACCCCCTCAGGAGAAGCGAACTGCGCGCTACCTCCCATTTTATGAAGCGCACCTATGACTCTTTACTGCGAGAACTAAAGATCAAGCAGCCATAACCTCCCTATGAAGGCTTCCAAAAAGATCGTATATAAGCGAATATACCAACTAGTTGTCTTGGTTACCATGGAGCCGCGAAATTGATGACGCTAATTCCAGACAGACCCACAGCCCAAAAACTTATCCATGGCGTAGTTGGTAGCTTGCTGAGCTTCTATGCCCAAGATCGCGGGTTCTATCCCGGCTGAAGTCGTTGGATTTTTAAGAGCGTAAAAAATCCCTCAGTATGCCTTTCTTAGCAGGGGAGGTCTAGCCGGTGGGCCCATGTCACACACATATTTATGGCATGTAAAAGAACCTTCCACTAACTACAATTGTGTGAAGCTAAATTCTAGGTTAGATTTGATTAGCGTTCATAAATTCCAACGTTCGTCGCCAGGTGCTGGTTGCGGTGGGATCTAGTAGCCATGTTCGCAGTTAGGTGTAGTTAACGGTAACATTTGGTAGCAAAAGTAGGAACTACTTGAAATTGATCGTCTGCAGTCCTTACCTGAATTACCACAATTAACACCGGTCATCAGACAGATTCTACACACACCCAATGTACACGGGGCTACATGACCACGTTGTCGCAGCCCCTGATCTAGGGAACCAAGCAACCTATCACTTTTCTTAGTTCCAATCCTTTTCAAAATGTCAAATTAAGAAAGAAGAGGATGGGGATTGGAAGGGACTTGTCGATTTTCTTATAGAAAGATGGGACGTGTCTCGTTTTACGCATGCCAATGCGAGGAGCAATGTTCGTGGCCACCACGAACCCCACGTTTTAAGGCCCTAAAACGAACGGTTTTCGAGATATTGCCAGAAAACTATTCCCGGCCTGAGCAATTGATGAACGTTACCATGACAACGCCATATCTCGAGGTCTCATTCTGCTTTCATTCTGTCTCTGTAAGAGATAATATTTGCCTGAAGGAATAAAAGACGGTTAAATAAATAGACGCCAGTGTAGAAAACTTCTGTACGAACAGTGTCACCACCTGTATAAAAAGGACCCTAAATGACGGTATGGGTTCTGTCGGCAAAACAGAAAAAATCAAATAAATTATGCATAGAAGCAAGGAAAACAAAATATTTTTCCGCTCATACTGTAAAATAACGAATCTTCACCAATGCTGTGGGTCAACAAATTGCATAAACGTCGTCTTATATTTTCTGTGCAAGTGTCCAGAGATATTTTGTACAACCTGTATCTGTGTATCCATTAGATCTGCCAAAGACAAGCAGGGTGCTGGGTCATATGGGAGGAGCAGAAGACCAATGACCTCTGAAAACAAAATTCCTTTCTTTATGACTCATTCGCACTGTTCTGCTCTTTTGTTTCTTGCAATGGGATATTGCATGTTCCGCCTCCTCACTTGAGAACTGTATTCAGAGAACAATGTCAACCCGCTCATGTTTGTGAGCCCCTCAGGCTGATGGATGTTTGACCGCCAGTCATTCTCTACAACACGTACTACATACAGCAGAGTGTGGTAATAACATCCACCCATTCATTGTAGCGCAGACCAGTTTACTAGCGGGTGCCGCAAGATACTAATAAAACTGCAATCTAGTAAGCTTGGTGGTAGTAATAGATCTTTTAAGTGGTGAAACACTAATTAATTGTCTATGTTTTTGAATTTTTAATATAGAGCCCAATATTTTATTTACACTTACTATTACAACATGTCATATTTCTCTAACTGTATTTTGAAAAAAAGTAATGTGAAGCCCAATATTATATTTTATTTATTTACAATTAATATTACATTGTGAGGATATGCATTTTTATTCTTTTACTCTTCCTTATTTATTTCACCCAACTTTGGGGTACATGAAATCAATCAATTTTTATGGTTTTGATCTTTCTTTTTGGCCCAGTATTGCCTCATCCTTTGAGATCTTGCTTCCCGTTTTTCGGCGGAGATGTGGATCGTACGCTCTTGTTTGATTGTGAGTTTCACTTGGAACCGTTGTTTCTTATCCTTGGTGACGGTTTTGGCTGTTTTGTCCATGAGCATGGTGTCTGTAATTTGGAGTTCCACGAAGTCTTTCTCGGTTTCCTTAAACCAAAGAGGTTTTGTATTTTTTATTATGAAAGTGGTCGAAGATATTTTTGGTTAGTCTATTTGAACTCATTCGGAAGATGTGCCCATAAAAATCAATTCTCCATTTTCTTCTTATTATTTATTATTATTTTATTTCGTTTAATTACAATTTATCCCATTAACGTTTTTCACATCAAACAAACCGGGTGAGTTAGCCGTGGTCGTTACGGCATGACTGCTGGCAGTCGCTCACATCCGGGAGGCGAGGAGGTTCGAATCCCCCCGCCGGCAACCTTGAAGATGGTCTTCTGTGGTTTCCCATCTTCCTTCCAGGCAAATGCCGGGGATGGTCCCTAACTATAGGCCACAGCCACTACCTTCCAACTCCTCGTCCTTCCATTCCAACTTCCCTCCCCAACGGTACTTGTAGCTCACCCGTCGGGTGTCCGTTATGAAGCAGCTACAAAACTGGCGAGCCGAACATGTCCTCGGACACTCCCGGCACTAAAAAGCCATACGCTAAAAAAAAACACCAAACAAACATTAGACTTAAGTACATCTATAGTATTTTATTTTTATTCTTTAAAATCCTTATGTGCCCGTTTAGACCGGAGTCCGCACGACCACATATGCATTTTACCAATAATCAGTCAGCACGGGAGTCAAAATATCCCGGAGCGCCAGATGGGTTAAAGCAAATCGCAAAAACGACATCAAATTTAAAGAATGCTTTGCTGATTTTTGGCTCAATGCAACAATAAGGATAGAAGGAGATTTAATTGGGAGTACCACATCCTGTAAAATTATCTCAGTTTATTTTGAAGTTAAAATTGACTGCAAAAATGCCCAAAGTAGCATCACTCACGTGTGGCGACCCACACTCTTATTTACACAATATACAGAAATTTTCCAAACACATTTGACAATCTTTTTGGAAACACAAGTCCGATTAATAGTCCTGTAGACTGTGTTCCAAAATTATTAATGATTAATTCCAGTTCAAAGTTAATTGTCTCTACTGGAAATATCGTAGATCACTGTTTGAATATTTACATGATATTAACACTCGTAGAATAAATGTTCATAGAATTTTTAACTTTCACTTATTTTTCCAGTTTCAAAAATATATCGTCGAAAAATATTATTATCATAGAAGCCACACAAATTATTTACATATATTAATAACATCTGAAAAGTATTTGACCATTGAGCATAGCATCGAAGAACTGTGCGAAGCACAAAAACAATTAATTGTTCTTCTGACATTAAACATTCGAGAAGTGACTCGATTATGAACTTCAAGTTCCTAACAAAATATAAGATTTCTGAATCATCAACTTGATCACTAAATTGTTGAACCATTCAACTATGCAATTTCCCACTTGGAATCATTATTAAAAAAATATTTATATTTATGGCCATTTCTAGTAACTTTTACAACTTGCAATTCTTCGACAGAATGCGGAAATAAGAATTGTAGCTTTATAATAAATTCATTTAGTTCATGGCACTAGGACTGAAAATATCCTTCAAATTATTCGTGGTTAAAGAATTATTTTTAATTGGCAGTGGCCCATTCTATTATTTGTGTAAGAACACAATATTACAACAACAACGGCAAAGGTCTTCCTCTGAAGAAGAATAAACTACTATCATGACAAATCCGGGTTCTAGCAAAATCAAAGTCTAAATGGAATTCGTAAACAAGGTTGAAATAAGAACTGATGGTTTTCAAAGAAATAATCTTCGGGTCATTCATACGACGAAATGTGTGGCTCCAATACTCCTACTATAAACCTGAGCCATCGAACCTGCTATTTGATTGATGCTCGAAAAAACCTTCATTCCTGCGACTTAAACATGCGCACCTGGGAATGGCATTTCAACTACTCCACACATAAATTATCTTCCCAAAATTTATACAATAAATCAAGCCTCTGCTTGTTATCAACACTGGAAGATTTATAAACTTACAAGTTTATTTTATTTTACCATTCAGTTCAACCCGTGAATTTACCATACTTATGAAAATCTTTATTTCACTTTCGAGTGTATTTACGTCATGATTTTATATAAATACAAAAATATCCTATTTGATACAAATATCATTTGCTTCCCGTTTCATGCCTCTCCGTGTTATCTGAAAAATATACTTTGCTCAATGCAAATATCAACTGTTCAACCAGAACTGACATGTTGGTTGAATGCGGGCTTGCGCTAACCACTATCCTTCGGAAAATCTCCTGTTCCAAACTAGAAATGATTAAACTACTTCACAGGCTCTCTCTCAATACATATGATTATTAGAAAATATAATATCCAAGAATTATTTAGAAAATTATAAAATTTATTATTATTATTATTATTAGTGGATTATTATTATTATTATTTATATCATTTTAAATATATTTAATTATCATCTCATTCTGTGAGAATCCACATGTTCGAACCTTCGAATATGGAAAAAATATCCATTCCTCAACAAAAATAAATTATTAACTTTTACAGTTACATCGGCTGATTACCGTGATTTCCCAAAAATATGAAAAATTCAAATAAATGCTCGAAATGCTCGGTCATCGATCCTAAACTGTTCTGAGTGTTGAAAATGCTCAGAATAACTCTAACAAGTCTTGCGTAAATCATTGCAAACTTTAAATACGAAGAAAAAATGTGTTGGTCATCTGCAGAAAAAAAAATGTTTGTTCCAATTAGCTAGGCATAATATAATTCAAATGTGGCTTACATTTCTTGATGGTCTTGAAGCGTAGTAAACCTGGTCTGTACCAGATTTATCCATAGACATGCCCTATTGGACAAGCACGTATAATCCTTGTATCGGCCGCCATCATATACCCACAATTCGTCTAGTCAGACATAGTGGTAGTATCTTTTGACGTTTGAATAAACTGTGGTTCCATTTTAATATGGGCTTCTATCAAAGCCATAACAGTTTGTTTAAATAGGGTCAGATCTAAGTGATCTCTTCTTAGATATGTCAGTTGTAACATAACTCACGGTAATCTTATCAGTACAAGAAAAACACTGACAGTCTAAGCAATTAACGGCTGTTCTGAAGATCGTTCCCTGGGCATGGTTTATTATATCACCATCTACCATGCGCTAGGCAACTTGTAGTTTCCCTTGCGTAGACTAATGAACGCCACCGTTATAGACTAGTCTTCAGTGTACTGACAGATCGAAGTGGTTAACTAGTTACAAAAATGAAAACTGACTTGAAATGGATTTAAATATCCAAGTATTATGTTACTACTGGACTGTGACAAAGTGTTAATTCTAGACAAAGTCTAGCATATGTCCATGGGAAATATAAATATTTCCACCAATGTCTGTAGAAAAATCAATCACCTCAGTGATTCTCCTCGCCGTAAACTTACTAAGTTCCAACTCGTAGCGCAGCACTTTTCGTGACTATCACGACTTTCAAAAGAACTTCTGCGTAGATCCGGCAACCATGTGCCTTGGCTCAGCGTCGTAGCAACTTGCTAGGCAACTGCTTGTGTTAGAATGAGCTGAAGTTGCTTCGGCCAGCTGGCTTTTATTCAAAACTGTCAGGGTCACGCGTCATCACCTGATATCTAGAAATCCTCATATCTCTTGAATCCCTGGTCCGATTTACTTGATACTAATTGCATTCTCTTTTATTTGGCCGTGCCAGTAATCTGATCCCAGTCTCAAGTCTCTGCTCCATAATTAACTATTTAATCGATAAATAGCCTCGACCTCTGCTATTACTCGCTACGTCACTTGACATCCAAGTATCGGTAAATTATTTCCAAATGCTTCGAGAAGCAATGTAGCGCGATATTCAAATATCTCAACTTTCAAAAGCGGCTACAGCCTTTCCCTTGATATCCAGGTGTCTGAATCTTGGAATACCCATTCCTAGAGTTGGGCACATCCACCCCACACCTAGCAAAAAATAAAAATTGAAAAAAAAATTATTTTTCCTATCTACACATTAAATCATCTGGTTCTTGAATAATAAATCTTCAAATTCGATGCATTGTAAGTTCCCACGATGTTACCAGTTCGTGTATTGGCGACTTCATAGCTTCCATTATTGTTTACTTCCACAATGCGATAGGGTCCAGCGTAAAGGTTTGCAAACTTCGAGTACACTCGATTTTGCACGTCAGAGGGTGTAGGTCTTTTCACTAAAACAAGAGTTCCTACGCGCAAGGGTCTGCGAAAACGCTTTCCTCTCACTCTGCGCTCTCTCTTCTCAGCTTGACTCCTTAACTTGTCTAAAGCTAGAGTTTCCCTCATCTGACGGCTTGGTTCAATCTAAGGTGGAATAGAGATGATTCGATCCCATAATCGTGTTGGTTTAATTCCATGATGAAGCAACATAGGAATCTGTCCAGTACTCTCATGAATCGTAGAGTTGATGGATTCGGATGCTAAAGAAAGAACATCCATCCATTTCCAATGCTCATTTGGACAATAGAGGCGGCAAAATTTTGCTATCTCAGCCATCACGCGTTCCGCTGGATTGCTCTCTGGATGTCTAATAGAACAAAACAATTGTCTAATCCCAAGATTATTCATGATGGTTCGAAATTCCAAAGATGTAAATTGAGGTCCACGATCTGATAAAAGGAATTCCGGTTTGCCTGCTTCCGGAATTACGCTGTCTCTAATTCTCTTCGCACAATACTTTGCGTTTGTCTTCTGAATTGGATGTAACATGGTGTATTTGCTGAAAACATCCATAGTCACCAAAATATATCGGTTACCTCTTTTAGACTTTGGGAGAGGACCATATAAATCAGTCGCGAAGATTTCGCAAGGCTTAGAAGGAATAATAGGCCGTGGTAATTCTCTCAATAATCTAGAATTATGTTTACTCCTTTGGCATAAGTCGCATTCTCGAATAGTGTTTCTGACAGTTTGTCGCATTCGCTCCCACGAAAATTTCTCTTGAATCATGTTGACCGTCTTATCTACTCCAGCATGACCTGCGATTCTATGTGCCATCCAAATAATGGGTTTTTGCAATCGTGGAGGTATCACTACTCTCAGCTTCGTATGGTCGGGATCTGCAAACTTGTAGATTAAACCATGGCAATGGCGTAAGGCGGTCGGGTCAGTTTGTGCTCCGTGTAAATAGAGTTGTTTCTGGTGAATTTTTAAGTGGAGCGACTTAAACATGTGTCTACGAGTGCAGTAAGTTACTCAGGAATATTTAATATATAATGTAAACCGGTAGATATTCACATAATTGCCAAATTGAGCAGTTTTTTATAGTCGTTATGTGCATGTAAACACTAGAACACCAGTATTACCAACCTAATTCAACTGAAGTATAGGGGTATCCTCACTGTCACATCTTTGCCTTTCAAGTCGATACTGTATATCCAAAGAGTGTAGCGATGAGTACCTGCTTGGAATGTTCAAAGGCAGTGCCAAGACAAGACGTAACAGCCAAAATTCAGTGCAGTGAATGTAATAATTGGTTTCACAGTAAATGTGTGAATCTCAAAGAAGCGGATGTAGAGTATATGCGATCGCAGAGCCAATTATGGAGGTGTAGACAGTGCTATAGTAAGAGGCGTGAGAGTTTACATAGTGAAAACCAGCCCGCGTCCGTGGTGCCATCTGTTGGTGAAATATACAAACTATTACTATCTATGCAGGAGAAATTGGACAGTGTAAACAAGTCTACTACTGACATTGAGAGGCAACTGGGGAAATCTATTGATGTCTGTCATGACAGATTGGATGAAAGTAGCAAACTTATCAGTAAACAGCAGGAAATTATTGATAGACAGCAAACAATCATAGACAATTTAGTATCCGAAAACAGACGTCTGACGAATGTAGCAAATAATCTTGCATCGAGGTGTGATGACCTTGAGCAATATTCAAGGTCAAACACTGTGGAAATATTTGGTGTTCCAGAGTCCCCTAATGAAGATGTCGTACAGACTGTCATTAATATAGGCAAGGCTTTAGATTTAGATTTGAAGGAGGACATGATTGATGCCTGTCATCGTCTGAAAAAGGCTCACAATCGTTCCACTTCAGGAATTATTGTTAAATTTGTTAGAAGGACCCACAAGGAGCAATTTATTGCCAAACGAAAGGTTAAGCGGACCCTTTCTACAACACACCTTGGTATGTCAACTTCCAGCCCAATATATATTAATCAATCACTTGCCCCAGCTAGAAGAGTTTTATTTGCAAAGGCTAAGCAACTGCAGCGGGAAAAGAGCTATAAATACCTTTGGGTTAGTAGAAGTGGAAAGATCATGATTAGGAAATTAGAAGGGAGTCCAATTCATGTCATCAGTACTAACGAGGACCTGAGTAAGTTGTGATTTCGATGTACTGGCACAGAAATGTATTTAATAGTCCGTTGGCTCCTCTTAATAATTTGGTATGCATTATTGATTTATATTTAGTTATATCAGTTTTTTATTCACTATATTTTTTATTGTATACTAATGTCTGTAAATGAATTGTCCATTTATTATCAAAATGTTCGGGGCCTAAGGACAAAAACTGACGTGTTTCTTAAAAATCTACTTTGTTGTGACTATGATATAATTGTATTAACAGAGAGTTTCTTGGGTCAGGATATTATGGATAGTGAGTTATGCGATGATCGTTATGTAATGTTCAGAAATGATAGGGATATGTTTATATCTGGGAAGTCTAGAGGTGGAGGAGTAGCCGTAGCAGTCAAAAAGGGGTATAAATCCAAATTATGTTCTATCTATAATGAACAACACTGCGAATCCTTAACTTTTTATATTCAGGGTCATACTCGTAAATTATTCATAAATGTTGTTTACATTACCCCCTCCTCTAAACTCTCTGTATATGAAGGATACTTTAATTACATTGAAAACGTTGATAGTCTTATAACATCTGACTGCCTGATTGTGGGCGATTTCAACGTACCTGAAATTAGCAACGCCGGTTATAATTTTAATGAAGGGTCCACGGTCTGTCGTCGTTTATTCCAGTTCATCTCGTATCTTGGATTAACATCGCACAACAATATTCAAAATTCTAATTTCAAGACATTGGATTTGGTTTTAGGTAATATTCAAATAGATTTAAAGCACGAAGAATTCCCGTTGGTACCTGAAGACTTACATCACCCTGCACTTTATTTAGCAATACCACCCATTAAAAAGGTTCCATTGCTTCCTAGAATTAATCGTGAATATTACAACTTCAAAAAGGCTGATTTTTTGAGACTCTATTGCAACATACGAGATTTAGACTGGAGTTTACTGTACACATTTAAGGATGTTGATCATGCTGTTGATTTCTTTTATTCTTCATTCTACAAATGTTTTGAAAATTGTGTACCTAAGCAGAAATGCATTCGAAAATCCAAATATCCAGTATGGTTCTCACGAGATATTATCCAAACCATAAAAATTAAGAAAAAGTGTGCTGCAAAAAGACGTTTTTCGAAATATTATGATGAAAGATTTAGACAGCTTAGATCGGAACTAAAAACAAAATTACGAATGGCTTATGCTGTTTACATTCATAGTCTGGAAAATGGAGTTAAGAATAACATTAATCAGTTTTGGACGTATGTTAAAAGCAAGCGGGAATCACGTACACGCGACTACACATTTATACTAAACGGAAATCATTATACAGCTGGAAGTATTGCAGATGGTTTTGCTGAGTATTTCTCTTCAGTATATATCAAAACGAATTTTACTTATAACGTGGATCATTTGTCTTTGAATGAATTTCCTGTTTTGCCCTGGGTTGATATGCTGAACGTGACTCACATAACGGTGGATGAAGTAAGAACAACTATAAATAGAAAATTAAAGCCTAAGAAATCCTGTGGGCCTGATGGCATACCACCTTACATAATCAAGGGCTGTGTGGACGTATTGGTTTCTCAGTTGGCCTTCATCTTTAATCTTTCTTTAAAGACGTCAAGCTTTCCTGGAAAGTGGAAAATGTCTAGAATTATTCCAATCCTAAAGGGAGGCAACTCTGAAATGATATCGAACTACCGCCCTGTCTCAGTGATAAATGCTATAGCAAAAGTATTTGAGCACATTTTATATTCTAAGATTTACAATCATATTAAGGTTGAGCTCTCACAATATCAGCATGGCTTTATGCCCGGCAGATCAGTTATTACAAATTTGCTGGGTTTTACTCAAAAGGTTTACAATGCATTAGATACCAATAGAAGAACTGACGTGATATACATGGACTTAGAAAAGGCCTTCGACAAAGTAGACCATAAAATTCTGGTGACAAAGCTGTACCAGTTTGGTGTTGCTAAACCATTACTTCAATTGTTATGCTCCTACTTAAAATTTAGACAGCAATTTGTTTGTTTCAGAAGTGAAATTTCAGGTAATATTGTTAGTTCTTCTGGTGTCCCACAAGGATCTAATCTTGGGCCTCTTCTATTTCTAATTTTGGTTAATGATTTGCCTAATATTCTATGTTACTCTGACTGCTTATTATTTTCTGACGATGTAAAGCTATATAAGACCATATACAACTTGAGAGACGAGAATGACCTTCAGAGGGATGTTAATAATATTGTAGCTTGGTGTGTTAGTAATAATTTAGTCCTTAATGTAAAAAAATGTAAAGTCATGGTATTTACAAGGAAGAAGGAGTATATAAATCCTAAATATTGTATTGGAGAAACAGCACTCGAAATTGTACCGTCGACAAATGATTTAGGAATTATTTATGACAGCAAATTAACCTTTAATAACCATATTGCAAATATAATTAGTTCGGCCAACAAGATGCTTGGTTTTGTGATTAGAAACTCCAAATTATTTACTAAAACTGGAGTAATTGTTAAGTTATATGAAAGTTTAGTTCGAAGCAAGTTAGAATATTCAGCAGTAATCTGGGATCCCTTTTATAAAGATCAAATTCATCACATTGAGATTGTGCAAAATAAATTTCTAAGATACATGTATTATAAGACGTTCAATGTATTTTGTCCATTTGATACTTCGACTCAGTTTTTACGAAATTTGTTCAATTTCAAGTCCTTGAAAAGTAGAAGGTCTTTAAGTTCTTTGCAACTGCTGAGGAAAATTTTTACTGGAAAAGTTGACTGCCAAGAATTATTTCAATTCATCACTTTTCATGTACCACAAGTAAGATCTCGACAGCAAGCACTCTTTCACATCCCAAGATCTAAAAGTGTTCACCATTCTAATTCGCCTTTAGTTAAAATATTATCATTTTATAATTCAATTGATGTTCAAGTAGATTTATTCGCTGGCGCTAACTTATTCAATAAACATGTAAAAGCAGCTGTTCCTTGAATACTGGGTACTCTTTTCTCCTTTATTTTTTTATATTCTTTTTTTCTACTTTGTACAGTTTTGTTTTCATTTTATGGTTTATATTTTCACGATCTCCTTTGTAGTATTTATGTTCTGTTCTTCATTTGTGTAATTTGTGTAATCTGTTTTCTCTATTTTCCACTGATACATGTTGTTATTTAATCAGATAATGTCAAGAAGGGATGTATTTGGGCTGGTGCCTGTGTTCCTTCATATTGATAAATAAATAAATAAATAAATAAACATCATAAAATCTCTTGAAATTCTTTCAGTTTCCACAAAATCATCATCATTTGGATCCATGTTTCCCTGTAGAAAACGAAAAATGTTCCTAAGACGTCGGTCTCTCCTCTGGGATAAATGCAATAACCTTAACCTTCTCAAGGTATCTTCATCCTCCTGCGTTAGGTTAACTTGAAAAACCTTAGATGTAGACTCCACTGCTCTACTCAATAAATCAGCTCCCACGTTCAACTTTCCAGGAGTGTGTTCAATAACTAGGTTGAATTGCTGAATAAAAAGTGACCATCTAGTTATTCTATCGCTGGCAAAGTTTGTTCTCAAAATGAACTCCAATGCGTGGTGATCAGTCCTCACAATGACTGAATGTCCAATTAACATTTTCTTCCACGACTCCAATGCGAATATTACAGCAAGTGCTTCTAACTCTGTGGTGTAATAATTCCTCTCTGATGGACGAAGTTTCCTGCTAATGAACGCCAGGTAATGTCTCTTGTGGTCTTCATCTTCTTGAAGTAGAATAGCTCCAATCCCTACGGTGGATGCATCAGATACTATGATGAAATTCTTGGTAAAGTCAGGATACTCCAATTACACACTGTTTACCAATAACCTCTTGGCATCTTGAAATGATTGTTCACAATCTTCATCCATTTCCATTTGTTTCCTTTCTTTAACAATTCCTGCAATGGCGCAACTGTCTTGGTGAAGTTTGGACAATGCCCTGCAAAGAATTGGCATGTCCCGAGAAAACTGCGGACATTCTTCACTCTAGTAGGTCTAGGGAAATTTGCAATTGCCTGTATCTTCGTCTCATTGGGACGGTATCCTTCTCCATCCAAAATGTGACCCAAAAATTTTATTTCCTTTCGAAAGAACTGACATTTTCGAAGGTTTACTTTGAAGTTCGCTTTTCTCAAATCTGCGAATAACATCTGAAGATGAAACAAATGTTCCTCCTTAGTCTCGGATGCAATTAAGATATCATCAATATAACGAATTGCTATCTCTTTTACTTCAGGACTCAAATTTTGTTCCAGTGCTCTGATCAAAACGGATCCAGATGTTTTGACTCCAAATGGTAGACGGCTGAATACATATGTCTGCTGGTCAAACATAAATCCTGTAAACTTCTTAGAATCTTCACTAAGCCTAATATGATGGTAGGACGAAGTGAGATCAATATTAGAGAACCAGACCTTGCCTTGGAATTTCCTTAACAGTTCCCTAATGATTGGTGGTCTGTCATACTCTGGCAGTAATCTTGAATTCAAATTTCGCGCGTCTAAACATAGTCTCAGACTTCCATCTTGCTTAGACACTACTGCTAATGGATTGACATAAGATGTAGTGTACTTTTCAATCACATTGTTACTTTCCATCTCCTTGATAAGCACTTTTACTCTTTCTCGATGCTTTTCTGCTACTGGATACAATTTAGCATGAAAAGGTGCATCATCATTTACACGAATACGATATTCAAAATCCTTAATTTCACCAGGCTTAATATCAAAAATATCGTGATACTCTTCCAAAATTTTCCCTAGCTCTGGGGACTCCTTCTCAGTGTAGACTTCTCTTCCTTCAGCTTCAGGAAAAATCAGAGACCATTGAGCATCTCCCTCGATGTCATCCTCTTCTTTTCCCTCGAAGTTTATCTCTTCGGTATTCTTGAATCTAATCGTCTCTGTCTTCATGTCTATCACTGCTTGATATTTCTGAATGAAATCTGCTCCCAATATCATGTCAAAAGCCATGTCCTTCATTACAACAAACACATGTTGGAAATCATGTCCTCCAATCGTAATAAATAAGTATAATTGTGTTTTACACAGAGATATTTTATTGGGTATTATTCCTTGGATCTTAATTCCTGATACTGGAATCTCCTCTAAATTCTCTTTGAGCTTCCACAGAATATAAAGCTTCTCACTCACCAGACAAAGCATAGCCCCAGTATCGATCAAAGTATCGACAGGCATACCGAATACTTCGCATGATATGATTGGCATTCTAATTCTTGTACCCATTTCTTTTCGTTCGTCATTCTGTTGAATTAAGTCATCATCCTCTGCTTGCCATTTAATAATTCTGGAAGTGAAAGTATTCAAAATTCTATCTTCTACTGTGAATTCGAAGTTGTTTTTTTTTTCGTTACCATTCCCCCGGGATTGTTGTGTTCCCGATGGACCTGGATCATTGGGCCTCTGCTCCAAAAATTGCAAGTTATCTTGGTGTCTTGCTTCCAAATTTTTCCTCGTCTCCTTGTTGAACTCTTCATTGGACTGACGATCATCCACATTCCCTCTGTTATTGTAGTTATTTCTACCATAATATCTTCTTTCCTGGTACCTTCCTTGACTATCTCGTGGCCTTCTCCATCGAGTATTGTATCGATTTCCACCATCCGGTCTCGCATATGGCTTGTAACTGTATCTGTTACTGTACTGGTTCCATCCTCTCTTATTTGGATCTTCCCTCGGCGTTTTCTCTTCTCGCCCCTCTCGAATCTCTCGAGGTGTCTGAGAATAACTATCAGCCATAACAGCATACACAGCGTTGTTATTCTTTCCTCCCTTCTGATGGAAGAATTGAGCGTTCGTATGATCCAGCTTCTGTAATACTTCAACAAATTGTTCCATATTATAGATATCAGCAGCGATCAAAGTCCTCTGGACGTCTGCTGGAAACTGACGTATCAATGCAGTAATCAATTCGTTATCTGGCATCGGCGAATCTAAATGTTGGAGTTTAGACAGCTGTCCAGAAAAGTACGTAGAGTATCGAGTAGGTTGTGACGTCGAGAATCTCTTCGAATATAACTCTGCTCTAACTTGCTGTTGGGTTTCCGGGGACCAAAACTTTTTCAATAGCCCACGAGAAAACTCCTCAAAAGTGGTTAGAGTGGATCTAAAAGCTCTAAACCAAAGAAGTGCAGGACCTTCCAAAAACTTCCCTATCACTCGGATCTGTCTTTCTTTAGGGATCTTAGAATCTTTCAGGTAATCCCCTGCTTCTCTCAAAAATTCCACGGGTGTCACAGAATCTCGCCCTGAAAATTTAGAAGGCTTATCTTCTATATTCTTAAATACAGTTATGGGGTTGGATTGAAATACTGTCCTGACCTCATCCTGTCTTTGACTATCCGTGCCTCTAGCTCCTCCTAGATTTATCTGTATCTGTTCCTTTCCCCTTACATTTGGCATTTTCAACAGATGATCAGACTGTTTCTCATCCTTGATTTGACTTTTCATAGCCTCAAGTTCCTTCTGGTTTTCTTCTGCCATTTTCTTAATTGCTTCAGTTTCTTTACAGTTCTCCTTAACATCAATGGATATCTGGTTCATAACAGCTTCATGACTTTTCAATGACCCTGTCATATCTGATATGTCCTTCTGAGTTGCTTGGATATCTTTGGCAATTACTTCAATATGGGATGACAAAGATTCCCTAATCTCCTTGATTCCCTCTTGATTCTCCAGCTTGAGTGTGTCTTTAATTTCATTGACAACTGTGGTCTTGATTTCAGTTTGCAATTCACTAATCACACCTTCTCTTATTTCTCCCATGACAAGTTCTTTGAATTGTTCCGTTAAACGTTGAACAACTAGAATTCCCATCTCGTTACTCTCCATCTTCACTCTGACTTCCAGGTTGACCATGTCTTCACCAACTTTCCTAAGACCATGTTCTATCCTATCCGCTAAGCTTTGAGATCGAAGATCGGCATCGCGAAATTTATCGTCCATTAAACTTGCGTTAGTAGCTAATGAAGTTTCGAGCTCATGTGTTTTTTCGCATAATTTATTCATTTTACTCTCAAGTGTAATTTTCAAAATTTCAGAATTCTCTTTAAATTTACTTTCCATTGAATTAAATTTACTATTTAAATTTTCTTTCAAATTACTTTTTAAAGAATCAGAACTTTCTTTAAGTTTATTTTCCAAAGAATCAGAATTTTCTTTAAGTTTATTTTCTAAAGATTCGGAATTTTCTTTAAGTTTTTCATCTAAACTTTCTTTCAAGTTATCTTTTAACCTGCTTTCTAAAGAATCAGAATTTTCTTTAAGTTTATTTTCTAAAGAATCAGAATTTTCTTTAAGTTTTTCATCTAAACTTTCTTTCAAGTTATCTTTTAACCTGCTTTCTAAAGAATCAGAATTTTCTTAAGTTTATTTTCTAAAGAATCAGAATTTTCTTTAAGTTTCTTTTCTAAAGCCTCTGTATCTTCTTTCATAATAGCGGCTACACGCCGTCCAGCTTCCTTTGAACTCTCCTCCAAACTCCTCATCATCCTCATCATTTCGTCCATAATTTCAATTATTATTCAAAACTTAGGGGTATACAACAGTGGCAAACACAAGCTTATAACTAGAACAAGAAATATGAATAGCTAATTGGAACACTCTAATAAAATGAGATTTGTCCTAATGTCGACGTGATGGAAAAACAAAATTCTCTACTTTTACGAATTACATTTACCATAATATCACAAGAAAAATATGCAAGTTCTCAAATATCCTCCACCTGGATTCTAATAATGTGTATGTCCAGTCATCGAACGTTTACTACTGAATTTACTTGACGCCCTAATGGTTAAGCCATTATCAAAAATAATCAAACCCATTCTAATTATTACTCCAGTTAAATTTTTAATTTTCCCCACTAATTGGGTTTCCTACTAATTTATTCATCCAAACCAGACATCTCTCAACTCCCAAAATATTTCTATAAAAATTATCACAATTTAAATCGGCATGCGATTGACCATGTCTAAATCGGGACCCACGTTCGAAGCCATTTCTCTCTCTATCTTATTTTATGTGCCCAGTTAGACCGGAGTCCGCACGACCACATATGCATTTTACCAATAATCAGTCAGCACGAGAGTCAAAATATCCCGGAGCGCCAGATGGGTTAAAGCAAATCGCAAAAACGACATCAAATTAAAAAAATGCTTTGCTGATTTTTGGCTCAATGCAACAATAAGGATAGAAGGAGATTTAATTGAGAGTAACACATCCTGTAAAATTATCTCAGTTTATTTTGAAGTTAAAATTGACTGCAAAAATGCCCAAAGTAGCATCACTCACGTGTGGCGACCCACACTCTTATTTACACTATATACAGAAATTTTCCAAACACATTTGACAATCTTTTTGGAAACACAAGTCCGATTAATAGTCCTGTAGACTGTGTTCCAAAATTATTAATGATTAATTCCAGTTCAAAGTTAATTGTCTCTACTGGAAATATCGTAGATCACTGTTTGAATATTTACATGATATTAACACTCGTAGAATAAATGTTCATAGAATTTTTAACTTTCACTTATTTTTCCAGTTTCAAAAATATATCGTCGAAAAATATTATTATCATAGAAGCCACACAAATTATTTACATATATTAATAACATCTGAAAAGTATTTGACCATTGAGCATAGCATCGAAGAACTGTGCGAAGCACAACAACAATTAATTGTTCTTCTGACATTAAACATTCGAGAAGTGACTCGATTATGAACTTCAAGTTCCTAACAAAATATAAGATTTCTGAATCATCAACTTGATCACTAAATTGTTGAACCATTCAACTATTCAATTTCCCACTTAGAATCATTATTAAAAAAATATTTATATTTATGGCCATTTCTAGTAACTTTTACAACTTGCAATTCTTCGACAGAATGCGGAAATAAGAATTGTAGCTTTATAATAAATTCATTTAGTTCATGGCACTAGGACTGAAAATATCCTTCAAATTATTCGTGGTTAAAGAATTATTTTTAATTGGCAGTGGCCCATTCTATTATTTGTGTAAGAACACAATATTACAACAACAACGGCAAAGGTCTTCCTCTGAAGAAGAATAAACTACTATCATGACAAATCCGGGTTCTAGCAAAATCAAAGTCTAAATGGAATTCGTAAACAAGGTTGAAATAAGAACTGATGGTTTTCAAAGAAATAACCTTCGGGTCATTCATACGACGAAATGTGTGGCTCCAATACTCCTACTATAAACCTGAGCCATCGAACCTGCTATTTGATTGATGCTCGAAAAAACCTTCATTCCTGCGACTTAAACATGCGCACCTGGGAATGGCATTTCAACTACTCCACACATAAACTATCTTCCCAAAATTTATACAATAAATCAAGCCTCTGCTTGTTATCAACACTGGAAGATTTATAAACTTACAAGTTTATTTTATTTTACCATTCAGTTCAACCCGTGAATTTACCATACTTATGAAAATCTTTATTTCACTTTCGAGTGTATTTACGTCATGATTTTATATAAATACAAAAATATCCTATTTGATACAAATATCATTTGCTTCCCGTTTCATGCCTCTCCGTGTTATCTGAAAAATATACTTTGCTCAATGCAAATATCAACTGTTCAACCAGAACTGACATGTTGGTTGAATGCGGGCTTGCGCTAACCACTATCCTTCGGAAAATCTCCTGTTCCAAACTAGAAATGATTAAACTACTTCACAGGCTCTCTCTCAATACATATGATTATTAGAAAATATAATATCCAAGAATTATTTAGAAAATTATAAAATTTATTATTATTATTATTATTAGTGGATTATTATTATTATTATTTATATCATTTTAAATATATTTAATTATCATCTCATTCTGTGAGAATCCACATGTTCGAACCTTCGAATATGGAAAAAATATCCATTCCTCAACAAAAATAAATTATTAACTTTTACAGTTACATCGGCTGATTACCGTGATTTCCCAAAAATATGAAAAATTCAAATAAATGCTCGAAATGCTCGGTCATCGATCCTAAACTGTTCTGAGTGTTGAAAATGCTCAGAATAACTCTAACAAGTCTTGCGTAAATCATTGCAAGCTTTAAATACGAAGAAAAAATGTGTTGGTCATCTGCAGAAAAAAAATTGTTTGTTCCAATTAGCTAGGCATAATATAATTCAAATGTGGCTTACATTTCTTGATGGTCTTGAAGCGTAGTAAACCTGGTCTGTACCAGATTTATCCATAGACATGCCCTATTGGACAAGCACGTATAATCCTTGTATCGGCCGGCATCATATACCCACAATTCGTCTAGTCAGACATAGTGGTAGTATCTTTTGACGTTTGAATAAACTGTGGTTCCATTTTAATATGGGCTTCTATCAAAGCCATAACAGTTTGTTTAAATAGGGTCAGATCTAAGTGATCTCTTCTTAGATATGTCAGTTGTAACATAACTCACGGTAATCTTATCAGTACAAGAAAAACACTGACAGTCTAAGCAATTAACGGCTGTTCTGAAGATCGTTCCCTGGGCATGGTTTATTATATCACCATCTACCATGCGCTAGGCAACTTGTAGTTTCCCTTGCGTAGACTAATGAACGCCACCGTTATAGACTAGTCTTCAGTGTACTGACAGATCGAAGTGGTTAACTAGTTACAAAAATGAAAACTGACTTGAAATGGATTTAAATATCCAAGTATTATGTTACTACTGGACTGTGACAAAGTGTTAATTCTAGACAAAGTCTAGCATATGTCCATGGGAAATATAAATATTTCCACCAATGTCTGTAGAAAAATCAATCACCTCAGTGATTCTCCTCGCCGTAAACTTACTAAGTTCCAACTCGTAGCGCAGCACTTTTCGTGACTATCACGACTTTCAAAAGAACTTCTGCGTAGATCCGGCAACCATGTGCCTTGGCTCAGCGTCGTAGCAACTTGCTAGGCAACTGCTTGTGTTAGAATGAGCTGAAGTTGCTTCGGCCAGCTGGCTTTTATTCAAAACTGTCAGGGTCACGCGTCATCACCTGATATCTAGAAATCCTCATATCTCTTGAATCCCTGGTCCGATTTACTTGATACTAATTGCATTCTCTTTTATTTGGCCGTGGCAGTAATCTGATCCCAGTCTCAAGTCTCTGCTCCATAATTAACTATTTAAACGATAAATAGCCTCGACCTCTGCTATTACTCGCTACGTCACTTGACATCCAAGTATCGGTAAATTATTTCCAAATGCTTCGAGAAGCAATGTAGCGCGATATTCAAATATCTCAACTTTCAAAAGCGGCTACAGCCTTTCCCTTGATATCCAGGTGTCTGAATCTTGGAATACCCATTCCTAGAGTTGGGCACACTACAGTAACGGTATGCCTTCTTTCGGAGGGGAAGTAAAGCCGGCGGTCCCATGTCATAGATTTATGGCATGTAAAAGATCCTTCCACAGACTAAACCTGTGTGAATCTAAATTTCCAGGTTAGATTTCGTTGGAACGCTCTATCAAAGTTCCAACGTTCACCACTAGGCATGGGTGGCATCTGGTAGCGAAAGTTGGAACTACTTGAAATTGAACGGAACTTGTAGCTCACCCTATGGGTATCCGCATGAAGCAGCTATAGCCTCTGGCGAGACGAACATATCCTCGGACACTCCCGGCACTAAAAGCCACACGATAAATATATATAATTTTTATTCTCAATTGATTTCATTCTTAATTGAGCTGAAGAACACCTCACTATTAAACTATTAATTCATCTATAAACACGGATATCTACAAACATGTGTGCTATCAATGGCAAATATATTTGCATTCTATGAGAATGAATACGGAACGAAGGAAGCTGGAACATTTACTCAACCATTATTCTCGCGATCATGGGTCACGCGACCTCCATTTTACATGGAATCCGATCCACAGGGCATAGCAATTCACTTCGAAAATCTCACTTGCATTGACCGGGAATTGAATCCTAGCATTTGAGTTGATCTGGAAATTGGAAACTATGGAAAACCGTCACAAGGACGACCAACTATAGGTTTCTAACCCATTTGTGTCTATTAGAGTCCGGAGCAATCTGGACCCATAGTCTTGTGCCTCAGCACGCATAGCTACCACGGCCGGTTTCGTCTTTGCAATTCTAAGGGCATTTTACAAACTGTATAGGGTAGTTTCTAGAGATTGTAAGGTCATAACCGCTTTGTTTTTAGCCTACTTTCGATTTTTAAAATAATTATAGTGATCTACACAGGGCCACAAAATGTGTGTCTGTCTGTGTGTGTGTGTCTGCCCCCCCCCCCCTATCAACTGAAACACGATGAACCCAACTTGAACGAATTTTGGTACATAGGTAGCACTAGCAAAGGGCACCTCAGCGTCATGTTTTTTATTGCCGCCATCTTTACCAAAACTTAATGACGGCCACTCAAATGGTCATAACTTAAAATTGAATTACGACCAAACTAATCATCGGATCATTTCAAAATTTGGTAAAATCATACCTGTATATGGGACGAGTCCTGTGCTCAAATTACAAGGTCATCAGTCTTACAATTTAAATATGTCCACCGTATGAATTATACAAGCATTGTAATTTGTAACTTAGGAGCCACCAATTCCGGTTATCGAGCCAAGGGTGGTTTAAGCAAACTAATAGGACGTGGCACGTTGTTTATTATAATTGTATTTTCTAAAATTACTTTTCATCAGTGACTTAAAGAGCTGAGCCGTCTCTGTCACATGACAAGATGGCAGCTGACCTCTTGTGCCAATCCTATATTTCAGTAGTTTTAGTATGTTGCATGCAATATAGCCTAAGCAATAATTTAACTTTGTATGAAATGACTTATAATGAAGATGTACTGCAGTGAAGAAATCATTTATTTTATGACATTATTTGCTAACACGTTGTATCTAAGTCGGTTAATAACCTTGAAATGTTATGGACATGTTTTGCTTTGTGCTAGAATATTATTATCTCACACGGTCGGCTGGGGTTCAAAACCTACTAGAGTTCCTTTTACTTGAATGCTTTTACAAATGATGTGGACAAGCTCTCTCCACAGATATTAAATAAATTGCTATTTGGCTCAAATGAGAGGCTAATGTATATATACACTCGTTTATTAATAATCACAGCCCCAGCATCACACATAAACAGAAGATAAAAGTAAAAGAGGAGAATAGAAAAACAAGATACACGTTGTCATCCATAGCCTTCTCAATGTCTCTGTACGGTGCTGTCATCTTGCGTGTTACGTGGGTAATTGTTCCAAGCATTCCACATTGCAAATCGCTGGCCTCCTGAAGTATTACAATTCTCTACTAGTTCAACTTCTAGCCATGACCGCGATCCGATTACCTTTAACCACTGCCAACTGGATCGCATCCCTCCTGGTTGCTTTAAACTGCCTGCCCATTCAACACTTAGAGGCGTACAAGATACATATTAATTCACCGCTAAGTTGCAGTACCAGCTACTACAACGAACTTTCAATTATAGTCTACTCCTTGATAAGGACAAAGAGTTATAATTATACACATAGCCTACATTTGGGAGAAAGTAGGCTACATGTTCTTTGCTGAACATCTTGTTTTAAGTGCATTTTTCAATGTTTTATAGCAGCTTCGGTGGCGTAGTCGGTAACATGCTGAACTGGTATGCCGAAGATCGTGGGTTCAAACCCGGCCGAAGTCGTGGGATTTTTCAAACCTTTATAATCCCTCAGTATGCCTTCCTTCGGAGGGGAAGTAAAACCGGCGGGCCCATGTCATAGATTTATGGCATGAAAAAGAATCTACAATTGGTAGTGTGTAGCTAACTTTGTAGGTTATTTGGCTAGAAACGCTCTATCAAGTTCAAACGTTCACCACTGGGTGTCAGTTGGAACTACTTGAACATGAACGTGTACAGTTTCATACATCTTCATTCATTTCTTCTCATCCACACGCGACAGTACTTGTAGCTCACCCCATGGGTGACCACACAGAAGCAGCTACAAACTCTGGGGAGCCGAATATGTCCCCAGAAAATCTCGGCACTAAAATCCCTACGCTAAATAAATAACACAGGTCGGCAAGATTTTTCCTTTCTTGGTTTTGACTCTTATTTTACATGAAAATGAAAATCCACAGCCTGCTTCCAGTCTCCGACCGGGTCAGGAATGGAATGAATAAAGCCCCCATCTAGCGGCGAGGATATTAACTGTGCCGGCTGCCGAGGCCTGACGCACTCCTCTGGGGCAATGATTTAATGCATGACAGATGAAATGAAATGATAGTGGAGAGTGTTGCTGGAATGCAATTTTGACAGGGAAAACCGGAGTACCCGGAGAAAAACCTGTCTGCCTCCGTTTTGTCCAGCAGAGATCTCACATGGAGTGCCCGGGATTTGAACCACGGACCCAGCGGTGAGAGGCCGGCGTGCTACCGCCTAAGCCATGGAGGCTTACTCTTATTTTATATGCACATCGTTAATTTGAATTCAGAAGTGCCATTACTTTTGTCCTATCACATGCCAATTCTTTATAATTGCAGTAATTTTGATTAACAAGATATTGCAAAGTTTCACAATATCTCTACTGTTGGCTGATAAAACGTGATGAGTGAGCAAGGGATAAAGCAGTTCCATCCAAGCGGCAACGGTTCCATTGACTTAGTCTAATCATACAAGTGAACACAATCTGGGGTTTTCTTTGATATGTAGCCTATTTGTTACAATATGTCTGAATTTAATGTGTTTATTATTTTCATTAGCATGCTGAGCTTCTATGCCCAAGATAGCGGGTTCAAACCCGGCCGAAGCCGTCGGATTTTTTAAGAGCATTAAAATCCATCAGTATGCCTTCCTTCGGAGGGGGAATAAAGCCGTCGGTCCCATGCCATAGATTTATGGCATGTAAAAGATCCTTCCACAGACTAAACTTGTGTGAAGCTAAATTTCTAGGTTAGATTTCGTTGGAACGCTCTATCAAAGTTCCAACGTTCACCACTAGATAGCAGTGACATCTGGTAGCGAAAGTTTGAACTACTTGAAATTGAACGGAACTTGTAGCTCACCCTTTGGGTGTCCTCTTGAAGCAGCTACAGCCTCTGGCAAGCCAAACATGTCCTCGGACACTCCCGGCACTAAAAGTCATACGATAAACACATAAATATACAAAATCAGTTATCGAATCCAAAATAGTTCTCCAAAAATTTTATTTTGGAGACCTGTGTAATTAGTGTTTTATAGGGCATTAATATCATAGCCCCAACAAAAATCACGGCTTGCATGTCGTACGTTGTTGGCATGTTAAAGAACCCATTTGAATTCAGTAGATCATGTTCATAATGGCAAAATGTATCCCGGGATTTTCCGCCAACACAAATGTTCCTCCATTCTCCACTAGAAAGCGCTAAGTGTCAAGGAGCTTAGATATCTAACCTCCTTGACTATCATAGCGTTCCAAGGAAGACTAAAATCGACATGCAAGCTGCCATCTGGGCGTCTAATAACAAAGCTTGTAACCGGCACCCGAGACCATACGATATTATTATTATTATTATTATTATTATTATTATTATTATTATTATTATTTATTTATTTATTTATTTATTCGTTAATTCCCCACAAGGAGAGCGTTACTACACAATCAATTTTCATGTTTCATTCTGGACCTTTCTTCTTTTTTCCCAAAAACCTCTCATATACACACTATGTTTCCTCTTTCTCTCTTCTGTCCACCTCTTTGCTGGTTGTCTCTCTTTGGGAGTTTGCTCAAACTTCTGTAGTCTAAGTTTTTCTCTGTATTTGCTCCTGTCTGCGATGTCTTCTGTAGAGATGTTTAGTTTCTTAAGGTCTTCCACGGTTTCCTTTACCCAATTGGTTTTTAGTGTGCTATTCGTAACTATATTAAAAATTTTCTTGGTCAGTCTGTCTTCGGTCATCCTATGTATATGTCCATAAAATTTTGCCCTTTTTTTCCTTATGTTGTTTGTAATCGTCTCTGTCTGTTTGTACAGTTCTATTGTCGGTCTCTTCGTCCATATTCCCTCTTTCTGAACTGGCCCGTAGATCTTTCTCAAATTTTTTTTCTCTTGTTTTTCTAATTCATTGATTTTTGTTCGTCCCTTGATTGCTGTCGTTTCTGAAGCGTATAAGGCCTCTGGTAAGACTACTGTACGATAGTGTCGTAATTTGGCATTGATGGAAATACTTTTTTTTATTGTAGTGGTTCCATGTAAGTCGGTATGCTTTCTGCAATTTAGCGATCCTGTCTTCATTGGATGCCAAGTTCAGTCCTGTTTTCTGTAAAATCTCTCGTAGATATTTGAAACTTTCCACTTGTGTTATTTTTCCATACTTGGTTTCCAGTGAGTGCTTGTCTGTAGATTTTGTGTCCATGAACTGTGTTTTTTCGTATGAGATTTGTAACCCTGTTTTGGCAGAGATTTCATGTAGCGTCTCTAGAGCTTCTTTGGCTTCTTTTCTGTTATTTGTTATAATCGCTACATCATCGGCAAAGGCCAGACACTTAATGTTGACTGTCCTTTTCTGGTGTTTTGCCATTTTTATGCCTTTGACTCCTTTTTCCCATGTCTTGATTATTTTATCCAAAACTGAGTTGAATAGAATGGGTGATAAACCATCACCTTGTCGCACTCCTGTATTAATTTTGAAGGGTTCCGAGATCTCTCCCATGAATTTAACTTTGGATATTGTATTTGTTAATGTTTCTTGGATTAGTTTTCTGGACTTATTGTCGACCTTCATTTCTTCTAATGTGTTAAAAAGTGTTTCTCTATCTATGGAGTCGTACGCTTTTATGTAGTCGACGAATGTGATTGTTGTGTTCCTGGTTTTTCTCGTTGCTAGTATTGTTCTCGGGCACCAAATCTGCTCACTGCACGATCTTCCCTTCCTGAACCCTCCTTGGTATTCTCCTATCTGTGGATCTATCTGAGGCTCTATCCGTTTTAACAGGGCTTTGGAGAAAATTTTGTATGCGACGGGTAATAGTGAAATCCCTCTATAATTATTAGGGTTCGTTTTGTCTCCCTTCTTGTGGAGGGGGTGTATTAGAGCTGACTTCCATTCTTCTGGTACCTTCCCTGTTTCCCAGATGTTTTCGATGATTTTGTGTATTTTTGGTGTAACATTTTCGTGGTCTAATTTCCATATTTCCGAAATCAATCCGTCTTCTCCAGGCGCTCTATTGTTCTTTAGTGATTTTATTATTTCCACGATTTCTTCAAGTGTTGGAGGTTTGGAATCAATGTTAGGTTCAGGCTTTTCGAACTGTAATCTGTGTGTTGGTTTATCACAGTTAAGCAGTGAGTCAAAATATTGTGCCAGTATCGTACAGTTCTTTTTCGGGTTTGTCTCCAGTGTTCCGTCTTGTCTTTTGAAGCATAAGCTCGGTGATCGATATCCAGTCATATTCTCTCTGAATGTTCTATAGAAGTTTCGTGTGTTATTTTAGGTAAAATCCTCTTCTATCTCCTTGAGTCTGTTGTTATCGTAGTTTCTTTTTTCTCTGCGGATTATTCTCGAGGAGTCTTTTTGTATCTTGTTGAATTCTTCCCATTTTTCTGGTGTTCTATGGCTGTTAAATGTTTTCCAGGCTTGTATTCTATCCTCTATGGCTCTGTCACATGTCACGTTCCACCATCTGTGCTTCCTTTTCCTCGGGGGCTGCCCCATTTTTATCAGTTCTTTCATGTTTTCGGACATGTCCGTCCAGTTGTTACTCTCAATTTTCTTAAGTCCTTGTGTTATTTCTTTCCTGTTTAATTGTAAATACTCTGGGTCTGTTCTGAAAATTCTGGTTGTTCTCTTAGTTTGTCTGTTTGGTATAAACTTAGCCTTGATTTGTAGTAGATGATGATCAGATTCGAAAAAAACTTTTCTCGTTCGTATATTCATAACTTCTCTGGTGTTTTTTGTAGATATCGCAACGTGGTCTATCTGAAATTCTCCGAGGGCGCTGTTTGGAGATTGCCAAGTCCATAGTTTCTTGTAGGGTTTCTGGAATTGTGTTGACATGATTTTGAGGTCAAAATTCCTACAGAAGTTCAAATTCTCTCCATTCTTGTTTGTCCTCTGGTGCGCTGTATGTTTTCCTGTTGTGTCTCTGAATTTTCTTTCGCGGCCTAATTGTGCATTAAAATCACCAAGCAATAATTTTACATGTTTGTGGGGATTTTGTTGGTGATTTCTTCTAAGTCTTCCCAGAATTCTTCTATCATCTGTGGATTTTTTTTATTGTAGTTACTTGTGGGGGCATGAGCATTGATTATTGTATACGCTTTGTTACCAGAACGTATCGTAAGTGTGGAAATTTTTTCAGATTTTGAGGTGAAATCTATTACAAAGTCCAATATTGAGTTGTGGACTACAAAACCTGTTCCGAAGAGTTTGAGATTTTTTCCTGGAATAGTTATGGCTGGTTTCCCCTTGTATATTCTGTAACTTCCCGAATCGAAGTGATTCTCATCTGAGAATCTCGTTTCCTGTATAGCCAGTATTCTGATATTGAATGTGTCCATGATGTTTGTTAGTTGTTTCACTTTACCTAGTTTCAGGAGTGTGTTTACGTTGAGTGTTCCCATGTAAAATATTCTCTTAGTTTTGAGGGTTTTTGAGAAGCAATTCTCCTCTTCATGACATACCTGATCCCCTGGAATCCGATGATCAGGTACAATACCCAGTTTTATTGACTGGGGCCCAGGGTAGTGTGTTCGTTCACGTCGTTCTGTCATGATTATTGATTTATGTTCAAGTTGTGGTGGTGAAACCCCAAGGGATCTCACAGAATTACGACTGGAGTTTTGAATTCCAGAAGATTGGATCACAGCCGAGCTCACAGAGCTAACAGACGCCGACCAGAGTACCGGTGGCTACCACACAGACGTGTCTGGATTTAAAATTTTCACCTAGTAACCCTAGGCAGGGGCCCTCACAGGGTGCTACCATCCGGAGCCAGATGGACCCAGGTTTTTTAACGAGGTGTTACTCCTCCCCCTCCTCCTTCCTCAACACTTGCGTGATGAGGCCCCGGGCTTGGGACCGGCACTGGCGGAGTTATTATTATTATTATTATTATTATTATTATTATTATTATTATTGTTATTATTATTATCCTAGCCTCAACCTGATCACATTCTCCAAACTTGCCTTTGATTTTAATTCTCTGTCAATAAACATTTACCGATCAATTGTCATCAGTGTATTATAACAACAGAACATTGGGTGGAGTTTTTATGTACCATTGATCATTAATGGCCTGTCCGATTGCTTGAGCATCATAACAAGGTGTTGTGTACTTTGGTGGGCCCAACGCATGTGTTGTTGGTAACAAAGTGAAGAGTGGTCGACAAGTTGGCACGCCCTTCTCTTCGTGTCTTGTGACTTAGGAACCCCTACATAGAGGTGGACGTGATTTGACATGCCCCAACACGAGCTAGGAAGAGCATGTGTTAGTATTATCCTAGCAGCATGAGCTCATTTTGAAGAATATTTTGGTTCACATTCTGTGGAGAAGGGCTACGTATTGAGTCTTCGAGGCAAAGTCCTAAGTTCAAATTTAATCTTGCACTCCTTACTTGAATTTAAAAAACCTGATACACACACTAATACAGTCATCACAATTAACACCGGTTATCAGACAGATTCTACACACATCCAAAGGACACGGGGCTACATGACCGCGTTGTCGCAGCCCCTAAACTAAGGAACCAACCAACCACCATCATATTTGTTGTTGTAGCCCATTTTAATGGCTGCGTCATCTTGGGTATGTGTGTGTGTGGAATTTGTGTGATAACCTGTGTTATTGTGATCGCTGTACTAGTGTGTGTATATGTGAATTGGGGACAGGCTTTGAAAGGAGTCAGCCATGGCCTTACGTTAGGAACGGCCTCAGCATTTGCTTGGAGTAGAAGTGGGGAAACCACGGAATACAACTTACAGGATGGCTCAGTTTTACCTCACGAGGCTGAGTGTACCTCTCACACCAGAATTTAAATGTCTCAACAGAGCCGGGAATCAAACCCGGACCTCCGGAGTGACAGCCAAGAATGCTATCCGCTACACCACGAGGTAGTTAAGTCGGGTTTTGTCGAATGGAAGGAGTTCAAAGTCAAAGCAACAAACCTAATGAGGGGGCGCGGTGGCGCAGCGGTCAAGCTGTTGGTCTCTCACCAAGGTGGACTGGGTTTGATTCCTGGTCAATGAATGTGTGATTTTCGAAATGAAATTCCATGTCCTGTGGTTTGGATTCCACGTAAAAAAAAGGGGCCCCGTGGCTCATAATCGCATGATTCGCGGTCAAGTAAAACTACAATCTTCCTTCTTTTAAACTTAATAATGAGTTCCACCTCACAATTGAGTCCAGCCCCGTGGCTAGTCTTTAGCCCGAGGGGTTCCGGATTTGATTCCCGGTCAGGCAGTGGATATTTTAATCTCCAGTGGGTAATTCCCCTAAGCTCGGGGACTCGGTTCTTGTGACATCTTCATAGAAAACAGGAAATACAGACAGTAACGTAGACTATACAGAAAAAGTAAGAAGGAAGGGTAAACAGCTAGTAAGGTATATATTGAGAGCTGTTCTAACGTACGTACTGCAATATCGCAAGGGTATTGAAAAATCCACAGCCTGCTTCCAGTCTTCGACCGGGTCAGGAATGGAATGAATGAAGCCCCCATCTAGCAGCGAGGATCTGGACTGTGCCGGCTGCCGAGGCTTGACGCACTCCTCTGGGGCAATGATTAAATGAATGACAGATGAAATGATAGTGGAGAGTGTTGCTGGAAAGAAATTTTGACAGGGATAACCGGAGTACCCGGAGAAAAACCTGTCTGCCTCCGTTTTGTCCAGCGCAGATCTCACATGGAGTGACCGGGATTTGAACTACGGACCCAGCGGTGAGAGGCCGGCGTGCTGCCGCCTAAGCCACGGAGGCTTTCCGCAAGGGTATTGAGATAATAATGTTACTGAACTGAATTTCAATGGAGAACGTCTGGCGCCGTTTTTAAATGAAAGACAATACCTTTCTCAGTATATATGTTACGTTTTATAACTAAATTCAGCGTTTAGGCAGAGATATTCTGTAGCGTATTACGTGAGACCATGCGCCTATCTGTCAATGGAGTGTTTGATATTCAAAGCTGTTTACTAGAAAGTTTTTTTTTGTTGGAATAACACAATATCTCGTGAACTATGTGATGCAACTGGATGAAACTCGGCAGATACATTCCAACCTAAGATCCCTAGAGGATGAACCTCATTCATGAAATTATCTAAAAAAACAAGATGTTCAGTAAAGAACATATAGCCTACTTTCTCCTAAATGCATGGGTATTGTTATAACTCTTTGTCCTTTTCAAGGGGTATGATTGAATGTTGGTTGTAGGAGCTTGTTGAAATACAACGTGCTATAGGGATATTAAACATGAATATGAGGTGCCCTTTGCTAGTGCTACCTCTGTACCAAATTTCGTTCAATTCGATTTCACCGTGTTTGAATTGATAGGGGGAATCGATTTGCACACATACTTGGCCACCATCTGCAAACTATTGGGCTGATGTTCTTGCAGTTTGGTCAGAATATGTTTCCCACATAAAGATATGGTGTTGCAAAATTAGGTAGAGACTAGATTATTAGGTTGGTCGTAATTACATTTTAGCTTTTAACATTTGGGTGGCCGCGATTACGTTTCCATCAAGATAGCGGTGATATAAAACATGACACTGAGGTGCCCTTTGCTAGTGCTACCTCTATACCAAGTTTCGTTCCATTTGGTTTCAGCGTGTTTGAATTAATAGGGGGAATCGATTCTGACACAAAGATGGCCGCCATCCGCAAACTATTAGGCGAATGACCTATTAGATTGGTCAAAGGATGCTCCCTCCATAAAGGTATGTAGTTGCAAAATTTGGTAGAGATCGGATGATTAGGTTAATCGTAATTTGATTTAAGCTTTGAACATTCGTGTGGCCGCCATTACGTTTCAGTCAAGATGGCGGCGATATAAAACATGACACTGAGGTGCCCTTTGCTAGTACTACCTCTGTACCAAATTTCGTTCCATTCGGTTCCACCGTGTTCGAATTAATAGGGGGAATCAATTTTGACATAAAGATGGCCTCCATCCGCAAACTATTAGGTGAATGACCTATTAGATTGGTCAAAGGATGCTCCCTCCATAAAGGTATGTAGTTGCAAAATTTGGTAGAGATCGGATGATTAGGTTAATCGTAATTTGATTTAAGCTTTGAACATTCGTGTGGCGGCCATTACGTTTCAGTCAAGATGGCGGCGATATAAAACATGACACTGAGGTGCCCTTTGCTAGTGCTACCTCTGTACCAAATTTCGTTCCATTCGGTTCCACCGTGTTCGAATTAATAGGGGGAATCAATTTTGACATAAAGATGGCCGCCATCCGCAAACTATCAGGTGAATGACCTATTAGATTGGTCAAAGGATGCTCCCTCCATAAAGGTATGTAGTTGCAAAATTTGGTAGAGATCGGATGATTAGATTAATCATAATTTGATTTAAGCTTTGAACATTTGTGTGGCCGCCATTACGTTTCCGTCAAGATGGCGGCGATATAAAACATGACACTGAGGTGCCTTTTGTTAGTACTACCTCTGTACCAAATTTCGTTCCATTCGGTTGCACCGTGTTCGAATTAATAGGGGGAATCGATTTTCACACAAAGATGGCCGCCATCCGCAAACTATTACGCTGATGACCGATTGGTTTGGTCAAAGGATGCTCCCCCCATAAAGGTATGTTGTTGCAAAATTTGGTAGAGATCGGATGATTAGATTAATCATAATTTGATTTAAGCTTTGAACATTTGTGTGGCCGCCATTACGTTTCCGTCAAGATGGCGGCGATATAAAACATGACACTGAGGTGCCTTTTGTTAGTACTACCTCTGTACCAAATTTCGTTCCATTCGGTTGCACCGTGTTCGAATTAATAGGGGGAATCGATTTTCACACAAAGATGGCCGCCATCCGCAAACTATTAAGCTGATGACCTATTGGTTTGGTCAAAGGATGCTCCCCCCATAAAGGTATGTTGTTGCAAAATTTGGTAGAGATCGGATGATTAGGTTAATCGTAATTTGATTTAAGCTTTGAACATTTGTGTGGCCGCCATTACGTTTCCGTCAAGATGGCGGCGATATAAAACATGACACTGAGGTGCCTTTTGTTAGTACTACCTCTGTACCAAATTTCGTTCCATTCGGTTGCACCGTGTTCGAATTAATAGGGGGAATCGATTTTCACACAAAGATGGCCGCCATCCGCAAACTATTACGCTGATGACCTATTGGTTTGGTCAAAGGATGCTCCCCCCATAAAGGTATGTCGTTGCAAAATTTGGTAGAGATCGGATGATTAGTTTAGTCGTAATTTGATTTAAGCTTTGAACATTTGTGTGGCCGCCATTACGTTTCCGTCAAGATGGCGGCGATATAAAACATGACACTGAGGTGTCCTTTGCTAGAGCTACCTTTGTACCAAATTTCGTTCAATTCGCATTCACCGTGTTCGAATTGATAGGGGGGGACAGACATTCAGAGTACACACACTCACACACACACAGACACACAGACACACACACACAGACTCACACACACACATACACACACACAGACAGACACACTTTTTTCGCCCTGTGTTGATCTCATAAGTCTACTTTCATTTTTTGCAAAACTCGAAAGTAGGCTAAAATCCAACATGGCGGCCAACTAAAATATTTAGACGGTTCTCAATATCTACGAATCTATCACAACCTTCAAACTGAAATTTAGTATATTGATAGAGGCAATTGGCATAAGTAGGATATATATAACAAGATGTTCAGTAAAGAATATATAGCCTACTTTCTCCTAAATGCATGGGTATTGTTATAACTCATTTGTCCTTTTCAAGGAGTATGATTGAATGTTGGTTGTAGTAGCTTGTTGAAATACAACGTGCTATAGGGATATTAAACATGAATATGAGGTGCCCTTTGCTAGTGCTACCTCTGTACCAAATGTCGTTCAATTCGGTTTCACCGTGTTTGAATTGATAGGGGGAATCGATTTGCACACATACTTGGCCACCATCTGCAAACTATTGGGCTGATGTTCTTGCTGTTTGGTCTGAATATGTTTCCCACATAAAGATATGGTGTTGCAAAATTTGGTAGAGACTAGATTATTAGGTTGGTCGTAATTACATTTTAGCTTTGAACATTTGGGTGGCCGCTATTACGTTTCTGTCAAGACGGCGGTGATATAAAACATGACCCTGAGGTGCCCTTTGCTAGTGCTACCTCTGTACCAAATTTCATTCCATTCGGTTTCACCGTGTTCGAATTAATAGGGGTAATCGATTTTGACACAAAGATGGCCGCCATCCGCAAACTATTAGGCTAATGACCTATTAGATTTGTCAAAGGATGCCCCCTTCATAAAGGTATGTTGTTGCAAAATTTGGTAGAGATTGGATGATTAGGTTAGTCGTAATTTGATTTAAGCTTTGAACATTTGGGTGGCCGCCATTACGTTTCCATCAAGATGGCGGCGATATAAAACATGACACTGGTGTGCCCTTTGCTAGTGCTACCTCTGCACCAAATTTCATTCCATTCGGTTTCACCGTGTTCGAATTAATAGGGGTAATCTATTTTGACACAAATATGGCCGCCATCCGCAAACTATTAGGCTAATGACCTATTAGATTTGCCAAAGGATGCTCCCCCTATAAAGGTATGTTGTTGCAAAATTTGGTAGAGATCGGATGATTAGGTTAATCGTAATTTGATTTAAGCTTTGAACATTTGTGAGGCCGCCATTACGTTTGCGTCAAGATGGCGGCGATATAAAACATGACACTGAGGTGCCTTTTGTTAGTACTACCTCTGTACCAAATTTCGTTCCATTCGGTTGCACCGTGTTCGAATTAATAGGGGGAATCGATTTTCACACAAAGATGGCCGCCATCCGCAAACTATTACGCTGATGACTTATTAGTTTGGTCAAAGGATGCTCCCCCCATAAAGGTATGTTGTTGCAAAATTTGGTAGATATCGGATGATTAGGTTAGTCGTAATTTGATTTAAGCTTTGAACATTTGTGTGGCCGCCATTACGTTTCCGTCAAGATGGCGGCGATATAAAACATGACACTGAGGTGTCCTTTGCTAGTGTTACCTTTGTACCAAATTTTGTTCAATTCGCATTCACCGTGTTCGAATTGATAGGGGGGGACAGACATTCAGAGTACACACACTCACACACACACACACACACAGACACACACACACACAGACTCACACACACACATACACACACACAGACAGACACACTTTTTTTCGCCATGTGTTGATCTCATAAGTCTACTTTCATTTTTTGCAAAAATCGAAAGTAGGCTAAAAACATTCCATTCAGACTGGCATTTCTTTTTAAATCGTGTTTTTTGTGATTCACGGAATTTTAAAAATCACGAATATGATCCATTCAATTAATCACGAAATACTTTATAAATTAAATTATATGAAATCTCTATGAATTTACTATAGCCTACTGTACATACATTAGTGGCCATAATTCTGGAAACTTTGTAGGAAATATATTAATTTTCATTTAAGTACACAAGTCACTTTCGCCCAGTCATCATTAATCCAAGATTTATGATTTTTATCCCGGTTCACGCAATTATCACGTTGCCTTTTTTTTTTTTTTTTTTTTTTTTTTGAAATGGCTTTTATCGGGATGATCTTGCTTTTAGGCCATTTTCGAACAATTTTCTTATAACGCTTATTGCAGAAACGTGAACTACCAGGATACATACATAGAACGACAAATTTAAATACTGCGCTGCTGATATTCCCGCCAGGAGTCAACAATATACTAAATATATTCAAGAGCACTAACATATCAACAAATTCAAAAATGATATGCATGTCAGTGGACCAATACGCATTCCCTCTTTTCCTATTGCAATTGTTTGTAAATATAAAGGACTAAGGGCCAAATTAACATTATATCGATCGCATTTAGCTTTACAGTTACTAATGGAGTTTTATATTCTGTTTACCTGGTAAGAAACACAGTGTAAATACAAATCGTATCCAAAATTCTGGCCACCAGGGAATGTCAGTTTTTATAACTCTAAGTTACATATTAGTGAAGCTACGATATGATTCGTAACTATGCGAAAATTCCCACTGACGGTGTATGGGCACCCTTAAGTGTGAGTTGTTTATAGGTAAAAAGAGTTTCAGTCAGTTTTCATTGTACTATCTTTCACCTCCACCTGTGAGAGTTCTGTGAGCTATGATCTGCCGTCTCGTCTGTCTCCCAAGATCCTGTCTGTGAATGAATCGGCAGTTCTGGTGCAGCAAAGTGAAGAGGCGGGTCCACAGATAATGTGAACACCAAACAATCACTATGATTCATATGATTCTTGAAGAAAACACGTGCACGTCGTGAATCATTCATTGTCTCGTTCAGGAATTAACATAAGATCCACTTGAACAAACCCACGGTGACGACAGCTGTACACACTGTTTAACTCATAACCTCACTACTTTGGAGGCCTCACCTCAACTGATTAAGATCGAAATGACAGTCACCAATATTTTTAGCCTACTTTTCACATTTTGCAAAAATGAGGAAAAGTAGACTTATGAGATTGATCCGGGAAAATTTGTGTATGTCTGTCTGTCTGTCTGGCTGGCTGTGTGTCTGTCCCCCCCTATCAACTCCTAAACGGCTGCAGCAATCAAAACCAAATTTAGTATGAGTAAAGATGTGCACCGGAATAGCTCACGTCCATATTTGAAAATGATGTCAGTGCTACCAACTGCTGAAAAAACGCACTAGAAATTTGAGCTCTATGTTGGTTATCCTGCAAGGTATGCATGGGAGCTATTCCAAAATTGGCACACATGTAGATAATACTATTTCAGTTTAATTTCCAGGAGGCCAACTATGACAGTGTTGCCAAAATAATTTTAAGCCTTCTGATAAGTCCAATGTTTAAATGCATATAACTTCTACACTATCAACTGGATTTCAACCAAATTTTGTATGTAATATCTGTACATAAACGGATATGACTGAGCGTATTCTTAAGAGCCACCAGGGCTGCCAACTGTAAATAATTGCTCTCTCTATTTTTTTTGTATCCAAATACCAATATAACAGAAAGTATGCAAGCCAACAGCTTTAAACTATGCACACGTATATTCTGACATTTAAGATTAATTTGGAGTTACTTATATACGTCAGTTCTACCATCATGATTATAAGCCTGCTGATAGTACCAATTTTTAAATACATGTAACTTCTATACTATCAGTTGGATTTCAACCAAATTTCGTATGTGCTATGTGTACCATAACAGATATGACTATAAGTATTGTTAAGAGCAATCAGGGCTGCCAACTGTTAATAAATGCTGTCTATATTCTTTTTACCCTAATATCAATATATCAGAATGTATGCAAGCCAACAGCTCTATACTTGGCACTCGTATAGCACCTGACATTTTTGATTAATTTGGAGTAATTAATACAAGGCAGTGCTGCCAACATGATTCTATGCCTGCTGATAAGTCCAATTTTAAAATACATGTAACTTCTATACTAACAAATGGATTTCATCCAAAATTGGCACAACAAGATATCACAATGTTTCAGATTATTTCTGACCAGCACACGCATGGTATTGTTGGCAACATGGTTTTACGCGTGCTGATAGTTCCAGTGTCTAACTGCATGTAACGTCCATTGGACTTCAACCAAATTTTGTATTCTGTACCTAAAGAGGTGGAACTAAGAATATATTCAGTCACCAGGGCTGCCAACTGTAGTGCTCTATTAGGCTACATTATACCAGGTATATTTTGAACTAATTAGATATTTCGATATTACCAACTTAATTTCGTCGTTATTCTAGATAGGTTCATATACTGTAGAATAATCATTGGCATGAAAAGTAGGCTGTATAGTTCTTCACGGAACTTCTTGTTATGAATCGTCATGACGCATTGATTAAGGCTACCATATTAATTGATTTCTTTATGTAATTCTATATCAAAATTGTATTGTGTTGACAAAGTGTCCAATTGCATTAGTCCGTTTACAGTAGTTGCAGTATCACTATTTTATCAAATTACTATTCTTCTTGATTTGTTAAACCCAACTTTGGGGTACATTAAATCAATCATTTTTTAATGCTTTGAGCTTTCCTTTTGGCCCAGTATTGCCTCATCCTTTGAGATCTTGCTTCCCTTTCTTCGGCAGAGATGTGCATCGTACGCTTTTGTTTGATTTTAACTTGGAACCGTTGTTTCTTTTCTTTGATGATGGTTTTGACTGTTTTGTCCATGAGCATGGTGTCTGTAATTCGGAGTTCTACGAGGTCTTTCTTAGTTTCCTTAAACCAAAGAGGTTTTGTTTCATTATTACGAAAGTATTCGAAGATCGTTTTGGTTAGTCTATTTGAATTCATTCGGAGGATGTGCCCGTTTTTTGTATTGTGTCCGAGAGTTTTTCAGTCTTTTGGTAAAGAGTTTCGTTCCTGATATGGATTAATTTGTTGTTATGGAATTTGGGACCTAATATTTTGCGTAATCTCTTTCTTTTCTGACCACCAGCCTTTCGGCGGTCCCTGGGTGGTGAGAGACAATGTTTCGGCTGCATATAAGGCTTCTGGTTTAATTAGTATGTTATAATGTTTTATCTTGGTATTCCAGGAGAGAGACTTCTTGTTATAAGTATACTTCGTAATTTGAAAGGCTAAATCAACTTTATTTCTCCTAGATTCCATTGCCTATTTCTCTAGCGCATTCCAGCTGATCCATTCTCCTAGATATTTGAATTCTTTGGCGATGTATATGTATTGTTTGCCCACTTGAAGCTTTTTTGGTAGCTTTTTATGTTCGTCATTATTTTGGTCTTTTCAACTGAGTTTTGAGACCCATTTTTAACGCTTGCCTCTGGTATTCGAGGATCTGTTCCCTGGCTTCTTCCCATGTCTTTGGTAGTAAGGCCATGTCATCAGCAAAAGCTAAACAATTGACCTTAAAGCCTTTGTTTTTAATTCCTATTCTGATTCCACTTATTGATTTATTTTTGCATAGTTAGGCTGACTACCTAACAGACCAGATGCCCACCTAAAGAGCGCGATTGAACCTACCAAGCTGATGCTTTATAATATTGTCCTCCCAACATTTCTTAACGTAATGGCTCTTTATGCGCTCCTTCGTCTATACCTCATCCACTGAATCTGTAAAGTAGGAGTAAGTGACAAGAAAATCCAATGGGTGGAGCTTGGCAGCCCAGCTATTGCAAGAGTCGCTTGAAGCCAAGGTCTCGCCACCCTCCTGCGCTAATTATTCAGTGGCATCGCGCCTCATTGGCCAGTCAGCCGAGCCACTCCTATGCGCAGACTACGTGTCTTAACACTGGCACTTCGCAGATTGCTTGAACGGAGTATGGGTTCTTTAGGATTTAATATTTGGGTAGTCTGAAATTGTTGACGGCTTCGATGGCGTAGTCAGTAGCATGCTGAACTGCTGTGACCAAGTTCACGGGTTCAAACCCTGATGAAGTCGTCGGATTTTTAAGAGCGTTAAATTCCCTCAGTATACCTTCTTTCAGAGGGAAAGCCGGTGGGACATTTCATTGATGTATGGCATGTAATAGAATCTACCATTACAATAATTGGTAACGTGTAGCTAAATTTGTAGGTTATTCGGTTACAATCGCTCTTTCAAGTTCCAACTTTGGCCGCTAGGTGTCAGTGAAAGTGGCATCTCTGGTAGCCAAAGTTGGAACTATTTAAAATTGAACGCCTACGGGCGTTCAATTAAAATACCCTGCTATGGTGATTGGCTGAAATTCTTCTTCTTCTGCTTCTTTCCCTTTGTACCGTTAGGTGTCGGGACGTTTCAGACATTTATTAAAGTTTCTTCTGTCGTGTGCCATTCTCTGAACATCACCCAAGGTCTTCCCTCGCTTCCTGATCAGTCCCAAGATATACTCCTCCCATTCAATCCGTGGCTTTCCTCGTGCTCTTCTTCCTGTAGGTCTGGCTCGCAACACTTGCTTCGCTTTCCTTTCATCTTCCATTCTTTCTAGTTGACCAATCCAGCCCAATCCTGTCCTCTCAATGACATCCATTATTGGCTCCTGCTGAAGCTTATCTCTCACTGTGGTATTTCTAATATGGTCTCGTCGAGTTTTCCCGGCAACTTTCCGCAAGTATCTCATCTCAGCGGCGACCAAACGACTCTCCGGTTTTTTTATGCACTGTCCAACTCTCTACACCATACAGGAGGGTTGGCAGGTATACAGCATGATATACCCGGATGTTTGTGTTTCGGGTCATTTCCTTCTTCCCTATGATTGGGTTGTTTATATCAAAGTAAACTTGATTAGCTTTTCTAATTCGGTTGTTTATTTCGGCTGCAATACAAATATATTAAGTTAGCAAGTAGGTCCGTGAAGAACTATACAGCCTATTTTTAGCCTACTTTCGATTTTTGCAAAAAATGAAAGTAGACTTATGAGATCAACACAGGGCGAAAAAAGTGTGTCTGTCTGTGTGTGTGTATGTGTGAGTGTGAGTCTGTGTGTGTGTGTATGTGTGTGTGTGTGTCTGTGTGTGTGTGAGTGTGTGCACTCTGAATGTCTGCCCCCCCCCTATCAATTCGAACACGGTGAATGCGAATTGAACGAAATTTGGTACAAAGGTAGCACTAGCAAAGGACACCTCAGTGTCATGTTTTATATCGCCGCCAACTTGACGGAAACGTAATGGCGGCCACACAAATGTTCAAAGCTTAAATCAAATTACGACTAACCTAATCATCCGATCTCTACCAAATTTTGCAACAACATACCTTTGTGGGGGGAGCATCCTTTGACCAAACCAATAGGTAATCAGCGTAATAGTTTGCGGATGGCGGCCATCTTTGTGTGAAAATCGATTCCCCCTATTACTTCGAACACGGTGCAACCGAATGGAACGAAATTTGGTACAGAGGTAGTACGAACAAATGGCACCTCAGTGTCATGTTTTATATCGCCGCCATCTTGACGGAAACGTAATGGCGGCCACACAAATCTTCAAAGCTTAAATCAAATTACGATTAACCTAACCATCCGATCTCTACCAAATTTTGCAACAACATACCTTTATAGAGGAAGCATTCTTTGACCAAATGACTAGGTCATTAGCCTAATAGTTTGTGGATGGCGGCCATCTTTGTGTGAAAATCAATTCCCTCTATTAATTCAAACACGGTGAAACCGAATGGAACGAAATTTGGTACAGAGGTAGCACTAGCAAAGGGCACCTCAGTGTCATGTTTTATATCACCGCCATCTTGACAGAAACGTAATGGCGGCCACACAAATGTTCAAAGCTTAAGTTAAATTACGACTAACATAACCATCCGATCTCTACCAAACTTTGCAACAACATTCCTTTATGGAGGGAGCATCCTTTGACCAATCTAATAGGTTATTAGCCTAATAGTTTGCGGGTGGTGGCCATCTTTATGTCAAAATTGATTCCCCCTATTAATTCGAACACGGTGGAACCGAATGGAACGAAATTTGGTACAGAGGTAGTACGAACAAAAGGCACCTCAATGTCATGTTTTATATCGCCGCCATCTTGACGGAAACGTAATGGCGGCCACACAAATGTTCAAAGCTTAAATCAAATTACGATTAACCTAACCATCCGATCTCTACCAAATTTTGCAACAACATACCTTTATAGAGGAAGCATCCTTTGACCAAATGACTAGGTCATTAGCCTAATAGTTTGCGGATGGCGGCCATCTTTGTGTGAAAATCAATTCCCTCTATTAATTCAAACACGGTGAAACCGAATGGAACGAAATTTGGTACAGAGGTAGCACTAGCAAAGGGCACCTCAGTGTCATGTTTTATATCGCCGCCATTTTGACAGAAACGTAATGGCGGCCACACAAATGTTCAAAGCTTAAGTTAAATTACGACTAACATAACCATCCGATCTCTACCAAACTTTGCAACAACATTCCTTTATGGAGGGAGCATCCTTTGACCAATCGAATAGGTTATTAGCCTAATAGTTTGCGGGTGGTGGCCATCTTTATGTCAAAATTGATTCCCCCTATTAATTCGAAGACGGTGGAACCGAATGGAACGAAATTTGGTACAGAGGTAGTACGAACAAAAGGCACCTCATTGTCATGTTTTATATCGCCGCCATCTTGACGGAAACGTAATGGCGGCCACACAAATGTTCAAAGCTTAAATCAAATTACGATTAACCTAACCATCCGATCTCTACCAAATTTTGCAACAACATACCTTTATAGAGGAAGCATCCTTTGACCAAATGACTAGGTCATTAGCCTAATAGTTTGCGGATGGCGGCCATCTTTGTGTGAAAATCAATTCCCTCTATTAATTCAAACACGGTGAAACCGAATGGAACGAAATTTGGTACAGAGGTAGAACTAGCAAAGGGCACCTCAGTGTCATGTTTTATATCGCCGCCATCGTGACAGAAACGTAATGGCGGCCACACAAATGTTCAAAGCTTAAGTTAAATTACGACTAACATAACCATCCGATCTCTACCAAACTTTGCAACAACATTCCTTTATGGAGGGAGCATCCTTTGACCAATCTAATAGGTTATTAGCCTAATAGTTTGCGGGTGGTGGCCATCTTTATGTCAAAATTGATTCCCCCTATTAATTCGAACACGGTGGAACCGAATGGAACGAAATTTGGTACAGAGGTAGCACTAGCAAAGGGCACCTCAGTGTCATGTTTTATATCGCCGCCATCTTGACTGAAACGTAATGGCGGCCACACGAATGTTCAAAGCTTAAATCAGATTACGATTAACCTAATCATCCGATCTCTACCAAATTTTGCAACTACATACCTTTATGGAGGGAGCATCCTTTGACCAATCTAATAGGTCATTCGCCTAATAGTTTGCGGATGGTGGCCATCTTTGTGTGAAAATCGATTCCCCCTATTAATTCAAACACGGTGAAACCGAATGGAACGAAATTTGGTACAGAGATAGCACTAGCAAAGGGCATCTCAGTGTCATGATTTATATCGCCGCCAAATTGACGGAAACGTAATGGCGGTCACACAAATATTCAAAGCTTAAATCAAATTACGATTAGCCTAATCATCAGATCTCTAGCAAATCTAGCAACAACATACCTTTATGGAAGGAGCATCCTTTGACCAAACTAATAGGTCATCAGCCTAATATTTTGCGGATGGCGGCCATCTTTGTGTGAAAATCGATTCTCCTTATCAATTCGAACACGGTGAAACCGAATGGAACGAAATTTGGTACAGAGTTAGCACTAGCAAAGGGCACCTCAGTGTCATGTTTTATATCACCGCTATGTTGACGGAAACGTAATCGCGGCCACCCAAATGTTAAAAGCTAAAATGTAATTACGACCAACCTAATAATCTAGTCTCTACCAAATTTTGCAACACCATATCTTTATGTGGGAAACATATTCAGACCAAGCTGCAAGAACATCAGCCCAATAGTTTGCAGATGGTGGCCAAGTATGTGTGCAAATCGATTCCCCCTATCAATTCAAACACGGTGAAACCGAATTGAACGAAATTTGGTACAGAGGTAGCACTAGCAAAGGGCACCTCATATTCATGTTTAATATCCCTATAGCACGTTGTATTTCAACAAGCTACTACAACCAACATTCAATCATACTCGTTGAAAAGGACAAAGAGTTATAACAATACCCATGCATTTAGGAGAAAGTAGGCTATATATTCTTTACTGAACATCTTGTTATATATATCCTACTTATGCCAATTGCCTCTATCAATATACTAAATTTCAGTTTGAAGGTTGTGATAGATTCGTAGATATTGAGAACCGTCTAAATATTTTAGTTGGCCGCCATGTTGGATTTTAGCCTACTTTCGAGTTTTGCAAAAAATGAAAGTAGACTTATGAGATCAACACAGGGCGAAAAAAGTGTGTCTGTCTGTGTGTGTGTATGTGTGTGTGTGAGTCTGTATGTGTGTGTGTGTGTATGTGTGTGTGTGAGTCTGTGTGTGTGAGTCTGTGTGTGTGTGTCTGTGTGTGTGTGTGAGTGTACTCTGAATGTCTGTCCCCCCCTATCGATTCGAACACAGTGAATGCGAATTGAACGAAATTTGATACAAAGGTAGCACTAGCAAAGGACACCTCAGTGTCATGTTTTATATCGCCGCCATCTTGACGGAAACGTAATGGCGGCCACACAAATGTTCAAAGCTTAAATCAAATTACGACAAACCTAATCATCCGATCTCTACCAAATTTTGCAACAACATACCTTCATGGGGGGAGCATTCTTTGACCAAACCAATAGGTCATCCGCGTAATAGTTTGCGGATGGCGGCCATCTTTGTGTGAAAATCGATTCCCCCTATTAATTCGAACACGGTGCAACCGAATGGAACGAAATTTGGTACGGAGGTAGTACTAACAAAAGGCACCTCAGTGTCATGTTTTATATCGCCACCATCTTGACGGAAACGTAATGGCGGCCACACAAATGTTCAAAGCTTAAATCAAATTACGATTAAAATAATCATCCGATCTCTACCAAATTTTGCAACTACATACCTTTATGGAGGGAGCATCTTTGACCAATCTAATAGGTCATTCGCCTAATAGTTTGCGGTTGGCGGCCATCTTTGTGTCAGAATCGATTCCCCCTATTAATTCAAACACGGTCAAACCGAATTGAACGAAATTTGGTACAGAGGTAGCTTTAGCAAAGGGCACCTCATATTCATGTTTAATATCCCTATAGCACGTTGTATTTCAACAAGCTACTACAACCAACATTCAATCATACTCCTTGAAAAGGACAAAGAGTTATAACAATACCCATGCATTTAGGAGAAAGTAGGCTATATTTTCTATACTGAACATCTTGTTTATTTATGTACTCTTACATGAAGATTATTGTGTACGTGTGGTAGCCTATTCAAACGTCAATCGCATGATTAGGACACATGAAGTAAAAACGAGATTTTAAAATTGCGCACAGCTGCCATCTTGTGGTTATGAAAACAATTGAAATAAACTAGATGCCAGTGGATTAGCATTTGTATAAGCATTTACTGGACAAAGTTCCACTGCACTCGGATGGTTATATCGTGAGGAACGTCCACTTAAATATGTGTACTTCGCGTCGCCGCCATGTTGGATTGTCGCTCACCAGGTTATTGAAAGTTCAATAGATGAACTTATGTTAATAGCCTCTATGAACATTAAAAATCAGTTCGATTAATGTAAATGATTCGTATATACTGAAAACCGTCTAAATATTTCTGATGGACACCATTTTGGATTGTATAGGCCATATAGTTATGTACCATAAAGAACAATTATTGCGTAGCTTCATTATTAAAATGTTCACTTCGGTCGCTTGATTACGACACAAGAAACAAAAACTTCATTTTGAAATTTCGCACAGCTGCCATCTTGTGGTTATGAAAACAATTGAAATAAATTAGATGCCAGTGGATTAACATTTGTATAAGCATTTAACGTTCAAAGTTTCACTGCACTCGGATGATTAAATCGCGAGAAACGTCCATTTAAATATGTATACTTCGCGTCGCCGCCATGTTGGATTTGTGCTCACCAGGTTACTGAAAGACCAATAGGTGAACTTATGTTCATAGCCTCTATATGAACATTAAAAAATTCAGTTTGATTGCTGTAAAAGATTCGTAGATATTGAGTATCGTCTAAATATTTCGGATGCTCGCCATTTTAGAATGTTATATGTAACGGCCATAGAGTTATGTACCATTAAGGGAAAATAATTGCGTAGCTTTATTATTCAAACTTTCACTTAGATTGCATGATTACCACATAAGAAATAAAAACTTAATTTTAAAATTTTGTACAGCCGCCATCTTGAGGTTATGTAAACAATTGAACTAAATTAGATGGCAGTGCATTACAATATGTATAATCATTTACTGTACCACATTTCACTGCGCTCAGAGAGTTAAATCACGAGAAATGTCTATTAAAATATTTCAAATTCGCTTGGCCGCCATGTTCGTTTTGTACTTTACAGGTGTTTGAATGTTACATAGATAAACTTGTACCAGTGCCCTTTATCATCGTACAAAATTTCAGGTGATATCTGAAATAGTTTCGGAGATATAGAATGCTGGTGAAATATTTCGCAACGCCGCCATTTTGAGGTTACGTAAACAATTGAACTAAATCAGATGCCAGTGCATTACAATGTGTATAAACATTTGCTGTACCAAGTTTCATTACGTCTGGATGGTTAAATCGCGAGAAAAGTCTATTTAAATGTCTCATTTGCGCTTGGCCGCCATGTTGGTTTTGTAGTTACCAGGTGTTGGAAAGTCTCATAGGTGAACTTCTAGTAGTGCCCTTTATCGCCGAACACAATTTCAGGGTGATATCGGTAATAGTTCCGGAGATATTGAATGCTAGTGAAATATTTCGCACAGCAGCCATGTTAGATTGGTGAGATACAATAAAATTTGAAGGGCACGGTCGGGGTTGGCCAGAATGGTGCTATGATCCTACCGAGATTCATTGAAATCGGTCCAGCCGTTTAGAAGTTATTAGGGGACACACACACACGAATAAAAGGGGATTTCATAAGCCTATTTTTTCATAAAATGAAAATAGGCCAAAATTTGATGATTGTCAGCTAGTTCTCTGAATTTAGATCTGTTGAGTGCCATATCACTTGAATTATTATTATTATTGTTATTATTTTAAGTTATATTAATTCGGGTGATAGTTTTGTCTGACTACGGAATTCTGATGCTTGGTTTAATTCTCGTTTTATAGTAAGTTGTATTTCAACTTGTACAGCATATAATTAATATGTCATAGGTATTTAGTCTGGCAGGCTATAACTTGTGTTTGGTGAACTTGCGAAACAGTTGTTTTCAGTACATAGATGGTATTTTAAGAATTTGGGCTTATCGCATGACTCACCTCGGCAGCCCCAAGACTCGCCGAAACAGCAATTTGGCAACGATGATATCACATGGTATAAGCTGGTACTTTGGTGACTGGAGGGGACTGAATTTGAATTTAACCCGCTAGCGGTCACTAGAACGAAAGTTGCGCCATTGGTCGCACGATGAGCATAATTTTCATACTATGATACAACTTGTTTATATAATTCGAGGGCTGTACTTTTTTCAAGTTCCGATGGACTGTATAAAAATAACAGATTCGCATACCAAACTGATTTTACTACTAAATGTATGCTTGTCTTATTCTTATGTCTCAACATAATCACCAAAACGATTGAAACATTTGTCGTAGGTCTATCGTAAAACCTGCTTTCCAATGCCCTCGACAAAAAATTCTGCCACCACTGAGGTTGGTACGTCTGAACAGTCTCCTGAAGTGTTTCCTTTTAGGCGAGGCGTTGCCGCCCAACCATACCTTCAATTCGCGAAAAAAGTGAAAATCATTCAGTGCTGGTTTGGACTAAACGGCAGATGGTCCAAACCTTCACACATGAATTCTTTGAAAAAGCCTATCGTAACATTGGCACAGTGCGGTCGTGAATGATTTTCACCTTTTTCGAGAATTGAAGGTATGGTTGGGCAGCAAAGCCTCGCCAAAAAGTAAATACTTCAGGAGAATCTCGAGACGAACCCACCTCAGTGGTGGCAATTTTTTTTGCCGAGAGCATTGGGAAGCTCGTGTAACGATACGACAAATGTTTCAATAGTTTTGGCGATTATGATGAGACAGAAGTATAAAACAAGCAAACATTTAGTAGTAAAATCAGTTTGGTAAGTCAATCTGTTATTTTTATACAGTCCATTGGAACTTGAAAAAAAAAAGGACAGCCATCGAACATAGTAACTGTTTATGCGTAAATGTATTTGCTGATTAAATGAACATTTCTGATAAAGTAAGAAAGCACCACACAAAATGTAAACACTTAGAACTAAGTTTTAATATTAGTTAGTTAGTTAGTTATGGTTGTTTTAAAGGGCGGAACTACTGGGTCATCTGCCCCTAAGCATTTTATTTTTAGACTATTTTCATTTATGAAAGAATAGGCTTATGAGATCACCTTTTGTCCGTGTGTCTGTCTGTGTGTGCGTGTGTGTGTGATGGTGTGTGTGAGATGGTGTGTGTCCTCCCACTAATAACTTCTAAACGGCTGGAGCGAGTTCAATGAAACTCGGTAAGTTTATAGCACCATACCGGACTACCCCGACCGTGCCCTTCAATTTTTATTACGTCTCACCAATCCAACATGGCGGCTGTGCGAAATATTTCACCAGCATCCTATATCTCCGAACCTATTACCGATATCACCCTGGAATATTTTACGGTGATAAAATAAACTACTGAAAGTTCACCTATGTGACCTTTGAAAACCTGGTAACTACAAAACCAACATGGCAGCCAAACGAATTTTTGACATTTAAATAGACGTTTCTCGCGATTTACCAACCAAAGGCAATGAAATTTGGTACACTATATGTTTATGAACATTGTAATGCACCGACATCTAACTTCGTTCAATTGTTTACATAGGCTCAAGATGGCGGCTGTGCGAAATATTTCACCGGCATTCTATATCTCTGAAACTATTAGCGGTATCACTCTGATATTTTGTATGGAAATAAATAGCATTACTGGAAGTTCATCTATAGGACTTTCAGAAACCGATTAACTACAAAACGAATATGGCGGCCAAGCGAAATTGAAAATTTTAAATAGACCTTTTTCGCGATTTAATGATCCGAAGGCAATGAAACTTGGTACAGGAAATGTTTATACACATTGTAATGCACTGGTATTTAATTTAGTTCAATTGTTTTCATAACCTCAAGATGGCGGCTGTGCGAATTTTAAAATTAAGTTTTTATTTTTTGTGTCGTAATCATGCGATCGAAGTGAAAGTTTGAATAATGAACCTACGCAATAATATTCCTTTGATGGTACATGACTCTATGGCCTATACAGTACATATAACAATCCAACATGGCGACCATTCGAAATATTTAGATTGATCTGAATGTCTACGAATCTATTACAGCAATCAAACTGAATTTTTTATTGTTCATAGGGGCTATGAACATAAGTTCACCTATAGGACTTTCAATAACCTGGTGATCACAAATCCATCATGGGGGCGACGCGAAGTATAAATATTCACATGGTCGTTTCTCGCAATTTAACCATCTCAGTGCAGTGACACTTGGTACAGTAAATACCTATACAAATGTTAATCCACTGGCATCTAATTTTTTACAATTGTTTCCATAACCACAAGATGGCAGCTGTGAGAAATTTTAAAATCATGTTTTTACTAGTTGTGTCCTAATCATGCGACTGAAGTTTGAATACTACTTACACAATAATCTTCATGTAACAGTACATAACTCTAAGACCTACATATATAAAAATCCAACATGGTGACCATCCGCAATATTTAGTCGGTTCTCAATGTCTACGAATCTATTACAGCAATCAAACTGAAATTTTGTATGTTGATAGAGGCAATTAACATAAGTAGGATAAGTTATATGAAAATAGGCTGCATAGTTCTTCACGGAACTACTTGTTATTACCGAATTTGGCCAACTATGGACCGCAAGGAACTCAAGACTTATTGGCTTTCTTTCTCTTCTCTTCCCAGAATTTCTTCATCCTGTCACTTCTTTGTTTTCTCTCCTCCTCGGAAATGATCCGTTTGGGCCTCTTGGTTTGTGGTTACTCCGGAAATGATTTTACTCCGTCAACTCGACTGCGGAACTCTCTTCTATCGTAGGCCATCGGTGGAGCAATTCCAACTTCCGCTGCATCCCTCTTAACCTCATCTACCCATTTAGATGTGACCTTTAACCCCTTGATGTAGCTGAAGTTCCTTTTGGTCAGCCTGCCTTCATCCATTCGTAGTAAATGACCGTAGAACTTTAGCCCCCGCTTCTTCATTCTTAAGTGATCTTTTCTTGTAAAGTTCTTCATTTTTCCTCTTCTTCCATGTCACATCAGTAGTATTCTGTGGTCCAAGTATTTTCCTCAGAATCACTCTTTATTTCTTTTCTAGTACTTGAAGTTCTCCCTTTTTACTTAAAATAAGACACTCTGAAGCGTAAAATCCTTCAGGATGTACTACTGATTTGCAGTGCCTGATTTTATTATATTTTGTTGATAAGAACACCAAGACTATAGGTCCAGTTTATCAAAAAAGTGATGTTAGCTATTTTGACCATTTTGACATACGTTGAAATGCTCTATCATTTTTCAAAATAATTTTTTAACTTTACTTCCGGCTTAAATGATATTTTATACGTACCTGTTTAAATACGCTTGTTTTAAAAATGGAACTTGCTCTACCGATTTAAATGCAATAAAAGTTGGATTGTATTAATCAATTCTTTGATTTTTTATCTCCGATTTGTGGGAAGTAGATTTTTAAATTTCTCAAAACGGAAGTAGATATTTCAATTTTCATTTGATCATGTATGGGTCGACACTAGCGCTTGTAGCGATAGATTTTGTTTTAAACGAAGATGGAGTTTTGGGGATGCCAATCTGCCTATTGCAGTGTAGCGCATTTTCCAAGGTACGGTAGTGGAAAAGGAACACTCTATTTTGAAACTGGGTGTTTGTGACGTCTTCATGCAAACAAATAGTAATAATAATAATGATCAATAGAATTCCAGGTGGAAGGAAATAACACGTAGCAAGTGACTTTTAAGTAAGTACTCGTAAGTACTTGGGCTGTGAATTATCTGAGGATGTAAGTATAGTGAAAGAATACGATTCAAAGTATAAATAGGCCAATGCAGTAAGTCTCAGTTGTAATGTGCTGTATTCTACAGGAAGGAAATTATTGTAGCTACGAATCCCTCTCTTCACGTAATTATAATTATAATAACAGGCACATCCTCTTCACTAAGAATGAATAACCTCAAAGTTAGGCTCCGTATAGCAACAGAAATCGGTTTTACAAATGAAAATATATCCCAAGAGATGAGATAAAGTTGAAAGAGGAACTTGAAAACTTATACTATTGTCCTTCCACCCACAGTATGACGTCAGATATATGAAAAGTCATTTGCAAACGACGTTCAAATTCGCGTTCAGTTATTTCTAACAAAATGACACCTTTTAGTTTGCGCAGAGTATAGTTATGAGGTGTGAAGTTTTATTAGTCATGCACATAGTTGATTTGAATACAAAATAAACTTGACATCCAATGACAAGGCATCACACCTGTTGTTAGTAGCATGACCTCCTCAAGAGATGGTGTGTTTTCCACTTGCCACACCCTCTCCACCTTACGTCACTCTCTTGTCACCGGACCTTGCTTCAACAGGCTACCAATTTGTCACGCCTTCCTTAATTTATTTTTACCAACAGCTGATGCAGAAGATACAAGCCTCACTTTCGGCATATGGGAATATGGATCTGTCTGTGCTTATGTTTATCGACCGGGGTTTAAGTGTGGTGTAGGTGACAGAGTAGGGGCTGCGTAGCGCAGTCAATAGAGGCACTAAGCTTCTAACTGAAAGGGAGTGGGTTCATTCCCCACCCAGGTAGTGGATTTTAGAAATAAAACTACCACTTTCGGAAATGCAAATAGCCCTGGGGTTCACTTAGCCTACACTGGGAATGAGTACCAGGGTAATTCCTGGGGCCTTCGGGCTGACTACCTATCAGACAGCAGAAAGGAAGTCAAGCAGTAACGATTTCAGTGAAAGAGTCGAAAATGAAACCTGACGTCCGTGCGCTTCTTAAGCTTACGCTGGGCAAACCGTTAAAAATATCAATAGACTAGGTATCAGTGACATCTGATAGCGAAAGTTGGAACTACTTGAAATTGAACGGAACTTTTAGCTCACCCTATGGGTGTCCTCTTGAAGGAGCTACAGCCTCTGGTGAGTCGAACATGTCCTTGGACACTCCCGGCACTAAAATCCATACGCTAAATAAATAAATAAATAAATAAATAAATAAATAAATAGTAAGAATTGGTTAGCATGAAAAGTTCTACAAAAACGTCTGCGAGAGCATATCTCTATCTCCAATACATCGCCCACTATAAGTGTTTTTACGTTTTCATTTCTTCTAACAATCTCCATTCAATTACTGAGAAGACAGTTTACGAGCTAGCTAGGAAAGAAAGCGCTTATCTCGTAATGCATTCATAACTGTTCCCGGGCGAATCCGGAGTGGGTTGCTAGTTTAGTAATCTATACTAATATAATAAAGCTGAAGAGTTTGTGTGTTTGTGTGTTTATGTGTTTAAACGTGCTAATCTCTGGAACTACCAGTCGGATTCGAAACTTTTTTTTTGCGTATGATAGCCTGATTCAAGAGGAATAGTTTAGGCTATGTAGCATTAGGCTATACCTCTCAGGTAATCTTAAAGATTGCTATTTGTTCAGTAAGTTGGAAGAACAAGCACTCCAGAACGGCTTCAATAATACCGAAGTCTATTGTTGCCATGTAATGCGGGCTGCACCACGACGGCCCTACTAATGTTCTGGTGCAGAATTGCGAGCTGCTTATAAATTGCAGTCAGTGGGAGTAATTAGTGCAAAAAGATTTCTTAGGCCCCTTAAAACAGTTATCATCATGACAATAGTTACTGAGGTTATCAGCTGCAATAAGCGTTGGTGCTTTCAAATTTACTTTCATTTATTCCGATCCTTATCCTTGAGCGCTCCAGTTCTGTAAAACAAATAAATCCACCGGGCGAAACCCGGCACTACTGCTAGTAATATTATAAACGGCTTAATTTCACCCTATAACGTTTGCACTAATACCAAAAATTAAGACCACCTCGTCATTAATGAAAGCGTGTTGCCTGCCTTGTAGAAAGCAAGCAAAATTAGTTGTTGAGGCCTTATGACACATTGGGCGGAGCTAGCATGGTCTGAAGACATCTCATTATTGCAATCATTCTACCTCCTTACCAAAGTGTAATGCCATGATTTAGATTGTAGGGAAACAGGCGTATTCTCTCTTCAATCATACGGCTGCTCTTATTTACATACCGCTTTAGATTATGTTGTCATGTAGAATACATTTCAATCTCCTTGTGTGAGTTACGGGGAATAAGTCTCCCACACTTTGCCCTCTCTGTGGTAGGAGGCGACTTGAAATACTTCAGCATCCCACATGCTTCAACGTCTTGTATCTCTTACTAACTGGATTAAAACGGGATCAATTTTGCTCCTCGTTTTGTCATGATGATGATGATGATGATGATAATTGTTTTGTTAAGGGGCCCAACATCTAGGTTATCGGTCCCTAATGGTTTGGGTGATCGTGAAGATGATAATGAAATGTAAACTACATAACTAAAACCACTAACTTATATACTAGAAGAAAAAATGGAAAACAAAAGAACATTAAGTCAAACAAAGGACAGGAGGAAAAGAAATGCCCTCAACCTTCGAAGAATGAGGATTGAGGGACTTGGAAAGAAAGAGAGCCATGAAAGGCAGATAGGAAAAGGGGAAAGAGGAGAGGGCCCTCCCCAAGGTCAAAAGAAAAAGGGGACAAAACGGTCCCAGCTCAGGAACACCTCGGGGTCACCAACTCCCAAACTCACCAGCCGTGAGCCCTTGAGGGTGTAGCACTATCTAGGGTGCACCAGAAGTGGTGAGGCTACATACAGCCTGCCTCCTTGAGGGCCTTGAGCAGAAGGCAGGAGATATCATGAAAAGAGAAAGAAGGCTGACCCCTCGAAGTATGAAGGTATAAGGAAAGATGAGACAAGGGCCAATTAAGGCGGGAAAGTGAAAGACTCCCTAGGCCTCCGATACCCTAATATCGTCGAGAACGGAAACGAACAAGAGTTGACCAAGAGAGGTCGACAGGAAAGAAGGAGGAGAGGAGTCCGGCACGAGTAACTGGAAGCAATGCCGGACTCAGCTGGGGTGCCGTGGTCGCCAACCTACGTCCCACTAGTCGTGGGTCCCTGGGGGGATTTTGTCATGAGAATCACAAATTTCGGACATGAGAATGTTGGTGACCCTAGGATCGTGAGTTCATCCTGATGTTACAAGGGAACATCGCGATGAAACATTGCATGCACGTTTGTCAAATCGCATGAAAATGAAAAACATCAATGATGGTGAATTCATCCCAAATTCACTTTGGACCGACCTTCAAGAGACATAAATTGTAATTGTTTGAGTACTGATGCGAGACATGGAATGGCCTAGGTGGGAGTGAACGCTTAATTCTTATATCGGACCAATTGCACAATATAAACCTTACCTTTAAGATGTTGTCTATGGTGACATACTGGAGGAAATCATTGCTTCAGTGTGATTGTTCAGAGAGGATATGACAACTCAACGTGCATACTCAGTATTGGGTCAGTATTCTGACACGTAGAATTTTTCCCTCTCTAGGAAATTAGAGAAAAATTTAAAGTGGGAGTGAAGATTCAAGGAGAAATAATTTCAACTCTGAGATTTGTTGATGACATCGTCATCTTGGCCGACAAGCCTGAGGATTTGAATGAGTTTTGGAATGGTATGGACTCCGTCTTACGGAAAGAATTCATGATGAAAATAAATAAATAAATAAATAAATGTAAAACAAAAATACTGGAATGCAGCCGAAATAAATCAGAAACCTCTATAGAGATCAAATTGGCAGGTGAAAAGCTGAAGGATGTAGGAGACTTCTGTTACTTAGGAAGCAGAATAACCAGTGATGGACGAAGCAAAGAGTATATTAAAAGTAGGTTGGCTCAGGCAAAGAAAGCATTTCTACAAAAAAGGAATCTGCTGACATCGAATATAGATTTAGGTATTAGGAAGTCATTTTTAAAAGCCTTTGTCTGGAGCGTGGCGCTATATGGAAGTGAAACTTGGACTATTGGTGCAGCAGAAAAGAGGAGAATTGAAGCATTTGAAATGTGGTGTTACAGGAGAATGATGAAGATTAGATGGGTAGATAGGGTTACAAACAAAGAGGTATTAAGACGAGTGGGAGAGGAGGGGTGTTTCTGCCGACTGCTAATGAAGAGAAGAGATAGGTTGGTAGGACACATACTAAGACACCCAGGAATAGCAAGCTTAGTTATGGAAGGAAGGGTCGAGGACAAAAACTGTAGGGGTAGACCAAGGTTAGAATATGTTAAACAGATTGCCTCGGATGTAGGGTGTCGGAGCTATGTAGAGATGAAACGATTAGCTCTGGACAGGGAGGCATGGAGAGCTGCATCAAACCAGTCAAAAGACTGATGACTCAAACAACAACAAGGAATAGTCCAAATAAAATTGGGGGTGACGTACCATCACTGATATTTCCCATGCCAACTGGCAAACATGCATGATGTGAAGTTTTTTCCGAAGTTTTACACGTACAAGTCTCCTCTCATTCTTATTTCCTATTAATTTCCATGATTAATTCATTAGTTTCCTTCCGACCACGATGATACTGGAGTACCCCAAGCATACGGTGTCTTTAGTTTCCCATCGTCTTTTCTTACCCGGTGCCCTCATTTCAGAGCTCTTCTTCCTTCATTGCCCATTTGAGCAAGTGTCTGTCATTGGGTCGAATACAAGGGCTGTGTGGCTGTAGTTATTTCATTGCTGAGAAGTTAGCTGATGGATCAGCCATTCAGTGAACAGAAGACACAGACAGAAGAAACATACGAACAGAAAGATGCAAACACATGAAGTTACCTCACGAGTCAAATTTCTTACTTTACTTAGGGGAACCGGGAAGTGTGATGCAACAGAAAAGTGCACCTTCCTATATTGTTTTGACAGTGTATATCACAAAATATTTCAGATATTTACTTAAAACTTTCATGAAATGTAAATGACACTTCTGCAATTATATGTTTCAAGTTTGCTGTAGCTTGTGGTTAGCAGAAAAACAGTAGCAATGTTCACAGAAAGACCTTAATATTTATTAAATATTTGTTATTTTCAAGTATGACTTTCTCAAATCACATTTGGTCAATCTAGATGAAACTTGATATGAAGCTTTTAGCCTATATTCTCTATGAGTGGTAATAAAAGTAGTCATATATCTTTATTGGTTAAATAATCAGCAATTCGAAATCTTGAGTCAATAAATGTTGTTGTTGTTGTTTGAGTCATCAGTCTTTTGACTGGTTTGTTGCAGCTCTCCATGCCTCCCTGTCTTGAGCTAATCGTTTCATCTCTACATAGCTACCACACCCTACATCCGAAGCAATCTGTTTAACATATTCTAACCTTGGTCTACCCCTACAGTTCTTGTCCTCAACCCTTCCTTCCATAACTAAGCTTGCTATTCCTGGGTGTCTTAGTATGTGTCCTACCAACCTATCTCTTCTATTCATTAGCAGTAGCCAGAAATATCTCTCCTCTCCCACTCGTCTTAATACCTCTTCGTTTGTTACCCTATCTACCCATCTGATCTTCATCATTCTCCTGTAACACCACATTTCAAATGCTTCAATTCTCCTCTTTTCTGCTGCACCAACAGTCCAAGTTTCGCTTCCATAGAGCGCCATGCTCCAGACAAAGGCTTTCAAAAATGACTTCCTAATACCTAAATCTATATTAGATGTCAACAGATTCCTTTTTTGTAGAAAGGCTTTCCTTGCCTGAGCCAACCTACTTTTTATATCCTCTTTGCTTCGTCCATCACTGGTTATTTTGCTTCCTAAATAACAGAAGTCTCCTACTTCCTTCAGCTTTTCATCTGCCAATTTGATGTTCATAGAGGTTTCTGTTTTATTTCGGCTGCATACCAGTATTTTTGTTTTACATTTATTAATTTTCATCATGTATTCATTCCGTAAGACGGAGTCCATACCATTCAAAAACTCATTCAAATCCTCAGGCGTGTCGGCCAAGATGACGATGTCATCAGCAAATCTCAGAGTTGAAATTATTTCTCCTTGAATCTTCACTCCCACTTTAAATTTTTCTCCAATTTCCTTCATTGCTTGTTCAATGTAAAGATTGAAAAGCATGGGTGATAAGTTGCAGCCTTGCCTTACACCTTTCTGAATACCAGCTTCTGTCTCATGTCCTTCAGCTCGAATGATTGCTGTCTGGTTTCTGTATAGATTGTAGATCACCCTCCTATCCCTGTACTTTATTCCAATAGATTTCAAAATGTCAAACAATTTAGTCCAATCAACATTATGAAAAGCCTTTTCTAAGTCTACAAATTTCATGAACGTTCTCTTATTTTTCCTTATTCTACCTTCCAAAATCAGCCTAAGACTTAGTACAGCTTCCCTTGTTCCTACATTTCTCCTGAAACCAAACTGGTCTTCACCCAAATCCGTTTCTATCTGGTTTTCCATCCTCTTGTAAATTATTCTAGTCAGGATTTTTGAAGCATGAGTTATCAAGCTTATTGTACGGTAATCTTCACATCTGTCAGCTACCACTTTCTTTGGTATAGGGATAATAACATTCTTCTTGAAATCAGGGGGTACCTCACCTGTCTCATAAATCCTACACACCAAGTGAAATAACCTGATCAGACCTTCATCTCCTATGTAGCGTAGCAACTCAATCTGTATATCATCCATGCCTGGTGCTTTGTTCCTGCTTAAGTCCTCCAATGCTCTGTCGAATTCTGATCTCAATATTAAATCTCCTTTTGCATCCTCATCAATTTCCTCCTCCCTTTCCATTACATGATTCTCAATCTCCTTTCCCTTATACAAACACTCTATGTAAGCGTTCAATCTGTCAACCTTTTCTTCCCTATCTGTTAGCGGCTTTCCATTTGTGTCCTTAATATTACAGCACTTGGTCTTCTTTTCCCCAAAAGTATTCTTAATCCTTCGATAAGCTGTGTCTACTTTTCCTAATTTCAGACAATTTTCTATACCTGCTTATTTCTCTTTCAACCACTCTTCTTTCGCTTCCTTGCACTTCTTGTTAACCTCATTTCTCAGACGTCTGTATTTTGCTTTCCCCTTTTCATCTCTTACATTCTTGTGTTTCCGCCTTTCATCCATCAATTCTAGTATATCCTGAGCGATCCACGGTTTTTTACCTATTCTTTCTTTCCTACCAATGTTTTCTTCTGCGGATTTTGTTATTTCATTCTTCAAAAGTGCCCATTCGTCTGCAATTGAAGTTGGTTTAGGGTTTTTCATTAGTCCTTCCTTTATACTCTTATTGAATCTTTCGTTTACATCCTTCACTTTCCGTCTGTCTATTGCCCACCTTTTTGGCTTTTGACTTTTCTTCAGTGTCTTCAACTTTAATCTGCATTTCATAACTACCAGATTGTGGTCAGAGTTTATGTCGGCACCAGGATATGTTTTGCAATCCAAAATCTGGTTTCGAAACCTCTGCTTGACCATAATGAAGTCGATTTGGTAACGCCCTGTATCTCCTGGTCTCATCCATGTGTATATTCTTCTATTGTGGCTATTGAATAAGGTGTTAGCTATGACCAACTCATGCTCGGTGCAGAATTCCATCAGCCTGCTTCCTCGATCATTCCTTTCACCTAACACGAAATCTCCTACTATCTTCCCTTCTCCGCCTTTTCCTACCACAGCATTCCAATCTCCCATTACTATAACATTTTCATCACCTTTGATATACCTCAGAATTTCATCTATTTCTTCGTAGACCTTTTCAACATCCTCATCATCAGCTTGACTGGTAGGCACATAGACTTGTACCACTGTGGTGCACGTAGGTTTAGTATTGATTTTTGCTACAATAATCCGTTCACTATATTGCTCAATATATTCCACCCGCTGTCCAAGTTTCCTACTCAATATGAGACCAACCCCTGCTTGGCCATTGTTTGATTTAGTGCTAATGACCCTATAGTCACCTGACCAAAAGTCCTGTTCTTCCTGCCAGCGCATTTCACTAATCCCATCCAAATCCAACCTCAACCTATCCATTTCCCTTTCTAAGTTTTCTAACCTTCCATCTCCTAGCAGACTTCTAACGTTCCACGCTCCGATCCGTAGAATGTCAGATTTCCTCTTTGTCACTTCTGTGATGTTAACCCCCTCTCGAGTATTCCCCACCCGGAGATCCGAATGGGGGACTAGTTTACCTCCGGATTGAAGTTTTACAAGGGAGGAGGCCATCATCACATGTAATTATGCGTAGAGGGTTGCATATCCTCGGGAATAGATTACGGCTGTAGTTTCCCGTTGCTTTCAGCCTTGCAGCAGAATGCAGTGTAGCCATTAGTTGGCTTATATTATCAATATCTTAACCGTCTATAAGACAAGTCTATAAGACAATAAATAGTTGCACTTTAATCACAGTACACGTTTCGGCCATATTGTGACCTTCTTCAGCGTTATATTATAAAATACGAAAAGAACCATGACTTACATACAAATAACTCCTTATCAAAATCTACTGTCAAAATAATTACTTAAAATACTAATAGGCTAAAGGCTAACTTCAAACAATCTATTCCTTGCCGTAAATATACATTGGATAACTCAATTCCTTCTTCAAAATTTCACAGTCACATTATATTTACTGTATACATATTCGCTCACATTCCTCTTCTCATCAGTCGTATAACCTACAAATTTTCCATGCACATATAATTACCACATCACTGTTTTAACGTCAAGCTGCTTTCTTTTATCGAGATTTAGCCTATATCTTTCATATTATTAGTACATTGTAAGAGATCTGATCTTAAAAATTGTTAAGTGTCTTTCAGTCTTTAGCCTAAATAAATACATAACTAATTAATAGGAAGATTTAATGAATAAATAAATAAAAATAAATAGCTTAAATAAAGATATAGGCTAATTAATTAATTGTCTAAATAAATGAATGAATGAATGAATGAATGAACGAATAAACAAGATGTTCAGTAAAGAATATATAGCCTATTTTCTCCCAAATGCATGGGTATGGTTATTATAACTCTTAGTCCATTTCAAGGACTATAATAGAATGTTGGTTGTAGTAGCTTGTTGAAATACAACGTGCTATACGAATATTAAACATGAATATGAGGTGCCCTTTGCTAGTGCTACCTCTGTAAAAAAAATGTCATTCAATTCTGTTTCACCGTGTTTGAATTGATATGGGGAATCGATTTGCATACATACATGGCCGCTATCTGCAAACTATTGGGTTGATGACTTTGTAGTTAAGTCAAAAGATGCTTCCCACAAAAAGGTATGTTGTTGCAAAATTTGGTAGAGATCAAATGATTAGGTTGGTCGTAATTTGATATAAGCTTTTAACATTTGGGTGGTCGCCATTCTGTTCCCGTCAAGATGGCGGCGATATAAAACATGACACTGAGGTGACCCTTGCTAGTGCTACCTCTGTACCAAATGTCGTTCAATTCGGTTTCACCGTTTTTGAATTGATAGGGGAAATCGATTTGCACACATACATGGCCGCTATATGCAAACTATTGGGCTGATGACCTAGTTTGGTCAAAGTATACTTCCCACAAAAAGGTATGTTGTTGCAAAATTTGGTAGAGATCATATGATTAGGTTAGTCGTAATTTGATTTAATCTTTGAATATTTGGGTGGCCGCCATTACGTTTCCGTCTAGATGGCGGCGATAGAAAACATGACACTGAGGTGCCCTTTGCTAGTTCTACCTCTGTACCAAATTTCGTTCAATTCAGTTTCACCGTGTTCGAATTGATAGAGGGGAACAGACATTCAGAGTACACACACTCACACACTCACACGCACACACAAACACAGAGACACACAGACAGACACACAATTTTGGTCCTGTGTAGATCTTATAAGTTTACTTTTTTTTTTTTTTTTTGCAAAAATCGAAAGTAGGCTAATAAATACATATAGAAGTAAATAAATAAAAATATTCTATATTTACGCATCTGGTAGCCTACTGCCAGTATATTCTGGTTGTAAATAGATATGGGTTAAAATCCTTAGTGAGTAAAAATCATCGTAACTTGGGTGGATTTATAGATCATATGACCTACCAGTCATGGTCACCCCCTTCATATCGTAGCCCGCTACCTCCCTACCCTCATCGGAAGGATGATAGACGTGGCCAGACTGCTAATTCAATCTCAGGGCGTCATCTCCCTATTGACTCACGTAGTACTTTGATCCACTCAGAAGGTTACTAGGTAGATGTGACCTGCAATATGAAACAACAGCCGTTAAAAAGAAAAAAAGAAACCTGACTTTAGATGCAATAAATCGCCTTATTGTTTTCGAGCCATAATATACAAGCAGACATATAGGTGTCCTATTTAGCAAAATTTCCAATTACACTTTCGTAGCATCTTCAACCTCTTCATAAACATGTCAAGATATCTGTAATGCATCTCCACGCTTACTATTACAACATTCAAATTTCTCCTCCCACCCACACGTAGAATGTGGTATACAACTCGTCTGGCACTTCTCTGATCGCTGAATATATTTCCTAGTTACAGTTTCATGAACATTCCTGTTATTTTTTTCTTTTTTGAATTATTCAAAGGAATAATGAAGTGGCACTCCCTTTCTCTTCGCACATCTGGTTCCGGTTTAATTAAGCATAATGCCTCGCGGTGTTATTTAAAGATCACCTGTCTAATTTATGTGAGTATGAATACAATAATAATAGTGTATTCTTCACATCACCGATGTAATGAGTCGAAAGTAGCCCCCTTCCCTCCTTCCACATAAGGACTTGCAACTTGTGGGACGTGGGTTGCGGACCATGGACCCAAACTGGAGTCAGTATTTCTGCTAAGTAATTTATTTTTCGTATGGTAATTATTTATTTATTTATTTATTTATTTATCGTATGGCTTTTAGCGCCGGGAGTGTCCGAGGACATGTTCGGCTCGCCTGAGTTTGTAGCTGCTTCCAGCGGACACCCTAAAGGGTGAGCTACAAGTTCCGTTCAATTTCAAGTAGTTCCAACTTTCGCCGCCAAATATCAATGATACCTAATGGTGAACATTGGAACTTTTGATAGAGCGTTCTGACGAAATCTAACCTAACAATTTTGCCATAAATCTATTACATGGGACCGCCGGATTTACTTCCCCACCGAAGGAAGGCATACTGAAAGATATTTAACGCTCTTAAAAAATCCGACGACTTCGGACGGGTTTGAACCCGCTATCTTGGGCATAGCAATTCAGCATGCTACGGACTACGCCACCGAAGCCGCATATTTAAGATGATGTAACTTACATGGAGACCTGAATTTCAATTGTAGAATCAATATGAATTAAAAAGAATTCTTTCTTCTGGAAGCATAGATTTCTCAAACTTAAAGAATTATTTATGGATGGCCTAATTATATTTTTAGTTCAGTGTTCTCATCTGTGTATAAAGTACGTCTGATAATAACTAACACGCTTCTTTCATACCTGGTAGAGGATGGTATTGCACCTCAGGATACTCCCATAATCTTAAATTAATGCGCTTCTGTTTGTTACTTGAAAATGCTTTGGCAAATTGTTGCTCCGCTTCCTCCACCATACAGAGCGACTAGCCGGATGGTATATAGACATTCCCTACATTAATTATAAGGTCAGAACAAATTCTGCCAAGCATCCGCAGTGAGTGGCTATTGTTCTCAAACGACGTGCTGCTGTTTTTGGCATATTCAGTGATAAAAAAAATTCTATGAAACTGAGGGAAATGTTGTATTTTTATGAACAATATAAGGTGCCAAGGAATGTCGGCCTACACAGGCCGGCTAAGTTTGATACTGTTCTCAAGGTCTGCTTCCAGCGCCTATCTCTAAGTAGACTTGAATGAAAATCTATGCGTTCGAACAGCTGTCAACGATGTAGTCTCTGCTGCCACGCATGTAAACTGTAATTCCGTTTCGGGTTGAATATATCCTCATTGAACCACGATGAGAAAGAAATATTGCTGCCTATTCTCTGTGGAGAGTAGTGCTAACCCACACCACTTTGAGTTCACGTGTGCTTTACGGAACTCCTATTTCTTACTTTTGATCAAGTCTTTCGTGTTGAATATTATCGTTCAGCATGAAATAGACTCTAGATGCGTGCGTGTGTCTTTCGTGAGCGTTCTGTAGTGGATCTTTCATTGTACGCTTGAGTATGCCATCATTGTTTATGTTTCAGTAACACTTAGTACTGTAGGCCTATTGCGAAACTGAGAAGAGTTGGGTTCAATTCACTCAGCCATTCTAGAAGTGAATTTCCGTTGTTTTGCACTTCAAATTCAGGGAAATGTCGGGGTGTTTCCTAGCATACGGCCAATTCACCTCCCTCCCAATTCTCAACACAATTACAAATACACACACTGCTATAGACACCACAATAACACAGGTATCTGACATTTTTAATATTTATATATATAGCCTATATATATTTATATATATTGAGGCCGGTGTCTCATTATCATGTTTTTTTATTGTTTATTAGATGTTGGAAATTGTACTAAACCATCAAGGAAGCGCTGGAACCTCGCACAAGCTACCTCAAGTTGATTTATTTAGCCAGGAAGCTTTTGAGAACGTGTTCAGGAGGCCGTGGATGCCGTGATTTTCATGGATTTCATAAATTACAGTAAATTAAACGTCACAATTGTGAAATAACTTCTTAAGAATTCAAGTTTCATTTAATAAGGACGGTAGAGTGAATGTTTTTAACTCCAGAAAGAGAGCAAACTAATATCTGAATTTTCTTTTCACTTCATCGCAAACCGAGAAGACGGAAGTTGGATTAAGACCACTAGCACACTTCGTGTTTTCGGCTAATGCGGTGTTGAGAAAATTCATATGGCAAATTTCGTATGGTACAAAATAAATGATCTACATATACTGTATATATAAATAAGTACATAATAATCAGAAATGACCATCAAGGCTCTTCAACCAGGAATGCTGAAGCTATCATGAACTCTTCCCAATCGCCTGTAAAGGCCTCTCGTCCATTGGGAGCGGAAAGCTGCGAACTGCGATGCAACGAATTCGGACGAATACCGTTCGTACGAAATCGTGCGAATGCCTATCGTCCACTGTGTCAGAATTCGTCCGGATTCATAGACGAGATGGCTCTCCGGAACGGTTTTCCAGATGATGTTGATGAATAATTTTTCGCTTTGGAATCATCACCTTTGATTCGGCGTATCACGCACAGGCGTTATCGACGAAGACGGGAAATGTGGGTGAATCACATTTTCGCAAAAAGAAAGGAGTTCGGTGAATTTTCTCTTTTGTGGCATGATCTTCCTTCTACAATTGTTTTTGTACATTCCGCATGTGGTAGTTCGCTTCTCGTTGGTCTCACAGATATTTAATTTCCTGAACAAGCAAAATTAACATTTCACAATCCATTTTTCACCGAGCTCTTCGCACTCGTTCGCATCTAAAATCCCAACAGAACGGGATCGGTTCGCACTTCGCAGCTGTTCGGACAAAAACTGACGAACGATACGGGCTCTGTGGACACGATGCCCCACCAAGCCACGTCTTTGGATCGTTCGTGCGTTTTCGTGCAACATCGAACGAATTTTATTTCGCACATTTTTGGAGCTTTCCGCTCTCAATGAACGAGAGGCCTAAAGCTACGCTGTGGGCACTCCCGAATGATGTGGTTCATCGTCTGTTCTTGAGCTCCGCAGTCACATGCTGGTGATTATAGCCATCCCCATTTGTGTAGCATTGCTTTGCACTTTCCATGACCAGTTCGAGCACGATTTAGTTGGCACCGCATAGCTCTAGGTAGATCAGTTCCTGGGATATGGTGTATCCTGGGCAACGGACTGCAAGACCAGGACGGCAGAAAATCTACACAAGTGGTAACCGAACTAGATCTCGTATCTCTCCCAGATTATATGATCTACAAAATATTCAGCAAAATGTATATACAGTACTTGTACTGGCTCACTTTTCTCTAATTTTTAGCATATTTATTCATTACATAACAATAGGCTCATGAGATCACCATTTTTAGCCTATTTTCAATTTTGAAAAAATGGGCTTATGAGATCACCTTTTGTCCGTGTGTGTGTGCGTGTGTGTGATTCGTGTGTGTGTCCCCCCCCCCCCCTAATAAAATCTAAACGGCAGGAGCGATTTCAATGAAACTCGGAAAGTTCATAGCACTATTCCCGGCGACCTCGACCGTGCCCTTCAAATTTTGTTACGACTCACCAATCCAACATGGCGGCTGTGCGAAATATTTCACCAGCATTCAATATCTCCGAAACTATTACCGATATTACCCTGACATTTTCTATGGTGATAGAGGGAACTACTATAAGTTCACTTATGTGACTTTTGAAAACCTGGTAACTACAAAACCAACATGGCGGCCAAGCGAATTTGCGACTTTTAAATAGACGTTTCTCGCGATTTGACCAACCAAACGCATTGAAACTTGGTACAGTATATGTTTATATACATTGTAATGCACCGACATCTAACTTCGTTCAATTGTTTACATAATCACAAGATGGCGGATGTGCGAAATATTTCACCGGCATTCTATATCTCTGAAACTGTTAGCGGTATCTCCCTAAAATTTTGTACGGAGATAAAAGGCACTACTGGAAGTCCATCTATTAGATTTTCAAAAACCGGTTAACTACAAAACGAATTTGGCGGCCAAGCGAATTTGAACATTTTAAATAGACCTTTCTCGCGATTTAATGTTCCAAGTGCACTGAAACCTGGTACAGGAAATATTTATACACATTGTAATCCACTGGTATCTAATTTATTTCAATTGTTTACATAACCTCAAGATGGCGGCAGTGCGAATTTTAAAATTAAGTTTTTATTTCTTGTGATGTAGTCATGCGATCGAAGTGAAAGTTTGAATAATGAACCTACGCAATAATTTTCCTTTAATGGTACATGACTCTATGGCCTAAACATTTAACAATCCAACATGGCGACCATCCGAAATATTTAGACGATACTGAATATCTACGAATCTATTTTAGCAATCAAACTAAATTTTTTAATGTTCATAGGGGCTATGAAATTAAGTTCACCTATAGGACTTTAAATAACCTGGTGATCACAAATCCAACATGGCGGTGACGCGAATTATAAATATTCACATAAACGTTTCTCGCAATTTAACCATCCGCGTGCAGTGAAACTTGGTACAGTAAATCTTTATCCGAATGTTAATCCACTGGCATCTAATTTATTTTAATTGTTTCCATAACCTCAAGATGGCAGCTGTGAAATTTTTTAAAATCTCCTTGTTTTTTCTTGTGTCCTAATTATGCGATTGAAGTTTGAATACTACACGTTCACAATAATCTGCATGTAACAGTACATAACTCTAGGACCTACATATATAAAATCCAACATGGCGACCATCCGAAATATTTAGTCGGTTCTCAATATCTACGAATCTATTACAGCAATCAAACTGAAATTGTGTATGTTGATAGTGGCAGTTAACATAAGTAGGATATATGAAAATAGGCTGTATAGTTCTTCACGGAACTACTTGTTTTGTCCGTGTGAGTGTCTGTGTTCTTAATAAAATATAAACGGCTGGAGCGATTTCAATAAAAACCCGACCATGTGCTTGAAATTTAAATACGTTTTACCAATCCAACATGGCGGTCGCGCGAAATATTTCACGGGCATAATATATCTCCGAAACTATTACTGATCACTATTACCTTGAAATTGTGTATGGTGATAACGAATATTAGGATATGTTCAGCTAGTTGTGCCATTGATTATAGATCTGAAATCATATTCATTAAGAAGATTTAAATAATCACCTGAGTCTTGATTTTCGAATAAATTAATATTCATGTCACCAATTATTAACTCATAATGTTGTCGCAACCCCTAAGCTAAGGAACCAACCAACCAGCCATCGTTGTATTTTGGTGGTTTATACACCCCTGTTATTGCTATTTTTTGTCGCTTTTATTAACAACTACTCGAATAAATTTGAAATCTTTATATGTTACACACTTGAAGCCTCCGTGGCTTAGGCGGCAACACGCCGGCCTCTCACTGCTGGGTCCGTGGTTCAAATCCCGGTCACTCCATGTGAGATTTGTGCTGGACAAAGCGGAGGCAGACAGGTTTTTCTCCGGGTACTCCGGTTTTCCCTGTCACAAAATTTCATTCCAGCCACACACTCCACTGTCATTTCATTTCATCTGTCATTCATTTAATCATTGCCCCAGGGGAGTGCGACAGGCTTCGGCAGCCGGCACAGTTCATATCCTCGCCGCTAGATGGGGGCTTCATTCATTCCATTCCCTGACCCGGTCGGTCGACTGGAAGCAGGCAGTGGATTTTCATTCATATGTTACACACTTAACTCCATGCTGTAATCCATCCTTTATCATGATGAGTACTCCATCATTCTGATTTATTGCACTTTCATTATAGTAAGATTTTTTTTTATCGTGTGACCTCCTGAGAGGCTGAGTGCAGGTCTTTCTAGGCGACGCCCGTGGGCTACCTGCGCGTCGGGATGACAGATGGAATGGATGAAGGTGAATGAAACTGGGCAAGGATGTGGAAGGATGCGGCCGTGGCCTGTCAGAAGGTACCATCCCAGCATTTGCCTGGTGTTGAAAATGGGAAACCACGGAAAACCATTTCAAGGATGGCCGACGGTGGAGTTCGAACCCACGCGTATACCGAGTCAGAAGAGAGCTTGGCCCCATGGCCTATCGCTGCGCTTTATTATAGTAAGATTTATAGCAGCTATGTTTAGTAATATTTGCGTTATTTAATTTCCACGTTTCCGATAAGACCACAACATCAAATATATTTCCATAAGCCTTCAGAATAACATCTAAGCTATACTTGTGTTTTGCTAGACTTCTAATATTAGTGTGGACTGCTTTTAAACAATTGCTATCTTCATGTCTATCAAGAAGTATTTACACTCACCTCTACTCTTCCCCACTTCTGATAGAATTTGGTATTTTACATAATCATCTACATATGTGTTCATATAATTGAATGAGGAAAAGTAGTAAGTGTTAGCGGTTAAGTTCTTGTGAGATATCTTGGAAGGAGGAAATTCAGCTCTTGAGGGGAGGAAAGTGAAAGCTCAGTGTGAAATACAGGGTGTCAGGGAATGTTCTCCGCAGTGCCTAGGCACAGCTACGTTAGGTGAGGGCCGGAGTTAAGTTGGCAGCACGGTTGCTGCTGACAGCGTGGCTGCCGCCGCTTGTATCAAAACAAAACAAACAAATAACAGTCCACTTAGAGATTCTTGAGATAATTTGCGTATTGATTTACTTGGACTTCGCAGCATTATATCGGAGATTTCATCAAGTTTTTCGTCTGTTAACAGCGTAGGCCTGCCTGTTCCTGGTACATCGTGAACTGAGCCGGTCACACGAAATTTACTTATCAAATCCCGAACGGTATCCCGGTTTGGACACTTTGAATTAGTAAACCGCACCTGAAATTTTAGTTTTTCATTTTCTGTAAACCGATTGCCTTCACGTAAAACGTATTCCACCAAAAACGCTCTCTCTTCAGTAGTAAACATTACCGCCTGTATCCTGTTGCACTATTCCAATAATCTAAACGGTCCCTCACTGCATTCACACTGACGCGTTCCACAGCACAGCACAGCTCACACGTGTGTTCTGATATCCTGTCGACCTTGGTGAAGACAAGCTAGTACCTGGCTGTCGGCGAGTGAGCGAAAGGTCTGACACAGTGCTGCCAACTTAACTCCGGCTCTCACCTAACGCAGCAGTGCCTAGGCACTGCGGAGTACATTCCCTGACTCACTGTAGCACCAGCAACACGGCAGGGGAGGTATGCAATGAACAGTTATGCGAGAGAGAGACAGATATGCAGGAATAAAGGTCTTGTGGTGTGGCAGGGGCGTATATAAGGGAGGAGCTGAAGGGGCATTGGTAGAAGCATAAAATAATAATTGTAAATTTGGTTGTACTTAGGCTATTGGCTAAGTTAAAAACAATATTAAGATTTAAATTAGACTACCTCGTGGTGTAGTGACTAGCATTCTTGGATGCCGCCCCGGAGGTACAAATTATATTCCCGGCTCTGCCAAGATATTTTAATTCTGGTCTGAGGGTTGGAATGGAATCACTCAGCCTTGTGAGGCGAAACTGAGAATTCCACAGTACGGTACTTTTGAGAAATAAATTATCAATTTGTAAAAAGTAAATGTTTACCTTTCTGGTTAATAAATTGACCAATAATTAGGTATTTGCCTTTCATACTCCATAGGCTATAATAGAAAATTCATCTATATATAAATGAATTGCTGTTCTTTAGTCTCGCTAAAACTCGAGAACGGCTGGGCCGATTTGGCTAATTATGGTCTTTAATTATTTGTGGAAGTTCAGAGAAGGATTAAGAGGTGAATAAATATGAAAGTTGTAGCGCACGAGTAGATTCAACAAATGAGTGACGGCACGCGAATCGCTTAAACAAAGTCCCGTATGCGTTCATATACCATTCATCCGAATGCTATGAAACTTTGGTTGTATTGTTGTGCACACTCCAGGAAAGGTTTCTGACTTAGTAAATCCTTTTTATAATAGGTAGCGCACGAATAGATTCAACAAATGAGCGACGACGGCCGAAGGGTTTCAACAAAGTCCTGTATGCGTTCACATACCATTCGTCCGATAGCGATGAAACTTGGGTGAGAGGTTGTGTACACTACAGGCAAGGTGTCTGGCTTAGTAAATCCATGTTATAATAGGTAGCGCACCAGTCGATTCAACAAATGTGCGACGACGAGCGAAGCGTTTCAACAAAGTCCCGTATCCCTTCATATACTATTCGTCTGATAGTGATGAAACTGGGCTGAGATGTTGTGTACACCTCAGGGAAGGTTTCTGGTTAGTAAATCGACGTAACAATAGGTAGCACACGATTAGATTCAACAAATCAGCGACGACGGGCGAAGCGTTTCAACAAAGTCCTGTACGCGTTCACATACCATTCGTCCGATAGCGATGAAACTTGGGTGAGAGGTTGTATACACTACGGGCAAGGTTTCTCTCTTAATAAATACATATTATAATAGGTAGCGCACGAGTAGATTCAACAAATGAGCGACGACGAGCGAAGCGTTTTAACAAAGTCCCGTACTATTCGTCTGATAGTGATGAAACTTGGGTAAGATGTTGTGTACACTTCATGGAAGGTTTCTCGCTTAGTAAATCCACTTAACAATAGGTAGCGCACGAGTAGATTCAAGAAATCAGCGACGACGGGCGAAGCGTTTGAACAAAAGTCCTGTATACGTTCACATACCATTCGTCCGATAGCGAAGAAACTTGGGTGAGAGGTTGTGTACACTACAGGCAAGGTGTCTGGCTCAGTAAAACCATGTTATAATAGGTAGCGCACGAGTAGATTCAACAAATGAGTGACGACGGGCGAAGCGTTTCAACAAAGTTCTGTATGCGATCACATACCATTCGTCCGATAGCGATGAAACTTGGGTGAGTGGTTGTATACACTACGGGCAAGGTTTCTCTCTTAGTACATCCATATTATAATAGGTAGCGCACGAGTAGATTCAACAAATGAGCGACGACGAGCGAAGCGTTTTAACAAAGTCCCGTACTATTCGTCTGATTGTGAAGAAACTTGGGTGAGATGTTGTGTACACTTCATGGAAAGTTTCTCGCTTAGTAAATCCACTTAACAATAGGTAGCGCACGAGTAGATTCAAGAAATGAGCGACGACGGGCGGAGCGTTTAAAAAAGTCATGTATGCGTTCACATACCATTCGTCCGATAGCGAAGAAACTTGGGTGAGAGGTTGTGTACACTACAGGCAAGGTGTCTGGCTTAGTAAATCCATGTTATAATAGGTAGCGCACGAGTAGATTCAACAAATGAGCGACGACGAGCGAAGCATTTCAACAAAGGCCCGTATGCCTTCATATACTATTCATTTCATTGCGATGAAAATTTGGTGAGTTGTTGAGCACGCTCCCATGTTGTTGTTTTTTTTTTGAGATAGTAAATCAATTTTACAATAGTTTAGAGGTGGTTAACGGAAAAAGTTAGTTAGTTATTGTTGATGAAACCGAAACCCCTATAGTATAGAAAGCGCGCGCATAGTACATAAGATGGCTGTTTGTTTTTTTCAAGTTCCGATGGACTGTATAAAAATAACAGATTGACATTACCAAACTTGACCTTGCAATAAGCGTGCAGTTGCTAAGTCGCCAGTCTAAACCTCAAGTGCTAACATGGTGAGACAGTTATCATTGCAACATCGTATTTTTTATGTAAAACTTATTTTAAGTACGAGTCGGCTCGGCGGGTACGTGATGCATTTGTTCAGCAATTTCCTGATGAAATGCCACCTTCACTAGCACAGATTCACGTAATTGCAAATAAGTTTGACACTACTGGCTCGGTGCTCAACAAAAAACATGCCCGCACACGAACAGTTTTAACAGAGGATGAGCTAGATGACATTGGCGAGAACGGTCTCGGAATAAATCACTCACAAAATTAGCACAAGTGGGGGTTTCGGTTTCATCAACAATAACTAACTCTAAAGTAAGATTTCAGCATTGTACACACGTTAGCTAGACCACAGCATCATATAGGATTGTACACACGCTTAAAGCAGGGGGCCTTGGCGCGCCAAAATCTCGGCCAAGGTGACCGCAGCAGCGGTTAACAAAGCCGTCGCTTGGCGCTCTTATGCTATATGAAAGACCCTGTAGATCCCTCCTGCGGCACTCACCAGCGACCGATCGTGAAAATGAGCATGCAAATGAAAGAGAATAGACATTAGCAGTGACGAATTGTACTCTAATTCCAAATATCTATAATTTCTTAAAAAAAATGACTTTTAAAAACGTACGAAGTGTGCGATTTGCAGATGCTGTTGATGTACGTAAATACGCTTCATGATTTCTGTCCACTCGACATTTTGGTCGCTGTGACGCCCGTTTCATGTCATTTTAACATTATAAGGTCTTTCCTTATAATTTTGCATGGATTTCAGAAACAGTAAATCAAAGGAATAAGTACTCAAATCGTATAATTTCAAAAATATCGAATAAACGGTGAGTGTTACACTCAGCACACAAATGACATTATCAGTGACAGATTGCATTCTAATTTCTTAAATATCAATTTTTGTCAGAAGTGTTCGATTTGCAAAACCTATTGGGGAAAGAGTGGCTTATGAACATGCGAGATTTCTCGCACGGGTCCGCTAATTTAGTATAATACTGTATCACAAGGAAAATGTTTTTAATAGGTGGGAGAGTTTTAAAGGAGAAGACCAGTGGGATACATGAAAATAGGCTGTTAAGTTCTTCACGGAACTACTTGTCATTCAAAACTCTGCAATCTTCTAGGCTTGTGCCATGTCTTGTGTGGGGATTCACCTAGGACACCAAGCTGGCTCATCAGCGGGCTCTTGGTGTCCATGCCCGGACCCCCACAGGAGCAGCGAACTGCGCGCTACCTCCCTTCTTATGAAGTGCGCGTGCGCTTCTTTATTGAGAGAGCTAATAGCCCGCTGATGAGCCAGCTTGGTGTTTCTAGGTGAAACCCCACACAAGATTCGGCATTAACCTGGAAAAATTGCTGAGTTTTAATTCCTAGGCCATGAAAGCCAATATACCATTTGTCATTCATTCAGTAATGTGTTGTTGTTGTTGTTTCCTATGGCTAGCCCGGATTCCAATCCATCAGCTTTCTTGCGTTCCAATAGAGTTGTGTGAGGTTTCCAGAAGTTCTTGCAGTCACATCAAGTTTGTTGCAATGTAGCAGGTGCCCCTTATCAATTTTACTTCCAGGTTCGTGACCAAGTGTGCATTCTTCAGATCTCAGGATGTTGATTCGTTTCAGATGAGCTACAAGGCAGTCATGGCCAGTGTTAAGTCTGAAGAAGGCTACAGCTTATCTTCTTGGTGTTAATTTATATTGATCCCATTTAGCATCAATGTCCTTCCATAATTTGGTTTCTGCTGTTTTCTTTGCCATTTCTTCATACCTGTTTTTGATAGTATTTTTCAGGATCCTTTTTCCTGACATAAAATCAGTCTGACTGACAGGTTATTGTAGTGTGGTACCTTTTTTTTCTAATCTGTCTGCCTCTTCATTTCCTGCTATTCCAACATGAGAAGGGATCCACTGAAATGAGATCTGTTTGTGGAGTCTTTGAAGGGTTTTTATCATACAAAAAAAATATTTCAGTTCTTTATTTTGGGGCTTATAATTTGACGAGATGGCTTGGATGGCTGCTTTTGAATCTGTAATGATAACACATTTTTGATAATCAACGTTTCTGCCTAATAACTGATGGAGTGCATATGAAATTGCTCTTATCTCAGCATCACAGTTTGTTTTGTTTTGGCCTACTGGGAAGTAGAGTGAGAATAGAGATGAATGTATTCCTGTTCCAGTTCTGTTTTCTTTGTCTTGTGAGCCATCTGTAAATATTTTTAGCCATTGATTAGATGGATATCTTTCTTCTATTGTACAGAGGGCCAGTTGTTTTAGATCTTGTGGTGAAGAGTCTTTCTTGCAGGCCTCTTCTAGCAAAGTAAGATCTGTAGTCACTTGTATATATTCAATGGGGTTGACTGGCATACAGAGTGGTTTAAGTTTTATTTGCAGATTGCTCTTATTGATATATTCTTTGGTGAGACTTAAGGGATCCTTTTGTGTTTTAAGATTGGGGCTAGAAACTGTTTTTTTGATCCATGTCATTTGAGGTAGTCACTTGTATATATTCAATTCATTCAGTAATGTTACGCCCCTTAAAGTAGCAATCACCACCACTCCCCTCACAATCAGTCTCTCATTTTTTCCCCTTCTAAATGGACCAAACATTTGTTTCTTTTTAAGTTGAGTGTAAAATGTTTCCAGCATTATTACATTAAGATTATCGTTATTGACAAGTTGGCGGTGAGGTGATCGGGGTGTGAACCGTGGGATCCCGAGCACATTCCTGCACCGCCATGCTGAGCAGCTGCTCTGCATGAGCAATGGCCGCCATAATTTCCAATTACAACACGCCGACAAGTGTACGATATATGTGCACTACGTGACTCATAACTCGAAGTAAACAAACCTCATTAAAGGGCCCTCTCCGCCCTCCTGCCAATGATTTACCGTCTGCACTCACAACCAAATTATTTCTCAAACTACTACTCACTCAGACTTTTAAGAACAATTTTGCTTGTATCACAGGCGCCGCTCAACAAATAAGCCTGGCGGAAACTGTTGGACCTTTTAGAGTAACTGAAGCCCACCGGGCACATCTTTCGTATTCCCCATAGATGCTCCAAACTTTCTCGGCGTAAAGTGTTTACCACGGGGCTGCCAATCTGAATTTAGATTTACCCACTAACCAATGCCGGTCCTAATCCTTTCACTTATCCTGAATCACACGCTACTGTCGTTACTTGTTGTTGATTCATTTGTGGGGCTTGGATGTAGCTAAATTATCATGGGAAGAGCATATAAATGAAATCTGTTAAAAAAAACTCCTTCGTTTTAAAGAGAATTTCAATATACTTAAGCAGCGAATACCAATTAACAGTCTACTATGGATTAATACATTCACAGATATCATACGGTATTGAGATATGGGGTGGGGCGGCAAATAGGAATATGGAGAGAATATTTAAACTGCAGAAACGAGTAATACGATACTTGTTTGGGTTGAAATCGTGAGAACCGTGCAGAGTTGCATTTAAGAAGCATAATATTTTAACAATATTTTCATTGTATATTTTCAAAGTTATCTTGCTTGTAAGGGAAAATCAACATAAAGTTGTCACAATCAACAATGTCCACAATTATGAAACCAGAAGGCAGAATGACCATTTTCAAAAGAGGGTAAATAAACAATATGCAGAAAAGGATCCTTTCAAAAAAGGAGCTATATACCACAATAAGCTACCAATCCACTTACAATCTTTGACTGGAACTGGGTTCAGAAAGTCTCTCAAGATATACCTAGCCCAGAAAGTGTTGTATTCTCTAAGTGAATTTTAATGAAACATGTAACTGTTTAATTATGTAAAATAGTTGTAAATATGTCAATTTAACTGTGAGTATGTTGTGTGACGTATCCTATTCTGTATGATGCAGGTTCTGGAAATAAAGAATTTTGTATTGTATTGTATTAGAATTCGCTTCACAGTTGGGCGACAAGGTGTAATATTTAGTTAAGGTAGGGTACCAATCTAATGGCTGATGGCTTGTTAACAATTAGTACATTATACAACGAGTCTATAAAGGCAATAATTCCGCGAGTTTTATCATTTCCATACGAGTGTCTTAATTACCACTATAGGTGAGTTGCATACGACTGTTTATGTTCGACGATAATTATAACTATTTTATGTTCGAACATAAATATTCATAAATATCTGTCGAGATTTCGCCAGTTTTATGTACTGAACAGAGCGCATTGGACACAGAGAATACCTTGTATTTGACCATGGCCTCCTCGAATACCCCCACTATGACACGACCCACGCAGTGAAATTCATAATAGGAGGCCGTGGAAGTCAGCGCAGGTGCGATGCTATCCTTACCTAATTGGTCACACAACTGTTTCTTGAGCTCTGATTGGTGGGAGAAACTGTTTCATAATGAATGGTGGGAGAAACTGTTTCATAATGAAAAATAGTGTTATAATGACCCTCATTATGATACAGTTTTCTGACATATAATATTTACATTTCATCATCGTCGAACATAAAAACGAATATGTATATGGTAGAGCAGAGAAGACTACTTTCCCTGGAGTCATGGTGTGACAACCACCAACCAGAACACATTAGATAAGATGGCAAGATCATATACAGTATACTGTAATATAATGTATTTAAAAAAAACTTACACATGTGGTGGTAGAGGGATCTATAATAAAAGAACTGACTGTAGCTCTGACATAAATAAGAAAACACTTTCAAGATAGCAGCAAACAATCACTCTTTGGGAAAATGGCTCTGGTTTGGGCATACATCCCTTATGGTTAATAATAATAATAATAATAATAATAATAATAATAATAATAATAATAATAATAATAATAATAATAATAATAATAATAATAATAATAATAATAATAATAGGACTTAAAGGAAATAAACATTACAGATGATATAAATCATGAATCGCAAAACTTTTGGAACTCTAGTTACAAATCACTCTTTCACCGAAAAAGCTAAAAAGACCACTGGAAAAAAATGGACGGAGGAACGTAAGAAGGGGCATAGCGAGTTCATGAGGAGATTTTCGGAGGAGAAGAAGAGGAAAACTCCATCAACCCGAGTCAACAAGTTCAAGCGCGCTCCCTAAGTGGGCAAAACGAAGTAAGAATAATAATAATAATAAAAATAATAATATCGAATGGCCTCGGATGCCGGGTGCAAGCTTTGTTAATTGACGCCCAGAGGGCAACTAGACAAGCATGTCGATTTTTTATGGCTCCTTGAAGCGCTATGAAAGTCAAGGAGGTTAGATATCTAAACTCCTTGACACTACAGCGCTTTCTAGTAGAGAAATGAGGAACGTTGTGTTGGCGGAAAATCCCGAGATTAATTTAGCCTTTATGAACACGGCCTATTGAATTCAAATGGGTTCTTTAACATGCCAACATCGTATGACATGCGTATCGTGATTTTTGTTGCCGTTCAAAAAAACCACTTACCACGGCCAGGAGCGAACCTGCAAGCTCAGGGTTGGCAGTCCGACACGATAACCACTCACCCACCGTGGCAAACTATCCCTTATGGTTGATACATCATAACGCACATCATTTTCCTGATTCTATTCGCTTCTTAGATAATTTCTGACCACTCAATTCCGATCTCTTTATACACATTAGTTTTCAATGACTGTCACAACAGTCGAAATTTCAATTCCTTCACGGATAACCTTCTTCGTATTTCATCTCCATTAGTATATCTTCTCTCCGAATAAACAATTACAGTAGCTCTCTTTCGTATACACTCGTATGTCATAAGTTCACGATCTTCTTCTTATTCTTATTCTTCCTAGCGTTGTCCCGCTGGTGCAGGGTCCGCTTTTTTTTGGTCATTTACCTCCATTTTGTCCGGTTTCGTGCGTCGGCTTGATTTAGGCCGGTAATTTTTAATTCACCATTTATTGTGTCTTGCCAACGCTGCTTCGGTCGTCCTCTGGGGTGTAGGCCTTCAACTTCAAACCTCAAAATGAAGGACAGAGTTAGTAACAGTCATTAGTTCACAATATTACCACTAAAAATGTTCCAAAGCCACAGCAGCCATCTTGCACGTCATAGTAGAGCTTCCTTAGTTCTGTATTTCGCCACAATAATAACTTCAGCCACCATCTTGCATACAGGGGGCGTCACAAGAATGTACGGCACAAATTGCAGGACACATTCCTCACACGTAGACGAAGAAATTATGTTATATAAACATGGGTCCGGAAACGCTTTGATTCCATGTTATACATCATTGTCTCCAAGTCATTAATCATGTGAATATCACATATAATGGCCGATCCTACACTTATTACACATCTAAAAGAGAAAAGCGAAAAAACAGAATGTGATAGCCATAAGAAGTAATAAAATATCCGTTTGGTGAGTCTATTTTGGTCCATTCTGTATAGATGTCCGAGAAACTTCAACCTCTTCTTTTTCATAGTCTCAGAGATTCTTTCTACATTCTGGTAAACTTCGTCATTACTTCGAAGTTTCCATCCACTTTCGGTTTGAACAGCACCCATAATTTTTCTGAGGATTCTCCTTTCCAAGACCTCTAGTTTATCCAGATTGTAGTTCATAGATAGACATTCACTGGCATAGAGACATTCTGTCTTCACCACGGTGTTGTAGTGTTTTAATTTGGCATTCCAGGATAGGCACTTTTTATTGTACATGTTTTTTGTCACGCCATATGCTCTCTCCATTTTTGAGATCCGATCTTCTATTGCATCTTTCTCTAGTCCATTTGCTGTGTATGGTCTCACCAAGGTAATTGAAGTTTTTGACCCTTTTGATTCGCCCTATCTCTGTTTCCAGAAATTGTGGTCTATCTTTGGAGTTCATCATGAATTTGGTCTTCTCTGTTGAGATCCTCAGTCCTGTTTGGGTAGCAATTCTTTCCAGAAGGTTAATTTGAATGGTTGCGACCTCTGGACTTTCAGACAGAACAGCAAAGTCATCAGCAAAAGCTAGGCAGTTGAGCAGTTTGTGTATAAAACTATACAAACGTGGTGATAATTGGATGCAGAGTCTAGATTGTTCTTCTTAGTGTCCTGTTGTGTATGTTGGAATGTGAAATGATCCGTACTTTGTTTGCCAGGGTTGGTTCTGTGAGAAGGGTGATTAAGAAGTCGTGTGTCCGTTTGCCCCATATGAAGTGTCCATTTGCCCCCAATAGTTGGGGCAAACGGACATGCAGTGCACTACACATACATTTCATTATTCCTCAGCAGAGTGTCAAATTTTAACGGAAATGAAATTTGTATTTATTTGACATAATCTGCGAGAAATTTATGTTATACTTCATGTTATACTTCATAATCTGCAAATGTATTAGTGCAGTAAAATTAAATTAAATTACAGTATTTTGAAAAATTTACTTAGGGTGTCCGTTTGCCCCATACTTACCCCAAAAAGGCTGTTAAATTACTACGCCTAGGTTTATCTATAGAACTTTGGAACAGAATGCTGTGAAATTATATAACATAGAAAGGTAGGTAACTAGAGGAAATCAAAATTAACTGATAATAGTTAGAAGTTTGGAATAAAAAGTTGCGGATTTAGAATAAGTTATATAACTTAACGGATATAGATTTGGAACCGAAGGCTCTGGATTTTGAAGTTCTAACTCAAATATTCAGGTCTGGTTTGATATCTATAGACGAAACGGTATATGTTCATTGTGATCCAAGGTATACGCTTAAGATAAACTGGAATACTGCCTATTTAACTGCTGCTACTGCATATTTGACTGGTCACTAATTTTATTATTTCCCCTTCGAGTAAATTAACTATAGGTAACTATGACCGTTTATAAAACTCTTTTGAACAATGCAAACAGGTCTAGGGGAGTTGTAATCCATGCAATGATAACAAAATAGCACTTTTATCGCTCCGTATCAACTGCGCGGATTATACGAAAGATGTACGTTGCTAAAGAAGTAGCCGTTACAGAAAATACCATTACTCGCAATACGTTACTTCCCGTCTCTGCCAATAACCACTCCCATAGGTCCATTCAAACTACCATTTCTTTCTTTATCGTTTAGGCCTACTTATGACGACGGGGCTCGTACAGTATCTACTCTTCGGTAAAGTTGTTGCTTTCTTCTTCTTCCTCTTCCAATAGTCCCTCATTTTCTGACTGTGAATCAGTCTTCTTTCTTCTGTCCACTTAGCTCCTGTAGTCTTCTTACTTGTAAGGGACGTATTGAAAACGTCCTGTCGGATGACCTGACGGAACATCAGACTGTCGCGAGTTTGTTTCAGTGGGATATCTAGTTGTTCCATATCTGACTTAACTGACGCAATCCATTTGTTCTTAGAAACCTTGCCTCTTCCTGTTATTGTGAATATCCTGTTTGTGAGTCATTCAGGATCCAGACGTGCCAAGTGTCCATAAAAGGTCAGGCGTCTTTTCCTTATAAATGTGATGATGTCCTCCTGGTGTTCATACAATTCATCATTATGACAGATTCTGTGAATTTCTCCTTCTACTCTAATTGGACCTAATATCCTCCTCAGGATCTTCCTCTCTTTTATCTCTAGTTATCTGAGTGGACCATTTCTGGTCATTGCAAGGCACTCAGAAGCATACAGAACAGATGGCTTGACAACCTATGTTGGAACGTCGACAAATTGTTGTTGTAGTTTTAAGGGGCGAAACTACGAGGTCATCTTGAACTTACCGATATCTACACCACTATATCACGTCGGGGTCACCACTATGTTGGGACGTCGACAAATCTACCCGATTTATCACTTCCCTGTATTACCTACTGTATTCTCATCATATTTATTATCTTAATACCATCACCATTCCACTCGAATTCAACTCTATGCATTCTACGATAATAATCAAATCAAAACGGAAAACACGTATTCCAAAGAACTAACAAACTCAATCTGGTTTATCAAAGTCTCAAGAGGCGCCATTTTCTGTCCACATTTCTAACATCCTCCCACCTTTTGATTTGAAACATATAATCTAAACCTATCAATTGTCATATTGGAAAATCTTAAGGAAAGTCTTATCTCTCTGCCACTTCTTGTAGTCTTCGCCTTTTGCAGAGTAAATTGCGACTCTGCCTTTGCGGTCGTTCCTCCCACCATCGCGATTCCACAAGTGTACTAACATTACAACCTCTGGAAGGTAGGTCAGCTGGGTTCTTATGACCTGGAATATGTCTCCAATCTTCAACCTTAGTGTTGGTGCGTATTTCGTTCACCCTGTTTTGGACGAAAGTCCCCTTTTCCAAGCAATCATTTAAAGAACGCATACCTTTAGATTTACATGAGGCATCGGAGACACTTGTAGAATTATCTTAAAAAACTCCTCGATGTGGCAAGTAGTGCCTAGCGTACCTGTCTTCTTCTCCCCAGACTTCCTCAGCTATTCCATCATTCAACCATGTTTGAAGTACTTCGTTGTAGGCATTGAACTTATTTTCCTGTTTCAATTTTGCAGTTGAAGGTACCGGTAGCTGTTTCTTCTCAGCTATCACTCGATTATCCTGAAGCGTGTCACGGTATTCTGACCAGGGTAAGCAGACTTCATATCTCCCTTCAGGATTCCTCTTTACTGTCTTCTTAAAATGGTCAATCACTGCAGCTTCTATTTCTTCGTTCGCTTTTTTCTCACAGGGATCTAGAATTCCAAGAACATACCATCTCCACAACTCTGACAGGTGATTAGTACGGATGAGGAGGGTGGTCAACACTGATGCATGAGTGGTTTGATCTGATGATTCTTTCATCTTTCCCATGACAACCCACCCTAGCCTTGTCCGCACAGCTGTTAGGCCGCACTCTAGCTCATGCATCTCTCCGGTGTATACCTTTGCTGCTACATCAGCCCCAATAAGGATTTGAATTGCCGGCTTTCCACGTCCAACATCTGTGAGGAATATCCCCTTCCTTTTAAGCTCCTCAATACAAGAATTTGATTTAGGACGTGTGATAGATCCACATGTTATTGGCTGATCCAACACTTCAATGGAGCAAGAATAATCGTCTGTTATGCTCTTCAAACAAATGTTATAACACTGGTGATCCATCTTCTTCGTCACGCTCCCTACAAACAAAGCATGTATCACAGATTCAGATTTGGTGGAGGGAAACCCCATCTCTTGTGCTGTTCTCTTCAGTATATACGAACGTTGTGAACCTGTGTCGATAACTGCTCTTACCGTCCGCTTCCTTCCATTATTTTCCTGATTCACTAACAGAGTCTGCAGAATTACTTCTGAATAGCATTGATTTGACAGAGATGCATTCTGGTTTGGTATTGTTCCTTCTGTATCTTGCATTTTCTGCATGGATGGTATCTCTGGACACATGATCGTGCAGTGTCTCTTGAAACAGATAATACAAGTAATTCTCTGCTTACAATCTCTTGCCCTATGCCCCGGTTTGAGACAGACGAAGCAACCATTCTTCCTTTTTAGGACATCTTGCCTCTGTTCACGAGTTAGTTTCTGAGTCGTGCTGTTTATCACAGAACAAACAATTAATGTAGTTTGTTTTCTTCTCACCTGATAGGAGATTTGTCGCTGTAGGGAAAACTTGATCGACAATCCGTTCTGCTCTGTCACTTTCCTCACATAGCCTGAAGCCTGATTTTGCTAGGAAAATCCTCTCCTCGCCTTCCACTTCACTTCTCAGAAACAATAATAGGTTCTGTAACTTATCTTCGAATGCTCAGTCCCCATTTTTCTTATCACTGTCCGTGTTACAGTTTCTTAGCCATACACTCAACATCTCTTCAGGTATACACGATTCCACAAGAGGAAATAGCATGGTGGCATACTGTTACGGCTGTGAGTTTGTTTCGTCGCCTCGCCGCATGAGTCACAGCTGCCCCGGGCTGTGCTCTGCCTCAGTGTATTACGTGCGCCTTACGCAACGGGCTGCGCGGACAAAGGGATGGTCCAGAATATTAGTGACCCAGCCAGTGATGGAAATCTCGAGAAGCCGTGAATCCTGGACGGGTCTAGAAGCATTTATTGAGTCACCAGCCTGCTATACAAGAGCGACCTGGCAAGCGAGGTGGACAGTGTTTTTTCGAGCTAGTGCGAGCTTTTACCTGAGCGACAGTTGTTGGTGACGTGACTTGCGAAACCCTAGTGAAGCTGATTCTCTTGACAGCGAAGGAGTGTGAAGCCTACGGAGGAACTGTGTCTTGAGCGAGTGAGTTTTCCAGTGCAACAGAGGTTAGTGTGGTGAATTGCGAAAACACCTGGGGCTGTTTCCCTAGCCAGCGGACAGCGAAGCAGAGTGTAGTGGTGAGTGACCGGCTATCGTAAATTACTGTAGCTTGCATATTCAAGGAAGTGTTGCAGGTAATTCTATCGAGGCCACCGGTCCCATTAGGAGGGATTAACTTCTGTGGCTTATTGACAAGTGAAAGGCAAGTGTTCCCTACAAGAGGAAACTATAGTGAGATACTAATTGCTTGTATTTGCTATTTGTGTGGTGTATCTTTCTGGCCCGCAATAAAGCTAATACGTTTCTTTAAAGGAACAATTTGTGTTGTGCTTTCTACCCACCGTAATCCAGTTAACGGAAGTGCCACTAGGGGGTGGCACGTAACAATACTTATCTGACGTAACACCTAATGATTCTAAAGCACGCAGATGTGATGTAAGCATGTCATAGACTTGAGCAGTGAAAGGTTTATTTTTGGCTTCAGTTACATTCCTAATCACTAAATATAACATCTCCCGCACATAATAATCAACCAGTAGCTCCTCTCTGCCAAATCTGTTTCTCAAGCACTCCACAGACTTGTTGTAGTTTTCAGCAGTACATGGAAAACTGTCAAGAATACCTCGAGCCCTGGAGCCCTCTGTTGTAGCCTGTATTAAATACTGAAATTTATCTTCGTCTTCTATTTCATCGTCTTCATGAATACGTCTGAACTGACTCCAAAAACCGAGATAATCTTTGATATCGCCATTGAATTTCTTCAGTTCGATCTTGGGCAACTTCAACTTCGTTCTACAGGTCGGGGAAGAACTGACAGATCCAGTAGCCAGGTTAGGTGCTACCTGTGAAAAGCTTACGTTATACGCCTCCATCTTCACACGTACATAGTCCATTTCCTCTTGATATTCTGCAACCGATTCATACTCTTTTTCAAAATCTGACTCTGTATTCTCATCATCTTCCACGAATGTAGTAGAAATCTGGGTGGCGCTACAAAACAGGAGAACAAGTGTTTAAAAAACTGGAAGTAATGAAATTGGGCAAAATAACTGCAGTAATGGTATCTGGAGATGATATAGTAATAGATGTTCACTCGTCCGCTGCCGTAGACCCACCATCCCACCCTAATAGGAGCAAGACTTATATAGCTGAATTTGCTACCCTGCCGTCCATCTTTGTGAAGGAGTCCATCATGCCAACCCCACGCATTCGGTACCAATGGTTTTGACTAGACCATTATTTTCGTCCAGACCAATGGAGGATTGATAGCGCGGCCGCGTTAGATAATATATAACACCCCTGTTTTTTTGCCACACACAGTGGGGGAAGTCACGCATCAATAATCTTTGTCCAGGCCAATGGTTTTGCCTTTTATTTCATTTTTCATGTTGGCAACGTGTCACGTGGGTATGACGTAGTGTACGGTGGGATTTTAAAATGGCAGACCTTGTTCAAAAGAACACAACCAATAATGCTTTATTTACTTTAAAAGTAATTATTTCCGGTGCAGCAGTGGCAATTGAGAATGTTAAACGACTCCCAACAACTCCCAACATCTCCGAGAAAGGTTTGTCAATCATAAATACTATATTTTCAGTAATATACCTTGTTGATAGTTACCAAGGCTTGGTCTCCTGTTCTGTAGTTTTAATGAAATCTGTTCATCAAGTTCACGTAATTCACCATTAAGCCTCTCCAAGGTTGAAAATCTAGTTTTCACAACTTCATCTTTGGAGATCTGCGCACTCATTTTACGTATGAACGCATCGTACGTCTTTGTGAATATTGCTCTCACTGGTGCTCGTTTCTTGATATAGCTTGGCATTTCATTCACAATAATAACTACCGTATTCAACTTGAACTTACCGATATCTACACCACTATATCACGTCGGGGTCACCACTATGTTGGAACGTCGACAAATCTACCCGATATATCACTTCCCTGTATTACCTACCGTTTTCTCGTCATATTTATTATCTTAATACCATCACCATTCCACTCGAATTCAACTCTATGAAAATCCACTGCCTGCTTCCAGTCTCCGACCGGGTCAGGAATGGAATGAATGAAGCCCCTATCTAGCGGCGAGGATATGAACTGTGCCGGCTGCCGAGGCCTGACGCACTCCTCTGGGGCAATGATTAAATGAATGACAGATGAAATGAAATGATAGTGGAGAGTGTTGCTGGAATGAAATTGTGACAGGGAAAACCGGAGTACCCGGAGGAAAACCTGTCTGCCTCCTTTTTGTCCAGCACAGATCTCACATGGAGTGACCGGGATTTGAACCACGGACCCAGCGGTGAGAGGCCAGCGTGCTGCCGCCTAAGCCACGGAGGCTTCTAATTCAACTCTATGCATTCTACAACAATAATCAAATCAAAACGGAAAACACGTATTCCAAAGAACTAACAAACTCAATCTGGTTTATCAAAGTCTCAAGAGGCGCCATTTTCTGTCCACATTTCTAACATTCCAGTTAATAATATCGTATGGCCTCGGGTGCCGGGTGCAAACTTTGTTATTTGACACCCAAAGGGCAGCTGTATGTCGAATTTCGTTGTTCCTTAATCACTATTAAAGTCAAGGAGGTTAGATATCTAAGCTCCTTGAACACTATAGCGCTTTCTAGTACCGTAGAGAAATGAGGAACTTTGTGTTGGCGGGAACTCCCGAGATTAATTATTTTGCCATTCTGAACACGGCCTACTGAATTCAACATGAACATGCCAACATCGTGTGACATGGTGTCGTAATTTTTGCCGCCTTTCAAAAATCACTTACCACGACCAGAAGCGAACCTGCAAGCTTGGGGTTAGCAGACCGACACGTTAACCACTCACCCACCGTGGCAAGCAGATGAATAGATACTACGACAGGAATGATAAGCCCTTTCAAACTTGGTACATCTGGCATCTATGGCTAGGTTCTCGCTCTGATTCGCAGAAATACATTTTTAACTGCAGGTATCTTTAGTATGGTAGTGTCTGTGTGAGGAATATTAGAAGGGGTCTCGTATTCATACTATCATCATAATAATTAATAGCAGTGATTGTATATTTTTGCATTACCGGTATTTAATGATACTGCTTGTTATGAGGTATTAATATGCTGCCAGTATAGCGCAGACAATGAAGTACTGAACACGTTAGATAGTGATCTAGTATGTTTTATGGGGTGGGGGTGTACTCTTTTCCAAGCTGACCATTTATAATAAGCTGCTATTGTTATTTTTAAGTGTCAGTGACCATGCTGTATTGAAATCTATTAAAATAAGCCATAACATCTCTTTCTTATAAATTAGTCAAGAAACGGTATTACGTTCTTTCTCGCGTATTAATGCGGATGAAACCGGGTGAGTTAGCCGTGGGCATTACGGCATGACTGCAGGCAGCCGCTCACATCTGGGAGGCGGGGAGGTTCGAATCTCCCCCACCGGTAACCTTGAAGATGGTCTTCTGGGGTTTCCCATCTTCCCTCAGGTTCCTAACCATAGGCCACAGCCGCTACCTTCCAATTCCTCGTCCTTACATTCAAACTTTCCTCCCCAGACAACACTCCACACGCGACGGTACGTCTAGCTCACCCCATGGGTGTCCGCATAAAAGCAGCTACAAACTCTGGCGAGCCGAACATGTCCTCGGACACTCCCGGCACTGAAATCCATACGCTAATAATAATAATTGACACCGGTTTAGGCTAGGGTGGATGGACCTACTTACCTTATTTCAGAGGTCCGCATCGCTAACTGCAAAATCACCGTCTGTTGACATGCCCCAACAGAAGAACACCTAAAGGCGAAGGAAGGTGGAGAAGAGGAAAAGGCACAGGCTCGTCTACAGACACACTCCGATAACCCACAGAACTGCCACCGACGAAATAATGCCACAACAGTTGCTTAAAATTAAAAAAAAACATTTAATCACGAAAAAGGGGCAAGAAAATATAATTTCATAAGATCCTCCAGCAAACACAACTAAAGAGAAAAAAAATCTTATTGCCACAAAAAAAACTCTCTGGTGATGCACCATTGGCTTAAGGCCAAAACAAATCAATTACCTATGGAAACAAGAGAAGGCTTTACATGCTAGCTTGCTGAGCAAAAACGAAAACATTTAATTTAAAAAAAAATATAATAAAGCCCAAAAGAAAGAAAGCCAGCGACAGAGATCACCAAATAAGAAAGGGCTTGATAAACCACTAAGGTACGCAAAACTGACTCGACATGTAGGCAGCAAGGCCACGAGGAAAAACGAAGAGATAAAAAAAAAAAAAAAACAATTTACAAATCCAAAACTTTCATGACCGCGGTATACTCAGGAACACTCACAAAAATAACACAAAGGAAAATCAACAAGATTAACAAAAAGCATTCTAATCTCCCACCACAACACGTTTGAGTGTCCCGCTCGACGCCAAGAGAATAACACTCACCAGACCACAATGCACTCTGGCAAAACAAAAAACAAACATGGCCACGAAACAGATGACTGCATGTCTAGTCGAATTACGGCAAACGATTACCTTTAAAAATTAAACGTCACCAGAGAGAAAAGAAAAGGAGGAAATAATTACACCTTAACACGATTAAAACGAGGCAATTTAGGATGCTACGGATCGTAAAGCAAATCAACAATAGGCCAATCCCTAAGATTACGAAAAGAAAAGAACCAACTAAACACAAAGAGACTACTCATAAGTAAAAATAAACTAAATAAATAATAAATTACAATGTACGATAAACTAGAAACGTGTCTCCAGAAGGCGCAGACAAAAAACGATTTTTTTATATCAGGTAACAATTAAAAAGAGAATATTAGGCCTAGAAAACGAAATTAAATACAGTATTAAATCATCTATATAAGGCCAATATCGGAGCTCCCATAACAATATATATAAATATAAATATTTTATAAAACTTACCTTAAATCCTTCTTTTGTGGAGACACAATAATAACAAAATCATTAACACACATTAAATAATTTTAAAAGGCACCAGATTTGCCTCAACATGGCTACCCCAGCACACGCGTCGTCTTGTACAGAAGCAACTTTTCCTTGCAGCAAGTTACGACGATTATCCCACATTTCCTCTTCAAGATGAAATCTCGAAATTATATCCTTCAGTGCACAGGTTATTTCCTTTAGATAGAATAGATCCACATTTCACGGAGGCCAGGGGGCAAGCCCCCTGCACAAACGGAGACACCTTTTCACGACCAGCTGGGTTCTTGCTATCTTCAGAAGTCCACTATCAACATGGCGGAGACCCAAAGGTTATAGGCTGCAGTGCATTAATGTTAATCGAAACTGTCCAATCACAGAGTGACACACAATTTAACAATGTGCGTATTATATAGTTATTTTGGCGGCATGATGCATATATAGTCTTTTGTTTAATGACGTAGAATACTATATTTTTTTAAATATGTCTTGATGAGATGAGGCCAGAAGACACCAATGACTCACTCTAGCGGCGGAACACACAACCCCCGGCTTGAGGTGCCGACAGATGCTGCCATCTCGAATTCATTAGCCAAACCAAGGCATCTAGGCGGGCGCTTCTAATGGTAGGGAATACAAATATGTAGTGGAGATGCATATTAAAAACGTTGGGACGGGCTTTGCACGTAACAGTCTCCCTCCCTTAAGCGTGAACACCGTTCACGAATATGCCTAGGCATAGGCAGTACTCCATAACTAGTCGATTCACCAAGCATGTTTCCAGAAGATAATGTTCACCAGTTAACTCAAATTGATGGATAAAACCGCATCGTTTTTGTTAGGAAGAGTGCAGGGTCAGATTATCAGTGAAGGGATAATTGATCACCTCGCAAACCACTTAGTTAACAGCTTCACTGCGTCCATAAGTCCTCAGAAAAGCATTACACCAGCACCTGCAGTGCTTTCAGAGTCCGAGACGCGTTAGGTAAATTTTCAATAAGTCCAATGTTGTTAGCTTTAGACGAAGTAGGTGGATGCAATGTGCAAGATATCATGCGACGAGTGGGCAGCCATTTACAAAACAGTAGTTAATCTTATTTCAAAAATAAAAGTTTACAGAAATTACCAATTCTTAATACATTTTATAAATGAGAAACAAGGTTGAATTTATATGAAGAAAATCCTGACCATGCCATAGATCCGTGCTCACAATAATTAATTAAATAACAAGATTTACCGAAGTAATGTTCATTACCAAGGTTACGTTTTTACAGACTAGATAGACTTTTCTAGAATACACGAGTTGAACGACTATACATTCAGAAGGAACTCTGGTAGAGGAATGTCCACTCAAATTCCCAAGGAAACAGGTATACAAGATCACCATGAGTTAGCTCTCCCACCGAGTCCTACTTATATGCTAGCATCTTCTACGAGAAAAACAAAATTAGTTACAATTTTACAATTTACCATGAAATGGGAATTACCCAACAGTTACAAGCTGTATCCCAGTAGAGTTTGCAAATCCAATTCAAAATTCCAGAAGGAACAGATGCCTGAAGGCTTCAATGAAGGTTAGGGATACTCTACATTATACAAAATATCAGTTTACAAATTTATGGTAGCATTTCTTCATTACAAATCTCTCCACCTCGTTTTATGTGCGACAGATGCACCCTGGATATTTTGTTGGCCTTAGGGTTTCGAATAAGAAGAGTAACGGGAGTCAAGAATGCCTCTACATAACAGGGGCCTTTGAAGCGAGGGGTCAACTTGCTAGAAACTAGATTACTGACGTCCTTGGGCTCGAAATTGCGGACGTACACAACATCCCCAATTTCCAAATCAGTTGGCTTGCGACAGGCACTGTATCGCTCGGCAAGTTGGTCATGTGATATCTTAATACACTCTCTAGCCTTGTCGAATTTCGCCCTCATATCCTCGGGCGTGAAACTGTCTGGAAGGAGATCGTGCAGGTTCCACAGATTAGACAACGGAGAATTAGCCATAAACGAAAACATTATCGAAAAAGGGGAGGCTTGCGTGCTCTCAAGCACGCCAGTGTTGAAAGCAAAATTGAGCCAATGCAAATTAGAATCCCACTTGGAATGGTCGTCGTGGTGGAAAGCAATTAGAGCAGAACGGAGATTACGATTGACTCGCTCAGCGAGAGACGGGTTAGGAAAATAGGGAGTGGTGGTTACATGCGAAATAGCATAATCAAATAAGAATTGACGGAACTGATGTGATACAAAGCACTTGGCATTATCTGACACCAGGAACTGACATGGCCCAAAAGATGAAAATATGGAATTAAGACACTTTATGATGGAACTGGTCGTAGCCTGTCTGGTGGGGAATATCCAACTAAACCGGGTGAAACCGTCAGTGCAAACAAGCGCAAATTGGTTTCCCCGACCAGAACGAGGGAACGGGCCAACATGGTCGATAAAAAGCCTCTCCATGGGTCTAGATGCCAGTTCAGATGACAACAGGCCATCCTTAGTAGAAACCGGAGGTTTGCTAATATTACATGAAGCACAATTTCTAATGAGCCTCCTGATGTCGCCATTCATACTTCGCCAAATGAAAAACTGTCTGATCTTAGCTCGGGTCTTGAATACTCCTAGGTGGCCACCAATAGGAGATTCGTGATAGTAACGAAAGATTTCCGGAATGAGGACCAACGGGAGCACAATTTTAGGTAGACGGTCATGACGAGACGAACAGCACAATACACCATCCTTTAGAGAGTAGGGCTTGATCACTTCACCAAAATTGATTCGGTCAATTAGGCTAGATAAGGAGGGATCTTTTTTCTGGAATCTCCTCACATCTTCAAAAAGCATAGGGGAATTGCTGAGAATGACATTGACATAATTTACAGGTGATACAAGGTTTACGGGTTCACATTTTTGAATTTCCTCTTCGGATGTTTCCTCATACATGCGGCTTAATGAATCAGCTACCGCATTTTCAGACCCACGAATATGGTGGACCGTGAACTGGAATGACAGGATCCTAGTTGCCCATCTGGCAATCCTACCAGTTTTACGGGGTTTCCCTAACACCCAGCTCAAGGCCTGGTTATCGGTCTCAAGGAGAAACTTAGTGTGATCAAGATACATTCGGGATTTTTCCAGGGCGAACAACACTGCTAAACCCTCAAGTTCGTATATGGAATACTTCCTCTCTGCGTCCGTTAAGGTACGAGAACCGTATGCAATGGGTTGCCTACCCAGATCAGACTCTTGCAGTAGGACACAACCAACACCACGACCAGACGCATCAGTCTGCACAATGAACTGCTTCCCAAAATCCGGAATGGCTAACACAGGGGCGTTAGAGAGCGCAAGCTTTAGATCTTCGAAGGCTGCCTGCTGAGAGGGACCCCACTCAAACTTCACAGCCTTTTTGCGTAAGTGATTTAGAGGAGCAGCACGGTCGGCAAAGTTACTGATGAACTTGCGAAAGAAGTTCACCATTCCAATATAACGAGCAACACCCTCGGCGTTCTTGGGTGGTTTAAAATCTCTGATGGCCTGAGTACGAGACTGGTCCACGGTGATACCAGATTCGGAAACAATATGTCCCAAGAAGGAAATTTTGGGCTTGGCAAAGGAAACCTTGGACAATTTGACGGTAAGGCCAGCGTCACGCAACCGATCAAGTACAACCTTCAGATGATCAACGTGTTCCTCGAATGACTCAGAATAGATCACCACATCATCAAGATAGTGGTACACAAATTTGAATTTAATTTCCGAAAACACCTTGTTCAGAAGTCTGCTCAACACAGCGGCTCCGGTGGATAGGCCAAATGGGACACGGGCATACTCAAACAAGTTCCAGTCAGTGGAAAAAGCAGTAACATGCCTGGATTCCGGAGAGAGGGGAATTTGGAAGTAAGAAGATTTTAAATCGAGGATCGTGAACACCTTCGCGTTGCGAAACCAATGAAAGCATGTGTGAAGATCCGGCAAAGGGATGGATTGTAAAACAACTTTTTGATTAAGAGCCCTATAGTCGACCACCGGCCGAAAACCACCGTTAGGTTTTGGCACAGGGAATACAGGGGATGAGTAGGCAGAGATAGAAGGTTGGATTACACCTTCTTCCAACATCTTGTCAATAATCTTCCGAAGTTCGGCCATTTTGGGCGGGGCAAGGCGATACGGGCTGGAACGCACCGGCACAGAATCGGTTAGCTCAATCTTGTATTCCATCAAATGGGTTACACCCAACTTGTCAGTAAATACATCACTATACTCCTGACATAACCTCTTTATGGCATTCTTTTGAGGACTCGTTAAATTTTCCAGATCGAGATCCTCAATAGTCACAGGTTCACTAACTGAATTGACAGCAGGAGAAGATAAAACCGGGTTAAACGATAATTTAATTTGCGGATTAAACTTAAACCATAAGTTGCGAGCACCAAAATCAAGAAGCATACCAACGTGGGACATGAAATTAGCTCCAATGACCACAGAACAAGAATGATTTCTGGCAACAAAAAATTTAAACTTCCAAGAAAAATTTAGAATATGGATTTTGACTGCCATACTACCCAAAATATTTAAGTTTGAACAATTTGCCGAAATAAAAGATTCATTTTTAGGCTCTAACTCAGGTAGATTGCAAACACTCTTCATAGTTAAAAAACAGACCTCGCTTATAAAGAATGCAACACTACCAGAATCAAGCAATGCAGAAACGGGCTCGTCATTAACACAAATTTTAATAAACGGGGATATTCCCTTAGCCACAGGAGAAATTACAAAATGATTATTCACTCTAAAACGATTACAGTTAGATGACGAGGTCACCCGCACCACAGGTTTCACATTATATTTAGAATTAGGCTGACTTGCCTCGACATTGCTCACCGACAGCTTAGGTAGGTCAGAGACATAAGCAGAATTAGCACGTGATGATTTAGTTTTCAAAGGGTTATCAAGATTTTCATTAGCAGGGCGACCAGAAACTTCACACGGTTTTCCCAAATTCTCATTCACAGAAATATCCATAGAAGTAACATCCGAATTGGTCTCAAAATATCCCGTCATTGGCGATACACAACTTGGTTATTCGGACACACCTTCTTAACATGTCCCACGCCACCGCACGTGTGGCACTTAACATTGGGTCTAGGATGAAACATAACCTTAGGAGGGGGAAGAGACATCAAGGAAGGAGGGGGAACATTAGCTACACGAAGGGAATCTGCATGTTTCACAGCCATAGCCTCTATAACGACCTGTTTTAGCTCGACAAATGACGAAGGCCTGGTACACATAGTCATGTATGACCTATATTGAGGCGAAAACCCATTTACAATAGACGACACCAATTGTCGTTCAGTTAAAGGGGATGCAAACACCTGGGCATATACCTTAATGTCACTGACATAGTCGCTAAGTGACTCGTCCAAACCTTGGACACGATATAAGAACCTTTGCTCGAGAGTACTAAGGGCACTCGCAGGGACAAAAACCCACAACAATTCCCTAATGAACATGGCTAAGGACGTGCGGAGGTGGATAGCTTCAATCAGCTTGTCGCGCAGCATACCGGATGCAACAGGATACAACAGTTGGAAAATCTGATTTTCCGACATTCCAAAAATCGAGGCATGGTTACCCAATTCGACCACTTGCTTTAAAAATAAGACCACCTGGGTAACGTCATCTAGGTTGAAATTCTTCAACTTAGATATAAAACTAGAAATAGGGTGAGGAATCGACCCATAATTAACGTTAGGCGTGTACGTAGCATTCGGAAAAGAGACATTATTACCAGGGTAGCTTTCTCGCACACCCTCTACAGGAGACAAAACATTTACATTGCCAGAAAAAAAACTGGGATGCAATGGGTCGGCCGGACCCAGGAAGTCATTAGTTGACCTAACATGAGAAGAATGACCGTATCCAGGGGTAACTGGTCTGGACGAGCCAGAACCAGGCAATAGAGGGGCAGGCAAACCACTACCAGTAATCGATCCCAAAACCTCAGACCTAGTGAACAGAGCTGACTCACGTTCAACCCCAGAAGAACGCTCCAAATTCACAAGGTTATCTCTTAAGTCAATCAAATCAAAAGCACTATTATTGTCGTCCATTTTGAAAAACACAGAATGCAGGCAGACAATACAGAAAGAAACAAATTTTAGGAATTACGAGGACAGTTTACAATTTCACAACAATACCATAAACTACCAATTAACAACACCATAGATTAGTCCGACACTCGAACACTGCCACAATACTATACAAAATCATGCACAATGCTGCCCAGAACTGCAGACGTCATCGCTTGCTTGGCTCCAGAACAGGAAGCTAAATTACAACAAATTGCTACAAATCACAGGGCGATCAGCTTCAGACAGGGCTCCTCGATGCCTTCACTCGCAGCATGTAGGCTATCAGAATATTAAAAAAAACATTTCCCATGCCAAGGATACATGCCAGTCACTTACCCAGCTTCTTCTTCATTGGGAGTGTTGCATCATAAATAGGATATAATTCAGCACAGAAACCTCGCTTGTAACAGGTCACTTCACATATCACCACATGGAATTTTAGAGGCAAACATGAAACCAAACAAACGACAAGGATTAACATAAAATAACATAAAGCATGCTGACATGACACTTCTCATCAGCAACCGTCCTATCAGCATCAGAAGGGTCCATAAATGAGCCTGTGGGTACGGGCGAGGGGATAGCTGCAGAAGCGATACACGAGCTCGCTCTGCTACCAGAATGACACAGGTAATGGCTGGGTTGGATGGGCCTACTTACCTTATTTCAGAGGTCCGCATCGCTAACTGCAAAATCACCGTCAGTTGACATGCCCCAACAGAAGAACACCTAAAGGCGAAGGAAGGTGGAGAAGAGGAAAACGCACAGGCTCGTCTACAGACACACTCCGATAACCCACAGAACTGCCACCGACGAAATAATGCCACAACAGTTGCTTAAAATTTAAAAAAAACATTTAATCACGAAAAAGGGGCAAGAAAATATAATTTCATAAGATCCTCCAGCAAACACAACTAAAGAGAAAAAAAATCTTATTGCCACAAAAAAACTCTCTGGTGATGCACCATTGGCTTATGGCCAAAACAAATCAATTACCTATGGAAACAAGAGAAGGCTTTACATGCTAGCTTGCTGAGCAAAAACGAAAACATTTAATTTAAAAAAATATAATAAAGCCCAAAAGAAAGAAAGCCAGCGACAGAGATCACCAAATAAGAAAGGGTTTGATAAACCACTAAGGTACGCAAAACTGACTCGACATGCAGGCAGCAAGGCCACGAGGAAAAACGAAGAGATAAAAAAATAAAATAAAAATAGGACCAATTTACAAATCCAAAACTTTCATGACCGCGGTATACTCAGGAACACTCACAAAAATAACACAAAGGAAAATCAACAAGATTAACAAAAAACATTCTAATCTCCCACCACAACAAGATTAAGTGTCCCGCTCGACGCCAAGAGAATAACACTCACCAGACCACAATGCACTCTGGCAAGACAAAAAACAAACATGGCCACGAAAGAGATGACTGCATGTCTAGTCGAATTACGGCAAACAATTACCTTTAAAATTAAACGTCACCAGAGAAAAAAGAAAAGGAGGAAATAATTACACCTTAACACGATTAAAACGAGGCAATTTAGGATGCTACGGATCGTAAAGCAAATCAACAATAGGCCAATCCCTAAGATTACGAAAAGAAAAGAACCAACTAAACACAAAGAGACTACTCATAAAGAAAAATAAACTAAATAAATAATAAATTACAATGTACGATAAACTAGAAACGTGTCTCCAAAAGGCGCAGACAAAAAACAAAAATTCACATATCAGGTAACTTTAAAAAAAAGAATATTAGGCCTAGAAAACGAAATTAAATACAGTATTAAATCATCTATATAAGGCCAATATCGGAGCTCCCATAACAATATATATAAATATAAATATTTTATAAAACGTACCTTAAATCCTTCTTTTGTGGAGACACAATAATAACAAAATCATTAACACACATTAAATAATTTTAAAAGGCACCAGATTTGCCTCAACATGGCTACCCCAGCACACGCGCCGTTTTGCACAGAAGCAACTTTTCCTTGCAGCAAGTTACGACGATTATCCCACATTTCCTCTTCAAGATGAAATCTCGAAATTATATCCTTCAGTGCACAGGTTATTTCCTTTAGATAGAATAGATCCACATTTCACGGAGGCCAGGGGGCAAGCTCCCTGCACAAACGGAGACACCTTTTCACGACCAGCTGGGTTCTTGCTATCTTCAGAAGCCCACTATCAACATGGCGGAGACCCAAAGGTTATAGGCCGCAGTGCATTAATGTTAATCGAAATTGTCCAATCACAGAGTGACACACAATTTAACAATGTGCGTATTATATAGTTATTTTGGCGGCATGATGCATATATAGTCTTTTGTTTAATGACGTAGAATACTATATTTTTTTAAATATGTCTTGATGAGATGAGGCCAGAAGACACCAATGACTCACTCTAGCGGCGGAACAAACAACCCCCGGCTTGAGGTGCCGACAGATGCTGCCATCTCGAGTTCATTAGCCAAACCAAGGCATCTAGGCGGGCGCTTCAAATGGTAGGGAATACAAATATGTAGTGGAGATGCATATTAAAAACGTTGGGAGGGGCTTTGCACGTAACACTAATAATTAAATATCTTGGGGAATGGATCGGTTGACATGCGCTAGAGAAAAAGGCAATGGAATCTAGAAGAAATAAAGTTGAATTGGCCTTCCAATTTACGAAGGACACTTATAACAAGAAGTCTCTCTCCTGGAATACCAAGATAAAACATTATAACACGGTAATTAAACCAGAAGCCTTATATGCAGCCGAAACATTGTTTATCACCACCCAGGGACCGCTTGAAAGGCTGGAGGTCAAGGAAAGGAAGATAATACGCAAAATCTTAGGCCCCAAATTTCATTACAACAAATTAATCCATGTCAGGAACGAAACTCTTTACCAAAAAACTGAAAATCTCTCGGACACAATAAGAAAACGAGGAATTGTTTTTTATGGGCACATCCTCCGGATGAATTCTAATAGATAAACCAAAAAAGATCTTCGACCTCTTTCGTAATAAAAAAAAACTCTTTGGTTTAAGGAAACCGAGAAAGACCTTGTGGAACTCCAAATTACAGACACCATGCTCATGGACAAAACAGCCAAAAACCGTCACCAAGGATAAGAAACAACGGTTCCAAGTGAAACTCAAACAAAAGCGTACGATCCACATCTCTGCCGAAGAAAGGGAAGCAAGATCTCAAAGGATGAGGCAATCCTGGGCCAAAAGGAAAGCTCAAAACAGTGATTGATTTCATGTACCCCAAAGTTGGGCGAAACAAATAAAGAATAATAATAATAATAATAATAATAATAATAATAATAATAATAACTGAGAACTCCGCTTTGCCGGTCCCAGGCCCGGGGCCTTGTCACGTAAGTGACGAGGAAGGAGGAGGGGAGGAGTATCAACCTCGTTAAAAAACCAGGGTTCACTTGGCCCGAGTGATAGCACCCTGTAAGGGCTCCTTGCTAGGATTACAGCGAAGACCTCAACGGCAGTGAAGGCGGAGAGAATGGATCTCGGTACGGCGGAACTGGAGGAAGAGGCATACCATTCTGCGAAATCCACATTGCGTCTGACTTGAAACAAGCGGCAAAGTGGTCAGCGTCTGTTTCTTTAATTGAGGCGGCTGCACTAAAATCTTCTCGAACTCAAAAATCGAGTCGTATACCTGTGGTCTCAACTGAGATCACCACAAAAAACAAAACTCAACTTGAGCGCATGATGGAAAAGACGATCACAGAATCACTACCCCAGGCACCAGTCGATATACTGGACTCACCTGATCATCGGATTCTGGGGGATCAGGGACACCATGCGGAGAAGAATCGGAGCTTCTCAAGAACTCTTCACACTCTCAAAACTCGACGCAAGAATTTTATTGGCACAATTAATGTGAACACCCTCACTAAAACAGGTAAATTAAAACAACTCACTAACGCCCTCGAAAAATTTGACCTCAAAATCACTGCACTTCAAGAGACACGATTCACGGATGAACACTTTAATACGGAGAATTTCAGAATCTATAAAGGCAAACCTGCCATAAAAGTTAGAGGCAAACTACCACTCCTGGGAACCGGCTTCGCCATACACAATTCCGTACTCGACTCAGTCATCGATTTCTCTTCTCCCAACGAAAGAGTATCTCTGCTCTCAGTAAAGTCAGCCAATAAAGCTTACACACTGATCAACGTCCACGCTCCCATAAATCAACTCAACAAATCCGATCCTGAAAGTATGGACAATTTCTGGGAAACTCTCGAAGAAACAACCAACAAAATACCAAGGCACCATGTGAAGATCTTATTCGGCGATTTTAATGCCCAGTTAGGTAAGGAAAGAAAATTTAGTGATACCACAGGCCCCCATACTAAGCATGAACGTACCAACGGGAATGGTGAAAGACTAATTGGCTTCTGCAGAAACTTTGAACTTAAGATCATGAACACACAATTTCAAAAACCTCCACACATGTTAACCACATGGAGATCACCCAATATTTGACAGGGTGAATACCAAATTGACCATATCGCAATTTCCAAGAAAAACACAAAATAAATTTTAAACGTCCGAGCTCCCAAAGGCGCCTTTGAATCAGACCATCATCTTCTCCAAATTAAGACGAAATTCCAACCCAATAGAAAGCAAAAAGGCCCACCCAAAAATATCAAACCAGATCCAGAGTACTTGAAACTCCACAAAGAAGAAATCATAATGCAAATTAATCAGGAGACATCAACAGACTGGCAGAAAATAACGAAGAAAATTCAGGAAGTCATGAAACTAGGACAACCTCCTCGCACAAGAAAACATCGTTGGTGGAATGCAATTTCCGATCGGGCAGTTGACAACCGAATGACTGCGTGGAAAAAGTTTAACAGTCACAAAACTGAGGAAAACTGGGAGAACTTTCTTAAAACCCAAAAGTATGCCTCCAAAACAATTAGGAAAGAAAAACGAGGATATGACAACAACAGACTCCATGAAATCCAGCAGGATTTCACACAACATAATACTAGAAACTTCTACAAGACGTTTAGAGAAAACTTAAAGGGATATCAGGCGCCCAGCATGTGCTTCAAAAAACCCGATGCTACGTTGGAAACTAACGCGAAAGAAAACTGTAAAATATTAGCCCAATACTTCAACTCCCTTCTTAACTGCGAACCACCCCAAGAAAAACTTGCCTTCACTCCTCCGGTTTCCACACACCCGGACTCACAACCCCCTGACCTTGAAGAAATTCAGGACATCATCCAAAAGCTCAAAAATAACAAAGCACCAGGAGAAGATGGGATCATTGCTGAATTCTGGAAACTGAACGATCCTACACTTACGCAGAAACTTCATCACCTTATTTCAGACATATGGATGATGGAGCAAATACCAGAAGACTAGAAATATGCTCTAATTCATCCGTTACACAAAAAGGGTGATAAAACAGACATGAGTAATTACAGAGGAATCTCCCTACTCCATATTGCTTATAAAATCCTCTCCAAGGCACTTTTAAACAGGCTAGAACCCCAGGTGGATCCGCTAATTGGTGAATACCAAGCCGGATTCAGAAAAGGGCGATCATGTGCTGAACAGGTGAGGAGTTTAAAAACAATATTACAAATGAGAAAATGTAGAAATACAGAAATAACATTCGTCGACTTCAGAAAAGCTTATGACTCTGTAGACCGCGAAACCCTTTTTATGATCATGAAAGAATTCGGGATAGACAGAAAGACCCGAAAAATCATTGAACAGACGCTTACAGGAACTATGTCCAAAGTGAAATTCATGGGTGAAATATCGGAGCCCTTTCTCATCAAAACTGGAGTTCGACAGGGGGACGGATTATCCCCAATGCTCTTTAATATTGTTCTAGAAAAGATCATTAGGGAATGGTAACCTCATGTAAAAGGCATTCAAATTGGAATCAAAAAAGAGAACCGTCATACAGTCAAGTGCCTCGCTTTTGCGGACGATATTGCCATTATCACTAACACCACACGTGAAGCCATACACGCAGTGGAAGAATTACATGAAATTGCTCAAAAAACCGGACTACAAATTTCTTATGAAAAAAACCCACTATATGGAAAGACGGCCAGAAAATAACTCTTCTTTAATCACACAATACGGTAAAATAACACAAGTCCCCCATTTTAAATACCTTGGTGAAATCATACAGTCCTCGGGACTAAACCAAATCGCCAATGAACAAAGAATCACCAAACTACAGAAGGCCTACAAGCTAACGTGGACTCACTACGACAAGAAGTGCATCTCGCTGGACGCAAAATTAAGGCACTATACAACGGTGATTCTTCCGGAAGCAACTTACGCAGCCGAAACAATGGTGATCGACGGTCATTCCAAAATTAAGGATATAGAAAAACAGGAAAGGAAAATTCTTAGAAAGATTTACGGGGCAGTTAATAATAACGGTATTTGGATGAAGAGACCTCAAAGCGAACTCTACCAAAAGATCCACACGATAACGGAAGTAATCAGAAAACGCCGAGTACAGTTTTATACATACATTTACAGGATGGAAAATTTCAGAACACCGAAGAAATTGCTCAACGTTATAACACGGAGTAAGTGTGGCACGGAGTGGCTGACAGAGGTTCAGAGGGACCTACAACAGGTCAACATTGAAAATTTTGAGGACCACACCGAGTGCAGGAATAAAATCAAAAATGTTAAGTTTGACCATAGACCATCACGACAGCCTGGAAGAAAATGGACAGCTGAGCGGAAGAAGGAGCATTCTGAGAGGATGAAGAGGTTTTGGGAACAGAAGCGGGAAAACGCCAGAAGATGAAATCATGTATTCAAGTTCAATCGCTCTCCTAAAGGGGAACAATCGATTAAATAATAAATAAATAATAATAATAATAATAACTGACGATGGAGTGAGTTATTGAACCTTAGTATTCTAAGTCCTCCCTCCTGCAAGCTCTGACCCATGAGCTCGCTACATCTTTGTCTTGTGGAAATACAAAGTATTTTATATTAGACCCTTTTGTTTTCCTGAAGTATTTGTTGCAACCATACATAGCACAATTCGGCATTGCATCCCACTTTTCGTCGACAGAGATTAAGAAATACAATACTTTCACTAGCAACGCACACACTTGTCAACATTAGCATGTTTCAATCGACTGCTGATCACGCGCTTGACACCCGCCTATAGCCACAACTCGCAGTTGCCCCCGTTCTGACGTCATCCGCATGAGAGAGAGGGAGGGATCCGCCTCACCATTGTAGTTACACCATGTGTGTATGTACGTTTTATTCTTCCGTCTTGTTATTAACCTTAATTAACCAATCGACTTCCGTAAGAGTTCCTAATAAAATCTATTTTTGTTTGGTGCATTTGTTAATAGCAATCCTGCCAATCGCAAATAAAAGATAATACCAACCGTACGGTCACTGTTAGGAGACTACATACCTCCGGAATTATTCAGAGTACAGTAATGATACAACAATTAAAACATTGATAGGCTACAACACGTGAAGTAAAGTAGTCGATGTATGATCTTCTTGACATTAGTGTTGCACACATTGAGTATGGTGTGCCTGAACATCCAACTCACTTTATTTTTAATATATTTACCCTCCCACCTCCCTCTCCCCGCCCCCTCCCCCCAATATTATTGCTTACATTTTAACTAGCAACCCGCCCTGGCTTCACCCGGTATCTTTAACGGTTTACTCAGCCTAAGGTCCCAGACGCATTTCACGAAACCGAGGTGAACAGGGAAATTCCAAACACACATACACTTTCTAGCAGAACTACCCGCTCTTCGAACGGTCTTCGGTATTAATAACCAGACGTTATCAATTGAGATACTGTTCCGATGGTTAGGGTTTTGTCATTCCTTCATATGTTTATCAGAACTAAGTTAGTTTTCAGGGTATATCTCAGACACTGTTAATTTAAGGGTCGTAAAATGTGGGTTTCGGAGACCATTTATAGACTCCCTAGTTTTGTATCACACATTGAGAAGCGCAACATATGCTTTGGTCGTCCTTCTAGGATTATTTTTATTTTTCGCCTATTTTGGCATGTATTTTGAAAAGTTGTTCCTTTTACCCACCCTTCTATGAGAAGTACGTTGAAGAGTATTCTAAATGATTGGTGTATTGACTCATGGTTACAATACCTAATTTTACGATGCTCTAAGCACCCGAACATGAATTATAGGCGTGCATAAACGTAAATATATATCAACCACACAGTATCAAACAAAATCATCTTTACGATGAACCCGTTTGTCGACAAAATATGATTAGTTAAAATGTGCTCTCAAATTAAATTCACCTAACGTGTACTTCCTGACGTGAAAATAATATTGAAAACCTCGTAGACGAAACGCAATATATGTCAAATTAAAACTGATCCTCACCGTTGTGGAAAGTCCCTATCCCCAGGAAGACCCCTTTAATAAATTATAAAGGCTTGTGGTGCATGAAAATTCGGGATTTTTAGTCTCCAATGGCCCAAATTCCCCAAAACTGCAAAAAACACTATTCCAATAGAGGATTTTTTTGAAAATAATGTTGCTGTTTGGAGATATAATAGACCTTCTGTACAACATATCGCATATCGCACGTACAAGTCACGTGTAAAAAATCTTGACCCCTTGACCCCATTAATCACAGTTTTGAATTTTACAGTCTATGTTTGATTCCACGATAACCTTATAGCCTTTGCAAACATTAACAGAAATTTAATAAATTGAGTGGCATTGCTTCTTAGAGAAATAGATGGAAAGTTGGATGTCATCTCTTGTGACACTGTTGTCAAGGTTACCGGCTTGCATTACTTCATTAGTTTCTTCCAGTTCTGCTTCTTTCGGTTGGGCTAGCTAAGGACAACGACGTTCAAGGAGGAGGTCATGCAGTGATAGAAAGTCTTGTGATGTCTTCAGGAAAAAAAAAAGCCATTAATGAGAGACATAACACTATCAATAGGTACTCTCGTAAACAGAGACACCACGTCGAGACTCACTAGGATATCACCTGACTGAAGTGGTATAGCTTTCAACTTTTCCACGAAGTGTGTGGAATCCTTAATGTACGAAGGCGTGTTAACCAGAAGCGGCTGAACTAGCCTACCTAAGTATTTGGAGAGGGCATATGTAGGAGAACGAATCGTACTAACAATAGGTCTATTTAGTAGGTTACGACGCAAGAAGGTGTGTCTTATCTCTTCACTCGCTTTTCTCCTAAGATGCCGGGATCATGATATTCTACCAAATTTTATGTTGAAGCATACCTTCAGAACACCTAAGGCAACGAGAATCTATCGTTGTCCAAGCAATGCGTTATTGATAGAGAAGTTACAGAAGACTCGTAAGCAGTTGGATTTTATTTCAATGGAGTTACTACAGCTACATCTACGCCTCTCGAACTTCGTAAGTGAGGAAGTATGGAAGATCTTTGATCGTATTTCTTCAGTGCAAGCTAACAGCGTTCTAGATCAGGTGAGGGGAAGACATATTTCCAAATATGATAGGTTATGTCAGTTGCAGAAATCTCAAGCCATTAATAATAATAGGCTATCACTCGTTCTCGAGTAAGATTGTCTTCTAAAGGTGAGTTCTTAGATGACTATATAGCCCAATCATGGAAACACAAACTCGCCCACAGTAGCGACACACGTTGTTCGGAGCAACCACTGGCTCTTGTGGGTTGATCCTCCTATAAACCTCACGCTCTTTCCTCGCATTGTACTTCTCAGTCTCACGGCTTCGTCGATGTTGTTCGAAACATAGTGGACCTTGGTGGACGAAGCGACGCCATACCTGACGATTTGATGCTGTAGTCTCCCATTTATTCGTGTTGATTTGACATTTGTTTAAATTGTATTTTAGGACGTCTTTGAAGCGTTTCCGTTGCCCTCCTTGCTTTCTCTGTCCAATCCGCAACTAGCAGTACATGATTTGTTTTGGAAGACGTCGTTCAGGCATGCGAACAACATGTCCTGCCCATCGAAGCTGATGCTTTAATATCATAGCCTCAATGCTGGTAGTATTCGCTTCCTCCAGGACACTGATGTTGGTGCGTCGGTCCTGCCACATAACTCCAAGAATTCTCCTGATGCAACGCTGATGGTACTTTTCCAAACACTTAAAGTGCCTTCTGTAGGTAGTCCAGGTTTCGCAACCATAGAGCAGAGAAGGTATTACAACAGCTTGGTACACATGCAATTTGCTTGGAGTACTGATGTCATGGTTGTCAAACACCCTTTTTCTTAGACGCCCAAACGCTGCACTGCCACATTTAAGGCGATATTGGATTTCAGCATCAATGTTAGCATTTGCTGAGAGACGACTGCCCAGGTAAGGGAAGTGTTCAATGTATTTTAAGTTGTCCCCGTTGATCATAATGGGAAAACCAGCAGCATTACAGTTGGACGTAGCAGGTTGATGGATAATTTGCGTTTTGCTGGTGTTTATTTCCAAACCTATGCACTTATACGCGTCATTAAAAGCATTCAGAGCTGCCTCAAGATCGTCTAGCGAGTTTGCCAATATAACATTGTCGTCAGCATATTGGAGTTCGAGAACGGAACCTGTCGATACCTTTGTCTTTGCTCGCAGTCTGCTAAGATTGAATAATCCTCCGTCAGTCCTGTATTCAATATCTACATCATGCGGAACTTTTTCTTTGATCAGGTGAAGCATAGCGCCAACAAAAATTGAGAATAATGTTGGGGCCATTCCCAGGTGCGCATGTTAAGTCGCAGGAATGAAGAGGTTTTTTCGAGCATCAATCAAATAGCAGGTTCGATGGCTCAGGTTTATAGTAGGAGTATTGGAACTACACATTTCGTCGTATGAATAACCCGAAGGTTATTTCTTGAAACCATCAGTTCTTATTTCAACCTTGTTTACGAATTCCATTTAGACTTTGATTTTGCTAGAACCCGGATTTGTCATGATAGTAGTTTATTCTTCTTCAGAGGAAGACCTTTGCCGTTGTTGTTGTAATATTGTGTTCTTACACAAATAATAGAATGGGCCACTGCCAATTAAAAATAATTCTTTAACCACGAATGATTTGAAGGATATTTTCAATCCTAGTGCCATGAACTAAATGAATTTATTATAAAACTACAATTCTTATTTCCGCATTCTGTCGAAGAATTGCAAGTTGTGAAAGTTACTAAGAATGGCCATAAATATAAATATTTTTATAATATTGTTCCCAAGTGGAAAATCTAATAGTTGAATGGTTCAACCATTTATTGATCAAGTTGATGATTCAGAAATCATGTATTTTGTTAGGAACTTGAAGTTCATAATCGAGTCACTTTTCGAATGTTTAATGTCAGAAGAACGATTAATTGTTGTTGTGCTTCGCACAGTTCTTCGATGCTATGCTCAATGGTCAAATACTTTTCAGATGTTATTAATATGTATAAATAATTTGTGTTGCTTAAATGATGATAATATTTTTCGACGATATATTTTTGAAACTGGAAAAACAAGTGAAAGTTTAAGAAATTCTATAAACATTTATTCTACGAGTGTTAATATCATGTAAATAGTCAAACAGTGATCTACGTTATTTCCAGTATGGACAATTAATTTTGAACTGGAATTAAATATTAATAATTTTGGAACACAGTCCACAGGACTAATAATCGGACTTGTGTTTCCAAAAAGATTGTCAAATGTGTTTGGAAAATTTCTGTATATTGTGTGTAAATAAGAGTGTGGATCGCCACACGTGGATGATGCTGCTTTGAGCATTCTTGCAATCAGATTTTAACTTTAAAATAAACTGAGATAATTTTACCAGATGTGTTTCTCCCAATTAAATCTCCTTCTATCCTTATTGTTGCATTGAGCCAAAAATCAGTAAAGCATATTTTTTTAATTTGATGTCGTTTTTGCGATTTGCTTTAACCCATCTGGCGCTCCGGGATATTTTGATTCTCGTGCTGACTGATTATTGGTAAAATGCATATGTGGTCGTGCGGACTCCGGTCTAAACGGGCACAGTACAGTGCCCCCATCTTTAAATAGTTCAGCTGGAATCCCATCTATGCCTGCTGCCTTATTATTCTTGAGTTGATTGATAGCAATTTCAACTTCTAATAGGGAGGGACCTTCATCAAACTGAGTTTGTACTGGTCTCTGAGGAATTTTGCTTAAAATATTATCATTGACGTGGGTATCCCTGTTCAGTAGTTCGTCAAAATGTTGCCTCCAGCGGGAGTTGATTGAACAAGTGTCTCGGAGAAGTTCAGTATCATCATTTGATTTTAGAGGATTTACGGTGTGACGGGATGGTCCATAGACTACTTTTGTTGCACCGAAGAAAGCATGTGTATTGTTGGTCTCAGCTAGATACTCCATTTCATGTGATTTAGATACCCACCAAAGGTTTTTCATAGCTCGAGTTCTCTTTTGGACTTCAGCCTTGGCATCTTGATAAAGTTGTTTTTTGGATGCAGATTTAGGGTTATTTTTCCATGCATTGAGCGCTTTCCTCTTCTCATCTATAAGAAATTGAATTTCTTGGTCATTCTCATCAAACCAGTCTTGATGCTTTTTCTTAGCAAAACCAGCTGACTCTTCGCAGGCTGAGAGTACTGCTGACTTGAACATTTGCCAGTGTTCTTCTATATTTTCTGGATAATCATCAGGAAGCCTTTCACCAAGTAGTTTATGTAACTTTGATTTAACATTATCATCTTTAAGAAGTTTGGTATTGACCTTACTTCTTACGAGCTTTCCCTTCTTTCTACATTTCTGGGGAATTCGCAGAGCCATAACAGATCGGATCAGTCTGTGATCAGTCCAACAGTCATCAGCACTTGTCAGAGCTCTTGTGATGAGTACATCACGCTGATCTCGGGCACGCACTATCACATAATCAATTAGGTGCCAGTGTTTTGATCTTGGATGTTGCCATGATGTCTTAAATTTGTCCTTCTGTCGGAAGAGTGTATTTGTAATGACAAGGTTATATTCAGAACATTTAGTTAGGAGAAGAGTCCCATTATGATTGCTGTTACCAACACCTTCCTTCCCAATTACACCTGTCCACAGTGTTGAGTCCCTACCAACACGGGCATTGAAATCCCCGAGGAGAATGATCTTATCAAACTGTGGTATATTTTTCAGAAGCTCATCGAGTTGGGAGTAGAATTCTTCCTTTTGGTCCTCTTCAGAGGTGAGAGTTGGAGCATATGCGCTTATTATAGTTGCTCTTTGATAATTACTGAGCTTGAGGCGTAGGGTCATAAGCCTTTCATTTACACCAAATGGGAGCTCATCAAGATGATCAATGAGTTCAGTCTTAATGGCAAAACCAACTCCATGAATACGTGGTTCATTAGCCTCTTTCCCCTTCCAAAAGAAGGTGTAGCCTCCTCCATGTTCCTTCAATTGTCCTTCATTTGCGAGTCTCGTTTCACTGAGTGCAGCAATATCAATGCTAAACCTCCTCAGTTCACGAGCAACAATTGCTGTTCGTCTTTGTGGTCAGTTTTCTGTGTTAGTGTCCATCAGAGTGCGGATGTTCCAGGTGGCAAAATTCATATTTATTTTGTTTCGACCGCATATGGTGTACCCTCTGGACGCGGCTATCCAGTCAGGTAGTATTTAGGCTGGCTATGATTAGAGCACCTTTTATAGCTCCCTCCCCATTCGGGGTAAGCAGAGCGGATCCTAAATAGGCCTGCTTAGTCACGAATGCAGCATACGAATTGCTCTACAGCCCATCCTCGAGCAAAGCGAAGATCACACATCCGCCGCCTACGTGCCGGTTTGTCACTAGAAACTCCCAGATAACACAATCCTGCTCCCGTCACAACTCCCCGATCGCCGCAGGGATTGCAGTCGTGCACGAAGAGATGTTATTTCCTTCAGAAGACGCCTGTGCGTGATATCTTTTTACATGGGAATGCTGCTGCACATGAACAATCACACGATCCTTGACAGATACAGAGCCTTTAACTAGTGGCATAGTAACTAGGACGACTAGAGGTTCCGAACCTGCTGCAGCCTTCATCCGCCTTCCCAGCCGTTGGGGCTGTACTAGTCGCCCGTACGCCTGGTCCGCCGTTGAGGACTTATTCTATGCCGTTGACCATTTTGGTTCATCCGCCTTTAGAGGTAGTTTCCCACCTCAAGGGCATGAGAGTGCCCTAACCTCCACGTACTCATCCACCTTCCAAGGAAGCCGTTGATATAATGGAGGGGAACTCCTTATCCCGGGAGTCACTCGGTCGTCAGAGCCTCGTCAGTCTATAGCAGGGTGCACCACGAGCAGGTGAGGTTGACATTTGAGTAGGAATATTCCTACCCCTTACACCCCCGCATATGGGGGGAAGCCAGACAAGAATGTTCCAGAGTTCTCAAGACCGCTAAGCCACCTAACACCAACTTAACCCTTTGGATGCCGACCCCGAATAGGTCATCATATGCTTAGAATGCCAGGCATGTTTCAATGGATTGTGCATCACTGCATAAAAAAATTAATAAAAGCTTCAGTTTAAAATATATGGAAATACCAATTGGTATGTTAGCTTGACATACTCCAAGGACTATAAACATGTGACTTACATTTGAGAAAAAATATTTCATGGAATACTGTGCACAAAATTATAATATTTTTTTAATAACAAATAAAAAAGTTATGATTTGAAATGAATTAGCACATTGTACACTAAATCAAAAGTGTATAAGTGAAGATAATTAATGTTAACTCATATTTAGGATCATATATACCAATTTATACTGTTATAGTAGGCCTACTTTGCAATTTATAAATTAATTTCCAAAAACATGGAACATGTGGAGTGAAACACACCAACAGTGTGGATATTTTATCAAATTAAGAGAGGAATAGTGATCATTTGAGAGAACTGTGCCTAGAAGCAGAAACATCATATTCATCACTTTCACTAAAATTAGAGTCGCTTATATCTTCAAAGCGATCTAAAAGTTCCTCAATTTCTTCACCCGAAATAGGCCTACGTGATGGCATGCCTTCTTGCGACAAATGTACTATTTACAAGTTTACTAAGTCTTAGATAAATTGCTACTGAACTATTAATACAGTAGAAATAATAATAGACTTAGTATATCACGATAAATAACTCAAATGTTAGCGTCTAAAATTATCAAAAATAAATCATAACACGCGGGCATAAACAAACAAGGTGGCTGCCATATTGGATCATAGACGTCAAGCGCGCACAGACTATACACTCACAATGTACGAGTAAACAGGCAAAAAATCAGGCATGTCAGTGCCATCTGATGACATACGAAGGAATTACAAACATTCTACCTTCTTACTACGTGATTTGCAGAGCATTCTAGCACCACACTGCGTAACTACAACACATACAAGAGTGTGCCGATCGAATCGGCATCTTGGCAATTTTCGTACGGAACTTAAGTGCCGATGCATCGGCATCTTGGCACTGTAAGGGTTAAAACAAGGCGAAAGCCGGGCACTTAAAGATCCAAGGGACAATTCTGATGTTATCGTTCTCCCCGCTGACAAGGGTAACGCGACAGTGGTGTTGGATAAGGTTGATTATGATTCCAAGATCTCGTCTTTGTTATCAGATCCTGTATATAGGATTAACTAGCAGAAGTACCCATTCTTCGAACGGTCGTCGGTATTAATAACCAGACGTAATCAATTGAGCTACTGTTGCAATGGTTAGGGCTTGGAACCTGTTTGTCGACAAAGATAAATGATTAGTTGAAATATGCTCTGAAACTAATTTACCTAACGTGTACTTCCTGACGTGAAAATAAAATTGAAAACCTCGTAGACGAAATGCAATACCCGTCACATAAAAACTGACCCTCACTGTTGTGTCAAGTGCGCATCCAGGGGAAGACCCCTTATTATAAAGGCTTGTGGTGCATGAAAAGTCAGGTTTTTTAGCCTCCAATAGCCCAAATTCCTAAAAGCAAAAAAATAAAATAAAAAATAAACTATTGCAATTAAGGAATTTTTGAAAATAATGTTGGTGTTTGAAGATATAATAGACCTTCTGTACGATACATCGCACGTTTAAGTCTTGTGAAAAAATCGAGGGTACCTCTTGATCCCTTTAAGCGCATTGATGAAATTTACAGTTTTTGTTGGTTCCGTGATAACCTTATAGCCATTTGCAAACTTTCACAGAAATTTAATAAATGGAGTGGTATTACTTCTTGCAGAAATAGATGGAAAGTTGGATGTACCTTTTTGAGACACTGTTGTAATGGTTACAGGCTTGCATTCCTACAGTAGTTTATTAAATGAAATTAGTTTTCTTGGAATATCTCAGAAACTCTTGGTTTTAGAGCATTAAAATGTAGTTTTCGGGGACCCTTTACGGCTGTTTAGGGGCCCCGAGGTTTTCTTCTGACACCAAGGGGCTGAAAATGAGCTTTGTCTCGTCGTTGTAAGCCGTAGTATCATCATCATCATCCTCTTGCACAGTTTTCAGCCACTGGCCGGGTCTGTTTGGAACACAGGCCACTCCAACGTGTTCTGTCTTCCCACCATCTCTCAGCCTCCACCCCTGTCCAGTCTTCTCCTCTCTTCTTCACGCTTTCTTCCATCCCTTTCAGCCACCTGTCTCTCGGTCTTCATCTCGGTCTTCCTCTCGATCTCTTTCCTTCCCACTTCGTCTCGTGTATCATCTTGGGTATCCTCTTATCCTCCATTCGTTTTACATGTCCATACCATCTAAGTCTAGATTTCTCTATACCAGCCCGTAATGGTTCCTCCTGTATTAATTCTCTGGTCCTCTCATTTCTTATTCTGTCCATATTTGTAGCTCCAATACTGCTTCCCAAGAACCTCATGTCACTGGCCTGTATTTTGCTCTTCTCCCTTCCTTTCATAGCCCAGGTCTCCGAGGCATACGTCAGGATAGGGGCATAGTACGTCCGATATATGATCTTTTTTCGGTTCTGAGGGATATCCTTGCTCCATAACATGCTTCTCACACTCCTCAGGAATGCTTCTGCCTGTCTCCCCCGCTCATTTTTTCTCTATCGTTTCTTCCATTATCTTGTATCAGGCTTCCCAGATTCTTGAAACTCTCCACTTTCTTCAGCTGTTCCCCACCAATTATTATTCCCGTTGTGGTTATTCTCTTCTTCCTCGTTGTGATCACCATCTCACTCTTATTTATGCTAAATTTCATCCCATATCCTTGTATTATTCCTTCCCACACGTCCAACTGTTCCTGTACCTCCTCCTCCTTGTTACCCCAAATCATCAAATCATCCGCTAACACCATTGCTTTCATCTTTCCTTCCCCAATTACTTGTGCCACTCGGGTCATTATGTCATCCATCACCACAATGAAAAGTAACGGTGCCAGTGCACTTCCTTGTTTCAGGCCGTTTCTCTGTTCCACCCAGTCCGATCTCTCTCCTCCCACTTTCACACAGCTCACGCTTCCCTTGTACATCTCCTTTATCCTCCTAATAGTCCATTTTTCTACTCCTCTATCCTCCAGGGACTTCCATACTTTGTTTCTGCATACACTGTCATATGCTTTCTCAATGTCCAGGAAGGCCATCAGTAGATCTGTTCCATACTCATAGTGCTGTTCTTGTAACTGCCTTACAGCAAAAACCAAATCCACTGTGGACCTTCCTGCTCTGAAGCCATGTTGTTCTTCCCTCATCCCTCCTTCTATCCTTGTCCTAATTCTCCTTTCCAAAACTTTCTCAAACATATTTGCACAATGACTCATCAGTGTTATTCTCCGATAGTTTCTGCATTCTGTTCTACTACCTTTCTTGAAGATCGGGACAATTATTCCCTTTTTCCAGTCCTCTGGGGCCTTTCTTTCCGTAGTGTAATAATAATAATTATAATAATAATATAACAATATAGGGATAGGGATATAATAGACCTTCCGTAGCACATCAGGGCGTGTAAATCGCGTGAAAAAATTCTAGAGTACCCCTTGACCCCCTTAAGCGCATTATATGTATTGATGAATTTTACAGCTTAATTTGGTTCCGTTATAACCTTCTAGCCGTTTGCAAACTATCTCAGTAATGTAGTAAATGGAATTGTATTGCGTCTTACAGCAATAGATGGACCTGTGAGTTTCTGTTGCCATGGTTACCGGCTAGCTTTCTTTCATTATTGTATTAAATGAAATTAATTTTCTGGGAATATCTCAAGAACTGTTGGTTTTAGGGCCTTAAAATGTGGTTTTCGGGGTCCCTTTAGGGCCCCCGAGTTTCGTTTCTCACATTGAGGGGCTGAAAATGAGCCTTGTCTCGCTCTTCTACGCCTATTTCAGCAAGTATTTTAAGGGGGTAGGCCCCCTTTTATGAGAGGTACAGAGAAGAGTTACAACAATGATTAAGTGTCGTGCCTCTGAAGGATATCTGTACCAAATTTTACGTTGATCCACCCAGCCGTTCTCGAGTTATAAGGGAACAACCACTTTGTCCACAGACAGACAGGCAGACAGACAGACAGACAAACAGACATACAGACAGACAAAAAAATTATTTTCGCGCGCATAAGCCATAAAACAGTCTGAAACGCGTAAATAACGCAAATTTCCGTAGAAATGCAGAAAAAACAGACAAACTTTCATTCTTATATATAGAGAGACTAGCGGAAGTACCCATTCTTCGAACGGTCGTCGGTATTAACAACCAGACGTAATCAATTGAGCTACAGTTGCAATGGTTAGAGACTTCGAACCTGTTTGTCGACAAAGAAAAATGATTAGTTAAAATATGCTCTGAAATTTAATTTATCTAACGTGTACTTCCTGACGTGAAAATAAAACTGAAAACCTCGTAAACGAAACGCAACACACGTCAAATAAAACTGACCTTCACTGTTGTGTTAAGTCCCCATCCAGAGGAAGACCCCCTTTACTAAATTATAAAGGCTTGTGGTGCATGAAAATTCAGGTTTTTTAGCCTCCAATGGCCCAAATTCCTAAAAGCAAAAAAAAAAAAAAAAAAAAATTTTTCAATTCAGGATTTTTTTAAAATAATGTTGCTGTTTGGAGATATAATAGACCTTCTGTACGACATAACGCATATTTAAGTCGTGTGAAAAAAATATAGCGTACCCCTTAACCCCCTTAAGCGCATTGATGAATTTTACAGTTTTAGTTGATTCCGTAATAACCTTATAGGCATTTGCAAACATTCACAGAAATTTAATATATGGAGTGGCTTTACTTCTTGCAGAAATAGATGGAATGTTGGATGTCACCTTTTGAGATACTATTGTCATTGGTTACTGGCTTGCATTCCTTCATTAGTTTATTAAATTACATTAGTTTTCTGGGAATATCTCATAAACTGTTGATTTTAGAGCCTTAAAATGTAGTTTTCGGGGACCCTTTACGGCTATTTAAGGGCACCGAGTTTTGTTTCTGACACCAAGGGGCTGAAAATAAGCTTTGTCTCGTCGTTGTAGGCCGAAGTATAATAATAATAATAATTATAATAATAATATAACAATATAGGGATAGGGATATAATAGACCTTCCGTACCACACCCGCACATGTAAATTACGTGAAAAAATCTAGAGTACTCCTTGACCCCCTTAAGCGCATTATATGACATTGATGAATTTTACAGCTTAAATTGGTTCCGTTATAACCTTATAGCCGTTTGCAAACTATCTCCGTAATGTAATAAATGGAATTGTATTGCGTCTTACAGCAATAGATGGACCTGTGAGATTCCGTTGCCATGGTTACAGGCTTGCATTCTTCCGTTATTGTATTAAATGAAATTAGTTTTCTGGAAATGTCTCAAAAACTGTTGGTTTTAGGGCCTTAAAATGTGGTTTCGTTTCTCACATTGAGGGGCTGAAAATGAGCTTTGTCTCTCCCTTCTACGCCTATTTCAGCAAGTATTTTAAGGTGGTAGGCCCCCTTTTATGAGAGGTACAGAGAAGAGTTAACATCAATGATTAGTGTCGTGCCTCTGAAGGATATCTGTACCAAATTTTACGTTGATCCACCCTGCCGTTCTCGAGTTATAAGGGAACAACTTTGTCGACAGACAGACAGACAGACAGACAAACAGACAGACATACAGACAGACAGACAGACAGACAAAAAAATTATTTTCGCGCGCACCCGTCATAAAACAGTCTGAAACGCATAAATAACGCAAATTTCCGTAGAAATTCAGAAAAAAACAGACAAACTTTCATTCTTATATATATAGAGATAGTCGTGATATTACTACTCGCTACTCAAATGTCACCGTCAAATTGATTAAGCAATCTTCTATTCCAGCGGATGCAGCGAAGACTCTCCTTCCAGGGGATGCTATTCCTCCGAGACTCTATGGTCTTCCTAAAATACATACAAATACCTATTGTTAGTACGATTGGTCCTCCTACATATGCCCTTTCCAAATACTTAGGTAGACTACTTCAGCCGCTTCTGGGTAACACGCCTTCGTACATTAAGGATTCCACACGCTTCGGGGAAAAGTTGAAAGCTATAACACTTCAGCCGGGTGATATCCTAGTGAGTCTCGACGTGGTGTCTCTGTTTACGAGTGTACCTATTGATGGTGTTATGTCTCTCATTAATGACTTTTTTCCTGAAGACATCACAAGACTTTTTTTTATCACTACGCTAGCAGAAGTACCCGTTCTTCAAACGGTGTTCGGTGTTAACACCAGACATTATCAATTGAGCTACTGTTGCAATGGTTAGCGGTTTGTCATTCCTTCATAAGTTCATCAGAACGAAGTTAGTTTTCTGGGAATATCACACACACTGTTAATTTAAGGGCCTTAAAATGTGTTTTTCGGAGACCCTTTATAGACTCGAGAATTTTGTGTCTCACATTGAGGAGTGCAACATATGCTTTGGTCGCCCTTCTAGGATAATTTTTATATTTCGCCTATTTTAGCATGTATTTTGAGAAGTTTTTCCCTATATCCACCCTTCTACTGTATGAAAAGTACGGTGAAGAGTTTTATAAATGATTGGTGTATTGACTCATGTTTACCATACCTAATTTTACGATGCACCAAGCATCCGAACACGAGTAATAGGCGTACATAAAGATACACAGAAAGACAGACAGACAATTCTATTGTCTACAACATATCTCCCAGAAATCCAAATATGGGTATATCTACCACACAGTATCAAACAAAATCATCCTCACTATGAACCCGTATGTCGAGAAAAAAAAAGGTTAGTTGAAATATGCTCTCAAACTAAATTCACCTAACGTGTAATTCCTGACATGAAATAGAATTGAAAGCCTTGTAGATGAAACGCAATACACGTCACATAAAAACTGACCCTCTACGTTGTGTTAGGTCCCCATACACAGGAAGACTTCTATCATAAATTATAAAAGCTTGTGGTGCATAAAAATTCAGGTTCTTAAGTCTCAAATGGCCCAAATTCCTAAAAGCCGCAAAGAATGCTGATTCAATTCAGGAATTTTTGAAAATAATGTTGCTGTTTGGAGATAGGCTATAATAGAACTTCTGTACTATATGTCCCACGTGAAAATTGCATGAAAAAATGCTAGGTTACCCCTTGACCCCCTTAATTGCATTGATGAATTACACAGTCTACGTTGGTTCCGTGATAACCTTATATTTGCAAACTTTCACAGAATGTAATAAATGTAAATGTAATGAATGTAATAAATGTAATAAATGTAATAAATGTAATAAATTGCTTCTTACTGAAATAGATGGAAAGTTGGATGCCATCCCTTGAGATAATGTTGTCATGGTTACCGATTTGCATTCCTTCATTAGTTTGTTAAATTAAATTAAATTAGTTTTCTGGCAATATTTCAGATACTGTTGGTTTTAGGGCCTTATAATGTAGTTTTCGAGGACCATTTAGGGCACCAAAGTTTTGTTTCTGGCACCGAGGGGCTTTGTCTCCTCGTTGTACGCCATAATATAATACTAATAATAATAATATAATATAGGGATAGGTATATAATAGACCTGCCGTACCACACCCGTAGGTGTAAATCGCGTGAAAAAATTCTAGTGTACCCCTTTAGCCCCTTAAGTGCATTATACGTATTGATGAACTTTACAGCTTAATTTGGTTCCGTGATAACCTTCTAGCCATTTGCAAACTTTCACACCAATGTAATTAATGGAATTGCATTGCGTCTTACAGCAATAGATGGACCTCTGAGAATCTGTTGCCATAGTTACCGGCTTGTATTCGTTCGTTGGTTTATTAAATGAAATTAGTTTTCTGGGAATATCTCAAAAACGGCTGGTTTTAGGGCCATAAAATATGGTTTAGGGCCCCCGAGTTTTGTCTCTCACATTGAGGGGCTGAAAATGATCTTTGTCTCGTCCTTCTACTCCTATTTCAGCATGTATTTTAAGGGGTAGGCCCCCTTTTATGAGAGGTACGGAAAAGAGTTACATCAATGATTAGTGTCGTGCCTCTGATATATATCTGTACCAAATTTTACATTGATACACCCAGCCGTTCTCCAGTTATAAGGCAACAAAGTTGTCCACAGACAAACAAACAAACAAACAAACAGACAGACAGACCAAACATTTTTTTTCGCGCTCATCCATAGTAAAACAGTCTGAAACGCTTAAATAACTCAAATTTCCGTAGAAATTGCGAAGATAACATACAAACTTTATTTTTTATGTATGTAGAGATATACTGCACCGCTCGGTGTTGTCCGTGTTTTATTGCACAAATTTAGGTTTTACTCGCTAACCGTTGGAGATACACGAAAAGTGATAAGAACCTTTTGGATAGAAAATTAAACGTTAAAGCTCATGTATGCATCAAACGTTTGCTATTACTTAGCGTTCTCTTTTTATTTGCTATGGAAATATGAAATTTTGAAACCAAAGGGTGTAGTAACGTCACTAAAATGGTCGCCATTTTTTAATAGTGCAAAATATCGAAATTGAAAGTATCTTATATGTAAACATGGTAAATCAGCTACATCCATGCAAATTTTCATTTAAATCGGACCAGTGGTTCTTGCGTTATTGAGTAACACACAGACAGACAGACAGACACACACCATCTCATTTTTATATATTAGTATGATGATTACCTCCTCCTACTTTCTATGGAATGGGAATTTTTATGAGCAGACTGATGGTGTGGCCATGGGTAGTCCTCTCTCTCCTGTTGTGGCTAATTTCTTCATGGAGAACTTTGAAGAGAAAGCTTTGTCGTTGGCTCCTTTCAAACCGAAGATCTGGTGGCGTTATGTGGATGACACGTTCGTTGTTTGGACGGAAGGTGAGGAAAATCTTAGCCATTTCCTGGATCACCTTAATCTCCAGCACCCTTCTATTTGTTTCGCCATGGAAAAGGAATCTGACGGCAAAATATCTTTTTTAGATGTTCTCGTCACCAAGAAAGAGGATGGATCTTTAGTATACAGCGTTTTTCGTAAGCCAACACACACCAATAGATATCTCCACGCAAGTTCTCGCCATCACCCTGCCCAGAAACATGGTATCCTTACAACTCTAACTACCAGGGCTAGGAGGATTTGTGAATTGTCTTCTTTACAAGAAGAAATTAATACCTTGCGAATCACCTTTGAGAGCAACGGTTATAGCAAGGCTTTGATTTCTACGGTTCTGAAACCAACAAATAATAATAGGACGTCAGTTGAGAAAAGAGATGTAAGAGGAACTGCTTACCTACCGTACATACATAACACGACGGATCGTATTGCTAAAATCCTACGTCGGTACAACATACGGACGTTATTTGGAACTTCTCTTAAGATTAGGCAACTCCTGCGTCCAACTAAGGACAGTTTGTCTAAATTGCAACAACCGGGTATCTACTGAGTTCCCTGTACTAGTGGCAAGGTTTACATCGGGCAGACTTCGAGAACAATACGCACTCGCATTAAGGAACATAATAGATGTATCAGGCTCATTCAACCTGATGAATCAGCTGTTGCCGATCATGCATTAAAACCTGGCCATGATGTCATGTTCCAAGGAGTGGATGTTCTTGCCCGTATTAAGAAATATCGTCCCAGAATCATCAGGGAGGCGGTTGAAATACGTTAACACGCAGATCATTTCAACCGCGACACCGGCTACAATCTCAGTGAATCCTGGCTACCTATTATCAGAACACTGAGAAAGTAATTCACTGCTGCTTTCCGTTGTCCCTAACATGGGGCTATAATGGCGTCCATCTTTGGGCACCTTCTATATGTTCTTTGTTGCTTTCTCTTAGCAATCATTGCCGTATTCCAGATTATTCCTGACGAAGAAAGGCATGGTTTCTTTCGAAACGCGTCGAATTTTAATGTTGTAAAACGCGGCATAAGCCCAAAATTCAACATTATGAATAGTAACACGGGTCGTGAAAGTCTAAATGATAATATTATAAACCTCCATGGCGAGGATATTTTCCGACTGATGTCTAGATTTAGTAGGTTACGACGCAAGAAGGTGTGTATTACCTCTTCGCTCGCTTTTCTCCTAAGATGCCGGGATCATGATATTCTACCGAATTATGTTATGTTGAAGCATACCTTCAGAACACCTAAGGCAATGAGAATCTATCGTTGTCCAAGCAATGCGTTATTGATAGAGAAGTTACAGCAGACTCGTAAGCAGTTGGATTTTATTTCGAGGGAGTTTCTACAGCTACATCTACGCCTCTCGAACTTCGTAAGTGAGGAATTATGGAAGATCTTTGATCGTATTTCTTCAGTGCAAGCTAACAGCGTTCTAGATCAGGTGAGGGGAAGACATATTTCCAAATATGATAGGTTATGTCAGTTGCAGAAATCTCAAGCCATTAGACTTGGACGCTAACAAGGTTGTCGTAAATTTGTCCAGCATGCCCCTAAATGATACCCAACAGGCAGTTCTCGCTAAAGTTCTCAATTTTGCGGTAGCGCCTAGAAGAATTCCTATTGAAGAACTTATTACATCTGTAGAATCCTCGGTACATTACCTCACACCGGAAACGCCGAGGAAGCCAGACAAGAATGTTACAGAGCTCTCAAGACCGCTAAACCACCTAACCAACTTAAAACAAGGCGAAAGCCGGACACTTAAAGATCCAAGGGACAATTCTGATATTATAATTCTCCCCGCTGGCAAGGGTAACGCGACAGTGGTGTTGGATAAGGTTGATTATGATTCCAAGATCTCGTCTTTGTTATCAGATCCTGTATATAGGATTAATAGTCGTGACCCTACTACTCGCTTCTCAAATGTCACCGTCAAATTGATCAAGCAATCTTCTATTCCAGCGGATGCAGCAAAGACTCTCCTTCCAGGGTATGCAATTCCTCCGAGACTCTATGGTCTTCCTAAAATACATAAGGAAGATGTTCCTCTTAGACCTATTGTTAGTACGATTGGTTCTCCTACATATGCCCTTTCCAAATACTTAGGTAGACTACTTCAGCCGCTTCTGGGTAACACGCCTTCGTACATTAAGGATTCCATTCACTTCGTGGAAAAGTTGAAAGTTATAACACTTCAGCCGGGTGATATCCTAGTGAGTCTCGACGTGGTGTCTCTGTATACGAGAGTACCTATTGATGGTGTTATGTCTCTCATTAATGGCTTTTTTTTCCTGAAGACATCACAAGACTTTTTATCACTGTATGACCTCCTCCTTCTTTCTATGGAATGGGAATTTTTATGAGCAGACTGATGGTGTGGCCATGGGTAGTCCTCTCTCTCCTGTTGTAGCTAATTTCTTCATGGAGAACTTTGAAGAGAAAGCTTTGTCGTCGGCTCCTTTCAAACGCGGCATAAGCCCTAAATTCAACATTATGAATACATATACACTTCTCTGAAGTCCTAACTCGACACGACTCTACAGTTTGATGTTGTCCAAAGCTGGGGTGAAAAAGCTGCTTCGAAGCTAGTAATTTAAATTTCCACTATATAGAATTTGTTTGAGAGAAGTGAAAACGTAAATACACTTATAGTGGGCGATGTATTATTGATAGAGATATGCTGTCACGGACGTTTTTGTAAAATTTTCTTGCTGAACAATTCTTACACTCATAGTATAGCCTATAGATAGGGCCGACAGTATTTTTAACGGTTTACCCAGCGTAGTCATAAAAGGTGCACGGATTGTAGGATTTTCTTCAACTCGATTCACTGAAACCGTTACTGCTCGGCTTCTTTTGGTCATAAATCATTGTTTTTCTACAAAAACCTTCCTCGAGAAATCCTTTACAAAATAGTGAAAACCGCATCAAAATCCATCTAATGGTTCTCGAGATTACATCCAAGAATCGAGGACTTTAGTCAGTTAGTTAGTTATTGAGGTTTTAAGCGGAGGAACAGCTAGGTCATCTGCCTCTCATCGGGGACTTTGTTTTATACTATGAGAAGATTCCCTTCGCTGAAGGAAATGTTTGGCATATTTTCTTTTGAACAAATAGCAGCTAATAAATGCAATTCGTTTATTAAACAGCAATGCGGAATATTTTCAAATATAATTTCAAAAAGTCGTTTGGCCACTTCAAAACTATTATTCTTGTAATAAATTCTTAAGTGAAAAGTGATTTTTGGTTGATAAGGTATTAATATGCTGCGAGAATGAAGCAAGAAAGCAAGCAAACGAGCAGGCGCACACGTTGTTTTGTAAGAGGTAAACGCCTGCCCGAGAGATAGCGATCGAGTGTGTTATATGGGGCGGGGGAGTACCCACCCACACGCCAGCCACTTTTAATAAGCAGGTAGAGTTCCATTATTATACCACAAGCACCGCTACGTGCATCACATCGCAAAAATATAATGCCGTGCACAGTTCCATTCTAAGCTATTTAATTATTATGTTCTGGGCAAGCGATGGTCGAGATAAATCAAGCTTTAACGGACATGACGTTCACGCTAATGTACTTTATTTTGATGTTAATCGTTACTATAAATAACGTATCTATATAAATAAAATAGAGTTCTTTCTGTACTTTTGATGCAAGTAATGGACACACTGATTTATGTCCTTTCATATGACACCTCGTGGCACTGTGGCTTGCAAACTTAGCTGTCACCCTTGAGATCCGGGATCGATTCTCTGCTTTTTCAAGTAATATAATTCTGGTCTGAGAGCAGGAACTGGTTTACTCAGCTTCGTGAGGCAGAAATGAAAATTAAATTTCTTATCAGAGCCGGGAATAGAACCCACAATTTTTGAGACTGGAGGAAAAAAATATCTTATTTTTAGTCGTTATGTAAAGGTGTAGAAGGCATTAAATTTGAAACATAGCATGCCACGGTGGGTGAGTGGTTATCGTGTCGGACTACCAACCCCAAGCTTGCAGGTTCGCTCCAGGCCGTGGTAAGTGCTTTTCGGTGGCGTAGTCGGTAGCATGCTGAGCTCCTATGCCCAAGTAGTGGGTTCAAACCGGCCAAAGCCGTCGGATTTTTAAGAGCGTTAAAAATCCCTCAGTATGCCTTCCTTCGGAGGGGAAGCAAAGCCGGCGGTCCCATGTCATAGATTTATGGCATGTTAAAGAACCTTCCACTAATTGCACCTGTGTGAAGCTAAATTGGATAGGTTAAGAATGTAAACAACGCTCTTAGGTTTCTACGTTCGTTGCCAAGAGCCGACTGCGGTGGCGTCTAGTAGCTAAGTTCTGAACTTGGCCTAGTAGTCGTTGACGGTGGTGCTTGGCGGCAAAAGTAGTAACTATTTGAAAAATTCTAAGTTGCAATACTTAAATTTAAAAACAGATAACACACACTAATACAGTCATCACAATTAACACCGGTTATCAGACAGATTCTACACACACCCAAAGTACACGGGGCTACATGAGCGCGTTGTCGCAGCCCCTAAACTTAAGAACCAACCAACCAACCATGGTAAGTGATTTTTGAAAGGCAACAAAAATCACGATACGCATATCATACGATGTTGGCAAGTTAAAGAACCCATTTGAATTCAGTAGGCCATGTTCATAATGGCTAAATTAATCTCGGGATTTTCTGCCAACTCAAAGTTCCTCCATTCTCTACTAGAAAGCGCTATAGTGTCAAGGAGCTTAGACATCTAACCTCCTTGACTTTCATAGCGTTCCAAGGAACGTCGAAATTCGACATGCAAGCTGCCCTCTAGGTGTCAATTAACAAAGCTTGCACCCGGCACCCGAGGCCATAATATATTATTATTATTATTATTATTAATATGAAACATGTTATTTTCTACAATTATATTTGTTTTTTTAACCGGCCACAGTGGCCGAGAGTGTCAACGCACTACCTCGAGCATCACTGGCATCAGGAGAGCGTGGGTTTGAATACCACCTTGGCTGTCCTGAAAATAGTTTTCGTGGTTACCCATTTTCTCCATCAAACAAATGCTGGAACGGTTCCTTTCAACATGTCTATGGCCGATATCCTTCCGAAATCACTTCCCTGCCCCTTCCTTTAATAAAAGGACTCAAGTTAGTGGTTGGCCTGTCACCTTCCCCAGTTGTATCTGCTGTCAACGTGTGTTCAGCTCCAATACACCGTCCTTGCGACGGTAGAGGAATGATCTCTCGCAGAGTCCGTGAGTGAAGTCTAGTTGGAAGGATAAAATGAATTGATAAAGTGAAAATCCAACTGATCAATACTAAGAAAAGTTGTTTAATGAAACATTAAACGATTTATACAGTATGTTTCGGAATATTAATGATTCCATCCTCAGCGCGAAAGATATTATACCTTAAAAACTAGATAAACTGAATACAATTCTTCAGAGGAAGGCCAACTGGATCGGGCACATACTTAGACATGAAGGGCTCATTCACAACGTCATTGAAGGTAAGATCAAAGGAACGACAGGACGGGGAAGAAGAAAAATCCAACATTTGGATGACATGAAAAATAGAAAGAGTTACAGCAGACTGAGGAAAGAAGCTGAAGACCGGGAAGGTTGGCATCAGAAATTCTCTGTACGAAGACATGGACCTGCCACTAGGCAGAATACTGTATAATAATAATAATAATAATAATAATAAACTTTGTGAAAAAGATGGATATCCCTACTAATAGTGTTAATTTAAATTAATGAAAAACTTGTAAATATATGAATTGATAAGCAACTAGATAATAGTGAATTATGCAACGAGTTTATAATTGCAATCGCTTCGCTCGTTTTATAAACAAAGTCGTGTGTTAATTACCATTATAGGCGAGTTGCATAAGACTGTTTATATTCGACGATAATTATAACTATTTTATGTTCGAACATAAATATTCCTAAATATTTGTCGAGATTTCGCCAGTAGTATGTAGCCTACTGAACAGAGCGCATGGGACGCAGAGAATACCATGGCCTCCTGGAATACCCCTCTATTACACCAGAAGTCACGCAGTGAAATTTAAAATAGAAGGCCATGGAAGTCAGCGCCGGTGTGATGCTATCCTTACCTAATTGGTCATACAACTGCTTCTTGAGCTCTGATTGGTGGGAGAAACTGCTTCATAATGAAAACTTGTACTATAATGACCCTCATTATAGTACAGTTTTCTGACTTATAATATTTACATTTCGCCAGGGTCGAACATAAATGTACATTAAAGGACTGTTTGTTAATAAATATGGTTCGATTATAGTGAACCGGACGTCGCTGCTATATGATGTATCTTCCAGTTATATCACGATCACTTCAGTGAGGTTTAATATTATCGGATATAATATGACTATAAATCAACCTTAATGTATACGGCAGTCTGTACCACAATGATGTGGTCTAACCTTAAAATTTTCAGAAGAAACATACTAATTGTCAGTTACGATGTTGTTACGATGTTGTTAATATTAACTAAGGTTAGACCACATCCATGTGATGCAGACTGCCGTATCCATTAAGGCTGATTTATAGTCATATTATGTCCGATAATATTAAACCACACTAAAGCGACGTCCGATTCACTATAATCGAACCATATTTACTAACAAGCAGTCCTTTAATGTACATTTATGTTCGACGATGCCAAAATGTAAACATTATATGACAGGGTCATTATAGTACAATTCTTCAGTATGAAACAGTTTCTCCAGACAATCAGAGCTCATTCATTGACTAATTAGGTACGGATAGCTTCGCGCATGTGCTCAAAATCCAACATGTCGGACATAAATTACATGATTTGAAAGTTCAAATTGGATATCAGATCAACCATTGTAGTTACAATCCCAAACTAAAAGACAAAATCTGCACGAACCTTTCCGGTAACAAGAAAATACTATGACATATGCAAGAAATTTATGATTCTACGTCCAGAAGTTAGCAACACAGCATCCTTCTATATAAATTAACGACATGTAAAGTGCACCATCCCATATGTTCTCGTAAATAAACTGGCGAATATGAGACAAGAAATTGCACTGTACCTTAACATCCCCTACTCCAATGTCTACACAGCGCATTGCTTTCAAACGACTTCGGTGACAATATTAGCGAATGCTAGTTCTGATCGGCACTAGACATCATGCTGGCTGTAAACACTAGCATTGCTAAGCAAAGTATATGGTCTCTGCTTTCGATTTATTTGACCCAGGCATGCGCTCTGTTCAGTCAGCAAACCAACCAGCGCGCTCTGTTCACTAACTGAAGTTACTGAATCCCACAGATATTTGTGAATATTTATGTTAAAAGATATAATAAAGTTATAATTATCGTCGAACATAAACAGTCGTATTCAACACGCCTATGGAAATTATAAAACTCCCTACGCTCGTTTTATAAACATACTCGTGTCTTTATTATTGTCATTATAGGCTCGTTGCATAATGTACTATTATATTCATTCTATTCTTAGTTATTCACATGTTTTCTAATTATTTTTGTGAGTTTTCTCTTTATTTAAATTTGTAATAGTGTTTTATAAGGATATCCATTTTCTCTTTTATCTTTGTAAACTTAGTTTTAGGATTACTTTGATTCAATCTACGCTGACGAAGGTGTCATTGAACACCGAAACATGTACGTATAAGCAGTATTTAAACTATATTATTTAGTGTATATTAAGGCTTTCACGGCCCGGATTATATAAATAATTCATGTTTTATGGGCTAATGCCGTGTATTTAGATTAGAATCATACGATAAACCAACCTGACAATACAGCTATAGCTGAACATGCACTGTCTTTAGGGCACGATGTATGTTTCAAGGATGCTCATGCGCTTGCCCTTGTTAAGCACAACTGGTCTAGAATTATAAGGGAGGCAGTTGAAATTCGTAAAAATCCCAATAATTTTAACAGAGACACTGGATATCAGCTAAGTGACACTTGTCTACCAGTTATTAAGGATCTAGGAAGATAGTTCCTCTCAGTCTCTCTGTTCTTCACCTATTTCAAATTGTACTTTTTTCCTCTATGGCTACAGAGCCTGGATTTGATCTCCTTTGTTCGTCACTGGAGGAGTTTCCATCTGCTTTTTCGCCGTTGCTGTATGACGTTAGGTATCGTTCAGATACATTTCCCTTTTGTTTATGTTTCCTTATATCCATCTAACCCTCCCACCTACCACCGCCCCTTTTTCTTTTGGACATCCTCATTCTTCGAGAAGTCTCTATATTTTCGCCCCGCCCCCTTTACCTTCTCCTTACTTACTACCCTGTCCGCCGTTCTACCATGGTCCATACAGTAATTTCTGGCAGCTGCTCTCTGGTGACGAACCGAGGAATTTATCTATATTTTATGTAATTTTTGTAATCTCATTGATATACTTTCTTTGGCCATATTGTTTGATTCCATTGAAAAAGGAGGCAAGGTTTCTCAGAAACGTTTGTTTCTAATCTAAATACACACGGCATTAGCCCATAAAATATGAATTATTTATAGATTCTTTAGTGTTTGTCAAGGCAGTTTTTAATAACATACACACATCAAAAAAAGTTTTGCATCACCTCGATTCCCAGATCTCCGGCATATAGACGTTGACTGTGTATATTGTATCCAAGATACAGTCCCTTTGACTGTTCATAGATGTCACTAAAACTGCTCAAAGATGTAAACAACCATGCATGAGCAGGGCCTATTAGACGGAGGGGGTACGACAGCCGATCAGTTCCAGTCATTCCACCAGGACGAAGGTACGCTGCTCATGTTGTCTGTAGTTCTACCATGCCTAGAAGGTCAATACCGCAGTTCGATCGCGTCCGCATTGTTACTTTGTGTCAAGAAGGGCTCTCAACAAGGGAAGTTTCCAGGCGTCTCAGAGTGAACCAAAGCGATGTTGTTCGGACATGGAGGAGGTACAGAGATACAGGAACTGTCGATGACAGGCCTCGCTCAGGCCGCCCAAGGGCTACTACTGTAGTGGATGACCGCTACTTACGGATTGCCGCTCGGAGGAACCCTGACAGCAATGCCACCATGTTGAATAATGCGTTTCGTTCAGCCACAGGACGTCGTGTTTCAACTCAAACTGTGCGCAATAGGCTGCATGATGCGCAACTTCACTCCCGACGTCCATGGTGAGGTCCAGCTTTGCAACCCCGACACCATGCAGCGCGGTACAGATGGGCCCAACAACATGCTGAATGGACCCCACGGAATTGGCATCACGTTCTCTTCACCGATGAGTGTCGCATATGCCTTCAACCAGACAATCGTCGGAGACGTGTTTGGAGGCACCCTGGTCAGGCTGAACGTCTTAGACACACTGTCCAGCGAGTGCAGCAAGGTGGTGGTTCCCTGATGTTTTGGGGTGGCATTATGTGGGGCCGACGTACGCCACTGGTGGTCATGGAAGGCTTCGAAACGGCTTTACGATACCTGAATGACATCCTCCGACCCATAGTGCAACCATATCGGCAGAATATTGGAGAGGCATTTGTCTTCATGGACGACAATTATCGACCTCATCGTGCACATCTTGTGAATGCGTTCCTTCAAGATAACGACATCGCTCGACTACAGTGGCCAGCATGTTCGCCAGACATGAACCCTATCGAACATGCCTGGGATATGTTGAAAAGGGCTGTTTATGGACGTCTTGACCCACCAACCACTCTGAGAGATTTACGCCGAATTGTCGTTGAGGAGTGGGACAATTTGGACCAACAGTGTCTTGATGAACTTGTGGATAGTATGCCACGGCGAATACAGGCATGCATCAATGCAAGAGGACGTGCTACTGGGTATTAGAGGTAGTGGTGTGTACTGCAATCTGGACCACAAATGCTGAAAGTCTAGCTGTATGATGGTACAACATGCAATGTGTGGGTCTCATGAGCAATAAAACGAGCTGAAATGTTGTTTGTGTTGATCTCTATTCCCTTTGTATTTAACGGTTCCGGAACTCTTGGAACCGAGGTGATGCAAAACTTTTTTTGATGTGTGTAGTACACATCACTACTGAAAGCACACGACCATAAGTTATCAGAAAAAATCTACACACACACAAGTATGAGGGGCTGATGATCATGGAATTCCAAGCCAACATATTGGTAGCATGCTGAGCTTCTATGCCCAAGATCGCGGGTTCAAACCCGGCCGAAGTCATCGGATTTGTTAAGAACGTTAAACATCCCTCAATATTTCTTCCTTCGGAGGGGAAGTAAAGCCGGCGGTCCCATGTCATAGATTTACGGCATGTTAAAGGACCTTCCACTAATTACACCTGTGTGAAGCTAAATTAATATAGGTTAAACATTTGACTAACGTTCTTAAGTTCCTACGTTCGTCGTCAAGAGCCGACTGAGGTGACATCTGGTAACGAATTTCTGAACTAGTCGGTCGTTGACGGTGGCGTTTGGCGGCAAAAGTAGGAACTACTTGAAAATTGATCGTCTGCAGTCCCTACTTGAATTAAAACAGATAACGACACTAATACAGCCATCACAATTAACACCGGTTATCAGACAAATTCTACACACACCCAAAGTACACGGGGCTACATGACCGCGTTGCCGTAGCCCCTAAACTGAGGAACCAACCAACCAAGCCATAACAAACAAACAGATAGATATAGCAAACCAAAGAACACAAGTCCTGGTTGCTCAACTCTGCAATCAAACTCATGTTGTTTAATTTGAGGGGCTTGGACATCGTGGTCATTTGGCCCTGTGTACTTGGCAATGCGTATAATTTGTCTGATAACCTGTGTTATTGTGGTGTCTCTAGATTGTATGTGTAATTAAGATGAGGATTGGAAAATAGTTGGTCATGGCTTTAATCTAGGACCCATCGCGGCATATGCCTGGAGAAGAAATAGATAACCAACGATAACTACTATCAGTATGGCTGGGACGGAAATCGAACCCAACGCTTCTCAATTTTGCCTCTCGAGGCTTAGTGTACCCCATTCCAGTCCTCAGATCAGAATTAAATTGCTTGGCACAGACGGGAATTGAACCCGGTTCTCTGGGATGACAGCCAAGAGTGCAAGCCGCTACACCACGAGAGGTCACCAAAATTAGATACAATATTGTCTTACTTCCATGGATTGTCACATTTATGTCGTTACGGATTCATTGAAAACAACTTAACTTATCATTGCTCCAATTTTATTTTTATTTTTTAATAGTAATACTCTTCAGTTCCTAAATTAAACCAACTATTTCGAAGAAAACAAGTAGTTCCGTGAAGAACTATACAGCCTTTTTTCATATATCCTACTTATGTTAATTGCCACTATCAACATACACAATTTCAGTTTGATTGCTGTAATAGATTCGTAGATATTGAGAACCGACTAAATATTTCGGATGGTCGCCATGTTGGATTTTATATATGTAGGTCCTAGAGTTATGTACTGTTACATGCAGATTATTGTGAACGTGTAGTATTCAAACTTCAATCGCATAGTTAGGACACAAGAAAAAACAAGGAGATTTTAAAATTTTTCACAGCTGCCATCTTGAGGTTATCTAAACAATTGAAATAAATTAGATGCCAGTGGATTAACATTCGTATAAGGATTTACTGTACCAAGTTTCACTGCACGCGGATGGTTAAATTGCGAGAAACGTCCATGTGAATTTGTGATCACCAGGTTATTTAAAGTCCTATAGGTGAACTTAAGTTCATAGCCCCTATGAACATTAAAAAATGCAGTTTGATTGCTAAAATAGATTCGTAGATATTCAGTATCGTCTAAATATTTCGGATGGTCGCCATGATGGATTGTTAAATGTATAGGCCATAGAGTCATGTACCATTGAAGGAAAATTATTGCGTAGGTTCATTATTCAAACTTTCACTTCAATCGCATGACTACATCACAATAAATAAAATCTTAATTTTAAAATTCGCACTGCCACCATCTTGAGGTTATGTAAACAATTGAACTAAATTAGATACCAGTGGATTACAATGTGTATAAATATTTCCTGTGCCAGGTTTCAGTGCGCTTGGAACATTAAATCGCGAGAAAGGTCTATTTAAAATTTTCAAATTCGCTTGGCCGCCATGTTCGTTTTGTAGTTAACTGGTTTTTGAAAGTCTTATAGATGGACTTCCAGTAGTGCCCTTTATCTCCGTACAAAATTTCAGGGTTTTACCGCTAATAGTTTCAGAGATATAGAATGCCGGTGAAATATTTCGCACATCCGCCATCTTGTGATTATGTAAACATTTGAACGAAGTTAGATGTCGGTGCATTACAATGTATATAAACATATACTGTACCAAGTTTCATTGCGTTTGGTTGGTCAAATCGCGAAAAACGTCTATTTAAAAGTCGCAAATTCGCTTGGCCGCCATGTTGGTTTTGTAGCTACCAGGTTTTCAAAAGTCACATAAGTGAACATATAGTAGTTCCCTCTATCACCATAGAAAATGTCAGGGTAATATCGGTAATAGTTTCGGAGATATTGAATGCTGGTGAAATATTTCGCACAGCCGCCATGTTGGATTGGTGAGTCGTAACAAAATTTGAAGGGCACGGTCGAGGTCGCCGGGAATAGTGCTATGAACTTTCCGAGTTTCATTGAAATCGCTCCAGCCGTTTAGATTTTATTAGGGGGGGACACACACACGAATCACACACACACACACACACACACACACACACACACACACACGGACAAAAGGTGATCTCATAAGCCTATTTTTTCAAAATTGAAAATAGGCTAAAAATGAAAAATAAAATTATAAGAGACCCAAACATGGATTTGTACACTTGGATAATATGTGATTCCCATACTTCATTTCATATTCTGGGAGTCATTTCCAATTGAAATTACTGTTCATTATCACTACTGCACTAGAATCAGATGACCTCGCTGTTTCGTTCCTTAAAACAACAATAACTAACTGACTACTACACTGTAAATATTTGCTAAATTACGTCAATATGTGTCCTAAGTCTTAATGTCTTGCTAATTCCATGACGGCAATTGTCATTGCTTGTTGCTGCGCATGAGGTTTCTTCATTTGTTTTTACCAAGGTGCAAACAGGCGTATACATTGACGTCGCATTACTGTTGCCAACATGACGTGGGATGCCAACCCCACGCACACGGTACCGTGTGTTGTTCATTTTATGCCGTGCTTGATTCGTTCGCTTCGTTGTGTTTCAAAGGTTTAAAAGGTAATAAGGATTTACATACAAAATCAAACCTAACCTGGGGCAGTAAAAGTAGGCCTACAAGCAGTAATTTTCGTCCGTACATTGTCTAATCTAGCAGCAGTAGTATTTTCGGCTAGACAGAAGCCAATAATATCTCGCTCCGCTTTGTAGGCTAATAGTTTCTCGCTAGTTTCCCTTTCCATTTTTTTTAGCGTATGGCTTTTAGTGCCGGGAGTGTCCGAGGACATGTTCGGCTCGCCAATTTGTAGCTGCTTCTAAGCGGACACCCATTGAGTGAGCTACAAGTACCGTCGCGTGTGGAGTGTTGTCTGGGGAGGAATATTTGAATGTAAGGACGAGGAGTTGAAAGGTAACGGCTGTGGCCTTTAGTTAGGGACCAACCCCGGCATGTGTCTGGAAGGAAGATGGGAAACCACAGAAGACCATCTTCAAGGTTGCCGGCGGGGGGATTCGAACCTCCTCGCCTCCCGGATGTGAGCGACTCCCGGCAGCCACGCCGTAACGACCACGGCTAACACACCCACCCTGTACATTGTGCACCATACATTGACAACAGTGAAATGACGTCTCGTAAACAAAGGAACTCGCCTAATCTTTCATAGAAGATGAGCAGGTTGTGTCCTTATTGCGGTCATTGCTGATTGCGTTCACCTCTAGCAGTCCAGTTTGCGGTCACTTTCATTTTAGGGAAGAACTATAAACATTCCAGCGTCCAGATTGCGATCACTTTTCTTGGGAGACCGGTCCTTGGTTCTTGGTTCTTCCCGACTGACTCATACTTTCCGTAAGTTTTGTGGATAACAAGGTGAAACTGATATTTCACTACCTAACCAAAGAATACAGTTCAGTGTTCAGCTGAGCACACCCCATAAAACTTCGCTTAAAAGAATCAAGTCCCCTCCCAATCTGACAGCACCTCGTAAAGCAATGATTATAACATTTTCAGTCTTAAGGATAGAAACGTTTCTGGATCGTAATCAGCGATTTTATACTTACAAGGTATACTTTATAATTTCTATCCCTCCTCTCCCATTTGAGGCGCGAGATATATATTTTTAGCCTACTTTTCACATTTTGCAAAAATGAGGAAAAAGTCGACTTATGAGATCGATCCGGGAAAATGTGTGTCTGTCTGTCTGTCTGTCTGTCTGGCTGTCTGGCTGTGTGTGTGTGTCCCCCTATCAACTCCTAAACGGCTGCAGCAATCAAAACCAAATTTAGTATGTGTAAAGATGTGCACCGGAATATCTCACGTCCATATTTGAAAATGATGTCAGTGATACCAACTGCTGAAAAAACGCACTAGAAATTTGAGCTCCATGTTGGATATCTTGCAAGGTATGCTTGGGAGCTACTCCAAAATTGGCACACATGTAGATAATACTATTTCAGTTTAATTTCCAGGAGGCCATACATGACAGTGTTGCCAAAATCATTTTAAGCCTTCTGATAAGTCCAATGTTTAAATGCATATACCTTCTACAATATCAATTGGATTTCAACCAAATTTTGTATGTAAAATGTGTACATAAACAGATATGACTGAGTGTATTCTTAAGAGCCACCAGGGATGCCAACTGTTAATAATTGCTCTCTCTATTTTTTTAAATCCAAATACCAATATATCGGAAAGTATGCAAGCCGACAGATTTAAACTATGCACACGTATAATCTGACATTTTAGATTAATTTGGAGTAACTTATATACTTCAGTTCTTCCAACATGATTATAAGCTTACTGATAGTACCAAATTTAAATACATGTAAGTTCTGTACTATCAGTTGGATTTCAACCAAATTTCGTATGTGCAATGTGTAACATAACAGATATGACTATAAGTATTGTTAAGAGTAATCAGGGCTACCAACTGTTAATAAATGCTGTCTATATTTTTTTTTACCTTAATATCAACATATCAGAAAGTATGCAAGCCAACAGCTCTATACTTTGCACACGTATAGCACCTGACATTCTAGATTAATTTGGAGTAATTAATATAAGTCAGTGTTGCCAACATGATTCTATGCCTGCTGATAAGACCAATTTTTAAATACATGTAACTTCTATATTAACAAATGGATTTCATCCGAAATTGGCACAACAAGATATCATAATATTTCAGATTATTTCTGACAAGCACACACATGACATTGTTGCCAACAAGCTTTTACGCGTGCTGATAGATCCAGTGTCTAACTGCATGTAACGTCCAATGGACTTCAACCAAATTTTGTATTCTGTACCTTAAGAGATGGAACTAAGAATATATTCAGTCACCAGGGCTGCCAACTGTAGTGCTCTATTAGGCTACATTATACCAGGTATATTTTGAAATAATTAGATATTTCGATATTACCAAATTAATTTCGTCATTATTCTAGATAGATTCATATACTGTAGAATAATCATTGGCATGAAAAGTAGGCTGTATAGTTCTTCACGGAACTTCTTGTTATTATAGCTACTGCATATCGTGAAAAACATTCTTTTCATTACCTCGATAAATTCGTCTCGTAAAAGTAAATAACAATGGCAAGAGGGGTGGAAGTGAAAGGTGAGGAAATTTCCAGGGGAGTTGCAACCGGACCGGTCTCCCAAGAAAAGTGATCGCAAGCTGGACTGCTAATGAGGTGAACGCAATCTGGAATGACCGCAATCAGGAAGACACCGATGAGCAGCGACAAGCAATGATAATTGCCGTCATTGAAGTAACAATAAATAACGACTAAAGTCACATATTTTCGCAATTTAGCATATATTTCCTTTGCAGTAGTGATAATGGACAGTGATCTCAATTGAAGACCCCAGGGACAGAACGGGATAGGTCCATTTCTTTCGAAAATGAGTTCATGGCGCATTCTGGTGGCCAGCCATCGTTACTACAGAGCAGTTGAAATTAATTTCAAATAAAGCGGAATGTCAACGAGATACAGAGGTTTTTATTTATAGTGGAAACGGAAGAACGTCCCATATCCTCTCACTTTTTCATAATTTAACTTAAGTTGTTATGTGTTTTACATTGTACTTCCTTGATGAGAAATTAATTTGGCAAAAAAAAAATCTTCCTTACCATCAATTGGGGTGTTTTAAGTATTTATTAGCCTACTATTCACATTTTGCAAAAATGAGGAAAAAGTAGACTTATGAGATCGATCCGGGAAAATGTGTGTCTGTCTGGCTGGCTGGCTGGCTGTGTGTGTCCCCCCGTATCAACTCCTAAACGGCTGCAGCAATCAAAACCAAATTTAGTATGAGTTATGATGTGCACCGGAATAGCTCACGTCCATATATGAAATTGATGTCAGTGCTACCAACTGCTGAAAAAACGCACTAGAAATTTGAGCTCCATGTTGGATATCTTGCAAGGTATGCATGGGAGCTATTCCAAAATTGGCACACATGTAGATAATACTATTTCAGTTTAATTTCCAGGTGGCCAACCATGGCAGTGTTGCCAAAATAATTTAAAGCCCTCTGATAGGTGCAATGTTTAAATGCATATAACTTCTACACTATCAATTGGATTTCAACCAAATGTAGTATGTAATATCTGTACATAAACAGATATGACTGAGCGTATTCTTAAGAGCCACCACGGCTGCCAACTGTTAATAATTGCTCTCTTTATTTTTTAAATCCAAATACCAATATATCAGAAAGTATGCAAGCCAACAGCTTTAAACTATGCACACGTATATTCTGACATTTTAGATTAATTTGGAGTAACTTATATACGTCAGTTCTACCAACATGATTATTAGCCTGCTGATAGTACCAATTTTTAAATACATGTAACTTCTATACTATCAGTTGGATTTCAACCAAATTTCGTATGTGCTATGTGTACCATAACAGATATGACTATAAGTATTGTTAAGAGCAATCAGGGCTGCCAACTGTTAATAAATGCTGTCTATATTATTTTTACCCTAATATCAATATATCAGAAAGTATGCAAGCCAACAGCTCTATACTTTGCACACGTATAGCACCTGACATTCTAGATTAATTTGGAGTAATTAATACAAGGCAGTGCTGCCAACATGATTCTATGCCTGCTGATATGTCCAATTTTAAAATACATGTAACTTCTATACTAACAAATGGATTTAATCCAAAATTGGCACAACAAGATATCATCATAATTCAGATTATTTCTGACCAGCACACGCATGGTATTGTTGGCAACATGCTTTTACGCGTGCTGATAGATCCAGTGTCTAACTGCATGTAACGTCCATTGGACTTCAACCAAATTTTGTATTCTGTACATTAAGAGGTGGAACTAAGAATATATTCAGTCACCAGGGCTGCCAACTCTAATGCTCTATTAGGCTACATTATACCAGGTATATTGTGAACTAATTAGATATTTCGATATTACCAACTTAATTTCGTCATTATTCTAGATAAGTTCATATACTGTAGAATAATCATTGGCATGAAAAGTGGCTGTATAGTTCTTCACGGAACTTCTTGTTTTTAGTGTTGAAAGTTTAAATTCGTTCTCCTGAAAAATTTAGAGAATGTGACTTATCCCGTTTTTCCCGTGGAGTCATCAATTGGTAATAACTCCCGGAATATCAAATAAGATAGGGAAATGACATTAGATAAGTGAAAGTGTAGGATCTTGGTTCATCCTTCCCGAAGATTTACTAAAGCATCTATTACCACATCGATTTCAGAATTATTATTTAACATTATAGAAAATTATTTTGGCTAATTCAGTAGTGTAGAATTTTTTTTTTTTTGGGGGGGGGGGTTTCCAATAGTTTTACTATTGAGGAGTTCCTCTCAAACTCCTTATAAATGTGTTGATTAAGGCTTTCACGGCCCGGAATACTATTGACATTATTCATTCTTCTTCTTCTGCTTCTTAGCGTGCCTGTCCGTTTCGGACGCTGGCGATCAGCTTATCTCTGGCAATTCGGAACAATTCTTCAGAGCTTTAGTTGAACCAGGTTATAAGGTTGTCGAGCCAGGAAATTCTCCTTCTGCCGGGCGATCTCTTTCCTTCTATATTTCTTTGTAGTATAAGTTGAAGCAGATCATACCTTTCTTGATTCCTCATAATGTGACCAAGGTACTGTAGTTTACTGTTGATCAGTTCTGGTCTTTTTTCAACTCTGCGTAGAACTTCCTGATTTGAAACTTTATGAATCCTTGATATTCTCAGTATTCTTTTGTAATGCCATAGTTCAAAGGCTTCAAGTCTAACAGTGGTAGCCTTTGTAAGGGTGCACGTTTCGACACCATACAAGAGACCTGAGAACACTTAGCACCTGAGCAGCCGTAGTTTGGTGTTCATGGTAAGATCTTGGCTTTTGAAAATTGAGCTCATTGAGTTGAAAACACTCCTCGCCTTTCCAATGCAACATTGTATCTCTTGAGAACTGTCCCATGATTCGGTAATGATGGTACCCAGATATGGCTATTGGGAAACTCGCACTATGTTATTACCATTAATGTACAAATGTACAGAATGTCTTGCTAATTATTATAAATTTTGTTTTATTCATATTGATATCCAGGTCATATCGTATGCTTGTGTCAGAAATTTTGTTCATCAGCTTCTGCAACCCTTCCAATGTATCCGCAAACACAATAGTGGCATCTGCGTAACGCAAATTGTTGAGTTTGACACCATTCACAGATATCCCTTCATCCACCTCAAGTTCGGTTTCTTTGAATATATGGCTAGCTGACCCACTGCCCAGTAAACTGAGAGCGATCAAGGGAACTAGTCGCGTTTGACGGAGCTCATTCCGGTCACGGAGAGAGTCCGTCATTTTGTGTAGGCTTAGGAAAGGTCATCAGAAATGTTAACATGAAGGTTGTTGACATTTAAAAGTATTGATTTGGCGGGCCCATATTTATTTATTCTAGTTATATAAGGATAGGTGATACAAGATCCACCCACTTGTACCAAATGGGAACTGTGGTGCCGTTTTCATCGTGGCCCACATTTTAACAGAGTGTGTGTATCTTGCTGACGAAACTGTGACCGTTTAGTTGATGTCAACAACCACGATGACTCAACTAACGACACATAAATCGAATAAAAAGTACCGTGAGGATCAGGTGACCTTCCAAAAAGGCTAAAGCGGCACGAGAGTCCGTAGTCCACAGGGATGGTGGTACATGGTGACGATGGTCATAGACCGCCTAAGGAAAGGTTCACCTTAAAACTAGACTGAGAAAATAAACATCCAGACTCATGTAAAACACCGTGAAAATTTATTAAAATTCACAAGCCCCTAGCCTAGTTCGGAGGGTTATAATCGGCTAGTCCGCAAATTAATAAATAAACTAAGATAAAGAACAGGTCCCCTACCTGAGAAGTTACTGAAAACCCTCGCGAAAGATCTAACTCACAATGATAAAGCAACAACAGCAACGCTAGGTATATGGCACGACGCAAGTCCCTAGTTCAAGTTACAAGATCAAGCTAATATCTGAATTTACATTTAACGGGGTAGCAAAACAAATCTAGGTTAGGATGGTACCATTTCGACATTTAAATTTAACATTAATTCAACTAGCTAAGTCCTATCAATTAACAAAATTTACGGCGATGACGTCCGTAAAAGAAAACAATTACATCCAAAAGCTAAGTGTACAGCCATGAAAAACAAACAATTTAATTATGCTTAATAACTATGTGCTAACAGCACACAATAAAGTAACATGTAGGGTTTAATACACTTGACATCATAAATTAATAACGAAATAGACACAGTAGTTTTATTAATAATTCCTGCCTACACCTTATTTTACTCTTTGTAAACCATAGTCATCTAATGTGTATAGTTACGGTGACGAATGCGCAGTTGAGACCACGTCTGACATCGCATGGCCTGAGCTCCACAAGCTACGAACTCTAGGTTCGCACATGCTTCAGGTCGCTACAAAAATGTCAACTGTCCTAGTCATTTCCTCACAAGGAAATTATCTTCAACTGCACGGCTATGTCAACAGTTCCAGAATGCAAAGAACAAAGTTAGATAGAAAGAATCGTTAGTTAGGCTTGTTTTACAACAATTATGCATTTTATTATTAGAATGCCGGTTTATAGGTTTATCGTAGGTTTATGGCGAGTAACATTGACAATAGCCTGGGCACGGAGTGTCTCCAACTGAGATCATTCTCCACCAAAAAGCCTCGACTCAACAGTCGGAATATAATCAACGAGTATAACAACTCGGACACACAATAACACGGGTTACCAGCGGCGCTAAGCTCGCGTTCAATAACTCTGGGATAGGCCTGTACAACAGTTACCTTCCAGTAACATCTGGTCAACGGGATCATCCCCGGACAAAGCATACAATAACATCCTGGTATAACAGGGTAGACTTCACCATCCTATAGAAAACCTTACATAACTTTACCTGTCATACGACAATACACGCAACAGAGCGCTAAACTAACAAAAACCGATCCATAAAACAAGTGATCAAATACAAGAGTGGAAACTGATTTCCATAAGCAAAGTAGCAATGAAAGGAGAAGCGAATACAAATTGTACTCTGTCCTCGTCTATAGTAGTTTTGTCTCACAATGAAGCAGGCGTGCTCTAGGTCACTGGGCTACATAACCAGTTTATTCAAGGCCGGCGATTTAATCAATACAAAACCTGCACTTGGCCGGTTCATAAAAAACTTTACCATATGTTACGGATCTCTACAGAGTCCGTGTATCAAATGCGCGCTATAAATCTGAGTATAGTAATACACTTTCGTCTTTCTACCAAAGACGTCTAAATGAAAGTAAACTTACAATAACTGAAGCTCTTTGCTTTAAAAATGCAACTCAGTAGTTGCTAGAACATCAAATAAAAACGTGTCTCACACGACACAAGCAAAATATGATAAATGTGGCACAGATTCACACACTAGATCTGCTTAATGATACGTTGGGAACCGCGTTCGATGCTAGGCAACGAAACATTCCTTCTAGTTGTTAGGTTCAAACATGACCAAGAATAGCTTCTGAGCTTATTCAAAATGAAATATAATGCATTTACAAACTGGTAGTTACTGTCGACTACCTAAATGATACGACCGTTCTAACGACAGTCAGGGGTGTAACAAAGGATGGCTGCGAAGAATGCAGTCAATTAATAACCAAGGCATCTGATTGCCATAACTACAGTCAGCAAAGACTTGAAAATTACCCCAAGTAGGGTTGAACAAAATAGCCTCAAAATGACTACGATCAGGTTCAGCAAAAAGGTAGGCATTGACGTTCCACGACGTTCACCAAGCTGCACCAGGGCTGACCAAAATGTCTGACCCCAAAGGTGTCTCACTCTAAACTGAAATAAATGACATCTAACTAATCTAGTTACATCCCTACCTAGAAAAATGGCTGACACTGAGTGTGGTTGATTCACAAACTACATTAAAACTACTATACCACCAGAAACTAGAACAAAGAAGGGGTGTGACAAAAACTCACGAAATGGAGGAGCTCTCACTCAGCTCTCTATTCCACAACAAGGGTTGTACATAAACCTCTCTGGCTCTCTGGATCGGTATCCTCCTCATCAGGATTCCCATCTGGACTCCCCCAAAGACCAGGGTTCGATTTGTCCCTGTCGACATCTTCGTGGATATGCCTGGAAATGGCATTTTGGCTCCTTCCCTCTCGTTCATCGTTCTGGAAGTTCCACCATCATGCGGGTTCCTGTAGAAACGTCACCCCCCCCATACTGGGATGGTATTAGCCCATGTTGACTGCTTCAACCATGGTGAAGAAAGGTCCAATCACGTCGGTAGCGAAATAAGTTGCGTGATTATTCATCCTCTCACTTCCAAAATTATAATGTCCGTCGTGACTATTATAGGCTTCAATTATAAAATACGACACAGCCTTAATCTTGCAGATGTGGATTAGCATGTGAGCTAACACTATTTTATAATGCTGCACGTGCTAGTGACGCTACTTTTGTATCACGCAGCATCCGTGAATTATACGACGTTTCAAAGATGAAATTTCCACTTTGACAATTTAAATATCTCATACAATTATAATCACACTTATTCAGGATAATTGTAACACTATTACCTGTATATTTCCACTAGGCATCTGCCCTCCACATACGCGTGGGTAATATGTGATGTCACAGCAATGTTGTGCAATACACTATACTTGCCAATAATTATTTCCCAAGCTTCTTATTTAATTCACTGGACTTTATCGACAGTGAATATTAGTATTTGCTTGCTCGATGGCACCTTATAATCACTTTTAACGCTAATCAGCGGATATTCTTCTACGTCTCGTAGGACAAATGTAATTCCACGCCTACACAAGGCGGATTCTCAAGACGCAGTGCTCCGGTACTGGGTGTCTCTAGAAAGTAGGTCGTCAAAACGAAAACGTTGAGCGACTACTTACGTTCCTTTTTGCGTATCTGCAAGGGTATTACCTTACCTAAAGTAAAAATAAACATTCTCCAAAATGTTTTAATAATGCAGCATGACGAAATGGAATATTCTGAGTCTCGTAGGAAAGATAAAAATAATTAATAAGACCTCATATAATAATTAGCAGTTTACACCAAAGTCAAAAGTGCGATTCACCGCTACTTCAAAGTATCGCGTGATCTCTCAGCTTCACGTGGCTTCCTGGGCGTGTTTCAAAAGTACAACATCCCCTCATAAATGCTCTGTCATAAAAAAATATCACATGAACCATAGCTCAGCGGGTTCAGTACGAAGAAACCTTGGTTTGCAGATGACACTCAAACTTATATCAGCCGATGACGCGGTGGCTGCTGATCGCGTTATCCGTTTTATAAGTAAGAGTGGGTTAGGGCCAGCAATCTAAATTTTGCAGTGTAAATTGTCTCAACGACTTGTTCATTTTTGAAGGATAATTTTTTCTTTTTCCGTATTTTTTTTTATTTTTATATATTTTTTGTTTGTTTGTTTGTTTTTATAAATTTAAGGTCTTTTTAAATGTTGGTGCCCACCTCAAAATTATAAATTCAATTCCAAATTTGTATTCTTTAATCTGTGTTAAGAGGGGCAGATGACCTCGTAGTTCCGCCCCTGAAATCAACAATAACTAAGTACTGTAACTAACTCTTTGAATACACAGTACAGCGGCTTCGGTGGCGTAGTTGGTAGCATGCTGAGCTTCTATGCCCATGATCGCGGGTTCAAGCCCGGCGGAAGCCTTCGGATATTTTAAGAGCGTTAAAAATCCCTCAGTATGGCATCCTTCGTAGGGGAAGTAAAGCCGGCGGTACCATGTCATAGATTTATGGCATGTTAAAGAACCTTCCACTAATTACACCTGTGTGAAGCTAAATTGGATAGGTTAAGAATGTAAACAACGCTCTTAGGTTTCTACGTTCGTTGCCAAAAGCCGACTGCGGTGGCGTCTAGTAGCTAAGTTCTGAACTAGGCCTAGTAGTCGTTGACGGTGGCGTTTGGCGGCAAAAATAGGAACTATTTGAAAAAGTCTAAGTTGCATTCTTTACTTAAATTAAACAAGTAGTTCCGTGAAGAACTATACAGCCTATTTTCATATATCCTACTTATGTTAATTGCCACTATCAACATACACAATTTCTGTTTGATTGCTGTAATAGATTCGTAGATATTAAGAACCCACTAAATATTTCGGATGGTCGCCATGTTGGATTTTATATATGTAGGTCCTAGAGTTATGTACTGTTACATGCAGATTATTGTAAACGTGTAGTATTCAAACTTCAATTGCATAATTAGGACACAAGAAAAATCAAGGAGATTTAAAAATTTTTCACAGCTGCCATCTTGAGTTTATGGAAACAATTGAAATAAATTAGATGCCAGTTGATTAACATTCGTATAAGGATTTACTGTACCAAGTTTCACTGCACTCGGATGGTTAAATTGCGAGAAACGTCCATGTGAATATTTATAATTCGCGTCACCGCCATGTTGGATTTGTGATCACCAGGTTATTTAAAGTCCTATAGGTGAACATAAGTTCATAGCCCCTATGAACATTAAAAAATGCAGTTTGATTGCTAAAATAGATTCGTAGATATTCAGTATCGTCTAAATATTTCGGATGGTCGCCATGTTGGATTGTTAAATGTATAGGCCATAGAGTCATGTACCATTAAAGGAAAATTATTGCGTAGGTTCATTATTCAAACCTTCACTTCGATCGCATGACTACATCACAAGAAATAAAAACTTAATTTTAAAATTCGCACTGTCGCCATCTTGAGGTTATGTAAACAATTGAACTAAATTAGATACCAGTGGATTACCATGTGTATAAATATTTCCTGTACCAGGTTTCAGTGCGCTTGGAACATTAAATCGCGAGAAAGGTCTATTTAAAATTTTCAAATTCGCTTGGCCGCCATGTTCGTTTTGTAGTTAACCGGTTTTTGAAAGTCTTATAGATGGACTTTCAGTAGTGCCCTTTATCTCCGTACAAAATGTTAGGGAGATACCGCTAATAGTTTCAGAGATATAGAATGCCGGTGAAATATTTCGCACATCCGCCATCTTGTGATTATGTAAACAATTGAACGAAGTTAGATGTCTGTGCATTACAATGTATATAAACATATACTGTACCAAGTTTCATTGCGTTTGGTTGGTCAAATCACGAGAAACGTCTATTTAAATGTCGCAAATTCGCTTGGCCTCCATGTTGGTTTTGTAGTTACCGGGTTTTCAAAAGTCACATAAATGAACTTATAGTAGTTCCCTCTATCACCATAGAAAATGTCAGGGTAATATCGGTAATAGTTTCGGAGATATTCAATGCTGGTGAAATATTTCGCACAGCCGCCATGTTGGATTGGTGAGTCGTAACAAAATTTGAAGGGCACGGTCGAGGTCGCCGGGAATAGTGCTAAGAACTTTCCGAGTTTCATTGAAATCGCTCCTGCCGTTTAGATTTTATTAGGGGGACACACACACACGAATCACACACACACACACACACACACACACGCACACGCACACACACACGGACAAAAGGTGATCTCATAAGCCTATTTTTTCAAAATTGAAAATAGGCTAAAAACAGATAACACACACTAATATGGCCATCACAATCAACACCGAATATCAGACAGATTCTACACACACCCAAAGTACACGGGGCTACATGACCGCGTTGTCGCAGCCCCTAAACTGAGGAACCAGCCAAACAACCAATATAGGCTACAGTACGTTCAGAATAAAGGTTAAAGAGTATCGGAGATATTATACATCCATATATTCATACTTTTTGGAATTTGCCGTCTGAAAATAAAATTAAAATTTTAGACGTTTCGAGAGGAACCTTGCCTTCCTTTTCTTGAAATGTTCTTCTAAAAGGAGGCAAGGTTCCTCTCGAAGCGTCTAAAATTTTAATTTTATTTTCAGACGGCAAATTCCAAAAAGTATGAATAACCTTTGACTACACGCACCTATTAATATATTATAAGTACACGCGTGGTGAATATCGTACACCAAGGGAATAATGTCACGAAATCACTTAGCCTAAACCTTTTATCTTAGTAAACACATTAAATCAACTGTTCTACAAGCAGAAAAGTTAAGGATATTCTGCATCGTGATCATTTTACACTATAAATTCTTCCTTGGAAGTATCTACGTCTCATCCAACTTCTTCTTCTGATTCTGCTAGCGCTATAGCTTCATAGATTTCCTCTTCAGTAAGTCGCTTCAGATTTTTAGTTCGAATACAAGCCCTAAAAACACAGAGCCGTACGAGACACGGAGATAGATTCTAATTCTATTAAAATATGATCTCTCTCTATATATAAATGAAAGTTTGTCTGTTTTTTCTGAATTTCCCCGGAAATTTGAGTTATTTACGCGTTTCAGACTGGTTTATGATGGTTGCGCTCAAAAACAAAATGTTTGTCTGTCTGTCTGTTTGTCTGTGTACAACTTTGCACGCTTTTCACTCGAGAACGGCTGAGTGGATAAACGTAAAATTTGGTACAGATGTCCATCAGAGGCACAAAAGTAATCATTGATGTAACTCTTCTCCATACCTCCCATAAAAGAGGAAAGGAAAAAAGGAAGGAAGCCTGTAGTTTAACGTGACCGTTAATCTCGAGATCATGAGCCATGGGACCTCCTTTTTACGATGAATCCGAACCACAAGACATGGCATTTCACTTCGAAAATCTCACATGCATTGACCGGGAATCGAACCCGTCCGCCTTGGTGAGAGGCATACAGCTAGACCGCTGAGCCACCACGCCATAAAAGAGGGCCTACCCCTTAAAATGCATGATGAAATGGGCGTAGAAAGACGACACAAAGCTCATTTTCAGCGGCTCAATGTGAGAAACAAAACTCGGGAGCCCTATGGGCCCCGAAAACCACATTTTAAGGTCCTAAAACCAACAGTTTTTGAGATATACTCAGAAAACTAATTTCATTTATTAAGCTATTGAAAGAATGCAATACGGTAACCATGGCAACACAATCTCTGAAGTCCAGCTATTTCTGTACGAAGCAATGCCATTCCATTTATTACATTACTGGGAACGTTCGCAAACGGCTATAAGGTTATCACGGAAGCAACTTAGGCAGCAAAATTCATCAATACGTATATAAAGCGCTTAACGGGGTCAAGAGGTACTCTTGAATTTTTTCACGTGATTTACACGGGCGGGTGTGGTACTAAAGGACTATTATATCGCTATCCCTATATTATTAAGTTATTATTATGATTATTATTATTATATTATGACGTACAAGGACGAGACAAAACTCATTTTCAGCCCCTCGGTGGCTCGGAGACTACTACGTTTTAATGCTCTAAAACCACGTTTTAATGCTCTAAAACCACGTTTCTGAGATATTCCCAGAAAACTAATTTCATTTAATAAACTAATAAATAGATGACGAGTACAGAAGAACACCAAATCAGGAGCATTATATACTGAGAAAATCACAGATGGGGCCAGGAAGAGAAGTCTGGCTTTCTACGGACATGTGCCATGGATGAACCCAACAAGACTAACCAACCGGCTTCTCAACTACTGGGGGAATAGAAAGAGCTTGACACCGTCGCTAACAGTAGTTAACACGGATATCCAAGAACTGAAGATAATGAATAGTGATATTAGAAGCCGATCACATCTCAGAATGATACTTAAACAGAAGAGTTTTCAGGACAGACCACCCTGTAAGAAAACCAGCATCACCTGGACAAAAGAGAGAAAGGAGAAACATAGCCAGAGATTGCGCGAATATTGGCCAAACATCAAGTCCCTCGTCAAGCTGAAAAGTTGAACGTCGTGGTCCTTAGCTGGCCCATCCGAAAGAAGAAGAACCAGAAGAAACTAATGAAGTAATGCAAGCCAGTAACCATGGCAACAGTATCACAAGAGGTGACATCCAACTTTCCATCTATTTCTATAAGAAGCAATTCCACTCAATTTATTACATTTCTGTGAAAGTTTGCAAATGGCTATAAGAATATCGTGGAATCAAACAGACTGTAAAATTCAACAATGCGATTAAGGGGGTCAAGGGGTACCCTAGAATTTTTACACGTGACTTTCACGTGCGATATGCGATATGTTGTACACAAGGTCTATTATCTCTCCAAACAGCAACATTATTTTCAAAAATTTCTGGATTGGAATAGTGTTTTATGCAGCATTTGGGAATTTGGGCCATTGGAGGTTAAAAACCCCAAATTTTCATGCACGACAAGCCTTTATAATTTATTAAGGGGGTCTTCCTGGGGATAGGGACATTCCATAACGGTGAGGGTCAGTTTTAATTTGACATATATTGCGTTTCGTCTACGAGGTTTTCAATATTATTTTGACGTCAGGAAGTACACGTTAGGTGAATTTAGTTTGAGAGCACATTTTAAGTAATCATATTTTTGTCGACAAACGGGTTCATCGTAAAGATGATTTTGTTTGATACTGTGTGGTTGATATAAATTTATGTTTATGTTCGCCTATAATTCATGTTCGGGTGCTTGGAGCATCGTAAAATTAGGTATTGTAACCACGAGTCAATACACCAATCATTTAGAATACTCTTCAACGTACTTCTCATAGAAGGGTGGGTATAAGGAACAACTTTTCAAAATATATGCTAAAATAGGCGAAAAATAAAAATTATCTAGAAGAACGACCAAAGCATATGTTGCGCTTCTCAATGTGTGACACAAAACTAGGGAGTCTATAAACAGTCTCCGAAAACCTCATTTTATGGCCCTTAATCTAACAGTGTCTGCGATATACCCAGAAAACTAACTTCGTTCTGATAAACTTATGAAGGAATGACAAGCCCATAACCATTGCAACAGTAGCTGAAAAGATAACGTCTGGTTATTAATACCGAAGACCGTTCGAAGAGCGGGTACTCCTGCTAGTTTAAAACATAAGACTGAGTTAAATAACTGAATTAATAGTATACTTATATAGATACACGCGTGAATTACTTTGTTCACCATACCACGCAACAGCTCAATGTTTATGGCATTCCTGTGAATAAACGAATCCGGCAACAATGACACTGCTTGTAGACGTTTGGGAACATTTTAGGGATATGTTAGATGGCACCTAACAGACTGCAGAAGCATTACAACCAAAACTATACCATCTTCAGTATGCCTGGTGTACTTTATACACCAGCGCGTGTACTTAAGCATAATCTTAATCCTTATGTTTTGTAGTCAAGGTTTACAGTAGGAATCCTTTCTAAGTAAACACGTGTTTTCATGCCATTCGCTTGAGTTGTTTTGACACCAACCAATAACAAAAGGCAAGTGGACAAAAATTGAACTGTACACCTCATCCATGATAAAATCGTAAAAAATTGCCACTTCAGATCCAGAGGTTCTGGGTTCAATTCCACACCGTGTCAATAAATATAATTCTGGTCGGTGGGTTTTAACGGGGTACACTCGACCTTGTGAGGCAAAGCATGGTTAGGGATAGGTTCGTTTTACATCTCAGCTGTCCTAGAAGTGGATTTCCATGGTTTTCCATATCTTCTACAGGCAAATACCAGGATGGTTCCTAACTGAAGTCCACGGCTGCCTCCTCCTGTATCCTAGTCTCAATAGAAACAAGTAATTCCGTGAAGAAATATACAGCCTATTTTCATATATCCTACTCATGTTAATTGCCTCTACTGTATCAACATACAAAATTTCAGTTTGATTGTTGTGATAGATTCGTTGATATTGAGAACCGTCAAAATATCTCGGATGATCGCCATTTTGGATTGTTAAATGTATAGGCCATAGAGTCGTGTACCATTTAAGGAAAATTATTGCGTAGATTCATTATTCAAACTTTCACTTCGATCGCATGATTACGACACAAGAAATAAAAACTTAATTTTAAAATTTCGCACAGCCGCCATCTTGAGGTTATGTAAACAATTGAACTGAATTAGATGCCAGTGCAGTACACTATGTATAATCATTTTCTGTACCACATTTCACTGCGCTCAGATGGTTAAATCACGAGAAAAGACTATTAAAATGTTTCAAATTCGCTTGGCCGCCATGTTCGTTTTGTACTTTACAGATTTTTGAAAATTACATAGATAAACTTGTAGCAGTGACCTGTATCACCGCTGTATGCCTCTCACCAAGGCGGTCCGGGTTCGATTCCCGGTCAATGCATGTGAGATTTTCGAAGTGAAATGCCATGTCCTGTGGTTCGAATTCCACGTAAAAAGGAGGTCCCGTGGCTCATGATCTCAAGATTAACGGTCACGTTAAACTACAAGCTTCCTTCCTTCCTTCCTTCCTTTATCACCGTACAAAATTAGAGGGTGATATCATAAATAGTTTCGGAGATATGGAATGCCAGTGAAATATTTCGCACAGCCGCCATTTTGACGTTATGTAAACAATTGAACTAAATTAGACGCCAGTGTATAAGCATTTGCTGTGCCATGTTTCATTACGTTTGGATGGTTAAATCGCGAGAAAATTCTATTTAAAAGTCTCAAATACGCTTGGCCGCCATGTTGGTTTTGTAGTTTTTGAAAGTCTCATAGGTGAACTTCTAGTTGTTCCCTTAATCACCGTACAAAATTTCAGGGTGATATCGGTAATAGTTTCGGAGATACTGAATGCTGGTGAAATATTTCGCACAGCCGCCATGTTGAATTGGTGAGAGACAATAAAATTTGAAAGGGCACGGTCTGGGTCGGCCAGAATGGTGCTATGATCTTACCGAGTTTCATTGAATTCGCTCCAGCCGTTTAGAATTTATTGGGAGGGGGGGGGGGAACACGCACACCATCACACACACACACGCACACGCAGACAGACACATGGACAAAAGGTGATCTCATAAGCCTATTTTTTTTTTTTTCATAAAATGAAAATAGGCTAAAAACACAATTCTACAGCCATCACAATGACAAACTTTATCACAAAAACTACACACGACTCCCAATTACGCGGGGTTACATGACCTCCATGTCGCAAAGCCTTTAAATGAATCAACAAAATTTTAGACAACCATTCGAAATGCACAGACTCGAGGCTTACAGTATATACGAATAATAGAGTGGTTAGAGGGAATTTTGGTTATCACCATACGGCGACAGATTTTATTGCAATATTATGGACTCATAGAAAATTACAAAGAATTGAATATCCCTGTCTAATACTCCATGCTAACAGCAATAAAATTATACATAATTTTGAACTGTATTTTAGGTGTCAGGCCATTGCCACACATGATGATGTATACTGAATTCTACATAACCAAAGGTACCAATATCAACTTCCAGGGAGATATAAAACGAAATCGACATGGGGTGTGATAAAATGGAGCAGATTAGTAGCACTAAAGGTAATAAGGGGACACGGAAAAAGCAAATGGAGATGCCGTTGCCTAGAAACGACCCAACACAATGGGCAGCATACTGATGTCAAGGTATCTGGATGTCACACAATGTAAGTTATGTGCCATTATTGCGTCGAAGCAGCCTATGATACTGTTAACAGAATAATAATAATAATAATAACAATAATAATAATATAATAATATCGTATGGCCTCGGATGCCGAGTGCAAGCTTTGTTATTTGCACCCAGAGGGTAGCTTGAATCACTATGAAAGTCAAGGAGATTAGATATCTAAGCTCCTTGAACACTATAGCGCTTTCTAGTAGAGAAATGAGGAACTTTGTGTTGGCTGAAACTCCCGAGATTAATTTTGTCATTATAAACACGGCCTACTGAATTCAAATGGGTTCTTTGACATGCCAACATCGTATGACATGGTGTCGTAATTTTTGCCGCCTTTGAAAAATCACTTACCACGGCCAGGAGCGAACCTGCAAGCTTGGGGTGGTAGTAGTAGTAGTCCGTTAGTTGACCGACACGTTAACCACTCACCCACCGTGGCAAGCATAATAATAATAATAATAATAAAAACATTAGAACGGCTTCTCAAATGTGTGAATCATAGTGTAATGTCTATTTTCGCGCGAGTCTTTGAATCAATTGTTCGAGACGAAGTGTACGCTCACGTGTCACCATTCATCACTGAACTTCAGCACGGCTTTCTTCCTAGGCGATCCACTGCTACCAACCTAGCAGTCTTCACTCATGATGTATCCACCTTTATGAATAACCGTGGTAGTGCTGATGTTATCTATACTGACTTCTCTAGGGCTTTCGACAGCGTTCATCACAACCTACTGCTTCTTAAACTTTCAAACTTTGGTATAACTGGTAATCTTTTACGTTTCTTCAAAAGCTACCTCTCAAATAGAACCCAATCAGTTGTAATTAATAATAATAAGTCTAAATCTGTTAACGTTACTTCCGGTGTCCCTCAGGGTTCTGTATTGGGCCCTCTGCTTTTTATACTTTTTGTAAATGATATCCCTCGTATAATTCATAATTCTAGGTGCCTGATGTACGCTGATGATCTTAAACTGTATATGCCCATCAGTACTATAAATGACTGTGAGTTGTTGCAACAAGACCTACACCAACTCAGTGAATGGTGTGAAACATGGAAACTGAAACTGAATACTGAAAAGTGTTGGTTGGTTGGTTGGTTGGTTCCTTAGTTTAGGGGCTGCGACAACGCGGTCATGTAGCCCCGTGTACTTTGGGTGTGTGTAGAATCTGTCTGATAACCGGTGTTAATTGTGATGACTGTATTAGTGTGTGTATCTGTTTTTTTTTTAATTCAAGTAGAGACTGCAACTTTGAATTTTCAAATAGTTCCTACTTTTGCCGCCAAACGCCACCGTCAACGACTACTAGGCCTAGTTCAGAACTAGCTACTAGACGCCACCGCAGTCGGCTCTTGGCAACGAACGTAGCAACCTAAGAGCGTTGTTTACATTCTTAACCTATCCAATTTAGTTTCACACAGGTGTAATTAGTGGAAAGATCTTTAACATGCCATAAATCTATGACATGGGACCGCCGGCTTTACTTCCCCTCCGAAGGAAGGCATACTGAGGGATTTTTAACGCTCTTAAAAAATCCGACGGCTTCGGCCGACTGAAAAGTGTAAAGTGTTGTCAGTTTCATTGAAACGTAACCTCCTACCCAGGTTTAATTACTGTATTAAAAATGAAACGCTACGTAGAGTGTCAACCATTAAGGATATAGGGGTGACAATCACTAATAATTTCTCGTTCGATGAACATATTTCAAAAATATGTCGTGAAAGTTTCCGGATCCTGGGATTTTTAAAAAGAAATTGTTTAAATTATTTTTCGGACATAACTCTATCCAAATTATTTAAGTCACTCATTCGGCCTAAATTAGAATACTGTAGTGTGATCTGGAATCCCTTTCACAGTAATAAAATTGACGCCATCGAACGTGTGCAAAAGAGATTTATTAAATGGCTCTGTTACAGGGGTGGACGACCGTACCATAGAGCTGAGTATGCGAGTTATTGCAACGTGTACAGTCTTCCTCCACTTAGCAGTCGGCGCACAGTGGGTGACGTGAGATTCCTTTGGAAGCTGGTTAATGGCGGAATTGACTCTAATCAGTTGCTAGCTGACTTGGGTTTTCACGTCCCTCAGAGAACCACCAGACGGAAGCACACGTTCGATGGGGTCAGATCGAGAATTAATGTGCACAAAAATTCATGTCTGATCCGGTTGCAGTCAACATACAGCTTGATGGAGAGTAGAAGTGCTACTGATATTCACTTCGACTCTCTATTAACTGTTATGAGAGATATCTCAAGTGGGCTGTAAAATAGTGTATTGCATATTGGGTTAATTTCTATTTGCGTTGATTGAATGAACATGAGGTCGAATGAATGGTTGATTGATTTTTTGATTGAATGTACGAGTGAATGAAGTAATGTATTTTTTGTTTGCTGTTATCTAGATCCTTGAATGTCGCTCTTGTATTACTTTCCCTAGTTTCTGAACTTTGTCTTCTTATCTTTTATTTTATGTTTTGCCTGTTTCTGTTTACTGTTGATAGTTTTTTTTTTTCTGCAATAATTATTGTAATGTTTCTTGTACAAAGGGATTGCATGAATGAATGCTTGATATAGGATGTTAGAGTGCGTGTCTGTATGGTTGTGGTTGCTGATTTATAATAGATTAGTGTATTGCTATTTTTGTACGTGTTTGCTGTTTTTGTTTTGTTTATAATTGTAAATTTTATTGTTAATTATTATATTGTCACTAGTGGAGTCTATCTGTCTGACAATAAAGAATACATACATACATATATAAAGTAAACCGATAAAATACGTGGCCAAATTTTGGGTTTCTTCAACCTTCAAACCCGGCCGAAGTCGTCGAATTTTTAAGAGCGTTAAAACATCCCTCACTATGCCTTCCTTCGGAGGGGAAGTAGAGCCGGCGGTCGCATATCTTAGATTTATGGCATGAAAAAGAACCTTCCACTAACTACGCTTGTGGAAGCCAAAATTTGTAGGTTAGTTTGATAACGCTATATTAGTTCCAAGGTTCGCTACCAGGTGCTGACTGCGATGACATTTAAAAGCCACGTCCGTAGCTAGGTATCGTGGACGGTAGCATTTGGTAGCAAAGGTAGGAACTACTTGAAAAAATTAATCGACTGCAGTCCCTCTAACTGAATCTCAGATAACACACACTAATACGGCCATCACAATTAACACCGGCTCTCAGACAATTTCTACACACACCCAATGTACACGGGGCTACATGACCACGTTGTCGCAGCCCCTAAACTAAGGAACCAACCAACCAACCGTACGTCGGGTGCAACCTAAGTAATATCACCGTCGGTCGCAACTAATCTGTCAGATTGATCACTGAAAGACCGGTATATACCTACATTTTCATTTAAGATTGTTTTGCATATCAGCGTCCAGTCTAGTCTGTAAGCCTCGGTTTGCTAACAAGTCGCCTCCATTAGTGGTTAGCACTGCGGCCTCCTCTGATTCTACACCTTCTAACTATATCCACCGGCTGGATGCCCTTCCTGACACTGACCTCACAAGTGGAGTTAATGACAGATGAAATTATATATTTAGCGTATGACTTTTAGTGCCGGGAGTGTCCGAGGACATGTTCGGCTCGCCAGAGTTAGTAGCTGCTTCAAATGCACACCCATAGGGTGAGCTACAAGTTCCGTTGAATTTCAAGTAGTTCCAACTCTCGCTACCAGATGTCACTGACACCTAGTGGTGAACGTTGGAATATTGACAGAGCGTTAAAACAAAATATAAACTAGAAATTTAGCTTTACACAAGTTTAGTTAGTGGGAGGATCTTTTACATGCCATAAATCTATAACCTGGAACCGCCGGCTTTACTTCCCCTCCGAAGGAAGGCACATTGAAGGATTTTATCGCTCTTAAAAATTCCGACGACTTTGGCTGGGTTTGAACCCGCGATCTTGGGCACACCAGTTCAGCATGCTACCTTTTACGCCACCGAAGCTGCTAGAGATGAAATGAATGAAGATGAAAGAAAGTTAAATTTTAAGTAGTTCCAATTTGGTCTACCAGATGCCACTGTCACCCAGCGGTGAACGTTGGTACTTAATAGAGCGTTTCTAAACCAAATTACTTACAAATTTAGCTACACGCTAGTAACTGTATTCATAGGTTCTTTTTCATGCCATCAATCTATGACCTGGGAACGCCGGCTTTACTTCCTCTCCGAAGGAAGGCATACAGAAGGTTCCCACGACTTCAGCCGGGTTAGAACCCAATGTATGCTTATGCGCATCATTGTGCCCCAGATGAAGCATCAGGGGGGAAATTATACGACTGACTGATATAGCGGACTGTATCTCCGTATGTACAATCAAATAAATATTGTAATTACCATAGAATGTAAAATGAGATAATTCTCCGATTATTTGAACGACGATCAGTCATGTTGGCTAGCTAACATACAATAAACAATGAATGCTGTTGCTGCCAACTTAAATATGTAAATGTACCTTGGAGAGTAAACAAAGAATAAACACACACGATCTTGGGCATAGCAACTCAGCATGCTACCGACAACGCCAACGAAACCAATTGCGTCTACACCATACAGGCCATAAATAAATGTCTTGGTAGAACTGGGAATTGAACTCAGCTTTCCACAGTCAAAGCCAAGAATGCTAGCCACTAGGTCACGTGTGAGGCCTCTAGTTTCTGTGGTGGCTAATAGTATAATATGTAACTCTAGGTATTTTGATGTAGAGTTGGGGTAGACGCCTGGGAACTTTAACTAAGGTATCTTCTTAGAATTAGACATGAGGGAGTGTGGAAACAAAAACTGGACAAGCTACAATTAGGATAAAAATTTCATATGCATGGCTTCTATAACTTAATGAAAGTACGCTAGAGGTTTCGGTCCCAAATTACGACGATATTACTGAAGCATTTATCACATTATTGTTACAGCAATCGGTTCAATAATTTACGAAATGCAAAAAAAAAAAAAAAAAACAAGAAGTTCCGTGAAGAACTATACAGCCTACTTTTCATGCCAATGAGTGAAATGCCATGTCCTGTGGTTCGGATTCCACGTAAAAAGGAGGTCCCGTGGCTCATGATCTCAAGATTAACGGTCACGTTAAACTACAAGCTTCCTTCCTTTTCATGCCAATGATTATTCAACAGTATATGAACCTATCTAGAATAATGACGAAATTAAGTTGGTAATATCGAAATATCTAATTAGTTCAAAATATACCTGGTATAATGTAGCCTAATAGAGCACTACAGTTGGCAGCCCTGGCGACTGAATATATTCTTAGTTCAATCTCTTAAGGTACAGAATACAAAATTAGTTTGAAGTCCAATGGACGTTACATGCAGTTAGACACTGGATCTATCAGCACGCGTAAAAGCATGTTGCCAACAATACCATGCGTGTGCTGGTCAGAAATAATCTGAAATATTATATCTTGTTGTGCCAATTTTGGATGAAATCCATTTGTTAGTATAGAAGTTACATGTATTTTAAAATTGGACATATCAGCAGGCATAGAATCATGTTGGCAGCACTGCCTTGTATTAATTACTCCAAATTAATCTAGAATGTCAGGTGCTATACGTGTGCAAAATAAAGAGCTGTTGGCTTGCATACTGACTGGTATATTGATATTAGTGTAAAATAAATATAGACAGCATTTATTAACAGTTGGCAGCCCTGATTGCTCTTAACAATACTTATAGTCATATCTGTTATGGTACACATAGCACATACGAAATTTGGTTGAAATCCAACTGATAGTATAGAAGTTACATGTATTTAAAAATTGGTCGTATCAGCAGGCTTATAATCATGCTGGTAGAACTGACGTATAGAAGTTACTCCAAATTAATCTAAAATGTCAGAATATTGTTTTAGATCCCTTTATTGGGGGTGGTGGGATCTAAAAGGAAGAGTTATTGTGTTAATTTATAAAGCAGTGCCTAAAAGGGGGTAGCTTCCCTCAGCAGGGTAAGCTGACCAGTGTAGAGTGTTGTTTAGTGTTAGGAACTAGGGGGCGCTCCTATAAGGGATGTAGATGTATCTTAGGGGATGGCGTTTGGCGTATAGGTCAACGCGCTGGTCTCCCAGCTGACTGGCTTGTTATATAACTGAACGTGCTCGTGTCAGCTATGTGGCGCTCGCTGGTCTTAGCAGTCGAGCCGCCGCGAGAAATACAATGATACCTGAGTTAGCACTGTTGGGCTACCGTATGTCACGTCTAGCCGTGACGGGAATAAGGAAGGGCGTTGGGATGTAAAGAGGCGTATAAATAGTAAGCCGGGTGTAGTGTGTTGACCAAGTGTTTATTGGTCTGTGATGTTGAATTATGAGTCCCTTTCAGGGAATGTAATAATGGTCACAATGTAACAGTACAATCTGTGGGCAAAGGTTACAATACAGGAGATCTGAACACGTCTGACTCACCTCTGATGATAACGTCGATAGCCTTCGGCCGATGCACTGTAGGACTGGTAATGGAGAGAGAGTTTGTCCTACATAAGGTTCCCTTTTATAGCTTTCGGCGTTGTTCTGTCAGCATACTGCTGCCTAGACGACCTAGTTAATTTGTGTGTCGCTGTTTGTGGTAGTGATGCAATAATTGGTTAAGCTTTCCATACTGGCTAGCTGCCATTGCGGTGTTAATAGATATGTTCTGGTCTTACAAGATTTGCCAGTTAAGGGTGATTTAAATAGATGATGGGGGGATGTCCTCCAGGGGATGCAGAACCCTGGGGGGCTGTACAAGCGTCTTCCTCCATTTAGTTCGCGTCCTCGCGAACGGGAACGGAACTGGAGGTTGGGATGTTGATGTAGTCGTTCTTGATGCCCCCTCGTATCTTCTGGTGGTGTCTTCCTCGTCGTCGTCGGCGTCGTCGTATAGAATGGGTGATGTCGTGTTGAAGTGTAGGTGTGAGATCAGGCCGTGTTCAGAGGGGAGGGTTATGGGATGTACAGATATATATATATAACACTGACATTGACATTGTAAAAATGGAAATTGACTTCGAGAAAAAAAAATTGACATTGAGAAAAAATTGACATTGCCATTGTTGGCATATTGCGAGTTTCAAAAAGAAGGAAAAAAAACATGGTTTTGATACTTGTCCGTTACATAGTTGTGCAGGGAGGAAAAACCCAGCTAGACGAGGAATTGTGCCGTCTGGCTTTATTTTGGGGAAAAAGTGCTCCCTGCTAAGAGAAAGATAGAAGAGAATAGAAAAAATGGGTGTTCCACGGTATATAATTTTAAGGGAAATATTCAAAGTGCATTTATTGGTTTGGGATAAAACGGAACACCCTCACAAATTTGGGCGTTAGTAGAGTAGAAAGGAAAAAACAAAACCGTGTATTCAGTGTTGCCATTATGGCAGTGTTGAATGGCGTGACATATTGTAAGTTTATGTGCGTAGGCGTACACTTGAGCATTAATATATATTTGTGTACGCTTTGGGTTTACATTTTATTTTACAAGCATGATATAACATAAAATAATAACCTTATTACTAGACCGGTTTGCTCATGAGCCTGGTACCTCGTCTCATTCTCTAGGCCTTCTGTAGCGCTCTCCTCTGTCGACTCATTCTCCCTTCACTTTGCTATTCGCTGAGCTGTAGGTACCTCTCACCTATGGCTGTGGGTTAGTGGTCATGCCGTTAACCTTACCTGTCGCAAATTTTCCCCGTGGGTGGAAAAATTCGCCTTGGCAGCGAGGGTAGGTGCTCACAATCTCTGCACCGCCCCTGGCTACCGTATATTGCTTATTATTGAAGCGTATCCATACGTGTGTTTGCGTCAGCGTCGCTCGGTGCCCCACGTCACCTTACGTCGCTGATCGCGGCGCCGTCACCTTATTGGCGCGACTGAAAAATGATGAGGAGTAGTGTGTTTGTGTGACAGAGATAAGGGTATGTGTAATTTGGTTTGGGAAATATATTTACAATAGACATGCTCATGCTCCTTGTTATATGTAAAAAAAATGTATTAATGGCAAATCTTTTTCTGTTGTGTATATCTGTGGACGCGTTGCTCCCTGGGTTTCCTGCGTTTGGGAAAGCGGATTAGTTGTTAGCAATACATGACAATACATTACAATATATTATATATGACATTTTCGTGGCAGCGCTTAATTTATAAAATTAAGTGTGGCGCCACTGAAGTCTAACTTACTCTAGGTTAGCCTATGTTAACCTATCTTAGCCTAGTGTTGTCGGGCTTACCTTGGTAACGGATTTTTAGTCACCAAGTGCCGAGATATTCTACCGCAATCCATATATATAATAATTTAAAAAAAAATTGCCTTAAATGTAGGCATATGCTATATTACAATGAATTATCAATAGTTATCATGAGTTGTCATGAGTTGTCATGAGTTGTCGGACTTACCCTGATGCCGGGTTTGTGGGTCATCAGGCGCCGAACGCCTTAATACTATTTACCTTACTTATGGTAAAAAAAATGGTTGCTATGACTAAGCCGAAAAGATGGCCTTACTCTAATGCCGAAATGTGCTGTGCCATTACCTGGCAACAGCGGTTAATAAATTTGCTTAATCCTAGGTTGCGTGTCAAATGCAACCGTCTTACAGCTAAATTTGGACCAGAACGATCGCCTGAGGCAATTTACTTCCTCAGGACACCACCCGCACGAGTCCTAGAAACACCGGTTGTCTCTAGGATCGCTGGATTCCGTTCCCTTAATTCTAGATGTCGACGCTTATGAACTAGTATTAACCTAGTCGCAGGCGGCTTACGGTGCCCCTGAGCAAATCGTTTCGCCCGCTGTACCTTCCTGGTCATTACCGTTATCGTTCATCGTTGTCGTAGTTGGGCCGCCCACGTAACCCTTATGAGGTGCTCGCAATGCCCCTCTCTTAATGCCCATTGGTTGCCCGCTGCGTCGCCATTTATGTGGGCATTGGACATTGTCGTCCAATGGCATAATATTATCTTCGCCTTTATCGGCAATCGTAGTCTGCTTTTCGCAGTAATAGAGTCTCTTCGCCTTTATCGGCCGCAATTATATTCTCTTCGCCATTGTTGGCCGCAATTATATTCTCTTCGCCATTGTTGGCCGCAATAATATTCTCTTCGCCATTGTTGGCATTGCTGGGTTGGCCCACTGAACCCCTTTGAGTGCCCGCCATGCTACTCATTTAAGATCTCTGGCGACCCGTTGTCATCCATTTACGTGGGCGCAGGACCGAATGAGCGCGTACATTCCATATATATATATATATATTCATATTTCATTCTTCATTATTTATTAACGTCGTAGTCTTCACCTTCGCCTCGCGGGGTAAGGACTTGTCGGATCTAGGATTGGCCCTGCTGAACCCTAGGATCCTGCTTCACTCCTGACGAATAGGAGTCTGACTCCCCGCCATGGAAGTCCTACTTACTTAAATTTAACTAGAAGTCTAGTCATATTGGGGTCGTCTCTAGGGATAGCTCTCGAGTCCGGCGCTGAGTGAGCTATTTCTCCCGCCATTCTCAGAAAGTCTCCCTGCAGGTCTTGGCTTCGACGACCGTGGCACCTAGTGGGTGTAACCGTCTCCGACAAGGGGGATAAGCTATATGCACCCCTAGATCTCGATGTTTGCCCGTGCCAGGTCACGAATGCTTTGACCTTACGTGGTTCGTCTGTTTGGTCTAGCCGTCAAGTTAAGTGAGGTCACTGAGCTGTTGAGCCAACTGGGGTAAGGGTCCACGTCACCTTCCCCAGCTCTGCTCCAGTGTGGTGCCTTTGGCCTTTGGCTTACGCCGCTATCACCAATCAGAGTGTATCAGATTCCTTTTTATGGAGAGAAAAAAAATAATAGGCGTAACCTGTGTAAATAATGTATTTTTATGTAAGAATGTAAAATTTTCCAAGTGTTGTGGGGTTATAGATCTTCTAAGTACATAGACTACTTCTGGTCTACCATTGCTACGTCAGCTTTCCAGCGATAATGCTCTGTTAACCCTTCATGGAGGTGTTAGTAGGGTCTGTGGCGTCAGGTACCCTGTTATTATGATCTGGGGGTAGTTATTTGTAGAGTGGGCTTAAAGTATGGTAGGAAGGGGTTGTGCATCTTTGGGCTCAAATAAATGGTGGCCTTGAGCCGGTAATGCTACTAGGATTGCTCCTACAATGAGTGGACTGGGGCAGGTAATTCCCGGGATTGCAAAAATATGAAAATTCCATGCAGGTTTGATAGTAATACCCCTGGTAAATGGATGGGATACTCATGCAGGTATCTGGATATGAGGCATCTGCACTCATATAAGGATAGGCGTATGCTGTGGCGTAATAATAATATATCCCTGTCATGCGGGAGTATTTAGTTAACAAAGAATGGTTAATATATATAATTGTGGCCTCATCTCTCATTTGGAGATGCGCATTATGCTTATTTAATGTTTGCCGACCCACCCCTAATACTCAGGTGGTAGCATCGTGATCCAAGGCGTAGTAGGCCTTCTCTTTAGACGCATGAAGTCTATCAACCCCTCGTGTGTACTCTGTAATGTAGTGTAGCTGTTTTGGTCGTGTTCATGTGTCTGCGTTGGTTATGTTGGACGTGAGAAGGTTATTGGAAGGGAGTAAGGTGGTACGCTGGTAGCCTGTGTTCCTGTCATCCTCCCTTGGTCCATGTCTGCTTTCTATCCGCTCCTTGGGGTAGTAAAGCGTCACGACCTAATCTGGTCTGCCATTTGTAGTGTGAATGTGGCCAGTGGTCGTAGTGCGACTGGCCATGCCCTAATTGCCTTAATGATTTATTTTAGGAATAGAATCGCGAAAAGAAGCCATTGGGGGGGGGGGAGGTCTTGTTCCCTCAGAGCCCCTGTCTGTGTTCGCTCCTGATTAGTGAGCGCGTGTGTGTGTGCCTATGTTCCGCTACACCACGCGGACGGTTGGTCTGTTACAGGCTAAGTCGTAATATGTATCGCGTGTATGGGCAGGAGGCGCCTGTGGCCTGTCAACGTCTTTGAGAACGTGCTCCTATGGGCCCAAGATAAGTTCCGATCTGTCACGTCTTGTCTATTGCTAAATGTCATAAATGTTTTAGCAGTGTTAAAAATGTGTTGGCATTATGATTGCTGAATGCTTGTAATGTCATGGTCAATGTTATAAACAATAGTGTCTTGTCACCAGCGGTATTGCAATGTGACGAAGTCAGCCAGTCAGCAGTTTGTATGTGTAATGGCTCGGACGTTATGTATGTCAGCTGTCGCCATGTGCCTTCTTGTATGTATGCCATGTTGTTATTGTTCTAAATTCCTGCCGGACTAATGTGGTAATTCGTACTATTTGCTAATACTATTGTGTGGTCACTATTCCGTAAGACCTTTGTCTTACGAAATTTCCATACTTGTTTCTGGGAAGTCTATTTTCCCTGTCAGGTGTCACTGAAATTCTGTGCGTGGCCTTTGGCCGAAGGAAATGTGGTATTATCTGGTTGTGTGGTTGTATGGGCTAATTTCAGTGTGATTGGAAGCCTGGATAGCTGTTTTCCTGGTGTCCGATTTTCGCTGGGATTTGAACCCGTGATCTATGTAATTCTCTGTGTTATATGTCTGCGTTGTGTTTCAGGAATTGAGGTGTCCTCAGTGTGATTTTTGCTTGTGTCTCTCGTACCAAAAATACCGTTGGATAGTTAGTTTTTGGTACGAGCGTGGTGTGTGATCATGGGTTCGGACCCGGGGTGCTGCAAAGGCTTGTTACGACGGTATTTGTGCCGTCCGTATTATGGCACGTTCCCCGTCTATGTGCAATGCGCAAATGAAAGTATGCATACCTGTGAGGAGTTTGTATGTTTTTGGATTCCCCTCGTAGTGTAATTTGTGGAGTTCTGAGGTGTTTGAATCTGCCGTGAATGAACGCGTCTTTCCTGTCCACTTGGAGCAGGCTTAGTTCGTCTGTGTCGAGCAGTCTTGCCCATTGAAGAGTGTGTTATCGCTGACGGTGTAGAATTACAATGTCGTGAGCTCTCATTTGTTTTATGTTCTGTCCATGCTCTTGTCTCCGGCACGCGTATGTGGGAACTTGATTGCTGTCTCTTGTAATTGCGGGCAGGCTCTTCGTAATGCAAAAGAACCTTCTATTAACTACCTTTGTGTTCCCAAGTGTTGTGTTGACTTGTAACGTGGGTCAAGTATATTCCTATCCATTGTTCAAAATGTCGTTATACACGAGTGTCTCCGGGCCGCTAGTCGCGTGTTTGGTGACTATGTGCCGGAGGTGATTTTGTTGTTTTTCATTTATGACCATCTGTTATCGGAACTGTCCCAATCTACTTTAGCTTCCTACTTTTCTTATCCTAGAACTGGATAGCTACCCGACCTTGTGTTCCTGGTATTCAGAAGGTTGCGGGTTTTGAGACCGTCTTTTCTCAGAGTAATTGTTTCTGGCACTATTCAGGTTGTGTCTCCGGGACAGTTCTGGTGAGTGTTAGGATCGTATCCCGGTTCGGTCAGTGGGGTCTGAAGGCTATTTCTTGGCCTTCTTTCCACGTCTGCCAGCGGGATCATTTCCTTTTCTTTTAGTAGTGTTTTACTGTCATGTGACAATGTAAATTGACTATGTGATTTCCAAAAATGTGCAGGGTTTCCCAAAGTCTGGGATTTTCATCCTACGGTGTGTTAGCGCTTTAGCATGCGTGTTGTTGTGGGAATGAGAAAAAAGTCATATTACAGGCAGTGTAACGTGTGACGTATGCCTATGTATGCAATATATATAGTTAACCTTGGCAATTTTTCCTCTATCGGGTCTAATGACTGAGGCAGAGAAAGAGAAAAAAAATGAGCTATGCCCCGCTCCGTATTAAGAGAGCACTTTGAGAAGGTATAGAAGATATATTGTATGTCGCCTGCACCCTGCCTTTTGCTGATTAGAGCGGGTTGCCCGATGGCGATAGTCTGTCAAAATTGTGTCGTAAACACTATGAAAAAAAATGCTTAAAAATGGTAAGTAGGTCCTGATCGTACTATCCACCTAGTAGGTGACGTTAGCACTATAGTAATCTAGTTACGTCTCAGGGAAATCTACCACTTTTGGGAAATAGTTTGAGATTCTTAATTCTTGTTACAATGAGGGCTCTCGCCCGCCACAAGAGAATCTATCAAACTGTTGGACCGGAACATAGAACACTTAGTCATTTCTACCTAGAAAGACCCGCTTAAGCTCTATGCTGTGATTTGTTGCTTAAGCTGTGTTCGGAATATCTCTTTCCGGCTTTAAGCCGCGTAGCTCACCTGATGGGCTTCTACTTGGCTTTGGATATTAGCACTTTACGTTATCCAAGTTATAATATGGACCCTATGTTCAGTAACCATTGATGGCCTGAGAAAAAAAATGCTAGGTGCCCAAAATAAATCAAGAAGAATTTAGAATTATCATCTTTGGTTTAGCCATGTTGTACTGCATATAGATGCAAAAAAAATGTGCCGTTTATGTTAGTGAGTACTTGTTTGTCTATTATCTTGTTTCCCCCGTGTAAAAGAACTTATGTGTACTATACTATTGGTGCAAGTGATGTCGGCATATATTGTATTCCTAGTGAAAGCCGTTATCCTATTTCGAGCGTCAGTGCTCGGAAAGATGGATATCGTCGTCCTGTCATTAGGGTGTAAGCCCCTGGGATCCACTGAGGTGCCCCTCTGCTATTTTTCGGAGGAGTTTGTAGCAAAGTACGACCGGGCTTGCTTTCACCGTATCGCTTGACTGTAGGCTTGAGTGTGCCTGTTTTCGAGGGCCTAAATGCGCTCTGCGCTACCCTAGTAGAGTTTACGGGGGTGTGTGTGTTTTTGCCTGAGTGGTTTTGTGGGGTAGGTAATAACACCTTTCCTGTACCCCGTGTACCGTGTGTGAGTGCGTGGTCACTATGTGCAGGCGTGTATCGTGTATGCTGAGGGACTGAATGCAACACCCTCTTATGCATTCGCACCTGGGGTACTAATGCCGGTGTTCGCCTTCGTTCTAGCAAACTTGCCCTTTGAACTGGTGGTAAAGGCCGCTTAACTGCCTGTCTCTGCCCTGGCAATGTGGTGGCGTGTAGCCTGACCGCTTTCTGGCCCGTGGCCACGGCAGACTCCTGCCCTTGCGTTTGCCTATCTGTGTGGGTGTATGTAGGCTGTATGTACTGTAGGGCGGGCTCTACGTCCTCAGCCCATGACGTGGTTACGTCCCGTTGTGTCCCTGTCATATAATGTGTTTCTGAGAGTCCTGGCTTCAACTCCCTCTCGTTCGTCCGTTCAGGGGGGATTGGCCTAGGGTCTGCCCCTCTGGTTTGGCAAAATTGCCTTCTGAACCGGAGCTAAGGGATGTGTATTGGTGTAAGCTTGTCCCCGCAGTGTATTGGAGTCTAACCTGGCCGTCTTCTGGACTGTAGCCATGGTGACCTCCTTCCCATGTGTGGCAGTACATGGCGAGAGGGACATCCTCGCAAATTGTCGAATCAGCGTATCCACGCTTATGTCCTCTCTCTCGGCTGGGTTTGTGGCCCTGCCGTGAACTCAAAAAATGGCCCAGTGAGCCCGGAGTTCCTTATGTCCGCCCCAAATTTGGGCGTACTGCCTGTTGAGGCTCATGGCCTGTTGGCAAATTGTTGTATCAGTGTGCTTGTGCTCTGTATAGTTTTGTGGCCGCTAGTTGGAGAAGCGCTTGCTCGCGAATTAACTCCCTGTACTGAGCGTGTAAAGCCGCGTAGTGCACCCTCAACCTCTCGAGGGTTGCATTATTTATTACGGGACCCTGTGTGGTGATCAACTGGTCGTGTATTCCGTGCCTTTGGATATGGATCCTATTGAGGTGTTCATGTATGTGCCTCAAGTGCTTATGTGCGCATCTTAATCGCGCTGTCCTATCTTCTGACGGAGTGTATGGCTGATTGCCCTGTATTGCCCCGATTTTTGTTTGGAGTGCCCGTATTTGCGTTTGCCGGCTTTGTATGTGTCTCTGGCATCTGGACAATAATGCTAATAATATTGGCGTACCCCTACTGCCTGTATGGCTTACAATCTCTGTTGTTTCTGTATGAGGTGCCATTCTAAATGAAATGTATGCGTCTTCTAAGAAAAAGAAAAAAACTGTAACTGTGCGTGTTTTTCAGTGTATCCTATGTCTCTCTGATTCTTTCTGGGGTTGGGGGGTTGGTTTGCTAAGAATCTCCCCTGTGTAGCTAGTTTGGAGCAAAAATGGTGTTTTTTGTCTGGGGAAAAAATTTTCACTATTTGCTTGGCTGCGTGCGGTACGTAAGGGGTCGTTTCTACTACGAGGGCTCGTTGGTTGAGTCCTATCTTACTGTGCGTAGTACCCCGCCTCCACCAGTGTTTTAGATCCCTTTATTGGGGGTGGTGGGATCTAAAAGGAAGAGTTATTGTGTTAATTTATAAAGCAGTGCCTAAAAGGGGGTAGCTTCCCTCAGCAGGGTAAGCTGACCAGAGTGCTGTTTAGTGTTAGGAACTAGGGGGCGCTCCTATAAGGGATGTAGATGTATCTTAGGGGATGGCGTTTGGCGTATAGGTCAACGCGCTGGTCTCCCAGCTGACTGGCTTGTTATATAACTGAACGTGCTCGTGTCAGCTATGTGGCGCTCGCTGGTCTTAGCAGTCGAGCCGCCGCGAGAAATACAATGATACCTGAGTTAGCACTGTTGGGCTACCGTATGTCACGTCTAGCCGTGACGGGAATAAGGAAGGGCGTTGGGATGTAAAGAGGCGTATAAATAGTAAGCCGGGTGTAGTGTGTTGACCAAGTGTTTATTGGTCTGTGATGTTGAATTATGAGTCCCTTTCAGGGAATGTAATAATGGTCACAATGTAACAGTACAATCTGTGGGCAAAGGTTACAATACAGGAGATCTGAACACGTCTGACTCACCTCTGATGATAACGTCGATAGCCTTCGGCCGATGCACTGTAGGACTGGTAATGGAGAGAGAGTTTGTCCTACATAAGGTTCCCTTTTATAGCTTTCGGCGTTGTTCTGTCAGCATACTGCTGCCTAGACGACCTAGTTAATTTGTGTGTCGCTGTTTGTGGTAGTGATGCAATAATAGGTTAAGCTTTCCATACTGGCTAGCTGCCATTGCGGTGTTAATAGATATGTTCTGGTCTTACAAGATTTGCCAGTTAAGGGTGATTTAAATAGATGATGGGGGGATGTCCTCCAGGGGATGCAGAACCCTGGGGGGCTGTACAATATACGTGTGCATAGTTTAAAGCTGTTGGCTTGCATACTAAAAAGGAAGCTTGTAGTTTAACGTGACCGTTAATCTCGCGATCATAAGCCACGGGACCTCCGTTTTACGTGGAATCCGAACCACAGGACATGGCATTTCACATCGAAAATCTCACATGCATTGACCGGGAATCGAACCCGGTTCGCCTTGGTGAGAGGCATACAGCTTGACCGCTGCACCACCACGCCCTCTGATATATTGGTATTTGGATGAAAAAAATAAAGAGAGCAATTATTAACAGTTGGCAGCCCTAGTGGCTCTTAAGAATACGCTCAGTCATATCTGTTTATGTACAGATATTACATACAAAATTTGGTTGAAATCCAATTGATAGTGTAGAAGTTATATGCATTTAAACAATGGACATATCAGGAGGCTTAAAATTATTATGGCAACACTGTCATGATTGGCCTCCTGGAAATTAAACTGAAATAGTCTTATCTACATGTGTGCCAATTTTGGAATAGCTCCCATGCATACCTTGCAAGATATCCAACATGGAGCTCAAATTACTAGTGCGTTTTTTCAGCAGTTGGTAGCACTGACATCATTTTCAAATATGGACGTGAGCTATTCCGGTGCACATCTTTACTCGTACTAAATTTGGTTTTGATAGCTGCAGCCGTTTAGGAGTTGATAGGGGGGGGGGGGGGGGACACACACAGCCAGACAGACCGACAGACAGAAGGACCGACAGACATACAGACAGACAGACATTTTCCCGGATCGATTTCATAAGTCTACTTTTTCTTCATTTTTGCAAAATGTGAAAAGTAGGCTAAAATATATATATATATATATAAATTAGCAATTCTGCAATTCTTCTCATTTGGAGCGTTTTTAACAAATGCACAACCATACGAGGACTGTTTTTCTCAAGGTCCGATGGAGTGTATAAAAATAACAGATTAACATACCAAACTGATTTAACTACTAAATGTTTGCTTGTTTAATTTTATGTCTCAACATAATCGCCAAAACGATTGAAACATTTGTCGTATATTTACACCAGCTTTCCAATGCCCTCGGCAAAAACTTCTGCTGCCACTGAGGTGTGTATGTCTGGACAGTCTCCTGAAGTTTTTACATTTTGACGAGGCGTTGCCACCCAACCATACCTTCAATTCTCGAAAAAGGTGAAAATCATTCACGACCGCACTGTGCCAACGTTACGATAGTTTTTTAGCCTACTTTTCACATTTTGCAAAAATGAGGAAAAAGTAGTCTTCATTGTAATTATTCCAGCCAATCAAAATGTATTAGGAAAAACACAGGATAAAATATGATCTCATACGACTACAGTATCATAATGATCGTATTGAGCATACGTAAAAATATCCACCCCTTATTATTCCCGTTTCCATGGAGGTAGTGATGAGATGCGTTGAATTTCTATGTAGCGGGTGATTTTATGGCAGGATGCTCTTCCCGATGTCAACCCCATAAGAGGAGTTATTGAGAGGAGAAAGGAATGATGATATGAAGCTCGGCAATCAGATGGATGGAAGCAGCCGTAGCCTAATACAATGTACCGTTCCGGCTCTTACCTGGAGTTAAAAATGGAAAACCATGGAAAAGCATTTTAAGGAAGCCTGACGGTGGGGATCAAATCCGCGTCTACCGAATCCCTGGGTACCTTGGCCAAGGCTGTGAAATCTACTCCTGGAACGTGAGTATCAGGAAAAAAGAGTGGTTGGTTGGTTCCTCAGTTTAGGGGCTGCGACAACGTGGTCATGTAACCCCGTGTACTTTGTGTTTGTGTAGAATCTGTCTGATAACCGGTGTTAATTGTGATGGCTGTATTAATGTGTGTATCTGTTTTTTAATTCAAGTAAGGACTGCAACTTTGAATTTTTCAAATAGTTCCTACTTTTGCCGCCAAACGCCACCGTCAACGACTACTAGGCCTAGTTCAGAACTTAGCTACTAGACGCCACCGCATTCGGCTTTTGGCAACGAACGTAGAAACCTAAGAGGGTTGTTTACATTCCTAACCTATACAATTTAGCTTCACACAGGTGTAATTAGTGGAAGGTTCTTTTACATTCCATAAATCTATCACATGGGAACGCTGGCTTTACTTCCCCTCCGAAGGAAGGCATACTGAGGGTTTTTTAACGCTCTTAAAAATCCGACGGCTTCGGCCGGGTTTGAACCTGCAATCTTGGGCATAGAAGCTCAGCATGCTACCAACTACGCCACCGAAGCCACGGAAAAACAGTCCAAGGTCAATTTAGGCAGGAAAAATACACCCTAATACTGTTGGGGTTGGTAGGGAACAAGAGTTGATCAAATGAGATTGACAGAAAAGTTGAAGGTATTGAGCCGAGAACAAGTAATCTAAGTGGAAACAGTTCCGTATACAGCTGGAGGGAGAATAAGACTTATTGCTGTAAACGTTAATAGCGTCATAAATGACACATTCCTACGGTCCATTCGGAAAGCTCATTCTCTGAGGAGACGTGCGAGTGGTCTGTGTGGGAACTGAACGCGTGGTGCGGCGACGCTGCGGTAGACGAGTCTGCGATTCGCCCGTATGTGGCAGAGAGTAATGAACCGAACAGCGGGTTGTCGTTACAACGTGCGAAGCCATTTCACGGTATTAAGCAACGATTATCATTTGCATGTTTGTATTGACGATATGATAAGCCCTGTGGCGCTTAACAGATGGAATAAATTAAAGCCTGGCATACATACGATCTTCTCTAATCCCCACGTGCTGGTACCAGAACTAGGCTTATGTATAACTTTGGCGAGTTTCGTAATATAGATTCGCGGCCTAAGTGTCATCTCGCGCACTGCCCTTGTTGCGGAATTGTTCTCGTTCCACAGCGCATGTCCATGCCATCACAGCCTTGCTTGCAGTGTTGCCAATTTGGTGTTTTTAGCACCAGATCTGGTGTTTCTGAAGTTCGTCTGGTGCCAGAAATGTTCTAATAGCGCCATAGCAAAACACTGGTGTTATTTCAGTAAAACCAGTGCCAAATCTGGTGCTAAACGGAGTTTCCATGAAATTGTCTCCTATGACAAATAAGTAAATCCTGGAAGCCATGTAATAGATTTAATCAAGTTAATCAATTAAGATAGGTAATGTTCAGCCTTACACGTGTCAAGATCAACACTCCACACAGGGGAAGTCCATGAAATTCTCATTCGCATGCATAAGTGCTATGTAAGCGCAACATGCAAGGCTCAATGCAAGTGCACTTGTGCAAAGAATCGATCTATCATCTATTTTCTTCCCAGCTACCAGGGGATTTCCCAGTTTCATGCGAAGTCAGTTTATATACTTTCGCTCCCTCACACTATTGCAGATGTTTGGAGAGTGTTTAGCCAAGTTTAATTGGTGAAAACAAAGCAAAGAAATCGAATGAAAGTTCAAACAAGAAGTTCCGTGACGAACTAAAGAGCCTACTTTTCTTAAAATTTAAGATTCTTGCCAATCTATATAGACCTATCTAGAATAATTACGAAATTAAGTTGGTAATATCGAAATTCCTAATAAGTTCGAAATATACCTTATATAATGTAGCCTAATAGAGCAGTACAGTTGGCAGCCCTGGTGACTGAATATAGGCTATTGTTAGTTGCATCTCTTAAGGTACAGAATACAAAATTTGGTTGAAGTCCAATGGATAGCATGCACGTTACATGCAGTTAGACCTTGGGTTTATCAGCGCGCGTAAAATTATGTTGGCAACAACGTCATGCATGTGTTGGTCAGAAATAATCTGAAATATTATGATCTCGTGTTGTACCAATTTTGGATGAAATCCATTTGTTAGTAGGGAAGTAACATGTATTTTAAAATTGGACCTATCAGCAGGCTTAGAATCATGTTGGCAGCACTGGCTTAGGCCTATATTAGTTTCTCCAAATTAATCTAGAATGCCAGGTACTAAATGTGAGCAAAGTTTAGAGCTATTGGCTTGCATACTTTCCGATATATTGATATTAGGGTAACAAAAATAGAGACAGTATTTATTAACAGTTGGCAGCCCTGGTTATTCTTAAGAATCGGCATAGTCATATCGGTTATGGTACACATAGCACACACGAAATTTGGTTGAAATCCAAATGATAGTATAGAACTTACATGTATTTAAAGTTGGACATCTCAGCAGGCTTAGAATCATGTTGGTAGCACTGACGTATATAAGATACTCCAAATTAATCTAGAATGCCTGGTACTATACGTGTGCATATTTTAAAGCTGTCGCCTTGCATACTTTCTGATATAATGGTATTTGGATAAAATAAATTGAGAGCATTAATTAACAGTTGGCAGCCCTGGTGGCTCTTAAGAATACGCTCAGTCATATCTGTTTATGTATACATAGCACATACGAAATTTGGTTGAAATCCAATTGATAGTGTAGAAGTTATATGCATTTAAATTTGGACCTATCAGCAGGCTTATAATCATTTTGGCAACACTGCCATGTATGGCCTCCTGGAAATTTAACTGCAATATTATTATATATACGTGTGCTAATTTTGAAATAGCTCCCATGTAGACCTTCCAAGATATCCGACATGGAGCTCAAATTTCAATTGCGATTTTTCAGCAGTTGCTAGCACTGACATCATTTTCAAATATGGCCGGGACATATTCAGGTATAGATCTTTACTCCCACCAAAGTTTGGTTTGATTGCTGCAGCCGTTTAGGAGTTGATAGGGACACACACACACACAGCCAGACAGACAGAGACATACAGAAGGACAGACAGACAGACAGACGCACACACATTTGCCCGATCTCACAAGTCTACTTTTTCCTCATTTTTGCAAAATGTGAAAAGTAGGCTAATAATTGCATTCCATTCTGTGTGTGCGATTTGGACTAAAATCAGAGGGAAAATGCTATCACGACGACGAACTACCGAAGGATATAATAGTGGCCAAAATTGGAAGTATGCACAGCTACAGCAGTACTACACCTTTCTGCTCTCAAGATGTAATAGCGGTAGCAGGCTCCGCAAGTGAAGAAGACGATTTTTAATTAAAGAAATGAAAGTAAAAAGCCGTTTATATATTTACAATTTTTGGTGTTTTTCTAGTGATTTTAATAATCGAGTCCAGCTGGTGCTTTTCTGGTGTTTTAAATCATAGGGTTTAGTTCTTTCCCATTTCAAGAACTGGCAACACTGCTAGCTTCTCGTATTTTATCAGCGATTGGTATACTTACTGTCCTCTGATATGGGCCACCATCCAATACTTCCTAACCTTTCCCTACTCCTTTATGCCTCCTTTAGTTCTTCTTGATGTCTTCTTTATATATATCCTTAAACCATTGTCTTTTAGTCCGGTGTTCCAGCGGACCAGTTTTTATAAATTTTTGACGAGTTCCATTAGCAATCAAGACCACAACAGTAAATATCAACGTCAGCAGAGATTGCTGTTGATGGTTATTTTAGGGGCTGCGACATCGTGGTCATATAGGCCCCCATGTATTTGGATTTGTGTGAAAATGGTGTGATACGGTCTACTAACCCCAAGCTTGCAGGTTCGCTCCTGGCCGCAGTAAGTGTTTTTTTTTTAAGGCAGCAAAAATTACACCATGTCATACGATGTTGGCATGTCAAAGAACCGATTTGAATTCAGTAGGCCGTGCTCGTAGTGGCAAAATTAATCTCGGGATTATCGTCAACACAAAGTTCCTCATTTCTCTACTAGAAAGCGCTAGAGTGTTTAAGGAGCTTAGATATCTAGCCTCCTTGACTTTCATAGTGCTTCAAGGAACAACGAAATTCGACTTTCAAGCTACCCTTTGGGTGTCAAATAACAATCTTTGCACCCGGCACCCAAGGCCATTCGATATAATCATAATAATAATAATAATAATAATAATTATTATTATTATTATTATTATTATTATTATTATTATTATTATTTACCTGTGTTACTCCCCCGGGTACTCCGGTTTTCCCTGTCGAAATTTCATTCCAGCAACACTCTCCACTATCATTTTATTTCATCTGTCATTCATTTAATTTAATCATTGCCCCAGAGGAGTGCGTCAGGCCTCGGCAGCCGGCACAGTCCATATCCTCGCCGCTAGATGGGGGCTTCATTCATTCCATTCCTGACCCGGTCGAAGACTGGTAGCAGGCTGTGGTTTCTCATTTTTCATTATTTACCTGTGTTATTGACCACAATCATCATGTTTCTAATGAAAATCCTCAGCCTGCGTACAGTCTCCGACCGGGTCAGGAAGGGAATGAATGAAGCCCCAATCTAGCGGTGAGGATATGAACTGTGCCGGCTGCCGAGGCCTGACGCACTCCTCTGGAGCAATGATGAAATGAATGACTGATGAAATGAAATGATTGTGGAGAGTGTTGCTGGAATGGAAAATTGACAGGGAAAACCGGAGTACCCGGGGAAAAATCTATCTGCCTCCGTTTTGTCCAGCACAGATCTCACATGGAGTGACCGGGATTTGAACCACGGACCCAGGGGTGAGAGGCCGGCGTGCTGCCGCCTAAGCCACGGAGGCTTGATCATCGTGTTTCAAGAAACTCAAATTAGATTTTCATTGTAGTTTTGGATATAGCTTCAGATATCAAACTGTGTGCTGTGTCTGTCTCTAGGGACTAAGATTCTAAGTTACTGATTATATCACTTGCCAATGAAGTAAATAATTGTATTTAGAACCGAGAAAGAGTTGTTGGTGGACAGGGAATATGCAAGTGAGATGACAGGTAAAATCAAAAGGAAAGAATGCGAGACTCATATTGGGTCACGCACTCCATCAAGATCGACACTTCTTGCAAAGCCTGTTAAGTGCTCGCATCCCATAACATTTTGTGATTATCGGAGGTCAAATTGGGATCGTCCAATGATAACACGTTTGGATGGTATTATATAGTGTTTAGTAATATCCTGTAAGTCTTTCTGAAGGGTCCATAAGCAGCAGGAAGCTACACCTCCATCCTAATGTGAGCCAATCTGTGGATCAGCTCGGAGTTGCCGGGCCATCAGATAACGCGCGTGGGAGTAGACCGACCAAGCACTTACTCCTGATGGAGTGGGAACATCTTCTTCTATGTTATCATTAGTCAGCCCTCTGCTAATTTCAGTGACTAGAGGCACATATTTACCGAGTAGATAATGTCTCTGTTTGTTCCTTTTTATTTATCGATCCCCCAATGAATGGTTATTTGTCGTATAGGGATACCTTGTGTTGCAAAATGAAAGGGCGTTTAACCATCACGGCACTTTTATATTGGAGCTGTGACAAGAGGATCAACAATTTGATGGAAGATTGCGAGTATCTGCAGTATTTGTTGAAGCGTTTAAAAACAAGCTGTTACAGGAATGTATCTCTTGGTAAAGGTATTTGCTGTTTAAGGTGCGAACCATTGAGATCATCTGCCCCTATGATCTATATGTTGATAATGATAATACGATTATCATTCCTACGTGAATACTTCTTTCTTTACAGGTTATATTTTATCTTTCTTTAACTCAAGTTTAGTTCCTCAAGCTTTAGTTTGAATAGTCGCCAAATATTTGTGAATTTCATCTTCTTTTCACTCTAGTTAAACTGTATTTAGCTTTTAGTTTGAACTGTCACCAAAGTTTTGTGAGTATTATATTCTTTTAACTCAAGTTAAGTTTAACTTTATCTAGCTTATAGTTTGAATAGTCACCCAATATATATGAATTGCATCGTCATTAAACTGAAGTTTACTTTAACTTTATCTAGATTTAGTTGTGTAGTCACTAAATATTCGTGAAATTCATCTCATTTTAAATCAAGTTTAGTTAACTTTAGTCTGATTAAACACCAAATACTTACGGATTTATGATCTTCTTAATTTAACATAAGTTTATTTGAATTTGATTTGTATTTTAGTTTGATTAGTCATCAAATAGTTGTGAATTTCCTTTTCATTATAATTTAATATTAAGTTTCGTTTAACATTATCTAATTGCTAGCAGTACCCGGCATGCTTTTCAATATCAGTCAAAGAAATAATGTGTAACGAAATGTGAAATAAGAGTAAATAATGATGAAATGTATGTTTTAATTAGATAGAACAAAATATTAATGTAATAGTTACATCTGGGTTAATAATTAAAATAATATGGTTAAGTTGAACATCACAGAGTCTCAAATGCTAGAAAGAAATGAATTTAAGGGTAAAGTGGAAAATCTGGAAGGGTTTCAAGATGTAGGAAGACCTAAGAAAAGTGAACGAACTTGGACAGAAGATCAAAGGAAACACGCCAGAGACCGCATGAAGGAATATTGGAGACAGAGAAAACTCTAGGCAAAGGGATGAAAAAAAAAGTTGTTGCTTGGAAATAAAAATGATGGACCTATACAGTAAGAATCAATAACATCACCTCCGACCATAATAATAAATTACTAGCATTACCCGTCGCGGCTTCGCCCGCGAATATTCTAGTTGTAAAGAGTACACTTAGCAAAATCTCAATCATGAATTCTATGACTGATTTATCCTTGGTATGAATGATCAGACTTTATCAATTCAGCTACTGGTGCAGTGGTTAGAGGTTTGTCATTCCTTCATAGGTAGCTTATATCAGAGCGAAGTTAGTTTTCTGGGAATATCACAGACACTGTTAATTTAAGGGCCTTTAAATGTGGTTTTCGGAGACCCTCTATAGTCGGGTGAAAAAGACCTTTCGTACCACACTCACACGTGAAAATTGCGTGAAAAAAATTCTAGAGTGCCCCTTGACCCCCTTAAGCGCATTATACTGTGTGTATTGATGAATTTTACAGCATAATTTGGTTCAGTGATAACCTTATAACCGTCTGGAAACGTTCACAGTAATGTAATAATCGGAATTGCTTTGCGTCTTACAGAAATAGATGGACCTGTAAGATTCTGTTATCATGGTTACCGTGTTGCATTCTTTCATTATTTCATTGTAAATATATATGTTTTAAGGTATTTATTTAATTGTGAGGCATTTAAAGAGTGAGAGAGTGCGTTTCGCTTACGCATTGGGTTATGCTGAACCAGTAGGTACGCCATATGTGTAGGTTGGTGTTAATGGGACCTTATTTTCAGTACAGAACTGGAATGGGACCTTGGCAGAATAATATAGGAAGAAATAGCTATACACACTACTTCAGTCACCACGGTTATCAGACGAAGTGAACACACACAAGAAGACGGGGATGAAGACCAATGATATCCCAAGCTTCTAGTATGAATTTGCAACAACTCAGGGGGCATGGTGGCGCAGCGCCGAAGCTGCTGGCCTCTCACCAGGGTGGACCGGGTTCGAGTCCCAGGCAATGCATGTGAGATTTTTGAAGTGAAATGCCGTGTCTTGTAGTTAGGATTACACGTTAAAAGGAGGTCACGTGGCTCATAATCGCGAGATCAACAATCACTTGAACCTACAAGCTTCCTTCCTTTTTCCTTACAACAACTTGTTCAAAGATATATATCAAAAAATTATATCGAGCTAAAGGTACAGTTCACTTTCGTTAGGGTGACGTGATGGTGTAGTGGTCAAGCTGCTTGCCTCTCACCAAGGTGAACCGCGTTCTATTCTCGGTCAATGGATGTGTGATTTCCGAAGTGAAATATCACGTCCTGCCGTTCAGTTTCCACGTACGAATGGAAGCCCCGTGTCACGTGATTGATCTTCATGTAGTACTACAATCTTCCTTCCCTCCTTCCTTCCTTCCTTCCTTCTTTCCTTCCTTCCTTCCTTCTTTCCTTCATTTCTTCCTTTATTCTTTACTTCCTTCCTTTCGTCCTCCCTTCCTTCTTTCCTTCCTTTCTTCCTTTATTCCTTACATCCTTCCTTCCTTTCTCCCTTCCTTCTTTCCTTCCTTTCTCCCTTCCTTCCTTCTTCCCTTCCTTACTTCCTTCCTTCCTTTCTTCCTTCCTCCCTTCCTTCCTTCTTTCCTTCCTTCCTTCTTTCCTTCCTTTCTCCCATCCTTCCTTCTTTCCTTCCTTTCCCCTTCCTTCCTTCCTTCCTTCCTTCCTTCTTTCCTTCCTTTCTCCCTTACTTCCTTCTTTTCTTCCTTTCTTCCTTTCTTCCTTCCTTCCTTCCTTTCTTCCTTCCTTCTTTCCTTCCTTTCCTTCCTTTCTTCCTTTATTCCTTCCTTCTTTCCTTCCTTTCTTCCTTCCTTCCTTCTTTCCTTCCTTTCTTCCTTCCCTCTTTCCTTCCGTTCTTCCTTCCTTCCTTCTTTCCTTCCTTTCTTCCTTCCTTCTTTCCTTCCTTTCTTCCTTCCTTTCTTCTTTCCTTCCTTTCTTCCTTCCTTCCTTCTTTCCTTCCTTTCTTCCTTCCTTCCTTTCTTCCTTCCTTCCTTCTTTCCTTCTTTCCTTCCTTTCTTCCTTCCTTCCTTCTTTCCTTCCTTCCTTTCTTCCTTCCCTATTTCCTTCCTTTCTCCCTTCCTTTCTTCCTTCCTTCTTTCCTTCCTTCCTTCTTTCCTTCTTTCCTTTCTTTCTCCCTTCTTTCCTTCTTTCCTTCCTTCCTTCTTTCCTTCCTTTCTTCCTTCCTTCTTTCCTTCCTTTCTTCCTTTATTCCTTCCTTCTTTCCTTCCTTTCTTCCTTCCTTCCTTCTTTCCTTCCTTTCTTCCTTCCCTCTTTCCTTCCTTTCTTCCTTCCTTCCTTCTTTCCTTCCTTCCTTCTTTCCTTCCTTTCTTCCTTCCTTTCCTCCTTCCTTCTTTCTTTCCTTTCTTCCTTCCTTCCTTCCTTCTTTCCTTCCTTTCTTCCTTTCTTCCTTCCTTCTTTTCTTACTTTCTTCCTTCCTTCCTTTCTTCCTTTATTCCTTCCTTCTTTCCTTCCTTTCTTCCTTCCTTCTTTGCTTACTTTCTTCCTTCCTTTCTTTATTCCTTCCTTCTTTCCTTTATTCCTTCCTTCCTTCCCCCCTTCATTCCATCCTTTATTCCTTCTTTCCTTCCTTTCGACCTTTATTCCTTACTTCCTTCCTTCCATCTATCCTTCCTTACTTCCTTCCTTCTTTTCTTCCATCTATCCTTCCTTTCTTCCTTCCTTCCTTACTTCCTTACTTACTTCCTTCCCTCCTTCCTTCCGTCTTTCCTTCCTTCTGACTTTTGTAATTTTAGATCCAGAAAGTTCTTATTTATACTAGTGTTATCAATGAAGATGTGGCCAGTCCAGTGGTCCCAGTGCAATCGATAGTGATGTGTGGGAGTGCCCACACTGCCCTCTGAAGAACACCGACCATTGTTCTCTGCCCTCCGTGACACTCTTCTCTGGCAATCACCGCATGACCCCGCCATACGTGCCCGGGCCGTGTGATATGGAGTATTGATGTCATTGACATCGCACACGTGGGATGTTTCCTTCCTCCGTGGTCAGCGCCAAAATACAGATCATTACAAGCTCATCACCCGAAATGAAAGCGTTTGTTTGGGTACTGGCATTCTGGGCCCAAGATAATGGGATCGAATGCTGGTCCAGTTGGTTGGAAATTTAAAGTTTTTGTTGTTTAACCCTTCATGGGGCAACATTATTTTTTATATTTATGTGTTCTTACATTTTAATTTATTTTACTTATTATAATTATTAATAATGTTATTTTTTGTTTCTCTACATTAAATGTTTATATATTTATTTTTGATTTTCAATTTATGTTCTTCTACACTTAGTTTTGCTATTTTATTGAATTAATAAAACAACTAATTTCGAATTTATTTTTAGCCTACTTTTCACATTTTCAAAAATGAGGAAAAAGCAGACTTATGAGATCGATCCGGGAAAATGTGTGTCTGTCTGTCTGTCTGTCTGGCTGTGTGTGTGTCCCCCCCTATCAACTCCTAAACGGCTGCAGCACTCAAAACCAAATTTAGTATGAGTAAAGATGTGCACCGGAATATCTCACGTTCATATTTGAAAATGATGTCAGTGCTACCAACTGCTGAAAAAACGCACTAGAAATTTGAGCTCCATGTTGGATATCTTGCAAGGTATGCATGGGAGATATTCCAAAATTGGCACACATGTAGATAAGACTATTTCAGTTTAATTTCCAGGGGTCCAACCATGAGAGTGTTGCCAAAATAATTTTAAGCCTTCTGATAGGTCCAATGTTTAAATGCATATAACTTCTACACTATCAATTGGATATCAACCAAATTTTGTATGTAACATCTTTACATAAACAGATATGACTGCACGTATTCTTAAGAGCCAGCTGCCAACTGTTAATAATTGCTCTCTCCATTTATTTATTTTATCCAAATACCAATATATCAGAAAGTATGCAAGCCAACAGCTTTAAACTATGCACACGTATATTCTGACATTTTAGATTAATTTGGAGTAACTTATATACGTCAGTTCTACCAGCATGATTATAAGCCTGCAGATAGTACCAATTTTTAAATACATGTAACTTCTATACTATCAGTTGGATTTCAACCACATTTCGTATGTGCTATGTGTACCATAACAGATATGACTATAAGTATTGTTAAGAGCAATCAGGGCTGCCAACTGTTAATAAATGAAGTCTATATTCTTTTTACCCTAATATCAATATATCAGAATGTATGCAAGCCAACAGCTCTATACGTTGCACACGTATAGCACCTGGCATTCTAGATTAATTTGGAGTAATTAATACAAGGCAGTGCTGCCAACATGATTCTATGCCTGCTGATATGTCCAATTTTAAAATATCTGTAACTTCTATACTAACAAATGGATTTCATCCAAAATTGGCACAACAAGATATAATATTTCAGATTATTTCTGACCAGCACACGCATGGCATTGTTGCCAACATGCTTTTACGCGTGCTGATAGATCCAATGTCTAACTGCATGTAACGTCCATTGGACTTCAACCAAATTTTGTATTCTGTACCCTAAGACATGGAACTAAGAATATATTCAGTCACTAGGGCTGCCAACTGTAGTGCTCTATTAGGCTACATTATACCAGGTATATTTTGAACTAATTAGATATTTCGATATTACCAACTTAATTTCGTCATTATTCTAGATAGGTTCATATTCTGTACAATAATCATTGGCATGACAAGTAGGCTGTATAGTTCTTCACGGAATTTCTTGTTATAATTAATTTCATAATTGTTTCATAGTTATGTTCATTATTTTAATTTTTATATATCTTTTATTATTGTAATTTTATTTTTATGATTTTTATTTCTATATTTGTATTTTATTTTTACACTATAATTGTAAATGTTTTAATTTTTTTAAATTTTATCCAACACATTACGTCAAGTAGATACAGTGGTGGATTCAGACCTTGCGGGGCCCTGGGCAATATGATAAGGTGGGGCCTACAACAATAGGAAAAAATCAAATCAAATGGAAAATAGTTTGGTAATAATAATAAAATAAAAAATAGTTACAATATTTTGAATATACTACAATACATTTTTTAATAATATGAATGAAACCTTTAAGTTCCTAGGAGAAGATTATGTAAACTATGAAATGTTAAAATATTACCTTGTGACATTTTTCCCGGCTGAAGTCTTCTATTATTTCACTGAAATCTAAACTTGCTAAACGGTCACGGGAGGTTATAGTTGCACTGAAAAAAGGAATATGAATTATAAATTAGTTTGAAAAGTATAATTAATTAATTAAATTAATAAAATCCGTGGCGCGGGGCCCCTGGATCGCGGGGCCCTGGGCGGTCGCCCTCCTCGCCCACCTCTAGATCCGCCCCTGAGAAGATACGTAGGTCGTAGGTATATTTTATTTTTAGATTCAACTATCAGCATCTTTGAAAGCATAGACTAACCGTCCTTATGACAGGTGGTTAATATATAGAACACTATCCCATAAAGGGTTAATTTTCGGAGCTTGGACATTGTGGTCATATATCCCCGTGTGCTTGAGTGTGTGTGTGGAATGTTCTTCTACAACCTGTATAATTTTGATGGCTGTATTAGTGTGTGTATTTTTAAATAAGGTGAGGATTGGGAAGGAAGCGGCCGTGGCCTTAAGTTAGGTGCCATCCCGGCATTTGCCTAGATTAGAAGAAGACCCCCAATGAAAACTACTGCCAGGATGGCTGAAGTAGGATCCGAACACACGTTTAAGCGTACTGAGATATTATTGAATAGTTGGTAGCTCAGGTAATTCTAATATTATGTACAGAATTATTTTTTGAGACATACATAGCACATACAAAATTAGGTTAATATCCTTATGTTAATAAGGAAGTTCCATGCGTTCATGCACAGCAAATTTCATCATTCGTAGAATTATGTTGGCTGCACTATCATGTACGGGTTGCACGAAAAAAAAACTGCTATATTAATGGCTGTATCTGTGCAAAGGTGTACTTTCTGATAAAATGAGACTAGGGATAACAATTATACGGAGCAATTATCAACAGGTTTCAGGTGACACTGAAAGTGTAATAATTATATACCTTAAGGCATGGATTACAAATGTACAATTTGGTTGAAATCCATTGGATAGTATGGAAATTGCATGCGGATAAATATTGAACCTATCACGCGTAAAGTAATGTTGTCAACGGTGTCGTGCCATTTTGTCCAAATTCCACGAACAGAAGCAGGTGGGTTGACTCTCTACCGGCCCACTAGTGCTATTTCGTCCAAGCACCTATGATTGACATTTTGTCAGGTCTACAATAAATGTTTCATTTCATTGCGTTTATTGTTAGAAATAAGTATTTTTTTATGTTTGTAATAATGGACGTTACTCGCTCCGCTCGTTTGCCACCAGTCAACTATAGTTTACAATGAAATGCTTATAATGTAAACAACATAGTGAGAATAGAAACAAATATTTTCACAAATCAGGTGATAATTATTATGATGATGATGATAATTGTTGTTTTAAGGGGCCTAACATCTAGGTTATCGGCCCCTAACGGTATGGGTGATAGCTAAAATGTCAATGAAGTGTAAACCAGAACGAAAATTAAGAAAGAAGGAAAATACTTACAAAAAAGGAACTCAGATTGAAACTACTCACAAAATGGAGAGTGGTAATACTTACAAAACGGAATTTAGAACGAAAATACTCACAAAAGGAATAGATTGAATAAAACGGACAAAATGTTCGTCAGGTTCAAAATACGTACAAAATGCAATGTAGAGTCGAAATACTTACAAAATGCAAGTGAAATTCAAAATACTTACAAAATGCAAATGAGATTGAAAATACATACAAAATGCAATTGAGGTTCAAATTACTTAAAAAGGCAATTGAAATTGAAAATACACAATGCAATGTAGATGATAAACGCGCATTTCAGATTCCAAATACTCACATAGTGAAATTGAAATTCAGCTGGGGTCCCGTGGGCGCCAACCCACGTCCCACTAGATGTGAGCCCTTGGGGGAAGGTGATAATTAAAATATATCCAAATTTGCATTACTAAAATATCTGTTTAAATAAATATCATATCACATATCAAGCAGGAATATGTGTTTATTCATTAAAATTACATGGGAAATTTGAAGGGCTTTGGGGAGGGAGCCCTAAGGGAATTACCCTCAACCTGTGGTTGTGCACGTAAGCACAGGGGTCATTGACCTCCAACTAGCTGCACTGCCTCAACACTTGTCAACATTTCGTCTGGACGAGATGGCACTCATTAAATTGTGTAATAATTTGTAAAACCGAGCTGGACGAAATTACACGTTTTTTTTTTTCAAGGAAATTTGTTGCTGGACGAAATAGCACCTGGACGAAATGGCACTGAACCTTGTCAACATCGTCTTGTAGTGTTGTGCAAAATAAATAAACATATATTTATTTGAATTACAGCCAATGGCCATAGCGAGGTATTTTAATTTAATGTCAGTAGGTTCACTCATCAAGTTCAATTTAAACTTCTTTCTAACATAGATGCTGCTGTCACTGACACTTAGCAGCAAACGTTGGAACTTGATAGAGCGCTTCTAACTAAATAGTTACAAATTTAGCTACACACTACCAATTGTAATGGTAGGTTCTTTTACGTGCCATAAATCTATGACATGGGCCCACCGGCTCTACTTCCCGTACGGAGGATGGCAAACTGAAGGATTTTAACACACTTAAAAATCCGAGTTTGAACCCACGATCTTGGGCATAGCAGTTCAGTATGCTACCAACTACGCCACCGAAACCCCAATAAATAAACAATAATATTATGGGGTTTGAAGCAATTTTTCAGTGTTGCCTTAGTAAAAGTTTGGTGCTTTTCAGTCGGTCAACACGAATGTTTACAAGAGGATGGAAAGCCAGATAGAAACGGAGTTGGGGGAGACCAGTTTGGTTTCTGGAGAAATGTAGGAACAAGGGAAGCTGTACTAAGTCTTAGGCTGATTTTGGAAGGTAGAATAAGAAAAGATAAGAGAACGTTCATGGCATTTGTAGACTCAGAAAAGGCTTTTGATAACGTTGATTGGACTATATTGTTTGACATTTTGAAATCTATTGGAATAAAGTACAGGGTTAGGAGGGTGATATACAATCTATACAGAAACCAGACAGCAGTCATTCGAGCTAAAGGACATGAGAGAGAAGCTGGTATTCAGAAAGGTGTAAGGCAAGGCTGCAACTTATCACCCATACTTTTCAATCTTTACATTGAACAAACAATGAAAGAAATTGGAGAAAAATTTACAGTGGGAGTGAAGATTCAAGGAGAAATAATTTCAACTCTGAGATTTGCCGATGACATCGTCATCTTGGCCGACAAGCCTGAGGATTTGAATGAGTTTTTGAATTGTATGGACTACGTCTTACGGAAAGAATTCATGATGAAAATTAATAAATGTAAAACAAAAATACTGGAATGCAGCCAAAATAAATCACAAACCTCTATGGAAATCAAATTGGCAGGTGAAAAGCTGAAGGAAGTAGGAGACTTCTGTTACTTAGGAAGCAGAATAACCAGTGATGGACGAAGCAAAGAGGATATAAAAAGTGGGTTGGCTCAGGCAAGGAAAGCATTACTACAAAAAAGGAATCGGTTGACATCGAATATAGATTTAGTTATTAGGAAGTCATTTTTGAAACCCTTTGTCTGGAGCGTGGCGCTCTATGGAAGTGAAACTTGGACTATTGGCGCAGCAGAAAAGACGATAATTGAAGCCTTTGAAATGTGGTGTTACAGGAGAATAATGAAGATCAGATGGGTAGATAGGGTGACAAACGAAGAGGTATTAAAAAGAGTGGGAGAGGAGAGATGTTTCTGGCGACTGCTAATGAAGAGAAGAGATAGGTTAGTTGGACACATACTAAGACACCCAGGAATTGCAAGCTTAGTTATGGAAGGAAGGGTCGAGGACAAGAACTGTAGGGGTAGACCAAGGTTAGAATATGTTAAACGGATTGCCTCAGATGTAGGGTGTGGTAGCTATGTGGAGATGAAACGAATAGCTCAGGACAGGAGGCGTGGAGACCTGCATCAAACCAGTCAAACGACTGAAGACTCAAACAACAACACGAATGTACCCAAAAGAGTTGTGTTATACACTACGCTAATCCTGAAAGAAATTACATGAGTGTAATAAATACACTAGGATGACCAGTTTCGATTGTCAAGTGATCATCATAATAAATAAATAATAAATCATCAGATCCATTACACTTAGGCTATAAAATCTATGTTTGAAAATTCGGGTGAAAATATTTGCAATATGTTAAACAATAATATGTCCTAAGTGTGTGCAAACAGTTTACATGCATAGTTTCTAGGATATCCAACATTAGGTTCAAATTTCATTTGTGATGTTTCGGCAGTTGGCATCAATGATATCATATTTAAATATGGCTTCAAGAAGCCATTATATAAAGCATCACTCATACCGTATTTGGTTTCATAGATCGACACTCACGCAATGCCCCAGATTGACCTAATAAGTCTACTTTTTTATAATTTTAGCCTATTTTCATATTATGAAAAAAAAAGGCTTATGAGATCACCTTTTGTCCGTGTGATGTGTGTGTCCCTCTAATAACATCTAAACGGCTGGAGCGGTTTCAATGAAACTCGGTAAGGTCATAGCAACATTTTGGCCGACACCGACCGGGCCCTTAAATTTTTGAACGTCTCACCAATCCAACATGGCGGCTGTGCGAAATATTTCAATATCTCCGAAACTATTACCGAAATCACCCTGGAATTTTGTACGGTGATAGAGTAAACTACCAGAAGTTCACCTATGAGACTTTTAAAAACCTGGTAACTACAAAACCAACATGGCGGCGAAGCGAATTTGCGACTTTTAAATATGTCTATACACATTGTAATGCACTGACATCTAATTTAGTTGAATTGTTTATATAACCTCAAGATGGCGGCTGTGCGAAATATTTCTCCGGCTTTCTATATCTCCGAAACTATTACTGATATGACCCTGAAATTATGTACGTAGATAAAGGGAACTACTAAAAGTTCATTTATGAGACTTTCAAAAACCTGTTAACTACAGAACGAATATGGCGGCCAAGCGAATTTGAAAGTTGTAATGGATTTCTCTCGCGATTTAATCATCCAAACGCAATGAAGCTTGTTACAGCAAATGTTTATACAGATTGTAATGCAATGGTATCTAATTTAGTTCAATTATTTGCATAACCTCAAGATGGCGATGAGAATCCAACATGGTGACCATCCGAAATATTAGACGGGTTCTCAATATCTACAAATCTATTACAGCAATCAATCTGAAATTTTGTATGATGATAAAGACAATTAACATAAGTAGGATATATGAAAATCGTCTTTAGTTCTTGACGGAACTACTTGTTAATAAGGTGAAAAGTTGGCTAAAATTTAAATGTTGTGAACATATATGAAAGAAGCTCAGTCGGTAATTGAATTAGCACCATTTCTTCATTTAACATTGTTTAATCGAGGAGAAAAATAAACTTATAACTTACAGTGCATCTACAACTTAGAAAATATGCTGGAAAAATCAATTTAGATAACTTAATTTTTACCACCTTGTGACGCAATGACTTTCAATCTTCGTTGTTTTCCTGGAGATCAAGGTTATATTCCTGGCTCTCTCAAGGAATTAAATGTTGGTCTATGGGTTGAAACGGAATACTCTCAGTTTTGTGTGGTAAGACAGCCATCGTCAGCCATCCTAGGAGTGTTTTTCCGTAGCTTCCTATTTCTACTCCAGAGAAATGCCGGGTTGGTTCCTAATGTAAGGCCACGGATGACTTCTTCCCAATCCTAGCCTCAATTAGTAATACACACACACCTACAGACAATATGGATTATCTAGAGCCCTGGGTGGATAAACCAAACGTTACCCGTTGCCCCGCAACCGCATGACTGTTATCCGCATCCTCCCCGCATCCCCACAACTATTATCCGCATCTGCCCAGCATCCGCATGACATTTTTTTCGCATTTGTTATCCAAATCTACTGGCTTTACAATAATATTTCCAATTAGATAAAGCATAAATTACTAAGGTAAGCCTCTCACCGCTGGGCCCGTGGTTCAAATCCCGGTCACTCCATGTGAGATCTGTGCTGGACAAAACGGAGGCAGACAGGTTTTTCTCCGGGTACTCCGGTTTTCCCTGTCAAAATTTCATTCCAGCAACACTCTCCACTATCATTTCATTTCATCTGTCATTCATTTAATCATTGCCCCAGAGGAGTGCGTCAGGCCTCGGCAGCCGGTTCAGTCCATATCCTCGCCGCTAGATGGGGGCTTCATTCATTCCATTCCTGACCCGGTCGGAGACTGGAAGCAGGCTGTGGATTTTCTTTCATAAATTACTAAGGTAACATATTTAGACATTTGAGGAAAAAGGCGTTCCCTTAGGCTTTGTATGTCATGTGCTATGTTTATATTGAATGTTATACAGCCATAATTGTAACCCTTTCCTGTTCAGAGTGTTAATTATGCTTAATGATATAATTTGAAAGAGATTAGCTTTAATCATCATCTTATATTTGTCATGAAAAAAAAACATAACGGAAAAATATGATACCGGTATGTCATAAACATCTGGGATGTAATAATTATGTTAAGCAAGTTCGGTTTGTATTCTAAATCTATCCGCAAATTTTGTCCAAACATTATCCGCAGCTAATCCGCATCCGCGCAGGGATTTAACTATCGGCTAAATCAACACACACGAAATAAACGGGGCTGAATGACAATGTCCAAGCCCGTAAAAGCGAAACAACAAACAACAACAACAGAATTTAATGCAAATGAAAATGAAAGAAGAAATGTTTCCCAGTGTGATTTTGGAGAAAAAGAATAAGGCTGGGCTATTAAAACCGAAACCTACGAGTTCTGAAGAGTCATATATCGTTAGTTCAGTTATGAATGCGGCACTATGGTGTAGTCACAAAAATAATATATCATCACTGATGGAATAACTAGTATGCGAAGGGCGAAGATCGAACATGAAGTTAGTATAGCCTTCCAAAGCAAAAAGGTAGCATAGGCAGTCTTCTGTCCACACTGTTTCGCTTCTTAATTAAAAATATTCACAACTTGCCGTCTCTTCATTACGATCCATACAACTCGGCGAGAGAATTGCTGATTACTTGACGTATGTATAATACAGGAGAGAGACAATCCAGCTGATAGATGGCTACTTATCCATCAGTCGCAATCTGAAGAAGGCTTCACACCGCCACTCATATTGTATACACTAGAACCTATCTTAATTGATCTATTTCTCAGTAACATCCATCGTTTCTTTGTCAAGGCCAGACTGCTAATTTTAGATTCTTATATTCATCGCCTATCGATCCAAATCACAACACAGTGCGTCTAGAAATGTTCTTCTACTGGCTTACCAAATCCGTAAGTTGGAAAGGCGTTGAAATTTGGTCGTTTTCGGAAAAATATATGGCAAATTGGGTTCCATTGCGTTTGTCTACTTAAATTAAAAATTCGATATAGTTTTGTACTTCATTAGTTTACATATTTTCATACACAAATACTAAGAACTAATCTCAGTATTGGGACCTGACGACCTCAACAGAAAAAAAATAGTTCCGTGAAGAACTATACAGCCTATTTTCATATATCCTATTATGTTAATTGCCTCTATCAACATACAAAATTTCAGTTTGATTGCTGTAATAGATTCGTAGATATTGAGAACCGACTAAATATTGCGGATGGTCGCCATGTTGGATTTTTATATATGTAGGTCTTAGAGTTATGTACTGTTACATGAAAATTATTGTGTACGTGTAGTATTTAAACTTCAATCGCATGATTAGGACACAAGAAGTAAAAACGAGATTTTAAAATTTCGCACAGCTGCCATCTTGTGGTTATGAAGACAATTGAAAAAAATATAGATTCCAGTGGATTAACATTTGTAGAAGGATTTACTGTACCAAGTGTCACTGCAGTCGGATGGTTAAATTGCGAGAAACGACCATGTGAATATTTATAATTCACGTCGCCGCCATGTTGGATTTGTGATCACCAGATTATTGAATGTCCTATTGGTGAACTTATGTTCATGGCCTCTATGAACATAACAGATATCAGTTTGATTGCTGTAAAAGATTCGTAGTTATTGAGAACCGTCAAAATATTTCGGATGCTCGCCATTTTTGATTGTTATATGTATAGGCCATAGAGTTATGTACCATTAAAGGAAAATTATTGCATAGCTTCATTATTCAAACATTCACTTCGATCGCATGATTACGATACAAGAAATAAAAACGAAATTTTAAAATTTCACACAGCCTCCACCTTGAGGTTATGTAAACAATTGAACTGAATTAAATGCTAGTGCATTACAATATGTATAATCATTTACTGTACCACATTTCATTGCGCTCAGATGGTTAAATCACGAGAAAAGTCTATTAAAATGTATCGAATTCGCTTGGCCACCATGTTCGTTTTGTACTTTACAGGTGTTTGAAAGTTACATAGATAAACTTGTAGCAGTGCCCTTTATAACCGTACAATATTTCACGGTGATATCTGTAATAGTTTCGGAGATATAGAATGCCAGTGAAATATTTCGCACATCCGCCATTTTGAGGTTATGTAAACAATTGAACTCAATTAGACGCCAGTGCATTACAATATGTATAAACATATATTGTGCCAAGTTTCATTACGTTTGGATGGTTGAATCGCGAGAAAAGTCTAATTAAAAGTCTCAATTTCGCTTGGCCACCATGATTGTTTTGTAGTTAGCACGCTTTTGAAAGTTTCATAGGTGAACTTCTAGTAGTGCCCTTTATCACCGTACAAAATTTCAGCGTGATATATATAATAGTTTCGGAGATACTGAATGCTGGTGAAATATTTCGCACAGCCGCCATGTTGGATTTGTCTGACACAATAACATTTCAAGGGCACGGTCGGGGTCGCCCAGTATGGTGCTATGATCTTACCGAGTTTCATTGAAATCGCTCCAGCCGTTTAGACGTTATTGGGGTTGGGGGGAGGGGGGCATACACACGATTCACACACACGCACACACAGGCTCACGGACAAAAGGTGATAAGCTTATTTTTTTCATAAAATGAAAATAGGCTAAACCGAATATCAAATTCACATAAATTTAAGGAAAAGAATAGGTATGTTGGAAATATTCCTACATAATCGAATTTGAATACCACCAGTGTATCTTTTTAAAACATGTGGCACCTAAGTCAAAATACACTAAGTGAAATAATTATGAGATGGTGTGTGTCTGTCTTTCTGTCTGTCTGTCTGTCTGTTACCAAATAACGCAAGAACCACTGGTCCGATTTAAATGAAATTTTGCATGGGTGTAGCTGAAATACCAGGTTTACATATAGGATACTTTTAATTTCGATATTTTGCACTATTAAGAAATGGCGACCATTTTAGTGACGTCACTACACCCTTTGGTTTCAAAATTTCATTTTTCCATACCAATTAAAAAGAGAACGGTAGGAAATAGCAAACTTTTGATGGCACATACGAGCTTCAAAATTTAATTTTCTATCCGAAAGGTCCTTATCACTTTTCGTGTATCTCCAACGGTTAGCGAGTAAAACCTACTTTTGTGACGTCACTACACCCTTTGGTTTCAAAATTTCATATTTCCATTTCAAATAAGAAGAGAACGCTAAGAAATAGCAAACTTTTGATGGTATACACGAGCTTTAGCAATTAATTTTCTATCCAAAAGGTTCTTATCACTTTTCGTGTATCTCCGACGGTTAGCGAGTAAAACCTAAGTTTGTGCAATAAAACACGGTCACATCGAGCGGTGCAGTATATCTCTACATATATAAAAAAGAAAATTTGTCTTTTTTTTCTGAATTTCTACGGAAATTTGAGTTATTTTCACGTTTCAGACTGTTTTATGATAGATGCGCGCGAAAATAATGTTTTGGTCTGTCTGTCTGTCTGTCTGCTTGATTGTCTGTGGACAACTTGGTTCCCTTATAACTCGAGAACGGCTGGGTGTATCAACGTAAAATTTGGTACAGATATCCATCAGAGGCACGACACTAATCATTGATGTAACACTTCTCTATACCTCTCATAAAAGGGGGCATACCCCCTTAAAATACATCCTGAAATAGGAGTAGAAGGACGAGACAAAGCTCATTTTCAGCCCCTCGATGTGAGAAACAAAACTCGGGGGCCCTAAAAGCACATTTCAAGGTCCTACGTCCAACCGTTTTTGACATATTCCCAGAAAACTAATTTAATTTAATAAACTATGAACGAATGCAAGCCGATAACCATGGCAACAGATTCTCAGAGATCCATCTATTGCTGTAAGACGCAATACAATTCCATTAATTACATTAGTGTGAAAGTTTGCAAACGGTTAGATGGTTATTATGGAACCAAATTAAGCTGTAAATTTCATCAATACGTAAAATGCGCTTAAGGGGGTCAAGGGGTAGTCTAGATTTTTTCACGCGATTTATATCTGCGGGTGTGGTATGGTAGGTCTATTATATTCCTATCCCTATGTTATATTATTATTATTAGTATTATATTATGGCGTACAACGACGAGACAAAGCCCCTCGGTGCCAGAAATAAAACTCGAGGGTCCTCGAAAACTACATTATAAGGCTCTAAAACCAACAGTTTCTGAAACATTCCCAGAAAACTAATTAAATTTAATTTAACAAACTAATGAAGGAATGCAAATCGGTAACCATGACAACATTATCTCAAGGGGTGGCTTCCAACTTTCCATCTATTTCAGTAAGAAGCAATTTATTACATTTATTACATTTCTGTGAAAGTTTGCAAATATAAGGTTATCACGGAACCAACGTAGACTGTATAATTCATCAATGCAATTAAGGGGGTCAAGGGGTAACCTAGGATTTTTTCATGCAATTTTCACGTGCGACATATAGTGCAGAAAGTCTATTATATCTCCAAACAACAACATTATTTTCAAAAATTCCTGAATTGAATCAGCATTTTTTGCGGCTTTTAGGAATTTGGGCCATTTGAGACTAAAGAACCTGAATTTTCATGCACCAAAAGCTTTTATAATTTATGAAAGAGGTCTTCCTGTGTATGGGGACCCAACACAACGTAGAGGGTCAGTTTTTATGTGACGTGTATTGCGTTTCATCTACAAGGCTTTCAATTCTATTTCATGTCCGGAAGTACACGTCAGGTGAATTTAGTTTGAGAGCACATTTCAACTAATCTTTTTATTTTTTTTTATTTTTGTCGACATACGGGTTCATCGTAAGGATGATTTTCTTTGATACTGTGTGGTAGATATACCCATATTTGGATTTCTGGGTGATATGTTGTAGACAATAGTATTGTCTGTCTGTCTTTCTGTGTATCCTTATGTACGCCTATAATTCATGTTCTGATGCTTGGTGCATCGTAAAATTAGGTATGGTAAACATGAGTCAATACACCAATCATTTATAAAACACATCACCGTTCATTTCATACAGTAAAAGGGTGGATATAGGGAAAAACTTCTCAAAATACATGCTAAAATAGGCGAAATATAAAAATTATCCTAGAAGGACGACCAAAGCATATGTTGCACTTCTCAATGTGAGACACAAAATTCGCGAGTCTATAAAGGGTCTCCGAAAACCACATTATAAGGCCCTTAAATTAACAGTGTGTGTGATATTCCCAGAAAACTAACTTCGTTTTGATAAACTTATGAAGGAATGACAAGCCGCTAACCATTGCAACAGTAGCTCAATTGATAATGTCTGGTGCGTCTCTAAAAGCAACACTACTTAAAAGGGACGTAACACCAATAACATTATTATTATTATTATGTCTGGTGTTAACACCGAACACCGTTCGAAGAACGGGTACTTCTGCTAGTATTTAAATAAATTACAAGCAACAGAAAAACCATAACAACACTAAACATACCTTAGAAGTGATCCGGGGACTCAGACAATTACAATTATCCATCTTACAACACTATCTTACAATTGTAAACTTGCTGATCCAATCCCTCCACGCTGACAAATCCACAGGTCTCCTTTCAATCATTTCAAAATAGCCTTCAGAGCAGAATTCTTCTCGGACCGACTACATATCAATAATGTTCAAGTTATCCAAACCTTTGCAGCGTGCATGAAGAATTCTTCCAATTTCTCCCCGGGAAGAGGCTAAAGCCCCCCATCGGGGAACACCGACGGACACTTCCAATCACTCCATGTCCAAGATGATTAATGACAATGTGTCAAGATGGCTTCCGTTTATGGCAGCCAAAGTTATCACACGTTACTCTAATTTACAATCCGCCAATCTGCTAGAAAGGTGGACTAATCAACAATTACAAACATTTAGTTTATGCACACGTCCTTCTATAGATTTTGGCGGTGATTATTAACCAATTTCAGTAGTTCAAATGACAACGTCATGATTTCCCCACAATCCATGTATGTTTCTACAAGGAATCAGGTCTCTATCAATCGGATGGTCTGGTCATGACCCAAGCACCCTACGCGCGCCATCTGAGAGTCCACAGAGCAACCACAACAAAATCTCCTCAGAGGGATCTTGAATGAAACAGCGTGCGAAATTCAAATATAGAATGATTTATATTCCCAAAGTTAAATTCAATAAATAACAATGCAGAGCAGTTTTCACGGCAGAATTAGAAATGGCCGAATTCGAACGCTGGTATCTTGAACTAACAGAGAAATTTCAGCTTTGAAAAATGCACTCTTAACTCTATTCGTGTCTCGACTAGAAATTTGTGAGCTAGGGTCATGGTAGTCACTCCAATGGAGCTAAATATAGAACATACCCATCATCACCGTAGTAAGGATATGTTTGTGAAAATCTGTTTAGCACAAATACAGCTAGAGAGTTAGTTAGTTATTGTAGTTTTAAGAGGTGGAAGAACTAGGTCATCTACACCTTCAAACACAGTATTTCCCTGGATACTGATTGCTTAAATGCTTTTGAAATTGGCAGATAGAAAAATATAACAAAGAACATTATGGCCAATTATGTAACTTATACCGCTATGCAATAAATATTATATATTCAAAATGCTAATTGCGACACTATGAAATATATGAAACCATGAAGGAGGCAATATATTAAACTTTTAGAAACATAGAACGTGTTCCCTTATCTTAATAACTAAATGATGTATAGGCTGTTTTAAGGAGTATTACGAACACCAACTGGTGTGATTTCAAGACTATCTCCCAGTCTTGAATCACCTAATCATACTATTAACATTTTGACTACGGGTGACCTACGGGCATGTCCCATATAAGGACGTCTTAATACTGCCCATACTTTTTTCATCCTGTTATGACACTTTGGTAGGTTTTTGGGTCATTATTACCACTACAAATTGTATTTAACTATTGATATAATATTGAAATGTACAGTTCCTTTACAAACTCAAGTTCTAAAATAATAGACAGAGATATTTCATTTTTGAACCGTGCACTATAATAGTTTTCCAGTTCGTTTAATCCCCACGGTAAGTTATACGACTTAACAATATTCCCAGAAGGTACACTATTGCCATAAATACCCATCGTTCCAATCCTCTCTTTTATTAAAAATTTATTCCCAAGCATTGAAGTCTCTGAGATAATTTACTGCGTATATAGGTAATATAATTCACGACATGGCTCGCTGTATTATACTAACCACTTGTCTTCAATAGGGTATTAATTATGGTGTTATTAACACGAGATGGGACTTGTTGGTGAGTGTGTACTCGTTAAGCCTAAGGGCGGTATGTGGTGCCGTATCCTCTCCTCATTGCCGCATTCCAAGACTCGCTTGTCACTCTCCTCTCTGTTAATTATACCATTGTCTTCAGTCAGAGCCACCTGCTTTCCATTGGCGAACAAAAGTTAGCATTAACAAGCCGTTGTTTGCTGGGAGCAAAGTGCGACCACTAACAAGATAACAGAATTAACATGTACGTCACGTTACTCCTTTCAGTTTGTTATTTTTTTACATTCAGAAGCTTTATCCTCAGTGTTTCATCAAAATGACACCATGCTCGTTTAAAAAACAAATTATGGAACTCTGGGTGTGGTGTCATCCTTTCTCACAAGCGTTAATTGAAATCGCAAGAAGAAACTGAATAAAACCTTGATTGCATTGGAGATCGAGCTGATTATTATTATGTTGTTGATTATGATGTTCAGATTCAATATGGCGAACATTCGAGGTAAATTATATATCAAACAAAGGATGTTCATTAATCATTAACGAAGAATATTCAAGACAACAGTTTCAATTAGAAGTCGCAATTTTACCCACGATAAATTAATGCAAAGAACTACTAATGATTGATAGATTCACAGACTACTACTCACAGGTACATCAAATAACTTCATTGTTAAGGTCATCAATATGAAGGATTTGACTTCTATTGCTTAAGGTTCCATTGGCAATAAACGCTGTACCCTCGAAGGCTTCCCATAACAATTGAACTTTGATTGGAAGAAGGCAACTCGTCCAATATTGCTTCAAAAATTAGATAACTATTTAAGAGCGTTTACGAAGGAACGAGAAGGAGAAGTTTTGTTTTGGTCATATTAAGCTAAGGACCCTTAGTTTTAAAACGGTACATGACACATTTTAAGACGACTTCCTGATACTTTCCCTCATCCAGGCGTCTTATTAGTAAGCCCACAATGCATTTCCCCCTTCTTCTTGCTTCGTTACGGCCACTTAAGGACCACGTCATTCAACTGTTTCTTCTGCAATTTAATGTTGGCCCAGCACTCTTTCATTCGCAATCGATGTTGCACCATTCTCTCCATCGTCTACGCCTTCCTGGTTTTTAGTTTCGCCTTAAGTTGAAAACTCCAATGTTCTTGAAGTTATTCCCTAAGTGGGCCACTCTCCTGAATATCTTCACATGTTATCCCAATCTCAAAGAGATTTTTCTCTACTTCATTGAACCAGACCCCCTTTGTCTTTTTATCTTGGAGAAAATAAAAAATTCGGTTGGATAGCCGTGTTGATTTCATTCGGGTCCACAATGCATATTATTATTTTCCTCTCTATTTTTCACCAGATTTCTTTCTAAATTCTTCATTTTCTCTCGTGTATACAATAGGCGTAAAAATCATTTTAAAAATCAAAACGGGTGTTGCGGTGTCAGAGCCTGTCCCGTCCTGAAGCCAATACTGTCACCGTTTCCTCAACTAGCGGAACAAATTTGGTTCCAATTTCTTGCTAAAATACATTCCTGAATATAAAAAGTCCCTTTCTTCCGCAACCACTCAACCCTCAAAGCTGAAAGTTTAAATGTAATTCCTCCTCGTATGTGTTATATCTTTACACGGCCATTTTTAGCCAATTTTCAATTTTCAAAAAAATAGGCTTATGAGATCACCTTTTGTCCGTTTGTCTGTGTGTGTGTGAGAGAGAGAGGTGTGTGTATGTCCCCCTAATAACTTCTAAAAGGCTGGAGCGATTTCAATGAAACTCGGAAGGTCCATAGCACTATTCCGGACGACCCCGACCGTGCCCCTCAAATTTTGTTACGTCTCACCAATCCAACATGGCGGCTATGCGAAATATTTCACCAGCATTCAATATCTCCGAACCTATTCCCGATATAACCCTGGAATTTATTATGGTGATAAAGGGAACTACTAGATCACCTATGTGACTTTTGAAAAACTGGTAAGTACAAAACCAACATGGCGGCCACGCGAATTTACGACATTTGAATAGACGTTTCTCGCGATTTAACCAACCAAACGCAATAAAACTTGGTACAGTATATGTTTATACACATTGTAATGCACCGACATCCAAGTTCGTTCAATTGTTTAAATTCGCACAGCCGCCATCTTGTGGCGGCTGTGCGAAATATTTCACCGGCATTCTATATCTCTGAAACTATTTGCGGTATCACCCTGAAATGTTGTAAGGAGATAAAGGGCACTACGGGAAGTTCATCTATAAGACCTTCAAAAACCGGTTAACTACAAAACGAACATGGCGTTCAAGCGAATTTAAAATTTTTAAATAGATCTTTCTCGCGATTTAATGTTCCACACGCAATGAAATCTGGTACAGGAATTGTTTACACACATTGCAATGCACTGGTATCTAATTTAGTTCATTTGTTTACATAACCACAAGATGGCGGCTGTGCGAATTTTAAAATTGAGTTTTTATTTCTTGTGTCGTAATCATGCGATCGAAGTGAAAGTTTGAATAATGATCCTACGCAATAATTTTCCTTTATTGGTACACGACTCTATGGCCTATACATTTAACAATCCAACATGGCGACCATCCGAAATATTTAGACGGCTCTCAATATCTACGAATCTATTATAGCAATCAAACTGATTTTTTTTATGTTCATAGGGGCTATGAACTTAAGTTCACCCATAGGACTTTAAATAACCTGGTGATCACAAATCCAACATGGCGGCGACGCGAAGTATAAATATTCACATGGACGTTTCTCTCAATTTAAACAAATTTTAAATTTTAAAATCTCCTTGCTACTTTTTGTGTCCTAATTATGCGATTGAAGTTTGAACGCTACACTTACGCAATAATCTTCATGTAACAGTACATAACTCTAGGACCTACATATTTAAAATCCAACATGGCGACCATCCGAAAAATTTAGTCGGTTCTCAATATCTACGAATCTATTACAGCAATAAAACTGAAATTTTGCATGTTGATAGTGGCAGTTAAAGTAGGATATATGAAAATAGGCTGTATAGTTCTTCACGGAACTACTTGTTAAATTTACTTTAGTTTGGAAATGTTATGAAAATACTGTGAAAATTACACCAATTTTTTAAAATCCATGAAAAAATCAAAAATATTCTTATTTTCAAAATGCCTGTGTTACAGTAAGGTGAGAGCATCAAGGAACATCCCTGGAAAAATGCAATTCGTTTCTAATAATAGTTCCTGAGAAAAGGGTAAATCAAAAGTTGAATACTAACATGAACAGCGTAGGACATTGGTTAGTTAGTTATTGAAGTATAAAGGGACTAAACTACGAGGTTATCTGGCCCTCTTAAAACAGATTAAAGTATACAAATTTGGAATGGAATATAAAATTTAGAGGTGGACACCTAAATTTAAAAAGACCGAAAATTAATAAAACAAAAAATATATATATAATATTAAACAAAGTTTACGGGATAAACAACAAATTCAGAATTCAAAGAAAAACAAGTCTTTGAGTTAATGTACACTGGAAAGTTTAGATTGCTGGCTCTAACCCACTCTTACTTATAAAGCAGATGACGAGATCAGCAGCCACCGCGTCATCGGCTAATATAAGTTTGAGTGTCATCTGCAAACCAAGGTTTCTTCGTAAGTCAGCAAGATCCACACACTCGGTTAAAATGTGGGCCACGGTGAAAACGGCTCCTCAGGTACAAAGCGGGGGGGATCTTCCCTTCTCAGCGTAGGACAAAGGCGACAACATGCAAACAAATGCGGAACGATCAAAAGAGTCCCACATTTCAAATATCTGGGAGAATTTATCGAACCAACTGGATCCGAAAATATCTCACAACAAAACCGTCTCCAGGAAACCAGGAGAGCACTCGGACTTATCCAAAACTTCTATAACAAAAAATGCATGTCAAGACAAACCAAACTTCGACATTACAACACTGTCATCAAACCGGCAAGTCTCTTGGCAAGCGAAACACTTACACTCAATCAGAAATATGAACTTGAAGACATCAAGAAAGAAGAAAGAAAAATCATTCGTAAAATACTGGGAGCAAGACTCACTCCTGACGAGTACCGACTACAGTCAATCAAGACAACTGAAAAATACTCAAACATCGAAGTCGACTTCCGAAAAAGACGATTGAAATTCTTCGGGCACTTAAGTAGACTGCCGAATACACGATTAACCGAAAGAATACTAGATTACATAGCATCACTCAAAAGTACAACACCATGGATTAAAGAAGTACAAAAAGACATGCGAACTGCTAACATAACCGACACATCAGACAGAGACTCCTTCCGTAACAAAGTGAACAACTGGGAAGTCCAACCAGAGCAACCAAGACCTACACCTTACAGTCCTCAATGGTCTGACGAAAGAAAAATGGCATTCTCCAACAGAATGAAACAATACTGGCAAAATAAGAAGAACGTCAAGAATTGAGTCAAATTGCTTAACGCTTTCCGATATTAGGAAAATATGCTGTAAATAAATAAATAAATAAATAAATAAATAACAATAATAATCTATTGGTTTTACGTCCCTTTAAACTACTACAGCTTTAAAGAGACGCCGATGTGCCGGAAATTTGCCCAGAAGGGCAAACGTGCCAGTAAATCTACTGACACGGCTCCCTCGCTTGAGATAATATGAATGAATGAAAGCTAGACGTAGTTTGCTTCCAGAATGTCTGAGGGTGAGTCTGTAGGGTTGTGGTTGTTGATTGGTTCCTCAGTTTAGGGGCTGCGATAAGGTGGTCATGTAGCCCCGTGTACTTTGGGTGTGTGTAGAATCTGCCTGATAACTGGTGTTAATTGTGATGGCTGTATTAGTGTGTGGTATCTGTAATTCAGGTAACGACTGCAGACGATCAATTTCAAGTAGTTCCTTCTTTTTCTACCAAATGCTACCGGCAGCGGCACTTAGCTGTGAACTTGGCTACTAGATGCCACTGCAACCTGCACCTGATGGCGAACGTTGGAACTTAACAGAGCTTTAATTAAGAAAAGAGGAAAATGAGCCACAGCATTTTGTGAAACCCTGTGGCACATACAATGTTCTCCCTATGTCTTGAAGCACAATTGACTCCGTTAACTGTTTTACACTTTGCGCTAGTTAGACAGATGTAACAGGGGGCTCTACACAGTCGTTTCTGTGCTTATAATTTATGTTTCATTCTTGAAGCATATGGCATGACGGGAGAAGCAACCTTTATGATCGACCTCATCAAGAACACAGCTGGAAGTGTATACAAAGTACCCGTCATATGTCACTCTTTCAACTTTATCTGCCCTCAAAATGTTACAATGACTTCTGTTAAACTTCCGGTCATTTCGATTTACAATAAGATGCTCTCTTAAGCTAGCCGTGAGAACTATGTCATCTCGTTCTTATTGCGAGTCCAACTAGTCATCATGTTGGTCGCCTCAGGGCGCTAAGACTCGCGAGGAGAGGAGTCAACTATATCTCGGCAAATAGAGCGAATATATCCTGCGCCAACTCAACCTTTGTCCAAGTCTACACCCTTTGGGTGTCAAATAACAAAGCCTGCACCCGGCAGCCGAGGCCATACGATATTATTTTCCCTCCCTATATTATTCTGCTAAGGTCCCATTCAAGTTTTGTACCGAGAAAAAGGTCCCATTAACACCAACCTACACATATGGGGTACCTACAGGTTCAGCATAACCCAATGCGTAAGCGAAACGCACTCACTTACTCTTTAAATGCCTCACAAATAAATAAATAAATAAATAAATACCTTAAAACATGTATATTTACAATGAAGTAATATAATAATATCATATGGCCTCGGGTGCCTGATGCAAGCTTTGTTAATTGACACCCAGAGGGTAGCTAGCATGTCGAATTACGCCGTTCCTTTGAACGCTATGAAAGTCAAGGAGGTTAGATATCTAAACTCCTTGACACTACAGCGCTTTCACGTAGAGAATGGAGGAACTTTGTGTTGGCGGAAAATCCCGAGATCACTTACCATGGCCAGGAGCGAACCTTCAATCTTGGGGTTGGTAGTCCGACACTATAACCACTCACCCACCGTGGCAAGCAATGAAGTAATGAAAGAATACAACACGGTAACCATGGTAACAGAATCTCACAGGTCCATCTATTTCTGTAAGACGCAATGCAATTCCAATTATTACATTACTGAGAAAGGTTACCAGTGAACCAAATTAAGCTGTAAACTTCATCAATACATACTGTAAAATGCGCTTAAGGGGGTCAAGGCACACTCTAGAATTTTTTCACGCAATTTCCATGCGTGAGTGTGCTACGAAAGGTATTTTTCACCTGACTATAAAGGGTCTCCGAAAACCACATTTAAAGGCCCTTAAATAAACAGTGTCTGTGATATTCCCTGAAAACTAACTTCGCTCTGATATACCTATGAAGGAATGACAAACCCCTAACCACTGCACCAGTAGCTGAATTGATAAAGTCTGATTATTCATACCAAGAATAAATCAGTCATAGGATTCATGATTGAGATTTTGCTAAGAGTACTCTTTACAACTAGAATATTCGCGGGCGAAGCCGCGACGGGTAATGCTAGTTATTATTAATAGTATTGCGTATTGATATGTCGATCCCTAAGGAGCTGAAATGCAGCCGAAATAAATCAGAAACATCTATGGACGTCAAATTGGCAGGTGAGAAGCTAAAGGAACTTATATTACTTATATTACTTATATTACTTAGGAAGCAAAATAACCAGTGATGGACGAAGCAAAGAGGATATCAAAAGTAGGTTGGCTCAAGCAAGAAAAGCATTTTTACAGAAAAGGAATCTGTTAACATCTAATATAGATTTAGGTATTAGAAAGTCATTTTTTTAAGCCTTTGTGTGGAGCGTGGCACTATATGGAAGTGAAACTTGGACTATTGGTGCAGCAGAAAAGAGGAGAATTGAAGCGTTTGAAATGTGGTGTTGCAGGAGAATGATGAAGATCAGATGGGTAGATAGGGTAACAAATGAAGTGGTATTAAGACGAGTGGGAGAGGAGATATGTTTGTGACAACTGCTAATGAAGAGAATTAGTTGGTAGGACACATTCTAAGACACCCAGTAATAGCAAGCTTAGTTATGGAAGAAAGGGTCGAGGACAAGAGCTGTAGGGATAGACCAAGGTAAAACAGATTGCCTCGGATGCAGGGTGTGATAGCTATGTAGAGATGAAACGAATAGCTCAGGACAGGGAGGCATGGAGATCTGCATCAAACCAGTCAAAAGACTGAAGATTCAAACAACAATACGGAGCTGGGTTTGATTCCCTGCACTATAAAAACTTGAATTATGGTCTAAGGCTTAGGATAGGACATATTCAAGTGATAGAAGCCATTTTCCAGTGCTGCCCTGTTCTACTAAAGAATGCCTTCCAGTCGTTCAACACAAATTGTGCCCTATTACATTAGGCGGGAAAACAAGTATTTAATAACATCTTCATATCGGTTAATGTCTATGCATATTTTATACACTCTAACCTGGTGTAATACCATAATGTTACGACCTTGTGTAGTAGTTAGTTGACAAGTTGACTGATGCCACGGTGGGTGAGTGTTTAACGTGTCGGTCTACCAACCCCCAGCTTGCAGGTTCGCTCCAGGCCGTGGTAAGTGATTTTTGAAAGGCGGCAAAAATCACGGCACGCATGTCATACGCTGTTGGCATGTTTAAGAACCCACTTGAATTCAGGTCGCCTCCGTAGCGTAGCGGTCAGCATGGTTAGCTGCCGCCCCGGAGGTCCTGGGTTCGATTTCCGGCTCTGCCACGAAATTTGAAAAGTGGTATGAGGACTGGAACGGGGTCTACTCAGCCTCGGGAGGCCCAAATGAGTAGAGCGGGTTCGATTCCCACCTCAGCCATCCTCGAAGTGGTTTTCCTTGGTTTCCCACTTCGTCTTCGGGCAAATGCCAGGATGGTACCTACTTTAAGGCCACGGCCGCCTCCTTCCCTCTTCCTAGCCTATCCATCCCAATCATCCATCCCTTCCCATCCCTCATGAGGCCCCTGTTCGCTTTGCAGGTGAGGCCGCCTGGGTGAAGTGCTGATCACACCTCCCCAGTTGTATCCATCCCGACCAGATGTTCCAAGCTCCAGGACACTGCCCATAGAGGCGGTAGTGGTGAGTTCCCTCGCTGAGTCCGTGGGTTCCACCAACCTGGAGGGTAAACTGACTAAATAAAAAATAAAAAATAAAAAATAAAAACTTGAATTCAGTAGGCCGTGTTCATAATGACAAAATTATCTCGGGATTTTCCGCCAACACAAAAAGTTCCTCCATTCTCTACTAGAAAGCGCTATAGTGTCAAGGAGCTTAGATATCTAACCTCTTTGACTTTCATAGCACTTCAAGGAGCGATAAAATTTGATATACAAGTTGCCCTCGGGGCGTCAATTAACAAAGCTTGCACCCGGACCCCTAAGGCCATACGATGCTATTGTTATTATGTTGAATGATAATTTGATAAATTTCATCTGATAAAGAAGGGTCAATGATAAATAAATAAATGCCAGGTTAGGGTATGAATATTTGTTTTATCGCCTAAAGTAATTGGGCCCAATTTGTGTTTACCGATTGAAAACTAAAGACAGCTTTGAAGCCATTTTTACTTGTAGCTTTCAGTCGGCCAACAATTACATAAGGCGAGAAAACAACAAACTGGTATTTATCTTTGTGTTAGCGGCTCCGGCGGCATAGTTGGTAGCATGCTGAACTGCTGTGCCCAAGATCGCGAGTTCAAACACGGCCGAAGTCGTCGGATTTTTTAAGAGCGTTAAAAATCTTTCAGTATGCCTTCCTTCGGAGGAGAAGTAAAGCCGGCGGTCCCATGTCATAGATTTATGGCATGTAAAAGATCCTTCCTCAGACTTAAGTTATGTGAAGTTAAATTTCTAGGTTTGATTTCGTTGGAACGCTCTATCAAATCTGGTAGCGAAAGTTGGAACTATTTGAAATTGAACGGAACTTGTAGCTCACCCTATGGGTGTCCGCTTGAAGCAGCTACAGCCTCTGGCGAGCCGAACATGTCCTCGGACACTCCCTGCTCTAAAAGCCATATCTATATATATAAAAATCAATGTAACGTGATAGTTTGTCTGTCTGTGGGTATGTCTCCTATGCGTTCATATACCATTCGTCCGATTGCGATGAAACTTGGGTGAGATGTTGAGTACACTCCAAGGAAGGTTTCTGACTTAGTAAATCCATTTTACAATAGGTAGCGCACGCGTAGATTCAACAAATGAGCAACGATGCGAGAAGCATTTCAACAAAGTCCCATGTGTGTTCATATACCATTCGTCCGATAGCGATGAAACTTGGGTGAGATGTTGTGTACACTTGCGTGAAGGTTTCAAAATTAGTGAATACATTTCACAGTAGATAGCGCACGAGTAGATTCAACAAATGAGCGACGACACGCAAAGCGTTTCAACAAAGTCCCGTATGCATTCATATACCATTCGTCCGATAGCTATGAAACTTGCGTAAAATGTTGTGTACACTGCAGGGGAATTTTCTGGCTTGGTACATCCACTTTACAATAGGCAGCGCACGAGTAGATTCAACAAATGAGCTACGATCGCGAAGCATTTCAACAAAGTCACGTTTGCGTTCATATACCATTCGTCCGATAGCGATGAAACTAGGTTGAGATTTTGTGTGCTCTCCAGGGAAGGTTTCTAGCTTAGTAAATCCCTTTAAAAATAGGTAGAGCACGAGTAGAATCAATAAATGGGCGACGACGCGCGAAGCGTTTCAACAAAGTCCCATATAATTTCATATACCATTCATCCGATAGCGATGAAACTTGGGTGATATGTTGTGTACACTCCAGGGAAGGTTCCTGGCTTAGTACATATATTTTACAATAGGTAGCGCACCAGTAGATTCAACAAATGAGCGATGACACGCGAAGCGTTTCAACAAAGTCCCGTATAAAGTCATATACCATTCGTCTGATAGTGATAAATGTTTGGTGAATTGTTGTGTACACTCCAGGAAAGGTTTCTGGCTAAGTAAATCCATTTTACAATAAGAAGCGCACGTTTAAATTCAACAAATGAGTGACTACGCGCGAAGCATTTCGACAACGTCCCGTATACGTTCACATACCATTCATCCGATTGCGATGAAACTTGGGTGAGATGTTGTGTACACTCCAGGGAAGGTTTCTGTCTGAGTACATCCATATTGCAATATGTAGCGCAAGAGTAGAATCAACAAATGAGCGACGACACGCGAAGCGTTTCAACCAAGTCCCGTATGCATTCATGTACCATTCGTCCGTAGCTATGAAACTTGGGTGAGATGTTGTGTACACGTCATGGAAAAATTCTGGCTTAGTAAATCCACTATACAATATGCAGCGCACAAGTTGATTCAACAAATGGGGGACGACGCGCGAAGCGTTTCAACAAAGTCCCGTATAAGGTCATATACCATTCTGCCGTTAGCGGTGAAACTTGGGTGAAATATGGTGGACACTCCATGGAAGGTTTCTGGCTTAGTAAATACATTTCACAGTAGGTAGCACACGAGTAGATTCGACAAATGAACGACGACACGCGGAGCGTTTCAATACAGTCCCCTATGTCTTCATATCCCATTAGTCCGATAGCGATGAAACTTGGGTGAGATATTGTGGACACTTACGTGACGGTTTCTAACTTAGTAAATACATTTTACAGTAGGTAGCGCACGAGTAGATTCAACAAATGAGTGACGGAGCGCGAATCGTTTAAACAAAATCAGGTATGCGTTCATATACTATTCATCCGATTGCGATGAAACATTGATCAGTTATTGTGTACCTGCCAGGGAAGGGGACTTAGTAAATCCATTTCACAATAAGTAGCGCAAGAGTAGATGCAACAAATGGGTGACGACGCGTTTCAACAAAATCCCCTATTGCGTTCATATAACATTCTTCGATTGCGATGAAATCTTGATGAGTTATTGTGTACACGCCAGGGAAGGGCTTCGACTTAGTAATACATTTCTCAATAGGTAGCGCACGAGTAGATTCAACGAATGAGTGACTGAGCACGAATCGTTTAAACAAAACCCCGTATACGTGCATATGCCATTCATCCGATTGCGATGAATCATTGATGAGTTATTGTGTACACGCCAGGGTAGGGTTTCGACTTAGTAAATCCATTTCTCAATAGGTAGCGTACGAGTAGATTCAACTAATGAGTGACAGCGCACGAATCGTTCAAACAAAATCCCGTATACGTTCATATGCCATTCATCCCATTGCGATGAAACTTTTGAAAGTTGTTGTGCACGCTCCCACGAATGGTTCTAAATTAGAAAATCCATTTTACGATAGCTTAGAGGCAGTTAACGGAAATTGAAAAACATGTTGTGTATCCAAAAGCACTTCAAGAAACAGTATTTCAACGCCAACACTTTCTTTGATTGGCATTGCAACGCATGCCGGGTACAGCTTGTGACAAATAAATAAATGTGTTGACCATTCGAAAACAAAATATAGTTTTGAAGCAATTTTTACCTGTTGCCTTATTAACAATTATTATCACTAGCATTACCCGTCGCGGCTTCGCCCGCGAAAATTCTAGTTGTAAAGTGTACACTTAGCAAAATCTCAATCATGAATGCTATGACTGATTTATCCTTGGTATGAATAATCAGACTTTATCAATTCAGCTACTGGTGCAGTGGTTAGGGGTTTGTCATTCCTTCATAGGAATATCAGAGCGAAGTTAGTTTTATGGGAATATCACAGACACTGTTAATTTAAGGGCCTTTAATTGTGGTTTTCGGAGACCCTTTATAGTCGGGTGAAAAAGACCTTTCGTACAACACTCACACGTGAAATTTGCGTGAAAAAAATCTAGAGTGCCCCTTGACCCCATTAAGCGCATTATGCTGTATGTATTGATGAATTTTACAGCTTAATTTGGTTCAGTGATAACCTTATAACCATCTGCAAACTTTCACAGTAATGTAATAATTGGATTGCATTGCCTCTTACAGAAATAGATGGACCTGTGAGATTCTGTTACCATGATTACCGTGTTGCATTCTTTCATTATTTCATTGTAAATATACTTGTTTTAAGGTATTTATTTAATTGTGAGGCATTTAAAGAGTAAGTGAGTGCGTTTCGCTTACGCATTGGTTTATGCTGAACCTGTAGGTATCCCATATGTGTAGGTTGGTGTTAATGGGACCTTATTTTCGGTACACAACTGGAATGGGACCTTAGCAGAATAATATAGGGAGGGATAGTTTTCATTTGGTCAACAGGACGCCCAATTACATAAGGCGAGAAAACAACTATTTATACAACCCAAACTGGTCTATTTAATTATCTTTGTGTTGGCCGAATAAAGCTACAACATTAATCACTGAAATGCTTTCTTTAAAAGGATATAACCAGCCTCGTGAGGTAGGTATGAGAAGATGTGGATTCGAATCTGACCTCAGGCATCCTACAATTCACAAGGTTCACTATCCAGGCAGGATCCAGATAGGTTGTTCCTCAAGCCTGCTGATGAACCCAACTTGGTACACCCACAACAGGCACTGCTGACTGGCTGCGTGACTCAGCGGTAACGTTCTCGTCTGCTGTGCCAAAGGTTTCAGGATCAAATCCTAGCGCAGTCAGTTGACATTTGAGGGTGTGCAAATGCGAGGGAGCCGTGGCAATACATTGCTTTTGCTTAAATTTAAAACTCAACACAATGATCAGGATCTGATATGACCGCTTGAAGGTCGAAACGCGTAATCCTAAACATGGCCCCATTATAACAGTGATTCGGGCCCGATGTTTATGACATGTCATCTTTTTACTGAGCTGTCTGAAACAATGCTGAAGTACATAGAAACTCCGGACGGGCCATCCCGTCATCAAATATGTCATTTTTATTTTGCATCTTATTGAATTATTTGCTATTTTTCCATTTTAAGAGATTTTTTAAAGTTTGGTAGTTTCTTTTGGGTCATATTTTAGAGAAATCGGCCTTTTAAGGTATTTTCCCCCCCAATTTAGTCATGTCACAGCTTTATATGCGAAGGCTAACAGCTCTAAAAAGGGAATGGTCAAAATGCGCTGCAAATGATCTCTTACCCATACATCAGGTCTGTAATCCAGAGAATCAAGGGAGATTAAAATCTCGACATCCGTTATGGCAACTAGGCAAGATGCTTGTTGAATCTAAGTTCAATATGCACGAAACTTGGCAAGAAGAATGGACTAGATCAAACCCTGATGTGCTAGGATTGATCACCGACCCCTGCAGGAAACCTCCTGGTTTTCATCTTCCAAGAAGGATATGGACGTCAATGAACAGAGTGTGGACCGGTCACGGTAGATGTAACTTTTGGCTCCACAAATGGGGGAACATTTCTAGTCCTCAGTGCAATTGTGGCGATTCAGTGCAGACAGTCCATCATATTGTGTCGGAATGCCCTTTGTGGTCCTTCGAGGGAGAACGCAACTGATGATGCAGTGGAGTGGATTGCTGCTCTGGACATCGAACTGTGACTTTTGGTTTCGTTGGTGGATGTTGCTAGATATTTGTTACTTGTTTATATTGTTTATAGCCTACTGTAGTGTTACTGTATCCTCTGTATGTCATACGATATATATGAGGGAGTTACGTCTCTTAGAGTTAACATGAAGCTAGCAGCTGATACAAGATAATTTAACATATTGAAATAAAATATTTCAGTATTGCTATTAGTAGAAAAAAATATATACATATCTTGGATGCAGAAGAACGGTACCGTAGGTGCAGAGATGCTCTTGTTTTCGTCGCAAACTAGTTATTAGCGGAATAGAATGTTACCTGCTCTGTTGACCAAGGTCAGCTGTGGCGGGGTAGAAAGAGGAAGGGGTGTATATTCTTGTCTCATTTTCTCAATTTTATAGTGCATTTTTCGAATTCTTGAAATATTGGTGAGTTTATTATTATTATTTCTACTGAAAAGACTAAAGTAATGGCCTTTAAGGGTAAGGATCCTATCCCCAGTAAAATTTGTCTGGATGGTAAAATTTTAGAAAGAGTTAACGAATTCAAGTATTTAGGATAGCATTTATCTTTTCAAGAAGAACGAGACATAACTGCAAAAATAACTAATTATACCAGAAGAACAGGAATCATTAATCATGTCATGAAGCCATCTCTTGTCCAAAGGCATACACGCTTGCGTTTGTATAACACATTAGCCAGACCAACCCTATGCTATGGCAGCGAGGCATGGACAATAAGATGTCAGGACATCTCCAGACTCACAGCACGCGAAATGACCTTTATGCGCCGAACAGCAGGCTATACTAAATGAGATCATAAGAGAAACGAGGTTGTGCTGAAGGAACTAAAAGTGAAACCAATAACTGCATACATTTGTGACTACCAAGAGAACTGGAAGCATTATGTCCAAAGGATGGAACCTGGAAGATTTCCAAAGGAGATCCTTCGCTACCAGCCACGGGGAAATAGATCGATAGGACGTCCGATGAAGAGATGGAGGGAAAGTGCAAGACCGTAACGGGACATTTGGCCCAATACTTGGAAGGAAGATGATGATGATGATTATTATTATAAGATCATTTTATCCATTTTATAGTGCATTTTCGGAATTTTTCGGTCATTTATTACAGTCATTTTTGAAAATTTTAAATGCATTTTTTAAACTATTTTACGTCATCACCATCCGCGCCCTAATAATGATCATAAACGAACACATGTAATTTGTCCACGAGCTTCTCTCCCTTATTATTCATATACAGTGGAACTTGGATAATTCGAACCTCAAGGGACCAGTAAAAATATTCGAATTATCCAAATATTCGAATTAAGAAAGTTCTTTGAAAAGGGTAGAGAAAATATATTGTATTACGTTTACATAATGATTTACGTTCAACAAAGCAGATTAATAGACAACGGTACTGTATAATAATTGTATCGTGATTAACATCATAAGTTTCAAATGATAAAAAAAAATGTACTATTCACCTATTTAACGACAGTAGTAATCCAACGATCTAGTTAAGTATTAGAGAAATCTACTGTTTTTCAAAAAAGGTTGAGATTTTTACCTGTTTCCTACAATTAAGTCTCTCGGCCATCACAAAATAATCTAACAAATGTAATGAACGGAAAACAGATTCACTTACGTCATTTCTACTTAAAAAATAACGCCCAAGTTCTGCGATGTGGTTTGTTGCTTGGGCTGCACGCGGGATAGTTTTTTCGGGAACTTCCTCCACGAGTTCATCGCCAGATCCGTCGTCACCATCTTGTTTTTCGGAGTTCAGTACATCGGCGATGATTTCTGCGTCGGTCAGCTAACCACAAACTGAGACATTTTCGCCCGGTCGGCTTTTTACACGTAAAAACTTCGAATTATCCAAAATATAATTCGAATTAACCACGATTTTTTAGCAATGATTGTATATAAAATGCTAGGGACCAAGAGAAAAATTCGAATTAAAGAAGATTTCGAATTATAAAAGTTCGAATTAGCCAAGTTCCATTGTATTATATTCATTGCACGCCGCGCAGTCATTGGGCAAATTCGTGTTGACCGACTGAAGAGTTACAGCTGACAACACTGCAAAAAATGGCATCAACATAACATGAAACAATCTGTCACATACAGTACCTCATACGTTGGATGTAATATCCTAGTTCTCATCTTGAATATAAATTTATCTTTTGTGTCATGTTTGTGCGATATCCTTTTGTCCTACTGGCAACCTCACAAGTTGTGCGGGAAAATAAATGTATATTTACGAGTATATTTAAATTTGGCTCCATATGTATTGTAAACATTCCTGTCTCCTCGTTGATGCTTAATGTTCTAGATGTTTATCACGAAAGGAAGGGCAAAAGCGACATCAGTAGAAAGGCACAAATTTTTACAACTCAACTTGTGTGCTGAAAAATAAAAGTCTCTTCCTTGGGAGATAATTTCATGGAGAAAGGTTGAAATGTAATGTAATTAGCTTGCATGAATAATGTCGGCTCATATTTTACTCGAACTGGTTTTGCTTGCGTCATCAGAACATTACCATAGATGAGCCTGGTTTCACAACTTGCCGACTCCGACTCTCTGTGAATGCCAATGTTTTACGATGTTACTGCTGGCAAATCTCGTCGCCAACCTGCTAGGTGGGATGACACTCCCGTCTCGCTTCCAAGCATACATCTTGATATTCTCTCGTAACCAGCAATGGTTTCACGAACGAAATAGAGATACTTAAAAAAATCTATACTGACCACTAAAAAACTAGATTGGGTGGAGGTGGTGGAACTAGTGGTTTTAAGGGGTGGAACATCAAGGTATTTTGGCTCTAATTATAAAGATAATAAAGGAAATGACCACAATTACCTTCCTACTATGAATACTACTTCCAATACTGTCTACTTACTAATTTCAAAAACCAACTTCCTCTAAAACGAAATGGACAAAATAGTAATAAAGGACACAGAGAAAAAAAAAGGTGCCAACAGTACTAAACTTTGCATACATATAGTACCTGTAAATGTAGATTAATTTTCAGTAATCGATATAGGACAGTGCTGCCAGTATGATTCTACGCGTGCTGATAGGTTTGATGTTTAATCCCATGTAACATGTAACATGTAAGCTTCTAAAAATGTGGATTGAGGGACTTGAAGGTAAGTACAGCAATGAATCACAGATTGCAGAAAGAAGGAGGAGATGGTCCATCTCAAATTAAGTGGAAAAGGGAAAGAAATATGGAACTATCTTAGCTTAAACTCACTAGCCGTGAGCCCCTAATGGTACGGACTGCTTAGCGCTAAAATTGGTTGTAAGAGTAACATGTGTGGTGAGCTACATAGGCCTACAGCATGCCCATTTACGTACATTAACAGTAGGTAGGGAATACCGTGGAGAACGTGAGATCTGAGCAAGGTAATCTTTATTTATTTATTTATTTATTTATTTATTTATTTATATATTTATTCATTTAGTTATTTATTAATTTAGTTAGTCTTTGTTCTCTAATTTATGCATTTACCTTTATTTATTTATTTATTTATTTATTTATTTATTTATATATTTGTTTATTTATACTGTGATCAATTCCATAATTTCACCTAAGCGTGCACTATTCTGTACTTCAGCGTAATTGGGATTGCTAATTCTGTGCACCATATTCTGAGAGCACGCTGAGAAAGGTATTGTGCTCTTGTAGTAAGTTACTTGTTGGTATGGAGGTAAGGAGAGATTCAGTTTCACATATCAGTTTTATTGTGAAACTGAATCAACCAGACACATGATGTGTTATCAAACGGTGGCAGTAAATAGCTACCATATTTAACATTAAGAATACATTCATTTGACCTGAGGCATGGAAATAGCTTGTTTTGAAACTACTCGAACGCTGAAATTCGTGATAAGAAAAGAATATGGCCAGTTTATTGTTAACTGTAATTTTTAGCCTACTTTTCACATTTTGCAAAAATGAGGAAAAAGTAGACTTATGAGATCGGGCAAATGTCTGTCTGTCTGTCTGTCTGTCTGTCTGTCTGTCTGTCTGTCTGTCCTTCTGTCTGTCTGTCTGGCTGTGTGTGTGTCCCCCCCCTATCAACTCCTAAACGGCTGCAGCAATCGAAACAAAATTTGGTAGGAGTAAAGATCTATACCTGAATATCTCACGGCCATATTTGAAAATGATGTCAGTGCTACCAACTGCTAAAAAATCGCAATTGAAATTTGAGCTCCATGTTGGATATCTTGGAAAGTATGAATGGGAGCTATTTCAAAATTGGCACACGTACAGACCATAATATTTCAGTTTAATTTCCAGGAGGCCAAACATGGCAGTGTTGCCAAAATGATTATAAGCCTCCTGATAGGTCCAATTTTTAAATGCATATGACTTCTACACTATCAATTGGAATTCAACCAAATTTCGTATGTTGTATGTGTACATAACCAGATATGACTGAGCGTATTCTTAAGACCTATCAGGGCTGCCAACTGTTAATAAATACTCCTAATTTATTTTATCCAAATACCAATATATCAGAAAGTATGCAAGCCGACAGCATTAAACTATGCACACGTATAGTACCTGACATTCTATATTAATTTGGAGTAACTTATATACGTCAGTGCTACCAACATGATTCTAAGCCTGCTGACAGGTCCAACTTTAAATGCATGTAACTTCCATACTATCATTTGGATTTCAACCGAATTTCGTATGTGCTATGTGTACCATAACAGATATGACTATGCGTATTCTAAGGAGCAACCAGGGCTGCCAACTGTTAATATGTGCTGTCCCTATTTTTGTTACCCTAATATCAATATACCAGAAAGTATGCAAGCCAATAGCTCTAAACTTTGCACACGTATAGTACCTGGCATTCTAGACGAATTTGGAGTAACTAATATACGCCAGTGCTGCCAACATGATTCTAAGCCTGCTGATAGGTCCAATTTAAAATGCATGTAACTTCTATACTAACTAATGGATTTCATTCAAAATTGGCACAACAATAGATCATATTATTTCAGATTATTTCTGACCAATACATGCATGACATTGTTGCCAACATGATTTTACGCGCGCTGTTAGATCCAATGTTTAACTGCATGTAACGTCCATGCTATTCATTGGACTTCAACCAAATTTTGTATTTTGTACGTTAAGAGATGGAACTAAGAATATATTCAGTCATCAGGGCTGCCAACTGTAGTGCTCTATTAGGATACATTTTGCCAGGTATACAGTATTTCGAACTAATTGGAAATTTCGATATTAGCAACTTAATTTCGTCATTATTCTAGATAGGTTCATATTCTGTAGAGTAATCATTGACATGAAAAGTAGGCTGTATAGTTCTTCACGGAACTTCTTGTTAAAAGTTAAGAAGTTTACCAAAGTGTCAAATTTATGAATATGAGGGAATTTAAAGCGTTAAAGGTTCTGTGCCTTGTAGAAAATTCAACGTAGACTATCCCTTGTCTTTTGATGACTACGAAATGTATTCTTGATTTATTGGTGCAAAGCAAAATATGCAATGTTGGACGAAGCAAGGAGGATATAAAAAGTAGGTTAGCACCGGAAAGGAATGCTTTACTACATATAAGAAAAATAGATTAAAAAATAAAAAATCGTTGTTGAAAGTCTGTATCGGGGCTGCGGTGCTTTATAGAAGTGAACCTTGGACTGTTGGTGCAGCAGAAAAGAGGACAATAAAACCATATGGAATGTGAAGTTGAAAGTGAATGCCATGAATTAGAAGAGTAGGTGGAGTAACAATTGTAGAGGGATTAAGAAGAATGGGTGAGGAAATATGTTGCTGGCGTGTGCTAATGGAAAGGAGAGATAGGTTAGCAGACCACAAACTAAGACGCCCTGCAATAGCAAACTTAATCATTCAATAAAGGGTTGAGGACAGAAACTGTAGGAGTAAACCAATGTTAGATTGCTTCGGATATATGGTGGAGTAGTTATGTAGTGATGAAACAGTTGGCTCACGTGAAGGAGGTGGCTGTATGATACTAGTCTAAAGACTGAAGGTTCAAACAGTATATCGTTGCTGCCGTATTGTGTACATGAATTCGATTAACTTTTCATGTATTCCTGTAAACACTTGCTGTAATGACAAATTTCATTATCATGGCCCGGTGGCGTAGTCGGTAGCATGCTGAGCTTCTATGTCCAAGATCGCGGGTTAAAACCCGGCCGAAGTCGTCGGATATTTAAAGAGCGTACAAATCCTTCAGAATAGCTTCCTTCGGATGAGAAGTATAAGAACCTTCCACTAAATAAACTTTTGTGAAGCTAAATTTGCAGGTTAGATTTCATTGAAACGCTCTATCAAACTTCCAACATTCACCACTAGGTGTCAATGACATCTGGAAGCGAAAGTTGGAACTACTTGAAATTGAATGAAACTTGTAGCTCACCTAATGGGTGTCCGCTTGAGAAGCTACAACCTCTGGCGAGCCGAACATGACTTCGGACCCTCCCGGCACTAAAAGCCATACGACAAATACATAATCAATGACCCGAGTTTCAATGTGATGTTTACAACGCACTCCCTCGTCATATTACATTTGAGTGCATGCAATGATTATTGTTTAAAATTGCAAATGTCAGATTTTGGTGTTGGTTTATTTAATTATGCTCTCGTAAGACAACAGACATCATCAAGACGTGTCTCTCAAAATCTACTGTACTTCGGTTACAATGTTATTGTGTTTGCAAAATAAATTCCTTTTATCATTTCCTAAACGTTTTTCAGAATGAAGTGATTATTATTATGATGATCTTATAATTTAATATTTTTACTTATTAGCCTACTTTCGATTTTTGCAAAAGATGAAAGTAGACTTATGAGATCAACACAGGGGGAAAAAAGTGTGTCTGTCTGTGTGTTTGTAAGTGTGTGAGTGAGTCTGTGTGTGTGTGTGTATGTGTGTGTGTGAGTCTGTGTGTGTGTGTGTCTGTGTGTGTGTGAGTGTGTGTACTCTGAATGTCTGTCCCCCCCTATCAATTCGAACACGGTGAATGCGAATTGAACGAAATTTGGTACAAAGGTAGCACTAGCAAAGGACACCTCAGTGTCATGTTTTATATCGCCGCCATCTTGACTGAAACGTAATGGCGGCCACAAAAATGTTCAAAGCTTAAATCAAATTACGACTAATCTAATCATCCGATCTCTACCAAATTTTGCAACAACATACCTTTATGAGGGAAGCATCATTTGACCAAACCAATAGGTCATCAGCGTAATAGTTTGCGGATTGCGACCATCTTTGTGTGAAAATCGATTCCCCCTATTAATTCGAACACGGTGCAACCGAATGGAACGAAATTTGGTACAGAGGTAGCACTAGCAAAGGGCATCTCAGTGTCATGTTTTAACAAAAGTCACCTCAGTGTCATGTCTTATATCGCCGCCATCTTGACGGAAACGTAATGGCGGCCACACAAATGTTCAAAGCTTAAATCAAATTACGATTAACCTAATCATCCGATCTCTACCAAATTTTGCAACAACATACCCGTATAGAGGAAGCATCCTTTGACCAAATGAATAGGTCATTAGCCTAATAGTTTGCGCATGGCGGCCATCTTTGTGTGAAAATCAATTCCCCCTATTAATTCAAACACGGTGAACCCGAATGGAACGAAATTTGGTACAGAGGTAGCACTAGCAAAGGGCATCTCAGTATCATGTTTTATATCGCCGCCATATTGACAGAAACGTAATGGCGGCCACACAAATGTTCAAAGCTTAAGTTAAATTACGACTAACATAACCATCCGATCTCTACCAAACTTTGCAACAACATACCTTTATGGAGGGAGCATCCTTTGACCAATCTAATAGGTTATTAGCCTAATAGTTTGCGGATGGTGGCCATCTTTATGTCAAAATTGATTCCCCCTATTAATTCGAACACGGTGGAACAGAATGGAACGAAATTTGGTACAGAGGTAGCATTAGCTAAGGGCACCTCAGTGTCATGTTTTATATCGCCGCCATCTTGACTGAAACGTAATGGCGGCCACACAAATGTTCAAAGCTTAAATCAAATTACGTTTAACCTAATCATCCGATCTCTACCAAATTTTGCAACTACATACCTTTATGGAGGAAGCATCCTTTGACCAATCTAATAGGTCATTAGCCTAATAGTTTGCGGATGGCGGCCATCTTTGTGTAAGAATCGATTCCCCCTATTAATTCAAACACGGTGAAACCGAATGGAACGAAATTTGGTACAGAGATAGCACTAGCAAAGGGCATCTCAGTGTCATGATTAATATCGCCGCCATATTGACAGAAACGGAATGGCGGCCACACAAATGTTTAAAGCTTAAATCAAATTACGACTAACATAACCATCCGACCTCTACCAAACTTTGCAACAACATACCTTTATGGAGTGAGCATCCTTTGACCAATCTAATAGGTCATTAGCCTAATAGTTTGCGGATGGCGGCCATCTTTATGTCAAAATTGATTCCCCCTATTAATTCGAACACGGTGGAACCGAATGAACGAAATTTGGTACAGAGGTAGCACTAGCAAAGGGCACCTCAGTGTCATTTTTATATCACCGCTATCTTGACGGAAACGTAATCGCGGCCACCCAAATGTTAAAAGCTAAAATGTAATTACGACCTACCTAATAATCTAGTCTCTACCAAATTTTGCAACACCATATCTTTATGTGGGAAACATATTCTGACCAAACTGCAAGAACATCAGCCCAATAGTTTGCAGATGGTGGCCAAGTATGTGTGCAAATCGATTCCTCCTATCAATTCAAACACGGTGAAACCGAATTGAACGAAATTTGGTACAGAGGTAGCACTAGCAAAGGGCACCTCATATTCATGTTTAATATCCCTATAGCACGTTGTATTTCAACAAGCTACTACAGCCAACATTCAATCATACTCCTTGAAAAGGACAAAGGGTTATAACAATACCCATGCATTTAGGAGAAAGTAGGCTATATGTTCTTTACTGAACATCTTGTTTTTATTGTTTGAAATCATTATCACGGCAAATACCGGCTACATTTTATGTTACAGCCTGGTTCGGCCTTAGCAAGGAACCATTTGTATTGAGGTAATTTTGTAGGTTACACTGTTCAGAGACTTCATATTACCGTACATCCATGTCGTGTCCGCACTCTTCACGAGTCTCCTTCATTTATAGAATGAGCTAAATTTCCATCTGAATCATCGAGCCTTGTTGAGTGTATTGTCACCAAGGAACTTCCTGACAATATGGGAGGGAGGTGTTTAACAGAACTGCCTTTTGTAGTTCAATATACAGTATATCTGCGGATTCAATATTGATAGACTACTGTGGAGAGTTTTGGGTATAACACCAGTTCACGATACAACTATTATTATTATTATTATTAGACTATTATTATTATTATTCAAAGAGCGCATTTGAACGTGTTAGTTGACCTGATGGTTTTCGCCTTCTTATCCTCCAAAAATCTCTTCATGAATACACTGTTTTGCATCTTGTGTTCTGTAGACCACTTCCGACCAGTTATCGTTTCAGGTTTCTCCACAAATTTTTGCTTGCCTACTATTGTACCAAAGTCTATACCGGTACGGTTTTCTATGATGTCGTCTGGGATATTTATTTCTTGTCGGTGCTCCTTAGTTTCTTCTAGCCAGTGTATTTTGACCTTCTTTAAGTTGATGGATTTAAATAATCTTTTGGGTAGTCTGTTGCTGTCCATTCTATACCGTAGATATGGCCAGGGATTTTCAGTCCTCTCTCCTCTTAACAAACATACCATTTTCTCTTGTGGGTCCATAATTATTATTATCATTATTGATTCTTTTCGGCCAACTAAGGGCCTTTTAGCTTCAAAATTAGCCCAGTATGTCTTCAATCGTAGACGGTGTTGTTCCTTTCTCTCTTTTGTCCACGGCTTTCCAGTTTTCAGCGTCGGCATTGGTTGGAAACTCCGATGTTCGAAAAGTTGTCTCTAGCTGGTCACGCTCTTGGATAAATTCACATGAGATCCCAATCTCGTGCAGATATTTTTGAAATTTAATGAACCAGGCTCCCATTGTCTTTATTCTTGGAGAATCATTATTTTTGTTATTATTATGAAAAAATCTATGTCGAAATGGTAGGTGCCATTTTTGGGCGAACGCGTTTCCCTCGCTTTTTCTTCCCACCAAAGTCACGTGTGCCCTAAATGAACGATGCTCACAATAGAAATCGATTATCATTTAACAACACGGCAATAGTGTTTTTAAAGTATAAAATGGTTTCGTCTCGGTGGCGTAGTTGGTAGCATGCTCAGCTTCTAAGCCCAAGATCGCGGATTCAAACCCAGTCGAAGTTATTGGATTTTTAAGAGCTTTAAAAATCCCTCACCATGCCTTCCATCGGAGGGGAAGTAAATCCGGCGGCTCCATGTCATAGGTTTATGGCATGTAAAAGAACCTTCCACTAACGACAATATGGTGTGAAGCTAAATTTGTAGGTTAGATTTGATTAGCGCTATATTAAGTTCCAACGTTCACCGCCAGGAGCCGGTTGCGGTGGCATCTAGTAGCCAAGTTCACAGCTAGGTGTCGTTAATGGAAGCGTTTGGTAGCAAAAGTAGGAACTACTTGAAATTGATCGTGTGCAATCCTTACCTGAATTATAGATAACAACACTAATATAGCCATCACAATTAACACCGGTTATCAGACAGATTCGACACACGCCCATAGTAACTGAGGAACCAACCACCATCCAACCAAAGTAGAAAATTGTTCTTGTATTGTACCATTACAATATTTCCATCTCTCTTATTTGCAATACTTGGTCGCAACCACACTCACTTGGACGTTGATTGATACAGGCCGGACGTTTGTTTTAGACGAGTGAAAAATTTAATGGTAGCCTGGAGGCGACTTACTACAGTACCTGTGTTGTTATCAGCTGCCCCAAGCGGTCCGATGATTGACTAAGCTGTTTCACACTACTGCTAGGAGTACAGTCATTGGCAAATATAATGACGTTCTGTTCGTAACTACGTAACGTGTACTTTCGCGACACACAATACTTCGATGTGGACTGTACTGTCTGCTCAAGTCTGGAATTCCATTACTTCAGATCGGTGGTGACAAGTGTGAAGCGATAGGGTGAGAGAGAGAGAGTGTGTGTAGGCTCACCAGCAGGCTTCAAGGTCAAGGGCAATCGTCTAAAACAAACGTCCGGCCTGTAGTATGTTCTGTTTTAACTTCTTCCGTCTAGCTAAAGGAAAAGCTGAAATACTTTCTCTTCAAGCTTGGAATTTCAATGTACAGTAGCATAACCAGCAAAAGAGATGGAATTTAAGTTGCGAGATCTGTTTCTTGCTCCCTGTCTTGGTTCATGCAGGGGCAATTTTTTTTGTCGGTATTCACTCAAATAGTCTGCAATAGAAAGAACAAAACCAATTATCGTGACTGATGAAATAGTAAACTGTTTGGTGTTGTAACGGAACGACGTATTGAACCCGATGGGGTTATGCTGACTGGAATCGAACATGGTTCTCAGAGACTGTGATCTCAGTATAAAAGGTTCCACCAGGAAGCGAACCAGAGATCTGTACAGGGAGTTTCTTGGTAAAAACCCCTCGAAAGAAATGTATATTTAATCACTGGTGTGATTTTTGATGAAATGGCATTATTTATTAAAATAATGTAGGAAATAATGAGCAGATTATATCATTATAAGACGATTTGGTGTAAGCTATTGGAGGCTTGAAGCACAGAGGAGGGCAGAGCTGACATTTACTAATTGGCCCAGAATTGTGGGTTGGTCCCAGTGGAGCCACGTCCATCTCTGTCACCCCATTATGTCGTCTGGAGCAGGGGAGAGGCCTGAATAATGACATAGTTATTCCCCGACGGAGAATGGATTTGGAGTAGGGGCGGAGAAATGCCCAGAAAAATCATTGATTACTCGTGATTGGAGTAACGAATCGAGATGAGAGTTGCATACAGGTGAATATTTTGGCAAGAAGTTAATTTTAGAGTCTTTTACCTGCGAAATTGGTGCATATTTAATGATGTGCGTAAGGACTGTAAAACGACCATTGTTCGCGGATGGATGTGAAGATGTTGCCGGGGGTTTCCCGTTAGGTAGCGTCCCACGCCATGGAGAAAGGAATTAATATTAATTAATTGAACGAGCGATTCCTTTGCACACAGATAGTTTTGGGACCTGTGAAGAGAGAGGAACACAATGATCATGGTTTGAAGACCTGAATCATGCTGTGAGAGGAGCCAAGATTACGCGGGAAGATGTTGCTCTACTTTCTGTGGAAATCCGATATAAGGGAGTAGACCCCAGGAGGAGCTCTCTGTTCTTACTCAGCTATGCTCAGTTGAAACTCAGTTGTCACGCAGTCTACATGCCGCCAAGCGCAGTTACAGCCAGTTACAGTCTTACTCAATTGTCAATTGTAGCACAATGGCAATAAGTTGCAATCAGTATGCAGCAAATATGCAGCAGTACGAGACAGCGTGTAAGCCACACACAGAAGTCTTCAAATAAGTTACGTGCAGTCTTCGAGTGAAACTTCAGTCAGCTACAGCCAGGTTGAAGCAAGTTCGTCAAGGCAAAACGCATGACGATTCTATTCATCAAGACACCGAACAAAGACTGGTATGTGTAATAGAAACAGTAAATATGCTTGTATGAATAGTAGTCGTGATACAGGCATAATCAGCAGCACGAACTATGACGTGTTCAGTTACGAAGCACCGTATAGACTAACGGTAGAACTATTGTATATAATTATTTGTGAAAGTGTTGAACTTTATTAAGCGCAGTGTGTATAGTATTAACTAATCGTATATGTGTAACTACGATAGAATGCGCGAAAGAAACTCTACTAAGTGTTTGGTATTGCCATGAGAATACCAGATGTTAACGCTCATGTTTGGGAGCCAGCGTATTGATGTAACGCAGGACGCTTACTGTAGGAATGATCGTCATAAAAACTGTTGGAGAGTTCCGAGAGCAGATAACCAGACTTTCAATCAGGAGTTGGTAACGTAAGATGCCGTCGACACCTGCAATTTCGATCTCTGCTAGGGAATTTCAGCATTGAAGTGTGTATAAAGTGACGAGTGTTCAGTGTAATGTATATGTAAAAATATCATTTAAAGTAGTGTTTGATGAAGTGTTTCACTTGTTTGGGGAGTGATAACTTCCTGAAAGGTATGCAACGTGTCGTGTTGGTGATAGAAATTATGTGTAATCAAATGTGTGTAAACAAGAGAAATATGTCGCGTTAAACCCATTATGGCGGGCGACATGGAAGAATATGATTGGTCGGAGCCACCTTAGATGCCTATAGAGATGTAAGTACCCCACAAATTATGGTTATGATTATGTAGAAGTTTGGACCGCCGCATGTCTGTGATTCCGTAAAGGTATTGTGAATTCCTTATAGATGCCAGTAAAAATCAGTTAGGAGGCTGATCCTCCATGTTTAATCAGTAATGAGTTGATTTTGATAGAGTTGAGATGTTGATTTGCATCATTAAGTGGAGTAATTATTCCCACTATGAATTAAGAATGGCAATCAGTTATGTAAATGCAACGAACGCGATTGTTCGAGTTTAAAACGTCTAGCTATGTCGGAAATTTTGGTAATTTATATGAGAATAATAATAAATAATGATTTTGGTCATTTATGTCAATGAGATTTACAATAATAATAATAAAGGATGATTTTGGTCATTTATGTCAGTGAGAAATGATGATATAATAATAATGGTTATTAAGAGTATGAATGAACACATCAGGAATCAAATAAATGTTGTAAGCGAGAATTATTAACGCTAAGTGCAAGACTTATCAATCTAAGCAGAAAGATGTTACAGTGAGATTACATTTCAGTAACTATGGAAAGAAGTTTTATATCAGAATATTGCATATATTCAGTAATGATACCAGTAATGAAGGAGCTTTTAGTGAATTGAATTTGCAGCTTAATTGAGAAGCTTATAGAGTAAATGTTAGATTTCTCTTAATATTATAGGTCGGAGTGTCGTAGCATGGAGCATTAGGGGCCAGATAGTCTATTCTACGTATGAATTCTCCTATGTCGTGGACATTGTTGGAGATATTATTTATTCCAGAGTTTTAGTGTAGGACCCTAACTCTGAAGAAAGGATTGAAATGTGTTCCGGGCTGGAATCTTGATAAGAGTCGAGGAAACAAGGACACCTCGCAGCTCTATGATTTCCCGAGAACTTAGTGATGAGTTATTTACGCTCGTTGGTAGCGAAAACTCATGGCGACAGTGGTTTTCTGCGCCTATATTATACTTGAGACATCGGTCAACCGCCAGGCTCATGCATTGCGAACCCCGAACCTTCATGTTGAATGGACCCCTGTGAGGCCATTAATTAATCGTTATCCTCGACGTAGGAATAATTACAAAAGCTCATTCAATACCTGTTGGCATAATAGTCAATTAAGATCCTTTGGGAACATGTGTGTCGGTCAGGACACAGTATTTGTCTTGTAAATCTCCACTGCTTAGAGAGGGAAGCTTTCAAACTTTTAGAAAGGTCGAGATAATTGGTGAAACGACCCATTCCACTTTCTATTGTGTAGCGACTTCCTTAGCCGAGGGTCGGTGCTAGCCACCCGAACCGCTCAGGCAAGTTATAAAGGGAAGAGATTCTAGACCTTGTTGAAAGGACATATAATGCAAGATTGTTATGTTGAGTATTAGAGCCATGTGGTTTGTGAACACATGGATAATTATAGTTCATCCTGATGGTTCATTAATTTAGCTATCTGACGAATAGTTACATGAGATATTTGTACTGTCACTGGAGCCAAGTCATGTAGTTGGTTACTAGATGCCAATCGCCATGAGCGCGAGGTAGTCTATCGTACAATCCGACATAAGCTATAACGTAACGTTTTATCTAGGAATCACAGACAGCATGCGGTGAAACCATATAATTGGAGGATGTGTAGGGGGTAGCTTACATAATTATGGAGTTGCACGTTGATTTTGGTGCAACGTCCAAATAGGTAAATGCATGCAAAGCATTTCATTGGTGAGAAGAGAAATATTAAAACACGCACGGCACACATAATTGTTTAACATAAAGAGGTTTAAGGAATAATCCTTGTTGTAATATTAAAGAAGTCACATTGTATGACTGTTATGTTAATGTACAGTTTGTTTTGAAGTCGTAGGTGCATCAGCGCACTAGTATATCCTTGTGAAGTTCACAGAAGGGTAAAGCCTTATGGCTAGGTATGACTTTGTTGTGATTTTATATTTGTTTACTTGTGGATTGTGGAAGTAAAAATTTTGTTTGCTTTATTTTATGCTTTTTTGGGTATTGTTTTGTGTTTGAAGCCATGATTTATTTCAATGAATTAAAGTTTTAGAATAGAGTTGTGCCTTATCATTGTAGAGTTGATACCTTTTAGCCTCAAATCCAAAATATGCACTGCTAAATTGGGGTTACCGTACACGCCTGAGAGCTGATGCTAGTTGGAGGCAGATGCATATTATCCACCGAGATTACTCACATGGGTACATGGGAATTGATGTCCTATACTGTGATTTGAGCTAAAGGTACGACTAAAGTCGGTCAGATTTAATGCACACAACTCTATTAAAGTAAGAATTAACGAAGTAGGGTGTGACCGCTCCTAATCCATAGCTAAGTTCCGATACGTATATATAAATTTTGATAGATACTAATACCACCCTTTGATCTCATTTATCATGGCCCAAGCAACGTGGGACGGTATTAACTCTTTATGGAACCGCCTGCGTCAGTGCAATATGAGCGATTTTGGCATTGCACGAACCGGGCAACGATAAAAATCTTATTAATTTATCATGGCGCCCAGAATACGTGGAGCTTATGGGATTTAGGGAAAACCCATAGATTTTTTATGGTATTTCATGGGGAAAACCATAGTAATTGTTTTGCCTCAAACTGTGTTTGAGTGATTTTTGAATTCAGTAGGCTTTTGAGGTAACGCAGAATCTCTCTATTGAGAAGAGAATGGCCTAAGGGTACGAGCGTTACTTACCCAATCCGCAATCTACCATAATATTATCAGGTTTTGTACGACTTCACAATATGTGTGCAGTGTTTGATGTTTCTCTTCGAAACGTATCCACATATTTTTCCAGGAAGCCTGCCTGCATATTTAAGTGTGTTATTGGAAAATGTCAGGTACGCAGGAGATCTTGCAAGTTATTGAAGGACTGAAACAGCATTTTGATGCTGCTCACGTGCAGAACAAACTGGAAACCAAGGCGTTCCAGGATAGTATAAACACTCGGTTAGATGAGAACCAGAGAGAATTAAACAACCGTTTAGATGCAAATAAAACTCAAATAAACAATCGATTAGAGGCAATTAATGCAAATCAGGTTGCAATGGATAATAACCAGATTGAATTAAACAATAAGTTAGGTCAAATGCAAGAAGTCATTAAGACCGAAGTAACAGATACTGTTGTAAGCATTGTATCGGAAATGCAGGTAAATACTGATAAACGTTTCGAGGCTATAGAAGCCAAACTTGAGGGTAATTTGCAAGCGTGTAGGCATGCTCAGCAGCAAACCAACAGTAAATTAGAGGCGTTGTCTAACGATATTAAGGATATTCAGATCCAAAATGAGGCGAATCTCGAACGCCAAGCGAAACAGTTCGCAGAGTTTACGAAAACAGTAGACCAGAGATTAGAGGAGAACGACTCCAAATGGGACCAGAAATTGAAAAGCTACGCTAGAGCAATTAACGGTGACCTCAAGAAACAGGACCAGAATATATTAGGTCAATGCCAGGAAATAGGCGAAATTAAGGCTATCGCTCATGAAAGTAAGGAGCTGGTAGGCAACGTGAAAAGTCAGATGGGTAAAGTTCATAAAGAACTGGACCAAGTTCAGAGTGACATTATCATAGTCAATAAAAGACAAGAGGAAAATAGAGGCGAGATCACCAAGGTCCGGAATGAATTGTCTAAAGTCAATGGACACATTCAAGATGAAATTAAAGGTCTGAGAGAAGAACTCGAAATAAGAGAAGGCCAGAAAACAGAGGCAAGCGACAAGACCCTTGCTCAAATTAAAGAGGACGTATAGGATGAAATATCCCATATCAAACAAAGTCTGAAAGAAGACAAGGTGAAAATTTTTCAAGTAGCCGAGGAAAACCGAGATAGGCTTACGATAATAGAAAAAGAAGTCATTACTCGCCTAGAAAGAGCAGAAATGCGCCATAACCAAATGGAGACTAGGATAATAGCACAGGAGGAGACACTTCTGAAATATCCTAAGTCAAGTGAAGGCAGCATAGAGGATATAAGAAAAACAAGGTGGGCAGACTTAGAAACCCAACCTATAAGCAGAAATGCTACAGGCGCAGGAGAAAGTCCTTACATGACGCCAGGTGTACCAATTGCGGCATCGACGCCACATGAAAACGCGATGCACACCCAGGTGATAAACGTCATTAGGGCAAGCGAAGAAAAACCTAGGAAATTTTCAGGTAGTCACTGTAGTATGACACCAAAATATTGGTTAAAGGAAGTGACTGAATATCTCAATGATGCACGAATACCGCAGGAGCGTAGGCTACGTGCTATAGAGAAGTTAACAGAGGGGGAGTGCGCATTATGGTTTCGCAGCTTCCGTTACACTTTTGATACTGTTGAGGAATTCCGCGAGGCATTCTTGAAGAGATATTGGGACGCCGCGACTCAGCAGAATTTACGGCTGGATTTGTATGCCAAAAAGTACAGCACGAACAACCCGACGAAGTACGCAGAATTCTTCATATCGCAGATGTGTCGTTTTAAAGAGCTGGATCAAAAACCTAGTGAACTGGAGCTATGCATTGCTATCGCCAAACAGCTTCCATACGAGATCCAAAGGCTACTAATCTCGGCTAATGCGAAAACTGCTATGGAAATGGAGACAGTTCTAAGGCAACTGGACCTCACCACAGCAAATACTATGCGACAGAGTCGAACCGTGGAACAAGTCCACGTGACCAACACACAGACTGACCAACAGCAAGCTCCAAGGAACAACAAGGCCACGAGCACAGAAACTTTAGATTCCTATGGACGGCAATGGGAACAGGAACCCAGAAAATGGCAGTCAAGGTACAAAGGAAATGCTAATAAAGCAGGAAGAGGTCGAAGTTCGTGGAATAAACACAATAACAGGGGCAAACCGTACCATAACAATGGAGGTAATAATGGCCAGGAAGGCAATAATAGAAATTGGAGACCCCAAGAGAGAAGAAGTAACTTCGATGACGAGGCAGAAGAGCGATATCATGCTTCTTTGCGATACCTCGAAGAAAGGGGAGATGAGCCCCAGAAATCACAAGTCCGCTGGCAAGAAGTCATGCAGAACAGGACATCGCCAGACAGATATGGAGATGGAGCTAAGAGTTTGGAACTACAGCGCAGCGAACAGGAGAGAAGGAACTCCAAAGGGGCGGGCGATGAAGAAAAAAAAAACGCCAAAATTAGAAGAGCTCGAGACTGATGGATGGAAGTCTATTAACATCATCAATTGGATAGCCAAACCAGAAGAATTGATTGAGGATACAGGAGGACCACAGGTCATGGTCAAGAGAGAATTGCCTATTATAATTGTGAGAGTGGCAGGATTAAAAGTCAGAAGTCTGCTAGACACGGGATCAAGAGTGAGCCTGATGACACAAGCTCTATATAATGAAATAGCCCGGAGAGAGAACATTTTGAAGATACCGATCTCCAGTGTCAAAATTAAAGGGGTAATTCCAGACAGAACAATGATATGTAAATACCAGGTATTCCTAGATTTACAGATAGGAGGCTCTATTTTCTCACAGAGTTTCCTGTTAGTAAACAAACTACCTTATAACCTACTTATTGGGGCAGAGTTTATAAGGGAATACAGAGTGATAATTGACCTAGCACAGGACAGGGTTATGTTCCATGTGAATGAAGAAGCTGAAGGCTTAGAGGTCGCACTCAATGAAATTGAACCAGGATCCAGTGAACAAGTATGGCATACATACAGAGATGTGGCTGATAAAGAAGTGTTAGCTATGGAGCAGTTGGAATCGGAGCTCAAAACACTAGCCACAGACTTGGAAAAAGATCTGGAACCCAAATTGGAAGAATACATTTCGGAGAAGCTAGAAGAAGCGAAAATTGGGCTAAAAGAGAAGGAAAATTTAAAGCAGTTATTGCTGGAACAGAAGGAAGTCTTTGATTCGAGACCTGGTCGGATAAAGAACTTCACTTATGCTTTTCAAGTCAGTGATTGGACACCATTTAGGCAGAAACCCTACCCTATAGCTGAAAAGCATTATGCTAAAGTAAAAGAGGCAATTCAGGAGATGTTGGAGGCCGGCGTTATTGAGAAAACACCTACGCCTTACGTAAGTCCATTGGTAATTGTACCAAAGTCAGACGGATCTGTCAGAGTCTGCTTGGACCTGAGACGCTTAAATTTGAGAGTTATTCCGGAATTTGACCAAGTGCCACCTATTAAAGAGATCCTCAGGAAGTTTAGAGGGAAAACTATATTCTCAAATTTGGATATCACATCCAGTTTCCACCATCTTGAATTAGAGAAGAAAACTAGTCTGTTGACAGGATTTATGTTTGATCAACATACATTCACATTTTTAAGGCTACCTTTTGGGTTGAAAACAGCTGGTTCAGCCCTGATAAGAGCGTTAGATCGCAATCTATCAGATGAGGTTAAAGAGAGTACCATCAGATATGTAGACGACATTCTACTCACATCAGAATCTCTGGAGGAGCACATGAGAGACCTGAAGAAGTTGCTAGATGACCTTCGAGAAGCGAACTTTAAGGTCAATATCAAGAAATCGCACTTCTGTCAGAGGGAAGTTAAATTCCTAGGGCATGTTATTGATGCAAATGGAGTGAAGCCTAATCCAGATAAATTGGAGGTAATTCGGAATTTCCCTCGACCCACGAAAGTGAAGCACGTCCGACAGTATTTGGGAGTAATTGGATTCTTTTCGAACCACTGCCCTAACTATACTGCGACAGTAGCACCACTGCAGGACCTATTGAAGAAAGGCGGCAGATGGAATTGGACGGAGCAATGTCAGGAAGCATTCGTGAGGTCAAAACAAATGCTTTTGGAATATGTGAAACTGGGATACCCAGATTATACCCAGAAGTTCATCATACAGACGGATGCATCACTTATTGGGATTGGAGCGATGCTATTCCAGGAAAATGTTGACCAGCCTGAGAAGAAAGTTTTTATCGCCTTTATCAGCAGAAGACTGAGAGCCCATGAGAAAAACTACACGATCACAGAGATAGAATTGCTCGCAATTTTGTACGCGTTGCAATCGTGGCACAAACTCGTGTACGGCTTCCGAATAGTTCTGAGAACAGACCATAAAGCTTTAACATTTTTGTTAAAAACAGATTTGTCTAGTCAGAGATTGACAAGATGGTCCCTGTATATCCAGCAATTTAATGTGGAAATAGAATACTGTCCAGGGAAAGAGAATGTAATACCGGACATATTAAGTCGTTACCCTAGAGAAGAAGAAGTACTAGCGGTCCAGATTGAGAATCGAGATCAGAAGACGTTGGATGACTTAAGGAACATTACCAACCTACAACGCGAAGACCCATGGTTGAAGATGATAATCGATTACTTCGAGGGACGCTTAGCAAGGGGAACTGCGATATACAGAGAGGCGGAGGCATTGGCAACAGATTATGTATGGTATCATCAGATATTACACAAGTGGGACGATGTGGATCACACACGTCAAAGGATTGTAATTCCTGCATCTTTGCAGAGGAGATTAGTATGGCTAGCCCACAGAGCATTTGGACATCCTGGGATAGATAAAATTTGTGCTCTGTTGAAGGAAGCATTTACTTGGCCAAAATTGAGAGAAACGGTGAGAAATGCTATTAGAACATGTGATCTTTGCCAAAGGGTAAAGCCGAATCCCTTTTTAATGAGGCAACGACCTATCCCGTTATTACCAGAGAAGCCAAGGCAGCTATTGAGTATCGACAACTTTGGACCATTGCCTAGAGCACGTAGAGGCAATAGACACATTTTTGTAGCCATGGATGTATTTTCGAAAATGGTGGTGTTGTGCCCCATTCAAAAGACAAGTTCAAAACAGGTCTTGAAGCGCCTGAAAGCGAGAGTTATTCCGATTCTTGGGAAGCCGGATAACATTCTCTCGGACCACGGAAGTTGCTTTACTAGTGCAGAATTTCGTCGAGAACTGGAAACTCTAGGAATTAGGCAGATTTTATCTACCATTCGCCATCCTGAGGCAAGTCCCGTTGAAAGAGTAATGAGAGAGGTCCAGAAATACATGAAGATCTACTGTTCTGAAGCGAATTGGCGTTGGATTGAATTTTTAGAAGTAATTGAATACTGTATAAATAATACTGTACAGGAGGCGACAGGTCAGGTTCCCGTTACTCTACATCTGGATCAGAGACCAGAGAGACCGTGGAATGGTGTTATTCCATTACCAGTAGACGCACAGCCCGGTAGAGAATTGAGGATCCAACGAACCTTTGAATATCTCAAAGCACAGGCGGAGAGACGTCAGAGAAGGAATCGTGCGAAGAGGTATCATAAACCGCTTCTCGTGGGACAGAAAGTTTTAATTAAGAAACCCGCCAGTTCAGATCCAGAGGCACGGAAGTATAAAAAGTTTAATTTTTCTTACCACGGCCCGTTCGAGGTGATAAGAGACCTCCAGAACAATGCATACAGGTTAAGGCATCTAGAGAATGGAAACGAGGTCGTTATGAACATAGCCAACTTAAAAATTTATTACTCGCCAGAAGAATTCGATGAACCAGAAGAAGAATTAGTAACGCACACCCAACTCAACGTGGAGAGCGGAGGCAGCCAAGCAGGCAGACCTGAAAGTTGGAACGGCGAGACGGGACGAGAAGCAGACAGTTTACCCAGTGTAAGCGGAGAGCAGAAAGAATGCCAGTGTTTGCGAGAATTCTATGAAGAAATGGTCAGAGTGGCCAGAGAGGTTGAGGCTGTAAACGCGACCCTTCGCAGGGAGAATAGACAGCTCAGAAACAAGGCCGAGTGTGGAAGGGGGAACACTACTAACCCACTCGCAGCCAGACAAGGTGAAGGACCCCAGACGTAAACACAGACGGTGGTCGACAGTCAGCTGGTTACTTATATAAGCCACTTGCATTGGACTTTTATAAGTTTTGCAAGGGGAACATGAACCCGATGGGGTTATGCTGACTGGAATCGAACATGGTTCTCAGAGACTGTGATCTCAGTATAAAAGGTTCCACCAGGAAGCGAACCAGAGATCTGTACAGGGAGTTTCTTGGTAAAAACCCCTCGAAAGAAATGTATATTTAATCACTGGTGTGATTTTTGATGAAATGGCATTATTTATTAAAATAATGTAGGAAATAATGAGCAGATTATATCATTATAAGACGATTTGGTGTAAGCTATTGGAGGCTTGAAGCACAGAGGAGGGCAGAGCTGACATTTACTAATTGGCCCAGAATTGTGGGTTGGTCCCAGTGGAGCCACGTCCATCTCTGTCACCCCATTATGTCGTCTGGAGCAGGGGAGAGGCCTGAATAATGACATAGTTATTCCCCGACGGAGAATGGATTTGGAGTAGGGGCGGAGAAATCCCAGAAAAATCATTGATTACTCGTGATTGGAGTAACGAATCGAGATGAGAGTTGCATACAGGTGAATATTTTGGCAAGAAGTTAATTTTAGAGTCTTTTACCTGCGAAATTGGTGCATATTTAATGATGTGCGTAAGGACTGTAAAACGACCATTGTTCGCGGATGGATGTGAAGATGTTGCCGGGGGTTTCCCGTTAGGTAGCGTCCCACGCCATGGAGAAAGGAATTAATATTAATTAATTGAACGAGCGATTCCTTTGCACACAGATAGTTTTGGGACCTGTGAAGAGAGAGGAACACAATGATCATGGTTTGAAGACCTGAATCATGCTGTGAGAGGAGCCAAGATTACGCGGGAAGATGTTGCTCTACTTTCTGTGGAAATCCGATATAAGGGAGTAGACCCCAGGAGGAGCTCTCTGTTCTTACTCAGCTATGCTCAGTTGAAACTCAGTTGTCACGCAGTCTACATGCCGCCAAGCGCAGTTACAGCCAGTTACAGTCTTACTCAATTGTCAATTGTAGCACAATGGCAATAAGTTGCAATCAGTATGCAGAAAATATGCAGCAGTACGAGACAGCGTGTAAGCCACACACAGAAGTCTTCAAATAAGTTACGTGCAGTCTTCGAGTGAAACTTCAGTCAGCTACAGCCAGGTTGAAGCAAGTTCGTCAAGGCAAAACGCATGACGATTCTATTCATCAAGACACCGAACAAAGACTGGTATGTGTAATAGAAACAGTAAATATGCTTGTATGAATAGTAGTCGTGATACAGGCATAATCAGCAGCACGAACTATGACGTGTTCAGTTACGAAGCACCGTATAGACTAACGGTAGAACTATTGTATATAATTATTTGTGAAAGTGTTGAACTTTATTAAGCGCAGTGTGTATAGTATTAACTAATCGTATATGTGTAACTACGATAGAATGCGCGAAAGAAACTCTACTAAGTGTTTGGTATTGCCATGAGAATACCAGATGTTAACGCTCATGTTTGGGAGCCAGCGTATTGATGTAACGCAGGACGCTTACTGTAGGAATGATCGTCATAAAAACTGTTGGAGAGTTCCGAGAGCAGATAACCAGACTTTCAATCAGGAGTTGGTAACGTAAGATGCCGTCGACACCTGCAATTTCGATCTCTGCTAGGGAATTTCAGCATTGAAGTGTGTATAAAGTGACGAGTGTTCAGTGTAATGTATATGTAAAAATATCATTTAAAGTAGTGTTTGATGAAGTGTTTCACTTGTTTGGGGAGTGATAACTTCCTGAAAGGTATGCAACGTGTCGTGTTGGTGATAGAAATTATGTGTAATCAAATGTGTGTAAACAAGAGAAATATGTCGCGTTAAACCCATTATGGCGGGCGACATGGAAGAATATGATTGGTCGGAGCCACCTTAGATGCCTATAGAGATGTAAGTACCCCACAAATTATGGTTATGATTATGTAGAAGTTTGGACCGCCGCTTGTCTGTGATTCCGTAAAGGTATTGTGAATTCCTTATAGATGCCAGTAAAAATCAGTTAGGAGGCTGATCCTCCATGTTTAATCAGTAATGAGTTGATTTTGATAGAGTTGAGATGTTGATTTGCATCATTAAGTGGAGTAATTATTCCCACTATGAATTAAGAATGGCAATCAGTTATGTAAATGCAACGAACGCGATTGTTCGAGTTTAAAACGTCTAGCTATGTCGGAAATTTTGGTAATTTATATGAGAATAATAATAAATAATGATTTTGGTCATTTATGTCAATGAGATTTACAATAATAATAATAAAGGATGATTTTGGTCATTTATGTCAGTGAGAAATGATGATATAATAATAATGGTTATTAAGAGTATGAATGAACACATCAGGAAACAAATAAATGTTGTAAGCGAGAATTATTAACGCTAAGTTCAAGACTTATCAATCTAAGCAGGAAGATGTTACAGTGAGATTACATTTCAGTAACTATGGAAAGAAGTTTTATATCAGAATATTGCATATATTCAGTAATGATACCAGTAATGAAGGAGCTTTTAGTGAATTGAATTTGCAGCTTAATTGAGAAGCTTATAGAGTAAATGTTAGATTTCTCTTAATATTATAGGTCGGAGTGTCGTAGCATGGAGCATTAGGGGCCAGATAGTCTATTCTACGTATGAATTCTCCTATGTCGTGGACATTGTTGGAGATATTATTTATTCCAGAGTTTTAGTGTAGGACCCTAACTCTGAAGAAAGGATTGAAATGTGTTCCGGGCTGGAATCTTGATAAGAGTCGAGGAAACAAGGACACCTCGCAGCTCTATGATTTCCCGAGAACTTAGTGATGAGTTATTTACGCTCGTTGGTAGCGAAAACTCATGGCGACAGTGGTTTTCTGCGCCTATATTATACTTGAGACATCGGTCAACCGCCAGGCTCATGCATTGCGAACCCCGAACCTTCATGTTGAATGGACCCCTGTGAGGCCATTAATTAATCGTTATCCTCGACGTAGGAATAATTACAAAAGCTCATTCAATACCTGTTGGCATAATAGTCAATTAAGATCCTTTGGGAACATGTGTGTCGGTCAGGACACAGTATTTGTCTTGTAAATCTCCACTGCTTAGAGAGGGAAGCTTTCAAACTTTTAGAAAGGTCGAGATAATTGGTGAAACGACCCATTCCACTTTCTATTGTGTAGCGACTTCCTTAGCCGAGGGTCGGTGCTAGCCACCCGAACCGCTCAGGCAAGTTATAAAGGGAAGAGATTCTAGACCTTGTTGAAAGGACATATAATGCAAGATTGTTATGTTGAGTATTAGAGCCATGTGGTTTGTGAACACATGGATAATTATAGTTCATCCTGATGGTTCATTAATTTAGCTATCTGACGAATAGTTACATGAGATATTTGTACTGTCACTGGAGCCAAGTCATGTAGTTGGTTACTAGATGCCAATCGCCATGAGCGCGAGGTAGTCTATCGTACAATCCGACATAAGCTATAACGTAACGTTTTATCTAGGAATCACAGACAGCATGCGGTGAAACCATATAATTGGAGGATGTGTAGGGGGTAGCTTACATAATTATGGAGTTGCACGTTGATTTTGGTGCAACGTCCAAATAGGTAAATGCATGCAAAGCATTTCATTGGTGAGAAGAGAAATATTAAAACACGCACGGCACACATAATTGTTTAACATAAAGAGGTTTAAGGAATAATCCTTGTTGTAATATTAAAGAAGTCACATTGTATGACTGTTATGTTAATGTACAGTTTGTTTTGAAGTCGTAGGTGCATCAGCGCACTAGTATATCCTTGTGAAGTTCACAGAAGGGTAAAGCCTTATGGCTAGGTATGACTTTGTTGTGATTTTATATTTGTTTACTTGTGGATTGTGGAAGTAAAAATTTTGTTTGCTTTATTTTATGCTTTTTTGGGTATTGTTTTGTGTTTGAAGCCATGATTTATTTCAATGAATTAAAGTTTTAGAATAGAGTTGTGCCTTATCATTGTAGAGTTGATACCTTTTAGCCTCAAATCCAAAATATGCACTGCTAAATTGGGGTTACCGTACACGCCTGAGAGCTGATGCTAGTTGGAGGCAGATGCATATTATCCACCGAGATTACTCACATGGGTACAGTATCTCATCGTATTTCTACAATAGGTGGTTGATGACGGCTCGTACTCTATTTTCTAACCTCGCGGCATAGTCACGTGCATTTAATCGCACACAATAACCGTGACGAGAAGCTGCAGCATATCCTGAGAACGAAGGTTCAAATCCCAGAAATGAATCACAAGTGGCAGTAACTGCTCTGGAAAAATGGGCCTATGCTAATGGACTAGAAGTGAATGCCTAAAATACTGAACATATTGTTACGGCTGTGAGTTTGTGTCATCACTCGCCGCATGAGTCACAACTGCCCCAGGGCTGGGCTGTGGCCTGCCTCCTGTATTGCGTGTGCCTTATGCAACCGGGCTACTAGGACAAAGGGGTAGTCCAGAATATTCGTGACTGGACCAGCGATGGAAACCTCGAGAAGCCGTGAACCCTGGGTGGATCTAGAAGCATTTATTGAGTCACCGGCCTGCTATATAAGAGCGACCTGTCAAGCAGTGGTTGTTGTTGTGTTTTACGAGCTAGTGTGAGCGATTATTCCGAGCGACAGAAGTGTGGTGACTTGCGAAACCCCTAGTGAAGCTGATTCTCTTGACACCGAGGAAGTGATTGTGGTGCTTGTGAAACAGTGTATAGTACAGTGACAGACCTAGTGCAGCTATTTCCAGCGAGCGTACGGGAGCGGACTCATTAGCGAAGAGGATTAACTGTGGTCTGTTGACAAGTGAAAGGGAAAGTATTCTCGACGTGAGGAAACTGGAGTAAGGTAATGATTGCTGTTGAGTAGTGTATTTTTCTGGCTGCAATAAAATTAATTACTTCTTTAAGCAGTAATTGGTGTTGTGCTTTATAACCACCGTAATCCAGTTAACAAAGGTGCCACTAGGGTGTGGCACGAAACAACTGGTGTCAGAAGCTGGATTACGAACTCAAGCACAACACCTGACGGTCCTGGTTTCAAAACCCGAGCAGGTCATTTTCTCTAATTTTCCTGTGAGTGCATGCCCTTTACAAGACGAACAACTAAAATGGAGGAGAAATTGGCAGCATTGCTAGAAAAGTTAAATGGCATGGAAATCAAGTTGGAGGAGGCCAGAAGAATTTAACGAAGGAGCTAACTGCCAAATTAGAAGACGGCCAGAAGAAGATGGAAGACGGTCAAAATAAGTTAGCGGAGGACCTGAAGAAGATGGAGGACGGTCAGAAGAAGTTAGCAGAGGACCTAACTGCCAAACTAGAAGACGGCCAGAAGAAGCTAGCGGGGGTCCTGAAGAGGATAGAGGACGGCCAGAAGAAGATGGAAGACGTTCAGAATAAGTTGACACAGGACCTGAAGAAATTAGAACTGGGTCTGCGTGAGGAAGTCACGGCAGTGGAAAAGAAGTTCGACGCCTTACAAGTGGAAGTTGCCGAGCTGCGCCAACGCCCGCTGATGGGGGTGGAGGAGAAATTCAACGTCTTACAAAAGGAAGTTGCCGAGCTGCGCCAACGCCCACTGACGGGGGTGGAAGAGAAATTCAACGCTCTACGAGAGGAAGTTGCCGAGCTGCGCCAACACCCGCCCACCGTTACACCGGGAATATCAGGAACGGGACATAGCAGAGTGACGCCCCCAACCTTCGACGGAAAGGTCCCGTGGAGCACCTACTTACGTCAGTTCGAGGCGGCCTGTTCCATAAATAACTGGAACAACACAGAAAAGGCTACAGCTCTCATTGTAGCGCTAAGAGGTGACGCCCTTAACGTCCTTCAGGCCATCCCGACTGGATCCCAGGACTACGCTTCCCTGATCGCCCATATGGAGTCCCGATATGGAGATAGCCATCTTCAGCCGGCCTATCAGATGCAGCTCCGGACCCGGGTACAGAAGAACGCGGAAACCCTGCAGGAGTTCGAGATGGACATCGCACGCCTCGTAAGGCTCGCCTACCCAACAGCGCCGGCCGACTTTCTGAAGCAGATAGCGACGCAGACTTTCACCGACGGGCTACGGGACTCGGACACTCAACAGGCGCTGCGTCTCGCGCGCAATAAGACCCTGGCAGATGCGCTGAGCCACGCACTTGAGTTCGAGACGGCAAAACAGGCATCCAGAATGCACGCGCGGGTGCGTCAAGTGGACGTCGACGAACCAGTAAAAACCAACGAGACCAAGCCCCTGTCCGACGAATTAATGGAGGCGCTAAGCCGTTTCTTCGATAGTCGCGGTACCACCAGCAAAAACGTAGCCGAAGGACATCCGGAGAGGCGGCCCGGAAGAGGACTACCGACCTGCTGGACCTGCCGTAAGAGAGGCCACCTGAGCAAGGACTGCGGTGATCGCCGCCGCCAAGGGTTTCCGTCGGGACAGTCAGTCGTAGGGAAACCGCGCGGCCCAGGAAAGCAAGTATCAGCCAGCTTAGGGGGGCAAAGGTTGGCTTGTGGCAGTCGTCAAGTCCCGGCAGTCCAAGTTCGTGTGACGCAGTTACGGAGGGATAATAGCAGCCTGATGGCCGACGGAGTCGTCAACGGAGAGAGCTGGCCCATGCTAATCGACACGGGAGCATCGAGGACCATCGTCAGCTCTACCGTGATCCCGAAGTGGAGAGTTCAACCCACACAAAGGAGCCTCCAGCTAATAACCGCGACCGGAGAGACCGCCCCGGTACATGGCGAAGCATCACTGGAGTTCGTCATTGGTCGACGGGCGATAAAGCATCCAGTGTTTGTGGCCGACGTATCAAATGAAGTGATCATTGGACTGGACTTCCTGGACCAGAACAACATCATCTTGGATCTGAGTACCAACACTCTGCACTTCGGAGGTGAGGAACTTGCTTCGCAACCTGCGCACGAGTCCATCACCGCACGACGAGTAAGGCTGAGAGAAGACGTCATCGTTCCCGCCAGGACGGAGGTCAGCGCTGCCGTAATTGTCGACGGAACTGCTAAGGGAGTGGCGGCTGTCATCGAGCCAAAATATGAGGACATCCAGACAAAAGGATTGCTAGTTGCCAAGACTCTCATCAACACGACGTCTCGGCCGTACGTCCGCCTGTCCAACCTGAACGACTACGACATTACGGTTCACCGGGACACCAACCTAGGAGTCTGCGAGCCCGTTACCTGGATTGCCCGCATCACAGATACGACGGACGGACACCTGCAGACGGACAACCGAAGAAGACGCGCCCTGCCAGAAGAACTACAGAAGCTGTACAAAGGATCCCAGGACCATTTAGACGAAGAGCAATCACGCCAACTTCAGGACCTGCAACGCGAATTCCAGGATGTCTTCTCCGTGGGGAGCAAAGACTTCGGCAGGACAAGCTTGGTCCAGCACAGAATCGACGTTGGGGACAGCGCACCGATTAGGGCCCCATTCCGACGTGTCCCGCTCGCCAAGCAAGCCGAAGTCGACCGGATGGTAGAAGAGATGAAGGAGCAAGGGGTGATCGAGCCATCACATAGTCCTTGGAGTTCTCCGGTCGTGCTTGTGAAGAAGAAGGACGGTTCCACCAGGTTCTGCGTGGACTACAGGCGGGTGAACGACGTCACGAAGAAGGACAGCTACCCTCTACCCCGGATCGACGACACGCTGGACACCATATCAGGGTCAAGATGGTTCTCCACCTTGGATTTGAAGAGTGGCTACTGGCAGGTGGAGGTCCACCCTAAGGACCGCGAGAAAACGGCGTTCTCTGTGGGCAGCGGGCTCTGGCAGTTCACCGTCATGCCATTCGGGCTGTGCAACCCCCCTGCGACCTTCGAAAGGCTAATGGAGTCCATTCTGAGGGGACTACACTGGAAGACCTGCCTGGTCTACCTAGACGACGTCATCGTTCTGGGGAGAAGCTTCGAGGAGCACTACAGCAACGTGAAGGAGATCTTGTTGAAGCTACGGGCTGCCCAGCTGAAGTTGAGCCCCATGAAGTGTCAGCTCTTCCAGAAACGGGTCCAGTACCTTGGACATATCGTCTCCGAGGAAGGGGTGCGCACCGACCCAGAGAAGACCGCAGCTGTGAGGGAGTGGCCAGTTCCGAAGGACAAGTCCCAACTACGAAGCTTCCTGGGACTCTGCACTTATTACCGTCGCTTCGTGAGGGGATTCGCCGACATCGCCAAACCTTTACATCGACTGACTGAGAAGGACCAACTCTTCACGTGGACAGCAGAATGCCACAGTGCCTTCGAACAACTCAAGCACCGCGCCTATTCTGGCCTACTCCAGACCTGGAACAAGGTTCATCGTCGATACCGATGCCAGCGACTTTGGCATAGGGGAATCCTGTCGCAGGTAGTGGACGGCGAGGAGAGAGTAGTGGCCTACTTCAGCAAGGCCTTGTCAAAGCCAGAAAGGAACTACTGCGTCACCAGGAAGGAGCTGCTCGCCATCGTGAAGACCATTGAACACTTCCACAAGTACCTGTACGGGCAAGAATTTCTCATCAGGACCGACCATGTATCCCTGCAGTGGCTCCTGAACTTCAAGCAGCCCGAGGGTCAACTCGCGCGGTGGTTAGAGAGGCTTCAACAGTACAACTTTGAGATTCAGCACAGGAAAGGCCAACTGCATTCTAACGCCGACGCCCTGTCACGAAGACCGTGCCCCGAAGACTGCACCTTCTGTGCCCGAAGGGAGGAGAACACCGGGATACTGTGCCGACGGACTACTGTGGAACTTCAAGGGAATTGGAGCCGCGAATCTTTCACGCGGGCACAAGCAGAAGATGATGACCTGGGACTGATAGCCGAATGGAAGAGGGCCTTTGTCCCCAGACCCGGGTGGAACATTGTGAGTGACTGCAGCCCAAAGTTTAAGTCCTACTGGGCACAGGGACTCGCTGATTGTAAGGGGTGGCCTCATCTGCCGTACCTGGGAGAGCACCGACGGGAAGACATCTCGGGAACAAGTCGTCGTTCCAAAGGCTATGACGGAGGAAGTCCTGAAGGAAGTTCATGGAGGATCATCTGGTGAACACCTAGGGATAAAGAAGACCCAGGAGAAGCTGAGAGAGCGGTTCTACTGGATCGGATGCCGAACAGACGCGCAGAACTACTGCGCGAGGTGCCACGATTGCGCAGCCAGCAAGGGCCCTGGACGAAGACGACGGGGTCCACTGAAGACCTACAACGTGCGTGGCCCCATGGAGAGAGTGGCCATCGATGTTGCTGGGCCATTCCCGTTAAGCGAGGCAGGGAACCGCTACATATTAGTCGTCAGCGACTACTTTACCAAATGGCCGGAGGCGTATGCGCTCCCTAACCAAGAAGCCGCGACGATTGCAGAGACCCTGGTGAAGGAATTCGTCAGCCGGTACGGAGTACCCCTGGAGCTGCACTCCGACCAAGGGAGGAACTTCGAGTCGCAGGTGTTCCAGAACCTATGCCAGCTGCTGGGAATCCGGAAGACAAGGACAACGCCGCTACACCCTCAGTCCGACGGGATGGTTGAGCGATTCAATCGCACCATCGAGAACCATCTCCGAATAGTCGTCAGCGAGCACCAGAGGGATTGAGACAAGCATCTTCCACTATTTCTCCTGGCCTACCGCGCCGCCGTGCATGAAGCCACCAGGTGCACACCAGCCCGGGCCATGTTTGGGAGGGAGCTCCGTCTACATGTCGATCTTGCCTTCGGCCGACCTGGGAATGATCCGATCCCGGTAAGCCAGTATTGTCAAGAGCTGGTCGACCAACTGGAGGACGTACACGCGTACACGAGGAGGAAACTACGGATCGAGACCGACCAAATGAAGACCCGATACGACCAGCAGACGGATGCCGGCGGATTCCACGAGGACGACCGGGTCTGGCTCTTCAACCCATTACGGAAGAAAGGCCTGTCACCCAAACTGCAGAAGTCCTGGGAGGGCCCGTACCGAGTCGTGAAACGGATCAACGATGTCGTCTACAGGATCCAGCGGAGCCCGAGGACAAAGATGAAGATCGTGCACCGAGATCGCCTGTCAGCCTACGGAGGGACACAGACGGACCAATGATTGATCGGGACGATCAGCCTTTTTAGGAAGGGGGTGGTGTTACGGCTGTGAGTTTGTGTCATCACTCGCCGCATGAGTCACAACTGCCCCAGGGCTGGGCTGGGCTGTGGCCTGCCTCCTGTATTGCGTGTGCCTTATGCAACAGGGCTACTAGGACAAAGGGGTAGTCCAGAATATTCGTGACTGGACCAGCGATGGAAACCTCGAGAAGCCGTGAACCCTGGATGGATCTAGAAGCATTTATTGAGTCACCGGCCTGCTATATAAGAGCGACCTGTCAAGCAGTGGTTGTTGTTCTGTTTTACGAGCTAGTGCGAGCGATTATCTTGAGCGACAGAAGTGTGGTGACTTGCGAAACCCCTAGTGAAGCTGATTCTCTTGACACCGAGGAAGTGATTGTGGTGCTTGTGAAACAGTGTATAGTACAGTGACAGACCTAGTGCAGCTATTTCCAGCTAGCGTACGGGAGCGGACTCATTAGCGAAGAGGATTAACTGTGGTCTGTTGACAAGTGAAAGGGAAAGTATTCTCGACGTGAGGAAATTGGAGTAAGGTAATGATTGCTGTTGAGTAGTGTATTTTTCTGGCTGCAATAAAATTAATTATTTCTTTAAGCAGTAATTGGTATTGTGCTTTATACCCACCGTAATCCAGTTAACAAAGGTGCCACTAGGGTGTGACACGTAACAATATGATATTTATGAAGGGAGGACGCACTACATATCGTAAATAGCTTCGAATACCTTGGCCTTATCCTTCAGGCAACGACTGAATCTTTTCGACTACACATAAGATTCAGTGCTGCAGCAGCTACGAAAGCTATATACGATATCGAGTTCTTAAACAGGCTATCTCTCAAGTCAGCCATGGCAATATTTCATGTAAAAAATAATACCTATTATTGCCTACGGAATAGAGATTACATGGGCTAAACTAACTAAGAGTGACCTCTTGACTTTGGAAAAAGTCAAGGCAAGGTTTTTAAAGGTCACCATTGGCGTATCTCGATATACACGATCACGGCTAGTCTACGAGCTTGCTGGGGAACCTTCCCTCATAAAAGATTTGAGATTCAAGTTTGCTCTCCCTTCCACGGATAGCTGGAAGAAATTGTTGGAAAAAAGGGAAATAAAACGAAAGGTCATCTGGCTACATTTCTACTGTACTCGACTGAAGCCATGATGAACAGGACATGGCCAGATACGAACGAGGACCTTTGACACTTCGTCAACTCCATGGCCATGCATGGGTTCATCACAGAGTTTGCAAGCTCAAGTCCTATCACGAGCCTTCAGCTGATTGTGTTCGTTGGCTGTGTGATCAGCATTGTGAACGGTACCATGTTCAAACAAGATGTTCAGTAAAGAACATATAGCCTACTTTCTCCTAAATGTATGAGTATAGTTATAACTCGTTGTTATTATCAAAGAGTATAATAGAATCATTTCTTGGTTGAAGACCTTAGAAACTATTTACCTCTACCAAACGCCACAACCTAGAAAAAAACTACTACCATCATTGAAGAAAGATAGATTAGAAGTATCTCAAGAATGTTATGGATCTGGAGACATAATCGACCGGACTGGCTGCGTGGCTCAGCGGTAACGTTCTCGCTTGCTGGGCCCTAGGTTGCAGGTTCGTATCCTGGCGCAGTCAGCTGGCATTTGAGGGTGCACAAATGCGAGGGAGCCGTGTCAGTAGATTTACTGGCACGTTAAAGATCCCCTTCGGGCCAAAATTCCGGCACCCCGGCGTATCTAAAAGCAGCAGTAGTTAAAAGGGACGTAAAACAAATAACATTATTATTATTATTGTTATTATTACATAATCGACCTGCCGTGGGCAACATCCAACTTTGAGTTGAGGCATGTCTTTACACGTCTGGTTGTGCATGGCTTTCACAACCCTAATTGAATTAACAAACCTTTCCATGACCCTACAGAGACGTGTGTATACAAACTATGTGGATATTTTCGATTGCTATTTGCCTGAAATAAAGGTATTAATAACCTGAACTAGCACCAACGGCTAGAATTCAGTTACTATGTGAAATCGTTTTGTTCTTTACTTCAAATAACATTTCCAAATAACGCACAATAGGCTGTTACAAACCCTTTAAAATAAGAAGTAAAAATGTATCATAGTAGCCTATCATCTTGTCATTCTTCAAATTCGATGCGCATAGAATGCCAATGGTATAGACCTCGTGCGCCTCGCTGGTTTTTGACCGCTGGCGCCCCTAACGGATTATTGTGCAACACATAGGATGACTGACTGGCGCAATTGCCTTTGAATCTATGCAAGCAAGCAATTATATTTACAGCTCCAATGTCGTGCTCTGTTGAGGTTTGTGTTGGTTTTGAAAGGATGCAGTGGACTCAGACTTATTTCAGACCCTTCACCCTGGAGAAAGATGCAAAGCTCAATGAGAGTTGCCATGTACTCAAAGTGAGAGAAACGTCGGGAGGGGAACTTGCCGACGTATGTTTGAGAGAACCGAACATAAATCAACCACCGTATGCTTTCAAACTTCAAGTACGAATTAAAATATTATATATTTCTTATGGCACTTATGCAAACTTTTTATCAACAGGCCCAATCAGCATTAGTTTATGTCTTAAATTATCATGGGTATGCCACTAGGCTATCATGCCCGTCAAATGACTTTATAATTCGTGTTCCTTTTCAATTCGATCGCGAAAGAAATCTTCAATTCGCTGAATGCCAGTGCAAAGCCGGCCTCTCCTAATGCTGTAAGCATATTGCTGCGTTGAGTTATTATTTTAACACAGAAAGATACAATTCTAGTACTTCCTCTCTGCAGCGGTGGGAGAAACCTAGGAACGTTCCCGTAGGACATACTAAAGGTGAAAGCATAAGGCAAATGATAGACAAGAAAACAACTACGTGACCAGTTTACTGCCTACCAGAAAGGGGAAATGACGAATATTTCAGTAAAGAAGAACTATATGCCCGTCTTAAGAACATCTATTGGGCATTAACGGGAGGTTTAGAGGTGGAATGCGAAGGAGAGTCGTCTTCCATAAGCACCGTACTTAAATAAGACCACGTCGTGGATAATGCTGTAGGACTGGCTGAGAAAGCGCCTGTGACTCAGTGCTTCCTTGGATTTGACAACCAATCTCATGTACCATATCAGTACTATGAAATCACTCACAAGGGTGGTGGTAAGATAGTGCTAGTGAAAAAAGAATATGAAAATATGTTGTCTATTGAAGTGTTGAGATTTTTTTGAGACAAAGTAAAAATCAATATTTTGAAAAAATATGAAATAATGGGTTGTGTGCGCCCCAAGTGTACTGGTACATATTACCCGCCCGTCTCTAGTGATATGTGGGTTGTACGCGACACAGTTCTGCCAGGGGCTATCGTCATGTTTATTTGTTCAAAAGCACTTAATAAACAAATAAATATATCTCCATTGACTTTTTAAGAAATGCAAGATTTTTCCTGTACTATTGAGACGATTTTGAAGATTTTGGTACAAACCACAACTTCTAACTCCCTCTGTTTTAGGAGCTTGAGTTTTGTGAAAGATGGGGAAGTAAAATTAAAGGAGAACCATGTATATTCCACACATCGATGTACATTTCAAATTTAAATGTATGTAACCTGTTTATATACTCTCCCAAGGGCAGTGTGAAAGTTAAAATTTTAAGAAATGAGAAATTCCTTTCAAGTGTTATTCCAACAGTGCAGAAATTTATTTTGAACACTATCTACCATTCATTTTCACATAGAGTAACGGCATATCAGCGTGATCTTGTCCATGTCAATCTTTTCTACCATTCATATAGTATATTTGTAACAAGTTGTGAAGGTAACTATTAGTATAAATACATTATGTATAATAATCATTATTAGTACATATGATGATGATGATGCTTGTTTAAAGGGGTCTAACATCTAGGTCATTGGCCCTCAATAGTACATATAAGCATGGTGTAATACAATATAGAATTGGTTTCTCATTATATGCCGATTGCATGATTAATAAATTGAATAACGTATGTAAGGTACCGGTTCTATTTTAAGTTCTCACTGTCTGACCTTGACCGTAGGAAACTACGGTAAGGGGGTTGCTTGCATTCCATTCAGGATCTCGCTCAGCTGAGAGAAAGTATCAGGTTACTTTACGACTTGATGATAGGAGGACATAAGTTCACCAAAACTCCAATAACATGACGAATCTTATCTATATGAGGTAATAAATCCGTAGTTATTTTGTTGCTCAGTATTTTAAAAACTTTCAGTCTGTGAATACTTCTTTCAACATGGATTCTAACTGACGCTCTGTCATATGTTGTTTTAATTTCCTCAGCTGAAAATTGAGGATTATAAGCACAGAGAGGCCTCACCATTGCAGCGTTTTATCTTCAAGGCACGTCTTAATCTGCGAAAATCCTTTGTCACACACCACAAGGTCAAAAATGACGACTACAAATACGTGCATTTTAACTGGAAGCCCATGGTTTCCTGTCAACAGTCTCTCGCCTCATTGCTGTAATCCAAGCTTTCCTTCTGATTACATGCTGTTTATCATTAGGAAAACTAAAAAATCTAGTACTGGGAGGACTGTTTCTGTACGTGTAATTGCAACCAACCACACAATAGTTTCTTCGACTCTTTGTAACACTCGCTTCCATCGCGACAAACTGAACATTCCTTTCCTTCAAGCGATACCTCACAGTAGAGGGCTGCGTCATCCCCACCAGCTATAGATTTGTCACCAGAGCGCAGCACAGTAGGCGCGCACGAGGTCTATACTATCAATGGAGTCCCATGTAGACCAGTCGTGAAATCTAGGGGAGAAGTATCGAACAATATAATCCTAACAGGGCGAGTGCATTCTAGCGGCCATAAGAAGAAACTTTTCATTAAAATCTGGAAGTTAATAAGTAGTCCGGCGTGCAGTTACCTTTTTGGCTGCTAGATGTCTCGAGCAAATCTGCTGGCGAATTATGTTTTAATTAAATATATATTTTCCATCGTAATATGCACAATATAACGCTTAGTTTTAAAACGTCTGAGTCATTACAAAGCAACAAATATGTAAAATTTCAAGCAAAAAACCTAACACTGATGGAGTTTGAACCATAGGCATATGATTGATAGACCAACGCTTTACCACGGAGCCATTTGTGCCAACGAACATTGTTCAATATAAAATGACTTACATAGAACTTGTTAGCAAATAATGATTTAGACCTAACGATTTCATCAGTGGAGTATATTATTTATATATAAAGCATTTCATACAAAGTTTATTTATTTTGTATCAGTACGCTATATTGCATGCAATACTCAAATTAGTGAAATATAAGTCAGGCACAAGATATACGCTGCCATCTTGTCTTCTTACCGAGACGGCTCAGCTTTTTAAAATCACTTCTGCACTATAGTATTACAAAATAAACTTTTAATTTCGAACGTGCCTCTTCCTTTAGAACAGTTAAATCGATTCTCGGCTCGATAATCGGAACTGGTGGGTCCCATGATATGGATTACAAAGTTTGCATAATTCGCACGGCCGCCATCCTGAAATGGTACGGCGGATGACCTTGTAGTTTGGTCACAAGACGCGTCCTATATGAAGGTATGTTATTACCAAATTTGGTAGAGATCGGATAATTTGGTTAGTCGCTATTTGATTTTACGTTTTGAACGTTTGAGTGGCCGCCATTCAGTTTTGGTGAAGATGGCGGCGATATAAAACATGACACAGAGGTGCCCTTTGCTTGTTCTACCTCTGTACCAAATTTCGTTCAATTCGGTTTCACCGTGTTCGAATTGATAGGGGAGGACAGACATTCAGAGTACACACACTCACACACACACACACACACAGACACACACACACACATACACACACACAGACAGACACACAATTTTTGGCCCTGTAGTGATCTCATAAGTCTACTTTCATTTTTTGCAAAAATCGAAAGTAGGCTAAAAATGCACACAGCGACCATGCTCAATAAATAATTATTGCAGGATGTGAATATTCATTTCTTAAGGTTAACAATTTCTGTTTAATAAATTTATTAACTAAATCCCAGAAATGACACTGGCTATCCCGAGTATGAGTATGGATATTCCCCGGGTTTTCCCACTCTCCCTCCAGGAAAATACCGGTGCAGTATTGTACCTTATTTCAAATCCCGGGGCATCTACCACATCTTTGTTTCTAATACAGCAACACAAATTACCAAAGACCACCTCGTGGTGTAGCGGCTAGCATTCTTGGCTGTCACCCTGGAAGTCCGGGTTCGATTCCTGACTCTGCCAAGAAATTTAATTATGAGGGTTGCAAGGGGATGCGCTCAGCCTCGTTACGTAAAACTGAGTACGATTCCCACCTTAGCTAATGTGGAAGTTGTTGTTCCATGGCTTCCCCACTCTTACTCCATGCAAATGCTGGGATGGTTCCTAACTTAAGGCCAAGGCAACATCCTTCCCAATCCTCACCTGAATTACAAATAATTACAGCCTAGTAATACAGTCTTCACAATAACACAGGTTATCAGACAAGTTCTACAACCATCCAAGTACGCTGAGCTAAGAAAACACGATGTCTAAGCCCCTGAAACGAATGAAACAACGACTAGAATCATCACAGAAATGCTTGCCACGGTGGGTGAGTGGTTATCGCATCAGACTACCAACCCCAAGCTTGCAGGCTCGCTCCTGACCGTGGTAAGTGATTTTTGAAAGGCGACAAAATCACGATGCGCATGTCATACGTTGTTGGCATGTTATAGAACCCATTTGAATTCAGTAGGCCGTGTTCATAATGGCAAAATTAATCTCGGGATTTTCCGCCGCACAAGAAGTTCCTCATTTCCCTACTATAAGGCGCTATAGTGCCAAAGAGCTCAGATATCTAACCTCCTTGACTTTCATAGCGCTCCAAGGAGCAATTCAACATGCAAGCTGCCCTCTCGGCGTCAATTAACAAAGCTTACAGCCGGCACCCGAGGCCATACGATATTATTATTATTATCATCACAGAAATACAGGTTACCAGACAAGTTCCATGCTTACGTAAGGACACAGAGCTAAGATGTATGTCTGCATTAAAATGAATTAATTAGAACAGTTCTACGTTTCATCAACCTTCATAATATTGACATGCTGAATCAACTATTTGATCAAATTAAGACAGAATAATATCATGGTTTTATTATTAATGCATAGATGGTGGTGATGATTTTACGAGTAGTTTTAAGTGGCGTACCATCTAGCATGTTGCCAACACGTGATGGTTGCAGTATTTTCGTATTTGTCTGCTGGCATAGGATAGAGCCAAACGCGGCTCTTCCCCACCGATTATATGAAATTTAATGGAAGCTACTGAGAAATGGATCGTGCTTAGTAATGGCATTCAGGGCATAGCTAGTGCCAGTAGTTAATGTGAAAGAGATTTACTTATCAAGGCAGTGCTGGTGCAGAAACTCAATGAGAAAAGCAATGACAAAATACATCATATCTCACTTTGCTTAGTACTCATCAAGAGAAAGTGCATTTAATTTTTTATGTTTCTACCCATATACTCGTAGTATAACTAGCAGAGGTACCCGCTCTTCGAACGGTCTTCGGTATTAATAACCAGACGTTATCAATTGAGCTACTGTTGCAATGGTTGGGGGCTTGTAATTCCTTCATATGTTTATCAGAATGAAGTTAGTTTTCTTGGTATATCACAGACACTATTAATTTAAGGGCCTTAAAATGCAGTTTTTGGAGACCCTTTATAGACTCCCTAGTTTTGTATCACACATTGAGAAGCGCAACATATGCTTTGATCGTATTTCAAGGATAATTTTTATTTATCGCCTATTTTAGCTTGTATTTTGAAAGGTTTTTACCTATACCCACCCTTATATGAAAAGTACGGTGAAGAGTTTTACAAATGATTGGTGAATTGACTAATGGTTACAATACCTAATTTTACGATGCTCCAAGCACCCGAACACGAGTTATAGGCGTACATGAACATAAAGATATATCAACCACACAGTGTCAAACAAAATCATCTTTACGATGAGCCCGTTCGTCGACAAAATATGATTAGTTAAAATGTTCTCTCAAACAAAATTCGCCTAACGTGTACTTTCTGACGTGAATATATTATTGAAAACCTTACTGACGAAACGCAATATATGTTAAATAAAAACGGACCCTCACCGTTGTGGAAAGTGCCCATCCCCAGGAAGACCCCTTTAATAAATTATAAAGGTTTGTGGTGTATGAAAATTCAGGATTTGTAGCTTCCAATGGCCCAAATTCCCAAAAGCTGCAAAAAACACTATTCAATTCAGGAATTTTTGGTAATAATGTTGCTGTTTGGAGATATAATAGACCTTGTGTGCAACATATCGCACGTGTAAGTCGCGTTTAAACATTATAGGGTACTCCTTGACCCCCTTAAGCGCAATGATGAATTGTACAGTCTATGTTTATTTCCATGATAACCTTATAGCCATTTGCAAACTATCGCAGAAATGTAATAAATTGAGTGGCATTGCTTCTTACAGAAATAGATGGAAAGTTGGATGTCACCTCTTGAGATACTGTTGTCATGATTACCGGCTTGCATTACTTCATTAGTTTCTTCTTGTTCTTCTCCTTTCAGATGATCCAGCTAAGGACCTCGACGTTGAACTTTTCTACTTGGCGCGGGACTTGATGTTTGCCCAATATTCTCTGGCTATGTTTCTCCTTTCTTTCTTTTGTCCAGATGATGCCGGTTTTCTCAAAGGGTGGTCTGTCCTAAAAACTCTTCTGTTTAAATATTTTTCTGAGATGTGATCGGCTTCTAATATCACTTTCAATTCTCTTCAGTACTTGGATGTCCTTGTTAACTTCTATTAGCCATTATGTCACGCTCTTTATATTCTCCCAGTAGTTAAGAAGCCGGTTGGTTAGTCTCGTTGGGTTCATCCTTGAGAGATGTCCGTAGAAAGCCAGACGTCTCTTCCTGCCAACATCTGTGATTTTCTCAGTATATCTATATAGCTCCTGCTTTGGTGTTCTTCTGTACTCGTCACCTATTTATCAGTTTAGTAATGAAATTAGTTTTCTGGGGATATTCAGAAACGTGGTTTAGAGCCTTAAAACATAGTAGCCTCCGAGCCACCGAGGGGCTGAAAATGAATTTCGTCTCGATCTTGTACGCCATAATATAAACAAGATACGAGCCTTACAGTAGTCGCATATGATGTGTAACATCTGACATGTTATCCTACTCGTATACTACACAGCTTGGACATACTTAAAATGCTAATTTACACTCCATTTTCATACTGGTACTATGATGGATGTATAGATTGAATTGGAGGTATGCTACTGTCACATTTGTGGCGCAGCGGTCAAGCTGTTAGTCTCTCACCAAGGTAGACCGGGTTTGATTCCCGGTCAATACATGTGACATTTTCGAATTGAAATGTCATGTCCTGTGGTTCGCATTCCACGTAAAAAGGAGGTACCGTGGAGCATGATCGTGAGATTAACGGACACGCAAAACTACAAGCTTCCTTCCTTCCTTTTACATTAATAATTCATAATAACAAAGTGACACACAACGTCGACAGAACTCTCAAATACTGTGAGCACATTCCTCAGTAACTATAACATTCATTATTCTCAAGGCTCTCATACAGTTCGTCGTTAACAATTAAAACATGGCTTTCTACAATCATGAAATGACCTAGTCTCACATATGATGAAAATACACCTTTTATTCCACTCATATAACAACATTTTGTTATGCATTTAATATTTGACTATTCACCCACAGCTTGACAATAATGCCGCTTACTTAAATGTCATTTGTCGTCTTTGTCCTACCCCAAGTGATATTCAACCTTGAACGTGAAGCTTCATAAACTGCTCAATGACAAATGAAGTCGATGAAACATTTGCCACTGTGCTCGTCAAACCAGTGCCTGCTAAATGCACTGCCTACTGTATTGTAATAACATTCTCGCGCTACAGAGCACACACTGCCTTGTTTCCAATACACACATTTTCAATTGTACATCCAGCTGGCAATCCGTCTTCACTTCCGTCCGATCCACTTCCGTTCGATCCACTTCCGCCCGATTCACTTCCGTCCCCAATTTTCAAAATCACTCCCACAAAACTATCGAGCATCCGAGCGGAAAGATGTTACACTTCAATAATAATTTAATAATATAGGAATAGGGATATAATAGACTTCAGTACCATACCCGCCCGTATAAATCGCGTGAAAAAATTCAAGACTATCCCTTGACCCCCTTAGGCGCATTATATACGTATTGATGAATTTTACCGCATAAGTTAGTTCCGTAATAACCTTATAGCCGTTTGCGAACGTTCATAGTAATGTAATATATGGAATGGCATTGCGTCTTACAGAAATAGATGGACTCCTGAGATTGTGTTGCCATGGTTACCGGCTTGCATTCTTTCATTGGTGTTTATTAAATGAAATTATTTTTCTGGGACTATCTCAAAAACTGTTGGTTTTAGGACCTTAAAATGTGGTTTTCGAGGCCCGTAGGTCTCTCGAGTTTTGTTTCTCACATTGAGACGCTGAAAATGAGCTTTTTCTCGTCTTTCTACGCCCATTTCAGCATGCATTTTAAGGGGGTAGGCCGTCCTTTATGAGAGATATGGAGAAGAGTTACATCAATGATTACTTTCGTGTCTCTGATGGACATCTGTACCAAATTTTACGTTGATCCACTCAGCCGTTCTCGAGTGATGCGCGTACATAGTTGAACACAGATACACAGACAGAAAAACATTTTATTTTTGCGCGCAACCGTCTTAAATCAGTCTGAAACGCGTTAATAAGTCAAATATCCGTGGAAATTCAGAAAAAAACAGACAAACTTTCATTTTTAGCCTATTTTCAATTTTGAAAAAAAAATAGGCTTATGAGATCACCTTTTGTCCGTGTGTGTGTGCGTGTGTATGTGTGTGAGGTGTGTGTGTGTGTGTCCCTAATAAATTCTAAACGTCTGGAGCGATTTCAATAAAACTCGGTAAGTTCATAGCACTATTCCATACGACCCCGACCGTGGCCTTCAAATTTTGTTACGTCTCACCAATCCAAAATGGCGGCAGTGCGAAATATTCCACCAGCATTCAATATCTCCTAAACGATTCCCGATATCACCCTGTTTTTTTACGGTGATAAAGGGAACTACTAGAAGTTCACCTATGTTACTTTTGAAAAACTGGTAACTACAAAACCAACATGGCGGCCATACGAATTTGCGACTTTTAAATAGACGTTTCTCGCGATTTAACCAATCAAACGCAATAAAACGTGGTACAGTATATGCTTATACACATGGTAATGCACCGACATCTAACTTCGTTCAATTGTTTACATAACCACAAGAAGCGGATGTGCGAAATATTTCACCGGCATTCGATATCTCTGAAATTATTAGCGGTATCACCCTGAAATTTTGTACGGAGATAATGGGCACAACTGGAAGTTCATCTATAAGACTTTCAAACACCGATTAACTACAAAACAAACATGGCGGCGAAGCGAATTTGAAAATTGTAAATAGACCTTTCTCGCGATTTAATATTCCAAACGCAATTAAAACCGGTACAGGAAATGTTTATACACATTGTAATACACTGGTATCTAAGTTAGTTCAATTGTTTACATAACCTCAAGATGGCGGCTGTGCGAATTTTAAAATTATTTTTTTATTTCTTGTGGCGTAATCATGCGATCGAAGTGAAAGTTTGAATAAGGAACCTACGCAATAATTTTCCTTTAATGGTACATGACTCTATCGCCTATACATTTAACAATCGAACATGGCGACCATCTGAAATATTTAGACAGCTCTGAATATCTACGAATCTATTATAGCAATCGAACTGAATTTTTTAATGTTCATAGGGGCTATGAATATATTTTCACCTATAGGACTTTCAATAACCTGGTGATCACAAATCCAACATGGCGGCGACGCGAAGTATAAATATTCACATGGACATTTCTCGCAATTTAACCATCCTAGTGCAGTGGAACTTGGTACAGTAAACCCGTATACAAATGTTAATCCACTGGCATCTAATTTATTTCAATTGTTTCCATAACCACAAGATGGCAGCTGTGCGAAATTTTAAAATCTCTTTGTTACGTCTTGTGTCCTAACCATGCGATTGAATTTGAATGCTACACGTACACAATAATCTTCATGTAACAGTACATAACTCTAGGACCTACATATATAAAAACCAACATGGCGACCATCCGAAATATTTAGTCGGCTCTCAATATCTACGAATCTATTACAGCAATCAAACTGAAATGATGTATGTTGATAGTGGCAATTAACATAAGTAGGATATATGAAAATAGGCTGTATAGTTCTTCATGGAACTACTTGTTTCAATTTCCGTTACCTGCCTCTAAACTATTGTGAAATGGATTTACTAATTTCGAAATATTTGTAAGAGCGTGCACAACAACTCACCAATGTTTCATCGCAATCGAATGAATGGCATATGAACGCATACGGGATTTTGTTTAAACGATTCGTTCACTGACACACATTTGTTGAATCTACTCGTGCGCTACCTACTGCGAAATTGATTTACTAAGTTAGAAACCTTCCCCTAAGTGTACACAACGACTCATCAATGTTTCGTCGCAATCGATGAATGGTACGTGAACGCATACGGGACTTTATGGGGTTTTAAGCCATTTTTCAGTGTTGCCTTAGTAAACAAATGTTTGGTGCTTTTCAGTCGGTCAACATGAATGTACCCTAGGATTAATCTCATGTATTTTTTTCAGAATTAGGGTAAAACCCAACTCTTTTAGGGTACATTCGAGTTGACCGACTAAAAAGCACCAAACTTCTGTTTCTTTGTACGGGACTTTGTTGAAACGCTTCGCGCGTCGTCACTCATTTGTTGAATCTACTTGTGCGCTGCCTATTGTAATATGGATTTACAAGGCCAGAAACCTTCCTTGGAGTGTACTCTACATCTCACCTCAGTTTCGTCGCAATCGGTTGAATGGAATATGAACGCATAGGGGACATACACACAGACAAACTATCCATAACATTCATTTATATATAGAGACGAGTGGTCCATAGGAAAGAGGACCTCAGCCCGAGTTCAACGACACGTCATTTGTCAAAATCATACCATAGGTTCGAGAGTTATCGAAAATATTACATGGCTGAGGCTTAGTAGTGGGGTAAGGAGGGTTCTAGATTGCGTTAGAATTCTCCTCATCCCCCTACTGCGCTACCTATTGTAAAATGGATTTACTAAGCCTGGAACATTCCCTGGAATGTACACAACAACTACCCAAGTTTAGTCGCTATCGGACGAATGGTATATGAACGCATACGGGACTATGTTGAAACACTTTGTGCGTTGTCGCTCATTTGTTTAATCTACTTGTGCGATACCTGTTGTAAAGTGGATTTACTAAGCCAGAAACCTTCCCTGAAGTGTACACAGTATCTCATCCAAGTTTCAATGCTATCGGACGAATAGTATATGAACGCATACGGGACTTTGTTGAAAAGCTTCGCGCGTCGTTGCTCATTTGTTGAATCATCCTGCGCTACCCATTATAGAATGGATTTACTTAGCCAGAAACCTTGCCTGTAGTGTACTCTACCTCTCACCCAAGTTTCATCGCTATCGGACGAATAGTAAGTGAACGCATACAGGACTTTGTTGGAACGCTTCGTCCGTCGTCGCTCATTTGTGGAATCTACGTGTGCGATACCTATTGTAAAGTGGATTTACTAAGCCAGAAACCTTCCCTGTAGTGTACACAATATCTCACCCAAGTTTCATCGCTATCAGACCAATAGTATATGAACGCATACGGGACTTTGTTGAAACGCTTCGCACGTCGTTCCTAATTTGTTGAATCTACTTGTGCGTCACTTATTGTAAAGTGGATTTACTAAGCCAGAAACCTTCCATGAAGTGTACACAACATCTCACCCAAGTTTCATCACTATCAGACGAACGGTATATGAATGCATACGGGACATGGTTGGAACGCTTCGCATGTCGTTGCTCATTTGTTGAATCTACTCGTGCGCTACCCGCTGTAAAATGTATTTACTAAGTTAGAAAGCTTCATGTAAGTGACCACAACATCTCACCCAAGTTGCATCGCTATCGGACTAATGGTATATGAAGATATAAGGGACTTTATGAAACGCTCCATGCATCGTCGCTCATTTGTTGAATCTACTCGTGCGCTACCTATTGTAAAATGCATTTACTAAACCAGTAACCTTCCCTGGAGTGCACACAACATGTCACCCAAGTTTCATCGCTATCGGACGAATGGTATATGAACGCATACGGGACTTTGTTAAAACGCTTCGCGTGTCGTCGCTCATTTGTTGATTCTACTCTTGCACTACGTATTTTATTATGGATTTACTAAGCCAGAAACCTTCCCTGGAGTGTTGACAACATCTCACCCAAGTTTCACCACAATCGGTTGAATGGGATATGAACCCATACGGGACATTGTCGAATGCTTCGCGCGTTGTCACTCATTTGTTGAATCTAAACCTGCGCTTCGTATTGTATAATGGACTTACAATGCCAGAAACCTTTCCTGGAGTGTACATAACAATTCACCAAAGTTTTATCACCATCGGATGAGTGGTATATGACCTTATACGGGATTTTGTTGAAATGCTTCGCCAGTCGTCGCTCATTTGTTGAATCTACTCGTGTGCTACCTATTGTAAAATGGATGTACTAAGCCAAAAACCTTCCCTGGAGTGCACACAACATCTCACCCAAGTTTCATCGCTATTGGATGAATGGTATATGACCTCATACGGGACTTTGTTGAAACGCTTCGCGCGTCGTCGCTCAATTGTTGATTCTACTCGTGGTCTACCTATTGTTAAATGGATTTACTAAGCCATAAACCTTCCCTGAAGTGTACACAACATCTTACGCAAGTTTCATAGCTATCGGACGAATGGTATATGAATGCATACGGGGCTTTGTTGAAACGCTTTGCGTGTCGTGGCTCTTTTGTTGAATCTACTCGTGCGCTATCTACTGTGAAATGTATTCACTAATTTTGAAACCTTAACGTAAAAGTACACAACATCTCACCCTAGTTTCATCGCTATCGGACGAATGGTATATGAATACATACGGGACTTTGTTGAAACGCTTCGCGCATCGTCACTCATTTGTTGAATCTATTCGTGCGCTACCTATTGTAAAATGGATTTACTAAGACAGAAACCTTTCCTGGAGTGTACACAATAATTCACCAAAGTTTTATCATTATCGGACGAATGGTATATGACCGTATACGGGACTTTATTGAAATGCTTCGCGCGCCGTCACTCATTTTTTGAATCTACTCGTGTGCTACCTAGTGTAGAATGGACGTACTAAGCCACAAACCTTCCCTGGAGTGTACACAACATCCCACCTAAGTTTCATCGCGATTGGATGAATGGTATATGACCTTATACGGGACTTTTTTGAAACGCTTCGCACGTCGTCGCTTATTTGTTGATTCTACTCGTGTTCTACCTATTGTTAAATGTATTTGCTAAGCCAGAAACCTTTCCTGAAGTGTACACAACATATTACGCAAGTTTCATAGCAATCGGACGAATGGTATATGAATGCACATGGTACTTTGTTGAAACGCTTTGCGTGTCGTCGCTCATTTGTTGAATCTACTCGTGCGCTATCTACTGTGAAATGTATTCACTAATTTTGAAACATTCACGTAAGTGTACACAACATCTCACCCTAGTTTCATCGCTATCGGACGAATGGTATATGAACACATACGGGACTTTGTTGAAACGCTTCACGCATCGTCACACATTTGTTGGATCTACTCGTGCGCTACCTATTGTAAAATGGATTTACTAAGTCAGAAACCTTCCTTGGAGTGTACTCAACATCTCCCCCAAGTTTCATCGCAATCGGATGAATGGTATATGAACGCAAAGGGGACATACCCACAGACAGACCCACAGACAGACCCACAAACTATCACATAACATTGATTTTTATTAGCCTATTTTCAATTTTGAAAAAAATACGCTTATGAGATCACCTTTTGTCCGTATGTGTGTGCGTGTGTGTGTGTGGTGTGTGTGTGTGTGTGTCCCGAATTTCAATGAAACTCGGTAAGTTCATAGCACTATTCCAGATGACTCCGGCCGTGCCCTTCAAATTTTCTTACGTCTCACCAATATCACCAACATTCAATATCTCCAAAACTATTCTCGACATCACCCTGGAATTATTTACAGTAATAAAGGGAACTACTAGAAGTTCACCTATGTGACTTTTGAAAAACTGGTAACTACAAAACCAACATGGCGGCCACGCGAATTTGCGACATTTAAATAGACGTTTCTCGCGATTTAACCAACCAAACGCAATAAAACTTGGTACAGAGTATGTTTATACACATTGTAATGCACCGACATCTAACTTGGTTCAATTGTTTACATAACCACAAGATGGCGGCTGTGCGAAATATTTCACCGCCATTCAATATCTCTGAAACTATTAGCGGTATCGCCATGAAAATTTGTGCGGAGATAATGGGCACTACTGGCAGTTCATCCATAAGACTTTCAAAAACCGGTTAACTACAAAATGAACATGGCGGCCAAGCGAATTTGAAAATTTTAAATAGACCTTTCTCGCGATTTAATATTCCAACCGCAATGAAATCTGGTACAGGAAATGTTTATACACATTGCAATACACTGGTATCTAATTTATTTCAATTGTTTATATAACGTCAAGATGGCGGCTTTGCGAAATTTAAAATTAAGTTTTTATTTCCTTTGTCGTAATCATGCGAACGATGTGAAAGTTTGAATAATGAACGTACGCAATCATTTTCATTTAATGGTACATGACTCTATGGCCTATACATTTAACAATACAACATGGCGACCATCCGAAATATTTATACAGCTCTGAATATCTACGAATCTATTATAGCAATCAAACTGAATTTTTTAATGTTCATAGGGGCTATGAACTTAAGTTCACCTATAGGACTTTAAATAACCTGGTGATCAAAAATCCAACATGGTGGCGACGCGAAGTATAAATATTCACATGGACGTTTCTCGCAATTTATCCATCTGAGTGCAGTGAAACTTGGTACAGTAAATCCTTATACGAATGTTAATCCACTGGTATCTAATTTATTTCAATTGTTTCCATAACCACAAGATAGCAATTGTGCGAAATTATAAAATCTCCTTGTTACTTCTTGTGTCCTAATCATGCGATTTAAATTTGAATGCTACACGTACACAATAATATTCATGTAACAGTACATAACTATAGTACCTACATAAATAAAATCCAGCATGGCGACCATCCGAAATATTTGGTCGGTTCTGAATATCTACGAACCTATTTCAGCAATCAAACTGAAATTTTGTATGTAGATAGAGGCAATTAAATTAAGTAGGATAATATGAAAATAGGCTGTATAGTTCTTCACGGAACTACTTGTTATATATAGAGAGATTACATGGTGGAACTTATTGAGGATCCGACCAGTCTTTGGGCTGATGATTAGGTCTTCTAGCCCAATGGTAATGTAAATTTAAAGGAAAATTGTTATTATTAATACCAACTACTGCCTTACATATAGCTTACATTCTAGAACAAGTAGTTCCGTGAAGAACTATATAGCCTGTTTTCATATATCCTACTTATGTTAACTGCCTCTTTCAACACACAAAATTTCAGTTTGATTGCTGCAATAGATTCGTAGATATTGAGAACCGTCTTAATATATTGGATGGTCGCCATGTTGGATTTGTATATATGTAGGCCTTGGAGTAATGTACTATTACACAAAGATTATTTTGTAGGTGGAATATTCAAACATCAATCGCATGATTAGGACACAAGAAAAACAAGAAGTTCCGTGACGAACTAAATAGCCTACCTTTCTTGAAATTTAAGATGCATGCCAATGATTAATCTATATGGATCTATCTAGAATAATGACGAAATTAAGTTGGTAATATCGACATTTCTAATAAGTTCGAAATACTTTATACCTGGCATAATGTAGCCTAATAGAGAACTACAGTTGACAGCCCTGGTGACTGAATATATTCTTAGTTCCATCTCTTAAGGTACAGAATTCAAAATTTGGTTGACGTCCAATGGATAGCATGGACGTTACATGCAGTTAAACATTGGATCTAACAGCACGCGTAAAATCATGTTGGCAACAATGACATACATGTATTGGTCAGAAATAATCTGAAATAATATGATCTATTATTGTGTCAATTTTGAATTAAATCCATTAGTTAGTATAGAAGTTACATGCATTTTAAAATTGGACCTATCAGCAGCTTAGAATCATGTTGGTAGCATTGACGTAAATAAGTTACTCCAAATTAATATAGAATGTCAGGTACTATACGTGTGCATAGTTTAAAGCTGTCGGCTTGTATACTTTCTGATATATGGGTATTTGGATTAATAAAAATTGAGAGCATTTATTAACAGTTGGCAGCCCTGGTGCTCTTAAGAATACGCTCAGTCATATCTGTTTATGTACACATACCACATACGAAATTTGGTTGAAATCCAATTGATAGTGTAGAAGTTATATGCATTTAAAATTTGGACCTATCAGCAGGCTTATAATCATTTTGGCAACACTGCCATGTATGGCCTCCTGGAAATTAAACTACAATATTATTATCTATACGTGTGCCAATTTTGAAATAGCTCCCATTCATACCTTCCATGATATCCAACATGGAGCTCAAATTTCAATTGCGATTTTTCAGCAGTTGGTAGCACTGACATTATTTTCAAATATGGTCGTGAGATATTCAGGTATAGATCTTTACTCCTACCAAATTATGTTTCGATTGCTGCAGCCATTTAGGAGTTGATAGGGGGGGACACACACACAGCCAGACAGACAGACAGAAGGACAGACAGACAGACAGACACACATTTGCCCGATCTCATAAGTCTACTTTTTCCTCATTTTTGCAAAATGTGAAAAGTAGGCTAAAAAATAATGCATAGCCACCATCTTGTGGCTATGAAAACAATTGAAAGAAATTAGAAACCAGTGGATTAAAATTTGTATAAGCATATAGCGTATCAACTTTCACTGCGCTCGGATGGTTAAATCGCGAGAAACGTCCATATAAACATTTTTAGCCTACTTTTCACATTTTGCAAAAATGAGGAAAAAGTAGACTTATGAGATCGGGCAAATGTGTGTCTGTCTGTCTGTCTGTCCTTCTGTCTGTCTGGCTGGCTGTGTGTGTGTCCCCCCCTATCAACTCCTAAACGGCTGCAGCAATCGAAACAAAATTTGGTAGGAGTAAAGATCTATACCTGAATATCTCACGGCCATATTTGAAAATGATGTCAGTGCTACCAACTGCTAAAAAATTGCAATTGAAATTTGAGCTCCATGTTGGATATCATGGAAAGTATGAATGGGAGCTATTTCAAAATTGGCACACGTACAGATCATAATATTTCAGTTTAATTTCCAGGAGGCCAAACATGGCAGTGTTGCCAAAATGATTATAAGCCTCCTGATAGGTCACATTTTTAAATGCATATAACTTCTACACTATCAATTGGAATTCAACCAAATTTCGTATGTTGCATGTGTACATAACCAGATATGACTGAGCGTATTCTTAAGACCTACCAGGGCTGCCAACTGTTAATAAATGCTCCTAATTTATTTTATCCAAATACCAATATATCAGAAAGTATGCAAGCCGACAGCTTTAAACTATGCACACGTATAGTACCTGACATTCTATATTAATTTGGAGTAACTTATATACGTCAGTGCTACCAACATGATTCAAAGCCTGCTGACAGGTCCAACTTTAAATACATGTAACTTCCATACTATCATTCAGATTTCAACCAAATTTCGTATGTGCTATGTGTACCATAACAGATATGACTATGCGTATTCTAAGGAGCAACCAGGGCTGCCTACTGTTAATATGTGCTGTCCCTATTTCTGTTACCCTAATATCAATATATCAGAAAGTATGCAAGCCAATAGCTCTAAACTTTGCACACGTATAGTACCTGGCATTCTAGACGAATTTGGAGTAACTAATATACGTCAGTGCTGCCAACATGATTCTAAGCCTGCTGATAGGTCCAATTTTAAAATGCATGTAACTTCTATACTAACTAATGGATTTCATTCAAAATTGGCACAACAATAGATCATATTATTTCAGATTATTTCTGACCAATACATGCATGACATTGTTGCCAACATGATTTTACGCGCGCTGTTAGATCCAATGTTTAACTGCATGTAACGTCCATGCTATCCAGTGGACTTCAACCAAATTTTGTATTGTGTACCTTAAGAGACGGAACTAAGAATATATTCAGTCATCAGGGCTGCCAACTGTAGTGCTCTATTAGGATACATTATGCCAGGTATACAGTATTTCGAACTAATTGGAAATTTCGATATTAGCAACTTAATTTCGTCATTATTCTAGATAGGTTCATATTCTGTAGAATAATCATTGGCATGAAAAGTAGGCTGTATAGTTCTTCACGGAACTTCTTGTTATTTTGCGTCTCCGCCATGTTGGATTTGTTCTCATCAGGTTATTGAAAGTCCCATACGTTAACCTATGTTTATAGCCTCTATCGACATACAAAATTTCAGTTTGATTGCTCTCATAGATTAATTGATATTGAGAACCGTCTAAATATTTCAGTTGGTCGCCATGTTGGGTTTTTATATTTGTAGGCCATAGAGTTATGTACTATAAAATGATTATTGAGTAGGTTCATTATTGAAACGTTGACTATGATCGCATGATTAGGATATAAGAAATAAAAACTTATTTTTAGAATTTCGCTCACCCGCCATCTTGAGGTTATGTAAACAATTGAACTTAATTATATGTTAGTGCTTTACAATGTGCAAAAACATATTCAGTACCAAATTTCACTGCATTCGGGTGGTTAAATCACGAGAAATGTCTATTAAAATGTTTCAAATTTGCTTGGCCACCATATTCGTTTCTCAGTCAACAGTTGTTTGAAAGTCACACAGGTAAACACTTAGTATTGCCCTTATCGCCGTACAAGACTTCACGGTTATATCAGTAATAGTTTTGGAGATATAGAATTCCGGTGAAATATTTCGCACAGCCGCCATGTTGGATTGGTGAGACGTCATAAAATTTGAAGGGCACTTCAGGGTCGGCCAAAATAGTACTATGTTCTTACCAAGTTTCATTGAAATTTCTCCAGCAGTATAGATTTTATTGGGGAGTGACACACACACACACACACACACACATGGACAAAAGGTAATTTTATAAGAATATTTTTTCCATAAATGAAAATAGGCTAAAAATGGCAATAAATAGAAGGACTCAGCTACAAAGATAGGGAAAGAAATGCAATCATCCCTCCATATGTGAGGATTGAAGGACTTTGAAGAAACGTGAGCCAGGAGAGTGAAAACGAGGAGACGTTCGAAACATGTTGTACTCCTCCTCCTTTGTAATTTGTACAAATAATAATTAAAATCATTTGTAATTTATTTCAGGGCGTAAATGCGGTTTGGCGTACTGGAAAAATACCAATCAATAATTATTGTTAATCTGGTTCAGTGAAAATGGTTCCAAGGCTTTCTACATAAACCCACTTGAGTGGACACAACAATAAGACAGGTTACAAGTCAGATTCACATAACACTCCACAAAGTACACGGGACTGAAGACCTATATGTGTATGTATTATTTATTGTCAGACAGATAGACTCCTCGTGTGATAATAAAATAAATAATAGCATTTGCAATTATAAAGAAAAAACACGAACACAAATAGAAAGGCACTATTATCTACCAACAACCACAACCATACTGACAAGCGTCTTCCGTAGCGTAGTTGGTAGCATGCTGAGCTTTTATATCCATGGTCACGGCCTTTTTAAGAGCGTTGAAAATCCCTTAGTATGCTTTCCTTCGGAGGAGAAGTAGAGCTGGTGGTCCCATGCCATAGATTTATGGCATGTAAAAGAATATTCCACTAATTACACATGTGTGAAGCTAAATTATAGGTTATTTATTTATTCGAGCCAAAAGCATTACAACATACACAGAGGGATGATACACAATATTAAAAAGAAATAATACATACAACTATGTCTCGAATTAGATTGTCTTCGCCCAGAAACGGGCCACTGTCACTCCCTTTTCATGACCTTCCATTAACTCCTGTGTTGTGCAAGAGCACGGGCACAGTTTACAGGAACACAGGTGTATCATGGTCTGTCTCTCCCCACACTCACAGAGTTCTGATTCCTGTAGATATCCCCATTTGTGGAGATTAACTTTGCATCTCCCAACACCAGTCCGAAGTCTGTTGAGTGACCGCCAAGTTTCCCAGTTGTTGTTGTGGCCTGCTGGAAGCCTTTCCTTGGCCTTCATCCAATCTGGTGGTATGGTGGATTGCCATAGCTGTATCCTGGCTACTTCGGGTTTCGTAGTAGGCATCGATGTAGTTCGCAGGAAGCTTTTCCTTGATTTTAGCCGCCTTCTTGGAGGCTGGTGACCAAAAAGAGTGTGAGCATGGTCCTCTGCGGACTTTTTTCGTTCCGTTTGTGCTATGACCTCACGGCGTACCTCAGGAGGGGCTATTCCTGCCAAGGAATGTAGTTTGTGGACAGGTGTAGGTTTCAGGCAACCAGTAATTATTCTGCAGGACTCGTTGGGGGCAACATCAACCTGTTTTACATGAGCTGAGTGATACCATACAGGGCTAGCATACTCAGCAGCTGAATAACACAGAGCTAATGCAGACATACGTAGTGTTTCAGCATGGGCGCCCCAGTCGGCCCCTATCAATTTACGAAGTATGTTATTTCGTGTAGATACTTTTTGTTTAACATTCATACAATGTTTCTTGTAAGATAGGGTGCGATCTAAAGTTACCCCTAGTTATTTTGGGGTAAAACAATGTTCCAGGTGAGCTCCTCTCCAGCTAATATTGAGTTTCCTTGCTGCTTCCCTGTTTCTGAGGTGGAAAGCACAAACCTGTGTCTTGGATTGATTAGGTTTGAGTTGATTTCTCTTGTAGTAATGTGAAAGGTCCTCCAGTGCATCAGAGAGAATCTGCTCCACTTCTTCAAACTTTTCACTTTGTGCTGTCAGACAGAGGTCATCTGCATAGATAAATCTCTTGGTATGCAGAGATGTAGGCTGATCATTAGTGTTCACATTAAACAGAAAAGGTGATAGAACACTGCCCTGTAGTAGACCAATTCGTTGGGTTTTCCAGCGACTGCGGGTTCCTTGAAACTCGACAAAAAAAACTTCTGTTTTGTAGAAGACAAGCAACAATTTCTGTTAGTCCAAAATCTTTGGTAATCTGGTACAGTTTACCAAGCAGGATTTGATGTTGAATAGTATCGTAGGCAGCCGTTAGATCCACCAAAACTGCACCAGTTATCTTCCTGTTCTCCAAACCATCTTCGATGTGCTGTGTTAGGCACAATATCTGTGAAGTACAGCTCTTTCCTGGTCTGAAGCCTGCTTGTTCTGGGATCAGAAGTGGATCAAGTTTTGGAGATAGTCTGTTAAGGAGCATTCTCTCAAACACTATGTATAAATGGCATAACATGGAGACTGGTCTGTAGTTCTTAGGATCGGATGGATCTTTGCCAGGCTTCAGGATGGCTATGATTTTTGCTTTCCGCCATATTTTTGGAATTTGTTTGCGGCAAATGATGTTGTTGAAAAGTTGTATAAGCCACTCCTTTGTGTTTTTACCAAAATTTTTTATTTGCTCTATGCGGATGTCATCAAGACCAGCAGCTTTACCATTCTTGCACATTTGTATGGCCATCTCCAGTTCTTTTAAGCTGAAGACACACGAAAAGTCACTTGTTTCATTGTCGTAGTCTCTTTGGATTTTGGTTTTCTTCATGTGCTCCTCGACTTTGCCGTTCAACACTAGCTGATGGGCTCTTTGGTTGGGAGATATGTTAGAATGCAATTTTCTATTGGATGGTTCATTGTTTAATCTCTTCATTAGACTCCAAGCTTTTTGACTGTTTTGTGACATGTTGATGTTAGATACTGTGTGAGCCCATTTGTTCCGTTTTCTTCCTGCCAGAGCAGTATTGAGTTGACGACCTAGGTGAATTGTTTCGTTTCTAAATGGATTCATATTGAAGGAACAAATGTACTCTGAGTATAAGTCTTTTATCTCTGGGGTAAGACCTGCAATGTATACTGTTCTGCAACCCCGTGGAATGCACTGACAGGAGCATTTCTGGACAGTAGCCACAAACTGTTCATAATTCTCTGGAGATGCATCCAGCTCAAGAACAGATTCATCAAGTAATGCCGTAAATTTGTTCCACTTAGCTTTCTGGAAGTTATATCTTCTTCGAAATGGCAAGCACTGAGGGCGAACTGCAGCGAAAACTTGGCACACAATAGGTCTATGTTGTGTATTTGGGATTGGGTTTGGTACGGTCTTTACGCACTGCCCAGCAATTGTTTCGCTTGAAAAAATTAAATCGGGGTTGTAGCCACGTTTCCATCTTTCACTGTTGAATGACGGAGGCAACTTCGGCTCGTGTACAAGGCACAGCTCATTTGATTCAGCCCAATTTATTACAGCTTCACCATTTTCGTCATCATGAAGGTATCCCCATAAATTACTATGACTATTAAAATCTCCAATTTCAAAGTGAGTGTCTTTGTTGTCCATATTTTTAGTCTTCTTAAAGGGGAACGGAGAATTGGGTGGTTTATATATTATAGGTTAGATTAGACAAACGCTCTTAGGTTCCAATGTTCGTCGCCAGGAGCCGACTGCGGTGGCATCTAGTAACAAGGTTCAGTACCAGTTGTCGTTGACGGTGGCATTTGGTAGCTAAGGTTGGAACTACTTGAAAATTGAATGTCTGCAGTCTTTGAATTAAAACCGATAGCACACACTTATACAGCCATCACAGTTAACACCGGTTATCAGACAGATTCTACACACACCCAAAGTACACGGGGCTACATGACCGCGTTGACGCAGCCCTTCTTAGGAACCAACCAAGCACTGAAACATTCTGGGGCTGGCTGTGTTGATCAGCAGTAACGTTCTCGCCTGCTGTTTACAAGGTCGCAGGATCCAAGCCTTGCGCAATTAGTTGGCATTTGAGGGTGTGCAAATGTGGGTGATCTGTTTCAGTAGATTTACTGGCATTTTAAAGATCCCCTTCGGGGAAAAATTCATCCACCCCGGCGTCTCTAAGAGTCGCAGTTGTTAAAAGGGACGTAAAACAAATAGCATAATGATTATTATTATCAAGCATTCTGGAAGAGCATTTTACCTCTAGCTTTCATTCATTCAAACAATGTACAAGAAACATTGCAACTCGCATCAAAGAGTATCAAAGGAACATCCGTCTAAGCCAACCTGACAAATCAGCTATATCTGAACATGCCCTGTCTTCAGGGCACGATGTATGTATCAAGGATGCTCATCCGCTTGCCCTTGTTAAGCACAACTGGTCTAGAATTATAAGGGAGGCAGTTGAAATTCGTAAAAATCCCTATAATTTTAACCGAGACACTGGATATCAGCTAAGTGACACTTGGCTATCAGTTATTAAGGATCTAGGAAGATAGTTCCTCTCAATCTCTCTGTTCTTCACCTATTTCAAATTTTACTTTTTTCCTCTATGGCTACAGAGCCTGGATTTGATCTCCTTTGTTCGTCACTGGAGGAGTTTCCATCTGTTTTTTCGCCGTTGTCTGTATGACGTTAGGTATCTTCCAGATACACTTCCCTTTTGTTTATGTTTTCTTATATCCATCTAACCCTCCCACGTCCCCCTCCTCCCCCCTTTTCTTTTGGACATCCTCATACTTCGAGGAGTCTCTATATTTTCATCCCGCCCCCTTTACCTTCTCCTTACTTACTACTCTGTCCGTGGTTCTACCATGGTCCATACAGTAATTTCTGGCAGCTGCTCTCTGGTGACGAACAGAGGAATTTATCTATATTTTTTGTAACTTTTGTAATCTCATTGATATACTTTCTTTGGCCACATTGTTTGATTTCCATTGAAAAAGGAGGCAAGGTTTCTCCGAAACGTATGGTTCTAATCTAAATACACACGGCATTAGCCCAAAAACATGAATTATTTATTTAAATTATTAATTACAGAAAATCAAAAACTTAACGGAAAAAATGCAAAAACTTAAATGAAAAGACAGGATGTGAAAGTGTGGCTTCGGTGGTGGTGTTGGCAGCATGCTGAGCTTCTATGCCCAAGATCGTGGATTCAAACCCGGCCGAGATCATCGGATCTTTTAACAGGGTTAGAAATTCCTCATTATGCCTTCTTTCGGAGCGGAGGAACAGTAAAGCCGGCGGGCCCATGTCATAGATTTATGGCACGTTAAGGAATTACCTTTTGTCCATGTGTGTGTGTGTGTGTGTGTGTGTGTGCGTCCGTGTGTGTCACCCCCTAATGAAATCTATACTACCCCTTATTATTCCCGTTTTCCAACGGGGTCGGGGATGAGATGCGATGGAAGTCTTTGTGGCGGATGATTTTTACGGCCGGATGCCCTTCCTGCCACCAACCTCATGAGACGAGTTAATGAGAGATGAAATGAATGATGGTGAATGAAACTGGGCAAGGATGTGGAAGGAAGCAGCCGTGGCCTGTCAGAAGGTACCGTCCCAGCATTTGCCTGGAGTTGAAAATGGGAAACCACGGAAAACCATTTCAAGGACAGCTGACGGTGGGGCTCGAACCCACGCGTCTACCGAGTCAGCAGAGAGCTTGGCCCCATGGCCTAACGCAGCGCTTTAGCGAGCGCAGCCACTACTGTCGGTCCTAATGAAATCTGTACTGCTGGAGCAATTTCAATGAAACTTGGTAAGAACATAGTACTATTTTGGCCGACCCTGAAGTGCCCTTCAAATTTTATTACGTCTCACCAATCGAATATGGCGGCTGTGCGAAATATTTCACCGGAATTCTATATCTCCAAAACTATAACTGATATCTCCCTGAAGTCTTGTACTAACTACAATTGTGTGAAGCTGGAATTTGTAGGTTATATTTGTTTAACGCGCTATGTTCCAAAGTTCACCACCAGGTGCAGTTGCGTTGCCCCCTAGTATCCAAGTTCGCGGCCAGATGTCGTTGGCGGTAGCATTTGGTAGCAAAAGTAGGAACTACATTAAATTGGTCGTCTGCAGTCCTTACCTTAATTACACATAACACACGCTAATACAGCCTTCACAATTAACACCAGTCATTAGACAGATTCTACACAAACCCAAAGTACACGGGGCTACATGACCGCGTTGTCGCAGACCGTAAACTGAGGAACCAACCAAGGAAGAAAAGGTTCAGAAACTGGAAGAAAAGAAAAATCAAAGCATTCGATGATCTAGAAAGCCACAAAAGATTACACTACTGCATTCATGCATTCAATCAAAAAATCAATCAACCATTCATTCATTTACACATTGAGCCAATCACAAATAGAAACGTTGCTTGCTCCCAAGAATGAATTAAGGGATTGCTGTTCTGCTCATCAGTAGGTCCAGAGACAAGATCCTGTTTTGACATTGATGTATTAGCAGAGGCAGTGTTGTCTCAAACTAACACATTTACCTTATCTACAGAACTGTTTTACTAGCCACGATGAAATAATTTTAATGCTCCATGCATAACGAATCTTGTTGCAAAATCTTGATAACATCAAGAACATGTGTAACATTATCTTTTAGCTCGCTTGTCGGGTTAAATGTTAGCACATTTTGTCAAGATAAATGAACCAGACACCTGACGTTCGTCTGATGAGTTATGAAATACAGAGATGTTGAGGAGTGTCCCGATGAATCATAAAACAATAAAACAGCGGAACACAATCGTTCAGGATTTATTTTTCCGTTTTCGCAGGTTTCCGTTTTACAAAGGGCTGAGTTTTAATAAGAAACAAGTAGTTCCTATTTTCATATATCCTACTCATGTTAATTGCCTCTATCAACATACAAAATTCCAGTTTGATTGTTAGATACATTCGTAGATATTGAGAACCGTCTAAATATTTCAGATGGTCGCCAGGTTGGATTTTATTTATGTACTATTACTTGAAGATTATTGTGTACGTGTGGTATTCAAACTTCAATCGCATGATTAGGACACAAGAAGTAAAAACGAGATTTTAAATTTTCACACAGCTGCCATCTTGTGGTTATGAAAACAATTGAAATAAATTAGATGCCAGTGGATTAACATTTGTATAAGCATTTAACGTACAAAGATTCACTGCACTCGGATGGTTAAATTGCGAGAAACGTCCATTTAAATATTTGTAATTCGCGTCACCGCCATGTTGCAATTGTGCTCACCAGGTTACTGAAAGTCCTATGGGTGAACTTATGTTCATAGCCTCTATGAACATAAAAATATCAGTTTTATTGCTGTAAAAGATTCGTAGATATTGAGAACCGTCAAAATATTTCGGATGCTCGCCATTTTGGATTGTTAATGTATACGCCACAGAGTTATGTACCATTAAGGGAAAATTATTGCGTAGCTTCATTATTCAAACTTTCACTTCGATCGCATGATTACGACACAAGAAATAAAAACTTAATTTTAAAATTTCGCACAGCCTCCATCTTGAGGTTATGTAAACAATTCAACTAAATTAGATGCCAGTCCATTACAATATGTATAATCATTCACTGTAGCATTTTCACTGCGCTCAGATGGTTAAATCACGAGAAAAGTCTATTAAAATGTTTCAACTTCGCTTTGCCGCCATGTTTGTTTTGTACTCTACAGGTGTTTGAAAGTTACATAGATAAACTTGTAGCAGTGCACTTTATCACCGTACAAAATTTCATGGTGATATCTGTAACAGTATCGGAGATATAGTATGCCAGTGAAATATTTCGCACAGCCGCCATTTTGAGCTTATGTAAAAAATTGAACTAAATTAGACGCCAGTTCATTACAATGTGTATACACATTTGCTGTACCAAGTTTAATTACGTTTGGATGGTTAAATCGAGAGAAAAGTCTATTTGAAAGTATCGATTTCGCTTGGCCGCCTTGTTGGTCTTGTAGTTACCAGGTTTTTGAAAGTCTCATAGATGAATTTCTAGTAGTGCCCTTTATCACCGTACACAATTTCTGGGTGATATCTGTAATAGTTTCGGAGATACTGAATGTTGGTGAAATATTTCGCACAGCCGCCATGTTGGATTGGTGAGATACAATCAAATTTGAAGGGCACGGTCGGGGTCGGCCAGAATGCTGCCATGATCTTACCTAGTTTCATTGAAATCGCTCCAGCCGTTTAGAAGTTATTAGGGGGGGGGACATACACACGAATCACACACACACGCACACACAGACACACGGACTAATGGTGATCTCATAAGCCTATTTTTTATTTCATAAAATGAAAATAGGCTAAAAATACATTAGAGAGAATGACTGTATTATCGCATATGATTACTATGATATAATCAGTGTATCTCCCACTTTGAATGACACAATTCTTTAGCCGGACGTTTGATTTTCTCGTGTTCTTCAATAACTTAAATTTTCTCCTCCAGTGTTTGTCTTATGTTTAGAAGGAGACCCTTTAAGTCCTCTCCTCTTTAATGTAATGACGACGGATATAACTCAGATATGTAGTTCTTCAACAAAAATGTATATCTACGCAGATGACATGGTCCTTGGATCAACAGACTTGGGAGACTTGCAAGAATCAATAGACAACCTCACAATATGGGCTAACAACAATGAATTCTCCATAAACTTGGAAAAAACAAAACTAATGGTTTCAGAAAGGGGGGTCGTCTCGCAGTAGGTGATTGTATCCATCTACAGGACAATATTCTGCAAATTACTAAAAAAATGAAAATCCACAGCCTGCTTCCAGTCTCCGACCGGGTCAGGAATGGAATGAATGAAGCCCCCATCTAGCAGCGAGGATATGAACTGTGCCGGCTGCCGAGGCCTGACGCACTCCTCTGGGGAAATGATTAAATGAATGACAGATGAAATGAAATGATAGTGGAGAGTGTTGCTGGAATGAAATTATGACAGGGAAAACCGGAGTACCCGGAGAAAAACCTGTCTGCCTCCGTTTTGTCCAGCACAGATCTCACATGGAGTGACCGGGATTTGAACCACGGATCCAGCGGTGAGAGGCCGGCGTGCTGCCGCCTAAGCCACGGAGGCTTCCCTGCAAATTACTAATGCCTTCAAATATTTAGGAGTAACACTTCAGACAACAGCCAAATCCTTTCGGATGCATGTTGAAGCGAGAGCGGCTACTGCCATCATAGCAATACATGTACAAATCATCACGCTATTGTCACTAACGACAGCTATGAAAGTATTACCTATCCTCATATATGGGACACATATAATTTGGAATTATCTCAGCTACAGCGACCTTCAAACTATAGAAAGTGTGTAAGCAAGGTTCCTAAAAACAGCACTAGGAATTTCGAAATTTGCTCGATCTAAATTAGCACATGAGTTAGCGCACGAAACTTTTCTCGTGGAAGACCTACGCACTAAACTATTACTTGCAGCTACCCAACAAGAATCACAAGTAGAGCAAAATAGTCAACAGAAGAGAAATGATATACCGACAGAATTTTACGCAACTGACGCAATGCTGAACCGGAATTGAACTAGACCAAACGTCGCGACACACAGTGCAGTGTCGAGACTGGCGATACATGGATATCACCATAAACTTTGCATCAGGACAGACTTTCACGACCCTTCACCAGAATGCGTATGCAAATTGTGTAACAAATCGTGCTCACGATGCTATTTTGGTGAATGTTCTTTTTAACGGACCAAACAGATGGAAGTCACAGGGTGACAAGTCCGGACTGTAGGGCGGATGCTCAAGTTGCTTCCACTTGAACGTGACCAATACAGCTTGTGTGACGTTAAAGACGTGTGGGCGAGCGTTTTCATGGAGCAGAATCACTCCCTTCGTGAGAAGGCCTGGCCTTTTGTTCTTGATGGACTTGCGTATGCTACGGAGTGTCGCATAATACACGTCACTGTTAATGGTTCGTCTCAAGGGAAAACGTTTCCAATCGGACGATGAACTAAAGGACACCGTACAGGATTGGCTCCTGTCACAACCACAAGACTTCTGGGAACAGGGAATCCTGCGGCTAGTGAAGCAATGGGACACCTGTGCACAGGCCTGTGGTGATTACTTTTCAATAACGAATAAACTGTTCACACAGAATCGTTTCGTACCTTTTCATTTGAACACCCCTTATACGTTGTTCATAGAGATGTGCTTAATATTATAACACATACTATGATACTTGAAAGTTCTGTATTGTAATCTGGATTTCAGAGAATAAAACTATTTTTGTTACATAATTGGATACACTCACTTTATATCTAGCGATGTATACAAAGGCCGTGCTCACGCTAGATCTGTCTTGGCTGACAACCACAACTCCACTGCTCATATTACGTAAGAAGTGTAATTACACCGTAGCACAGGGACAAATTGACATGGACTGACCTGGTATTTCTATTCAAGTAAATGACAAGCTATTTGTCATATCATGAAGGTGAGTGAGATGAATGTTTGATAGAATGTGATTGATGGAGGGTGAAAAATATGTTTTTCTCCAATTCAACACTTAAGTTATGCTCACTTCTAAGATTCATCGTGACTTCCTGGTAATACCAAGTGTCACTACATTCACCAGAACATATCTCGCGTTGCTCTTCATTCTTAATTGGAGAAAGTTGCTTGTCCCCTAGTTTATGAAAAAACGATGAAAATATATATAATGCCCTTTTACGTAGGCCAAGTTATTTCTATTTATTATGACGTATTTGTAGCTGGTGTTTTTTTTTCATACCTCTGAAACGTTGATCAGGTACTGAGCAGACATACTAAACACATTAACATTCTTGCCTGTCACGCTTGTAGTTGGGGTTCGATTCCTGACTCCGCCAAGAAATGTAATTGTGGTGTGAAGGCTGGAACGGAGTACAATCAGCCTCGAGAGGCAGAAAGGAGAAAGGACGTGTTCAATCCCCATCTTGACCATCTTAAAAGTGGGATTCCATGGTTTCCCAGTCGTACTCCGTACCAAATTTTATTGAAATCGATTCAGCCAGTTAAAATGCATGAGCAATCACTCACGCAGGCAACACATACCTATTCACGAGCAAAAGTTGATCTTGCAAGCCCACATTTCATATGATGAAATTGGGCTAAAATGCCTAAATATAAAGAAATATAATATACTTATAATATAATCTACTAAACTGTATATGTAAAATGTAGTTCCGTGAAGAACTATATAGTATATTATGTTAATTGCCTCTATCAACATACAAAATTTCAGATTGATTGCTGTAATAGATTCGTAGATATTGAGATATTGAGTCACATAGGTGAACTTCTAGTAGTGTCCAACATCACCGAACAAAATTTCAGGGTGTTATCAGCAATAGGTTCAGAGATACGGGATGCCAGTAAAATATTTCGCACAGCCGCCATATTGAGGTTAAGTAAACAATTGAACTAAATTAGATGCCTGTGCATTACAATGTGCACAAACATATGCTGTACCAAGTTTCACTGCGATCGGTTGGTTAAATCGCGAGAAAAAGTCTATTTAAATGTTTCAACTTCGCTTGGCCATCAGTTTGTTTTCTATTTAACATGTTTTGGGAATAATATCATTTAGACTTTCACGGCCTGTGATATTATCCATAATGTTGAATTTTGGGCTTATGCCGTGTTTTATTATATAAAATTCGACGCGTTTCGAAAGAAACCATGTTTTTCTTCGTCAGGAATAATCTGAAATACGACAAATGATTGCTAAGAGAAAGCAACAAATAACCTATAAAAGGTGCCAAAAGATGGACCCATTTTAGGTCCATGTTAGGGACGACGAAAAGCAGCAGTGTATTACTTTCTCAGGGTTCTGATAATAGGTAGTCAGGATTCACTGAGATTGTAGCCGTTGTCGTGGTTGAAATTATCTGGGTGTTTACGTATCTCAACCGCCTCTCTGATGATTCTAGGACGATATTGCTTTAGACGAGCAAGAACATCCACTCCTTGGAACATGACATGATGACCAGGTGTTAAAACATGATCGGCAACAGCTGATTTATCAGGTTGAATGAGCCTGATACATCAATTATGTTCCTTAATGCGAGTGCATATTGTTCTCGAAGTCTGCCCGACGTAAACCTTACCACAAGTACAGGGAACTCTGTAGATACCCGGTTGTTGCAATTTAGGCAAACTGTCCTTAGTTGGTCACAGGAGTTGCCTAATCTTAACAAAAGTTCCAAATACAGTCCGTATGTTGTACCGACGTAGGATTTTAGCAATACGATCCGTCGTGTTATGTATGTACAGTAGGTAAGCAGTCCCTCTTACATCTTTTTTATCAACTGACGACCTATTATTATTCGTTGGTTTCAGAACCGTAGAAATCAATGCTTTGCTATAACCGTTGCTCTCAAAGGTGGTTCTCAAGGTATTAATTTCTTCCTATAAAGAAGACACTTCACAAATCCTCCTAGCCCTGGTAGTTAGAGTTGTAAAGATACCATGTTTCTGGGCAGGGTGATGGCGAGAATTTGCTTGGAGATATCTATTGGTGTGTGTTGGCTTACGAAAAACGTTGTGTCCTAAAGATCCATCCTCTTTCTTGGTGTTGAGACATATAAAAAAGGTATTTTGCCGTCAGATTCTTTTCCCATGGTGAAACAAATAGAAGGGTGCTGGAGATTAAGGTGGTACAGGAAATGGCTAAGATTTTCCTCACCTTCCGTCCAAACAACGAACGTGTCATCCACATAACGCCACCGGATCTTCGGTTTGAAAGCAGCCGACGACAAAGCTTACTCTTCAAAGTTCTCCATGAAGAAATTAGCCACAACAGGAGAGAGGGGACTACCCATGGCCACACCATAAGTCTGCTCATAAAAATTCCCATTCCATAGAAAGTAGGATGAGATCAAGCAGTGATAAATGTCATGTGATGTCTTCAGTAAAAAAAGCCATTAATGAGAGACATAACAGCATCAATAGGCACTCTCGTAAACAGAGACACCACGTCGAGACTCACTAGAATATCACCCGGCTGAAGTGTTATAGCATTCAACTTTTCAACAAAGTGTGTGGAATCCTTTATATACGAAAGCGTGTTACCCAGAACAGGCTGATGTAGTCTACGTAAATATTTGGAAAGGGCGTAGGAGAACCAATCGTATTAACAATAGGCCTAAGTGAAACATCTTCCTTATTTACTTTAGGAAGACCATAGAGTCTCGGAGGAATAGCATCCCCTGGAAGGAGAGTCTTCGCTGCATCCGCTGGAATAGAAGATTGCTTGATCAATTTGATGGTGACATTTGAGTTGTGAGTAGTAGGATCACGACTATTAATCCTATATACAGGATCTGATAACCAAGACGAGATCTTGGAATCATAATCAAACTTATTCAACACCACAGTCGCTTTTCCCTTGTCAGCGGGGAGAACGATAATATCAGAATTGTCCCTTAGATCTTTAAGCGCCCGGCTTTCTCCTCGTTTTAAGTTGGTGTTAGGTGGCTTAGCGGTCTTGAGAACTCTGGAACATTCTTGTCTGGCTTTCTCGGCCTCTTCAGGTGTGAGGTAATGTACCGATGATTCTACAGATGTAATAAGTTCTTCAATAGGAATTCTTCTAGGCGCTACAGAAAAATTGAGACATTTAGCAAGAACTGCCTGTTGGGTATCATTTAGGGGCATGCGGGACAAATTTACGACAACCTTGTTAGCATCAAGTCTAATGGCATGAGATTTCTGCAACTGACATAACCTTTCATATTTGGAATATGTCTTCCCCTCATCTGATCTAGAACGCTGTTAGCTTGCACTGAAGAAATACGATCAAAGATCTTCCATAAATCCCCACTTATGAAGTTCGAGAGGCGTAGATGTAGCTATAGTAACTCCCTCGAGATAAAATCCAACCGCTTATGAGTCTGCTGTAACCTCTCTATCAATAACGCATTTCTTGGGCAACGATAGATTCTCGTTGCCTTAGATGTTGTGAAGGTATGCTTCAACATAACAAAATTTGGTAGAATATCATGATCCCGGCATCTTAGGAGAAAAGCGAGTGAAGAGATAAGACACGCCTTCTTGCATCGTAACTTACTAAATCTAGACATCAGTCGGAAAATATTCTCCCCTTAGAGGTTTCTTATAATATCATTTAGACTTTTAAGGCCCGTAATATTATCCATAATATTGAATTTTGGGCTTATGGCGTGTTTTATTATATCAAATTCGACGCGTTTAGAAATAAACCATGTCTTTCATTGTCAGGAATAATCTGAAATACGACAAATGATTGCTAAGAGAAAGCAACAAAGAACCTATAAAAGGTGCCCAAAGATGGACGCCATTATATCCCCATGTCTGGGACACGAAAAGCAGCAGTGTACTTTCTCAGGGTTCTGATAATAGGTAGTCAGGATTCACTGAGATTGTAGCCGGTGTCGCGGTTGAAATTATCTGGGTGTTTACGTATTTCAACCGCCTTCCTGATGATTCTGGGACGATATTGCTTTATACGGGCAAGAACATCCACTCCTTGGAACATGACATCATGACATGATGACCAGGTGTTAAAGCATGATCAGCAACAGCTTATTTATCAGGTTGAATGAGCCTGATACATCTATTATGTTCCTTAATGCGAGTGCATATTGTTCTCGAAGTCTGCCGGATGTAAACCTTGCCGCAAGTACAGGGAACTCTGTACATACCCGATTGTTGCAATTTAGGCAAACTGTCGTTAGTTGGTCGCAGGAGTTGCCTAATCTTAACAGAAGTTCCAAATACAGTCCTTATGTTGTACCGACGTAGGATTTTAGCAATGCGATCCGTCGTGTTATGTATGTACGGTAGGTAAGCAGTTCCTCTTACATCTTTTTTTCTCAACGGACATCCTATTATTATTCGTTGGTTTCAGAACCGTAGAAATCAATGCTTTGCTATAACCGTTGCTCTAATAGGTGGTTCTCAAAGTATTAATTTCTTCTTGTAAAGAAGACACTTCACAAATCCTCCTAGCCCTGGTAGTTAGAGTTGTAAAGATACCATGTTTCTGGGCGGGGTGATGGCGAGAATTTGCTTGGAGATATCTATTGGTGTGTGTTGGCTTACGAAAAACGCTGTGTCCTAAAGATCCATCCTCTTTCCTGGTGACGAGACATATAAAAAAGGTATTTTGCCGTCAGATTCTTTTCCCATGGTGAAACAAATAGAAGGGTGCTGGAGATTAAGGTGATACAGGAAATGGCTAAGATTTTCCTCACCTTCCGTCCAAGCAACGAACGTATCATCCACATAACGCCACCGGATCTTCGGTTTGAAAGCAGCCAACGACAAAGCTTTCTCTTCCAAGTTCTCCATGAAGAAATTAGCCACAACAGGAGAGTGAGGACTACCCATGGCCACACCATCAGTCTGCTCATAAATATTCCCATTCCATAGAAAGTAGGAGAAGGTCATGCAGTGATAAAAAAAAGTCTTCTGATGTCTTCAGTAAAAGAGACTTTAATGAGAGACATAACAACATCAATAGGCACTCTCGTAAACAGATACACCACGTCGAGACTCACTAAGATATCACCCGGCTTAATCGTCAGGGAGGCGGTTGAAATACGTTAACACCCAGATAATTTCAACCGCGACACCGGTTTCAATCTCAGTGAATCCTGGCTACCTATTATCAGAACCCTGAAAGAATAATACACTGCTGCTTTTCGTTGTCCCAAAAATGGGGCTATAATGGCGCTCATCTTTGGGCACCTTTTATAGGTTCTTTGTTGCTTTCTCTTAGCATTCATTTGTCGTAGCCTATTTCAGATTATTCCTGACGAAGAAAGACATGGTTTCTTTCGAAACGGGTCGAATTTGATATAATAAAACACGGCATGAGCCCAAAATTCAATATTATGGATAGGTTTTTGAAAGTCTCATGGATGATATTTCAGTTGTGCCCGCTATCACCGTACGAAATTTCAGGGCGATATCGTTAATTGTTTCGGAGATATAGGATACCGGTGAAATATTTCGCACAGCTGCCATGCTGGATTGGTGATACGTAATAAAACTTAAAGGGCACGGTCGGGGTCGACTAAATTGCCTTTACCGAGTTTCTTTGAAATCTCTCCAGCCGTTTAGATTGTATTAGGGGGGACACAAACATATACACACGTACATGCATACACACTCACACACACACACACACACACACACACACACTCGGGGCTGATGACCTCGTAGTTCCGTCCCTTAAATCCTCAATAACTAACTAACTAACTAACACACACACACACTTAGAAAGAAAGGTGATCTCTTATGCCCTTCAAATTTTATTACGTGTGTTAGTGTGCGTATTTTTCATTAAGCCTAGGATTCGGTAGGAGGCTGACGTGGTCATAAGTTAGGAACCATCCCGGTATTTGTCTGGAGTATAAGTGGGAAACTATGAAAAATCACTTACAAAATCGCTAAGAAAATAATCGAACTCAACTCTTCTCAGTTTTCCCTCATGTGGCTGAGCGTAGTTCAATCTAACACTCAGAACAGATTTAAATTTATTGTCAGAGTTGGAAATCAAACCCGGACCTTAGGGTTGACAACAAAGAATGCTAGTAACTATAGGCTTAAATAGATCTTGTCTCATGGGCAGTGTTTATGTAGTGTCTGTTATAGTGTTTCTATTCGCAATTGGGGCTTGGATTAGGATGGAGTTCACCGTGGCAATACCTGCTCTAATGTGCTGAAGTGCTGCAGCACATTTCTTTATTTGAAAATAGAACACTTCAATAATATTATCTACAATCAAATACAGCGCAGTTTTTTAATTCCTGTAAATATTAAGGTACAATCTTAATATTTTGTTTGATGGTAGTATAAACATGTGTGCCAAATTTGATCAATGTAGCTTCACTAGCTGCATAGAAATTAATTATTTTCCAATATTTATATGCAAATTATTCAAATATTCAAAATGTCAAGCGCGTCAAACTAATGTAGATAGCACAATATATTTTTATTTTTCTAGTACCTTATTCTTATACAAATACTATAGTGCATCGAATTTGAGATTGTATTGTTTACTATGAAGATATAATTTTTTCCCCAATAAAGTTTATTTTTTGTAAATTTCTTGAAATTCGAAGTTTTTTTTACAGGCAAACCAGACCTCCAATCCAAAAAGTAATGCACACGTTTGTGGATAATGTACTAAGGAACATGCATGTTAATTTACAAGAAAATTGCATTACATCTGTAACGCGTACTAGATTTTATACATCAGAAAATGTGAAACTGAGAAAACTGCATTTTTCTATAAACATGCATATATTTTAATATTTCCACTCAACTTACCCATTAGAACTCTCCTGCAGCATAACTAACACCTTCCTTCTTCTGTTTTGTAGCCTCCTTCTTCATCTTTGTGACCTTGGTCTTGTGTGATGTGTGTGTCCTCCTATTAGCTTCACAAACACAAAACATTTTTGAAAAAGTACTAGCCTAGCGTCCAATAACTTTTTTTTAAACAGAGGTAGACCATGCGTACACTTCTAAATTCAACACAAATATCAAATAAAGATAAATTGTGCATCTACTGTCATTCTATAAGCGACTAGAAACTCGCATGAAATTAGAAAATACAATATAAATGCAAAATTTCATCATGTCGACCGTTTGAGATATTTATTTATTTTCAAACATTTGAAATATTTGTAAAGCTTACGTAGTAAATAGTGTCAATATTCATCGGAAGATAGTAGCACAATGCAGAGCCAGTAGTACAGAGGGAATTTCAAATCCGTATTCAAACTACTCTGATAAAAAAAAATGCATAAATGCGTGTACAGGATAATGGACCAATAGAAAGGGGTGTTTAAATGGCAGTGCGGCCGGCATTTAAACGTCCCGCCGTGCCTCAAAAAATGGCGGAATGTGAAAAATGATACCGCTAATTGACCCGTTATGGTCAAGGGTACAATAATATGTCAAAATCGAAAATTTTAATTTTTTAATAAAATTTGCTTAAAACTCAGTCCCAGTGTCAGCCACAGAACATGAAAAATGTTAACTCCCCTCACAACGAGGCTTGCTCCACTCGGCGCCCGGCACTGGCTGTGTGGATCGCAGCTCAGCACGAATCTCTGCGTTTATTGCCAGCAAACATGAACTCTGCCTTTTGCGCAAGCGTGCCCAACATTTCCGTTGTGCTGTTGGGACAACAGCCATGACCAGAGCCAAGACTTCCAGTGATTCCTCGTTCAAACACGGAGAGGCAGCACTGGTCACATGGATTGAGAAAGCAGCAGGTTGTACACTCTCGAGCACTGGTTCTCCGCGAGTACCTCGAGAGTGATCCGCGGGAGAAAAGGTTCCAACAGCACATATAAAAAAGTAGTTTCGTGACGAACTAAAAAGCCTCCTTTTCTGGTATTGGTAATACCAGTGGCGCCCACGTCTCTTGAAATAGGTCAGGCAAGCCTCTGTCCCACTGGGACTCACCCCCATCATGAAGGACCCACCCCCTGTTTGGACCCCTCCCCTGCACTATAGTTTTTATGATTCTATTAAAAAAAACATTTTAAGTATAATTGTTTAAATTTAATTCAGAAAAACGTTGTTTTTTTAAGTTTTTTTTTTAAGTTTTTTTAATCATGTAAATCGCCACCAAACAAGTTCGTGAATTTTCAACGCAAAAAAAGGGAGAAAATATGATTTTAACCCTCAACTCCTGCGCAAAATTAATCGTGACTTGCGCATTATACGTTTCTTCTATAGAGCGTCTCTACCTTAAAAGACAGTACGCATTAAATGGAGCGCGCTGATGCCAGATCTGCAGCATATACCAAGTTCTGCAAGGCCGGACACATGATGTAACATAACTCGTATAAAGGCGTGTTTTTATGCAAAACTCGGGAAATTTCCAATATATTTGTTTGTTGTATATAACTGTACCTCATGCCTTAAAGCAAACGACGGTACAATATTTAGATATGATACACCGAAGTTCAGAGCGCGATTTTAATGCACACATTATAATCCCTATATCCCTATATCCCTATATCCCTATATCCCTATATATATTATAATTGTGAAAGTCTGTGTGTGTGTGTGTTAGTTAGTTACCTCTTGACACTAAAACGGCTGGACGGATTTGGATGAAATTTGAAATGGAGACAGCTTATACCCTGGGATAACATATAGGCATCCTTTCATCCGGAAATAAATCATTGTTCCCGTGGAACAGGCAACATAACTGAAAAGTCACCAAAAATACTCAACCGGGACAAAATATCGAAGTTGTCGCAAAAAGACCGGACAAAGCTCATTTTACGCCCCTCGATGCAAGGAATAATACTCGGTAGGTCCCTACGGGACACCGAAAACCACATTTTAAGGCCCTAAAACCAACCGTTTCAAAGATATTCGCAGAAAACTATCTTTACTCTGATAAACTGATGAAATAATGGCAAGTCCGTTTCCATGGCAACTGAACCTCACGGTATGACATCCGATTTTATATACATATCCCTGTAGGAGGCAAAGCCAATCAATTTGTTATCTTTTTCAAGATATATATGAACACAATAAGAACAGGGTAACGCGCCTGCCTCTCATCCGGAGGCCCCGGGTTCGATTCTTGGCTCCATCAGAGATTTTAGACACTGACGTGAGGACTGCAACGGAGTGCACTCAGCTTCGTGCGGACAATTGAGTAGCTGTCTGATAGCGAGGCAGCGCCCTGGTCACGAAGAACAAGACTAACGGCCGAGGGGACACGGTACACTGACCACGCGTCACCACAATATCTGCAGGCCAAATGGCTGGGAAGCGGTCGCATGATAGGCCTAGGCCCTTCATGGTCTGTAGTGCCAGGGGTAAAAAAATAGGGAAAGCGCCTTCTAATACCACCTTTAATTTGTAAACACTACAGTAGCGGCTTCTAGGGAAGCGTGATGGCGCAGTGGCTTAGCTTCTCGCCTTTCACCAGGACGGCCGGGGTTCGAATCCCGGTGACAGCGGGGTGGAATTTTCACCTGGAAAATCACGTGGCGTCAGGAAGAGCATCCGGCCTTAAATCCCCGGCCAAAACCGAAATGAGTCTGGCTGGCTACGGCGACCCCAATTAATTGGGAATAGCTGAAGAAAGTTTTACAGTAGCAGCTACTAAATAAAGGTAGCGATATAGCTACGTTCAATTTCATAAACACTGGGCTCACAAATCCCGTATAGTTAAGTAAAAATAACAGTCTGGTCGTTATTTCAGTAGCAACGAAGCTCTGTGGTGGCTATTGCCGTGTCCGTAACACTTAAGGCATCCCGCCGTCACATACCTCAATGTGCACTTACAAAATTGTGAACCAGTCTATTTTACTGAAAAGAATTTCTACGAGCGAGTATCCACTCCGGCAAAAACCACACTCACTACCCTTTCCAAAATTTACACAAGACATGATTTTTAAAGCACTCTTCTGTGTGTTGAGGTACAGAGATATACCACATGGAAAGATACAATAAAATGTTGGCAAACCTGAGTTCAAGGAACTGCTGTTCAGAATAGGCTTTCGGTGCAGGTTATGCGGCCCATGTTCGTAACATGGAATGTTTTCTTTTGACAATGCATCTACACCATGTGCGAGGGCAATGCATTTCAAAGATCTCTAAAAACACAATAAACAGGTAGTTGGAGAAAAATTTTAAGTGGGAGCGAAGATTCAAAGAGAAATAATTTCATCTTAGAGATTTGCTGATGAGATCGTCATCTTGACCGATACGCCAGAGGAATTGAATGAGTTTTTGAATGGTATGGACTCCGTCTTGAGGAAATAATTCATGATGGAAATCAATAAATGTAAAGCAAAATTATTGGAATGCAGCCAAAATAAATCAGAAACCTCTATGCACATCAAATTGGCAGGTGAAACGCTACGGGAAGTAGGAGACTTCTGTTACTTAGGAAGAAAAATAGCCAGTGATGGACGAAGCAAAGAGGTTGGCTCAGGCAAGGACATCATTTCTACAGAAAAGGAATCTGTTGACATCGAATATACATTTAGATATTAGGAAGTAATTTTTGAAAGCTTTTGTCTGGAGCGTGACACTATAAGGAAGTGAAACTTGGTCTAATGGTGCAGCAGAAAAGAGGAGAATTGAAGCGTTTGTAATGTGGTGTTACAGGAGAATGATGATGATCAGATGGGTAGATGGGGTAACAAATAAAGAGCTATTAAGACGAGTGGGAGTGGAGAGATGTTTCTGGCGACTGCTATTGAAGAGAAGATATAGGTTGGTACGACACATATTAAGACACCCAGAAATAGCAAGCTTAGTTATGGATGGGAGGGTTAAGGACAAGAACTGTAGGGTAGACCAGGGTAAAACAGATTGCCTCGGATGTAGGGTGTGGTAGCGATATAGAGATGAAACGATTAGCTCAGGAGAGGGAGTCATGGAGGGCTGCATCAGTCCAGTCAAGAAACTGAAGACTCAAACAACAACAGTTGGGAATTTTAATTACTTAGAGAGGCATGTGAGGCAAAAGGGTTGTTGGAGAATTTCAATCCCTGGGATGTAACACTGGAAGAGAGTGCATAATGTACATCAACGGCCAAGGTCAGAGATATTTTACTATAGGTAAGGAAAAATACTTTTGATTCCCCATATTCCGATAGATTTGCCATTCCAGTGTGCAAGAGTGCAGTTCCCTCTTCAAACAATATTCGCAATTTCTATTAACAAAGCGCAATCGCACACACTTAACAGCAGGTGTACAATTGCATCGTCCCCATTGACTTGATCGCGAGCGAAGCCGCGGGTACCTGCTAGTATATTATAATTGTGAAAGTCTGTGTGTGTGTTAGTTTGTTACCTCTTGACACCAAAACGGCTGGACGGATTTGGATGAAATTTGAAATGGAGACAGCTTATACCCTGGGATAACATATAGGATGCCTTTCACCCAGAAATAAATCATTGTTCCCGTGGAACGAGCAACATAACAGAAAAGTCACTAAAAATACTCAACTGGGACAAAATATCGAAGTTGTCGCATAAAGAGCGGACACAGCTCATTTTACGCCCCTCGATGCGAGAAACAATACTCGGTAGGTCCCTACGGGACACCGAAAACCACTTTTTAAGGCCCTAAAACCAATATTTTCAAAGATATTCGCAGAAAACTATCTTCGCTCTGATAAACTGAACTAATGGAAAGTCCGTTTCCATGGCAACACTACCTCAAGGTATGACATCCGATTTTATATAAATCCCTGTAGGAGGCAATGCCAATCCATTTGTTATCTTTTTCAAGATATATATAAACACAATAAGAACAGGGTAGCGCGCCGGCCTCTCAACTGGGGGCCCTGGGTTCGATTCCCGGCTCCGTCAGAGATTTTTGACACTGACGTGAGGTTTGCAACGGTGTGCATTCAGATTCGTGAGGACAATTGAGTAGCTGTCTGATAGTGAGGCAGCGCCCCGGTCACGAAGAACAACATTAACGGCCGAGGGATACGATGCACTGACCACGCGTCACCACAATATCTGAAGGCCAAATGACTGGGAAGCGGTCGCATTATAGGCCTAAGCCCTTCATGGGCTGTAGTGCCAGGGGTAAAAAAATTAGAGGAAGCGCCTTCTAATACCGCCTTTAAGTTTTAAACACTACAGTAGCGGCTACTAAATAAAGGTAGCGATCAAGCTACGTTCAATTTCATAAACACTGGGCTCACAAATCCCGTATATTTCAGTACAAATATCAGTCTGGTCGTTATGTCAGTAGCAACGAAGCTCTGTGGCGGCTATTGCCGTTTCCGTAACACTAAAGGCATCCCGCCGTCTCATAGTCGGTGGCGTAGTCGGTAGCATGCTGAACTGCTATGCCCAAGATAGCGGGTTCAAACCCGGCCGAAGTCGTCGGATTTTTTAAGAGCGTTGAAAATCCTTCAGTATGCCTTCCTTCGGAGGGGAAGTAAAGCCGGCGGTCCCATGTCATAGATTTATGGCATGTAAAAGATCCTTTCACAGACTAAACTTGTGTAAAGCAAAATTGTTAGGTTAGATTTCGTCAGAACGCTCTATCAAAGTTCCAACGTTCACCTCTACGTATCATTGATATCTTGTGGCGAAAGTTGGAACTACTTGAAATTGAACGGAACTTGTAGCTCACCCTTTAGGGTGTCCGCTGGAAGCAGCTACAGACTCAGGCGAGCCGAACATGTCTTCGGACACTCCCGGCACTAAAAACCATACGATAAATAAATAGTCAATGTGCACTTATAAAATTGTGAACTACCTTTTGCAAAATTTACACAAGACGTGATTTTGAAAGCACTCTTCTGTATGTTGAGGTACAGATATATACCACATGGAAAGATACAATAAAATGTTGGCAAATCTGATTTTAAGAAACTGCTGTTCAGAATAGGCATTGTGTTAAATCTGCAGAAGCTTTCGGTACTGGTTATGCATCCCATGTTCGTAACATAGAATGTTTTCCTTTGACAATGCATCTACACCATGTGCGAGGGCAACGCATTTCAAAGATCTCTAAAAACACAGTAATCAGGAAATTGGAGAAAATGTATAGTGGGAGAGAAGATTCAAGGAGAAATCACTTCGACTCTGAGATTTGCTGATGACATCGTCATCTTGGCCAATACGCCAGAGGATTTGAACGAGTTTTTGAATGGTATGGACTCCGTCTTGAGGAATGAATTCATGATGAAAATCAATAAATGTAAAACAAAATTATTGGAATGCAGCCGAAATAAATCAGAAACCTCTATGGACCTCAAATTGGCTGGTGAAACGCTACAGGAAGTAGGATACTTCTGTTACTTAGGAAGCAAAATATCCAGTGATGGACGAAGCAAAGAGGATATTAAAAGCAGGTTGGCTCAGGCAAGGAAAGCATTTCTACAGAAAAGGAATCTGTTGACATCGAATATACATTTAGGTATTAGGAAGTCATTTTTGAAAGCTTTTGTCTGGAACGTGACATTATAAGGAAGTCAAACTTGGACTAATGGTGCAGCAGAAAAGAGGAGAATTGAAGCGTTTGAAATGTGGTGTTACAGGAGAATGATGAAGATCAGATGGGTAGATAGGGTAACAAATGAAGAGGTATTAAGACGAGTGGGAGAGGAGAGTTGTTTCTGGCGACTGCTAATGAAGGGAAGATATAGGTTGGTAGGACACATAAATAAGACACCCAGGAATAGCAAGCTTAGTTATGGAAGGGAGGGTCGAGGAAAAGAACTGTAGGCGTAGACCAGGGTTAAACAGATTGCCTCGGATGTAGGGTGTGGTTGCTGTGTAGAGATGAAACGATTAGCTCAGGAGAGGGGGCATGGTGGGCTGCATCAAACCAGTAAAAAAACTGAAGAATCAAGCAACAACAACAACAACAACAACAATGAGGAATTTTAATTATTTAGAGAGGCATGTGAGGCAAAAGGGTTTTTGGAGAATTTCAATCCCTGGGACGTAACACTGGAAGAGACTGCATAATGTACGAGTACTTCAGCGGCCAAGGTGAAATATATTTTACTATAGGTCTATTAATAGCGACATGTTGACGTTCAAATCATCAAAAGTGTGGCAAAATTACACCCAGAATAGCTTAAGGAAAAATACTTTTAATTCCCCATATTCCGATAGATTTGCCATTCCAGTGGGCAAGAGTGCAGTTCCCTCTTCAAACTATATTCGCAATTTCTATTAACAAAGCGCAATGACACACACTTAACAGCAGCAGGTGTACATTTAGACAAAACTTTTTTTTTCCCATGGGCAACTGTATGTGGCGTGCTCGCGAGTATCCGGACAACAAAATCGTTATGTCTCAGCAGAAGATGGCAAAACAAAAAACGTAATTTTAAAATGTGTTCATATAATGTAACATTGTACCCTGCAGATTTTGACAACTCTAAAAAAATCCCACTTTTCGGCTCATATCAATATACTGTACTGTATGTATCAGAAATTTCAGAATTAGAATTGACCCATCTGTAGCCGCGATTGCTGTAATAGAATAGACCAATTAATGCATCGTCCCCATTGTCTTGATCGCGAGCGAAGCCGCGGGTACCTGCTAGTCAAATCATAAAATATACTCATGAAGGAATGGCAAGGCAGATAGTTTCCATGGCAACATAGCTCAAGTCGAGACACGGCCGACTGGATGCCATTTGCGCTCTGCACTACCGGTATAGAAAATGAGCATCTTTACTTGAAATCACGTTAGTTACTCAACTTCTCACACAGCACTGTCAACCGAGTTTAGCATAACAAAGACTTGACACTATCTTCTACTATATATTTGTCAAATACCACTCACTCACTCATTCATTCATCACGAAATCTCAGAAACCATCAAACGGATTGGAATGAAATTTTGTATGCAGCTTCCCCAAGGGCCGCAAATGCCCACGAAGAGAGGATTTTTGGATATTCTGGTTCTAAAGGGGTGTTAAGGGGGTAGACCTGCATTTCATTGAACAGCAATATCTCCCGATTGGTTTCATTGGGGGATGTGATACTCGGCACATAAACTCATCATTAAAAATAAGAAGACACGAGTCGGAGGGTTTTTCGATGTGGTGTATATTATGAGATGAAAGGGGTGAAAAGTGGGGATTGAAAGATTCCTAACGGAGCGTGTATCTCTTAAACGACATAAGCGAGGAGTTTGAAACTCAGCGGGAAAAAATCAGCATAAAAATAAGTAAATATGTGTTTGACCGTTTCATCATAAATCCAATTTAAGGGGCCCATGGGGTGGGGTGAAATTCTGGAGGGGGGGGGGGAGAAACAGGAAAGAAAGTGTCCTAGCTGATTGACTGACTCACTCACTCATCAAACTCAGGGGTAAAAACTGCTTTAAAGTAAGTAAATAGCTGTTCGACAGTTTTTTTTTTCATAAATCAAATTTAAGGGGTTCATGGGGAGGGGTGAAATTCTGAAAAAAGAAAATTGAAAGAAAATGTCCTGACTCACTCACTTACTCACACACTCATCATCGCCCAGCCAAAATGATTGAAGTTAGAAACATGACAGTTTGGGGATATGTTCATTGTATTTCAAAACAGTCTACTAAGGGAGGATTTTCGGATATTCAGGTTCTAAAGGGGTCTTAATGGGGTTAAACCTGCATTTCATTGAATAACAATATCTCCCGATTGGTTTCATTGGGGGATGTGATACACGGCATATAAACTCATCATTAAAAAGTAAGACACGTGTCTGAGGGTTTTTCGATGTGGAGTATATTATGAGGTGAAAGGGGTGAAAAGTAGGGATTGAAAGATTCCTAACGGAGCGTGTATGTCTTAAACGACATAGGCGAGGAGTTTGAAACTCAGCGGAAAAAAATCAGCATAAAAATAAGTAAATATGTGTTTGACCGTTTTTTTTATATAAATCTAATTTAAGAGGCCCATGGGGAGGGGTGAAATTCTGTGGGGGGGGGGGGGGGACAGGAAAGAAAATGTCCTAACTGATTGACTGACTGACTCACTCATCAAACTCAGGGGGAAAAACTGCTTTAAAGTAAGTAAATAGCTGTTCGACAGTTTTTTTATCAATCAAATTGAAGGGGTTCATCGAGAGGGGTGAAATTCTGAAGGGAAAAAATGAAAGAAAATGTCCTGACTCATTCACTCACTCATCATCGCCCAGCCAAAAATATTGAAGTTGGAAACATGGCATTTTGGGGATATGTTCGTTGTATGTCAAAACCGTACACTAAGGGAGGATTTTTGGATATTAAGGCTCTAAAGGGGTCTTAAGGGGGTTAAACCTGAATTTCATTGAATAACAATATCTCACGAGTCGTTTCATTTGTGGATGTGATACTCGGCATATAAACTAATCATTAAAAATACGCAGACATGTGTCTAGGGGTCTTTCGATGTGGTGTATTATTATGAGGTGAAAGGGGTGAAAAGTGGGGGTTGAAGGATTCCTAACGGAGCGTGTAGGCCTATCTCTTAAACGACATAGGCGAGAAATTTGAAACGCAGCGAAAAATCATCAGCTAAAGAGATAAGTAAATCGTTGTTCGACCGTTTTTTCATAAATTAATTTAAGGGGCCAATGGAGTGGGGTGAAATTCTGGGGGAAAAAAGGAGAGAAAGTGTCCTAACTGACTAACTCACTCACCAAACTCAGGGGAAAAAGACAGCTTTAAGAATAAGTTAATAGGTGTTCAAGCGTTTTTTCATCAATCCAATTTAAGGGGCCCATGGGGGGGGGGGTGAAATTCTGGTAAAAATAATTGAAAGAAAATGTCCTGTCTGACTCACTCACTCATCACGCCCAGCGAAAACTATTAAAGTTGGAAAGATGAAATTTTGGGAATATGTTCGCTGTATGTCGAAAACGTCAACTAAGGAATGATTTTTGTTTATTCGGGTTTTAAAGAGATGTTAAGGGGGTAAACGTGCATTTCATTGAATAACGATATATCATGAGTTGTTTCTTAGGGGATGTGATATTCGGTATATAAACTAATCATTAAAAATAATCAGACATATGTCTAAGGGTTTATCGATGTGGTGTATATTATGAGGTGATAGGGGTGAAAATTGGGGGTTGAGGGATTCTTGACGGAGCGTGTATCTCTTAAAGGACATCGGCGAGAAGTTTGAAATTCGGCGGGAAAAGAACAGCTTAAAATACAAGTAAATAGGTGTTCGACTGTTTTTTTCATAAATCCAATTTAAGGGGCCCTTGGTGAGAGGTGAAATTCTGGGGGAAAAAAAACAAGAAAGAAAGTGTCCTAACTGATTGACTCACTTACTCACTCATCAAACTAAGGGGGAAAACAGCTTTAAATAAGTAAATAGGTGTTCGACCGTTTGTTTCATAAATCCAATTTAAGGGGTTCATGGGGAGGGGTGAAATTATCAAAAATAAATGAAAGGAAATGTCCTGACTGACTCACTCACTCATCATAGCCCAGCCAAAATTATTAAAGTTAGAAACATGACATTTTGGGGATATGTTCGTTGTATGTCGAAAACGTCCACTAAGGAAAGAGTTTAGAATATTCAGGTTCTAAATAGGTGTTAAGGGGGGTAAACGTGCATTTCATTGAATAACCATATCTCACGAGTGGTTTCATTTGGGGATGTGATACTTGGCATATATACTAATCATTAAAAATAAGCTGACACATGTCTAATGGTTTTTCGATGTAGTGTATATTATGAGGTGAAAGGGATGAAAAGTGGGGGTTGAAAGATTCCTAACGGACCGTGTATCTCTTAAACGACATAAGCGAGGAGTTTGAAACTCGGAGGAAATCAATCAGCTTAAAAATAAATAAATAAATAAATAAATAAATAAATAAATAAATAAATGAATAAATAAATAAAATAAATATGTGTTCGACCGTTTTTTCATAAATCCAATTTAAGGGGCCTATGGGGAGGGGTAAAATTCTGGAAGAAAAATGTCCCCTAATGAAGGATTTTTGGATGTTCACTCTCATCGACCAACCCAAACGATTCAAGTTAGAGGAATGATATTTTGGGGATATGTTTGTTGTGTGTCGAAAATGTCTACCAAGGAGGGATTTTTGGATATTCAGGTTCTAAAGGGGTGTTAATGGGGTTAAACCTGCATTTCATTGAATAACAATATGACACGACTATGACGCGAGCGAAGCGAGGCTAAAAATGAGATGATGTGCGTCTATGTATTACTCAATCACGCAAGTACCACTGGTCCTATTTACATGAATTTTACATGGAAGTAGCTGATTTACCTTGTTAACATATAGGTTACTTTTGATTTCAATACTTTGTACTATTTAAAGATGGCGACCATTTTAGTGACTTCACTACACAATTTGGTTTAAAACTTTCATATTTCCATTTCAAATACAAAGAGAACGCTAACAAATAGCAAACTTTTGATGGTATATACGAGGTTAAAAATTACATTTTCTATCCGAAAGGTATCTCCAACCGTTAGCGAGTAAAACCTAAATTTGTGCTATAAAACACGGTCAACGCCGAGCGGTGTAGTTGGACAAAATGTTCCATCCTTAATCTCCCTCTGCGCAGCACCTCGCCTATCCCCTGTTTTAACTGTCACCTTCATATTTTAATTTATTTATGACGCGTAGCGAAGCACGGGTACTTCAGCTAGTAATTTATAATTTTCAATTATTCATGAATATGATAATATTATAACATGTTATAATATTACATTTTCTCGAATATCATAGGTTATAATAAATTATAATATGACATTTAATAATAATAATAATAATAATAATTATAATAAAATAATAATAATAATAATATATTGTGGTCCACGTAATTTACCCAATTTTGTGTGGTCAAGTGGTGGTATGCAGCCGAAATTAATTAATTATTAATTTCTTGTTTCTTGAATGAGACGTTGTTCAATTTTGTATAGGCTAGTTTTTTACTTGCGCCTATACCATTTCGATGGAATTAAGTTCACTGTGGTATGGTGGCAAGCAACGAACATATTTCTCTGCTGTGATAGGCTACATTGTCTATTACTAGGCTAGATCCTTCGGGAACATTGGGTAACAATTGCTCGGCGAACAACTTTTCATACACTTCACCTGTCAATTCGTCGTGGGTGTCTTCCGTGATCTTTTGGCACAGAAACGTTAAATCTGCACCATTAACGAACCTTTGTCCATTCCCGGGACGAACAAAGGCAAACTACGGAAACCACTTCGAGGATGGCTGAGGTAGGAATCGAACCCGCCTCTTCTCAGTTTTGTCTCATGAAGTTGAGTACACCCCGTTCCAGCCTTCAGACCAGAATTAAATTTCTTGGCAGAGCCGGGATTCAAACCCGGGCCTCCACGGTGACAGCACAGTGACAGCCAAGAATGCTAGCCACTGCGCAACGAGGCGGACAATTTATAAAGAACACAAGCTCCACTTCATTTCACAGTTTAACTTCACACCATAACCTAAGAAAAAAAAACCCTGGCACTATCCAGCCCATGACGGGCTAAGGCCGACCAAGCGACCGCTGCCCAGCCATTTGGCCTGCAGATATTGGGGTGACGCGTGATCAGCGCGTCGGGTCCCCTCGGCCGTTAATCTTGGTATTCGTGATCGGGGTGCTGTCTCACTGTCAGACAGCTACTCAATTGTCCTCACGAGGCTGAGTTCACCCCGTTCCAACCCTCACGTCAGTTTTAAAATTCCTGACGGAGCCGGGGATCGAACCCGGGGCGAGAGGCAGGCGCGCTACCCCAACACCACGAGGCCGGCACACACCATAACCTACCCTCCTTCAAACGTAGTCGGGGAGCTACCCTACGGGCCACATTAGTAAACAAACTTTCGGTGCGTCAGCGCTGGGAGGGAGGAGTACGCAAAGTGCTATAACTTATGAATGCTATCTGATATCGAGCTCTGGTTTGTTTTAAAAACTATTTCAGACGTTAATGAACATTTCTTCTCGCTTAGTCACCAACGTGAAGTCAACAGCAAAAATGGTTCTCGCTATGTAACTTTTGTGTGAGACCATCCCAGATTTTTCAAGTAACATTTAAGAAAGAAAAAAAAACATAACTTTCTTATTATGAAAATAATTACTGCCCTGAGAAATAGGTTATCTTCTACCAACATCATGCAATCTAAAAATACATTCTTGATCTGTTGCGATCATTAATTCATTATCTATGGCGTGATAAGTTTTATACCTACAAAAATATAGATTCGCGCTAAAATATCGTAATTGTGAAAATTGGGCCATGTGTTAATTATTTATGGCTTTTATTTTTACATCATCATAAAGAGCGTAACGCAAACATTTTCTTAGATTTATCACTTTCTATTATTGGGAAATGGCAACATCTCCGGCGTAGAAGAAGACGAAGCTAATTGCAGGACATAGGAGTGCGAGTGAGAGGCAAATACTACATTTAAATCCATGCTGTCTCTTTTGAGGTAGAGACGCACTATAGATAGGTGTGCGATCGACATGAAAACATACCGTAACACTTTTCAGAAGTAAACATTGAGTAGGATTTCCACATAAAAATTAAACGATGAGTTTTGAAATCGAGGTGTTTTATTCCAGGCAAAAATCAAGGTCACGCTGCAATACAGAACCTTAATGAATAAGCTTCGAATACAAAAAAATCAAGCTACAATACTAGAAATACAATCAATAAAAAAATCATAAATGAGCTTCGAAATCAAGTTGAGACAAAAATCAAGCTACACAATCAGCTGCTATAATAAAAGGCTTTTTGCAAGCAGAGAGCTCTTGGATGCGAATATGTAAATGACTCTTTCAAAATCAATATCAAATTCACTTGCAATGATAAGTAAAGCCTCCAGACGATCACCACCCATGGTGGTGCGCAAGTCTGTTTTTACGCGTTTAAGTTTGGAAAAGGAGACTTCATTCGAAACGTTCGCTACTGGGAGAGTGACAGCAATCTTCAAGATAAAATTCAAATTTGGGAAGACACGTTTAAGTTTAGCTAAGCAAAATGCTCTGAAAATCTCAAGAAGGCTGTCAACATTACGCGGTTCATCTTTTTCCTTCCTATTTTCATCTTCCCCATTCGCTTAGCTTCGTTTTCCACTTCCTCCTCTTCCTCACTCTTACACACAGAATCGTCTACATCTTCATGAAGATCTATCTCCGGTACCGTTATGATGTCGCCGTCTGTTGCATCATCAGAAGCAACTATCGGTCTCAGTTCATTCTCTAAACCGCATAGATCTTCATCCTCGCTATCTCCGTCCAAATCTGATTCCGATTGCACGGGTTCGGATGACACAGGCTCATCGTGAAGTCTCTTGGGTAGAGGGATTGATTTTAGAATACCCTCAAATCAACGGGAAAATGCTATGTATTCATTCCTCGCCTCTTCATCACCAAAGAATTTGCCATAAACTGATGTGAAACAAGCAAAGGCATCCACAGGCAAACTTTCACTATTTTCTCGAACTTGAGTTAAGCGGGCTTTAGACAACAAAGCCATGTCTTTCAGGAGTCCAAGAACAATTTTGTCATTATTGGTCTCACCCATGAAACGTTCTTTCATTTGACTCACGACAACGTCCACAGATTCTAGGAAAGTGTGAACCCTAAAGATTTCTAGAGGGTCAGCAAAAGGCTCATCGTTTGCTAACTCACCTGGCATTTTCTTCTTCTTTCTCAGACGACTAGTTTGGTGTAAAGGCACAAACTCAGTGTTATATTTCTGCATGAAATCCTCAGCTTCCAACTTGATACAATTTTTGAAAGATCGCAGTTTTGCAAGCCTTGCTAAATTTGATTCAAGCACGGTCTTAGCTGATAAAAGATCCATATATGGCTTTGTAAATTTTTTGTGAACGGATCAACAATTGTAAATATTTTTACAAAAGCTATTGCTGTGTAGACAAATTTTTATTTGGTGAAATAAGTGATCAGTCCAGTGGCTTGGGCTGCAGCTTCATAATTTCCTGGACCTTCAATACGCCTTATTTCATCGAGAGTTTCAATCACGGCATCATGAGTCAAAAGCACTGTATCTAAAGCCCTCGAATGGGACATCCAATCTAAAAAGAGTTTATTTTTCTCATAGTGTTTAGTTTGCATTTTACTGTACACTTCAACGCGTAGCTTGGAGCTAGTTATAAAAGCAAACAATTTTTCTAAATTTCCAAAAAGGTCTACGGCATCCAACGAAAATCCTACAGGCTTAATAACAACCAGATTTAGCCTATGTGCCCAGCAGCAGATATATACAGCCATACGATTAACTTCTCGAATCAAACCTTGTAGACCTTTGATTTCATAACGTATGTTGGCGGCGCCGTTATGCGAGATCTCCAGTTAAGTCCGCGCTGAGTGCACAAGTTTTTGAAAGTATCCATTAAGGCTTTACCTGTTGTAGATGGCGATTCTACAAGACCTATTAGCCTTTCATGAATGCGACCAGTTTTATCATCAGCGTACCTTACAATAAAATACACTTGTTCCTTTCTGGACTTGTTAAACGCACCATCGCAAGCCATGCTAAACATTTTTGCATCCTCTATTTCTTTGGAAACTTTTTTGGTGATGAACGTACAAATTGCGTCAATCCATTGGTTTTGTCGCCGCTCCCCCAGGGGCTCACATCTAGTGGGAGGTGGGTTGGCGACCACGGGGCCCCAGCTGAGTCCAGCATTGCTTCCACTTACTTGTGCCGGGCTCCTCTCCGTCTTCCTTCATGTCGACCTCACTTGGTCAACTCTTGTTCTCTTCTGACCCCGACGGGATTAGGGTATCCGAGGCCTAGGGAGTCTTTTCCTTTCCCGCCCTAATTGCTCCTTGTCTCATCTTTTCTGATACCCTCCTTCTGCGAGGGGTCAGCCTTCTTTATCTTTTCCTGTTATCTCCTGCCTTCTGCTCAAGGCCCTCAAGGAGGCAGGGTGTATGTAGCCCCACCACTTCTGGCGCACCCTGGATATTGCTACACCCTCAGGGGCTCACGGTTGGTGAGTTCGGGAGTTGGCGATCCCGAGGGATTCCTGAGCTGGGTCCGGTTTCCCCCTTTTATCCATTACCTGTGGGGTGGACCCTCTCCTCTTTCACTTTCCTACCTGCCTTTCATGGCTCTCCTTCCTTCCAAGTCCCTCAATCCGCATTCTTCGAGGGTTGAGGGCATTTCTTTTCCTCCTGTCCTTTATTTGCCTTATTCTCCTTTTGTTTTCCATTTCTTTTTCTAGTATGCAAGTTAGTAGTTCGTTTTAGTTTTAGGTTAGGTGCATTTCATTATCATCTTCACGATCACCCAAACCATTAGGGGCCGATAACCTAGATGTTAGGCCCCTTAAAACAACAATTATCATCATCATCATTTGTCGCCGCCATGATATAAACGAAAAGCACTCTTTTTGCCTCGAGCCTGCAAACTTGATAAGTAAGCTGCCATCGGTGGCGAATATTCCCCAAGAAGAGCGCAAAGATCTTTAAAATTACCTCGCAGTCTGTTTAGCCATTACTCTCGATGGCCGCGAAAAGCCAAACGACGTCTGCCTACAAATAATTTAATGTCGATCTACTGTTTCACTATTAACCCATTTCTAGCAATGTCCGCACTTCTGTAGGCCTACTGGTACAGAAGACTCGCGAAACCTTCGCGCAATAGCTGCATCGACATGAGTACTCGATATTTCGTGTGCGATGATGGTCAGAGTGCCTGATTTCCACGTGTTAAAACCACTACATGCCCAAGCCTTTTGAGGATTCTTCCCAAAAAGCATACAATCTGAACAGTACATCTTATTTTCAGTGACCGAATAAGACAACCAATCTCTGTTAATATCGGACCCGTCTTGCATTCTTCTGGAATACCATGCTGAATGGAACTTGCGCCCTTTTGAATCCTTAGGAATCTCTCCGCCGCACATTTCTTTTTCTGTTGGATGACAAGCACCTAAGTTTAGAACTTTATCGAGTATTTCGGGAGTAAAACGCTTTATTTTTTACCAGCCTAGTCTTTGTCGTCAAAAGTCAAGAGAGAACTCGATTCTTTCTCCAACAGGCAAGCTTCTTTGTCTATACCGGTATCAACATGAGTTATTTCTAGTACCGCTGTTTAATTCTCATAGAGAACACGCCCCATTTTAAGGCACCGGCCTAAGCATAAGGTACACGCCACTGGTCAAAGCAAAGTAGTGTTCTTCTCTAATTTTCTAATTTTCCTCCCTTTCCGTTTAGGAACTTGCTTACAACTTTCGTGTTTTCGTTAATTGTTCGGACGTGTACAACTTATTGTGCCCTTTCAGCAAGAAATATGCAAATCACAGTATGCCAGCATTTCTCAATTCGGGATTTTCGGGGCTGCGGTAAGTTCTCCCACTCTGTGACTTACACATTTTGGATTAAATAGAGGATACACTTGCAAAAATAACAACAAAATCAACTCCTATTTTAACACATTAAATTAATCAAAATTATGGCGCTACAAACAATAAAACAAATAAACCACTGACCAATATCTTTCTACTTGTTCAAAGTGAACAAGGAATAGCATAAGAATAAAACAAATATTAGATTAAAACACATGGTTTTCTTTAAAACCAACAATTCATGATTATTTTCACTTCCATAAAGTACCTATCTTAAAGTTCCATATAACTACGAGCTTCTTTGGCTCGATACTTTTCCATAATAATGGTGTCATACTTTTGTACACCTCAAGAACTATTTTTATCTTTTCTTATCATCAAAACAAATATATAATTACATTTAAAATTACATGTTAATTATCCACTTCAATATTTGGGCACTTCCCATGTTCTCAGTATTTACCACCTCTCTCAAGTTTTGCAAATTCACTACGGTGATCGGGAAACTACTTGTGTACTCCAGAGTTATAAAGATTACTTGACAAAGTCAAAAACTATGATTACTCCCGAAATCTAGTTATCTTCACAAAAACTCGTGGATTCCTATTTCCATACAACATTACAATAGGGATTTTATTTATTTATTTGTCTTATAAGACCATTATCACATAAGAAAATTACGATCTGAACTGGCAAGCGATAATATCAATCTACAAGGACCTCGGTTCAACGCCCGGGTCATTAACAACTTTAAACACTCACGGTGTATTTAGCACTTCTTACAAGACGGTCTTTACCCACCCTCATACTATGAGGGTCAGGCCATTATACTCGAGCGTGATTTATGACAGGGAGGGCGGCTCCCTGTCTAGCCTACGGTTGGAGCTCTCTTCAATGCTTTTAAAACAAACCTTCCTTTTATTTTCAGTTCTATGGAGAGACCTGGCATTTAACTTCTCTTTTCACTTCCAACAATATTCTTGGGCTCATAAACCACTCTCGTAACCTTGGCATTTATTAATTATGAAGGGTCCTCGTTGATTGGGAAGAGTAATACACATTTTACGACGAATAATAAGGGGCTTTAACAACAAGAGGATTCTAGGTTCGAATCTCTTAACATGCCTCGGGAACCATTTCCACATTGGAGGGCTTATACAAGACGCGATTTAAAGTCGGCCGTAGCCTACATGACATACGCTCAATAATACCATACATTTGCTCCCTTTTATATAATAACACACACATGGCCTCGTGATCTATGTCACAATTAGAGGACTTACAACATATCTCAATTCAATACAATCAACTACCCCTCATAAGTAATTTACCAAGTACATTTAAATTCTACGCATTCCTAGCGTGACTTTTTATTTAATTGCGTTCCATTGCACTATGCATTACTTTATGGCCTAATTTCTTCCAAAGAACTGATAAATTTCATAGTAACAATTGATACATATCTCAATTCTTATATTTATCTTTTCCGTTGACAATAAATCGCTCCATTTTTAAGAACATGCATTCACATCATGTCTTATACATTTCTTAAGGCTCCAACGCTCTATATTTTTATATCATTCAATTTAATCTTTATTTAGATTTCTTTACCTTGTTATTATTATTATTATTCACATCATGTCTTCATTCCTTACAAAAGCTCAAAAGCTATTTCTTTCATATAATTCAAATTTACCTTTATTTAAATATCTTTGTTATAATTATTATTATTACGCTTGCTTTTATAACATTCGTCAAATACACTGACATTTTATTCTAGGCATTTCCTCTACAGGATTTATTCTTTCACATAATATTTATCAAAACTTTATTTTTGTTCAGATCGCGTTCTTATTTAGTTATTATTTATTTAAAAACATCCCTTTTACTCAAAACTCCGGTGGAATTGTACACAAAAATTTCCCCGACACCAAAACATAATGAAAATCTTTACTCACATGTCTAAGGTCGTTTTCTGACCTTCATTCTCGTTCGATGTGTCATTTTTGCCCACCTTCTTGACTTACTCCATATTGTACAAATTCATCTCATGTACAAACATTTCTTGACACATATTCAATACATTTAACACTGACAACATTTTTAATACACTGGTGTATCCGTTTAGAACACACAATAAAACACTAAAAAATATATTACTTTTAACACACAATATTTACACTTCACAACTTTTGATCACTAGGCCGTCTTTTTAGCCTATCACACGTGACCTCTTAATCTCCCGTCTCCAAGGGTGAAATTTATTCAATGTCGGCTTCCTATCCTGCAGAATACGAAAGTCTCGAATCATCTACTTATTCCCTGGAATAACAATTCTTCGAATCCTGTTCCTGATGATCGGCTATTTCTCTAGCTTGAACGGCTCCCCTTTTAGATCTGGTTTATCGATCCTAGCGAAAGTCTGTTCTGATCGAGGTCCCCTCGATAACCTATCGGTGACCTATGGATTTTTTAGCAACTAATACTTCTCGAGTCTTAGTGCTTTAGAATAGTTCGTCTGCTTTCTTGAGACAAGGTCTATAGTTTCCGTTCTTCTTTGTTTATTCGGTTCTCGCACTTCTAATTTTCTGAAATACGTTGCGAACCTTACTCTGTTTTTCCCTGTTCGGGTTCTTTAAAATTGATAAACTGTTTATCTCGCTGTTCCGGTACTTCCGTACGTTATGATACTTTTGGTCGTTTACTGAAAGACCTATCGCCTGAATCCTAAGTTCGCCGCCTGCTTTGACTGTATTTTTATAACTTTTACGGTAAACTTTGCACTGTCGGACCTAAATCCTTTAACTAGGATTTTCCTAATTTTTCAACACGGCGATACTTTAATATTTCTTCTTTGCAACTCCTTCCGGAGGCACGCAAGTTACTGATACTGCGACGCCCGTGGCTGTCGGATATTAATTCTGCGGTGTAACACAGCGTTTCTCCCCTCAAGGAGTACTGGTAAACTGCCTTCGATGTCTGATACAGCGTGACGCCTCCCTGGGCTATCGTAAACTGCATGTACTGATACAGCGTGACGTCCCCCTCACGGGCTCTTGAATACTGCATGATTGGCTTGGTGAGGCCAGGAGTTTTATACCTTTTAGTCAAAAAAATATAAAATCCTAGTCCTTTTCGTGACCAACTTGTGAACTAATTGTCGTACAATTATAAAAATTATATCTCCAGAAAGCTCGTCTTCCAAACGTAAAAATGATCTTCCTGTGCATGGAAATCGATCGTGCATTTCCGAGATATTAATTAATTCTTCGTCCTCAACTGTGTGGGTGGTGCTGTTCATTTTTAATTCTCCCACTCCTTGGGTCCCGGTGAATTCCCGATGACGTCTGCTGCATTTGCACTTTCCTCGTGTGCAATTATTAAAGGGTTTTTCTTTACACAAAAATCTTTAATCCAAAATGATTCACCGTACTGTATTTATTTACTTATTTTTATACTCGTAAACGGGTTAAATTTAATTATTCTTGTTCTGACTCAGCAGCGAGGTTGCCGTTTTCCTGCAACGTAAGAGCAATTTCCGAGTCAAGCTTCTTCGTCTTACAGTAAAAACTTTCCACTCGTTCTATTAATATCCATGACTGGCTCCTTATAAATGTCAAGAGGCATGAGCTCATCTTATGAACACCTGGTCCTGCAGCTTGCGCAATGTTAGGCTAGAATCCTGGCTTGAAATCTCTCTCCGTTCCCTTAGAGACTGTATGATTCTTTCATTCCTTTCACAAAATACATGGATTCGACTCCCTTTGAAGCCTATGGTATATGGGTTCATCTCTCCCCTCCTTAGGTAAATAAATTTTCGAAAAATTTTGAGGAAATTTATTTTAATTATTCATAAAAATCTTATTTTTCCTTTTAACTGTCGAAGCCATCATAACGTTTATCCGTACCTTCTGATTTTTCTTCCTTAAAAATCCCACGATAATTTGATTTCTTTCATCTTTTTAAGTCATATCCGGTAGTTGTGTCGGTTGGGTACGCTCTGTCCCTACCCTTTCTTTCCCCTTTTCATTTGTCTGGACTTCAGGTTTCCAGAACCTCATTCTTCTTTACGGGTGTGGTCTATCCCTACCCGTTCCTTTATTTCTTCATTCTCCTTTCTTAAATTGAAATTTTCTTCTTCAATAAAATCTATTATTTCTTTTATTTCCCAATATAATTTCTCCAATTCGCATTCGCACTCGAATGTTTGAGCTCTGTTTCCTTTTCCTATCTCATTCTCGTTTCTATCAAAAGTGGATTCTTCATCTCTAAATTGTTCCATAACCAGGGCTTGTTCATTGGCTTCATCGAAGTCTTCGGGAGGGTAATACACTTTCAAATTTGCTGAATTCATGGTCACTTCGTGATTCGTTTCACAGTGCCGAATTCTATAGGCATTATTTTTCAAATCCCTTATTATTTGATACGGTCCGTGATACATTTTCTGGAACTTTTTGTACACGCGGTTCCCTGGATCTGAAATGGCTGGACTTTTTACTAACACCATTTCCCCTGCTAATAATGGCCGATGATATCTCTTGTGCCAATTTCTTCTTTGCCTCCGGTCGGCTTGAGCTTTTAGATGCTCAAAGGCTCTTCTAATCCGTACATCTCTTCCAGGCTGAGCGTCTGCTGGCCTAGGAATTACCAGACTCCAAGGTCTCTCTGGTTGCTCATTCCGATGTAACGTTATTGGTATCTCTCCCGTAGATTCATGGATTGTGTTGTTTATGCAAAATTCGATCATATCCAAGATATCTATCCACTTCCAATTTTCTTCGGCACAGCATATTCTACAATACTTGGCCGTCTCCCTCATCACTCTTTCTACAGGATTTGCCTCAGGATGGCGAATACTTGACAAAATCTGCCGTATCCCAAGTCTTTCTAATTCTTGTCTGAACTCTACACTGGTGAAACAACTACCGTGATCCGACAACAAATTCTCAGGTTTTTCCAGAATCGGTATCACTTTTTCTTTGAGTCGTTTTAACACCTGTTTGGTACTAGTCTTCTGTATGGGAGCAAGGACAACCATTTTAGTGAAGACATCCATAGCCACCATTATGTGTCGATTTCCTCTTCTTGCCTTTGGCAAAGGTCCGAAGTTATCAATAGATTTGATTTGACCTTGCCTTTCGGGCAACAATGGTATAGGCTTTTGTCTCATCAGAAATGCATTTGGTTTGATCCTTTGACATAGATCACATGTCTTTAGCGTGTCCCTTGCAGTTTCTCTCAGTCTCGGCCATACAAATGCTTCTTTCAGCATCGAGACTGTTTTGTCGACTCCCATATGTCCGAACGATCTATGGGCTAACCATACTATTTTCCTCTGCAAAATTGCAGGTACAACAATCCTTAATCGTGTATGGACAGAGTCCACAAACTTATATAATAATCCATTATAAAATGTGTAATCTTGAGCTATCTTATTAGCTTCCGTGTACGCCGGTGTTCCCCTTATCAAACTTCCCTCAAGGAAGGATATGAGCATGTTCATCCATGGATCCTCACGTTGCCGTTGACTAATGCTCCTTAACTCATTTAGAGTACGCTGATCCCTGTCTTCCAAATCAATAGCCATTACTTCCTCTTCTGTGGACTCTGGCTGTCTACTTAAATAGTCTGGAACTATATTTTCTTTTCCTGGGCAGTATTCTATCTTTACATCAAACTGTTGAATATATAAAGCCCAACGCATCAACCTTTGACTGGATAAATCAGTCTTCATCAAAAAGGTTAAGGCTTTATGATCCATTCTTAAAATGACCTGAAACCCATATACGATCTTCCGCCAATATTGCAGCGCGTGCAATATCGCTAACAGCTCGATTTCGCTGATCGTATAATTTTTCTCGTGTGTTTTCAGTCTCCGACTTGTGAAAGCTAGATAATTTCTCTTATCAGGGTTATCCGGTTTTTCCTGATATAGCATTGCCCCTATTCCAATCTGGGATGCATCTGTTTGAATTATACATTTCTGATTAAAATCAGGATATCCTAGCTTCACATAGTTTAAGAGCATTTCCTTGGCCTCCACGAATGCTTTTTCTGTTTCCTCCGTCCATTTCCACTTGCCCCCCTTCTTCAGAAGGTCCTGTAGTGGTGCAACAGTTTTTGTGTATGATGGACAATGTCCTGAGAAGAAACCAATCAATCCCAAAAACTGGCGAACGTTCTTCACCTTCAACGGCCTTGGAAAATCCCTTATCGATTCTAATTTGCATGGATTTGGTTTAACACCATCCTTATCAATCCCATGCCCTAAAAATGTTACTTGTCTTTGACAAAAATTTGACTTCTTTAAATTGATTTTAAAATTAGCCCTTCTTAAGTCTTCCAATAATTTCTTCAACTTTTCTAAATGTTCCTCAATATTCTCCGAGGTAAGCAAAATATCATCCACATAACGGATAGTGCAATCTTTCACTTCCTCTGACAGGTTTCGATCAAGCGCTCTTATTAAGGCAGATCCCGCGGTCTTCAATCCAAACGGACATCTCCTAAAACAATAGGTTTGTTGGTCCAACTGAAATCCAGTCAACAAGCTGGTTTTCTCTTCCAGTTCGAGATGATGATACGAAGAAGTCATGTCAATATTTGTAAAAATCTTCTTGCCTTTGAACTTCCTCAGTATTTCTTTTATGGGTGGTGCTGAATCATTTTCTGGTATGATTTTTGCATTTAAATTTCTGGCATCTAGACACACCCTTACTGAGCCATCCAGTTTGCTCACAATCACTAATGGACTAACATATGGTGTCGCCATCTTTTCCTATAACACCTGCATTCATCATCTCCTGCAGTGTTTTCTTCGTTTGTGGGTAATGTTTTTCCGCAACCGAGTATGGTTTTTGTCTGAACGGTGCCCAATCATTGACTTGGAACGCGTATTTAAAATTTTCAATCTTCCCTGGCTTGGAATCAAATACGTCCCTAAAATTCAATAATAATTCCTTAATTGTTCCTTGTTTTCGAGGTTAACTTTAGCTTCCTCTTCTTTTCCTGACAGGTTGGTCTCGAACTCAGTTTCCAAATTATCTTCGAGTTTTATGTTGAGGACTTCAAATATCCTTTCTATGTCCTTACAACCTTCTTCCGTTACTTCTTCCACGTGCCATACCTGTTCTCCTATTTTCACATCCTGTTCCTGTAGGTTAATGTTTTGTTCATCCACATCCTCTCTTGGGATTCTAATGCAATTTTGCGCTAGGTCTATGATGACCTTGTTCTCACGGATAAAATCAATACCTAATATGACATTATACGGTAATTGATTTACCAGCAAAAAGCATTGCGAAATTTCAGTGTTACCCATGATCAGATCAATGTATACCTGAAATTTGCATGTTAAAGATTTTTCAGGGATAATTCCCTTAATCTTTACACTTGATGTGGGGATTTTTAATACGCGGCCTCTTGTTTCCAATTCATTCAGAAGGGTTTGCGTAATTAAACTTATTGTTGATCCGGTATCAATCAATGCCCTGACCAGTAATCCTTCTATCCTTAGCATAATTATGGGTAATTCTCTTTTGATAGGTGGGATTCCTTCCACCTCCTCATTAATTAGCTCATCTGGTCTTGCTATCCAATTCACAATTTCTACCTCCTCCCAGCTCCTGGTATGTTTCCACTTTTGACGATTTAAATTTGGAGTTTTTTTATCCTGAGGGCTTCCTTTCCCCTCATTCTTTATTTGAGCTTGTAGTTCCAAGCTTTGAGCTCCAGCTAGTCGGTCGGGTGATTTCCGGTTCTTGATTGCCTCACTCCAACGGACTTTTTGCCTTTCAGGTTCGTCTGGTCGTTCGTTCATATAACGAAGACTTTCCTGATATCTTTCCTCTATTTCGGCCCGATATTCATCATCCCTATCCTCTGGCCTTACGTTCCTTCTGGGATAATTCTCCCATTTCTTTCTGTTTTCTTGCCTCTGATGGTTATTGTTATAGGGTCGGCTCTCTTGTTGCCTATAACCCGTATTCCTAGGATTTCTTCCTCGATATCCTCCTCTGTAGTATGGCTGTATTGCTCTAGGCTCTTGGTGCCCATACTCTCGACCTAGTCCTTGATTATCAGTGCTAGTGGACTGATTCCTGGTCGATGGTTTTTCTCTGGTTTCCTGACTGCTGGCCATGTGTACCTGTTCAGTCTGTCTTTGATGCCTAGGAGTTACGTGTGACATCGTCATGTCGTCATTGACGTAATACACTCTCCACTTCCACAGCACTTCTGGCTTTGGATGAGATTAACAGCCTCTGAATCTCATATGGAAGTTGTCTTGCAATGGCGGCACACAGGTCGTTCTCAGCTGGAGCAATGTCAAGTTCGCGGAATTTACACAGCTGAGCGGTAAAAAATTCCGAGTACTTAGTTGGTGCATTTGTGCTGCACTTCCTAGAGTACAGATCTAGCCTCAAATTCTCCTGGACGTCTGCTACCCAATATCGTTTTAAAAAGGCTTCTCTAAAGCCTTCCACCGTATCAAAGGTGTACCTGAAGCTTCTGAACCAGGTGAGACAATCACCTGCCAACAACTTCTCAATAGCTCTCAGTCTCCGATCCTGAGGAACTTTCAGTACTTTAAGTACTCTGCGACTTCCTTTAGCCAGTATTTTGGAGTAATTGACATGTTATTCCCAGTAAATTTTACCGGTCTGTCCTCATTCGATTTGATAATGTTTATTATCTGACCATTTGTCTGATTCATGTATGGGGTTGACATCGCCATCGGATATCCTGGGTTCCTATAAGGGCTCTCCCCTCCTTAGTCCCTATCTATATCTGTGCCTTGTTCACGGGAATCTACCCATCCTGTCTTTGGAAACTCCTCCTGATTCTCAAATTCTAACTTCCCTTCTCTTCGGGCACTTTCTTCATTAGCCATGAGTTGGATTTCCATTTGACTGTTCTTATGTTCAGTCCTCTCCAACCGGGATCCTAATTCATTTTGAATTCTTTCCTGATTTTTCTTACTGGTTTCCAGTTCTCGTTTGAGTTGATTTTTCTCGTCCCTGAAGCTATCCCTGATTTCATTTAAATGTTCTTCTAACTCTTTCTTAATGACCATGACCTGTTCTGTTATAATTTCTGGCTTCACGTCACCTTTAGTATCTAGGTCTTCTCGCATTTCCTTTATCTTTTTCTCCATCTCCTTTTGTCCTTTGTAGACTTTGTCCTGAATCTTGTTCATATCCTCTCGAGTCTTTCCTTGTTCCTCGAATATAAATGTTATGTCGGTCATAACCTTATCTACTGTATATCTCCCTTTGTGTCTTCCATTTGTTTTGTAATTCCACTTACTGTTTCCTGAATTCCCGTAACCCCTTTATCTATCTATCTTCTCTATTTTTAAGAGTTGTTCCTCACGATCCATTCTCCGTTGCGTGCTTTCATCTTTAAGCTTCCCTTCGTATTTACTTAAATTTTTATTTATTTTCGCTTCGTACGTCCTCCAGTTATCATCTACCTGCCCAGTAAAAAGATCAATCTGCTCTTTCATACCCTGTACATCTTTGTGATTCTGACTTTCCATCTCATTAACTTTGGTCTGAACTTCATCGACTTTTCCCTCAAGGTTTCCTACTTTTTCCTCAACTTTTTCAAATCGGTTTCCTAGCTCACTAACACTTTCTTTTATCTCATCCCGGGATGTTTTACAGATATCGCTGTTAGATTTTATCTGAGCTTCTAATTTTTTCTGCACACCTTGGATCTGGGTTACAAGTTCATTTTTACAATCGTCTACATTCTTTTTGCACGTTCCTTCCATGTTACTTAATTTAGTTTCCAAATTTTCAAAATTTTCTTGACACCTAGTTTGGGACTCTCCCATACTCTCCTTCAAGATCTTTATTTGGCCTTGCAATTCTGACTGAAATACTTTATTTTCCCTTTGAATTTCACTTGCGATTTCCCCTTTTAACTCAGTTAACTTGTCCCCAAACTTAGTGTCAAAACCTTGAAATTTGTTATTCATTGTTTCTTCTAAAACCTTGGACCCCTCTTTCATTTCCTTAATTTCAGCCTTCAGTTCCTTATTCATTTTTATACAGTCGGCCTTTATAGCTTCTAATTTAGTCCCCATGCTATCACTATTTGTTTTTAGTGACTCTAAACTTTGATTCATGGATCCTATCTTTTGGTTATTTTCCTCCTGTTGGCTGTCCAACTTATTCAAATTCTCATTTATGGATTCGAACTCTTTTTTATTTTCATCCTTTTGGAGGCCCAATGTATTGTCTATCGTTCCCAATTTATTGTTTATGGCCTCCAACTTTTCTTTGCTATAGGCTTTTATAGCCTCCAAAAGCCCTTTCAATTCCTCACTCAAAACCATCTTATTAGAATACAGTGGGCTACTCATGCCACATTGCTAATACATGCTTGAGAGATAGTAATCTGAACCATTGTGTCGCAAATTCTTTAAAAATTTACTTTGGTACGGGTTTTTACTACAACGTACCCTTTTGATATTCTTATTCAAACTCAAAGACCTTTATGGAAGAATTTAAAATTCAAAATTTTCGAAAAACCATTTTTTTTTTTCAAAAAATGAAAATTTAGATTTTTCGAGAAAACTCGGGTTTTCCCTAGGAAAACTCATCCCTGCGTACTGGGCGCCAAAATCGAAGATTTTCTGGGGGGTTGTTTAATCCAGGGCTGCTCGGTGTGAGTTTCTAGGGACCCATGCGGTCAGTTAATATTATACGTTGTAGCTACTCCTATCATTACTTTACTTTTACATGAATTGACCGTCTTTAGTGTTCCTCTAATCATTAATCCAAGCACAGTACTTCTATTCACCCCCCTGTGCCCTTTCAGCAAGAAATATGCAAATCACAGTATGCCAGCATTTCTCAATTCGGGATTTTCGGGGCTGCGGTAAGTTCTCCCACTCTGTGACTTACACATTTTGGATTAAATAGAGGATACACTTGCAAAAATAACGACAAAATCAACTCCTATTTTAACACATTAAATTAATCAAAATTATGGCGCTACAAACAATAAAACAAATAAACCACTGACCAATATCTTTCTACTTGTTCAAAGTGAACAAGGAATAGCATAAGAATAAAACAAATATTAGATTAAAACACATGGTTTTCTTTAAAACCAACAATTCATGATTATTTTCACTTCCATAAAGTACCTATCTTAAAGTTCCATATAACTACGAGCTTCTTTGGCTCGATACTTTTCCATAATAATGGTGTCATACTTTTGTACACCTCAAGAACTATTTTTATCTTTTCTTATCATCAAAACAAATATATAATTACATTTAAAATTACATGTTAATTATCCACTTCAATATTTGGGCACTTCCCATGTTCTCAGTATTTACCACCTCTCTCAAGTTTTGCAAATTCACTACGGTGATCGGGAAACTACTTGTGTACTCCAGAGTTATAAAGATTACTTGACAAAGTCAAAAACTATGATTACTCCCGAAATCTAGTTATCTTCACAAAAACTCGTGGATTCCTATTTCCATACAACATTACAATAGGGATGTTTATTTATTTATTTGTCTTATAAGACCATTATCACATAAGAAAACTACGATCTGAACTGGCAAGCGATAATATCAATCTACAAGGACCTCGGTTCAACGCCCGGGTCATTAACAACTTTAAACACTCACGGTGTATTTAGCACTTCTTACAAGACGGTCTTTACCCACCCTCATACTATGAGGGTCAGGCCATTATACTCGAGCGTGATTTATGACAGGGAGGGCGGCTCCCTGTCTAGCCTACGGTTGGAGCTCTCTTCAATGCTTTTAAAACAAACCTTCCTTTTATTTTCAGTTCTATGGAGAGACCTGGCATTTAACTTCTCTTTTCACTTCCAACAATATTCTTGGGCTCATAAACCACTCTCGTAACCTTGGCATTTATTAATTATGAAGGGTCCTCGTTGATTGGGAAGAGTAATACACATTTTACGACGAATAATAAGGGGCTTTAACAACAAGAGGATTCTAGGTTCGAATCTCTTAACATGCCTCGGGAACCATTTCCACATTGGAGGGCTTATACAAGACGCGATTTAAAGTCGGCCGTAGCCTACATGACATACGCTCAATAATACCATACATTTGCTCCCTTTTATATAATAACACACACATGGCCTCGTGATCTATGTCACAATTAGAGGACTTACAACATATCTCAATTCAATACAATCAACTACCCCTCATAAGTAATTTACCAAGTACATTTAAATTCTACGCATTCCTAGCGTGACTTTTTATTTAATTGCGTTCCATTGCACTATGCATTACTTTATGGCCTAATTTCTTCCAAAGAACTGATAAATTTCATAGTAACAATTGATACATATCTCAATTCTTATATTTATCTTTTCCGTTGACAATAAATCGCTCCATTTTTAAGAACATGCATTCACATCATGTCTTATACATTTCTTAAGGCTCCAACGCTCTATATTTTTATATCATTCAATTTAATCTTTATTTAGATTTCTTTACCTTGTTATTATTATTATTATTCACATCATGTCTTCATTCCTTACAAAAGCTCAAAAGCTATTTCTTTCATATAATTCAAATTTACCTTTATTTAAATATCTTTGTTATAATTATTATTATTACGCTTGCTTTTATAACATTCGTCAAATACACTGACATTTTATTCTAGGCATTTCCTCTACAGGATTTATTCTTTCACATAATATTTATCAAAACTTTATTTTTGTTCAGATCGCGTTCTTATTTAGTTATTATTTATTTAAAAACATCCCTTTTACTCAAAACTCCGGTGGAATTGTACACAAAAATTTCCCCGACACCAAAACATAATGAAAATCTTTACTCACATGTCTAAGGTCGTTTTCTGACCTTCATTCTCGTTCGATGTGTCATTTTTGCCCATCTTCTTGACTTACTCCATATTGTACAAATTCATCTCATGTACAAACATTTCTTGACACATATTCAATACATTTAACACTGACAACATTTTTAATACACTGGTGTATCCGTTTAGAACACACAATAAAACACTAAAAAATATATTACTTTTAACACACAATATTTACACTTCACAACTTTTGATCACTAGGCCGTCTTTTTAGCCTATCACACGTGACCTCTTAATCTCCCGTCTCCAAGGGTGAAATTTATTCAATGTCGGCTTCCTATCCTGCAGAATACGAAAGTCTCGAATCATCTACTTATTCCCTGGAATAACAATTCTTCGAATCCTGTTCCTGATGATCGGCTATTTCTCTAGCTTGAACGGCTCCCCTTTTAGATCTGGTTTATCGATCCTAGCGAAAGTCTGTTCTGATCGAGGTCCCCTCGATAACCTATCGGTGACCTATGGATTTTTTAGCAACTAATACTTCTCGAGTCTTAGTGCTTTAGAATAGTTCGTCTGCTTTCTTGAGACAAGGTCTATAGTTTCCGTTCTTCTTTGTTTATTCGGTTCTCGCACTTCTAATTTTCTGAAATACGTTGCGAACCTTACTCTGTTTTTCCCTGTTCGGGTTCTTTAAAATTGATAAACTGTTTATCTCGCTGTTCCGGTACTTCCGTACGTTATGATACTTTTGGTCGTTTACTGAAAGACCTATCGCCTGAATCCTAAGTTCGCCGCCTGCTTTGACTGTATTTTTATAACTTTTACGGTAAACTTTGCACTGTCGGACCTAAATCCTTTAACTAGGATTTTCCTAATTTTTCAACACGGCGATACTTTAATATTTCTTCTTTGCAACTCCTTCCGGAGGCACGCAAGTTACTGATACTGCGACGCCCGTGGCTGTCGGATATTAATTCTGCGGTGTAACACAGCGTTTCTCCCCTCAAGGAGTACTGGTAAACTGCCTTCGATGTCTGATACAGCGTGACGCCTCCCTTGGCTATTGTTTTAGATCCCTAATTTGGGGGTGGATCTAAAAGGGAGGATCTAAAAGGGAGAGTTATTGTACTAATTTATGAGGTTGTGCCTAAAGAAGGGTAGCCTCCCTTGGCAGGGTAAGCTGACCAGTGTAGAGTGTTGTGGTGTGCTAGGAACTAGGGGGCGTTCCTATAAATAATGTAGTAGTGTTTGAAGGGATGGGATCCAATACAATGGTCACCGTGCTAGTCGCTCAGCTGACTGCTTATTATGTAATTGAATCTGCTTGTATCAGCCGAGTGGCACGTGCTGCTTGCTTGCAGCCGGGCCGGCTCGGGAAACACAAAAGTACTTAAGTTAGCGCTATTAGACTACCGTTTGTCACGTCTTACCGTGACGGGAGTAAGGAAGGGCGTTGGGATGTAAAAAGGCGTATAAACAGTAAAGCGTGTGTAGAGTGTGGACCAAGTGTTTATTGGCCTGTTATTCTGAGTATGAGTCCCTTGTAGGGAATGAAATTATGTTCACAATGTAGTACAAGTTGTGGGTCACAGGTTACATAAGTAGGAACTCTGAACACGATTGACTGACTCACCTCGGTTGACACCAGCGTAGCCTCGGGCCGTCTCGATGAAGCACTGACAATGAAGAGATCCTCTGACCTCATTAGGATGCCTTCTTATACCCTCTGGCGTTATGTTGTCAGCATGTGTTGGCATTGCTGGCCCAGTTAATATTATGTCGGTATGTGTAACTATTGTGCAAGGACTGGGCTGCTTTTTAGAGTGGCAAGCTGTCCCTGCTAAGTTTTATGGATGTTGGGCCGGCTTTCCAAGGGTTGCCATTTAGGGGATTTAGCCAGATGCCGGGGGGATGGACTCCAAGGGGTGCATACCCCTGGGAGGCTGTACAAGCGTCTTCCTTCATTTGTTCGCGTCCTCGCGAACGGGAACGGAACTGGAGGTTGGGGCGTTGACGTAGTGGTCCTTGAAACCCCCTCGTATCTCCTGGTGGTGTCGTATCGAAGTGTGGGTGTGAGGTCAGCCCGTGTTCAGAGGGGAGGGTTATGGGATTTACAGATATATGTATACGCTGATATTGACATTGTGAAAAAGGAAATTAACAAAACAAAAAAAATTAACATTGCGAAAAATTTGACATCGAGAAAAAAATTGACATTAAAAAAAATTGACATTTGAGAAAAATTTGACAGTAAAAGAAATTTGACATGTAAAAAAAAAATTTTTTGCCCTTGCAGTTGCTGGCATATGGCTAGTTTCAAAAAAAAACATGGTTTCTGATGGTGATTCGTTACATAGTTTTGCAGGGAGGAAAAACCCAGGGCCGAACGGATGATTGCGTCGTCCGCCCTATCTTAGGGAAAAAGTGCTCCCTGCCATAAGAAAGGTAGAAGAAAATAGAAAAATGGGTGTTCCAGGGTATAATTTATGGGAAATATTCAAAAGATATTTATTGGTTTGGGATAAAACGGAACACCCTGACAAATGGGGAAGTTAGAAGAAAGAAAATTGAAAGGAAACAAATCACAGACATTGTGTACATGGAATCTTGATAAACAAACAAAAATATATAGTATTTAATGTACTATGTTGCGATTCTGACATTTAGGAATATTGTCGCTTTCCAGTGGAATAATTGTATGAAGTTTATCCTTAAAATTATGAATTACACTGACCTTATGTCTAGTGGAATAATTGTATGAAGTTTATCCTTAAAAATTATGAATTACGATGACCTTATGTCTAGTGGAATAATTGTATGAAGTTTATCCTTAAAAATTATGAATTACAGTGGTCTTATGTCTAACTTAAGTGCGCTAATCCCTTATAATTCTAGTTTTTGTGAGGTACCTCGCGTGCACGCTACCCGTCTGTACGTACGCTTGCCGTCTCACGGCTGATCCTGTACGGCCACTTCTTGGTACGGTATAATGGTCGTACCGCTTGCATGTATTCTCAATACTTAATCTGTGAAGCATCCTCTGTGGGTGAATGCTTTCACACTTGACAATGAGAGTCGCTGCCACAAATCGGTTGCCCCCTCATTGTCGTAATCTGCGTCGCATTTTGACGCTTTATGTGTTTCTATTTAGTTGATCTGCCAGCAAGCCTAGTACCCCACAGGCACCAGTCCTGCTGTGCAGATTTTTTTTTTTTTTGGAGTGTGTAGCTGAAAAAGAAAAATGTGGTGAGTGTTTGAGAGTGTGTTGGGATTAGTGCAAGTTGACGTATATAAAATTAAAAAAAAAATAGTACATCATCATGGCATGCCGTAAATAATATGCCACTGCCAGATGGTAGTGAAATTCCTGTCACCAGTTTCCTGTATCTGGTGACGATGCCTGTGAAAAAATGGCGAGGTTTAGAAAAAACATATTAGTATGACATATTCTCTATGTCGCTTCCTGTGTCATAGTTTTTTCTGGCTGAAGCTCTTCTTTCTCTGAAAAAAAAATAGCACGATTAATGTTAATTTGCTGCATGGCCGGGCTTACCCTATACGGTGCCGTAATGCCGTAAATAATATGTAGTTGGTCTTACCCCGGTAGCGGAATTGTGGTTACCGGGTGCCGATATATTCCACTTGGATTATGCCTATTGTACTATATTATATATTATCCTATATTATAGTGTATTGTCGGACTTACCCTGATGCCGGGTTTGGCGGTCATCAGGAGCCGACCGGCGTTACTTAATACTATCTATTTTAATTATGGTCTAATAATAAAAAAAAACTATTACTAAGCCGAGAGGGTTGCCTTAATCTATTGCCGAAATGTGCTGCGCCATAGCTGGCAACAGCGGTGAATAAATTTGCTTAATCCTAGGTTGCGTGTCAAATGCAACCGTCTTACAACTAAATTTGGCCTAGGACGATCGCCTGGGGCAATTAAATCCCCAGGACACCACCCGCACGAGCCCCAGAAACACCGGTTGTCTCTAGGGTCGCTAGATTCCGTCCCCTTAATTCTAGGTGTCGACGTCTATTACTAGTACTAATCTATTCGCAGGCGGCTTACGGTGCCACTAAGCTAACCGTTTCGCCCGCTGTAACTTCCTTGTTCATGACCGTTTGCTGTTCCGATTTATCGTAGTTGAGCCGCCCACTTGGCTCCTGTGAGGGGCGCGCAATGCCCCTCTCTTAATGCCCTCTGGTTGCCCGTTGCGACGCCATTTATGTGGGCATTGGACAGTGTGGTCCAATGGCATAATATTGTCTTCGCCTTTATCGGTCGTCGCAATCTGCTTTTCGCAGTAATATTTGCCTCTATGGGCCGCCGTAATATGCTTTTCGCATTGATATATGATTTTGCCGCTATGGGCCGCAGTAATATGTATTTCGCAGTTATCTTCCACTCCAACGCATAGGAGTTTTGCTTCCCGCTATGGAAGCCGTGCCTACTTAAATTTAAACTTAACTAGAAGTCTAGTCATAATGGGGTCGTCTCTAGGGATAGTTCCCGAGGCCGGCGGTGAGTGAGCTATTTCTCCCGCCATTCTCAGAAAGTCTCCCTGCAGGTCTTGGCCTCGACGACCGTGGCACAAAGTGGGTGTAGCATCCCTTCCTCCCAGGGGCGGTTTATGCGCACCTAGGATTCCAGAGCTTGCCCGGCCAGGCCGCGGATGCTTTGACCTTACGTAGTTCGTCTGTTTGGTCTAGTCGTCAGTTAAGTGAGGTCGCTGCGCTGTCGGGCCAACTGGGGTAAGGATCCACGTCGCCTTCCCCAGCTCTCAAAGTGTGGTTCTCCCGACCTTCGGCTTACACCGTTGTCAACAATCAGATCGTATCAGATTCCTTTGTTAAAAAAAAATGTGGCGTAACCTGTGTAAATAGTTTAATCTCTGTGTAAAATGTAAAATATTTCCAGTGTTGCGGGGTTGTAGATCTTCTAAGTACATAGGCTACTTCTGGTCTACCATCGCTACGTCAGCTTTCCAGCAATAATGCTTTCTTTACCTTAATGGAGGTGTTAGTAGTGTCTGTAATGTCAGGTACCCTGTTATTAGGATTTGGGGGTAGTTATTTGTTGAGTGGGCTTGAAGTATGGTAGGAAGGGTTTTCGCACCTTTGGGTTCCACGTTAGTGGTGGCCTGAAACCGGTGATGCCACTGGGATGCTTCTATAGTGAGTGGAGTGGGGAGGTAATTCCCGGGATTGCAAAGATACGAAAGTTCATGCAGGTTTGATATTAAAATCCCTGGTAAATGGATGGGATACTCATGCATGTGTCTGGATATGAAGTTTCTGCCTTCATGTACGGATAGGTGTGGGGTGGGGCATAATACCAATATGTTCCTTTCATGCGGGAGTGTTTAAGTACTAAAGAATGGTTAATATATATCTATGGCCTCCTCTCTCATTTGGAGAGGCGCATTATGCTTATTCAATGTTTGCTGAGCCACCCCTAATACTCAGGTGTTAGCATCGGGACGCAAGGCGTAGCATGCCTGCTCTTTAGACGCATGAAGTCCATCAACCCCTTGTGTGTACTTTGTATGTAGTGTAGCTGTCTTTGGTCGTGTAGCTATGTCTGCGTTGGTTATGTTGGGCGTGAGAAGGTTATGGGAAGGGAGTAAGGTGGTACGCTGGTAGTCTGTTCTCCTGTCATCCTCCCTTGGTCCATGTTGGCTTTCTATCCGCGCCTTGGGATAGTAGAGCTGCATGACCTAATCTGGTCGGCCATTTGCAGTGTAGATGTGGCCAGTGGTCGTAGTGCGACTGGTCATGTGCTAGTCATCTGTAATGACTCCTATGCCTTGCGATTGATAAGAGAAGTTATTAGGGGGGAGATCTTGTCTGTGTTTGCTCCTAATTGTTGAGTGCGTGTGCGTGTGTGTGACTATGTACCGCTACACCACGCGGACGGTTGGTCTGTTGCAGGCCAAGTCGTAATATGTATCGCCTGTGTGGGCAGAAGGCGCCCGTGGCTTGCCAACGTCCTCGCGAACGTGCCCTTATAGGCCCAAGATAAGTTCCGCTGTGTCACGTCTTGTCCATTGCCAAATGTTTTTGCAGTGTGGAGAAAAATGTATGGTGTTATAATTGTTATGTGTTTGTAATTTCATGGTCACTGGCGCTACGCAATAGTGTCTCGTCACCGCAGTATTACAGTGTAAATAGTCTGCTGTCAGCAGTTGGTATGTGCTTTTTCTGCACGTACGCAAGTGTGGTCATTGTTTTAGATTCCTAGCGGCTTAATGTAGCAATTCGTTCTAGTTAGGTAATGACGTTGTGTGGCCATTGTTCCCTAAGACCTGTGTCTTGCGAAATTGTCCTACCTGTGTCTGTGAAATGTATCCTCTATGCCTGGTGTAATTCGAAATTTTATGTCTGGCTTTTGGTGGAAGGAAATGTAGTATTCCCTGTTCATGCATTTGTATGGGTCAATTTCGGTGTGGTTGGGAGCCTGGATAACTGCTTCCCCTTGTGTCTAAATTTTTACTGGAACTCAGACCCGTGACCTTATGTCATTCTCTGTGTTTTATGTTTGCGTCGTGTTCCAGGGCTTGGGGCTTTCCCAGTGTGGTTTTTGCTTGTGTTCCGTGTACCAAAAATACCATTGGATAGTTAGTTTTTGGTACGAGTGTGGTGTGTGGTCATGGGTTCGAATCCGGTTGTCTGTAAAGACTGGGTGTGATCATTTCCGTGCCGCATATATTATGGCACGTTCCCGTGGATGTGCAATGCGCAAATGAAAGCATGCATACCTGTGTAGAGTTTGTATGTTTTTGATTTCCCCTTGTAGTGTAATTTTGGAAGATATAGGGTCTCTAAATCGGGCGTGAATGATGCCGTGCGCTCTGCTCCGAGAGCTGTTGTCTGTAAGCTTGCAGGTTATCACTGAGGCCTGCGTTGTTGCTGAGTATGGTGGTATCGGCTTACAATGTCTTGCGCGCTCGCTTGTTACTTGTCCTGATAACGACGTGTGTCCGGCACATGTGTTTTTAATCGCTTACTCTCTGTGACTGTGATTAGTGCCTTTCGCATTGTGAACTAAAAGAGGGGAATTTGTGGTTTAACGTGACCGTATCTGGAGATCATGAGCCACGGGATTTCCGTTTTACTTGGAATCCAAACCACAGGCCATGGCATTTCACTTCGGAAATCTCATATGCGTTGGCCGTACTATAGAAGAACCTTCCATTGACTACATTTGTGTCCCCAGATTTTGTGTTACTGTGCCGTGGTTCGATTATGTCCCTACAATGGTACGAAATGTCATTATGCCCGCGTGTCTCCGGGACAGTTCTGTGGGGTGTTAGGATCGTATCCCGGCGCGGTCAGTGGGCTATTTCTTGGCCCTCTTTTCACGCCTGCCCGTGGGATTACTTCCTTTCCTTTTGGCAGTGTTTCCGCCTTTACGTGTACCTATGTATTAAATATATATATATGTTTAACTTGGCCACCTTTCTTTCATCGGGCCTAATGCCTGCGTCATAATAGAAAAAAAATGAGCTGTGCCCCGCTCTGGATTAAGAGAGCACTTTGAAAGAAAATAATAGCAGGTGGCGATAGTCTCTAAAAATTATGTTGTGAACACTATAAAAAATGTTAAAACAAAATGTGCTTGGGACCTGAGTGTAGTATTTACAATTTTGGTAACGTGAGTACTACCGTAATCTGGTTACGTCTCAGGGGAATCTACCGACACTGTCTAGTACACATTGGGCAGGCCATTGCAAGACGTAATTGATACACTTGTATCCACGTCACGAGCAAAGCCAGTGCACTATGGGAGTCAAACCTGCCCTTCAAAGTAATTGTAACTCACCAAAATGACAGTGTCTCGTCCCGGTGTGCAATTGGGCTTTTAACGTTTAGTCATGTCTACTTAGAAAGACTCACTTAAGCTTTATGCTGTGATTTTATGCTTAAGCTGTGTTCAAAATATCTCTCTTTCGGCCTGAAGCCTGCTCGGCTTCCACTTGGCTTAGCATATTAGAGACTTTACGTTATGGCGTTAACCATTTTGCCCAATAACCACTGATGGCCTGAGAGAAAAATGCCATGGTTCCGAAAAAAAACCAAGAAGGATTTAGAATTGTTCCTTCTAATTTGGCTATATTGCACTGTATATACATAAAATAAGAAAGAAAAATGTGCGATTTTATGTTTATTATGTACTTGTTGGACCATTTTCTTATCGCCCCCGTGTGAAAGAACTTATGTGGCCTATAATGTTGGTGTTAGCGATGTTAGTTTGTTTCTGTGGCCCTGGTGAAAGTCGTTATCCTCTTTCGAGCTTCAGTGCTCAGAAAGGTGAAGGGTTTTGCCCTGTTATTAGATGATAGGCCTCTGGAATCCACTGGGGTGTTCCTTTGCTACCTTCCGGCGGAATTTCTAGCAAAGTAAGCTTTGGCCTACTTCCACCGCAGCGCGTGTCTATAGGTTTGAATGCACCTGTATTCGAGGGCCTAATTGTGCTTGACGCTGCCCTAGTAGATTTTACGGGAGTGTGTATGTTTTGGACAGCTTGGTTTTGTGGGGTAGGTAATAACACCTTTCCTAATCCCCGTGTACTGTGTGGTAATGCCTGGTCAAAATGTTCGTGCGTATATCGTGCATCCTGAGGGACTAATACCGGTGTTCGCCTTCGTTCTGGCAAATTTGCCCTTTGAACTGGCGGTAAAGGTCGCTTAATGGCTTGTGTATGCCCTAGCAATGTGGTGGCGTGTAGTCTGACCGCTTTTCGGCCTGTGGCCACGGCCGACTCCTGCCCATGTGTTAGCCTATCTGTGTACGTGTATGTAGGCTTTGTGTACTGTAGGGCGGGCTCTACGTCGTCTGCCCATGACGTGGTTACGTCCCTTTGTCTCCCTGTCATATCATGTGTGTTTAATGGCCCTGGCTTCAACTCCCTCTCGTTCCTCTGTTCCGAGGGGATTGCTCTAGGCTCTGCCCCTCGGTTTGGCAAAATTGCCTTCCGATCCGGAGCTGAAGGACGTGTGTTTGTGTTAGGTTTATTTTGTAGTAAGTTGGAGCCTAACCTGGCCGTCTTCTTGACTGTGGCCACGGCGAACTCCTTCCATTGTGTGGCAGTACGTGGCGAGAGGGACATCCTCGCAAATTGTCGAGCTAGCGTATCTACGCTTATGTCCTCTCTCGGCTGGGCTGGTGGCCCTACCATGAACTCAAAAATGGCCTTATTGGCTTGGATCTCACGGTATTTGTCCCAAATTTGGGTGTACTGCCTATTGAGGCTCATGGCCTGCTTGCCAATTACTGTATTAATGTATTAATGTTTCTGTGCTCTGTATTGTTTTGTGGCCGCTAGTTGGAGAAGCGCTTGGACGCGAATTAGCTCCTTGTACTGGGCGTGTAAACCTGTGTAGTGCACCCTCATTCTCTCGAGGGTTGCATTATCTATTACGGGACCATGTGTGGTGATTAATTGTTGGTATATTTTGTTTCTTTGTATATGGAACCTATTGAGGTGTTCATGTGTGTGATTCAAGTGCTTATGTACGCATCTTAATCGCGCTGTCCTACCCTCTGACGGAGTGTATGGCTGTTTGCCCTGTATTGCCCCGATTTTTGTTTGGAGTGCCCGTATTTGTGTTTGCCGGCTTTGTATGTGCCTCTGGCATCTGAACAATAATGTTAATAATATTGGCGTACCCCTATTGCCTCTATGGCTTGCAATCTCTGCATGAGGTGCCATTCTGACTGAAGTGTATGGGCCTACAATAAGAATAATAAAAAAAAATCTGTGCGTGTTTGACAGTGTATTCTTATATTTCTCTGATTCTGTATGGGGCTAGGGGGTTGGTTTATTAAGAATTTCCCCTGTGTAGCTAGTTTGGAGCACACAAAAAAAAATGGTGCTTTTTGTCTGGGGGAAAAATTTTCTCACTATTTGCTTGGCTTTTTGCGGTACGGAAGGGGTCGTTTTACCTACGAGGGCTCGTTGGTTGAGTCCTGTTCTCTATGCGTAGTACCCCGCCTCCACCAGTGTTTTAGATCCCTAATTTGGGGGTGGATCTAAAAGGGAGGATCTAAAAGGGAGAGTTATTGTACTAATTTATGAGGTTGTGCCTAAAGAAGGGTAGCCTCCCTTGGCAGGGTAAGCTGACCAGTGTAGAGTGTTGTGGTGTGCTAGGAACTAGGGGGCGTTCCTATAAATAATGTAGTAGTGTTTGAAGGGATGGGATCCAATACAAGGGTCACCGTGCTAGTCGCTCAGCTGACTGCTTATTATGTAATTGAATCTGCTTGTATCAGCCGAGTGGCACGTGCTGCTTGCTTGCAGCCGGGCCGGCTCGGGAAACACAAAAGTACTTAAGTTAGCGCTATTAGACTATCGTTTGTCACGTCTTACCGTGACGGGAGTAAGGAAGGGCGTTGGGATGTAAAAAGGCGTATAAACAGTAAAGCGTGTGTAGAGTGTGGACCAAGTGTTTATTGGCCTGTTATTCTGAGTATGAGTCCCTTGTAGGGAATGAAATTATGTTCACAATGTAGTACAAGTTGTGGGTCACAGGTTACATAAGTAGGAACTCTGAACACGATTGACTGACTCACCTCGGTTGACACCAGCGTAGCCTCGGGCCGTCTCGATGAAGCACTGACAATGAAGAGATCCTCTGACCTCATTAGGATGCCTTCTTATACCCTCTGGCGTTATGTTGTCAGCATGTGTTGGCATTGCTGGCCCAGTTAATATTATGTCGGTATGTGTAACTATTGTGCAAGGACTGGGCTGCTTTTTAGAGTGGCAAGCTGTCCCTGCTAAGTTTTATGGATGTTGGGCCGGCTTTCCAAGGGTTGCCATTTAGGGGATTTAGCCAGATGCCGGGGGGATGGACTCCAAGGGGTGCATACCCCTGGGAGGCTGTACACTATCGTAAACTGCATGTACTGATACAGCGTGACGTCCCCCTCACGGGCTCTTGAATACTGCATGATTGGCTTGGTGAGGCCAGGAGTTTTATACCTTTTAGTCAAAAAAATATAAAATCCTAGTCCTTTTCGTGACCAACTTGTGAACTAATTGTCGTACAATTATAAAAATTATATCTCCAGAAAGCTCGTCTTCCAAACGTAAAAATGATCTTCCTGTGCATGGAAATCGATCGTGCATTTCCGAGATATTAATTAATTCTTCGTCCTCAACTGTGTGGGTGGTGCTGTTCATTTTTAATTCTCCCACTCCTTGGGTCCCGGTGAATTCCCGATGACGTCTGCTGCATTTGCACTTTCCTCGTGTGCAATTATTAAAGGGTTTTTCTTTACACAAAAATCTTTAATCCAAAATGATTCACCGTACTGTATTTATTTACTTATTTTTATACTCGTAAACGGGTTAAATTTAATTATTCTTGTTCTGACTCAGCAGCGAGGTTGCCGTTTTCCTGCAACGTAAGAGCAATTTCCGAGTCAAGCTTCTTCGTCTTACAGTAAAAACTTTCCACTCGTTCTATTAATATCCATGACTGGCTCCTTATAAATGTCAAGAGGCATGAGCTCATCTTATGAACACCTGGTCCTGCAGCTTGCGCAATGTTAGGCTAGAATCCTGGCTTGAAATCTCTCTCCGTTCCCTTAGAGACTGTATGATTCTTTCATTCCTATCACAAAATACATGGATTCGACTCCCTTTGAAGCCTATGGTATATGGGTTCATTATGTACACCTCACGACCCCACATAGTAAGTAGTTTTATTGCGTTTCTCTTCCTCTTCTCTTTTTCTTTCTCTTTCCCCTCCTCTTTTTTCCTTCTCCCTTTTTTTCGTCTTCCATATTTTGGGACCCCTCCCCGTTTTATAGACCCACCCCAAATCAGGTCGGGCATTCGCCTGACCTGACATACGGCGTGGGCGCCACCGGGTAATACTAACATTTCTAAGTACTGCAGTTTGAAATACACCTGAATTAGTGTAGCCTAATAGAGTAACTTACTACAGTTGACAGCCCTGGTGACTCTGAATATATTATTAGTTCCATCCCTTAAGGTATAGAATGCACATACAAAATTTCGTTGAAGTCTAATGGATTGTATGGACGTTACATGATGTTTGATATTGGATTTATCTGTGCGCGAAAATTCATGTTGGGAACAATGTCATATACAGTATGTAATGCTCAGAATTAACGTGAAATATTACGATCTATTATAGTGCGAATTTTGGATAAAATCCATTTCTTAGTGTAGAATCTATATGTAATTAAGAATTGAAACTATCAGAAAGCTTAGAATCATGTTGGCAGCACTGAGTTATATTAGTTACTCCAATTTAATCTAGAATGTCAGGTTCTATACGTGTGCAAAGTTTAGAGCAAATGGCTTGCATACTTTCTGATATATTGATATTAGGATTATACAAATCGAGAGAGCATTTATTAACAGTTGGTAGCCCTGATGATTCTTACGAATACGCATAAACATAACTGTGATGGAACACAAAGCTCATACGAAATTTGGTTGAAATCCGTTTGTTAGTATAGAAGTTATATGCATTCGAAAACTGGACCTATCATCAAGCTCAGAATTGTGTTGGCAGCACTGATGTATATAATTTACACCAAACTAAGATAGAATGTCAGTTACTATACGTGTGCAAAGTTAAGAGCCGTTGACTTGCATACTCTCTGATAAATTGATGTTAGGGTTAAAAGATAGAGAGAGCATTTATTACAAAGTTGGCAACTCTGGTGGCTCTCTTAAATACGCACATTCATATCTGCTGTAGTACACATAGCACATACAGAATTCGGTTGACATCCCATTGATAGTATAGAAGTAACATTCATTTAGAAATTGGACTTATTGGCAGGCTTAGAATCATGTTGGCAACAATGGCATGTATAGACTTCTGAAAATTTATCTGGAACGTTATTATCTATGTGTGTGCCAATTTTGGAATAGTTCGCAAGAATAACTTCTGAGATATCCAACATAGAGCTCAAATTTCAATTGCGAATTTTCAGCAGTTGGTAGCACGGACGTCAATTTCAAATATAGCCGCAAGATATTCAGATATAGATCTTTACTCTTACCAAATTTGGTTTCGATAGCTGCAGCCATTTAGGAGTTGACAGACAGACAGAAGGATAGACAGACACATTTTCCCGGATCGATCTCATAAGTCTACTTTTTCCTCATTTTTTTTCAAAATGAGAAAATAGGCTAAAAATCTCACTTGTACTGACCGGGAATCGCAACTGGTCCACCGCGGTGAGAGACCAATAGCGTGACCGTTGCGCTACCACGCCCCTAAGAAACTACAGGCTTACGAAGCGGAGTGAGAAACTACTGGCTTTTGTGTGGGCGAAAATTACTGACTGCACCACAGTATTCACTTATCACACAAAGGCAAATCACGCCGGAGATACAAACCTTTGAAGCAAAGAGGATATAAGCTTTTCACTTCGTAACCAATCGTAAAGCTACGGCTTTCTCCGCTACCATGTGGTGACTCGAAGACATGAAGTACATCGTAACCAATCGTAACACTTCGGATTTCTCCGCTACTCGAAGCCATATTCCTCTTTGTATGTAACGTCAAGTAATTTTTCGAGGTTTGTCCCGTGTCTTGTGTGAGGTTTCGCCTAGGACACCATGCTGGCTCATCAGCGGGCTCTTGGTGTCCCCGCCAAGCCAGCTTGGTGTCCTTGGCGAAACCCCACACAAGACACGGCACAAACCTAGAAACATTGCTGAGTTTTACCCAGACACCTCATTACCGACCATAAGACAACACCTCAAGTACCACCAGACAACCCCTCCAGTACCCCCAGACAACACCACAAGTGCCACCGGAAAACGTGTCTTGCATCACTGGTGATAAACTCTACTATAAAGGTGAGCGTATCTCAGGGTCGTCGTACGGCTGAGACTTAAGTGTTTAAACTGATTCTCTTTTCGGTGTGCACCGCACTGGAATACTCATTTCCACACCACCATGAGGTAGAGTACATGGCGCGTTTTTTTTAACGTGGTCTCCCCAGTAGGCCTAGTCCACGGTTACTGTAGCATTTGAGGTTATCCACATTGAAATTCGGGTTCGTTTCCATCTGAAACTGCGTACGTTCCGCTGTAAACTGCTCGTAACATTTGGTTATGCTGTTTGTCGGTGATGACGAGCCGTCTACGCTTCATTTAAACAGACGTTATAATCACGTCCGTTGTTGCTTTATTTTCTAAATAATTCAGTTGAGTGTATTTATTCTTCACTCTTGTGTGTCTTCTGGACTGACACAGTGCTATCACCTCAACATTAGTATTCCCTCTTCATGCAACTTCCGATTGTGTTTCTATTTCTCTCTCCCTCTCTCCGTCCGTCGTCTTCTTCTTATTTAGATTTGTCTCAGACTTGATGTTTAACTCCTAGCAGGAACATGTGAGAATTCTCCTGTATTCAACCTGAACCCGTTCACTAGAGCTCGAGCTATTGTACACTAGGGTATTTTTTACAGTAATACACACACAACACGCTCACAACCATAGTGATTGAACAGTATCATTTAAATAATTCCATTCCGGTAGATTTGTTATGATTGATGGTTACCCTGAGAGACTATCGATGCCGTCCAACCTCTTTCCAAATGCAATGCCTGTTCTTGCTGCCAATGGTCAAAAGAGAACTTCAAACCATACAAACTCCCCATTAGGGTATTGGAGGGTACAGCAGTCTCACAGCCAATGGGGGTCCAATTATGGGAACGTAACCTCCTCATTCACGTGGCTGTGCTCCTGATACCAGTGACCGAGACTGCTCTGTGATAATGTGGTCTCACTCTCACCACCAGACACATATGATAATGGAGGTCTTGGAGGGTTCCAGTAGTCTACCAGCCAACGGAGGACCAGTTACGGGAACATAACCTCCTCACTAACATGGCGCCGTTAGCGAGATACTGAGACTAATATATGGCACACACACACACATGATATGTGTTAATAAACTAGACACTTAATGATTCTCAAAACACTTACGGATCCTTTGTTTTAAAATTACCTCACAAAAATACTTATGACTCGCTTTCTTATAGGGGCAGATGATCTCACTGTTCCGCCCCTTAAAGCAATAATAAATAACTAAACTCTCTTTCTTGATGCTTGCAGATGGCGAAGTAGTTCACTGAAATATTGAATCTGACAGGCCAGCTGGTTCTTGTAGACCAATACAATATTCCAAATGACACAAAAACATATCGACTGGTTTGAAGTTCTCTTTTTACAATTGGCCGCAAGAACAGGCATTGCTTTTTGGAAAGAGGTTGGACGGCATCGATAATCTCTCAGGGTAACGATCGTTCATAAAACTGCCTCAGATCTAATTGACCCTTGTGAAAATCTAGTAGAAAGCTGAAGAGAAAGTCTGCTTTCCTCAGCCTATTGGATGGTGTCCGCTGCGTCACCCGTCGGTCGTCAGAAGTACACTCTGTTCCCGCAGCAACTGTCACTCACACGATAACAACCCTTAATTATTTCACTCGTTACAAACTGTATTAGAGGTGATTAGAATAATTAAATGACACTAATACGTAGGATGGAATAATTTAGTAACGAAAATATTATGACTATATAGTTCAGCACTGTATTATTAATAATCAACCATTCTTTCTGCGTGTTGTGGTTTGATGAGTTGTCAATAACAAGCACTGAGTTGTGTTCCAAATTAGGGGTCAACTTCTCATTTAACCAACGAATATAATATTCACTGTTCATGTCTTTGTGGTAATCCTCAATTCTTTTATGTGACTGGTAAATAAGTAGCCCGTTGGGAACAACTGGTTGGCTGTATCTCTCTGTTATAAATCTGTCACAAGAAGTAGCCTTTCTTCCTTCGCCCCATCTCGCCCCTCCACAACCATCAGCAACATTGCAAGCTGTCATTGTACTTGATGTAGGCCCGATGGCCAACTTCACTTTCTCGCTCACGGGCCAATTTTTTCCGAGGGACTTACAACAAGTCTACCGCAATGGAATTAGTTAAATGATAATGTAGAATCACTATGGTTATGGACTTATTGTTAAACGCATGGTTTGTTGCATTTGACTCATGGCCCACTGAGATAACACTAATGGAGCGATCAAATAGCCAACTTATTAGCTATTAGGAGCGATTATCCAGAGTGGACATGGACAAACGGCGGCGCCAGATGGAATACAAAATAAGAACAACACAAGTTTATAGATAGATTATAAACTTTATATTTCTGAATTTTAAACAAAACTTATAGGCTACAAATGGTAGAAAACTTAGGAAAAGAGAACACACCTTCATAACTTGTGTATGGAAGGAGTATGTGACAAGTGAAACTGTGACTGTGCTTCTATAAGTTTTTCATAATCTGGTTGAAACTGGGATGAGTTGATTCTTAGTAGCGCAGCTAAATGGTGGTCTGACAATCTATTCCTGACGCTATTTTTGCGAAGCTTCATTGTTGAAAGCACCCGTTCACAGATATAGTGAGATGCGAACATGGCAGTTATCTTTTGTGCATGAGATTTCAAGTTCAGGAAGCCTGATATTGGTAGGGCCTTGTAGAACTCAAGTTTTGAAACGCTAATGAATATTTGGTTCAATTCATTGCTACATTGTAACTCAATCAGTTCAAGCTGCGACTCTGATTTTACTGTTTCACAGTCAACAATAAATAGCCTGCTGAAAACTTCCAAGTCATGTTCAATAACTTTGAAGTCTGAAATCTTCATTCAAATTCGTCGTGGTGATTTATCGCACAAAAAGATATTACACAAAACGCATAAACACAATGAGATTGAAATAGTCTCCACTTAGGTTCACAGAACAGAAAGTATGACCTAGGTATGTGTAATTGGAGGTAGTATAATTCGAAACCATGTCGCGGGCCGGATTAGACTAGCTCAAGGGCCGCACTTGGCCCGCGGACTATGCAGGCCTGCTTTATAAAGATTATAGAGTGGAACTGTTTTAGAATTGCCTAGTTGTTGTTTAAGTCTTCAGTCTTTTGACTGGTTTGATGCAGCTCTCCATGCCTCCCTGTCCTGAGCTAATCGTTTCATCTCTACATAGTTACCACATCCTACATCCGAGGCAATCTGTTTAACATATTCTAACCTTGGTCTACCCCTACAGTTCTTGTCCTTGACCCTTCCCTCCATAACTAAGCTTGCTATTCCTGGGTGTCTTAGTATGTGTCCTACCAACCTATCTCTTCTCTTCATTAGCAGTCGCCAGAAACATCTCTCCTCTCCCACTCGTCTTAATACCTCTTTGTTTGTAACCCTATCTACCCATCTGATCTTCATCATTCTCCTGTAACACCACATTTCAAATGCTTCAATTCTCCTCTTTTCTGCTGCACCAATAGTCCAAGTTTCACTTCCATAGAGCGCCACGCTCCAGACAAAGGCTTTCAAAAATGACTTCCTAATACCTAAATCTATATTCGATGTCAGCAGATTCCTTTTTTGTAGAAATGCTTTCTTTGCCTGAGCCAACCTACTTTTTATATCCTCTTTGCTTCGTCCATCATTGGTTATTCTGCTTCCTAAGTAACAGAAGTCTCCTACTTCCTTCAGCTTTTCACCTGCCAATTTGATCTCCATAGAGGTTTCTGATTTATTTCGGCTGCATTCCAGTATTTTTGTTTTACATTTATTAATTGCCTACGTCGCGTGGAAATGCAAATAAAGCAAAACATTCATGGCAGAAAACGTTTGCTTTGACGGACCATGCTTGCAGCCATCTTAACTAACACTAACTGCTTGCAAATCTCAACACAAGCTGCAATAGAGTGTACCAACCACACAAAGAGACAAGAACTTCCGTGACAAACTAAATAGCCTACTTTCCTTAAAATTTAACATTCATGACAATCTATATGAACCTATGTAGAATAATGACGATATTACGTTGGTATTATCGAAATTTACATTTAGTTAGAAATATACCTGGTATAATGTAGCCTAATAGAGCACTACAGTTGGCAGCCCTGGTGAATGAATATATTCTTAGTTCCATCTCTTAAGGTACAGAATACACAATTTGGTTGAAGTCCAATGGATAGCATGGACGTTATAGCGTGGCAGGTTAGACCTGGCCTGTCATAGCGGAGTCTCGTCAAGGCGGGGAAGTGGTGGGATTACTAGGCGCGCGCGATTTCCCCTCTTTGCTGTAACAACACAACTCAACTCAAAGAAGGTAGCACGTGGTGAACTGAGAGCGCACCAACTGCACACACTGCTGACAACAAGCTTGTTGCCGTGCTTGTCAAAGAACAGAACCGCTCCGTCTTGCATCGCATGCCTTGACATCATCTGTACACTGCGAAGGTTCTGGGAAGAATGACTACTTGGCAACATCTAACTAGCGCGTGGCGAAGTATGCGCTCACTGGTTGACAAGGAATCCTGGCGGGGGGAGGGGGGGGGGGGGGGGGTGACGTAATGCACGTGGACGCACATTCGCATTGGAAGGTTCAGATCTAACTTGCTCCGTTATACATGCAGTTAGACATTGGATCTATCAGCGCGTAAAATCATGTTGGCAACAATGTCATGCATGTGTTGGTCAGAAATAATCTGAAATATTATGATCTTTTGTTGTGCCAATTTTGGATGAAATCCATTTGTTAGTATAGAAGTTACTTGTATTTTAAAATTTGACTCATCAGCAGGTCTAGAGTCATGTTGGCAGCACTGAAGTATATTAGTTTCTCCAAATTAATCTAGAATGTCAGGTATTATACGTGTGCAAAGTTTAAAGCTGTTTGCTTACATACTTTCTGATATATTAATATTAGGGTAAAAAATAGAGACAGCTTTTATTAACAGTTAGCAGTCCTGGTTCCCCTTAAGAATAAGCATAGTCATATCTGTTATGGTACACATAGCACATACGAAATTTGGTTGTAATCCAACTGATAGTATAGAAGTTACATGTATTTAAAAATTGGTCCTATCAGCAGGCTTAGAATCATGTTGGTAGCACTGACGTATATAAGTTACTCCAAATTAATCTAGAAGGTCAGGTGCTATGCGTGTGCAATGTTTGCATACTTTCTGATATATTGGTATTTGGATAATAAAATGGGAGAGCATTCATTAACAGTTGGCAGCCCTGGTGGCTTTTAAGAATACGCTCAGTCATATAATATGTTTATGTACAGATAGTACACACGAAATTTGGTTGAAATCCAATTGATAGTGTAGAAGTTATATGCATTTAAATATTGGACCTATCAATAGGCTTAGAATAATTTTGGCAACACTGCCATGCATAGCCTCCTGGAAATTAAACTGAAATATTTTTATCCATACGTGTGTCAATTTTGGAATAGCTCACATGCATACCTTCCAAGATATCCAACATGGAGCTCAAACTTTAATTGCGATTTTTCAGCAGGTGGTAGCACTGACATCATTTTCAAATATGGGCTTGAGATATTCAGGTATACTAAATTTGGATTCGATTTCTACAGCCGTTTAGGAGTTGAGTTGATAGAGGGGGGGGGGGGGAAGTACACACACACAGCCAGACAGACAGACAGACAGAAGCACAGACAGACAGACATTTGCCCGGATCGATCTCATTAGTCTACTTTTTCCTCATTTTTGCAAAATGTGAAAAGAAGGCTAAAAAAGTGGCCAATAAATAGGGATTTCGAAAACGATGTGCGTTGAACGTGAATCGTCCGAATGTATTCGCGGCGATGACTATCAGGTTTTGAATTGAAATATCTTTAAAATAAGTGTTATTGAGGAAGGGTAACAACTGATAAGGTATATTCTAGGGGGGAGGGGGGGCCGTACATGATTCAATTTCAGGCTGAGTGGTCCGCAGATTTCTACGAGTGCAGAACCACAGCTCTAGAGTCTATGGTAGCATTTAAGAGGGGATCACTCAAAGTAAACGGGGAAGATTATTAGAGGTAGGCATCAGCTGTTTCTGCCAGGGTGTCGTGCCGAATGCGACCGTGGTGGACGCGACTCACCAATTTGCCATCGTGTCACTAGCGACCCAAGCGCAGATGTATCGGTAGAATCTGGGAATTTCTAACTCATCTGTCTCTGCTAAAATTACGCTTAGGTTAGGTTAGGTGCCGTAAAAATTGAAGAGCTTATTTCCGAAGTGACGTAAATCCAAAATTGACGGTTTTAAGTTTTCTTTTAGGTAGATTTCATTAGAAAGCTAACTATTGCAATGGGTACCATGTTTCGACTTCCGGAAAATTTTGACATATCTCCGCGTTTCACATTCCCCAGACCCCAAAACCACCGTCAGTTCAAAAGTTTATACATAATTTATGTATATATGTATCTATCTATATATATATATATATATATATATATATATATATCAGTTTCTTGTGGACACGATAACTGCCGTAATTTTGCACCAATCACTTTGAATGTTTTACATAATATGTATCCCTATAAAATCTCGGTCGAGTTCGTTAATGGGCAAAATCGATTGAAGGGGGTGAAAATGGGGGGCTTTTTTCGAAAAAGTGAAATTTCGCTATAACTCTCTTAATACGTGAAATATCGAATCCATTCAAAGTTCATAATATGTGTCGGATAAGTGTCAAAAATTTATGTCAAATAAGTTTTTTGATAGCACCAACCATTGACCAAAGGGGTGGAAGAAAGTGGGTTTTTCGGGAAACATTAATCATATCTCTCTTAATAGGCACAATATCAAAACCGTACAAAATGGAAAATATTCCCCTAATAATTGCCTAAAACTTTTGTCTGAAATAATTTTTGATATGACCCACCATTACGCCAAGGGATGAGAAAAATGATTTCGGAATTTTAAACAAGAAGTTCCGTTAAGAACTATACAGCCTACTTTTCATGCCAATGATTATTCTACAGAATATGAACCTATCTAGAATAATGACGAAATTAAGTTGGTAATATCGAATATCTAATTAGTTCAAAATATACCTGGTATAATGTAGCCTAATAGAGCACTACAGTTGGCAGCCCTGGTGACTGAATATATTCTTAGTTCCATCTCTTAAGGTACAGAGTACAAAATTTGGTTGAAGTCCAATGGACGTTACTTGCAGTTAGACACTGGATCTATCAGCACGCGTAAAAGCATGTTGCCAACAATACCATGCGTGTGCTGGTCAGAAATAATCTGAAATATTATGATATCTTGTTGTGCCAATTTTGGATGAAATCCATTTGTTAGTATAGAAGTTACATGTATTTTAAAATTGGACATATCAGCAGGCATAGAATCATGTTGTCAGCACTGCCTTGTATTAATTACTCCAAATTAATCTAGAATGTCAGGTGCTATACGTGTGCAAAGTATAGAGCTGTTGGCTTGCATACTTTTTGATATATTGATATTAGGGTAAAAAATATAGAGAGCATTTATTAACAGTTGGCAGCCATGATTGCACTGAAGAATACTTATAGTCATATCTGATATGTTACACATAGCACATGCGAAATTTGGATGAAATCCTACTGATAGTATAGAAGTTACATGTATTTAAAAATTGGCCCTATCAGCAGGCTTAGAATCATGTTGGTAGAACTGACGTATATAAGTTACTCCAAAATTAATCAAACATGTCAGGTACTATACGTGTGCATAGTTTAAAGCTGTCGGCTTGCACACATTCTGATATATTGGTATTTGGATTTTAAAAAAAATAGAGAGAGCAATTATTAACAGTTGGCAGCCCTGGTGGCTCTTAAGAATACGCTCAGTCATATCTGTTTATGTACAGATATTACATACAAAATTTGGTTGAAATCCAGTTGATAGTGTAGAAGTTATATGCATTTAAACATTGGACCTATCAGGAGGCTTTTAATTATTTTGGCAACACTGTCATGGTTGGCCTCCTGGAAATTAAACTGAAATAGTATTATCTACATGTGTGCCAATTTTGGAATAGCTCCTATGCATACCTTGCAGGATATCCAACATGGAGCTCAAATTTCTAGTGCGTTTTTTCAGCAGTTGGTAGCACTGACATCATTTTCAAATATGGACGTGAGCTATTCCGGTGCACATCTTTACTCATACTATATTTGGTTTTGATTACTGCAGCCGTTTAGGAGTTGATAGGGGGGGACACACACACAGCCAGACAGACAGAAGGACAGACAGACAGACAGACAGACACACATTTGCCCGATCTCATAAGACTACTTTTTCCTCATTTTTGCAAAATGTGAAAAGTAGGCTAAAAATGTCAAGTGCCATCAGAGGTTACTATAACAACGCTTTTAAATTGATGAGGGATGGTCTATCAGAGGTTGCCAAGACAACGCCATTGACGAGATCACATTCATTTTTAGCCTACCTTTCACACTTTTCAAAAATGAGGAAAAAGTAGACTTATGAGATATATCCGGGAAAATGTGTCTGTCCTTCTGTCTGTCTATCTGTCTGTCTGTCCTTCTGTCTGTCTGGCTGTGTGTGTGTGTCCCCCCATATCAACTCCTAAACGGCTGCAGAAATCGAAACCAAATTTAGTATGAGTAAAGATGTATACCGGAATATCTCAGGCCCATATTTGAAAAAGATGCCAGTGCTACCAACTGCTAAAAAACGCACTAGAAATTTGAGCTCCATGTTGGATATCTTGGAAGGTATACATGGGAGCTATTCTAAAATTCGCACACATGTAGATAATACTATTTCAGTTAAATTTACAGGTGGCCATACATGACAGCGTTGCCAAAATAATTTTAAGCCTTCTGATAAGTCCAATTTTTAAATGCATATAACATCTACACTATCAATTGGATTTCAACCAAATTTTGTATGTAATATGTGTACATAAACAGATATGACTGAGTGTATTCTTAAGAGCCACCAGGGCTGCCAACTGTTAATAATTGCTCTCTATTTTGTATCCAAATATATCAGAAAGTATTCAAGCCGACAGCTTTAAACTATGCACACGTAAATTACCTGACATTTTACATTAATTTGGAGTAACTTATATACGTCAGTTCTACCAACATGATTCTAAGCCTGCTGATAGGACCAATTTTTAAATACATGTAACTTCTATACCAACAAATGGATTTCATCCAAAATTGGCACAAAAAGATATAATATATCAGATTATTTCTGACCAGCACTCGCATGACATTGTTGCCAACATGCTTTTACGTGTACTAATAGATCTAATGTCTAAATCCATGTAACGTCCTTTGGACTTCAAGCACATTTTGTATTCTGTACCTTAGGAGATGGAAGTAAGAATATATTCAGTCACCAGAGCTGCCAACTGTATTGCTCTATTAGGCTACATTATGCCTAGTATACCTTATTTCGAACTAATTAAGACATTTCGATGTTACCCACTTAATTTCGTCATTATTCTAGATAGGTTCATATACTGTAGATTAATCTATGGCATGAATCTTAATTTTAAGAAAAGGAGGCTCTTTAGTTCGTCACGGAACTTCTTGTTCCATCTGACTATGAGGGAAGCGGCTAACTGGTAGCATGCTGAACTTCTATGCCCAAGGTCGCTGTTTCAAAGCCGGCCAAAGTCGACGGATTTTCTAAGAGCGCTAAAAATCCGTCAGCATGCTTTCCTTCGGAGGGGAAGTTACAACGTTCATTGCAAGTTGCTGGTTGCGGTGGCATCTAGCTGCCAAGTTCACAGCTAGGTGTCGTTGACGTTAGTATTTGGTACAAAATTAGGTACTACTACTTAAAATTGACCTTCTGCAGACCTTACCTGAATTACAGACTAATACAGTCATCACAAATAACACCGTTTATCAGACAGATTCTACACACACCCAATGTACACGGGGTTACATGACCACCTTGTCGCAGCCCCTAAACTGAGGAAGCAACCAACATCTCTGCGGGAGATAAAATTTTTTCGTGAAGAAGTAACAGACTGTTAGATAGTTACATATTAGTTCCAAACCTTGCATAAGGACAGTGTGATCACAAGTATAAAAGTGAACCCCAAATGACAAGAAGGTTACCATCCCCATAAGACAGTAAAATGTTAAAAATATGCATAGAAAGACGAAAAAATGTTAACTAACCTCCAATTGTAAAATACTTTCTCGCAATAAATGAGGTCTGATCGTCCTACGAAAACCTGCATATTTTGCCTATTATAGCCTATCCCCTAGTTTGCCCGGTGAAATCTACCTCCGCCTTCCGGCCTGCCGAGAGGAAGTTTTTTATAAGCAAGTGTATAGGTTCTCTCAACGTGTAGCAAAGGTTTTAAGTCGCAATACCTCGTATATCCCATAATAACTGAGATCTAAGAACTAAGTGTATTTGCAAAGTGATGTAACTCCAACGGGTGTTTATTTCCAATGTGTCTTATATCCAGGTTGATCAATCCGATGGCTCTCTGGAAGTCACTTGATCACAAGGTAATGGCTGACTTTGAAGAATATGTAGAGCATCAGTTTGTGTTTCTTGTGTTTAAACCATTTAAATGTTCATAAATGCCACTCAAAGCGTATGTCAATATATGATTTATTTCCAAAACGTCCTAACTCCAAATTACAGAAGACGATTACTACCATTTCCATTGATAGGAGATTTTAAAACACAGTGCCAGGAAGTGCATAAAAGTAATTAATGAAATTACATTATTTGCATAATCATATCTGAATGTAATTATACGAAGATAGAAAAACGCTTTTTCTGAAGTTTTTCATTTCATGAATTTACGTCACTTTGAAAATTAGGCACTTCAATTCTTCTCTCGAACAATGAGTTGCGTGGGGCACTGTAAGCTACTAGTAGGGTCACTAAAGCCACGATTTGTAGTGGGTCGCATTCGGCACGGTCGCATAATGTTTCTAATTTGTATTATATTTTGGAAGGGGTGTGGGTTACAGCACACAACTGATTTTCTGCAGCAGACACCACTGGTCATACGTATGAACTATCCCAGCATTGGCCTACAATAGAAATAGCAAACCACTATAGAGACCACTTGTAGGATGGCTGAGTTAGGAATCAAGCCCGCCTCTTCTCAGTTTTGCCTCAAGAATCTGAGTGTATCCTGTTCCAGTGCTCAAAACAGAATTAAATTCCTAGGCAGAACCTGGGCCTCCACGGTAACAGCCAAGATGTAAAGGTTTATTAAATGGTCAGGTTGGAGTTCTAACTTGGATAAGAATTCAAAATCTTAGCTGGTTATTTTGGTGATTTCTTATTCGTTCTCGTTCAGCTTCTGTCGCAATTCACTGTCCGATTTAAACTGACTAAAGAATCTGATGATGATCACTTGATGACCAAACTAGTCATCCAAATGTATTATTATTCTCACGTAAGTTATTTGTTTTCAGTTTTAGGCGATAATATCGTGTTGACCCACCGACTGAAAAGCATTTAAATTCCATTAACTTTCTTGACAGAATCAAGAATTGTCTTAATATTCAGTTCATGTTTGTTATTTGTGGAGCCTGGCTTAGAGTAGTTGTTGTTGTTGTTGCTTATTTTAGGGGGTTAAAATTAGTGGGCATATAGCTAGAGCCCTGCGCGATAAAGAAAACGTTTTTCGCTTCCGCCCCGCATTCGCACGACTGTTATCCACTTCCTCCCCGCATTAGCACGACTGTTATCCACTTCCGCCCCGCATTCGCATGACTGTTATCCGCATCCTCCCCGCATTCGCAGCACTGTTATCTGCATCCTCCCCGCATTCGCACGACTGTTATCCGCATCCTCCCCGCATTCGCATGACTGTTATCCGCATCCTCCCGCATTCGCATGACTGTTATCCGCATCCTCCCCGCATTCGCATGACTGTTATCCGCATCCTCCCCGCATTCGCACGACTGTTATCCGCATCCTCCCCGCATTCGCATGACTGTTATCCGCATCCTCCCGCATTCGCATGACTGTTATCCGCATCCTCCCCGCTTTCGCATGACTGTTATCCGAATCCTCCCCGCATTCGCACGACTGTTATCCGCATCCTCCCGCATTCGCACGACTGTTATCCGCATCCTCCCCGCATTCGCACGACTGCTTTCCGCATCCTCCCGCATTCGCATGACTGTTATCCGCATCCTCCCGCATTCGCACGACTGTTATCCGCATCCTCCCCGCATTCGCATGACTGTTATCCGCATCCTCCCGCATTCGCACGTCTGTTATCCGCATCCTCCCGCATTCGCACGACTGTTATCCGCATCCGCACAGTTGTTATTCGAATCTACTGGCATTAAAATACTATTTTCATTTGGATCAAGTTTTAGAGCAACACATTTAGACATTTGAGGAGAAGGGCGTTCCCCTAGCCCTTATAGGCTATGTAATGTGCTATGTTACAAAAAAAGAATGTTATACAGCCAGAATTGCAACCCTCTTCAGTTGGGAGTGTGTAATGACGTAATTTGAATGAGATGAGCTTAAATCGTTACTTTACATTACTCATGAAAAAGAAACATAACAGTAAATATCCGGGTCCTAGTAATGGTATTCAACAAGTTCGGATTGTATTCTAAGAACTATCCGCTAATTTACTCCAAACATTATCCGCTATCCACACAGCCATGCAAACTATATCAACATGGCGATAAATGTTGCGGATATCTGCATCGGTGCAGGGCTTTACATATAGCCCCTTGTGTGTGTGTGTGTGTGTGTGTGTGTGTGTGTGGAATTTGTGTGATTACCCAAATTATTTTGATGGCTGTGCTCCTTTATTTATTTGTAAATTGGGGATATGATTGGAATGGACGTGGCCGTGGCCTTGAGTTAGAAACTATCCCAGCATTTGCCTAGAGCAGAGGTGGGGGAATCCACGGAAATCCACTTCTAGGATGACTGAGGGGGAAATAGAACCCACCTCTCCTCAGTTTAACTTCACAAGGCTGAGTGTTCCTCATTCGAATTAAATTCCTTGGCAGAGCCGAAAGTTTGACACGAATTCAAGAATGGTAGTCACTACGTCACGAGATGGACAACGAGAAAATAATCCGTTTGTTTTACTAGTCAATCAGCTTGCCACGGTGGGTGAGTGGTTATCGTGTCAGACTGCCAACCCCAAGCTTGTAGGTTCGCTTCTGGCCGTGGTTAGTTAATTTTTGAAAGGCAACATAAATCACGATACGCATGTCATACGATGTTGGCATGTTAAAGAACCCATTTTAATTCAGTAGGCCGTGTTCATAATGGCAAAATTAATCTCGGGATTTTCCGACAGCACAAAGTTCCTCATTTCTCTACTAGAAAGCGCTATAGTGTCAAGGAGGTTAGATATCTAACCTCCTTGACTTTCATAGCGCTTCAAGGAGCGATACAATTCGGCATACAAGTTGCCCTCTGGGCGTCAAATAACAAAGCTTGCACCCGGCACCGAGGCCATACGATATTATTATTATTTTCGGTTTATACAGTACATATAACACATTTCTGGTATATTACAACATAACTATACGGGTTTCAGTGAACCAAAGTATAGCTACGGAAACAGCAACTTCTAAGCTAGAATTTCGCTACCCATGAACTTCCGAACGATTCTGGTTGTTGATAGAACTACTGCCTTCTGCATTAGTTTATACAGCCGAGTATCCAGATCCAGTTCATTAAGTCCTTGGAGCAAGGTACTTGGGATCACGCCCGTACTCGAGACAATGATAGGTATGGTCTTAACTCGCTCTACATGCCATTGTCTTTTGATAGGGTTATTATTATTATTATTATTATTATTATTATTATTATTATTATTATTATTACTAGTCAATCTAGTACCAAGTGGCTTGTTCAACGTCTTTGTCATCCCTTAGCTAATTTGTTTTTCTTTAGTTTGGGCAGTGATAATCTTGACTGTGGACAACAGTAAACCCAACCTTCTACTGTTCGTCTTTTAGATCACCACTGACCTACTTATTTTGAATGGAAGGTAGAAGACATTAATCTTCATGAAGCAAAGTAAATCATAGCGCTTTCAATTGAAGTCTGGAAGTGATGAAACATTTTAAGACGCGTGTTTCCTGGTTTAAATGTCTGTAGTTAAAAATAGATTTTATATTTGAGATTAAATAAGTTCAAGGGATTTCCCAACAACATAAGTGGGCGTCACTAAAGGATAATTATATGGAATATATTAAACTTTCTTGTCATATACAAATTGGTTGTCCAAACAAACGTAATGCTCGTTCTGTATGGCCTATTAACTTCGTAATATACTTCTTGTGGTGAATATATAGACCATTGCTATCTGTCTAGCCAAGTTGCCGACGATTACGAATGTGAATGGCTAGTACGTGACTATGCAATTCGCTGGTGAGAGAAAGAATGCTACGAAATATCCAATTGCTTTGTTTTTTACTGCCGCAACTGAATGTGTTCTCTGTCCCTTCTCTGCCAGTTCTCAGGAGTGCTTGTTCCTCTTCCAGATCTAATGATTCAACTGTGTTTATTTCACCAGAGTTACCACGGACATTAGATACGGATGTAAGATTTTTATTCGTTTTAGTATTAGTCCAGTCAATCGAGGCTCAAAAAGGGGGTTCACCTTACATCAGATGCGGGATGGTTTTTTATTTTTTGATGTTGTTTAAGACCATTAGGTAGTTATTAATCCAAGTTTCCGTCATCCTTCCCCCTTGCTTCGTCCGCCATCTTGAAAAAACTGTCAGAAATCGGCACTTTTTTCAGTTTTTGGCCTCTAGCTCATTCCTAGTTCATTTGTTTGAAGATATGTCTAAATAAGAAAATGTAGATTACTAAATTTCCAACAACTTTGATGTGAAAGGATGTTTGTAGGATGAAGCGTATCCGAGCTACGAGAAGGCGAAAAAGGGCGAAAATTGGCGATTCGGCATATTTTTCACTTTCGCTCCACTTTCCATTGCAAAAACAGGGGTAAAACTTGATTTCAGCAAAACGTTTATTGAATGAAAGTTGTAGAGAATTTAATTTCCTTTGAAACTCATGTATTGAAAAAACAATTACGAGCAATGGGTAGGAGTGGGGGTAAATTTAAGAAAACTATGGGAAATACGTTTTTTGTGATTCAGCCCTGGAGCGCCGTGTTGGTGAAAGTTCTTCGTTTTCATTATATTACAACCATTTTTTGAACACAGCAGTGCATCTAAATATTATTTGAACCATTTATGTGTAAATGTAAGCACACTCATACACTCACACTCTCAAACACACGCCTATTGTTTTTGTTTTATTCAGTTGATGTTCGTACTTCCAGTGTTCACATCGGGTTAAGTCAACGTGCTTGGAAAAAGTTTTCCTGTGGAGTGAGTTGTAGTGGTGAAGGATGGCTTCTTCATCGCAAACACCGGACATCGAGTGTTTCATATGCGGGAAGAGTTTGGACGAAGGAGTTGTTGTTACTGTGAAGAAGAAAGGAGTTCAGACTCTATTAAGCGCAAGTGTTCGAAGGGGGCGAAACGACCACTGTCAGATTTTGAAGAAAAGAGATGAAATTAAAGTTAACAATGCCTGCTCAAAGAATTACACCGATCCAAGACGGATGGACGTAGCTCTACGCTCAGAATCCCCTACACCTGGACCATATTCAAAGCTAAGGTCAGTAAGTGAGGCGTTTATTTTCAAGGGCCATTGTTTTCTATGTGCGAAAAAAATTGAAGAGGATTATACGAAAAAACAGAAAAAGCTCCCCTAGATTTCTCGAAATCCAGTTCGCTTGGTGGAGAAGATGGAGGTAAGGGACAACTTATGCTAGCAGCTCGGGCACGCGGAGATGAGGGGGCTCAACAAATAATTAATCATGTTCCCCCAGACTTAGATCTTATTGCTGCTGACGGTCAGTACCACGATGCTTGTATGAAAAAGCTGTACCGACCACCGAGAGCTGGGGGAGGGGCAAGAGGATACAGAACACACCCCAGAGTTGATGAAGCAATGGAATGTGTTTATGCTTTTCTGGAAAGAAGCAAAGAAGAATGCCAATTCTCATTTGATCAATTGATGAGGGCCCTTAAGGAAGGATGTGAACTTGATCGGAGAACAGTAAAATCCCGTTTGCTGAAAAAGTACGAGGATGACATCATGTTTGTTGAAACAGGCAATAAATCGACTGTCTGTTTCAAAAATACTGGTTATAAAATATTGAATGACACTTGGTATGCCAATATAAAATCGCATCCTTATGAAGAAAGAATGAGAGTGGTGAACGCAGCTGCAAATAAAATTACCGAGGATATTCGCTCCCGTGTGTACAATACCATTGACTATCCGCCCCTGATAATTTTTGAACAGTATCGAGTCAGACATTCCACCAACGTTATTGACAATGGTCCAAACAATTGTGCTAAAACAAACAAGGAAGTTGAGATAAATGGAAGAGGATCAGTATTGCCATTTCCCTTGCAATCATTGCTGCTGCACGTCCTCGGTCGTTTGGATCCCGTGAGAAGGGAGAAGAGCATCAGCTCTGGTGTAGTTGGAAGTGAGCAGGTGAACTGCTACAAGGCTCAGCAAGTCGGTATGGCTGGACTCTCAATAATAGTGGGAACAACCTTCGGTGAAGTGTCCTTCAAAAAGAAGGACAAAGTGATACCTTTAGCAGCTGACAAGAACATCTTGAAAGTTGGGGAGAAGAAGATTGCTGTGGACCCACTCACATTCTATCACAGGATGTGCATAGCAAAAACAACCCAGGACGACCTTGAGGAATACCTCTCTTATGAGCTTGCACCGTACCCTATGTCGTTGTTCAATGCCGATTATATCAAGTACATCCACCAGCATTATGGGACAGTGGTGAGGGTCATCTTCGACGGCTACCCAGACAATCTTCTGATGAGTACCAAGAATGCTGAAAGAGGAAGAAGGCGCAAGCTGAACGCCTCAGCAGATGTGATATTTGATAAAGTCACAGTCAACAAAACTCCTCAAGACAAATTTCTGTCCAATGAGAGCAATAAAAACGATTTGTTGCCCTCCTCAGAACAACACTTGAAGCATCCAACGTCATGAACAAGCAAGCTGAAGAGGATGCTGACGTGCTCATTGTGACCACTGCAACATCGATGGCTTCTTCGTACGACGGTGTAATTATTGTGGGGGAAGACATCGATTTATTAGCCATTCTCACTGGGACAGCAAATACGATGAACAACGTATACTTAAAAAAAAACAGGAAGAGGCAATTCACCTGACGTCATGTACTCCCCCTCATCATTTATGTACGACTTCGCCGAGAACCTGCAGCTCATCCACGCCATCAGCGGGTGTGACACAACGTCAAACATTTATGGATTCGGAAAAAACAAATTTTGTCCCCTGTTCCGGAGGAATCCATTATTGTTGGAGATAAGTGATGTCTTCATGGACCCAGAAGCCACATTAGAGGGCATCTCCAAAGTAGGAGAGCAAATATTGGTCGTCCTCCATGGTGGGGAAATCGACCAATCACTTTCTGACCTTCGACACACAAAATTTGTTGCCACCACGACAAACTTGAACCTGGAAAAGCTGCCCCCAATCTCCGATGCAGCGCGATACCACTCCTTGAGTGTATACCACCAAGTGACGTCCTGGATGAGCAGGAAGAAAGACCCGATCATCTTTGGCGGGACAAGAGGAAGCAAGGGGCTTGATTTCGACAACAACAACCACCAGAGATGCTGCCTCCTCGTACCCTGCTGAAGACGGTATCATGCAGGTGTGTCACCAGCTGTTCCGCAGCATGTGGATGCAGAAAAGCCGGTATGCATTGCTCCACTTTCTGCAAATTCTGCTGCGGCGGGAAGTCCTGCGACAACCGTCTTTGACAGTCGCTGACGAGGAAGAGGAAAACATCGACGACCCGTCCATACCATTCGACGAAGACCCTGCCGAAGAGTCAACCCTCCCGGCCCCCCTTGTGAAACGCCTCCGGTTACTGTAGCGACACCCCACCCCCCATCTATTTTAAAGTTTTTATTTTAGTGTGTTCATTATTCCCTAATAATTAATATGTAAATAATTAATATATAAAACGCATTGTGTTGTAATCTATATTTTGTAAATACACACTAACTTTCTGAAATGAGTGTGTAACGAATTTTTTCTCTCGCATCTATTCATATTTATACAAAAAATGGTTCAAATAATATTTAGATGCACTGCTGTGTTCAGAAAATAGTTGTAATATAATGAAAACTAAAAACTTTTACCAACACGGCGCTCCAGGGCTGAATCACAAAAAACGCAATTCCTCTAGGTTTCTTAATTTACCCCCACTCCTACCCATTGCTCCTAATTGATTTTTTGATGCACGAGTTTCAAAGGAAATTAAATTATCTACAACTTTCATTTAATGAACTTTTTGCTGAGATCAATTCTTCTCCCTGTTTTGAGATGGAAAGTGGAGCAAAAGTGAAAAATTTGCCGAATCGCCAATTTTCGCCCTTTTTAGCCTTCTCGTAGCTCGAAAATGCTTGGTCCTACAAAAACATCTTTCAAATCAAAGTTGTTGGAAATTTAGTAATCTACGTTTTCTTATATGGACATATGTTCAAACAAATGAACTGGGAATGAGCTAGAGGCCAAAAACTGAAGAAAGTGCCGATTTCTGACAGTTTTTTCAAGATGGCGGACGAAGCAAGTGAGAGAGGATGACGGAAACTTGGATTAATAACTACCTAAGGGTCCTAAACAACATCAAAGAATAAAAAACGATCCCGCATCTGATGTAGGGTGAAATTCGTTTATTGACTGGACTATATATGCTACGTCTTCAAACGTCATTTGTTAACAACTCTACGTCAAGTTAACCATCTTAGCATCGATTGGGGAAGGTAAACAATTCATGAGGAAGTTGTCAGAAACCTCATTGCCCTTTCTGATTTGACTATTTAAAATTTATAGTTAAGATTATATTTGTGTCAGGAATTTGATATCTAAAATGTCCAAGCAAAGGAATCGTTCCATAGTCTGTTTTCCCGTCTGCTCAATGGTTGTTCGCAAATTAAATGAGTGTCTACAAATTCATGTATTAATCTAAATCAATTGGAATTTAAGATAATAATGTTAATGGTTTTACGTCCCTTTTAACTACTGTGGCTTTTAGAGACGCCGGAGTGTCGGAATTTTGCCCCGAAGGGGATCTTTAACGTGCCAGTAAATCTACTAACACGGCTCCCTCGCATTTTGCGCACCCTCAAATGCCAGCTGACTGCGCCAGGATACGAACCTGCAACATTGGGTCCAGCAAGCGAGAACGTTACCGCTGAGGGAATTTAAGAACAATATTCACTGTTGTTGGTTCATTAGCCTACTTTCGATTTTTGCAAAAAATGAAAGTAGACTTATGAGATCAACACAGGGCGAAAAAAGTGTGTCTGTCTGTATGTGTGTATGTGTGTGTGTGTGTGTGTGTCAGTGTGTGTGTGAGTGTGTGTACTCTGAATGTCTGTCCCCCCCCTATCAATTCGAACACGGTGAATGCGAATAGAACGAAATTTGGTACAAAGGTAGCACTAGCAAAGGACACCTCAGTGTCATGTTTTATATCGCCGCCATCTTGACGGAAACGTAATGGCGGCCACACAAATGTTCAAAGCTTAAATCAAATTACGACTAACCTAATCATCCGATCTCTACCAAATTTTGCAACAACATACCTTTATGGGGGGAGCATCCTTTGACAAAACCAATAGGTCATCAGCGTAATAGTTTGCGGATGGCGGCCATCTTTGTGTGAAAATAGATTCCCCCTATTAATTCGATCACGGTGCAACCGAATGGAACGAAATTTGGTACAGAGGTAGTACTAACAAAAGGCACCTCAGTGTCATGTTTCATATCGCCGCCATCTTGACGGAAACGTAATGGCGGCCACACAAATGTTCAAAGCTTAAATCAAATTACGACTAACCTAATCATCCGATCTCTACCAAATTTTGCAACACCATACCTTTATAGGAAGAGCATCCTTTGACCAAACTAATGGGTCATCAGCGTTATAGTTTGCGGATGGCGGCCATCTTTGTGTGAAAATTGATTCCCCCTATTAATTCGAACACGGTGCAACCGAATGGAACGAAATTTGGTACAGAGGTAGTACTAACAAAAGGCACCTCAGTGTCATATTTTATATCGCCGCCATCTTGACGGAAACGTAATGGCGGCCCCACAAATGTTCAAAGCTTATATCAAATTACGATTAACCTAATCATCCGATCTCTACCAAATTTTGCAACAACATACCATTATAGAGGAAGCATCCTTTGACCAAATGAATAGGTCATTAGCCAAATAGTTTGCGGATGGCGGCCATCTTTGTGAGAAAATAATTCCTCCTATTAATTCAAACACGGTGAAACCGAATGGAACTAAATTTGGTACAGAGGTAGCACTAGCAAAGGGCATCTCAGTGTCATGTTTTATATCGCCGCCATCTTGACTGAAACGTAATGGCGGCCACACGAATGTTCAAAGCTTAAATCAAATTACAATTAACCTATTCATCCGATCTCTACCAAATTTTTCAACTACATACCTTTATGGAGGGAGCATCCTTTGACAAAACCAATAGGTCATCAGCGTAATAGTTTGCGGATGGCGGCCATCTTTGTGTGAAAATAGATTCCCCCTATTAATTCGAACACGGTGCTACCGAATGGAACGAAGTTTGGTACAGAGGTAGTACTAACAAAGTGCACCTCAGTGTCATGTTTTATATCGCCGCCATCTTGACGGAAACGTAATGGCGGCCGCACAACTGTTCAAAGCTTAAATCAAATTACGATTAACCTAATCATCCGATCTCTACCAAATTTTGCAACAACATACCCTTATAGAGGAAGCATCTTTTGACCAAATGAATAGGTCATTAGCCTAATAGTTTGCGGATGGCGGCCATCTTTGTGAGAAAATAAATTCCCCCTATTAATTCAAACACGGTGAAACCGAATGGAACGAAATTTGGTACAGAGGTAGCACTAGCAAAGGGCATATCAGTGTCATGTTTTATATCGCCACCATATTGACAGAAACGTAATGGCGGCCACACAAATGTTCAAAGCTTAAGTTAAATTACGACTAACATAACCATCCGATATCTACCAAACTTTGCAAGAACATACCTTTATGGAGGGAGCATCCTTTGACCAATCTAGTAGGTTATTAGCCTAATAGTTTGCGGATGACGGCCATCTTTATGTCAAAATTGATTCCCCCTATTAATTCGAACACGGTGGAACCGAATGGAACGAAATTTGGTACAGAGGTAGCACTAGCAAAGGGCACCTCAGTGTCATGTTTTATATCGCCGCCATCTTGACTGAAACGTAATGGCGGCCACACGAATGTTCAAAGCTTAAATCAAATTACAATTAACCTATTCATCCGATCTCTACCAAATTTTTCAACTACATACCTTTATGGAGGGAGCATCCTTTGACAAAACCAATAGGTCATCAGCGTAATAGTTTGCGGATGGCGGCCATCTTTGTGTGAAAATAGATTCCCCCTATTAATTCGAACACGGTGCTACCGAATGGAACGAAGTTTGGTACAGAGGTAGTACTAACAAAGTGCACCTCAGTGTCATGTTTTATATCGCCGCCATCTTGACGGAAACGTAATGGCGGCCGCACAACTGTTCAAAGCTTAAATCAAATTACGATTAACCTAATCATCCGATCTCTACCAAATTTTGCAACAACATACCCTTATAGAGGAAGCATCTTTTGACCAAATGAATAGGTCATTAGCCTAATAGTTTGCGGATGGCGGCCATCTTTGTGAGAAAATAAATTCCCCCTATTAATTCAAACACGGTGAAACCGAATGGAACGAAATTTGGTACAGAGGTAGCACTAGCAAAGGGCATATCAGTGTCATGTTTTATATCGCCACCATATTGACAGAAACGTAATGGCGGCCACACAAATGTTCAAAGCTTAAGTTAAATTACGACTAACATAACCATCCGATATCTACCAAACTTTGCAACAACATACCTTTATGGAGGGAGCATCCTTTGATCAATCTAATAGGTTATTAGTCTAATAGTTTGCAGATGGCGGCCATCTTTATGTCAAAATTGATTCCCCCTATTAATTCGAACACGGTGAAACCGAATTGAACGAAATTTGGTACAGAGGTAGCACTAGCAAAGGGCACCTCATATTCATGTTTAATATCCCTATAGCACGTTGTATTTCAACAAGTTACTACAACCAACATTCAATCATACTCCTTGAAAAGGGCAAAGAGTTATAACAATACCCATGCATTTAGGAGAAAGTAGGCTATATGTTCTATACTGAACATCTTGTTTTGAAGCTTGTGACATATGATCATTTATCACAGTGTACTTGGGTATGCGTGGGAGTTTTCTGATAACCTGCATTATTGTGATGTCTACCGGGTGAGTTAGCCGTGGTCGTTACGGCATGACTGCTGGCAGTCGCTCACATCCGGGAGGCGAGGAGGTTTGAATCCCCCCGCAGGCAACCTTGAAGATGGTCTACTTTGGCTTCTCATCTTCCTTCCAGGAAAATGCCGGGGTTGGTCCCTAACTATAGGCCACAGCCGCTACCTTCCAACTCCTCGTCCTTACATACAAACTCTCCTCCACAACGGTACTTGTAGCTCACCCATTGGGTGTCCGTCTCGAAGCAGCTACAAATCTGGCGAGCCGAACATGTCCTCAGACACTCCCGGCACTAAAAACTATACGCTAAAAAAAATGTGATGTCTGTAGTAATGTGAGTATTTATAATTGATAATTGGATTGGGAAGCAGAATACTGAGATGGGAATCGTAGTTACATCTTCCCAGTTCTGTTAGTTTTATATTTCTTGTCAGAATCGTAAATCAAACCCGAACCTCAGGGGTGACAGCGAAAAATGCTAGTAAATGCACGTTGATATTGTCTTGAGTACACCCCGTTCCATACTTCAAACAAAAATTAAATGTCTTGCCAGAGACGAAAACAGATTCTGTACCTATGGGATGACAGCTAAGAATGCCACCTCGAGGAGGTGATTTACCACATGTAGGATTATCTTAATTTTTACTTTACTTTCAACCTCACTTCACTCCTCTGGCAATTGCAAAATTGGGTCTTTACATTCTCATAGAGCGAATTTCCAAATCATCGTCAGAACGTGAAAAATGTTCATCCCTATTACGTCTTTCAGCAACATTTGTAGGCATTTTACGTGCTTTGATTACAGTGAATTCTCTAGTGCCTGAAATAAATATTTATACACTTAATAAAGCACTTCTCAGAAAATGAGGGCAAAATTGTTGGATGACTAGTTTCATTCGACACGCGATCATCATCAGATCTGGATCAATTAGACTGAATTTTGGTTCAGTGGAAATGTATATAACACCTATGCACAACAGTATTTTTAACTATTAACCCGTTGTAGGGCAGAATATTAATTTATTACACCGCATCATTGACTGTTTCACACGCTCTAATATTACCAGCGTCTGTCGTATCGGCTGACCTCCTTGCTCTATTCGCTGACGCAGTATGTCTACAATATAAATAGGTGTGGAATTCACAATGGACTTTAAATGACCCCATAAGTAGAAGTCTAATGGGTTGTGATCGGGTGAACGAGCAGGCCACATTGTCGGTCCCTGAAGCCCTATCCATTTGTTTAGGAATGCACACAGACTTGAAACGTACAAGTGGCCTGTGTGCCTTCCACAAATAACCAACTAGCATCGTGCCACCGTCTGTGTTATGCATAACTCTGACAATGCATGCAACACGGCAACGAACGCACTTACACCATTTAAGTTTACAAGACATGTTTTGCTTGTTGTCAGGTCCTCTATCGAATTCCCGGAGCTTTCCCACGTATTTAGTTACACCCTTTATCACTTGCCCTGCTGATGCCTTAAATGTTGCTCCTCACCCCTCTGCTGGCTGATTTCCAGAATGTGGTTTGAGTTACAAATAAATTGAAAAGTCCGTTCGATTTCCGAATCCTTACACTACAAATTTAATAAAAAATCTGACACGATTGAAAAAAACTATATTGTAAAACAATAAAAAATAGCCGTTAACAGCTGTTGCGCGCGCTCTCTTCCTGGAACGAGCGGGAGTAGAAGTAAAAGGGAGAACTGTCTCTTCGGTTGCGTCAGATTCAGAATCTGTAATGCGAATCATAACCCCAAATATACTATAGAATAAACTCAACGTTTTTGCGAGAGAAATATCTGCCCACAAAGAATAAAAACAAAGGAAAGGAAAACAGATTTGACCTACTTGAACTTGCATCGCTTGCCTTCGAACAGATCGATATTCTTCCGCTGAACAGCAACGTGGCACTATCTAGCGATAGTATGTGCAACTTCATGCTTACTGGCACCCACACGCGAGTGCTAGAACTGTAATATTACGTTCGTCTCCAACACAAAGCGCGATAAATCGATCAACATAATATTACGCTCGCTGCAGTTTTAAAAAGTTACCTTCAAACGTAATAGTACGGCGCCCACGCTCTAAGTGTTATATGTGGGTGAAGTTCTTTACAATATATTGCGCCCGTTGACGCATGTTTGCTCAGATAACAGAGACTAAAATATGCTGGAATGTAACTGAACATACCCTGCGAGCAACGGGAAGAAGCTGAAGTAATATCGCTTATGATCATATTTTTATATATTTTGGACATTCCAAAAATCAATTATAACCAAGTAATTCTGCATATTTGAAGTACAGCATACTCCGTAAATCAATGAAACTATCAATTTACGCGGCTAGCTCATATCCTAAGAGCACGCCATATTTGGTAACACCAGTTCCTATTTGTATTTGGATGAGGCAACATCGATGTGCATGTTGGAGCACAAGTGAAAGTATGTCCGTGAAGGGAAACCATGTGGCACGAAAAATCAGTGGATATTTTTCTCATGGATAGCCATCATGGCATTATTTAACAATTTAAAGATTGGAGACATTCATCATTACATAAATTGTGAAATATTTTCATTCCACGAGGTGAAATGATGGACTTGTGTAAAGCAAACTTTATGACCGCATGGTCACACACACACTTCAGTGTTTCATAAACTGTGTAATTAATTAACTGTACAAAATCTACGAGAACAATCTTTATTTACCGGATGGGCAGTATTTTGGTTTAATATTTTATGTTAATATTTTCTGTAAATATCAGTGCAAAAGTCACGAGTGAGTGTCGCACAAGCGACAAGACTAGAGCCAGTGTCGGAGTAAAAATGAGCAATTTTTTTACCGCATATTAGCTTCAGTGCGCGCAAGTTTTCGTTAATTATGTGCTACGTTATTACCAACGCTAACATTACAATCATGCTAAACCATCAGATCTTCAAATACAACCCCAACCACGCGATGGCATGTGATTTCTAAATCATGCGTGGGGAATTAGCAGCGGAAGATGTCCAAATACAATGAGAAGATAATCTAAGGCCATACACGAGACCGCATAAAACATCTCATGGCGGGTCTCGAAACAAGTGACGCTGCATCTGTAAGTCAGATCAAGTATTTGTAGCGTATAGTAATGAGTTGGAAACAGTAGATTTAATTTAATTTGGTTTCATTTATTTAAGTGCACAATGCAGGTAGTTAATTATAAGAAGCGTGTGGAAAGTAATAGTTTTATTAAACATTTATAGACGCCAGGAAGGCAGGATTTTCAATGCTCATTTCGTATCATTTCAAAACAGTTATTATCAATTTTTAATTTGTCAAGCTGATTCCAAATAAACTAGTTTGCCAGATATTAAATCGAGGCCAAGGTTACGAGCCAAACCCACTACACAGCACACTCGATTCTAGGCAATGCATCAATATTTTGTTTAGAAGGCTGTGAGATTTTTAACATTATTACAAGTGGAATGCAGAGTTCCGTTATTCACATTTGTTGGCCAGATCAATACTTGAAAACAGGTTTATTTCTTTAAGAGAAGCCACGCATGCAATGAATGCAACTGTATTTCGTAACCAAATGAACGCAGGTTCGACCTTATTCAGGGAAGAGACAATTTTATAAATGCTCACACACACTTTTGGCTTGTATCAGAAGCCTTCATGTTTATTTAAAGCGTTGTCAGGATGTGTTTTCTGTACACACAATCTTTATTACCAGCATTTCAAACGTGTATCAATTAGGAATCCACACTTTTGTAAATTAACGTTATGAGAGTATCATATGAGTCGTGACGGTGGATTAATACCTCCGACATTGTAATTGTGGTTATACCGGTGGTAATGAACTATTAGAAGTCGTACCAAACCGAGGGCGCCTGGATCAATGAATCCGAAATAAGAGTAAAGTAATTGGTGAGGACACAGGATGTCTAATAATTATGAAGTAATTGGTGAAGACACAGGGTGTCTAGTAAACTATTAAACTATTGAGTTATTTTGCTTAAGTTGGATACACACGTTACCTAAATACACTGAACGCTTTTAAAGGTCCATAAACTGAACAACAATACTGTCAGGGATAAATAATTGTGTGAAGCTTTAATAATCAAAAATAGGGTTTTGAAAACTAACGAATCTTATATAATTCCCCCTGAGTCTAAATAAAATTTCTAAACATTAAAAATAAACTATTTTCTGGACCAAATGTTAACACTTAGATATTGTTAAGCTATTTTAGATACATTTTGATACATTTTCACATGAATAGTCGACAACTAATTGGTGATGAGATAACAGAAGCACACACATCAGATTAGTAGCAACGTGAGTCGATGTAATTGTTTAATTACTATCGCATTTGCAGGCTTTCCTATATTTCTCTTCTTTCTTAACATTTTGACACTATGACCGTTTGTTACAAACAGTAAAAAATCGAGTACGCAGGCAGTGCCAATCGCACAACCATAGGAGTGCTGAATTATTGTATGCATTTGTGTTGTATTAGCATAGCTTTTTATTTATTCAGCAACATTGTGCACATAGCTTGATTTTCTTAGTAATAAACGCATCTCGTTTATTAATTAATGATATTTAGGACTAGCTAACACTTAACTCTAAAGATAAATGTTAGAGATGGCACCATCATAGCATAGGACAAATTTTCCCCTTGCTACTAAATGTAAATGTTCTAGTATTTGTAAACAAGTAAATGTCTTGCTTTGCTGTAGATTCTTTTGATGTTTGATCCTCCCGTAGTCATTTCGATGTAATTGCTTAGGGCCGATTTTACGTGCCATTCTCTTAGCTTGTTCATTTTAGTCGAATTTCGTATTAGGACCATGAGAGTAATTTAGATCTTGTTAAAGACATTTTTTATATATTTTCTTTCTGGGCAGAATAGTATCGGACTAGCCGTTTTGCAACTCTCATGCTAGGCTAGGGATCTATTCTGAATAAAATTTATTTGTGATTTTAACGTAAGACTGACCTCTCTTTTCTTGTTTAGTTTTGTTATTGATGCATTCCTCTGAGCTGGTTAAAGATCGAACCTCACTAATTCCCGACACCCCCGAGTGCAGACTTTGTGCTACACCAGCCTATGAATGTATCGTCCCCTATACTTGTGTGTTAACTGGAAGAGGGTCTCGGAAAGGTCATTTGGAACCGGTGGCTCCCCGAAACCTTCGGCCAGCGGGCACAATGTGCATTTATTTAGTTACAGAAGTTTATTGTAAATTTGCGTAACTTGTCAAAGTTGTCAATAAGTTGTGATTTTTGTTATGTTATGGTTGGTGGTTTTTGGCCTGCAGATTTTCTTGTTTAGTGTAAATGTGGGCCACCTTAGTTTGTTATATCATGAGGATGGTCCACATGTTTTAATTTTTAGCCGAACATTTCCTTTCTTCTATTCATGCCTATCGTTCATATTATATAATTTCACCCAAATTATACTCTTTTCATTCATTTCATCTCTAAGCTCTTCTCTTTCTTTTAAGACATGTAGGGTATCTTGTTAGAATACCCTACGCATTTTATGATTTTAAGGTTATTTTAACATTCTTAATCATTGTGTAATTTATCGACAATGAGGGTCACCATATTCTTTTTTGTACCATATGGGTGCCTCTTGCTTTCTTGTATTATGGTCTGTGGTCAGCCGAATTTTAAGCATTGAGTAATCTCCTCCCCTTCCCCAATTTTATTCTAATGAGGTAGGTCATCCTAATTTTTATAATATATGGGGTTTGAAGCCATTTTTTAGTGTTGCCTTAGTAAACAAAAGTTTGGTGCAAGAGTGAAGTTGATACTACTCGCAGCTACAGCTCGGAAGACATCCAACCAGTTATGTAGTAGCCTGTACTATACAGTACAAAACTAGCTGACTTTTTACAACCATATAGTCACTCAAAACAGACAAATTCCGTATATCTATCACCATTTTATCATTTCACCTAACATCATATATACTGGTTGGTTGGTTGGTTGGTTTAGGGGCTGCGACAGCGCGGTCATGTAGCCCCGTGTACTTTGGGTGTGTGTAGAATCTTTCAGATAACCGGTGTTAATTGTGATGACTGTATTAGTGTGTGTTATCTGTTTTTTAATTTAAGTACTGCAACTTAGAATTTTTCAAATAGTTCCTACTTTTGCCGCCAAACACCACCGTCAACGACTACTAGTCCTAGTTCAGAACTTAGCTACTAGGCGCCACCGCAGTCGGCTCTTGGCAACGAACGTAGAAACCTAAGAGCGTTGTTTACATTCTTAACCTATCCAATTTATCTTCACACAGATGCAATTAGTGGATGGTTCTTTAACATGCCATAAATCTAAGACATGGGACCACCGGATTTACTTCCCTTCCGATGGAAGGCATACTGAGGGATTTTTAACGCTCTTAAAAAATCCGACGGCTTCGGCCGGGTTTGAACCCGCTATCTTGGGCATAGAAGCTCAGCATGCTACCGACTACGCCACCGAAGCTGCCATCATACATACTGCAACTAGCATACACTGACAAGTTGCATTACCAATACGGCAACTAAATATTTTCACTCATATTTTCAAACATAGATTTTATAGCCTGCTGATGATCGCATGACGATCGAAACTGGTCATCCAAGTGTATCAATTAATCTCATGTAATTTTTTTTAGGATTAGGGCATAATCCAACTCATTTGGGTACATTTGTGTTGACCGACTGAAAAGCACCAAACGTTTGTTACATATAGGTGTCCAACAACTAGGGGTAAGGGTTATTATTATATGATTTAAAGTCTATTGCCGGTCCAATTATCAGATGATAAATATCAGAATGCTGATTTAGAAAATTTACTGAAATATAAATGTAGAAAAAAATCTGTGATAGTTAGTAAATAGTTATGTTGGTGTGTGTAGCTTGGAATAGATTAAAGGAAGGGTGCCCAACTTTTTTCAACTAACGGCCACATTGTTAATACTTGGGGGAACTTGCGGGCCAATAACACTCCGCGGGGTTTGGAGGGTATGTTTTTTTTTTTAAATATGGGTGCAATATGGTGAGTTATGTAGCTGACTGAGCTTAGTTTTCTTAGTATTGATGCCGTGTTTAATATTTATTTATAGTTGATAAAAAATATAAAACACAAAAAAATATATTTTTTATAGATCGCTTTAAAATAGAATACACTTACAGCATGAATGACAACGAGTGAGTGTTTATGTTCATTTGACACAATTATTAATCAAATTATGAAATAAAGTTCATGATAATTTAGTGTAGTGCGACGAGTGGGAAATCTTTGTACCGATACCTAAAATGTCTCTCCATTTAGGATAGAACTTAGTTGTACCAATCATTAATAAGAGTTTTGAGTGTTCATCAGTGAGTCAATGGCCTGGGGCAGGGGTGTACGCGTACTGCTTTGTCCTGTTAGCTTTTGTTGTTTCAAAGTTTTGGCGACGGTGCGTACGCCGAGCGGCAGACCGGACAAATTAGTCTCGCGGGCCGTAGGTTGGGCAGTCCCGGATTAAAGGACTTAGCTGGTTATTAGATCGATGTGGAATCCTTTCTTGTACAGCTGCTATAACTAACACTGTCTAAACCTAAATTAAACCGACCTCTATGGTGAAAGAGCAAGAAACTATTAATGTCCTCCTCTTAACCTCCACACTCCCGAGGACTGTACGGGGTGTTTCACAATTCCTATTATACACTTCTAGGGGTTGTAGAGAGGAACCACCCGATAACATTTGCATGACGACGATCACCACTCCGCTGCTACGTTGATGACAAGGTTGAACAAAAGTGTGTATCCGAACATTTATTTATTTATTTATTTATTTATTTATTTATTTATTTATTTTTATTTATCGTATGGCTTTAGTGCCGGGAGTGCTTGCCACGGTGGGGAGTGGTTATAGTGTCGGACTACCAACCCCAAGATTGCAGGTTCGCTCCTGACCATGGTAAGTGATTTTTGAAAGGCGACAAAAATCACGACACTCTGTCATACGTTGTTGGCATGTTAAAGAACCCATTTGAATTCAGTAGGCCGTGTTCAATGGCAAAATTAATCTCGGGATTTTCCGCCAACACAAAGTTCCTCCATTCGCTACTTGAAAGCGCTGTAATGTCAAGGAGTTTAGATATCTAACCTCCTTGACTTTCATAGCGTTCAAGGGAACGACGAAATTTGACATGCAAGCTACGCTCTGGGTGTCAATTAACAAAGCTTGCACCAGGCACCCGAGGCCATACGATATTATTAGTGCCGGGAGTGTCCGAGGGCATGTTCGGCTCGCCTGAGTCTGTAGCTACAAGTTCCATTCAATTTCAAGTAGTTCCAACTTTCGCTACCAGATATCAATGATACCTAGTGATGCACGTTGGAACTTGGATAGAACGTTCCAACGAAATCTAACGTAACAATTTAGCTTCACACAAGTTTACTCTGTGGAAGGATCTTTAACATGCCATAAATCTATGACATGGGACCACCGGCTTTACTTCCCCTCCGAATGAAGGCATATTAAAGGATTTTAACGCTCTTAAAAAATCCGACGACTTCGGCCATGTTAGAACTCGCTATCTTGGGCACAGCAGTTCATCATGCTACCAACTATGCCACCAAACATCATTTGCACATACACTGTGCGCAATAACGTTCAGGGTCGTCAAATCAAGCAGCTCTCGTAATGCATCCAGGTACGAACCCGATCAACCAGGTGACGTCTTCATGGTATTATTGGCATTAGATTGCGCTTTGTTTTTGTGCACCTCGTTTGTTTTACACAAAATGTACCTGAATACTGCAATGAACCTATTACATAGAATAACCGATATGCAAAATAAATCATTGTTAGGAATTAAATAATGTTCAGATTCGATCTCGTCGTCAATGTGGCAGAGAAGTGGTGTTATCGACTGGGTCCTCTCTACAACCCTTAGATGTGTGTAATACGAATTCCGAGATAGTCGGTATAAATAATGTCTATCCTATACACCAGTGATGAACAAAGCACGGCCCGCGGGCCAAGTGCGGCCATTGAGCTAGTCTAATCCGGCCCGCGATATAGTTTCAAATTATACTATTAACTATTCCTCAACGATTCGAAAATTGAGTTCTACAAGGCCCTACCAAAATCAAGCTTCCCAAACTTGAAGTCCCCTGCTCAGAAGTTAACTGCCATATTCGCATCTTACTCTATCTGTGAACAGACATTTTCTACAATGAAGCGTCGGAAATAGATTGACAGACCACCATTTAGCTGCTCTACTAAAAGAATCAGCTCATCCCAGTTTCAACCAAATTAAAACTTTTAGAAGCACAGTCACAGTTTCACGTGTCACATACTCATTTCTCTTCTAACAAATAATGAAGGTGTGTTCATAATGCAAAGATGAAGGAATACTGGGCTAAGAAGAAAGCTCGCCAGAGTTAGGAACCACGTGGTCCAAAGGGCCTTAACGAACAAAGAAGAAGGTGTCTTCTATTTTCCTAAGTTCTCTACCTAGCCTTTCAAGTTTTGTTTGATTTAAAATTCGGAAATAATACGTTTATAATCTATCTATAAACATAAGTTGTTTTTCTTTTCGGCGCTAAAACGTTTGCCCATGTCTGCTATATTTTCAGTACACCATGTCATAATTTTATGGTAGATAACTTACAGAAGTCCACACTACTAGTTTCACTACCACGTGACAGCTTTAACAGGCGGATGGTTACGACTGCGCTTCGGGATGCGGTAGCCGCTACGGTACTCACATCCACCAGGCAGCGTCAAGTCCACTGTGAGAAAAATACTAGCTCTTCAGACAGAAACTTAGATTTATCACGTAGCCAATCGTCCTTGCGCGGAGTCTACTTCAGGCCTTGATAATAGAGCATATTTATCACGTCGTCAGCCATCCATTGTTGTTATGATTGCTGCAGTAAGTGATGTTCAGTTCATAAACATAGACATGACCTTAGTTAGACACTAAAACACGAATGCGGAAGAATCCAGTACAATCCGGTGACTACCTTGGATTGTCATCGACAACTGTTGACATCCATTCTATTAATTAATGAAAAATCCACAGCCTGCTTCCAGTCTCCGACCGGGTCAGGAATGGAATGAATGAAGCCCCCATCTAGCGACGAGGATATGAACTGTGCCGGCTGCCGAGGCCTGACGCACTCCTCCGGGGCAATGATTAAATGAATGACAGATGAAATGAAATGATAGTGGACAGTGTTGCTGGAATGAAATTTTGACAGGGAAAACCGGAGTACCCGGAGAAAAACCTGTCCGCCTCCGTTCTGTCCAGCACAGATCTCACATGGAGTGACCGGGGTTTGAACCACGGACCCAGCGGTGAGAGGCTGGCGTGCTGCCGCCTAAGCCACGGAGGCTCTCCTATTAATTAATAACTCTATAAAATGTCGATGTAGTAAATTACGAGTGAGTACAAGTCACGAGTTGGATTATTAATAGCTGTCTTCTTGCATAAGACATTGAGTTGTTGTTGATTCATTTAAGAACCTTGCGATATTGTTGTCATGTGGCCCATGTATGTAGTTGGGTGTTTGTGTGTTTTGAATACATCTCATAACCAGTGCTATTGTAATGGCTATATTGGTGCGTGTGTATGTAATTGGATAGGAAGCAACCTGTATTTACGTTGATTGGTTCCATAGTTTTGGGGCTGCGACAACGTGGTCATGTAGCCCCGTGTACTTTGGGTGTGAAATAATAATAATAATAACAATAATAATAATTTCGTATGGCCTCGATGCCGGGTACAAGCTTTGTAATTTGACACCCAGAGGGTAGCTTGCATGTCGAATTTCGTTGTTCCTTGAATCACTATGAAAGTCAAGGAGGTTAGAAATCTAAGCTCCTTGAACACTATAGCGCTTTCTAATAGAGAAATGAAGAACTTTGTGTTGGCGGAAACTCCCTAGATTAATTTTGCCATTATGAACTCGAACTAATGAATTTAAATGGTTTCATTGACATGCCAACATCGTATGACATGCGTGTCGTATTTTTGCCGCCTTTCAAAAATCACTTAGCATGGCCAGAAGCGAACCTGCAATCTTGGGGTTAGTAGACCGATACGCTATCCACTCACCCACCGTGGCAAGCTTGGGTGTGTGTAGAATTTGTCTGAGAACCGGTGTTAATTGTGATGGCTGTATTAGCGTGTGTTATCTGTGATTCAGGTAGAAGGACTGCAGACAATTTATCTTTTCATGTAGTTCCTACTTTTGCTACCATCCACGACACCTAGCTGCGGGCGTGGCTACTAAATGCCATCGCAGTCAGTACCTGGCGGCGAACGTTGGAACTAATATAGCATTAACAAACTAACCTACACAATTTTGCTTCCACAAGCGTAGTTAGTGGAAGGTTCTTTTTCATGCCATAAATCTAGGACATGGGACCGATGGCTTTACTTCCCCTCCGAAGGAAGGCATACTGAGGGATTTTCAACGCTCTTAAAAAGTCCGAGTACTTCGGCCGGGTTTGAACCCGCGATCTTGGGCATATAAGCTCAGAATGCTACCAACTACGCCATCGAATCCGCTGTAATTACGTTAAGAACCATCCCATGGAGTAGAAATGGGGAACCACACAAAGCCACATCCAGGATGGCTGAGCCCATCTGTTACAACCTTTCTTCGCGAGACTGTGTGTACCCAGTTTGAGCCCCAAGACCGGGATTAAATTCCTTGGCAGAGCCGGGAATCGAACCCGGACGCTCGGAATCACAACCAAGAATGCTACCCATTGCCTCGAGCGTTATTGAGCCTCACACTCTACTGTTCAAACAGTGGCATAGATTTCCTTCTAGGTTGCTTGCCACGGTGAGTGAGTGGTTATCGTGTCGGTCTACCAATCCCATGCTAGCAGGTTCGCCCCTGTCCGTGGCATGTGATTTTTGAAAGGCGACAAAAATCACGACACGGATGTCATACGTTATTGGCATGTTAAAGAACCCATTTGAATTCAGTTGGCCGTGTTCAATGGCAAATCTCGGGATTTTCCGCCAACACTAATGTTCCTCCTTTCTCTACCTGATATCTGACCTCCTTGACTTTCATAGCACGCCAAGGAACAACAAAATTCGTCATGCAAGCTTCCCTCTGGGTGTCAATTAACAAAGCTTTCACCCGGCACCCGAGGCCATATGATATTATTATTATTATTATTGTTCAGGTTCATACTTATATCCAGTCCAACTCATAGTGCAGTGGCTAGCATTCTTGGCTGTCACCCCTGAGGTGTATGTTCGACTCCCGACTGGGATACGTAATGTAATACTGGTTTGAGGGCTGGAATGGGAGACATAAGTGTTGCAGTATTGGTTACCGGTAGTACATTTTATGTGAATAAATATGAAAACCCGTTTGAATCGTTAACTTCTAGCGTAGTGAGCTTTTCGTTCAAAGCAATTTTCTTAGTAACCATTACTATTCGATATCTTATTTGCGTAATGAACTTTGGTATTTATTTATTATTATTGGTGTGTAACATCTTTCCGCTCGGTTGCTGGATAGTTTTGTGTGAGTGATTTTGAAAATTGGGGACGGAAGTGGATCGGAACGATCGAGCTGGCAGTGGTGGATCGAACGGAAGTGTACAAGCTGGCAGTGGTGGAAAACGGAAGTATGCACTGCCCGCTCGATCAATCGAACGGAAGTGTACTAGCTGGCAGTGGTGGAAAACGGAAGTATGCACTGCCCGCTCGATCGATTGAACGGAAGTGTACTAGCTGGCAGTGGTGGAAAACGGAAGTATGCAATGCCCGCTCGATCAATCGAACGGAAGTATACTAGCTGGCAGTGGTTGAAAACGGAAGTATGCACTGCCCGCTCGATCGATCGATCCAGTGGACAGTGGTAAGACCCAGCTTGTACGAGAAACAATGAGCGCGCGGTGTCAGGATACCGTGACGTACTCTCGGCCATGTGGAATGTATATGACATACTGAACGGAAAACGTTCATGCGAACTCTGGTATCAAGTGATTGAAACAAATGACATGGCACATGTTCGAAGTCTTCGTATCAGTATTTAAATGGTAAAATGCCTTAATATCAAACATTGTAAGTAGTCGGCATTGCCGGTATTATGTTTCTGCACAATGGCTATTCGAATATTAACCCTCATAACGGTAATGCAGTCATCAATATAATATAATCGTTGTGGTTATACGAGAATTGAGCAAGCCTTCATGAACTATTACTGAATACATTCTCTTTACTCACAAGAGGGCCTATTCATAAGGCATTTTAAACTCAATTTCACGCAGGAACATTATCGGAACAAGCAAAATATAAATGAAACTTAATTCCGTAATGCAGTATTATTGGAACGTGGAAATAAGTCATTATCTTGTGCACAACATTTGCGTAGTCGAAATAGCCGCGGGGTTAGTGCTTATGATTGTGAATCTATTGATCTTGGGTTCGAATCCAGGACGGGGTAGATATTTTTGCTACCAGATTATCATTTTAAACGATATTTATCATATCAATATGACTCATTTTAACAGAACCCATATGAAATTACGTGTTGGTCTGTGAACGAAGAGGACCTGTTTATAAGGCATTTGAGGTTATAAGCGGTGACGCGTCTATTAATTTAGTTGATCCATATCGTATTCTTTATTTAGGCTAGTGCTGGTGGAAGCTACAAATCATCTAATAAAATGAGTTCCGTATTATAAACTACAATATCTGTAAAACACTCCCATTTACAATAGATAAATATTTGAGCCAAAAGTAGTATAAAATACCGGTGTATCAACAATTTCACGTGAGGTTTCTTCTATGTCAGATGTTACATATCATATGCGACTACTGTAAGGCTCGTATTTTTTCTTCCAGTTCGTTAGGGCCATCTATGGGCCATGAAGCTTGTGTTTTAGCTGTACCGGTATGTTTCTTGCTGTCATCGTCGTTGTTTGCCACGATCGGTGTTCTGAGTGGTGAGTTTGGCAGCTGCTTTCTTGTAGGTGCCTTGAGCTTTTCTGCTTTTCATTTTCCTGCTAAATTCAATCTTGCGCTCCTCGGACCATTTTCTGGTCTCGTCTTTTGGTCTGTGGGTAGCTTCTGTGAGGGACGTTACGAAGTTATATGATAGTTACTCCGGTCATCTATGTCATTTTGATTAATATGGAGTTCCGCAAGATCCTTCTCTACTGGCTTCATCCACAAGAATCCAGTGGCTTTTCCCTTGTTTGCAACCTTGAAGATCCTATGGGATAACCTGTTAGAGTCAATTCTGGACAGGTGTCCGTAGAAAGTCAGTCGTCTTTTTCTGTTAGCTTCTATGAGATTTTCTTGATGCAGGTAGAGCTCACGATTTGGTTTTTACTATCGTCTTCCATCTGGTAGAATCCTTGGTCCTACTATCCTTCTCGGGAACTTTCTTTCATGCACCTCAGGGGCTCTTAATGGGGTCTTCTTAGTCATATATAGGCGCTCTGCTGCATAGAGGACTGAAGGTGACGTGGGAGGTAGGAAGAGTAGGGTCTGTCAACAGCCCGCCGTGTGATCTGGAATTCCTGTCTATTCTAATACTGCTAACATAGGGCCGTTGCCCAAACCACTGTGGTGGTGTGAATGAGTGAGTGGGTGACCGAGCAATGTATTTGCTTATGTTACTTACTACGCACTGACCGGGAAATCCCCGCGCCTCTACTCATCGTCCACGATCCACATTCCTCCCAGGTTCACGGATTGGTTGATTGGTTCCTTAGTTTATGGGCTGCGACAACGCGGTCTTGTATCCCCGTGTACTTTGGGCGTGTGTAGAATTTGTCTGATAAACGGTGTTAATTATGATGGCTGTATTAGTGTGTGTTATCTGTGATTCCGGTAGGACTGCAAACGATTAATTTTTTCAAGTAGTTCCTACTTTTGATACCAAATGCAACCGTCCACGACACCTAGCTGTGGACGCGGCTACTAAATGCCATCGCAGTCAGCACCGGGCGGCGAACGTTGGAACGAATATAGCGTTATCAAACTAGTCTACAAATAATAGCTTCCACAAGTGTAGTTAGTGAAGGTTCTTTTCCATGCGATAAATCCATGACATGGGACCGCCGGCTTTACTTCCCCTCCGAAAGAAGGCATACTGAGGGCTTTTTTACGCTCTTAAAAATTCCGACGACTTTGGCCGGGTTTGAACCCGCGATCTTGGGCATAGAAGCTCAGCATGCTACCGACTACGCCACCGAAGCCGCTCAGGCTCACGGAGCCAGGACGCAAGCAAGTAGGGGAGTGATGTCGATTCTGCCCCCCCCCCCCCAAAAAAAAAAACTCCCAATGCTAGCCGATAACTCCCGAACCCGTGGTCGGAGATTCACGAATGAGGTGTCGTTGGACTCGGGATGACGGGGGCTTTGCTATGGACCACTCATTTCAACCCCTAAATAAAATCTACCCCTACTAGGGGGTGAAATTGTAATTTTTTGGTGAAAGTCTCTTTTCAAATGCGACATGTATAAGGTGCGCTGCTAAAATGAACTTAAACGTTGTTGCTCATATAGCGCATGCGTTTTGCTGGATGCCGCTATGAATCAACATTTTTGTTTTTGTTTTTTACGCATGCGCACTTGGGATTTTTGTAAGAAGGCGAGCTCTTTGAAAAAAAATTATTTATAAGAAGGGGTTTTGGTGGTGAGGAGAGAACCAGATAGTCGCCTACTTTCCTACGAAGTTTGCCGATATCTCTCGAACGCAAGGTCGGATTTGGACGTGTGACGTGTCAAATCGCTAGTCTCGGAGCCCTATTTAGGTTATTAATAGGTTAAAGTTTTGAGAATGTGGGAAACAGGCTTTTTGGGGGTAAAACCATGATTTTAGACTTTTTCCGAAATCTCACGAATGCATGGTCGGATTTGGTCCTACGACGTGTCAAATGGCTTGTCTCGAAACCCTCTTTATTTTGGAAATAGGTTAAAGCTTTTGAGAATGAGGGAATCAGAATGTTTTGGGGTAAAATCGTGATTTTAAACTTTTTGCTATATTTCGCGAACCAATAATGCTAGAAGCGTGTACGATGGGTCCAAGGACTCGGGGTGGCGTCCTCTTTACTATGGACTACTCGTTATATTTTTTTGAAAAATTTGGAAACTAGATTTTGGGGTAAACACGTTTTTTGTGATTTATGCCGATATCTCACGAACCAATAAGCCTAGAGACGTGTACGAGGTGTTATTTTTTTCGTTGTGTTGTCCTCTTGACGAGGACTTCGTGTTGAGCAGGAATGAAAAACCATGTTGAGGTAAAACCGTGATTTTAGGCTTTTTGCTCTATTTCGCAAAACAATAACGCTAGAGACGTGTACGCGGTGTTCTAGGACTCGGGCTAACGCCCCCTGTTTGATACTATGTTTTAAATTTTGATAAAGGGCCTAACGCCATACATGTTGAAAAAAAATTCTTTACCTGTTTATAATGTTCATGAAGCGTGGTGGTTGATAGAGACGATTCTGCTGGGTGTGTGTTTCAACTAACCTGTCGCTGACCACGGTGGCTGTGCTCAATAGATCAATCGCTATATCGACTGGTCGGTTTATGACAGAGCGAGGGTGCGGCTTTTCTGATACTTTACCCCGAAGATGATCTTTAACGTGTAAACGGTGATGAGAACTTGGTTCTATGTTGGTCGAAGCGAGTACAGAAAGCAAACTTGCAGAGGAGCAGGAGGTGAATGTCATTTGAGCTTATTGGAATGCGCTGATCTGACTTGACAACCGGTGCAATGGAAAATGACAAAGACGCAGAGGGCACTTAAAGGTGAAATAATCTGACTATCGTGGTGGCAGGGATGAGCGAAAGGCATGTGAACACATTTGAGATGACACGTACGCTAAACCAGTTACATCCTGTTTGCTTCGTACGTGACAAAATGCAAGTTCATGTGGAATTTGACCCGGCACAGGTGTTCACCTTGGGTGTTAGCTGTCCACGTGCACGATAACTTGTAACAAGTCACATCCTGTTTTGCTTCGTACGTGACAAAATGCAAGTTGACGTGAAATTTGATCTGCCACAGGTGTTCACCTTGGGTGTTAGCTGTCCACGTGACCGATAACAGAATGTTCAAAGCGTGGGAAAAAATGATTATACATGCAACGTAACATATATAAAGACATGTCGTTATCATTTCCACTCTCACTCAAGTGACTACCTTTGAATATATTGCTTTCGTGAAACCCCTGGTCTTGTTTAACAGTTTTGGTGTTGGTGGAAAATACTTAACCTTGTTGTGAGGTAGGTATATATTTATTCATTTATATATTTATTGATTTATATATATTTACAAGCAATTATTTATTGATTAGGTAATGAATGATTTTATTTATTTATTTGTTTGCAGATAACTGGTATACCTTACATGTCTGAGAGAGAGAAGAAACCATTGCACTTTTGAGCCCACTAGAAGGAAACAGCAACAAGCCACTGCAAGTGAAGGTGAGATGATTTTTTAAACTAAATTGTTTCTTTTTGTTTTGTTTTATATTTAATTTTATGAAATGCATGTATTAACCTGAATTTAGGTATTTATAGCGGTTTATTTTATTTATTTTTAGAAACTTGGAAAGAAAAGCCTTACCGCCGTAGCAGTTGCTGAAAAAAAAACGAAATGCACTAAAGCGAAACTATTGCCAAAGAGTGAACTGTTTAAAACTCAGGTAAGACTAACTTAAAAATGCTATTCCATTTTACCACTACTGAAAACTCGTAGACAAAAAAAATTCATTACCTGTACATGACTGGGACAATGATTGCTTTCTTGATTAATGGCTATGTTGTTGTTGACTGGGAAAAGTAGAAGGCTATGTTGGATTTTCTAAAAACAAAACAAAAAAAATAATTTATGGGTGGTTCCTTATGGACTCAACGAATATCCACAGGTTTGAACATGATAATGTGAACAAACTGACATGACATTCATTTTTGTTTATATATTGGTTATAGGGGGATGTAAATTACTAAAGCTTTATCAATAGAAAATAAGTGCATGGGTTATTGTTAGTGCCAAAATACAGTTTATTTTAATGGTGTTTTGATATAATAATGTCAATTAACGTTAAAGTTTAATTATAAGTATTGATTGATTGATTGAGTGATGGGTTATTTTGTTTGTCTTTAGGTGTGGTCATGCGCCATTATGTAGTGAACAGACAGTGAACAAGCATACATTATGCTTTAAAGTATTCTGTGCTCTTGTGCAACGTTAATAACTTGCAATAAAAATAGTTTTATTATAACACATGGCCTTAGTACCAAATACAACAAGTGAGCAAGTTGGTTTACCACGTGGGTTAAATTTAAAATCAGAACATGATCGATGGTTAACATTTGAATCCTGGCCTGTAGGCTTTTTTGTCGACACATGAACTTGCAAAAGCCTTTGTTTTACTTGAACCGAGAAGATGTGGTGCGCTGTGTGTTTTGTCGTATTGAACTTTCACACTGGGAAGAAGGGGATGATCCCTTTAGAGACCACTTGCGATGGTCTCTTTCTTGTCCTTACATGCTTGGAAAACAAGTGGGTAACATACCTGTGTATCCATTTTACCGAACCATAAGACCATTGGCCGCTACTTACGTTGCTGAATCACAAATAAATAATAATAATAATTATTATGTATTACCAGCCAACAACGGTAGTGTCGATATATGTGGTCCATATGCCATAGACAGTGTTGAATTGGCATGTGCTTTTGAAAAATTGGGAATTTGCAAGACTAAAGCACTAGCACACCCAGAGTACAGCTCTGTTGAAAAACGTTTAGAATCTTATAAAAATGTTTGGCCATTAATATTAAAACACCTTACCAAACAGCTAAGTGAAGCTGGATTTTTTTATACTGGTGAAGGGGATAAACAATATGTTTTTATTGTGGATTTGCTTTAAAGGATTGACAAATGACTGATGACCCTTTTGTGCAACACGCTCGTTGGTTACCTAACTGTAAGTACGTGGTGTTGCTTAAAGGTCAGGAATTTGTGAAGACTATTCGTAAAGAAAACGTGATTGCAGCACAAGACATAAAAGTGCCTTTAGAGTTAGAACATGTGGAGCAAATACATGAGGCTGAAAAGAAAGACTTGTCTCACGAACAGATACAAAAGTGTGACCAACAATTATGTAAAATTTGTTATCAAGATGAACTAGGTGTTGTATTTTGGCTTGTGGACACATGATAGACTGTGTCATGTGTGCATTAGAACTCAATACTTGTGCTATACGCAGAGAAGCAGTATCTGCTACAGTTAGGGCATTTCTTGCATAACTAGTATAATTTATTAGCAATGCATAGTGCAAAATCCCTAATTGCACAATATTATTAAAGCTGTTTTAGAGTGTAATAGATATGCTTTTCTTTTGTTTATAGACTACTACAATGAATGTTTGGAAAGCTGTAGGGCAAGCATGTGGCTTAGAGACAAAGAAGCTCAGCGAATTGCCAACGCATATTCCATTCCGCATTATAAAGATTCGGAAATTGAAAACAGCATATGGTGATCGTGTGCTGTGTGTATGTGAAAACTTTGAGACATTTCTGCCCACACGGTTTAATGATATGTCGGAGAGTGTTTTTGATGAAGTCAATAATGCTGTACAACCTGTACACTTAATTTATGAAGGTTTTAAAAACAATAGGTGCATGGTTCGTTTTAATTAAATAAAAAAACAAATGTCAAATAATAATGGAAGATATAAGTCATGACAATGGACTGAAAGAGAAATATGTGTATACAATAATAATGTTTTAGTGTTTAGTATTGCCTTTAAAAATATTAGACTATCATGAAACCAAAAAATGTATATAAAGTTTGTAAATAAATGAAAATATTGGTACAATGTTGCTTTATTTTCTACAGAAGTCCGAATATTTAACATTGCAGAGTATACATGATTATGACAATAAATGCATACTTAATACAAGTCTTTGCCTTTACGATAGTGTGATATAGTTTTAAAAACAAAACTTGTTGTAGATCTTTTTCCACGGCGAACAATAGGTATAAAACGTCATTATCACTATCATAATGATAAGCAGCATTAAGACTATCATTATAATGACCAATATTATCCTCAACATAACTAAAACCAGTCAAATTTTCCTGTTCCTCTTCCTGTTCCTCTTTCTGTTCCTCTTCCTGTTCCTCTTCCTCTACAGTGTCCTCGTATAGAGTCTGAGTGGCTTTTGATAATGTTAAGGGTTTTTTGAACATTGAACTATTTTGAGCAGCAATATTATTTTCTTGTACTCACTTTTTAACATTTTCATGATTTTCTGTTGACAGCAACAGTGTTTCATGCAGTACACTACATTGATGATCACTGACACTTAAAACCTCACTATTTTTACTTTTTAGCTCACTGCGACATTGTTTTGAACGTTGTTTTGAACAACGCCTAATAACAGTTCCATTTTTATTGGTTCGTTTCACAATATATGAATATCCTTTATAGAATGCATGAGGCTTACCATACCTAGTCACAGATACTTCCATATCAAATGTCAAGCATAGACTAAGCTCTAGTAAAACAACTTGGTAATAAGAACAATAGTTTAATGTGCGAGCATATATGGGTGCAAATGTGGTAGCAAAAAAGTGGGAGCAAACAGTGGGAGCAAAAATTGAGAGCAAAAAGTGGGAGCAAAAAAAAGTAGGAGCAAGTATGGGAGCAAATGTGAAAGCAAAAGTGGGAGCAAGTATGGGAGCATATATGAAAGCAAAAGTGGGAGCAAAAAGTGAGAGGCAAAAAGTGGGACCAAAAAAGTGTAAGCAAAAGTGGGAGCAAATAGGAGAGCAAAAGAAAAGTGGGAGCAAAAATGTGGGAGCAAAAATTGGGAGCAGAAACGTGTAAGCAGGGGTGGGAGCAAACAAGTGTGAGCAAATATGGGAGCAGAAAGTGGGAGCAAATGTGAAAGCAAAAGTGGGAGTAAAACGTTAGAGCAAAAAGAGCGAGCAAAAGTGAGTGCACAAAGTGGGAGCAAAATGTGTGAGTAAAACGTGGGGGCAAATGTGGTGTTTTACTAAAACAATCTCCCCTAACCTATCCTAACCTAACTTCACCCAACCTAACTTCACCTAACTTCACCTAACCTAACCTTCCAACTCTCAGATCAAAAATTAAATTCTGGCCATAGTCGAGTTGAAACCCAATACCTCTGGGATAACACCCAAGTATACTAGCCACTACACCGCGAAATGGGCAAATTATCATGCAACACAACACAAAAATAAAAAGTTTCCTGTAGTGTCACTCATTGGATGACAACCATAGTTGAGAATTCAAACCCAAGACCTCAGGACTTTTGTTTTGAACATTATCAGAAATATTATTCCATTTACATTTTGCTGTGGCTTATAGTTATAAGAGTTGGCATTAATATGGGAGCAAAAGTGAAAGCAAAAAGTGGGTGCAAGCATGGCTGGTTGTAGAGACTTTCATATCAACTAATACACATAAATTACATTTTAGTAAAGTGACTTGGCTAATAATAATAATAATAATAATAATAATAATAATAATAATAATAATAATAATAATAATAATAATAACAGTTTAAAAAAATTCAAGGGGATTGATCATTTTCAGGGTGTAATTTCCAAAGTACTGTCAAGAATAATAATTACATGAACAGATTCCAAGAACTCGAGTGCTTTTAAGGTTAATGATTGGCTAGGAGTGATATTGAGCTAGCAAACCTAAGTTAACCTCAGCTCAGTAAACCTAACCTTGTCACATGACATGTTCTACAAGTATAGACTTGCTTTGAGACTGGCTATGACGTCACAGATGAATGGCGGTGGGAGGCTGGACATGACTTTTTATTACACAAAAACATTTTCCTTTTTTGCCAGCTTCCCACCGCCATTCATCTGTGACGTCATACCCAGTCTCAAAGCAAGTCTATACTTGTAGAACATGTCATGTGACAAGGTTAGGTTTACTGAGCTGAGGTTAACTTAGGTTAGCTAGCTCTATCTCACTCCTAGCCAATCATTAACCTTAAAAGCACTCTAGAGTTCTTGGAATCTGTTCATGTAATTATTATTCTTGACAGTACTTTGGAAATTACACCCTAAAAATTATCAATCCCCTTGAATTTTTTTAAACTGTTATTATTATTATTATTAGTAGTAGTATTATTATTAGCCAAGTCACTTTACTAAAATGTAATTTATGTGTATTAGTTGATATGAAAGTCTCTACAACCAGCCATGCTTGCACCCACTTTTTGCTTTCACTTTTGCTCCCATATTAATGCCAACTCTTATAACTATAAGCCACAGCAAAATGTAAATGGAATAATATTTCTGATAATGTTCAAAACAAAAGTCCTGAGGTCTTGGGTTTGAATTCTCAACTATGGTTGTCAGCCAATGAGTTACACTACACGAAACTTTTTATTTTTGTGTTGTGTTGCATGATAATTTGCCCATTTCGCGGTGTAGTGGCTAGTATACTTGGGTGTTATCCCAGAGGTTTTGGGTTTCAACTCGACTATGGCCAGAATTTAATTTTTGATCTGAGAGTTGGAAGGATAGGTTAGGTGAAGTTAGGTTAGGTGAAGTTAGTTTAGGTTAGGTTAGGGGAGATTGTTTTAGTAAAACACCACATTTGCCCCCACTTTTTACTGACACATTTTGCTCCCTCTTTGTGCACTCACTTTTGCTCGCTCTTTTTGCTCTCACGTTTTGCTCCCACTTTTGCTTTCACATTTGCTCCCACTTTCTGCTCCCATATTTGCTCACACTTGCTTGCTCCCACATCTGCTTACACGATTTTGCTCCAAATTTTTGCTCCCACATTTTTGCTCCCACTTTTTTTTGCTCTCATATTTGCTCCCACTTTTGCTTACACTTTTTTGGTCCCTCTTTCTTTCTCTCACTTTTTGCTCCAACTTTTGCTTCCACATTTGCTCCCATACTTGCTCCTACGTTTTTTTGCTCTCATATTTGCTCCCACTTTTGCTTACACTTTTTGCTCTCGCTTTTTTTTTTCTCACTTTTTGCTCCCACTTTTGCTTTCACATTTGCTCCCATACTTGCTCCCACTTTTGCTTTCACATTTACTCTCATACTTGCTCCTAGTTTCTTTTGATCCCACTTTTTGCTCCCAATTTTTGCTCCAACGTTTTGCTCCCACTTTTTGCTCCCAATTTTTTGCTCCCACTTTTGCTTACACTTTTAGCTCTCACTTTTTGCTCCCACTTTTTGCTCCCATATTTGCTCACACTTTTTTTTTGCTCTCATATTTGCCCTCACTTTTGCTTACACTTTTTGCTCCCATTTTTTTTCTCTCACTTTTTGCTCCCCCTTTTGCTTTCCATTTGCTCCCATACTTGCTCCTACGTTTTCTGCTCTCATATTTGCTCCCACTTTTGCTTACACTTTTTTGCTCCCACTTTTTTCTCTCACTTTTTGCTCCCACTTTTGCTTTCACATGCTCCCATACTTGCTCCCACTTTTGCTTTCACATTTGCTCCCATACTTGCTCCTACTTTTTTTGCTCCCACTTTTTGCTCTCAATTTTTGCTCCCACTGTTTGCTCCCACTTTTTTGCTCCCACATTTGCACCCATATATGCTCGCACATTAAACTATTGTTCTTATTACCAAGTTGTCTTTACTAGAGCTTAGTCTATGCTTGACAGTTGATATGGAAGTATCTGTGACTAGGTATGGTAAGCCTCATGCATTCTATAAAGGATATTCATATATTGTGAAACGAACCAATAAAAATGGAACTGTTATTAGGCGTTGTTCAAAACAACGTTCAAAACAATGTCGCAGTGAGCTAAAAAGTAAAAATAGTGAGGTTTTAAGTGTCAGTGATCATCAATGTAGTGTACTGCATGAAACACTGTTGCTGTCAACAGAAAATCATGAAAATGTTAAAAAGCGAGTACCAGAAAATAATATTGCTGCTCAAAATAGTTCAATGTTCAAAAAACCCTTAACATTATCAAAAGCCACTCAGACTCTATACGAGGACACTGTAGAGGAAGAGGAACAGGAAGAGGAACAGAAAGAGGAACAGGAAAATTTGACTGGTTTTAGTTATGTTGAGGACAATAATGGTCATTATAATGATAGTCATAATGCTGCTTATCATTATGATAGTGATAATGACGTTTTATACCTATTGTTCGCCGTGGAAAAAGATCTACAACAAGTTTTGTTTTTAAAACTATATCACACTATCGTAAAGGCAAAGACTTGTATTAAGTATGCATTTATTGTCATAATCATGTATACTCTGCAATGTTAAATATTCTGACTTCTGTAGAAAATAAAACAACATTGTACCATTATTTTCATTTTTTTACAAACTTTATATACATTTTTTTGGTTTCATGATAATATTTTTAAAGGCAATACTAAACGCTAAAATATTGTTATTCTATACACATATTTCTCTTTCAGTCCATTGTCATGACTTATATCTTCCATTATTATTTGACTTTTTTTATTTATTTAATTAAAACGAACCATGCACCTATTTTTTTTAAACCTTCATAAATTAAGTGTACAGGTTGTACAGCATTATTGACTTCATCAAAAACACTCTCCGACATATCATTAAACCGTGTAGGCAGAAATGTCTCAAAGATTTCACATACACAAAGCAAACGATCACCATATGCTGTTTTCAATTTCCGAATCTTGATAATGCGGAATGGAATATGCGTTGGCAATTCGCTGAGCTTCTTTGTCTCTAAGCCACATGCTTGCCCAACAGCATTCTAAACATTTATTGTAGTAGTCTATAAACAAAAGAAAAGCATATCTATTACACTCTAAAACAGCTTTAATAATATTGTGCAATTAGGGATTTTGCACTATGCATGGCTAATAAATTATACTAGTTATGCAAGAAATGCCCTAACTGTAGCAGATACTGCTTTTCTGCATATAGCACAAGTGTTGAGTTCTAATTCAATCTTGACACAGGATATCATGTGTCCACAAGGCAAAAATACAACACCAAGTACATCTTGATAACAAATTTTACATAATTGTTGGTCACACTTTTGTATCTGTTCGTGAGATAAGTCTTTCTTTTCAGCCTTATGCATTTGCTCCACATGTTCTAACTCTAAAGGCACTTTTATGTCTTGTGCTGCAATCACGTTTTCTTTACGAATAGTCTTCACAAATTCCTGACCTTTAAGCAACACCATGTACTTACAGTTAGGTAACCAACGAGCGTGTTGCATAAAAGGTTCATCAGTCATTTGCCAATCCTTTAAACAAATCCACAATAAAAACATATTGTTTTATCCCCTTCATTAGTATAAAAAAAATCCAGCTTCACTTAGCTGTTTGGTAAGGTGTTTTAATATTAGTGGCCAACCATTTTTATAAGATTCTAAACGTTTTTCAACAGAGCTGTACTCTGGGTGTGCTAGTGATTTAGTCTTGCAAATTCCCAATTTTTCAAAAGCACATGCCAATTCAACACTGTCTATGGCATATGGACCACATATATCGACACTACCGTTGTTGGCTGGTAATACATCATAATTATTATTATTTATTTGTGATTCAGCAACGTAAGTAGCGGCCAATGGTCTTATGGTTCGATAAAATGGATACACAGGGATGTTACCCACATGTTTTCCAAGCATGTAAGGACAAGAAGGAGACCATCGCAGGTGGTCTCTAAAGGGATCATCCCCTTTTTCCCAGTGTGAAAGTTCAATACGACATAACACACAGCGCACCTCATCTTCTCGGTTCAAGTAAAAAAAAGGCTTTTGCAAGTTCATGTGTCGACAAAAAAGCCTACAGGCCAGGATTCAAATGTTAACCATCGATCATGTTCTGATTTTAAATTTAACCCACGTGGTAAACCAACTTGCTCACTTGTTGTATTTGGTACTAACGCCATGAGTTATAATAAAACTTTTTTTATTGCAAGTTATTAACGTTGCCCAAGAGCACAGAGTACTTTAAAGCATAATGTATGCTTGTTCACTGTCTGTTCACTACGTAATGGCGCATGACAACACCTAAAAACAAACTAAATAACCCATCACTCACTCAATCAATCAATACTTGTAATTAAACTTTAACGTTAATTGACATTAATATATCAAAACATCATTAAAATAAACTGTATGTTGGCACTAACAATAACCCATGAACTTATTTTCTTTTTATAAAGCTTTAGTCATTTACATCTCCCTTTAACCAATATATAAACAAAAATGATTGTCATGTCAGTTTGTTCACATTATCATGTTCAAACCTGTGGATATTCGTTGAGTCCATAGGGGACCACCCATAAATTATTTTTTTTGATTTGTTTTTAGAAAATCCAACATAGCCTTGTATTTTTCCCAGTCAACAACAACATAGCCATTAATCAAGAAAGCAATCATTGTCCCAGCCATGTACAGGTAATGATTTTATTTTGTCTACGAGTTTTCAGTAGTGGTAAAATGGAATAGCATTTTTAAGTTAGACTTACCTGAGTTTTAAACAGTTCACTCTTTGGCAATGGTTTCGCTTTAGTGCGTCTCGGTTTTTTTTTCAGCAACTGCTACGGCGGTAAGGCTTTTCTTTCCAAGTTTCTAAAAATAAATAAAATAAACCGCTGTAAATACCTAAATTCAGGTTAATACATGCATTTCATAAAATTAAATATAAAACAAAACAAAAAGAAACAAGTTAGTTTAAAAAATCATCTCACCTTCACATGCAGTGGCTTGTTGCTGTTTCCTTCTAGTGAGCTCAAAAGTGCAATGGTTTCTTCTCTCTCAGACATGTAAGTTATACCAGTTATCTGCAAACAAATAAATAAATAAAATCATTAATTACCTAATCAATAAATAATTGCTTGTAAATATACTGCTCAAAAAAATTAAAGCACCACTTTTTTCAATGGCCACCAAATTTGGAAAGTTGACTGCACAAGGTCGAAATCTCAGTATGACGTTTGCCCCGACGCCTACCAAGCACATGCTTCAGCACAACTCCCCAACTTGTGTAGTTTCGGGATAGCGCCCCCAAAACCAGCCCATTTTTGAAAACCGTAAATTGAAGTTTGCGAAAAACGCTGTAGGACTTGTCGCAGGTTGCCAAAGCAGTCGAAAATGAATGAGTTTTGCTCTTAAGGTTCCACGAACACGTTGAAATCGTTACATTTGACGTTTGGGCATTTTCAACCCCCTTCATCATCCCCTAAACATGGACTACCATTGGGGGCGCCTGAGAAGGTACTGGATGTGTTTAACCACCTGAAAACCTGCACACCGTCCTCAGTTGCTGATTGCAGTAAGTTCTTAAGGCCTCTGGCAATTTTCACCCCTCCTAACACCCTCAAATGGCAAGGGACCAAACCACCCCGTCTTGATTCACCCCTAAGGAAGGTTTAAATCGAGATTTTTATCAGTGCTGCTAATGGGGGGGTCTTCCCCTAACGTTTCAAAAGAGGACCTGCGCCTGTGTCACCACCCCTTCCCCTGCAACCCCCGTTTGTATGATTTTTCGAATCAGGCCCTTTTTTAGGGCTGAAATGAGGTCATAATCGCTGAAAGGGCTGTAAAGGTCCTTAGAAGTAGTGGTGACACGAAATCAACCCCTTCCGATGTTTGATTGACATTCCATCCCCCAAAGTTGACATTTTTGCACCCTCAACCCTCCCTGTCTGGACGCGTAACGCGTCATGGCAGAGTTTTCAGAGTTGGATCAAAATGAAGCTTATGGCCTGAAATGGAGCCCAAAACAGCTGGTTGGATGGAAATTCATCGGTAGGGTGGGAAACGGGACCAAAAAGTTTTCAAAAAAGTGTTTGTGGAACCTTTAAGAGCAAGACTCATTCATTTTTGACTGCTTTGGCAACCTGCGACAAGTCATGCAGCGTTTTTCGCAAACTTCAATTTGCGGTTTTCGAAAATGGGCTGGTTTTCGGGGTGCTGCGCCAAAACTACTCAAGTTGGGGAGTTGTGCTGAAGCATATGCTTGGTAGGCGTCAGGACAAACGTCATACTGAGATTTCGAGCTTGTAGGTCAACTTTTCAAAATTTGGTGGCCTTTGAAAAAAGTGGCGCTTTAATTTTTTTGAGCAGTATATATATAAATCAATAAATATATAAATGAATAAATATATACCTACCTCACAACAAGGTTAAGTATTTTCCACCAACACCAAAACTGTTAAACAAGACCAGGGGTTTCACGAATGCAATATATTCAAATGTAATCACCTGAGTGAGAGTGGAAATGATAACGACATGTCTTTATATATGTTACGTTGCATGTATAATCATTTTTCCCCACGCTTTGAACATTCTGTTATCGGTCACGTGGACAGCTAACACCCAAGGTGAACACCTGTGGCAGATGAAATTTCACGTCAATTTGCATTTTGTCACGTACGAAGCAAAACAGGATGTGACTTGTTACAAGTTATCGTGCACGTGGACAGCTAATACCCAAGGTGAACACCTGTGCCGGGTCAAATTTCACATGAACTTGCATTTTGTCACGTAAGAAGCAAACAGGATGTAACTGGTTTAGCGTACGTGTCATCTCACATGTGTTCACATGCCTTTCGCTCTTCCCTGCCACCACGATGGTCAGATTATTTCACCTTCATGTGTCCTCTGCGTCTTTGTCATTTTCCATTGCACCTGTTGTCAAGTCAGATCAGCGCATTCCAATAAGCTCAAATGACATTCACCTCCTGCTCCTCTGCAAGTTTGCTTTCTGTACTCGCTTCGACCAACATAGAACCAAGTTCTCATCACCGTTTACACGTTAAAGATCATCTTCGGGGTAAAGTATTAGAAAAAACGCACCTTTGCTCTGTCATAAACCGACCTGTCGAAATAGCGATTGATCTATTGAGCACAGCCACCGTGGTCAGCGACAGGTTCGTTGAAACACACACCCAGCAGTATCGTCTCTTTCAACCACCACGCTTCATGAACATTATAAACAGGTAAAGAATTTTTTTTTCAACATGTATGGCGTTAGGCCTTTTGTCAAATTTTCAAACATAGTTTCAAACAGGGGGCGTTAGCCCGAGTCCTAGAACACCGCGTACACGTCTCTAGCGTTATTGTTTTGCGAAATAGAGCAAAAAGCCTAAAATCGCGGTTTTACCTCAACAAGGCTTTCATTCCTGCTCAACACGAACGTCCTCGGCAAGAGGACAAAGCGACGAAAAAAATAACACCTCGTACACGTCTCTAGGCTTATTGGTTCGTAAGATATCGGCAAAAATCACAAAAAAACGTGTTTACCCCAAAATCTAGTTTCCAAATTTTTTTTTAAAATATAATGAGAAGTCCATAGCAAAGAGGACGCCACCCCGAGTGCTTGGACCCAGCGTACACGCTTCTAGCATAATTGGTTCGCGAAATATAGCAAAAAGTTTAAAATCACGATTTTACCCCAAAACATTCTGATTCCCTTATTCTCAAAAGCTTTAACCTATTTCCAAAATAAAGAGGGTTTCGAGACAAGCCATTTGACACGTCATAGGATCAAATCCGACCATGCATTCGTGAGATTTCGGAAAAAGTCTAAAATCATGGTTTTACCCCCAAAAAGCCTGTTTCCCTCATGCTCAAAACTTTAACCTATTAATAACATATATAGGGCTTCGAGACAAGCGATTTGACACGTCACACGTCCAAATCCGACCTTGCGTTAGAGAAATATTGGCAAACTTCGTAGGAAAGTAGGCGACTATCTGGTTCTCTCCTCACCACCAAAATCCCTTCTTATAAATCATTTTTTTTCAAAGAGCTCGCCCTCTTACAAAAACCCCAAGTGCGCATGCGTAAAAAACAAAAATGTTGATTCATAGCGGCATCCAGCAAAACACATGCGCTATATGAGCAACAACCTTTAAGTTCATTTTGGCAGGTTACCTTATTCATGTCGCATTTGAAAAGAGACTTTCACTAAAAATTACAATTTCACCCCTAGTAGGGGTAGGTTTTATTTAGGGGTTGAAATGAGTGGTCCATAGCAAGGCCCCCATCATCCCGAGTCCAACGACACCTCATTCGTGAATCTCCGACCACGGGTTCGGGAGTTATCGGCTTGCATTGGGAGTAGTTTTGGTGGGGGGGGGGGGGGCGCAGATTCGGCATCACTCCCCTACTCAAGCAGTACCTACTGTCGACCAAAGTATTATGTGCACTCGAGTTTGAAGGTTGATTGTGAAGTAACCAATAGACCTACATAAAATCCAATAACATCTCCATTTTAGTCGTTCTATTTTACGTTAGTTCATGTAGGTTTGGAATTTTTAATTTATATTTTAATGTTTTTTATCGCAGTTGGAACACAAAAAGTGCCCGTTTTTAAGCGTGTTTCAACCATGCGTCACATTTAAGAATTATTATCTCAAAAACCCGTCATCAAATCGAATGCAAATTTTAACACAATATACATTGGAATGTTGTGTAACTGGTTTATTAATTTCAAAATTTTGTGTGTCCAAGAAACAAGGTTGTTATCATTTTTCTAAGGTAACTTTTTCTCGGCTCGGGGTGGTTGGAAAATGTAGTTCTTGGTCGCGTTATAATCCTTATACATCATAAAGATATGCTGTATGACTGTGAAATACGTAAATTAATTCACTTATTTAATATCGGATTTTATTAGTACAGGGAAATAAGACATGGTTCACCAGCTAGCCGCTCCGGGCAAAACTGTACAGCGTTGCTGAGATGGAGCCCATCACTTCCGAGCGAGGCGCGCCATGATGCGTGATGAGTTCCATTCCAGCAACGCTGTACAGCTTTCCCCAGGGCGGCTAGCTGGTGAACCATGTGTTATTTCCCTGTACAAATACAAACCGATATAAAATAAGTGAATTCATTTACGTATTTCACAGTCATACAGCATAACTTTTTGATGTATATAGATTTCAACGCGACCAAGAACTACATTTTCCAACCACCCCGAGCCGAGAAAAAGTTACCTTACAAAAATGATAGCAACTTTGTTTTTTGGACACATAATATTCTAAAATTAATAAACCTGTTACACAACATTCCAATTTATATTGTGTTAAAATTTGGATTCGATCTGATGACGGTTTTTTGAGATAATAATTCTTAATATTGACGCATGGTTGAAACACGCTTAAAAACGGGCACTTTTTGTTTTCCAACTGGGATAAAAAGTATTAAAATATAAATTAAAAATTCCAAACCTACATGAACTAACGTAAAATAGAACGAGAAAAATGATGCTGTTATTGGATTTTATGTAGGTATATTGGTTACTTCACAAACAACCTTCAAACCCAAGTGCACATAATACTTTGGTCGACAGTAGTGCCGGGTGCGCCAACGCAGCGTTAAAAGCCCGTCAGTTAATGTGTGGTTATTTTTTATTTAATATTGGAATTAAACTCTTTTGCGTTTCATGAGCACATATGCCGATTAGCATTAACCAACCAACCGTTATTTTCAAGGGCTGTACAAAACTCTTTGACAGATGAACATTGAGGCGGTTTATGTTTATATTTGGTATAATAAAGCAGGCAGTGAACTGAAAAAAGCTTTAAAATTAGATGATATTTGGTTAAAAACAAACATGGCTGATGAAGAAAGAGATGCTATTTCTTCTGCCAGCAAAGCGACTGTGTGGAAGAAACTGACTGAAGAATTCAATTCAACGTCGTCGGAAATTAGCATGGTTTCAAGAACATCGCCATCATTGAGAATGAAGTTTAAGGCATGGTCCATTTTTAATTGAAATGCTACGTAAATCGAGCGCCAGCTGTTAATTGTATGTAGACGGAGCGATTCGTTTTAATGGCTCGTTAGTGATGGTAAATGACTATTACAGTTTGTCGAACCATGACAAGTTGTTATTAGTCAGTTAACAGGCTATTAATGGTTTGTTAAAATTTTGGCAAATTATTTTGAACCCACCCCTTTAATGTACCTGAGTTGATAACGTGGTTTTTTAGACTTAACTGATTTCCGTAAACTCCTGTACTAGTCCCACTTTACTGCACTTCTCACTGTAGATTATTGATTATTAGACTTCATTTTCACCAGCCTTTTACAGCGTGTGGTATACCCCTTCGGCACGGAACCTGAAGAGTGTATCGGGGAAGATGGCAATCGGGGAACAGTGCCTAATTTGTTATAGTTTTTGAAACTATCAAGAGATCGCACCACTCACTTTGCTGTGGTGTTCGTGCTCCAATGCGTTGTGCTGATAGTCGGCTAGCGTCCATGTGTATTATTGTTCGTTTGGGAATTTTAAAGAACTCAGGTAAGTGCCCAAATGTGAGCCACTAAATAGTTTCAGTCGTTTATTAAATTTATTCGTAATTTTCTTGCAGAAAATAATCAGAAACAATGCAAGGCTGTCTAAGAGGGGTGATCGGAGTCAGGAAAGCAAATAAATGGCTGCATGAAACTTGCACTCAGAAAGAAGATTGTTGTGACAACTGTGTGGCAAAGAGTGATTGACTTGACGGATATACTATGTTAAAAAGTAAATCAATAATCAGCATATTGCTAATAGTAACAAGAAGTTCCGTGACGAACTAAAGAGCCTACTTTCCATGCCAATGATTATTCTACAGTATATGAACCTATCTAGAATAATGACGAAATTAAGTTGGTAATATCGAAATGTCTAATTAGTTCGAAATATTCCTGGTATAATGTAGCCAAATAGAGCACTACAGTTGGCAGCCCTGGTGACTGAATATATTCTTGGTTCCATCTCTAGGAACAGAATACAAAATTTGGTTGAAGTAGAATGGACGTTACATGCAGTTAGACATTGGATCTATCAGCACGCGTAAAAGCATGTTGGCAACAATGTCATGCATGTGCTGGTTAGAAATAATCGAAATATAATATCTTGTAGTGCCAATTTTGGATGATATCAATTTGTTAGTATAGAAGTTACATGTATTTTAAAATTGGACCTATCAGCAAGCATAGAATCATGTTGGCAGCACTGACTTATATTAATTACTCCAAATTAATATAGAGTGTCGGGTGCTATACGTGTGCAAAGTATAGAGCTGTTGGCTTGCATACTTTCTGATATACAGTATTGATGTTAGGGTAAAAAAATATAGACAACATTTATTAACAGTTGGCAGCCCTGATTGCTTTTAAGAATACTTATAGTCATATCTGTTATGTTACACATAGCACATACGAAATTTGGTTGAAATCCAATTAATAGTGTAGAAGAAATGTGCATTTAAAAAGTGGACCTGTTAGAACGCTTAAAATTATTTTGGCAACACTGTCATGTATGGCCACATGGAAAATAAACTAAAATAGTATTATCTACATGTGTGCTAATTTTGGAATAACTCCCATGCATACCTTCCATGATATCCAACATGGAGCTCAAATTTCTAGTGCGCTTTTTCAGCAGTTGGTAGCACTGACATCATTTTCAAATATGGGCTTGAGATATTCCTGTATACATCTTTACTCATACTAAATTTGGTTTCGATTGCTGCAGCCGTTTAGGAGTTGATAGGGACACACACACACACACACAGCCAGACAGACAGAAGGACAGAAGGACAGACAGACAGACAGACAGACAGACATTTTCCCGGATCGATCTCATAAGTCTTCTTTTTCCTCATTTTTGCAAAATATAAATATAGGCCAAAAATGATCTGGGGCATAGAAATAAGTTAGAATTGACATAACAGAAATCTTATATTTCTCGCATCCTGCCCTGACATTTGCAGTGAGATGCCTAAAATGCTGCCTTGAAAATAATTATAGAATGCAAATACATTTGCCATAAGAGATCCGTATTGATAGAAGAATTATAAGATGTTAAGGAATACGCAAATCAATATTTATTAATTCTTAATTGATCAAATAGAAGCCTCCGTGGCTTAGGCGGCAGGACGCCGGCCTCTCACCGCTGGGTCCGTGGTTCAAATCCCGGTCACTCCATGTGAGATCTGTGCTGGACAAAACGGAGGCAGACAGGTTTTTCTCTGGGTACTCCGGTTTTCCCTGTCAAAATTTCATTCCAGCAACACTCTCCACTATCATTTCAGTTCATCTGTCATTCATTTAATCATTGCCCCAGAGGAGTGCGTCAGGCCTCGGCAGCCGGCACAGTTCATATCCTCGCCGCTAGATGGGGGCTTCATTCATTCCATTCCTGACCCGGTCGGAGACTGGAAGCAGGCTGTGGATTTTCATTTTCTTAATTGATCAAATCTTTTGTCTTACATACCTGGCTGGCTCCTCCGTCAGATGTAAATACATTTGCCATGGTAGCAAAGTATTAATTAGAGATGCGTATTGATAGAAGCATTATAAGATGAAGGAGCCAGTCAGGTACATAAGACACATAATAGCTTTAGTCAACTAAGAATTATTAAGTATTGATTAACGTATTCTTTAACCCTTCATAGGTTGTTGGTCCATATACGTTAACCACCTATTGGTAGGACATTTATATTGTCAAAGATGCTGATGAATGAATCTTTCAGCCATATTTCGACGAAATTACAGAAAGAAGTGCTAGTATTTCTAAAACTCAAATATTATATATGCATCTCCTTCACCTAAGGAGCTGGATGAAATTCTAATAATGTACGTATAAATAAAAACAAAAAATTAGGGTAAAAATAAAGCAAAATATTTAGATAGAAATTAACTTTATTTAAATATACAATAAAAATGACAGTTATAAAAACAAATTATAAATTAAAAATTACGATTATAAAAAGAAATATACAATTAAAAAATAATAAAACTAGTCTAACTATAAAAATAAATACTGTATTATGAAAATAATTATCAACTGTAAATAAATAAATTATGTAATTAATTATAAGTAAGTACAATTAAATCTATAAAAACATAAGTTATATAATTTTAAAAAATCTAAATTGAAATGTAAATAGCCTACACATGAAAATAGAAAATAGAAGAACTTGTTTTGCCCTATAAAGGGTTAACATCTGATAATTTGTGTTTATTTCCAATATTTTGGCTCATTTTGATGTACATTAAATTGTGGTATTACCTAGGTAGAATATGATGTGAATTGCTATCATAGTATTGGGAAATTAATATATATATTATTTCCAACATAAAATATATTTTAAATAGAAAGTTAGGCATCTTCCCCTGATCAACTCCAAGTTGTATTGATGGCATAGCGTGTTCATCTGCTAACAGAGGCCGGTCCATCTAGGGACGTAAGGTGGAAAGGAGAACAAACGTATGCACATGCCATTGACCAGCCCCAGATAGTGCTGAGACATTTCACAACATGTGTTTGAGTGCGCATGCAAGTAGCCTCATGTCAGTTGACACAGGGCGGACTCTTATGACGGGTCAAATTGTGTAAATACATTCATAAACTCCACATAATTACTAAGCAAGTACGCAGGACAAGGTATTGTCTACACCCAAGTAGAGATTCTGCTGTTATTTCTAATTATTGACGCCCCTTAGCACACATCTCCAAATGTCAACAGGATACACATAAAAGAATATTTTTATAAGGCTTAAAATGGGTCGTTAATGATATCTCATTAGTGTAATTAAGGTTTGTGTAATGAGGACATGCAGCTGGTCGAGAGACAAGGCTCATTGACGACACCTTATGGCTCCTTGTAAGCTTGTTTGCTTTATGTGGTGATTTCTATTGAGATACAACTTGTAAGCGATTCTTCCGCTACATGCTTTCTCTAAACCCCTAGAGGTCACATATCATCATATATGATGACCTCAATGTTGTTTCTATACGGCAGCCACACATTCGATTGATTGACAACTACCTAGAGGGGAATTGCTTAAAGTTTATCTTCTGTTCGCTACTCAAGTGTTACAAGTGAGTAAACTCTAAATAAAATTACAATTATTCGGAATGAGTTGTTGTTGTTGATCTATTTAGGGGCTTTGCGACGAACCTGTCGTGGTCATGTAGCCCCATGTATTTGGATGTGTGTGGAATTTGTCTGAAATTCTGTGTTATTGCGATGACCCTATTAGTGTGTGTATTTGTATTTCAGTTGAGGACTGGTAAAGAGGTGGCTGAGGCCTTATGTTAGGAACCATCCCGGGATTCATCTGGTGTAGAAGTGCTAAACCACGTAAAATCACTTACTGAATAGCTGAGGTGGGAATTGAACCCACCTCTTCTCAGTTTTGCCTCACGAGTCTGAGTGTACCTCGTTCCAGCCTCCAGACCAAAATTAAATTTCTTGGCAGATCCGGGAATTAAAGCCGGGGCTCCACGATGATAGCCAAGAGTGCAACGTATCCGGAACGAGGAATTGGACTGACATGTGTCCAGTTCCATTAAATATATACAGTAGGCGAATATCTTTCATGATGTTAATAATTCATTTTGCCCCAAGCGGTGAGAATTATTTTTATACAAAACTGTTTAACATTATGGGGTTTGAAGCCATTTTTCAGTGTTGCCTTAGTAAACAAAAGTTTGGTGCTTTTCAGTCGGTCAACACGGATTTTCCCAAAAGAGTTGGGTTATTCCCTATTCCCGAAAGAAAATACATGAGATTAATAAATACACTAGGATGACCAGTTTCGATCGTCAAGCGATCATCACCAGATCCTTTACACTTAGGCTATAAAATCTATGTTTGAAAATACGGAGCGGAGCGGAGGGGAGGGGGAACCAGCTCAACAAGATAACATACTCGTTCAGTCGCCTGTTACAACTGCCCGAGTGAAGTTGATGCTGCTCGTTGCTGTAGTACGGAAGACACCCAATCAGATAAGTAGCCTATATTATACAGTACAATCAAAATTGACCATTCACAACAACCATAGAGTCACTCCATACAGACAAATTCCGGAGTTCTATCACCAGTTTTAGCATTTCATCAAACATCATATAGAGTAAAACTAACACGATTTGCATCACCAATACTGCAACTAAATATGTTGATGATGATGATAATTGTTGTTTTAAGGGGCCTAACATCTAGGTTATCGGCCCCTGGTGGTTTGGGTGATCGTGAAGATGAAAATGAAATGCAAACTTAAAACTAAAACTAACTACTAACTACATACTAGAAGAAGAAATGGAAAACTAAAGGAGAATAAGGCAAATAAAGGACAGGAGGAAAAGAAATGCCCTCAACCCTCGAAGAATGCGGATTGAGGGACTTGGAAGGAAGGAGAGCCATGAAAGGCAGATAGGAAAGTGAAAGAGGTGAGGGTCCGCCCCAAAGGTAAGGGACAAAAGGGGAAAACGGACCCAGCTCAGGAATCCTTCGAGGTCGCCAACTCCCGAACTCACCAACCGTGAGCCCCTGAGGGTGTAGCATTATCTAGGGTGTACCAAAAGTGGTAGAGCTTCATACACCCGGCCTCCTTGAGGGCCTTGAGCAGAAGGCAGGAGATAACATGAAAAGAAAAAGAAGGCTGACCCCTCGCAGAAGGAGGGAATCAGGAAAGATGAGACAAGGGCCAATTAAGGCTGGAAAGGAAGAGACTCCCTAGGCCTCAGATACCCTAATACCGTCGGGGTCGGAAGAGAACAAGAGTTGACCAAGTGAGGTCGACAGGAAGCAACTAAATAAGTGTACATATTGTAAATATCTTCACCCGTATTTTCAAACATAGATTTTATAGCCTAAGTATAATGGATCTGATGATGATCGCTTGACGATCAAAACTGGTCATCTTAGTGCATTTATTAATCTCATGTAATTTTTTTCAGGGTTGGGGTATAACCCAACTCTTTTGGGTAAATTCGTGTTGACCGACTGAATAGCACCAAACTTTTGAAAACTGTTTAACTTAAAAAATGAAAAAAAATGAGGCGTTGATGCGTGAAACCTTGGAAAACCACTTCTAGGATGGCTGAGATGGGAATTGAACCCACCTCTTCTCCTTGGCAGAGCCGGGAGTTCAACTCCGATCTCCACGCGCAGTGACAACCAAGAATGCTAGCCACTACGCCATGAGGTGGATGTTGAAACAGTGTAGATTACGTTTGCATTAATACCTTCATGTGTCATCAACTCATCATTAAGGTTTGGATGATTATGAAAAGTCATATTTTTAGCCTACTTTCGATTTTTGCAAAAAATGAAAGTAGACTTATGAGATCAACACAGGGCGAAAAAAGTGTGTCTGTCTGTGTGTGTGTATGTGTGTGTGTGAGTCTGTGTGTGTGTATGTGTGTGTGTGAGTCTGTGTGTGTGTGTGTGAGTGTGTGTACTCTGAATGTCTGTCCCCCCCTATCAATTCGAACACGGTGAATGCGAATTGAACGAAATTTGGTACAAAGGTAGCACTAGCAAAGGACACCTCAGTGTCATGTTTTATATCGCCGCCATCTTTACTAAAACTGAATGGCGGCCACTCAAACGTTCAAAACGTAAAATCAAATAACGACTAACCAAATCATCCAATCTCTACCAAATTTGGTAACAACATACCTTCGTATAGGATGCGTCTTGTGACCAAACTACAAGGTCGTCCGCCATACCATTTCAGGATGGCGGCCGTGCGAATTATGCAAACTTTATAATCCATATCATGGGACCCACCAGTTCCGATTATCGAGCCGAGAATCGTTTTAACTGTTCTAAAGGAAGAGGCACGTACGAAATTAAAAGTTTATTTTGTAATACTATAGTGCAGACGTGATTTTAAAAAGCTCAGCTGATTCATTAATAAGACAAGATGGCAGCGGATATCTTGTGCCTGACTTATATTTCACTAATTTGAGTATTGAATGCAATATAGCGTACTGATAAAAAATAAATAAACTTTGTATGAAATGCTTTATATATAAATAATATACTCCAGTGATGAAATCGTTTAGTATAAATCATTATTTGCTAACAAGTTCTATGTAAGTCATTTTAAATAGAACGATATTCGTTGACACAATTAGCTCAGTGGTAGAGCGATAGCCTGTCGGTCAGATTCCTATGGTTCAAACCCGATCAGACCTAGTTTTTTTGCTTGAAATGTTATATGTTTATTGTTTTGTAATGACTCAGATGTTTTAAAATTAAGCGTTATATTGTGCAAATTATGGTGTAAAATATATATTTAATTAAAACATAATTCGCCAGCAGATTTACTCGAGACATCTAGCTGCCAAAAAGGTAACTTCCAGATTTTATTGAAAAGTTTCTTCTTCTGGCCGCTAGAATGCACTCGCTCTGTTAGGATTATATTGTTCGATATTTCACCACTAGATGTCCCGACTAGTCTACGTGGGGATCCATTGATTACTATACCATTATCATTCTATGCGCATCGAATTTGAAGAATGACAAGTTGATACTACGATACATTTTAACTTTTTATTTTAAAGGGTTTGTAACAGCCTATTTTGCGTTACTTGAAAATGTTATTAAGCGTTATATTGTCCACATTATGGTGTAAAATATATATTTAATTAAAACATAATTCGCCAGCAGATTTACTCGAGACATCTAGCTGCCAAAAAGGTAACTTCCAGATTTTATTGAAAAGTTTCTTATTCTGGCCGCTAGAATGCACTCGCTCTGTTAGGATTATATTATCGAAAATATCCACATAGTTTGTAAACACACGTCTCTGTAGGGTCATGGAAAGATTTGTTAATTCAATTAGGGTTGTGAAAGCCATGCACAACCAGACGTGTAAAGACATGCCTCAACTCAAAGTTGGATGTTGCCCACGGCAGGTCGTAATAATAATAATAATAATGTTATTGGTTTTACATCCCTTTTAACTACTGCTGCTTTTAGAGACACCGGGGTGCCGGAATTTTGGCCCGAAGGGGATCTTTAACGTGCCAGTAAATGTACTGACACGGCTCCCTCGCATTTGTGCACCCTCAAATGCCAGCTGACTGCGCCAGGATACGAACCTGCAACCTAGGGCCCAGCAAGCGAGAACGTTACCGCTGAGCCACGCCGCCAGTCCGGTCGATTATGTCTCCAGATCCATAACATTCTTGATATACTTCTTATCTTTCTTTCTTTCTTTCTTTCTTCAATGATGGTAGCAGTTTTTATCTAGGTCGTGGCGTTTGGTAGAGGTAAATCGTTTCTAAGGTCTTCAACAAAGAATAGTTCTATTATACTCTTTGATAATAACAACGAGTTATAACTATACTCATACATTTAGGAGAAAGTAGGCTATATGTTCTTTACTGAACATCTTGTTTTCCTTGACTACATTTTCAAAAACAACTGTAATTAAGCATGAGTTCAATGTTTCTGATTCATTTTAGGTGGATTTTATTCAGCATAAGAATGCATATTTTGGTAATTTCCATAGTTATTGTCATATTCCATCAATATTAATGCTTTAAGGTCATATTTAGGCAACATTTTAAGCGTAGGTGGTGGTTTTAAAATATGGTAACCGGTGGTCGCTGCAAGGTTTCTGTGCGTTAACGGCGCTAACCATTTAGATATTTGCCAATTGTTGCAGACTATCAGAAAATAGTTAGCTAAACTTGGTGGTATTTTTAATTTACGACACTTTGTTTCTCATCTACAGGAAATGTGATTTGTGTCGCAGTTTTGAACGCGAGAAAAGGTGACGAATATGCTGCTTACAGCGAGTCTCTTGAAAAATTCTTCGAAAAAAATTTGAGGGAAATAATTTTGTCGTAGGCCTATTCATGAAATCAGCGTAAATTTTAATAATTTTGTAATTTTGAATGTAGAATTTATACCAATATATAACAAGTAGTTCCGTGAAGAACTATACAGCCTATTTTCATATATCCTGCTCATGTTAATTGCCTCTATCAACATACAAAATTTCAGTTTAATTGCTGTAACAGATTCGTAGATATTGAGAACCGTCTAAATATTTCAGATGGTCGCCAGGTTGGATTTTTATTTTTGTAATATTACATTAAGATTATTGTGTACGTGTGGTATTCAAACTTCAATCGCATGATTAGAACACAAGAAGTAAAAACGAGATTTTAAAATTACGCACAGCAGCCATCTTGTGATTATGCAAACAATTGAAATAAATAAGATGCCAGTGGATCAACATTTGTATAAGCATTTAACGTGCAACGTTTCACGGCACTCGAATAGTTAATTCGCGAGAAACGTCCATTTAAATATTTATACTTCGCGTCGCCGCCATGTTGGATTTGAGCTCACCAGGTTACTGAAATTCCTTTAGGTGAACATATGTTCATAGTCTCTATGAACATAAAAAATTCAGTTTGGTTGCTGTAAAAGATTCATAGATATTGAGAACTGTCTAAATATTTCGGAAGCTCGCCATTTAGGATTGTTATATGTATAGGCCATAGAGTTATATACCATTCAAGGACAATTATTGCCTAGGTTCATTATTCAAACTTTCACCTCGATCCGATGATTACGACACAAGAAATAAAAACTTAATTTTAAAATTTCGCACAGCCGCCATCTTGAGGTTATATAAACAATTGCATTAAATTATATGGCAGTGCATTACAATCTGCAAAATCATTTACTGTACCTCATTTCACTGCGCTCAGAGAGTTAAATCACGAGAAAAGTCTATTAAAACATTTCAAATTCGCTTGGTCGCCATGTTCGTTTTGTACTTTACAGGTTTATGAAATATACATAGGTAAACTTGTATCAGTACCCTTTATCACCGTACAAAATTGTAGGGTGATATCTGTAATAGTTTCGGAGATATAGAATGTCAGTGAAATATTTCGCACAGCCGCCATTTTGTGGTTATGTAAACAATTGAACTAAATTAGACTCAAGTGCATTACAAAGTGTATAAAAATTTGCTGTACCAAGTTTCATTACGTTTGGATAGTTAAATCGCGAGAAAAGTCTATTTAAAAGTCTCAAATTCGCTTGACCGCCATGTTGGTTTTGTAGTCACCAGGTTTTTGAAAGTCTCATAGGTGAACTTCTAGTAGTGCCCTTTATCACCGTACACAATTTCAGGGCGATATCGGTAATAGTTTCGGAGATATTGAATGCTAGTGAAATATTTCGCACAGCCGCCAAGTTGGATTGGTGAGACGTAACAAAATTTGATGGGCACGGTCGAGGTCGCCGGGAATAGTGCTATGAACTTAACGAGTTTCATTGAAATCGATCCAGCCGTTTATATTTTATTAGGGGGGGGGGGGGACTCACACACATCCCACACACACACACACACACACACACACACACACGGACAAAAGGTGATCTCATAAGCCTATTTTTTCAAAATTGAAAATAGGCTAAAAATGAGATGGTGTGTGTCTGTGTGTCGGTGTACTACTCAATCACGAAAGAACCACATGAAATTTTACATGGAAGTAGCTGATTTACCTCGTTAATATATAGGCTACTTTTGATTTCGGTACTTTGCACTATTTAAAGATGGCGACCATTTTGGTTTCAAACTTTCATATTTCCATTTCAAATAAAATGAGAACGCTAAGAAATAGCAAACATTTGATGGTATATATGAGGTTTAAAATTTAATTTTCTACCAGAAAAGTCCGTATCACTGTTCGTGTATCTCCAACAGTTCGCGAGTAAAACCTAAATTTGTGCTATAAGACACGGTCAACGCCGAGCGGTGTAGTTGGACAAAATGTTCCATCCTAGCTCTCCCTCTGCGCAACACCTCGCCTATCCCCTGTTTTAACTGTCACTTTCACATTTTAATTTATTTATGACCTGTGGGAAGTACGGGTACTTCAGCTAGTTAATAATAACAAGAAGTTCGGTTAAGAACTATACAGCCTACTTTTCATGCCAATGATTATTCTACAGAATATGAACCTATCTAGAATAATGACGAAATTAAGTTGCTAATATCGAAATTTCCAATTAGTTCGAAATACTGTATACCTGGCATAATGTATCCTAATAGACCACTACAGTTGGCAGCCCTGATGACTGAATATATTCTTAGTTCCATCTCTTAAGGTACAAAATACAAAATTTGGTTGAAGTCCAATGAATCGCATGGACGTTACATGCAGTTAAACATTGGATCTAACAGCGCGCGTAAAATCATGTTGGCAACAATGTCATGCATGTATTGGTCAGAAATAATCTGAAATAATATGATCTATTGTTGTGCCAATTTTGAATGAAATCCATTAGTTATTATAGAAGTTACATGCATTTTAAAATTGGACCTATCAGCAGGCTTAGAATCATGTTGGCAGCACTGACGTATATTAGTTACTCCAAATTCGTCTAGAATGCCAGGTACTATACGTGTGCAAATTTTAGAGCTATTGGCTTGCATACTTTCTGATATATTGATATTAGGGTAACAAAAATAGGGACAGCACATATTAACAGTTGGCAGCCCTGGTTGCTCCTTAGAATACGCATAGTCATATCTGTTATGGTACACATAACACATACGAAATTTGGTTGAAATCCAAATGATAGTATGGAAGTTGCATGTATTTAAAGTTGGACCTGTCAGCAGGCTTAGAATCATGTTGGTAGCACTGACGTATATAAGTTACTCCAAATTAATATAGAATGTCAGGTACTATACGTGTGCATAGTTTAAAGCTGTCGGCTTGCATACTTTCTGATATATTGGTATTTGGATAAAATAAATTAGGAGCATTTATTAACAGTTGGCAGCCCTGGTAGGTCTTAAGAATACGCTCAGTCATATCTGGTTATGTACACATACAACATACGAAATTTGGTTGAATTCCAATTGATAGTGTAGAAGTTATATGCATTTAAAAATTGGACCTATCAGGAGGCTTATAATCATTTTGACAACACTGCCATGTTTGGCCTCCTGGAAATTAAACTGAAATATTATGGTCTGTACGTGTGCCAATTTTGAAATAGCTCCCATTCATACTTTTCAGGATATCCAACATGGAGCTCAAATTTCAATTGCGATTTTTTAGCAGTTGGTAGCACTGACATCTTTTTCAAATATGGCCGTGAGATATTCAGGTGTAGATCTTTACTCCTACCAAATTTTGTTTCGATTGCTGCAGCCGTTTAGGAGTTGATAGGGGGGGACACACACACAGCCAGACAGACAGACAGACAGAAGGACAGACAGACACACATTTGCCCGATCTTATAAGTCTACTTTTTTCTCATTTTTGCAAAATGTGAAAAGTAGGCTAAAAATAACATTTCACTACTTTTTTAACACATGTATTGTAAAGTGGATATTGGTGTAATATATTTTAACACGTGTTTTTAGAAAGCATGTAAATATATTAGGTCATATTGTACCTTTCTTGGATCTTATGTGGGTATTTTAGGGCATATTTGCCTGCATATTTCTCCTGTCTGTAGGATTAAACATCCGAACTTAAGTCATCATCATAACACGAAGACACTTAAATACGCTGCTGTTCTGACCGGGTCAGTTGAATGACAAGTGACTTACAGTTCTGGTAGTTACCTGCTGTATATAATTACTTCCTGCCTCATTCCTTAGCTCACTCTTGCTCGCAGCCGTAGGACGTGAGATCTGGATTATCGTTACAGCAGGCGCCACTGTTGTGCCGGTCGCGCCATATTCTATGAACACACCTGTCTCTATTAAACAATCATTTACACTGCCTCATCTCAAAAGCGTCTGTGGATAAAGAAACCTAGTTAATAACGTGCAGTAGGCGAAGCTTACGAGTTTAATCCTGATTTCCATTTAAGAAAACTAGGAACAGAATTTGCCCTCTCATGCAATGTGGTTTCTTGTTCAACTGACCAACACAGTAAGTACCAACTGAGATTAGTACAGCAACCACCTAGCGCTATATGGAAATCAAGTGACTTAAACCCTTCTTCAATCTCCAAAATAGGCCAATGGGAATATGCACCACACTAATTTGGAATGACTCTTATTATTTGATTATTATACACACTTAGACTATTAACCTTCCACCGACCACAGCATTAAATCATTACGAAACGGTCGCAATGTAACAAAATACACATTAATTTATGGCTTGAATTCACAGCTCAGGTATTGCAGTGTTTTTACAACACTTATTTTAGACTAATGGCTCGTGAAGTTTCATTTCAAGGACTTACTATAACTTCATTACTTATTTGCTTTATTTTTTAATGCTTATCCTCCAAACTCGGCTGCATCCACGGACTTTGGGAGGGATCATTCCTCTACCGCGACAATAATAATAATAATATCGTATGGCCTTGGATGCGGGGTGCAAGCTTTGTAATTTCACACCCAGTAGGCAGCTTGCATGTCGAATTTCGTCGTTCCTTGGAACGCTATGAAAGTTAAGGAGGTTAGATATCTAAATTCCTTGACATTATAGCGCTTTCTAGTAGAGAATGGATGAAATTTTGTGTTGCTGGAAAATCCCGAGTTTAATTTTTAGCCTACTTTTCACATTTTGAAAAAATGAGGAAAAAGTTTACTTATGAGATCGGGCAAATGTGTGTCTGTCTGTCTGTCCTTCTGTCTGTTTGGCTGTGTGGGTGTCTCCCCCCCCCCTATCAACTCCTAAATGGCTGGAGCAATCGAAACAAAATTTGGTACGAGTAAAGATCTATACCCGAATATCTCACAGCCATATTTGAAAATTATGTCAGTGCTACCAACTGCTAAAAAATCGCAATTGAAATTTGAGCTCCATGTTGGATATCTTGGAAAGTATGAATGGGAGCTATTTCAAAATTGGCACACGTATAGATAATAATATTTCAGTTTAATTTCCAGGAGGCCATACATGGCAGTGTTGCCAAATGACTATAAGCCCGCTGATAGGTCCAAATTTTAAATGCATATAACTTCTACACAATCAATTGGAATTCAACCAAATTTCGTATGTTGTATGTGTACATAACCAGATGTGACTGAGCGTATTCTTAAGACCCACCAGGGCTGCCAACTGATAATAAATGCTCCTAATATATTTTATCCAAATTCCAATATATCAGGAAGTATGCAAGCCGACAGCTTTAAACTATGCACACGTATAGTACCTGACATTCTATATTAATTTGGAGTAACTTATATACGTCAGTGCTACCAACATGATTCTAAGCCTGCTGAGAGGTCCAACTTTAAATACATGTAACTTCCATACTATCATTTGGATTTCAACCAAATTTCGTATGTGCTATGTGCACCATAACAGATATGACTATGCGTATTCTTAAGAGCAACCAGGGCTGCCAACTGTTAATATGTGCTGTCCCTATTTTCGTTGCCCTAATATCAATATACAGTATCAGAAAGTATGCAATCCAATAGCTCTAAACTTTGCACACGTATAGTACCTGGCATTCTAGATGAATTTGGAGTAACCAATATACGTCAGTGCTGCCAACATGATTCTAAGCCTGCTGATATGTCCAAATTTAAAATGCATGTAACTTCTATACTAACTAATGGATTTCATTCAACATTGGCACAACAATAGATCATATTATTTCAGATTTTTTTCTGACCAATACATGCATGACATTGTTGCCAACATGATTTTACGCGCGCTGTTAGATCCAATGCTTAACTGCATGTAACGTCCATGCTATTCATTGGACTTCAACCAAATTTTGTATTCTGCACCTTAAGAGATGGAACTAAGAATATATTCACTCATCAGGGCTGCCAACTGTAGTGCTCTATTAGGCTACATTATGCCAGGTATACAGTATTTCGAACTAATTAGAAATTTCGATATTAGCAACTTAATTTCGTCATTATTCTAGATAGGTTCATATACTGCAGAATAATCATTGGCATGAAACGTAGGCTCTTTAGTTCGTCACGGAACTTCTTGTTCCATTATGAACATGGCCTACTGAATTCAAATATGTTCTTTAAGGGACACTAGGGCTGAGTTTTTAGGCAAAAATTACAAAATAACTGTTTTTTGTTTTTCCCATATGTAAATCTTATGGACCCCTGTGGATCATTTCAGTAAAACTGTCTTCATGCACCGCCATTTTTAAATCTCCTCTGCGTTAAAAGAAGATGGAAGGCAAATCATAGAAAGTAGGCTATACTTTTAAAACTAGAAATCCTAGAAAGTCGTAGGTTATCTCAAACGAAAGGTCTCTATGCTCTTTATCTCTACAATAAAACATTGTATTTTTCAATTTTATTCTACAAAAGTTTCATTGGGTGAGCCAAGCTGGTTAATATAGCATGCGATTTTATAAAAATGCTTTTATCTCCAAACAACGTTTTAGGCAATCAAAATGCTCCATGTGCATGAGGTATTCACCAATTTTACTTAAAAAAATCTCTGAATATTCAGGAACACATGTGTTGCAAGTTAACATTGCAATATCTCCAGCCACTTTGTAAATTACAGACCAAAAAAATTAAAAACTATGAAAAATTATCAAAATTCATAAAACATGATGGCACATAAAGACAAAACTAATCTGACTGCATACATGTATCACTTTCCTGATATGTCTCAATGTTATAATATTTAGAATAGTTTTATGTATATGTCATGAAAATATCAAGCATTTTACACAATTGGTAATGCGCATGGAGCATTTTGATCACACGGTATATTTTAATAATATAATTAGTAAAAAATCAATTACATTTCATCCAATTGTTTTCTAATTTGGTATGTGTTACTATTCTATGTATGCAGTTTAAATTTCAACTCATTCTAATAAAAAATGTGGAAGTTGAAAAACTCAGCCCTAGTGTCCCTTAACATGCCAACAACGTATGGCATCCATGTCCTCATTTTTGTCGCCTTTCAAAAATCACTTACCACGGCAAGGAGCGTACCTGCAAGTTTGGGGTTGGTAGTCCGACACGTTAACCACTCACCCACCATGGCAAACACTACCGCCACAAATACAGTCAGTGTCTTGGAGCTGAACACACTTAGTCAGCAGATACAACTGGGCATAGTGACAGAGCAATCGTCCAGGGGACCGCTAACTTGGGTCTAATTAAGAAAGATTAAGGGAAAGGAGTGGGAAGGAAGCCGGCCGTAGACCTGTTGAAAGGAACCATCCCGGCATTTGCCTGGTGGTTAAAATGGGAAAACAGGGAAAGCCATTTTCAGGAGAGCTGAGGTGGGGTTCGAACCCACGCTCTCCCAATACCAGAAGTGGAAGGGGTAGCGCCACCGAGACCGGTCTTTTCTAACAATAAAGACAATGCAGGAAATGAGTGATGGCAGCGATCGCAACATATCAATCTCATGCACATATTTTGAAAAGATAATAGGGTTTTAGTTTCAAATATGTCTATTTGTATTTTTATATGCAGTTTTTTGAAAAATCACGTGGCGTCAGGAAGGGCATCCGGTCTCAAATCCCCGGCCAAACCCAAAATGAGCCGGGTTGGCTCTGGCGACCCCAATTAATTCGGATAAGCCGTAGAGGATGATGAATAAATATTTTGGAAAATACAAAATATTTTTGTACAACAATGGGAAGTATATTCATGACATAGTATGTTTGTAAAATGATATGCTTTCAAGGTAGTCACAAACTTACAAATGTAAGCTTAAACGTTTGTTATCATAGTACAAATTATTTCTTGTTTTGATTGATTCATTCGAGATCCGTAGTGTATTTTCGGAACAAAATTTATTTATTTACAACATTATGTCGCAATGTATCAATTTGATACAAAAATTCAGGAAAGGTAAGGCATACCAAATCTCTCGCTCAACAATGATGCGGGTAAAAGGCGCGCTTCATTCTGATACTCAAGCGATCGACGAAGGATTGAGACAAGTTACAACACTTATTAGAATACTTTTCACATTTTGCAAAAATGAGGAAAAAGTAGTCTTATGAGATCGGGCAAATGTTTGTCTGTCTGTCTGTCTGTCTGTCTGTCTGTCTGTCTGTCCTTCTGTCTGTCTGGCTGTGTGTGTGTCCCCCCCCCCCCCTATCAACTCCTAAACGGCTGCAGCAATCAAAACCAAATTTAGTATGAGTAAAGATGTGCACCGGAATATCTCACGTCCATATTTGAAAATGATGTCAGTGCTACCAACTGCTGAAAAAACGCACTAGAAATTTGAGCTCCATGTTGGATATCTTGCAAGGTATACAGGGGAGCTATTCCAAAATTGGCACACATGTAGATAATACTATTTCAGTTTAATTTCCAGGAGGCCAACCATGACAGTGTTACCAAAATAATTTTAAGCCTCCTGATAGGTCCAATGTTTAAATGCGTATAACTTCTACACTATCAATTGGATTTCAACCAAATTTTGTATGTAATATCTGTACATAAACGGATATGATTAGGCGTATTCTTACGAGCCACCAGGGCTGCCAACTGTTAATAATTGCTCTCTCTATTTTTAGCCTACTTTTCACATTTTGCAAAAATGAGGAAAAAGTAGACTTATGAGATCGATCCGGGAAAATGTGTGTCTTTCTGTCTGTCTGTCTGTCCTTCTGTCTGTCTGGCTGTGTGTGTCCCCCCCCCCCTATCAACTCCTAAACGGCTGCAGCAATCAAAACCAAATTTAGTATGAGTCAAGATGTGCACCGGAATATCTCACGTCCATATTTGAAAATGATGTCAGTGCTACCAACTGCTGAAAAAAGCACTAGAAATTTGAGCTCCATGTTGGATATCTCGCAAGATATGCATGGGAGCTATTCCAAAATTAGCACACATGTAGATAAGACTATTTCAGTTTAATTTCCAGGAGGCCAACCATGACAGTGTTCCTAAAATAATTTTAAGCCTTCTGATAAGTCCAATGTTTAAATGCATATAACATCTACACTATCAATTGGATTTCAACCAAATTTTGTATGTAATATCTGTACATAAACAAATATGACTGCGCGTATTCTTAAGAGCCACCAGGGCTGCCAACTGTTAATAATTGCTCTCTCTATTTATTTATTTTATCCAAATACCAATATATCAGAAAGTATGCAATCCAACAGCTTTAAACTATGCACACGTATATTCTGACATTTTAGATTAATTTGGAGTAACTTATATACGTCAGTTCTACCAACATGATTATAAGCCTGCAGATAGTACCAATTTTTAAATACATGTAAATTCTATACTATCAGTTGGATTTCAACCAAATTTCGTATGTGCTATGTGTACCATAACAGATATGACTATAAGTATTGTTAAGAGAAATCAGGGCTGCCAACTGTTAATAAATGCTGTCTATATTTTTTTTACCCTAATATCAATATATCAGAAAGTATGCAAGCCAAGAGCTCTATACTTTGCACACGTATAGCACCTGACATTCTAGATTAATTTGGAGTAATTAATACAAGGCAGTGCTGCCAACATGATTCTATGCCTGCTGATATGTCCAATTTTAAAATACATATAACTTCTATACTAACAAATGGATTTCATCCAAAATTGGCACAACAAGATATCATACATAATATTTCAGATTATTTCTGACCAGCACACGCATGACATTGTTGGCAACATGCTTTTACGCGTGCTGATAGATCCAGTGTCTAACTGCATGTAACGTCCATTGGACTTCAACCAAATTTTGTATTCTGTACCTTAAGAAATGGAACTAAGAATATATTCAGTCACCAGAGCTGCCAACTCTAGTGCTCTATTAGGCTAAATTATACCAGGTATATTTTGAACTTATTAGATATTTCGATATTACCAACTTAATTTCGTCATTATTCTATATAGGTTCATATTCTGTAGAATAATCATTGGCATGAAAAGTAGGCTGTATAGTTCTTCACGGAACTTCTTGTTGCAATGCCAATCAAAGAAAGTGTTGGCGTTGAAATTCTGTTTCTTGAAGTGCTTTTGGATACACAACATGTTAACTGCCTCTAAGCTATTGTAAAATGGATTTTCTAATTTAGAACCATTCGTGGGAGCGTGCACAACAACTTTCAAAAGTTTCATCGCAATCGGATGAATGGTATATGAACGTATACGGGATTTTTTTGAACGATTCGTGCGCTGTCACTCATTTGTGGAATCTACTCGTACGCTACCTATTGAGAAATGGATTTACTAAGTCGAAACCCTACCCTGGCGTGTACACAATAACTCATCAAGGTTTCATCACAATCGAAGAAGGTTATTTGAACGCATAGGGGATTTTGTTAAAACGCTTCGCGCGTCGTCACCCATTTGTTGCATATACTCGTGCGCTACCTATTGTGAAATGGATTTACTAAGTCGAAACCCTTCCCTGGCGTGTACACAATAACTCATCAATGATTCATCGCATTCGGATGAATGGTATATGCACGTATACGGGGTTTTGTTTAAACGATTCGTGAAATGGATTTACTAAGTTCCCTTCCCTGGCGGGTACACAATAACTGATCAATGTTTCATCGCAATCGGATGAATAGTATATGAACGCATACCTGATTTTGTTTAAACGATTCGCGCTCCGTCACTCATTTGTTGAATCTACTCGTGCGCTACATACTGTAAAATGTATTTACTAAGTTAGAAACCGTCACGTAAGTGTCCACAACATCTCACCCAAGTTTCATCGCTATCGGACTAATGGGATCTGAAGACATAGGGGACTGTATTGAAACGCTCCGCGTGTCGTCGTTCATTTGTCGAATCTACTCGTGTGCTACCTACTGTGAAATGTATTTACTAAGCCAGAAACCTTGCTTGGAGTGTCCACCATATTTCACCCAAGTTTCACCGCTAACGGCAGAATGGACTATGACCTTATACGGGACTTTGTTGAAACGCTTCGCGCGTCGTCCCTCATTCGTTGAATCAACTTGTGCGCTGCATATTGTATAGTGGATTTACTAAGCCAGAAATGTTCCATGACGTGTACACAACATCTCACCCAAGTTTCTTAGCTACGGACGAATGGTACATGAATGCATACGGGACTTGGTTGAAACGCTTCGCGTGTCGTCGCTCATTTGTTGATTCTACTCTGCGCTACATATTGTAATATGGATGTACTCAGCCAGAAACCTTCCCTGGAGTGTACACAACATCTCACCCAAGTTTCATCGCAATCGGATGAATGGTATGTGAACGTATACGGGACGTTGTCGAAACGCTTCGCGCGTAGTCACTCATTTGTTGAATATAAACGTGCGCTTCGTATTGTAAAATGGGTTTTACTTAGCCAGAAACCTTTCCTGGAGTGTACACAACAATTCACCAAACATTTATCACTATCAGACGACTGGTATATGACTTTATATGGGACTTTGTTGAAACGCTTCGCGTGTCATCGCTCATTTGTTGAATCTACTGGTGCGATAAATATTGTAAAATGTATGTACTAAGCCAGAAACCTTCCCTGGAGTGTACACAACATCTCACCCAAGTTTCATCGCTATCGGATGAATGGTATATGAAATTATATGGGACTTTGTTGAAACGCTTCGCGCGTCGTTGCTCATTTGTTGATTCTACTCGTGCTCTACCTATTTTTAAAGGGATTTACTAAGCTAGAAACCTTCCCTGGAGTGCACAAAAAATCTCAGCCTAGTTTCATCGCTATCGGACGAATGGTATATGAACGCAAACGTGACTTTGTTGAAATGCTTCGCGTCGTAGCTTATTTGTTGAATCTACTCGTGCGCTACCTATTGTAAAGTGGATGTACTAAGCCAGAAAATTTGCCTGCAGTGTACTCAACATTTTACGCAAGTTTCATAGCTATCGGGCGAATGGTATATGAATGCATACGGGACTTTGTTGAAACGCATTGTGTGTCGTCGCTCTCTGTTGAATCTACTTGTGCGCTATCTACTGAGAAATGTATTCACTAACTTTGAAACCTTCACGTAAGTGTACACAACATCTCACCCAAGTTTCATCGGTATCGGACGAATGGTATATGAACACATACGGGACTTTGTTGAAATGCTTCGCGCATCGTCGCTCATTTGTTGCGTTGCAATGCCAATCAAAGAAAGTGTTGGCGTTGAAATTCTGTTTTTTGAAGTGCTTTTGGATACACAACATGTTTTTCAATTTCCGTTAACTGCCCCTATGCTATCGTAAAATGGATTTTCTAATTTAGAATCAATCGTGGGAGCGTGCACAACAACTTTCAAAAGTTTCATCTCAATCGGATGAATGGTATATGAACGTATACGGGATTTTGTTTGAACGATTCGTGCGCTGTCACTCATTTGTTGATTCTACTCGTACGCTACCTATTGAGAAATGAATTTGCTAAGTCGAAACCCTACCCTGGCGTGTACACAATAACTCATCAAGGTTTCATCACAATCGAAGAAGGTTATATGAACCCAATATGGGATTTTGTTGAAACGCTTCGCGCGTCGGCACCCATTTGTTGCATCTATTCTTGCGCTACTTATTGTGAAATGGATTTACTAAGTCGAAACCCTTCCCTGGCGTGTACACAATAACTGATCAATGTTTCATCGCAATCGGATGAATAGTATATGAACGCATACCGGATTTTGTTTAAACGATTCACGCTCCGTCACTCATGTGTTGAATCTACTCGTGCGCTACCTGCTGTAAAATGTATTTACCAAGTTAGAAACCGTCACGTAAGTGTCCACAACATCTCACCCAAGTTTCATCGCTACCTATTGAGAAATGAATTTGCTAAGTCGAAACCCTACCCTGGCGTGTACACAATAACTCATCAAGGTTTCATCACAATCGAAGAAGGTTATATGAACCCAATATGGGATTTTGTTGAAACGCTTCGCGCGTCGGCACCCATTTGTTGCATCTACTCTTGCGCTACTTATTGTGAAATGGATTTACTAAGTCGAAACCCTTCCCTGGCGTGTACACAATAACTGATCAATGTTTCATCGCAATCGGATGAATAGTATATGAACGCATACCGGATTTTGTTTAAACGATTCACGCTCCGTCACTCATGTGTTGAATCTACTCGTGCGCTACCTGCTGTAAAATGTATTTACCAAGTTAGAAACCGTCACGTAAGTGTCCACAACATCTCACCCAAGTTTCATCGCTATCGGACTAATGGGATATGAAGACATAGGGGAGTGTATTGAAACGCTCCGCGTGTCGTCGTTCATTTGTCGAATCTACTCGTGTGCTACCTACTGTGAAATATATTTACTAAGCCAGAAACCTTCCTTGGAGTGTCCACCATATTTCACCCAAGTTTCACCGCTAACGGCAGAATGGTATATGACCTTATACGGGACTTTGTTGAAACGCTTCGCGCGTCGTCCCTCATTTGTTGAATCTACTTGTGCGCTGCCTGTTGTATAGTGGATTTACTAAGCCAGAAACCTTCCATGAAGTGTACACAACATCTCACCCAAGTTTCATAGCTATCGGACGAATGGTATATGAAAGTAGACGGGACATGGTTGAAACGCTTCGCGTGTCGTCGCTCATTTGTTGATTCTACTTGCGCTACTTATTGTAATATGGATGTACTCAGCCAGAAACCTTCCCTGGAGTGTACACAACATCTCACCCAAGTTTCATCGCAATCGGATAAATGGTATGTGAACGTATACGGGACGTTGTCGAAACGCTTCGCGCGTAGTCAGTCACTCATTTGTTGAATCTAAACGTGCGCTCCGTATTGTAAAATGGATTAACTAAGCCAGAAACCTTTCCTGTAGTGTACACAACAATTCACCAAACATTTATCACTGTCAGACGAATAGTATATGACCTTATACGGGACTTTGTTGAAACGCTTCGCGTGTCATCGCTCATTTGTTGAATCTACTGCTGCGCTACCTATTGTTAAATGGATGTACTAAGCCAGAAACCTTCCCTGGAGTGTACACAACAGCTCACCCAAGTTTCATCGCTATCGGATGAATGGTATATGACCTTATATGGGACTTTGATGAATAACTTCGCGCGTCGTCGCTCATTTGTTGATTCTGCTCCTGCTCTTCCTATTTTTAAAGGGATTTACTAAGCCAGAAACCTTCCCTGGAGTGCACACATCTCAGCCTAGTTTCATCGCTATCGGACGAATGGTATATGAACGCATACGTGACTTTGTTGAAATGCTTCACGCGTCGTAGCTCATTTGTTGAATCTACTCGTGCGCTGCCTATTGTAAAGTGGATTTAATAAGCCAGAAAATTTCCCTGAAGTGTACACAACATTTTACGCAAGTTTCATAGCTATCGGACGAATGGTATATAAATGCATACGGGACTTTTTTAAACTAACTTTGTTGAAATGCTTCGCGCGTCGTAGCTCTTTTGTTGAATCTACTCGTGCGCTGCCTATTGTAAAGTGGATTTACTAAGCCAGAAAATTTCCCTGAAGTGTACACAACATTTTACGCAAGTTTCATAGCTATCGGACGAATGGTATATGAATGCATACGGGACATTTTTGAAACACTTTGCGTGTCGTCGCTCATTTGTTGAATCTACTCGTGCGCTATCTACTGTGAAATGTACTCACTAATTTGGAAACCTTCACGTAAGTGTATACAACATCTCACCCAAGTTTCATCGCTATCGGACGAATGGTACACACATCAAAAAAAGTTTTGCATCACCTCGGTTCCAAGAGTTCCGGAACCGTTAAATACAAAGGGAATAGAGATCAACACAAACAACATTTCAGCTCGTTTTATTGCTCATGAGACCCACACATTGCATGTTGTACCATCATACAGCTAGACTTTCAGCATTTGTGGTCCAGATTGCAGTACACACCACTACCTCTAATACCCAGTAGCACGTCCTCTTGCATTGATGCATGCCTGTACTCGCCGTGGCATACTATCCACAAGTTCATCAAGACACTGTTGGTCCAAATTGTCCCACTCCTCAACGACAATTCGGCGTAAATCTCTCAGAGTGGTTGGTGGGTCAAGACGTCCATAAACAGCCCTTTTCAACATATCCCAGGCATGTTCGATAGGGTTCATGTCTGGCGAACATGCTGGCCACTGTAGTCGAGCGATGTCGTTATCTTGAAGGAACGCATTCACAAGATGTGCACGATGAGGTCGAGAATTGTCGTCCATGAAGACAAATGCCTCTCCAATATTCTGCCGATATGGTTGCACTATGGGTCGGAGGATGTCATTCAGGTATCGTAAAGCCGTTTCGGAGCCTTCCATGACCACCAGTGGCGTACGTCGGCCCCACATAATGCCACCCCAAAACATCAGGGAACCACCACCTTGCTGCACTCGCTGGACAGTGTGTCTAAGACGTTCAGCCTGACCAGGGTGCCTCCAAACACGTCTCCGACGATTGTCTGGTTGAAGGCATATGCGACACTCATCGGTGAAGAGAACGTGATGCCAATTCCGTGGGGTCCATTCAGCATGTTGTTGGGCCCATCTGTACCGCGCTGCATGGTGTCGGGGTTGCAAAGCTGGACCTCGCCATGGACGTCGGGAGTGAAGTTGCGCATCATGCAGCCTATTGCGCACAGTTTGAGTTGAAACACGACGTCCTGTGGCTGAACGAAACGCATTATTCAACATGGTGGCATTGCTGTCAGGGTTCCTCCGAGCGGCAATCCGTAAGTAGCGGTCATCCACTACAGTAGTAGCCCTTGGGCGGCCTGAGCGAGGCCTGTCATCGACAGTTCCTGTATCTCTGTACCTCCTCCATGTCCGAACAACATCGCTTTGGTTCACTCTGAGACGCCTGGAAACTTCCCTTGTTGAGAGCCCTTCTTGACACAAAGTAACAATGCGGACGCGATCGAACTGCGGTATTGACCTTCTAGGCATGGTAGAACTACAGACAACATGAGCAGCGTACCTTCGTCCTGGTGGAATGACTGGAACTGATCGGCTGTCGTACCCCCTCCGTCTAATAGGCCCTGCTCATGCATGGTTGTTTACATCTTTGAGCAGTTTTAGTGACATCTATGAACAGTCAAAGGGACTGTATCTTGGATACAATATACACAGTCAACGTCTATATGCCGGAGATCTGGGAACCGAGGTGATGCAAAACTTTTTTTGATGTGTGTATATGAACACATACGGGACTTGTTTGAAACGCTTCGCGCATCGTCACTCATTTGTTGAATCTACGCGTGCGCTACCTATTGTAAAATGGATTTACTAAGTCAGAAACCTTCCTTAGAGTGTACTCAACATCTCACCCAAGTTTCATCGCAATCGGTTGAGTGGTATATGAATGCATAGGAGACATACACACCCACAGACAAACTATCACGTAAGATTGATTTTTATATATATAGATTCCTAACGTATCTAGAGTATTAGGCTTGTCATGAGACCATTAATACATCTTCTGGGATAGCACAATGCCCAAAGATTCCAAGGACCATATTTTAACTTCATGATTAGAAATTATCGGTATTGTCGTAAATGAAATGGAGAGGATGATGCGAATCAACAATCGTTTGATAAATCTTACTCGATCAGTACTGATTTTCGCCCAATTTATTTACAAGGGAAATATGAAATTCTCATCTATCTGTAATTAATTGATTATTATTTGCACAGATTACCTAGAGGAATACAAGGATGGCATGATTCGCTCCACATGAAAACATCGTCAGTTCCAGGTCAATCAAATCAATCATGTGCTGTATATGCTATGGTCAATGTGATAAACTGGAAATTATTTATAATTTTGCTGATTATGGCCTACATATTCACCGCTAAATTTGACAAATGTGATACATTACGGTATTTAATATTGATCAATGTTAGCAGCGAGCCGGCTCCGTGCTGTTGGGGTAGCACGCTTGCCTCTCACCCGGAGGCCCCGGGTTCGATTACCAGCTCCGTCAGGGTTTTTGGAAACTGACTTGAGGGTTGGAATGGGGTGCACTCAGTCTCGTTAGGACAATTGAGAAGCTAGACCATCAAAAAACATTGTAACATGCTACAGCAGACGGGCTTATATTGGAAATCCAGAAGATTTCTTTGAAGTAACGGCTTCAGCCCTCCAATCGATTGAAAAATTAGATATTAAATTGTAGATTTTTGGGATTTCTAATTTTATAAAATTTGTTAGCTTTGTATTTGTTGCTCTTCTGCCATACGCTAAATAATAATAATAATATAATTAATTAATTAATATCGTATGGCCTCGGTTGCCGGGTGCAAGCTTTGTTATTTGACACCCAGAGGGCAGCTTGCATGTCAAAATTCGTTGTTCCTTGAAGCACTATGAAAGTCAAGGAGGTTAGATATGTAAGCTCCTTGAACACTAGAGCGCTTTTTAGTAGATAAATCAGGAACGCTGTGTTGGCGGAAAATCCCGAGATTAATTTTTCGTTTATGAACACGGCCTACTGAAATCAAGTGGTTTATATAACATGCCAACATCGTATGACATGCGTGTCGTGGTTTTTTCCGCCTTTCAAAAATTACCCTCCACGGTCAGGAGCGAACCTGCTAGCTTGGGGTTAGCAATCAAACACAATAACCACTCACCCTTCGAGGCAAGCATTAAATAAAGAATTGAGTAGCTGTCTGACGGTGAGGCAGCGCTCCGGTCGTGAAAACCATGATTAACGACCGAGGGGACCCGATGCGCTGACCACGCATCTGCCCAATGTCTGCAGGCCAAATGACTAGCCAGCGGTCGCTTGGTAGGCCTAGGCCCTTCTTGGGCTGCAGTGGCAGGGTTTATTATTGTTATTGTTATTTATTTTATTTATTTATCGTATAGCTTTTAGTGCCGGGAGTGTCCGAGGCTGTAGCTGCTTCAAGCGGACACCCATAGGGTGAGCTACAAGTTCCGTTCAATTTCAAGTTGTTCCAACTATCGCTACCAGATGTCACTGATACCTAGTGAAGAACGTTAGAACTTTGATAGACCGTTCCAATGAAATCTAACCTAGAAATTTAGCTTCACACAAGTTTAGTCTGTGGAAGGATCTTTTACATGACATAAATCTATGAGTTGGGACCGCCGGCTTTACTTCCCCTCCGAAGGAAGGCATACTGAAGGATTTTAACGATTTCGGCCGGGTTTGAACCCGCTATCTTGGGCACAGCAGTTCAGCATGCTACCAATTATGCCACCAACTGGTAATGGCAAATGTGGAAAAACCATTGGTCACTACAAGTTTGGATGACTGTCTGGACGAATAATACTGCTTTTACTTCTCTGCTAAGAAATGTTTCAAGATTAAAGACTGAATTGAAATGATGGAAGTTTATTCCAGTTGAAGCTGATGTCTACACCATCCAAGTTAGGCTCGTTGTATACATCACTGTCTGACCGATCCTCGTAGAAACCACTCTTACGTGAAAGCCACATGCTTCACGATGGTCTAATGATTTCTCCATCACATGTAATGAGCACTAAATTGCACAATATGCTATACTAAAAGATGACTTGTTATAAGTAGGATGTCACGATTTTAATAACTCAGCAGTGCCCTATTTAAAGTTGTTCAACTTTCTGGACGATTATATATGCTTCATTCTGGAGTTCTAAGCTTCCTAGTTTTCCCCCCAAAAGGTCTCAACGCTATTTAATTCTGATTTTTTTAAAGGACGCTTGAGACATCCTGGTCATTCATTAGTGACATCAACTTACTGTCTGAGTACCGGGTGAGTTAGCCGTGGTCGTTACGGCATGACTGCTGGCAGTCGCTCACATCCGGGAGGCGAGGAGGTTCGAATCCCCCCGCCGGGAACCTTGAAGATGGTCTTCTGTGGTTTCCCATCTTCCTTCCAGGCAAATGCCGGGGTTGGTCCCTAACTATAGGCCACAGCCGTTATCTTCCAAACTCCTCGTCCTTACATTCCAGATTCCCTCCCCCAACGGTACTTGTAGCTCACCCATTGGGTGTCCGTCTCGAAGCAGCTACAAAACTGGCGAGCCGAACATGTCCTCGGACACTCCCGGCACTAAAGGCCATACGCTAAAAAAAAACTGTCTGAGTGTATGTAATATGTTAATATGTAGATTAGCTTTCCGATAATAATAAAAATAATAATAATATCGTATGGCCTCAGTGCCGGGTGCAAGCTTTGTTAATTGACACCCAGAGGGCTGCTTGCATGGCGAATTTAATGCTCCTTGGAGCGCTATGAATGTCAAGGAGGTTAGATATCTAAGCTCCTTGATGCTATACCGCTTTCTATTAGAGAAATGAGGAACTTTGTGTTGGAGGAAAATCCCGAGATTAATTTTGCCATTATGAACACGGCCCACTGAAATCAAATGGGGTCTTTAACATGCCAACATCGTATGCCATGAGTATAGTGATTTTTGTCGCCTTTCAAAAATCACTTACCATGGCCTGGAGCGAACCTGCAAGCTTGGGGTTGGTAGCCCGACACCATAACCACTCACCCACCGTGGCAAGCTTCCCGATCAATTCGGGTTACAAACGAAGACAAAGCATATGGAACAAAGACACAGACCTACAGTCTGTCTGGTAGGTAGTTAGCTCGGAGGATGGTTTGAACCACAAAAAGCACCACCGTAGGTTATGTGGGTAGAAACCAACAATAACCCAACGCAGCGCTATTGCCAACTCCACCTATCTGATGTGCTAACTAACGGTGAAATTGAGAATCTTACTAAGTAGGATTCATTTACTACGTGGTGATAGTTTGTATTGTTTCTTGCATGGGTCAACAATGCGTGTTAATTTGTTCATGTTTTTATACTCAACTAACGAGTTTTACTCATTGTTATAATACAAAACTAGTAAAAGCACAGTATATTGCTCAGTATACGGCTATAAGCGGAAGTATAAAAGGGTTACAGATTTAAAAAATTCATTACATTCCAAAGGATGCAAAAAGGAATGGCCGAAAGATGGCGATAAAGAATACCGACAACAGGAAAGAGTTGGAATACAGTTGATGTGGACGTTGGGGGAACTTCGATCCTGCAATCTATGGAACAGTAGGCGAGAACGTTCCCGCTGAGCCACGCAGCCAGACAAGGACATGAAATGAAAATCCACAGCCTGCTTCCAGTCTCCGACCGGGTCAGGAATGGAATGAATGAAGCCCCCATCTAGCGGCGAGGATATGAACTGTGCCGGCTGCCGAGGCCTGACGCACTCCTCTGGGGCAATGATTAAATGAATGACAGATGAAATGAAGTGATAGTGGAGAGTGTTGCTGGAATGAAATGTTGACAGGGAAAACCGGAGTACCCGGAGAAAAACCTGTCTGCCTCCGTTTTGTCCAGCACAGATCTCACATGGAGTGACCGGGATTTGAACCACGGACCCAGCGGTGAGAGGCCGGCGTGCTGCCGCCTAAGCCACGGAGGCTTCGCCCAGACAAGGACATAAAGGATAATAATTACCAAGAGGTAGACCAAGGAGACGGTGGATAGAGACAGTAGGATCAGAGATGGAGAATAAAGGTTTTAACTGGGACGATATCCATGAACAAATTTGTACCACGATTAGTAAAAATGGGGAGCGCTTGTTTATCACACCCGGGAAAGTGGAGATGGTTAATGATCATGATAATGACGGTTTTATTATTATTATTATTATTATTATTGCTGTCGTTTAGGCCATCTACGGACTATGCTATTTCAACTGTTCTCTTCCATGTCTTTGCGCCCGGGATTTAACGTTCGCCCCGTATTCGCATATTCGTTTCTATGCTGTTCCTTCTTCGCTTCAGTCATGTTTTGCCAGTTCTTAGATTTAGCTTTTCTTGGAAACCATGATGTTCTTGGAGTTTTGACTTTAGAGGAACACGTTTCTGGATATCCTCCTGGGTTATCCCTACTTCACGCATGTATTTTTCCACCTCGGCGAACCACGCCTCCTTGGTTTCCTGGTTAAGAAAAAAACTGAAGATACGAATACTATTGCTTAACCTTGTAGAACTCATACGAGCAATGTGGCCATAGAAAACTATCCTTCTTTTACGAAAGGTGTCCGTAATCTTTTCTTCGCGTGAGTCGAGTTCATGCTTGTATCGTTTCCTGAATTCACCATTTACAGGGTCATCGAAAAATAATGCCAATATTTCAAAAAATTATATCACCGAAGCCCATTATGTTAAACGTGTAATTCTTTCACTGAACGCCAGCTGGTTAAAGTAAGTTTTGTTTTGGAGGGGACGTGACCTTGCTATGCGCACACTAGATGCGCAGTAGCCAAGGTCGGCCGGGGGCGCGTGCACCAATGACTGCACCGCCCGACAAACTGCACCTAATTACAAAGCTGTAATTCGATGGTTTAATCAGTTTAAGGAAACAGGGACTGTAGAGAAATAATCTAGGCCAGGCCGACCACCAACATCAGCATCGAACGCACGCTTTCCCAATGGCGGGATTGGTACGTGCAATCATTTCAGGAGTAACTGTCAAGATGGCGGCAGAAATTCGCTCCCGCAGGTGCTCCAAATCCCGAATTTTTTCTTCACACACAATGTTTTTAATGTACCGCCAGAATAAAAAAGCCAAAGGGGTGAGGTCGGGACTTCATTTTTCTAAGAATTTTGCGTTCTTCTATTCAATGTCTGTAATTTTTGTATGAGCTCCTAAAGTTATGGTTTCTGATGCATATAAAGCTTCTGAGAGGACACCGGTGTTGTAGTGTTTCAATTATGCATTACGTGTCATATCACTTTGTAGTAGTGATTCCACGTTAGTTGTTATTACTATTATCGGCTTCGGTAGCGTAGTTGGTTGCATGAAGAATTGCTGTGCCCAATATAGAGGGTTGAAACCCGGCCGAAGTCGTCGGATTTTTTAAGAGCATTAAAAATCCTTCAGTATGCCTTCCTTCGGAGGGGAAGTAAAGCCGGCGGTCCAATGTCATAGATTTATGGCATGTAAAAGATCCTTTCACATACGGTAACCAATCGTCATCATATGAAACATGTGTTCGTATCCCAGCTAACTCACGGTCTTTCGAGGTATGGGACGTTCATTCCTACCATACGATCACATGCTCAGGATTTGAGTCTGTCAGGTGACTACTCTACTTGAAAGAAACAACATATTCCTAAGTATAACAATTAATGATAGAAAATCATGGTAATACAACACAAAACACAAAAAAAGGTACTTTACATTTACTTCCCACAACAAAAAACCAAATTAATCTGTGAGTCTCTCCTTAAAATTTGTGCTTCACCGCACTCAAGTCTAAACAAAACATCCTATTATTGATACTCTCTGACATTTGCGAGTGTCCATAGTGTCCTTCACGTGGCACAATTTAACACAGACTGGAATATCACAACACAATAAACACAAATTATATTAAAATGACATTAAATCTGCAATTATTAAACATTTATCCGTTTTACACGGGGCATTTACTTTCAGTAACATTAATTCATTATCTTATGCCTTGATTAATAAGTGTTGTGTCGTGCGAATCGTATTCTTTTTCCCATCAATTTGAAACGCTGAAGTGGTACGCTTTCCCTTCCAAAATACACATGGATAGAGATGTTTTATAGCTTCACCATACAACGATTTTCTGGGTCTGGTCAAAACATTATCGTTACAAACGTGTCATGTCATTAAAATTACGCTACCCGTATGAGTAAATTAGTGTGAACTGGGCAAATACACTTTACAAAGATGCCTATATTTATTTGGTGCAGTATTCCTCCTCAGAGAATAACTGGGCAAAATATTATCCGATCACAACGTTTCAACATGGTATGTGTGTGGAAATAAAGCATTTAATTCAATCGGCATCATCACATCAATCATATCTTAATTACTTTTCGAAATATCGAGATTCTTCAGTGTCCCACTACGCTTTTAAAATAAAAGGCTCAGGTCAACAGACTTCCTTTCCAAGCGGACAATAAATTAGTCTCGGCTGCCTCAGAAAGATGGCCGCCGTTCTAGTGTCCTCCCTGCCACCCCATCTGGCTTCTCGCAAGGTCAAGTTTATTTACTGGTGCAGTTACACTGGAGGTACCCTGAGTGGGTTGTGTCCCTAGTAATTGAGTCAATCTAATTATTTAACACCTACATTTAGAGTATAATGGGCTCATCTCGGCTCCTAATTAATATTCATGGCAGGGGATGGATCACGTAATAGCTTTGCCGTTCTGTGGGCGACATTAGTGGCTCTGGCGCGCATCTCAAGTGAGTATCAACGTTCTCTCACTGGTGCAGCTGCCTATATCAAGAGGAAATCGTCGTTTCCTATACGAAGAACCATTAGTCTTACCTCTAAGGGCAGATCAATTAATATATGGGCTCACACAGGGTCTCTAATAGTTATCCCTGGTGGCAACAATTCTGCAAACGGTGGATACAGACAGACTCTGTCCCAACTTCGTTGCGAATAATACAAGTATGCTCCAAGGCGATACTATCTCGTAGATTTCGAAGATTAGCCGACTAGATTCGCCTAACGCGCAAGCTATGTTTGGATGATCCCCGCAACTTATTGACGTAAATCTCTTGATTCTACGTTACATGCTCGCTAAACGCGGCTCAAACATTACTTCTTATAGATGACTCAATTATTAAAGCACTCACGTCCTCTCTGCAATTACTCATAAGCCAAAGCTCTATGTAGCTCCCAAAACAAGTATAAATTTACTGGCTTACATTAACTACCTTAATGGCTCTCAAATACAACCCTGTATAATATACCATAATAAACATTCATTCAACAATTCAATGACACTGAAAAACTCTCATTATCTCGATATTTTACGTTTCTTTCTAACTGTTTACAATGACACAGTATTCTTACGTTAGACATGACACACTTTGCACGTACTATAGGCCTGACATGCCCATTTACTTATTCATTATTGTTACCGGCTCCAGATTATTATTATTATTATTATTATTATTATTATTATTATTATTATTATTATTATTATTATTATTTAACGTTACCGTTACTTTCATCAATGTCTTAGGCCTAAATGGCCGTAAACAAATCACCCTCCAAGCCATATTTTACCAAAATACGAGGGGTGTAATCTCGTACATAAATGACTGTTAATTCTTAGTCTTAGAGTGATGCTTCGTTGTATGGTGAGCTATTTAATCATATCAACATATCAAATTTGTACTCACTTTCATTTTTGCTGGGTTAGTCCAGCACGCCAGCCACGAACCTACCATGATGCTTGGCTTAAGCCATCATGATATTTTTCACATGACACATTGTATACACTTTACACATGGTAATCATATTTTTCATCACTGACTTTTCTCACTTTGACACAATACATATTATTTTACCATATACACATAAACACTTTAAAAAAATTACTGTAATATAACTTTATACACAATTCTCGCACTATTTCACACATGGATCCTTGATTGGACTCCAATTATCGCCTGACCTCAGAGATGCGATGCAGCTAACTCCTGACAACCGCTGGTCTCCATGAAAGTCTATCTTGTGTGTGTGTGTTCGACTCCCGTCACCTACAGTTTATATCTCCTCTACTGCAAATCTGTTCAATCCTACGTCACGACTATTTGTGACGCCTTCCTGGCTCCCGTAACTGTAGTGATCCTTACAATAATGTGTCATTTTAACTATGACAACACCTCCTGGTATGTTCATTGTCTCTAAACACCCTAAATTATCTCTACGCTATACTGAATCTATACTCGCGTATGTTATTGGTTAATCGTCTGCTGTAGACTAAATCTCATACGATGCATAATTACTGTTGTGAAGCTGCATGATGCGCTTTTCATTGTTCTCCACTAATACATTTGAGCGTCGATACTTTATAAATTCGCGCACTTTCTTGCGTGATCTGGCAGCGTCTTAGTTCACGTGTTGAGTCAAGACGAACTGAAGACGATCTGACTTCCCTGCGAAGCTTCCCTATATAAGGCTTCCTTGTGAAACATAGTCCACTGGACATCCAGGACCGACTCCCTTCTCGATATAATACATTTCCAGACAAAGTGAAGTATAATCCTCGTTTGTCTAAGTGTGGAGGTCCCAAAATCACTCGCGTGCAAGCGATCGCTTCGGCCAATTAATTATAATTAATTGCCTTCTTCCATGGCGTCATGACGCTATCCTGGTAATTCCCCTCGGCTCATCTACAAAACCTTCCTCTGAAGCGGAAGAGGACTGTGCAGAGGTTCGTTTATAGATGCAGGCTTTAATTTATGCGTGAGAACACTCCTAAATTATCTTTCCTAGAATATATTCATCTGGGTGTAAGTTTCATATCAATTCATTGCTCCAATTGGCTGTAATCAATTAATTTCCGTGGGCGACTGCCCCCACTCCACTTCTATGCCTTGTGAGACTGTGAATCCAAGAGCCATTAATCTTGGGCTGCTCCTGCGGTCCAGACGAAAATTAGTTCCTTGGCGTCACCTAAAAACGCCCCTTCGCTAACAACGATTTGTCAACTGTCAAGTTGGTTTGCTTTCTTGTATTCAGGCTTCTAAAACGTACATGGGCTTGTATTTTCTTGCAATGATCCACCTTAAAAGCTGTGATATTCCCATTCTAGCCGTGAAATCCTGCTATTATGATTATATGCAGATATAACTCATTGCTCCTCGGGTTCACTGTAGCTGTTCCCCCTCAGAGATCAATGATTCGATTCTGGGAAGAATCATGGGCCTGGTCTTCTTTGATAAGACCCGAGTTCGATGCCAGTCTGTCGTGTCTAATTGGGCACAATACTAAACCTGTGTGAAGCTAAATTTGTTAGGTTAGATTTCGTCAGAACGCTCTATCAAAGTTCCAACGTTCACCACTAGGTATCATTGATATCTGGTAGCGAAAGTTGGAACTACTTGAAATTGAACGGAACTTGTAGCTCACCCTAATAAGAGTGTCCGCTGGAAGCAGCTACAGACTCAGGCGAGCCGAACTTGTCCTCGGACACTCCCGGCAATAAAAGCCATACTATAAATAGATAAACAAATTATTATTATTGCTTGTGGCCTCCCGAATTCTAGTTCACTGCAAGTCCACCAAGGTGACGCCCGAGGACGACCTACCCGTCGTGGTCATGTTGATGATGAATTTGTTGATGTTGTTGATGGTGATGATAATGATAATGATGTTGATGAAGATGTTGATGATGTTGTTGATTCTGAAGATGTTGTTGATGAAAATGATGATGATGATGTTTTTGTTGATGATCATCATGTTGAAGGAGATGAAATGAATGATGAAGACGTCACAAGCACCAAATACTTGAGTGAGAGGAATTAACCGTCCGCTGTTAAAATCCCATAACCTAGCAGTGAATGGAACTCAGACCCTTCAATCAAGGGATGGCGCACAATGTCCTCAACCAAGAAGCTGGACGTCTATCTTGGTAATACGGTACGGTAACGTGCTGTTCCAAATGTGTACATTACCACAGAAATTTGAATGTTTTACTAAAGCAGCAGCCATATGTATTGTGGGTGTAGGCCTAGGTTGGTTGGTTGGATCCTTAGTTTAGGGGCTGCGACAACGCGGTCAAGTAGCCCCGTGTACTTTGGGTGTGTGTAGAATTTGTCTGATAACCGGTGTTAATTGTGATGGCTGTATTAGTGTGTGTGATTGAGGCAGGACTGCAGACTACTAATTTTTTCAAGTAGTTCCTACTTTTGCTACCAAATGCTACTGTCAAAGACACCTAGCTGCGGACGTAGCTACTAAATGACATCGCAACTGTCAGCACCTGGCGGCAAACGTTGGAACTAATATAGCATTATCAATCTAACCTACAGATTTTAGTTTCCACAAGTGTTGTTAGTGGAAGGTTCTTTTTCATGCCATAACTCTTTGACATGAGACCGCTGGCTTTACGTCCCCTCAGAAGGAAGACCCTGAGGGATTTTTAACGCTCTTAAAAATCCGATGACGTTGGCCGTGTTTGAACCCGCGATCTTGCGCATAGAAGCTCAGCATGCTACCAACTACGCCACCGAAGCCGCGGTGTGTAGGCCAATGTATTGAATCTTTTGATTCGAAGGTCCGGATTCAATTACAGAATCTGCCATGAAATTAAATTCTTGTTTGAAGGCTGGAATCGGTACTCTCAGCCTCGTGAGGATAGTTGAAAATAAGGTTTAGATTTCCATCTCACCCTTTGCATACGGTAACTTTTTGTATGGTTTGGTTTTCCACATCTACTGGAGACAAATGCTGGTATGATCCCTAACTTAAATTCATGTCCACCTTCTTTCCAATCCTTACCTCATCACGATAACACAGTCTGTCAGAAAGATTCAGTTCATATCCAAGTACACGGGGCTCTGTCTGTTAGCTAGGTAGTCAGCCCGAAGGCTGGTTGGATCCTCAAAAAGTAGCGCCGTTAGTTTATGAGGATAGATACCCACAAAAACCCAAGGCAGCGCTATATTGTGGCCTACTAGGCAAGATGAGGAGTGAGGTAGTTTGCCATTGCTTTCCTCACCGAGTCAAAACAGCCGTACTAATCCTATGAGTACAACCTTCCACAGCATCCACAGGCACTGACCCCTGAATGTCATTACTAAGCACCACCCATACCTCAGTAGCTTCCATATAATCACTAGGGCTAGGATTTTTAGGTATTTTTTTTATGTAAATGCATATTTTAAGCATTTTTTCTATAAATACATAAATTCCTGCTTTTCATGTATGAGCACATAAAAATACATAATATTTACATTTAAAAAAAATCAGTATGACTAGATCATTCAGTTTATTGAATTTTAGTTCTGTGTTACTTCAACGGAGAAGACCCTTTGAGCTATCTAATCTTCATGCAGAACGTATGTCAGCTTGCAACTGTGTTATTCTTAATTTGTCGCCCCGATCCACTCATTGTGGAAGCCAGGCATTTCCTTGTCCATAGGCATATTGCACCACGTGCTAGACCTCCCCTTCCCCCCAGCTACCTGGAACCAGTGTCATTCACATGCACTTCATTTCTGGCAGTGTGAAGTGTAAGGCAGTTCTACGATGCCTTAAATAAAAACAACTACAAGTTATCGTCTGTTGCAGAATTTGAAGATAGTTTTACTTCTGATGGGGGCGTTCTGTTCTGCCAACCATGTGGGAAAGCAATCAAGGCCAAACAGCGATCTCAAGTTACACAACACCCCGAGGGCAAGAAACATATTGACGCAGTTTCGCTTCTTCAGAATAAATGTTTCGCGATAATTGTCGGTAATTTGTGATGAACAACCTGAAGATGTATCTCGTTGCGTGTTGTAATGCTTCAGCAGTCGGTGAGCCATAGAGTAAATTGCATTCGTGAGTACTGCATATTGTTTATATTCACATTAATAAACTAAAATATAATTAAATATTTTTACTTTTTTATCACATATTTCAGGTATTTTTAATACATAAAAAATAAATATTTTCCCAATTTTTAGCACCTAAAAATCCGAGCCCTAATAATCACAGCCATGAGCGAGACTGAGACAGCGGTGAAAAGCCACATTTTACTCTAGCCTGTGCAACAGAGAAATGCAAATGTACTGTATTCATCAAGTGATGGCAAACAGGCTAATGACTAAAAAATATGCAGAGAATAGGTCTCGTAGATGTGTGTGCCTTACTTAACGTAGCTTATTTTTTCCTGAGTGACATTTCGGCAAAGAACAAACGTTTCTCTAGTATGATCTCAGTCAATGATCGTATTCAAGGGTAAATGGCACTTCGTGAGTGATTCTCTTTGTTCTTTGTAAGACAGATATCCACTTTTGTTCCATAAATAGGCGTCTCTTTTTTTGTTAATATTGAACATCAATATCGTAATTCGAGTCGTGCAAGTCATGAGCCGTACAATGGAGGCTAATAGCTGCACTAACAAAGGCTTGACCCATTAACTCGTGGTAATTAGGTTTACACGGTTATGAGCGCCCAACACATTCCGATAGGTCACCTCTCCCACAGATAATGCGCAACGATAACTAATAGTGTAGATGCCAGAGCTATTGCAGCCAGGTTCATGGCAGGGTCGTCTTGTTGTTCGTAAGCGTCTGGACCGAAATGTAACGCATCCCACCAGAATTAATTAATAGATGTAAAACAAAAACAAGAAGTTCCGTGACGAACTAAAGAGCCTACTTCTCTGAAAATTTCAGTTTCCTGCCAATGATTAATCTATATGGAACTATCAAGAATAATAACAAAATTAAGTTGGTAATATCGAAATTTCTAATTAGTTCGAAATACGGTATACCTGGCATAATGTAGCCTTATAGAGCACTACAAATGGCAGCCCTGGTGACTGAATATATTCTTAGTTCCATCTGTTAAGGTACAGAATACAAAATTTGGTTGAAGTCCAATGGATACCATGAACGTTACATGCAGTTAAACATTGGATCTAACAGCGCGCGTAAAATCATGTTGGCAACAATGTCATGCATGTATTGGTCAGAAATAATCTGAAATAATATAATAATGTTATTGGTTATACGTCCCTTTTAACTACACTGGCTTTTAGAGACGCCGGGGTGCCGGAATTTTGCCCCGAAGGGGATCTTTAACGTGCCAGTAAATCTTAATCTGAAATAATACGATCTAGTGTTGTGCCAATTTTGAATGAAATCCATTAGTTAGTATAGAAGTTACATGCATTTTAAAATTGGACTTATCAGCAGGCTTAGAATCATGTTGGTAGCACTGACGTATATTAGTTATTCCAAATTAATCTAGAATGCCAGGTACTATACGTGTGCAAAGTTTAGAGCTATTGGCTTGCATACTTTCTGATATATTGATATTAGGGTAAAAAAAAAAGAGAGACAGCATTTATTAACAGTTGGCAGCCCTGGTTGCTCTTAAGAATACGCATAGTCATGTCTGTTTTGGTACACATAGCACATACGAAATTTGGTTGAAATCCCAATGATAGTATAGAAGTTACATGTACTTAAAGTTGGACCTCTCAGTAAGCTTAGAATCTTGTTGGTAGCACTGACTTATATGTTACTCCAAATTAATATAGAATGTCAGGTATTATACGTGTGCATATTATAAAGCTGTCGGCTTGCATACCTTCTGATATATTGGTATTTGGATAAAAGAAATTGAGAACATTTATTAACAGTTGGCAGCCCTGGTGGACCTTAAGAATACGCTCAGTCATATCTGTTTATGTAAACATAGCACATACAAAATTTGGTTGAATTCAAATCGATAGTGTAGAAGTTATATGCATTTAAAATTGGACCGATCAGCAGGCTTAGAATCATTTTGGCAACACTGCCATGTAGAGCCTCCTGGACATTAAACTGAATTATTATTATCTATATGTGTGCCAATTTTGGTATAGCTCCCATGCATACCATCCAAGATATACAACATGGAGCTGAAATTTCAATTGCGAATTTTCAGCAGTTGGTAGCACTGACATCATTTTCAAATACGGCATTGAGATATTCAGATTCTTTACTCATACTAAATTTGGGTTCGATTGCTGCAGCCGTTTAGGAGGTGATAGGGGGGGACACACACACAGCCAGACAGACAGAAGGACAGAGAGTGCGACATTTGCCCGGATCGATCTCATAAGTCTACTTTTTCCTCATTTTTGCAAAATGTGAAAAGTAGGCTAAAAATTCCTCTCGGCACGCCGGAAGGCGGAGGCAGATTTCACCGTGCAAACAAGGGGTAGGCTATAATAGGCAAAATATGCAGGTTTTCGTAGACGCATCAGACCTCATTTATTGCGAGGAAGTATTTTACAATTGGAGCTTAATTAACTTTGTTTTTCGTCTTTCTATGAAATATTATTTTTAAACATTTAATTGTCTTATGGGGACGGTAACCTTCTTGTCATTTGGGGTCCATTTTTAGCCTATTTTCAATTTTGAAAAAATAGGCTTATGTGATCACCTTTTGTCCGTGTGTGTGTGCGTGAGGATTGTGTTTGTGTGTGTGTCACCCCTATTAATTTCTAAAAGGCTCGAGCGATTTCGATGAAACTCGGTAAATTCATAGCACTATTTCGGACAACCCCGACCGTGCCCATCAAATTTTGTTACGTGTCACCAATCCAACATGGCAGCCGTGCGAAATATTTCACCAGCATTCAATATCTCCGAAACTATTCCCGATATCACCGTGGAATTTTTTTCGGTGATAAAGGGAACTACTAGAAGTTCTCCTATGTGACTTTTGAAAACCTGGTAACTACAAAACCAACATGGCGGCCACGCGAATTTGCGACATTTAAATAGACGTTTCTCGCGATTTTACCAACCAAACGCAATAAAACTTTGGTACAGTATATGTTTATACACATTGTAATGCACCGACATCTAACTTGATTCAATTGTTTACATAACCACAAGATGGCGGCTGTGCGAAATATTTCACCGGCATTCTATATCTCTGAACCTATTAGTGGAATCACCCTGAAATTTTGTACGGTGATAAAGGGTACTACTGTAAGTTCATCTATAAGACTTTCAAAAACCGATTAACTACAAAACGAACATGGTGGCCAAGCGAATTTGAAAATTTCAAATAGACCTTTAACTACAAAACGAACATGGCGGCCAAGCGAATTTGAAAATTTCAAATAGACCTTTCTCGCGATTTAATGTTCCAACCGCAATGAAATTTGGTACAGGAAATGTTTATAAACATTGTAATACACTGGTATCTAATTTAGTTCAATTGATTACATAACCTCAAGATGGCGGCTTTGCGAATTATTAAATTAAGTTTTTATTTCTTGTGTCGTAATCATGCGATCGATGTGAAAGTTTGAATTATCAACCTACGCAATAATTTTCCTTTAATGGTACATGACTCTATGGCCTATACATTTAACAATCCAACATGGCGACCATCCTAAATATTTAGATGGCTGTGAATATCTACGAATCTGTTATAGCAATCAAACTGATTTTTTATGTTCATAGGGGCTATGAACTTATGTTCACCTATAGGTCTTTAAATAACCTGGTGATCACAAATCCAACATGGCTGCGACGCGAAGTATAAAATATTCACATGGACGTTTCTCGCAATTTAACCCTCCGAGTGCAGTGAAACTTGGTACAGTAAATCCTTATACGAATGTTAATCCACTGGCATCTAATTTATTTCAATTGTTTCCATAACCACAAGATGGCAGCTGTGCGAAATTTTAAAATCTCCTGGTTACTTCTTGTGTCCTAATCATGCGATTGAAGTTTAAATGCTACACGTACACAATAATCTTCATGTAACACTACATACCTCTAGGACCTACATATATAAAATCCAACATGGCGACCATGCGAAATACTTAGTCGGTTCTCAATATCTACGAATCTATTACAGCAATCAAACTGAAATTTTGTATGTAGATAGCGGCAATTAACATAAGTAGGATTATATGAAAATAGGCTGTATAATTCTTCACGAAACTGCTTGTTATACTTGTGGTCACTCTGTCCTAATGCAAGGTTTCGACACTGATATAAAATTTTGAACTGACGGTGGTCTTGTGGTCTGGGGGAAGTGAAACGCGATGATATGTCAAAATTTTCCGGAAGTCGAAACATGGCACCCATTGCAATAGTTAGCTTTATAATGAAATCTACCTAAAAACCTTTCTATTAGTATAAGATGAACATTGTATTCGTACTTTTAAATTTTACCCAGAAAGATGGTATATTGGGTTTCACGGCCAGTGAATTAAAACTCAGAAATTTTTCACTTCACGTTACAGACAGAGGGGAACATGGCTTCGAATCAGCGAACAGCAGCGGGGACAGTCGAATAGCTTTCGCTTTGACCGCCATTTTGATACCGGGTATAGTTATAAATTTTCACCTCGTAGGATTTCACCGAACTATGTTAAGTCCTTCCGCATATTCGATCATCTTATGGTAGCAAGACTCAGTTGCTTACTCGATTTCCAGTATTTCACTGTCAAACAACAAAATTTAATTATCAATAATATAATCAATGGCTGTGTGAGATGATTTTGGTATCGGTATATGGTATTGCAATTACTGTCCATTATCACTACTGCATAGGAAATAAGTGCTGAATTACATAAATATGTGACTTGAGTCGTTATTTCTTATTCAATCAAAGACGGCAATTGTCATTGCTCAACCGTTACTGTAAGAGGCGCATAAGGTGTCTTCAACTGTTACCGAGACGCACACAGGTTGTTGCCAATGTATGGTACACAAAATACACGACACAGGTCATGCGTTGCAAGCTAAGCGAGAAACTATTGGAAGGATTAAAACTCAGCAATTCTTCTAGGTTTGTGCCGTGTCTTGTGTGGGGTTTCGCCTAGGACACCAAGCTGGCTCATCGGCGGGCTCTTGGTGTCCCTGCCCGGACCTCTACAGGACTGACGAACTGCGCGCCACCTCCCTTTATATTAGGTGCAACTGCACCACTTGACTGCAAGAACTAAAAGCTCAAGCAGCCTTAACCTCCCTATGAAGGCTTCCAAAAAGATGGTATATTGGCTTTCACGTTCGGTGAATTAAAACTCAGCAATTCTTCTAGGTGTGTGCCGTGTCTTGTGTGGGGTTTCGCCTAGGACACCAAGCTGGCTCATCGGCGGGCTCTTGGTGTCCCTGCCCGGACCTCTACAGGACTGACGAACTGCGCGCCACCTCCCTTTATATTAGGTGCAACTGCACCACTTGACTGCGAGAACTAAAAGCTCAAGCAGCCTTAACCTCCTTATGAAGGCTTCCAAAAAGATGGTATATTGGCTTTCACGGCCGGTGAATTAAAACTCAGCACAAACCTAGAAGAATTGCTGAGTTTTAATTCACCGGCCGTGAAAGCCAATATACCATCTTATTGGAAGGATGTTCGCAGTTTTACGTGACCGTTAGTCTCATGATTATGACCGACGTGACCTCCATTTTACGTGGAATCCCAACCACAGAACATGGCATTTCACGTTGAAAATACCCAGCTAGACCATTTGCTGCAAATATATATTCAAACTAGCAGAAGTACCCGCTCTTCGAACGGTCTTCGGTATTAATAACCAGACGTTATCAATTGAGCTACTGTTGCAAAGGTTAGGGGCTTGTCATTCCTTCATAAGTTTATCAGAACGAAGTTAATTTTCTGGGTATATTGCAGACACTGTTAATTTAAGGGGCCATAAAATGTGGTTTTCGGAGACCCTTTATAGATTCCCTAGTTTTGTGTCACATGTTGAGAAGTGCAACATATGCTTCTAGGATAATTTTTATTTTTCGCCTATTTTAACATATATTTTGAAAAGTTGTTGCTTATACCCACCCTTCTATGAGAAGTACGTTGAAGAGTTTTATAAATGATTGGTGTATTGACTCATTGTTAAAATACCTAATTTTACGATGCTCCAAGCACCCGAACATAAATTATAGGCGTACATAAACATAAATATATATCAACCACATAGTATCAAACAAAATCATCTTTACGATGAACCCGTTTGTCGACAAAAATATGATTAGTTAAAATGTGCTCTCAAACTAAATTCACCTAACGTGTACTTCCTGACGTGAAAATAATATTGAAAACCTCGTAGACGAAACGCAATATATGTCAAATTAAAACTGACCCTCACCATTGTGGAAAGTCCCCATCCCCAGGAATAGGTCTTTAATAATTTTTTAAGGCTTGTGGTGCATGCAAATTCGGGAGTTTTAGCCTCCAATGGCCCGAATTCCCAAAATCTGCAAAAAGCACTATTCCAATTCAGGAATTTTTGAAAATAATGTTGCTGTTTGGAGATATAATAGACCTTATGTACAACATATCGCATATCGCACGTGTAAGTCACGTGTACGAATTGTAGGGTACCCCTTGACCCCCTTAATAGCATTGTTGAATTTTACAGTCTATGTTTGATGCCACGATAACCTTATAGCCATTTGCAAACTTTCACAGAAATTTAATACATTGAATGGCATTGCTTCCTTCAGAAATAGATGGAAAGTTGGATGTCATCTCTTGTAATAGGTCTACTGTTGTCATGCTTTCCGTCTTGCATTACTTCATTAGTTTCGTCTTGTTCTTCTTCTTTCGGAGGGGCCAGCTAAGGACCACGACGTTCAACTTTTCAGCTTAGCGAGGCACTTGCTGTTTGCCCAATATTCGCGCATTCTCTGGCTATGTTTCTCCTGTCACTGTTTTGTCCAGATGATGCCAGTTTTCTTACAGGGTGGCCTGTCCTGAAAACTCTTCTGTTTAAGTATCTTTCTGAGATTTGATCGGCTTCTAACATCACTTTCAATTCTCTTCAGTTCTTGGGTATCCTTGTTCACTACTGTTAGCGACGGTCTCACGCTCCTTCTATTCCCCTAGTAGTTGAGAAGCCGGTTGGTTAGCCTTGTTGGGTTCATCCATGAGACATGTCTGTAGAAAGATCCATCAGGGCAGCCAACTGTTAATAAATGCTCTCATTTTTTAAAATCCAATAACCCATATATCAGAAAGTATGCAAGCCGACAGCTTTAAACTATGCACACGTATAGTACCTGACATTCTATATTAATTTGGAGTAACCTATATACGTCAGTGCTACCAACATGATTCTAAGCCTGCTGAGAGGTCCAAATTTAAATACATGGAACTTCTATACTATCATTTGGATTTCAACCAAATTTCGTGTGTGCTATGTGCACCATAACAGATATGACTATGCCTATTCTTAAGAGTAACCAGGGCTGCCAACTGTTAATAAATACTGTCTCTATTTTTGTTACCCTAATATCAATATATCAGAAAGTATGCAAGCCAATAGCTCTAAACTTGGCACACGTATAGTACCTGGAATTCTAGACTAGTTTGGAGTAACTAATATAGGCCTACGCCAGTGCTGCCAACATGATTCTAAGCCTGCTGATAGGTCCAATTTTAAAATGCATGTAACTTCTATACTAACTAATGGATTTTATTCAAAATTGACACAACAATAGATCATATTATTTCAGATTATTTCTGACCAATACATGTAAGGTAAAGGCTTTTAAGATTGAGCAGCCTTTAAGATTGCGCAGTGGCATTATTTTACAGTTGGCAGCACTGGTGTCCCAAACCATTCTGTTGAGAAACGTGGCTTGCTAAGTGCTTTTCGAAAGTGTGAAACATTTTGCTGATTCCACTTGTGTAAATAATTAAGAGGTAAGAATAACTAATCATCCTATTTGATATAATTTGTATTCTTAAGAAAGTAAGCCTTAGAGCTCAATTACATTACGATTTAGTTGAAACAAATACCCCTCTCACAATGGGAACTCCTAACAAAGGCTGTGAATGGCTCGGTGTGTATATACGTAACTGCTTCTGCCATCTATTAGCGTAAGTATTGAACTACGCAGAAACCTGTAAGATCGCGCACTCTGCGCAGTCTTGGAGGCATTGTGCGCCATCTTACAGGCACATTCTTGTTCTGTAGAAATCGTTTGTATCTAGGATATTCTTTCTTGCAGACGACTATTTAACGGCAGTATGAGCTCAACATACTCAAGAGAATCAGACAGGAAATTTATATTTACGTCAGAAATCTTAGAGGAAATCTAACAAAATTGGGTACTAAGGAATCCACTTTGAGAAAGGGATTAGCCTAAAATTGGTAAGGAAGAAATTGATTACGATAGATGATTAATAATTGTTTATGGTAATTCTCCTTATAGTCTACTGGATAACCACATTTCCCACTGCAGCATTGATGCTGTTCTTTACTGCAGGGAACACATCACCTTGATTTCTCTACCACCCCATGCAAGCCATGGGCTTCAGCCTTTGAATGTTGGCTTTTTTTTTTTTGGGCCTCTGAAGAAAGCCTATTCTCAAGAAGCTGATACGTGGTTGGTGAAAACCAGACGTCTCTTCTGTCACATCTGTAATTTTCTCAGTATATCTATATAGCTCCTGATTTGGTCTTCTGTACTCGTCATCTATTTATTAGTTTATTAAATGAAATTAGTTTTCTGGGAATATCTCAGAAACGTGTTTTTTTTGCCTTAAAACATAGTAGCCTCCGAGCCACCGAGGGGCTAAAAATGAATGTTGTCTCGTCCTTCTACGCCAAAATACAATAATAATCATAATAATAATTTAATAATATAGGGATACGGATATAATAGACCTTTAGTACCACACCCGCCCGTGTAAATCACGTGAAAAAATTCAAGAGTACCCCTTAGAAGTTACATGTATTTAAATTTGGACCTCTCAGCAGGCTTAGAATCATGTTGGTAGCACTGACGTATATAGGTTACTCCAAATTAATATAGAATGTCAGGTACTATACGTGTGCATAGTTTAAAGCTGTCGGCTTGCATACTTTCTGATATATGGGTTATTGGATTTTAAAAAATGAGAGCATTTATTAACAGTTGGCTGCCCTGATGGATCTTTAGAATACGCTCAGTCATATCTGTTTATGTAGACATAGTACATACGAAATTTGGTTGAAATCCAATTCATAGTGTAGAAGTTATATGCATTTAAAATTTGGACCTATCAGCAGGCTTATAATCATTTTGGCAACACTGCCATGTATGGCCTCCTGGAACTTAAACAGCAATATTATTATCTATACGTGTGCCAATTTTGAAATAGCTCCCATTCATACCTTCCAAGATATCCAACATGGAGCTCAAATATAAATTGCGATTTTTCAGCAGTTTGTAGTACTGACATCAATTTCGAATATGGCCGTGAGATATTCAGGCATAGATCTTTACTCCTACTAAATTTTGTTTCGATTGCTGCAGCCGTTTAAGAGTTGATAGGGGGGGACACACAGACAGACAGACAGACAGACAGACAGAAGGACAGACGGACAGACAGACAGACAGACAGACACACATTTGCCCGATCTCATGTCTACATTTTTGCAAAATGTGAAAAGTAGGCTAATAAATGGAATGTCATTGCGTCTTACAGAAATAGATGGACTTCTGAAATTGTGTTGCCAAGGTTACCGGCTTGCATTCTTTCAATAGCTTCATAAATGAAATTAGTTTTCTGGTTATATCTCAAAAACTGATGGTTTTAGGGCCTTAAAATGTGGTTTTCGGGGCCCGTAGGGCTCCCGAGTTTTGTTTCTCATATTGAGACGCTGAAAATGAGCTTTGTCTCGTCTTTCTACGCTCAATTCAGCATGCATTTTGAGGGGGTAGTCCCTCTTTTAAGAGAGGTATGGAGAAGAGTTACATCAATGATTTCTTTCGTGCCTCTGATGGACATCTGTACCAAATTTTACGTTGATCTACGCGGTCGTTCTCAAGTGATGCGCGTGCAAAGTTGTACACAGACAAACAAACAGACAGACAAAAATTTTGTTTTTGTGCGGAACCGTCATAAACCAGTCTGAAACGCGTTAATAACTCAAATTTCAGTGGAAATTCAGAAAAAAACACAAACTTTCATTTATATATAGAGGGAGATAATCTCACTTGTATTGACCGGGAATCGAACCCGGTCCGCCGCGGTGAGGGACCAATAGCGTGACCATTGCACCACCACGTCCCTAAGAAACTGTCGGCTTACGATGCGAAATAAGGATATACTACTGGCTTCGGTGTGGCCAAAAATGTCTGCCTGAACCACAGTATTCACTTTATCACACATCCAAATCACAAACATTTGAAACAAAGAGGATTTAAGCTTTTCACTTCGGAACCGATCGTAAAGCTACGGCTTTCTTCACTACCATGTGGTGACTCGAAACCATGATGTACTTCGTAACCAATCGTAACACTTCGGCTTTCTCCGCTACTCGAAGCCATATTCCTCTCTGTCTGTAACGTCAAGCAATTTTTGTAGGTTTGTGCCGTGTCCGAAAAATTGCTGAGTTTTACCCAGACACCTCAAGTACCACCAGACCCGCCAAGTACCACCAGACAACTCATGAAATGCCACCGGAAAGCATGTCTTGCATCACTGGCTGATAAACTCTACTATAAATTTCAGCGTTTCACAGGACCGTATTAGGGCCGTCATACGCTCGAGACGTAGGCTAAGTGTTGAAACTGACACTACTGTATTTTCGGTGTGCACCGCACAGGAATACTCATTTCCACACCACCATGAGGTAGAGTACATGGTGCGTTTTTTTAACGTGGTCTCCCCAGTAGGCCTAGTCCACGGTTACTGTGGCATTTGAGGTTTTCCACATTGAAATTCGGGTTCGTTCTTTCAGAAACTGCGTACGTTCCGCTGTAAACTGCTCGTAACGTTTGGTTATTCTGTTTGTTGGTAATGAGTAGTCGTCCAAGCTTCCTATAAACATAGAAGTTATAATCACGTCCGCTGTTACTTTATTTCCTAAATAATTCAGTTGTGTGTATTTATTCTTTACTCTTGTGTGTCTTCTGGACTGACACAGTGCTATCACCTCTACATTAGTATTCCCTCCTCCTGCAATTTCTGCTTGTGTTTATATTTCTCTCTCTTTTTGTCTCCCTCCGTCTCCTTGTTCTTATTTAGATGTATCTCAGAGTTGATGCTTAACTGCTAGCAGGAACATGTGAGAATTCTCCTGTATATTCATTCAACCTGAACCCATTCACTACAGGTCGAGCTATTGTACACTAGGGTATTTTGTTTACAGTAATACGCACACAATAAGCCCATAAACATACTGATTGTACATTATCATTTAACTAATTCCACTGCGGTAGATTTGTTATGAACGATGGTTTATCGATGCCATCCAACCTCTTTCCAAAAACAATGCCTGTTCTTGCGGCCGATGGTCAAATGAGAACTTCAAACCACACATACCCTCCATTAGGGTATTGAAGGATACAGCAGTCTCACAGCCAATGGGGGTCCAGTTATGGGAACGTAACCTCCTCACTCACATGGCTGTGCTCCTGATACCAGTGATCGAGACTGCTCTGTGATGATGTGTTCTCACTCTCACCACCAGACACACATGATAAGGGAGGTCTTGGAGGGTTCCAGTAGTCTACCAGCCAACGGAGGACCAGTTACGGGAACATAACCTCCTCACTAACATGGCGCCGTATAGCGAGATACCGAGACTACTGTATGGCACACACACACATGATATCTGTTAATAAACTAGACACTTACCGATTCTCAAAACACTTACTGGTCCTTTGTTGAAAAATAGCCTCACAAAAAATACTTATGTCTAGCTTTCTTATAGGGGCAGATGACTTCGCTGTTCCACCCCTTAAAGCGATAATAACTAACTAAACTCGCTTTCTTGATGCTTGCAGATGGCGAAGTAGTTCACTGAAATATTGAATCTGGCGGCACATAGGCCAGCTGGTTCTTGTAGACCAATAAAATATTCCAAATGACACGAAAACATATCCGAACGGCCATGCGACTGGTTTGAAGTTCTCTTTTGACCATTGACCGCAAGAACAGGCATTGCTTTTTGGAAAGAGGTTGGACGGCATTGATAGTCTCTCAGGGTAACCATCGTTGTTTTATTTTTCTATCACTTCTGTAGGCTATTTTAATGAACTTCTACTTGTACAATATCGAGAGCTTATCTACAGAACGATAATAATATGTCCATAGGCATGACGACTGCGTTCAGGAGGCCCAGGAGTGCAAGTAAGAGGCAGAATGATCCTCTTTCTTCCAAATGAGAGTAATTGATGAAGAGCACTAAAGAAGCACCCGCGTGAAGACCGCACCCTATAACCAGAGGCTGGAACGCCGAGACGGTAGTTTTACGGAAGACCTAATCCAGTATGATGCTGAATATTATGACGACGGGCGCAGAGAAAGCCATGTTGAAGAGCACATAATTCTCCAGTTCATAAAAAATCTACCGCAACGGAATTAGTTAAATGATAATGTATAATCACTATGGTTATGGGCTTATTGTTAAACTCATGGCATAACCTCATGGTTTGTTGCATTCGTTTCATGGCCCTCTGAGATAACAGTAGTGGAGCGATCAAATAGCAATCTTATTAGCTATATGGAGCGATTATCCAGACTCTAAGGCAGGGAGTATGTTCACCGATCCCACTTCGTATAGCATAGTCCCTAAAGTGAATGATTATGATTGGTGGAATAATGAGCTAGATCTGATTCAGACTCTCGTCTACAGATAGCGCACCACTCGCGTTTACAGACAACGAGAGAGAGCAGCTGATGTACTAATGTCGATTTCAGGTTATGTTAGTTCATGGAATTAAGAAGGGCGGCTTCGGTGGCGTAGTTGATAGCATGCTGAGCTTCTATGCCCAAGATCGCGGGTTCAAATCCGGCCGAAGTCGTCGGATTTTTAAGAGCGTTAAAATCCCTCAATATGCCTTCCTTCGGAGGGAAAGTAAAGCTGGCGGTCCCATGTCATAGATTTATGGCATGTTAAAGAACCTTCCACTAATTACACCTGTGTGAAGCTAAATTGTATATGTTAAGAATGTAAACAACGCTCTTAGGTTCCTACGATCGTTGCCAAGAGCCGACTGCGATGGCTTCTGGTAGCTAAGTTCTGAACTAGTAGTCGTTGACGGTGGCGTTTGGCGGGAAAAGTAGGAACTATGTGAAAAATTCAAAAGTCTGCAGTCCTTACTTGAATTAAAAAAACAGATACACACACTAATACAGTCATCACAATTAACACCGGTTATCAGACAGATACTACACACACCCAAAGTACATGACCGCGTTGTCGCAGCCCCTAAACTTAAGAACCAACCAACCAACTGAATTAAGAAGTCACGTCCAGAGGTTCAGAATCCAAGTAAAAATGAGGTCTTATTCCTTATAATCGTTTGGTTTAAAAGCCAAGTAAGATAATAAGTCATTTTTTGTTGTTTTGTTATAGGCCTAAGACAATACAGTACATTGTGTACACATGCACACCCACGTAGAACAGGGCCGAATGGAAAGTGTATACACAAGGCAAATGTTACGCACTCGTCACCATATTTCGGTAACTCTGGACGTAGCATTTATTTTTTCACGGGGGTTGCTTTAAGGTTTTAGGCAAGGGATAGAACAGTTTACAACACAAACGTGATACATGAAATGTATGCTCTTTGATACATCCGAAAGGATAAGTTATGTGTTAGAGAAATTTTCGATTTGTTGTAGGCCTAGTTTTAGCGGTGAAAATAGGGTTGAATATTTCATTAAACATGCGTATGTCTCTGGAACTGCTTAAGCGATAAATGCTCTTCTGACATTCTGCAGCTACCTCTAACTCTGTAGACATGAGTAATAAATAATAATTTGATTGATTTTACGTCCCTTTTAACTACACTGGCTTTTAGAGACGCCGGGGTGCCGGAAATTTGCCCCGAAGGGGATCTTTAACGTGCCAGTAAATCTACGGTCACGGCTCCCTCGCATTTGCGCACCCTCAAATGCCAGCTGACTGCGCCAGGATACGAACCTGCAACCTTGGGCCCAGCAAGCGAGAACGTTACCCCTGAGCCACGCAGCCAGCCGTAGACATGAGTGGTGCGCTATCTGTAGACGTGAGTGCGAGTCATATGTAGCTCAAGCTTTCACCAATCATAAACCGTTATTTTAGGACCTATGCTATATGAAGTGTAACCCGCTGGGTTCCAAAGGATATGTATACCTTAGGTTTAGATCGGTGAAACGGTGTAGATTTGTGCCAAAGGGCCTAAATGCAGGGAATGGAGTGGTCTGTCCGAAATCTCATGAAGACAGTGTTACTCGCAGGGTTTCAAATCGGTGAAACGGTGTAGATTTGTGCCAAAGGACCTAACTGCAGGGAATGGAGTGGTCTGTTCGAAATTTAAAGTGGACAGTGTTACTCGTCGGGTTCCAAAGTGTAAGTGTAAAAAACGAAAGGAAACGAAATAAAACTCAAAACTAAATGTATGTCCAAACTGAATAGAGCAGAAAGGAACCGAACCGAAACTAAACGAAGTAGTCACAAACATAAAGAGATCTATAGCAGAAACAGGAACGAAACGCTGACAACAAGTGTGGGGATACTGAGCCAATGTTAATCCGTAGGAAGGATACGAAATAATGTGGTTTAATGAATGGTTAAGCATGAATGAAAGAACACGAAACGAAATGAAACGAAACAAAACCCAAAACGAAATCTATAGGCCTGCCTAAACAGAATGGAGCAGAACGGAACCGATCCGAAACTAAACAAATGAAGTCGACAAAAAACGTACAATAAAATCAAATCAAGGGACGTTTTGAATCATAACATAAGTAGTGTAGAGTAATTAAAAACTCAGCATCATCGGGTGAATATTGCATAATTAGACACCTCGTTAGTTAGTTATTGTTGTTTTAAAGGTCGGAACTACGAGGTCATCTGCCCCTACACCTCCATTTAGTATTATCACTCTTCTCAAGTCTGGAAACACTGGTGTTGGGGGTGTAGTCCCGCTGAGGATGTGAGCACGCAGGACAAAGGTGACCCAGTTTCCGCTGACCTGAGAGTACTTGCTGTACCCCTAGGTATACACAGTAACTGCGCAGCAATTACTTTAGGGTCACAGAGTCACCCGGAAGATCTCGCCTCGAAACCCAGGTTCTTCATGTCCTTTTCAAAAGACTTTAAATCAATTATTACAATCCCTTGGCTGACAGTTGACGTGAGACTTGTGGGGTCAGGGGTTCAACTTTTCCCGCAGGGCAAGCTGTGCGCTATCATCTATTGTATCATATGCCGGGCACGTAAGTGTTGATTTACTATCGCCTCGCGATCTGCGATCGTGTCAATTGTCTGCGGGCAGTACTCTCTTTGTGCGTTACGATGGAGCATTACCTCTTCAACCAAGATAGCGGGTTCAAACCCGGCCGAAGCCGTCGGATTTTTTAAGAGTGTTAAAAAAAACCTCAGTATGTCTTCCTTCGGAGGGGAAGTAAAGCCGGCGGTCCCATGTTGTAGATTTATGGCATGTTAAAAACCTTCCACTAATTACACCTGTGTGAAGCTAAATTGGATAGGTTAAGAAAGTAAACAACGCTCTTAGGTTTCTACGTTCGTTGCCAAGAGCCGACTGCGGTGGCCTCCAGTAGCTAAGTTCTGAACTAGGCCTAGTAGTCGTTGACGGTGGCGTTTGGCGGCAAAAAGTAGGAACTATTTTAAAAATTCTAAGTTGCAGTCTGTACTTACATTTAAAAAAAACCAGATACACACACCATTACAGCCATCACAATTAACACCGGTTATCAGACAGATTCTACACACACCCAAAGAACACCGGGCTACATGACCGCGTTGTCGCAGCCCCTAAACTGAGGAACCAAGCAACCTACCTCTTCAACGGATTCAAATATTACACCAAAGATGGTGGTTTCGGTGGTGATTGCAGCGATGTCATCTGCTCCAATGATGAGGATGGTACAGTGGAACTTGGATAATTCGAACCTCAAGGGACCAGTCAAAAAAATCGAATTATCCAAAGATTCGAATTAAGAAAGTTCTTTGAAAAGGGTAGAGAAAATATTCAAATGTTAAGTTTTCATCCAAGAACTTTTATAAAACATAATATTATATAGGTTTTTAACGAGTTAAGTGTGTATATAGGCTACTATGCATTAGGTTTACATAATGATTTACGTTCAACAAAGCAGATTAACAGACTGTAAAATGACTGTATCGTGTATAACCTCAAAAGTTTCAAATGATTTAAAAAAAATTAGTATTCACCTATTTAATGACAGTAGTAATCCAGCAATCTAGTTACATCTTAGAGAAATCTACTGTTTTTCAAAAAAGTTTGAGATTTTTACCTATTTCCTACAATTAAGTCTCTCGGCCATCACAAAAGAATCTAACAAATTCAAGGAACGGAAAACAGAATACAATCGAGTAGGGGCCACATGCCAATGATACAACGCCGTATTTTGTAATTCCTGACCCAACTGCTTGGCTTCCATCAGCTTTTTACCCGTAAAAACTTCGAATTATCCAAAATATAATTCGAATTAACCACGATTTTTAGCATTGATTGTATATGAAATGCTAGGGATTAAGAGAAAAATTCGATTTAAAGAAGATTTCAAATTATAGAAGTTCGAATTAACCACGTTCCACTGTAGTTTAAATAATCACTACTGCTACTACTGTACTAAGGCAGTTCACCTCGTGACAGGGGCGTAAATACATTTCTTTTCGGGGGGGGGGATGACTGTCCTGGAAAATTGTGAGTATTCTCAGGGGATTGTCACCGCAAAATACCCAGAAATATCTTAGAGCATATAACTTTGTGTAATTATTTTAGATAAGAGTTAATTGTAAAATTCTAAGTGTATATAGCCTACAATTACTGGCAATACAAAAATAGTTGTAAAATACAACACAAAATACAAATAAAATTTTATACTTAATGAAAAGATCACAGACACAATGCGGAAAAGAAGGCTGAAAATGTATGGACACCTGGCAAGATTTGTCGAGAACCGACTGACCAAAAAGGAGGAAAGTTTGTCTCAAAGTCAATACAGTAGTAGGCCTATAAGGAGATAAACGGACCTCACTTTCAAGAATCCCACATTGTCACCAACTATCGAGCTCACTGGACGTTAGTCCTAGTGATTTTGCCCAGGGTTTGCTTTACGATATGGGTTTTAGGGTTAGATAACCTCGTAGTTCCGCTCCTTAAAAACAACAATAATTAACTATTAGGTTGGTGCATAATTCCGTAGCGTTTTTGTTTTGCTTGTTGGTATTCCGGTGGCTATGGTTTTATTTATCGACTGTCATTGTTGCATTGTAGTTCAAAGTTTGTTCTTGATTTTACATATTGAAGTTTTGTCATTTGCAGATGGTGAGAGGAGTTGTAACGCTAGAAAATGGAGTGCAAAGTGGAGAAATTGGAACATTTCCGGCATATTCTTCTCTTTGAATTTAATAGAGGGACGAAAGCAGCGGAGGCGGCGGGAAACATTTGCGCCGTGTATGGGGACAATGCTATTGGAGAGAGCTCGGCACGAAAGTGGTTCTCTGATTTTAAGGTGGGTTGTTTTGATCTTAGTGACTCCCCTCGTTCAGGAAGGCCGTCACAATTTGATGAAGATCGTTTAAACGCATGTTTTAAATCACAATGATCCACGTCAGTGTACAAGAGAACTGGCAAATGTGATGAACTGTGATCATTTCACCATTGTGCTACATTTGCTTTCAATGGGTAAGGTTCAAACATCCGGTGTATGAGTACCGCATGCTCTAAGCCAAAATCACAAAAATCACCGGGTGGCCATATGCGCATCTCTGCTTGCTCGTTATCGATTGTCTCGTGAACAACATCGATCATTATTATCCTATATCGTTACTGGTGATGTGAAATGGTGTCTTTACGCTAACATAAGGAGAAGAAAGGAATGGTGAAGCCCAATCAAACAAGTAACTCCCCGTACAAAGACCTGCGTGCATCCACAAAAAGTAATGTTAAGCATCTGGTGAAACACCGACGGTGTGCTGTACTACGAATTGCTTCCCCGAGGTATAACCATCACTGCTGACATTTATTGCCAATACTGAGACGGCTTGCAGAAGCAATCCAAGAAAAACAACCAGCAAGACTGCGTGGAGTGATGCTCCTCCATGATAACGCCCGCCCGCACTCTGTTAACCTGACAAAAAGCATTAAATAGGAGTTGGGCTGGGAAATAATTCCGCAAGCACCTTATTCGCTCGATCTTGCGCCTTCAGATTTTCACCTTTTCCGCTCTCTATCGAACAACCTTCAAGGAGCATCATTTCCGGATGAAGATGTGCTCCGAACATGGCTTGACGAATTCTTCACCTCAAAACCACGTGATTTCTACAGGCGTGGAATCGAAAAATCACCACAGCGTTGGCAGACTGTTGTAGAGAGTGTAGGAGAATAAATGTTACGGTACTGATGATTCACTTCTCTCTTATATGTATCTGATGTGTTGAATGAACCTATGAACTTGATGTGGATAAACGTTTGGAAAACGCTACGGACTTATGCACCAACGCGATAGGCTACAAACAGACTGCCTCTTTAGAGACTTGTACAATAGGCAGGGGTAAAATGACCCCTACTAAGAAAAATGTATAAATTGCGTTCAAAAAGCAACAAGCCGGAGGCATAATTACAGAAACCAGTACCTGTATGTTAAATGTATTGGCCCTGGCTGTTGAGGCACTTGTCCCACTGTGACACGAGGCGGTGAATGGCTGTCTCAAAATTCCCTGGGCTGTGATGTGAACCAGTTCCGCAGGTACAGCTGGACGTCGGCGTCCGAGGTGAATCGTTGGCCCCGCAGAGCCCTTTTCAGGGGACCAAACATGGCGTAATCACAGGGAGAGAGGTCTGGACTGTATGGAGGATGACCGAGAACCTCCCATTTGAATTTCTGAATGACTGCCACGACTGTGTTGGCCGTATGAGGTCGTGCATTGTCGTGGTGCAGAATGACCTCACGGGTGAGATTGCCTGGTCGTTTGGTTTTGATCGCTTGGCAAAGGGTGGTCAAGGTTTGCGAGTAACGCTGGGCATTCACTGTTGTCCCGCGTGGCATGAAGTGTATCGGAAGGGGGCCATCATGGTCAAAGAAGCATGTCAGCATTACTGGCAGCGTTGGACGATCGATGCATGCTGCTGCTCACTTTGTATCGTCACATGACGTGCACGCGTGCCGTTTAGCGACGGGCTGTGACCTTCCACGCTCTGGTCAGAACCACACCTCGTTACACACGCCACGATTAGCCGATGTCGTCACCGGTTTGCGCATTCCAGCCTCCTGCTCGTTACTTTTTGAACGCACCTTATAAGTTCAGAAGTACAGACGAGGATATTTTCCGCTAATAAGTGTTATCATGGTCAAAGAAATAATCCGAAGTGTATGTTATCGTTCAGGAAAACTAAGATGATGATGATGTTGATGTACAAAGTCTTAGTGAGGCCAGTATTAACTTATGGTACAGAGACATAGACAAAATAAATCAGATAGAAGACAACTGGACATATTTGAGAGATGGGTATTGAGGTACATTCTTGGGCCAGTGGAAGAAAATGGTAGATGGAGAAGAAAATTTAATTATGAGCAGTGATGATGATGATGATGATCAGGAAATAAAAAATTACAGTCAGTCTGAAAGACTAGACGTTATATCATTTCAAATGACGCATGCAACAAATGCTACACATGTTAGAAATGCTCAGGAGGGCTTCTCGCTTCGCTCGAAGCCCCAAAACTCTTTCAACAGACTCAATTACCCATTAACTTAGGCTTCCCGCGCGGGCACCTCTTTAAGGGTCACCCTGTATTTAAGTCTGGCATCTTTTACAACTTTTGCAACCCTCTTCAAAGGTCACCCTATATTTGAATTGAATCTAACAGACTGTACACCTCGTTAAGTGTCACCCTGTATTTTGCTCTGACATCCTGCACACCTCTTTACGCGGCACCCTGTATTCTTATCTGGCATCTTAGATAACTCTTTAGAAGTCACCCTGTATTCTTGTGTGACATCTTGTACACCTCTTTAGTAGTCACCCTGTATTCTTGTCTGCCATCATGTACACCTCTTTAAGAGTCACCTTATATTCTTATCTGGCATCTTGTATATCTCTTTAGGTGTCACCCTGTATTCTTATCTGGCATCTTGTACACCACTTTAAGAGTCACCTTATATTCTTATCTGGCATCTTGTATATCTCTTTAGGAGTCACCCTGTATTCTTATCTGGCATCATGTACTGCATTTTGCTCTGACATCCTGCACACCTCTTTAGGAGGCACCCTGTATTCTTATCTGGCATCTTGTATATCTCTTTAAAAGTCACCCTGTATTCTTGTGTGACATCTTGTACTCCTCTTAATGAGTCACCCTGTATTCTTGTCTGACATCTTGTGCACCTCTTTAGTAGTCACCCTGTATTCTTGTCTGACATCTTGTGCACCTCTTTAGGAGTCACCCTGTATTCTTCTCTGCCGTCTTGTACACCACTTTAGTAGTCACCCTGTATTCTTCTCTGCCATCATGTACACCTCTTTAAGAGTCAACTTGTATTCTTATCTGGCATCTTGTATATCTCTTTAGGTGTCACCCTGTATTCTTTTCCCTTCGCTAGAAGCCCCAGGTCGCTCGACGCCCCAGGACTCTTTCAACAGACGCCATTAACCATTACCTTAGGCTTCCAGCGTGGCTGCATGCCGTCACGCACTCGCCGTCTATTACCCATTAACTTAGGCTTCCCGCGCGGCTGCATGACGTCACCGTCTCCGTAACGCATAACTTTTGACTCAAGCATAACGATGAAGTCGACAAGATCATTTGAAATGATAAACAAGATGTTCAGTAAAGAACATATAGCCTACTTTCTCCTAAATGCAGGGTATTGTTATAACTCTTTGTCCTTTTCAAGGAGTATGATTGAATGTTGGTTGTAGTAGCTTGTTGAAATACAACGTGCTATAGGGATATTAAACATGAATATGAGGTGCCCTTTGCTAGTGCTACCTCTGTACCAAATTTCGTTCAATTCGGTTTCACCGTGTTTGAATTGATAGGGGGAATCGATTTGCACACATACTTGGCCACCATCTGCAAACTATTAGGCTGATGTTCTTGCAGATTGGACTGAATATGTTTCCCACATAAAGATATGGTGTTGCAAAATTTGGTAGAGACTAGATTATTAGGTTGGTCATAATTACATTTTAGCTTTTAACATTTGGGTGGCCGCGATTACGTTTCCGTCAATATAACGGTGATATAAAACATGACACTGAGGTGCCCTTGGCTAGTGCTACCTCTGTACCAAATTTCGTTCCATTCGGTTTCACCGTGTTCGAATTGATAAGGGGAATCGATTTTCACACAAAGATGGCCGCCATCCGCAAAATATTAGGCTGATGACCTATTAGTTTGGTCAAAGGATGCTCCCTCCATAAAGGTATGTTGTTGCTAAATTTGCTAGAGATCGGATGATTAGGCTAATCGTAATTTGATTTAAGCTTTGAACATTTGTGTGGCCGCCATTACGTTTCTGTCAATATGGCGGCGATATAAATCATGACACTGAGATGCCCTTTGCTAGTGCTATCTCTGTACCAAATTTCGTTCCATTCGGTTTCACCGTGTTTGAATTAATAGGGAGAATCGATTTTGACACAAAGATGGCCGCCATCCGCAAACTATTAGGCGAATGACCTATTAGATTGGTCAAAGGATGCTCCCTCCATAAAGGTATGTAGTTGCAAAATTTGGTAGAGATCGGATGATTAGGTTAATCGTAATTTGATTTAAGCTTTGAACATTCGTGTGGCCGCCATTACGTTTCAGTCAAGATGGTGGCGATATAAAACATGACACTGAGGTGCCCTTTGCTAGTGCTACCTTTGTACCAAATTTCGTTCCATTCGGTTCCACCGTGTTCGAATTAATAGGGGGAATCGATTTTGACATAAAGATGGCCGCCACCCGCAAACTATTAGGCTAATAACCTATTAGATTGGTCAAAGGATGCTCCCTCCATAAAGGTATGTAGTTGCAAAATTTGGTAGAGATCGGATGATTAGGTTAATCGTAATTTGATTTAAGCTTTGAACATTCGTGTGGCCGCCATTACGTTTCTGTCAAGATGGCGGCGATATAAAACATGACACTGGGGTGCCCTTTGCTAGTGCTACCTCTGTACCAAATTTCGTTCCATTTGGTTTCACCGTGTTTGAATTAATAGGGGGAATTGATTTTCACACAAAGATGGCCGCCATCCGCAAACTATTAGGCGAATGACCTAGTTATTTGGTCAATGGATGCTTACTCTATAAAGGTATGTTGTTGCAGAATTTGGAAGAGATCTAATGATTAGGTTAATCGTAATTTGATTTAAGCTTTGAACATTTGTGTGGCCGCCATTACGTTTCCGTCAAGATGGCGGCGATATAAAACATGACACTGAGGTGCCTTTTGTTAGTACTACCTCTGTACCAAATTTCGTTCCATTCGGTTGCATCGTGTTCGAATTAATAGGGGGAATCGATTTTCACACAAAGATGGCCGCCATCCGCAAACTATTACGCCGATGACTTATTAGTTTGGTCAAAGGATGCTCCCCCCATAAAGGTATGTTGTTGCAAAATTTGGTAGAGATCGGATGATTAGGTTAGTCGTAATTTGATTTAAGCTTTGAACATTTGTGTGGCCGCCATTACGTTTCCGTCAAGATGGCGGCGATATAAAACATGACACTGAGGTGTCCTTTGCTAGTGCTACCTTTGTACCTAATTTCGTTCAATTCGCATTCACCGTGTTCGAATTGATAGGGGGGGACAGACATTCAGAGGACACCCACTCACACACACACAGACACACAGACACACACACACACAGACTCACACACACACATACACACACACAGACAGACACACTTTTTTCGCCCTGTGTTGATCTCATAAGTCTACTTTCATTTTTTGCAAAAATCGAAAGTAGGCTAAAAAGGGCCATTGAACGCAGATAAATGAACCCTTATTTTCGGAATTGGAAGGACATAGAATATGACCAAGGCGGGTGGAAATGAAGTATGATATATGAATCGCAGCCAATGTCCATAAGCTGGGCATTTTTGATTGAATGCCGGAGGGCTCACAACAAGTTCAACTTCAAGTAGTTCCAACTCTGGCTACCAAATGTTACTCTCACTAACACTAGCGGTGAACGTTGGCATTTAGAGAGCGTTTCTAACTAGCCGAATACCGACAGCAGTAGCTACGCTCGCTCAAGCACAGCGTTAGGTCATGGGGCCAAGCTCTATGCTGACTCGGTAGACACGAGGGTTCGAGCCCCACCGTCGCACAGTGGGTCAAAATCGAAATCTAGGAGGACAAATTTATTTATTTTCATAATTAAAAAATCAAAACGTATTACTTCTACAGCATTCTCATATAATTGCCGCTCACTATTCTGGGATATAAACCCATCTTAGTGTAAATCTGTCACCACTGTTCGAGCAGTCTGAATTGGAGGGTGAATGTAAGTGGCTGTGGTTTGGTTGTCTTTGTGATTAGTGTGATGCTTTAAGATGGAACATACAGCTGAAGGTATGATCTTTGTAACGTGTTTCAGTTATTAATGGGCGTAATTGTTACGTAATTTTAGCTATATTTGCATTATATAATATTTAACTATTATTTTTAAAATTATATTTTTACTTAGATTTTTAGTATGTCACGTCACTCTGCGTCACTTTCTACTTAATGTTAAAATGTAGATAAGTCTTTTAGTTTACGCCTGTTATAAGATTTTTGCATCTTTTTGCAACTTGCGTAGTTATTTTGCGTTTTAGAAGATGCCGCGCAACCAGTTCTCACACGTTTACAACTGTTTGAAGCACTGGGTTCGACGATTATGTCAAAAGTGGAACTTTGTGACTTTGTTAAAAGTAAACTAGGGGTAGAAAATTGTTCTGAAGAGATAACTGAATGCTCTATCCAACTCCTAGTCATAGACAATTTCTTGCATGTGTAGACGTAGCTTAAAAAGGTCTTAACTGATGTTTATCATGAAGTAAACAAATTATATACGTTGCTTTCACTCTAAATTCATGATTAAAACGTAAAAATAATTTTGTCCCCTAGTTTTCGATTTTGACCCACTGTGCTTTGGCCGTCCTTGAAATGGTTTTCCATGGTCTCCCCATTTTCAACACCAGGCAAATGCTGGGACGGTACCTTCTGACAGGCCAGGGCCGCTTCCTTCCACATCCTTGCCCAGTTTCACTCATCTTCATCGATTCCATCTCTCATCCCGGCACGCAGGTCGCCCACGGGCGTCGACTAGAAAGACTTCCACTTGTCCTCTCAGGAGGCCACACGAAACAGAAAATAATTATACGAGCCTTACAGTAGTCGCATATGATGTGTAACATGTGACATGTTATCCTACTATGTGTGTCCCGGGAGCACAAATCACTTGTTGACAGTGAACAATGTTGGTCATTGAAATAACTACTTGTAAGACTCCAGTGCTAAATCCTGACCGTCATGAATCATAATTGTTATTTGCCATGGCGGAAGCAATCCACTGCCTACTTGATGCGAGCTGCGATCTATACCGGCCAGTTAGTGAACCCTTGCCAGCGATGTTATTGAAATGGCCTCGTTTTGCCGATCAGCGCACTGCCAAGTATAGGCGCGATTAAAAATTAGGTGTGCGGAAGGTATATTAAATGTGTTTCTTCCAGTGATATATTTAGACCAACGAAGTTTCAATTATTGTTAGTAGTCGGCGTTAATATACTGAATGCCTACGTTGTTTGGAGTGTTTGTTGATGCGATATAGATTCCACACAGCCACATGGCCGACAGTAGGCTACATCGAGTGATTACATAAAATAAGAATACAGCAAAAGTATGAAGATTTAATAAATCGTACGGTAATTGTTTTCAGCAAACCTGATAAAATGAATATTTTCACACCAAAGAACGACAACTTGAAGATGATTTACTGTAGGAACATCTTAAATGGGGTCTCCAAACCTTGAACTAAACTGTATGCGATATACATTCCCCATAGCCACATGGCCTAGAGTACGTCGTTGTACCGATCTCCGCTATCGCGCGCGCTCATTGTTTCCGTCCCATGCACTTCCGTCCCATCCACCTCCCTCCGTTTTCCAAAATCACTCCCACAAAAAATGTCCAGCTACCGAGTGGAAAGATGTTACACATCAAAAAACTAGCAAAATATAACCTACAAATTTTGCTACACACCACCATATTGCAGTGGTAGGTTCCTTTACGTGCCATAAATCTATGACATGGGCCACCTGCTTTACTTCCCCTCCGAAGGAAGGCATACTGAAGGATTTTAACGATCTTCAAAAATCTGACGACTTCGGCCACCATCTTGGGCTACCAACTACGCCACCGAAGCCACTTAGGAAATGAAGAATATGAAAGTACTGTAAATGGAAGCAATGCTGTTATTTGTTGGGGGGGGTGAGGGACGACTCATAGATTCTCCACACTTTCCACTAGGTGACATCGCCTTCAAGTGAGCGTAAATAAACGATCGACGTAAAACTCGTTTCATGTTACCGTCAAACAGAACATTTTTTTTAACCAATTCCTATTCATCTCTTTAATGTCGCATCAAATAACGTAACGTGCAATACAATAAATTGACGCCTGTGAATCAGTGCAACCTTTGGCTCGACAATCCACGTTTATGCGACAACAGTCGACTTTCTACTCTTTTATGCTAGAGAATTACTAAACGGCTCCTTAATGGAAGCATCGCTCGGAATAAATGAAATTGTCAACAGAGCCATTGAATGGGTCTGCTTCTTTGAAATGTTTTACCGACAAATGTGAAAGGCTTCCGGAAGGTCTGCCTGGGAACGACAACATACGGTACGGACGTAAATGCGGCGCCACAAATGTCATACGTACATACATAAAGGTTTTCATAGAAAACAAGCAAGATTCATTAGCTGTTCAAGGAATTGTTTATTAAAGTAGGCTAGAAAGAGCCGCCCCGCAGAACATTATGGGCTCTTACGACCGCATAAGGGGGTACTTAATAAACAGGTAGCTAGCTAGTCGCCTTTATGTCACTGCTCGTCGTACAAGGTCAGCCATCTCGACATCTCATCACAATAAATGAGTAATCTCCTCGGAAAGGAAGTTATAATTACAGTGGAACTTGGATAATTTGAACCTCAATGGACCAGAAAGAAAATCGAATTAATAAAGTTCTTTGAAAAGTGTAGAGAAAATATATTGTATTACGTTTACATAATGATTTACGGTCAACATAGCAGATTAACAGACAACAGTACTTTATAAAGACTGTATCGTGAATAACCTCAAAAGTTTCAAATGAAAAATATAACCCAAATCGCCTATTCAACGACAGTAGTAATCCTGCAATCTAGTTAAGTCTTAGAGAAATTTACATTTTTTTAAAATAGTTTGAGATTTGTACATTTTTCCTACAATTAAGTCTCTCAGCCATCACAAAAGAATCTAACAAATTTAAGGAACGGAAAATAGAAACTCTTACGTCATTTCTGTTTTCAAAAATACGACTAAGTTCTGTGATGTTGTTTGTTGCTTGGGCTGCACTCGGAACAGTTTTTTTTCGGAACTGACCCAACTGACCCAACTGTTTGGCTTCCGATCAGCTTTTTACACTAAAAACTTCGAATTATCCAAAATATAATTCGAATTAACCACGATTTTTTTTAGCGTTGATTGTATATAAAATGCTAGGGACCAAGAGAAAAATTCGATTTAAGGAAGATTTCGAATTATAGAAGTTCGAATTAGCCGAGTTCCACTGTATTATAAGTAGAAAGATTATTGTGGAAAGTAAACAAATTAAAATTTCATAAATAACAATATTTTGAGTCTAGAACCACACTGTCGGGACTTCCTTGGTCCGGTCGTTTAGTGATATTTCCTGCAGATGCACCAAATGCCGTTAGCTTGCTGATATTTCGACTCCCTTGAATGTTTGAGTAATTGATGATGTTAGGGAACTTTATGCAAGGTACCTTGAATTTTATTATCCTTTGCAGAATGGCAGAAAAGGACAATAGCGTGCTTTTTTTGTGTGAATTATGGACGTTGTAAATATGTTCCTGGATGCCTTAGGATAGTTATATATAGAACACTAGGGTGTACGTTTCACAAAATTAAAGCTCTTCAACGAGAGGTTTGAACCAAAATATTCCAATTCGTCTCATTACTACAGTAAAAATCTTGTATTTCGTGAAATGTCACCGTAAATATGCGTATTTCTTTATAAAGTGCGCTTAAACAAATAAACAATACGTTAGCCCCTGCCATAGAGGTGTCACGTCAAGCCCGCATTACAGTAAAGCCGTTTGGGTGGTTTAACACATGGCATATTTCTCGTACAAGTGTAATATCGGTCTTACGTCTCTTTTAACAAGTAAGACTTTTAGAGATGCACAGATTGCTCGTACAAGCCCTATAGTGTAATTTAATGTAATAAATTTAAACTGAAAGTTTGTGTTCAGTACATTGCAAGGCAACTTCATTAATCAAAATAATACTGGACCAACATTAAAGAATACAGGAAACAGTTGAAATGGCGTGGTCTTAGCTGAAACGAAAGAAGAATATTAATATTTTATTATTATTATTATTATACTTGCTGTAATTGGATTTAATATACTTTTCTCAACTATGGTTTATAGATTTTGGGGTGCGGTATTTACCGTGCATGGATTATTTAACGGTTCGATACAAGAAAGCCTCACAGTTCCTTCTTAGTCTAAATACTATGGTACTGAGATGTGATTGAACCCAAATCATTGATTTTGAAAGTTAACAAATAGTCTAATTGTGGCAGTCTGTGTATGGTATTGGAGCCAATTTTCTTGATCTACTATTTACCGTATATTCTATATTGTGACTCAAGTCCTTAAGGTCCTGCGTTCGATTCTCGCCCTTCCCCGGAATTCAAAGTCCATTTCAAGGGCTGTTTGTGAAAGAAAGGTCTTATGGATATGGTCCAATATATAATGCGGAATCCCAAAGATGGGATATAAGACCTCTGAAAGACCTATATCAACGCTTTGGAAAGACTAACACCAACCGAATTCTAGAGAGGAGGAGGTTGCAGTGCTTGGATCATGTAATTAGAGCGGAGGATTCCATATCCAACTGGGAGACGCCCGAGAGACCACCCTAGAACAAGATGGAAGAATCGGACGAGAAAGGCTCTAGGAAAGGTGGCACCTTCAGCAACAGTGGAAGATGCAAGGTACCGGGAAAGGTAAAAGAACATCTGTGTCAATACTTGTGGACACAGATTAGTCCCTGTTGTTGTAATTAATGAAAATGAAAATCCACAGCCTGCTTCCAGTCTCCGACAGGGTCAGGAATGGAATGAATGAAACCCCCATCTAGCGGCGAGGATATGAACGTGCCGGCTGCCGAGGCCTGACGCACTCCTCTGGGGCAATGATTAAATGCATGACAGATGAAATGAAATCATAGTGGAGAGTGTTGCTGGAATGAAATTGTGACAGGGAATACCGGAGTACCCGGAGAAAAACCTGTCTGCCTCCGTTTTGTCCAGCACAGATCTCACATGGAGTAACCGGGATTTGAACCACGGACCCAGCGGTGAGAGGCCGGCGTGCTGCCGCCTAAGCCACGGAGGCTCCGTTGTAATTAATACTTGTGTTAATTTATATGTTTTAGTTTCTATTCTCTTGTTTTCTGTCCTGGGCCTTGGTTGGTTGGTTGGTTGGTTGGTTCTTTAGTTTAGGGACTGCGACAACGCGGTCATGTAGCCACGCGTACTTTGGGTGTGTGTAGAATCTGTCTGATAACCGGTGTTAATTGTGATGACTGTATTAGTGTGTGTTATCTGTTTTTTTAATTTAAGTATTGCAACTTAGAATTTTTCAAATAGTTAATACTTTTGCCGCCAAGCGCCACCGTCAACGACTACTAAGCCAAGTTCTGAACTTCTCTACCAGACGTCACCGCAGTCGGCTCTTGACAACGAACGTAGAGACCTAAGAGCGTTGTTTACATTCTTAACCTATCCAATTTAGCTTCACAGAGGTGCAATTAGTGGAAGGTTCTTTAACAGACATAAATCTATGACATGGGACCGCCGGCTTTACTTCCCCTCCAAAGGAAGGCATACTGAGGGATTTTAACGCTCTTAAAAATCCAACGGCTTCGGCCGGGTTTGAACCCTGTCCTGGGACTTAATGGCATATTAAATGCAATAAATGATGATGATGATGATGATGATAATGATGGCCCTGATGCCTGAGGTGGGAATCAAACTCACATCTTCTCAGTTCTGCCTCATGAGGCTGAGCGTAACTTACTTCAATCCAGCCCTCAGCCTTGATTTAAATTCCTTGGCAGAGTCGGGAATCGAAACCAGAACTCAGGGATGACGGCCAAGAATGCTTACGGCTGCACTAGCCGGTCGTCCAAGACGGGGCTGATGACCGCAATAATTCAAGTCACTCTTATAAATCAAACAACAACAACAACAAAAAAGAATTATACACCAACCGGTTTTAATTTTTCGTTCAAACCAAGTAGGACCTATGTGACATAATAAAGATATATTTCGCCATCATGAGTCAAGAAGTCCTTCCCCATCGATCTCAAATATTGGTCAAGAGTTAATTTGCCATCAGAGATTGTGAAACATGGCACTCCTCCTTGGTCATCGCATCCCGTGGAGTTTCAACCACAGCCAAAGCGCAATTCTTACGCATGTCACACGTGAAGGAAATTAATTATTTGATTCATTGTGCAATAGGTTGTGTTGGCCGTGTGTTAGGTGACCCGAACAACGCAGTATGTCTTCCGCGTAGCGCTAAGTCAATGAGAAGTATTCTCGCGCTAAAGGTTATTGAATAGCAATTATTTTACTCCATGATGGCAGGTACTGTACAGTATTCAAAATAAATAATGGCACACAAGAATATAGATAACTTTGAAGTGATTATTTTAGTGTTGCCTTATTGATAATTTATATTACAACTCTTTAGTCGGTCAACATGTATTTATGCCCCTTTTTATTTGGCAGGAAATATAAGACTCTACCATCTTCCACCAAAGCAACAACATTTGCAGCTTGTTCATGGCTTAACGGCAGTTTGCTCCAGAAAGCTGATTACGGTAATCACAGAAAGGTCCTACAAACACGTGAGATTGAAAAGGGAAGAATACAAAGTACAACAATAAGCGCTATAACACATTATTGGCTCACATCCAGTGATGTGTTTTCCAGGTTGCGCGGGAAATAACAATTGAGGCTAGTGCAATCAACAATCGACACTTCATTGTTTGCACGCAAAGCGACGCCTATAACATACCTCGTCTAAAAAATTAGGTTCAAGTGCTTCACATACACGATAATTACACATCATTTATTGTGTGTTGCGTTTTTCGTGCCGGTCAGTGTAGTTATTACGAATAGATCAAGCCTCCGTGGCTTAGGCGGCAGCACACCGGCCTCTCACGCTGGGTCCTTGGTTCAAATCCCGGTCACTCCATGAGAGATTTGTGCTGGACAAAGTGGACACAGACAGGGTTTTCTCCGGGTACTCCGGTTTTCCCTGTCACAAATTTCATTCCAGCAACATTCTCCACTGTCATTTCATTTCATCTCTCATTCATTTAATCATTGCCCCAGGGGTGTGCGACAGGCTTCGGCAGCCGGCACAGTTCATATCCTCGCCGCTAGATGGGGGCTTCATTCATTCCATTCCCTGATCCGGTCGGTCGACTGGAAGCAGGCTGTGGATTTTCATTTTCATTACGAATAGATAACAAACGGGCAGAGTAAAACAAAAATAATGGAATGCATTCGAAAGAGATCAGAAACCCCTATGGACGTCCAATTGACAGGTGAAAAGCTAAAAAAAGTAGGATACTTCTATTACTTAGGAAGCAAAATAACCAGTGGCGGATGAAGAAAAAATTACGAACCTTACAGTAGTCACATATGATGAGTAACACCTGACATGTTATCCCACTATGTGTCTGTCGGGAGCGCAAAACCCTTGTTAACAGTGAACTCTGTTGGTCATTGAAATAACTACTTGTAAAATTATGAAGATTTAATAAATCATAATTTTATCGTTTTCAGCAAATATGATATAACGAATATTTTCACACCAAAGAACGGCAACATGAAGATGATTTATTGTAGGAATATCTTTAATGGGGCCTCCAAACCTTTATGTAAACCATATGCGATATACATTCCACATATTCGACAGTACGTCGTGGTACCAATATCTGCCACTGCGCGCGCTCATTGTTTCCTCTTACACATTTCCGTCCCATTTCCAAAATCACTCCCACAAAAAATATCCAGCAACCGAGTGGAAGGATGTTACACATCAGAAAGGATATAAAAAGTAGGTTGGCTCAGGCAAGGAGAGCATTTAATCAGAAAAGGAATCTATTGATATTGAATATAGATTCAGGTTTAAGGAAGTAATTTTTGAAAGTCTTTTTCTCGAGCGTGGTGCTCAATGGAAGTGAAACTTGGGTTGTTGGCGCAGCAGAAAAGAGGAGAATATTGGCGTTACTGGAGAATGATGAAGAACAGATGGGTATATAGAGTAATAAATGAAGAAGTATTGAGACGACTGGGAGAGGAGAGATATTTCTGGCGACTGCTAACAAATGTACTAAGACACCCGGGGATAGCAGTTATGGATGGAAGGGTTCAGGACAGGAAATCTAGGGATAGGCCAAGGTTAGAATATATTAAACAGATTGTCTCGGATGTAGGGTTTGGTAGCTATATAGAGAAAACGATTAGCTCAGGACAGGAAGGCATGGGGAGTTGCATCAAACCTGTCAAACGAGTGAAGACTCAAACAACAACACATCAATAATCATAACGAAGTTACTGTTACAGTCATCTTGTTTTATTTGTGCTCCATTTAAACAGGATATTGGAATCCAATTTGTTCTCGGCTTTGTAATATCTGATGCAAGTTATTAGGCCTATATGTTAACATTCTTGAGTTATCTATTCTAAGTATTTAATAAAATTTGGTTGAAAAACAACTGCGCTAAGTGTTCCTGAATGATCGAATATTAGATTTTTTGAATGCTTTTTGTGACAATTTGTGTTAGATTTTATAACCCTTAGGGACAAAAAAAACTACCATGTCTATAAAATGACCCGTATTGACAAAGTTTGACAGCCAACGAAAATATACCTTCAGTCCATATTTTTTAAATTAATTATTAACCACTAATACCCTAATTTTTAAATAGGCCTAGCATTTTCCCAGCAACGAGAATATACAAAGTGATATTACCACGTTAAAAGCATATACACAATAAATTACACGTCCTTGTTACTTTCAAATGATAAATTAGCACAGTACATACAAATCGGTTCGACAACAATGGCATTCCTACATCGAGCTGCTTTCGGAGAAACATTTTTCATATTAATCAAAATTTTAACAGATCTGAAAGTATTATTTTTAAATAATTTAGACAGGAAACATTTTAGAAACATTATTGAGTCACACCTCTCTTATAAATTTAATTTTGAACTACAATATTTCTCTCGATAACACTTAGCAAATTCTTGTTTTATCTCTATCATATTATTTCACCAACCTGCTTGCCACGGTGGGTGAGTGGTTATGGTGGCGGACTACCAAACCCAAGCTTGCAAGTTTGTTCCTGGCCGTGGTAAGTGATTATTGAAAGGCGACAGAAATCACGGCATGCATGTCATAAGTTGTTGGCATGTTAAAGAACGCATTTGAATTCAGTAGGCCGTGTTCATAATGGCAAAATTAATCTCGGGATTTTCCGCCAACACAAAAGTTCCTTCTTTCTCTTCTAGAAAGCGCTATAGTGTCAAGGAGCTTAGATATCTAACCTACTTGACTTCCATAGTGTTCCAAGGAACGTCTAAATTCGACATGCAAGCTACCCTCTGGGTGCCAAACAACAAAGCTTGCACCCGGCACCCGAGACATTCTTCTTTCTTCTTGTTCCGTATAGGCCAACTACGGACCACGATATTCAACTATTTTGCTTGGAGTGGGTCTCGATGTTTGCCCAGTAGTCACGCATCCTCTGGCTGTGTTGTTCCTTTCTCTCCTTTGTCCAGATGGCACCTCTCTTCTTCCTTTTTTTTTCAAGAACCTCATTTGCTTTAATTTACTCTTTTCCAGCAGATCTTTGTGCTCTTCTGTCAGCCATGCTGACTTGGTCTTCCTTCTTTTACCAACTTACAACTACATAGCCTACTTCTTTCTATGTACAATAATTAATTGAACATCTGATAAAGGTCATAATGTGACCAAAGCCGGTACTTTAAAAAAAATAATAATAATAATATTATTGACTGAATGTATATTTTTGTTGTCTCAGATTTTCTAACCTCGATATATCATCCAGTTCAGAATAAATTGCTGTTTGCACGTTACAAGAATCTTAGCCATAGCGTTACCACAAAACAAGATAATATACACAATTCTCATGATCCACAAGTAGTTCCATGAAGAACTACAGCCTGTTTTCATATATCCTACTTATGTTAATTGCCACTAACAACATACACAATTTTAGTTTGATTGCTGTAATAGATTCGTATTTATTGAGAGCCATCTAGATATTTCAGATAGTCACCATGTTGGATTTTTATATAGCCTATGTAGGTCTTAGAGTTATCTACTATTACATGAAGATTATTTTGTAGTATTCAAACTTCAATTGTATGATTGAAACACAAGATATAAAAACAAGATTTTAAAATTTCACACAGCTGCCATCTTGTGGTTATGAAAACAATTGAAGTATATTAGATGCCAGTGGATTAAAATTTGTATAGTAAGCATTTACCGTGCCATATTTCACTTCGTTCAGATGGTTAAATCGTGAGAAAAGTTTCTTAAAATATTTCAACTTTGCTTGGCCGCCATGTTCGTTTGGTAGTTAACAGGTTTTTGAGAGTCTCATAAGTGAAATTCTATTTGTGCCCTTTATCACCGTATAAACTTCAGAGTGATATCAGTAATAGTTTCGGAGATATAGAATGCCGGTGAAATATTTCGCACAGCCGCCATGTTGGATTGGTGAGACGTAATAAAATTTGTAGGGCATGGCCGGGGTCGGCTGAATTAGTGCTAAGCATGGGTATTGTTATAACTCTTTGTCCTCTTCAAGGAGTATAATTGAATGTTGGTTGTAGTAGCTTGTTGAAATACAACGTGCTATAGGGATATTAAACATGAATATGAGGTGCCCTTTGCTAGTGCTACCTCTGTAAAAAAATTCATTCAATTCGGTTTCACCGTGTTTGAATTGATCTGGGGAATGGATTTGCACACATACATGGCCGCTATTTGCAAACTATTGGGCTGATGACCTTGTAGTCAGTCATAAGATGCTTTCCACAAAAAGGCATGTTGTTGCAAAATCCGGTAGAGATCAAATTATTAGGATGGTCGAAATTTGATTTAAGCTTTTAAAATTTGGGTGGCCGTCATTCCGTTTCCGTCAAGACGGCAGCGATATAAAACATGACACTGAGGTGCCTTTTGCTAGTGCTACCTCTGTACCAAATTTCGTTCAATTCGGTTTCACCGTGTTTGAATTGATAGGGGGAATCGATTTGCACACATACTTGGCCACCATCTGCAAACTATTGGGCTGATGATCTAGCAGTTTGGTCAGAATATGCTTCCCACATAAAGATTTGTTGTTGCAAAATTTGGTAGAGACTAGATTATTAGGTTGGTCGTAATTACATTTTAGCTTTTAACATTTGGGTGGCCGCGATTACGTTTCCATCAAGATGGCGGTGATATAAAACATGACACTGAGGTGGCCTTTTCTAGTGCTACCTCTGTACCAAATTTCGCTCCATTCGATTTCACCGTGTTCGAATTAATAGGGGGAATCGATTTTCACACAAAGATGGCCGCCATCCGCAAAATATTAGGCTAATGACCTATTAGTTTGGTGAAAGGATGCTCCCTCCATAATGGTATGTTGATGCAAAATTTGGTAGAGATCGGATGATTAGGTTAATCGTAATTTGATTTAAGCTTTGAATATTTGTGTGACCGCCATTACGTTTCCATCAAGATGGCGGCGATATAAAACATGACACTGAGGTGCCCTTTGCTTGTGCTACCTCTGTACCAAATTTCATTCCATTCGGTTTCACCGTGTTCGAATTAATAGGGGTAATCGATTTTGACACAAAGATGGCCGCCATCCGCAAACTATTAGGCTAATGACCTATTAGATTTGTCAAAGGATGCTCCCTCCATAAAGGTATGTTGTTGCAAAATTTGGTAGAGATCGGATGATTAGGTTAGTCGTAATTTGATTTAAGCTTTGAACATTTGTGTGGCCGCCATTACGTTTCCGTCAAGATGGCGGCGATATAAAACATGACACTGAGGTGTCCTTTGCTAGTGCTACCTTTGTACCAAATGTCGTTCAATTTGCGCTCACCGTGTTCGAATTGATAGGGGGGGACCGACATTCAGAGTACACACACTCACACACACACACACACACACAGACTCACACACATACACACACACAGACAGACACACTTTTTTTCGCCCTGTAGTGATCTCATAATTGCAAAAATCGAAAGTAGGCTAAAAATACACAGTATCCTTAACAGTGTGTATACCGAAATTTCTCGCAGGCCTAGAACGGACTGATATTGCTAGCTTCCACATGACAGCTACAACGCCTCGTGTAACACGCGATAAGTTGGGCTTTAATTTTTGCGACTACCAGAGATGAGCCATTATTTATTTCTAGTACTGTACATTGTCTCTTGTTGGGAATCTATGAAAGCAACCTGGAATCACCTTGGTTCCATTTGTCTTATGTCGGCAGTGTTTCTGATAAATGACTTTCTTCTACCAATCCAAATGAGTTATGTTTGATTCAATTCTGCAGTCAAGTATACGATTTAGCATGGTCATTGAAAATCACAATTAATCAAATACAGTAATAATTGAGTGCACTCATACTTAATATATTTTATTTATGCATGTCAAGCATTCCTTATTTATATTTACAGGTATGGAATGCCATACGATGTTCACCGTGGTAGGTGGGTTTTACGGACGGATGCTCCCTCTGACACCAACATTACAGGAAGAGATATTGTGAGATGAAATGATTAGAAAGGGATGAAACTGAACAAGGAGTTGGAAGGAGACGGTCGTTACCTATTAGAAGATACCATTTCATCATTAGCATGGAGTGGAAAGGGTGTTGCCATGCAGAATCAATTCAAGAACGGCAGACGTTGGAATTCGAACCCATTGCTCTACCGAGTTTTAAAGCTTTGATGCTATAATCAGTTTCTAACATTTACTCATCGCATCTATTGTAAATTAGCTTTACAGAATTGACTTATAACTTGAAATTTCTTAAAATATAACCCAAATATAGTCTACTTCGGTGAAATACGATTCCCGCTGTAATAGATATTTAATAAATAAATATATACATAAATAAAGAAATGAAAATCCACAGCCTGCTTCCAGTCTCCGACCGGGTCAGGAATGTAATGAATGAAGCGCCCATCTAGCGGCGAGGATATGGACTGTGCCTGCTGCCGAGGCCTGACGCACTCCTCTAGGGCGATGATTAAATGAATGACAGATGCAATGAAATGATAGCGGAGAGTGTTGCTGGAATGAAATTTTGACAGGGAAAACCGGAGTACCCGGAGAAAAACCTGTCTGCCTCCGTTTTGTCCAGCACAGATCTCACATGGTGTGACCGGGATTTGAACCATGGACCCAGCGGTGAGAAGCTGGCGTGCTGCCGCCTAAGCCACGGAGGCTTACATAAATAAACAAATATGCAAATAAATACATTATCATTATTATTATTATTATTATTATTTATTTATTCGGAAATTCCCCACGAGGAGAGCGTCACAACACAATTAATGTTCATGTTTTATTCTGACCACATGGTGAGATTCCTGAGAAGTATGGTCCAGAAAACGAGGAGAGATAAAGTGAGAAGTGAAGATATACGGAAAGAACAGGGAATACAGAAACTAAATTACAAACTGGAGAAAACAGATTGAGATGGTTTGGACATGTCAAACGGATGAATGAAGAAAGGCTACCAAGACGAGCACTGGAACGACGGATGACTGGGAATAGAGGACGAGGAAGACCAAGAATGCGTTGGATGGACTCGGTGAAGTATAGCATTAGAAAACGGAACCTGGATTGGAACACCGTGTCGGAAGAGGAATGGTGGAACGACAGAACAAAGTGGAGAGGAACCATTGTTGCCCCCACCCAGTGTCAGCCGGAAAAGGGGAAATGAAGATGATGATGATTCTGTCCTTTTCTTCTTTTTTCCCAAAATCCTCTCATATACACACTATGCTTCCTCTTTCTCTCCTCCGCCCACTTCTTTCCCGGTTATTATTATTATTATTGTTATTATTATATCACCAATGACCATCTCGTGGTGTAGCGACTAGCATTTGTAACTGAAGCTCGTGATGGAAAGGGGAAGGCCGAGACCTTAAGTTAGAAACCATCTCGGCATTTGCTAGTAATAGAAGAGAGAAGCCATGGATGATCCACTTGTAGGCTGGGTGAGACAGGACTCGAACCCACTTCTTCTCAGTTGTCCTCAATGGGCTAATTGCACCACGTTTCAGCCCTCATGCAGAAATGTGGAACTCTAACGTAGGCAACTTTGCTCTTGACCACCAATTTGATGTTGTTGTTGTTGTTGTTGTTAATTCATATTACGGGCTTGGTACACATTAGTCATCGGCCCTTTGTACATGGGTGCGTGATGAATTTGTCTTGTAACCTGTGCTTGTTGCTGCTGTTGCTGCATTTAGGGACTTGCACATCATGGTTGTCAGCATCTTGTACATCAGTGTGTGTGAAATAAATCTGACAACCTGTGTGATTATTTGTAATTGTGGATAGGATTTGCGTAGAACACGATCTTGGCCTTAAGTTGTCACCCAAGTGGCTTCGAAGGCGTAGTTGGTAGCATGATGAGCTTCCATGCCCAAGATCGCTGGTTCAAACCCAGCCGAAGTCGTCGGATTTTTTAAGAGCGTTAAAACATCCCTCAGTATGCCTTCCTTCTGAGGGAAAGTAAAGCCGGTAGTCCCCTGTTATATATTTATGGCATGAAAATGAACCCCCCACTAACTACACTTGTGGAAGCCAAAATTTGTAGGTTAGTTTGATAACGCTATATTGGTTCCTACCTTCGCCGCCAGGTGCTAACTGCAATGGCATTCAGTAGCCATGTCCGCAGCTAGGTGTCGTGGACGATAGCATTTAGTAGCAAAAGTAGGAACTACTTGAAAAAATTAATCGTCTGCACTCTGCAGTCCTTCTACCTGAATCACAGATAACACACACTCATACAGCCATCACAATTAACACCGGTTATCAGAAAAATTCTACACACACCCAAAGTACACGGGGCTACATCACCGCGGTGTCGTAGCCCCTATACTAAGGAACCAACCAACCAACAAAGTTGTCACCTATCCGAGCATTTACCTCGAGTAGAGTGGTTCCGCCCCTTAAAACAGCAATAACTAACAGAATTGCGAAACCATGGAAACATCTTCTATATCAGCTGAAGTGGAAATCGAACCCATCTCTCCTCAGTTTTGCCTGACGAGGCTAACTGTATCCATTTTCAACCCTCAAACAGACTTAAATGTCTTGTCAGAGTCAGGGATTGAAGCCAAGACCTTCTTTGGATCCGCAGACTCACTTCGTTCTCCGAGACTACAGAAGATGGTTTATTAGATTCTAGGATTGGGATAGAAGTCCCCAAGGCATCATCCTGGAGAGAGTGTGGAAAACACGCACTCAGGATGGTTGTTATCAACACTACGATTTGAAACCTTCACCTCCAAACTTCCTACTCTCCCTCGCAGTTGCGATGCGTAACGTAACGCGCAGTGTTGTTTGAGTCTTCAGTCGTATGACTGGTTTGATGCAGCAATCCATGTCTCCCTGTCCTGAGCTAATCCTTTCATCTGTACATAGCTACCACACCCTACATCTGAGGAAATCTGTTTAACATATTCTAACCTTGGTTTACCCCTACAGTTCTTTTCCTCCACCCTACCTTCCATAACTACAGTAAGCTTGCTATTCCAGAGTGTCTTAATATGTGTCCTACCAACCTATCTCTTCTCTTCATTTACAGTCGCCACAAACATCTCTCCTCTCCCACTCGTCTTAATGCCTCTTCATTTGTTACCCTACCTACCCATCTGATCTTCATCATTCTCCTGTAACATCTCATCTCAAATGCTTCAATTCTCCTCTTTTCTGCTGCACCAATAGTCCAAGTTTCACTTCCATGGAGCGCGACGCTCAAGACAAAGTTTAAATCTATATTCGATGTCAACAGATTCCTTTTCTGTAGAAATGGTTTCCTTGCCTCAGGCAACCTACTTTTTATATCCCCTTTGCTTCGTCCATCACTGGTTATTTTGCTTCCTAAGTAACCTAAGTCTCCTAATTCCTTTAGATTTTCACCTGCCAATTTGATGCCCGTAGAGATTTCAGATTTATATTCCTGATTTATTTCGGCTGCATTCCAATATATTTGTTTTACATTTAGGCCTATTGATTTTCATCATGAATTCTTACCTCAAGACAGAGTCCATACCATTCAAAAACTCATTCAACGCGCTACGTCACGGTTTTCAAATTAACTGATATGTATTGTGGACGGCAGCTACAACACCTGTTCAAGTACATTCTCACCTCCCATTCGTTTAAGGGTCTTGACCCACTGAGGAACCGTCCGTATCTTTTACCGCCCTACAGCACAAAGGACCACATAGCCAAGAATAGCTGTCATACTAAATAGCAGGGTTCGCTCTTTGAAAGGTAGGAAATTACATGGACAATTTACTTAGCTCTCATGTCAATCTGTAGCAGTTTAGAGATCGATCTAAATAGATAAGTGCAGTACGAGTTAACAGTGGCGGGCATGGTAATATTAGGCTTCCCTGTCTGATGTAGATCTTCCATTGTGCTGCAACATGTTATGTGTTTAACACGTCAAGTCATCTTAACAATTTCAACACATCATGTACTGGTAACTGTATTCAGTGGAGTCCAGATGTTTCTCATATGAATGATGAATTAGAGTGCATATTCAGTTCCTTAATACTGCACTGAATTCGCGAAAGAATTAACGGCCTCTTTGTACGATTCTCCAAAGCAGATGGTTAACTTAATATCCTGTTAAATCTGGACTTTGCCGTCAATCACTTCTAGAGAATCTGAGCACTTCTCTGGCTCATCTTGTTCACTCTCCGGTTTTCCATCTTCACTGAATGATTCGCTGTCCGATTAGGTTAGGACACGCCAACGCGAGCACTTAGCGCTTGCGCACCCCAGTGCCGCACCGACCGGCATCGGAGCTTTTCCCTTCTTTCCCCTCTTTTCTCCCCGTGTAGTGACGGTAGCACAATGGTGATTTGATTTAATTTTTTATGTTCGACCCTGGTAAACTGAAAACTGTATCATAATGATGGTCATTATAACACTATTTTTCATTATGAAACAGTTTCTCCCACCAATCACAGCTCAAGAAACAGTTGTTTGACCAATTAGATAAGGATACCTTCGCACATGCGCTCAAAATCCAACATGTCTATATAAATTAACGAAAGTGCACCGTCCATATGTTCGCGTAAATAAACAGGTGAATATGAGACAAGAAATAGCACTGTACCTTAATATACCCAAATCCAATTTCTACACAGCGCGTTGATTTCAAACGACTACGGTGACAGTTTTACTGAACACTGGTTCACGATCTGCACATATGGCATTGAAGCACACAGAGCGCATGCGTCGGTCGGCCAGAGATCTTGGAACACAGAGATATCCTACCTAGCGCACCATCCGATCGCAAAATTCTAGTGACTGAACAGATATTTATGAATATTTATGTTGAAACATATAATAAAGTTATAATTACCGTCGAACATAAACAGTCGTATGCAACTTGCCTATAATGGTAATTAAGACACTCGTATGGAAATTATAAAACTCGCTCACGCTCATGTCTTAATTATAGCCATTATAGGCTCGTTGCATAATGTACTAATAAAGGCGTCGAGGAACACGAATTCCCGAGCATTCATGCCCTTGCCCTGAAATTCGTTGCTATGTTCGGAACAACGTTCATTTATGAACAAATGTTTTCAATTGTGAATATTGACAAAACAAAAACAAGGTTAAGTTTGTCTGATGTTTCCTTGGAAGCTACGATTGTTCCAAATATTGGAAAATTGGTGGCTTCAAAGCGATGCCAAATATAAACAAAGAACGTTGAAAATTAGCGCAAAATCAGGAGCGCAATAAAACACAAAATTGGCACTACTAGTATTATTTGTTTTCATACCAGTACGCCGCCCGACGTGCGCTGATTTGCCTAGTCCCATTCGCCAAACAACATATAATAATGTTATTGGTTTTACGTCCCTTTTAACTACACTGGCTTTTAGAGACGCCGGGGTGCCGGAATTTTGCCCCGAAGGGGATCTTTAACGTGCCAGTAAATGTACTGACACGGCTCCCTCGCATTTGCGCACCCTCAAATGCCAGTTGACTGCGCCATGTTTCGAACCTGCAACCTTGGGCTCAGCAAGCGAGAACGTTACCCCTGAGCCACGCAGCCAGACGCCAAACAACAACAACAACAACAAGACTCTGGCCTCGCTAAGCGGTGCCACTCCTACAGCAGAGCACCAGTGATTTTGCCGCTACTGGCTGGTGCTCGCGAAGCACCTGAGTTGGGGTGGCCTGGATTAGGGGATATAGCCTAACCCTCTTCCCCCATTGGCTTGCATTTTGTAGGACCTAATTATGTTTATTATGGGCCTCCACAATTGTTAACCATTGCTTACATGTACTTGCTGACCTCAATTGGTCAACTCTTGTGCTCTCACGACCTATATGGTATTAGGATATCCGAGACAAGTTTCCGTTCATTTTTCCGTCTGGATTGTTTCTTTAATTTTGTAAACTAATACCCTAATTTTTGATGTGACTACGTCAAATAAATTGTTGAAATACAGCGACGTTCGTGAAAAAGTGTTACTGTGAAAGGTGATGATATCGTTTTATCTCTCTTCTGCTGCAGCTCTCTCTCTCTCTCTTCTGTTGCCGCGCTCGAGTGTCGCTTCTGTCGTTTTTGGATGTCACGGGTGAACCTCTGGATGGATTTTGATGCAGTTTTCACCATTCCGTAAAGGATATCTCAAGGAAGACTTCTGTAGAAAATAATTTATTTATGATCAAAGGAAGCCGAGCAGTAACGATTTTAGTGAAAATGTCGAAAGAAACAAATGGCGTCCGTGCGCTTTTTAAGCTTACGCTGGGCAAACCGTTAAAAATATCTGTATACGAGTGTAAGATTTGTTCAGCATGAAAATTTCTACAAAAAAGTCCGCGAGAGCATATCTCTATCTTCAGTACAACGCCTACTATAAGTGATTTTACGTTTTCATTTCTTTCAACAATCTCCCTTCAAATACTGAGGCGACAGTTTAGGAGCGAGTCTATCAGCCCAGTTACAACCTAGCTAGCGTGCGAACATATTAACCCAGATACATCCAGTAGCAAACTGTCGAGTCGTGTTGAGTTAATACTTCAGAGTAGAATGGTTGCGTTTGGAGTTTCCTTGGAAGAGCAACTCGGCTTTTATTCGTTTCGCCTGTGAACATTCCGTTCCGAAAAATACATAATTTAAAACAAGATGTTCAGTAAAGAACATATAGCCTACTTTCTCCTAAATGCATGGGTATTGTTATAACTCTTTGTCCTTTTCAAGGAGTATAATTGAATGTTGGTTGTAGTAGCTTGTTGAAATACAACGTGCTATAGGGATATTAAACATGAATATGAGGTGCACTTTGCTAGTGCTACCTCTGTAAAAAAATTCATTCAATTCGGTTTCACCGTGTTTGAATTGATCCGGGGAATGGATTTGCACACATACATGGCCGCTATTTGCAAACTATTGGGCTGATGACCTTGTAGTCAGTCATAAGATGCTTTCCACAAAAAGGCATGTTGTTGCAAAATCCGGTAGAGATCAAATTATTAGGATGGTCGAAATTTGACTTAAGCTTTTAACATTTGGGTGGCCGTCATTCCGTTTCCGTCAAGATGGCGGCGATATAAAACATGACACTGAGGTGCTTTTTGCTAGTGCTACCTCTGTACCAAATTTTGTTCAATTCGGTTTCACCGTGATTGAATTGATAGGGGGGATCGATTTGCACACATACTTGGCCTCCATCTGCAAACTATTGGGCTGATGATCTAGCAGTTTGGTCAGAATATGCTTCCCACATAAAGATTTGTTGCTGCAAAATTTGGTAGAGACTAGATTATTAGGTTGGTCGTAATTACATTTTAGCCTTTAACATTTGGGTGGCCGCGATTACGTTTCCGTCAAGATAGCGGTGATATAAAACATGACACTGAGGTGGCCTTTTCTAGTGCTACCTCTGTACCAAATTTCGTTCCATTCGGTTTCACCGTGTTCGAATTAATAGGGGGAATCGATTTTCACACAAAGATGGCCGCCATCCGCAAAATATTGGACTAATGACCTATTAGTTTGGTCAAAGGATGCTCCCTCCATAATGGTATGTTGATGCAAAATTTGGTAGAGATCGGATGATTAGGTTAATCGTAATTTGATTTAAGCTTTGAATATTTGTGTGGCCGCCATTACGTTTCCGTCAAGATGGCGGTGCTATAAAACATGACACTGGGGTGCCCTTTGCTATTGCTACCTCTGTACCAAATTTCATTCCATTCGGTTTCACCGTGTTCGAATTAATAGGGGTAATCGATTTTGACACAAAGATGGCCGCCATCCGCAAACTATTAGGCTAATGACCTATTAGATTTGTCAAAGGATGCTCCCTCTATAAAGGTATGTTGTTGCAAAATTTGGTAGAGATCGGATGATTAGGTTAGTCGTAATTTGATTTAAGCTTTGAACATTTGTGTGGCCGCCATTACGTTTCCGTCAAGATGGCGGCGATATAAAACATGACAATGGGGTGCCCTTTGCTAGTACTACCTCTGTACCAAATTTCGTTCCATTCGGTTTCACCAGGTTCTAATTAATAGGGGCAATCGATTTTCACACAAAGATGGCCGCCATACGCAAACTATTAGGCTGATGACCTATTAGTTTGGTCAAAGGATGCTGCTCCTATAAAGGTATGTTGTTGCAAAATTTGGTAGAGATCGGATGATTAGGTTAGTCGTAATTTGATTTAAGCTTTGAACATTTGTGTGGCCGCCATTACGTTTCCGTCAAGATGGCGGCGATATAGAACATGACACTGAAGTGTCCTTTGCTAGTGCTACCTTTGTACCAAATTTCGTTCAATTTGCGCTCACCGTGTGCGAATTGATAGGGGGGGACAGACATTCAGAGTACACACACTCACACACATACACACACACACACACACATACTCACACACAGACAGATACACTTTTTTTTCGCCCTGTAGTGATCTCATAGGTCTACTTTCATTTTTTGCAAAAATCGAAAGTAGGCTAAAAATATACGAAGCTGAATTTCACAAGAGCAACAGTTTAAACAAATCAGTCCTAGATTACGTTGTCACGCACAAATATCGTCACGCATCGTAGCTGCACACACCCAATAATTCTTCAAGGGATCAGTTTTATCAGTCCTTCCTTCCTTCCTCATTCCTTCCTGCTTCCTTCCTCTTTCATTCCTTCCTCATTCCTTCCTTCCTGCTTCCTCCCCTCCTTCCTCATTCCTTCCTTCCTGCTTCCTTCCTCCTTCTTTCCTTCCTTCCTTCCTGCTTCCTTCCTCCTTATTTCCTTCCTGCTTCCTTCCTTCCTCCTTCCTTCCTCATTCCATCCTTCCATCCTGCTTCCATCCCTCCTTCCTCATTCCTTCCTCCTTCTTTCCTTCCTTCCTGCTTCCTTCCCTCCTTCCTCATTCCTTCCTCCTTCTTTCCTTCCTTCCTGCTTCCTTCCTTCCTCATTCCATCCTTCCTTCCTTCCTGCTTCCTTTCCTCCTTCCTCATTCCTTCCTTCCTTTCTTCCTTCCTTCCTGCTTCATTCCCTCCTTCCTCATTCCGTCCTTCCTGCTTCCTTCCTCCTTTCCTTCCTGCTTCCTTCCTTTCTTCCTTCCTCCTTCCTTCCTCATTCAATCCTTCCTTCCTTCCTGCTTCCTTCCTTCCTTCCTCATTCCATCCTTCCATCCTGCTTCCTTCCCTCCTTCCTCATTCCTTCCTCCTTCTTTCCTTCCTTCGTGCTTCCTCCCTTCCTGCTTCCTTCCCTCCTTCCTCATTCTTTCCTTCCTTCCTTTCTTCCTTCCTGCTTCCTTCCCTCCTTCCTCATTCCTTCCTTCCTGCTTCCTTCCTTTCGTCCTTCCTTCCTCATTCAATCCTTCCTTCCTTCCTGCTTCCTTCCTTCCTTCCTCATTCCATCCTTCCATCCTGCTTCCTTCCCTCCTTCCTCATTCCTTCCTCCTTCTTTCCTTCCTTCCTGCATCCTTCCCTCCTTCCTCATTCCTTCCTCCTTCTTTCTTTCCTTCCTGCTTCCTTCCTTCCTTCCTGCTTCCTTCCCTCCTTCCTCATTCTTTCCTTCCTTCCTTTCTTCCTTCCTTCCTGCTTCCTTCCCTCCTTCCTCATTCCTTCCTTCCTGCTCCCTTCCTTCCTTCCTCCTCCTTTCCTTCCTTCCTTCCTGCTTCCTTCCCTCCTCCTTCCTTCCTTCCTTTCTTCCATCCTTCCTGCTTCCTTCCCTCTTTCCTCATTCCTTCCTTCCTGCTTCCTTCCTTGCTGCTTCCTTCCTCATTCATTCCTTCCTTCCTCATTCCTTCCTGCTTCCTCCCCTCCATCCTCATTCCTTCCTTCTTTCCTGCTTCCTTCCCTCCTTCCTTCCTCATTCCTTCCTTCCCCCCTTCTTTCCTGCTTCCTTCCCTTCTTCCTTCCTTCCCTCCTTCCTCATTCCTTCCTTCTTTCCTGCTTCCTTCCCTTCTTCCTTCCTTCCCTCCTTCCTCATTCCTTCCATCTTTCCTGCTTCCTTCCCTTCTTCCTTCCTTCCCTCCTTCCTTCTTTCCTGCTTCCTTCCCTTCTTCCTTCCTAATTCCTTCCTTCTTTCCTGCTTCCTTCCCTTCTTCCTTCCTTCCCTCCTTCCTCATTCCTTCCATCGTCCTCCTTTCCTTCCTTCCTTCCTGCTTCCTTCCCTCCTTCCTCATTCCTTCCTTCCTACTTCCTTCCTCCTTTCCTTCCTGCTTCCTTCCTTTCTTCCTTCCTCCGTCCTTCCTCATTCAATCCTTCCTTCTTTCCTGCTTCCTTCCCTCCTTCCTCATTCCTTCCTTCCTGCTTCCTTGACTCCGTCCTCATTCCTTCCTTCCCTCCTTCCTCATTCTTTCCTTCCTGCTTCCTTTCCTCCTCATTCTTTCCTTCCTTCCTTCCTTCCTTCCACCCATTATCTGTGGTTTCGTGTTTCATGTATTCATACGGAATTTTCCAACTGTCGTAAGAGACGTCTGAAATGGAAGGGCAAGTGGAGCCCTTGATTTCGTCACATATGGATAACATGAAGTGATATGTGTAATCTCTATGCGCTCTCCATTGGTTCATAGCTCACATCAATCGTCTTGAGCTCGGCACAGCTACGTGAGGGATGTCTCCTCCAGCACTCCAGCTCCCCACTATTCATACTGTACCTGACTCGGCGACGAAATTTAATTCTGGTCAGAGGGTTAGAACTGGTTTCAGTCGGCCTCGAGAGGTAACGATGAGAAAAGGTGGTTTTCCGTAGTTTCCCCACTTCTACTCCAGACGAATTCCGGGATGGTTCGTATCTTAAGGACACGGTTCAATCGCATTCCTGATCTCGAATACAAATACACAGATGTAACTCCGCCATAGCCGGTCCCAAGCCCGATTGACAAAGGAGGAGGGAGTCTGGTTACACCCTGTAGAAATCTAAATTGACAACAGAAGCACAGGGAGTAGCAACGAACAACAAATTGTGAAGTAACCAGAAGGTGGACACAGATGCTAAGGGGGCAGTTCCCCTCCCCCACTGTGCTTTGGAGACTGTCCCCGCATTTCCGAGAAAACATCATTATTGAAACTGCAACTGAGAAAATCCGGACGGATAAACAGAAAAACTGCATGAAACACGTTATGAAAATTGGATGTCGGAACATACGAACACTGCACTGGAAGACAAAAACAGGTCTGTGCAGAGATGTTAAGAAAATGCATAGACATTAACCATTATGAATATGGTGTTAAATATTATCCATGTTGACTGATATTAATCTCCAATTTTAAAATGCGCCTTGTCAAACACTAAGGAGTTTAGTAATTAAATTAAAACGTACATGTTTCGGTATAACAATGATACCTTCGTCAGTGTAGATTAAATAATACAAAGAAACTTAAAAACTATGTTAACAAATACAAAGAGAAAATGGATATCCATACAAAAGCGTTAGAATTTTAATAAACGAAATTTAAAAAAACGAATTTGAAAATACATGAAAAAAACAGATTAAAATAGTACATTATGCAACGAGCCTAACATGGCAATAATTAAGACACGAGTATGTTTATAAAACGAGAGTATGCGAGTTTTATAATTTCCACACGAGTGTCTTAATTACCATTATAGGCGAGTGGCATACGACTGTTTATGTTCGACGATAATTATTGTAACTATTTTATGTTCGAACATAAATATTCACAAATATCTGTCGAGATTACGCCAGTTTTATGTACTGAACAGAGCGCATGAGACGCAGAGAATGCCTTGTATTTGACCATGGCCTCCTCGATTACCCTACTATGACACTAGGCCAGGCAGTGAAATTTAAATTAGAAGGACGTGGAACTCAGTGCATCTAATTATCTAATTGGTCAAACAACTGTTTCTTGAGCTCTGATTGGCGGGAGAAACTGTTTCATTATGAACAAGAAGTTGCGTGAGGAACTAAAGAGCCTACTTTTCTTAAAATTTAAGATTCATGCCAATGATAAATCTATATGGATCTATCTAGAATAATGACGAAATTAAGTTGATAATATCGAAATTTCTAATTAGTTCGAAATACTGTATACCTGGCATAATGTAGCCTAATAGAGAACCACAGTTGGCAGCCCTGGTGACTGAATATATTCTTAGTTCCATCTCTTAAGGTACAGAATACAAAATTTGGTTGAAGTCCAATGGATAGCATTGACGTTACATGCAGTTAAACATTGGATCTAACAGCGCACGTAAAATCATGTTGGCAACAATAACATACATGTATTGGTCAGAAATAATCTGAAGTAATATGATCTATTGTTGTGTCAATTTTGAATCAAATCCATTAGTTAGTATAGAAGTTACAAGCATTTTAAAATGGGACCTATCAGCAGGCTTAGAATCATGTTGGCAGCACTGGCGTAGGCCTATATTAGTTACTCCAAATTAATATAGAATGCCAGGTACTATACGTGTGCAAAGTTAAGAGCTATTGGCTTGCATACTTTCTGATATGTTGATATTAGGGTAACAAAAATAGAGACTGTATTTATTAACAGTTGGCAGCCCTGGTCACTCTTAAGAAACGACATAGTCATATCTGTTATGGTTCACATAGCACACACGAAATTTGGTTGAAATCCAAATGATAGTATAGAAGTTACATGTATTTAAAGTTGGACCTCTCAGCAGGCTTAGAATCATGTTGGTAGCACTGACGTATATAAGTTACTCCAAATTAATATAGAATGTCAGGTACTATACGTGTGCATAGTTTAAAGCTGTCGGCTTGCATACTTTCTGATATATGGGTATTTGGATTTTAAAAAATTGAGAGCATTTATTAACAGTTGGCAGTCCTGGTGGCTCTTAAGAATACGCTCTGTTATATCTGTTTATGTACACATAACACATACGAAATTTGCTTGAAATCCAATTGATAGTGTAGAAGTTATATGCATTTAAAATTTGGACCTATCAGCAGGCTTATAATCATTTTGGCAACACTGCCATATATGGCCTCCTGGAAATTAAACTGCAATATTATTATCTATACGTGTGCCAATTTTGAGATAGCTCCTATTCATACCTTCCAAGATATCCAACATGGAGCTCAAATTTCAATTACGATTTTTCAGCAGTTGGTAGCACTGACATCATTTTCAAATATGGTCGTGAGATATTCAGGTATAAATCGTTACTCCTACCAAATTTTGTTTCGATTGCTGCAGCCGTTTAGGAGTAGATAGGTGGGGACACACACACAGCCAGACAGACAGACGGACAGACAGACAGACAGACACACATTTTCCCGGATCGATCACATAAGTCTACTTTTTCCTCATTTTTGCAAAATGTGAAAAGTAGGCTAAAAATAGTGTTGTAATGAGCCTCATTATAGTAGAGTTTTCTGACATATAATTGTCATGGTCGAACATAATAGTACATTATGCAACGAGCCTATAATGGCTATAATTAAGACACGAGTATTTTTATAAAACGAGCGTATGCGAGTTTTGTAATTTCCATACGAATGTCTTAATTACCATTATAGGCGAGTTGCATACGACTGTTTATGTTCGACGATAATTATAACTTTATTATATGTTTTAACATAAATATTCATAAATATCTGTTGAGAGTCAGCCACTTGAATTTTGTGATCGGAGAGCGAGCGCTGGGTTTGATATCTCTGTCTTTCAAGATCTCTGAACGACCGACGCATGCGCTCTGTGTGCTTGCAATGCCATATTATGCAGGCATATGTTTACATCTGCCGTCCCTCAGTAATATTGTCACCGAAGTCGTTTGAAGGCAATGCGCTGAGTAGAAATTAGCTTTGGTGATATTAAGGTACAGTGCCATTTCTTGTCTCATATTCGCCAATTTATTTACGCGTACATATGGACGGTGCGTATTCCATGTCGGTAATTTATTATAGTTTGATGTTGTGTTTATGTCCGACATGTTGGATTTTGAGCGCATGCGCGAAGGTATCGTTACCTAATTGGTCAATGAACGTGCTCTGATCGGCTGGAGAAACTGTATCGTAATGAAAAACAGTGTTATAATGACCATCATTATGATACAGTTTTCTGACACATAATAGTGAGGGTCGAACATAAAAGTATTAAAGCAACTCATTTAGACATTTGAGGCGAAAGTCGTTCCCCTTGGCTATGTATGTCAGGTGATATGCTTAAAATGGATGTTTTACAGCAAGAATTGCAACCCTTTTTATTTCGGAGTGTCAATTTTGTTTAATTACATAATGTTTTATGACATTAGCCTAAATCATCATCTTACATTTATCATGAAAAACAAGTAGTTCCGTGAAGAACTATACAGCCTATTTTCATATATCCTACTTATGTTAATTGTCACTATCAACATACAACATTTCAGTTTGATTGCTGTAATAGATTCGTAGATATTGAGAACCGACTTTTATTTCGGATGTTCGCCATGTTGGATTTTATATATGTAGGTCCTAAAGTTATGCACTGTTACATGAAGATTATTGTGTACGTGTAGCATTCAAACTTCAATCGCATGATTAAGACACAAGAAGTAAAAAAGAGATTTTAAAATTTCGTACAGCTGCCATCTGTGGTTATGGAAACAATTGAAATAAATCAGATGCCAGTGGATTATCATTCGTATAAGGATTTACTGTACCAAATTTCACTGCACTCGGATGGTTAAATTGCGAGAAACGTTCATGTGAATATTTATACTTCGTGTCGCCGCCATGTTGAATTTGTGATCACCAGGTTATTGAAAGTCCTATAGGTGAACTTATATTTATAGCCCATATGAACATTAAAAATTCAGATTGATTTCTATAATAGATTCGTAGATATTCAGAGCCGTCTAAATATTTCGGATGGTCGCCATGTTGGATTGTTAAATGTATAGGCCATAGAGTCATGTACCGTTAAAGGAAAATTATTGCGTAGGTTTATTATTCAAACTTTCACTTCGATCGCATGATTACGAAACAAGAAATAAAAATTTTATTTTCGAAATTCGACCGCCGCCATCTTGAGGTTACGTAAACAATTGAACTAAATTAGAAACCAGTGCATTACAATGTGTAGAAACATTTCCTGTACCAGATTTCATTGCGTTTGGAACATTAAATCGCGAGAAAGGTCTATTTAAAATTTTCAAATTCGCTTGGACGCCATATTCGTTTTGTAGTTAACCGGTTTTTGAAAGTCTTATAGATGAAATTCCAGTACTGCCCTTTATCTCCATACAAAATTTCAGGGTGATACCGCTAATAGTTTCAGGGATATAGAATGCCGGTGAAATATTTCGCACATCCGCCATCTTGTGGTTATGTAAACAATTGAACGAAGTTAGATGTCGGTGCATTACAATGTGTATAAACATATACTGTACCAAGTTTTATTGCGTTTGGTTTGTTAAGTCGCGAGAAACGTCTATTATAAAGTCGCAAATTCACGTGGCCGCCATGTTGGTTTTGTAGTTACAAGTTTTTCAGAAGTTTCATAGGTGGCCTCCTAGTAGTTCCCTTTATCACCGTAATAAATTCCAGGGTGATATCGGGAATAGTTTCGGAGATATTGAATGGTGGTGAAATATTTCGCACAGCCGCCATGTTTGATTGGTGAGTAGTAACAAAATTGGAAGGGCACAGTCTGGGTCGCCCGGAATAGTGCCATGAACTTACCGATTTTTCATTGAAATCACTCCAGCCGTTTAGATTTTATTAGGAGACACACACACACACCTCTCTCACACACACACACGCGCGCACACACTCACAGACAAAAGGTGATCTCATAAACCTATTTTTTCAAAATTGAAAATAGGCTAAAAATCGGAGTAATATATTGTCATAAATATCCGGGTCCTGGACGTAATATTCAACAAGTTCAGATTGAATTCTGAAAACTAACCGCAAATTTACTCCAAGCATTATCCCCAGCTTATCTGCTTGCCGCACAGCAATGCAAAGTATATCCGCATGGTGAACAAGAAGTTCCGTGAAGAACTATACAGCCTACTTTTCATGCCAATGATTATTCTACAGTATATGAACCTATCTAGAATAATGACTAAATTAAGTTGGTAATATCGAAATATCTAGTTAGTTCAAAATATACATGGTAAAATGTAGCCTAATAGTGCACTACAGTTGGCAGCCCTGGTGACCGAATATATTCTTAGTTCCATCTCTTAAGGAACAGAATACGAAATTTGGTTGAAGTCCAATGGACGTTACATGCAGTTAGACACTGGATCTATCAGCACGCGTAAAAGCATGTTGCCAACAATACCATGCGTGTGCTGGTCAGAAATAATATGAAATATTATGATATCTGTTGTGCCAAATTTGGATGAAATCCATTTGTTAGTAAAGAAGTTACATGTATTTTAAAATTGGACATATCAGCAGGCATAGAATCATGTTGGCAGCACTGCCTTTTATTAATTACTCCAAATTAATCTAGAATGTCAGGTGCTATACTTGTCCAAAGTATAGAGCTGTTGGCTTGCATACTTTCTGATATATTGATATTAGGGTAAAAAAATATAGACAGCATTTATTAAGAGTTGGCATTCCTGATTGCTCTTAACAATACTTATAGTCATATCTGTTATGGTACACATAGCACATACGAAATTTGGTTGAACTCCAACTGATAGTATAGAAGTTACATGTATTTAAATATTGGTACTATCAGCAGGCTTATAATCATGTTGGTAGAACTGACGTATATAAGTTACTCCAAATTAATCTAAAATGTCAGAATATACGTATGCATAGTTTAAAGCTGTTGGCTTGCATACTTTCTGATATATTGGTATTTGGATAAAAAAGAGAGAAATTATTAACAGTTGGCAGCCCTGGTGGCTCTTAAGAATACGCTCAGTCATATCTGTTTATGTACAGATATTACATACAAAATTTGGTTGAAATCCAATTGATAGTGTAGAAGTTATATGCATTTAAACATTGGACTTATCAGAAGGCTTACAATTATTTTGGCAACACTGTCATGGTTGGCCTCCTGGAAATTAAACTGAAATATTATTATCTACATGTGTGCCAATTTTGGAACAGCTCCCATGCATACCTTGCAAGATATCCAACATTGAGCTCAAATTTCTAGTGCGTGATTTCAGCAGTTGGTAGCACTGACATCATTTTCAAATATGGACGTGAGATATTCCGGTGCACATCTTTACTCATACTAAATTTGGTTTTGATTGCTGCAGCCGTTTAGGAGACAGACAGACAGACACACATTTTCCCGGATCGATCTCATAAGTCTACTTTTTCCTCATTTTTGCAAAATGTGAAAAGTAGGCTAAAAATCTTGCGGATAACCGCGGGTTTATCCGCATCCGTCGCCACTGAAAGATATGGGATGTTGCTTCCAGCCAGGTATAATGATATGGAACAGCGCATGAAATTTTAAGAAGATGAAGTTATCTAACCTCTGAGAGAATCCTGTTGAATCCTATTCATAATGTTGAATTTTGGGCTTATGCCGTGTTTTATTATATTGCAATTCGACGCGTTTCGAAAGAAACCATGTCTTTCATCGTCAGGAATAATCTGGAATACGACAATGTTGCTAAGAGAAAGCAACGAAGAACATATAGAAGGTGCCCAAAGATGGACGCCATTATAGCCCCATGTTAGGGACAACGGAAAGCAGCAGTGAATTACTTTCTCAGGGTTCTGATAATAGGTAGCCAGGATTCACTGAGATTGTAGCCGGTGTCGCGGTTGAAATTATCTGGGTGTTTATGTATTTCAACCGCCTCCCTGATGATTCTGGGACGATATTGCTTTATACGGGCAAGAACATCCACCCCTCGGAACATGACACCATGGCCAGGTGTTAAAGCATGATCGGCAACAGCTGATTTATCAGGTTGAATGAGCCTGATACATCTATTATGTTCCTTAATGCGAGTGCATATTGTTCTCGAAGTCTGCCCGATGTAAACCTTGCCACAAGTACAGGGAACTCTGTAGATACCCGGTTGTTGCAATTTAGGCAAACTGTCCTTAGTTGGTCGCAGGAGTTGCCTAATCTTAACAGAAGTTCCAAATACAGTCCGTATGTTGTATCGACGTAGGATTTTAGCAATACGATCCGTTGTGTTATGTATGTACGGAAGGTAAGCAGTTCCTCTTACATCTCTTTTCTCAACTGACGTCCTATTATTATTTGTCGGTTTCAGAACCGTAGAAATCAAAGCCTTGCTATAACCGTTGCTCTCAAAGGTGGTTCGCAGGGTGTTAATTTCTTCTTGTAAAGAAGACACTTCACAAATCCCCCTAGCCCTGGTAGTTAGAGTTGTAAGGATACCATGTTTCTGGGCAGGGTGATGGTGAGAACTTGCGTGGAGATATCTATTGGTGTGTGTTGGCTTACGAAAAACGCAGTGTCCTAAAGATCCATCCTCTTTCTTGGTGACGAGAACATCTAAAAAAGGTATTTTGCCGTCAGATTCCTTTTCCATGGTGAAACAAATAGAAGGGTGCTGGAGATTAAGGTGATCCAGGAAATGGCTAAGATTTTCCTCACCTTCCGTCCAAACAACGAACGTGTATTGTATCTGTTATGTTAAGGGTGTTGTTGGTTTGACTAACCCGCGCCTCCCACCATTTGTATTGTATCTGAGAGGGATGCCAATACAAATACTAAATCTAGGGGATGAAATTAATCTAAATTGGGGTTGTAGCTTGGCGAATTTGTAAGAGGTTGGGATTGTTTTAGGAAGAACTGCGGACACGTTTAGAGAGCAATTTACATACAGGGGAATTGGCGGGAGGAATGAATACTCACCTAGCTCACCTCTAGGCCGCACGCTGGCGGTGCAGTGCCTCCTGCATGTCAGCGTTCAATGTAGATCTTAAAACTAGGTACTAATCTAAAGGGAAGGGCTTCTTAACCTAAACGAAATAAAAAGGTAGTCAATAGACTGTTCAGAAAGGGGGTTTATTAAGAAATAGTGGCAATTGCAATAGGGGAGGATGGAAATAATAATCTAGGGGGAAAAAGGAATTATGCAGGCACGATGTCACTCACCCCACCGTTAATACCGGTCTTCCATGATGATGGTGGCGTTGGGACTCGATATGGGGCCATCCCCCCATATCGGTCCGACGTAGCACAACTCCGATAGAGTGTAGGACTGTAACTCCGTCCCAGTTCAGAAGAGTCCACGTTCCTAAGAGCTTAGAGCGTCAAAAGCTTAGAGATCGCGGCGCGTGTTCGTACCTCTATTTATAAGTAAAAGGTGCGATGTCAGTCCAGTCAGCGGTATGTTGGGAGTGTAATGTCCTCTGTGTCCTGTCCAAGTGCTTGCTATTGGAGCTAGGTCTATGACCTACGGTCTACTCCGTAGTCGCGTTGCCATGTCGCCTTTTACGTAGTTATCTCTTATTATATTTTATGTATTTATAGGCACAGTCCTTTCCTAAAGGGCTGGGGCCAGGACAAACGTGTCATCCACATAACGCCACCAGATCTTCGGTTTGAAAGGAGCCGACGACAAAGCTTTCTCTTCAAAGTTCTCCATGAAGAAATTAGCCACAACAGGAGAGAGAGGACTACCCATGGCCACACCATCAGTCTGCTCATAAAAATTCCCATTCCATAGAAAGTAGGAGGAGGTCATGCAGTGATAAAAAAGTCTTGTGATGTCTTCAGGAAAAAAGCCATTAATGAGAGACATAACACCATCAATAGGTACTCTCGTAAACAGAGACACCACGTCGAGACTCACTAGAATATCACCCGGCTGAAGTGTTATAGCTTTTAACTTTTCCACGAAGTGTGTGGAATCCTTAATGTACGAAGGCGTGTTACCCAGAAGCGGCTGAAGTAGTCTACCTACGTATTTGGAAAGGGCATATGTGGGAGAACCAATCGTACTAACAATAGGTCTAAGAGGAACATCTTCCTTATGTATTTAGGAAGACCATAGAGTCTCGGAGGAATAGCATCCCCTGGAAGGAGAGTCTTCGCTGCAGAGATGTTCCTCTAACTACCAGGGCTAGGAGGATTTGTGAAGTGTCTTCTTTACAAGAAGAAATTAACACCCTGCGAACCACCTTTGAGAGCAACGGTTATAGCAAGGCTTTGATTTCTACGGTTCTGAAACCGACAAATAATAATAGGACGTCAGTTGAGAAAAGAGATGTAAGAGGAACTGCTTACCTTCCGTAAATACATAACACAAGGGATCGTATTGCTAAAATCCTACGTCGATACAACATACGGACTGTATTTGGAACTTCTGTTAAGATTAGGCAACTCCTGCGACCAACTAAGGACAGTTTGCCTAAATTGCAACAACCGGGTATCTACAGAGTTCCCTGTACTTGTGGCAAGGTTTACATCGGGCAGACTTCGAGAACAATATGCACTCGCATTAAGGAACATAATAGATGTATCAGGCTCATTCAACCTGATAAATCAGCTGTTGCCGATCATGCTTTAACACCTGGCCATGATGTCATGTTCCAAGGGGTGGATGTTCTTGCCCGCATAAAGCAATATCGTCCCAGAATCATCAGGGAGGCGGTTGAAATACATAAACACCCAGATAATTTCAACCGCGACACCGGCTACAATCTCAGTGAATCCTGGCTACCTATTATCAGAACCCTGAGAAAGTAATTCACTGCTGCTTTCCGTTGTCCCTAACATGGGGCTATAATGGCGTCCATCTTTGGGCACCTTCTATATGTTCTTCGTTGCTTTCTCTTAGCAACATTGTCGTATTCCAGATTATTCCTGACGATGAAAGACATGGTTTCTTTCGAAACGCGTCGAATTGCAATATAATAAAACACGGCATAAGCCCAAAATTCAACATTATGAATAATAACACGGGCCGTGAAAGTATAAATGACTGTTGAATCCTATTTGTCGTTTTATCATTTCAAATGATCTTGTCGACTTCATCGTTATGCTTGAGTCAAAAGTTATGCGTTACGGAGACGGTGACGTCATGCAGCCACGCGGGAAGCCTAAGTTAATGGGTAATAGACGGCGAGTGCGTGACGTCATGCAGCCACGCGGGAAACCTAAGTTAATGGTTAATGGAGTCTGTTGAAAGCGTCCTGGGGCGTCGAGCGAAGCAAAGAGAATACAGGGTGACTCCTAAAGAGGTGTACAAGATGCCAGATAAGAATACAGGGTGACTCCTAAAGAGATATAGAAGATGCCAGATAAGAATACAAGGTGACTCTTAAAGAGGTGTACGAGATGGCAGAGAATAATACAGGGTGACTCCTAAAGAGGTGCAAAATTCAGGGTGACACTTAACGAGGTATACAGTATGTTAGATTCAATTCAAATACAGGGTGACCCTTAAAGAGGTATGCAAGATATCAGATTCAAATAATGGGTGACCCTTAGAGCGGTGCCCGCGCGGGAAGCCTAAGTTATTGGGTAATGGAGTCTGTTCGCTAGAAGCCCTCCTGTGCCTTTCTAACATGTGTAGCATTTGTAGCATGCGTCATTTGAAATGATATAACGTCTATTCTTTCAGACTGACTGTAATTTTTTTAATTATAGGCTATTGTTTACACATGGTCGAACACTGTGCAAATTCTCTATAAATTATCTATAAATCAACTAGCTTTGAATAAGACAGAGGATTCCTATTTAGATTTAGGGGCTTTGCGATATCGTGGTCATATAGTCCTGTAGACGTGGGTGCGTGTGCGGAAGTTGTCTTATATCCTGCATTATCAAACATCAGGGGTTACAACTAAGAATGCTAGCCACTGAACCATAACACATTCCTACAGACACTTTAATAACACTGGTTATTAGCTTTTTTTATTTATCCAAATACACAGAGCTGAAATGACCATGTTATCCAAGCTCTATTTATTGAAAAACCAGCCTCGTGAGGCAGAGCTGAGAAAAGGAGCTTTCGATTCTCACCTCAGCTATCCTGGAAGAGTTTTATCGTGGTTTCTCATTTCTACTCCAGGCAAATGCCGAATTAGTTCCTCATTCTCAATCATCACCTGCATTAAAAATACACACGCTAATACAGTAATCACAATAAAAGAGACAAAACTACACACATACCCAAGTGAGGGGGCGTGGTGGCTCAGCAGTCTAGCTGTATGCCTCTCACCAAGGCGGTCCGGGTTCGATTCCCGGTCAATGCATGTGAGATTTTCGAAGTGAAATGCCATGTCCTGTGGTTCGGATTCCACGTAAAAAGGAGGTCCCGTGGCTCATAATCACAAAATTCACGGTCACGTAAAACTACAATCTTCCTTCCTTCCTTACATACCCAAGTGACTTACAAGGGACTAATTGACCCTTAAATGAAATAACAATGACAGCATTTACGATTTATCAACTATTAATTTTTCTTCTTCAACACTGGGACTATATAGATGATAACAAAACCTGTGCAACATGATTACGACTGTGTGGTTCGAACCTGTATACACTGAGTACAAAGGCCCTTTTCCAATTAGTGGCTGGCACCAGGAGAGGCAATCATTCAACTGACTAACCAAAGCACGTTCGTCAGTTCGAAGATCTCTTTCAAGAGAAGCACTTAAATTCCATACGTCACAAAAAAAGGGTCGATGGATCTATTAATCAGAAGTCCAGCTTTATTGGCTTTCACCGTTGTACTTTGGTACCGGTTAATTTAACATGTTGTTATGAGGTGGGAAGAGTATCATTGAAAAGAAAACCGCATAGGTTGAAGAGTGTCATGTTTTAAGTGATTGCACACTCCTATCCCCAAGGATTGTTAGTAAGAACAAATAACAGTGAGGAGGATACGAACCAACCGCATTCCCATAAATGTCACGTTGCTACAGAAATAGTTAAGTAGTGGCATAAAGAACGACTTTCTTGCGGTCTCTGTATGACAGCAAGTTCGTAGTTTCTCACTCAGTACATCGCAACCACTCAACCACTATCCCAGGTGAGTCAGATGCCCCTAATACAGTAATAGTATTTAATACTAATATTACCGGGTGAGTTAGCCGCGGTCGTTACGGCATGACTGTTGGCAGTCGCTCACATCCGGGAGGCGAGGAGGTTCGAATCCCCCCGCCGGCAACCTTGAAGATGGTCTTCTGTGGTTTCCCATCTACCTTCCAGGCAAATGCCGGGGTTGGTCCCTAACTATAGGCCACAGCCGCTACCTTCCAACTCCTCGACCTTCCCTTCCAACTTTCCTCCCCCACGGTACTTGTAGCTCACCCATTGGGTGCCCGTCTCGACGCAGCTACAAAACTGGCGAGCCGAACATGTCCTCGGACACTCCCGGCACTAAAAGCCATACGAAAAAAAAACAAAAAAAAAACAACTAATATTTATGTTCGACGATGTCGAAATGTAAATTCATGTATTACATGTCAGAAAACTGTATCATAATGAGGGTTATTATAACACTATTTTTCATTATGAAACAGTTTATCCCAACAATCAGAACTCAAGAAACAGTTGTAAAAAAAGGAAGCTTGTAGTTGAACGCGAACGTTAATCTTGAGATCATGAGCCACGGGACCTCCTTTTAACGTGGAATCCGAACCACAGGATATGGCATTTCACATCGAAAATCTCACATGCATTGACCGGGAATCGAACCCGGTCCACCTTGGTGAGAGGCCAACAGCTTGTCCGCTGCGCCACCACGCCCCTAAGAACCAGTTGTGTGACCAATTAGGTAAGGATAGCATCGCACCTGCGCTGAGTTCTACGGCCTCCTAATTGACTAGTGTCATAGTAGAGTAATCGAGGAGGCCATGGTCAAATACAAGGAATTCTCTGCGTCCAATGCGCTCTGTTCAGTACCATTCATAAAACTGGCGAAATCTCGACAGATATTTATCAATATTTATGTTCGAAAATAAAATAATTATAATTATCGTCGAACATAAACAGTCGTATGCAACTCGCCTATAATGGCAATAATTAAGATACGAGTATATTTATAAAACGAGCGAAGCAAGTTTTATAATTTCCATTGCTTATGTGCTGTATTGTACCCAAATAGCTATCGAAAATTGAGAATTAACATGTACACTAGACTTTGGTGTTTGGTAGAGGTAAATAGTTTCTAAGGTCTTCAATAAGAAATTGTACCAGGAGGTAGATGAATCGTGACCTGGTAGTTTTTGACACTCCGATTGCTTTTCTCAATCCGCATTCTTCGAGGGTTGAGGGTATTTCTTTTCCTCCTGTCCTTTATTTGCCTTATTCTCCTTTAGTTTTCCATTTCTTCTTCTAGACTGTTGGTTAGTAGTTAGTTTTATGTTTGCATTTCATTTTCATCTTCACGATCACCCAAACCATCAGGGGCCGATAACCTAGATGTTAGGCCCCTTAAAACAAAAATTATCATCATCATCATCATCTTTCTGAATAATGCCTTCACACTATCTAGTGAAACATATCATGCAAACGATACTGAATACTATTATTTTCCCCCCGATGTGACTACAGACTAATACGAGGTAAAGCTATTAGTGTTCAGTATCGTTTGCAGAATATGCTTGCAGTGCATTAGTATCAAACGGAATGCAAGCAGAGAAATATCGACCTTCTTGATAACACGCGTTAGTTGGGCTGCATAAAGGAATATTATTAGGGGCAGCTGATTCACCTGGTATATGAAGCAAAAACATTAACCATAATGGATAATGTGTTTAATATACGTATTAACGTCATGTTATTTAGAGGCTGATGACATCGTAGTTCGGCGTACACTTCCTAACAGGTTAAAGGAACATTCACCACCACCATCAACTCTAGCTCGAAATTAGTATGTTAAAAAAGTAACTTTATGTTCGACGATGTCGATATGTAAATATCACATGTCAGAAAACTGTATCATAATGGGGGTCATTAAAGTTTTTCCAACCAATCAGAGCACAATATTTTGATTCATTGACCAATTAAATAAGGATAGCTTCTGACATGCACTCAAAATCCAACATGTCGGATATAAATTACATGATTTGAAAGTTGACAATGTAGTCTATATTGGATCAACCATTGTAGTTACAGTGCATAAACGAAATGGGGAATATTGCAAAAGAAATAGCACTGTACCTTAATATCCGCAACTCCAATTTCTACACATTTATAAGATTTCGCCGACAATTCTAGTATAATGCTGTTGTTGACATAAACACACCAGAACGTCATGTAGGAAGCAGGCATATTACATTAGTTCCACGGAAATTACAATCCAGCTCTCAGTCCAGTAAATGGATTTCTTATGTGAAACTTTTCCGCCGGATATCATAACTGCTCTATTTGGTACTCAATTGATTTGCCTTCCGTTGACATTCTATACGCATCGAATTTGAAGGATAAATAGTTAATAATACGATATATTTTAATTTTAAAGCGTTTGTAACAGCCTATTTTGTGTTATTTGACCGAAATAACAAAATGATCATACAAAGTACCTGTGCGCTATCTGTTGGTGCTACTTCAGGTTAAACAATGTTTCAAAGCTTTGGGATTCGTTATTGAGTAGAGATCAAATGATGAGTCCACATAATACCCAAGAAGATGAATTCAACCGACAGAATCCCGACAGATATTATGAATATTTATGTTGGAACATATATAGAATAAAGTTATAATTATCGTCACACATCAACAGTCGTATGCAACTCGCCTATAATTGTAATTAAGACACACGTATGAAAATTGTAAATCTTGCCTCGCTCGTTTTATAAACATACTCGTGTCTTAAGTATTGCCATTATAGGCTTGTTGCATAATGTACTATTCTAATACTAGAATAATATTATATTATCGATGTAGCTGTGTGAATGATCTGTACTAACTTGAGTTAATACCTAGTGTATGGCTGAATGAAACTTAATTCCTTGTGCACGTGCATTGTGAGGCTAATGACCTTTCTTTCCCTCACATTGGTACGTGCACTTGGAGTGTTTACAGTGTTACCAATGGGAACAATAGAGCCGCTGAATACTGTAATCAGATGTGCGCTGTAATAAAGCCAAGTATGGGACACAGGTCGCAATTAGTGATAGTCTGTCACGAGTACCGCTCCATTCATAAAGAGCCCGGCATGGAGAGGCTACACATACAGTCCTGGGAGAAAAGATGCGATAGTGCACAGCATTCTACAAAGAAATGGTGATCTGATGACATGTCATCTTTTAAATTGTTCACCACAGACATTGCTAACTTATATACAAATCCTATTCATGGTCCCCACATTACAGAAATGCATATTTATAAGGTGCGTTCAAAAAAGTAACGAGCCGGAGGCATAATTACAGAAACCAGTACCTGTATGTTAGAAGTATTGGCCCTGGCTGTTGAGGCACTTGTCCCACTGTGACACGAGGCGGTGAATGGCTGTCTCATAAAATTCCCTGGGCGGCGATGTGAACCATTTCCGCACGTACAGCTGGACGTCGGCGTCTGAAGGAAATCATTGGCCCACAGAGCCCTTTACAGGGGACCAAACATGGCGTAATCACAGGGAGAGAGGTCTGGACTGTATGGAGGGTGGCCGAGAACCTCCCATTTGAATTTCTGCAGGAGTGCCGCGACTGTGTTGGCCGTATGAAGTCGTGCATTGTCGTGGAAGGACCGCGGTGGCTATGGCGTTCACTGTCACTCGGCGGTCCTGGGTAATGAGTGCATCAACCAGCTGGACGTTGTCATCGGTAATGCAGGGGCGTGCCCCAGACCGGACATCATCGGCTAACGACACCCGTCCTTCCCTGAAGCGCTTGTGCCACGCCTTGACCCTTGCAAGGGATATGCAGTTTTCACCGTACACTTGTGACATTCGGCGGTGAATGTCCGGTCCCCCTAACAGAAACCGAACAACACCTCTTTGCTCTTCGGTTGACGTCTCCATGTCACTGTTTGCAATACGACTGGAAGCGTTGGACGATTGATGCATGCTGCTGCTCGCTTTGTATCGTCACGTGACGTGCACGCGTGCCCTCTAGCGACGGGCTGTGACCTTCCACGCTCTAGTCGGAACCACACCTCGATACACACACCACGATTAGCCCGTGTCCTCCCATGAGTTCCGATTCGCACGAGTTCCAAATTCTATAGCGGATTAGCTATCTGCCAATTACACTGCCTGAGCGAGTTCCAGCTTAGTTTTCTACAGCAAAATTGTATTAATTTGTTTATTACTGAAACAAATAAGGTCCATTGTTAGCGCCAACCGGGAGTACGTGCCCTCTTTAATGAATTGGCTCCTCTAAGAGGGGGGGGGGGGGCGGACGCCATGGACCGGTAGCTCCCATAAGCGGCTTTCGCCTTGTCAGTATCTGTATCAGCATGTGCCTTCGTCAAAATAATCAGTTTTGAGTTATATTTACAAAGTTCTTAAAATAGTATCAGCATGTCGCTTCGTCTTTGAATTGGTTTTTTTAATCGTATTTACAAGTCACTTAGTAATCACCACGTAGCTTCGTCAAATTGATCTATTAACTGAATTATTCTTCTCTTTGTACTCTAACTTGCAGAAGTACCCATTCTTCGAACGGTCTGGGGTATTAATAACCAGACGTTATCAATTGAGCTACTGTTGCAATGGTTAGGGGCTTTGAACCTGTTTGTAGACAAAGATTAGTTAAAATGCTCTCTCAAACTAAATTTACCTAACGTGTTCTTCCTGACGTGAAAATAAAATTGAAAACCTCGTAGACGAATCGCAATACACGTCACATACAAACTGACCCTCACCGTTGTGTCAAGTCCTCAACCACAGGAAGACCCCTTTTATAAATTATAAAGGTGCATGAAAATTCATGTTCTTTAGCCTCCAATGACCCAAATTCCTAAAAGCATCAAAAAATACTATTTCAAATCAGGATTTTTTGAAAATAATGTTGCTGTTTGGAGATATAATAGACCTTCTGTATGACATATCGCACGTGTCTGTCTGTTAGGTAGTCAGCCCGAAGGCTGGTTGGGTCCTCAAAAGGCACCGCCCTTAAGTTATGCGGGTAGATATCCACAAAATCCCAAGGTAGCGCTATATTGAGGCGTACTAGGCAAAAAGAGGAGTGAGGTAGTTTGCCATTGCTTTCCTCACCGAGTCCGTACAGCAGTACTAACCCTATGAGTAGAACTATTCACAGCATCCACAGGCACTGACTGTGCCCTGAATGTCATTACTAAGCACCACCCATACCTCAGTAGCTTCCATATAATCAGGTAATCACGGCCATGAGTGAGACTGAGACATCGGTCAAAAGCCACATTTTACTCTAGCCTGTGCCAACAGACAAATGCAAATGTACTGCATTCATCAAGAGATGGCAAACGGGCCCATCGCACGTGTAAGTCGTGTGTGTAAGTCGTGTAAAAAAAACTCCGGTACTCCTTTAACCCCTTAAGCATATTGATGAATTTTACAGTTTTAGTTGGATCCATGATAACCGTCTAGCCATTTGCAAACTTTCACAGAAATGTAATAAATGGAGTGGCATTACTTCTTGCAGAAATAGATGGAAAGTTGGATGTCACCTATTGAGATACTGTTGTCATGGTTACTGGCTTGCATTCCTTCATTAGTTTATGATATGAAATTAGTTTTCTGTGAATATCTAAGAAACTGTTGGTTTTAGAGCCTTAAAATGTCGTTATCGGGGACCCTTTACGGCTCTTTAGGGGCCCCGAGGTTTGTTTCTGGCACCAAGGGGTTGAAAAAGAACGTTGTCTCGTCGTTGTACGCCATAATATAATAATAATAATAATAATAATAATAATAATAATAATAATAATAACAATAATAAGATAATAATATAACAAGATGTTCAGTAAAGAACATATAGCCTACTTTCTCCTAAATGCATGGGTATTGTTATAACTCTTTGTCCTTTTCAAGGAGTATGATTGAATGTTGGTTGTAGTAGCTTGTTGAAATACAACGTGCTATAGGGATATTAAACATGAATATGAGGTGCCTTTTGCTAGTGCTACCTCTGTACCAAATTTCGTTCAATTCGGTTTCACCGTGTTTGAATTGATAGGGAGAATCGATTTGCACACATACTTGGCCACCATCTGCAAACTATTGGGCTGATGTTCTTGCAGTTTGGTCTGAATATGTTTCCCACATAAAGATATGGTGTTGCAAAATTTGGTAGAGACTAGATTATTAGGTTGGTCGTAATTACATTTTAGCTTTTAACATTTGTGTGGCCATTACGTCAAGATGGTGGCGATATAAAACATGACACTGAGGTGCCCTTTGCTAGTGCTACCTCTGTACCAAATTTCGTTCATTCGGTTCCACCGTGTTCGAATTATTAGGGGAAATCAATTTTGACATAAAGATGGCCGCCATCCGCAAACTATTAGGCTATTGGCCTATTAGATTGGTCAAAGGATGCTCCCTCCATAAAGGTATGTAGTTGCAAAATTTGGTAGAGATCGGATGATTAGGTTAATCGTAATTTGATTTAAGCTTTGAACATTCGTGTGGCCGCCATTACGTTTCAGTCAAGATGGCGGCGATATAAAACATGACACTGACAAGTGAGTTGCCCTTTTCTAGTGCTATCTCTGTACCAAATTTCGTTCCATTCGATTCCACCGTGTTCGAATTAATAGGGGGAATCAATTTTGACATAAAGATGGCCGCCACCCGCAATCTATTAAGCTAATAACCTATTAGATTGGTCAAAGGATGCTCCCTCCATAAAGGAATGTTGTTGCAAAGTTTGGTAGAGATCGGATGGTTATGTTAGTCGTAATTTAACTTAAGCTTTGAACATTTGTGTGGCCGCCATTACGTTTCTGTCAATATGGCTGCGATATAAAACATGTAAATGAGGTTCCGTTTGTTAGTACTACCTCTGTACCAAATTTCGTTCCATTCGGTTGCACCGTGTTCGAATTAATAGGGGGAATCGAATTTCACACAAAGATGGCCGTCATCCGCAAACTATTACGCTGATGGCCTATTGGTTTGGTCAAAGGATGCTCCCCCTATAAAGGTATGTTGTTGCAAAATTTGGTAGAGATCGGATGATTAGGTTAGTCGAAATTTGATTTTGGCTTTGAACTTTTGTGTGGCCGCCATTACGTTTCCGTCAAGATGGCGGTGATATAAAACATGACACTGAGGTGCCTTTTGTTAGTACTACCTCTGTACCAAATTTCGTTCCATTTGTTAGCACCGTGTTCGAATTAATAGGGAGAATCGATTTTCACACAAAGATGGCCGCCATCCGCAAACTATTAGGTTGATGACCTATTAGTTTGGTTAAAGGATGCTCCCCCTATAAAGGTATGTTGTTGCAAAATTTGGTAGAGATCGGATGATTAGGTTAGTCGTAATTTGATTTAAGCTTTGAACATTTGTGTGGCCGCCATTACGTTTCCGTCAAGATGGCGGCAATATAAAACATGCCACTGAGGTGTCTTTTGTTAGTACTACCTCTGTACCAAATTTCGTTCCATTCGGTTGCTTCGTGTTTGAATTAATAGGGGGAATCGATTTTCACACAAAGATGGCCGCCATCCGCAAACTATTACGCTGATGGCCTATTGGTTTGGTCAAAGGATGCTCCCCCCATAAAGGTATGTTGTTGCAATATTTGGTAGAGATCGGATGATTAGGTTAGTCGTAATTTGATTTAAGCTTTGAACATTTGTGTGGCCGCCATTACGTTTCCGTCAAGATGGCGGCGATATAAAATATGACACTGAGGTGCCTTTTGTTAGTACTACCTCTGTACCAAATTTCGTTCCATTTGGTTGCACCATGTTCGAATTAATAGGGGTAATCGATTTTCACACAAAGATGGCCGCCATCCGCAAACTATTACGCTGATGACCTATTGGTTTGGTCATAGGATGCTCCCCCCATAAAGGTATGTTGTTGCAAAATTTGGTAGAGATCGGATGATTAGGTTAGTCGTAATTTGATTTAAGCTTTGAACATTTGTGTGGCCGCCATTACGTTTCCATCAAGATGGCGGTGATATAAAACATGACACTGAGGTGTCCTTTGCTAGTGCTACCTTTGTACCAAATTTCGTTCAATTCGCATTTACCGTGTTCGAATTGATAGGGGGGGACAGACATTCAGAGTACACACACTCACACACACACAGACACACACACACACACACACACAGACTCACACACACACATACACACACACACACACACACAGACTCACACACACACATACACACACACAGACAGACACACTTTTTTCGCCCTGTGTTGATCTCATAAGTCTACTTTCATTTTTTGCAAAAATCGAAAGTAGTCTAAAACAAGAAGTTCCGTGAAGAAGTATACAGCCTACTTTTCATGCCAATGATTATTCTACAATATATGAACCTATCTAGAATAATTACGAAATTAAGTTGGTAATATCGAAATATCTAATTAGTTCAAAATATACCTGGTATAATGTAGCCTAATAGAGCACTACAGTTGGCAGCCCTGGTGACTGAATATATTCTTAGATCCATCTCTTAAGGTACAGAATACAAAATTTGGTTGAAGTCCAATGGACGTTACATGCAGTTAGACACTGGATCTATCAGCACGCGTAAAAGCATGTTGCCAAAAATACCATGCGTGTGCTGGTCAGAAATAATCTGAATTATTATGATATCTTGTTGTGCCAATTTTGGATGAAATCCATTTCTTAGTACGGTATAGAAGTTACATGTATTTTAAAATTGGACATATCAGCAGGCATAGAATCATGTTGGCAGCACTGCCTTGTATTAATTACTCAAAATTAATCTAGAATGTCAGGTGCTATACGTCTGCAAAGTATAGAGCTGTTGACTTGCATACTTTCTGATATATTGATATTAGGGTAAAAAATATAGACAGCATTTATTAACAGTTGGCAGCCCTGATTGCTCTTAACAATACTTATAGTCATATCTGTTATGGTACACATAGCACATACGAAATTTGGTTGAAATCCAACTGATAGTATAGATGTTGCATGTATTTAAAAATTGGTACTATCAGCAGGCTTATAATCATGTTGGTAGAACTGACGTATATAAGTTACTCCAAATTAATCTAAAATGTCAGAATATACGTGTGCATAGTTTAAAGCTGTTGGCTTGCATACTTTCTGATATATTGGTATTTGGATAAAAAAAATAGAGAGAGCAATTATGAACAGTTGGCAGGCCTGGTGGCTCTTAAGAATACGCTCAGTCATATCTGTTTATGTACAGATATCACATACAAAATGTGGTTGAAATCCAATTGATAGTGTAGAAGGTATATGCATTTAAACATTGGACCTATCAGAAGCCTTAAAATTATTTTGGCAACACTGTCATGGTTGGCCTCCTGGAAATTAAACTGAAATATTATTATCTACATGTGTGCCTATTTTGGAATAGCTCCCATGCATACCTTGCAAGATATCCAACATGGAGCTCAAATTTCTAGTGCGTTTTTTCAGCAGTTGGTAGCACTGACATCATTTTCAAATATGGACGAGAGATATTCAGGTGCACATCTTTACTCATACTAAATTTGGTTTTGATTGCTGCAGCCGTTTAGGAGTTGATAGGACACACACACACACACACACACACAGCCAGACAGACAGCCAGACAGACAGACAGACAGACAGACACACATTTTCCCGGATTGATCTCATAAGTCTACTTTTTCCTCATTTTTGCAAAATGTGAAAAGTAGGCTAAAAATAAAATAAAGTACATTGTTTGATTGGTAGCGTAGTTGGCCTACATTAAAATTTGTAAAATTATGGTAAGAAAAATGTTGCTACAGCAGTCTCAATTTAATAATTGCAATTAAAACTAGATTGCTATTTTATCCACTGATTACTTCTAGTTGGTTGGTTCTTAAGTTTAGGGGCTGCGACAACGCGGTCATGTAGCCCCGTGTACTTTGGTGTGTGTGTAGAATCTGTCTGATAACCGGTGTTAATTGTGATGACTGTATTAGTGTGTGTTATCTTTTTTTAAATTTAAGTACAGACTGAAACTTAGAATTTTTCAAATAGTTCCTACTTTCCCGCCAAACGCCACCGTCAACGACTACTAGGCCAAGTTGAGAACTTAGCTACTAGACGCCACCGCAGTCGGCTCTTGGCAACGAACGTAGAAACCTAAGAGCGTTGTTTACATTCTTAACCTATCCAATTTAGCTTCACACAGGTGTAATTAGTGGAAGGTTCTTTAACATGCGATAAATCTATGACATAGGACCGCCGGCTTTACTTCCTACTTGCTACCGACTACGCCACCGAAGCCGCTGTGATTACTTTTAAAGGTGTTCTGTAAAGCGTAAAAATATCGTTTTTAGAACTATATATTTTAATATCCCATAAAGCCCACCCCTCTCCCACCACCACCCGGTAGCCCCCAGTACCGGAACCTCTTTTTTTTTACACTGCCCTCTTGAATACAAGTTCAAAGGTTAAATTTATGGGAGGACTGAGCACAGAATTTTCAATTGATACAGGAGTGCGTCAAGGAGATGGATTATCTCCATTGTCGTTTAACTGTGAGCACGAAAAAGTTGTCTGAGAATGGAGACGAGCTGGTGCACCATCCCATAGACTAGGACCAAAACTCAAAGGGATAACACTAGACTGTTTGGCATTTGCGGATGACATGGCGTTAATTGCTCCAAGCATATCTGATGCCCAGAAACAACTTGAATTACTCCAAGAACAAGCAGCAAAAATTGGCTTACGGATTTCTTTTGACAAAACAAAATTTATGACGGATATTAAAACTGCTCCGAATACACTCCGCATCGGTAATTGTCAGGTCTCCCGAGTGAAAGACTTCAAGTATTTAGGTGAATGGATCAATGAAACTGGCAACGAAAGAAAAGCTATAGAAGCAAGACTACAGAAAATGGAAACTGCTTTCCATTTGACAAAACAATTTTATAACAAAACAAGATGTTCAGTAAAGAACATATAGCCTACTTTCTCCTAAATGCATGGGTACTGTTATAACTCTTTGTCCTTTTCAAGGAGTATGACTGAATGTTGGTTGTAGTAGCTTGTTGAAATACAACGTGCTATAGGGATATTAAACATGAATATGAGGTGCCCTTTGCTAGTGCTACCTCTGTACCTAATTTCGTTCAATTCGGTTTCACCGTGTTTGAATTGAGAGGGGGAATCGATTTGCACACATACTTGGCCACCATCTGCAAACTATTGGGCTGATGTTCTTGCAGTTTGGTCTGAATATGTTTCCCACATAAAGATATGGTGTTGCAAAATTTGGTAGAGACTAGATTATTAGGTTGGTCGTAATTACATTTTAGCTTTTAACATTTGGGTGGCCGCGATTACGTTTCCGTCAAGATAGCGGTGATATAAAACATGACACTTAGGTGCCCTTTGCTAGTGCTACCTCTGTACCAAATTTCGTTCCATTCGGTTTCACCGTGTTCGAATTGATAAGGGGAATCAATTTTCACACAAAGATGGCCGCCATCCGCAAAATATTAGGCTGATGACCTATTAGTTTGGTCAAAGGATGCTCCCTCCATAAAGGTATGTTGTTGCTAAATTTGCTAGAGATCGGATGATTAGGCTAATCGTAATTTGATTTAAGCTTTGAACATTTGTGTGGCCGCCATTACGTTTCCGTCAAGATGGCGGCAATATAAAACATGACACTGAGGTGCCCTTTGCTAGTGCTACCTCTGTACCAAATTTCGTTCATTCGGTTCCACCGTGTTCGAATTAATAGGGGGAATCAATTTTGACGTAAAGATGGCTGCCATCCGCAAACTATTAGGCTAATGGCCTATTAGATTGGCCAAAGGATGCTCCCTCCATAAAGGTATGTTGTTGCAAAGTTTGGTAGAGATCGGATGGTTATGTTAGTCGTAATTTGATTTAAACTTTAAACATTTGTGTGGCCGCCATTACGTTTCTGTCAATATGGCGTCGATATAAATCATGACACTGAGATGCCCTTTGCTAGTGCTATCTCTGTACCAAATTTCGTTCCATTCGGTTTCACCGTGTTTGAATTAATAGGGGGAATCGATTCTGACACAAGGATGGCCGCCATCCGCAAACTATTAGGCGAAAGAGCTATTAGATTGGTCAAAAGATGCTCCCTCCATATAGGTATGTAGTTGCAAAATTTGGTAGAGATCGGATGATTAGGTTAATCGTAATTTGATTTAAGCTTTGAACATTCGTGTGGCCGCCATTACGTTTCAGTCAAGATGGCGGCGATATAAAACATGACACTGAGGTGCCCTTTGCTAGTGCTACCTCTGTGCCAAATTTCGTTCCATTCGGTTCCACCGTGTTCGAATTAATAGGGGGAATCAATTTTGACATAAAGATGGCCGCCACCCGCAAACTATTAGGCTAATAACCTATTAGATTGGTCAAAGGATGCTCCCTCCATAAAGGAATGTTGTTGCAAAGTTTGGTAGAGATCGGATGGTTATGTTAGTCCTAATTTAACTTAAGCTTTGAACATTTGTGTGGCCGCCATTACGATTATGTCAAGATGGCGGCGATATAAAACATGACACTGTGATGCCCTTTGCTAGTGCTACCTCTGTACCAAATTTCGTTCCATTCGGTTTCACCGTGTTTGAATTAATAGGGGGAATTGATTTTCACACAAAGATGGCCGCCATCCGCAAACTATTAGACTAATGACCTAGTCATTTGGTCAAAGGATGCTTCCTCTATGAAGGTATGTTGTTGCAAAATTTGGTAGAGATCGGATGATCAGGTTAATCGTAATTTGATTTTAGCTTTGAACATTTGTGTGGCCGCCATTACGTTTCCGTCAAGATGGCGGCGATGTAAAACATGACACTGAGGTGCCTTTTGTTAGTACTACCTCTGTACCAAATTTCGTTCGATTCGGTTGCACCGTGTTGGAATTAATATGGGGAATCGATTTTCACACAAAGATGGCCGCCATCCGCAAACTGTTATGCTCATGACCGATTAGTTTGGTCAAAGGATGCTCCCCCCATAAAGGTATGTTGTTGCAAAATTTGGTAGAGATCGGATGATTAGGTTAGTCGTAATTTGATTTAAGCTTTGAACATTTGTGTGGCCGCCATTATGTTTCCGTCAAGATGGCGGCGATATAAAACATGACACTGAGGTGTCCTTTGCTAGTGCTACCTTTGTACCAAATTTCGTTCAATTCGCATTCACCGTGTTCGAATTGATAGGGGGGGACAGACATTCAGAGTACACACACTCACACACACACAGACACACACACACACACACACACAGACTCACACACACACATACACACACACACAGACTCACACACACACATACACACACACAGACAGACACACTTTTTTCGCCCTGTGTTGATCTCATAAGTCTACTTTCATTTTTTGCAAAAATCGAAAGTAGGCTAAAAAATATAGGGATATAATAGACCTTCTGTACCATACCCGCACTTGTAAATCGCGTGAATAAATTCTAGAGTACCCCTTGACCCCCTTAAGCGCATTATATGTATTGATGAATTTTACAGCTTAACTTGGATCCGTTATAACCTTATAGCCGTTTGCAAACCTTCACAGTGATGTAATAAATGGAATTGCATTGCGTCTTACAGAAAATATATGGACCTCTGAGATTGTGTTGCCATGGTTACCGTCTTGCATTCTTTCTGTAGCTTAATAAATGAAATTAGTTTTCTGGGAATATCTCAAAAACTGTTGGTTTTAGGGCCTTAAAATGTGGTTTTCGGGGTCCTTTTGGGGCCCCCGAATTTCGTTTCTCACACTGAAGGGCTGAAAATGAGCATTGTCTCACCCTTCTACGCCTATTTCAGCATGTATTTTAAGGGGGTAGGCCCCCTTTTATGAGAGGTATGGAGAAGAGTTGCATCAATGATTTGTGTTGTCCCTCTGATGGATATCTGTATCAAATTTTACGTTGATCCACCCAGCCGTTCTCGAGTTATAAGGACACGAAGTTGTCCACAGTCAAACAGACAGACAGACAAAAACTTTATTTTTGCGCGCATCCGTCATAAAACAGTCTGAAACGCGCTAATATCGTAAATTTCCGTGGAAATTCAGAAAAACAGACAAACTTTCATTTATATATATTGTACCCTAGGGCACTAGGCTGACTGGTGGCGAACCTGGGACACAGAGAAATTGAGAACAGACTGGAGATGCCAGCAAGAAACGAACCCAGGGTCTTTGAGGGAGTTTAAACTAGAAAAACCCCTAGAGACAGGACACATTAAATCACTAAGGTGATATGGGATGAATTCTGACATTATTTATTAACATAATGCAGAAAATATAAGCAGAATACGACAGTATTTGGCTGTATAACGCAGGAGTTTCTCAGCATAGCACTAGGAGTTGGAGCTCTTGACAGTTTTACAAATGCGTTTTGAAAGTATGCGTGTTTTCATGGCGACGTGTCAGTCATTTGGGACCCTTTACACCGTCTGGAGGAGGGTGAGAGACACAGTCGTGGTCCAGAAATTCCCCTTAGCACAAGAGAACAGAGCAGTGGAAGGGGGACCGACAAGGATAATTTAATGATTACTCGCGATTGGAGTGTGTCAGAGACATGAGAGTTGCACCATTGTTAATTAAATGCAAGGAGGCTAATTATAAAGCCATCAAACGCCAAAATTGAAGCAGATATAATAAAATGCGGAAGAGCACAGCCCAAAGTAGGTTGGTGCATATACTTCACTAAGCAAGAGGGGAATCACCATTGACTCGGCGTCATCACGCGCTGAAGAGGATAATTAATTATAATTAATTGACCGATCGATTCTCAATCACACAGGCATTTTTGGAAATGGCGATGCAAGACGGACCTGAAAAACATCATTTCAAGCCAAAAAAAAGCATTTAGAGGAGAGATGGAGCTCCGAGAGATTTGGGGACCTACTTTTCTTGTGAAAAGCAATATAAGGTTGCCGATGCAGGCAGTCGATGACAGTTGAACCAAGTCGCGGGGCAGAGACTATGCTGCTCTGGTCCAGGAAAGAGAACGCTCGCACAAAGACTTTAACTTTATTTTGTGAGTTATTAAGTATGATAGCCGTACAGTGTAATGTACGAGGTAAGAAAGTATTATAATAGGTCAGTCGAACCTCATAATGAACAGACTATGTATTGTTATACAAGTGTACGTGGGACTGTACAACACTCTGTCAGGAGCATACCGCTCAGGGGGAGACAGTAAGTGCAGTAAGAGGACAATGAATGTGGAAATTGTACACGTATCATGTACAATAGACGATCGCGGCGCATAACATATCTGTAAGACATTTTGTCAGTGTTTAGAAGCGCGCATGTAGGAATATTTTGTTAATACGGGTGAAGCAATTTCACGTAAACATCACTTTATTAACTTTGAGAACAATATTAAAGCACGTCGATGCTAGTATTGGTAACTTACCATGTGATAGGAGTTGGCGAACATTGGGAATCACAAAGGGATTTTCAAGGAAATGGATCCACTGGGGAACTTCAGGCAGTGTCACGAGACTTGCAAACGGGATACAGGAATATTGGTGGAGGGAGGCTCTACAGAACCTGTAATTCTGAGATTCTGCATTATGTGTCACCAAGTGAGAAAATGTAAATAGATGTCGTGTGTTTTTAAGTGATTTGTATAGTTAAAAATGTGTTTTCTACAAGTGTAGTGATAAATCTACTGTGTGATATGGCAAAACGAGGCAGTAGCCTCAATATGAGAAAGGAAAGTGCAGTGTATTTCACAGTGGAAAAATCAGGTAATATGTGTGTGCAAAGTGTGATTATGCCTTGCTAAAATGCAAATATGGCAGGCATAATGGATCACATATGGGCGAATCTGCCAGGATGACTATGTGAGTACCCAAAATCCATGATTTTGTTGTAAGAATGTAATCCACTATATGTTATATATTAGAAGGTAGAACCTTCATACATTAAATTTGTGTTGAATAGTCAAGTTAAGATGTTCGTTGTACATCAAGTTGTGTGTAAATCCGATATAAGTAACGTAGAAATGGCATTTGATTTAAAAGGATTAATAAATTTAATGGACGCGGACGTTCAGTTATTGATGTTATAAATACCGGTACGTCGTGTCGAGATAAGGGAAATTATGTCAGTAATAATAATTATGTCAGTAATAATAATAATAAATAGACATCAGGGAAATTGTAAGCAAATATATGTTAATTTGAATAACTGTATATCTAAACAGTACTATTGAAACTAAATGGACCACTCAAAAGAAATTAATATCAGAGAATCATATGATAATGGACGGAAATATGCAAAAGAGGTAGGTAATGGAAATGTTTAAAAGAGAATTGAATTGCAGCTTGATGAAAAAGCTTATAAGATTAATTAATCGAGATTGTCTCATTAATTAAGGGAGAGACCATCTTACAATAGTCGGGAAAGTCTGGTTTGCTAAAGCGACGCATGAAATCTCGTATAGCCAAGGGGCGTACGGAGATATAAAATGCAATTGAGCGTATATAGTGGGATCCCTAGCTCAGATTATTGCTAATAAGCAGTCCGGATTCGAATCAAGGGGCGCATGAGAGGATAACGAGGACACCTCGCCATAACGCATGATATCGACCGTGAACTAGCTAATTGTGTGATTTAATTCATCTCTGTGGGAGTGAATTCGACGGGAGGGTAGTTGTGCCCTGGCCGTGATCTTTGACAAGAGCGCCGACTATTCCAATACGACTATGTGTACGATGAATCTCGTTCCCTCGGCTAAATGTAAATGGTCCAGTGTGAGGCCGGCCTTTAAATCCTAAATGATAGGGATACATGTTTAAACAATTCCATATTCCGTACTGCATTCAGTATGAATTAGGTCATCTGTGTTTTTTGTGGGTCACTAAAACTGTGCACTGTTTTGTCTGGAAGTAGCAGGCAAATGCTTGGAAAGAGAATGGAAGGAGAGACGTGAGGGGTAGGTAGCGGCCATGTTGTTACCACCCGCCGCGAAGGTCCATTGTACTGAACGAGGGTTGGGGCACAGATCTCACTCATTGTAGGCTTGGAGTAAGATGTGTAAATTAGAAATCTATGAAACCCTGATTGTTATGAAATGATGATTGTATTAATGAATATAGAATGTATGTGTAATGAGACACATTGCTAATTAAGAATCGTTCTGATATTTTAATATTTGGCCGAGTTGTAATGTGGCAAAAATTACATTTTTATACTGACAGAGACACATTGTTCCGAGGTTGGAAACTATATTCTTACGCTATACCTATTCCACGGGTAGCAGTAAGGTCACACTCGACGCGACGGCGGTAGACTAATAAATATTTGGAAGACAAACTCTTTATGGCATATATTGGATTCACAATAAATAAGTTGGTTAATGCATGGTAGGCTCATATAATTTGGTGGGAAGGAAGAGACAAGGCATGATGATACGCATATTGTATAGGGGAAAGTGCATAGAATAGTTAACGAGAGATTGTAAGATAAACGTTGTTTGTGTAATTTTACCAGGGCATTAGCGCACATGGGAATGATTTTTATGGTGATTTTAATGTAACAGTAAATCGACAATCATTTGGATTTGTGTGAGGATAAAGTGTGAATATTAATTGAGGGTAGGAGTATATTTTGCATTTTTGTGTATAATGTAATTGTTTTATTGTTTTCTTGTGTGTTAAGCCATGACTTTAAAATCAAATTAAATCCTTTAGACTAGAGTTGTGTGTGTTGTTATTGTAGAGTTGATACCTCTTAGTTTCAAATCCAAAATATGCGACTGCTCAGTGGATTGAATGGTACACGCCCGAGGACTGCTGCTAGCTGGAGGCGGAGGCATATTTTCCATGGAAATTCTTCACATGGGTACAATATATAGATCAATATGTACAGCAAAAGAAACAATTCTTAAAAATACTGTTAAATCACCGGTCTCTTCAAACTGTTGAGTTGCTCTTTGGATTCTGTCATCCATTGCAACATATTTTCATTTCCTTTTCGTGGCTTGCAAATTCAACTCTGCCCGCATAATTTTTTCGTTTGAATTTTGAGACTCCTTCTTCAAACACAACGACAAGTCTCTTACACGAGGATGTGGTTTTCCGCATTTCAAATTCAGCTTATGGTTCCAACCTTCTACAGTGTTATTCGTTCTATGCCTCTTCCCATGGCAATTCCACATTTCAATCGGAACATGCATGTTTTCAAGTCATTGCTCGACAAATTAATCAAGAAACTCGATTAACTTTACATTGTCCATTGGCATTAACTCTTCTAGGTCGCGTCGTACTATTATTAGCCGGTCCAACCTCAGATCTGGCAGCTGGGTTATCCAGAGACATTCGAAACTAGTGGGACTCATTAGCTTATTTACTCAGGCGTGAATACGCGTTCGGAACTCATGGGACGTTTTTCCTAAGAAATTTGTTTTCGGAACTCATGGGAATGGAACTCGTGGGACGGAACCCGATTAGCCGATGTAGTCACCGGTTTCCGCATTCCAGCCTCCGGCTCGTTACTTTTTAAACGCACCTTATATCCTATTAAGTCATTTTTTCGTCATTTTTCTAAGTATTTTATTTTTATGTCATTTTTCCCCATTACGCGTCATTATGTGATTTAATGGAATTTGTTAGAATATTTTATAAGTTTTGAGCAATTTTATCACATTTTTAGCCTACTTTTCACACTTTGCAAAAATGAGGAAAATGTAGACTTATGAGATCGGGCAAATGTCTGTCTGTCTGTCCTTCTGTCTGTCTGTCTGTCTGTCTGTCTGTCTGTCTTGCTGGCTGTGTGTGTCCCCCCATAACAACTCCTAAACGGCTGCAGCATTCGAAACAAAATTTGGTAGGAGTAAAGATCTATACCTGAATATCTCACGTCCATATTTGAATATGATCTCAGTGCTACCAACTGCTGAAAAATCGCAATTGAAATTGGAACTATTTCAAAATTGGCACACATATAGATAATAATATTGCAGTTATATTTCCAGGAGGCCATACATGTCAGTGTTGCCAAAATGTTTATAAGCCTGCTAATAGGTCCAAATTTTAAATGCATATAACTTCTACACTATCAATTGGATTTCAACCAAATTTCGTATGTGCTATGTGTACATACACATATATTACTGAGCGTATTCTTAAGAGCCACCAGGGCTGCCAACTGTTAATAAATGCTCTCAATTTTTTAAATCCAAATACCCATATATCAGAAAGTATGCAAGCCGACAGCTTTAAACTATGCACACGTATAGTACCTGACATTCTATATTAATTTGGAGTAAGTTATATACGTCAGGGCTACGAACATGATTCTAAGCTTACTGAGAGGTCCAACTTTAAATACATGTAACTTCTATACTATCATTTGGATTTCAACCAAATTTTGTGTGTGCTATGTGTACCATAACAGATATGACTATGCCGATTCTTAAGGGTAACCAGGGCTGCCAACTGTTAATAAATACTGTCTCTATTTTTGTTATCCTTATATCAATATATCAGAAAGTATGCAAGCCAATAGCTCTAAACTTTGCACACGTATAGTACCTGCCATTCTAGATTAATTTGGAGTAACTAATATAGGCCTACGCCAGTGCTGCCAACATGATTCTAAGCCAGCTGATAGGTCCAATTTTAAAATGCATGTAATTTCTATATGAACTAATGGATTTCATTCAAAATTGACACAAGGACATATTGTGCCCGTTTAGACCGGAGTCCGCACGACCACATATGCATTTTACCAATAATCAGTCAGCACGAGAGTCAAAATATCCCGGAGCGCCAGATGGGTTAAAGCTAATCGCAGAAACGACATCAAATGAAAAAAAATGCTTTACTGATTCTTGGCTCAATGCAACAATAAGGATAGAAGGATTTTCAATTGGGCGTAACACATCAAGTAAAATTATCTCATTTTATTTTGAATTTAAAATTGACTGCAAAAATGCTCAAAGTAGCATCACTCACGTGTGGCGACCCGCACTCCTATTTACACAATATACAGAATTTTTCCAAACACATTTGACAATTTTTTTTTTTGGAAACACAAGTCTGAATATCAGTCCTGTAGACTGTGTTCCAAAATTATATTCATTCATGATTAAATCCAGTTCAAATTTAATTGTCTTTACAGGAAATATCGTAGTTCACTGTTTGAATTTTTACATAAATATTAACACTCGTAGAATAAATGTTCATAGAATTTTTAACTTTCACTTATTTTTCCAGTTTCAAAAATAGATTGTCAAAAATATTATTTCTCAATCAACACAAATTATTTACACATATTAATAACATCTGAAAAGTATTTGACCTTGAGCATAGCATTGAAGAACTGTGCGAAGCACAACAAAAATTAATTGTTCTTCTGACATTAAACATTTCGAGAAGTGACTCGATTATGAACTTCAAGTTCCTAACAAAATATATGATTTCTGAATCATCAACTTGGTCAATAAATTGTTGAACCATTCAACTATTTGATTTTCCACTTGGGAACATTATTAAGAAAAATATTTATATTCTTGGCCATTTTAGCAATTTTCACAACTTGCAATTCTTCGACAGAATGCGGAAATAAGAATTGTAGCTTTATAATTAATTCATTTAGTTCATGGCACTAGGATTGAAAATATCCTTCAAATTATTCGTGGTTAAAGAATTATTTTTAATTGGCAGTGGCCCATTCTATTATTTTCATAAGAACACAATATTACAACAACAACGGCAAAGGTCTTCCTCTGAAGAAGAATAAACTGCTATCATGACAAATCCGGGTTCTAGCAAAATCAAAGTCTAAATGGAATCCGTAAACAAGGTTGAAATAAGAACTGATGGTTTCTAAGAAATAACCTTCGGGTCATTCATACGAAGAAATGTGTAGTTCCAATACTCCTTCTATAAACCTGAGCCATCGAACCTGCTATTTGATTGATGCTCGAAAAAATCTACTCATTCCTGCGACTTAAACATGCGCACCTGGGAATGGCATTTCAACTACTCCACACACATAAATTTTCTTCCCAAAATTTATACAATAAATCAAGCCTCTGCTTGTTATCAACACTGGAAGATTAATAAACTTACAAGTTTATTTTATTTTACCATTCAGTTCAACCCGTGAATTTACCATACTTATGAAAATCTTTATTTCACTTTGGAGTGTATTTACGTCATGATTTTATATAAATACAAAAATATCCTATTTGATACAAATATCATTTGCTTCCCGTTTCATGCCTCTCCGTGTTATCTGAAAAATATACTTTGCTCATTGCAAATATTAACTGTTCAACCAGAACTGAAATGTTGGTTGAATGCGGGCTTGCGCTAACCACTCTCCTTCGGAAAATCTCCTGTTCCAAACTAGAAATGATTAAACTACTTCATAGGCTCTCTCTCAATACATGTGATTATTATAAAATATAATATCCAAGAATTATTTAGAAAAATTATAAAAATTATTATTATTATTATTAGTTAGATTATTTTAAATATATTTAATTATCATCTCATTATGTGAGAATCCACATGTTCGAATCATCGAATATGGAAAAAATATCCATTCCTCAACAAAAATAATTTAACTCAACCATTACATCGACGGTTTTCCGTGATATCCCTAAAATATGAAATATTCAAATAAATGCTCGAAAAGCTCGGCCATCGATCCTAAACTGTTCTGAGTGCTGAAAATGCTCAGAATAACTCTAACAAGTCTTGCGTAAATCATTGCAAGATTTAAATACGAAGAAAAATAAATGTGTTGGTCATCTGCAGAAAAATAGTTTGTTCCAATTAGCTAGGCATAATATAATTCAAATGTGGCTTACATTTCTTGATGGTCTTGAAGCGTAGTGAACCTGGTCTGTACCAGATTTATCCTTAGACATGCCCTATCGGACAAGCACGTATAATCCTTGTATCGGCCGCCATTATATACCCACAATCCGTCTAACAAGACATAGTGGTAATATCTCTTGACGTTTGAAGTAACTGTTGATCCATTTTAATATTGGCTTCTGTTAACTCCATAACAGTTTGCTTAAATGGGGTCAGATCTAAGTGATCTATTCTCAGATATGTCAGTTGTAACATAACTCACGGTAATCTTTTCAGTACAAGAAAACACTGACAATCTAACCAATCAACGGCTGTTCTGAAGATCGTTCCCTGGGCATGGCTTCACACCATCTACCATGCGCGAAGCAACATGTAGTTTCCCTGCGTAGACTAATGAACAACACCGTGATAGACTGGTCTTCAATGTACTGATAGATCGGAGTGGTTATCAAGTTACAAATATGAAAACTGACTAAAATGGATTTAAATATCCAAGTATTAGGTTATTACTGGACTGTGACAAAGTACTAATTCTAGACAAAGTCTAGCATATGTCCATGTAGAAATAAAAATATTTCACCAGTGTCTGTAGAAAATATCAATCACCTCAGTGATTCTCCTTGCCGGAAACTTACTAAGTTCCACTCGTAGCGCAGCACTTTTGTGACTATCGGAACTTTGAAAATAACTTCTGCGTAGATCCGGCAACCATGTGCCTTGGCTCAGCGTAGTAGCACCTTGCTAGGCAAGTGCTTGTGTCGAAGTGAGCTCCTGATGCCTCGGCCGGCCGGCTTTTATTCAAAACTGTCAGGGTCACGCGTCATCACGCTGAAATCTGGAAATCCTCATATCTCTGGTATCCCTGGTCCGATTTACTTGATACTAATTGCATTCTCTTTCATTTGGCCGTGCCAGTAATCTGATCCAAGTCTCAAGTCTCTACTCCATGGCTAACTATTTAATCAATAAATAGCCTCGACCTCTGCTATTACTCGCTACCTCACTTGACATGCTGTTAGCGGTATATTCTTTCCAATTGCTTCGAGAAGCAATGTAGCGCGATATTCAAATGTCTCAACTTTCAAAAGCGGCTGTAGCCTTTCCCTTGATATCTAGGTGTCTGAATCTTGGAATACCCATTCCTAGAGTTGGGCACATCCACCTCACACCTAGCAAAAAATGAAAATTGAAAAAATTTTATTTTTCCTATCTACACATTAAATCATCTGGTTCTTGAATAATAAATCTTCAAATTCGATGCATTATAAGTTCCCACGATGTTACCAGTTCGTGTATTAGCGACTTCATAGCTTCCATTGTTGTTTACTTCCACAATACGATATTCAAAATCTTCAATTTCTCCAGGTTTAATATCAAAAATATCGTGATACTCTTCCAAAATTTTCCCTAGCTCTGGGGACTCCTTCTCAGTGTAGACTTCTCTTCCTTCAGCTTCATGAAAAATCAGAGCCCATTGAGCATATCCCTCGATGTCTTCCTCTTCTTTTCCCTCGAAGTTTATCTCTTCGGTATTCTTGAATCTGATCGTCTCTGTCTTCATGTCTATCACTGCTTGATATTTCTGAATGAAATCCGCTCCCAATATCATGTCAAAAGCCATGCCTTCATTACTACAAACACATGTCGGAAATCATGTCCTCCAATCGTAATACATAAGTATAATTGTGTTTTACACAGAGATATTCTGTTGGGTATTATTCCTTGGATCTTTATTCCTGATACTGGAATCTCCTCTAAATTCTCCTTGAGCTTCCACAGAATATAAAGCTTCTCGCTTACAAGACAAAGCATAGCCCCAGTATCAATCAAAGTATCGACAGGCATACCGAATACTTCGCATGATATGATTGGCATTCTAATTCTTGTACCCATTTCTTTCCGTTCGTCATTCTGTTGAATTAAGTCATCATCCTCTGCTTGCCATTTAATAATTCTGGAAGTGAAAGTATTCAAAATTCTATCTTCTACTGTGAATTCGAAGTTGTTTTTTTTCGTTTCCATTCCCCCGGGACTGTTGTGTTCCCGATGGACCTGGTTCATTGGGCCTCTGCTCCAAAAACTGCAAGTTATCTTGGTGTCTTGCTTCTAAGTTCTTCCTCGTCTCCTTATTGAACTCTTCATTGGACTGACGAGTATTAAAATCCCCTCTGTTATTGTAGTTGTTTCTACCAAAGTACCTTCTTTCCTGGTACCTTCCTTGATTATCCCGTGGCCTTCTCCATCGAGTATTTTATCGATTACCACCATCCGGTCTTGCATAAGGCTTGTAACTGTATCTGTTACTGTACTGATTCCATCCTCTCTTATTTGGATCTTCCCTCGGCGTTTTCTCTTCTCGCCCCTCTCGAATCTCTCGAGGTGTTTGAGAATAATTATCAGCCATAACAGCGTAAACAGCGTTGTTATTCTTTCCTCCCTTCTGATGGAAGAATTGAGCGTTCGTATGATCCAGCTTCTGTTATACCTCGTCAAATTGCTCCATATTATAAATGTCAGCAGCGATCAAAGTCCTTTGGACGTCTGCTGGAAACTGACGTATTAATGCAGTAATTAATTCGTTATCTGGCATCGGCGGATCTAAATGTTGAAGTTTAGAAAGCTGTCCAGAAAAGTATGTAGAGTATCGAGTAGGTTGTGACGTCGAGAATCTCTTCGAATATAATTCTGCTCTGACTTGCTGTTGGGTTTCCGGGGACCAAAACTTTTTCAATAACCCACGAGAAAACTCCTCCAAAGTGGTTAGAGTGGATCTAAATGCTCTGAACCAAAGAAGTGCAGGACCTTCCAAAAACTTCCCTATCACTCGGATCTGTCTTTCTTTAGGGATCTTAGAATCTTTCAGGTAATCCCCTGCTTCTCTCAAAAATTCCACGGGTGTCATAGAATCTCGCCCTGAAAATTTAGAAGGCTTATCCTCTACATTCTTGAATACAGTTATGGGGTTGGATTGAAATACTGTCCTGACCTCCTCCTGTCTTTGACTATCCGTTTCTCTAGCTGCTCCTAGATTTATCTGTATCTGTTCCTTTCCCCTTACACTCGGCATTTTCAACAGATTGTCAGACTGTTTCTCGTCCTTGATTTGGGTTTTCATAGTCTCAAGTTCCTTCTGGTTTTCTTCTGCCATTTTCTTAATTGCTTCAGTTTTTTTCAATTCTCCTTGACATCAGTGGATATCTGGTTCATAACAGCCTCGTGACTTTTCAATGACCCTGTCATATCTGATATGTCCTTCTGAGTTGCTTGGATATCTTTGGAAATTACTTGAATATGGGATGACAAAGATTCCCTAATCTCCTTGATTCCCTCTTGGTTCTCCAGCATGAGTGTGTCTTTAATTTCATTGACAACTGTGGTTTTAATTTCAGTTTGTAACTCATTAATCACACCTTCTCTTATTTCTCCCATTACGAGTTCTTTGAATTGTTCTGTCAACCGTTGAACCACTAGAATTCCCATCTCATTACTTTCTTTCTTCACTCTGACTTCTAGGTTGTTCATGTCTTCACCAACTTTCCTAAGACCATGTTCTATCCTATCAGCTAAGCTTTGAGATCGAAGATCGGCATCGCGAAATTTATCGTCCATTAAACTTGCGTTAGTAGCTAATGAAGTTTCGAGCTCATGTGTTTTTTCGCATAATTTAGTCATTTTACTCTCAAGTGACATTTTCAAAATTTCAGAATTCTCTTTAAATTTATTCTCCATAGAATTAAATTTACTATTTAAATTTTCTTTCAAGTTATCTTTTAACCTGCTTTCCAACAAATCGGAATTTTCCTTGAGTTTATCCTCTAAACTTTCTTTCAAGTTATCTTTTAATGAATCAGAATTTTCTTTAAGTTTAGTTTCTAAAGAATCAGAATTTTTTTTAAGTTTCTCGTTTAAACTTTCTTTAAGTTTATTTTCTAAAGAATCAGAATTTTCTTTAAGTTTTTCATTTAAACTTTCTTTAAGTTTATTTTCTAGAGAATTAGAATTTTCTTTAAGTTTACTTTCTAACGAATCAGAATTTTCTTTAAGTTTCTTTTCTAAAGCCTCAGTATTTTCTTTCATAATGGCTGCTACACGCCGTCCAGCCTCTTTTGAACTCTCCTCCAAACTCCTCATCATCCTCATCATTTCTTCCATAATTTTCAATTATTATTCAAAACTTAGGGGTATACAATATTGGCAAACACAAGCTTATAACTAGAACAAGAAATATGAATAGCTAATTGGAACACTCTAATAAAATGAGATTTGTCCTAATGTCGACGTGATGGAAAAACAAAATTCTCTACTTTTACGAATTACATTTACCACAATATCAAAAGAAAAACATGCAAGTTCTCAAATATCCTCCACCTGGATTCTAATAATGCGTATGTCCAGTCATCGAACGTTTACTACTGAATTTACTTGACGCCCTAATGGTTAAGCCATTATCAAAAATAATCAAACCCATTCTAATTATTAATCCAATATTTTTTTTTTAATTTTCCCCACTAATTGGGTTTCCTACTAATTTATTCATCCAAACCAGACATCTCTCAACTCCCAAAATATTTATAGAAAAATCATCATAATTCAAATCGGCATGCGATTGACCGTGTCTAACTCGATCCCCACGTTGGGCGCCATTTTTCTCTCTATCTTATTTTATGTGCCCGTTTAGACCGGAGTCCGCACGACCACATATGCATTTTACCAATAATCAGTCAGCATGAGAGTCAAAATATCCCGGAGCGCCAGATGGGTTAAAGCTAATCGCAGAAACGACATCAAATGAAAAAAAATGCTTTGCTGATTCTTGGCTCAATGCAACAATAAGGATAGAAGGAGATTCAATTGGGCGTAACACATCTAGTAAAATTATCTCATTTTATTTTGAATTTAAAATTGACTGCAAAAATGCTCAAAGTAGCATCACTCACGTGTGGCGACCCACACTCCTATTTACACAATATACAGAATTTTTCCAAACACATTTAACAATTATTTTTTTTGGAAACACAAGTCTGAATATCAGTCCTGTAGACTGTGTTCCAAAATTATATTCATTCATGATTAAATCCAGTTCAAAATTAATTGTCTTTACTGGAAATATCGTAGTTCACTGTTTGAATTTCTACATAAATATTAACACTCGTAGAATAAATGTTCATAGAATTTTTAACTTTCACTTATTTTTCCAGTTTCAAAAATAGATTGTCAAAAAATATTATTTCTCAATCAACACAAATTATTTACACATATTAATAAACATCTGAAAAGTATTTGACCTTGAGCATAGCATTGAAGAACTGTGCGAAGCACAACAAAAATTAATTGTTCTTCTGACATTAAACATTTCGAGAAGTGACTCGATTATGAACTTCAAGTTCCTAACAAAATATATGATTTCTGAATCATCAACTTGGTCAATAAATTGTTGAACCATTCAACTATTTGATTTTCCACTTGGGAACATTATTAAGAAAAATATTTATATTCTTGGCCATTTTAGCAATTTTCACAACTTGCAATTCTTCGACAGAATGCGGAAATAAGAATTGTAGCTTTATAATTAATTCATTTAGTTCATGGCACTAGGATTGAAAATATCCTTCAAATTATTCGTGGTTAAAGAATTATTTTTAATTGGCAGTGGCCCATTCTATTATTTTCATAAGAACACAATATTACAACAACAACGGCAAAGGTCTTCCTCTGAAGAAGAATAAACTACTATCATGACAAATCCGGGTTCTAGCAAAATCAAAGTCTAAATGGAATCTGTAAACAAGGTTGAAATAAGAACTGATGGTTTCTAAGAAATAACCTTCGGGTCATTCATACGACGGTATGTGTAGTTCCAATACTTCTTCTATAAACCTGAGCCATCGAACCTGCTATTTGATTGATGCTCGAAAAAATCTCCTCATTCCTGCGACTTAAACATGCGCACCTGGGAATGGCATTTCAACTACTCCACACACATAAATTTTCTTCCCAAAATTTATACAATAAATCAAGCCTCTGCTTGTTATCAACACTGGAAGATTAATAAACTTACAAGTTTATTTTATTTTACCATTCAGTTCAACCCGTGAATTTACCATACTTATGAAAATCTTTATTTCACTTTGGAGTGTATTTACGTCATGATTTTATATAAATACAAAAATATCCTATTTGATACAAATATCATTTGCTTCCCGTTTCATGCCTCTCCGTGTTATCTGAAAAATATACTTTGCTCATTGCAAATATTAACTGTTCAACCAGAACTGAAATGTTGGTTGAATGCGGGCTTGCGCTAACCACTCTCCTTCGGAAAATCTCCTGTTCCAAACTAGAAATGATTAAACTACTTCATAGGCTCTCTCTCAATACATGTGATTATTATAAAATATAATATCCAAGAATTATTTAGAAAAATTATAAAAATTATTATTATTATTATTAGTTAGATTATTTTAAATATATTTAATTATCATCTCATTATGTGAGAATCCACATGTTCGAATCTTCGAATATGGAAAAAATATCCATTCCTCAACAAAAATAATTTAACTCAACCATTACATCGACGGTTTTCCGTGATATCCCTAAAATATGAAATATTCAAATAAATGCTCGAAATGCTCGGTCATCGATCCTAAACTGTTCTCAGTGCTGAAAATGCTCAGAATAACTCTAACAAGTCTTGCGTAAATCATTGCAAGATTTAAATACGAAGAAAAATAAATGTGTTGGTCATCTGCAGAAAAATAGTTTGTTCCAATTAGCTAGGCATAATATAATTCAAATGTGGCTTACATTTCTTGATGGTCTTGAAGCGTAGTGAACCTTGTCTGTACCAGATTTATCCATAGACATGCCCTATCGGACAAGCACGTATAATCCTTGTATCGGCCGCCATTATATTCCCACAATCCGTCTAACAAGACATAGTGGTAATATCTCTTGACGTTTGAAGTAACTGTTGATCCATTTTAATATTGGCTTCTGTTAACTCCATAACAGTTTGCTTAAATGGGGTCAGATCTAAGTGATCTATTCTCAGATATGTCAGTTGTAACATAACTCACGGTAATCTTTTCAGTACAAGAAAACACTGACAATCTAACCAATCAACGGCTGTTCTGAAGATCGTTCCCTGGGCATGGCTTCACACCATCTACCATGCGCGAAGCAACATGTAGTTTCCCTGCGTAGACTAATGAACAACACCGTGATAGACTGGTCTTCAATGTACTGATAGATCGGAGTGGTTATCAAGTTACAAATATGAAAACTGACTAAAATGGATTTAAATATCCAAGTATTAGGTTATTACTGGACTGTGACAAAGTACTAATTCTAGACAAAGTCTAGCATATGTCCATGTAGAAATAAAAATATTTCACCAGTGTCTGTAGAAAATATCAATCACCTCAGTGATTCTCCTTGCCGGAAACTTACTAAGTTCCACTCGTAGCGCAGCACTTTTGTGACTATCGGAACTTTGAAAATAACTTCTGCGTAGATCCGGCAACCATGTGCCTTGGCTCAGCGTAGTAGCACCTTGCTAGGCAAGTGCTTGTGTCGAAGTGAGCTCCTGATGCCTCGGCCGGCCGGCTTTTATTCAAAACTGTCAGGGTCACGCGTCATCACGCTGAAATCTGGAAATCCTCATATCTCTGGTATCCCTGGTCCGATTTACTTGATACTAATTGCATTCTCTTTCATTTGGCCGTGCCAGTAATCTGATCCAAGTCTCAAGTCTCTACTCCATGGCTAACTATTTAATCAATAAATAGCCTCGACCTCTGCTATTACTCGCTACCTCACTTGACATGCTGTTAGCGGTATATTCTTTCCAATTGCTTCGAGAAGCAATGTAGCGCGATATTCAAATGTCTCAACTTTCAAAAGCGGCTGTAGCCTTTCCCTTGATATCTAGGTGTCTGAATCTTGGAATACCCATTCCTAGAGTTGGGCACATCCACCTCACACCTAGCAAAAAATGAAAATTGAAAAATTTTTATTTTTCCTATCTACACATTAAATCATCTGGTTCTTGAATAATAAATCTTCAAATTCGATGCATTATAAGTTCCCACGATGTTACCAGTTCGTGTATTAGCGACTTCATAGCTTCCATTGTTGTTTACTTCCACAATACGATATTCAAAATCTTCAATTTCTCCAGGTTTAATATCAAAAATATCGTGATACTCTTCCAAAATTTTCCCTAGCTCTGGGGACTCCTTCTCAGTGTAGACTTCTCTTCCTTCAGCTTCATGAAAAATCAGAGCCCATTGAGCATATCCCTCGATGTCTTCCTCTTCTTTTCCCTCGAAGTTTATCTCTTCGGTATTCTTGAATCTGATCGTCTCTGTCTTCATGTCTATCACTGCTTGATATTTCTGAATGAAATCCGCTCCCAATATCATGTCAAAAGCCATGCCTTCATTACTACAAACACATGTCGGAAATCATGTCCTCCAATCGTAATACATAAGTATAATTGTGTTTTACACAGAGATATTCTGTTGGGTATTATTCCTTGGATCTTTATTCCTGATACTGGAATCTCCTCTAAATTCTCCTTGAGCTTCCACAGAATATAAAGCTTCTCGCTTACAAGACAAAGCATAGCCCCAGTATCAATCAAAGTATCGACAGGCATACCGAATACTTCGCATGATATGATTGGCATTCTAATTCTTGTACCCATTTCTTTCCGTTCGTCATTCTGTTGAATTAAGTCATCATCCTCTGCTTGCCATTTAATAATTCTGGAAGTGAAAGTATTCAAAATTCTATCTTCTACTGTGAATTCGAAGTTGTTTTTTTTCGTTTCCATTCCCCCGGGACTGTTGTGTTCCCGATGGACCTGGTTCATTGGGCCTCTGCTCCAAAAACTGCAAGTTATCTTGGTGTCTTGCTTCTAAGTTCTTCCTCGTCTCCTTATTGAACTCTTCATTGGACTGACGAGTATTAAAATCCCCTCTGTTATTGTAGTTGTTTCTACCAAAGTACCTTCTTTCCTGGTACCTTCCTTGATTATCCCGTGGCCTTCTCCATCGAGTATTTTATCGATTACCACCATCCGGTCTTGCATAAGGCTTGTAACTGTATCTGTTACTGTACTGATTCCATCCTCTCTTATTTGGATCTTCCCTCGGCGTTTTCTCTTCTCGCCCCTCTCGAATCTCTCGAGGTGTTTGAGAATAATTATCAGCCATAACAGCGTAAACAGCGTTGTTATTCTTTCCTCCCTTCTGATGGAAGAATTGAGCGTTCGTATGATCCAGCTTCTGTTATACCTCGTCAAATTGCTCCATATTATAAATGTCAGCAGCGATCAAAGTCCTTTGGACGTCTGCTGGAAACTGACGTATTAATGCAGTAATTAATTCGTTATCTGGCATCGGCGGATCTAAATGTTGAAGTTTAGAAAGCTGTCCAGAAAAGTATGTAGAGTATCGAGTAGGTTGTGACGTCGAGAATCTCTTCGAATATAATTCTGCTCTGACTTGCTGTTGGGTTTCCGGGGACCAAAACTTTTTCAATAACCCACGAGAAAACTCCTCCAAAGTGGTTAGAGTGGATCTAAATGCTCTGAACCAAAGAAGTGCAGGACCTTCCAAAAACTTCCCTATCACTCGGATCTGTCTTTCTTTAGGGATCTTAGAATCTTTCAGGTAATCCCCTGCTTCTCTCAAAAATTCCACGGGTGTCATAGAATCTCGCCCTGAAAATTTAGAAGGCTTATCCTCTACATTCTTGAATACAGTTATGGGGTTGGATTGAAATACTGTCCTGACCTCCTCCTGTCTTTGACTATCCGTTTCTCTAGCTGCTCCTAGATTTATCTGTATCTGTTCCTTTCCCCTTACACTCGGCATTTTCAACAGATTGTCAGACTGTTTCTCGTCCTTGATTTGGGTTTTCATAGTCTCAAGTTCCTTCTGGTTTTCTTCTGCCATTTTCTTAATTGCTTCAGTTTTTTTCAATTCTCCTTGACATCAGTGGATATCTGGTTCATAACAGCCTCGTGACTTTTCAATGACCCTGTCATATCTGATATGTCCTTCTGAGTTGCTTGGATATCTTTGGAAATTACTTGAATATGGGATGACAAAGATTCCCTAATCTCCTTGATTCCCTCTTGGTTCTCCAGCATGAGTGTGTCTTTAATTTCATTGACAACTGTGGTTTTAATTTCAGTTTGTAACTCATTAATCACACCTTCTCTTATTTCTCCCATTACGAGTTCTTTGAATTGTTCTGTCAACCGTTGAACCACTAGAATTCCCATCTCATTACTTTCTTTCTTCACTCTGACTTCTAGGTTGTTCATGTCTTCACCAACTTTCCTAAGACCATGTTCTATCCTATCAGCTAAGCTTTGAGATCGAAGATCGGCATCGCGAAATTTATCGTCCATTAAACTTGCGTTAGTAGCTAATGAAGTTTCGAGCTCATGTGTTTTTTCGCATAATTTAGTCATTTTACTCTCAAGTGACATTTTCAAAATTTCAGAATTCTCTTTAAATTTATTCTCCATAGAATTAAATTTACTATTTAAATTTTCTTTCAAGTTATCTTTTAACCTGCTTTCCAACAAATCGGAATTTTCCTTGAGTTTATCCTCTAAACTTTCTTTCAAGTTATCTTTTAATGAATCAGAATTTTCTTTAAGTTTAGTTTCTAAAGAATCAGAATTTTTTTTAAGTTTCTCGTTTAAACTTTCTTTAAGTTTATTTTCTAAAGAATCAGAATTTTCTTTAAGTTTTTCATTTAAACTTTCTTTAAGTTTATTTTCTAGAGAATTAGAATTTTCTTTAAGTTTACTTTCTAACGAATCAGAATTTTCTTTAAGTTTCTTTTCTAAAGCCTCAGTATTTTCTTTCATAATGGCTGCTACACGCCGTCCAGCCTCTTTTGAACTCTCCTCCAAACTCCTCATCATCCTCATCATTTCTTCCATAATTTTCAATTATTATTCAAAACTTAGGGGTATACAATATTGGCAAACACAAGCTTATAACTAGAACAAGAAATATGAATAGCTAATTGGAACACTCTAATAAAATGAGATTTGTCCTAATGTCGACGTGATGGAAAAACAAAATTCTCTACTTTTACGAATTACATTTACCACAATATCAAAAGAAAAACATGCAAGTTCTCAAATATCCTCCACCTGGATTCTAATAATGCGTATGTCCAGTCATCGAACGTTTACTACTGAATTTACTTGACGCCCTAATGGTTAAGCCATTATCAAAAATAATCAAACCCATTCTAATTATTAATCCAATATTTTTTTTTTAATTTTCCCCACTAATTGGGTTTCCTACTAATTTATTCATCCAAACCAGACATCTCTCAACTCCCAAAATATTTATAGAAAAATCATCATAATTCAAATCGGCATGCGATTGACCGTGTCTAACTCGATCCCCACGTTGGGCGCCATTTTTCTCTCTATCTTATTTTATGTGCCCGTTTAGACCGGAGTCCGCACGACCACATATGCATTTTACCAATAATCAGTCAGCATGAGAGTCAAAATATCCCGGAGCGCCAGATGGGTTAAAGCTAATCGCAGAAACGACATCAAATGAAAAAAAATGCTTTGCTGATTCTTGGCTCAATGCAACAATAAGGATAGAAGGAGATTCAATTGGGCGTAACACATCTAGTAAAATTATCTCATTTTATTTTGAATTTAAAATTGACTGCAAAAATGCTCAAAGTAGCATCACTCACGTGTGGCGACCCACACTCCTATTTACACAATATACAGAATTTTTCCAAACACATTTAACAATTATTTTTTTTGGAAACACAAGTCTGAATATCAGTCCTGTAGACTGTGTTCCAAAATTATATTCATTCATGATTAAATCCAGTTCAAAATTAATTGTCTTTACTGGAAATATCGTAGTTCACTGTTTGAATTTCTACATAAATATTAACACTCGTAGAATAAATGTTCATAGAATTTTTAACTTTCACTTATTTTTCCAGTTTCAAAAATAGATTGTCAAAAAATATTATTTCTCAATCAACACAAATTATTTACACATATTAATAAACATCTGAAAAGTATTTGACCTTGAGCATAGCATTGAAGAACTGTGCGAAGCACAACAAAAATTAATTGTTCTTCTGACATTAAACATTTCGAGAAGTGACTCGATTATGAACTTCAAGTTCCTAACAAAATATATGATTTCTGAATCATCAACTTGGTCAATAAATTGTTGAACCATTCAACTATTTGATTTTCCACTTGGGAACATTATTAAGAAAAATATTTATATTCTTGGCCATTTTAGCAATTTTCACAACTTGCAATTCTTCGACAGAATGCGGAAATAAGAATTGTAGCTTTATAATTAATTCATTTAGTTCATGGCACTAGGATTGAAAATATCCTTCAAATTATTCGTGGTTAAAGAATTATTTTTAATTGGCAGTGGCCCATTCTATTATTTTCATAAGAACACAATATTACAACAACAACGGCAAAGGTCTTCCTCTGAAGAAGAATAAACTACTATCATGACAAATCCGGGTTCTAGCAAAATCAAAGTCTAAATGGAATCTGTAAACAAGGTTGAAATAAGAACTGATGGTTTCTAAGAAATAACCTTCGGGTCATTCATACGACGGTATGTGTAGTTCCAATACTTCTTCTATAAACCTGAGCCATCGAACCTGCTATTTGATTGATGCTCGAAAAAATCTCCTCATTCCTGCGACTTAAACATGCGCACCTGGGAATGGCATTTCAACTACTCCACACACATAAATTTTCTTCCCAAAATTTATACAATAAATCAAGCCTCTGCTTGTTATCAACACTGGAAGATTAATAAACTTACAAGTTTATTTTATTTTACCATTCAGTTCAACCCGTGAATTTACCATACTTATGAAAATCTTTATTTCACTTTGGAGTGTATTTACGTCATGATTTTATATAAATACAAAAATATCCTATTTGATACAAATATCATTTGCTTCCCGTTTCATGCCTCTCCGTGTTATCTGAAAAATATACTTTGCTCATTGCAAATATTAACTGTTCAACCAGAACTGAAATGTTGGTTGAATGCGGGCTTGCGCTAACCACTCTCCTTCGGAAAATCTCCTGTTCCAAACTAGAAATGATTAAACTACTTCATAGGCTCTCTCTCAATACATGTGATTATTATAAAATATAATATCCAAGAATTATTTAGAAAAATTATAAAAATTATTATTATTATTATTAGTTAGATTATTTTAAATATATTTAATTATCATCTCATTATGTGAGAATCCACATGTTCGAATCTTCGAATATGGAAAAAATATCCATTCCTCAACAAAAATAATTTAACTCAACCATTACATCGACGGTTTTCCGTGATATCCCTAAAATATGAAATATTCAAATAAATGCTCGAAATGCTCGGTCATCGATCCTAAACTGTTCTCAGTGCTGAAAATGCTCAGAATAACTCTAACAAGTCTTGCGTAAATCATTGCAAGATTTAAATACGAAGAAAAATAAATGTGTTGGTCATCTGCAGAAAAATAGTTTGTTCCAATTAGCTAGGCATAATATAATTCAAATGTGGCTTACATTTCTTGATGGTCTTGAAGCGTAGTGAACCTTGTCTGTACCAGATTTATCCATAGACATGCCCTATCGGACAAGCACGTATAATCCTTGTATCGGCCGCCATTATATTCCCACAATCCGTCTAACAAGACATAGTGGTAATATCTCTTGACGTTTGAAGTAACTGTTGATCCATTTTAATATTGGCTTCTGTTAACTCCATAACAGTTTGCTTAAATGGGGTCAGATCTAAGTGATCTATTCTCAGATATGTCAGTTGTAACATAACTCACGGTAATCTTTTCAGTACAAGAAAACACTGACAATCTAACCAATCAACGGCTGTTCTGAAGATCGTTCCCTGGGCATGGCTTCACACCATCTACCATGCGCGAAGCAACATGTAGTTTCCCTGCGTAGACTAATGAACAACACCGTGATAGACTGGTCTTCAATGTACTGATAGATCGGAGTGGTTATCAAGTTACAAATATGAAAACTGACTAAAATGGATTTAAATATCCAAGTATTAGGTTATTACTGGACTGTGACAAAGTACTAATTCTAGACAAAGTCTAGCATATGTCCATGTAGAAATAAAAATATTTCACCAGTGTCTGTAGAAAATATCAATCACCTCAGTGATTCTTCTTGCCGGAAACTTACTAAGTTCCACTCGTAGCGCAGCACTTTTGTGACTATCACAACTTTGAAAATAACTTCTGCGTAGATCCGGCAACCATGTGCCTTGGCTCAGCGTAGTAGCACCTTGCTAGGCAAGTGCTTGTGTCGAATTGAGCTCCTGATGCCTCGGCCGGCCGGCTTTTATTCAAAACTGTCAGGGTCACGCGTCATCACGCTGAAATCTGGAAATCCTCATATCTCTGGTATCCCTGGTCCGATTTACTTGATACTAATTGCATTCTCTTTCATTTGGCCGTGCCAGTAATCTGATCCAAGTCTCAAGTCTCTACTCCATGGCTAACTATTTAATCAATAAATAGCCTCGACCTCTGCTATTACTCGCTACGTCACTTGACATGCTGTTAGCGGTATATTCTTTCCAATTGCTTCGAGAAGCAATGTAGCGCGATATTCAAATATCTCAACTTTCAAAAGCGGCTGTAGCCTTTCCCTTGATATCTAGGTGTCTGAATCTTGGAATACCCATTCCTAGAGTTGGGCACAATATATTATTTTATTCCAGATTATTTCTGACCAATACGTGTATGTCATTGTTGCCAACATGATTATACGCGCGCTGTTAGATCCAATGTTTAACTACATGTAACGTTCATGCTAACCATGGGACTTCAACCAAATTTTGTATTCCGTACCTCAAGAGATGGAACTAAGAATGTATTCAGTCACCAGGTCTGCCAACTGTAGTTCTCTATTAGGCTACATTATACCAGGTATACAGTATTACGAAATAATTAGAAATTTCGATATTACCAACTTAATTCCGTAATAATTCTAGATAGATCCATTTAGATTAATCCTTGGCATGAATCTTAAATTTTAAGAAAAGTAGGCTCTTTAGTTCGTCACGGAACTTCTTGTTAATGGTTAATGATGCATTTTTTGCGTATGGTACTGAATATTAACAGAACTGAAAGTGAGGATGAGCATCTTCACAATTTTGTTGAACCCTTATTTCTTGGAATTCACATTCCAGGAGACACACTGGACTGAAATAATAACCAGTATTTGTGTGCAAATAATTCGTATTTTTCAATTAATAATTAAATTATATTAGGCACCTATTAAAAATATTTCAACGTACAATGATGTAGTCTGCATTTTTTTTGTGTGATTTTATTTAGCGTATGATGCTAACAAGACAGAAAAATAATTACAGTATATACACTATTTACAATTTTAAACACTATTGACAGCATTAGGACCATCACATCAAATTTAGACAGGAAGGTCTGTAATCCACGCAATTGCATCAGGAGTTGCTGAGTGGAGATCATCCAAGGCGCCGGGATATGAATGCAGAGGCCACTCCTGCACAATATGCTCGATAGTCTGCATTTCAGAACCACAGTCACATCGGGGGGAATCTATCCAACCCCACTGGTGTAGGGCTGCACCTGTTCGACCGGTACCACATCGGATTCTGTTGAGCCTTGACCAAACTGCCCGAGGAAGATTAAAACCAGCAAGTCTTGTGGTGGGGTCACTGATTTGAAGTAAGCCGCGAGGTGAGGAGTTTCGCCATTCATCTCTCCAGGCATTTCGGAGGTTGAACTCAGTGGACGAAAGATCAATAGCCGTTTTGCATGCTGGCTTTCGGGATTTCAATCTCTTTGTAGAGAGCCGTATGACATCCTGATGAATAGGAAGCTCAGCATTTTCTTTGATCCTGTACCACAAGCGAACAAGAGCTTGCTGTCTCCTTAAATGGGGTGGAGCGATATTACAAAGTACAGGTAGCCACTGGGTAGGGGTGCAACGTAGAGTACCAAAGATGATGCGCATTGCCTGGCGGAGTTGTATATCTACGAGTTGGCAGTGAGAGCTGTTCAACCACACGCCTGCACAATATTCAGCTGGAGAATACACGACAGCCAGAGCGGTAGTCCTGAGTGTGCTGGCGTCAGCGCCCCATGATGTTCCAGCTAACCTACTAAGTAGGTTATTGCAACTTTTTAGTTTTGCAGCAGTTTTTTCTGTATGTTGTTGATATGTCAGTGTCCTGTCCAATGTTATGCCTAAGTACTTAGGACATCTGTTGTACTTTAGGTATTGATTCCTAAACTTAACTCTAGGCAGGTAGTTTGCCTCTAGGTTGTTAAGGTGGAATGAGGCAACTTCAGATTTTGAAGCACTTGGCTGGAGGTGCCACTTCTTGAAGTACTCACCAATCTTCTGAAGATCTGCATTCATTACATCCTCTGCTTCATTAAAGGTGGTATTTTGGACTGTAAGATTTATATCGTCCGCATAGATGAATTTTCGAGATAGAGTTTCGGGCAGATCATGGGTGTACAAGTTGAATAGCAGAGGGGATAGAACTGATCCCTGTGGCAGACCATTATTAATAGTGTGGAACCTGCTTCTAACATTTTCAGTGAACACTTGGAATAGCCTGTTACTCAGCATATTGCCAATCAGGGTGACTATTTTAAGGCAAGGAACTGCCTTTATAAGTTTGAGGAGAAGTCCTTTCCTCCAGACAGTATCATAGGCTGCTGAGAGATCCAGGAAGACAGAAACACTTTTGAGCTTCTTCTCAAAACCAGCTTCTAGATAGGAAGACAGGGCAAGGACTTGATCGCAGCAGTCTCGTTTTGGGCGAAATCCAGCTTGTTCAACAGGAATCAGTGACTCAATTGCAGGAGCAATCCTATTCAGTAAATGCCTTTCAAGTACAAACATCAAAAAAAGTTTTGCATCACCTCGGTTCCAAGAGTTCCGGAACCTTTAAATACAAAGGGAAGGGAGATCAACACAAACAACATTTCAGCTCGTTTTATTGCTCATGAGACCCACACATTGCATGTTGTACCATCATACAGCTAGACTTTCAGCATTTGTGGTCCAGATTGCAGTACACACCACTACCTCTAATACCCAGTAGCACGTCCTCTTGCATTGATGCATGCCTGTATTCGTCGTGGCATACTATCCACAAGTTCATCCTGTTGGTCCAAATTGTCCCACTCCTCAACGACAATTCGGCGTAAATCTCTCAGAGTGGTTGGTGGGTCAAGACGTCCATAAACAGCCCTTTTCAACATATCCCAGGCATGTTCGATAGGGTTCATGTCTGGCGAACATGCTGGCCACTGTAGTCGAGCGATGTCGTTATCTTGAAGGAACGCATTCACAAGATGTGCACGATGAGGTCGAGAATTGTCGTCCATGAAGACAAATGCCTCTCCAATATTCTGCCGATATGGGTGCACTATGGGTCGGAGGATGTCATTCAGGTATCGTAAAGCCGTTTCGGAGCCTTCCATGACCACCAGTGGCGTACGTCGGCCCCACATAATGCCACCCCAAAACATCAGGGAACCACCACCTTGCTGCACTCGCTGGACAGTGTGTCTAAGACGTTCAGCCTGACCAGGGTGCCTCCAAACACGTCTCCGACGATTGTCTGGTTGAAGGCATATGCGACACTCATCGGTGAAGAGAACGTGATGCCAATTCTGTGGGGTCCATTCAGCATGTTGTTGGGCCCATCTGTACCGCGCTGCATGGTGTCGGGGTTGCAAAGCTGGACCTCGCCATGGACGTCGGGAGTGAAGTTGCGCATCATGCAGCCTATTGCGCACAGTTTGAGTTGAAACACGACGTCCTGTGGCTGAACGAAACGCATTATTCAACATGGTGGCATTGCTGTCAGGGTTCCTCCGAGCGGCAATCCGTAAGTAGCAGTCATCCACTACAGTAGTAGCCCTTGGGCGGCCTGAGCGAGGCCTGTCATCGACAGTTCCTGTATCTCTGTACCTCCTCCATGTCCGAACAACATCGCTTTGGTTCACTCTGAGACGCCTGGAAACTTCCCTTGTTGAGAGCCCTTCTTGACACAAAGTAACAATGCGGACGCGATCGAACTGCGGTATTGACCTTCTAGGCATGGTAGAACTACAGACAACATGAGCAGCGTACCTTCGTCCTGGTGGAATGACTGGAACTGATCGGCTGTCGTACCCCCTCCGTCTAATAGGCCCTGCTCATGCATGGTTGTTTACATCTTTGAGCAGTTTTAGTGACATCTATGAACAGTCAAAGGGACTGTATCTTTGATACAATATACACAGTCAACGTCTATATGCCGGAGATCTGGGAACCGAGGTGATGCAAAACTTTTTTTGATGTGTGTAGTTTGTAGGTGACACTAAGTAAGGAAATAGGTCTGTAGCTTTGAGGTAGCTTAGGATCCTTCCCTGGTTTCAATATTGCAATAATTTTGGTCTTCTTGAAAGATGGAGGCAGGCGTCCTGAATGCAGAATGGAGCTGAAGAAGGTGGCAAGCCATCGCTTGGTTGCTGGGCCACATTTCTTAAGGAACTCTGGGTACACACCATCAAATTATGTCAGTATAATTCAAATTTCTAGGTCATTTTATGGGATTTTTGCAGTAATGTTATAGGTCATTTATTAAACATTGTTAGGTCATCAAAATCCGGGCCCTGGTGATGATGAGAATTGTTGTTTTAAGGGGCCTAATACTTAGGTTATCGGCCCCTAATGGTTTATGCGATCGTGAAAGATCGGGATAGAATAATATAAGAACCAAAAAAATGAATACGATAAATTACAGACAGGATGAAAGGAAATTCTCTCAACCCTCGAAAAATGAGGACTGAGGAATTTGAAGGAAGGAGAGCCAAGAAAGACAGAGAGGAAAGGGAAATAGGAGAGGGTCCGCCCCAAAGGCAATAGAAAAAGGGGAAGAACCGGACCCAGCTCAGGAATCCCTCAGGGTCGCCAACTCCCGAGCTTACCAGTCATGAGCCCTTGAGGGAGTAGCATTATCCAGGGTGCACCATAAGTGGTGAGGCTACACACACCCTGCCTCCTTGAGGGCCTTGAGCAGAAGGCAGGATATACAATGAAAATAAAATAAAGAGGTCTGACCCTTTGAAGAATGAAGGTATCAGGAAAGATGAGACAAGGGCCAATTAAGGCGGGAAAGTGAAAGACTCCCTAGGCTTCGGATACCCTTTTACCGTCAGGGTAGGAAAAGTACAAGAGTTGACCATGGGAGGATGAGAGGTAAGATATCAGAGAGGAGCCCGGCACAAGTAAGTGGAAGCAATTCCGGACTCAGCTGGGGTTCCGTGGTCGCCAACCCATGACCTTCAAAGTTTGAGCCCCTGGGGGGCACACATAAATGAGACTTACATCCAAGTAAATTACTAAGAACAAAAAGGCGATTTCATATTTAATTTTCCACCTCCTGGAGGAAACTTAAAGCATGTTTGGCGTTGCCCCAGAGATCCGAGTTCGATTCCAGGCTCTGCCAAGAAATTTAACTTTGTTGTTGTTTATTTGTTTCATGGGCTTTGCAACATCGTGGCCATGTAGCCGCGTGTACTTAGGTTTGTGTGAAATTTGTCTTTTGACCTGTTTTATGGAAATAACCGTATTAGTGTGTGTACTTATAATTCAGATGAGGATTGGGAGGAGGCGGCCGAGGCCTTAAGTTAGGAACCATCCCGGCATTCGCCTGGAGAAGAAGTGGGAAATCCGTAAAGCCATGTAAACTATAACAGCATGGCAAAATAACTTGTGGATATCCGCATCCGCGCAGGGCTTAACCACACCTGAATTACCCCATAACCTCACTCTATATATAAAGAGCCTATTTTATTCAAACGGAACTCTGAATAAAACAGTAATATTTTGTGATCGAAAGGAAATTAATAAAGCAATTTAGAACAGTGTAAACTGGATGGTACCGGCACCTTTTATGAGTAGACTGGTCTTCATGTAGCGTAGTCAATGTTTGTTCTGAGATCATAAAACCCACACTTCTTCTGTAAATGAACACAGGTGTTGAAGCATTTTCTTGTACAAACAAGACATCGCCTCTACAGTTTTAACTTGTAAACAGACCGCGACTCGTATCATAAATTACTAAAAATAATTCCTCTCAAGGTGTTTAAAAGCCTGGAAATTAATTTACTCTTCGTTTGAGCCTTCCAGATGTGACCCTGGACGTAGTTTCATTTACTTGCTAAATGGAAACAATTTAAGTACGCAAAGGAACGTTTGTTCGCCTGTGCTAATATTACGTAATGTTTCTCAGAGTACGCGTGGATTCAAGTAAAATAGACTCTCTGTTCACTTGTTAGTTGTTGTTGTTTTAAGGGGCGGAACTACGAGGTCATCTGCCCCTCCTAACACAGATTATAATATACAACTTTAGAGGTGTACACCTAAATTTGAAAAGACCAACAATTAATAAAACAAAAAATTAAATAAATAACAATAATTATTATAAAAATAAACCAAAATTACGGAAAAAACAAAAATCATCATTCAAAAACGAACAAGTCGTTGAGTCAATGTTCACTGGAAAATTTAGATTGCTGGCCCTAACCCACTCTCACTTATAAAGCGGATGACGAGATCAGCAGCCTCCACGTCATCGTCTAATATAAGCAAACCAAGGTTTCTTCGTAAGTCAGCAAGGTCCACACACTCAGTTAAAATGTGGGCCACGGTGAAAACGGCTCCACAGGTACAAAGTGGGGGGTCTTCCCTTCTCATTAGGTACGTGTGGGTGGATCTTGTATGACCTATCCTTAGCCTACACAAATGACGGACTCGCTCCGTGAAGTTTAGAAGATAATTTAGTTCCGGAATATTTGTTTCAATTTTATGTGCCGTGACATTATTTTGTGTATTATGAGAATATCTAGGTACTATTAGAATTGAGATCAGAACACCTTGTGGTGTAGTGGCTAGCGTTCTTCGCTGTCTCATCGAAGCTCCAGGTTCGAATTCCGGTTCTGCCAGGAAATTTAATTCTGGTTTGAAGCTGGAGCTGTGCACTTTCAGCCTTCTAAGGCAAAACTCAGACAAAGTGGGTTCGATTCCTACCTTGTCCACCCTAAGAGTGGTTTTCCGTGTTTCCCACTTCTACTCCTGGCAAATGCCGGGGTGGTTCCTAACTTAAGACCACGACCATCTTCTTCCTAATCCTCACCTGAATTACAAATACACACACATTGCTACAGGCACCATGATAACCCAGGCTGTCAGACAAATTCTACATTCACCTAAGTACACTGGGCTAAATGACCAGGATGTCCAAGCTCCAGAAATGATGGAATCTAGTTGTTGTTGGTTCTTTTATGGGCTTTGTGACACCATGGTCATATAGCCCCGTGCAGTTGAATTTTGAAGCAGTCTGATTATCTATTTTATTGAGGTGTTTGTAGACGGGAGCGTGATGGCGCAGAGGCTTAGCTGCTCGTCTTTCATCCTGGCGGTCAGGGTTCGAATCCCGGTGACAGTGGGGTGGAATTTTCACCTGAAAATCACATGGCGTCAGGAAAGGCATCCGGCCTTTAATACCCGGCCAAAACCAAAAAGAGCCTGGCTGGCTCCGGCGACCTCAATCAATTGGGAAAAGCCAAAGAAAGTTTATTGAGTTGTTTGTAGAAGTTCATGTATTTGTGATTGAGTCTAGAATGGGGAAGAAGTAGGCTGTGGCATGTATTAAGAATTGTCCCATCATTTGCCGGGAATAGAAGCGAGAAACCGCGGAGAACCACTTACAGATGGATGAGGTGGGAATCGAACACACTTCTTTTCAGTTCTGCCTCGTGAGGCTGATTTTACCCCATCTCGGCTAATTGTAACCACCTTATAATAGTTAGCTTACAATGGTAGAACACGGCTTGTAAATCCAGAGGTCATGTTCAGGTCCCACATGTGCTGAGATTTGTTTAACCCTCCGTCGGGCACACACTAAACAAGTTGACACTGCACTCAACGAAAGCTGCAGAATCATTACTGGTTGCTTGAAGCCTACTCCAGTTGAGAAAGTCCACTGCTTAGCTGGTATTGCTCCTGGGGAGATACGCAGGGAGGTAGCAGCGAACAAGGAAAGATTTAAGGCATCCACATCACAAGCACACCCACTAACTGGATATTCCCCCGCCCGAACTCGCCTTAAATCTAGGAAAAGCTTCTTTCGGACAACAGTCAGCCTTAAAGGCAATGCTGACACTGCTAGGGCAAGAATGTGGAAGGAAAGAACTGGTCATCTGTCCGGCTGGATGAGTCCAAAAGAAAGCCTTCCTCCGGGCCATATGGAAGGTTGGGCAACATGGAAGGCGCTCAACAGACTGCGGACTGGAGTTGGAAGAACCAAGATGAACTTGCAGAAATGGGGTTTTCCGAGTGACTCTCTCCTCTGTGATTGTGGGGAACTACAGACCATCCAACATCTTTACCAGTGCCCACTATGTCCAGCAACATGCACAATGGAAGACTTAACATTTGCCAACCCGAATGCTATTGACGTCGCCCGTTACTGGACAAAGAACATTTAATTTGGTTGCGGGCTACCTGGCAGTCAAATGTTTGTGTGTAGTACAACTGACTTGTATGTTTATGTCCTCACTTAATATTAGATCTAGAATAGTTTGTGTCTTTATTAATTATCATTATTATTTTTTATTTGAATTTGATTCTCACTGTTTACCATTTGTGATATATATATTTGTGATTGGTGCTCCTGATACGAATAAAGAAAGATTTCATATTCGTCATTTGTGGAATCAGAGCTACTTCCTCTTTTCAGTAGCTGCCTGTTTCCGCATGACCTTCAAGCTCATTTCGGCCGTTTCTTAATAACTCTTTACTCTTTACATGTTGTTGTTGCAGAAGTGATCTGCCGAGCACATTGCGCCTGATTGCGCACCGTTACGTGAAATGCAGAGAATGTGTCAGTGTATAGTACCATGCCTGATTATTGTGATGTACATTGTTAAGTTTAACACTATGGGTTATGTAAAACCAAAGAGTTGGTATCTTTAGCCTATTTTCATATATCCTTCTTATGTAAATTGCCTCTATCAACATACAAAATTTCAGTTTGATTGTTGCAATAGATTCGCAGATATTGAGGACCGTATAATAATTCGGATGGTCACCAAGTTGAATTTTTATATATGTAGGTCTTAGAGTTATGTACTATTACATGAAGATTATTGTGTTTGTGTAGTATTCAAACTTCAATCGCATGACTAGGAGAAAAGAAGTAAAACCGAGATTTTAAATTTTCGCACAGCTGCCATCTTGTGGTTATGAAAGCAATTGAAATAAATTACATGCCAGTGGATTAACATTTTGTATAAGCATTATCGTACCAATTTTCACTGCACTCGGATGGTTAAATCACGAGAAATTACATGCCAGTGGATTAACATTTTGTATAAGCATTATCGTACCAATTTTCACTGCACTCGGATGGTTAAATCACGAGAAATTACATGCCAGTGGATTAACATTTTGTATAAGCATTATCGTACCAATTTTCATTGCACTCGGATGGTTAAATCACGAGAAACGTACATTTGAATACTTATACTTCGCGTCACCACTATGTTGGGTTTGTGCTCACCAGGTTATTGAAAGCTCTATAGGTGAACTTATGTTTATAGCCTCTATGAACATTAAAAAAATCATTTTGATTGCTATAAAAGATTCGTAGATACTGAGAGCGTCTAAATATTTCGGATGGTAGCCATGTTGGATTGTTACATGTATAGGGCATAGAGTTTTGTACCATTAAATGAAAATTATTCCGTAGGTTCATTATTCAAACTTCCACTTCGATCGCACGTCTACGACACAAGAAATAAGAACTTCATTTTAATATTTCGCATAGGCGCCATCTTGAGGTTATGTAAACAATTGATCTAAATTAGATACCAGTGCATTGCAATGTGTATAAACATTTGCTGTATCAAGTTTCATTGCGTTTGAATGGTTAAATCACGAGAAAAGTCTATTTAAAAGTCTCAACATTGCTTGGCCGCCATGTTTGTTTTGTAGTTACCAGGGTATTGAAAGTCTCACATAGGTGAACTTCTAGTTTTGCCGTTTAACAGCCTACAAAATTCCAGGGTGATATTGGTAATAGTTTCGGAGATTTTGAATGCTGGTGAAATATTTCTCTCAGCCGCAACGTTGGATTGGTAAGACGTAATAAAATTTGAAGGGCACTGCCGGGGTCGGTCAAAATGGTGCTATGAACTTACCGAGTTTCATTGAAATCGCTCCAGCCGTTTAGAAGTTATTAGAGGAGGCACACACACATACGCACACACACACGCGCGCGGACGAATGGTGATCTTATAAGTCTAATGTTTCATAAATGAAAATAGGCTAAAAATTAGGCCTACTACAGTCACTATAAAATGAACAAACACACACACACAAGGATGACCAAAATGTTAAATACCCTAAAATGAATTGACAACACTACCAATCAAATTTGGTGTCGCTGACGGTGTGTTGCTATAAATGTTCCCCAGCCATAAAAACAGAAGACAGTGGTCTAATGAGTTCGCTGGTGGGCGAGAGCACTTCACGCACGTGTTCTGTTCCAGCGAACAGTAGTTCACTTGTTAACTCTTTATTGCTTCACACCTGAGGGCGAGGGAAGAGTAGCCATTTTGCAGAATAGGCAGCACTCCACAGAAATGAAAGGTGCTAAAGTTTTGCGTTCGTAAGACTTTTAATGGCACCTTTCAACACAAGCTCACAGCTGCTGCCTCCTGAAATTAACACGTTTATCTTTTTTTCATTCTTCGTTTCTTTTTCTTTTTCATTAAAAGGAGTTGGTACAGTCTGTCCCAATTGCAAATTTAGGTCGTACGACTGGGATGTGTAGTAAATTAATAGGGCGAAACTATTTTTCATTAGCCTACTTTTCACATTTTGCAAAAATGAGGAAAAAGTAGACTTATGAGAGAGGGCAAATGTGTGTCTGTCTGTCCTTCTGTGTGTCTGTCCTTCTGTCTGTCCTTCTGTCTGGCTAGCTGGCTGTGTGTGTGGCCCCCTATCAACTCCTAAACGGCAGGAACAATCGAAACAAAATTTGAAAATTGCAATTGAAATTTGAGCTCCATGTTGGATATCTTGGAAGGTATGAATGGGAGCTATTTCAAAAATTGACACACGTATAGATAATAATATTGCAGTTTAATTTCCAGGAGGCCATACATGGCAGTGTTGCCAAAATGATTCTAAAAGTGCTGATAAGTCCAATTTGTAAATGGATATAACTTCTACACTATCATTTGCAATTCAACCAAATTTCGTATGTGCTCTGTGTACATGAACATATATGACTGGGCGTATTCTTAAGAGCATCCAGGGCTGCCAACTGTTGATAAATGCTCTCCATTTTTAATCCATATACCCATATATCACAAAGTATGCAAGCCGACAGCTTTAAACTAAGCACACGTATAGTACCTGACATTCTATATTAATTTGGAGTAACTTATATACGTCAGTGCTACCAACATGATTCTAAGCCTGCTGAGAAGTCCAAATTTAAATACATATAACTTCTATATTATCATTAGGATTTCAACCAAATTTCGTGTGTGCTATGTGTACCATAACAGATATGACTATGCCGATTCTTAAGAGTAACCAGGGCTGCCAACTGTTAATAAATACTGTCTATTTTTGTTACCCTAATATCAATATATCAGAAAGTATGTAAGCCAATAGCTCTAAATTTTACACGCGTATAGTACCAGGCATTCTAGATTAATTTGGAGTAACTAATTTTTATAGGCCTACGCCAGTGCTGCCAACATGATTCTAAGTCTGCTGGTAGGTCCAATTTTAAAATGCATGTAACTTCTATACTAACTAATGGATTTCATTCAAAATTGACACAACAATAGATCATACTATTTCAGATTATTTCTGACCAATACATGAATGTCATTGTTGCCAACATGATTTTACGCACACTGTTAGATCCAATGTTTAACTTCATGTAACGTCCATGCTATACATTGGACATCAACCAAATTTTGTAATCTGTACCTTAAGAGATGGAACTAAGAATATACCAGGGCTGCCAACAGTAGTTCTCTATTAGGCTACAGTATGCCTGGTATACAGTATTTCGAACTAATTAGAAATTTCGATATTAACAACTTAATTTCGTCATTATTCTAGATAGATCCATATAGATTAATCATTGGCATGAATTTCAAATTTTAAGAAAAGTAGGCTCTTTAGTTCTTCACGGAACTTTTTGTTTTTATATTGTGTTCTTATAATTTAATGTATTTTAATTATTATTAATGTTATTTTTGGTTTCTCTAATGTTAATGTTAATATATTTATTTTTAATTTATGTTCCTCTAGATTTAATTTTTATATCTTTTTATTGAATTAATTAATTAATTTAGAATTGATTTTTACAATTATTTTCATAATATTTTTAATAGTTATGTTTATTATTTTATTATTGTAATTTTATTCTAATGGTTTTTATTTCTATATTTATAATTTATTTTCAGACTTTAATTGTTCATGTTTTAATTTTTGAATCTATTAAAATTTTATCTAGCACATTACGTCAAGTAGATACGTAAATTGTGCTCTGAAAGAAGTTCATTTTCCGTATTGACAGATTCACTATATAACAAAAGAGAAACTGTTCCGCCTAGTCAATACATTTATTTACAAGTTATAAATTTGTTATTATATGGAACATGTTTCGGGGCCTCTAATACTGGTCCCATCTTTAGCCATAAATTAAGATGCAAAATCCAGCATAATTAAAGATATCATAAAAAATACATAAAATGATGAGTGTATGGATGAAAAGAGGTGAAAAAGAACATATTAACCATGAGAAGTAACGTGAGTGAGCATCAGTAAAAAGTAACACCATTGGTAGTGCTAGGTTCTTGTGAATATACTTATATAGCACTGTTTTAATATTTGTGCTTGTGGAAATCACTTCACTTGGGATGTATGGCCTGTTGTTTACAATGCTGTTGACTGAAACTTGCTGTTCAAGCTGGGGCTTCTGAGCTTATAGTATCTTATTAGAGGGGAAAACACAGATTGTCATGTAATGAAATACATCATCATGATGAGGAGACGTCCAAGCATGGAAAAACATACTTTACTTAGACCAACTTGTGTATTCACAAGAACCTAGCACTACCAATGGTGTTATTTTTACTGATGCGCACTCATGTTATTTCTCATGGTTAATATGTTCTTTTTCACCTCATTTCATCCATTCACTCGTCATTTTATGTATTTTTATGATATCATTAATTATGCTGGATTTTGTATCTTAATTTACGGGTGAAGAAGGGACCAGTACTAGAAGCCCCGAAACATGTACCATATAATAAAAAGTTTATAACTTGTTGTAAATAAATGTATTGACTAGGCGGAACAGTTTCTCCTTTGCTATAGAGTAGATACGTATATAATATTTGAATATCCTCCGAAATTTGGGTGAAAGATTCAACCATCTGCATCTTTGGAAGCATAAACTGTCGTTATGTCAGGTGGATAATATAGAGACCACTATCCCATAAAGGGTCAGTGACCTTCAAACCTCAAAATTAACGAATCAATCCCAGCTGAGTCTGATGGCTCCCCTCAGGGGCTCACGACTAATGGGACGTGGGTTGGCGACCACGGGACCCCAACTGAGTCCGGCATTGCTTCCACTTACTTGTGCTGGTCTCGTCTCCTATCGACCTCCCTTGGTCAACTCTTGCTCTGTTCGGACTGCGACGTTATGAGGGTATCCGCGGCTTACGGACACTTTCAATTTCCCGCCTTAATTAGCCTTTGTTTCTTCTTCCCTAATGAATTATCGTGCCTTCTGCTCAAGGCCCTACAGAAGGCAGGGTCTACGTACCCACACCACTTCTGGTGCACCCTGGATAGTACTACACCATCAAGAGCTCACGGCTCGTGAGTTCGGGAGTGGGCAATCCTGATGGGTTCCTGAGATGGGTCCGGTTTTTTTCCGTGTTCCATAGCTTTTGGGGCGGACCCTCTACTTTTTCCCTTTCCCATCTGCCTAACGGTAGCATGGAATGCTCTAGAACACTATTGAATACAAAATCAATATAAATTAAAATGTCCCCCTATTGCTCAGTGGTCTTAGCACCATCGTACAAAGTCATAGCTTGCGGGTTCCTGAGGTCAGACATTTCCATTCTGCAAGGAGTAAATATATTATTTACACAGCACATTATAAAACAAAACAAGTAGTTCCGTGTAGAACTATACAGCCTATTTTCATATATCCTACTCATGTTAATTGCCTCTATCAACATACAAAATTTCAGTTTGATTGCTGTGATAGATTCATAGATATTGAGAACCGTCTAAATATTTCAGATGGTCACCGGGTTGGATTTTTATTTATGTACTATTACATGAAGATTATTGTATACGTGTGGTATTCAAACTTCAATCGCATGATTTGGACACACGAAGCAAAAACGAGATTTCAAAATTTCGCACTGCTGCCATATTGTGTTTATGAAAACAATTGAAATAAATTAGATGCGAGTGGATTAACATTTGTATAATCATTTAGCGTGCAAAGTTTCACTGCACTCGGATGGTTAAATCGCGAGAAACGTCCATTTAAATATTTTTAATTCGCGTCTCCGCCATGTTGGATTTGAGCTCACCAGGTTACTGAAAGTCATAAAGGTGAACTTACGTTCATAGCTTCTATGAACATAAGAAAATTCACTTTGATTGCTGTAAAAGATTTGTAGATATTCACAACCGTCAAAATATTTTGGATGCTCGCCATTTTGGATTGGTATATGTATATGCCCTAGAGTTACGCACCATTAAAGGAAAATTATTACGTAGCTTCATTATTCAAACTTCCACTTCGATCGCATGATTACGACACAAGATATAGAAACTTAATTTTAAAATTTCGCACAGCCGCCATGTTGAGGTTATGTTAACAGATGCCAGTGCATTACAATATGTATAATCATTTACTGTACCACATATCACTGCGCTCTGAAGGTTAAATCACGAGAAAAGTCTATTAAAATGTTTCAACTTCGCTTGTCTGCCATGTTCGTTTGGTACTTTACAGGTTTTTGAAAGTTACTTGTAGCAATGCTATTTATCACAGTACAAAATTTCAGGATGATATCATAAATAGTTTCGGAGATATTGAATGCCAGTGAAATACTTCGCACAGCCACCATTTTTAGGTTATGTAAACAATTGAACTAAATTACATGCCCGTTTATTACAATGTGTATAAACATTTGCTGTACCAAGTTTCATTACGTTTGGATGGTTAACTCGCGAGAAAAGTCTTTTTAAAAGTCTCAACTTCGGTTGGCCGCCATGTTTGTTTTGCAGTTACCAGGTTTTTGAAAGTCTCATAGGTGAACGTTTAGTAGTTCCCTTTATCACCGTACAAAATTTCAGGGTGATATCGGTAATAGTTCAGATAATACTGAATGCTGGTGAAATATTTCTCACAGCCGCCATGTTGGATTGGTGAGACACAATACAATTTGAAGGGCACGGTCGGGGTCGGTCAGAATGGTGCTATGATCTTACCGAGTTTCATTGAAGTCGCTCCTGCCGTTTAGAATTTATTAGGGACACACACACACACACACCAGCACACACACACACACACATGCAAACACAGACGGACACACGGACAAAAGGAGATCTCGAAAGCCTTTCTTTTTTTTTTTTTCAAAAATAAAAATAGGCTAAAAATGGAATGAAGTCGAAATAAATTAGAAACCCCTATTGATGTCAAATTGACACGTGAAATGCTAAAGGAAGTGGGAGACTTCTGCTACTTAGGAAGCAAAATAACCTGTGATGGACGAAGAAAAGAGGATATAGAAAGTAGGTTGGCTGGTGCAAGGAAAGCATTTCTACAAAAGAGAAATATGTTGATACCAAATATAGATTTAGGTATTAGATTGTAATTTTTGAAAGCCTTTGTCTGGAGCGTTGCGCTCTATGGAGGTGAAACTTGGACTGTTGGCACAGCAGAGAGGAGAAAAATAGACGCGTTAGAAATGTGGTGTTACAGGAGAATGATGAAGATCAGATGGATTGATAGAGTAACAAATGAAATATTAAGACGAGTGGGTAAGGAGTGATGTTTCTGACGAGTGGTAAGGAAGAGAAGAGATAGGTTGGTAGGACACTTAAGACACCCAGGAATAGTTAGTTATGGAAGGAAGGATGACATGAACTGTAGGGTTAGACGGGGGTTAGAATATGTTAAACAGATTGTCTCAGATGTAAGGTGTGATATGAAGTGATTAGTTCAGGACAGGGAGGACAGGGAGGATTGGAGGGTTGCATCAAATGAGTCAATCGACTGAAGACTCAAACAACAACAATACATTACGCAGCCTTAAAAACTGAATTTCGCATGTTCATATAATTTACCATAATTACGTTATCATTACGGACAGATGACCTATAAATTTCACCCCTTAAAAGGACAACCCCAATATTTGAAAGAACTCGACACAGCTGACTTAATACCTGTCCAGCCAGTTAGGTTATTAAAGACCACTGCAAGTGTAATTTTGAAATGTAAACAGCCCGGGAGATACTGTTTATGGAGGTGAGTGATGGAGACGTATTCCCCTCTTAGCACTGAAGTAATCTGAGCTATAAACTTATGAAGACTTCCCACTTGGCCATCTGCGAGGTGGGCTGGGAAACTTGGAATGACCTCGTGTCACTACTGATAAAAGCCAAGTGCCAGTATCGAGGTCCACGCAGCTTCTTTCCCGTTTCCTCCTTCACGCGTCACACACACACACACACGACCGATTATAAAACATAACCTCTCCTCAGAGCAAAGGTGTTAATGTCAGCGAACCCATTTCTTGCAGCTTTGATTGCAATGTTCTGAAGAATCGAGAGGTTTTTGAACTTCTAATTTATTATTATGAATTATTTTGATACCAGCGGCTTCGGTGACGTAGTTGGTAGCATGCTGAACTGCTGTTTCCATGATAGCGGGTTCAAACCCGGCGAAAGCAGTCGGATTTTTTAAGAGCGTTAAAATCTTTCAGTATGCCTTCCTTCGGAGGGGAAGTAAAGCCGGCGGTTCCATGTCATAGATTTATGGCATGTAAAATATCCTTCCATAGACTGAACTTGTGTGAAGCTAAATTTCTAGGTTAGATTTTGTTGGAACACTCTATCAAAGTTCGAAAGTTCACTACTAGGTATCATTGACATCTGGTAGCGAAAGTTGGAACTACTTGATAATGAACGGAACTAGTAGCTCACCCTATGGGTGTCCGCTAGAAGCAGCTACAGCCTCAGGCGAGTCGAACATGTCCTCGGACACTCCCGGCACTAAAAGCCATACGATAACTAACCGGCTGAACTTGTGTGAAGCTAAATTTCTAGGTTAGATTTTGTTGGAACGCTCTATCAAAGTTCCAAAGTTCACTACTAGGTATCATTGACATCTGGTAGCGAAAGTTGGAACTACTTGATAATGAACGGAACTAGTAGCTCACCCCATGGGTGTCCGCTAGAAGCAGCTACAGCCTCAGGCGAGTCGAACATGTCCTCGGACACTCCCGGCACTAAAAGCCATACGATAACTAACTAAATAAATAAATAAATAAATAAATAAATAAATAAATAAATAAATACAATTTTCATACAGCGTTCTCTGATAATAAAAGCAGTAAAGGCAGTGATTTTAAAATATTGCATTCGGGGTTCGAATGTAAACCACCCTGGTTCTTAATTGGATGCGACATCTATTTCTCCTTAACAGTTAATGCCAAAATGCATGTTGTAGTGGCTTGCATTCTTGGATGTCGTCCCGGAGGTCCGGGTTGGATTCCCGGCTATGCCAAGAAATGTAATTCTGGTCTGAGGGCTGTAACGGGGTATACTCAGCCTCGTGAGGCAAAACTGAGGAGAGGTGAGTTCGAATCCCATTTCAGCAATCCTGAAAGTGGTTTACCGTGGTTTCTCCACTTTTACTCCAGGTGAATGACTGGATGGTACATAACTTAAGGCCACAGCCGTTTAATTCCCAATCCTTACTTGAATTACAAATGCACCCACTAAAACAGCCATCACAATAACACAGGATATCAGTCATTTAGTCAGTCATTTTGTCAGTCAGTTAGTTAGCTAGTTAGTCAGTCATTGAGTTAGTTAGTTAGTTAGTTATTGTTTTGTTCAAATTGGTGAAACTTCGAGGTCATCTGCCCCTTTTTAGAAGTATTTCGACTGTAGCTTTATTACATGGTTGTTGTTTGAGTCTTCAGACTTTTGACTGGTTTGATGCAGCCCTCCATGCCTCCCTATCCTGAGCTAATCGTTTCATCTCTACATAGCTTCCACACCCTACATCCGAAGCAATCTGTTTAAAATATTCTACATATTCTACCCCTACAGTTCTTGTCTTCGACCCTTCCTTCCATAACTAAGCTTGCTATTCCTGGGTGTCTTAGTATGTGTCCTACCAACCTATCCCTTCTCTTCATTAGCAGTCGCCAGAAACATCTCTCCTCTCCCATTTGTCTTAATACCTCTTCATTTGTTACCCTATCTACCCATGTGATCTTTATCATTCTCTTGTAACACCACATTTAAAACGAGTGATATATTTTAGATGGTCAGGATGGTAGCTGTAATTTCTTCACTACAACACAGTAGTCTGGCAATATGTAATTCTTGTTTGCCAATTCTCATGGAAAATTCTTATATATATCGTCTGTGTCGATTTTCAAAATGTTAACAATACGCATACTCGCCATCTCGAATAAGTATTATGTGAATGGGCTATTGACTTTGGCAACATAATTATCATACATAAATCAATTTCCTTGCCGGGCTTCAACCGCTTCATAAGTGAGAGTCGGTTAGGGCCAGCAATCTAAATTGACAAGTAATTATTGACTCAAAGACTTGTTCTTTTTTGAATTCTGAATTTTTGTTTTTTCCGTAAATTTTGTTTATTGTTATAATTATCAGTTTTTTTTTGTTTCATTATTTATAGACCATTTCACATTTAGGCTTCAACCTCTAAATTTTATTTATTCTACATTTGTATAATTTAATTGGTGTAAAGAGGAGCAGATGACCTAGCTGTTCTGCCCGTTAAAACTCCAATAACTAACTGACTAACTAACTAATTAACTAACTTTTTGCCGCTTTTAGGCACTGTCATTTCATTAGATGGTGAATAATCAATTTTAATAACATAAATCCACATTCAATATGCCGGTTACGCGTTATTTTTATCTCATAGTTTTGTGACTAAAAGCGTCGGTGGCTTAGGCGGCAGCACGCTGGCCTCTCACCGCTGGGTCCGTGGTTCAAATCCCGGTCACTCCATGTGAGATTTGTGCTGGACAAAGCGGAGGTAGACAGGTTTTTCTTCGGGTACTCCGGTTTTCCCTGTCACAATTTCATTCCAGCAAGACTCTCCACTATCATTTCATTAATTTATCTGTCATTCATTTGATCATTGCCCCAGGGGAGTGCGACATGCTTCGGCAGACGGCACAGTCCATATCCTCGCCGCTAGATGGGGGCTTCATTCATTCCATTTCCTGACCCGGTCGGTCGACTGGAACCAGGCCGTGGATTTTCAGTCTTGTGAGTCAAGTTGAAGTTAGTTCATTTTCAAGAAACTAGTTTTCCCAAATTTGGTGATAAATTTGCAATAGCATCCTAGGTATTAATTTGAAAATGGCTCAGTCTACTCATATCCACCATCTTGAAATTATTAGGTAGAAGAATTCTTCACTGGGTAAAGTTTCACCCAGACCTGAGCGGCCAATCAGAGCAGGGCACCTTCAAATTTAAACTCCCGGCTTCAGATCCACTCTTTATACAACAATTACACTATCATAACAGTGTTTTACACGTCCCGCAGCCGCGCAGGGTGTCTGTCCGTAGGGTTGGACACGGCCGACTTACTCAGGGTGGTGCCCTGTGGGTCGCGGGTTCGGTGAAACAATTACAATTCATTTGAGTCATCATATCCTATAAATCTACAGCGAGGCTTTTCAAATCTACTATTATTTTAATCAAATACCTACTATAGGTCTATCATTCTTTCACTCTTCAAAAATTAACCTACTAGAGGACTTGCTCACTTCCTAAATCATTCTAAAAACTTGAACCTTTCATTTTATAAAACTAGTACCTCAATGAAGCCATGGAAGCTATTGAAACTAACGAATAATTAAGGCTCAACATCTAGCCATAATGCAGAGATTTATCCTATTTCAACTAGTCATTTATAGTTAATTATAATTACTTCATAATGTAACGGTTATGCTTTGCTCCTTGTTGAGCGTACAAATGTAACGGGTTGACTGCCCCTAACTGTTGGGTGATAAATGTAACTGTTGACCTTTGCCTAAGCTATGTTTTTTTAATGGGCGCCAAGACCTCAACGCAATGTTGAAACCTAAATTTGTATTTAACAACGTCTAGCTCTGGCAGAACACCTTCAAGACTCTATTCACTCAGATCGTGGCATGATTTGATCATTAACCCAACAACAATTGTATCAGGAGAAGGAATTGGTCTATATCTAATGCTACCTACTGAAAGCAAAGATTGCATTGTTAAAAGATATGAATTTATTGTATAAAACAAGTATTGCAAAATTAATAATAATAATAAGTTTAAAATATATATATTGGAGCGTTGCGATTTTAATATTACCGATAGAGAATTACGTGAGAACGGAGTCGGATAAATTACTGATTTTACTCTTATTATTAAGCTATGAAGTTACTGAAATACTGAATTTAAAACAAAGAGAAACGAGAGATTGAGTAATTCTACGTCATTCGCGCTTACCACTGGAAATTGCCGAAGCATTTCCCTCGTACTGGATGTTGAAGAAAGCTTCCCACTGCTTCCTGGACGCCGTCATCTTCTTCGATATTTGATGATATACTGGTAGATTTGATAACTCTATGGTCCGAACATCGGAGCCAAAACCTCGTACAACCACACTGGTTAAGTTTTACAAAGATAGTCCTCCACTCCACGGAACATCGGAGCGACTCACGCGTGCAACCATACTGGTCAAGTCTTACACAGATTGTCCTTTATTCCACGGCGCGCCAAACGATATATGCACTCGTCGGCTTCCCACTCCAGTGCCGACTTCCAGCTTACGTGGTCCCCACTGATTGGCTGCTCCCCACGCGCTACTTCCCCACCTCTGGCTCATTACACTCGGCGGGAGGGTGAAGTCGATTGCCGTTCCATACTATCCGCCTTTTCTTGACGCTGCGACCCAGGCTTGCGTAATGCTTCTTGACAAGACTAAGCCTGTATCTGAATTCCCAATGAGTCATCTCTCTCATAATACCCTAACTGACAAAACTTCGTACAATTCCGCAATCACATAATTTTCTATGATAATGTCGTTCGTAATAATTTACTTGATAGTGTTTTCTAAGACATAGAAAACCTATCTGTATGCTTATAATTTTATAAAAATGCTCCAAAAATACCTTAATAATAATAATAAATTAACATGAAAAATTCTCTTGGCTGAACAATTTGCCGCGTAAATAAATATAGAATGGCTTCCTACTGACTTATGCCAGTGGCATAAAAAAACCTCGATAAAAACGTTACAATATCATACGGGAGTCAACTTTCTTACTAATTTTGGTCGCTGTTGCTCTATTCATATCATACTGCAGGGTCATATGACCTTGCTGTTCCGTCCATGAGTACAACGATAACCAGGCAAGAAATTAAGTGTTCAGAGCAATGCAATCAAAGGATTTAAAAGAATGAGGCAATAGAGAACTAAGGAAATATTAACGTGGGTCTGGAAAGCTGCCACATTTCCTATTATTAAAAGAACTAGTAATAAAGGCTGAGGCTCTTTATAATTGGTCAATTAAATATGGTCCTTTGCAATGGCAATAAACCCCCGGCTTGCACAGTAGCTGGCCGACTATTTATGTTGGCGTAATGCAGAGGCTTGATGAATTGAGCTTGGATGACATTCATCATAAAAAAGGAGAATCGCAGAGCGCAGCGGCGTCTTTGAACCCAACACACGAGTGCTTTAATCAAGTCTGCAAGTAATTAAGTTGTTGTCAACAGACCATTTAACTCAGGTTAACAGCCAAGGCGTTTTATTAGTCGGCCATTTCTTCTACCTAACGATCAGCTTCTCTTGGTCATTTAAATAAGAACTGGCTTCTTTATGCTGCAAACTTTTGGTAGAGTCAGACTTCCTTATTCCCTTTGGGCACTGTGAGATCATTATAACTAAAGCCCTGCTTGGATGCATTATTTTTTTTCAATGCGGATATAGTTTGCATGGCTGTGCGGATAGCGGATAATGTTTGGAGTAAATTTGCGGATAGTTTTTAGAATACAATCCGAACTTGTTGAATATCATTATTAGGACCCGTATGTTTTTGATATTCCGGTATCATATTTTTCCATTATGTTTTGTTTTATGAAATTTATTATATTTATCGTGTGGAAATAAAGAGCAGGATACGGTCGGGATGGTTCAACTGGAGGAAAACATCTAGTTAACTGTGCGACGAGAAGGTAGGCCTAGCAGAAAAATTAAAAGGGAAGATACACATGGCCGTGGTGAGACCAGCAATGCTATAAGTGCAGAAACCTGACAGATAACAAGGAGATGGGCAGAAAAACTGGACGTGGCAGAAATGCGTATGCTGAGATAGGCACGTGAAAATGTTGGACAAAGTGAGAAATGAATTGAGTAGGAGACGACTTAGAGTGGTGCAAGTTTCTGAGAAAGTCAGAGAAGCTGGCCTCAGATGGTATGGCCATGTTAAGAGAAGAGATCAAGGTTATGTGGGCAATAGGATGATGGAAATGCTTCCAACAGAGAAACGGAGTCGAGGACGACCCAGAGGGCGATGGATGGACAGGATTCAAAAAAGCATGAAACAGCGGGGGCTTGTGGAGGAAATGGTCCGGGATAGAACAAGGTGGAGGAGGAATATCCGCATCAGCGACCCCACGTAAGTGGGATCAATCATGCTGAAGAAGAAGAAGAAGAAGAAGAAGAAGAAGTATGGCTTTCAGAGCAGGGAGTGTCTGAGGACCTGTTCGGCTCGCCTAAGTCTGTAGGTGCTTCCATCGGACACCCTTAGGGTGAGCTTCAAGTTCCATTCAATTTCAAGTAGTTCCAACTTTCACTACCAGATATCAATGATACCTAGTGCTGAACGTTGGAACTTAGATAGAGCGTTCTGACGAAATCTAACCTAGCAATTTAGCTTCACACAAGTTTAGTCTGTGGAAGGATCTTTTACATGCCATAAATCTATGACATGGGGCCACCGGCTTTACTTCTCCTCCAGGGGAAGGCACACTGAAGGATTTTTAACGCTCTTAAAAAATCCGATGACTTCGGCCGGGTTTGAACCCACTATCTTGGGTACAGCAGTTCGTCATGCTACCAACTACGCCACCGAAGCCGCTTCTTTTATGACAAATATAAGATGATAATTTAAGCTAATCTCATTCAAATCATGTCATTAAGCACAATTATCACTCCGAACATGAAAGGGTTGCATTTCTGGCTGTGTAACATTCATTTTAAACATAGCACTTGACATACAAAGCCTAAGGGAACGACTTTTTCCTCAAATGTCTAAATATGATGCTTTAGTAATTCATGCTTTGTCTAATTTAAAAGTATTATTGTATTGCCAGTAGATTCGGATAACAAACGTGGGAATGTGGAAAAAAATGTCGTGCGGATGCGGGTCGGATGCAGATAACAGTTGTGCGGATGCGGGGCGGATGCGGATAACAGTTGTGCGGATGCGGGTCGGATGCAGATAACAGTTGTGCGGATGCGGGGCGGATGCGGATAACAGTTGTGCGGATGCGGGGTGGATGGGGATAACAGTTGTGCGGATGCGGGGTGGATGGGGATAACAGTCGTGCGGATGCGGGGCGGATGCGGATAACAGTTGTGCGGATGCGGGGTGGATGGGGATAACAGTTGTGCGGATGCGGGGCGGATGTGGATAACAGTTGTGCGGATGCGGGGCGGATGTGGATAACAGTTGTGCGGATGCGGGGTGGATGGGGATAACAGTTGTGCGGATGCGGGGCGGATGCGGATAACAGTTGTGCGGATGCGGGGCGGATGTGGATAACAGTTGTGCGGATGCGGGGTGGATGCGGATAACAGTTGTGCGGATGCGGGGCGGATGCGGATAACAGTCGTGCGGATGCGGGGTGGATGGGGATAACAGTCGTGCGGATGCGGGGCGGATACAGTAACAGTTGTGCGGATGCGGGGCGGATGGGGATAACAGTCGTGCGGATGCGGGGCGGATGGGGATAACAGTCGTGCGGATGCGGGGCGGATACAGTAACAGTTGTGCGGATGCGGGGTGGATGTGGATAACAGTTGTGCGGATGTGGGGCGGATGCGAATAAAAGTTGTGCGGATGCGGGGCGGATGCGAATAAAAGTTGTGCGGTTGCGGGGCGGATGCGGATAACAGTTGTGCGGATGCGGGGCGGATGCGAATAAAAGTTGTGCGGATGCGGGGCGGATGCGAATAAAAGTTGTGCGGATGCGGGGCGGATGCGGATAACAGTTGTGCGGATGCGGGGCGGATGTGGATAACAGTCGTGCGGATGCGGGGCGGATGTGGATAACAGTTGTGCGGATGCGGGGCGGATGTGGATAACAGTGGTGCGGATGTGGGGTGGATGGGGATAACAGTCGTGCGGATGCGGGGCGGATACAGTAACAGTTGTGCGGATGCGGGGCGGATGCAGATTACAGTTGTGCGGATGTGGGGCGGATGCGAATAAAAGTTGTGCGGATGTGGGGCGGATGCGGATAACAGTTGTGCGGATGTGGGGCGCATGTGGATAACGTTTTGTTTATCCGCACAGGGCTCTAATTATAGTTACTCATAAAATGTTCAGGCACTAAAATGCACTAATATAGGCTTAAACATCCACTACGATACCCACATTTATGCACACATGCACTATGCTAGCTTCGTGGCTCAGCGGTAACAATCTTGCTTGCTGATCCAAAGGTTGCAGGATCGCATCCTTGCACATTTGAGGTTGGGCAAATTCGAGGGAGTCGTGTCAGTAAAATTTACAGGCACGTTAAAGATCCCGGCAAAATTCCGGCACCCCGGCATCTCTAAAAGCCGTACTTGTTAAGAGGAACGTAAAACCAATGACCTTATATAGTAATAAAATATCACAATTTCCATGATTTAAGAACTAAATTACTAAAATATGGAGGTATTTATGCTTTAAAATGGGCTAAACAAGTACTCACATGTGCTATGCACAAAATTACCAAAATGCGGAGGTATTTATGTATTTGTACTAGAGCTATCTACACCACATCAGTAGACGAATTAGTCAGCCAGGAGCTAGTGATTCAGCCGAGATCACATAATAAGCAGTACCAATCAGGATCGGGTGATTCAAAGAGCATATCGTTTCTAACATACCCGCGAGCAGCATACTACATCCAAGTAAAATTTTGCACACAGTGAACTGTGTTATAATCTGTCCACGAGAGGCATTGTGCTCATCATTCCGAGGGTTTAAATCCTGCATTGCTGAAGCAGCAATTGGACAGGAAAGCACTGTATCTACCCCTAGACCACGATGAGGGCCTGGAAATATTGAAACATCTACAGCAACAATAGCAGGTTTTATTTAACAATCACCCATGTGCAATTGAAGTCTACTACTGGTCACTAAAAGTAATTGTGTACGCCATATGGCGTTTTCATCTGCTGGCCGCACAGTCGAGGAGTTAACATTTTGTAAGAGATTTGCATCCAATTAGAGTGATTTAGACACAATTAGTAAGTCATTAGCGTTCACACTTTGATGATCTAAATATAGACTAAATGTTAACTAATATGACGACATAATGAGTTCCAGTTTCTTGGAAGTATGCTCGTCAGTTCTGAGTGTCCGCGATTCTGCTAACAAGGTGCTTGCTTGGTCACGACTCGTCAAATGCAGAGCAGAACTCTTCCCACGACGCGACCAGTTATGTTCCATTGGCTTTTATCCCTAGGAACACTTACTGCCTCCTCGAATTATACAGCTAGGGTCATTGCCTTCCCTGTATTGTTACTGAAGGAGCTTGGCAATCCAATCAATTCTCTCATGTCAAATATCTTCAACTTGTTTAATGATGATGATGATGATAATCGTTGTTTTAAGGGGCCTAACATCTAGGTTATCGGCCCCAAATGGTTTGGGTGATCGTGAATAAGAAAATGAAATGTAAACTATAACTAAAACTAACCACTAACTTATATACTAGAAGAAGAAATGGAAAACAAATGGAGAATAAGGCAAATAAATTACAGGAGGAAAATAAATGCCCTCAATCCTCGAAGAATGCGGATTGAGGGACCTGGAAGGAAGGAGAGCCATGAAAGGCAGATAGGAAAGTGAAAGAGGAGAGGGTCCACCCCACAGGTAATGGACAAAAGGGGCAAACCGGACCCAGCTTAGGAATCCCTCGGGGTCGCCAACTCCCGAACTCACCAGCCGTGAGCCCCTGAGGGTGTAACAATATCCAGGGTGCACCAGAAGTGGTGGGGCTACATACACCCTGCCTCCTTGAGGGCCTTGAGCAGAAGGCAGGATATAACATGAAAAGAAAAAGGAGGCTGACCCCTCGCAATAGGAGGTTATCAGAAAAGATGAGACAAGGGCCAATTAAGGCGGGAAAGGAAGAGACTCCCTAAGCCTCGGATACCCTAATACCGACGGGGTCGGAAGAGAACAAGAGTTGACCAAGTGAGGTCGACAGGAAAGAAGACGGAGCGGAGCCCGGCACAAGTAAGTGGAAGCAATGCCAGACTCAGCTGGGGCCCCGTGGCCGCCAACCCACGTCCCACTAGATGTGAGCCCCTGGGGGGTTGTTTGGATGAAAGGGAGGATGTAACCGATGAGGGGTCTAAATACATTTTTTTTATATGTGTTTTGTGTATGTATGGCCACTTTTATACTGTGTGTAAATAAATTCAAGCTCATTACTCAACTGCAAGTATTTTCAAAACAATTTATATCTGATGCTGCATACCTACAGACAAAGTTACTTAAATGTGAGTAAAAGAACATATCCAACTTACAAATGTTGTTCTCTCAATATCAACTTTTTCACCACATAGGTACACTTTTCTCTGAAACCCTAAATGCTGCATAACTGAAACTTTCAGAGATTGTTTATTGAGTGATTATACACATTTGTATATAGAAGTAAGGTGACATTTGACCATTTGTGTAATTTGCATGCATTTGCATTCATATTTTAACTGAGGTTTTTAGAATATAAAATTCAAATGACCATAGAGATAATCTATGCTATTATAATAAAGCTGAAGAGTTTGTGGGTTTGTTTGTGTGTTTAAACGCGCTAATCTCTATGACAACCAGTGGGATTTGAAAAATTATTTTTGTATATGATAGCCTGATTCAAGAGGAATAGTTTGGGCTATGTAGCATTAGGCTACACCTCTCAGGTAACCTTAAAGATTGCTTTTTGTTCAGTAAGTCGGAAGAACAAGTGCTTCAGAACGGCTTCAATAATACCGAAGTCTATTGTTGCCATGTAATGCGGGCCACATCACGTCGCCCCTACCAATGTTCTGTTGCAGAATTGCGAGCTGCTTATAAATTGCAGTCACGGGGAGTTATTAGTGCACAAAGATTTCTTAGGTCCCTTAAAATAGTTATCATCATGACAATAGTATGCCTCTGTATAAGGGCGATAGTGTTGGTGCAGTATACTGAGGTTATCAGCTGCAATAAGCGTTTGTGCTTTCAAATTTACTTCCATTTATTCCGATCCTAATCCTTGAGCGCTCCAGTTCTGTAAAACAAATAAATCCACCGGGCGAAACCGGGCACTACTGCTAGTTCTACATAAAGTTAGAGATAGTGACATATATTTAAAATAGTTAAAAGCTCAGGAACTTTTATAGTTATGTTGTAAAGTGTACCTAAATAAGAGGATGCAACCAAGTACAGTATTTGCAGTGACTGTACTAGTAGCATTTTACTACCCAAGACAGCTGTTGCTTTCCACGCTATGGATCAAACACCACTAGACATCTGTACAAAGTTTCAACGTTCTATGTCTTATATTGTGAACTCTGTGAATATTTAAAGCCAGCTATGCATTCTCTTGTTCTAACAAGTGTTTGTCATCAGTTGGAAGAACATTACGGTAAGTCAAAACCGGCAAAAAAAAAAAAAGATTAGTCGGTCAACATGCTAATGTGCCCAGTTAAAAAGGGTGGAGAGTAAGTTATTCTCCGCGTATAAACCCACTTCTGAGAAGTGAACAAAACGTGTACAATTAATCCGTTATTTTTTCAGGTTAGCAGGTGTGAATTGATCACTACACTCCTCGCTCTATTTAAACTAGACACATTAACGTATTTCACCAAATGAATACCGAGTGAGTTAGCCGTGGTCGTTACGGAATGACTGCTGGCAGTCGCTCACATCCGTGAAGGGGAGGAGATTCGAATCCCCCCGCCGGCAACCTTGAAGATGGTCTTCTGTGGTTTCCCATCTTCCTTCCAGGCAAATGCCGGGCTTGGGCCCAACTATAGGCCACAGCCGCTATCTTCCAACTACTCGTCCATACATTCCAACTTCCCTCCCCAACGGTACTTGTAGCTCACCCATTGGGTGTCCGTCTCGAAGCAGCTTCAAAACTGGCGAGCCAAACATGTCCTCGGACTCTCCCGGCACTAAAAGCCATACCGGTATGCTAAAAAAAATGATTATCATTTTTTTTACCAAATTAAAAAGGCACTACTAAATCATTATTTCTAACATTTCTAACAATCTTCCTACCGTCACGGATAATACACGTCGGGGTAAAATTGTTTACTTATTTATTGCCCCAATTACAGTAACAAACAATTGTTTACACACAGGTAATACATGAAATACATTAAAATACAAAATAAATATACATTAGAATAAAAAATAAAAATTAAACATTAAAAGTTAACAAGTAGTTCCGTGAAGAACTATACAGCCTATTTTCATATATCCTACTCATGTTAATTGCCTCTATCAACATACTCAATTTCAGTTTAATTGCTGTAACAGATTCGTAGATATTGAGAACCTTCTAAATATTTCAGATGGTCGCCATATTGGATTTTTATTTATGTAGTATTACATTAAGATTATTGTGTACGTGTGGTATTCAAACTTCAATCGCATGATTAGGACACAAGAAGTAAAAACGAGATTTTAAAATTACGCACAGCAGCCATCTTGTGATTCTGCAAACAATTGAAATAAATTAGATGTCAGTGGATCAACATTTGTATAAGCATTTAACGTTCAACGTTTCACGGCAATCGGATAGTTAATTCCCGAGAAACGTCCACTTAAATATTTATACTTCGCGTCGCCGCCATGTTGGAATTGTGCTCACCACGTTACTGAAAGTCCTATAGGTGAACATATGTTCATAGTCTCTATGAACATTTTAAAAAATCAGTTTGGTTGCTGTAAAAGATTCATAGATATTGAGAACGGTCTAAATATTTCAGGAGCTCGCCATTTAGGATCGTTGTATGTATAGGCCATAGAGTTATGTACCATTCAAGGACAATTATTGCCTAGGTTCATTATTCAAACTTTCACTTCTATCGCATGATTACGGCACAAGAAATAAAAACTTAATTTTAAAATTTCACACAGCTGCCATCTTGAGGGTTTGTAAACAATTGAATTAAATTAGATGGCAGTGCATTACAATCTGCAAAATCATTTACTGTACCACATTTCACTGCGCTCAGAGAGTTAAATCAAGAGAAAAGTCTATTAAAATATTTCAAATTCGCGTGGTCGCCATGTTCGTTTTGTACTTTACAGGTTTATGAAATATACATAGCTAACTTGTATCAGTACCCTTTATCACCGTACAAAATTGCAGGGTGATATCTGTAATAGTTTCGGAGATATATAATTTCAGTGAAATATTTCGCACAGCCGCCATTTTTAGGTTATGTAAACAATTGAACAAAATTATACTCCAGTGCATTACAATGTGTATAAACATTTGCTGTACCGAGTTTCATTACGTTTGGATGGTTAAATCGCGAGGAAAGTCTATTTAAAAGTTTCAACTTCGCTTCGCCGCCATGTTGGTTTTGTAGTCACCAGGTTTTTGAACGTCTCATAGGTGAACTTTTAGTAGTGCCCTTTATCACCATACACAATTTCAAGGCGATATCCGTAATAGTTTCGGAGATATTGAATGCTAGTGAAATATTTCGCACAGCCGCCATGTTGGAATGGTGAGACGTAACAAAATTTGAAGGGCATGGTCGAGGTCGCCGGGAATAGTGCTATGAACGTACCGAGTTTCATTGAAATCGCTCCAGTCGTTTAGATTTTATTAGGGACACACACACACACACCTCACACACACACACACACACGCACACACACACGGACAAAAGGTGATATCATAAGCCTATTTTTTCAAAATTGATAATAGGCTAAAAATTACAAATTTTAAAAAAATATTAAAAATTAAAAAATAAAAAATAACAAGAAGTTCCGTGAAGAACTATACAGCCTACTTTTCATGCCAATGATTATTCTACAGAATATGAACCTATCTAGAATAATGACGAAATTAAGTTGGTAATATCGAAATATCTAATTAGTTAAAAATATACCTGGTATAATGTAGCCTAATAGAGCACTACAGTTGGCAGCCCTGGTGACTGAATATATTCTTAGTTCCATCTCTTAAGGTACAGAATACAAAATTTGGTTGAAGTCCAATAGACGTTACATGCAGTTAGACACTGGATCTATCAGCACGCGTAAAAGCATGTTGCCAACAATATCATGCGTGTGCTGGTCAGAAATAATCTGAATTATTATGATATCTTGTTGTGCCAGTTTTGGATGAATATTAGGGTAAAAAGAATATAGACAGCATTTATTAACAGTTGGCAGCCCTGATTGCTCTTAACAATACTTATAGTCATATCTGTTATGGTACACGTATCACATACGAAATTTGGTTGAAATCCAACTGATAGTATAGAAGTTACATGTATTTAAACATAGGACCTATCAGAAGGCTTAAAATTATTTTGGCAACACTGTCATGGTTGGCCTTCTGGAAATTAAATTGAAATAGTATTATCTACATGTGTTCCAATTTTGGAATAGCTCCCATGCACACCTTGCAAGATATCCAACATGGAGCTCAAATTTCTAGTGCGTTTTTTCAGCAGTTGGTAGCACTGACATCATTTTCAAATATGGACGTGAGCTATTCCGGTGCACATCTTTACTCATACTAAATTTGGTTTTGATTGCTGCAGCCGTTTAGGAGTTGATAGGGACACACACACACACACACACACACACACACAGACAGACAGAAGGACAGACAGACAGACAGACAGACAGACAGACAGACAGAAGGACAGACAGACAGACACACATTTTCCCGGATCGATCTCATAAGTCTACTTTTTCCTCATTTTTGCAAAATGTGAAAAGTAGGCTAAAAATTACAAATTACAAATTAAAAATTAAAAAAGAAATTGTTAACAAGAAATATATACAAGGTCAGGTCGCAATACAATAAATGAAGCATGAGTTTTAATATTTGGTCACAATATAAAACTAGATTCCTATAACTGATTGTCACACTGTTTACATCGCTTTACCTTCGCCTTGCTTTGCAACGTTTCCATACGTCACTTATTAACAATAGTACATGATTATATTGGTGTCTAATGTTTTAATTCATAAACAAATAATATATGTTACAAAAATTTCGCCCTTGACACACCCAAAGTACACGGGGCTACAAGACAACGTTGTCGCAGCCCCTAAACTGAGGAAACAACCAACTACGTTTCTGGTAGAAGGCCTCTGATTGCAAATACACTTCCCATCCATACCGGTATGTGGAGAACTGCTACGGGAAGTTCGAAGAGAGAGAGAGAGAAGCCTTCTACATCACTCATACTATGTTAATAATAATAAAATCGTTTGCCCTCGGGTGCCGGGTGCGAGCTTTGTTATTTTCCACCCAGAGGGCATCTTGCATTTCGAATTTTGTTTTTCCTTGGAGCGGTATGAAAGTCAAGGAGGTTAGATATCTAAGCTCCTAGATACTATAGCGCTTTCTAGTAGAGAAAGGAGGAACTTTTCTGTTGGCGGAAAATACTGAGATTAATTTTGCCATTATGAACACGGCCTACTGAATTCAAATAGGTTCGTTAACGTGTCAACAACGTATAACATGCGTGTCGTTATTTTTGTCGCCTTTCAAAAATCACTTACCATGGCCAAGAGCAAACCTGCAAGTTTGGGGTTGGTAGTCCGACACGATAACCACTCACCCACCGTAGCAAGATCGATGCTGTGTTAAATGGAATGGATGCGAGCAGAGTAGGCCTACGTGTTAAGACATCGAGTAACACAATTTGCGATTCATATGTTTCCCCATCGCATCTGCACCAGAAAGACTTTCCATCAGGTTTCGGAGGCGTAGTTGGTAGCATGCTGAGCTTCAATGCCCAAGATAGCGGATTCAAACCCGGCCGAAGCCGTCGGATTTTTTAAGAGCGTAAAAATCCCTCAGTATGCCTTCCTTCGGAGGGGAAGTAAAGCCAGCGGTCCCATGTCATAGATTTATGGCATGTTAAAGAACCTTCCACTAATTACACCTGTGTGAAGCTAAATTGTATAGGTTAAGAATGTAAACAACGCTCTTAGGTTCATACGTTCGTTGCCATGAGCCGACTGCGGTGGCGTCTAGTAGCTAAGTTCTGAACTAGGCCTAGTATTTGTTGACGGTGGCGTTTGGCGGCAAAAGTAGGAATTATTTGAAAAATTCTAAGTTGGAGTCTGTACTTAAATATAAAAACAGATAACACACACTAATACAGCCATCACAATTAACACCGGTTGTCAGACAGATTCTACACACATCCAAAGTACACGGGCCTACATGACCGCGTTGTCGCAGCCCCTAAACTTAAGAACCAACCAACTAAACAACAAAATTTGCGATTCATGGGTTTCACCATCGCATCTGCACCAGGAAGACTTTCCATCAGGCCTGCCAAGAGTGTATTATGTGCACTGTACAATAATCAGAGTGGTACATACCACGCTTATGGAGTGTGAAAACAGACCAGTATCTCTGACTCAATTTTGTATAGATTAGGTATTGAACATAGTGCAGGGAATATTAGTGCATAATGGATAAAGGAAGGAATTCCAACAGATGAAGAAAGAGGGGTGGAAGAGGAATGGGCTAGATTTAAGAAGACACTAGTAGGTGCAGCAGAAGCAGTATGTGGGAGGACAAGTAGTAAGAAGAGGTGGAAGGAAACACCATGGTGGAATGAGAAGATAAAATATATAGTAGGAGGTGGTATAAAAATAGGACGGTAGAGACAAGGGAAGAGTACCAGGAAAGAAAGAAGGAGGCAAAGAGAGTAGTGGCTGAGGAGAGAAGAAAGTGGATGGAAGAGTGGACAAAGATGATGAAGGAGGATAGTGAAGGTACAAAAAGGGTCCTGTATGGGATGGTAAAAAAATGAGAGGCGGAAGGATCCTACGGATTATGTTAGAATGGTGAACAAAAGGGTACAAGAGATAGAAAATAGGGAAGAACTGAAGAAAATATGGAAAGAATATTTTGAAGAACTTCTGAACCCAAATGGAAACCACGGCTAGGAGGAAGAAATTGGAGAAGAGGAAGATGGACTGCAAACAGAAAAGGACTTAACATGAAGAAGAGAGGAGAAGACTGAACAAGGGTGGAGGCTGAGAGATGGTGGGAAGACAGAAGACGTTGGAGAGGCTTGTGTTCCAAACAGACCCGGCTAGTGGCTGGAAACTGTGCAAGATGATGATGAATGAATAGTGTGGCACTATTCTGCCCCAGTCTCGACTGGGAGGGCAGATTCTGCGGACTCAACTTCAGAGAGTTAACCAATGCATCTCCTTTATGTGTGTGAATTTATGGCCATTTTATGGCCATTGGCTGCATTAAATATACTGCTCAAAAAAATTAAAGCACCACTTTTTTCAAAGGCCACCAAATTTTGAAAAGTTGACCTACAAGCTCGAAATCTCAGTATGACGTTTGTCCTGACGCCTACCAAGCATATGCTTCAGCACAACTCCCCAACTTGAGTAGTTTCGGGGTAGCACCCCGAAAACCAGCCCATTTTCGAAAACCGCAAATTGAAGTTTGCGAAAAACGCTGCAGGACTTGTCGCAGGTTGCCAAAGCAGTCGAAAATGAATGAGTCTTGCTCTTAAAGGTTCCACAAACACGTAGAAATCGTTACATTTGACGTTTGGGCATTTTCAACCCCCTTCATCATCCCCTAAACATGGACTACCATTGGGGGCGTCTGAGAAGGTACCGGGTGTGTTTAACCATCTAAAAACCAGCACACCGTCCTCAGTTGCTGATTGCAGTAAGTTCTTAAGGCCTCCGGCAATGTCCACACACCCTAACACCCTCAACTGGCATGGGACCAAACCACCCCCTCTCGATTCACCCCTAAGGAAGGTTTTAATCGAGATGTTTATCAGTGCTGTGAATGCGGGGGTCTTCCCCTACCGTTTCAAAAAAGGAGCTGTGCCTTTGTCACCACCCTTTCCCCTGCAACCCCCGTTTGTATGATTTTTCGAATCAGGCCCTTTTAAAGGGCAGAAACGAGGTCTTAATCGCTGAAAGGTCTGTAAAGGTCCTTAGAAGTAGTGGTGACACGAAATCAACCCCTTCCGATCGATGATTGACATTCCGTACGCCCATGCATAGGCAACCCACATCACGTCCGTGCGTGTGGGTTGCCTACGATCGGCAATAGGTTACAAAGTTTGGCAATGAGAGAAAAATGAAGTGATGTGGGTTGCCTATGCATTGGTGTACTTACTAGAGGCTGTTAACTTTTTTGAAAACTTTTTGGTCCCGTTTCCCACCCTACCGATGAATTTCCATCCTACCTGCTGTTTTTGGGCTCCATGTCAGGCCATAAGCTTCATTTTCATCCAACTCTGAAAACTCTGCCATGACGCGTTACGCGTCCAGACAGGGAGGGTTGGGGGTGCAACAATTTCGAATTTCGGGGACGGAATGTCAATCAACGATCGGAAGGGGTTGATTTCGTGTCACCACTACTTCTAAGGACCTTTACAGCCCTTTCAGCGATTAAGATCTCGTTTCAGCCCTTAAAAAGGGCCTGATTCGAAAAATCATACAAACGGGTGTTGCAGGGGAAGGGGTGGTGACAAAGGCACAGCTCCTTTTTTGAAACGGTAGGGGAAGACCCCCGCATTCACAGCACTGATAAACATCTCGATTAAAACCTTCCTTAGGGGTGAATCGAGAGGGGGTGGTTTGGTCCCATGCCAGTTGAGGGTGTTAGGGGGTGTGGACATTGCCGGAGGCCTTAAGAACTTACTGCAATCCGCAACTGAGGACGTTGTGCTGGTTTTTAGATGGTTAAACACACCCGGTACCTTCTCAGACGCCCCCAATGGTAGTCCATGTTTAGGGGATGATGAAGGGGGTTGAAAATGTCCAAACGTCAAATGCAACGATTTCTACGTGTTTGTGGAACCTTTAAGAGCAAGACTCATTCATTTTCGACTGCTTTAGCAACCTGCGACAAGTCCTGCAGCGTTTTTCGCAAACTTCAATTTGCGGTTTTCGAAAATGGGCTGGTTTTCGGGGTGCTACCCCGAAACTACTCAAGTTGGGGAGTTGTGCTGAAGCATATGCTTGGTAGGCGTCAGGACAAACGTCATACTGAGATTTCGAGCTTGTAGGTCAACTTTTCAAAATTTGGTGGCCTTTGAAAAAAGTGGTGCTTTAATTTTTTTGAGCAGTATACTTACTAGTTGACCCATGTGAGAACTCTCGCTTAATGGATTGTGTGCGCCCCTTGTGTACAGACTACCCACCCGGCTCTAGCGCTAGCGGGCTGTACGCGACACAGTTCTTCCAGGGGCTATCTATGGTCTTGTTTATTTGTTTAAATGCACTTTATAATCAAATACATATATTTCCGTTGACGTTTCAATGAATGCAAGATTTTTCATAAGCTATAGAGATGATTTGGAAGATTATGGTACAAACCACACCTTCTAACTCCCTCTGGTTTAGGAGCTTGGGTTTTGTGAAACACCTACACCTTAGCGTATTATATAATGAACAAGTAGTTCCGTGAAGAACTATACAGCCTATTTTCATATATCCTACTTATGCTAATTGCTACTACCAACATACACAATTTCAGTTTGATTGCTGTAATATATTCGTAGATATTGAGAACCGACTAAATATTTCGGATGGTCGGCATGTTGGATTTTATATATGTAGGTCCTAGAGTTATGTACTGTTACATGCAGATTATTGTGTACGTGAAGTATTCAAACTTTAATCGCATAATTAGGACACAAGAAGTAACAAGGAGATTTTAAAATTTCGCACAGCTGCCATCTTCAGGTTATGGAAACAATTGAAATAAATTAGATGCCAATGGATTACCATTCGTATAAGGATTTACTGTACCAAGTTTCACTGCACTCGGATGGTTAAATTGCGAGAAACCTCCATGTGAATATTTATAGTTCGCGTCGCCGCCATGTTGGATTTGTAATCACCAGGTTATTTAAAGTCCTATAGGTGAACTTAAGTTCATAGCCCCTATGAACATTAAAAACTTCAGTTTGATTGCTATAATAGATTCGTAGATATTCAGAGCCGTCTAAATATTTCTGATGGTCGCCATGTTGGATTGTTAAATGTATAGGCCATAGAGTCATGTACCATTAAAGGAAAATTATTGCTTAGGTTCATTATTCAAACTTTCACTTCGATCGCATGACTACATCACAAGAAATAAAACCTTAATTTTAAAATTCGCACAGCCGTCATCTTGAGGTTATGTAAAAAATTGAACTAAATTAGATACCAGTGCATTACAATGTGTAAAAATATTTCCTTAACCAGATTTCAGTGCGTTTGGAACATTAAATCGCGAGAAAGGTCTATTTAAAATTTTCAAGTTCGCTTGGCCGCCATGTTCGTTTTGTAGTTAACCGGTTTTTGAAAGTCTTATGGATGGACTTCCAGTAGTGCCGTTTATCTCCGTACAAAATTTCAGGGAGATACCGCTAATAGTTTCAGAGATATAGAATGCCGGTGAAATATTTCGCACATTCGCCATCTTGTGGTTATGTAAACAATTGAACGAAGTTAGATGTCGGTGCATTACAATGTATATAAACATATACTGTACCAAGTTTCATTGCGTTTGGTTGGTAAAATAGCGAGAAATGTCTATTTAAAAGTCGCAAATTCGCTTGGCCGCCATGTTGGTTTTGTAGTTACCAGGTTTTCAAAGGTCAAATAAGTGAACTTCCAGTAGTTCCGTTTATCACCATACAAAATTCCAGGGTGATATCGGGAACAGTTTCGGAGATATTGAATGCTGGTGAAATATTTCGCACAGCCGCCATGTTGGATTGGTGAGATGTAACAAAATTTAAAGGGCACGATCGGGGTCGCCTGGAATAGTGCTATGAACGTACCGAGTTTCATTGAAATCGCTCGAGCCGTTTAGATTTTATTATGGGGGGGTGGGCACACACACCTCTCACACACACACACGCACACACACACGGACAAAAGGTGATCTCTTAAGCCTATTTTTTCAAAATTGAAAATAGGCTAAAAATGAAAATCCACAGCCTGCTTCCAGTCTCCGATCGGGTTAGGAATGGAATGAATGAAGCCCCCATCTAGCGGCGAGGATATGAAGTGTGCCGGCTGCCGAAGCCTGTCGCACTCCTCCGGGACAATGACTAAATGAATGACAAATGATATGAAATGATAGTGGGGAGTGTTGCTGGAATGAAATTGTGACAGGGAAAACCGGAGTACCCGGAGAAAAACTTGTCTACCTCCGTTTTGTCCTGCACAGATCTCACATGGAGTGACCGGGATGTGAACCACGGACCCAGCGGTGAGAGGCCGGCGTGCTGCCGCCTAAGCCACGGAGGCTCTTGGCGTATTATATTATAAGATTTTTAAATACTGTAGCATTCTCGTGATCATATTGAATTAAACCAGCATACAATCAATACCTGAACATGAATACCTTTTATTAGCCTACTTTCGATTTTTGCAAAAAATGAAAGTAGACTTATGAGATCAACACAGGGCGAAAAAAGTGTGTCTGTCTGTGTGTGTGTATGTGTGTGTGTGTGAGTCTGTGTGTGTGTGTGTGAGTCTGTGTGTGTGTGTGTGTGTGTGTGAGTGTGTGTACTCTGAATGTCTGTCCCCCCTATCAATTCGAACACGGTGAATGCGAATTGAACGAAATTTGGTACAAAGGTAGCACTAGCAAAGGACACCTCAGTGTCATGTTTTATATCGCCGCCATCTTTACTAAAACTGAATGGCGGCCACTCAAACGTTCAAAACGTAAAATCAAATAACGACTAACCAAATCATCCGATCTCTATCAAATTTGGTAACAACATACCTTCGTATAGGATGCGTCTTGTGACCAAACTACAAGGTCGTCCGCCATACCATTTTAGGATGGCGGCCGTGCGAATTATGCAAACTTTATAATCCATATCATGGGACCCACCAGTTCCGATTATCGAGCCGAGAATCGTTTTAACTGTTCTAAAGGAAGAGGCACGTTCGAAATTAAAAGTTTATTTTGTAATACTATAGTGCAGACGTGATTTTAAAAAGCTGAGCCGATTCAGTAATAAGACAAGATGGCAGCGGATATCTTGTGCCTGACTTATATTTCACTAATTTGAGTATTGCATGCAATATAGCGTACTGATACAAAATAAATAAATAAATAAATAAATAAATAAATAAATAAACGTTGTATGAAATGCTTTATATATAAATAATATACTCCAGTGATGAAATCGTTTAGTATAAATCATTATTTGCTAACAAGTTCTATGTAAGTCATTTTATATAGAACGATATTCGTTGACACAATTAGCTCAGTGGTCGAGCGTTAGCCTATCGCTCAAATGCCTATGGTTCAAACCCGATCAGAGCTAGGTTTTTTGCTTGAAATGTTATATGTTTATTGTTTTGTAATGACTCAGATGTTTTAAAATTCAGCGTTATATTGTGCATATTATGGTGTAAAATATATATTTAATTAAAACATAATTCGCCAGCAGATTTACTCGAGACATCTAGCTGCCAAAAAGGTAACTGCACGCTGACCTACTTATTAACTTCCAGATTTTATTGAAAAGTTTCTTCTTCTGGCCGCTAGAATGCACTCGCTCTGTTGGGATTATATTGTTCGATATTTCACCACTAGATGTCACGACTAGTCTACGTGGGGCTCCATTGATTACTATACCATTGGCATTCTATGCGCATCGAATTTGAAGAATGACAAGATGATACTACGATACATTTTTACTTTTTATTTTAAAGGGTTTGTAACAGCCTATTGTGCGTTATTTGAAAATGTTAATTGAAGTAAAGAACAAAACGATTTCACATAGTATCTGAACTCTACCGTTGGTGCTAGTTTAGGATATTAATTAATACTTTTATTTCAGCCAAATAGCAATCGAAAATATCCACATAGTTGGTATACACACGTCTCTGTAGGGTCATGGAAAGATTTGTTAATTCAATTAGGGTTGTGAAAGTCATACGCAGCCAGACGTGTAAAGACATGCCTCAACTCAAAGTTGGATGTTGCCCGCGTCAGGCCGATTATGTAATAATAATAATAATAATAATAATGTTATTGGTTTTACGTCCCTTTTAACTACTGTTGCTTTTAGAGACGCCGGGGTGCCAGAATTTTGTCCCGAAGGGGATCTTTAACGTGCCAGTAAATCTACTCACACGGCTCCCTCGCATTTGTGCACCCTCAAATGCCAGCTGACTGCACCAGGATACGAACCTGAAACATACGGTCCAGCAAGCGAGAACGTTACCGCTGAGCCACGCCGCCAGTCCGGTCGATTATGTCTCCAGATCCATAACATTCTTTAGATACTTCTTATCTTTCTTTCTTCAATGATGGTAGCAGTTTTTATCTAGGTTGTGGCGTTTGGTAGAGGTAAATCGTTTCTAAGGTCTTCAACAAAGAATAGTTCTATTATACTCTTTGATAATAACAACGAGTTATAACTATACTCATACATTTAGGAGAAAGTAGGCTATATGTTCTTTACTGAACATCTTGTTTTTCATTTTTCTTTTCTTTTGGAAATGTGATGACTTATGAGATAAAATTGTCCTTTTCAATTTTCCTTTAAACTGAGTATTTCCATGACAATCACCTCGTGGTGTATTTCTTTTTTATTGTTGCCATCCCCCCTGGGGCCAGGTTAGGTTCCCGGATCTATCAAGAAATTAAAATTCTGGTCTGAGAGCTGGAACGGGGTGCATTTAACCTCATGAAAGAAGCATTGTAGCGGAACTGTTTCGTGAACCAGGGCTCCTTTAAGTTGTTATTTTAAGGGCTCTTCGACATCGTGGTCATTTTGCCCCGTGTACTTGGGTGCGTGAATAGAATTTTTTGATAACCTGTGTCTGTATTAGTATGTGTATTTGTAACAATGGAGGTGAGGATTGAAAAGGAGGCGGCTGTGGCCGTAAGTGAGGAACCACCCCAACACTTGCCTGGAGTAGAAGTGGGAAACCAAGGAAAACCACTTCCAGGATGGATGAGATGGGAATTTTGTCAGATTTGTCTCACGAGGCAGAGTGGACCCAGTTCCAAACCACACCACAATTCAAAAAAAGAAAATTCCATACTCGGAAGAGATCCGTGAAATGTTCGCAATATATTTTGCGGGGTCTCTGGAACAAGAGGTTTATAAAAGTATAAAACTAAGTCCCCGATTCTTGGATGTCACGGGTAATCTCGAGAACCACTGGATGGATTTTGATGCGGTTTTCACCATTCTGTAAAGGATATCTCGAGGAAGGTTTCTGTAGAAAATAAATAGAGCCTCCGTGGCTTAGGCGGCAGCACGCCGGCCTCTCACCGCTGGGTCCGTGGTTAAAATCCCGGTCAATCCATGTGAGATCTGTTCTGGACAAAACGGAGGCAGACAGGTTTTTCTCCGGGTACTCCGGTTTTCCCTGTCAAAATTTCATTCCAGCAACACTCTCCTCTATCATTTCATTTCATCTGTCATTCATTTAATCATTGCCCCATAGGAGTGCGTCAGGCCTCGGCAGCCGGCACAGTTCATATCCTCGCCGCTAGATAGGGGCTTCATTCATTCCATTCCTGACCCGGTCGGAGACTGGAAGCAGGCTGTGGATTTTCATTTTCATCAAAGGAAGCCAAGCAGTAACGATTTCAGTGAAAAGGTCGAAAAAAACCTGGCGTCCGTGCTCTTTTTTAAGCTGACGCTAGGCAAACAGTTAAAAACATCTTTATGTTCGACCCTGACTATTATATGTCAGAAAACTGTACTATAATGAGGCTCATTGTAACACTATTTTTTCATTATGAAACAGTTTCTCCCTCCAATCAGAGCTCAAGAAACAGTTGTTTAACCAATTAGATAATTAGATGCGCTGAGTTCCACGGCCTTCTAATTTAAATTTCACTGCCTGGCCTAGTGTCATAGTAGGGTAATCGATGAGGCCATGGTCAAATACAAGGCATTCTCTACGTCTCATGCGCTCTGTTCAGTACATAAAACGGGCGAAATCTCGACATATATTTATGAATATTTATGTTAGAACATAAAATATTTATAATAATTATCGTCGAACATAAACAGTCGTATGCAACTCGCCTATAATGGTATTTAAGACAATATCATACGCTCGTTTTATAAACATACTCGTGTCTTAATTATTGCCATTATAGGCTCGTTGCATAATGTACTAATATAGTATGAGTGTAAGAATCGTTCAGCATGAAAAGTTCTACAAGAAAGTCCGGGAGAGCATATCTCTATCTTCAATACATTGCCCACTATAAGTGTTTTTACGTTTTCATTTCTTCCAACAATCTCCATTCAATTACTGATATAACTGTTCCCGGGCGAAGCCGAGGCGGGTTACTAGTTAGAGCAAATACGAGAACAATTGTTTGTGCATTAGTGCACCTGTAAGCGAATATTTTAGTGAGGGCAAATTTGCTTCCATATATTGAGGTTATCATTGCATATAATTCTCGTTGCCAATCTTTAATGAGGATCTGCTTTCACATAAATGTCAAAGTACAAGACTCATGGCTCATTTTAATAATTAACGAGTGCTAGTGTCTCTTCATTAGAGAGATGCTGGGATAGCATTGGGTTACCCAACTCTTCATGTGATAACATTCGTCAAGAGTTTAGCCGGATTACCACAAACCAGATCACATGTAGACATGGGAGTGGCACAGACTACTGTGGGAGTATTGATAAAGTATCTCTAGAACAATAGCTGAGCGTTCCTAAACCCTAATGGTGCGCCTGCTTGTGGTACACTGGGCTTCTCACTCGCCCCACCAGCATTCAATACACAATTGTAACACGTCTAATTTGTTGGAAATTATTTATTTATTTATTTATTTATTGAGCAATATGTAGGAACACAGGCACCAGCCCAAATACATTCCTTCTTGACATTATCTGATTAAACAACAACATGTATCAGTGAAAATAGAGAAAACAGATTACACAAATTGCACAAATTACAAAAATGAAGAACAGAAGATAAATACTACAAAGCAGATCGTGAAAATATAAACCATAAAATGAAAAACAAAACTGTACAAAGTAGAAAAAAAGAATATACAAAAATAAAGGAGAAAAGAGTACCCAGTATTCAAGGAACAGCTGCTTTTACTTTGTTTATTGAATGAGTTAGCGCCAGCGAATAAATCTACTTGAACATCAATTGAATTATAAAATGATAATATTTTAACTAAAGGCGAATTTGAATGGTGAACACTTTTAGATCTTGGGATGTGAAAGAGTGCTTGCTGTCGAGATCTTACTTGTGGTACATGAAAAGTGATGAATTGAAGTAATTCTTGGCAGTCAATTTTTTCAGTTAAAATTTTCCTCTGCAGTTGCAAAGAACTTACCGACCTTCTACTTTTCAAAGACATGAAATTGAACAAATTTCGTAAATGTCACTTCGTACGTATTGACTGTAGCTGCCGTCTTGATACCAGAATAACTTGGGTGATCATAATTTTCCACTCACTTTCATGTAGGATTAATCTAATTCAAAAAGGTTGTAATGACGTGAATTTATTGAAACTATTATACATTCTGACATCGAACTTCCAGCAGGTGCAAGATACTCGGATGCGATGGCCAGCGTTTTTTTTTTTTCACAAAAAGAACTTTTATGTTCGACCCTATATGTCAGAAAACTGTATCATAATTATGGTCATTACAACACTATTTTTCATTATGAAACAGTTTCTCCCACCAATCACAGCTCAAGAAACAGTTGTTTGACCAATTAGATAATTAGATGCGCTGACTTCCACGGCTTTCTAATTTAAATTTCACTGCCTGGCCTAGTGTCATAGTAGGGTAATCGAGGAGGCCATGGTCAAATACAAGGCATTCTCTGCGTCTCATGCGCTCTGTTCAGTATATAAAACGGGTGAAATCTCGACATATATTTATGAATATTTATGTTCGAACATAAAATAGTTATAATAATTATCATCGAACATAAACAGTCGTATGCAACTCGCCTATAGTGGTAATTAAGACTCGCATACGCTCGTTTTATAAACATACTCGTGTCTTAATTATTGCCACTATAGGCTCGTTGCATAATGTACTATTGTTTACTTAATTAAATAATTCATTACTTAGTTCATTCATTTATTTATTTATCTATTTACTTATTTATTTATTTATTTATTTATTTATATAGTTAGTTATAGCTGTTGTTGTTTTAAGGGACGGAACAGCGGAGTCATCTGTCCCTATTTATTATTATTATTATTATTATTATTATTATTATTATTATTATTATTATTATTATTATTATTATTATATATCTTTTTTGCCCTTAAGGACAGAGTTTGAACTAAAATATCTCATGATGACGCAATTTTCACTTTTCTCTTTTCTTCGTCTTCTCTTTCCAAAATCTCTTCATCCTTTGATTGTGTTCCTGTTTCCGTTGTTCTTGTCTTCATTTCTTCATTTACTTTAAATGTTGTATTCTTAATGTTGTTTCTGAATTCTCCTCTGTCTCCAATCATTTGCCTCTCGATCCCCACCTGCCTTAAGTCTTCCTCTATCAAAGATATTCTTTGTAAGTCGATTTATTTATTTATTTAATTATTAATAAATTAATTTATTTATTTATTTACCTAAAATTTAGTCTTCTTCTTCTTCTTCTTCTTCTTCTTCTTCATCTTCTTCTTATTATTATTATTATTATTAGTCGTTTACCCTCCAGGTTGGTGGAACCCACGGACTCAGCGAGGGAACTCACCACTACCGCCTCTACGGGCAGTGTCCTAGAGCTGGGAACATCTAATCGGACTGGATACAACTGGTGAGGTGTGATTGGCACTTCGCCCAGGCGGCCTCGCCTGCAAAGCGAACAGGGGCCTCATGAGGGAAGGTAATGGATGGTCAGGATGGATAGGCAAGGAAGAGGGAAGGAGGCAGCCATGGCCTTGAAGAAGGTACTGCCCCCGTAATTGAATTATATAGAGACCACGGTGGCTATATTTGAAATTATAAGGAAAGTTATGGTTGTCATAGTTATGACGTGGGTAGTCATGACGTAAGCACGGATGACGTAAATGTTACGCCAGCAGGCTACTTGAGCTGAGATTCTCAGTGACGTCAGCATTTAGTCGAGAATGTTCCAAGATTTACGACGCAGTCGCAGGAAACGAGGAATTCTGCTGAGGAAGAAACTATGCTATTGGAGGAGAGGCATGAACCAATGAACGATAGTTTCAAGGAAGACGGAGATTGCTGAAACTATGGTATTGTTATTACTTTTGGAATGCAGAATTGTGGAAATCCATTTGCGGTAAGGGCATTGATTTGGAATTTTGGTGAAATTTATTTTCAGTTTTTGAATTTTGAAAATCCGTCATGTATTAACGAAGTTGGAACTTTTAGCGATGACGTAGTATCACGCTTTGGAAGGGATGGAAACGCCACTCGAGAAGTTAATAAAAGGGCTTGCGCAGAAGAGAGGAGTCTCTTTCGTTTTCTGATCATTCTGAGATCTAATTCTCAGATCATCGAAGTATAATTGTGAAAGTTCTTTTCTTATACATTCATTATAGTGAGACGTCGAAGTGAACAGCAGTGAAAAGAATCGTCTTTATAACGCGTGGCGAGGCCACTATATTAACGAGATCCAAGTCAAACTAGGTGAAGTTGAAACGGACCTTAGAAAGCTTCTACAAGTTTAGCTTCGAACAGTTAGCGGTCACCGATAAGCTAATTGTATTGTGCAGTGCTACATGCAGTAATAGAGAAAAGCTGAACAATTTCGACCGATTAGTTTAAAAGATATTAGCAGTTTTATACGACTGACAAAAGTGATTATCTCGCCACAAGAGAAGCACTTTTGTATAGCCAGAATCAACGCAACGGCTGACGCTGTGAGTGGAATAGAAAGACTTCAGATTGCTTGGTTACACAACGCTACCAGTATAATGGAGCAATTGAATACGGCAGTTTGTTCTTCTGACACTACAACCGAAGAGCAGATGGAAGGCTAAAAGGGCTTATTGCAATTGGGACATACTTCAACGGAGTAAGATAGCGACATGGAACTTCGCTAATTGCTATTCCACACAAGCGAACATGCGGTGAATACCATCTACACCCATGTTTCGTAATTAAAGGCTGAATACCATCGAACAGCCATAGAAACAATTTCATACTCTGAATATGAATAATTTCTTCGGAAATTTCTACAAAACTTCATGACGATTGTCTACTGGAACTTCAGGGAATTTTTCAAGAGAGGTCAGGGATATCCCGACTCACAAAGAAGATTATTGCCGGAAGGATGTCTATTCGTCTTCAAGGAGCAGAGCGATTCACGGAGAAGGAAGCAGTTCGATTCTCCGAGGGTGCTATTTCCTATTTCGAGGATGGAGCTCAGCTTTAACGTGGTGAAATGGATCCATCAGCAGTCTTCTTTGGGGAATTTTCCTCTGGAACGTCAATCGGCAGATTAGGTAGTCGTGAACGTTTATTGTATTTGAGTTTACTAATGATGTTTGAGCAACTATTTTTCCCATATTTTTATCCTCATGTATTTTGCCCTATTTTCTTGTTGAGATTCTTATTCTCAGTACACCTTGATGAGTTTTGCATTTTTCGACGATTTATTAAGACATTGTTATGTCATGGGCATAGTTAACGATTTTGAATCAGTTGAGACTGATATTTAGAATATTTCAGTAATTAATATTTTTTGTAGTCACGATTTGACTGTAAGTTAATGATTTTTTTTTATGGCAGATTTAAATTCAGACAGCGTGTCACTTTATTAAAGTAATTCTACCCCAGTTTAATTACTTTGACCAATTTTCTGTCATCATCAAGAAGGAAGAACATTTAAATGATTTTAGAGCGTTAAAATCTCACGTTGTCGACGATCTTGGAAATACTAGTCGTTATTTGAATTGATTGCAACACAGACATTTATCGTCAGTTATGAATGAACATTGCATCATAGACACTTTTGTGAAAGAGTAACTTTAATAATGAATTATTGAATGCATTAAAGTCAAGTACTTTTGTTAGGAGTTTTTCTCAATTAGAGATTTATAGAACGATGTTTGCATTCCCCAATCTAATTGGATTCTATTCGACTACTTTGCATTTTAGTCGCACTTTATTTGAAGATAGTATTTTCATACTACAATTTTCTTTTAAGATGTTAATCTTAAATTTTGATAGACCAGACAGGCGTATATAAGCATATTCACTATTAAATTTGTTTGTGATTGGCAAGTTTTGACTTCATTTCGGTTCATGAATGAAATCCACGAAGGTTATAGAAAAACAGTTTTGAAACAATTTATGATTATAAAAATTTTTAAGTGGAACTATGAATGTGTAATCGCTAGTGCAGCGCGTGTTGAAAGTCGCTGAGGTATAATGCCCTTGAATATGAAGGAGGTTCCCACAGGAATTAATGTTAAAGAATTATTTGTGGAAGTTTTTGTAAGTTATGTGGAAGTTTTTAATGCCATATAGATTAATATATGATGATTTTGGGCATATTTTTAATGCAGATTGTGCATTAACTTGTTAGCGAAGGATTTTCCGCTGGAGTAAGATTGTTATAGTTCGTTGAAAATTAATCAAGTGAGTTACTGTTATAATTAACACGAGTTTTGAAAGAATTTGAGATAAGATTTTGAATGAAGGTTGCCGTCACAAATCATTATTAAAACCTTTATTAAACCAGATTGTGACATTAACATGTATAACTAACCTTCATTGGTCGATTATATTAAACACGATTATGAAAATTACCAACCGAATGAACATGTGGCTAATGTATTTCTTAAATTAATATGAATGAAAATCCACAGCCTGCTTTCAGTCTCCGACCGGGTCAGGAATGGAATGAATGAAGCCCCCATCTAGCGGCGAGGATATGGACTGTGCCGGCTGCCGAGACCTGACGCACCCCTCTAGGGCAATGATTAAATGAATGACAGATGAAATGAAATGGTAGTGGAGAGTGTTGCTGGAATGAAATTTTGACAGGGAAAACCGGAGTACCCGGAGAAAAACCTGTCTGCCTCCGTTTTGTCCAGCACAGATCTCACATGGAGTGACCGGGATTTGAACCACGGAACCAGCGGTGAGAGGCCGGCGTGCTGCCACCTAAGCCACGGAGGCTTTTCTTAAATTAATAATTTAAACAATTTAAATGTTAATATTGTAAATGATTGCTGTAAATATTTTTGAAAATAATGTAGAACGAGAGTGATGTTAAAGGCGTGCTTATAATATTTTTATTGTCTTTGACAAATATTATAAACAATTTCTAATTGTTATAAATAATTTATGTGATTTTGTTATAAACATTTAAGAGCTAATTAAACATTTGGATTGAAGTTAACAAGTTTAAGAAATTAACATAATGATCCAATAGGATGTGAGCAAAGTACTTGAAAGATTTGCGTAAATATAATGTGAGTTGTCTCGTAGACATTTAAAAGTTTGAGAGAGCAAGCTGTACTCTTACGTAACTTAGCACGTGAGAAGGGAGTGCATTTGACCAGTATGCAACAGGCTGAGGGTAGCCCGCAGCTGTGCCAACATATGGTTCTCAGAGAGTGAGGTCGTACACACTCTGGCCTTGCGACTATAAATACCATTCTCATGTTTATTAAAAGGAAACCAAATGCTCTATATATGTCACACCCTGACGTCCTTTTCCAATCCAATAGTGTTATGAATATTACGTTATTTGGAGCTCTTGGGAGCTAAAATGTTTTACATCATGTTGTATGATAATTTTTGCAAGTCCTACTGGAGGACGTAGTCAGATTGACTTGGGCTACTGATAGCCACGTTGTTTTTGTTGTGTTAGTAAAATCATACCCTTTATTAGAAATAAAGCTTTTGTACAGTTCAAAGTTCTCGTCTTCGTTCTGGTTCATTTTTAAATGTCATGGTGGAGGTTATTGTGTGAACAGACTTTAGTGATCCTGTTGTCAACTCAAACCCCGAGATAATTAAGAGGTAAGTAACGGTAAGTATGAACCCCCGTCTATTTTGGTGTGTTCCACAATGATTTCCTGTGAACTTCTGTGCTCTTATCTCGATAGTATCTGTCAGTGCCATTTTCATTGATGTAACTGTGCCGGTGCGATTGATAATTGGCAATCCGATTGAGGAGGCGGATATCTGACAGCCTACTATCCAGGTAAACGGGGACAGTACCATCCCGGCATTTGCCCGAAGACGAAGTGGGAAACCACGGAAAACCACTTCGAGGATGGCTGAGGTGGGAATCGAACCCCCTCTACTCATTTGGAACTCCCGAGGCTGAGTAGACCCCGTTCCAGTCCTCATACCACTTTTCAAATTTCGTGGCAGAGCCGGGAATCGAACCCAGGAACTCCGGGGCGGCAGCTAACCATGCTGACCGCTACGCTACGGAGGCGACTAATTTTTTATTCATGGTATGTATTTATTTTGTTTATTTACTTATGTATTTATTTTTGTATTTTTGTTGTTGGATGGAACGAATTGTTTCAGATAACTACATGAATTCGTAGTCATATAATCGACATCTTTTTCAAAGTGTCAGGAATGTAGTATAATGAGTAAATTGGTTGTCATGTTTAATTGCCACGGTGGGTGAGTGGATAACGTGTCGGTCTACTAACCCCAAGATTGCAGGTTCGCTCCTGGCTGTGGTAAGTGATTTTTGAAAGGCGACAAAAATACGATACGCATGTCATATGATGTTGGCATGTCAGAGAACCCATTTGAATTCAGTAGGCCGAGTTCATAATGTCAAAATTAATCTCGGGAGTTTCCACCAACACAAAGTTCCTCATTTCTCTACTAGAAAGCGCTTAAGTGTTGAAGGAGGTTAGATATCTAACATCTAACCTCCTTGGCTTTCATAGTCAAGGAACAACGAAATTCGACATGCAACCTACCCTCTGGGTGTCAAATAACAAAGCTTGCACCCGGCACTCTAAGCCATACGATATTATTATTATTATTACCGGCTGTTGGGTACGCTACTGAAATATTATTATATTTGAATTGCAGCCAATGGCCATAGCAGGGCATTTCAAATGAACGCCCGTAGGCTCCCCAACAAGTTCAATTTCAAGTAGTTCCAACTTTGACTACCAGACTGATATCAGCGGCGAACGTTCGAACTCGATAGAGTGTTCCTAATCAAAATGCCTACAAATTTTGGCTACACACTGCCTATTGTAGTGGTAGGTTCTTTTACATGCCATAAATCTATGACATGGGCCCGCTGGTTTTACTTCCTCTCCGAAGAATGATATGGACTACTGGAGGATTTTGACGCTCTTAAAAAAGCCGAAGTCGTCGGGTTTGAACCCGCGATCTTGGGCATAGCAATTCAACATGCTACCGACTACGCCACCAAACCGTCACTGAAATATTAATATTATGTGATGCATTTTGTCACAATTTGTAGCCAGTAAATTACTAATATTCAGGTACACTGAGGATATTAAAGATCATTCACAGACCAAGATACAGAATTTTCACAGTGTTCGAATAGTGACTGAATTTTTTTCTAACGTTCTAATTCTATCATGATTCGGGGCTCCTACACTAAACTTGGCCGTTAAAAATCACAATTACATACACAGTCACGATAACACACGTTCTAAGACAAACTACACATACTGAAGCATACGAAGCTGATGACCAAGGTGCCCAATGCCACTCAATGAAGCAACAATGACACACATTTTCAAAGAATGAATTTGTCTTTTTTTACCGCAAGGACCTTATTGTTTAAAATATCACTACGGATTTCGCTACGTACTTAAAAGGATTTCATCAACAAGATTTGAAATGGAATGGCAATATTTCAAAGTATGAAAACAAGATTGCCTTGGGGCAGGTTGTAAATGAAAAAGGAACGATATAGGTGGTGCGGGCGTGAAAGCAAAATCACAGAGGTAAGAGGAAGTAACCTGATGACCTTTACAATTCACCAGCACAAGAACCTGCAATTGCTGGTGATTTCTGACAGTCATGTCGCGCTCCAGATTGACCGGCTTTGGGCGTTGTGGGGCATCACTCTGTCATTACGTTCTCGCTCCTGCAAGTCTGGGAGAAACATGGCAATTGAGAAATACTTGCCATCTTGTTATTCTACGCTTGGAAACAAAGGTATCTGGACTGAGGTATCTTCCTACACATCCTTGCGCTCTAACACTTCTTGGCTATCGCCACGGAAGCCCAGGTTTGATTCCCAGCTCTGCCAAGAAATATAATTCTCCTCTGAGGGATGGAACGGGGTACACTCAACCTCGTAAGGCAAAACTGACAAGAGCAGGGTCCAATTCCCATCTTAGCCACCCTAACAGTGGTTTTCCGTAATTTTGCACTTCTACTCCAGGCAAATACCGGGATTGTATCTAACTTAAGGCCACAGCAGTTCCTATGCAATCCTAGCTCCAATTACAAATACAGACACCAGGGCAGTAGTCAAGCTTGTAGTCATGGGAAATTTAATTTTCGATACAAACCATAGAGAAATCTTCAAAAGACAGACTGCAAGATTCCAGACTTACATCTGTGCAGGAATCTTACCTACTAAAACCCCGCAAACCTTATACTTGCCTGGAAGACCGTTCAGCCTTACTTTAAGGTTGAGCCACTGTTATGACTACATAAAATTTCATTTTCTTCGATGATAACGGAATTACTCATCATCATCCTCACAGTCTTCAGAAACCAATCTTTAAGGTTCCTTTTTCTTTTTTGTTTTTTGCAGTACAGAGATGGTTGGTTTCTCAGTTTGGCTGCAACAACGCCCCGTGTACTTTGGGTGTGTGTAGAATCTGTCTGATAACCGGTGTTAATTTTGATGGCTGTATTAGTGTGTGTTACCTGTAATTCAGATAAGCACTGTAGACGATCAATTTTAAGTAGTTTCTACTTTTGCTACTAAATGCTACCGTCAACGACACCTAGCTGTGAACTTGGCTAATAGATGCCATCGCAACCGGCACCTGGTGGCGAACGTTGCAAAGAATAGAGCGTTAATCAAATCTAACCCACAAATTTAGCCTCACACAATATTGTAGTTACTGGAAGGTTCTTTTACATGTCATAAATCTATGACATAGGCCTGCCGGCTTTACTTCCCTTCCGAAGGATGGCTTACTGAGGGACTTTTAATGCTCTTAAAAATCCGACTACTTCGCCCGGGTTTAAACCCGCGACCTTGGGCATAGAAGCTCACCATGCTACCAACTATGCCACCCAAGCCGCTCGGTACGGAGATGTAGACAGCAATCTGAGCCCAACCCTCTTTGCTACTGACCTTTTTATCCACCGCATTGCCTGGTGTAATGGCTAAAACGTATGTCTCTAGAAGTCTTAGAAAATTATTCCACCTCAAGCATGCAAAGAACGTGTGATGAAAGTCATTCCATTGATCACTACAACTTCAGTACCGAGAACTCGGTAATATTTGGGTGATAAATGGTAGGAATATATTGTTGATAGGGGGGCTGCGTAGCGCAGTCGGTAGAGGCGCTGAGCTTCTAACTGAAAGGGAGTGGGTTCGATCCCCACACAGGTAGTGGATTTTAGAACCAAAGCTACCCCTTTCGGAAACGCAAATGGCCCTGGGGTTCACTCAGCCTACACCAGAAATGATGATGTTGATAATATTGATGATAATTGTTGTTTTAAGGGGCCTAACATCTAGGTTATCGGCCCCTGATGGTTTGGGTGATCGTGAAGATGAAAATGAAAAGCGAACTTAAAACTAAAACTAACTACTAACCTACATACTAGAAGAAGAAATGGAAAACTAAAGGAGAATAAGGCAAATAAAAGGACAGAAGGAAAAGAAATGCCCTCAACCCTCGGAGAAGGCGGATTGAGGGACTTGGAAGGAAGGAGAGCCATGAAAGGCATATAGGGAAGTGAAAGAGGAGAGGGTCCGCCCCAAAGGTAAGGGACGAAAGGGGAAAACGGACCCAGCTCAGGAATCCCTCGGGGTCGCCAACTCCCGAACTCACCAGCCGTGAGCCCCTGAGGGTGTAGCATTATCTAGGGTGCACCAGAAGTGGTGGGGCTACATACACCCTGCCTCCTTAAGGGCCTAGAGCACAAGGCAGGAGGTAAAAGGAAGAGAAAAAGAAGGCTGACCCCTCGCAGAAGAAGGGGATCAGAAAAGATGAGACAAGGGCCAATTAAGGCGGGAAAGGAAGAGACTCCCTAGGCCTCGGATACCCTAATACCGTCGGGGTCAGAAGAGAACAAGAGTTGACCAAGTGAGGTCGACAGGAAAGAAGACGGAGAGGAGCCCGGCACAAGTAAGTGGAAGCAATGCCGGACTCGGCTGGGGCCCCGTGGTCGCCAACCCACGCCCACAAGATGTGAGCTCCTGGGGGGACCAGAAATGAGTACCAGGGTAATTCCTGGGAGCAAATACGACCAGGCGTGGAGCTAACAACTCCATCCCATCTAGTGCTAGACTCTACCTTCCACTACTCACAGGGCCTCCATGGCCTGTACGGAGTTGGCTTTGCTTTTTTATATATTGTTGAAAACTAGGGACTGGATTATTAGGTTTTTATTAAAATGGTTATTTTAGGTTTACAAAAACATAAAATAGTCTTTCTTTTTTAGATTATTATATAGGTTTTCATCTTCAAAGTGTAGCCAAAGTTGGCATAAATTCCGCACTTAAAATGAATGCCTAATTGTTAGTAGAAAATCTGATTGCAACGAGAGTGTAAATATTTTACATGATGATACGTCTTTTATCGAATCATCACCGAGAACTTCACACTTTTAGGCAATATTTGCTCTCCTTAAATATGTTAATTATTCAAATCCAATACAACCAAGGTTGTCAGAGGTGATGTTTAACAAATTGTGTTCATTTAGAATATAGGATTCTTGGAAATTACAAGAGATTTATTTCTACTTTCCTGACACTAGTAACCAAACAATAACATATAAGCTGAAACGTGCTGACAATATGTGAATTTTCTGGCAGGTACGATTTGGTTCAATCACCTAGAGCTAGGAATAAACACTAACTTCAGTTTTACCTTTAAGAATTATGGTCTAAAGATTCAAATATACGTTTCAATTGTGCTTTGGAATACGTGATGAGGGAATGGTACAGGGAAAATCCTAGAAGCATAAGAATTGGAACCAAGAAAGATCAAATAAGACTTAAAATGCTTGGGATTCGCTGATGACTTAGCGTTACTGACTAATAATATTCGAGAAGCCTGAAATCAAATAATAAGCCTAAACAAGAAGTTCCGTGAAGAACTAAAGAGCCTACTTTTCTTAAAATTTAAGATTCATGCCAATAATTAATCTATATGGATCTATCTACAATAATGACGAAATTAAGTTGGTAATATAAAAATTTCTAATTAGTTCGAAATACTGTATACCTGGCACAATGTAGCCTACACTTGGCAGCCCTAGTGACTGAATATATTCTTAGTTCCATCTCTTAAGGTACAGAATACAATATTTGGTTGAAGTCCAATGGATAGCATGGACGTTACATGCAGTTAAATATTGGATCTAACAGCGCACGTAAAATCATGTTGGCACCAATGTCATGCATATATTGGTCAGAAATAATCTGAAATAATATGATCTATTTTTGTGCCTGTTTTGAATGAAATCCATTAGTTAGTATAGAAGTTACATGCATTTTAAAATTGGACTTATCAGTAGTCTAAGAATCATGTTGGCAACACTGACGTCTATTAGTTACTCCAAATTAATCTAGAATGCCAGGTACTATACGTGTGCAAAGTTTAGAGCCATTGGCTGGCATACTTTCTGATATATTGATATTAGGGTAACAAAAATAGAGACAGCATTTATTAACAGTTGGCAGCCCTGGTTGCTCTTAGGAATACACGTAGTCATATCTGTTATGGTACACATAGCACATACGAAATTTGGTTGAAATCCAAATGATAGTATAGATGTTACACGTATTTAAATTTGGACCTCTCAGCAGGCTTAGAATCATGTTGGTAACACTGACGTATATAAGTTACTCCAAATTAATATAGAATGTCAGGTACTATACGTGTGCATAGTTTAAAGCTGTCGGCTTGCATACTTTCTGATATATTGGTATTCGGATAAAATAAATGAGAGCAATTATTAACAGTTGGCAGCCCTGGTGGATCTTAAGAATGCGCTCAGTCATATCTGTTTATGTACACATAGCACATACAAAATTTGGTTGAATTCCAATTGATAGTGTAGATGTTATATGCATTAAAATTGGGCCTATCAGCAGGCTTATTTTGACAACACTGCCATTTATGGCCTCCTGGAAATTAAGCTGAAATATTATTATCTATACGTGTGCCAATTTTGAAATAGCTCCCTTTCATACCTTCCTAGTTATCCATTATGGAGCTCAAATTTCAATTGCGATCTTTCAGCAGTTGGTAGCACTGACATAATTTTCAAATACGGCATTGAGATATTCAGCTATAGATTTTTCGTCCTACCAAATTTTGTTTCGATTGCTGCAGCCGTTTAGGAGTTGATAGGGGAGACACACACACAGCCAGACAGACAGACAGACAGACAGATAGAAGGACAGACAGACACACATTTGCCCGTATCGATCTCATAAGTCTACTTTTTCCTCATTTTTGCAAAATGTGAAAAGTAGGCTAAAAATATAGCACAAAAAATTGGACTTCAGATATCATTTGCAAAGACAGTGATAATGGTAGCAAATCCACTTTTAATCAGTCGCATAACAGTAAATAACAAGAAAGTTAAAATAGTGAAGCAATTTAAATACTTAGGAGAAATTATAACTTACAACTTGTATGACCTGCATGGCAAGAAAGAACTAATAAAATGATAAAAGCCCAAATATTAACATGGTCAACATATAAAAGAAAATGTATATCAATCACAACAAAATTAAACATTACAAGACAGTGGTTCAACCAGAGGTGACATATGGAAGCGAACCTCTTTATAAAGTTACTCAGAAAAACAGAATCGACAAAATTTTAAAAGAAGAAAGAAGAATAGCTAGAACATGCATAAATAAAAAATATCAGAAAGCTGGACAATGGCGGATAGTACTAAATGAACACACAGAGAACTGGAGCCCATCACTGATACTATTCGGAAGAAACGGATTTCTTTTTTGGTCACAGTATGAGGACACCAGAAACCAGATTATCTAGAAAAATTGTAGAGAAACATTGGAATTTGAAACAAGTAGGATCGATTGAGGAAATTAGAGAAGATATGAAAGAATTAGAAATAAACTTGGATGACTTGTAAAACAAAGCAACAAATAAGAAAAACCTGAAAGATATAAAAGTTAGATTTCAAGCAAAAATGGACAAACGTCATATAGTAAAAAGGGTATTTACAGATGAGGAACGCTTGAGAAGATCAGAGCGAATGAAAAGCTACTGCGCAACTCGGAAAGGAAACTTACTGAAGAAGAGGACCAAGAAATCATTGACTGAAGTGTGCCAATGAGGCCGTAAAAGCAGATGAAGTAGTCGAAGAAGAAGAAAATGGAACAAAGCTGCAATAAGGTATTTTTAGTTACAACAGCATTCATCAATATGGCTCCATTGAGTTTGGTTCGGAAAAATATTTAAGTATTACCCTAATTTCGATTTTTGCAAAAAATGAAAGTAGACTTATGAGATCTACACAGGGGCAAAAATTGTGTGTCTGTCTGTGTGTGTGAGTGTGAGGTGTGTGTGTGAGTGTGTGTACTCGGAATGTCTGTCCGCCCCGAATTGAACGAAATTTGGTACAGACGTAGAACTAGCAAAGGGTACCTCAGTGTCATGTTTTATATCGCCGCCATCTTGAGGGAAACGTAATGGCGGCCACCCAAATGTTCAAAGCTTAAATCAAATTACCACTAACCCAATCATCCGATCTCTACCAAATTTTCCAAACAACATACACTTATATGGCGAGCATCTTTCGACTAAACTACAAAGTAATCGGCCCAATAGTTTGCAAATCGATTCCCCCTATTATTTCAAACACGGTGAAACCGAATTGAGCTAAATTTGGTACAGAGGTAGCACTAGCAAAGGACACCTCAGTGTCATATTTTATATCGCCGCCATCTTGACGAAAACGTAATGGCGGCCACCCAAATGTAAAAAGCTTCAATCAAATTGCGAATAACCTAATCATCTGATCTCAACCAAATTTTTCAACATTATACCTTTATGTATGAAGAATCTTTTGACAAAACTACAAGATCATCAGCCCAATACTTTGCAAATGACGGCCATGTATGTGTGAAAATCGATTCCCACTATCTATTCCAACATTGTTAAACCGAATTGAACAAAATTTGGTACAGAGGTAGCACTAGCAAAGGGCACTTCACTGTCATGTTTTATATTGCCACCATCTTGACGAAAACGTAATGGCAGCCACCCAAATATAAAAAGCTTAAATCAAATTACGACCAACCTAATCATCTGATCTCTACCCAATTTTTCAACAACATACCTTTATCTGGGAAGCATATTTTGACCAAAACTACAGATCATCATCCCAATAGTTTGCAGATGGCGGCCATGTATGTGTGCAAATCGATTCCCCCTATCAATTCAAACAGGGTAAAACCGAATTGAACGAAATTTGGTACAGAGGTAGCATTAGCAAGGGCAACCTCAGTGTCATGTTCTTTTATCACCGCCATCTTGAAGGAAACGGAATGGTGGCCAGCCAAATTCTAAAAGCTCAAATCAAATTACGACGAACCTAATCATTTGATCTCTATCAAATTTTGCAACAACATACCTGTTTGTGGGAAGCATCTTTTGACTGAACTACTGGGTCATCAGGCCAATAGTTTGCAGATAGCAGCCATGTTTGAGTGCAAATCGATTCCCCATATCAATTCAAACACGGTGAAACTGAATTGAATATTTCTTTTTTACAGAGATAGCACTAGCAAAGGGCACCTCATATTCATGTTTAATTTCCGTATAGCACGTCGTATTTCAACAAGCTACTACGACCAACATTCTTCTGTACCCCTTGAAAGGGACAAAGAGTTATAACAATACCCACGCATTTAGGAGAAAGTAGGCTGTATGTTCATTACTGAACATCTTATTTTTGTAAGGAAGCCGTAGGTAAAAAAAGAACGACTAAATTCCGGCTCTTATTAATAACGTATTCAAGGTGACGTGGATATACTGCATTCCAAGTGTGGCCTATGTTATGAAGTAGGGGGATTTGTGATCGAAGAGAATTCAAAAGGTGAGTCTACAACCTTTATTTTTTATTGCCTTACAAGCTGTACCCGGCATGCGTTGCAATGCCAATCAAAGAAAGTGTTGGCGTTGAAATTCTGTTTCTTGAAGTGCTTTTGGATACACAACATGTTAACTGCCTCTAAGCTATCGTAAAATGGATTTTCTAATTTAGAACCATTCGTGGAAGCGTGCACAACAACTTTCAAAAGTTTCATCGCTGTCACTCATTTGTTGAATCTACTCGTACGCTACCTGTTGTGAAATGGATTTACTAAGTCGAAACCCTTCCCTGGCGTGTACACAAAAACTCATCAATGATTCATCGCAATCGGATGAATTGTATATGCACGTATACGGGGCTTTTGTTTAAACGATTCGTGCGCTGTCACTCATTTGTTGAATCTACTCGTGCGCTACCTATTGAGAAATGTATTACTAAGTCGAAGCCCTTCCCTGGCGTGTACACAATAACTCATCAAGGTTTCATCGCAATCGAAGAATGTTATATGAACGCAATAGGGGATTTTGTTGAAACGCTTCGCGCGTCGTCACCCATTTGTTGCATCTACTCTTGCGCTACTTATTGTGAAATGGATTTACTAAGTCCCCTTCCCTGGCGGGTACACAATATCTGATCAATGTTTCATCGCAATCGGATGAATAGTATATGAACGCATACCTGATTTTGTTTAAACGATTCGCGCTCCGTCACTCATTTGTTGAATCGACTCGTGCGCTACCTACTGTAAAATGTATTTACTAAGTTAGAAACCGTCACGTGTCCACAACATCCCACCCAAGTTTCATCCCTATCGGACTAATGGGATATGAAGACATAGGGGACTGTATCGAAACGCTCCACATGTCGTCGTTCATTTGTCGAATCTACTCGTGTGCTACCTACTGTGAAATGTATTTACTAAGCCAGAAACCTTCCTTGGAGTGTCCACCATATTTCACCCAAGTTTCACCGCTAACGGCAGAATGGTATATGACCTTATACGGGACTTTGTTGAAACGCTTCGCGCGTCGTCCCACATTTGTTGAATCAACTTGTGCGCTGCATATTGTATAGTGGATTTACTAAGCCAGAAATTTTCCATGACGTGTACACAACATCTCACCCAAGTTTCATAGCTACGGACGAATGGTACATGAATGCACACGGGACTCGGTTGAAACGCTTCGCGTTTCGTCGCTCATTTGTTGATTCTACTCATGCGCTACATATTGTAATATGGATGTACTCAGCCAGAAACCTTCCCAGGAGTGTACACAACATCTCACCCAAGTTTCATCGCAATCGGATGAATGGTATGTGAACGTATACGGGACGTTGTCGAAACGCTTCGCGCGTAGTCACTCATTTGTTGAATATAAACGAGCGCTTCGTATTGTAAAATGGATTTACCTAGCCAGGAATCTTTCCTGGAGTGTACACAACAATTCACCAAACATTTATCACTATCAGACGACTGGTATATGACTTTATACGGGACTTTGTTGAAACGCTTCGCGTGTCATCGCTCATTTGTTGAATCTACTCGTGCGATACCTATTGTAAAATGTATGTACTGAACCCGATGGGGTTATGCTGACTGGAATCGAACATGGTTCTCAGAGACGGTGATCTCAGTAAAAAGGTTCCACCAGGGAGCGAACCAGAGATCTGTACAGGGAGTTTCTTGGTAAAAACCCCTCGAAAGAAATGTATATTTAATCACTGGTGTGATTTTTGATGAAATGGCATTATTTATTAAAATAATGTAGGAAATAATGAGCGGATTATATCATTATAAGACGATTTGGTGTAAGCTACTGGGAGTTTGAAGCAGAGAGGAGGGCAGAGCTGACATTTACTAATCGGCCCAGAATTGTGGGTTGGTCCCAGTGGAGCCACGTCCATCTCTGTCACCCCATTATGTCGTCTGGAGCAGGGGAGAGGCCTGAAAAATGACACAGTTATTCCCCGACGGAGAATAGATGTAGAGGAGGGGCGGTGAAATGCCCAGAAGAATCATTGATTACTCGTGATTGGAGTAACGAATCGAGATGAGAGTTGCACACAGGTGAATATCTTGGCAAGAAGATAATTTTAGAGTCTTTTACATGCGAAATTGGTGCATATTTAGTGATGTGCGTAAGGACTGTGAAGCGACCATTGTTCGCGGAGGGATGTGAAGATGTTGACGGGGAGTTCCCGGTTAGGTAGCGTCCCACGCCATGGAGAAAGGAATTAATATTAATTAATTGAACGAGCGATTCCTTTGCACACAGATAGTTTTGGGACCTGTGAAGAGAGAGGAACACAATGGTCATGGTTTGAAGACCTGAATCATGCTGTGAGAGGAGCGAAGATTACGCGGGAAGATGTTGCTCTACATTCTGTGGAAATCCGATATAAGGGAGTAGACCCCAGGAGGAGCTCTCAGTTGTTCTCAGTTGAAGCCCAGTTGTAAGTCAGTCGAGACGCAGCCAAGCGCAGTCTACATGCCGCCAAGCGCAGTTACAACCAGTTATTGTCTTACTCAATTGTCAATTGTAGCACAATGGAAATAAGTTGCAATCAGTATGCAGCAAATATGCAGCAGTACGAGACAGCGTGTAAGCCGCAGACAGAAGTCTTCAAATAAGCTACGTGCAGTCTTCGAGTGAAACTTCAGTCAGCTACAGCCAGGTTGAAGCAAGTTCGTCAAGGCATAACGCATGACGGATCTATTCATCGAGACGCCGAACAAGGACTGGTATGTGTAAAAGAAACAGAAAATATGTTTGTATGAATAATAGTCGTGATACAGGCATAATTAGCAGCACGAACTATGACGTGTTCAGTTACGAAGCACCGTATAGACTAACGGTAGCATTATTGTATATAATTATTTGTGAAAGTGTTGAACTTTATTAAGCGCAGTGTGTATTGTATTAACTAATCGTATATGTGTAACTACGATAGAATGCGCGAAAGAAACTTTACTAAGTGTTTGGTATTGCCATGAGAGTACCAGATGGTAACGCTTACTGTAGGAGTAATGATCGTCACAAAAACTGTTGGAGAGTTCCGAGAGCAGATAACCAGACTTTCAATCAGGAGTTGATAACGTAAGATGCCGTCGACACCTGCAATTTCGATCTCTGCTAGGGAATCTCAGCATTGAAGTGTGTATAAGTGACGAGTGTTCAGGGTAATGCATATGTAAAAATATCATTTAAAGTAGTGTTTGATGAAGTGTTTCACATGTTTGGGGAGTGATAACTTCCTGAAAGGTATGCAACGTGTCGTGTTGGTGATAGAAATTATGTATAATCAAATGTGTGTAAACAAGAGAAATATGTCGCGTTAAACCCATTATGGCGGGCGACATGGAAGAATATGATTGGTTGGAGCCACCTTAGATGCCTATAGAGATGTAAGTACCCCACAAATTATGGTTATAATTATGTAGAAGTATGGACCGATGCATGTCTGTGATTCCGTAAAGATATTGTGAATTCCTTAGAGATGCCAGTAAAAGTCGGTTAGGAGGCTGATCCTCCATGTTTAATCAGTAATGAGTTGATTTTTATTAGAGTTGAAATGATGATTTGCATCATTAAGTGGAGTAATTTTTCCCACTATGAATTAAGGATGGCAATCAGTTATGTAAATGTAACGAACGCGATTGTTCGAGTTTAAAACGTCTAGCTATGTCGGAAATTTTGGTAATTTATGTAAGAATAATGATAAATAATGATTTTGGTCATTTATGTCAATGAGATTTGTAATAATAATAATAAATAATGATTTTGGTCATTTATGTCAGTGATAAAATGATGATAATAATAATAATGGTTATTAAGAGTATGAATGAACACATCGGGAAACAAATAAATTGTTGTAAGCGAGAATTATTAACGCTAAGTGCAAGACTTATCAATCTAAGCAGGAAGATGTTACAGTGAGATTACATTTCAGTAATTATGAAAAGAAGTTTTATATCAGAATATTGCATATATTCGGTAATGATACCAGTAATGAAAGAGCTTTTATTGAATTGAATTTGCAGCTTAATTGAGAAGCTTATAGAGTAAATGTTAGATTTCTCTTAATATAATAGGTCGGAATGTCGTAGCATGGAGCATTAGGGGCCAGATAGTCTATTCTACGTATGAATTCTCCTATGTCGTGGACATTGTTGGAGACATTATTTATTCCGGAGTTTTAGTGAATGGACCCTAGCTCTGAAGAAGGATTGAAATGTGTTCCGGGCTGGAATCTTGTAAGAGTCGAGGAAACAAGGACACCTCGCAGCTCTATGATTTCCCGAGAACTTATGATGAGTTATTTACGCTCGTGGGCAGCGAAAACTCATGGCGACAGTGGCTTTGTGCGCCTATATTATACTTGAGACATCGGTCAACCGCCAGGCTCATGCATTACGAACCCCGAACCTTCATGTTGAATGGACCCATGTGAGGCCATTAATTAATCATTATCCTCGACGTAGGAATAATTACAAAAGCTCATTCAATACCTGTTGGCATAATAGTCAATTAAGATCCTTTGGGAACATGTGTGCCGGTTAGGACACAGTATTTGTCTTGTAAATCTCCACTGCTTAGAGAGGGAAGCTTTCAAACTTTTAGAAAGGTCGAGATAATTGGTGGAACGACCCATCCCACTTTCTATTGTGTAGCGATTTCCTTAGCCGAGGGTCGGTGCCAACCACTCGAACCGCTCAGGCAAGTTATAAAGGGAAGAGATTCTAGACCTTGTTAAAATGACATATAATGCAAGATTGTTATGTTGAGTATTATAGCCATGTGGTTTGTGAACACATGGATAATTATAGTCAATCCTGATGGTTCATTAATTTAGCTATCTGACGAATAGTTACATGATATATTTGTACTGTCACTGGAACCAAGTCATGTAGTTGGTTACTAGATGCCAATCGCCATGAGCGCGAGGCAGTCTATCGTACAATCCGACATAAGCTATAACGTAACGTTTTATCTAGGAATCACAGACAGCATGCGGTGAAACCATATAATTGAAGGATGTGTCGGGGGTAGCTTACATAATTATGGAGTTGCACGGTGATTTTGGTGCAACGTCCAAATAGGTAAATGCATGCAAAGCATTTCATTGGTGAGAAGAAAAATATTAAAACACGCACGGCACACATAATTGTTTAACATAAAGAGATTTAAGGAATAATCCTTGTTGTAATATTAAAGAAGTCACATTGTATGACTGTTATGTTAATGTACATTTGTTTTGAAGTCGTAGGTGCATCAGCGCACTAGTATATCCTTGTGAAGTTCACAGAAGGGTAAAGCATTATGGCTAGTTATGACTTTGTTGTGATTTCATATTTGTTTACTTATGGATTGTGGAAGTAAAAATTTTTGTTTGCTTTTATTTTATGCTTTTTTTTGGGTATTGGTTTGTGTTTGAAGCCATGATTTATTTTAATGAATTAAAGTTTTAGAATAGAGTTGTGCTTTATCATTGTAGAGTTGATACCTGTTAGCCTCAAATCCAAAATATGCACTGCAAAATTGGGGTTACCGTACACGCCTGAGAGCTGATGCTAGTTGGAGGCGGATGCATATTATCCAACGAGATTACTCACATGGGTACATGGGATTTGATATCCTATACTGTGATTTGAGCTAAAGGTACGACTAAAGTCGGTCAGATTTAATGCACACAACTCTATTAAAGTAAGAATTAACGAAGTAGGGTGTGACCGCTCCTAATCTATAGCTAAGTTCCGATACGTATATATAAATTTTGATAGATTGTGCTTATTCTCTACTCATTTATCATGGCCCAAGCAGCGTGGGACGGTATTAACTCTTTATGGAACCGCCTGCGTCAGTGCAATATGAGCGATGTTGGCATTGCACGAACCGGGCAACGATAGAGATATAATTTATCATGACGCCCATCTGTGGAGTCTATGGTAGTAAAAGCTCTATTAATTTATCATGGCGTGGCCCAAGTGGGGCTTTCGGCAGTAAAAACCACTCCCTGAACAGTTTTTATAGTAAATTAGAATATGGCCGATGTCCTACTAATACCACGACCCTCTGATATTAATTTATCATGGCGCCCAGAATACGTGGAACTTATGGGATTTAGGGAAAACCCATAGATTTTTTATGGTATTTCATGGGGAAAACCATAGTAATTGTTTTGCCTCAAACTATGTTTGAGTGATTTTTGAATTCAGTAGGCTTTTTGAGGTAACGCAGAATCTCTCTATTGAGAAGAGAATGGCCTAAGGGTACTAGCGTTACATACCCAATCCACAATCTACCATAATATTATCAGGTTTTGTACGACTTCACAATATGTGTGCAGTGTTTGATGTTTCTCTTCGAAACGTATCCACATATTTTTCCAGGAAGCCTGCCTGCATATTTAAGTGTGTTATTGTAAAATGCCAGGTACGGAGGAGATCTTGCAAGTTATTGCAGGACTGAAACAACATTTTGATGCTGCTAACGAGCAGAATAAACTGGAAACAAAGGCTTTCCAGGAGAGTATAAACAATCGTTTAGATGCCAATCAGGAGGCAATTAATGCAAATCAGGTTGCAATGAACAATAACCAGATTGAATTAAACAACCGTTTAGAGGCAAATAAAGTTGAATATAAAGCTGAATTGAGTAATCGGTTAGATGCAAATCAGGTTGCACTAAACAATAAGTTAGGTCAAATGCAAGAAGTCATTAAGACCGAAGTAACAGATACTGTTGTAAGCATTGTATCGGAAATGCAGGTAAAAACTGACAAACGTTTCGAGGCCATAGAAGCCAAACTTGAGGGTAATTTGCAAGCGTGTAGGCATGCTCAGGAGCAAACCAACAGTAAATTAGAGGCGTTGTCTAACGATATCAAGGATATTCAGATCCAAAACGAGGCGAATCTCGAACGCCAAGCGAAACAGTTCGCAGAGTTTACGAAAACAGTAGACCAGAGATTAGAGGAGAACGACTCCAAATGGGATCAGAAATTGAAAAGCTACGCTAGAGCAATTAACGGTGACCTCAAGAAACAGGACCAGAATATATTAGGTCAATGCCAGGAAATAGGCGAAATTAAGGCTATCGCTCAGGAAAATAAGGAGCTGGTAGGCAACGTGAAAGGTCAGATGGGGAAAGTTCATAAAGAACTGGACCAAGTGCAAAGTGATATTGTCATAGTCAATAAAAGACAAGAGGAAAATAGAGGCGAGATCACCAAGGTCCGGAATGAATTGTCTAAAGTCAATGGACACATTCAAGATGAAATTAAAGGTCTGAGAGAAGAACTCGAAATAAGAGAAGGCCAGAAAACAGAGGCAAGCGACAAGACCCTTGCTCAAATTAAAGAGGACGTAGAGGATGAAATATCCCATATCAAACAAAGTCTGAAAGAAGACAAGGTGAAAATCTTTCAAGTAGCCGAGGAAAACCGAGATAGGCTTACAAGAATAGAGAAAGAAGTCATTACTCGCCTAGAAAGAGCAGAAATGCGCCATAACCAAATGGAAACTAGGATAATAGCACAGGAGGAGACACTTCTGAAATATCCTAAGTCAAGTGAAGGCAGCATAGAGGATATAAGAAAAACAAGGTGGGCAGACCTAGAAACCCAACCTATAAGCAGGAATGCTGCAGGCGCAGGAGAAAGTCCTTACATGACGCCAGGTGTACCAATTGCGGCATCGACGCCACATGAAAATGCGATGCACACCCAGGTGATAAACGTCATTAGGGCAAGCGAAGAAAAACCTAGGAAGTTTTCAGGTAGTCACTGTAGTATGACACCAAAATATTGGTTAAAGGAAGTGACTGAATATCTCAATGATGCACGAATACCGCAGGAGCGTAGGCTACGTGCTATAGAGAAGTTAACAGAGGGGGAGTGCGCATTATGGTTTCGCAGCTTCCGTTACACTTTTGATACTGTTGAGGAATTCCGCGAGGCATTCTTGAAGAGGTATTGGGACGCCGCGACTCAGCAGAATTTACGGCTGGATTTGTATGCCAAAAAGTACAGCACGAACAACCCGACGAAGTACGCAGAATTCTTCATATCGCAGATGTGTCGTTTTAAAGAGCTGGATCAAAAACCTAGTGAACTGGAGCTATGCATTGCTATCGCCAAACAGCTTCCATACGAGATCCAAAGGCTACTAATCTCGGCTAATGCGAAAACTGCTATGGAAATGGAGACAGTTCTAAGGCAACTGGACCTCACCACAGCAAATACTATGCGTCAGAGTCGAACCGTGGAACAAGTCCACGTGACCAACACACAGACTGACCAACAGCAAGCTCCAAGGAACAACAAGGCCACGAGCACAGAAACTTTAGATTCCTATGGACGGCAATGGGAACAGGAACCCAGAAAATGGCAGTCAAGGTACCAAGGAAATGCTAATAAAGCAGGAAGAGGTCGAAGTTCGTGGAATAAACACAATAACAGGGGCAAACCGTACCATAACAATGGAGGTAATAATGGCCAGGAAGGCAATAATAGAAATTGGAGACCCCAAGAGAGAAGAAATAACTTCGATGACGAGGCAGAAGAGCGATATCATGCTTCTTTGCGATACCTCGAAGAAAGGGGAGATGAGCCCCAGAAATCACAAGTCCGCTGGCAAGAAGTCATGCAGAACAGGACATCGCCAGACAGATATGGAGATGGAGCCAAGAGTTTGGAACTACAGCGCAGCGAACAGGAGAGAAGGAACTCCAAAGGGGCGGGCGCTGAAGAAAAAAAAAACGCCAAAATTAGAAGAGCTCGAGACTGATGGATGGAAGTCTATTAACATCATCAATTGGATAGCCAAACCAGAAGAATTGATTGAGGATACAGGAGGACCACAGGTCATGGTCAAGAGAGAATTGCCTATTATAATTGTGAGAGTGGCAGGATTAAAAGTCAGAAGTCTGCTAGACACAGGATCAACAGTGAGCCTGATGACACAAGCTCTATATAATGAAATAGCCCGGAGAGAGAACATTTTGAAGATACCGATCTCCAGTGTCAAAATTAAAGGGGTAATTCCAGACAGAACAATGATATGTAAATACCAGGTATTCCTAGATTTACAGATAGGAGGCTCTATTTTCTCACAGAGTTTTCTGTTAGTAAACAAACTACCTTATAACCTACTTATTGGGGCAGAGTTTATAAGGGAATACAGAGTGATAATTGACCTAGCACAGGACAGGGTTATGTTCCATGTGAATGAAGAAGCTGAAGGCTTAGAGGTCGCACTCAATGAAATTGAACCAGGATCCAGTGAACAAGTATGGCATACATACAGAGATGTGGCTGATGAAGAAGTGTTAGCTATGGAGCAGTTAGAAGCGGAGCTCAAAACACTAGCCACAGACTTGGAAAAAGATCTGGAACCCAAATTGGAAGACTACATTTCGGAGAAGCTAGAAGAAGCGAAAATTGGGCTAAAAGAGAAGGAAAATTTAAAGCAGTTATTGCTGGAACAGAAGGAAGTCTTTGATTCGAGACCTGGTCGGATAAAGAACTTCACTTATGCTTTTCAAGTCAGTGATTGGACACCATTTAGGCAGAAACCCTACCCTATAGCTGAAAAGCATTATGCTAAAGTGAAAGAGGCAATTCAGGAGATGTTGGAGGCCGGTGTTATTGAGAAAACACCTACGCCTTATGTATGTCCATTGGTAATTGTACCAAAGACAGACGGATCTGTCAGAGTCTGCTTGGACCTGAGACGCTTAAATTTGAGAGTTATTCCGGAATTTGACCAAGTGCCACCTATTAAAGAGATCCTCAGGAAGTTTAAAGGGAAAACTATATTCTCAAACTTGGATATCACATCCAGTTTCCACCATCTTGAATTAGAGAAGAAAACTAGTCTGTTGACAGGATTTATGTTTGATCAACATACATTCACATTTTTAAGGCTACCTTTTGGGTTGAAAACAGCTGGTTCAGCCCTGATAAGAGCGTTAGATCGCAATTTATCAGATGAGGTTAAAGAGAGTACCATCAGATATGTAGACGACATTCTACTCACATCAGAATCTCTGGAGGAGCACATGAGAGACCTGAAGAAGTTGCTAGATGACCTTCGAGAAGCGAATTTTAAGGTCAATATCAAGAAATCGCACTTCTGTCAGAGGGAAGTTAAATTCCTAGGGCATGTTATTGATGCAAATGGAGTGAAGCCTAACCCAGATAAATTGGAGGTAATTCGGAATTTCCCTCGACCCACGAAAGTTAAGTACGTCCGACAGTATTTGGGAGTAATTGGATTCTTTTCGAACCACTGCCCAAACTATACTGCGACAGTAGCACCACTGCAGGACCTATTGAAGAAAGGCGGCAGATGGAATTGGACGGAGCAATGTCAGGAAGCATTCGTGAGGTCAAAACAAATGCTTTTGGAATATGTGAAACTGGGATACCCAGATTATACCCAGAAGTTCATCATACAGACGGATGCATCACTTATTGGGATTGGAGCGATGCTATTCCAGGAAAATGTTGACCAGCCTGAGAAGAAAGTTTTTATCGCCTTTATCAGCAGAAGACTGAGAGCCCATGAGAAAAATTACACGATCACAGAGATAGAATTGCTCGCAATTTTGTACGCGTTGCAATCGTGGCACAAACTCGTGTACGGCTTCCGAATAGTCCTGAGAACAGACCATAAAGCTTTAACATTTTTGTTAAAGACAGATTTGTCTAGTCAGAGATTGATAAGATGGTCCCTGTATATCCAGCAATTTGATGTGGAAATAGAATACTGTCCAGGGAAAGAGAATGTAATACCGGACATATTAAGTCGTTACCCTAGAGAAGAAGAAGTACTAACGGTCCAAATTGAGAATCGAGATCAGAAGACGTTGGATGACTTAAGGAACATTACCAACCTACAACGCGAAGACCCATGGTTGAAGATGATAATCGATTACTTTGAGGGACGTTTAGCAAGGGGAACTGCGATATACAGAGAGGCGGAGGCATTGGCAACAGATTATGTATGGTATAATCAGATATTACACAAGTGGGACGATGTGGATCACACACGTCAAAGGATTGTAATTCCTGCATCTTTGCAGAGGAGATTAGTATGGCTAGCCCACAGAGCATTTGGTCATCCGGGGATTGATAAAATCTGTGCTCTGTTGAAGGAAGCATTTACTTGGCCAAAATTGAGAGAAACGGTGAGAAATGCTATTAGAACATGTGATCTTTGCCAAAGGGTAAAGCCGAATCCCTTTTTAATGAGGCAACGACCTATCCCGTTGTTACCAGAGAAGCCAAGGCAGCTATTGAGTATCGACAACTTTGGACCATTGCCTAGAGCACGTAGAGGCAATAGACACATTTTTGTAGCCATGGATGTATTTTCGAAAATGGTGGTGTTGTGCCCCATTCAAAAGACAAGTTCAAAACAGGTCTTGAAGCGCCTGAAAGAGAGAGTTATTCCGATTCTTGGGAAGCCGGATAACATTCTCTCGGACCACGGAAGTTGCTTTACTAGTGCAGAATTTCGTCGAGAACTGGAAACTCTAGGAATTAGGCAGATTTTATCTACCATTCGCCATCCTGAGGCAAGTCCCGTTGAAAGAGTAATGAGAGAGATCCAGAAATACATGAAGATCTACTGTTCTGAAGCGAATTGGCGTTGGATTGAATTTCTAGAAGTAATTGAATACTGTATAAATAATACTGTACATGAGGCGACAGGTCAGGTTCCCGTTACTCTACATCTGGATCAGAGACCAGAGAGACCGTGGAATGGTGTTATTCCATTACCAGTAGACGCACAGCCCGGTAGAGAATTGAGGATCCAACGAACCTCTGAATATCTCAAAGCACAGGCAGAGAGACGTCAGAGAAGGAATCGTGCGAAGAGGTATCATAAACCGCTTCTCGTGGGACAGAAAGTTTTAATTAAGAAACCCGCCAGTTCAGATCCAGAGGCACGGAAGTATAAGAAGTTTAATTTTTCTTACCACGGCCCGTTCGAGGTGATAAGAGACCTCCAGAACAATGCATACAGGTTAAGGCATTTAGAGAATGGAAACGAGGTCGTTATGAACATAGCCAACTTGAAAATTTATTACTCGCCAGAAGAATTCGATGAACCAGAAGAAGAATTAGTAACGCACACCCAACTCAACGTGGAGAGCGGAGGCAGCCAAGCAGGCAGACCTGAATGTTGGAACGGCGAGACGGGACGAGAAGCAGACAGTTTACCCAGTGTAAGCGGAGAGCAGAAAGAATGCCAGTGTTTGCGAGAATTCTATGAAGAAATGGTCAGAGTAGCCAGAGAGGTTGAGGCTGTAAACGCGACCCTTCGCAGGGAGAATAGACAGCTCAGAAACAAGGCCGAGTGTGGAAGGGGGAACACTACTAACCCACTCGTAGCCAGACAAGGTGAAGGACCCCAGACGTAAACACAGACGGTGGTCGACAGTCAGCTGGTTACTTATATAAGCCACTTGCATTGGACTTTTATAAGTTTTGCAAGGGGAACATGAACCCGATGGGGTTATGCTGACTGGAATCGAACATGGTTCTCAGAGACGGTGATCTCAGTAAAAAGGTTCCACCAGGGAGCGAACCAGAGATCTGTACAGGGAGTTTCTTGGTAAAAACCCCTCGAAAGAAATGTATATTTAATCACTGGTGTGATTTTTGATGAAATGGCATTATTTATTAAAATAATGTAGGAAATAATGAGCGGATTATATCATTATAAGACGATTTGGTGTAAGCTACTGGGAGTTTGAAGCAGAGAGGAGGGCAGAGCTGACATTTACTAATCGGCCCAGAATTGTGGGTTGGTCCCAGTGGAGCCACGTCCATCTCTGTCACCCCATTATGTCGTCTGGAGCAGGGGAGAGGCCTGAAAAATGACACAGTTATTCCCCGACGGAGAATAGATGTAGAGGAGGGGCGGTGAAATGCCCAGAAGAATCATTGATTACTCGTGATTGGAGTAACGAATCGAGATGAGAGTTGCACACAGGTGAATATCTTGGCAAGAAGATAATTTTAGAGTCTTTTACATGCGAAATTGGTGCATATTTAGTGATGTGCGTAAGGACTGTGAAGCGACCATTGTTCGCGGAGGGATGTGAAGATGTTGACGGGGAGTTCCCGGTTAGGTAGCGTCCCACGCCATGGAGAAAGGAATTAATATTAATTAATTGAACGAGCGATTCCTTTGCACACAGATAGTTTTGGGACCTGTGAAGAGAGAGGAACACAATGGTCATGGTTTGAAGACCTGAATCATGCTGTGAGAGGAGCGAAGATTACGCGGGAAGATGTTGCTCTACTTTCTGTGGAAATCCGATATAAGGGAGTAGACCCCAGGAGGAGCTCTCAGTTGTTCTCAGTTGAAGCCCAGTTGTAAGTCAGTCGAGACGCAGCCAAGCGCAGTCTACATGCCGCCAAGCGCAGTTACAACCAGTTATTGTCTTACTCAATTGTCAATTGTAGCACAATGGAAATAAGTTGCAATCAGTATGCAGCAAATATGCAGCAGTACGAGACAGCGTGTAAGCCGCAGACAGAAGTCTTCAAATAAGCTACGTGCAGTCTTCGAGTGAAACTTCAGTCAGCTACAGCCAGGTTGAAGCAAGTTCGTCAAGGCATAACGCATGACGGATCTATTCATCGAGACGCCGAACAAGGACTGGTATGTGTAAAAGAAACAGAAAATATGTTTGTATGAATAATAGTCGTGATACAGGCATAATTAGCAGCACGAACTATGACGTGTTCAGTTACGAAGCACCGTATAGACTAACGGTAGCATTATTGTATATAATTATTTGTGAAAGTGTTGAACTTTATTAAGCGCAGTGTGTATTGTATTAACTAATCGTATATGTGTAACTACGATAGAATGCGCGAAAGAAACTTTACTAAGTGTTTGGTATTGCCATGAGAGTACCAGATGGTAACGCTTACTGTAGGAGTAATGATCGTCACAAAAACTGTTGGAGAGTTCCGAGAGCAGATAACCAGACTTTCAATCAGGAGTTGATAACGTAAGATGCCGTCGACACCTGCAATTTCGATCTCTGCTAGGGAATCTCAGCATTGAAGTGTGTATAAGTGACGAGTGTTCAGGGTAATGCATATGTAAAAATATCATTTAAAGTAGTGTTTGATGAAGTGTTTCACATGTTTGGGGAGTGATAACTTCCTGAAAGGTATGCAACGTGTCGTGTTGGTGATAGAAATTATGTATAATCAAATGTGTGTAAACAAGAGAAATATGTCGCGTTAAACCCATTATGGCGGGCGACATGGAAGAATATGATTGGTTGGAGCCACCTTAGATGCCTATAGAGATGTAAGTACCCCACAAATTATGGTTATAATTATGTAGAAGTATGGACCGATGCATGTCTGTGATTCCGTAAAGATATTGTGAATTCCTTAGAGATGCCAGTAAAAGTCGGTTAGGAGGCTGATCCTCCATGTTTAATCAGTAATGAGTTGATTTTTATTAGAGTTGAAATGATGATTTGCATCATTAAGTGGAGTAATTTTTCCCACTATGAATTAAGGATGGCAATCAGTTATGTAAATGTAACGAACGCGATTGTTCGAGTTTAAAACGTCTAGCTATGTCGGAAATTTTGGTAATTTATGTAAGAATAATGATAAATAATGATTTTGGTCATTTATGTCAATGAGATTTGTAATAATAATAATAAATAATGATTTTGGTCATTTATGTCAGTGAGAAATGATGATAATAATAATAATGGTTATTAAGAGTATGAATGAACACATCAGGAAACAAATAAATTGTTGTAAGCGAGAATTATTAACGCTAAGTGCAAGACTTATCAATCTAAGCAGGAAGATGTTACAGTGAGATTACATTTCAGTAATTATGAAAAGAAGTTTTATATCAGAATATTGCATATATTCGGTAATGATACCAGTAATGAAAGAGCTTTTATTGAATTGAATTTGCAGCTTAATTGAGAAGCTTATAGAGTAAATGTTAGATTTCTCTTAATATAATAGGTCGGAATGTCGTAGCATGGAGCATTAGGGGCCAGATAGTCTATTCTACGTATGAATTCTCCTATGTCGTGGACATTGTTGGAGACATTATTTATTCCGGAGTTTTAGTGAATGGACCCTAGCTCTGAAGAAGGATTGAAATGTGTTCCGGGCTGGAATCTTGTAAGAGTCGAGGAAACAAGGACACCTCGCAGCTCTATGATTTCCCGAGAACTTATGATGAGTTATTTACGCTCGTGGGCAGCGAAAACTCATGGCGACAGTGGCTTTGTGCGCCTATATTATACTTGAGACATCGGTCAACCGCCAGGCTCATGCATTACGAACCCCGAACCTTCATGTTGAATGGACCCATGTGAGGCCATTAATTAATCATTATCCTCGACGTAGGAATAATTACAAAAGCTCATTCAATACCTGTTGGCATAATAGTCAATTAAGATCCTTTGGGAACATGTGTGCCGGTTAGGACACAGTATTTGTCTTGTAAATCTCCACTGCTTAGAGAGGGAAGCTTTCAAACTTTTAGAAAGGTCGAGATAATTGGTGGAACGACCCATCCCACTTTCTATTGTGTAGCGATTTCCTTAGCCGAGGGTCGGTGCCAACCACTCGAACCGCTCAGGCAAGTTATAAAGGGAAGAGATTCTAGACCTTGTTAAAATGACATATAATGCAAGATTGTTATGTTGAGTATTATAGCCATGTGGTTTGTGAACACATGGATAATTATAGTCAATCCTGATGGTTCATTAATTTAGCTATCTGACGAATAGTTACATGATATATTTGTACTGTCACTGGAACCAAGTCATGTAGTTGGTTACTAGATGCCAATCGCCATGAGCGCGAGGCAGTCTATCGTACAATCCGACATAAGCTATAACGTAACGTTTTATCTAGGAATCACAGACAGCATGCGGTGAAACCATATAATTGAAGGATGTGTCGGGGGTAGCTTACATAATTATGGAGTTGCACGGTGATTTTGGTGCAACGTCCAAATAGGTAAATGCATGCAAAGCATTTCATTGGTGAGAAGAAAAATATTAAAACACGCACGGCACACATAATTGTTTAACATAAAGAGATTTAAGGAATAATCCTTGTTGTAATATTAAAGAAGTCACATTGTATGACTGTTATGTTAATGTACATTTGTTTTGAAGTCGTAGGTGCATCAGCGCACTAGTATATCCTTGTGAAGTTCACAGAAGGGTAAAGCATTATGGCTAGTTATGACTTTGTTGTGATTTCATATTTGTTTACTTATGGATTGTGGAAGTAAAAATTTTTGTTTGCTTTTATTTTATGCTTTTTTTTGGGTATTGGTTTGTGTTTGAAGCCATGATTTATTTTAATGAATTAAAGTTTTAGAATAGAGTTGTGCTTTATCATTGTAGAGTTGATACCTGTTAGCCTCAAATCCAAAATATGCACTGCAAAATTGGGGTTACCGTACACGCCTGAGAGCTGATGCTAGTTGGAGGCGGATGCATATTATCCAACGAGATTACTCACATGGGTACAGTACTAAGCCAGAAACCTTCCCTGGAGTGTACACAACATCTCACCCAAGTTTCATCGCTATGGGATGAATGGTATATGAAATTATATGGGACTTTGTTGAAACGCTTCGTGCGCCGTTGCTCATTTGTTGATTCTACTCGTGCTCTACCTATTTTTAAAGGGATTTACTAAGCTAGAAACCTTCCCTGGAGTGCACACAAAATCTCAGCCTAGTTTCATCGCTATCGGACGAATGGTATATGAACGCAAACGTGACTTTGTTAAAATGCTTCGCGCGTCGTAGCTCATTTGTTGAATCTACTCGTGCGCTGCCTATTGTAAAGTGGATGTACTAAGCCAGAAAATTTCCCTGCAGTGGATACAACATTTTACGCAAGTTTCACAGCTATCGGACGAATGGTATATGAATGCATACGGGACTTTGTTGAAACGCATTGCGTGTCGTCGCTCATTTGTTGAATCTTCTTGTGCGCTATCTACTGTGAAATGTATTCACTAATTTTGAAACCTTCACGTAAGTGTACACAACATCTCACCCAAGTTTCATCGCTATCGGACGAATGGTATATGAACACATACGGGACTTTGTTGAAATGCTTCGCGTATCGTCGCTCATTTGTTGAATCTACACGTGCGCTACCTATTGTAAAATGGATTTACTAAGTCAGAAACCTTCCTTGGAGTGTACTCAACATCTCACCCAAGTTTCATCGCAATCGGACGAATGGTATATGAACGCATAGGAGACATACAAACCCACAGAAAAACTATCACGTTACATTGATTTTTATATATATAGATTTTTAACAGATTTTGATGTGACCCTCAAATACTCTGTTTTGTCGGTCGTTAAGGATAATTCATTAAAACAGTTTTAATAGGAGTACGTCAATCGAGCAACTAAACAAATTGTCCACCTCTAATACTTATACTTACCACAATGGTAATATTATAATTGATTCCTTTGTATGCGTCACTCTCTGATTGGCGAAGCCACAAAGGTGTCATCTCAACGATGGAGTGGGATTTAAAGAGTTTCCAAGAAGACGAGACAAAAACACTGGAGGGCGTCCTACTTTCCCTAGGGCCTTGGTCCACCAGAAATAATGACACCCACTCCACTCCCACTGACGAGTCTAAAACAATTGTACTCCAGCCTTCTTACTGTTAAACCACACGGAAATGAAACCACAGCTGTCAAAACGTGAATAGATAATCCTCGTCAGCATAATCATCTAGTTACTGTACGTGTAGAAAGTGAATGACGTGTCTAAGAATATTCGTTGCTTCTTCAATGAATGTCTTTGTTACCAGTCCCAGGCACGTCTAATATCCACCACTTTTACTTTCTGAACGAGGATGGAGAGAACAGCTAATAAAAATCTTCAAGAAAGTGATTAACTTATCAATAAGACAAAGTCAGTCAGTCAGGACCCACTTCTTGGGGATGGGCAACGGGACGTTTGCTTATCACCATATTCCTATCAATCGCAGGCATATTTAGCCTACTTTTCACATTTTGCAACAAGTAGTTCCGTGAAGAACTAACGCCTATTTTCATATAACCTACTAATATTAATTGCCTCTATCAACATACAAATTGTCAGTTTGATTGCTCTAATAGATTCGTAGATATTGAGAACGGTCTAAATATTTTGGATGGTCAAAATGTTGGATTTTTATATTATAGACCATAGATTTATGTACTATTACATGAAGATTATTCGGTAAGTGTTTTATTCAAACTTCAATCGCATGATTAGGACACAATAAATAAAAGCGGAATTTTAAAATTTCGCTCAGTCGCCATCTTGTGGTATGAAAATAATTTAAATGAATTAGATGCCAGTCGATTAAAATTTGTATAAGCATATTCCGCATCAAGTTTCGCTGCGCTCGGATGGTTAAAATGCAAGAAACGTCCATTTGAATATTTAAATTTCGCGTCGCCGCCATGTTGGATTTGTGCTCGCCAGATTATTGAACGTCCCATTGGTGAACTCATGCTTATAGATTCTACACACCTACAAAATTTCAGTTTGATTGCTGTAGTAGATTAATAGATATTGAGAACCGTCTAAATATTTCGGATGGTCGCCATGTTGAATTTTAATATATGTAGACCATAGAGTTATGTACTCTTAAATGATGATTATTGTGTATGTTCATTATGCAAATGTTGATTTCGATCGCATGATTAGAACACAAGAAATAAAAACGTAATTTTCGAAATTCGCACAGCCGCCATCTTGAGGTTACGTAAACAATTGAACTAAATTGGATACCAGTGGATTACAATGTGTATAAACATTTGCTGTACGAAGTTTCATTGCGTTTGGATCATTAAATCGCGAGAAACGTCTATTTAAAACTTTCAACTTCTCTTGGCCGCCAGTTCGTTTTGTAGTTAACCGGTTTTTGAAAGCCTCTCAGATGAACTTCCAGTAGTGCTCTTTATCTCCGTACAAAATTTCATGGTGGTACCGGTAACAGTTTCAGAGATATAGAATGCTGGTTTATTTATCGTATGGCTTTAATGCCGGGAGTCTCCGAGGACATGTTCGGCTCACCAGAGGCTGTAGCTACTTCAAGCGGACACCCATGGGGTAGCTACAAGTTCCGTACAATTTCAAGTTTTTCCGACATTCGCTGGGACTATGATACAGCGTTACAACGAAATCTAACCTAGAAATTTAGCCTCACACAAGATAAGTTACTGGAAGGATGTTTTTCATGCCATAAATCTATGACATGGGACCGCCGGATTTACTTCCCCTCCGAAGGAAGGCATACTGAAGGATTTTAACGCTCTTAAGAAATCCGATGATTTCAGCCAGGTTTGAACCCGCTATCTTGGGCACAGAATTGAGCATGCTACCAACTACGTTACCGAAGCCACTGTTTATCTGTACGGTACAAAAACAAATACCGTAATGGCGGCCTTAACTAACAATCCATTATTAATGTTGGTAAAACCCTTTATTTACTTACCGGAACCCATAAAGATTCATAAAAATGGCTTTCGCGTCGTCGCTAGATCCGACGGAATTAGCGCCCATTACCTTACGGTACAGAAACTACTAATGACGGCCTTAATTAACCTTGTAATCCATTAATAATGTTGGGAAACCCCTGAATTAACGTACAGAACCCATTACAATTGGTAAAATTGATTTCGTCATCGACACCGGATCCGACGGAATTAGCACTCATATACGGTACAAAATAATATTAACTAGAAGACCCGTGCTGCTCCGCAGCATTCACTTCAACAATCCTACAGCACTTCTGTCCATATGACATTTGCATGTCTTCATGCTGGTGACCTGAACAGACATTTACGGTACCGTCACTTTTGGGTAAACGATGAAGTAGACTTATGAGATCAAATGTGTGGGTGTCTGCCTGTCCTCTGTGTGTGTGTCCCACTATTTACCCTGCGTAAGCTTAAAAGGCGCACGGACGTCAGGCCGAGGTGAACAGCTAACTCCAAACCTTCGAGCATAAATACAATAGAGTGCGCATTGCCCTACTGCGCATGTACTGTGACGTGAAACCAACATCTCGATCAGCTGATTAAAGGATAAACAGAGGACCTCGTAATGGAAGGTTATAGGAGTATGTGGGAAAATGATTTTTAATGAGGGTTTAAACGCACATTTTCGTAATTTATACGGCATTGGGAAAAGCATCGCATGTTTCTTCACGTACCGGAAGGTAGCAAAGCTTAAGAATGTAACATATTTGGTGTTAAAAGTGGCTGTCGTGTTCCGTCATACTCATACATCCAGAATCCCATCTTGTAAATAATAACAAATCCAACTCTGAGAATTAGGCCTACTGATTTTTGAACAGAATTGTGCTTGTATAAAAAGTGGCTGTCGTGTTCCATAATACTCATACATCCTGGATCCCCTCTTGTAAATACTTAATAACAAATCCAACTCTGAATTAGGCCTACTGATTTTAGAACAGAATTGTGTTTGTCTAGCTGGTCATTTTTGATTGTACGCCCGAAAGCTCCAAACAAGTTCAATCTATTAACTTATTACAGCATTTCCCAAATTATTTTTCATCATTAGAAAATGTATTTTGGCTAATTTTAGTACCGGTAGGTAAGAACATTTTATCGTACGAAGAGCTCTCATTCAGCGTTACCCTTCCTCTTCAGTATTTTTGAAAGTGAACAGAACAACATGGGAAAATGGAAATAAGGAAGTCTATCGATATAGTAAGCGTTGGTTTTTAACAACTATGCATTACATTTGCTACATAGGAAAATATTTTAATCAATGAGCTGTTTTTAAATTCCATTTTCCATGAATCATAGAAACCTTCTTAAAAATAACCCAGAATTTTGAAATTCTACGAAGAATTGACTAATTTAGGGATGCAATGTAGCCTATCCTAGAAGAATCTCAAAATTCCCTCAACCAAACGCACTGTCCATAACTTACGTTTAATATTTATTATCGAAGACTACACCGTCACATCTGTAGCATAACCTGTAATTTGACACTGAACATGATTGACGACTGCATTGTGTAGTCCGCACTACATTTAATCCAGCATAGGGACATAAAGCATTTTTATGTTCAGAGATGCATTTACTAGCAGTCTCAAAAAAAAACGAGAAAAACGTCTAGCCTATGGACATATAAATACTTGATACCTTCGAGCATAAACACAGGCCTGTTCAGTGGAGTAAGGGATAGGGTAAATTATAATAATTTATAATAAATTCCAGCATTTCCATGTTTAATCATATTTCTTTCGTGGTTCGGAGTTAAGAGGAAACGTAGGCTAAAGAAATGCAAGTAATTAAGTCACGAATTTTAGGGTTATTTAGCAATGAATTAACATACGTATGGAAAGAAATGCCCGATCCTTTTTTAACGTCTCCTTACATCCATACGCGACACAGTAATACACCATTCTCACTTAGTAATGAATAGAACTCACTTTAAATAACCCAATTCTACCATCACGTGTAGTATTTCAGTGCTCTAGACTTCCCGCAGTGACCCGCAGTTCCCTTTAATCAGCTGATCGAGATGTTGGTTTTAACAACGTGACGTCATCAGCCATCTATTGGATTCATGATCTAAGCTCCAATTACATAAGCTATACTCTTCTCTGAAGAATTAACTCGACACGACTCGGCAATTTGATGCTGGCTGAAGCTAGGGTGATAGGTCGCTCGCAAGCTCGTAAACTCAATCTGAAGCTAGTAAATTAAATTTCCACTGAATGGAGATTGCTGGAAGAAATGAAAACGTAAAAACACTTACAGTGGTCGATGTGGGATCTGTCGAGGACTTTCTTGCAGAACTTTTCATGCTGAACAATTCTCAGAGAATATCGATATTTTTAACGGTTTACCCAGTGTAAGCTTAAAAGACACATGGACGTTAGGTTTTTCTTCAACTCAATTCACTGAAATCGTAAATGCTCGGCTTCTTTTGGTCATAAATAAAAGTTTTTCTACCTAATCCTTCATCGAGAATCCTTTACAGAATGGTGAAAACCGCATCAAAATCCATCAAGTTGCTCTCGAGATTATCCGTTTCATCCAAGAATTGGGAACTTTGTTTTATACTAAGTAGATCGAGATATCCACACAATTTAAGGCCAGAGCGGAACAATTTGGTGTTCTGTCTACTTATGAACAATGGTATAAATTTAAAATAAAAGATGGGTCTCTTATATTTGAATTTAGAGATGTAACTCTTGGTTAACATATAGAGGTGTGCAAATTAATAGAATTAAATAAATAATTTTAATTAGTCATAATTACTTTTATTCAAAATCATTTTATCGACCAACTTCTTTTGTTGTCCTACTTAGTAATGTTTCCTCTCCCGTGGAATTGCACCTTTTCCCATAAGGAATTGCGTCTGGAAAATTTCAGATTTTTTGGATTCCGAGGGATATCTGAGCTGGGTCCATTTTCAATTTTTCATTGACTTTGGAATTCAAGTCAATGCATAGTTCATGAATCTTGGAATAGTTCAATAGCGTTCATCAGTTAAAAGACCCCAAATCCCTCCGCTATAAATTCACACGTAAAGTAGAGTGAAGTAATAAAAATGAAACGTGTGGCATTTTGCATTCGCAAGGCTCCTCTGTTAGTGGAAATTCTAAAAAATCATTTTAATTTGAGTTTCTTAAATGAACATATAATTAGGAGTCTGGTTAAATATTTGAAGTAATTTCATCGCCTTGTAAACATACTTAGTGCATTAAACCGTGAAAGGTAAAAATGCAATTTTGGAAAACTAACATCGAATCTAATAATTTGCACATCTCTGTAAAGACAGCTATCGCCTCCACCCCTACAGATAGAATAGTAAGTAAAGGCGATTAATGAGAAATGAAAAGATAACTCACACAGAGGGAATTAATATTTATTAAGCTGTAAATTTGATTGAGTATATCTTTGTTATAGAACTGAGGGAATGAAATAACAGGATGTAGGATAGTAATCACCGATGTAGGACAATAGTATTTTTTTTTACCATTACCACTGGACAGTTACCGTATTAGGGATGCGGAAGTCCTTGTATAATTGTTATTTAATCTGTGCCCCGTTTGCTGAGGTCTGTGCTCCTCCGCATCATTCGTTTCAAAATTCTAATAGTACTTCCTTCCATTCGACATTTGCTGTTCGCTTGCCTTTTGGTTCTATTTGAACTTTGACGTCATGAAAGGATTTTGCTCACGATAGTGCGACATACAGTAAAGTTGTCCGAGGCTAAACACCGGTTGAGGTAAATAAATGCCTACTTGATCTAGTGTTTGACCTTGAGCTTTATTGATAGTCATAAAAAAGCCAAACGTACTGGAAACTGCCTTCTTTTGAAGGAAAATGGCATAGAAGTATCTGATGGCGTAAGGTCATATGAGGTGGCAATCCACTAATGCCTATGCTGTCTAAAAATTCTATTGGAAATTGAAGAAGTTCACTCTCATCTTCAGGAATCAAATTATTCACACTGATGTAAGTTCTCGATGATCCTGGGATTAGGTCTAAAACTTTGTCATTGATTTCTTTACAATGTTCATTTTTAGGTGCTATAATCGCTATTTTTGAAAAGCGTGAAATATTTTTCAGCGTGGGACTAATTCTGAATTTTCTCCATCGACGTGAGGGTATTCACCGTTATCAATTTGTATCAAGAAGTTTGCAAAGTCACGTTGATCTGTATCCGCTCGCATATTTTTATTGAGATTAAAAATTTTGAATTATGGCCACAAAGGAGAGAACCTTACTGACATTTGGACTGATGCTGCTTTAGATGCGTGAGGCACAACAGGCAATAGCTGCCTAAAATCTCCACCAAGATGATAATTTTTCCTCCAAAAAGCACGTCGTTATTCATGATGTCCTTGAGCAACCGATTTACACACATCAACGCGTGCTTATTAGCCATAGGGGCTTCATCCCAGATGATAAGTTTTGCTGAACGAATATAAAAAGCTTCCTTGCTGTTAACTTTTATTCCTGATACAGAACTTTCATGTAAATGTAGAGGTAACTTGAACTGGCTGTGTACAGTGCGCCCCTGAGGTAGTAACATTGCTGCAATACCAGTCCATGCAACAGAAACTACATTTAACCCCGAATTTGTGCAACTGTGAATCAAGCATTGGTAAAGAAATGTTTTCTCGGTGCCCCCTGGACCGTCAATGAAATAGGCATTACTCATCCTTTCATTGCTGTTTTGTACTAACCCCAAACTTTCTCTAATTATAGCCGTTTGGTTTCCATTTGCTTGGTTTATCATCCGACTTAATTGATCCTCATTAAGTTTTGGATAATTCATTGGTAAATTTGTCTGAAGTAATGGGAAGACCATGGAGCTTTATGTGTATTAGAAATATGTATAAGAGTGAACTGATATGCAATTTTGGGTTCGTGAAACTGCAGATATTCTTCTAATAATGAATTCTTAAAATGTCCCATAACTATCTTACATTTGAAGGGGTCTGAAAGATACATATGTAAGAAAACAGTTGTCGTAACTGAGAAGGCATCTGAAATTGTGTCGCTTCTGCCAAACAACGCTGCCATTCAGAATCGTCAATCAGCAAACCTCGCTCCTTAGATGTTTGTTTAAAAGTAGATTAGACAACTGCTTTGTATGTTCGTAGATCCTGGAAGCTGGTAGCACCTATGACGTGAAGCAATAACAGGCGTAAATCATACCTTTCAGTTTCTGTAGGCGAAACATTATACATTCTGCCTATAGTTTTTGAAACATTTTTTATTTTTTTTGCCACTGGAAGTTGCTCTTATTCCAGACGTAATGTACTGGTGTTTCAGGATATATATACGGACTTCTGGCTTGCGAATCTTGATTTAACTTGAACCACGCTTGTAATTCCGTGTTGCGCAACTGTGCTTGAAGTAAAATATCAGGAGCCTTATCATTTTTAAAATAGATATTTTGCAAGTTTGGCAAGTGAACTGGTAATCGCACGATATAATGTGACTGTTCATGCATGTGAAATGAAAATATCCAGAATGCGGCTCCTGTTGGACCAACATATCTAGCATTTAGGAAAGAAGTAATTTCATCGTTGTTCACCGTTTCGCCTTCAGGACATATTTTAACAATGCTGCAGTCATAACCTTTATACACATACTTGTGGATTTTAATATATAAGATACTAGCTGAAGTACTCGTGCTTCGCTACGCGTCATAAATAAATTAAAATGTGAAGGTGACAGTTAAAACAGGGGATAGGCGAGTTGCTGCGCAGAGGGAGATTGAGGATGGAACATTTTGTCCAACTACACCGCTCGGCGTTGACAGTGTTTTATAGCACAAATTTAGGTTTTACTCGCTAACGGTTGGAGATACCTTTCGGATAGAAAATGTAATTTTAAACCTCGTATATACCATCAAAATTTGCTATTTCTAAGATGGTCGCCACCTTTAAATAGTGCAAAGTATTGAAATCAAAAGTAACCTATATGTTAACCAGGTAAATCAGCTACTTCCATGTAAAATTCATGTAAATCGGACCAGTGGTACTTGCGTGATTGAGTAATACACAGACACACATCATCCTATTTTAGCCTCGCATCGCTCGCGTCATATTCGTGTCATATTGTTATTCAATGAATTGCAGGTTTAACCCCATTAACACCTGAATATCCAAAAATCCCTCCTTAGTAGACGTTTTCGACACACAACAATCATATCCCCAAAATATCATTCTTCTAACTTTAATAGTTTGGGTTGGTCAATGAGAGTGAACATCCAAAAAGCCTTCCTTAGGGGACGTTTTTCTTCTAGAATTTCACCCCTCCCCATAGGCCCCTCAAATTGGATTTATAAAAAAACGGTCGAACACCTATTTATTTTATTTAATTATTTACTTTTAAGCTGATTGATTTCCTCCGAGTTTCAAACTCCTCGCCTATGTCGCTTAAAAGATACACGCTCCGTTAGGAATCTTTCAACCCCCACTTTTCATCCCTTTCACCTCATAATATACACTACATCGAAAAACCATTGACACGTGTCAGCTTATTTTTAATGATTAGTATATATGCCAAGTATCACATCCCCAAATGAAACCACTCGTGAGATATTGTTATTCAATGAAATCCACGTTTACCCCCTTAACACCCATTTAGAACCTGAATATTCAAAACTCTTTCCTTAGTGGACGTTTTCGACATACAACGAACATATCCTCAAAATTTCATGTTTCTAACTTCAATAATTTTGGCTGGGCGATGATGAGTGAGTGAGTCAGTCAGGACATTTCCTTTCATTTATTTTTGATAATTTCACCCCTCCCCATGAACCCCTTAAATTGGATTTATGAAACAAACGGTCGAACACCTATTTACTTATTTAAAGCTGTTTTCCCCCTGAGTTTGATGAGTGAGAAAGTGAGTCAATCTGTTAGGACACTTTCTTTCCTGTTCTCCCCCCCCAGAATTTCACCCCTCTCCAAGGGCCCCTTAAATTGGATTTATGAAAAAACAGTCGAACACCTATTTACTTATATTTTAAGCTGTTTTTTTCCGCCGAATTTCAAACTTCTCGCCTATGTCGTTTAAGAGATACACGCTCCGTTAAGAATTCCTCAACCCCCAATTTTCACCACTATCACCTCATAATATACACCACATCGATAAACCCTTAGACATATGTCTGATTATTTTTAATGATTAGTTTATATACCGAATATCACATCCCCAAAGAAACAACTCATGAGATATCGTTATTCAGTGAAATCCACGTTTACCCCCTTAACATCTCTTTAAAACCCGAATAAACAAAAATCATTCCTTAGTTGACGTTTTCGACATACAGCGAACATATTCCCAAAATTACATTTTTCCAACTTTAATTGTTTTCGCTGGGCGCGATGATGAGTGAGTCAGACAGGACATTTTCTTTCAATTATTTTTACCAGAATTGCACCCCTCCCCATGGGCCCCTTAAATTGGATTGATGAAAAAACGCTTGAACAACTATTAACTTATTTTTTAATCTGTCTTTTTCCCCTGAGTTTGGTGAGTGAGTGAGTTAGTCAGTCAGTTAGGACACTTTCTCTCCTTTTTCCCCCCAGAATTTCTCCCCACCCCATTGGCCCCTTAAATTAATTGATGAAAAAACGGTCGAACACCGATTTACTTTTTTTTTTTGCTGATTTTTTTTCGCTGCGTTTCAAATTTCTCGCCTATGTCGTTTAAGAGATAGGCCTACACGCTCCGTTAGGAATCCTTCAACCCCCAATTTTCACCCCTTGCACCTCATAATAATACACCACATCGAAAAACCCTTAGACACATGTCTGCTTATTTTTAATGATTAGTTTATATGCCGAGTATCACATCCACAAATGAAACCAGTCGTGAGATATTGTTATTCAATGAAATACTGGTTTAACCCCCATAAAACCCCTTTAGAGCCTGAATATCCAAAAATCCTCCCTTACTGTACGGTTTTGACATACAACGAACATATCCCCAAAATGCCATGTTTCCAACTTCAATATTTTTGGCTGAGCGATGATGAGTCAGTGAATGAGTCAGGATATTTTCTTTCATTTTTTTTCCCTTCAGATTTTCTCCCCTCCCGATGAACCCCTTCAATTGATGATGATAATTGTTGTTTTAAGGGGCCTAACATCTAGGTTATCGGCCCCATGAACCCCTTCAATTTGATTGATAAAAAAAACCTGTCGAACAGCTATTTACTTACTTTAGAGCAGTTTTTCCCCCTGAGTTTGATGAGTGAGTCAGTCAGTCAATCAGTTAGGACACTTTCTTTCCTGATCCCCTCCCCCCCCCCCCACAGAATTTCACCCCTCCCCATGGGCCCCTTAAATTGGATTTATGAAAAAACGGTCAAACACATATTTAATTATTTTTTGTGCTCAATTTTTTCCGATGAGTTTCAAACTCCTCGCCTATGTCGTTTAAGAGATACACGCTCCGTTAGGAATCTTTCTATCCCAACTTTTCACCCCTTTCACCTCATAATATGCACACATCGAAAAACCCTCCGGCTCGTGTCTTCTTATTTTTAATGATGAGTTTATGTGCCGAGTATCACATCCCCCAATGAAACCAATCGGGAGATATTGCTATTCAATGAAATCCAGGTCTAACCCCTTAACGCCCCTTTAGAACCTGAATATCCAAAAATCCTCTCTTAGTGGGCATTTGCGGCCCTTGGGGAAGCTGCATACCAAATTTCATTCCAATCCGTTTGGTGGTTTCTGAGATTTCGTGATGAATGGATGAGTTAGTGAGTGAGTGGTATTTGACAAATACAGTATATAGTAGAAGATAGTGTCAAGTCTTTGTTATGCTAAACTCGGTTGACAGTGCTATGTGAGTAGTTGAGTAACTAACGGGATTTCAAGTAATGATCCTCATTTTCTATACCGGTAGTGCAGAGCGCAAATGGCATCCAGTCGGCCGTGTCTCGACTTGAGCTATGTTGCCATGGAAACTATCTGCCTTGCCATTCCTTCATGAGTATATTAGCCTACTTTCGATTTTTGCAAAAAATGAAAGTAGACTTATGAGATCAACACAGGGCGAAAAAAAGTGTGTCTGTCTGTGTGTGTGTATGTGTGTGTGTGAGTCTGTGTGTGTGTCTGTGTGTGTGTGTGTCTGTGTGTGTGTGAGTGTGTGTACTCTGAATGTCTGTCCCCCCCTATCAATTCGAACACGGTGAATGCGAATTGAACGAAATTTGGTACAAAGGTAGCACTAGCAAAGGACACCTCAGTGTCATATTTTATATCGCCGCCATCTTGACGGAAACGTAATGGCGGCCACACAAATGTTCAAAGCTTAAATCAAATTACGACTAACCTAATCATCCGATCTCTACCAAATTTTGCAACAACATACCTTTATGGGGGGAGCATCCTTTGACCAAACCAATAGGCCATAAGCGTAATAGTTTGCGGATGGCGGCCATCTTTGTGTGAAAATCGATTACCCCTATTAATTTGAACACGGTGCAACCGAATGGAACGAAATTTGGTACAGAGGTAGTACTAACAAAAGGCACCTCAATGTCATGTTTTATATCGCCGCCATCTTGACGGAAACGTAATGGCGGCCACACAAATGTTCAAAGCTTAAATCAAAATTACGACTAACCTAATCATCCGATCTCTACCAAATTTTGCAACAACATACCTTTATAGGGGGAGCATCCTTTGACGAAACTAATAGGTCATCAGCGTAATAGTTTGCGGGTGGCGGCCATCTTTGTGTGAAAATCGATTCCCCCTATTAATTCGAACATGGTGCAACCGAATGGAACGAAATTTGGTACAGAGGTAGTACTAACAAAAGGCACCTCAGTGTCATGTTTTATATCGCCGCCATCTTGACGGAAACGTAATGGCGGCCACATAAATGATCAAAGCTTAAATCAAATTACGATTAACCTAATCATCCGATCTCTACCAAATTTTGCAAAAACATACCTTTATAGAGGAAGCATCCTTTGACCAAATGACTAGGTCATTAGCCTAATAGTTTGCGGATGGCGGCCATCTTTGTGTGAAAATCAATTCCCCCTATTAATTCAAATACGGTGAAACCGAATGGAACGAAATTTGGTACAGAGGTAGCACTAGCAAAGGGCATCTCAGTGTCATGTTTCATATCACCGCCATATTGACAGAAACGTAATGGTGGCCACACTAATGTTCAAAGTTTAAGTTAAATTACGACTAACATAACCATCCGATCTCTACCAAACTTTGCAACAACATTCCTTTATGGATGGAGCATGCTTTGACCAATCTAATAGGTTATTAGCCTAATAGTTTGCGGCTGGCGGCCATCTTTATGTCAAAATTGATTCCCCCTATTAATTCGAACACGGTGGAACCGAATGGAACGAAATTTGGTACAGAGGTAGCACTAGCAAAGGGCACCTCAGTGTCATGTATTATATCGCCGCCATCTTGACTGAAACGTAATGGCGGCCACACGAATGTTCAAAGCTTAAATCAAATTACGGTTAACCTAATCATCCGATCTCTACCAAATTTTGCAACTACATACCTTTATGGAGGGAGCATCCTTTGACCAATCTAATAGGTCATTCGCCTAATAGTTTGCGGATGGAGGCCATCTTTGTGTCAAAATCGATTCCCCCTATTAATTCGAACACGGTGGAACCGAATGAACGAAATTTGGTACAGAGGTAGCACTAGCAAAGGGCACCTCAGTGTCATGTTTTATATCGCCGCCATCTTGACGGAAACGTAATGGCGGCCACACAAATGTTCAAAGCTTAAATCAAATTACGATTAGCCTAATCATCCGATCTCTAGCAAATTTAGCAACAACATACCTTATGGAGGGAGCATCCTTTGACCAAACTAATAGGTCATCAGCGTGATATTTTGCGGATGGCGGCCATCTTTGTGTCAAAATCGATTCCCCTTATCAATTCGAACACGGTGAAAGCGAATGGAACGGCATTTGGTACAGAGGTAGCACTAGCAAAGGGCACCTCAGTGTCATGTTTTATATCACCGCTATCTTGACGGAAACGTAATCGTGGCCACCAAAATGTTAAAAGCTAAAATGTAATTACGACCAACCTAATAATCTAGTCTCTACCAAATTTTGCAACACCATATCTTTATGTGGGAAACATATTCAGACCAAACTGCAAGAACATCAGCCCAATAGTTTGCAGATGGTGGCCAAGTATGTGTGCAAATCGATTCCCCCTATCAATTCAAACACGGTGAAACCGAATTGAACGAAATTTGGTACAGAGGTAGCACTATCAAAGGGCACCTCATATTCATGTTTAATATCCCTATAGCACGTTGTATTTCAACAAGCTACTACAACCAACATTCGATCATACTCCTTGAAAAGGACAAAGAGTTATAACAATACCCATGCATTTAGGAGAAAGTAGGCTATATGTTCTTTACTGAACATCTTGTTTTATGATTTGATTAGCAGGTACCCGCGGCTTCGCCCGCGATCAAGACAATGGGGCGATGCATTATTGCAGATAATTGGTCTATTCTATTACAGCAATCGCGGCTATAGGTGTGTCCATTCTAATTCTGAATTATCTGATACATACAGTATATTGATATGATCAGCAAAGTGGGAATTTTATAGATTTGTGAAGGTCTGAAGGGTTCGATGTTACAATATGTGAACACATTTTAAAATTACGTTTTTGGTTTTGACATCTTCTGCTGAGACATTACGATGTTGTTGTCCGGATGCTCGCGAGCACGCCACATACCGTTGGCCATGGGAAAGAATGGTTTTGTCTAAATGTACACGTGCTACTGTTAAGTGTGTGTCATTGCGCTTTGTTAAAGAAATTGCGAATATTGTTTGAAGAGGGAACTGCACTCTTGCACACTGGAATGGCAAATCTATCGGAATATGGGGAATTAAAAGTAATCTTTTCTTAAGCTATTCTGGATGTAATTTGGCCATACTAATTGATGATTTGAACGTAAACATATCCCTATTAATAGACCTATATTTAAATATCGCTCACCTTGGCCGCTGATGTACACTATGCAGTCTCTTCCAGTGTTCCATCCCAGGGATTGAAATTCTCTAACGACCCTTTTGCACCACATGCCTCTCTAAGTAATTAAAATTCCTGATTGTTGTTGTTTGAGTCTTCAGTTTTTTAACTGGTTTGATGCAGCCCGCCATGTCTCCCTCTCCTGAGCTAATCGTTTCATTTCTACATAGCTACCACACCCTACATCCGAGGCAATCTGTTTAACCCTGGTTTACCCCTACAGTTCTAGTCCGCGACCCTCCCATCCATAACTACTGTCGACCAAACTATTATGTGTACTCGAGTTTGAAGTTTGTTTGTGAAGTAACCGATAGACCTTTGTAAAATCCAATAACATCATCATTTTCGTCGTTCTATTTTACGTTAGATCATGTAGGTTTGGAATTTTTAATTTATATTTTAATATTTTTTATCACAGTTGGAACACAAGAAGTGCCCGTTATTAAGCGATTTTCAACAATGCGTCACATTTAAGAATTATTATCTCACAAACCCGTCATCAGATCGAATCCAAATTTTAACACAATATACATTGGAATGTTGTATAACAGGTTTATTAATTTTAAAATTTTGTGTGTCCAAAAAACAAAGTTGTTATAATTTTTGTAAGGTAACTTTTCCTCGGCTCGGGATGGTTTGAAAATGTAGTTCTTGATCGCGTTGTAATCCTTATACATCAAAACGGTATGCTGTATTATTGTGAAATACGTAAATTAATTCACTTATTTTATATCGGTTTGTATTTGTACTGTGCCCAACTCTAGGAATGGGTATTCCAAGATTCAGACACCTAGGTATCAAGGGAAAGGCTACAGCCGCTTTTGAAAGTTGAGATATTTGAATATCGCGCTCCATTACTTCCAGAAGGGAATGGAAACTTTATGCAGCCAAGAGCATGTCAAGTGACGTAGCGAGTAGAAGCAGAGGTCGAGACTATTTGTTGATTAAATAGTTAGCCATGGAGTAGAGGCTTGAGACTTGGATCAGATTAAATGTGCTTTTACCGAAAATTTCCTTAACATTAATCAATCGTTGCAATTCCTTTACTTTGCAATGGAAAACTCTCACTTCAATATCAGGCCTATTATTAGTCGTTTCCCAGAGATGAATGCTGTTAAGTATTTCTGGCCAGCCCGCATTATAGGTGAACGTAATGAATAAATCCGGCTTTCCAAACTTCCTCACTATCGCCATCGCATCCTGATAATTTTGCAATATTTTCCTTGGGCTACCTGTAAAAGAAGATGGCAAACCTACTCTGAGATTTTCATTTTCTGCTCGTACATGCAAGGCGTCTGATAAACCGGCATATGTATCAACTCGTAACTTCGTTTGTTGATGGCATATATATTTTAACCGGTCACCTTCCATATGACAGTAGTAATCCACGAATAAATATCCATTTTGCAAACTTGAGCAGCGACAACTAACTCAACATGACCTCCATGGACACCAACATACATTTTGTAATCATCGCTCGTATTGATAGCAGTTTCGTACATATCGTTGTTGCCAAAAATAAAGGAAGAATAATTATTCCACTTGTCTATAACATGTTTTACAATTCGCTTTCTAACCTGTGTAAATAAACTCTGATTGTTGTAGTCACAATATGCCAATGACCTGAACAGAAAATTACCATCACCTTTAATCTTCATAACATTTGTAATTGAGTGTCGCTTCTCATTCATCATAATATGATTCATTGTATTGATTGAGCACACAACCTATAAGGACGAATGATGAAACGAAAAGAAGACAGTTTGTAGCTGGTGAGACCAAAGACTATATAACAGAAAGATCGGATACACAATACAAAATGGCGGTTCCAACATTCGACTGTAGCGGCATCTTCGTGAAATTAGTTGTCTTTCGTATACAGTATTTGTTGTCATTCAAAGAGATGTTGACATGACAGTGTCATTAGCAAAATGACTGCTGATTGTGCATGAGCATTTCAGTCTCAAAGTAATACATTCTTTGAGAAGTTTTAATTAAATTAAGTGCATAGAATCCCCTTCTACTTATTGTATGGATACATGCGACATTAACGCCCGAGTGGAGCCGGTAGAAGTTAACGATATCATGAAGTAATTAGGGAACTCTCTGTTAATATCAAGATAGATTTATTATTGGGGCGGCGTTGAATATCATGATACAGTGTTAGTCGCTGTCGCCTAGCGACAATATGTCCGTCAAGTCATTCGATTCTATTTTCGTGAGACCTCGAAGGAAGTAATATTCGCAATTATTTTAATACTCGAATGATATAATAAAATAAGGTGGATATCAATCGACGGTGCTTGACGGGTATTACATTTTAAGACAACAAACGTCGTCCTAGCGTAAATACTTCCCGAGATATTTCAGTTTTAGTAAAGGGTGAATTTTTTTGAAAACTAAAGATGACAGCCTGAATTAACCATTCAATTTATTAATAATGTCTCCTTAACGAGTCACCGGAGACCAAGGGTTCCCCACACTCAAACACTCAGAGGGCGTCTCTGAGCAACCTTTAAGAGCATGTTGGTTGAGTTCGGGCTGACCCTGTACATACTCACTATAATAATAATAATCATAATATCGTATGGCCTCAGGTGCCGGGTGCAAGCTTTGTTATTTGACACCCAAAGGGTAGCTTGCATGTCGAATTTCGTTGTTCCTTGAAGCATTATGAAAGTCAAGGAGGTCAGATATCTAAGCTTCTTGAACACTATAGCGCTTTATAGTAGAAAAATGAGGAACTCTGTGTTGGCGGAAACTCCCGAGATTAATTTTGCCATTATGAACACGGCCTACTGAATTCAAATGGGTTCTTTGACATACCAACATCGTATGACATGGTGTCGGAATTTTTGCCGCCTTTCAAAAATCACTTACCACGGCCAGGAGCGAACCTGCAAGACCTGTAGACCGACACGTTGACCACTCACCCACCGTGGCAAGCTACATACTCACTGACACCACTGTAAAGGTTCTCTAGTTAATATACCGTTGCACTCATTATTTACTTGAGGGACTTTACATAGGGCCGATAGCCATGAAGCAACAGCAACAATAATAATAATAATAACCCTTGGCACAACAGCCCGTGAAGGGCCTAGCCATTTGGCCTGCAGATATATTGCGGTGACGCGTGATTGGGTACCCTCAGCCGTTAATCTTGATTTTCGTGATCGGGGCGCTGCTTAGCTGTCAGACAGCTACTTAATCGTCCTCACGAGGCTGAGTGTACCCCGTTCCAGTCCTCACGTCAGTTCCTAATATCCCTGATTGAGCCGGGAATCGAACCCGGGGCCTCCGGGTGAGAGGCAGGCGCGCTACCCCAACACCACGGGGCCGGCACACAGCAACAATAAACAATAGCATATTACTTTTTTTAGAGCTGAATCATTCATCACTCTCATTTGTTCAAGCAATAGACAGAACCCGCAAAAAAAAACTTAAGAATCATGTTCCAGTTGCAAGTGGCGAATAAATTAGAGATGTGAAGGTCAGTATGGAGGTCGGTGAGAACTGGAACAGAGTAAGTTAGCTCTCACCTAGGCTCATAAAGAAGACGTGGGAGCAGACGACCAATTCGTTTCGCTGCCTGGACCGCTAAGTAATACAGATGACCAGCTCTATTCTGTCTGGGTCGGGAGAAGAGCCACAGGCCATGAGTTCACACAGACTCGTAGGTTATGGGAGTCTATTAGACTACAAAGCTACCATTTCTTATCAGATTAAGCAAAAACTTAGAATTAAGCAATTTCGTCGATTGTGCCAAACGTTGAAGGGCTAAAGCGCCCAGAAAGGATTAAAATTGTGTGTCTTGGAGAGCTCAATCAAACTAAAAAACTAAATTTCGAAAATCACTTCCGGCCTAAATATAGCTTAGGAAAAGCATCCAAAAATCACTTATTTCCTTACGCGTTTCCATTTTTATTCAAATCATAACCAAATTAACTTATTAACATAATTATTTCTTCAAAGTGTTCCTTGGTTAAATACCCTGAGGCATGTTTTTGATTTTTGAAAAATCGTGACATGGAAGTAGTTATAAGGTCAGGAACAGTTTACCATGCCAAAATTTTAACAATTATTTTTTCATTTTTCTTCAAAACCACAGCAATTACTCCAATGAAATTTTGTGCACATGAAACACTGGCATAATTTTATATGAAAAACAGCGTTACATTCATGTCAAAAAATAATTTGGGTATTTTTTTTAAATTCAAAATGGTGGTTGTTCATCATTCAACTCCTGTAATTTTCAACATTCTTAGGTTCTGTTAATTTTATTTTATTTCAAAGATAATCCTCTAGATATGAAAGTAGTCTACTTTCAGAAACATATCTTAACAAAAAATATTTTTACTTTAGTATTGAACAGAAAATGTCAAAATTTTACAATATTTTTGCTACATTTTTTAAAAATAAAACGAGTTTAGAGAGAGACATGAATTTACAGCATTTTGTAGACATAGTAAGCAGAAATACACACAAAACATTCCATTAGTGTATGTCAATTAGTTGCAGAACTATCATTAAAACGGATGTCAAAAACACAAGTCTGAGAAAACGAGCGATAAACATTTGTGCATACATCTTACATACCGCACCGTTAACCAGGACGAACATTGGGTGCCGTACTTTACCTTTCAAATCATAACTCAAACAATATGGCGCATAATGACATATTTCTTGCACCAAAATGTTCCTAAAGGATAGGAGCACAAAATGAATGTTATTTTGAAAATTTGTTTTTTGAAGCTGTACCTGACCCCTGAACGTCTGCATTGACTCACACTAGCGCTCGCAGTGGTGGTAGAAGTGACAAACTGCTAATCTAATCGACCGGATATGTTTGAGTTTCCGGCGAACAATAATCAGTCTACCGCGTATCATCATACCGGCACCTCGTAAGAAACGTTTAGCGTGTCCTTTACGTTTGGTTAAGTGGATAAAATGACGAAAATTAATTATAAATGCACCAACAATAAGATTCAGTGATGACCCGGGTTCGGGTCAGCAATCGGACGAAAATGTAATAGAATGTTGCTTGCCTGAAACCGTGGACTTTTATAAATCCAGGTAATGTGATAAATTAATAGACAAGATGTGACGTGGGCTTACTGCCGTCTTTGTGCCAAAGCCCTCATATTTAACACTAACATCATCTTTAAGGGCTGGTGAAACTAAATCCTTTATGTGTAGATTAAGAAATTCACTGCCCGGAATACCATTAAAATTATTCATATTTTTGGGATATTGTCGTGTGGAAATAAAAAATAAAGTTCCTATACGTTTCGAGAGGAACCTTGCTCCTTTTTCATTTTTTTTAGCGTATGGCTTTTAGTGCTGGGAGTGTCCGAGGACATGTTCGGCTCGCCAGTGTTGTAGCTGCTTCGAGACGGAAACCCAATGGGTGAGCTACAAGTACCGTTGGGGAGGGAAGTTGGAAGGAAGGTAAGGACGAGGAGTTGGAAGGTAGCGGCTGTGGCCTATAGTTAGGGACCAACCCCGGCATTTGCCTGGAAGGAAGATGGGAAACCACAGAAGACCATCTTCAAGGTTGCCGGCGGGGGGATTCGAACCTCCTCGCCTCCCGGATGTGAGCGACTGCCAACAGTCATGCCGTAACGACCTCGGCTAACTCACCCGGTCCTTTTTCAATAAATATGGTATTAAATATTTTTCGTGGTGACTGGTATTAATCTCCAATTATAAAATCCGCCTTTCAAATATTAAGAAGTTTAATTATTAAATTAAAACGTACATGTTTCGGTATAACAATGATACCTTCGTCAGCGTAGATTAATGAAAAAGAAATGTTAACAAATACAAAGAGAAAATGGATATCCTTTCAAAAGCATTAGAATGTAAATAAATGAAAGTTCACAAAAAAATTAGAAAATACATAAAAGAATAAGATTAAAAGTCAATGTAAATCTACCTTAATGGACTGTCTATTGGACGTCGCTGCTGAGAGCTATTGGATGTTGCTTCCAACCGGGTATAATGATACGGAACAACGCATATAATTTCAAAAGGATGAAGCCATCCAACCCTGGAGAGAATTCTCCCGAATCCCAATTTGTCGCCTTCAATATGCCGCTTCTAGATGGTCGGACACTGCACAAACTTCTCTGGCAAAAATCAACTGACCTCTAACAAGACAGAGGATTCCCACCTGTTGGATAGCTCCTTAGAAGTAGCCGTCCAAACAGGCAATGCATTATCCAATACAACTCAAGTTAGCCAAGGTACACTTATAAGTTGTAACGAAATACTTGGACTTTGATAAGCCAAATGTAATAAAATAAGTCGAGAAATAAACTCCAACTAGCACATTCACGAAGCAGTGTGTATCAAATGGAACATGCAAATTAAAACAACTTATTAAAAATTATCTTCACACGGTAATATCACAAAAATACGGTATGAATAATGTTAATAATGAATGCTAAATGATACCAACTTACTGGCGTTAACATGCCCTGGCATCAGTTTTGCTATAGTATCCGTGGAAAAAAGTATTGTTGATTTTTTGTGACTTAGGGTCTACCTGTTTTTCCATGTCAGTGCCTCAAACTGTGTATATGCATCATGACTCTGATATGAGCGAATCAAGTCTCTTCATTCGTATGCAAACAATATGCGAGTAGCTCTGTAGACTTGGCCAACACGCCCATAATTGCAGTATAAAGTATGTTGCTGAGTATTACGTCATTGAAGTAGCTTGTTTCAATGGACTGTTAATGCTTGCCGTTTCCCTGTAAGTATCATAAAATTGTAGGTACTGGTAAAGCATAGCACTTTACTAACTGTCCCCTCTTCCACACACCATTTCTAATGTAAACTTAATGCCATCATAAATTAAATAACGGTGATTCTACCAATGGCTGTGTATGCAGGATCTTGGCAATGTTAGGATCACTTTAATCCCTCCAAACAAATTTACTGTCGTGCAGCAATATTACATGAAGTTAACCTTAACATTTTATGAATGTGTGGTTGTGTTTGAGTCCTCAGTCATTAGACTGGTTTCATACAGCACTCTATGCCTCTATATCCTATCGTTTGATCTCAACCTAGCTACCACACCCTACATCCCAGGAAATCTGTGTAACACATTCTAACCTTGGACTACCCGTTCAGTTCATGTCTTCGACCTTTCCTTCCATAACTAACTTTGCAATTCCTGCGTGTTTTAGTATGTGTCCTACCAAACTATCTCGTCACTATTACTACTCGCCAGAAACATCTCCCCTCCCCCACTGGTCTTATTAATATTTCTACCTGTCTAATCTTAATAATTCTCCTGTAACACCGTATTTAAAATGTTTCTATCTCCACATACCTGCTGCACCAACTATTCATGTATCACTTCCACCTAAGAGCGCCATACTCCAGACAAACGCTTTCAAAAATGAATTTCAAATACCGAAATCAATATTATGTCAACAGACTTTGTTATTGTAGAAAGACATTCCTTGTCCGTTTCAACCTACATTTTCTTATCCTCTTTGTTTTGTGCTTACTACTTATCTTGCTTCCCAAGTAGTAGAATTCTCTTACCCCTATTAGCTCTTCACCTGCCAATGGCCATAGCAATACACAGAAAAAACAACGGAATCAATTATCTCGATCCTGATCGCCGCACAAGTCCTTCAGCGACAACCCCCGCTTACATCTCAGTGCGTGACATCTGTCACAGAGTCCCCCACACAACCGACAGATGCACTCTTCATCTGGAACATATAAAGCTTTTGTCTCCACACTCTAAAGTGGAAGCCATGTACTGCAAATCGTGTCCAGGTGTGACGGAGCTCATAGTCGGGGCGTTTGTCATAGCTTCCGTTGCTTTAATGTCCTCCCAAAAAGCCCCACGCTTAGCTTGTAGTTCGTCCAAAAATTCACCGAAGGCACCAGTAGCTGGCAAGAGCATCATCATTCGTAGCTGATCTAAGAAAGAGGATTCACCAGTAAGCACATAAGTCAGTCTTGAAGGGAATTTTGTTGAGAAAAGCCGATTTAACTTGCTCAATTTTCTTGAGGTTGTTTTTTTTTGAGATAGTCCCAAATCAATTCAATCCCATAAGACACAATAGGAATTATCTTGCTGGAGAATGCTTCCATTGCAGTATGTATGTACATTATTCTGAGTAGTTTGACCTCATTCATCGCTATTAATGCAGCCATTGTTCGACTTTCGATATGTTTCGTGAATGTGTTGCCCGACGTCTGTAATATAATTCCCAGATAGTAAAACTTATTGACTATTTTCAACGGCTCATCTTCATGGTACAGCTTCTCACAGGCTGCTACTCTGCCTCCTTTCCTGAATATCATGTGGGTCGTTCTATCTCAATTTAGTTGCAGATTGTTCTTCCCTGCCCATAATGTCAGTCTAGTACAACATTCTTGTAGAACTTCAAGCACCATGTCGTCTGCGTACGCATAGAAGGAGACTTGTTCTTCGTAGCCTTCAAGAATTTCCACTACATCCGCAGTTGTCAAGTCAACCAGGAGCGGGCTATCTGGGTCTCTTTGGAAGGCTCTCTTCGTTTGCACAATCGGTGCTGATGACTGCTGGTTGTCTCTGATGATCACTGAGTTACGCTGGAGAATTCCAGACACAATCTCTGTTAGGTAGTTGTCATTTCCAAGTAGCTTACGAAGTTTATCTATGATAATTTGACGGTCTAGGACAATCATGAAGTACGGCCCGTGGGCCAAGTACGGTCCTTGAGCTAGTCTAATCCGGCCCGCGACATGGTTTCGAATTACATTACCTCCAATTACACATAGGTCATATTTCCAGTTCTGTGTTCCTAGAAGTGAAAACTATTTCAATCTCATTGTGTTTAGTCGTTTTGTGTAAAATCTTTTGTGCGAAATATCTCCACGACGGATTTGAATGAAGATTTCAGGATTTCAAAGTTATTGAACAGGTCTTGATGTTTTCAGCATGTCATTTGATGTTGACTGTGAAACAGTAAAATCAGAGTCGCACTTAGAACTGATTGAGTTACAATGTAACACCGATTTAAAGCAATTACCGTATTCCTGAACGTTTCAAAAATTGAGTTGTACCAGGCCCTAGCAAAATCAAGCTTCCCAAACTTGAAATCTCATGCACAGAAGATAACTTCCATGTTCGCATCTTACTATATCTGTGAACAGGTGTTTTCTACAATGAAGCTTCGCAAAATAAAAGCGCCAGGAATATAGATTGACCGACCACCATTTAGCTGCGCTACTAAAAATCAGCTCATCCCAGTTTCAACCAGATTATGAAAAACTTTTAGAAGCACAGTCACAATTTCACATACTCCTTCGTCTTCTAACAAATAATGAAGGTGTGTTCTGTTTTCCTAAGTTTCTTACCATTTGTAGCTTTGAGTAAGTTTTGTTTGATTTAAAATTCAGAAATGTAAAGTTTACAATCTATCTATAAACATGTGTTGTTCTTTTTTCGGCCCGCCTAGATGATTTTGTATTGCACTGGCCTGCCGCTAAAAATTTGCCCATGTCTGCTCTAGGAGGTCGAAGGCCTTCATATAGTCAATGAAAACGGTGTGGAACTTTCTTCCTGGAAGTCTAAGTGCTTCTCTGATGTCATCAAGCAGATTTTCGATTGACTGTAGGGTGGATCTGCCTTTCCTAAAGCCAAATTGACGGTCTGGTATTACGAGGAACGTTTCTGCTGTTAATCTGTTGGATAATATTTTGCTGCATTCTATTATTTTAGCCTACTTTTCACATTTTGCAAAAATGAGGAAAAGTAGACTTATGAGATCGGGCAAATGTGTGTCTGTCTGTCCTTCTGCCTGTCTGTCTGTCCTTCTGTCTGGCTGGCTGGCTGACTGTGTGTGTGTGTCCCCCTAAACCGCTGGAGCAATCGAAACAAAAGTTGGTAGGAGTAAAGATCTATACCTGAATATCTCACGGCCATATTTGAAAATGATGTCAGTGCTACGAACTGCTGAAAAATCGTAATTGAAATTTGAGCTCCATGTTGGATATCATGGAAGGTATGCATGGGAGCTCTTCCAAAATTGGCACACATATAGATAATAATATTTCAGTTTAATTTCCAGGAGCTCATACATGGCAGTGTTCCCAAGGTGATTCTAAGCCTGCCGATAGGTCCAATTTTTAATGCATGTAACGTCTACACTATTAATTGGATTTCAACCAAATTCGTATGTACTATGTGTTCATTAACAGAAATGACTATGCGTATTCTTAAGAGCAACCAGGGCTGCCAACTGTTAATAAATGCTCTCTCCATTTTTTATCCTATTACCAATATATCAGAAAGTATGCAATCCAAGAGCTCAAAAATTTGCGCACGTACAGTACATGACATTCTACATGAATTTGGAGTACCTAGTATACGTCAGTGCTGCCAACATGATCCTAAGCTTGTCGATAGGCCCAAATCTTAAATGCATGTAACTTCTATACTAACAAATGGATTTTGACCAAATGTCGTATGTGATTTGTGTAGCATAACTGATATGAATATGCGTATTTTTAAGAGCAACAGGGCTGCCAATTGTATATAAATGCTCTCTCTATTTTACCCTAATATATATACACTAAATACGAAAATATCCAAACCAACAGTTCTAAACTTTGCATACGTATAGTACCTAACATTCTAAACTTTGCGCACGTACAGTACATGACCTTCTACATGAATTTGGAGTACCTAATATACGTCAGTGCAGCCAACATGATTTAATCCTTCTGATAGGTCCAATTATTAAATGCATGTAACTTCTATACTAACAAATGGATTTCATCCAAAATTGGCAAAATAATCTTATATATATATATATATTGAACCCTTTATCCACAGGCTGTATAAAGGATTCTAATAAATTATTCCTCATCATTTGATACATTTCTACAGACAGCAGATATGAGAGCCAGACGGTGTTGGGAAATGTTGAGAAATCAGTGGCAGAGAGAACACAAAGGTTTAAGCTCCTGTGGTATTTTTGAAAGTAGCATTGAAATCATGACGCATAGGACAGGTGCAAGAGAGGCTTGGGTACGCACAATATGGCTTGTTACTATGAGAGTTGGCGCCAAGAAGACATTAAATGCTACGATGTGAATGGTCAATCTTCATGTTAACCACTCCTTGTGGCAGGAATACACGTAAGAGCTCGCGAAGATCTACAAGAGTCTGAACCAAAAATATCAAGACGCCCTGTTTAAGCGGCAACTTGGCGTTATAACGCATCCTGGTGAATTAACGCGGGAGTTACCTATGGATTAATTCCACGATCGATTCGAGCCAGCTACAGAATAATCGTAACCTCCACATTGCTACAAACTCAATGATACCGATCGTATGCTAGTCTGATAATTATTATGGAATATTTTTCCATAAATCCCCTTCCATGCCTACTCTAGCCAGTTTCATTTATAAATGGTCCAGGAAGCTTCGAGAGGTGACTTTTATTTGGGCGTTTGAGGACGTAAGGCCTTTATTCAGGTGTCTGAGGACACGAGGCCTAACTTCTAATTTTAGTGTCGTGGATACTCTGCATATTTTTCATGTGTGTGAACATGGAACATTTTCGTCAAGTTATAAGTGTAACTTCAGTGATTTATTTGTAGTCCCAGTACTACCAGATAGGGCGAGTTCATCGAAATAAGTCACCAATAGACAGTCGAGAAATTTAGTACTTGATCGGTGAATTTAATAGGAAATATATCGTGTGTGTATCTGACAAACATTATTTTAATTCAGCACGAGATGACGACTAGGAACGAGGGCAGATCTTGGAACCAGCAGGACATTTGCCAGAAGATGTCGATGGCGAGCTAAGCATTTTAAAGGAGTGATGGCTGGAGATGTTTTCCTGACGCTGTTCTATAGGAATGAGTACAAATGAATTTATTTATTTATTGAATCAGCTATGGTTTTATGGGACGTATTTTTGTAGATATTTGTGTGCTTGTTTGGTAATGTAGATTCTTAGTTCTTGTTTACTGACACATTAAGTATGGGACAAGCTGAGCGCTTTGTTTTTTGTAGATATTGTGATTTTGTTTGATTCAACTGTACGGGGCTATGCGCAGCTCGTGCTCGCATTCGCTTGCGTACATCGCGGTCAAGCATTGTAAATTCGGAAGTATGCCTTATGACAAAAATGGAACTGAATTAATTTTGAGATTAAAAAATAGAATTTGGAGGGTAAAGAATATTTGTGAGCAGAATTTATGATGGATCAGGATTATTTTGACAGTTGCTTTTCTAGCAGATCTGTACGGGATGGCACTCTTGCACCCGAGTTTTTGTTGTTTATTTCTTTAATGTGACTATGGACGCAATGTAGGTTGATCTGTTTTGAGCCGACCCAGATGGTATGTTTGTGAGTGAGTCAGTGCAAGCTTTATGGTGTATGTTGTGATTTTATGATGTGTTCGCGGGAAATATATCATTGAGATTATTCCGACTTGCTGCACATCAGCCCAGTTCATAACCTCGCGAGGCTGAGCTTGTGGTAAATATTTGCGTTTCTTGCCATCCAAGTGGATGAGTGAGATATGTATTTTCGTGTTTCCAGATGGATAACGGGATCAGTGTGGTCCCATGTATAATTAGCACCAAGCTTGAAGGACTGAAAGAGAGTAGAGGCAGCGTTGACTCATAACTAGGGGAGCGCTCAAATCAGATAACGCGACGTGGTCATTAGTAGCAGGCTAGGTTCCTGTATTTCAATATAAGATGTTATTTAAATTCACAAAACCCTGATCGGTTATAAAGAGTATTTGATTGATTAAATGGGTGTTGTCCATGGTTTTAAGGTATCTTCCGAAACATCTGTTTGTCTGGCTGTTATTCATGTAAATATAATTTTCAGCCGTTAGGCTTGTAATTTGTTGTTGTTGCTTGACTTCTTGTGTGTTTATTTTACGCGTTCAATGACCCTTTGTGGCATTAGGGTGTGCGAGGCTGTGTTCCCAATTTTGTGATGCGAGCTTTTTGGCCTATTTTCGGCATGCTCTTTATGTTTTGTGTGCTTTGGCACGGGCTAGAATCTCGGGGAGGTTCATCGTGTTTTTGTATTATTAGATCTTGCATGTGTCAGTAGTAGTTATAGTGTGTTAATTAAGGGTGGGTCCCATAGCCGTAGTGTGATTTAAAAGATGCAACTCCGTGAGCAATATGACTGTTTCAGTTGTGAACGGACTCGCATCAGTACTCATTTTCTTATTAAGAATCAGTACACCACGCATTATACAACTTCTTGACCAGGAAAAATGGACTTGCATCCATATGTTGTGAGGAGCGAGTTCTTACCGCTCAATTTTATGTTATGATTAATCATTTGAGTGAAGCTGTATTCACATTGTTTTGTTGTGTGGAGCGAATTCTTACCGCTCAGTAATATATTTATTTCTTATAGGAGTGAAAGTCAGGGAGGACTTCCTTTTAGTATTATTATTATTATTATTATTATTATTATTATTATTATTATGCACATAATTTTCAGTCATTAAATATATTTTATTCTTCTTGTTATTCATTTTATTTCTAGTATAACCTCTGTCATGGACCTTTCTATTCATTAGAGCTTGTTGTTTTTGCGAGCATTGCTTTGAAAATCATTCAGGACTGAGCACGACCCCGTAGAATGAATCTTGATAAAACACTGCTTTATTGAAGGGTGCAATATATATATATACAAGCTGACCCGGCAGACGTTGTCCTGCCAATCAAAGAAAGTGTTGTAACGTTGTTTCTTGAAGTGCTTTTGGATATACAATATTTTTTTTCAATTTCTGTTAACTGCCTCTAAACTATCGTGAATTGAATAAACTAATTTAGAAACATTCGTTGGAGCGTGCAGAACAACTCTCCAAAGTATCATCGCAAACGGATGAATGGCATATGACGCATACGGGATTTGGTTTAAATGATTCGTGCGCTGTCACTCATTTGTTGAATCTACTCGTGCTCTACCAACTGTGAAATGGATTTACTAAGTTAGAAGCCTTCACTTAAGTGTACACAACAACTCATCAAAGTTTCATCGCAATCGATGAATAGTATATGAACGCATACAGGATTTTGTTGGAACGCTTCGCGCGTCGTCACTCATTTGTTACATCTACTCGTGCGCTACCAATATTGCAAAATGGATTTACCAAGTTGAACACCTTCCCTGGCGTGTACACAACAACTCATCAAAGTTTCATCGGAATCGGATGAATGACATATGAACGCATAAGTGATTTTCTTTAAACGATTCGCGTGCCGTCACTCATTTGTTGAATCTACTCATGCGCTACCTATTGTAAAATGGATTTATTAAGCCAGAAACCTTCCGTAGGGTGTACACAACATCTCACCCAAGTTTCATCGTAATCGGACGAATGGTATTTGAACGCATACGGGACCTTTTTGAAACGCTTCGCGCGTCGCCGCTCATTTGTTGAATCTACTCGTGCGCAACCCCCTGTGAAATGGATTACTAAGTCAGAAGCCTTTAATTAAGTGTACACAACAACTCATCAAAGTTTCATCTCAATCTATGAATGGAATATAAACTTATACGGGATTTTGTTGAAACGCTTCGCGCGTCGTCACACATTTGTTGAATCTAGTCGTGCGCTACCTAATGTGAAATTGATTTACTAAGCCAGAAGCCTTCCCTGGAGTATACACAACATCTCACCCAAGTTTCATCGCTATCGGACGAATGGTATTTGAACGCATACGGGACCTTTTTGAAACGCTTCGCGCGTCGTCACTCATTTGTTGAATCTATTTGTGCGCTATCTATTGTAAAATGGATTTACTAAGCCAAACACCTTCCCTGGAGCTCACTCAACATATCACCCAAGTTTCATTGCAATCGGATGAATGGTATATGAACGCATACGGGACTTTGATTAAAAGTTCGCGCGTATTTGCTCATTTGTTGAATCTACTCGTGAGCTCCCTATTGTAAAATGGATTAACTAACTTAGAAACCCTCACGTAAGTGCACACAACATCTCACCCAAGTTTCATCGCTATCGGACGAATGGTATTTGAACGCATACGGGACTTTGTTGAAACGCTTCGTACGTCGCCGCTCATTTGTTGAATCTACTCGTGCGCAACCTCCTGTGAAATGGATTACTAAGTTAGAAGCCTTCACTTAAGTGTACACAACAACTCATCAAAGTTTCATCTCAATCTATGAATGGAATATAAACTTATACGGGATTTTGTTGAAACGCTTCTCGCGTCGTCACACATTTGTTGAATCTAGTCGTTCGCTACCTAATGTGAAATTGAGTTACTAAGCCAGAAGCCTTCCCTGGAGTGTACACAACATCTCACCCAAGTTTCATCGCTATCGGACGAATGGTATTTGAACGCGTACGGGACCTTTTTGAAACGCTTCGCTCGTCGTCGCTCATTTGTTGAATCTATTCGTGCGCTATCTATTGTAAAATGGATTTAATAAGCCAAACACCTTCCCTGGAGCTCACTCAACATATCACCCAAGTTTCATTGCAATCGGATGAATGGTATATGAACGCATACGGGACCTTTTGGAAACGCTTCGCGCGTCGTCGCTCATTTGTTGAATCTATTCGTGCGCTATCTATTATAAAATGGATTTACTAAGCCAAACACCTTCCCTGGAGCTCACTCAACATATCACCCAAGTTTCATGGCAATCGGATGAACGGTATATGAATGCATACGGGACTTTGAAACGCTCTAACGTGCAGAGACAAACAGTAGAATTCGACATCACTGCCACCTTTGGTATAAAACACAACTTTTCGCCACGGGCGGAGTGTAAGTAATGGCGGTAGTTGCACAGGTTGCGACCAGGTGGCTCTAACGTGCAGAGACAACCCGTCCAAAGACATCAGCTTTCACGAAGGCCAAGGCTAGTGGTTTCCATGACGACGGTTTTTGACTGTATATTGTGGTTCTAAAATTGTGTGTAAATTGTGGTTCTAAAATTGTGTTCATTCCACCTACCGGGTCAGATTGTAAATCTAAACCATACATGGACCCACCCTAATATACATACCAAATTCCATCAAAATCGGTTCAGTCGTTTAGGAGGAGTTCAGTCACATACACACGTGTCGAAGAATTATATATAAAGATATATAAAGGAATGTCTGTCTGTTCGTGTTTTATGCGTTCATAAACCATTCATCCGATTGCGATCAAATTTTGCAGAGTTGTTGTACACACTTCCGGGAGGTTTATAGGCATAGTTAATCCATTTCAAAATAGATGGCGCGCGAGTAGTTGAAACAAATGCGTAATGGCGATGCGTTCTTATACAATTCATCCGATTGCGATCAAATTTTGCTGAGTTGTTGTGCACAGTCCCGGAAAAGTTATAGGCGTAGTAAATCCAATTTACAATAGATGGCGCGCGATTAGCTTCAACAAAATGGCGTGCGTTTGTTTCAAGAAAGTCCCACATGCGTTCATATACCATTCATCCCATTGCGATGAAACTTAGGTGAGATGTTGTGTACACTTCAGGGAAGATTCCTGGCTTAGTAAATCCACTCAACAATAGGTAGCGCACGAGTAGATTCAACAAATGAGCGACGACGGGCGAAGCGTTTCAAAAACGTCCTGTATGCGTTCACATACCATTCGTCCGATAGCGTTGAAACTTCGGTGAGTGGTTGTGTACACTTCAGGCAAGGTTTCTGGCTTAGTAAATCCACTTTACGATAGGTAGGGCACGAGTAGATTCAACAAATGAGCGACGACGCGAGAAGCGTTTCAACAAAGTCCCGTACGCGTTCATATACTATTCGTCTGATAGCGATGAAACTTGGGTGAGATATTGTGTACACTTCAGGGAAGCTTTCTGGGTTAGTATATCCACTTTACAATAGGTATCGCACATGTAGATTAAACAAATGAGCGACGACGTGCGAAGTGTTTCAAAGTTTGTCAAGATGGCGGCCAGCAGGTGTGTAGCAGTTAGAGTGCTCCAACTTTTCCTCGTGTTCTACCTAGTAAAAAGCTCAGTGGGTGCCTCGAAAAAGATCCTCGATCATTCTTTAACAATTGAAGACTCGTGTGTGAACTCGGACCTGAAGGAACACCTCATGGTAGTTTGTAAACTCAATATATCTTCTCTCACATGGTGTGGAAGCGAGGGGCTGATAGTCACGGCAGCAGGCAGAGGGCGCCCAGCACTGCGCGGGGTTGCAAGACCGCCCGCTACATTATTACATCTCGTGGTGCTGTCTGTGGCTCTCAGTGGAGATGTGGAGATGAACCCAGGGCCGAATAAGGTGTGTATAATTTGTGATTCGAAGGGTCGTGTGAATCAGTTATTTGTGACATGTACATCTTGCCACTCTCAAGCGCACAGAACTTGTGCAAAAATCAGTGCTTCAAAACACAAAATAATCACCTCTGGGAAACAATCGTGGCTATGTTGGAACTGTTCTTTACCTCAGTTCTCTAACTCATTTTTTAATACATCGACACAGAGTGCAAATAGTGTAGATAGTGACGTAACACCCTCGGATAGCAAAGCATTGTCCATTTTTTCCTTCAATGCTCGAAGTGTAACATGTCCCTCCAAACAACCGGACCTGCGTTCTTGTCTCACAGCACTTAATCCGTCAATTGTGTGTTCAGGGGAGACATGGCTGAAAAAATCCACTAACGACCCAGAAATATTTCCGGTAACATACACCATGTTCCGCATAGATCGAACCTGGACATCAGGGGGAGGGGTACTAATAGCCATGAAACCAGAGTTAAGGCCTGTTCGCCAACGGGAGCTTGGAACTGATGCTGAGGCTGTGTGGGTGGAATTCACGTGTGCGAACAATACATTTCTAATAGGCTCTGTATACCGTGCTCCAAATTCAACTCGGCACATCAATGATGAACTTTTGGAGTCCCTCCGTCGTGTACAATACATCCAGCACAAATACAAGGCCATTTACATAACAGGCGATTTTAATTTAGAAATAGACTGGCAAAACTCTCCTCCCACTCCCAAGGATCCCATTGCTAATGAATTCCTTACCGCATTCTACGATTTATTCCTTGACCAATTAATAACCGAAGCAACTCGAATCACACAAACTACACGCTCCACAATAGACCTATTCCTAACAAGCCTTCCTTCCTCCGTACAGAAAGCTGAAGTCATACCCGGTTTCAGTGATCACGCAGCCATCTTTACCACATTGCATTACAACAAACCACGCAGCAAGAGCACAGTGAGGACAGTATACAATTACAAAAAGGCAGACTGGAAATTGCTATCATCTTTATTCCTCAAACACCTTCCCACCCCATGTATTCTGGACACCAGCGACATCAACTCAGTGTGGCACGCCTGGCGAAATTGTTTCTTTGAATGTGTGGATATAGCTATACCGAAAATAACCATTAGTGGGAAGAAAAATTCTCCATGGGTGACGAAGGAAGTCATTAAAATGATTAGGAAAAGGAACGTTTTATACAAGAAATGGAAAAGTTGCTCAACTGACATCATGTGGGAAAAATACAAGAACATCAGGAACCAAACAAAGAAATTAATTCGCGAAACATACGACAATTATATTCACAAAATAAGCAGCACCAGTGAAATGTGGAAATTTTTGTCCAGAAGACGCGGCACCGCTGCGCCAGCCTCATTTCACTGTAACGGTACATTCCTCAGTGCACCCCAAGATATTGCAACAGCGTTCAGTGACAGTTTCAAGCAGAACTTTTCTAAGCCGGATATGACCACGAACCTGCTTCTGCCAAGGTCATCACTTCCACCCCTCCCACTCTCCAACCTGTACTTCACAACAACTGAGGTGATTCAGAGCCTACGGAAGATTAGACCACATGCGGCGACCGGCCCAGATGATGTTCCCGGATGGATCCTGCTGCAGTGTGCGGAAGCATTAGCGCCCTCTCTGAGTGCGTTATTCAACCTGTCTATCAACCAAGGTTCTTTGCCGTGTGGGTGGAAATGTGCTAACGTGGTGCCAATCTATAAGCAAGGTGACAGAGAAGATGTTGCAAATTACAGACCGGTGTGTCTAACATCTATAATTTGTAAATGTATGGAGCGGCTAGTAGCAAACAGTGTGCTGGAATTCCTACGGGAGAACAATCTGCTCGACCCAAATCATCACGGTTTTCTTCCGGGTCGTTCTTGCACTACTCTATTGACAAAAGTCATTGATGAGTTTCAGTTCTACTTGAATCAGCCAGAAGTGAAACAAGTGGACTGTATTGCACTGGATTGGGCTAAGGTCTTCGATCAAGTGTCTCATGAAAGACTTTTGTTAAAGCTACATCAGCTTAACATACGGGGTAGCTTACTTGCATGGGTGAGGTCATTCCTAGAGGGTCGAACACAGTGTGTGGTGTACGGAGGAGCTCGATCGCAGGCTGCTCAAGTTACTTCTGGAGTGATTCAGGGCTCTGTGATCGGACCTCTTCTCTTCACTATATATGTGCTCGATCTTCCTGGCTGTGTCACCTCATCAATGTCACTATATGCAGATGACACCGTGCTATACAGGGGCATTAAATGTGAAGAAGATTCCCTCTGTCTTAAATCAGATCTGGACAACTTATCGCTGTGGTGTTCTGTGAATAATTTAAATATAAATGTACAAAAATGTAAATACATAAGAATAACCAGGTCACAAAAACCCATTGAGAATGAATACAAAATTATGAACAGTGTCATCCCACAGTGCACAAACTTAAAGCTATTAGGGGTAACAATCTCCGACACCCTGAATTGGAACATGCAAAGTGAAGAGGCAAGATGTAAGGCCACCAAAGTTCTGGGTTTCTTGTACAGAAACATGAGAGGTTGTAAACCTAGAGCCTTCAGGATGGCTTACACATGCATGGTCCGTCCGATATTAACGTACGGCTTACCTGCTTGGCATCCCACTACAGCGGAAAACATGAACAAGCTCCAGCGTGTACAGCGCCGCGCAGAAAGGCTAATAGCTCGTTATTCCCCTTCCCCTTTGTCAAAATTTCCATCTATAGAGGCAACAGCCAAACAAATTGATCTAATTTTTCTTAAAAAATCCCTTACAGGTTCCATTAATATTGACCCTTTTTGCCGACTGTCATTGGCATATCGCTCAGTTCGGAGAGGACGAGGTGTAAACCTCGTTCCGCCCTTCGCACGTAGCAATGCTTACCTGACAGGTTTCTACGGCCGCTCAGCGCGGTTATGGAACGCGCTGCCAGGGGATGCCAAGATCTTGCCTCTTAGGAAATTCAAGCCGTACGTAAAAAGGTACATTGTATAAATAAACGTATGTATGAGTGATTGATTGTCTCGCTGAATGAATGAGTATCTGAATGGAATGAATGTATGTATCGCGTGATCGAGGTTATGAAAGTGCGTGCGTGAGAGAGTGAGTGAACAGGAAAATGTACTATGTCAATATTCTAAATATGTAAATACTGCAAATATCTTTGTAAAACTTGTAAATATTGTTAAAACAAATGTAGATGTAAGCTGTGCCTGTGAAGCATGAAATATGTATGTGGGGCTTGCCCTTTTTCACTAGGCCTTCCATACTTCGTGTACGATTTATGGTAAATAAATAATAATAAATAATAATAATAATAACAGAGTCCCGTATGCGTTCATATACCATTCGTCCAATAGCGACTAAACTTGGGTGAGATGTTGTGTACACTTCAGGGAAGGTTTCTGGGTTAGTAAATCTACTTTACAATAGGCATCGCACAAGAAGATTAAACAAATGAGTGACGATGCGCGAAGTGTTTCAACATAGTCCCGTATGTGTTCATATACCATTCGTCCGTTAGCGACTAAATTTGGGTGAGTTGTTGTATACACTCCAGGGAAGGTTTCAGGCTTAGTAAGTCCATTTTACAATAGGTAGCGCACAAGTAGATTCAACAAATGAGTGAAGACGCGCGAAGCGTTTCAACAAATTCCCGTATGCGTTCATATACCATTCGTCCGATAGCGATGAAACTTGGGTGAGATGTTGTGTACACTTCTGGGAAGGTTTCTGGCTTAGTACATCCACTTTACAATAGGTATCGCACAAGTAGATTCAACAAATGATCGACGGCACGCGAATCGCTTAAACAAAGTCCCGTAGCGTTCAAATACCATTCATCCAATTGCTATGAATCTTTGGTTGAATTGTTGTGCACACTCCAAGAAAGGTTTCTGACTTAGTAAATCCTTTTTACAATAGGTAGCGCACGAGTAGATTCGACAAATTAGTAATGGCGCGCGTATCGTTTAAAAAAATCGTATGGGTTCATATACCATTCATGCGATTGCAATGAAATTTAGAGAAATGTTGTTTCCACTCCCGCAAAGATTTTTGATTTAGTAAATTCATTTTACATTTGTTAGTGCACGAGTAGATTCAACTAATGAGCCACAGCGCGTGAATCGTTTCAACCAAGTCCCGTATGCGTTCATATACTATTCATCCGATTGTGATAAAACGTTGGTGAGTTGAGTACAGTCCTGCGAAGGTGTATGAATTAGTAAATCCGTTTTTCAATGGGTGGCGCACAAGAAGATTCAACAAATGAGTGAAGGCGCGTGAATCGTTTAAACAAATTCCCTCATGCGTTCATATGGTATTCATCCGATTGCGATGAAACGTTCATGAGTTGTTGTGTACACGCCAGGTAAGGTTTTTGACTTAGTAAATCCATTTTACAATAGGTAGCGTACGAGTATATTCAACAAATGGGTGACGGCGCTCGAATCGTTTCAACAAAGTCCCGTATGCGTTCATATACCATTCATTTATTTGCAATGAAACTTTGGTGAGTTGTTGAGCACGCTCCCATGATATTTTTTTTTGGAGATAGTAAATCAATTTTACAATACTTTAGGGGAGGTTAACGGAAAATAAATAAATATTGGGAATCCAAAAGCACGTCAACAAACAAAGTTACAACGCTAACACTTTCTTTGATTGGCATTGCAACGCATGCCGGGTACAGCTAGTAGCTCATAATATTTTAGATTAATTCTAAAATTTTAAGAGAAGTAGGCTCTTTAGTTCGTCACGGAACTACTTGTTTTTGATTTATATTTATTGATTTTCATCGTTAATTGAAGCGTATGCGGGAACAAACGTCTATGTTAGATTTTATGTAATTTGATATATTCACGGAACAGACATCTACGATGGCTTCTGAATACGTATATGCAAGTACACTGCTCAACAAAGGTTTGGAATACAGTACAGTGTCACTCAACCGACCTTCGCTTATCTGACATTCCGTGTTATTTGACACTGGGAGACTTTATTTGAACGTTTGGTGTACTCTAAATTCTGGGATACCCGGTGTGGAGGTTGCAGTCGTGGGTAAGCACTGACGAATATGAGAATGGTGAAGAAAAATAAGAAGCAGAAGAAGAGAAAAGGAGAGAAGAATGAGAAGAATTGTCTCATAGTGAAGGACTAAGTACGGTACATTGGATATGGCTTTAACGTTTGTGGAGCAACAGTCGGAGGCTATCGCAACAGAGGTGTTGATTTTTCGTCGATGGCGAGATCTCGCAGCAAGGAAACGTGAATCAGCAGGCAAGCAGACATTGCTGACAAGTTTCTTTTCTTAAGGCATTTGGAACGTTTTTGTTCAATACTGCATGTACAATAATTAAATTGATAATTAAGGCATTTGGAACGCTTTTGTTCAAAACTGTATGTACAATAATTAAATTGATAATTCATTAAATAGAGTACCGTAAAACATGTCATTGCTCTAGTAATAGAGAATAGCCTACCTATTTGTTTTAGTTCATTTTCAAAGTCATTCTGTATTATCCGACATTTTCGGTGATCCTGCACACTCCAGGTTCGGTTTAGGTTGGATAATCGAGACTCTACTGTAAATATATTTTACTTCAATGACTTCATATAATAAACCTATTGAGGATTATACAATAACTTACTAAGAAACTAAACATCAGTCCTGAAAGCAATAACAATCGTGGTTAGATAACAATGAAACGGTACAAATACAAAGCGAACTCGCTTCTATGTGTCCCTTTTGAAAACTAAACCATTGAAAATCTGTATCTCATGATGATCAGTATCAGTCTAGTAGTTCTTCCCTCACACGGAGCAGGCATGCACTGAATGAGACCATCAAGTTTATATTGGGGTAAGAGGTCCCACTCCTCTGTGGCAGCGTCAGCATACAATATGATGATGGCGGTAGTCCAAATTTTTGTTGAGCAGTGAAGTTTGAGCATGTCTCAAAATATGGCTTTAGTATTCCCGAAATTGTGAAGCGAAATGCACTTTCAAATAATGGAACAAAAGTCCATTTTACATCGCTTCCCGCTTGAATGCTGCAATAATGTCATGAAGTGAATGGATATAATGAACACATTCTCGTCAAGAGGCTATTCTGGTGTTGTTATCAGCTGTGTATTACTAAGCTTATTAGTGCAAATTATTGTGTTGAAACTAAAGGGAAAATCACCATACTTGTATTTTGAACTGTAGTGGAACAAAAACTCAACAATTTTTCTAGGTTTGTGCCATGTCTTGTGTGGGGTTTCGCCTAGGACACCAATCTGGATCATCAGTGGGCTCTTAGTATCCTCGCCCGGACCCTCACAGGAGTAACGAACTGCGCGCTACCTCCCTTTTTATGAAGAGCACCAGCGCCTCGTCACTGCGAGAACTAAAAGCTCAAGCAGCCTTAACCTCCCTATGAAGGCTTTCAAAAATATGGTATATTGGCTTTCAGGACCAGTGAATTAAAACTGAGTAATTTTTCTAGGTCTGTGCCGTGTCTTGTGAGGGGTTTCGCCTAGGTCACCAAGCTGGCTCATCAGCGGGCTCTTGGTGGCCCCGCCCGGATGGCACAATCCTAGAAAAATAGCTGAGTTTTAGTTCACTGGCCGTGAAAACCAATATGCCATCTTTTTGTAGTGAAACTGTATGTGTCTTACCGCGTAGCCCTGTCCCTCGGACAACTTTCACCTTTATTGCTGTTTTTCCCGTAGTTGTTGTTGTTTGAGTCTTCAGTCTTTTGACTGGTTTGATGCAGCTCTCCATGCCTCCCTGTCCTGAGCTAATCGTTTCATCTCTACATAGCTACCACACCCTACATCCGAGGCAATCTGTTTAACATACTCTAACCTTGGTCTACCCCTACAGTTCTTGTCCTCGACCCTTCCTTCCATAATTAAGCTTGCTATTCCTGGGTGTCTTAGTATGAGTACTACCAACCTATCTCTTCTCTTCATTAGCAGTCGCCAGAAACATCTCTCCTCTCCCACTCGTCTTAATACCTCTTCGTTTGTAACCCTATCTATCTATCTGATCTTCATCATTCTCCTGTAACACCACATTCCAAATGCTTCAATTCTCCTCTTTTCTGCTGCACCAATAGTCCAAGTTTCACTTTCTCTATAAGTAAGAAATGTAACATAGACATTTGTTGCCGCGTACCCTTCAATTGTTTCCTCAAGACCGATCCATACCAATTAAAAATTCTTCCAATTGGTTAATTGGCCTAGATGACAATGCCGTCAGCAAATCCTAGTGTTGTAATAGGTTCGCTGAACCTTTACTCCTACTTCAAATGTCTCTCTCATTGTCTCATTTCCTTCATTGCTTATTGAATGAAAATCCACAGCCTGCTTCCAGTCTCCTACCGGCTCTGGATTGAAATGAATGAAGTCCCCATCTAGCGGCGAGGATATGAACCGTGCCGGCTGCCGAGGCCTGACGCACTCCTCTGGGGAAATGATTAAATGAATGACAGATGAAATGAAATGATCGTGGAGAGTGTTGCTGGAATGAAATTTTGACAGGGAAAAGCGGAGTACCCGGAGAAAAACCTGTCTGCCTCCGTTTTGTCCAGCACAGATCTCACATGGAGTTCATTGCTTATTCAATGTACTAATACAGGACTGCCCAACCTACGACCCGCGATACTATTTTGTCCGGCCCGCGCCGTGTCGCCAAAACTTTGAAACAAGTTCCAGTCCTCGCCCTAAACTTAATTATCTTGAACTTTATTTCATAATTTGATTATTAATTGTGTCAAATGAACATAAATACCCACTCTCTGTCATTCATATTGAATATCATCGTACTTCTAATTTAAAGGGAATTTTTTAAAGTACCGGTATTTAAATTTATTATTTATCCACTACAAATAAATAAGTTATAGAAAACGGCAACGATACCAAGAAAACTAAGCTCAGGCAGCCACAAAACTAACCTTATTGCACATATATATATTTTTAGCCTATTTTCAATTTTGAAAAAATAGGCTTATGAGATCACCTTTTGTCCGTGTGTGTGTGTGTGTGTGTGTGTGTGTGTGTGTGTGTGTGTGTGTGAGGAGAGTGTGTGCGTGTGTGTCCCCCCTAATAACTTTTAACGGCTGGAGCGATTTCAATGAAACTCGGTAAGTTCATAGCACTATTCCGGGCGACCCCGACCGTGCCCTTCAAATTTTGTTACGTCTCACCAATCTAACATGGCGGCTGTGCGAAATATTTCACCTGCATTCCATATCTCCGAAACTATTCCCGATATCACCCTGGGATTTATTACGGTGATAAAGGGAACTACTAGAAGTTCACCTATGTTTTTTCAAAAACTGGTAACTACAATACCAACATGGCGGCCACGCGAATTTGCGACTTTTAAATAGACGTTTCTCGCGATTTAACCAACCGAAAGCAATAAAACTTGGTACAGTATATGTTTATACACATTGTAATGCACCGACATCTAACTTCGTTCAATTGTTTACATAACCACAAGATGGCGGATGTGCGAAATATTTCACCGGCATTCTATATCTCTGAAACTGTTAGCGGTTTCATCCTGAAATTTTGTACGGAGATAAAGGGCACTACTGGAAGTTCATCTATAAGACTTTCAAAAACCGGTTAACTACAAAACGAACATGGCGGCCAAGCAAATTTCAAGATTTTAAATAGACCTTTCTCGTGATTTAATGTTCCAAACGCAATGAAATCTGGTACAGGAAATGTTTATACACATTGTAATACACTGGTATATAATTTAGTTCAATTGTTTACATAACCTCAAGATGGCGGCTGTGCGAATTTTAAAATTAAGTTTTTATTTCTTGTGTCGTAATCATGCGATGGAAGTGAAAGTTTGAATAATGAACCTACGCAATAATTTTCCTTTAATGGTACATGCCTCTATGGCCTATACATTTAACAATCCAACATGGCGACCATCCGAAATATTTAGAAGGCTCCGAATATCTACGAATCTATTATAGCAATCAAACTGATTTTTTTAATGTTCATAGCGGCTATGAACTTAAGTTCACCTATAGGACTTTAAATAACCTGGTTATCACAAATCCAACATACTGGCGACGCGAAATATAAATATTCACATGGACGTTTCTCGCAATTTAACCATCCGGGTGCAGTGAAGCTTTGTACAGTAAACCCTTACACGAGTTAATCCACTGGCATCTAATTTATTTCAATTGCTTCCATAACCACAAGATGGCAGCTGTGCGAAATTTAAAATATCTCCTTGTTACTTCTTATGTCCTAATCATGCGATTGAAGTTTGAATGCTACACGTACACAATAATCTTCATTTAACAGTACATAACTCTAGGACCTACATATATAAAATCCAACATGGCGACCATCCGAAATATTAAGTCGGTTCTCAATATCTACGAATCTATTACAGCAATCAAACTGAAATGTTGTATGTTGATAGTGGCAGGTAACATAAGTAGGATATATATTAAAATAGGCTGTATAGTTCTTCACGGAACTACTTGTTTTAAATTCCATACCTCTCAAATCCCCCGGAGTGTCATTGGCCCGCTAAGTCACCCAACTATTTACAATGTGGCCCTTAGTTTTAAAAAAAAGTTGGGCACCCCTGTACTAATTGAAAGGTATGCTTGATAAGTTGCAGCCTTGCCGTTCACCTTTCCGAATACCAGCCTCTTAATCTCGAGCCTTACTGCACCCCGCGGTGTTCTCAGTAGTAATACAAGTCCATCAAAATACGATGCATAGACATTAACCATTATGAATATGTTATTAATTACTATCTCCAATTATAAAATCCGCCTTGTCAAACACCATGAAGTATTATAAATAAATTAAAACGTAGGCCTACATGTTTCGGTATAAAATGATACCTTAGTCAGCGTAGATAAAAGGATTCTTAAAAATTACGATTACAAATACAAAGAGATAATGGATATCCTTACAATAGCATTAGGATGTAAATAAATGAAAGTTCACAAAAAAATAGAAAATACATAAACAAGATTAAAAGTTAATCTCTTTGTTAGTATAAAACAAGGTCCCCGATTCTTGGATGTTACGGGTAAACACGAGAACCACTGGATGGATTTTGATGCGGTTTTCAGCATTCTGTAAAGTATATCTCGAGGATTATTTATGTAGAAAATAATTTATTTATGTTCAAAGGAAGCCGAGCAGTAACGATTTCAGTGGAGAAGTCGAAAAAAAAACCTGGCGTCCGAGCGCTTTGTAAGCTTACGCTGGGCAAACCGTTAAAAATATCTAAATACTATGAGTGTAAGAATTATTCAGCATGAAAAGTTCTACAAAAAGTCCGCGAGAGCATATGTCTATCTTCAATACATCGCCCACTATAAGTGATTTTACGTTTTAATTTCTTCCAACCATGTCCATTCAACTACTGAGGCGACAGTTTACGAGCTAGCTAAGGGCGAGTCTATCATCCCTGTTACGCCTAGCTAGCGGCCTTTGCCCCAGATACAGCTGAGAAGGGTGGTTGTGTTTGGAGTTTCCCTGGAAGTGCAACTCGGGTTTTCTTCATTTCGCCTGTTAAACACAGTCAAGTTAGGATTGGACGGAAGGTAGATTTGAGTTTCATTCTCCTCGACATTCCCTGGAAGTGCAGCTCTCATTTCGCCTGTGAACTTTTCGTTCCGCAAAATTCACAGTCAATTTAAGATTGGACGGAAGGGGGATTATATTATATTAAATTATACTGATTGGCGTATAATCTCTACTTAGTATAAAACAAAGTCCCCGATTCGTGGATGTCACGAGTAATCTCGACAACCTCTGCATGGATTTTGATGCGGTTTTCACCATTCTGTAAAGGATAACTCGAGGAAGGTTTCTGTAGAAAATAATTTATTTATAATCAAAGGAAGCCAAGCAGTGACGATTTCAGAGAAAAAGTCGAAAAAGAATCCTGGCGTCCGTGCGCTTTTGAAGCTTACGCTGGGAAAACCGTTAGAAATATCAATATACAATGAGTGTAAGAATTGTTCAGTATGAAAAGTCTGCAAAAACGTAGGCGAGAGCACATCTCTATATTCAATATATCGTCCACTATAAGATTTTTGGATTGGACGGAAGGGGGATTTGTGTTTCATGCACCTCGCCATTCTTAAATTACGTCTGACAAGAATTTGTTGCACATGCATCTCCATGATAATATAGTTAATAGTCCAGTCAGTGATATTAACCCATCATGCCGAGACGTAAAACGGATATAGATCGTAGTTCATTCACATAGTAAAGAACCGGTTATCACGTAATGCATTCACAACTGTTCCCGGGCAAAGCCGGGCCGGCTTGCTAGTGTTATAATAATAATAATAATAATAATATCGCATGGCCTCGGATGCCGGGTGCAAGCTTTGTTATTTAACACCCAGAGCGTAGCTTGCTTGTCGAATTTCGTTGTCCCCTGAAGCACTATCAAAGTCAAGGAGGTTAGATATCTAAGCTCCTTGAACACTATAGCGCTCTGTAGTAGAGAAATGAGGAACTTTGTGTTGGCGGAAACTCCCAAGATTAATTTTGCCATTATGAACACGGCCTACTGAATTCAAATGCGTTCTTTGACATGCCAACATCGTATGACATGCGTGTCGTTAATTTTTGCCGCCTTCCAAAAATCACTTACCACGGCCAGGAGCGAACCTGCAAGCTTTGGGTTAGTAGACCGACACGCTAACCACTCACCCACGGTGGCAAGCAAGTTAATGTTAATCTACCTTAATGGACTGTCTATCGGGAGGAACGTGATGGCGCAATGGCTTAGCTGCTCGTCTTTCATCCGGACGGCCGGGTTCGAATCCCGGTGACTGAGGGGTGGAATTTTCAACTGAAAAATCACGTGATGTCAGGAAGGGCATCCGGCCTCAAATCTCCGGCGAAAACCAAAATGATCCTGGTTGGCTACGGAGACCCCAATTAATTGGGAAATGCCGAAGAAAGTTCTGTACCTCAGAACCAGACTAACGTAAGTCACATAATGCCAACTTTTCAGGGGAGCATAAAAACTGTAGAAAATTAACTCTATGTCTGACTGCATGGCTAACACTTGAATTAGGCAGCAAAAAACTATTGACATTATTAAAGTTGTATATACTTAACCCCTTTATTGATATTTCCTTTAGAATTAACGCAATATTCAGTCAGGACTTGACTTACGTTTTTTATGGCTGTACTTAAAAATTCGTTTTAGGACTTAAGACTGGACTGCGTTATATTGGCTGTACTTATAAAATCGTTCTAGGACTTAAGACTGGACATGCGTTATATTGGCTGTACTTATAAAACAAGGTTTAGGACTTAGCACTATGACAGGGTGTGTTAATGGGACTTGCGTTTTAATGTATTCTTAACGCTTCAGAACCACAATAACGTAAGTGGATTTAAAGTTTGTCTGGCTCAGTCATAGGTTGGGACTTACGTTCTTACAACCCTTAGTAAATACAAAACGCGATGTTTCACCGGACTTAAGTTGTAATGGCTTAATATAGAATCAAATTCTACATACAATGATGTAATAACCTGAAAATCGTAATTTTTGGACTTACGTTCGTCTGGTTCTGAGGTACAGAGTTAGTAATGGACTGTCTGTCGTACGTCGCTGCTGATAGCTATGTGTTGTTGCTTCCAGCCAGGTGTTGGCTAATGAAACGGAACAGCGCATAAAATTTCAAAAAGTTGAAGGTATAGAAATACTTAAAAGAAGAAGATTAATGTTAAACTACCTTAATGGACTGTATATCGGACGTCGCATCTGAGAGCTACATGTGTTGTTGCTTCTGGCCAGGTAAAGGGGAATGCATTGCCAGTTTGGACGACTATTTCAACGGAGCTAGTCAACAAGTGGAAACCCTCTGTCATGTTAGAGGTTAGTTGATTTTTGCCATTTATAGAGAAGTTGCGGTATTCGACCATCTAGAAGAGACATATTGAAGGCGACAAATTGGGATTCGGCAGAATTCTCTCCAGTGTTGGACAACTTCATATTTTTTAAATTTTATACGCTGTTCCGTATCATTAGCCTATACCTGGCCAGAAGCAACAACACATCGCTCTCAGCAGCGACGTCCGATAGACAGTCCATTAAGGTAGTTTAATATCAGGGACAGATGACCTCGTAGTTCCGCCCTTTAAAACCTCAACAACTAACTTCCTTTCACATCCTTGTCCATTTCCATCCATTCATCTCATCTCTCATTCCGACACGCAGGTCGCCCATGGGCGTCGACTAGAAAGATCTGCACCTGCACTCGACCTCTCAGGAGGCCACACGAAAAAATAAACACATTAATTTTGTTCTTTTATGTATTTCTATGACTCCGTCTTTTTGAAATTGTATGCGCTGTTCCGTATCATTAGCCTACACCTGGCTGGAAGCAACAAAACTTAGCTCTCAGCAGTAACGTAAGGTAGATTAACATTAACTTTTAATCTTGTTCTTTTATATATTTTCTATTTTCTGTGGACTTTCATTTATTTACACTCCAATGCTTTTGTAAGTATATCTATTTTCTCTCTTCAATTGTTATCATAGTTTTTAAGGGTATACGGAAAGCCCTATCGTTACAATGTTAAAATACATCACATGTAAGGAACATTTTCTCACTAACTGTTCGACACAGACACGTGAATTTTTAGCCTACTTTTCACATTTTGCAAAAATGAGGAAAAAGTAGACTTATAAGATCGGGCAAATGTGTGTCTGTCTGTCTGTCTGTCCTTCAGTCTGTCTGTCCGGCTGTGTGTGTGTCCCCCCCCCCTATCAACTCCTAAACGGCTGCAGCAATCGAAACAAAATTTGGTAGGAGTAAAGATCTATACCGGAATATCTCACGGCCATATTTGAAAATGATGTCAGTGCTACCAACTGCTGAAAAATCGCAACTGAAATTTGAGCTCCATGTTGGATATCATGGAACGTATGAATGGGAGCTATTTCAAAATTGGCACACGTATAGATAATAAGATTGCGGTTTAATTTCCAGGAGGCCATGCATGGCAGTGTTGCCAAAATGATTATAAGCCTGCTGATAGGTCCAAATTTTAAATGCATATAACTTCTACACAATCAATTGGATTTCAACCAAATTTCGTATGTGCTATGTGTACATTCACAGATATGACTGAGCGTATTCTTGAGAGCCACCAGGGCTGCCAACTGTTAATAAATGCTCTAATTTTTTAAAAATCCAAATAGCCATATATCAGAAAGTATGCAAGCCGATAGCTTTAAACTATGCAGATGTATAGTACCTGACATTCTATATTAATTTGGAGTAACATATACGTCAGTGCTACCAACATGATTCTAAGCCTGCTGAAAGGTCCAATTTTAAAATGCATGTAACTTCTATACTAACTAATGGATTTCATTCAAAATTGACACAACAATAGATCATATTATTTCAGATTATTTCTGACCAATACATGTATGTCATTGTTGCCAACATGATTTTACGCGCGCTGTTAGATCCAATGTTTAACTGCATGTAACGTCCATGCTATCCATTGGACTTCAACCAAATTTTGTATTCTGTACCTTAAGAGTTGGAACTAAGAATATATTCAGTCACCAGGGCTGCCAACTGTAGTTCTCTATTATTACCAACTTAATATCGTCATTATTCTAGATAGATCCATATAGATTAATCATTGGCATGAATCTTAAATTTTAAGAAAAGTAGGCTCTTTAGTTCGTCACGGAATTTCTTGTTTATATATTGTAAACAGGTATGTTGCCGTTGTATGAATGCTAAGATATTGAAAAGAAAAGGTCATTGTTTGGAAAATATATGATTTTCTTCCAACCCTCTTCATAAATTTTGCAATATGTTTGTTTTCATAGCTTCGGAATGTATGTGATACTCTTACAAAAGAGCCCTGCAAATTTTAAAATGATATCAGTAACAGTTTATGAGATAATGGTCCTTTTGCAGGAAAAAGATGTGTTTATGGGAAATCAGCTCCAAAGTTTCAACATCAGTGCATGCCTGGTGCATAGCTGGGATTATCAACATCCTCTTGTAATTCATCAAGAAGCTTCCTCGGCTCTTCTGTTTCTTCCACAGTTCATGATGTCTTTGATAGCATTTTCTGATGATCCTACGTCTCTCGATGTCTATAGAATATAGCCTATAGCCTTTACCATTCGGGAGCCCACACACAATCCTAGCTTCTCCAGAACTATGCGTTTTGTAATGTTACCCTGGTTGAAGGATGCAACAGCATCAAACACACCAAGATGAATTGCATTAATCCCAACAAACACTGTTTTTGGTAGTCTGTCCCATATGACCCTATTCACACATTCATTGATATTCTTAGTTCTAGCATGCAAACATTTCTTCAGAAGATTGAGGTCTGCAAGATCCCTGAAGGTAGGCTTGATGATCTCTATTATAGCTCGTCGAAAACTATGATGACGATCATATTCCTCATTTGTTTTTTCTGTTCGACACCATTCAGTTTTCTATTAGATGAGCTATGTGTCCCAGCAGCCGTCTTATCAAAAGGAATTTCACGATTGTTTTCACTCACGATTTTTAGCCTATTTTCAATTTTAAAAAAATAGGCTTATGAGATCACCTTTTGTCCGTGTGTGTGTGCGTGTGTGTGTGTGTGTGATTCGTGTGTGTGTGTTTTCCCCCCCTAATGAAATCTAAACGGCAGGAGCGATTTCAATGAAACTCGGAAAGTTCATAGCACTATTCCCGGCGACCTCGACCGTGCCCTTCAAATTTTGTTACGACTCACCAATCCAACATGGCGGCTGTGCGAAATATTTCACCAGCATTCAATATCTCCGAAACTATTACCGATATTACCCTGATATTTTCTATGGTGATAGAGGGAACTCCTATAAGTTCACTTATGTGACTTTTGAAAACCTGGTAGCTACAAAACTAACATGGCGGCCAAGCGAATTTGCGACTTTTAAATAGACGTTTCTCGCGATTTGACCAACCAAACGCAATGAAACTTGGTACAGTATATGTTTATATACATTGTACTGCACCGACATCTAACTTCGTTCATTTGTTTACATAATCACAAGATGGCGGATGTGCGAAATATTTCACCGGCATTCTATATCTCTGAAACTATTAGCGGTATCTCCCTAAAATTCTGTACGGAGATAAAGGGCACTACTGGAAGTCCATCTATAAGATTTTCAAAAACCGGTTAACTACAAAACGAACATGGTGGCCAAGCGAATTTGAACATTTTAAATAGACCTTTCTCGCGATTTAATGTTCCAAGCGCACTGAAACCTGGTACAGGAAATATTTATACACATTGTAATCCACTGGTATCTAATTTAGTTCAATTGTTTACATAACCTCAAGATGGCGGCAGTGCGAATTTTAAAATTAAGTTTTTATTTCTTGTGATGTAGTCATGCGATCGAAGTGAAAGTTTGAATAATGAACCTACGCAATAATTTTCCTTTAATGGTACATGACTCTATGGCCTATAGATTTAACAATCCAACATGGCGACCATCCGAAATATTTAGACGATACTGAATATCTACGAATCTATTTTAGCAATCAAACTGCATTTTTTAATGTTCATAGGGGCTATGAACTTACGTTCACCTATAGGACTTTAAATAACCTGGTGATCACAAATCCAACATGACGGTGACGCGAATTATAAATATTCACATGGACGTTTCTCGCAATTTAACCATCCGCGTGCAGTGAAACTTGGTACAGTAAATCTTTATCCGAATGTTAATCCTCTGGCATCTAATTTATTTCAATCGTATCCATAACCTCAAGATGGCAGCTGTGAAAAAATTTTAAATGTCCTTGTTTTTTCTTGTGTCCAAATTATGCGATTGAAGTTTGAATACTACACGTTCACAATAATCTGCATGTAACAGTACATAACTCTAGGACCTATATATATAAAATCCAACATGGCGACCATCCGAAATATTTAGTCGGTTCTTAATATCTACGAATCTACGGAAATTGTGTATGTTGATAGTGGCAATTAACATAAGTAGGATATATGAAAATAGGCTGTATAGTTCTTCACGGAACTACTTGTTTAGGTTAGGCTTACTTGCCCAGCTTCACAACGTGAAGGTTCTAAACAAGAGGTTTCTAGCCTTGAAGAAACACATTTCTTCTTTTGCTAGGGCACACATTTCCTGATCACTTTGTTCGAAAATCGAGGCATAACTTCCACAAACTTCACATAAACTCACAGAAATAACTTGCGAAGAAACGGGGGAAAACTTGTTACAATATGACCAAAGGACAATAATAGACGACAACCAAATAAAGGAATAATTCCTAGTTCAGCGCGATATGCGAACAAATAATAAAACCATAAAACGTTGACAGCAAGTCATCTGCCACGCCAGAGCAGAACGCTCGCCGCGCGTAAGACAATATTTAAAAAAAATATAATTAAAGTACTTCTATACATTATTTCTGCAAGATTTATATGTCACTTTAAAAAGGAAATTCCAAAGTTTAGTGATGTATGTATGTCTATGTCTACCCCTTATTATTCCCGTTTTCCGACGGGGTCGCGGATGAGATGCGATGGAAGTCTTTGTGGCGATGATTTTTACGGCCGGATGCCCTTCCTGACGCCAACCTCATGAGAGGAGTTAATGAGAGATGAAATGAATGATGGTGAATGAAACTGGGCAAGGATGTGGAAGGAAGCGGCCGTGGCCTGTCAGAAGGTACCGTCCCAGCATTTGCCTGGTGTTGAAAATGGGAAACCACGGAAAACCATTTCAAGGACGGCTCGAACCCACGCGTCTACCGAGTCAGCAGAGAGCTTGGCCCCATGACCTAATGCTGAGCTTTAGCCAGCGTAGCCACTACTGTCGGTAAAGTTTAGTAATAAGCAAAAAATATTTTTAGTTTAGTAATAAGCAAAAATTATTTTTTTTGAATTTTCCCCACAAAATTGCTTTCCGTATACCCTTAAGATTCTTTTTATTTAATCTACGCTGACGAAGATATCATTGTTATACCAAAACATGTACGTTTTAATTTAATTATTAAACTTCTTAGTGTTTGACGAGGCGGATTTTATAATTGGAGATCAACATAGGAGAACGGTAGTGTTATTGCACACGTTTTGTATGCTCCAACTAGCGCTGATTAACGCTATATTATAATTTTGGTCACGCGGACTCTTTTGGCTTGTTGCTCTCTTCCTCGTCAAGCGAGCTTGCAGGTCTTCTTGTTATCTCCTTTGCCACACGAAAAAGCTTATTGCGTGACGTATTCTGGACCACTCATCCCCGCTAACAATATTGGAGAGCACGGCACAGAGCACAGGGCGTTCCGACAGTAGCAGCGACCTGCCTGTCACTGCTCCTTATCTCCACAGGCGATCAGGCCCGAGTGGCACGTCCGCAACTTCCACAGTAGCACGTACTGCAGCCACATCTTTCTCATGCAACCGGAGTTTAGGCTTCTTATACAAATTTGATAAATGTCAGAGGGGGAGAAATATACGTCATCGTATATCAACTTGGATGGTATTTATTTATTCGTATCAGAAGTATACATTTTACATTAAAAGAAATGGTACATAATAATTAGGAACCGGACATTTTTGCACTGAAAACGATTGAAATATGCATGCAATTATGCACTAAAAATGTAGAAAATATGCATTAAAATTGAAAAATATGCACTTAACAATAAGTCAATCTTATTCACTCACCAGGGTAGTTAAAAGGGACGTAAAACCAATAACATTATTATTATTATATTTATTCACTCAGTTTACACATGCAGAAAGAAGCATCACAATAGAATTGCAAGTATTTCAATGTTTTCAGGAGACAAATTACGTCTATTTTAATCGTTTTCAGTGTATAAATGTCCGGTCCCAAGCCATCAGTTGAATAATCACTGTTATCTGACACCCACTGTTTTAATAAATACTTTCTGCTGCTATTCTCTTTAGGCATTTTGAGTTAAGGGTATGCAGACTGAGAATAAAGTAACACATTAACTGAAGAAACTCCTCACAAAACTAATCCCGGGCTACTGGTTGTCGAGATAGTGAAAGGAATGTCCCCGCCATTCCCTTTTTCAAATAGCCAGGCAGCATTGTGTAAAGTACGAGTACTGTCATCTCGTTATCTGTTTCTCAGAAAGTTGCTTACAAGGGATACTGCCAGATGGTGAAAGGAATGTCCCACCCCACTCCCTTCTTGAAATAACCAGGGAGCATGCTTGAGTAAAATATTAGTTATTAATCTGTTGCTCTGAAAGTTGCCTACCAGGGATGTCCAACACGCAGGCGAAACCTATTTTGTTCAAGATGTTTAAATTATATTTAATTTCAACAGTTTATGCTAAAATATGCTGTTATGTTCAGAATATACAAAGAATCCAATAAACCCTCAAAATATGCATTTGCATATGCGCATATGCATTTTCAAAATATCCGGTCCCTAATAATAACAACACACATATCAAATAGTGTCTGTCCAAAATTTTGCCATGACACGGGCATTAGGTGTCGCAGCCATCAAGTCCTCCATTGTGCAACTTAAGATCACTTACTGCAATTCATGAAATGGACTGTGGTTTAGATTTCACCACAATCACATAGCCTGGATGTGCCAGGAAAACCCCACTTTATTATATTGATTCTTGATCTACCAACACCAATGCGAAGCCTGTTCAATGACTTCCACGTGGACCCGTGTTCCTCATGTCATGGTGGGAGATGTTCAATTGGTAGCGTCCAGCTATCAAGTTGAGTATTTCTTGATCTCCATAATCTTAACCTTGAGGTCTTAGCAGATTCATGTAGATCTTCTGTTGTATTCAAGAAACTCCTCCTAGACCTCAGAACTTGGATGGTATTATCAAACAGTAACTCATTTCCATTAATTACGATGAGTTTTCATTTCACAATTGATAGATTATGCAATTGAGGAGATTTATGGAAGATGGCCCTTTAGGTCTAGGTGCCCTTCGGGAAATCAGTTTAAATGAACCGCCATCTTGTGTAGATTATTCCCTCCAATTTTCGTTTAATTATCTCGACACTATAGTCCAGGGAAGGTTACCCATCTGTTCCCAGTTCGAGGACATTCAATTGGACATTGTGATCGTAACTTCAGTATTATTAATGAAAATTGAAGGAGGAGGAAACTATACCAACTGCAAAGACTTATTTATCCGCATTCATAATGTGCAGAAAGTGCCCATCACCCTTCGCTGTACTTAGGACACAACCTTACCCAAAGACTAATGAACAGCCTTGAATCCTATGTTTTCAAAAGCCATCCCGAAATGAACTGTGTTTCAAGTGCAGAAGCATGCTGTTCTTAAATACAGACCAGATGGTACTGCAGTAAGTTCAACAACTTACAGAGGTCCATAAACACCCCTCCGACTTGGAACCTGCGTTACTGTCCCGAGGTACTAAAATATGTGAGACTTTCCTGAGTGTCCTTCAGTCTAGTAAAGTCGACACATGAAAAGGAAGCCAGGGATTTGTTCCAGTAAGTTACATTGACGCTGAGAGTTGCTCCTGACTGGACAGTTTGTTTGAAGAAACCCACCAGCAAACAGAAACTACCTGACACTGGACGTGAAGAACAGAAAAGAGATTGGTTCCTCGCCTTAAATACATTTGTAGTAGGTCTAAAAAGACAATAAGAGCAAATCTCACAATAAATAATAATATAGTTGAACAAGTGTCCTCCTTCAAATACTTGGGCATCATATTGAACGAACAATGCAACTCCAAACAAGAAATAAAATCTATTATTGAAAAGGTCAGGAAACAATTCTTTACTTTGCGGAAATTCTTTGTACGATCAGATCTCAGTCTACAGTTGCGAATCCGCATGATTCGTTGTTATATATTTTCTGTTCTTCTATATGGTTGCGAATGCTGGACCATAGATCATTCTATTGAAAAACAAATCGATGCCTTTGAAATGTATCTATATCGTCGTCTCCTGCGCACCTTGGATATTGAAAATTTCAAATGTCGAGGTCCTACATCGGATGAAAAAGCAAAATGAACTGCTACATGTTATAAAGCAAAGAAAGACACAATACCTAGGTCACATCATGTGAAACGAGAGGTACCAATTATTACAGCTAATTATTGAAGGAAAGATACAAGGAAAAACATCCATTGCGAGACGCAAAAAATCATGGTTGAAGGACATTAGAAGGTGGCACCGTTGTACATCGGAGGAAGCATTTCCTACTGCAATGTCAAGGTCAGAGCTGGCTACGTGGATCGCCAACCTTCGTTTGGAGACGGCGTCTTATGAAGAAGTAGGTCTATTATTTAAAAAACAAAATAACAGTATTAGTTATTATACATGTCCTGTGAGTTAGCATAATTTAATATCATGCTAACATCAAAGAATGTAATTCTGCTTTATTACATGCAAGTTTTGTGTATATGTGGAAAAAGGGCCCATGTCGTTGTGAGAAAAATATCTGTAAAAAATAAATACATTAGTTAGTTATTGAGAAGCCTCCGTGGCTTAGGCGGCAGCACGCCGGCCTCTCACCGCTGGATACGTGGTTCAAATCCCGGTCACTCCAAGTGAGATCTGTGCTGGACAAAACGGAGGCAGACAGGTTTTTCTCCGGGTACTCCGGTTTTCACTGTCAAAATTTCATTCCAGCTACATTCTCCACTATCATTACATTTCATCTGTCATTCATTTAATCATTGCCCCAGAGGGGTGCGTCAGGCCTCGGCAGCCGGCACAGTCCATATCCTCGCCGCTAGATGGGGGCTTCATTCATTCCATTCCTGACCCGGTCGGAGACTGGAAGCAGGCTGTGGATTTTCATTTTCAGTTAGTTATTGAGGGTTTGAGGGGCGTAACAGCGAGGTCATCTGCCCCTATAAAATAAATACATTGCTAGAATTAACTGATGAAATAGAAACCAGTAATAAAAACTACAGAACATCTATTTAAATGAGTTTCATGAATCAGCAAACCATTTTCATTCAGCTGTAATAAAACAAAATTTCTAAACTTGATTTGTCAGCTCAAAATTGTGCTATTGAAACATCAATGTTAAGTGTCAAATCCGACAAAATGTGAGCTTTAGTTCACAAAAGTGGTATGGACCATTGCTAACAACATATTATCTAGAGTGCCAAGTGCCAAGAGCTGAGGACGCATTTCAAAGGGGACTCAAAAATGGCAGCAGTGCTAAGTCTAGAACCTGGTGAGTATATAATGATGCCATACGCCAGTTACCAGCTATGAGATACTAACTTCCTTATGATGTTCGAGAAAATTATTTTAAGGGGGTAAAATTCCAAGGTCATCCACTCCATATTTCTAATGAAGACATAGTAAATTATGGAATATACGCATACTTATATCTGAAAAAGAATATGCTTTACTGTTTTAAATTGTATCTGCCGCTCGTAAGTTGATAAGCCAGAACACAATCCCTTAGCACTAAAAGCTTCGATGTGTTACTTTGAACACATAGTTTCCAGTGCTGGAGGTGTGTTGACGTGAATTATCTTGAGGAACGATGAAAGGTTTTATTTAAGACAGGGCATGCACTAGTACCACAGTGAGACGATTATGCTTTCATAAAATATAATTTTCTTGTCTGAAATGAATACAACTTGTGGATATTGACGAAAGTCGGATGCTTTTCAGTCGGTGAACACGATTCTACACAAATGAGATGAGTTATTTCATAATCCTGAAAAACATTTACATGAGATCAATAAGTTAATAAATAATCCAAGTGTATTTATTAATCTCATGTACAATTTTTGAGGATTACGGAATAACTCATCTCATTTGGGTAGAATCGTGTTCACCGACTGAAAAGCATCCGACTTTCGTTTAATAAGGCAACACTGAAAATAGGTTTGATTTTGTTGCCCTACACTTCATCACAAAATAGGTCGCACCAGGAAAGGAGGGTGATCTACGATCTGTACAAAACCCAGGCGGCAGTTAGCCTATTCGAGCCGAAGGACATGAGAGAGAAGCTGGCATTCAGATAGGTGTAAATCACGGTTAAACCTGTCACCCGTCCTTTTCCATCTGTAGGTTAATAATATGTTATTGGATTTACGTCTCTTTTAACTACTGCGTTATTTAAGGATGCCTGGGTGTCATAATTTAGCCCCGAAGGGGATCTTAAACGTTCCAGTAAATCTACTGACACGGTTCCCTCACATTTGAGCATCCACAAATGCCAGCCGACTGCACCAGGATTCAATGCTGCAACAGCAGGCGAGAACGTTACCGCTGAGCCACGCAGCCAACCCCATCTGTAGAGTGATGAAGCAATGAAGGTAATTAGAGAAAAACTTAAAGTAGGTGTAATGATTCTAGGATAAATAATTTCAACTCGGAGATGTACTGATGATATTGTCATCTTACCTGATACACCAAATAATTTGAATGGGTTTTTAAATGATATGGACTCCATCTTGAGAAAAGATTTCTTGATGAAAATCAATAAATGTAAAACAAAAATTATCATGGAATGGAGCCGAAAGAAAACAGAAAATTGTCAAATTGTCAAGTGAAAAGCTAAACGAAGTAGGAGACTTTTGCTGAAGCAAAATAACCAGCGAAGGACGAAGCAAAGAGTATATGAAAGTAGGTTGGCTCAGGCAAGGAAAGCATTTCTCCAGAAAAGAAATTTGTTGACATCAAAATCTTATAGATTTGGGTATTAGAAAGTCATTTTGGAAGCCTTTGTCTAGAGCGTGGCGCTCTATGGAAGAGAAACTTGGACTGTTGATGCAGCAGAAAAGAGGAAAATAGAAGCGTTTGATATGTGGTGTTACAGAAGAATGATGAATATCAAATGGGTAGATAGTGTAACAAACGAAGAGGTATTTAGACGAGTGGGAGAGGAGAGATGTTTCTGGCGAGAAAAGATTGGTTGGTAGGACACAATACTAAGACACCCAGGAATAGCAAACTTAGTTGTGGAAGGAAGTGTCGAAGATAAGAACTGTTTGGGTAGGTCAAGGTTAGAATATGTTAAACAGATTGCCTCGGATTAAAGGTGTGGTAGCTATGTATAGAAGCCGGCCCCGTGGTGTTGGGGTGCGCGCCTAACTCTCATCCGGAGGCCCCAGGTTTGATTCCCGGCTCCGTCAGGGATTTTAAAACAGACGTGGGGGTTAGAACGGGGTGCACTCAGCCTCGTGAGGACAATTGAGTAGCTGTCTGACAGTGAGGCAGCACCACGATCACGGCCGAGGGGCCCCGATGCGCTGATCACGCGTCACCCCAATATCTGCAAGCCAAATGGCAGGGCAGTGGTCGCTTGGTCGGCCTAGGCCCAGGAGTTGTTGTAGCTATGTATAGATGAAATGATTAGCTCAGGACAAGGAGGCATGGAGTTATGCATCAAACCAGTCAAAAGATTGAAGACTAAAACAACAACAACAACAACAATAGGTCATATATTAATAGCTAATTATTACATCCCATAGAAAATCCTTTTAAAATGTAGGGTGTTTCTAATGGAAAAGACCAGTAGAATACCATCTCAAACGACTCTCACGCACATTATCAGTTAGGCCAGCGTTTCCCAAACTGTGGTACGTGTACCACTGATGGTACGCTCGTACTGCTGCAGTGCTACGCGGAGATGTTACGAAAAATAAAAAAAATAAAGAATACAATTTAAAAGTATAAAAACATTGATATGTTGCCGGAGGACTATCAGGCGAACGACAAGGAGCAGTTTTATGAATTGAATTGTGATTCAGAAGGAAGGCAAACGTTTTCAAAAATGCTCTTGTGAACATTTGAGTTGAGGGGCGTGCAGACTATGCAGGCATAGCTTACAAAGCAGTTAGATTTTTACTGTCTTTCACTACTTCCTACTTGTGTGAGACTGTATTTTCTTCACTTGTTTATCTCAAGAATAAATACCGGAATAGGCTCCTTACAGTGGAAAACGATCTTCGTTTGAGACTCGGCATTCTTAAACCAGACATTCCTAAGTTGGTTTCTAATCTTCAAGCTCACATTTCACATTGAAGTTGTTAGTTGAACTTTGGTTTTTATGTTTAGGCTAATTATTACGAGTTATTTTATTAATATTATTTGTATAGTGTCATTTCTGAATGTTTGAATTGAATACTTACTGTGATACATAATAAAACAACTCGACACACTTTTTTATTATTTTAACTTCAACTCTGGTTGGTTGGTTGGTTCCTTAGTTTAGGGGCTGCGACAACGCGGTCATGTAGCCCCGTGTACTTTGGGTGTGTGTAGAATCTGTCTGATAACCGGTGTTAATTGTGATGACTGTATTAGTGTGTGTATCTGTTTTTTAATTCAAGTAGGGACTGCAACTTTGAATTTTCAAATAGTTCCTACTTTTGCCGCCAAACGCCACCGTCAACGACTACTAGGCCTAGTTCAGAACTAGCTACTAGACGCCACCGCAGTCGGCTCTTGGCAACGAACGTAGCAACCTAAGAGCGTTGTTTACATTCTTAACCTATCCAATTTAGTTTCACACAGGTGTAATTAGTGGAAAGATCTTTAACATGCCATAAATCTATGACATGGGACCGCCGGCTTTACTTCCCCTCCGAAGGAAGGCATACTGAGGGATTTTTAACGCTCTTAAAAAATCCGACGGCTTCGGCCGGGTTTGAACCCGCTATCTTGGGCATAGAAGCTCAGCATGCTACCAACTACGCCACCGAAGCCGCCTAACTTCAACTCTAACAAACACAATTTACAATCCGTCTATTGGTCTACTACGTAGTGGTGGGTGTGGGGTGGGGTTTATAGTTACTTTATCTCCCAACCACTAGGTGGTACGCGAGAGATTCTCATCCCTTAAGGGACACTACGGCTGAGTTTTTAGGCAAAAATGACAAAATGACTGTTTTTTCCATATATATATGGATCATTTCAGTAAAACAATTTTCATTCACCGCCATTTTTAAATGCTCAGCGACATTTTTAAATCTCCTCTGCCTAAAAAGAAGATGGAAGGCAAATCATAGAAAGTAGGCTATACTTTTAAAACTAGAAATCCTAGAAAGTCGTAGGTTAACTCAAACGAAAGGTCTCCATGCTCTTTATCTCTACAACAAAACATTGTATTTTTCACATTTTCCCCACAAAAGTTTCATTGGGTGAGCCAAACTGGTTAATATAGTATGCGATTTTATAAAAATGCTTTTATCTCCAAACATCGTTTTTAGGTAATCAAAATGCTCCATGTGCATGAGGTATTCACCAATTTTACTTAAAAAAATCACTGGATATTCAGAAACACATGTGTTTCAAGATAACATTGCAATATCTCCAGCCTTTTTGTAAATTACAGACCAAAAAATTGAAAAACTATGAACAATTATCAAAATACATAAGACATGATGGCACATAAAGAAAAAACTAATCTGACAGCATACATGTGTCACTTTCCTGAAATATCTCAATGTTATAATATTTAGAATAGTTTTATGTATATGTAATAAAAATATCAAGCGTTTTACACAATTGCTAATGCGCATGGAGCATTTTGATCGCACGGTATATTTTAATAATATAATTAGTAAAAAATCAATTACCTTTCATCCCATTGTTTTCAAATTTGGTATGTGACTTAGTGTTACTATTCTATGTATGCAGTTTAAATTTTAACTCATTCTGATAATAAATGTGGAAGTTGAAAAACTCAGCCCTAGTGTCCCTTAAAGTGGTACACACACAAAAGAGTTTGGGAAACACTGAGTTAGGCTATTGGGGCTACACCAAATGTTGCCCGAGGATCCTCATTCCTGATGCGGTGAAGTCTAGTAAGTCCTTGCGGCCAGCGAATCATCGTCATTTCCATGACATGCAGCCGTTGTTCATGTCTCTTCGTGACTGGTCAACATTCAGTTCCGTGAAGTGCCACCGGTAGAACGATGGTTTTGTATATCTTCGAATCCATGTACAATAACACTTCATCAATAACTTCATCAAAGCAGCGTCTGGGAGCATCTGGCCATCCGAGCGGATTATCTAAATAAGTGTATATATTGTAAATGCCATCACTCACATACTTGTGGACATGGATTTGTTTTTGTTATTGTTGATTGATTAAGGGGCTCTACGACATGGTGGTCTTGTTTCCCCGTGTACTTGGGTGTGTATGGAATTTGTCTGACATGTGTGATTGTGATGACTGTATTAGTGTGTGTATTTGCAATTCAGATGAGGATTAGGAAGGAGGCAGCTGTGGTCTTACGTTAAAAAACCATCGCGGCATTTACCTGGGGTAGAAATGGGAAACCACGGAAAACCAGTTCCATGAAGGCTGAGGTAGGAATCGAACCCACCTCTTCTCAGTTTTGCCAGCACGTACCCCAGTCTGGCCCTTAGACCAGAATTAAATTTCTTGCCAGAACCGGTGAATGAAATCCGGACCTCCGCGGTGAAAGCCACTACGCAACGAGGCGGAAATACATCGATTTAACAGCCTAAGTGTAATGGATCTGATGATGATCGCTTGACGATTGAAACTGGCTATCCAAGTAAATGTATTGTTGATGTTTGAGACTTCAGTCTTTTGACTGGTTTGATGCAGCCTTCCACGCCTCCCTGTCCTGAGCTAATCGTTTCATCTCCACTTAGCTACCACACCCTACATCCGAGGCAATCTGTTTAACATATTCTAACCTTGGTCTACGCCTACAGTTCTTTTCTTCGACTCCTCCTTCCATAACTAAGCTTGCTATTCCTGGGTATCTTAGTAAGTGTCCTACCAACCTATCTCTTCTCTTCATTAGCAGTCGCCAGAAACATCTCTCCTCTCCTACTCGTCTTAATATTTCTTCATTTGATACCCTATCTACCCATCTGATCTTCATCATAGCTTGTCACGGTGGGTGAGTGGTTAACGAGTCGTTCTACTAACCCCAAGTTTGCAGGTTCCCTCCTGGCCGTGGTAAATGATTTTTGAAAGGCGGCAACAATAACGACACGTATGTCATACGATATTGGCATGTCAAAGAACCCATTTGAATTCAGTAAGCCATGTTCAGAATGGCAAAATTAATCTCGGGAGTTTCCGCCAACACAAAGTTCCTCATTTCTCTACTAGAAAACGCTATAGTGTTCAAGGAGCTTAGATATATAACCTTCTTGACTTTCATAGTGATTCACGGAACAACGAAATTCGACATGCAAGCTACCCTCTGAGTGTCAAATAACAATGCTTGCACCCGGCCTCGAGGTCATACGATATTAATATTATTATTATTATCTTCATCATTCTCCTGTAACACCACATTTCAAACCCTTCAATTCTCCTCTTTTCTGCTGCTTCAATAGTCCAAACAAAGGCTCCAGACAAAGGCTTTCAAAAATGACTTCCTAAGACCTAAATCTATATTCGATGTCATCAGATTCCTTTCCTGTAGAAATGCTATTCTTGCCTGAGCCAACATACTTCTTATATCCTCTTTGCTTCGTCCATCACTAGTTATTTTCTTTCGTAAGTAACTGAAGTCTCCTAGTTCCTTTAGCTAATCCCCTGCCAATTTTATGTCCATAGAGATTTATGATTTATTTCGGCTGCATTCCAATATTTTTTTTCCTCAAGACGGAGTCTCGTGTAATTCTTTTTCAGGTTTAGGGAAACGCTCATTACAATTAGGTGCAGTCGTGTTGACCAACTGAAAAGCATTTAATCTCGATTATTAAGGCAATACGGAAATATTGCTTCCTACACGATAATGACGTGCTTGTCTTGGATCTAAGCACTTTTAGGCGGCTTCGGTGGCGTAGTCGGTAGCATGCTGAGCTTCTATGCCCAAGATAGCGGGTTCAAACCCGGCCGAAGCCGTCGTATTTTTGAAGAGCGTTAAAATCCCTCAGTATGCCTTCCTTCGGAGGGGAAGTAAACCCGGCAGTCCCATGACATAGATTTATGGCATGTTAAAGAACCTTCCACTAATTGCACCTGTGTGAAGCTAAATTGGATAGGTTAAGAATGAAAACAACGCTCTTAGGTTTCTACGTTCGTTGCCAAGAGCCGACTGCGGTGGCGTCTGGTAGCTAACAGTAAGTCCTGAACTTGGCCTAGTAGTCGTTGACGGTGGCGCTTGGCGGCAAAAGTAGGAACTATTTGAAAAATTCTAAGTTGCAGTACTTAAATTATAAAAAACAGATAACACACACTAATACAGTCATCACAATTAACACTGGTTATCAGACAGATTCTACGCACACCCAATGTACACGGGCCTACATGACCGCGTTGTCGCAGCCCCTAAACTTAAGAACCAACCAACCTAAGCAATTTAAAATACAAACGGACTGTGTTGAGATTCGATCCTACAATTTTCGAACTGCCGGCCTCTCTAGCACGGTGCAACTATTTTCGGCAAATATCAAAAACATAGCCCTTGGCTACTATCGGCCATCAATCAGGCGTTTGGTTCCTAAATAAGCAGCTCATGCCTGGAACATCAATGCACCTGTAACATAATACTGGAGTCACGAAGTGGGGGAGTGACCCATCTCTCTTTGTCCATCTTGTCAGTAGTCTTTGGATCGGGCTACTGATTGGCTCATAGACCTTCACTGCACTAAGCTCTCTTCGTATTTACTTGTCCATCCGCGTCTTTTTAAAGCAAATGGTCACGATTGCCTTAATATAACACTGAACAGCAAACACGATGTGTACTCCCTTTGTCGTTATATGGACTACTTGTTTGTGCGATGCCGCTTGAGCAATAATGCGGAACTTACAAACGATGCTTTCAGCACATCTAAAGTTGTTGATTTTCAATATTGCTGCATCGTGTTCTTTAACCCCTGAGAAATGGCATGAAAAAATATAACACGAGGACTGGCGCCGGGTCATTTTGACTCATTGTTTCTCACTCCCTTTTTGTCGTAGCAGTACAATTTTTTTTTTATTTTTTTTTAGTCGTTTACCCTCCAGGTTGGTGGAACCCACGGACTCAGCTAGGGAACTCACCACTACCGCCTCTACGGGCAGTGTCCTAGAGCTGGGAACATCGAATCGGAAGGGATACAACTGGTGAGGTGGGATTGGCACCTCGCCCAGGCGGCCTCACCTGCAAAGCGAACAGGGGCCTCATGAGGGAAGGTAAGGGATGGTGAGGATGGATAGGCAAGGAAGAGGGAAGGAGGCGTCCGTGGCCTTGAAGAAGGTACTACCCCGGCATTTGCCCGAAGACGAAGAGGGAAACCACGGAAAACCACTTCGAGGATGGCTGAGGGGGAGTCGAAACCCCTCTACTCATTTGGGCAACCCGAGGCTGAGTAGACCCCGTTCCAGTCCTCGTACCACTTTTCAAATTTCATGGCAGAGCCGGGAATCGAACCCAGGACCTCCGGGGCGGCAGCTAACCATGCTGACCGCTACGCTACGGAGGCGACCCACAAATTTTAATTAAGTAATTTTACACCTGGTGTCTTCCATTGAACTATTCCCAATATAAAATGAGGTTTATTTATATTTTTCAAATTTAACAAGCGGAATAATGTCAGTAATTTACGTAACCGAATATTATTGGCCTTGATAGTAGCGACAAAACAGTCATCTTATTTTTTTTAAACAAAGGTGCTGATGACAAAAGTGTCAGACACTCAACACGGATCAACAAGAACGTGAGCTATGTGATCGTGCTGCACCAAAAAAGGTGGATCTTCCCCCTTATTTCTTAAATATTGTCCCGACTATCATAAGCCGAAGATTGTCTCGCGAGGACTGGCGCCATGGGTAAATCTGACCCGACCGTAAATAATATAGAAATAACATGTGTGTTCAAAAAGCTACGGACATATTTCTTTTGTAGGGTGAAGTTCAAGGCTAGGAAGGAAGGTTCAGTAAGCGATAGGAAATAAGGGCTGAACAAAACAAAAAAATAGAGCATTATGTAAACCTCGGGTCAGAAATGCCCATGTGCCAGTCCAAGCGGGTTAACGTACACCAGGGGTTCTCAAACAGTGAGGCGTGACCTCAGTGGTGTAGCTAGGGGCGAGGATTCGTACATAATGGGACACAATCAATAAAAGCAAATATACGATCCCTTCCTCCTATCTTCCCACCTAAGTCGTTTCTAGAAAAACTAGCTTTATTATATCTTCCCGTATATTATTCACAATTATGCACAAAAGGCAGAAATTCTGGAGACATGCACCATCGTCAGGTCATTTCTGAATACACGATACCAGTGACGTAACTAGGATTTGCTTCAGGAGGGGGAATGGACGGAGTGAAATTTCAACTATGAAGAGTGTTTTACCAGCTCTATACACATTATAGGACAGAACTATATTGTTTCAAATGTTTTCTTTTGTTCTTTCTCTCTTTTGTTTTGAGTTTAGAGTTTGTTTTACGTTTTTGTCTGAATTTTTATGCTTCTTTGTTTTGATTCGGTGTTTGTTTTTGGGTTTAATTTTGAATTTATGTTACTGGGTTTTTACTTCGTGTTTTATTTTGTCTGCTTCTGCTTTGTGTTTTTTGTTGTTCTGATTTAGTGTTTGTATTTAATTTTGATTTTTTGTTAATGGGTATTTACATTGTGCTTTTTGTTTGATTTTGCTTTAAATTTTCCTTTGTGTTTTGTTTTGTTTATGGTCTCGTGTGTGTTGTATTCTACTTTGGCTTTTGTTTTTGCTTTTTTCTTCGCTTTTAATTTCTTTTTGGTTTTGCTTTCTGTTTTTGTTTGTTTTCGGTTTTATGTGTGTTGTTTTCTGTTTTGTATTTTGTTTTTGCTTTTTGCTTTATTTGCTTTTAAATTTCTTTTAGGATTTGCTTTCTGTTTTTGTATTGTTTTTGGTTTCGTGTTTGTTGTTTTCTGCTTTGGCTTTTGTTTTTACGTTCTTTTTGATTTTGCTTTCTGTGTTTTTGTTTGTTTTTGGTTTTGTATTTTGTTTTTGCTTCTTGCTTTATTTGCTTTTAATTTTCTTTTTGGTTTTCCGATATGGTTTTTGTTTTTGGTTTCATGTTTGTTGTTTTCTGTTTTGTATTTTGTTTTTGATTTTTGCTTCGTGTTTTTTGTTTTTATTTTCCTTTTTTATTATTATTTTTTACGTTAATCCGTTGATTGGTTATATTCCAAATAAACATTTCATCGAATTTTATTTTATTTTTATTATATGATCCCCTTGATATCTCCCCCCCCCCCCCCCCCCCCCCCCCCCCCCCCCGTAGTTACGTCACTGCACGATACTGATGTTATTAGAATTTGCTTCAAAACCTTTTGGGGAAGAAAATGCGGAATAGGACATCGCTGAGAATGATAATAATTTTAAAACTCCTGCAGTATAATTTGCGAATGTATTGAATGTAGGGAATGTAAATTCCGAATTTGAGTAATTTATTGTTCTTCATGTTACACCCGTTCTTTTCTTCCTCTTCTGATTTACGTTAAGACCTACTAGGCATCACCTGTCTACTTGAATTCCTCAACGTTTGTTGTTGGGAAATTGCCTTTCCACTTCTACCTTTGAATCCTTCCATAATAATTTAAAATGTGTATAATCTCTCACTCCTATGTACCCAAATCAGTTCGGCTGCAAATTATGTCTACTCCTGCTTCAATTAGAACTTAAGTTCAAGAAGAGTCGAATATAGGAGAACTTATTCACCACTGAAGCTATGAGCACAACAGACTGGACGAAAGCTTACTATGAACTGACACATCTAGTGACATGGATGGCAACCTACAGCTTTCATCATCAAGTGCGTGCTTTTCATATGCCGAGTGCGGGCTGTGTCTGTGAGTTGTGTAAAGAAAGGTGTGAGAGATATCACGTACTAACTTGCCCTGAAATATTGGAATTATTATCAAATTTTTGTATTCATCTGTAATTGTTTCTATGCACATTGAGTGCGTTCCTATAATTATTAAATCAATTGTGTTAGCATCTATAAATTAAGGGAATAAAGAATAAGAAGGACAAGAAGAAGTAGAAGACGAAGTGAATTTTGTGCACCAATATGCAGGCTGTTTGCTTAGGTCATCTTAAGTCACTTAATTGCATATATCAATCAGTTGAGGTCATAGTGATTTATGGACAGTTACATATAATAAGATATTTGCTCTCTCTTTCACAGGAACATCTGTTTATGAACGTCAATAACTTACGGAAAGTTAATCTTCGGAGAAAGGAATTTGCTTGTCGCAAGCACTACCTGCAGGCTCCTTCAAGACTCAACAGATGGCGTCACCAGCCACTTTTTCTTGCTGTCTTACTTCCGTGGCAGAATTTAATCAAAAATATTCATTGGGATTTTAGTATAGCTCGTAATGAACAGGAATCAAATGGTTGGGTGGTTGTTTATGGACTAACTGAACAAGTTACCTTAGTGCAATAGTTACAATAAGCTATGTCTGTGAATGCGAGAGGTAGGTGTGTTCGGTTCCCTCCACTGCGTTAGTCATCATAAAGATGACCACCTCGTGGCATAGCAGCTAGCTCCCTTCTCATCGACATCATTCATTTCCAAAAATAAACAAGTAGTTCCGTGAAGAACTATACAGCCTCTTTTCATATATACTACTCATATTAATTGCCTCTATCACCATACAAAATTTCAGTTTGATTGATATGTTAGATTCGTAGATACTGAGAACCGACTAAATATTGCAGATGGTAGCTAGGTTGGATTTTTATTTATGTACTATTACATGAAGATTATTGTGTACGTGTGGTTTTCAGACTTCAATCGCATGATTAGGACACAAGAAGTGAAAACGAGGTTTTAAAATTTCGCACAGCTGCCATTTGTGGTTATGAAATCAATTGAAATAAATTAGATACCAATGGATTAACATTTGTATAAGCATTAACGTGCAAAGTTTCACTGCACTCAGATGCTTAAATCGCGAGAAACGTCCATTTAAATATTTATACTTCGCGTCGCCGCCATGTTGGATTTGTGCTCACCAGGTTACTGAAAGTCATATAGGTGAACTTATGTTCATAGCCTCTATGAACATTAAAAAATCTGTTTAATGCTGGAAAAGATTCTTAGATACTGAGAACCGTCAAAATATATCGGATGCTCGCCATTTTGGATTGTTATATGTATAGGTAGGCTTGCCATACGTCCCGGTTTGACCGGGACAGTCCCGGTATTTTGCTCTTGTCCCGGTGTCCCGCCCGGTTTTATCAATATCCCGGAAAACGGCCGTAAGGAGTGAAAAGTAATGATTTTTTTGTGTTTAAGAATCTTTTATGAATGGGTTACTTTTCAACAATCAACATCGTAGACTATCGCGCTCAGCGTTAAGAGTTTTTTGTACTTGTTTTTGTAGTTAGACAATAAGTTGTAGTTTTTCAAAAAATAATAAGATTTAGTAATAGTTCAATTAGAAAAAAATATGAAGTTTTTAAATTGTATTTTATTAACACTTCTTTCTAGATGGTAGACCAGAAAAAATTATCAAAATAAAAATTATATATTTTTATGTAGCAAATATTCTTTTTTATTTTAAAAAGGTGTGTATAACTAACAATTTAGGGCGCCAGATTCCCCCTCCCGTCACTTTCGAGGCTTTATAAAAAGGCTTAAAACTCACCAAATTTGCTTCTAATTTTAAAACAAGATGTTCAGTAAAGAACATATAGCCTACTTTCTCCTAAGTGCATGGGTATTGTTATAACTCTTTGTCCTTTTCAAGGAGTATGATTGAATGTTGGTTGTAGTAGCTTGTTGAAATACAACGTGCTATAGGGATATTAAACATGAATATGAGGTGCCCTTTGCTAGTGCTACCTCTGTACCAAATTTCGTTCAATTCGGTTTCACCGTGTTTGAATTGATAGGGGGAATCGATTTGCACACATACTTGGCCACCATCTGCAAACTATTGGGATGATGTTCTTGCAGTTTGGTCAGAATATGTTTCCCACATAACGATATGGTGTTGCAAAATTTGGTAGAGACTAGATTATTAGGTTGGTCGTAATTACATTTTAGCTTTTAACATTTGGGTGGCCGCGATTACGTTTCCGTCAAGATAGCGGTGATATAAAACATGACACTGAGGTGCCCTTTGCTAGTGCTACCTCTGTACCAAATTTCGTTCATTCGGTTCCACCGTGTTTGAATTAATAGGGGGAATCGATTATGACACAAAGATGGCCGCCATCCGCAAACTATTAGGCGAATGACCTATTAGATTGCTCAAAGGATGCTCCCTCCATAAAGGTATTTAGTTGCAAAATTTGGTAGAGATCGAATGATTAGGTTAATGGTAATTTGATTTAAGCTTTGAACATTCGTGTGGCCGCCATTACGTTTCAGTCAAGATGGCGGCGATATAAAACATGACACTGAGGTGCCCTTTGCCAGTGCTACCTGTGTACCAAATTTCGTTCCATTCGGTTCCACCGTGTTCGAATTAATAGGGGGAATCAATTTTGACATAAAGATGGCCGCCATCCGCAAACTATTAGGCCAATAACCTACTCATTTGGTCAAAGGATGCTCCCTCCATGAAGGTATGTTGTTGCAAAGTTTGGTAGAGATTGGATGGTTACGTTAGTCGTAATTTAACTTAAGCTTTGAACATTTGTGTGGCCACCATTACGTTTCTGTCAATATGGCGGCGATATAATACATGACACTGAGATGCCCTTTGCTAGTGCTACCTCTGTACCAAATTTCGTTCCATTCGGTTTCACCGTGTTTGAATTAATAGGGGGAATTTATTTTCACACAAAGATGGCCGCCATCCGCAAACTATTAGGCTAATGACCTATTCATTTGGTCAAAGGATGCTTCCTCTATAAGGGTATGTTATTGCAAAATTTGTTAGAGATCGGATGATTAGGTTAATCGTAATTTGATTTAAGATTTGGACATTTGTGTGGCCGCCATTACGTTTCTGTCAATATGGCGGCGATATAAAACATGACACTGAGATGCCCTTTGCTAGTGCAACCTCTGTACCAAATTTCGTTCCATTCGGTTTCACCGTGTTTGAATTAATAGGAGGAATTTATTTTCACACAAAGATGGCCGCCATCCGCAAACTATTAGGCTAATGACTTATTCATTTGGTCAAAGGATGCTTCCTCTATAAGGGTATGTCGTTGCAAAATTTGTTAGAGATCGGATGATTAGGTTAATCGTAATTTGATTTAAGCTTTGGACATTTGTGTGGCCGCCATTACGTTTCTGTCAATATGGCGGCGATATAAAACATGACACTGAGATGCCCTTTGCTAGTGCAACCTCTGTACCAAATTTCGTTCCATTCGGTTTCACCGTGTTTGAATTAATAGGAGGAATCGATTTTCACACAAAGATGGCCGCCATCCGCAAACTATTACGCTGATGACCTATTAGTTTGGTCAAAGGATGCTCCCCCCATATAGGTATGATGTTGCTAAATTTGGTAGAGATCGGGTGATTAGGTTAGTCGTAATATGATTTAAGCTTTAAACATTTGTGTGGCCGCCATTACGTTTCCGTCAAGATGGCGGCGATATAAAACATGACACTGAGGTGCCTTTTGTTAGTACTACCTCTGTACCAAATTTCGTTCCATTCGGTTGCACCGTGTTCGAATTAATAGGGGGAATCTATTTTCACACAAAGATGGCCGCCATCCGCAAACTATTAGCTGATGACCTATTGGTTTGGTCAAAGGATGCTCCCCCCATAAAGGTATGTTGTTGCAAACTTTGGTAGAGATCGGATGTTTAGGTTAGTCGTAATTTGTTTTAAGCTTTGAACATTTGTGTGGCCGCCATTACGTTTCCGTCAAGATGGCGGCGATATAAAATATGACACTGAGGTGTCCTTTGCTAGTGCTACCTTTGTACCAAATTTCGTTCAATTCGCATTCACCGTGTTCGAATTGATAGGGGGGGGACAGACATTTAGAGTACACACACTCACACACACACACACAGACACACACACACACACACACACACACACAGACTCACACACACACATACACACACACACACAGACTCACACACACACACACATACACACACACAGACAGACACACTTTTTTTCGCCCTGTGTTGATTTCATAAGTCTACTTTCATTTTTTGCAAAAATCGAAAGTAGGCTAAAAATCCCTGGGGAAGACCCCTGTAAGACCATCCCATATTAATGTGTCCCGGTTTCACTCACCAAAAATATGGCAAGCCTATGTATAGGCCATAGAGTTATGTACCATTGAGGGAAAATTATTGCGTAGCTTCAATATTCAATCTTTCACTTCGATCGCATGATTACGAGACAAGAATAAAAACTTAATTTTAAAATTTCGCACAGCCGCCATCTTCAGTTTATGTAAACAATTGAACTAAATTAGATGCCAGTGAATGACAATATGTATAATCATTTACTGTACCACATTTCAATGCGCTCATATGATTAATCACGAGAAAATGTAATAGAATGTGTCAAATTCGCTTGGCCTCCATGTTCGTTTCGTAGTTTACAGGTTTTTGAAAGTTACATAGATAAACTCGCAGCGGTGCTCTTTATCACCGTACAAAATTTCAGGTTGATATCATAAATAGTTTCGGAGATATTAAATGTCTGTGAAATATTTCGCACAGCCGCCATTTTGAGGTTATGTAAACAATTGAACGAAGTTAGATGTCGTTACATTACAATGTATATAAACATATCCTGTGCCAAGTTTCATTGCGTTTGGTTGGTTAAATCACGAGAAACGTCCATTTAAAAGTCGCAACTTCGCTTGGCCGCCATGTTGGTTTTGTAGTTATCAGGTTTTCAAAGGTCACATAAGTGAATTTCTAGTAGTTTCTTTTATCACCATAAAAAAATCCAGAGTGATATCGGTAATAGTTTCGGAGATATTGAATGCTGGTGAAATATTTCGCACAGCCGCCATGTTGGATTGGTGAGACGTAACAAAATTTGAAAGGCACGGTCGGGGTCACCCGGAATCGAGCTATGAACTTAACAAGTTTCATTGAAATCTCTCCAGCCATTTAGATTTTATTAGGGGGGGGGGGGACACACACACGAATCACACACACACACACGCACGCACACGGGCAGATGACCTCGTAGTTCCGCCCCTTAAAACAACAATAACTAACTAACACACACGGACAAAAGGTGATCTCATAAGCCTATTTTTTCAAAATTGAAAATAGGCTAAAAATAAAATAACAAGAAGTTCCGTTAAGAACTATACAGCCTACTTTTCATGCCAATGATTATTCTACAGAATATGAACCTATCTAGAACAATGACGAAATTAAGTTGGTAATATCGAAATATCTAATTAGTTCAAAATATACCTGGTATAATGTAGCCTAATAGAGCACTACAGTTGGCAGCCCTGGTGACTGATTATATTCTTAGTTCCATCTCTTAAGGTACAGAATACAAAATTTGGTTGAAGTCCAATGGACGTTACTTGTAGTTAGACACTGGATCTATCAGCACGCGTAAAAGCATGTTGCCAACAATACCATGCGTGTGCTGGTCAGAAATAATCTAAAATATTATGATATCTTGTTGTGCCAATTTTGGATGAAATCCATTTGTTAGTATAGAAGTTACATGTATTTTAAAATTGGACATATCAGCAGGCATAGAATCATGTTGTCAGCACTGCCTTGTATTAATTACTCCAAATTAATCTAGAATGTCAGGTGCTATACGTGTGCAAAGTATAGAGCTGTTGGCTTGCATACTTTCTGATATATTGATATTAGGGTAAAAATATAGACAGCATTTATTAACAGTTGGCAGCCCTGATTGCACTGAAGAATACTTATAGTCATATCTGATATGTTACACATAGCACATGCGAAATTTGGATGAAATCCTACTGATAGTATAGAAGTTACATGTATTTAAAAATTGACCCTATCAGCAGACTTAGAATCATGTTGGTAGAACTGACGTATATAAGTTACTCCAAAATTAATCAAACATGTCAGGTACTATACGTGTGCATAGTTTAAAGCTGTCGGCTTGCACACATTCTGATATATTGGTATTTGGATAAAAAAAAATAGAGAGAGCAATTATTAACAGTTGGCAGCCCTGGTGGCTCTTAAGAATACGCTCAGTCATATCTGTTTATGTACAGATATTACATACAAAATTTGGTTGAAATCCAGTTGATAGTGTAGAAGTTATATGCATTTAAACATTGGACCTATCAGAAGGCTTAAAATTATTTTGGCAACACTGTCATGGTTGGCCTCCTGGAAATTAAACTGAAATAGTATTATCTACATGTGTGCCAATTTTGGAATAGCTCCTAAGGATACCTTGCAGGATATCCAACATGGAGCTCAAATATCTAGTGCGCATTTTCAAATATGGACGTGAGCTATTCCGGTGCACATCTTTACTCATACTAAATTTGGTTTTGATTGCTTCAGCCGTTTAGGAGTTGATAGGGGGGGGGACACACACACAGCCAGACAGACAGACAGACAGAAGGACAGACAGACAGACAGACACACATTTGCCCGATCTCATAAGACTACTTTTTCCTCATTTATGCAAAATGTGAAAAGTAGGCTAAAAATCATCATGTTCATCTTCTCACACCTCCACCAGCAAATCTTACACCGTTGACATCATAACCCTTCATCTACCCATTCTCTTCTTCCATTTAATAGTCCTCCCAGCTCAACTTAAAAAAAACAAAAACACACACACCTTATGATCTGGACGTAAATACAGCCCCCCTTTTTTCTCCACCACACTTACTTACTTACTTTAAACATCCCAATACACGCAAATCCCCGAGCAATAGAAGTTCCTTCATCTACTTTGGCACATGCAGCAGTTGTCTCCATGTTTTCCGCGTTTTCTTTGTTCGTCGAAAATTTCCGACATTTAAAAATTATACCCACCTACAATGAAGCAGTCACCCTTCTCCCCACATCCCCATTCCTGCATCCACCTCTCCCTTCTCAAAACAATACTTCGCCCCCCGCGCACTTCTCCAAATTTCCCCAGCAAAGCCCCAACAAAAAATTCTCACACACTTTCTTCCAAATCCCAAAACCAAACCCACCTATCACCAAAATTTCCACCTCTCCTAAACACCTTAACCCCTTGGCCCGAAGAGACGGCAAAACCGTCAAAGGGGGCCTGCCGCCGCTGGGGCAATCGCCATGCGGTGGAATGAAACGACTGCAAATATATATATAGCAGCTAGAAACAACATCAATTACTCCCATTTCATTAAAACGTCATCATCCATTTCTTCCATTACATTCTTAACAACAACAAAATAACAACAACAACAAATACAACAATACCGTATCAAAATTACATAAATTCCCAAACCTTCAAAATTATAAAATCAAACATTTTCTAAATTTTAAACTTACAAAACTTTAAAAATTTCAAAAATCTTAAAATTCCAAAACTTGCAAACTCCACAAATTACAAAACATAATTTTTTTTCTCTCAAACTTCAAAAATTTCAAAACTTGAATCATAGCCAAGCCCTTCTCAAACTTCTACAATTCACCACCACCCTTTTCTTATAACTGTCAACCTCCCAAACACTCCCCTCCTCTGGCCCAAGAGATGGTGCGGCCATCTATAGGGGCCCGCCCACCCGCCATTGGTGGGAATGAAATGACTCCTTTATTATTATTATTATTATTATTATTATTATTATTATTATTATTATTCTTTCTTTCTTTCTCCGTTAGGGTCTTCTGAGGACCACGAACCAATTTCAATGTTTAGTCCTTTGTTGTCCTTTTTTCTTCCTCCAGTGCTCCTTCATCTTTTCGCTGTGTATCTTCTTTCTCTCTTCGGACCATTTTGAGCCTGTTTTCTTATATTGCCTTCCTTGGAGTCCTTCCATTCCCAATACCTTTTTTTAAAATTTCTCTCTCTTGTGCATCTTCTTCTCTTACATTGTTTTTTTCTAAATCTTTCTTTACTTCTTGAAACCAGTCTGTTATCGATTTCTTTTTCCAAAGATATTTAAAAATCTGTTTGGTTAATCTACTATCATTCATCTATATATCTAAAATTCAATGTTACGTGATAGTTTGTCTGTCTGTGGGTCTGTGGGTATGTCCCCTATGCGTTCATATACCATTCGTCCGATTGCGATGAAACTTGGGTGAGATGTTGAGTACACTCCAAGGAAGGTTTCTGACTTAGTAAATCCATTTTACAATAGGTAGCGCACGCGTAGATTCAACAAATGAGCGACGATGCGCGAAGCATTTCAACAAAGTCCCGTATGTGTTCATATACCATTCGTCCGATAGCGATGAAACTTGGGTGAGATGTTGTGTACACTTACGTGAAGGTTTCAAAATTAGTGAATACATTTCACAGTAGATAGCGCACGAGTAGATTCAACAAATGAGCTACGACGCGCGAAGCATTTCAACAAAGTCACGTTTGCGTTCATATACCATTCGTCTGATAGCGATGAAACTAGGCTGAGATTTTGTATGCACTCCAGGGAAGGTTTCTAGCTTAGTAAATCCCTTTAAAAATAGGTAGAGCACGAGTGGAATCAACAAATGAGCGACGACGCGCGAAGCGTTTCAACAAAGTCCCATATAATTTCATATACCATTCATCCGATAGCAATGAAACTTGGGTGAGATGTTGTGTACACTCCAGGGAAGGTTTCTGGCTTAGTACATACATTTTACAATAGGTAGCGCACCAGTAGATTCAACAAATGAGCGATGACACGCGAAGTGTTTCAACAAAGTCCCGTATAAAGTCATATACCATTCGTCTGATAGTGATAAATGTTTGGTGAATTGTTGTGTACACTCCAGGAAAGGTTTCTGGCTAAGTAAATCCATTTTACAATACGAAGCGCACGTTTATATTCAACAAATGAGTGACTACGCACGAAGCGTTTCGACAACGTCCCGTATACGTTCACATACCATTCATCCGATTGCGATGAAACTTGGATGAGATGTTGTGTACACTTCAGGGAAGGATTCTGGCTGAGTACATCCATATTACAATATGTAGCGCAAGCGTAGAATCAACAAATGAGCGACGACACGCGAAGCGTTTCAACCAAGTCCCGTATGCATTCATGTACCATTCGTCCGTAGCTATGAAACTTGGGTGAGATGTTGTGTACACGTCATGGAAAATTTCTGGCTTAGTAAATCCACTATACAATATGCAGCGCACAAGTTGATTCAACAAATGAGGGACGACGCGCGAAGCGTTTCAACAAAGTCCCGTATTAGGTCATATACCATTCTGCCGTTAGCGGTGAAACTTGGGTGAAATATGGTGGACACTCCAAGGAAGGTTTCTGGCTTAGTAAATACATTTCACAGTAGGTAGCACACGAGTAGATTCGACAAATGAACGACGACACGCGGAGCGTTTCAATACAGTCCCCTATGTCTTCATATCCCATTAGTCCGATAGGGATGAAACTTGGGTGAGATGTTGTGGACACTTACGTGACTGTTTCTAACTTAGTAAATACATTTTACAGTAGGTAGCGCACGAGTAGATTCAACAAATGAGTGACGGAGCGCGAATCGTTTACACAAAATCAGGTATGCGTTCATATACTATTCAGCCGATTGCGATGAAACATTGATCAGTTATTGTGTACCCGCCAGGGAAGGGGACTTAGTAAATCCATTTCACAATAAGTAGCGCAAGAGTAGATGCAACAAATGGGTGACGACGCGCGAAGCGTTTCAACAAAATCCCCTATTGCGTTCATATAACATTCTTCGATTTCGATGAAACCTTGATGAGTTATTGTGTACACGCCAGGGAAGGGCTTCGACTTAGTAATACATTTCTCAATAGGTTGCACGCGAGTAGATTCAACAAATGAGTGACAGCGCACGAATCGTTTTAACAAAACCCCGTATACGTGCATATACCATTCATCTGATTGCGATGAATCATTGATGAGTTATTGTGTACACGCCAGGGAAGGGTTTCGACTTAGTAAATCCATTTCACAATAGGTAGCGCACGAGTATATGCAACAAATGGGTGACGACGCGCGAAGCGTTTTAACAAAATCCCCTATGCGTTCAAATAACCTTCTTCGATTGTGATGAAACCTTGATGAGTTATTGTGTACACGCCAGGGTAGGGTTTCGACTTAGTAAATCCATTTCTCAATAGGTAGCGTACGAGTAGATTCAACAAATGAGTGACAGCGCACGAATCGTTCAAACAAAATCCCGTATACGTTCATATGCCATTCATCCGATTGCGATGAAACTTTTGAAAGTTGTTGTGCACGCTCCCACGAATGGTTCTAAATTACAAAATCCATTTTACGATAGCTTAGAGGCAGTTAACGGAAATTGAAAAACATGCTGTGTATCCAAAATCACTTCAAGAAACAGAATTTCAACGCCAACACTTTCTTTGATTGGCATTGCAACGCATGCCGGGTACAGCTTGTTCTATATAAATGTCCGAAAAATAATAATCGCCTCTTCTTTATTGTCTCCGTTAGGTTTTCAATGTTCCGATATATTTCTTCGTTACTTCTTAATTTCCAAAACTCTGTAGTTCTTAATGGACCGAGAATTTTGCGTATAATTTTTCTTTCTGATACTTATAATTTATCCAAAATATAATTTAGTATTAGACATTCACTGACATATAAGCATTCTGGTTTAATTACTGTTCTATAGTGCTGTATTTTCAATTTCTTAGATAAACATTTTTTTGTTATAGATATTCCTGTTTGTTATTATTATTATTATTATTATTATTATTATTATTACTATCAGCTTGCATTCTTGAGTATCGCCCTGGAGGTTCTGGTTCGATTCCCGACTCTGCAGTGGAATTTAAATTCTGGTGTGAGGGCTGGAATGGGATGAACTCAGCCTCCTGAGGCAAAACTGAGAAGTGGAGAGTTCGATTCCCACCTCAGCTGTTCTTTCCGAGGTTTCCCCACTTCTACCCCGGGCAAATTCTGGGAAGGTTCCTCTCTAAGGGAACGGCCACCACCTTCCCAATCCTATCCTCATTTTACAAATACATAGCCTACACAATAGTACTGCCATTACAGTAACACAGGTTATCACACAAATTCCACACACACCTTCCTTTCCTTCCTTCCTTCTTTCCTTCCTTCTTTCTTTCCCTACTTCTTTACTTCTTTCTTTCCTTCCTTCCTTCTTTCCTTCATTCTTTACTTCATTCTTTCCTTCTTTCCTTCCTTCTTTCTTTCCTTCTTTCTTTCCTTCTTTCTTTCCTTCCTTCTTTACTTCTTTCTTTCCTTCTTTCTTTCCTTTCTTCTTTCCTTCTTTCTTTCCTTCTTTCTATCCTTCCTTCTTTCCTTCTTTCTTTCCTTCCTTCTTTACTTCCTTCTTTCCTTCTTTCTTTCCATCCTTCTTTACTTCCTTCTTTCCTTCCTTCTTTCCTTCCTTCTTTCCTTCTTTCTTTCCTCCCTTCTTTACTTCTTTCTATCCTTCCTTCTTTCCTTCTTTCTTTCCTTCCTTCTTTACTTCCTTCTTTCCGTCCTTCTTTCCTTCCTTCTTTACTTCTTTCTATCCTTCCTTCTTTCCTTCCTTCTTAACTTCCTTCTTTCCTTCCTTCTTTCCTTCTTTCTTTCCTCCCTTCTTTCCTTCTTTCTTTCCTTTCTTCTTACCTTCCTTTTTACTTCTTTCTTTCCTTCCTTCTTTCCTTCTTTCTTTCCTTCCTTCTTTACTTCCTTCTTTCCTTCTTTCCTTCTTTCTTTCCTTCCTTCTTTACTTCATTCTTTCCTTCCTTCTTTCCATCCTTCTTTACTTATTTCTTTCCTTCTTTCTTTCCTTCTTTCTATCCTTCTTTCTTTCCTTCCTTCTTTCCTTCTTTCTTTCCTTTCTTCTTTCTTTCCTTCTTTCTTTCCTTCTTTCTTTCCTTCTTTCTTTCCTTTCTTTCCTTCCTTCTTTACTTCTTTCTATCCTTCTTTCTTTCCTTCCTTCCTTCCTTCTTTCCTTCCTTCTTTCCTTCTTTCTTTCCTTCCTTCTTTACTTCTTTCTTCCCTTCCTTCTTTACTTCTTTCTTTCCTTTCTACTTTCCTTCCTTCTTTACTTCTTTCTTTCCTTCTTTCTATCCTTCTTTCTTTCCTTCCTTCTTTCCTTCTTTCTTTCCTTTCTTCTTTCCTTCTTTCTTTCCTTCCTTCTTTACTTTTTCTTTCTTGCTTTCTTTCTTTCTTTCCTTCTTTACTTCTTTCTTTCCTTCCTTCTTTCCTTCCTTCTTTCCTTCCTTCTTTCCTTCCTTCTTTACTTCATTCTTTACTTCATTCTTTCCTTCCTTATTTCCTTCCTTCCTTATTTCCTTCCTTCTTTCCTTCCTTCTTTACTTCCTTCTTTCCTTCCTTCTTTCCTTCCTTCTTTACGTCATTCTTTCCTTCTTTCTTTCCTTCCTCTCTTCTTTCCTTCCTTCTTTCCACACACACCCAGATACACGGAGCTATATGACCATGATGTCGCAGCCCCTAAAATAAGCAACAGCAACATCATCAAAAAGAAGGTAACCCTTAGTTCATCATTTCGAATCAAGGCAGATGCTGGGTCGGTTAATTTCTTCAGAATGCTCTGTTTAGTCATCATCTCCCACGCTGCGGCGCGCCAGCGCTTATTTGCGCACCACGATTGTGGCAGGTAGCTGCAGCCTGTCAGGAGATCAGAAGTTCGAATCCCAGCGTTGACAGTGGCCGTCCTGAGTGTGATGTTCCCCCGGGGTTTCTACAAATCCGATATTGAATTCGTGAAGTATAACTATAGGTCAGTGGTCATAGAACCGGCGTACAAAGCTGGATGGCATGAGTTTCAGTCCCGCCTGGGACACATATTAATTCTTTAACTTCCATCTATATGGCTTGCACTGTTTTTACATTACACGTCCTAAGAGCTGAAGCTATTATTAATATTATACTGTTATTATTATTATTATTATTACTATTGGAATTATTGTATACTAGCTGAAGTACCCGTGCTTCGCTGCGCGTCATAAATAAATTAAAATTTGAAGGTGACAGTTAAAACAGGGGATAGGTGAGGTGCTGCGCAGAGGGAGATTAAGGATGGAACATTTTGTCCAACTACACCGCTCGGCGTTGACCGTGTTTTATAGCACAAATTTAGGTTTTACTCGCTAACGGTTGAAGATACCTTTCGGATAGAAAATGTAATTTTAAACCTCGTATATACCATCAAAAGTTTACTATTTCTTAGATGGTCGCCAGCCTTAAATAGTGCAAAGTATTGAAATCAAAAGTAACCTATTTGTTAACCAGGTAAATCAGCTTCTTCCATGTAAAATTCATGTAAATCTTACCAGTGGTACTTGCGTGATTGAGTAATACACAGACACATCATCTCATTTATAGCCTCGCTTCGCTCTCGTCATAGTCGTGTCATATTGTTATTCAATGAATTGCAGGTTTAACCCCATTAACATCCCTTTAGAACCTGAATATCCAAAAATCCCTCCTTAGTGGACGTTTTCGACACACAACAAACATATCCCCAAAATATCATTCTTCTAACTTTAATAGTTTGGGTTGGTCGATGAGAGTGAACATCCAAAAAGCCTTCCTTAGGGGACGTTTTTCTTCCAGAATTTCACCCCTCCCCATAGGCCCCTCAAATTGGATTTATGAAAAAAACGGTCGAACACCTATTTATTTTATTTATTTATTTACTTTTAAGCTGATTGATTTCCTCCGAGTTTCAAACTCCTCGCCTATGTCGTTTAAGAGATACACGCTCCGTTAGGAATCTTTCAACCCCCACTTTTCATCCCTTTCACCTCATAATATACACTATATCGAAAAACCATTAGACATGTGTCAGCTTATTTTTAATGATTAGTATATATGCCAAGTATCACATCCCCAAATGAAACCACTCGTGAGATATTGTTATTCAATGAAATGCACGTTTACCCCCTTAACACCATTTTAGAACCTGAATATTCAAAACTCTTTCCTTAGTGGACGTTTTCGACATACAACGAACATATCCCCAAAATTTCATGTTTCTAACTTCAATAATTTTGGCTGGGCGATGATGAGTGAGTGAGTCAGTCAGGACATTTCCTTTCATTTATTTTTGATAATTTCACTCCTCCCCATGAATCCCTTAAATTGGATTTATGAAACAAACGGTCGAACACCTATTTACTTAAAGCTGTTTGCCCCCTGAGTTTGATGAGTGAGTAAGTGAGTCAATCAGTTAGGACACTTTCTTTCTTGTTTCCCCCCCAGAATTTCACCCCTCTCCAAGGGCCCCTTACTTTTAAGCTGATTGATTTCCGCCGAATTTCAAACTTCTCGCCTATGTCATTTAAGAGATACACGCTCCGTTAAGTATGCCTCAACCCCCAATTTTCACCCCTATCACCTCATAATATACACCACATCGATAAACCCTTAGACATATGTCTGATTATTTTTAATGATTAGTTTATATACCGAATATCACATCCCCAAAGAAACAACTCATGAGCTATCGTTATTCAATGAAATGCACTTTTACCCCCTTAACATCTCTTTAAAACCCGCATAAACAAAAATCATTCCTTAGTTGACGTTTTCGATATACAGCGAACGTATTCCCAAAATTACATTTTCCAACTTTAATAGTTTTCGATGGGCGTGATGAGTGAGTGAGTCAGACAAGACATTTTCTTTCAATTATTTTTACCAGAATTTCACCCCTCCCCATGGGCCCCTTAAATTGAATTGATGAAATAACGCTTGAACAACTATTAACTTATTTTTTACGCTGTCTTTTTCCCCTGACTTGGGTGAGTGAGTGAGTTAGTCAGTCAGTTAGGACACTTTCTCTCCTTTTTCCCCCAGAATTTCACCTCACCCCATTGGCCCCTTAAATTAATTTATGAAAAAACGGTCGAACACCGATTTACTTATTTTTTAGCTGATTTTTTTTCGCTGCGTTTCAAATTTCTCGCCTATGTCGTTTAAGAGATAGGCCTACACGCTCCGTTAGGAATCCTTCAACCCCCACTTCTCACCCCTTTCACCTCATAATAATACACCATATCGAAAAACCCTTAGACACATGTCTGCTTATTTTTAATGATTAGTTTATATGCCGAGTATCACATCCACAAATGAAACCACTCGTGAGATATTGTTATTCAATGAAATGCTGGTTTAACCCCCTTAAGGCCCCTTTGGAGCCTGAATATCCAAAAATCCTCCCTTAGTGTACGGTTTTGACATACAACGAACATATCCCGAAAATGACATGTTTCCAACTTCAATATTTTTGGCTGGGCGATGATGAGTGAGTGAATGAGTCAGGATACTTTCTTTCATTTTTTCCCTTCAGAATTTCACCCCTCCCGATGAACCCCTTCAATTTGATTGATAAAAAAAAACCTGTCGAACAGCTATTTACTTACTTTAAAGCAGTTTTTCCCTCTGAGTTGATGAGTGAGTCAGTCAATCAGTTAGGACACTTTCTTTCCTGTTCCTCCCCCCCTCACAGAATTTCACCCCTCCCCATGGGCCCCTTAAATTGGATTTATGATAACTGGTCAAACACATATTTACTTATTTTTATGCTGATTTTTTCCCGCTGAGTTTCAAACTCCTCGCCTATGTCGTTTAAGAGATACACGCTCCGTTAGGAATCTTTCAATCCCCACTTTTCACCCCTTTCACCTCATAATATACACCACATAGAAAAACCCTCCGACTCGTGTCTTCTTATTTTAATGATGAGTTTATGTGCCGAGTATCACATCCCCCAATGAAACAAATCGGGAGATATTGCTATTCAATGAAATGCAGGTCTACCCCCTTAACACCCCCTTTAGAACCTGAATATCCAAAAATCCGCTCTTAGTGGGCATTTTCGGCCTTTGGGGAAGCTGCATACCAAATTTCATTCCAATCCGTTTGGTGGTTTCTGAGATTTCGTGATGAATGAATGAGTGAGTGAGTGAGTGGTATTTGACAAATATATAGTAGAAGATAGTGTCAAATCTTTGTTATGCTAAACTCGGTTGACAGTGCTATGTGAGTAGTTGAGTAACTAACGGGATTTCAAGTAAAGATCCTCATTTTCTATACCGGTAGTGCAGAGCGCAAATGACATCCAGTCGGCCGTGTCTCGACTTGAGCTATGTTGCCATGGAAACTATCCGCCTTGCCATTCCTTCATGAGTATATTTTATGATTTGATTAGCCTGTGCTTGAGTGCAAAAGGGCCGAAATCAGAAGAATGAGAAAGACTATCGAAAATTCATGTAGCCAGCGGTTCCTTCTGGGTCCTAAACTATGTGTATGCAAAATTTGGTTGACATTGGTGGAACGGTGTAGATTTGTATACGGAACAGATCCACATACATACCCACATACATACAGACTTTCACTTTTATATATAAGATAATAAAATATTTCGTAGTAATCTCGTATAAGGGCCAAAAACGTATCTCAGTATTTTTATTTTATTTTATAGCACCAACCATTGACCAAAGGGCAGGGAAAAATTGAGTTTTGAGAGAAAATAAACCAGTCCTCCCTTAATAGGTACAACCGTTTAAAATGGTCCATTGACTTCAAAATGTTACCTAAACCTTTTGACTAAAAGAATTTTTGATATGACCCACCGTTACGCCAAGAGCAAAATGTTTTTGGAATGATACGAAGACTGGGATTTTTGTATGCTAATCATGTAGAACGTTTGAACGTATACAACAATTGACAAATTTAGTGAATTCGAAATATATTTTTGACCGGTGAAATCTACCCCTGACGTGCAGCGTGTGAGCAATATACAGGGTGTTTCATTACAACTTGTGTCCGGAAATGCTTAATTTCTGAGTTATGGCCTTCACAACACTGAACTTCACCGGAAGGTTCTTCTTATCGCAGGTCGTTCCCGTGATAGCAGACATTAAGAGGACAATCTGACGGTTCATTCTAAGGCGAATGTTACATTCATTGTTGTGTTTGGTGTTCGTCTGTGCGTCATGTAGCCTACTCAAATCAGCAACTGGCAGAGATACACTACATGTACGGTAAGGTAGACGGCAATGCTGCGTTGGCTCGTCGTTTGTACCAGGAGAGGTCAATGAGCCATCCATGAGAGGTCTGAATTCAAGCAGTAGGTGGTCATTTTGAACATCTTCTGTAATGACAATGACCGGCGGAAGAAAAACGTTCCGGTGAAGTTCATTTTAATGACGGCCATAACTCGGAAATGAGGCATTGTAATGAACATGTAACAAATACTTACCTGAAATTATGCCCCCTATTTTTGAAACACCCTGTATATGGAAATAAAATAGAGCATCAAGAAATAAAAAAAATGAAGAGCCAATTAAGGCAGGAAATTAAAGACATCCTAACTGTCAGATACCTTAATACCGTCTAGGTTAGAAGAGAACATGAATTGACTATGTGAGGTTGACAGGAAATATGAAACATGGTGTTGTTGATTCTTTAGAGGCATCGTGACATCGTGGATATACGGCCACGTGTAGTTGGGTGTGTGTAGAATTTTCCTGATAACTAGGGACCGGATTCATAGGTTTTTACCTATATTTTGCCCTACTTCTAAATACAAAAAAAAAACTTTAATACTTTTCAGAATCTCACTCAAAAGATTTCATGAATTCGGTAGTACCTAAAAAAACTAATTGCAGGTCTGTTCCTATACATTATTGTAGTATTTTTAGTCCAGAATTGTTTTAAGTAACCCACAAGAAAGTGTTCATTCCTAGCTCTAGCTGATTGAGAGAAATCCCACTTGCCAGAAGATTCAAATATTTTCAGCACTTTTCATCTTATATCTTATTGTTTGGTCATTTAATGTCAGGAAAGTGGGGATAAATCTCTTATTGTTTCCAAGTTCCGTATTCTAAATAAAAAGTCAATTATACGGTCTAGAATGTTAAAATCACCTCTGGTATTCTTGGTTTTATTGAATTTGAATAGTTAACATATTTAAGGAGAGCAAATATTGCTGAAAAGTGTGAAGTGTTTGTGATAATATTGATAAAAGACGTTTAATTATGTAAAACATTTTCACTCTCGTTACCATCAGATTTTCTGCAAATCATTAGGCATTAATGTTAAGCTTTGCGTAGTTAATATCTACTTTAGCTACACTTTGAACTTAAAAACCTATTTAAAAACTATTATACCAATTAAAATCCTAAAAAAAACTATGTTAGGTTTTTTGAAAACCTTAAATAACAATATTAAAAACCAAACAAGAAGTTCCGTGACGAACTAAAGAGCCTACTTTTCTTAAAATTTAAGATTCATGCCAATGATTAATCTATATGGATCTATCTAGAATAGTGACGAAATTAAGTTGGTAATATCGAAATTTCCAATTAGTTCGAAACACTGTATACCTGACATAATGTAGCCTAATAGAGAGCTACTGTTGGCAAGCCTTGTGACTGAATATATTTTTAGTTCCATCTCTTATGGTACAGATTACAAAATTTGGTTGAAGTCCAATGGATAGCTTAGACGTTACATGCATTTAAACATTGGATCTAATAGTGCGCGTAAAATCATGTTGGCAACAATGACATACATGTATTGGTCAGAAAAAATTTGAAATAATATGATCTATTGTTATGTCAATTTTGAATGAAATCCATTAGTTAGTATGGAAGTTACATGCATTTTAAAATTGGACCTATCAGCAGGCTTAGAATTATGTTGGCAGCACTGGCGTAGTCCTACATTAGTTACTCTAAATTAATCTAGATTGCCAGGTAATATACGTATGCAAAGTTTAGAGCTATTGGCTTGCATACTTTCTGATATATTGATATTAGGGTAACAAAAATAGAGACAGTATTTATTAACAGTTGGCATCCCTGGTTACTCTTAAGAATCGGCATAGTCATATCTGTTATGGTACACATAGCACACACGAAATTTGGTTGAAATCCAAATGATAGTATAGAAGTTACATGTATTTAAAGTTGGACTTCTCAGCAGGCTTAGAATCATGTTGATAGCACTGACGTATATACGTTGCTCCAAATTAATATAGAATGTCAGGTACTATACGTGTGCATAGTTTAAAGCTGTCAGCTTGCATACTTTCTGATATATGGGTATTTGGATTTAAAAAATGAGAGCATTTATTTACAGTTGGCAGCCCTGGTGGCTCTTAAGAATACGCTCAGACATATCTGTTTATGTACACATAGAACATACGAAATTTGGTTGAAATCCAATTGATAGTGTAGAAGTTATATGCATGAAAAACCTATCAACAAGCTTATAATCATTTTGGCAACACTGCCATGTATGGCATCCTGGAAATTAAACTGCAGTATTATTATCTATACGTGTGCCAATTTTGAAATAGCTCCCATTCATACCTTCCAAGATATCCAACATGGAGCTCAAATTTCAATTGCGATTTTTCAGCAGTTGGTAGCACTGACATCATTTTCAAATATGGCCGTCTTTTCTCCTACCAAATTTTGTTTCGATTGCTGCAGCCGTTAAGAGTTGATAGGGGTGGGAGACACACACACACACACAGCCAGCCAGACAGACCGACAGACAGACAGACACACATTTTCCCGATCTCATAAGTCTACTTTTTCCTCTTTTTTGCAAAATGTGAAAAGTAGGCTAAAAATCTGGTTTCTACTGATAACCTATGCCACTATGATGTCAGTACAAGTTTGTGTAATTGAGGTAGGACTTGGGTAAGAAGCAGCCGTGTACTTACGTTAGGTAGGCTACTGTGCCCTACCAATCTAGGGACTAATTAGAGCACATTACCATTTAGTAAAATAATTCAATTAACTTGATTTGAGGTCTGGAATTGTTTGTAACAACACTTTGAGTTTGAGGATTCCACTGCCTGATTAAGGTAGTCATGTGACATACTACCGTAGAAAGCCCATTCCTCTAGGGTGCAGTACCATCCCGACATTTCTCTGGGGTAGGAGTGGGGAACCACTGAAAACCACTTCCAGAATGGCTGAGGTACGAATTGAACACGACTCTTGTCGGTTTTACCTCACGAGTTTGAGTGTAGCCGTTCCAGCTCTCAGACCAGAATTTCATTTTTTTACAGAGCCGGGAATCAACCCTGGACGTCCGCGGTGATAGCCATGAATGCTAGCCACTACGTAACTAGGCGGACCAAATATAAAAGAAAGGAGTCCCACACGAGCGAGTGGAAACACTGTTCAGCATGGGTCCCGTGGTCGCCAACCCATATCTCTCTAGTAGTGATCCCCTGCGGGGTATTTATTTAGCGTATGGCTTTTAGTGCCAGGAGTGTCCGAGGGCATGTTCGACTCGCCATAGCCTGTAGCTGCTTCAAGCGGACACCCATGGGGTGAGCTACAAGTTCCGTTCAATTTCAGGTAGTTCTAACTTTCGCTATCAGATGTGACCTAGTGGTGAACGTTGGAACTTCGATAGAACGTCCCAACGAAATCTAACCGAGAAATTTAGCTTCACTCAAGTTTAGTTAGTAATAATAATAATATCCTATGGCCTCGGGTGCCGGGTACAAGTTTTCTTATTTGACACCAAGAGGGCAACTTACATGTCGAATTTTGTTGTTCTTTGAAGCACTATGAAAGTCAAGAAGGTTAAATATCTATGCTCCTTGACATTATAGCGCTTTCTAGTAGAGAAATGAGGAACTTTGTTTTGGCGGAAAATCCCGAGATTAATTTTGCCATATGAACACGGCCCACTGAATTCCATTGGGTTCTTTAACTTGCCAACAACGTATGACATGCGTATCGTGATTTTTTCTGCCTTTCAAAAATCACTTACCACGGCCAGGAACGAACCTGCAAGCTTGGGGTTAGTAATCCGACACGATAACCACTCACTTACGGTGGCAAGCAGTTTAGTTAGTGGAAGGATATTTTACATGCCATAAATCTATGACATGAGTCCGCCGGCCTTACTTCCTCTACGAAGGAAGGCATACTGAAGGATTTTAACGGTCTTAAAAAAATCCGATATGAAACAAGATGGATTACTGTTAGGCTTGATTATTCTTTGCTGACTAGAATTCAGTCTTCTTTCTGTTCCGTAGAGGCAGATAACCTTACTGTTCCACCCCTTAAAACAACAATAACTAAGTAACTTTCTGTTCCGTTGCTTACTGACCGAGTCTCCAGGAATACTTACAATGACTCATAAGCTTATAATGAAATCATGAATAACTGAAAATTACATGATAGTGGGTTTATGAATATGGATGATTCTGGACTAATATCCATGTCTCGGTTGTAAATCTCCTTGGGTATGACATACATTATTACATGTATGATTCACAAATTGTATACGGCATGCGAACACATGCATTGCCATTTGGATAATTAAGAAAGACATGCTTCCTCAGTAGTGGAAGTGCATAATAAGTATATATACTGGGTGTCTCAACCATGAATCACGAAACTTGCTTTTTACGGTGTTTATGAACATACAAACGAGATCAAAAAAGTAATTAATGACATATTACAAGCAGATGATACAGTAGAGTCCCTTTAATTCGTGTTAATTAGGGCTGACTGTATCTGGGATTATGAGAAACCCGGACTATACAAAAAAAAAAAAAACGAGCCTTACATCGTCGCATATGATGTGTAACATCTAACATGTTATCCTACTCGTATACTACACAGTTTGGACATTCTTAAAATGTTAATTTACACTCCATTTTCATACTGGTACTATGATGAATGTATAGATTGAATTGGAGATATGCTACTGTCACATTTGTGGCGCAACGGTCAAGCTGTTAGTCTCTCACCAAGGTAGACCGGGTTTGATTCCCGGTCAATACATGTGAGATTTTCGAATTGAAATGCCATGTCCTGTGGTTCGCATTCCACGTAAAAGGGAGGTGCCGTGGATCATGATCGTGAGATTGACGTACACGCAAAACTACAAGCTTCCTTCCTTCCTTTTACATTAATAATTCATAATGACAAAGTGACACACAACGTCGACAGTACTCTCAAATACTGTGAGCACATTCCTCAGTAACTATAACTTAACATTCATTATTCTCTAGACTCTCATACAGTTCGTCATAAACAATCAGAACATGGCTTCCTACAATCATCAAATGACCTAGTCTCACATATGATGAAAATACAGCTTTTATTCCACTCCAATAACAACATTCTGTTATGCATTTAATATTTGACTACTCACCCACAGCTTGACAATAATGCCGCTTACTTAAATGTCATTTGTCGTCTTTGTCGTACCCCATGTGATATTCAACCTTGGACGTGAAGCTTCATAAACTGCTCAATGACAAATGAAAGTCAGTGAAACATTTGCCACTGTGCTCGTCAAACCAGTGCCTGCTAAATGCACTGCCTACTGTATTGCCATAATATTATCGCGCTACAGAGCACACACTGCCTTGTTTCCAATACACATAGTTTCAATTGTACTTCCATCCGATCCACTTCCGTTCGATCCACTTCCGCCCGATTCACTTCCGTCCCATTTTTCTGGCAGTGCGTCTTCACTTCCGTCCGATCCACTTCCGTTCGATCCACTTCCGCCCGATTCACTTCCGCCCGATTCACTTCCGTCCCCAATTTTCAAAACCACTCCCACAAAACTATCCAGCAACCGAGCGGAAAGATGTTGCACATCAAAAATTGACAAAATGAAGAAACATGTTTTAATTTTCAATAATCAATTTCATATACAAAGGTGTGCCAATTATTACATTCAACGGCAGTTTTCCAAAATTTACTTTGTACATTTTTTGACTTAATACAGTAGAATAGTTTCTCAATACGCTGAAATTATTTTGAATGTTTAATCAATAGACTTAATAACATTTGGTTAAATAATCTGACAGTAAACAAACCTAGAAAGATTGCCGAATTTTAGTAAACTAATTGTTTACTGTTTCCACTAAAAGAGGAGCCTATTAAATGCAGAATGCCACACGTTTTAATTTTACTGGCGCTGACAACAATTGATGTTAAACTTAACTTCACAGTCAAAATATTTACAAATGTCAGAAAGTGGCAAAGACGATGTTCCATTTTGGAACACCTTCCAAATTTTAATTCTTGGAATGGGGTAGTTGGTCTACAAAGCTGCTTTGCTGAAAGTGATCAGTAGGGTTCGAAAGTTTAAGACCTAAGGAAGTACAAAATAAGCAAGCAAATATGCCCTAAATTTAAGACCTAAAAATAAAATATGACCTAAAAAACATGGCATTTCCTTGTTTGCTAATTGCTTTTGAGCTAAATATATCTACTGGAGTGACATTCTATTGAAAGGTGGAAGCACATTATCGTCATGTTCCGTGACCTCATGCGTACAGTGTCGCAATCTAACTTGTCCAGAAAGATGTGCTAAAAGACGTGCGTAGTAGAGCGCCTTCTTGGAATCAGGTCTTCTAACCCTGCTATCTGCCTGTTCCGGGAAAAGAAAGAAAAATATATCTACTACACTATTCGGAAATCCTGTGTTTGAAACTCGACGCAGATAACACGTACCTTGTTAACGACGCCTCAATTTAAACAAAAATGCTGAAATTATAACCAAATATGACTTATATCACAATATATGACCGAATATGGCCAAAACAATAAAAATGGCCGAAATATGCATTTATAGGCAACATCAAATTGCTTTAAACGAGGTCAGGGACCCGTTATTCAAACTTATTTTTCAGATTTTGGGTAAAATGAGCTTAAGAAAAAAATATGACTTTTCCTTAACATTCGAACTTTAGTGATCACTATGAAAGCTGGTGGCCGGGAGTCATCGCGTGCTGCTAGGATTCAAGGTCAGCTTTTCCTCTTCCCACCTCCTCGCTCGTACCTTCGCCCGGCAGGTTTTCGGCGTTCAATATTGGCGTTCAGCATGTAAAGTGGCCCGTGTAGTTTTCACTACGTCATTGTACAACTTTGTAGGAATATTGGTTACTAAATTTCAACCAGATTAGGATTTTACACCGCAATCCGTTCGCTTGTTAGTCTACTTTTCACATTTTGCAAAAATGAGGAAAAAGTCGACTCATGAGATCGATCCGGGAAAATGTCTGTCTGTCTGTCTGTCTGTCCTTCTGTCTGTCTGTCTGTCTGTGTGTGTCCCCCCTTATCAACTCCTTAATGGCTGCAGCAATAGAAACCAAATTTGGTAAGGGCAAAGATCTATACCGGGACATCTCTATGTCACACTTGAAAATGATGTCAGTGCTACCAACTGCTGAAATATCGCAATTGAAATTTGAGGTCCATGTTGGATATCTTGGAATGTATCCATGGGAACGATTCCAAAATTGGCACACATATAGATAATTATACTTCAGTTTAATTTTCAGGAGGCCATACATGGCAGTGTTGCCAAAATGATTCTAAGCCTATTGATAAGTGCCATTTTTAAATGCATATAACTTCTAAACTATCAATTGGATTTCAACCAAATTTCGTATGTTATATGCGTACATAAACAGATATGACTGAGCGTATTCTTAAGAGCCACCAGAGCTGCCAACTGTCAATAAATGTTCTCTCTATTCATCCAAATACCAATATATCTGAATGTATGCAGGCCGACAGCTTTAAACTATGCACACGTATAGTACCTGACATTCTACATTAATTTGGAGTAACTTATGTACGTCAGTGCTACCAATATGATTCTAAGCCTGCTGATAGGACCAAATTTAAATACATGTAACTTCTATACTATCGATTGGATTTCAACCAAATTTCGTATGTGCTATGTGTACCATAACATATACGAATATGCTTATTCCTAAGAGCAACCAGGGCTGCCAATTGTTAATAATGGCTGTCTCTATTTTTTTACCCAAATATTAATATATCAGAAAATATGTAAGCCAACTGCTTTAAAATTTGCACACGTATAGTACCTAACATTCTAGATTAATTAGGAGAAACTTATATACGTCAGTGCTTCCAACATGACTCGAAGCCTGCTGATAAGTCCAATTTTAAAATACATGTAACTTCTATACTAACAAATGGATTTCATCCAAAATTGGCACAACAAGAGAGCATAATATTTCAGATTATTTCTTACCAACGCATGCATGACATTGTTCCCAACATGATTTTAGGCACGCTGATAGATCCAATGTCTAACTGCATGTAACGTCCATGCTATCCATTGGACTTCAACCAAATATTGTATTCTGTACCTTTTAAGAGATGGAACTAACAATATATTCAGTCACCAGGGCTGCCAACTGTAGTGCTCTATTAGGCTACAGGTATATTTCGAAATAATCAGAAATTTCGATATAATCAACTTAATTTCGCTATTTTTCTAAATAGGTCTATATAGATTGGCATGAATCTTAAATTTTAAGAAAACTTGGCTCTTTAGTTCGTCATGGAACTTCTTGTTAGTTGTGTAATGAAACTTTCGACGAGTCTTTCGATTAGAACCAAGGCCAGTTAGAAGTGGCGCCACCAGTTGAGTCACTGAACCACTACATGCCATAGGGAAATTAATTTGTTATGAAAAGAATCCCATTATTTTGAAAAATATACTGTCCAATGCCTTATGTACTCTAGTGAAGATATTTCATTACCATACTTCTTCTCAGATGCAGGTATGAATTTTAATACATTTAATTTTTATTTACTTTTTGTGTGAACATAAAGTTGTTCATTGGTTCAGTGCGATACTTGTTTTAATTAAGTCTCCTCATTACTACCCCAACTTGACAAGTCTCCGAGAAAAATGCGTAGCCTTGAGGTAGTAAATTAGAAACAATCAGGTGCTGGCAAACAGGTCGCTTAAGGCAGTGATCTGTGGAGGGAAGATCCCATCCCGTGCCATCCCACACATACAGTCGTCTCTGCTTATAATGAGCCACTCCAGACTCAAGATAATTGCGTTACAAAATATCTCTCCATAAGCTGGATTTAATGGAGTTCTCCTTTTCAGATTTTATAACCATCATAGGAGAATACTGATACTTAAGTTAGGAGAACGCTACAGCCCCTCAAACAAAGAATGAGTTCAGTCTTAGTAACTGTAGAGTAATTAATTTAACGGACTAGAAGAGAAAATGTGAATTTGAATTCATTACATTCCGTCATTTCATTGCCAAGAATAACTACTGTATGTAGAATATTACACTGTTCTGTGTGTTACAATATCTAATATTTCAACTAACAATACTGCACAACATTTTGGCATCGTTACTGTATATAATAAATGTTCACACGTTTTCGATGCACATCAATCCTCAACAGATCGCGGCATGTAACAGCTTCTCGGAACGTCCGCTTACAGCAGCACTTCAGTATACGCACGGAGCATTTAGTGCTAGTTGTAGTTATGATGATGATAATGATGATGATGTTGCTAATTATTGTTTAAAGGGCCCTAACATCTAGGTTATCAGCCCCTAATGATATGGTGATAGTAAAGAAAAGAGACATGAAAACTACCTACTACAACTAACTACTGACTAGTATCTAACTTATATACTGGAAGAACAAGTGGACAAAACGGGAACAAGGGATATAAAAGACAGGGAATAGAAATGCTCTCAACCCTTGAAGAATGGGGACTGAAGGGCTGCGAAGGAAGAAGAGCCATGAAAGGCAGATAGGAAAGGAAAAGAGGAGAGGGTCCGACCAGAGACAATGGAAAAAGAAGAAAACCGGACCCATCTCAGGAATCCCTCGGGATAGCTAACTCCCGATTTTACCAGCCGTGAACCCTTGTGGGTGTAGCACTATCCAGGGTGCAACATATGTGGTGGGGCTACACACATATTGTCTCCTTTAGGGCCTTGTGCACAAGACAGGAGATATCATGAAAAGAAAAACAAGAGGTCTGATCCCTTGAAGAATGAGGGATCAGGAAAGATGAGAGAACGGCCAATTAAGGCAGGAAAGGAAGAGACTCCCTAGGCCTCGGATACCCTAATACCGTTGGGGTCAGAAGAGAACAAGAGTTGACCAAGGGAAGTCGATATGAATGATGACACAGAGGAGCCCGATACAAGTAAGTGGAAGGAATGCCGGACTCAGCTGGGGTCCTGTAGTTGCCAAAACACGTCCCACTAGACGTAAGCCCCCGGGGAGGTAGTTGTAGTTAGTTTATTGAAGGAGGCATGCCTAGCTTAAATAATTACTATCTAAGGATTAAAAACCAAATTATTTACATACTTGATAGTTAACTTCATTTCCCTCAAGAAATGTTGGTCAATTTTGTCTCAGCAGTAGCTTCAGTATAAAACTATACCGGATGAGTTGTATTGGACATTGTAGTATTGAATTTGATCATGTAGTAGTTGGAGGATAATTATTATTAATAATAATTATCGGCCTTATAACATTATTAATAATGGACTAAATGTGAGTATAACTGAGCTCCACACCTTAGTGTAGATTAGTGTAGGGTAAGGGAATGTGTATTTGTCAACACGATTAACCAACCGCAAGAGAAGAATGCAAAGAGAGTCTGGTTCATTGAGATGCTGAATGATCTGTACGAGATTGGGATCTCATGTGAATATATCTTGGAGCATGACCAGTTTATGAGAAAACGCCTTGAACATCAGAGTTTTCAAACGAAATCCAACGCGGAAAACTGGAATGGCGTGGGCGAAAAGGAGAAAAGATCAACACCGTCAACGAGCGAAGGAATAATTGACCAACTTGAAAGTTCAAGGGAAACAGTTGACATGACGTCCTCCTTAGTTGGCCGAAACGAAACAATAATAATAATATTAATAATAATAATAGAAGAAAAAGGTTTGTAATTGTATGTGCATATTCCGAGAATGAGTAATCACAGGCTGACTAATGCATTCTATATCTTAATCTCTGAACTGACAGCTTGAAGTAGAAATGAGAAACCACGGTAAACCACTTCCAAAATGGCTTATCATTTCTGTTTCATGAGGCTGAGAGTATTGTGAATTGAATTTCTTGGCAGAACCAGGAATCGAATCCGGACTTCCAGGGTGACAGCCAAGCATGCTAGCCACTATACCACGAGGGAGTCGATGCTTAGAGAGGATCCCTAAATTGCAAATAGCCTACAGAATCACATGGGACAGATATTACAGAAAATCCGTATCTCATAATGCAAATTTAAAATCTTGATACACAGCATCGAACCCGAAGCATCCAAAACACTGATCATTGGGGCCGATCACTAATTAATGATACACAAAAGCAAGAACGAAATATGTTGAGGAATATCTTCGGCCCAATTTGTACTCAATGAATCTCTATGACAAGGAAATCCCAGGAGCTTTATCAGCATTCGGAGAAAATCACGGACACATTCCGGAAAGTATAAGGTGCGTTCAAAAGGTAAGAGCCGGAGGCTGGAATGCGCAAACCGGTGACTGCATCGACTAATCGTGGCGTGTGTAACGAGGTGTGGTTCCAACCAGAGCGTGGAAGGTCACAGCCCGTCACTAGAGGGCACGCGTGCACGTCACGTAACGATACAAAGCGAGCAGCAGCATGCATCAAATGCCCAACGCTGCCAGTCGCATTGCAAACAGTGACATGGAGGCGTCAACCGTAGAGCAAAGAGGTGTTGTTCGGTTTCTGACAGCGAAAGGAGTAGGGGGAATGGACATTAATCGCCGAATGTCACAAGTGTACGGCGAACACTGCATGTCCCTTGCAAGGGTCAAGGCGTGGCAAAAGCGCTCCAGGGAAGGACGGGTGTTGTTAGCCGATGAAGCCCGGTCTGGGGCACCCCCCTGCTTTACCGATGACAACGTCCAGCTAGTTGATGCACTCATTACCCAGGACCGCCGAGTGACAGAGAACGCCATAGCCACCGTGGTCGCTCCACGACAATGCACGACCTCATACGGCCAACACAGTCGCGGCACTCCTGCAGAAATTCAAATGGGAGGTTCTCGGCCACCCACCATACAGTCCGGACCTCTCTCCCTGTGATTACGCCATGTTTGGTCCCCTGAAAAAGCCTCCGTGGGGCCAACGATTCACTTCTGACGCCGACGTCCAGCTGTACGTGCGGAACTGGTTCACATCGCAGCCCAGGGAATTTTATGAGATAGCAATTCACCGCCTCCTGTCACAGTGGGACAAGTGCCTCAACATCCAGGGCGAATACTTCTAACATACAAATACTGGTTTCTGTAATTATGACTCCGGCTCGTTACATTTTGAACGCACCTTATATGTTTGAAATTTTACTCTCAAAATGAGCGATCCCAGACTGACTAAAGGAATTCTGAAACTTACACTCTCAATGAACAAACTGGGAGCTTCAGGTTGAAAAAAAAAAAAGGCCTTCAGAAATTAGGTATCTCAAGGGATACATTACAGGGCAGATCTATAATCAGGAAACAAGTCTGCAATTATCAATTTTTACACCACCAAAACAACACCAAAACATAACAACAAGCAACACCTGTGCAGGAGAAACGCAGATAGAGCCATTGAGAGGAGATCAAGAGTTTTGGGGAGGATATGACAGCAAGATCAGCATAGCCTAACGGTGTAAAAAATTAATGATAATAATAATATTAATAAAAATCATGATATGATATACTAGCAATACCCGTCGCGGCTTCGCCCGCGAATATTCTAGTTTTAAAGAGTACACTTAGCAAAATCTCAATCATGAATCCTATGACTGATTTATCCTTGGTATGAATAATCAGACTTTCTCAATTCAGCTACTGGTGCAGTGTTTAGGGGTTTGTCGTTACTTCGTAGGTATATTAGAGCGAAGTTAGTTTTCTGGGAATATCACAGACACTGTTAATTTAAGGGCCTTTAAATGTGGAGACCCTTTATAGTAGGGTGAAAAAGACTTTCGTACCACACTCACTAGTGAACAATGCGTGAAAAAAATCTAGAGTGCTCCTTGACCCCCTTAAGCGCATTATACTGTATGTATTGATGAATTCTACAGCTCAATTTGGGTCCGTGATAACCTTATAACCGTCTGGATACTTTCACAGTAATGTAATAATTGGAATTGCATTGCGTCTTACAGAAATAGATGGACCTGTGAGATTCTGTTACCATGGTTACCGTGTCTGCAGTCTTTCATTGTTTCATTGTAAATATGCATGTTTTAAGGTATATATTTTACTAGCAGGTACCCGCGGCTTCGCTCGCGATCAAGACAATGGGGACGATGCATTAATTGGTCTATTCTATTACAGTAATCGCGGCTACAGATTGGGTCAATTCTAATTCTGAAAATTCTGATACATACAGTACAGTATATTGATATGAGCCGAAAAGTGGGATTATTTTAGAGTTGTCAAAATCTGCAGGGTACAATGTTACATTATATGAACACATTTTAAAATTACGTTTTTGGTTTTGCCATCTTCTGCTGAGACATAACGATTTTATTGTCCGGATACTCGCAAGCACGCCACATACAGTTGCCCATGGGAAAATAAGGTTTTGTCTAAATGTACACCTGCTGCTGTTAAGTGTGTGACATTGCGCTTTGTTAATAGAAATTGCGAATATAGTTTGAAGAGGGAACTGCACTCTTGCACACTGGAATGGCAAATCTATCGGAATATGGGGAATTAAAAGTATTTTTCCTTAAGCTATTCTGGGTGTAATTTTGCCACACTTTTGATGATTTGAACGTCAACATGCCGCTATTAATAGACCTATAGTAAAATATATCTCACCTTGGCCGCTGATGTACTCGTACATTATGCAGTCTCTTCCAGTGTTACGTCCCAGGGATTGAAATTCTCCAAAAACCCTTTTTGCCTCACATGCCTCTCTAAATAATTAATTCCTCATTGTTGTTGTTGTTGCTTGATTCTTCAGTTTTTTACTGGTTTGATGCAGCCCACCACGCCCCTCTCCTGAGCTAATCGTTTCATCTCTACACAGCAACCACACCCTACATCCGAGGCAATCTGTTTAACCCTGGTCTACGCCTACAGTTCTTTTCCTAGACCCTCCCTTCCATAACTAAGCTTGCTATTCCTGGGTGTCTTATTTATGTGTCCTACCAACCTATATCTTCCCTTCATTAGCAGTCGCCAGAAACAACTCTCCTCTCCCACTCGTCTTAATACCTCTTCATTTGTTACCCTATCTACCCATCTGATCTTCATCATTCTCCTGTAACACCACATTTCAAACGCTTCAATTCTCCTCTTTTCTGCTGCACCATTAGTCCAAGTTTGACTTCCTTATAATGTCACGTTCCAGACAAAAGCTATCAAAAATGACTTCCTAATTCCTAAATGTATATTCGATGTCAACAGATTCCTTTTCTGTAGAAATGCTTTCCTTGCCTGAGCCAACCTGCTTTTTATATCCTCTTTGCTTCGTCCATCACTGGATATTTTGCTTCCTAAGTAACAGAAGTATCCTACTTCCTGTAGCGTTTCACCAGCCAATTTGAGGTCCATAGAGGTTTCTGATTTATTTCGGCTGCATTCCAATAATTTTGTTTTACATTTATTGATTTTCATCATGAATTCATTCCTCAAGACGGAGTCCATACCATTCAAAAACTCGTTCAAATCCTCTGGCGTATCGGCCAAGACGACGATGTCATCAGCAAATCTCAAAGATGAAATTATTTATCCTTGAATCTTCGCTCCCACTTTAAATTTTTCTGCAATTTCCTGATTATTGTGGTATTAGAGATCTTTGAAATGCGTTGTCCTCGCACATGGTGTAGATGCATTGTCAAAGGATAACATTCCATGTTACGAACATGGGCCGCATAACCTGCACCGAAAGCCTATTCTGGACAGCAGTTCCTTGAATTCAGATTTGCCAACATTTTATTGTATCTTTCCATGTGGTATATCTCTGTACCTCAACATACAGAAGAGTGCTTTAAAAATCATGTCTTGTGTACATTTTGGAAAAGGTGGTGAGTGTGGTTTTTGCGAGAGTGTATACTCGCACGTAGAAATTCTTTTCAGTAAATAGACTGGTTCACAATTTTGTAAGTGCACATTGAAGTATGTGACGGCGAGATGCCTTAAGTGTTACGGAAACGGCAATAGCCGCCACAGAGCTTCGTTGCTACTGAAATAACGACCGGACTGATATTTGTACTTAACTATACGGGATTTGTAAGCCCAATGTTTATGAAATTGAACGCAGGTATATCGCTAACTTTATTGAATAGCCGCTAGTGTAGTGTTTAAAATTTAAAAGTGGTATTAGAAGGCGCTATCCCTAATTTTTTTACCCCTGGCACTACAGACCACGAAGGGCCTAGGCCTATCATGCGACCGCTTCCCAGCCATTTAGCCTGCAGAAATTGTGGTGACGCGTGGTCAGTGCATCGTGTTCGCTTGGCCGTTTATCTTGTTCTTCGTGACCGGGGCGCTGCCTCTCTATCAGACAGCTACTCAATTGTCCTCACGAACTGAGTGCACTCCGTTGCAGCCTTCACGCCAGTGTCTAAAATCTCTGACGGGGCCGGGAATCGAACCCGGGGCCTCCGGATGGGAGGCAGGCACGCTACCCTGTTCTTGTGTTTATATATCTCTTGAAAAAGATAATAAATGGATTGGCACTGCCTCCTACAGGGATATATAGAAAATCGGATGTCATACCTTGAGGTTCAGTTGCCATGGAAACGGACTTGCCATTAGTTCATCAGTTTACCAGGGTGAAGATAGTTTTCTGCGAATATCTTTGAAACTGTTGGTTTTAGGGCCTTAAAATGTGGTTTTCGGTGTATTGTTTCTCGCATCGAGGGGCGTTAAATGAGCTTTGTCCGGTCCATATGCGACAACTTCGATATTTTGTCCCGGCTGAGTATTTTTGGTGACTTTTCAGTTATGTTGCCCGTTCGACGGGAACAATGATTTATTTCCGGATGAAAGGCAGCCTATATGTTATCCTAGGGTATAAGCTGTCTCCATTTCAAATTTCATCCAAATACGTCCAGCCGTTTTAGTGTCAAGAGGTAACAAACTAACACACACACGGACACACAGATTTTCACAATTATAATATATATAGGGATATAGGGATTGTGAGGCATTTAAAGAGTAAGTGAGTGCGTTTCGCTTACGCATTGGGTTATGCTGAACATGTAGGTACCTCATATGTGTAGGTTAGTGTTAATGGGACCTTATTTTCGGTACAAAACTGGAATGGGACCTTAGCAGAATAATATAGGGAGGGATCTCTGCATACTATAAAACAAAGTCCCGGATTCTTGGATGTAACGGGTAATCTCAAGAATCACTGGGTGATTTTGATGTGGTTTTCACCATTCTGTAAAGGATTTCTTGAGGAAGGTTTCTGTAGAAAGAACATTCATTTATGACCAAAGGAAGCCAAGCAGTAACGATTTCAGTGAATCGAGTTGATGAAAATCCTGCCGTTCGTACGCCATTTGAGCTTACGTTGAGTAGACCGTTAAAAATATCTATATAGGCCTACTATGAGTGTAAGGAGCTTTCGGAATGTACATGTTTACAGAAACGTCTGGGAGAGCATATCTCTATGTATAATACATCGCCCACTGTGAGCGTTTTTACGTTTTCATTTCTTCCCATTCAGTGGAAATTCAAATTACTAGCTTCGGAGCGAGTTTATGAACCAGCGGCCAGCATCAAACTGTCAAGTCGTGCCAATTTAAAACTTCCGCTGGGATTAGGCTATATGTGTTTGGAGTTTCGCTGTTCACTTCGGCTTTTCTAATTTCGTCTGGGTCCTGCCATCTGTGAGCCTTTTAAGCCTACCCTGGACACACTATTAAACATGCCGGGCATATCCGGGGCGGGTTGCTAGTTATGTACAAAACGCAGTTTTGAAGCATGTATCACGAAACTAAACTCTTTAACCACAGGGAGATGGAAGATCTGTTTGTTCCAGAATCTTCCAATTCTTCTCAATATTGTGGGGAAAATCTTGCATTTATATTATTGATAAGTCAACGGAATGTTGATTGGTCCCTTAGTTTAAGGATTGCGACATCGCGGTCATGTAGCCCCGTGTACTTTGGGAGTGTGTAGATTCTCTCTGATAACCGGTGTTAATTGCGAATACGGTATTAGTGTGTGTTATCTATTTTTAGCCTACTTTTCACATTTTGCAAAATTGAGGAAAAAGTAGACTAATGAGATCGGGCAAATGTGTGTCTGTCTGTATGTCTGTCTGTCTGTCCTTCTGTCTGTCTGTCTGTCTGTCTGTCTGCCTGTCTGTCTGTCTGTCCTTCTGTGTGTCTGTCTGTCTAGCTGTGTGTGTGTCCCCCCCCCCTATCAACTCCCAAACGGCTGCAGCAATCGAAACAAAATTTGGTAGGAGTAAAGATATATACCTGAATATCTCACGGCCATATTTGAAAATGATGTCAGTGCTACCAACTGCTGAAAAATCGCAATTGAAATTTGAGCTCCATGTTGGATAACTTGGAAGGTATGAATGGGAGCTATTTAAAAATTGGCACACGTATAGATAATAATATTTCAGTTTAATTTCCAGGAGGCCATACATGGCAGTGTTGCCAAAATGATTATAAGTCTGCTGATAGGTCAAAATTTTAAATGAATATAACTTCTACCCTATCAATTGGATTTCAACCAAATTTCGTATGTTATATGTGTACATAAACAGATATGGCTGAGCGTATTCTTAAGAGCCACCAGGGCTGCCAACTGTTAATAAATGCTCTCAATTTTTTAAATCCAAATACCAGTATATCAGAAAGTATGCAAGCCGACAACTTTAAACTATGCACACGTATAGTACCTGACATTCTATATTAATTTGGAGTAACTAATATACCTCAGTGCTGCCAACATGATTCTAAGCCTGCTGATAGGTCCAATTTTAAAATGCATGTAACTTCTATATTAACTAATGGATTTCATTCAAAATTCACACAACAATAGATCATATTATTTCAGATTATTTCTGACCAATACATGTATGTCAATGTTGCCTACATGATTTTACGCGCGCTGTTAGGTCCAATGTTTAACTGCATGTAACGTCCATGCTATCCACTGGACTTCAACCAAATTATGTATTCTGTACCTTAAGAGATGAAACTAAGAATATATTCATTCACCAGGGCTGCCAACTGTAGTTCTCTATTAGGCTACATTATGCCAGGTATACAGTATTTCGTCTCTAAAAGCCAGTGTAGTTAAAAGGGACGTAAAACCAATATAACATTATTATTAGTATACAGTATTTCGAACTAATTAGAAGTTTCGATATTACCAACTTAATTTCGTCAATATTATAGATAGATCCATATAGATTAATCATTGGCATGAATCTTAAATTTTAAGAAAAGTAGGCTCTTTAGTTCGTCATAGAAATTCTTGTTTAATACAAGTAAGGACTGCAGACGATAATTTCAATTAGTTCCTTCTTTCGCTACCAAATGCAACCGTCAATGATACCTAGCTGTGAATTTGGCTACTACTAGCCTATATGCCATCGCAACCCGCGCCTTATGACGAACGTTGGAACTTAAGAGCATTGATCAAACCTAACCTACAAAGTTTGCTTCACACACGTTTAGTTAGTGGAAGGTTCTTTTACATGCCATAAATCTATGTCATGGGCCAACCGGCTTTACTTCCCCTCCAAAGGAAGGTAATCTGAGGGATTTTTAACGCTATTAAAAAAACCGACGATTTCGGTCGGAGTCAACGGAAGTATATTTATTTGTTTATGAAGTGCGTTTAAACAAATATAAGTGGGCCGTACCTTCTTGACCGGTACATATTAGGTGCGCAGTGATGTCTTCACGCACAGTGAGCCTTTATACCTTTGTGATCAATGCAAATAAAATGCGCCAATGTGTCCTCGGCAGCGCAAGTGGTCTCAGTGTTCTGCTCGGGCTTTAAGAAGAATTCTCACGCGCTTATGACCGGTCAAGAATGACCGGCCCATCTATAAACAGGACGGTAGCCCCTGCCAGAACTGTGCTGCATTGAGCCCGCAGAACAGTAAAGCAGGGTGGGTGGTATATACACATAAGTAACGGATTTTAACTAATGAGCATTCTAATGAAAGAAAATTAACCGCAGCAGCAACAAACTGCACTCTGATGGCATAAATATCTTCAATTTGTTTAAAAAGTGAGTTTAAATAAATAAACAAGAACTGTGTGGCGTCGAGCCCGCATACCAATAATGCCAGATGGGTGGTTTGTGCATTATCAGGACGTGGTGGTGTAGTGGTCAAGCTGTTTGCCTCTCACCAAGCCGGACCGGGTTCGATTTCCGGTCAATGCATGTGATATTTTCGAAGTGAAATATCACGTCCTGTGGTTCGGATTCCACGTTTAATGGAGGTCCCGTGGCTCTTGATCGCCAGATTAACGGTCACGTAAAACTGCAACCTTTCTTTCGGTTTATGCACAAGCGAGAGTTCTCGCATGGGTCTGCTACTAATAATAATGATCGACTAATAAATGCGCGCTGGCCCCGTGGTGATGTGGTAGCGCGCCTGCCTCTCACCCGGAGGCACCGGGTTCGATTCCTGGCTCCGTCAGGAATTTTAGAAACTGACGTGAGGGCTAGAACGGGGTGCATTCAGCCTCGTGAGGACAATTGAGTAGCTGTCTGACAGTGAGGCAGCGCCCTGGTCACGAAAACCAAGATCAACGGCTGAGGGGACCCAATGCGCTGACCACGCGTCACCCCAATATGGCTGGGCAGCGGTCGCTTGGTATGCCTACACCCTTCATGGGCTGTAGTGCCAGGGGTTATTATATAATAAATGCCCCCTTATGCTATAGTATGCATGTATGTATGTATGTATGTATGTAGGTTGACCCGTATGTGTTCCCGTTTCCAACGGGGTTGGGGATGAGATGCGATGAAATTCTGTGGAGGATGGTTTTTACGATCGAATGCCCTTCCAGACACCAACCTCATGACAGGAGTTAATGAGAGATGAAATAAATACAGATGAATGAGACTGGGCAAGAATATGGAAGTAAACAGCCATGGCCTGTCAGAAGGTGCCGTCCCAGCATTTGCATGGAGTTGAAAATGGGAAAGCATGGAAAACTATTTCAAAGACGGCCGACGGTGGGGTCGAACCCACATCTACCGGGTCCGCAGAGAGCTTGGTCCCATGGCAAGCGTAACTAGCGCTGTTGGTCGATAGCCTAATAATAATAATAATAATAATAGTTTTTTTAGCGTATGGCTTTTAGTGCCGGGAGTGTCCGAGGACATGTTCGGCTCGCCAGTTTTGTAGCTGCTTCGAGGTGGACACCCAATGGGCGAGCTACAAGAACCGTCGCGTGTGGAGTGTTGTCTGGGTAGGAAAGTCTGAATGTATGGACAAGGAGTTGGAAGGTAGCGGCTGTGGCCTATAGTAAGGGACCAACCCCGGCATTTGCCTGGAAAGAAGATGGGAAACCACAGAAGACCATCTTCAAGGTTGCCGGCGGGGGGATTCGAACCTCTTCGCCTCCCGGATGTGAGCGACTGCCAGCAGTCATGCCGTAACGCCCACGGCTAACTCACCCGGTAATAATAGTAATAATATATACTGGATTCATAGATTTAGCCAAATATTCACCAGAACCAGAGTTGACTGTACTTCTCACGGGCCCTACCTGCATGCGTGAAGTACTTAAATCTTCAGCAGGCCTGCCAACACCGACACCAAAGGAAGACGCATTGCTTTTTAAAGTGCAGAGAATTTGAAACGGGATTCACACAAGCCAGTAATAGTTTATAACCTTCGGTTCACGCAGCGACCAAATGATTAACGAGCTGTGCCTATGATATATGTAATGAGACAGAAAAAGAATATCGTAATAAATTTCAACGTATAAACACATTTAATAAGGTTTCGAGGATTTCTGATTTACAGTGTGAGGCTCAGGTCAAAGTTTGAACCATTTTTTACCCAGGGATATTTGATATTGGACAAAATAATTGGGTTGGGCTTCCAAATGAGAAAGTTACTTGCCAGGTCGTGGATCCTTAAGAGATAGCTCGTGGTATACATTTCGTGTTCGCTTATTATAGGCTATGTGAAATTAAATTTGCGTCATAATGTTGGAGGTGATTGTTGTTGTCATTGTTATTCTTGTTTTAAGGGACGTAACATCGAGGTTATCCACCTTGATTTATAGTGAAAATGATCGCTGAAACTACTCCAAGTAGCACCACTAACTACAGTACTTATTTACTTAGTAGAGGGAAGAATTGGACAAAGTAAGAATAAACGAAATAGGCTAAATAAAGAGAAAACAAAAGCCATCAACCCTGGAAGAATGACTGGCTGCGTGGCTCGGTGGCAACGTTATCGCCTGCTGAGTACAAAATAGCGGTATCGAATCCCGGCGCAGTCAGTTGGCATTTAGCTTCACATAATTGTAGTTAGTGGAAGATTCTTTTCCATGCCATAAATCTATGACATGGCCGCCCGGCTTTACTTTCCCTCCGAAGGAAGGCATACTGAAGGATTTTAAACCCTCTTAAAAACTCTGAACTTCGGCTGGGTTTGAACCCGCAATCTTGGGCATAGAATTTCAGCATGCTATCAACTATGCCCCTGAAGCCGCCTTAGTGAGGAAGCATCATTAAATTTAATTTTAATTAGTCTTAAAATTTCCATTCTATGAACATGTCTATCAAATTTCAATCGTCCTTTTCCAATAGTGTCTGATATTTTCTCGGAATGTTGGTAGCCTATAACTCGAGAGACCTCCTTTTCATCCACACTGCCAACGATCTTCCTAAGGTTGATGTTGTAGATTCATTTAGGGGCTTTGCGACATCATAGTTATGTAACCCCATTTGTTTGGGTGTGTGGAATTGGTGTGATAACCTGTGTTAATATGATGGCTATATTAGTGTGTGTATTTGTTGTTCAGATGAGTGTTGGGAAAGAGGCGGCCGTGGCCATAAGTTAGGAACCATCCCAACATTCGCCTTGAGTAGAAGTGGGATACCACGGAGAAATCACTTCCAGGATGGCTGAGGTGGATATCGAACCCACTTCTTCTCAGTTTTGCTCACGAGGCTGAGTGTACTCCGACCCAGACCTCATACCAGAATTTAATAATAATCTTTGGAGAGCTGGGAATAGAACCTGGGCCACCGCGGTTACAGCCAGAAGTGATTTATTATTATTATTATTATTATTATTATTATTATTATTATTATTATTATTATAAATTTTCTAAGGTTTTTAATTTTTTAATATTTTTTAATTTTTAATTATTTTTTATATACATCGAGTTGAGCCTCTATGGACTGTGTGGTAACAACCAACTTCACCTTAGTGTCTAGGTCTTGTTCTTGTTCCGGCTTTGACTTCCTGCCAGAATCTTCTAATCCCAGCGACGAGTGCCTGTTAATGTTCTTCGGACGAAGGTCCTCTCTGTCTTCCGGAAGTTGGTAGACTACCATTTTAAAACCTTGCTAGTTGTTCACCAATCTTCTAAATGTGTTCATGTCAGGAATTTCTCGTCTAGAATACTAATTGCCTGATATCCTTTTCGCGTTCCAAGAAACCATCTCGGCCTTGTTGCCTTAGACTTAATGAAACTTGTTATTATTATTATTATTATTATTATTATTATTATTATTATTGTTATTATTATGCTTGCCACTGTGAGTGAGTGGTCAATGTGTCGGTCTACTAACCCCAAGCCTGCAGGTTCGCTCCTGGCCGTAGTTAGTGATTTTTGAAAGGCGACAAAAATTACGACACCATGTCATACGATGTTGGCATGTCAAAGAACCCATTTGAATTCAGTAAGCCGTGTTCATAAAGGCAAAATTAATCTCGGGAGTTTCCGCCAACACAAAGTTCCTCATTTCTCTACTAGAAAGCGCTATAGCGTTCAAGGAGCTTAGATATCTAACCTCCGTGACATTCATAGTACTTCAAGGAACAACGAAATTCTACATGCAAGCTACCCTTTGGGTGTCAAATAACAAAGCTTGCACCCGGCACTCGAGGCCATAGGATAATGTCTATTATTATTATTATTATTATTATTATTATTATTATTATGATTATTATTATTATTATTGCTCTTTTTCTTTTGTTGGCAATATACTTTTGATAATAATGATATTATTGTGCCAAGATTCTGTCTTGTCATTTCAGCTGAAGCGGTGGTGAAGTGCTCAGTAGGCTCTGAACATTAATTAATCTCCACCATTCTCACGCCTCTTCTACCTGACAGGTTATAAAGGAGAGAGTACGTAGGAGGAGTTTGTTAAGACCAGAAGCTAGTCACCTGGTTTAGTTGCCACTGTAGAAATGTCATGGAGAAAATTTGGTTTTGTTTCCAATGTAATTTGATATCTTGTCCTACAAACTGTCACATGGAGCTTTCACTTCATACTTTGGATTATTTATTAAATACTGTAGTTAAAATAATGCTACTATACTGAATTTTGATATGTCGTATTGTTGTAGTTATTGGATCGTTTAAGGCCAATGTATCCCTGTGTACTTAAGGTGTACTTGGAAGTGGTTTTCCGTGGATTCCCACTTTACTCCAGGCCAATGTCAGGATGGTTCCTAACATAAGGCCACAGACGCTTCCTTTCCAATCATCACCTGAATTTTATTTTATTTATTTATCGTATGGCTTTTAGTGCCGGGAGTGTCCGAGGACATGTTCGGCTTGCCTGAGTCTGTAGCTGCTTGCAGCGGACACCCTTAGGGTGAACTACAAGTTCCGTTCAATTTCAAGTAGTTCCAACTTTTGCCACCAGATATCAATGATACCTAGTGGTGAACGTTGAAACTTTGATAGAGCGTTCTGACGAAATCTAACCTAACAAATTTTGCTTTACACAAGTTTAGTCTGTGAAAGGATCTTTTACATGCCATAAATCTATGACATGGGACCGCCGGCTTTACTTCCCCTCCGAAGGAAGGCATACTGAAGGATTTTTAACGCTCTTAAAAAATCCGACGACTTCGGTCGGGTTTGAACCCGCTATCTTCGGCACAGCAGTTCAGCATGCTACCGACTACGCCACCGAAGCCGCTATCACCTGAATAACAAATACAACATAGTAGTACAGTCATCAAATTGACACAGGTTATCAGACAAATTAATACACACTCAAGTACACGAAGCTGAATGGCCACGACGTCTATGCCCCTCAAATGAAACAGCAAAAGCATTGCTTCCTATTGTTAATATGACGGCTAGAAAGAATGCTTCGTTGTTGATTTTGTTTAGGGTATTGTTACATCTTGGTCATCATTTCCATGCGTGTGGATGTATTAGTTATTGTTGTTTTAAGGGGCGGAACTACGAGGTCATCTGCTCCTTGTGTAGATGTGTGTTGAGCATATATGATAACCTGTGTTTCCGTGATGACTAGGGCTCGGTTCGATATGCTCGATAAACTCTTCAGATATGCTCGAAAACCATGTGTTTTATGCTCGATAGATATGCTCGAAAAACCCATTATATGCTCGATAGATATGCTAGAAACCCCCATTATATGCGGTTAAATATGCAGAATATGCTCGAAAAACACCGTTAAAAACTATAGAAAGGAAAGTGAAACGAAAAAACCAATAACATATTCGCATTCAAGTTTTTCAAGTATATAGTCTATAAGAGAAGTGTTCTTATAAAAGTTACAGTTTAAAAGTTCATTTACAAAATCTTCAGAATTAGGCGAGTCAATGAAGTAGATCTGCATTGGTCTGTACAACAAGAAATTTTCTATGTTTTCAGTTTTGAATGATTTTCTTCAATCAGTCAATAAAAGTTTCAATGACGAGAACGACCTCACTAAAGGTTAAAAACCTGCGGTTCTATTATTCGCACCAGATAGGCTTTTCAATAATTATTTCTGTTTTCTAATCTTAAGGATGGTCAGGGCCCGAATTCGGGGGAGAATTCGAAGAAAAACAAACTATTTAGACAAAACCCACAAGAATATGCATTTATATGCTTCTATTCTGAAAACCGCGGTTTTATGCACTTAAATGCTCGATAAATTTCAATTCTGTTGGTCCCAGACAGGTGAAAATACCACCGAAAGGCTTCTTTCAATGTGTACTATTCAGGAAAAAAATATGCAAATATGCTCGAATCCGAGCCCTAGTGATGACTCTAGTATTGTGATGTAAATTTGTTTTGAATTTATTCCTTCAGTGTTACCTATGCAAACTTTTATTTGTAACTCTTCTGTCGGTCAACATGAATTAGCCTAATTATTGGGCAGGTACAGTGCATATATTCCAAAGGACACACCCGAAAAACAATAATATGATTAGATTGTATATTGGCTTTCACGGCCGGTGAATTAAAACTCAGCTATTCTTCTAGGATTGTGACGTGTCTTGTGTGGGGTTTCGCATAGGACACCAAGCTGGCTCATGGCGGACTCTTGGTCTCCCCGCCCGGACCCCCACAGGAGTAACGAACTGCGCGCTACCTCCCTTTATATAGAGTGCAACTGCACTACTTGACTGCGAGAACAAGACACGGCACAAACTTAGAAGAATTGCTGAGTTTTAATTCACCGGCCATGAAAGCCAATACACCATCTTTTTGGAAGCCTTCATAGGGAGGTTGAAGCTGCTTGAGCGGCAAACGTTGGAACTTGATAGAGCGTTTCTCACCAATTAAAATTGTGTGAAGCTAAATTTCTAGGTTAGATTTCGTTGAGACGCTCTATCAAAGTTCCAACGTTCACCGGTAGGTGTCAGTGACATCTGATAACGAAAGGTGGAACTACTTGAAATTGAACGGAACTTGTAGCTCAACCCCATGGGGGTCCGCTTGAAGCAGCTACAGCCTCTGGCGAGCCGAACATGTCCTCGGACACTCTCGGCATTAAAAGCCATACGCTAAATAAATAAAACCAAATAACCTGCAAATTTAGGTACACATTACCAATAATTGTAGTGGTAGGTTCTTTTTCATGCCATAAATCTATGACATGGGGCCGCCGGCTTTACTTCCCCTCCGAAGAAAGGCATACTGAGGGATTTTAACGCTCTTAAAAATCCAACCAAATCAACCTAAATGTGTGTCTATGCTAATGATATCGTAATGATAGCGAGAAGACTAGACTATTTAAAGGAGATGTAACGCAGCGAAAACAAAGTACATGCTCCTAACGTCTGTTGAAAGAAGAAGAAATCGTGATAATTTAATAATAGACTCCTGTTAATTTGAAAATGTTGTAAAAAATCGAGTATTTGGGTGTTCTAGTTAATAATATAAACAAAGTGAGTGAAGAAATAAGTAGGATGATTATTATTGGAAACAGAGCCTATTTGGACAATCTGAAACTCATTAAGTAGCAATTGTTGGCGCATTAAACAAAACTCAAAATTTACAAGACCTTGTTCAGACCAGTGTTAACTTATGGCTCAGAAACATGGAATATGTTGGTTCAGGATTGCAATAAATTTAGGGTGTTTGAGAGGAAATAATACGGAGAATGTATGGTGCTGCATTGGACAGAGGAGAATGGAGGATACGAACTAATAGAGAAATACTGTAGATGAAATCCTCAAAAGCGAAGACATGGCTCGATATATAACATCACAAAAACTACGACGAATGGGCCACATTGAAAGGATGGAAGACAAAAGAACACTAAAGATTATATTTAAAGCCAGAATGGAAAGAAGACGACGCCCTGATAGACCAAGGAATCGATGGAAAGATGAAGTAGAGGTGGACTTGCAAACAATTAGCGTACGAGCCTGGAGAACAGCTGTTCAAGATCGAGATCGACGGAAATCTGTGGTTGGCGAGGCCAAAGTTCACACCTGGCTGTACTGCCAGATAAGGAAGAGGAAGAAGAAGAAGAAAAATCCGACGACTTTGGCCGGTTTTGAACCCGTGGTCTTGGGAATAGCAGTTCAGCTTGCTACCGACTATGCCACCGATGCCACCAGCAGAAAGGAAATCAGTAAAGGAACATACTAGCAGGTGAGTACACTTTGTGTGTTTATAGGACACCAGCCTGAGGTCGCGGTCCAGCGCCCCGATCACACGGTGCCGATAGCTGACGGTAGCAACACATTTGAAGCATAGGCCGCAAGGAAATTGAACGAGATGAAAGTCCTTATCGATGTTGTTTCATCTCATCCTGAGCGCGTTCCGCTACTGATCATACTCGTGAAGTGAGGTGATGTATTTAACTTATCAGTCTAGGGAAGATCTTAATTCCACAAGAACGTCTAGTGCTCGTAATACCAAGGCTAGGGCCATAGATATCAATCTCAAAACGTACGCTAATCATCATATTGAAACATCCCCAACTCCATTGATCTTTATCAGAATAATTTTGATATACGTTATACCAATGACTGTAATGTTAAATTCAGGACTACTTGGCCTATACTTAGGCCTACATTATAGTGAGACATGAGTATGATTTTAGAAGTCGAATGGTATTAAAGGGCCTAGGAAACAACGTACAATAATATCCCGTGGCTTCATTATTCACAGAGATAACGAGACTAACTCTAGCATTTCATTTCATTACTGCACAAATTTAGCAGTTGTTGTTTTTGTTCAGTCTTTTGACTGGTTTGATGCAGCTCTCCATGCCTCCCTGTCCTGAGTAATCATTTCATCTCTACATAGCTACCACACTATACATCCGAGGTAATCTCTTTAACATACTCTAACCTTGGTCTACCCCTACAGTTCTTGTCCTTGACCCTTCCTTCTGAATCAAGTTTGCTATTCCTGGGTGCCTTAGTATGTGTCACACCAACCTATCTCTTCTATTCATTAGCAGTCGCCAGAAATAACCTCTCCTCTCCCACTCATCTTAATACCTCTTCGTTTGTAACCCTATCTACCCATCTGATCTTCATCATTCTCCTGTAACACCACATTTTAAACGCTTCTTATTCTCCTTGTTTCTGCTGCTCCAAATGTCCAAGTTTCACTTCCATAGAGCGCCACGCTCCAGACAAAGGCTTTCAAAAATGACTTCTTAATACCTTTATTTATATTCGATGTCAACAGATTCCTTTTTTGTAGAAATGCTTTCCTTGACTGAGCCAACCTACTTTTTATATCCTCACTGCTTCGTCCATCACTGGTTATTGTGCTTCTTAAGTAACAGAAGTCTCTTACTTCCTTTAGCTTTGTACCTGCCGATTTGATATCCATAGGGGTCTCTGATTTATTTCGGCTACATTCCAATATTTTTGTTTTACATTTACTGTATTCATTTTCAACATGAATTCTTTCCTCAAGATGGAATCCATACCATTCAAAAACTCTTTCAAATCCTCTGGCGTGTCGACCAAAATTACGATGTCATCAGCAAATCATAGAGTTGAACTTATTTCTCCTTGAACCCTCACTCCCACTTTAATTATTTCTCCATTTTCCTTCAATACTTGTTCAATGTAAAGATTGAGAAGTAGGGGTGATAAATTGCAGCCTTACCTTACACCTTTCTGAATACCAGCTTCTCTCTCATGTCCTTCAGCTCGAATGACTGCTGTCTGGTTTCGGTATAGATTGTATACCACCTTCCAATCCCTGTACTCTATTCCAATCGTTTTCAAAATTAAGTGTATTGTAAATATCATAACCAAAACTTGTAGACATAGATTTAATATCCCCGGTGTAATGAATCTGATGATGATCACTTGACGAATGAAACTGGTCATCCAAGAGCATTTATAATCTCATATAATTTGTCTTCAGGTTTAGAGATCCACAATTGTGCTGACCGACTGAAAAACATAAAAAATTTGAACAAAGAACAATTAGAATCAAATATTTAAAGGGCACTTACTCTAGTCTATATGGCTATAAATACGTGTTTATTTTTGGGAGAAAGGGTAAAGGCCAATCAAGAACCTCGCCCTTTGTTACTCGAATAACACCGTTGAGGTTGGATGAGAACAAGAGTTGACCAAAAAAGGTTGACAGAAAAGATAACAAGAAGTTCAGTAAAGAACTTATAGCCTGCTTTCTCCTAAATGCACAGGTATTGTTATAGCTCATTGTATTTTCAAGGAGTATAATTGAATGTTGGTTGTAGTAGCTTGTTGAAATACAACGTGCTATACGGATATTAAACATGAATATGAGGTGCCTTCTGCCAGTGCTACCTCTGTACAAAATTTCATTCAATTCGGTTTCACCGTATTTGAATTGATAGGGGGAATCGATTTGCACACATACATGGCCGCCATCTGCAAACTATTGGGATGATGATCTTGTAGTTTGGTCGAAATATGCTTCCCGCTTAGAGGTATATTGTTACAAAATTTGGTAGAGATCAGATTATTAGGTTGGTCGTAATTTGATTTATGCTTTTAACATTTGGGTGGCAGCCATTCCGTTTGCGTCAAGATGGCGGCAATATAAAACATGACACTGAGGTGTCCTTTGCTAGTGCTACCTCTGTACCAAATTTTATTCAATTCGGATTTTCCGTGTTTGAATTGATAAGGGGAATCGATTCGCACACATACATGGCTGCCATCCGCAAAGTATTGGGCTGAAGACCTTGTCGTTTGGTCAAAATATGCGTCCCACATAAAGGTATGTTGTTGCAAAATTTGGTAGAGATCAGATGATTAGGTTAGTCGCAATTTGATTTAAGCTTTGAATATTTGGGTGGCCCCATTATGTATCCGTCAAGATGGCGGCATTATAAAACATGACATTGAGGTGCCCTTTGCTAGTTCTACCTCTGTACCAAATTTCGATCAATTCGGTACATTCAGAGTACATACACACACACTCACACACACACACACACACACACAGACACACAATTTTTGGCCCTGTGTAGATCTCATAAGTCTACTTTCATTTTTTGCAAAAATCGAAAGTAGGCTAAATATAGAGGCGTCTGGCATAAGTAGGTGAAAGCAATGTTCGACTTAGCTGTGGTACCGTGGTCGCCAACCCACGTTCTCCTAGTCCTGATTGTGTTGATGGGGCTGGAGATCTGGTATGAGGTACGCTGAAACCTTGTGATGCAAAACTGAGAAGGAGTGGGTTCGATTCCCATCTCAGACATTTTGGAGGTGGTTTTTCGTCGGTTCCCTCTTCTACTTCAAGAAAATGCAGGGGTGTATTCTACCCTAAGGCCAAGGCCACCTCCTTCTCAATCGTAAGCAGTATTACAAATTCTGACCATAATACAGGCATCACAATAACACATGTTATCAGACAAATTCCATACACACTCAAGTGTAAGGGCTACATGACTACGATGTCGCAAAGCCCCCAGATCAATCAAGAAAAAAAAAAATGTTAAAATTAAAACTCAGCAATTTTTCTCTATTTGTTCCGTGTCTTGTGTGGGCTTTCGCCTAGGACACCAAGCTGGCTCATCAGCGAGCTCTTGGTGTCCCCGCTCGGACCCCCACAGGAGTAGCGAACTGCGTGCTACCTCCCATTTTATAAAGCTTACCTGCGCCTCTTGACTGCGTTAAATCAAGGGTGTGATAACGGTCTCCCCGCCTCCATGGAATAAGCTTTAACAATTTGAGTGTGCACTGCCCTCTTCTACGAACTCTTATGAGGTAGGCTACTGATGGCATGATCTTTCTTATGCGACGTAAGTTTCCACATCACAATGAGCCACTTTTCTTGTTGAGAAGAGCGACCATCACGACTGTATGAGCATCACAGATGATGTAACATAGAACAATTACTTTTCTTCTGTACTCAGCTAAATATATCACAGAAACTTTCGAGGCCATTCGCTAAATCACTCACTCAGGACTAAGCCTTCAAGGATACAGACATTATAAAAGGAGATAATGTGGCAATATGACAATAAAATACTCCCTAATGATCCATGAAGATGATCCATTTCTCTGGGGGAGCTCCTTCTCACAGACTGTTGGTAATCTAAAAACAAGTTCTAAGTTGAGACAAGCATTACCTAACCCGTGAGAACTGGCGTGAAGAAATATAACACGAGGACTGGCGCCGGGTCATTTTGACCCATAGTGTGTCACTCCCTTTTTGTCATAGTCTTACGTATTTTATGTTCGACCCTAACCATTATGTGTCAGAAAACTCTATCATAATGAGGCTCATTATAACACTATTTTTCATTATGACACAGTTTCTCCCACCAATCAGAGCTCAAGAAACAGTTGTGTGACCAATTAGATAAAGATACCTTCGCGCATGCGCTCAAAATCCAACATGTCTATATAAATTACCGAAATTTCACCGTCCATATATTCGCGTAAATAAACTGGTGAATATGAGACAAGAAATGGCACTGTACCTTAATATCCCTAAAATCAATTTCTACACAGCGCGTGGTTTTGAAACGACTTCGGTGACAGTTTTACTGAATACTGGAGCACAATCTGAACATATGGCATTGAAGCTCACAGAGCGCATGCGTCGGTTGTCCAGAGAGCTTGGAAAACAGAGATATACTACCCACCGCAGCACTCGATCACAACATTCTAGTGACTGAACAGATATTTATGAATATTTATGTTCAAACATATAATGAAGTTATAATTATCGTCGAACATAAACAGTCGTATGTATAATGTACTATTATGTTCGACCCTGACTATTATATGTCAGAAAACTGTATCATAATGATGGCCATTATAACACTACTTTTCATTGTGAAACAGTTTCTCCCACCAATCACAGCTCAAGAAACAGTTGTTTGACCAATTAGATAATTAGATGCACTGAGTTCCACGGCCTTCTAATTTAAATTTCACTGCCTGGCCTAGTGGCATAGTAGGGTAATCGATGAGGCCTTGGTCAAATACATGGCATTCTATACGTCCCATGCGCTCTGTTCAGTACATAAAACTGGCGAAATCTCGATATATATTTATGAATATTTATGTTCGAACATAAAATAGTTATAATAATTATCGTCGAACATAAACAGTCGTATGCAACTCGCCTATAATGGTAATTAAGACATCATTGCCATTCTTGGCTCGTTGCATAATGTAGCCTATTATTAATTAAGTAATGTTACACCTGGTGTCTTTCTATGAACTATTCCCAATATAAAATGAGGTTTATTTATATTTTTCAATGTTAACTTGCAGAAAAATGACAGTAATTTTCAACACTATAATTGGCCTTGATAATGGTGGTAAAGCAATAATCTCGATTATTTTTAACAAAGGAGCTGATAACCAACATGTCCCTACAATCTAAACGTAGATCAACAAGAACGTTAGCTATGAGATCGGGCTGCACCAAAATAGTTGGATTTTCCCCCTTATTTTTAACAGATTGTCCCGACTAACGTGAGCCGAAAATTGTCACGCTAGGACTGGCGCCATGGGTAAATCTGACCCGACCATGAATAATACAGAAATAACTTGAGTGTTCAATAAGCTATGGACATGTTTCTTTTGCTGGGTGAAGTTCAAGGCTAGGAAGGAAGGTACAGTAAGCGACAGAAAATAAGGGCTGACCAAAACGAAAATATAGAGCATTATTTAAACCTCGCTGTGCTGGACAAAACGGAGGCAGACAGGTTTTTCTCCGGGTACTCCGGTTTTCCCTGTCAAAATTTCATTCCAGCAACACTCTCCACTATCATTTCATTTCATCTGTCATTCATTTAATCATTGCCCCAGAGGAGTGCGTCAGGCCTCGGCAGCCGGCACAGTTCATATCCTCGCCGCTAGATGGGGGCTTCATTCATTCCATTCCTGACCCGGTCGGAGACTGGAAGCAGGCTGTGGATTTTCATTTTTGCCTCGGGACAAAAATACCCTCGCGGGTTAAAATTACCTGTGTGGGCACCTCTCTTAAACTTTGCCGTTGACCTTCCTTGGTCAACTTTTGTTCTGACCAAGATTGTAATGCAGTATCCAGACTGCTTTGAATGCTTCTACATTGTTAGGTCCTTGTGTTCGCTAAGATAACAGCATAGTGCGTCGGTGGATCATGATGGTATTTGTCTTTTCAACCCGGAAATACTCGCCAGGACCTTTCGGGCGCCATTACTCGCTCATCATTAAATAATAGGCAGTAATATGTTTCTATAAAGTGTACCCTTTTAGCAAGAAATATGCCAATCACAGTATACCAGCGTAGCTCAATTCGGAATTTTCGGGGCAGTGGTAAGTTCCCCCACTCTGTGACTCACATATTTTGGATTAATTAGAGGATACACTTGCAAAAATAACAACAAAATCAACTCCTATTTAGAACACATTTAATTAATAAAATTTATGGCGCTACAAACACTTTAACAATTTAATTACTGACCCATCATCATCTACTTGTTCCAAACGAACAAGGAATCACAAATATAATAAAACAAATATTGTATTTAAACATATGGTTTCCACATAAACCAACAATTTCTACCTAGTCTTACTTCCATAAAGCATTAACTGTAAGTTTTATATAACTCCGAGCTCTTTTGGCTCCATACTTTACATAATAATGGTGTCATTCTTGTACACCTCAAATACTATCCTTTATATTTTCTTAATTCTCAAAAACAAATTTATAATTACATTTAAAATTGATGTTAATTATCTAACTCAATATTTTGGGCATGTCCACACATTCAGTTGTTATCATCTCTCTTTATTTCACAAATATATTAAGGTAATCAGGAAATCAATTGTGTACTCCAAAGCGTGAAGATACTTGACACAGTCAAAAAACTATAGTTACTCCCGAAACTTAGTTGCCTTCAATTAACTCGTGGAATCCTACGTCCATACATCATTACAATAGGGATTGTTATTTATCTCTTATGTCTTATAAGACCATTATCATATAAGAAACTACGATCTGAACAGGCAAACGAAAAATATCAATCTACAAGGACCTCGGTTCAAAGCCCGGGTCGTTAACAACTTTAAACACTCCTGGTGTATTCATTTCTCTTTACAACATCTCACGAGACGGTTCCTGCCCACTCTCGCTCTAAGAGAGCTAGGCCATTCTACTCGGGCGCGATTTATGACACGGAGGGTGACGGGCGACTCCCCGTCTAACCCCCGTTAGCAGCTATTTCCAAGGCTTTCAAAACAAACCTTCACATTATATTCAGTTCTGGGGAGAGACCGGGCTTTTACTGTACCGTATTCATTCAAACAACTATTCTTTGGTTCATAGACCACTTTCGTAACCTTGGCATTTATTAATTATGAGAGGGTCCTCATTGATTGGGAAGATTAATACACATCCGACGACGAAGAATTAAGGGGCTTTTATCATAAGAAGATTCTGCGTTCGAATCTCTTCACATGCCTCGGGAACCATTCCCTTACAGAGGACTTATACAAAATGCGATTTAAAGTCGGCCGTGGCCCATATGACATACGCTCAATAATACCATATATTAGCTCCCTTTCAAATACATACACAATGCCTCGTGATACTACGTCACAAATAGAGGACTTATACAATTATCAATTCACTGCAATCAACTACCCTCCATAAGTAATTTACCAAGTATTTTAACCTCTACGCGTTCCTAGCGTGACATTTTAATATTATTTGCGCTCTTTTTGCGCTATGCATTATTTTAAGCCGAAATGTCTTCCCAAGAACTGATAAATCTCATTAGTAACAATTCATATTATTTTAAATCTTATATTAATCTTTTCCGTTGCCGATAAATCGCTCCCTTTTAAAACATTCCATTGAACATCATATCTTACACATATGTTAAGGCTTTAACGCTCTTATGTTCACTTCAATTTATTTGATCTTTATTTAATATTTCCATATTTAGTTATTATTATTATCTTTATTCTTTACACAAGCTCGAAAGCTATTTCTTTCATATCTCAACTTTACTTTATTTAAATATCTTTCATGATAATTACTGATATTTCGCTTGCTCTTATGACATTTGTTAAATACATTAACATTTTATTCACATATTTCCTCTACGGGATTTATTCTTTACATAATCATTTATAATTTCTCAAATTTTCTATTATTGTTCAGACCGCGTTCTTGTTTATTCAGTATTTATTTATTAAAACACATCCCTTTTACTCAAAAACTCCGGTGGATTTGTACACAGTCATTTACTGACACCAAAATAGAATGAAATTCAGTACTCACATGTTTTTAAGATCGTCCCATGATCTTTATTCTTGTGCGGTGCTTCATTTTGGGCCCACTTTGAACTTTTTACTCCATATTAAAGGAATTCATCTTATATATAAACACTTCTTGACATATATTTAAGACACTTAACATTGACGACATTTTTATACACTGATGTGTCCCTTTTGAACACATAATAAACACTAAAAATATTAATTTAACACACAATCTTGATAAATTTACACTTCACAATTCTTGATCACTAGGCCGTATTTCTGAGCCTATCACACGTGACCTATTAAATTCCCGTTTCCAAGGGTGAACTTTATTCAATGTCGGCTTCCTATCCTGCAGAATACGAAAGTCTCGAAACATCTACTGTTCCCTGGAATCCAAATTCTTCTACTCCTATCCTGGATGACCGGCTATTTATCTAGCTTGGACGGCTTCTTTGTAGATCTGTCTTATCGATCCTAGCGAAAGTCTATTCGGATCGAGGTCTCCTCAATGACCTATAGATTTAGTTTATAGTAGCTAGTACTTCTCGAGTCTAGTACTTTTAGAATAGTTCGCCTACTTTCTGGAGATAATGTTTATAGTCTCCTTGCTTCTTTATTTGATCGGTTCTAGCACTCCTACGTTTCTGATATACGTTCCGAACCTTATTCTGTTCTTCCCTTTTTGGTTCTTTAATTTAAATAACAGTTTATCTTTCTGGTACGGTACTTCCGTACGTTATGATATATTCGTTCGTCTATTTAACGACCTATCGCCTTTAAGTCCGACGTTCGCTGCCTGCTCTGACTATGTCTTACGAACTTTCACTATAACTTGTATACAGTCGGGCCTAAATCCTGTAACTAGGATTTTCCTAATATTTCAATGCGGCGATATTTTAAATTTCTTCTCTACCACTCCTTATGGAGGCAAGCAAGTCGTTAATACTGCGACGCCTATGGCTATCGGATATTACTTCTGCGGTGCAGCACAGCGTTTCTCCCCTCAAGGAGTACTGGTAACTGTCTTCGATGTGACGCAGAGTTACGCCCCACACGGCTGTCTGAATATTGATATGCAGTGATGTAGTCTTACGCCCTCACGGACTGTCGGAACTGCATTCGGTGTTTGATGTAGCCTAGTGACGTGCCCTCAGGCCGTTTGAAACTGCATGTGCTGATGATCCAGCGTCACGTCCCCCTGGACGGACTTGTACTGCGTGATGCGTGATTACGCCCCCTCGGGCTGTTCGAGACTGCATGATTGGCTTGGTGAAGCCCGAAGCTTTATACTATTTCACTACAAAAAAATAAGACTCTAGCCTTTTCTGTGGCCAACTTCTAAAATAATGGTGCCACAAATATAAAAATTATACCTTCCGAAAGCTCGTCTTCTCAATGTCAAATAATCTCATTGCACCTAAGAATCGATCGTGCAATTCGGAGATATTAATTAATTTCTCGTCCTCAGATGTGTGGGTGTTGCATTTCTTTTGCTTTCTCCCCTCCACACAGGCCTTGGTAATTCCCCAATGACGTCGTCTTGCGTTTGCAGTTTTCTCCTGGGCAATTATTAAATGGTTTCTCTTTACTGAAAAATCTCTCATTCAAAATGATTCACTGTACTGTACTTGTTTACTCATTATTATACTTGTAAACGGGTTAAATTTAATTATTCCTCTTCTGGCGCATAAGCGGTGTTGTCATTTTCCAGCAACGTCAGCTCGATTTCCGATTCAGGCTTCCTTGTTTAATCCTGGGAAATTTCCACTCGGTTATTAATACTCGTGACTCGCTCCCTTCTGAATGTCAAGAGGGATGATATCATCCTCTCGAACACCTGGTCCTCGTGGGTTGCACAACCTTATACTGGCCTCCTAGCTGGATCTTTCTTTAAGTTACATTAGAAACTATACGCTTCTTTGATTTCTTCCTCAAATGCATGGATTCGACCATCCATGGACCTGATGGCACATGGGTTCAAAAGATGGTATTTTAATAAGTCAATTTGAGTTGACTATTTATTTAGGAACACGAAGTAAAAAAAATACAGCCAGTCTGAAAGACTAGACGTTATATCATTTCAAATGACGCATACTACAAATGCTACACATGTTAGAAAGGCTCAGGAGGGCTCTTTCAACAGACTCCATAACCCATTAACTTAGGCTTCCCCGCGGGCACGTCTTTAAGGGTCACCCTGTATTTGAGTCTGATTTCTTTTACAACTCTTTAAGAGTCACCCATTATTTGAATCTGATATCTCGAAAACCTCTTTAAGGGTCACCCTGTATTTGAAATGAATCTAACAAACTGTACACCTCGTTAAGTGTCACCCTGTAATTTGCTCTGACATCCTGCACACCTCTTTAGGAGGCACCCTGTATTCTTATCTAGCATCTTGTATATCTCTTTAGAAGTCACCCTGTATTCTTGTGTGACAGCTTGTACACCTATTTAGGAGTCACCCTGTTTTCTTCTCTGACATCTTGTGCACCTCTTTAGGAGTCAACCTGTATTCTTGTCTGCCATCTTGTACACCACTTTAAGAGTCACATTGTATTCCTATCTGGCATCTTGTAGCCTATATCTCTTTAGGAGTCACCCTGTATTCTTATCTGGCATTTTGTACTGTATTTTGCTCTGACATCCTGCACACCCTGTATTCTTGTGTGACATCTTGTACACCTCTTTAGGAGTCACCCTGTAATCTTGTCTGACATCTTGTGCACCTCTTTAGGGATCAACTTGTATTCCTCTCTGCCATCTTGTACACCTCTTTAAGAGTCACCTTGTATTCTTATATGGCATCTTGTATATCTCTTTAGAAGTCATCCTGTATTCTTGTGTTCGCTTTGCTCAAAGCCCCTGGTCGCTCGACGCCCCAGGACTCTTTTAACAGGCTCCAATAACCATTAGCTTCTGCTTCCCGCGTGGCTGCATGACGTCACGCACTCGCTTCCCGCGCCGCTGCATGACGTTACTTCCGTCACCGTCTCCGTCTCCGTAACGCATAACGTTGGACCCAAGCATAACGACGAAGTCGACAAGATCATTTGAAATGATAATAATTACTCACCTTCTCACAGAAAATGTTGTGAATGTCCTCCACCTGCATCTACACATTTCTGGTATCGTCTAAAGAAATTTTCATTCGCTCGCATTAGTTCATCTACCGAGATAGCCTCAATTTATCTCATGATATTTTGTTTGAATTCATCTAGAGTGTGAGGGTGTGTTGCATAAACCTTATTTTTCAATTTTCCCCATAAATAAAATTTGAAACAATAGGCCTTAACACTTAGCAATAACACATTATAAATTTTGAAACACAATAACAATTGAACAATAACCACATACGCATCGTAAACAGTAACCAACAACACGTACACACGCTATAACTTGTAACACTCAAAACTTATAATAGGCTATAAATGTAATAGCGAAGTCACTCGGCAAATCCTGAGTAGCAACTGTCTCAGCTCCGTGTTGCCATCTGCTCGTCTGACCTTTGGCTCGACCTTCTACCTGCAGCGCTGCGTCAGCCGTATGGCCGGCCCCACTTCGAGTAAAAGACCCTGTATTAAATAGGAGTATGAACATGGTAAAAAAAGACAACTCAGGAATTTGGAACTGAAAGAACGAAAGATCTTGAGAAAAATCATGTGTCCCATTTGAGATGGAGGTGGATACAGAATCAGGCATAACAATGAGCTTTACCAACATATAGAGAGCATAACATCAGGCATGAAAAAGAAGAAGAGATATACTGTAGTCACACAGACAGCATGTACAAAAAAGAGTGATAGTCAGTCTGAATGACTAAACTTTATATAAATTTAAATGTTACAAATGCTACAAATGCTCAAAAATGCTGGGTGAAAGCCTCATGATCATGCAGCGAACTGCGTGAACTCAAAATCCATTAGCAAGTGCAAACCAAGGTCAACGGAGGTAGCTGGCTGGATGACATCACGCTCACAGGAGCGCGTGGGAAAAGGAGGAAGCTCTAGCGGTACTATGACGCCACACACCTCAGTGCATTCTCGATACATTTCGACCCCTCGCCGTAACGTAACGCCAGACCTCAGCGTAACGACGAAGTCAACAAGATCATTTAAATTGATAACAAGAGACTGACCTCAAGGATCATCAAAATCATTTCTAGAGGGAAGGGGACAAATGTCAAATGGAGAGACTTGTTCGAAAAGGCCTTGAATTTTTAGAAATAGATCCCAAGGATATATTCAACTGGGATAAATTTAGAATGCTGATCAGAACATCCAGTCATTGACAAATAAAACATTGCGTCCTGGAGTGGGAGTGAAGTGGACTCAGGAAAGGAAAGCAACCCATAGTGCAAGGATGAAGGAATACTGGGCTAAGAAGAAAGCTCGCCAGAGTTAGGAACCACGTGGTCCAAGGGGCCTTAACGAACCAAGAAGAAGGAGTATGCTGGTACGAAATACAAATAATACAATCTGATGATGATGATGATGATGATCAGGTGCCATCAAGTCGGCGTCGACTCCTAGCTACTGCATGGATCTCCATATGATTCGGTCTTCAGCAATATACTTCAGATCCTTCAGTGACATATTCATGTTGGATTTGATGGAGTCGATCCATCTCAATGCTGGCCGCCCTCATCTCCGAGACCCTTCCATCTTTCCAAGCATAATTCACTTTTCCAGCGAATCAGAACGTCTCATAATGTGTCCAAAATATGACAGCAGTTATCGTGCTTCAAGAGACAAATCTGGTTTGATTTTTTGAATCACCCATACATTTGTATTCATTGCTGTCCAAAGAATGCGCAGTATCCTTCTCCAACACCAGACCTCAAAAGCATCAATATACTTCCTATCTCGTTTCCTTATGGTCCAGCTTTCGCAACCATATGTAGCTATGGGAAAGACTAGTGCCTTAACCATTCTAATTTAAGTAGGTGAAGAAACATCTAAAGAATCCAAGAATACAATCTAATCCAACAAAATGTAAAATAACAGTTAACATTTTGAAAATTAATGGATTTTGACCATCAATCAACGAAACTGTCTATTGTACCCATGTGAGTAATTTCCATGTAAAACATGCTTCTGCCTCCAGCTAGCTTCAGGTCTCGGCGTGTACCGTTCTCCCACAGAGCAGTTGCATATTTTTGATTTGAGACTAAAAGGTATCAACTCTACAATGATAAGGCACAACTCTACTCTAAAGACTTTAATTCAGTATAAAAATCATGGCTTCAAACATAAAAAGAACACAATCCCAACAAATATAATACACAAACAACAAAGTTACTCCCACAATCCACTAATTATTCACATAGTTTAACAAATTAAATCCATATCATTATTCAATCCTTTACCATTAGGTGGACTTTAAACTTCACTCAAGTGCGCTGATGCACATGTAACGTTTCACAAAAACTGTACTTTTACACTCATGTCACCTAATGTGACTTCTTTAAATTCACAAAATTACTTGTTTCTTACAACACATCTTAATTTACATCATGTGTACTGTTTGTGTTATATCTCTCTCTCTCCCACCAAATGCTTATCATGCATTAGCCAACTCATGGGTTGCACTACAAGTCTACTTGCAACTCCACAATTATGTAAATTTACCCCTCCATTTCCCTCTTTCACAGTTCCACTGCATGCCATTGTGATTTCAATTCCAACTTCAGTTATCGCTGTGTCGGATGGTATTATTAAGCTACCCTTGCGAGCGTAGCCTGTGGTGTCAAGTGCCCAACTTCATAAACTCGTGTCAGTGTCAGTACAAAATGCAACTTCCGACCATTCGTAAGATTGCTAAAATTTTATATCATCAGGGTGATCTATGATTAACAATGTGATTTTAAACCACACACATTCATTACACAATATAACAATGCTTCCTTTCATTGCAAGCAAGGTCTCAAATCTGTCCTTCCCAAACGCTAGCCTTCACGGTTCGTCTTACAACTCAGCCCCTTTTAGAGCTGCCTGTATACAATGGACTGGAGTGGGGTGGTTACCGCAGTAAACCGGCCCTCGCCTCCTGACTCCTGGCTTTCATCTTCCCAAGCAGTATAACGATTCTGAATACAATATTGTGGTCACAATGATCCACGTGATCCCATATGATTTAAACTGAATATTAGGCAATAGGTTCTGGACGAGCTTAAATATTTATTCCTAACCTTAGGATATTAATAACGGCCTCAACAGGTCCGTATCATATGTGAAGGCACGAGATTCATCAAACACAGGTTTAGTTGGTAGCCGGTATCTTAATAAATGCTACGGTCAGTCCACCGCTGCCGTCAATAAGATTCGCTTCACAAGAGCCGAATCATTCAATAACTAGTTCTCGGGCGATCAGGTATGGTGTAGAGGTTTTCAATGTTCTCCCATCACCTACCACAGGATTCGAAGCCGGATCATTCCATATCCATCATCGGAGATAGGGTACCACACTAAATACGCTCCGGCATAAATAAATATCCCTGTACGCCCAAGGCTGTACGAGACTTCACACGTCGATTAGATTACCTGGCTTACATAACCCGCTGCTCTGATCTCGCCCTTTAATTATTAAGAGAACTCTATCCGTTACTCTACAAGCTTATTCACAAGCTACAAATTCAATTCACTGTTAAGCTCTTCCATTTCCTTGCATATTATATTCCCATTAACACAATATATTCTAATATTAACTCTTTTCTCATCCCTTAACGTATAATCTACTGCTTGGCTAGATAAATATTCCAATTAGCGTAAATATTTCTTGCTTACAACATTTTTCCTGATGTATTCAATTATACCTTTTATCTTTGTTATAATTATTATTATTATTACTGACATAAATTACCTTAACCCGACACAACGTAACTGTTTCAATAATCGAACATCCGTGTTCGTTACGTTAAGTTTTACATAACTGAATTGCCATTTTATTAATAGTGGTAACGATTAATCCACTCTCTGATGTATAACAACATCTTAACTTTACTGAAATCAAACAACCATAAACACTTGAGGATCTACATCCTAATATTGATTCTTACTGGCATATTTTATAATTCCGAAATCACATTACATGCAGTGGCTATAACTTCTATAACAACATGATTTGTGGGGTACTTACATAGGCTTATCCAGGTGGCTCCAACCACCCATATCTTCCAGTGTTGCCTGCTATTTGCTTAATTAGCGACACATTTCCATACTGCTAATACACATCTTATATGACATTTGATTCATAAAACACACGACACTTTTCGTTTTTATGATGAAGCTAATGCTTCCAAAACACATGACACTTTATAACACTTGTGATAATATTAATTTAAAATATATTTTACATAAGATCACTACACAACACACGTCACAATTTATATTCCTGACTGGTTGAAATTTCCTGGCAAGATAACAGAATTGCAGGTGCGGACGGCCTCTTCTTCGGTCCTACTACCTCCTGATTGAACATCTCGATCATCTGCGTACGGATTCACCAACAGTCTATCGATTATCCCTTGATAACCTTCCTGATATTGCATTAATATGCTTACATAACGTCATGAACGTTAATTATTGGCATACTTAAGATATGTATAACCAATCACTATTTTTCACTGCGCTCAACATTTTACATTGTATTTACATAAATTATTACTTTCAACAGTTCTGCCTAGTATATCACACGGTACTTCCTATGTGAACACTACCAATTGCTCGTACTGCCGACTACACACATACGGCACGACTGTCCTTAATAAACAGTATATAACAGTAAAAATGTAGACTTTCACGACCGGCGTTGATATAGGAATCTCTGTTTTTCGGGCTTATAGGTCGTGTTCCAAGGTCATTTTGTCGTCCTGACGTTTCGCTGAATACTGCGTTCAGCATGTTCACAGGTTACATAAAGCGAGGTAAAACAAGTAAACAGAAGATATATAAATAGTCAACAACCCACACATAGAGGCTACCATAGCAACGGCGTACCACATAAAAGTAATGCATCAAGGACAGGGCTGCTCGTCTGTTGCATCTTCTCGTCTACGACGGTCAATAAGAGCAGGCTTGAGGGGATTAAGGACTGGAAGCCAAGCTCTGTTCACACGTTCTGCTTCCTCCTTAAAATTGAAGCTGTTAGTATGCTTCAGGATTTCAATGGCCTCCCTTTGTAGCCTGGCATGATAAGACACCGTGGTGGACAGAACTTCGGTGTCTCCATATCTTATATCGTGACCTGCAAGTAGCGAGGGTGCTGCTACAGTGGATTTATCTGTTTGTCCCAGCCGGCTGTGTCGTTCGTGCTCCTTGAGGCGAGTGGCAATACTTCTTTTCGTTGTTCCAATATATACTTGGCCACAATCACACGGGATTTTATAAACCCCTGCCGCGGTATGAGGATGTCGCTTATCTTTAGCGGACCTAAACATGTCCTTAATTTTTCGTGTAGGCCTGTATATGGTCCTTATATCATGGGACTCGAGTAGCCTCCCTATTCTGTCCGTGACCTTTTTTATATATGGAAGAAAAGCTCTAGCCAGAGGCTGCTTGTCTCCAATTACCCTTGTAGTTGGACGTCTCGGATGGAGTGCTCGCTGGATATCTTTCTGGCTGTACCCATTCGCGCGTAAGGCCTCGCTGAGGTGTTCAATTTCTTGTTTTAGGCACTGCTTTTCACAAATTCTTTTAGCGCGGTCAGCCAGTGTTTTTATAACTCCGTATTTCTGTCGTGGGTGGTGGTTGGACGTCTTATGTAGATATCGGTCAGTATGGGTCGGCTTACGGTAAACTGTATGTCCCAAAGTTAGATCAGCGGTCTTCGTTACCATAACGTCGAGAAACGCGATTTTCAGTTCATTTTCTAACTCCATGGTAAACTGAATGTTCGAGTTCTGGCTGTTAAGATGTTGTAAAAACAGATTTAATTGATCTTTACCATGGCCCCATATTACAAAGGTATCGTCCACGTATCGTAGCCACACTTTAGGTTTCAAAGGTGCGGTCTCTAGTGCTATTTGTTCAAATTGTTCCATGAAGAAATTAGCGATCACCGGACTAAGGGGACTGCCCATGGCGACCCCATCAATTTGTTCATAGAAATCACCCTTCCACAGGAAATAGCTAGCGGTGAGGCAGTGGCGGAATAGTATATAACAGTCTTACTGCACGGCTTCCCAAACTGAAGCCTCCTATCTTAACGTCGGTAATATGCATTTCGCATAATCAAGCTTATTGATTACCGTACTCATTCTTACTTCATGACCATGCATGATTATATTATCACTGATGCATTACACTGCACGGCTAATATACTGATTACCAGTAAAATGTTTAAGTCTTTGTGTGCGCGCCTGGGCGTTCCGCGCTAGATTCTGGTACAACTTCCAAACACAACTTCTTCTTCTTCTTCTTCTTCTTCTTCTTCTTCCTAGCGTTTTCCCGCTGCTGCAGGGTCCGCTGTTTTGGTCTTGGCTCGCCATTTTGCACGATCTTGGGCATCATGAGGTCTTAGATTGAGAGCCTTCATATCCGCATTTGCTGTGTCATGCCAGCGCTGTTTTGGGCGCCCACGTGGACGGTGCCCATTAACTTCAAAGGAGAGAGCGGAATTGGCAACAGTTCCAGGTGCAGCACGCAAGACGTGGCCATACCATCGAAGCCGTTTTTCCCGTGCCTTCTCAGTGATGGGTGCAACTCCTATTTGCTGGCGAACAGAGTCATTCTTTATATGATCTAGGAGTGTGATGCCCATCGACCATCGGAGCATACGCATTTCCATGCTATGTAATTGGCGCTCCGTAGCTTTGTCAGCTGGTCGACATTCAGCACTGTACAAAGCAACAGGACGTACTATCATGCGGTATATTTTGGACTTAAGGTATAGTGGCATCCTTCTGTCGCAGAGTACGCCTGTAACTTCCCTCCATCTCATATATGCAGCCTTTATCCTACTTCGCACTTCATCACCTATCTCTCCATCAGCTTGTAGGCGAGATCCTAGATACCTGAAGCTTAAGGTCTTCGTCAATGTCTCTCCATCAACTTGGATGGATCCGTTGGTTGGGACAGTTTCAAGGTATTCGGTCTTCTTTTTGTTCAGTCGAAGACCGTATTGTGAGAGACGGCTGTTCCAATTTTCAACTTGACGCTGCAATCCTATCCTGGTGGTATCAGCAAGTGCGACATCATCAGCATATAAGAGTGTCCAAGGGACATTCCTTTGCAGATCCCGTGTGACTGTGTCCATGACTAGGACAAAGAGCAATGGGGACAGTGCAGATCCTTGGTGTACACCTACTTTCACTGGGAAGCTCTCCGAGGTGCCAACAGCACAACGTACACAACTTGTGGTGTTTGTGTATAGCATCTTGATCCAGCTGATAAGCATTTCTGGTACACCATGGTTACGAAGTGCATACCAGATCACACGATGTGGAACACGGTCGAAAGCCTTTTCAAGATCAAGAAAGGCGATATGCAGTGGCTGTTGTTTCTCGCGATGCTTTTCGATGAGCATTCTGGCAGCGAAGATTGCATCAGTTGTTCCCGCACCCTTGACGAAGCCGCACTGGTTGGTACTAATACTGACGATGTCCCGCAGTCGTCGATCAAGGATTCTCTCAAAAATCTTCATTGTGTGCGACAGGAGGCGAATTGGACGATAATTTGTACATTCTGCTGGATCACCTTTTTGTTTAAAGATAGGTACAGTGATGCTTGTAGCCCAATCACTGGGAACAGTTCCAGAGTCAACTATGGCATTGAAAAAGTTGGTCAGCCAGTTGATCGCGGGTTCTTTTAATTCCTGCAACTTCCAGAAGTCTGCCGGCAGGTCATCTGGTCCTGGTGCTTTTTGATTCTTCATACTCCTAATGGCACTGGTGACTTCCTCAGATGTGATGTGTGAGATAGGACCTGCTGTTGGAGTACCTTCTGGAATAGAGGGATGTGGGAACTCAATGTTGGAAATCTCTTCAAAGTGTTGTTGCCAACGTTTGAGGATATCCTGTTTGTCTTGTAAACGTTGACCATCTTTGCCTTTTATGCACACATAGTGCTCAATATCCTGTACTGACTTTGTTCTAGCTTTGGTCAGCCTGAAGATAGTTTTCTCTCCTTCCTTTGAGTCCAGTGTTGTATACAGGTCATCATAGTGACTGCACCTAGCTTCAGCAACAGCTTTCTTAGCCTCACGTTTGGCTATGGCATACCTTTCCCTGTTCTCTAGAGTCTTTTGTGAGACCCAGTTTCTGTATGCCTTCCTTTTTTCATGCACCTTTTCTTGCACTTGGGGTGTCCATAGCCACGTTTGTTTATCAATTCGGTGGGAGCTAGGTTTTGTTGTACCCAAAGTTGCTGTGGCGGTTTCAGTGACAGATTTACAGAATGTAGTCCAGGTGTTGTCTATCGCATTCAGGTCGATGGGAGGAAAATTTATACTGCCTGCTAAAGTCTCCTTTTGGTCTTTAAGCTTCCACCACTTGATCTTCTCAAGGACATTTATCCCTCTGCCTCTACGATGTTTAGAGATCCTTAAGTCTGCCGTTAGCAACTTATGTTGAGGGGCTACACAGTCATATGGTATGACCTTCACATCTGATACTAGTCGGAGATCACGGTGTCGAACAAGGATGAAGTCAATTTGGCTGCTGTAGTCACCACTGGTGTAGGTGATGAGGTGGTTTATGCGCTTTTTGAAAAACGTATTACCAATAACCAAGTCATTCGCCTCGGCGAAATCCAAAATTTGTGTTCCATCATCATTCCGGGTACCATAGCCATTACCACCGTGGCAGCTATAACCGTCCTTGGTATGACCAACATGACCATTAAGATCACCACAGAGAAGTGGAAACTCATCTTGAGGACATGCTGAAACATGATCTTGTAGCTCTTGCCAAAACTGTTCCTTTTCTAGCTTATCACAGCCAGTTTGTGGTGCATATGCTGAGAAGACACGAAGCCGAGAAGATGCAATGTCGATTGTAATTGACATAAGGCGGTCTGAATAGCGCTGAACCTCAGCAACTCGGTCTCTCAGGTTGGCACAAACGATGACAGCAACACCATTTCTGTTGGACGTACCATGGTAGATCAGTTTATAGCCATCTCCGATGTCACGAGATTTTTGCCCCTTCCAGCGTGTTTCTTGTACACATGCAATGTCCACTTTCCGTTCTTTCAGCATCGCTGCTAGTTCACGGCTGCGTCCAGTAAGAGTCCCAATGTTGAGCGTGGCGATGCGTAAATTTTGTCTGCTTTGGACTTGCTTCTTTAACTGGTTCCGCCCTTGAACCAGTAGCCCTTGTCCATTTGTCGCGGCGGTCAGGCGAGGCCGACGCGCGTCGCTTCTGGGGGACGCCCTAGCATTATCCGACAAAATTGACGTAGACATGATCCATGGGTTGCGACAGAGTTACCGACCGGCTTGTCGCCACAGCCTGCTGTCGGGCATTTTAGAGCTACTGCCAGCAGGAATTTGGGCCGCTCCTAACATGGAGAACAGACGCCCTTTGCAGCCGCTCGATCCGAGTCAGACGCTGCTAAAAATAGTTCATCCGCCTTCTTCGTCGTTGGGACTCGAAGTCTTCATCCGGCGTTGAAGCTGTTGACCATTTTACTCTTCCCCCTCCTCCTTTCTCAACCGGGCTTGGGACCGGCTACGGCGATAACTGACAACTGTTCTCTGCCAAGGGTCTACTCCCTTATATCCGTTTCACATGAAAAAGTAGGTCGCAGATTCCCTCGCAATGTCATCTTCTGTTCCAGGCTGATTCTGGTCTTGGAATAATATTCATATTGTTCCTTTTCCTTCGCTGGTCACAAAAATGCATGCGTGCTCGAGGATCGATCGGCCAATTAATTAATATTAATTGCCTTTGCCATGGCGTGGGTAAGCGGCGTCTCTTAAAAATCCCCTGCGACCTAGTCAGGTCATGCCGCGAACACCCATGGCCCTGTGTTCATGCGCACTCCATTAAATATGCCTTGATTTCGCAGTTTAATGGCTCTAAAATTAGCCTCCTGGCTAAAGATTCACCTGTGTGCAACTCTCATGTCATTGCGTTGCTCCAATCACGAGTAATCAATGAGTTTCCTTGGGATCTCTCCCCTCCCTTCTCGGTTTTATTCTCAAACGGGGAAGAACAGAGTCATTATTCAACCCCCCGTCCCCTTGCAGACGACTTAAGTAGGTCAACGAGATTAACATGGCTCCATGAGTCTCCTCCTACAATTCTGGGGCTATTAGTAAACTGTCAAACTCTCCACTTCTGTGTTCCAAGTCCAGCTTAGCCTACTTCATGTAGTCCAATAATGCTATATTCCACTCATTTCCACTGCATTATTTCAATAAATAATGTCAGTATCAACTGATCTCACACCAGTGATTAAATATATAATTTCCTCTAGGGATTTTTACAACGAAACTCCCTCAACAGATATCGGGTTCGTTCCCTGGTGGAACCTTCATTCTGAGCTCAACTTATCTCCGAGATCCACGTTCGATATCAGTCAGCATGACCCCCTCGGGTTCACTATCTTCCTTATAAATTTTCTATGCCCAACGTCGTGGGTTCAAACCCTGCCGAGGTCGTCGGATTTCTTAAGAGCGTTAAAAATCCCTCTGTATGCCTTCCTTCGAAGGGGAAGTAAAGACGGCGGGCCCATGTCATAGATTTCTGGCTTGTAAAAGAACAATCCACAAATTTGTTGGCTTTACTTCCCCTCCGAAGGAAGGCATACTGAGGGATTTTTAACGCTCTTAAAAATCCGATGACTTCGGCCGGGTTTGAACCCGCGATCTTGGGCATAGAAGCTCAGCATGCTACCCACTACGCCACCAAAGCCGCTATTTCCGACTTTCATTTCTAATCTTGAATATAACATTATCTCCAAATTAGCCAGATATGAGCTGATGAACTTATATCCTGCAGTAGGTAGACCGTGCATGACTCTCGTCATTATTGAAGTAATGGAGACCACACGACTAATACGTCTTGATTATGATGTAACTCTTGCTCTTCGGCTAGACCGGAAATTATTAACATCTGTGGTAAAATTCTGTCCTGGATGAGTAATGTCCACAGTTTTTACACCATTAATCTTGGGCACGGTGTTCCATCATCTACATTTCAGCTTCAAGCCTTGCGGTATTCTGGTTTATAGAGCTATTATACAGCAAAATAAGTCCAAGAGGAGAACACTCAAATGATTCTCGCCACGGTGGCCACCAGGGTCGTAACCAGAATCCCGGAAGAGGGGCATTGGGTGGATGAGATTCAAGGAGATTGGCAAGTGATTTGACACTGTATGCCCCAGTGAATTTTTGTCTGTTGGTGTTGATTAATTTAGAGGCTTCTTCATTAATCCCCATGTGTTTGGGTTTGTGTGTGGAATCTGTGTGATAATAATAATAATAATAATAATAATAATAATAATAATAATAATAATAATATCGTATGGCCTTGGTGCCGGGAGCAAGCTTTGTTATTTGACACCCAAAGGGCAGCTTGCATGTCGAATTTCGTTATTCCTTGAAGCACTATGACAGTCAAGGAGGTTAGATATCTAAGCTCCTTGACACTATAGCGCTTTCTAGTAGAGAAATGAGGAACTTTGTGTTGGCGGAAAATGCCGAGATTAATTTTGCCATTATGAACACGGCCTACTGAATTAAAATGCGTTCTTTAACATGCCAACATCGTATGACATGCGTATCGTGATTTTTGCCACCTTTGAAAAATCACTTACCAAGGCCAGGAGCGAACCTGCAAGCTTGGGGTTAGTAGACCGACGCGTTAACCACTCACCCACCGTGGCAAATCTGTGTGATAAACTGTATTATTGTGATGGCTATTTTAGTGTAAAGGAAGGAAGCTGTTTGTTTTACATGACCGTTAATCTCGCGATCATGAGCCATGGGAGCTCCTGTTTACGTGAAATCTGAACCACCGGACGTGTTATTTCTCTTCGAAAATCTCACTTGCATTGACCGGGAAACGAGCCCGACCCACCTTGGTGAGAGGCAAGCAGCTTAACCACTGCACCATCACGCCCCCCGTAGTAGCCTATTAGTGTGTTTATTTGTAATCGTGGCGAGGATAGGGAAAGAGAATGCGTAGCCTTAAATTAGAAACCATCCCGGTATTTGCCTAGAGTAGAAATGGGAAAACCACGGAAAATCATACCTAAGATGGCTGAGGCAGGATTCGAAACCACCTCTTCTCAGCGGCTTCGGTGTCGTAGTTGGTAGCATGCTGAGCTTCTATGCCCAAGATCGCGGGTTCAAACCCGGTCGAAGGCGTCGGATTTTTTTAAGAGCGTTAAAAATCCCTCAGTATGCCTTCCTTCGGAGGGGAAGTAAAGCCGGCCGTCCCATGTCATAGATTTATGGCATGTTAAAGAACTTTCCACTAATTACACATGTGTGAAACTAAATTGTATAGGTTAAGAATATAAACAACGCTCTTAGGTTGCTACGTTCGTTGCCAAGAGCCTACTGCGGTGGCGTCTAGTAGCTACGTTCTGAACTAGGCCTAGTAGTCATTGACGGTGGCGTTTGGCGGCAAAGGTATGAAAAATTCAAAGTTGCAGTCCATACTTGAATTAAAAAACAGATACACACACTAATACAGTCATCACAATTAACACCGGTTATGACACATTCTACACACACTACACGGTGCTACATGACCGCGTTGTCGCAGCCCCTAAACTGAGGAACCAACCAACCACATCTTCTCAGTTTGCCTTACGAGGCTGAGTGCACCCCGTGCAGCCCTCAGACCAGAATTTAATTTCTCGGGAGAGCTGGATATGGAACCTGGATCTCAGGAGTGATAGCCAATGATATATACGGGATGTCTGACAAGAAATTAAACTATTCTTTGAATTAGAGATCATCAGAGTCTTAGGTCTTGAGCCATCGTTCAGAGAGGTTTCTTATCCCGCGACAGTACCAATCTCTAGGTTTGGAAGCGAAGAATTCAGCAAGACCAACTTCCACAGCGTCAATGTTTCCGAAATGTCTTCCTCGCAAGAAATGGGCCATGGATCGAAAAAGATGGTAATCTGCAGGCGCAAGATCAGGGCTGTATGCTGGATGAGGTAGCAGTTCTACTCCTCCCAATTTTTGATCTTTAGCCTACTTTTCACATTTTGCAAAAATGAGGTAAAAGTAGACTTATGAGATCGGGCAAATGTCTGTCTGTCCGTCTGTCAGTCTGTCCTTCTGTCTGTCTGTCTGTCTGTCTGTCTGGCTGGCTGTGTGCGTCCCCCCCCCCCCCCCCTTCAACTCCTAAACGGCTGCAGCAATGAAAACAAAATTTGGTGGGAGTAAAGATCTATACCTGAATATCTCACGGCCATATTTGAAAATGATATCAGTGCTACCAACTGCTGAAAAATCGCAATTGAAATTTGAGCTCCATATTGGATATCTTGGAAGGTATACATGGGAGCTATTTCAAAATTGGCACACGTATAGATAATAATATTGCAGTTTAATTTCCAGGAGGCCATACATGACAGTGTTGCCAAAATGATTACAAGCCTGCTGATAGGTCCAAATTTTAAATGCATATAACTTCTAGACTATCAATTGGATTTCAACCAAATTTCGTATATGGTATGTGTACATAAACAGATATGAGCGTATTCTTAAGAGCCACCAGGGTTGCCAACTGTTAATAAACGCTCTCAATTTATTTTATCCAAATATCACTATATCAGAAAGTATGCAAGCCGACAGCTTTAAACTGTGCACACGTGTAGTACCTGGCATTATAGATTAATTTGGAGTATCTTATATACGTCAGTGCTACCAACATGATTCTAAGCCTGCTGAGAGGTCCAACTTTAAATACATGTAACTTCTATACTATCATTTGGTTTTCAACCAAATTTCGTGTGTGATATGTGTATCATAACAGATATGACTATGCCGATTCTTAAGAGTAACCAGGGCTGCCAACTGTTAATAAATACCGTCTCTATTTTTGTTACCCTAATATCAATATATCAGAAAGTATGCAAGCCAATAGCTCTAAACTTTGCACACGTAGGCCTATAGTACCTGGCATTCTAGATTAATTTGGAGTAACTAATATAGGCCTACGCCAGTGCTGCCAACATGATTCTAAGCCTGCTGATAGGTCCAATTTTAAAATACATGTTACTTCTATACTAAGAAATGGATTTCATCCAAAATTGGTACAACACGAGATCATAATATTTCAGATTATTTCTGACCAACACATGCATGACATTGTTGCCAACATGATTTTACGCGCTGATAAATCCAAGGTCTAACTGCATGTAACGTGCATGCTATCCATTTGACTTCAACCAAATTTTGTATTCTGTAGGCCTACCTTAAGAGATGCAACTCCCAATAGCCTATATTCAGTCACCAGGGCTGCCAACTGTACTACTCTATTAGGCTACATTATATAAGGTATATTTCGAACTAATTAGGAATTTCGATATTACCAACTTAATTTAGTCATTATTCTAGATAGGTCTATATAGATTGGCAAGAATCTTAAATTTCAAGAAAAGTAGGCTGTTTAGTTCGTCACAGAACTTCTTGTTTTACCATGGTCTCGCATTGTCCTGCTGTAAGAGAGCTTTATTTCAGTTAACTAGTTCCAATTGTAATATTTGAAATGTTCATGCTGGTTCCGTATTGATGAACTAATTAGTAATAGTTGTGGCAAAAGTTCCACCCAATCAATACCTTTATTTCTATAAATGTACACTTGGTGGTCATTGGGTACATGTTTCGAGGCCTAATAGTTGATATCATCTCGAGTGCTGCCACGGAGCAAATTATATCTCGGTTAACGTCTGCAGACCGCAGTGACGCAGAACTGCTACAGAGCTGAACCATTGCCATTACGTTGGCGTCTGCAAACCACAATACAGCGTGTGTTTGCCTTCAAATTTGTAATTGTTCGCCGCATGTTTTTCGGAAGAATTAGACCACATGACTGTTTTCCAAATGTAGAGTGCACAATACAGTGATCTTCAAGAAAGAGTGAGGGCCGATAACCTCGATGTTAGGCCCCTTAAAACAACAATTATCATCATCATCACGAAAGGGTGACATTTTATAGTTTATTCATATTGTGTTTTGGTTTTCAAATTTCAACTATTTCTTTCTTGCTTTGTGTTCAGTCACTTATTTTAATGTATCTTTGGGATATGCATCTTCCACCTTTCCATTATGGTGCACCATAATAGGGTTATTGATGGGAATGCTTTTAGTGTTAAGCTTTCCACCACCAGTTTTCCTTGATATTTAAATCTATATCGGCTGATGAAGGGGAAAAAACAATTAAGCCTCGAAACATGTACCCAATGACCACCAAGTGATCATTTATCAAAATAGAGGTATTGATTAGGTGGAACTTTTGCCACAACTATTATTAACTAGTTCCAGTTGGTGAGAATAAAAATCCGCATTGACTGCACGCCCGTATGGTAAAAACTCCCAGTGAATCACCGATCCTTTTTATTAACGATGACTTTGGCTGGTTGACGGGGACTGAGCCACTGGTTCGAGGCGTCAGCGTTGGGGTACTGGGCCGATAACCTAGATGTTAGGCCCCTTAAAACAACAATTTTCATCATTATTATCATTGGGGTATTGGGCCCATTTTTCATCACATGTGACAATATAACGGGTAATCTCAAGAACCACTGTAAAGGATTTCCCGATGAAGGTTTCTGTAGAGCAACGAAAGCCGAGCAGTAACGATTTCTGTTAATCGAGTCGAAGGAAAACCTTCTGTCCGTGCACCTTTTAAGCTTACGCTGGGTAAACCGTTAAACATACCAGGCGAAGGCGGGGCAGGTTGCTAGTTAAAAGTAAACACACCACTACACACACCACAATAACAGAGGGTATCAGATTAAATTCAACACACACCCAAGTACACGGGAATAAATGACCACGATGCCTAAGGCCCTCGGATGATGAAACAATAACAGCAACAACGACAGATAATAAATTTAGGAAATGAACCTTCATTCTAATACTTTGGACACGTCTGTAAATTGGGATTAAGTTTCTAAGTAGTAGCATTCCTAGTAGTATTATCATAAGGATCAAATTACCTCGCTATTCCACTCCTTAAAACACCAATTACCATCACCAACACCAAAGAAATACTCTTGGTAGGGTAAAATACTCTTAGGTATAGGTAACTTATTTCTGAAACACACTGTACTTTCTACAGTGTTCATTGTATAGCCCAATAAACAATAAATAGCGTTGTAAAACCCACAGATCATTATTGAAGAAAGATCAGTACTTTTTCTAACTCTTTTAAGTTTTAATCATTCAATGTTGGTAACTTGCTCAAGCCTCGTGTATTTAATTCCTACAAGGTAAAGGCGGGAAGGATTATTAACACAGGCGCTCCTCGGAAGTGCTGTCTAATAATTGTAGTGTCGTTTTTCATTTGCAGGCCAGAACCTTGGGAACAAACAGGATACAAGTAATGGACCTGGTATTCGTCAAAAATAATTTATATCCACGTACCGCACACTGAATTAGATTTATAATCATTTCTTCTGGTCCTTGAACAATTCATTCATCATGCATTCATTCATTTATTTTGGTAATTCCCCGGTGGAAAATTGTAAACTTGAATCCGTCGGAACTGAAAAGCACTAAGTCAAAAATGGTCATTTTTTAGCCTACTTTCAATTGTTGCAAAAAATGAAAGTAGACTTATGAGATCGACACAGGGCCAAAACTTGTGTGTCTGTTTGTGTGTGTTTCTGTATGCATGTGTGTTTGTGTGTCTGTGAGTGTGTGTATTCTGAATGTCTGTCCCCCCCCCCCCCCCCCCCCATCAATTCGAGCACGGCGAAACCGAATTGAACGAAATTTGGTACAGAGGTAGAACTAGCAAAGGGCTCCTCAGTTTCATGTTTTATATCGCCGCCGTCTTGACGGGAAAGGAATGGTGGCCACCCAAATGTCAAAAGCTTAAATCACATTACGAACAACCTAATCATTTGATCTCTACCAAATAATGCAACAACATACTTTTTTGTGGGAAGCATCTTTTGACTGAACTAGAAGGCCACCAGCCCAATAGTTTGCAGATAGCGGCCATGTATGTGTGCAAATCGATTCCTCCTATCAATTCAAACACGGTAGACTGAATTGAACAAAATTCGGTACAGAGGTAGCATTATCAAAGGGCACGTCAGTGTCATGTTTTATATTTCCGCCATATTGACGGAAACGGAATGGCGGCCACCCAAATGTTAAAAGCTTAAATCAAAATTACGACCAACCTAATCATTTGATCTCTACCAAATAATGCAACAACATACCTCTTTGTGGGAAGCATCTTTTGACTGAACGACAAGGTCATCAGCCCAATAGTTAGCATACAGCGGCCATGTATGTGTGTAAATCGATTCCCCTTATCAATTCAAACATGGTGAAACCGAATTGAATGATTTATTTTACATAGGTAGCAGAAGCAAAGGGCACCTCATAATTATGTTTAATATCCATATAACACGTTGTATTTCAACAAGCTACTACAACCAACATTCAATTATACTCCTTGAAAAGGACAAAGAGTTATAACAATACCTATGCATTTAGGACAAAGTAGGCTATATGTTCTTTACTGAACATCTTGTTTAAGAATTATTATTCTGAAGTATTGACCGAAGGGCCTTGGAGCGGCATAGGAAATAAGTAAGTCAGCCTTCTGTTTAAGCTACACACAAAACATTTTCCTCTTACCAGCAGGAGAAAAAGCACGGAAGCTCACAGGCAAGGCAAAATCCATTACAAAGCAATTTGTTTTGTGGGTTTAAGCCGGAAACCACTCCTACATGTAGTGCGATCAGAGGATAAAACCATCAAGTCAGTGACTTGCTGCCTTTCAGCGTGTATTCCGTACTTAATGTTGGCCAAACTGCAAGTTTCCCGCGTGTTACAGTCCTAATGTAAATTACATCTGTACAGGGTTTAGATGGTTCTTATGTTGCAAATCCATTTTAAAATAAAATACAATGTGAGATATTCAATCTGGATGGCTTTATGCCTCACTAAACTGACCACGGAGCTAAAAGGCATTAAGTCACTTTTGCAAAATTGATTAGAAAAATAAGTTTATTAAATTAAAAACCAAACTTTTGTTAAAATTATTATTCAGCTAGGCTTTGGCCCGAAGTGCTCCGAGTTCGATTCCCAGCCAAGCCAACAGAGATTTTAATCTTCTGGGGTTAACCCTTTATAGGTCGTTATAAGTCAACATGTATTTATAGGACAGTGTTAGGGAGAGAATCATCCCACCCCTTTCATTTCAAGGAGTTCCAGATCCAACCACAAGCTAGCTGCACAGAAATATTGAAAATCCATTAATTTGATGTATACTGTCATCAGAAACCAAAGGTGGGAAGCATATATCCCAGTGGTCTCCACAGTGCACGTGCTCGCCAGTTCGGTTGTGTTGTGTTTTACAGAAGAAGGTGTCTTTATTGAAGATTTGTATAAGTTTGTATATAATTGAAATATAATGATAATAATTGTTTTGGTCACTTGAGTAAATATATTTCAGCTAGAAAGGAAATAATTATCCTGTTTAGGGTGTTTGCCTTTAAAATTAATTTTCTGTGTTTTTAGTAAATACAATTTCGAAATTATTGAATTATATTCGAATATACTAACATTCAACATTCCAAAATCACTTTTATATTTTTGAGCAGTTTTTGGCAAAAATGTTCAGGTCAATGAACGTGTGTTGCGTGGGAGTTACGTTATTTTTTTAAATTATAGAGTGTCAAGTCAAGTTCTAGGGCAGTCTCATCCCCTAGCGCGCAAGCACGAAGCGCGACCAAGCGCCCATGGGATAGTGACAGGGACTGGTGCTCCTAATGGTGCTCCTTTTACCCTTTAATTGGTAGCTTTATAAATAAAGTTAATTTAAGTAATATCATTAGATATTCGTGGTTATTAAATTTTATCTCCTCGTTTGATATTGAGGGGAGAACATGTTTAATTTATAGTAGTTGCGTGATGCAAGGGGAAACGTTGAATAGAGTGGATTAGTTCAAATACCTGTGTTCGATGGTGACTGGAGATGGAAATCTGGATGTGGAAGTGTCACACAGGATTCAGGTAGGATGGATGAACTGGAGGAAAATGTCAGGAGTGCTCTGTGACCGCAGGATCAAGCCTAAGGTTAAGGTGAAAATATATAAAACTGTCGTAAGACCTGCACTGTTGTATGGCTCTGAAACATGGCCTGCGCGCAAAACGCACACAAACAGGCTTGACGTCACGGAAATGAAAATGCTCAGGTGAATGAGTGGAGTGACTAGGCGTGATAGAGTGGAATATGTCAAAATAAGAGGAAAATTGAAAGTTGTGGAAATATCTAAGAAGATACAAGAAAAGCGACTTCAATGGTACGGGCATGTGAGAAGAAGAGAGGAATCCTACGTGGGGAGGAAGATGCTAGACATGCAAATACAGGGAGTGAGAATGAGAGGCAGACCAAAACGGAGATGGATGGATTGTGTACAGGAGGACCTCAGAGAAAAACAGTTGTCAGAAGAGGATGTGCATGACCGGGTTAAATGGAGGAGAGCTGTCAGAAACATCGACCCCACATGGGAGTGGGAGTGATGTAAAGAGAAAGAAGAAGAGCGTGATGTGTGTTTTGTATAATTTTACTATATCATGGTAATAAACCTCATTATTGAGTGATAAACACAGTATCATCATAATTTGGAGGTGGAAAATTATTACCCCATTGCTCATTTAAGGTAACATACTGTCGGGTATGGGCAGTGGGTTGTCAACTAGAAAGACCTGCACTCGGCCTCTCCGGAGGCAACACGATCATTCATACCCACATATACGTTGCATACACGCTGCAACAATGTCCTTAAAACGAAACTTTTTGATCACGCTTGATAATAATGAAGATCGGAGCGAATTCGCAACTCCTACCATGGCTTTGTACTTCCCTCCTTCTATTTGATTGCTGTATTCAGCGAATCTTTATGTTAACATTACACGAACCAAATCATGTTTTGTACATATTTACTAGATGTAAACGTTCCAAGGTTCTCTTCCCGTGTACTTCTCGGTCGATGTTACTAGTCTAATCGCACCTAATGTGCCCCTATGCCTAGAACGTGCACTCAGGTCCGTGGTAATAAAATGAAATTACTATTGTCGGTCATAAAAAGTTTGCAGCTCATTCGTAATGGAAGGAAGACACGATGCAATCTCAGTCAACAGCTAGGTCATGGCAGGGCACAGAGATCCATCTGGCAGTAAGGAAATGTGCTGTAGGTGTGAGAACTGACCTAGAAATAACACATGCCATTTTCAAACCAGGCATGGACATTTGAAAAGGAACAACATGTTGCTTCACTGAAAACGTACAAGTCCTTCTTTCAGTTGATGTTTCATTTGAAGATTTGGTCATCGTGTCATGGTGGTACAGCGGTAAAGCCGTTTGCCTCTTACCTAGATGGACCGGGTTCAATTCCCGGTTAATGCATGTTTGATTTTTGAAGTTAAATGCCATGTCCTGTGGTTCAGATTCCACGTAAATAGGAGGTCCCGTGGCTCATGATCGCGGAATTAACGATCACGTAAACCTACAAACTTCCTTCCTTATTAGTTCATATTCTGATAAAGAAGAACAAGTGGATTCTGAAGTCAAAGAGATGGGAGCTTTGATGTGCTGGTAAAGCTCAAAAGTATTGAAGATTCGTGACGCTGTGCTTGAAAAATATTTGTTAAATTTTGTGGTGCGATGAAGAGGAATCTGGATAATGAACTTGCTACACCGATTTTCTCTGGTAAGGGCAGAATGCACTGGTTTAAGAGTATCATAAAAGAACGAATGGCATTTTTTATGTTAGAATGGCAATGCAATGATCTTCTGAGAGTAACGTTGAACGAAACAAAGCTACTCTTCTTGATGTAGTTATGATCACTTGCTTGCACGAACTAAGTCATTATCAATGCTATATATGCATGTCATTGCTGACGAGTCTTGTTCTTCGGACGGACTCTTAACCCGCTATTCTCTCATTACAACCCTAATGACGTCTCAATTCTCCATAACGGTACGCGCTCCCGTTAACAAGCTCAGCAATGTCTTCGTGATCTTGTCAGAGTTTAGCAATCAGATTCTAGGTTGCAAGGTCAAAATTAATGAAATTAAACAAAAGATATTGAGGAATGAATGTTCTTCAAATTAGTTATCAGATTTTTCTTCCCAGAGGTTATCAGAGTCTTCCCGCACACTCAAGTACACGGGGCAACATGACCATGATGTCGCAAAGCCTCTAAACGACTACAAGAACGGTCGTGTCGCACTAGCTTCAAGTGCAGAATTCACTAGATATAGACTAAGTTCATTAATTTTCTCCACTTCTGGTGATATTTATCTTCATCTTGATTGAAGATGTCCTAGTTCTAATATTTCTAGCGGAAATAAATTCTTCTTCTTTCTCCGTTAGGGTCTTCTGAGGACCACGAACAAATTTCATTGATTAGTCCTTTGTTGTTCTTTCTGCTTCCTCCAGTGCTCCATCTTTTCGCTGTGTGTCTTCTTTCTCTCTTCCGACCATTTTGAGCGTGTTTTCTTATATTGACTTCCTCGGAGGCCTTCCATTCCCAATACCGTTTTTCTGAAAATGTCTCTCTCCAGTGCATCTTCTTCTCTTACATTGCTTGTATCAAAATCTTTCATTACTTCTTGAAACCAGGCTGTTGTCGATTTCTTTTTCCAATGATATTTAAAAATCTGTTAGGTAAACCTCTATCTTTCATTCTATATAAATGTCCGAAAAATAACAATCGCCTCTTCTTTATTGTCTCCGTTAGGTTTTCAATGTTCCAATATATTTCTTCGTTACTTCTTAATTTCCAAAACTCTGTAGTTCTTAATGGACCGAGAATTTTGCGTATATTTTTTCTTTCTGATACTTCTAATTTATCCAAAATATAATTTAGTATTAGATATTCATTGGCAAATAAGCATTCTGGTTTAAATACCACGGTGGGTGAGTGGTTAACGTGTCGGACTACCAACCCCCAAGCTTGCAGGTTCGCTCCTGGCCGGGGTAAATGTTTTTTTTTTAAGGCGACAAAAATCACGACATGGATGTCATACGTTATTGGCATGTTAAAGAACCCATTTGAATTCAGTAGGTCGTGTTCATAATGGCAAAATTAATCTTGGGATTTTCCGCCAACACAAAGTTCCTCCATTCTCTACTAGAAAGCGCTATAGTTTCAAGGAGCTTTGATAACCTCCTAGACTTTCAAAGCGTTCAAAGGAACGACGAAATTCGACATGCAAACTGCCCTCTGGGTGTCAATTGACAAAGCTTGCACCCGGCACCCGAGGCCATACGATATTATTATTATTATTATTATTATTATTATTACCGTTCTATGGTGCTGTATTTTCAATTTAATAGATAAACTTTTTTGTTATTTTAACTTATTTAATTTATTTAATTTAATTCTTTAATTTATTTATTTATAGCATTTGTTCTATTTTTAGCCCATTTTCAATTTTGAAAAAATAGGCTTATGAGATCACCTTTTGTCCGTGTGTGCGTATGTGTGTGTGTGTGAGGGGTGTGCGTGTGTGTGTGTCCCCTAATAACTTCTAAAGGGCTAGAGCGATTTCAAGGAAACTCGGTAAGATCATAGCACTCTTCCGGACGACCCCGGCCGTGCCCTTTAAATTTTGTCACGTCACACCAATCCAACATGGCGGCTGTGCGAAATATTTCACCAGCATTCAATATCTTCGAAACTATTCCCGGTATCACCCTGGAATTTCTTACGGTGATAAAGGAAACTAGTAGAAGTTCATCTATGTGACTTTTGAAGACTGGTAACTCCAAAACCAACATGGCGGCCACGCGAATTTGCGACATTTAAATAGACGTTTCTCGAGATTTAACCAACCAAACGCAATATAACTATGTAGAGAACATATTTATACATATTGTAATGCACCGACATATAACTTGGTTCAATTGTTTACATAACCACAAGATGGCGGATGTGCGAAATATTTCACCGGCATTCTATATCTCTGAAACTATTAGCGGTATCACCCTAATATTTTGTACGGAGATAAAGGGCACAACTGGAAGTTCATCTATAAGATTTTCAAAAACAGGTTAACTACAAAACGAACATGGCGGCTAAGCGAATTTGAAAATTTTAAATAGACCTTTTTCGCGATTTAATGTTCCAAGCGCAATGAAATTGGGTACAGGAAATGTTTATACACATTGTAATGCACTGGTATTTAATTTAGTTCAATTGTTTACATAACCTGAAGATGGCGGCTGTTGGAATTTTAAATTTAAGTTTTTATTTCTTGTGTCGTAATCATGCGATCGAAGTGAAAGTTTGAATAATGAACCTACGCAATAATTTTCCTTTAATGGTACATGACTCTATGGCCAATACATTTAACAATCCAACATGGCGACCATCTGAAATATTTAGACGGCTCTCAATATCGACGAATCTATTATAGCAATCAAACTGATTTTTTTTAGTTCATAGGGGCTATGAACTTAATTCACCTATAGGACTTTAAATAACCTGGTGATCACAAATCCAAAATGGCGGCGACGCGAAGTATAAATATTCACATGGACGTTTCTCGCAATTTAACCATCCGAGTGCAGTGAAACCTGGTACAGTAAATCCTTATACGAATGTTAATCCACTGGCATCTAATTTATTTCAATTGTTTCCATAACCACAAGATGGCAGCTGTGCGAAATTTTAAAATCTTCTTGTTACTTCTTGTGTCCTAATCATGCGATTGAAGTTTGAATGCTACACGTACACAATAATCTACATGTAACAGTACATAACTCTAGGACCTACATATATAAAATCCAACTTGGCGACCATCCGAAATATTTAGTCGGTTCTCAATATCTACGATTCTATTACAGCAATCAAACTGAAATTTTGTATGTTGATAGTGGCAATTAACATAAGTAGTATATATATGAAAGTAGGCTGTATAGTTCTTCACGGAACTTCTTGTTTTATTGAACCATTGGGCTCGTTACGTAGCATGGCGCAGCTCACCAAGATACTGGCCAGTACTGAAAAGGTAGGCCAGCCTAGGCAACTGCAAGAAATAAATACTGTGAGGGGTGGTCACGAGGATCAATCCCCCAAGATTCGAATATAAAAATATGAAATTTGATGAAGTTTTGAATAAAACCAATCATCGGATTGATGACAAAAGATTGAATTGTGTTTGAAAGCATTTATTTTCACTCGTGTAACATTTTTAGCCTACTTTTCACATTTTGCAAATATGAGGAAAAAGTAGACTTATGAGATCGGGCATATGTGTGTCTGTCTGTCTGTCCTTCTGTCTGTCTGTCTGTCTGTCTGTCCTTCTGTCTGTCTGGCTGTGTGTGTGTCCCTCCCCCCTCCCATCAACTCCTAAACGGCTCCAGCATTCGAAACAAAATTTGGCAGGAGTAAAGATCTATACCTGAATATCTCACGGCCTTATTTGAAAATGATGTCAGTGCTACCAATTGTTGAAAAATCGCAACTGAAATTTGAGCTCCATGTTGGATATCTTGGAAGGTATGAATGGGAGCTATTTCAAAATTAGCACACGTATAGACAATAATATTGCAGTTTAATTTCCAGGAGGCCATGCATGGCAGTGTTGCCAAAATGATTATAAGCCTGCTGATAGGTCCAATTTTTAAATGCATATAACTTCCACACCATCAATTGGAATTCAACCAAATTTCGTATGTGCTATGTGTACATAATCAGATATGACTCAGCATATTCCTAAGAACCACCAGGGCTGCCAACTGTTAATAAATGCTCTCAATTTTTTTTAAATCAAAATACCCATATATCAGAAAGTATGCAAGCCGACAGCTTTAAATTATACACACGTATAGTACCTGACATTCTAGATTAATTTGGAGTAACTAATGTACGTCAGAGCTGCCAGCATGATTCTAAGCCTGCTGATAGGTCCAATTTTAAAATGCATGTAACTTCTATACTAACTAATGGATTTCATTCGAAATTGACACAACAATAGATCATATTATTTCAGAATATTTCTGAACAATACATGTATGTCAGTGTTGCCAACGTGATTTTACGCACGCTGTTAGATCCAATGTTTAATTGCATGTAACGTCCATGCTATCCATTGGACTTCACCCAAATTTTGTATTCTAAACCTTAAGAGATGGAACTAAGAATATATTCAGTCACCAGGGCTGCCAATTGTAGTTCACTATTAGGCTATATTATGCCAGGTATACAATATTTTGAACTAATTAGAAATGTCGATATTACCAACTAAATATCGACATTATTCTAGATAGAACCATATAGATTAATCATTGGCATGAATCTTAAATTTTAAGAAAAGTAGGCTCTTTAGTTCGTCACGGAACTTCTTGTTAGTGTTACCCTAACTTAACTCTTATTGAATGAGCAAATTGATCAGTAGTTCAATTAGCCAGAGGTGAGGCAGTATCTTTTCCCATCCCTTTTCAATAATACACTAGTCGTAAGCGGCTTTAGTGGCTTAGTAGGTACCATGCTGAGCTTCGATGCCCAAGGTCGCGGGTTCAAACCCGGCCGGAGTCGTCAGATTGTTTAAGAGCGTTAAAATACCCTCAGCATGCCTTCCTTTGGAGGGGCAGTAATGCCGGTGGTCCCATGTCATAGATTTATGGCTAATTACACATGTGTGAAGCTAAATTATGGGTTAGATTTCTTTGAAATTACGGCTTCAGCCCTTCAATGGATTAAAGACTTAGACATTAACTTGTTGATTTTTAGCCTACTTTTCAAATTTTGCAAAAATGAGGAAAAAGTAGACTTATGGGATCGATCCGGGAAAATGTGTGTGTGTGTGTGTGTCTGTCTGGCTGGCTGTGTGTGTGTGTCCCCCCCCCCCTATCAACTCATAAACGGCTGCAGCAATCGAAACCAAATTTAGTATGAGTAAAGATGTGTACCGAAATATCTCAAGCCCATATTTTAAAATGATGTCAGTGCTACCAACTGTAGGGAAAAAGCACTAGAAATTTGAGCTCCATGTTGGATATCTTGGAAGGTATGCATGGGAGCTATTACAAAATTGGCACACATGTAGATAATACAATTTCAGTTTAATTTACAGGAGGCCATACATGACGGTGTTGCCAAAATAATTTTAAGCCTTCTGATAGGTCTAATTTTAAAATGCATATAACTTCTACACTATCAATTGGAGTTAAACCAAATTTTGTATGTAATATGTGTACATAAAAAATATGACTCAGCGTATTCTTAAGCGCCACCAGGGCTGCCAACTGTTAATAATTGCTCTCTCTATTTTTTTAATCCAAATGCCAATATACCAGAAAGTTTGCAAGCCGACAGCTTTAAATTATCCACACTTATAGTACCTGACATTTTAGATTAATTTGGTGTGACTTATATATATCAGTTCTACTAATATGATTCTAAGCCGGCTGATAGGACCACTTTTTAAATACTTGTAATTTCTATACTATCAGTTGGATTTTAACCAAATGTCGTATGTGCTATGTGTAACATAACATATAAGACTCTGTGTATTCTTAAGAGCAATCGGGGTTGCCAACTGTTAATAAATGGTGTCTATATTTTTTACCCTAATATCAATATATCAGAAAGTATGCAAGCCAACAGCTCTAAACTTTGCACACGTATAGCACCTGACATTCTAGATTAATTTGGAGTAATTAATATAAGTCAGTGTTGCCAACATGATTCTAACCTGCTGATAGGTCCAATTTTAAAATACATGTAACTTCTATACATACAAATGGACTTCATCCAAAATTGGCACAACAAGATATCATTATATTTCAGATTATTTATGACCAGCACACGCATGACATTGTTGCCAACATGCTTTTACGCGTACTGATAGATCCAATGTCTAACTGCATGTAAGGTTCATTGGACTTCAAACAAATTTTGTATTCAGTACCTTAAGAGATGGAACGAAGAATATATTCAGACACCAGGGCTGCCAACTGTAGTGCTCTATTGGGCTTCATTATACCAGGTAGGTATATTTTGAACTAATTAGATATTTCGAATTTACCAACTTAATTTCGTCATTATTCTAGATTGGTTCATATACTGTAGATTAATCATTGGCATGAATCTTAATTTTAAGAAAAGTAGGTTCTTTAATTCGTCCCGGAACTTCTTCTTAGTATTTCTAAACTATGTATATTAGTTGCTCTTCAGTTGCCATACGCAAAATAATAAATAGGTTAGAATTCACTAACACTCTTAGGTTCCAACGTTCGTCCCCAGGAGCCGACTGCGGTGGCATCTAGTAACCAAGTTCAGAAATAGTTGGTCGTTGACGGTGGCGTTTGGTTACTGAGGTAACTGTTGGACGGTAGCAAGATTGGTGGGGGGTAACGCGTTATTAATTTATAGAAATATACAGTACCAACTATTTAGATTTATGTCATTTTTGCAAAATTGTTTTTATTAAGTAACATCAAAATGAAGCTCATTTTGTTACAGAACTGTTTCTAACTATTATTATAAAAATTTTCATAGAAAACTCAAGTATAATATTAATGACAAAGCTTTCCTCGTAATTATATTAGTTTTCTATTATTTTTAAAACATCAATGAAGAAGGCCTTAATATGGCCAAAACTGGTACATTTTATCTCCAGAGTGGTTTTGAAAATTATATTTTAAACTAACAGAAATACCCATTCTTCGAACGGTCTTCGGTATGAATAACCAGACGTTATCAATTGAGCTACTGTTGCAATGGTTAGGGGCTTGGAACCTGTTTGTCGATAAAGAAAAATGATTAGTTAAAATGTGCTCTCAAACTAAATTTACCTAACGTGTACTTCCTGACGTGAAAACAAAATTGAAAACGCAATACACCTCACGTAAAAACTGACCCTCACCGTTGTGTCAAGTCCCCATCCACAGGAAGACCCCTTTAATGAATTATAAAGGCTTGTGGTGCATGAAAAGTCAGGTCGTTTAGCCTCCAATGGCCCAAATTCCTGTAAGCCGCAAAAATATTATTTCAATTCAGGATGTTTTGGAAATGATGTTGCTGCTTGGAGACATAATAGACCTTTTGTGCGATATATCGCACGTGTAAATCGTATGAAAAATATCTAGAGTACCACTTGACCCCCTTAAGCGCATTGATGAATTTTACAGTTTTAGTTGGTTCCGTGATATCCTTATAGCCATTTGGAAACTTGCACAGAAATTTAATAAATGGAGTGGCATTACTTCTTGCAGAAATAGATTGAAAGTTGGATGTCACCTCTTAAGATACTGCTGTCATGGTTACTGGCCTGCATTCCTTCATTAGTTTATTAAATGAAATTAGTTTTCTGGGAATATCTCAGAAACTGCTTGTTTTAGAGCGTTGAAATGTAGTTTTCGGGGACCCTTTACGGCTCTTTCGGGTCCCCGAGTTTTGGTTCTGACACCACGGAAGAAATAGATGGCCCTCTGAGAATCTGTTGCCATGGTTACCGGATTGATATCTTTCATTAGTTTATTAAATTAAATTATTTTTCTGGGATCATCTCAAAAACTGTTGGTTTTAGGTCCTTCAAATGTGGTTTTCGGGGGCCCCCGAGTTTCGTTTCTTACATTGAGGGGCTGAAAATGAGCTTTGTCTCACCCTTCTACGCCTATTTCAGCATATATTTTAGGGAGGTAGGGCCCCATTTATGAGAGGTACTGGAATGAGTCACATCAATGATTGGTGTCGTGCGTCTGATGGATATCTTTACCAAATTTTACGTTGATCCACCCAGCCGTTCTCGAGTTATAAGGGATCAAAGTTGTCCACAGACAGTCAAACAGACAGAAAGACAAACATTTTATTTTCGGCCACGTCCGTCATAAAACAGTCGGAAGCCCATTAATAACGGAAATTTCCGTAGAAATTCCGAAAAAAAAAAACACCAGACCAAATTTCATTTTTATAAGTATAGGGATATATAGGGATATTTAGAACATTTATTCAACCAAATTATTTGTAAGGATATCCATTTTAATTTATTTAAAACTGACTCTCTTATTTTAAATTTCACACGAATAGGCTACTCATTCATTAGATTTTAAATATTTATCGTTTTGAAAATTTTTAGTTCATAATTTCATCGCTCTTACTCGTTGTTTTTCAGTTTCTTCATTTCATCCTGTAGCCTATATTGTGCCCATTTCAACAATGAAATATGCAAATCACAGTTTGCCAGCAATGCTCAATCGGGAGTATCGGGGTTCATGGTTTGTTCTCCCACTCTGTGACTTACACACTTTGGATCAATCAGAGGATACACTTCCAAAAATAAACCAGAAATCAACTCCTACTATAAAAACATTTAATTATCCAAAAATATGGCGCTACAAAAATTAAACAAATAAAAATACTGACACTCCACTTCATACTTGTCCAACGTTGAACAAGGAATTCATATTAAACAATTACAAAATCATAATAACTGGTCATCCAAAACCCACCAAAACTTCAACTAAGTTTCACCTCCATATGGTGTCAATTCAAATTCTATAAAATAACGAGCTCTAAATGGCTCGGTAAAGTTTACATACACTGTGTTATCAATTTAATACACATCAATGACCATTTACATGAGTATATCTTTTTTATCATAATATCAAAGTATGGCTAATGAAGCCTCCGTGGCTTAGGCGGCAGCATGCCGGCCTCTCACCGCTGAGTCCGTGGTTCAAATCCCGGTCACTCCATGTGAGATCTGTGCTGGACAGAACGGAGGCAGACAGGTTTTTCTCCGGGTACTCCGGTTTTCCCTGTCAACATTTCATTCCAGCAACACTCTCCACTATCATTTCATTTCATCTGTCATTCATTTAATCATTGCCCCAGAGGAGTGCGTCAGGCCTCGGCAGCCGGCACAGTTCATATCCTCGCCGCTAGATAGGGGCTTCATTCATTCCATTCCTGACCCGGTCGGAGACTGGAAGCAGGCTGTGGATTTTCATTTCATCAAAGTATGGCTAATCATCAATTAATTTTGGGCTTTCACAATGCTCATATGTTACCATCACTCTCTCTCAAGCTCCCGACTCACTACCGTGATTGGGAAAAATTTGCGTATTCTCGAGCTATAGAAACTGCTGAGCAAGTCAACCTTAAGATTACTCCCGGAATCGTAATGTCTCCATAAAAACTCGCGAATCACTAATTTATAGAATAATAAAGTCAGGGATTTATCATTTTGTCTTCAAAGACCATTATATTTTAAGAAAGCAACGATCTGAACTCTGCAAGCGATAATAATGGATATAAAGGGACCTCGGTTCAAAGACCGGGTCGTTAAAACAATCTTAAACACTCCTGTGTATTATGACTCAGACAGTCCGTTCATAACCTACCGCACTACCAGAGGGTAAGGGTCTATCTTAACTACTTGGCTTGATTTATTGCAGGGAGAGAAGAGAGCCCACAGTCTCGCTTTACAAGGGACTGGCTTACTTCAGCTTTACACACAGCTGTTTCAAATGCAATTCTCTGAATGACAAGGCTTCTGATACAAAATCATAAAACAACATATTTAGGTTCAACAGACCTTTTCTCTTAGCTTCGGTATATTATAATTATGAAGTGTCCTCATTAGCGGATAAGAAAAATTCAATAATACAACCAATATTTAAGGAGTTTCAACACGGACGACTCTGATTTCGATCCTTTCAAATGCCTCGGGAGCAGTATCCCAATTTTGAGGACTTATAACATTAGCGACTTAGGGCAGGCTTCGCCTATTACCAGCGCTCATAATATAACATAAATAGCACCCTTTTCAACATACAACACCCAATGCCTCGTGATCACTATCACAACTTTGAGGGCTTATAACAGTTCATTTACCACGACTAACTGTCCCTCATAATTACTTTTACCGAGCATTTCAACGCAATCCTAGAGTGATAAATTACTTCAATGCGCGACATGGCGCTCATATATTAATTAGCCAAGTTGCCTTCAAAGAACTAAATAAATTCAAAATCAACGTTTGATCTACATCTCAAAATATATATTATTATTCTTCCCTTAACAATAATCATTTTTACCATAAAGAACATGTATTCCCAACATGTATTAATTCATCTAAAGGAGCTTTAAAGCTACCACTTTTCATATAAAATGCATCACAATATTCATTCATTTCTATAATTATTATTATTATTATTCTTGCTTTCTCCTATTTATATCATTTACCATTTACACTGATATTCTACTGAATCGTTTCCACAAGGGATTCATTTATATTTCACATATTTAATATATTTATATCAAATTAATCGTTCAGATCGCGCAATCTTTCTTTCACCTGTTATTAAACATCCCTACTCTCTCTCATGAGGATTATACGCAAATCTTCCCAAACACATAATAATGAAATAGTTACTCACATGACTGTACGGTCAGCGACCGAATTCTCCAGCGATGGAACATTTTCGCCCACCAACTTTCTCTTAAGCCATTTTCATGGTTACATTTACACTCAATGACACTTTCTTAACAGCACATAAAATATATACCCTAATCACTTGGAATATAATGAATACAATTTTGTATTCGTTTTCACTTAACACAATACAATTTCACTAAAATATTACACTCAAAAAATTTCACTATATTTACATTACATAAAAATTTATTACTCTGGCGTTAATTATTCGCCTTACACACGTGATTTCTTTTCCTTTCCCGTTTCCATAGGTTGCACTATAGCACGTCGGCTTCCTAATCTGAAAAGATGATGGAAAGTCTCGATCGAACTAAACCTCACTGGAACGGCTGATCTTCTAGTTCTGAGTTTGACTATCGGCTTCTATAACTTTACTGCACGATGTCGTATCTTGCTAGACGCTAACTTGTTCGTCTAATAAAAGTCTGTCCTTGATGTATTACTATTTCGATCGCTCGAACTGTTTATCGGTGACCTAGTAATTTCCTTGTACTTTCTGTTACTTGAATTCGTGGCTTATTGGAGTACTCCCCAATGTTTGCTGCTCATTTGTCTACCTAGACAAAGCCTGGAACTACAATTCCTAATTTTTATCGTCCTTCGCTCTAGTCCCTAAATTCAGGAACACTAGGCGTTAATATTTCTTTCTACCCTGATCTGGTTCCTTAACGTCTATAGAACTGTCTATTTCACTTTCCTTGGGTACTTCGAAACCTTATGATGCGTCGGTTCTTTAACTGAACTATTATATTCGAGTACCTATTGCCGGTTATTTCTTAAATCCACAGCCTAAACTTTGACTGTACTGGTGAACTTTAACGATAATTGTCCCTGCGTGTAGCGTCTAAGCGCTCACTAAAATAACTTGTTGAACTTTGCGACACAATATCACGCTCTCTGGCGTCGTTTATAACTGAATGTACTTTGATGCAGCACTCCTGCACTAGGAGTTTACTTGTAGCTTGTCTTGCAGTTGATGATCCATCGTGCAGCGCCTCTGCGCTCACGGAACTGAATTATTGGCGAAACAGTACGACCCGCCTCAGCGGTCGCTCAAGACTGAATTGTTGTGACACAGCGTCACGCCCGCAGGCTGACAATAACTGCATGCTCCTCCTGGCACCTCCAGGGTTTTTATCTAAATCGGCGGCAAAAAGATCAAATCCGCGTCTTCTCCAGCACTAACTTCTGAAGTAATTGTCGTATAATTTTGAAAAATATATCTCTGGAAAGCTCTTGTTTTTAACGTAAACTGGTTTCTTTGATCATGAAAATCGATCACACAATTCCAAGATATTAAATAATTTGGCTCCTCAGATATGTGGGTGGTGAGGTTTATTTTTCCATCTCTACCAACTTTGGGCTCGGGGAATTACTAATCGTCATGCCACGTCTGCAGTTCTTTCCTATGCAATTATTATAAACTTTTTCCCCACACAAAAATCTCTTTTCCAAAATGATCAACAATGATGTGTTTCTTTCATTAATTAAATGCTTGCAAATGGCTTAATTCTAATTATTTCTCTTCTTGCACCATTGCAAGGTTGCCATTTTATGGCTGAGTAAGGTCTATTTCCGAAACTCATTCTCTCTTACTCGTCGTGGAAAGTTTTTCTCGTTCTATAAATAATCATGCGCCAGCTCCTTATCGATGCGTCAAGCATGATCTCACGTCCGCATGACTCGTGGTCACCCATTCTTGCGCCACATTATAACAGCCCACTTCTTAAAATCTTTCCAAGTCATTCTAAAGACTGTATTATTTCCTCTCTTCCTTTGCAAATAAACTATGGATTCGACGCTTGAACCAATTGCAGATGGGTTCAATATATTTTAGTTAATTTCGATACTAAACTTGGAGTTTTATTAGATTGATTTCTTAAGGTCTAATTCTAATTGTTTGAAGAAGGTCCCATTGTTGGACCGAACATGTACTAATTTAATTTAATTTAAATTAATTAATTACCTATTAATCAATACGTCATTTTTCTTACATGTTCCTATAATGATAAATGATTTATTTTTAACTAATATATATTAATTTATTATAATTGACTAAGGAGAAATAAATATATTAAATACCAATTAATATTCATTTAAATCATCATCATCATCATTATAGCTTTCCACGGTGGGTGAGTGGTTATCGTGTCGGACTACCAACCTCAAGCTTGCAGGTTCGCTCCTGGCCGTGGTAAATGATAATTTTTTTGAAAAGCGACAAAAATCACGACATGCATGTCATAGGCATGTTAAAGAAACCATTTGTATTAGGTAGGCTGTGTTCATAATGGCAAAATTAATCTCGGGATTTTCCGCCAATAAAAAGTTCCTCCATTCTCTACTAGAAATCGCTATAATGTCAAGGTGCTTAGATATCTAACCTGACTGACTTTCTTAGCTTTCCAAGGAACTATGAAATTCGACATGCAAGCCGCCCTCTGGGTGTCAAATAACAATGCTTGTACCCGGCATCCGAGGTCACCTGGCTTTGAATTACCTCGGAAGATCTGGTCAGTCTTAACCGTATAAGAACCAACTCTGGCAGGTGTGCTGATTCTCTGCACAAGTGGAAGATAAATGATTCTCCAAGTTGGGATTGCGGCGCTGAAAAGCAGACTATTCAACATGTGGTTCAGGAATGTCCCCTCAGAGCCTTCCCTGGCGATCCAACAGAGTTCCTGATGATGACGGAGGGATCAATAGACTATATTCGTGGCCTGGACATTAATTTGTAATTTTGCAATCATTTTTATATTTTAGTGATGTATGTAGTCAAACGCTAATTAAATAATTATTATCATTATTATCATCATCATCGTTTAGCCTCGCTAAAAGAAACAGAAATCCCGAAGAGATCAAGCTTATACCATCCGAGAGAGAATCATATAAACTTAATGAATTCAGGAGCTGTAGAAAAAGCAGACGTCTTCATCTTCACAGACGGATTGAAAACACAAAACCATGTCGGAGCAGGAATGGTAGTCGAGAAAAACTCAAAAGAAATCTGTATTGTTATAAAAATGTTAGATATTAATTGCTCAGTTTTCCAAGCGGAATTAATGGGCATTAGCATGGCAGTTGAATGGATTGAACTACAGAATAATTGCACTGTAAATTATGCTATTCTTGTGGACTCAAGAGCTGTAATCTTTGCTATAGCCAACAAAAAAAATATCCATCCTCTCGCCACTGAAATAAGAGACAAAATTATTGCCCTCAACAAGTTGAACAAGATTACTTTTCAATGGATTTAAGGACACACAGGACTCTGGGGGAATGAGAGAGCTGACTATCTAGCCAAGATTGCTGCCAGCCATAGAACTGCAATATATTATAGATCACCACCCCTAAACACGGGAAAAAGTACTAACTGAGCATTATACAAATATATGGAACTCCATATATACCAATTCACAAGACTCCTTACGTACAAAATTATTCCTTCCTAATATACCACACAGACTTTCCTCATCTCTCTGGCCCAACTTCATAACCACCCAGTTTATCACAAATCATAGTCGCTTCAAATCCTATCTTCATAAAATGAACATTATTGATTCACCAATTTGCAGCTGTCAGGAAAAAACTCACCAGACGGCTCGTCACCTGTTGACAGAATGCACCACGTACTCGGGAGAACGACCAACTGAACTACGATCATTACCACTGCATACCATTGTGAAACACCACTGGAATACTGTCGAAATAACAGAATTTATAAAAGAAATCTTCCACTCACTTCAATAATATTATTCATGTTAATTTTGCATTTAAAACTGTAAATATCCCGTGGTATACCTGTAGGTGAAACACGGGTTGTAACTATATCTAATATATAAAAGTGAAAGTCTGTATGTATGTATGTATGTATGTATATATGTTGGTTCCGTATACAAATCTACACCGTTCCACCAATCTCAACCATATTTTGCATACACATAGTTTAGGACCCAGAAGGAACCGCTGGCTACATGAATTTTCGATAGTCTTTCTCATTCTTCTGATTTCGGCCCTTTTTCACTCAAAAACAGGCTAATCAAATCATAAAATATACTCATGAAGGAATGGCAAGGCAGATAGTTTCCATGGCAACATAGCTCAAGTCCAGACACGGTCGACTTGATGCCAATTGCGCTCAGCACTACCGGTATAGAAAATGAGGATGTTTACTTGAAATCCCGTTAGTTACTCAACTGCTCACACAGCACTGTCAACCGAGTTTAGCATAACAAAGTCTTGACACTATCTTCTTTCTACTATATATTTTTCAAATACCACTCACTCACTCACTCACTCACTCATTCTTTTATTCATCACGAAATCTCAGAAACCACCAAACGGATTGGAATGAAATCTGGTATGCAGCTTCCTCAAGGGACGCAAATGCTCACAAAGAGAGAAATTTTGGCTATTCAGGTTCTAAAGGGGTGTTAAGGGGGTAGACCTGCATTTAATTGAATAGCAATATCTCCCGATTGGTTTCATGGGGGGATGTGATACTCGGCATATAAACTCATCATTAAAAATAAGAAGACATGTGTCTGAAGGTTTTTCGATGTGGTGTATATTATGAGGTGAAAGGGGTGAAAAGTGGGGATTAAAAGATTCTTAACGGAGCGTGTGTATCTTAAACGATATACGCGAGGAGTTTGAAACACAGCGAAAAAAAATCTACATAAAAAAGAAGTAAATATGTGTTTGACAGTTTTTTCATAAATCCAATTTAAGGGGCCCATGGGGAGAGATGAAATTCTGGAGGGGGGGGGGGGACAGGAAATAAAGTGTCCTAACTGATTGACTGACTGGCTCACTCATCAAACTCATGGGGAAAAAACTGCTTTAAAGTAAGTAAATAGCTGTTCGACAGTTTATTTTCCATAAATCAAATTTAAGGGGTTCATGGGGAGGGGTGAAATTCTGAAAAAAGAAAATTGAAAGAAAATGTCCAGACTCACTCACTTACTCACTCACTCATCATCGCCTAGCCAAAATTATTGAAGTTAGAAACATGACAGTTTGGGGATATGTTCATTGTATGTCAAAACCGTCTACTAAGGGAGGATTTTCGGGTATTCAGGTTCTAAAGGGGTCTTAAGGGGATTAAACCTGCATTTCATTGAATAACAATATCTCCCGATTGGTTTCATTGGGGGATGTGATACACGGCATATAAACTTATCATTAAAAAGTAACAAGACACGTGTCTGAGGGTTTTCCGATGTGTTTATGAGGTTAAAGGGGTGAAAAGTGGGGATTGAAAGATTCCTAACGGAGCGTGTATCTCTTAAACGACATAGGCGAGGAGTTTGAAACTCAGCGGAAAAAAATCAGCATAAAAATAAGTAAATATGTGTTTGACCGCTTTTCCATAAATCCAATTAAAGGGGCCCATGGGGAGGGGTGAAATTCGGGGGGGGGGGACAGGAAAGAAATTGTCCTGACTGATTGACTGACTCACTCACTCATCAAACTCAGGGGGAAAAACTGCTTTAAAGTAAGTAAATAGCTTTTCGACAGTTTGTTTTTCAATCAAATTGAAGGGGTTCATCGGGAGGGGTGAAATTCTGAAGAAAAAAAATTGAAAGGAAATGTCCTGACTCATTCACTCACTCATCATCGCCCAGCCAAAGATATTGAAGTTGGAAACATGACATTTCGGGGATATGTTCGTTGTATGTCAAAACCGTACACTAAGGGAGGTTTTTTGGATATTCGGGTTCTAAAGGGGTCTTAAGGGGGTTAAACCTGCATTTCATTGAATATCAATATCTCACGAGTGGTTTCATTTGTGGATGTGATACTCGGCATATAAACTAATCATTAAAAATACGCAGACATGTGTCTAAGCGTTTTTCGATGTGGTGTATTATTATGAGGTGAAAGGGCTGAAAAGTGGGGGTTGAAGGATTCCTAATGGAGCGTGTAGGCCTATCTCTTAAACGACATAGGCGAGAAATTTGAAACTCAGCGAAAAAAAATCAGCTTAAAAAGTAAGTAAATCGGTTTTCGACTGTTTTTTTTTCATAAATTAATTTAAGGGGCCAATGGGGTGGGGTGAAATTCTGGGGGAAAAAATGAGAGAAAGTGTCCTAACCGACTGACTCAGGGGAAAAAGACAGCTTAAGAAATAAGTTAATAGCTGTTAAAGCGTTTTTTAATCAATCCAATTTAAGGGGCCCATGGGGAGGGGTGAAATTCTGGTAAAATAAATGAAAGAAAATGACCTGTCTGACTCACTCACTCATCACGCCCAGCGAAAACTATTAAAGTTGGAAACATGAAATTTTGGTAATATGTTCGCTGTATGTCGAAAACGTTAACTAAGGAATGATTTTTGTTTATTCGGGTTTTAGAGACGTGTCAAGGGGGTAAACGTGCATTTCATTGAATAACGATATCTCATGAGTTGTTTGTTTGGGGATGTGATATTCGGTATATAAACTAATCATTAAAAATAATCAGACATATGTCTAAGGGTTTATCGATGTGGTGTATATTATGAGGTGAAAGGGGTGAAAATTGGGGGTTGAGGGATTCTTGACGGAGCGTGTATCTCTGAAACGACATAGGCGTGAAGTTTGAAATTCGGTGGGGAAAAACAGCTTAAAATACAAGTAAATAGGTGTTCGAACGTTTTTTTTTTCATAAATCCAATTTAAGGGGCCCTTGGAGAGGGGTGAATTTATGGGAAAAAAAACAGGAAAGAAAGTGTCCTAACTGATTGACTCACTTACTCACTCATCAAACTCAGGGGGAAAACAGCTTTAAATAAGTAAATAGGTGTTTGACAGTTTGTTTCATAAATCCAATTTAAGGGGTTCATGGGGACGGGTGAAATTATCAAAAATAAATGAAAGAAAATATCCTGACTGACTCACACACTCATCATCGCCCAGCCAAAATTATTGAAGTTAGAAACATGAAATTTTGGGGATATGTTCGTTGTACGTCGAAAACGTCCACTAAGAAAAGAGTTTTGGATATTCAGGTTCTAAAGAGGTGTTAAGGGGGTAAACGTGCTTTCCATTGAATAACAATATCTCACGAGTGGTTTCATTTGGGGATGTGATACTTGGCACATATACTAATCATTAAAAATAAGCTGACACATGTCTAATGGTTTTTCGATGTAGTGTATATTATGAGGTGAAAGGGATGAAAAGTGGGGGTTGAAATATTCCTAACTGAGCGTGTATCTCTTAAACGACATAGGGAGGAGTCTGAAACTCGGAGGAAATCTATCAGCTTAAATATAAATAAATAAATGAATAAATAAATAAAATAAATACGTGTTCGACCGTGTTTTCATAAATGCAATTTAAGGGGCATATGGGGAGGGGTGAACTTCTGGAAGAAAAACGTCCACTAAGGAAGGATTTTTGTATGTTTGCTCTCATCGACCAACCAAAACTATTAAAGTTAGAAGAATGATATTTTGGGGATATGTTTGTTTGTTGTGTGTCGAAAACGTCTACTAAGCAGGGATTTTTGGGTATTCAGGTTCTAAAGGGGTGTTAACGGGGTTAAACCTGCATTTCATTGAAAAACAATATGATACGACTATGACGCGAGCGAAGCGAGGCTAAAATTGAGATGGTGTGTGTCTGTGTATTACTCAATCTCGCAAGTACCACTGGTCCGATTTACGTGAATTTTACATGGAAGTAGCTGATTTATCTGGTTAAAATATAGGTTACCTTTGATTTCAATACTTTGCACTATTTGAAATGGCGACCATTTTAGTGACGTCACTACACCCTTTGGTTTCAAACTTTCATATTTCCATTTCAAATAAAATGAGAACGCTAAGAAATAGCAAACTTTTGATGGCATATGCGAGGTTTAAAATTACATTTTCTATCCGAAAGGTATCTGCAACTGTTAGCGAGTAAAACCTAAATTTGTGCTATAAAACACGGTCTACGCCGAGCGGTGTAGTTGGACAAAATGTTCCATTCTTAATCTCCCTCTGCGCAGCACCTCGCCTATCCCCTGTTTTAACTGTCACCTTCACATTTTAATTTATTTATGACGCGTAGCGAAGCACGGGTCCTTCAGCTAGTTATATATAAAAGTGAAAGTCTGTATGTATGTATATGGGTGGGTTGGTTCCGTATACAAATCTACACCGTTTCACCAATCTCAACCAAATTTTGCATACACATAATTTAGGACCCAGAATGAACCGCTGGCTACATGAATTTTCGCTAGTTTTTCTCATTCTTCTGATTTCGGCCCTTTTGCACTCATGCACAGGCTAATCTAATCATAAAATATACTCATGAAGGAATGGCAAGGCAGATAGTTTCCATGGCAACATAGCTCAAGTCGAGACACGGCCGACTGGATTCGAGTTGAGCTCTGCACTACCGGTATAGAAAATGAAGATCTTTACTTGAAATCCCGTTAGTTACTCAACTGCTCACACAGCACTGTCAACCGAGTATAGCATAACAAAGACTTGACACTATCTACTAGATATTTGTCAAATACCACTCACTCACTCACTCACTCACTCACTCACTCACACATTCATCACAAAATCTCAGAAACCACCCAACGGATTTGGAATGAAATTTAGTATGCAGCTTCCTCAAGGGCCGCAAACGCCCACTAAGAAAGGATTTTTGGATATCCAGGATCTAAAGGTGTGTTAAGGGGGTAGACCAGCATTTCATTGAATAGCAATATCTCCCGATTAGTTTCATTGGGGGATGTGATACTCGGCATATAAACTCATCATTAAAAATAGGAAGACACGTGTCTGAGGGTTTTTCGATGTGGTGTATATTATGAGGTGAAAGGGTGAAAAGTGGGGTTGAAAGATTCCTAACGGAGCCTGTATCTCTTAAACGACATAGGCGAGGAGTTTGAAACTCAGCGGAAAAAATTCAGCATAAAAATAAGTAAATAGGTGTTTGACCGTTTTTTCATAATCCAATTTAAGGGGCCCATGGGGAGGGATGAAATTCTGGGTAAAACAGGAGAGAAAGTGTCCTAATCGATTGACTCACTCGCTCATCAAACTCAGGGGGAAAACCTGCTTAAAATTAAGTATATATGTGTTCGACAGTTTTTTTTTGATAAATCAAATTTAAGGGGTTCATCGGGAGGGGTGAAATTCTGAAGAAGAAAAATTGAAAGAAAATGTCCTGACTCACTCACTCACTCATCATCGCCCAGCAAAAGATATTGAAGTTGGAAACATGTCATTTTCGAGATATGTTCGTTGTATGTCAAAATCCTACACTAAGGGAGGATTTTTGAATATTCAGGTTCTAAAGGGGTCTTATGGGGGTTAAACCTGCATTACATTGAATAACAATACCTCACGAGTGGTTTCATTTGTGGATGTGATACACGGAATATAAACTAATCATTAAAAACAAGAAGTTCCGTGACGAACTAAAGAGCCAACTTTACTTAAAATTTCAGAATCATGCCAATGATTAATCTATATGGATCCATCTAGAATAATGACGAAATTAAGTTGGTAATATCGAAATGTATAATTAGTTCGAAATACTGTATACCTGGCATAATGTAGCCTAATAGAAAACTACAGTTGGCAGCCCTGGTGACTGAATATATTCTCTTTTCCATCTCTTAAGGCACAGTATACAAAATTTGGTTGAAGTCCAATGGATAGCTTGGACGTTACATGCAGTTAAACATTGGATCTAACAGCGCGCGTAAAATCATGTTGGCAACAATGACATACATGTATTTGTCAGAAATAATTTGAACTAATATGACCTATTGTTGTGTCAATTTAGAATGAAATCCATTAGTTAGTATAGAAGTTACATGCATTTTAAAATTGGACCTATCAGCAGGCTTAGAATCATGCTGGCAGCACTGACGTATATTAGTTACTCCAAATTAACCTAGAATGTCAGGTACTATACGTGTGCAAAGTTTAGAGCTATTTGCTTGCCTACTTTCTGATATATTGATATTAGGGTAACAAAAAGAGAGACAGTATTTATTAACAGTTGGCAGCCCTGGAGGCTTAAGAATACGCTCAGTCATATAAGTTTATGTACACATAGCACATACGAAATTTGGTTGAAATCCAGTTGATAGTGTAGAAGTTATATGCATTTAAAATTTGGACCTATCAGCGGGCTTATAATCATTTTGGCAACACTGCAATGTATGAACTCCTGGAAATTAAACTGCAATATTATTATCTATACTTGTGCTAATTTTGAAATAGCTCCCATCCATACCTTCCAAGATATCCAACATGGAGCTCAAATTTCAATTGCGATTTTTCAGCAGTTGGTAGCACTGACATCAGTTTCAAATATGGACGTGAGATATTCAGGTACAGATTTTTACTCCTACCAAATTTTGTTTCGATTACTGTAGCCGTTTAGGAGTTGATAGGGGGACACACACACACAGCCAGCCAGACAGACAGACAGACAGACAGACAGACAGACAGACAGAAGGACAGGCAGACAGACAGACACACATTTGCCCGGTCTCATAGGTCTACTTTTTCCTCATTTTTGCAAAATGTGAAAAGTAGGCTAATAAGCAGACATGTGTCAAAGGGTTTTTCGATGTGGTGTATTATTATGAGGTGAAAGGGGTGAAAATTGGGGGTTGAAGGATTCCTAACGAAGCGTGTATGCCTATCTCCTAAACGACATAGGCGAGAAATTTGAAACTCAGCGAAAAAAAAATCAGCTTAAAAATAAGTAAATCGGTGTTTCACCGTTTTTTCATAAATTAATTTAAGGAGCCAATGGGGTGGGGTGAAATTCTGAGGGGAAAAAAGGAGAGAAAATGTCCTAACTGACTGACTAACTCACTCACTCATCAAACTCAGGGGAAAAAGACAGCTTAAAAAATAACTTAATAGGTGTTCAAGCGTTTTTTCATCAATCCAATTTAAGGGGCCCATGGGGAGGGGTGAGATTTTGGTAAAAATATTTGAAAGAAAATGTCCTGTCTGACTCACTCACTCATCATGCCCAGCGAAAACTATTAAAGTTAGAAAAATGAAATTTTGGGAATATGTTCGCTGTATGTCGAAAACGTCAACTAATGAATGATTTTTGTTATTCGGGTTTTAAAGAGGTGTTAAAGGGGTAAACGTGCATTTCATTGAATAACGATATCTCATGAGTTGTTTCTTTGGAGATGTGATATTCGGTATATAAGCTAATCATTAAAATAATCAGACATATGTCTAAGGGTTTATCGATGTGGTGTATATTATGAGGTGAAAGGGGTGAAAATTGGGGGTTGAGGGATTCTTAACGGAGCGTGTATCTCTTAAACGACATAGGCAAGAAGTTCGAAATTCGGCGGGAAAAACAGCTTAAAATATAAGTAAATAAGTGTTAGACCGTTTTTTCATAAATCCAATTTATGGGGCCCTTGGAGAGGGGTGAAATTCTGGGGGGAAAACAGGAAAGAAAGTGTCCTATCTCACTCACTCATCAAACTCAGGGGGGAAGAACAGCTCAAAAATAAGTAAATAGGTGTTCGACAGTTTTTTTTTCATAAATCCAATTTAAGGGGTTCATGAGAGGGGTGAAATTCTGAAAAATAATTGAAGAAAATGTCCTGAATTACTCACTCACTCATCATCCCCCAGCTAAAATTATTGAAGTTAGAAACATGACATTAAGGGGCTATGTTCGTTGTATGTCGAAAACGTCCACTAATGAAGGAATTTTGGATATTCAGGTTCTAAAGGGGTGTTAAGGGGGTAGACTTGCATTTAATTGAATAACAATATCTCCCGATTGGTTTCCTTTGGGATGGGATACTAGGCATATAAACTCATCATTAAGAATAAGAAGACACATGTCTGAGGGTTTTTCGATGTGGTGTATATTAAGAGGTGTATGTGTGAAAAGTGAGTGTTGAAGGATTCTTAACGGAGCAAGTATCTCTTAAAAGACAGAGGCAAAAAGTAAGAATCTCAGGGAGAAAAATCAGATTGAAAAAGTAGTAAATAGGTGTTCGATCGTTTTTTCATATATCCAATTTAAGGGGTTCATGGGGTTGGATGAAATTCTGGGGAAAGAAGTCCACTAAGAATGGATTTTTGGATATTCACTCATCATCCCCCAGTAAACCTATTACAGTTAGAAACTTGAAATTTTGGGGATATGTTCGTTGTAAGTCGAAAAAGTCCACTAAGGATGGATTTTTGGATATTTATGTTCTGAAGGGGTGTTAAGGGGATTAAACTTGCATTTCATTGAATAACAATTTCTCACGAGTTGTTTCATTTGGGGATGTGATATTCGGCATATAAACTAAGCATTCAAAATAAGCAGACATATGTCTAAGGCTTTATCGATATGGTGTATATTATGAGGTGAAAGGGGAGAAAATTGGGGGTTGAAGGATTCTTAACGGAGCGTGTACTGTATATCTTATTCAACATAGGCGATAAGTTTGAAATTCAGCGGAAAAAGCAGCTTAAAAATAAGTAAATAGGTGTTCGACCATTTCTTCAAAAATCCAATTTAATGGGACCATGGGGAGGAGTGAAATTCGGGGAGGAAAAAACAGGAAAGAAAGTGTCCTAACTGATTGACTCACTTACTCATCAAACTCAGGGGGAAAACAGTTTTAAATAAGTAAATAGGTGTTCGACCGTTTTTTTTCATAAATCCAATTTATGGGGTTCATGGGGAGGGGTGAAATTCTCAAAAATAAATGAAAGAAAATGTCCTGACTGACTCACTCACTCATCATAGCCCAGCCAAAATTATTGAAGTTAGAAACATGAAATTTTGGGGATAAGTTCGTTGTATGTCGAAAACGTCCACTAAGGAAAGAGTTTTGGATATTCAGGTTCTAAAGAGGTGTTAAGGGGGTAAACGTGCATTTCATTGAATAACAATATGTCATGAGTGGTTTCATTTGGGGATGTGATACTTGGCTTATATACTAATCATTAAAAATAAGCTGACACATGTCTAATGGTTTTTCGATGTGGTGTATATTATGAGGTGAAAGGGATGAAAAGTGGGGGTTGAAAGATTCCTAACGGAGCGTGTATCTCTTAAACGACATAGGCGATGAGTTTGATTTTCTCCGAGTTTCAATCAGCTTAAAAATAAATAAATAAATGAATAAATAATTAAAATAAGTAGGTGTTCGACCGCTTTTTTTTCATAAATCCAATTTACGGGGCCTATGGGGAGGGGTGAAATTCTGGAAGAAAAACGTCCACTAAGGGAGAAATTTTGGATGTTCACTCTCATCGACCAATCAAAACTATTTAAGTTAGAAGAAGGGGATACGTTTGTTGTGTGTCGAAAAAGTCTACTAAGGAGGGATTTTTGGACATTCAGGTTCTAAAGGGGTGTTAACGGGGTTAAACCTGCATGCCATTGAATAACAATATGACACGACTATGCCGCGAGCGAAGCGAGGCTAAAAATGAGATGGTGTGTGCCTGTCTATTACTCAATCACGCAAGAACCACTGGTCCGACTTACATGAATTTTACATGGAAGTAGCTGATTTCCCTGGTAAACATATAGGCTACATTTGATTTCAATACTTTGCACTATTTAAAGATTGCGAGCATTTTAGTGACGTCACTACACCCTTTGGTTTCAAACTTTCATATTTGCATTTCAAATAAAAAGTGAACGCTAAGAAATAGCAAACTTTTGATGGCATATACGAGGTTTAAAAATACATTTTCTATCCGAAAGGTATCTCCAACGGTTAGCGAGTAAAACCTAAATTTGTGCTATAAAACACGGTCAACGCCGAACGGTGTAGCTGGACAAAATGTTCCATCCGTGGGCCGATAACCTAGATGTTAGGCCCCTTAAAACAACAATTATCATCATCATGTTCCATCCTTAATCTCGCTCTGCGCAGCACCTCGCCTATCCCCTGTTATAACTGTCACTTTCACATTTTAATTTATTTATGACGCGTAGCGAAGCACGGGTACTTCAGCTAGTATTAAATAAATTTAAAAAAATTGTTTAGCCTGATTAGGGAGATCACGTTTCCGATCTGCCCTTGTAAGACCTATGGTATGTCTAGCAGTTCTTGCCTAGCAGAAACAGGTGATCAGCTTGCAGCATGAAGGGGCAAAGTTGACGATTTTATCGGGAAGAACCAATTGATCCTGCAAAGTGAATACGCTCGAACTTGTAAATGCTTTCAAACACGCAGGCCTTTGCGTAGGTCACTCTTAACATCTTGTCCCACGACCTCAGAAGCACCGAGTTCATATCCCGACTAAATCTGTACTTTGTTGGCATTCACAGCACTAACAATGAATACACTTGCTGTACACTCTGTACTCTGAGGTTCGTTGGGTTGAGGTATCAATTATATCTTAATAGTCTATTCTGTGCATTTCGGACATTAGTTGGTTTATTTCGCACGATCGCTAGGCTCACCACCAATGGCCTATTGGCTTTCACTGGAAGTTTTAAAATTATGATTTACTTTCTGATAGATGAAATAGGAGAGAATAAATTCTCCTATTAATCTCTACATAGTATAAAACAAGGTCTCTGATTCTTGGATGTAACGGGTAATCTCTAGAACCACTGGATGGATTTTGATGCGGTTTTCGCCATTCTGTAAAGGATTTTTCAAGGAAGGTTTCTGTAGAAAAACATTCATTTATGACCTAAGGAAGGTGAGCGATAAGAATGATTCAGCATGAAAAGTTCCACAAAAAATCCCCGACAGCATACCTCTATCTTTAATACATCGCCCGCTATAAGTGTATTTGCTTTTTTTTTTTTTTTTTGGAATCCTTCATAGGGAGGTTATGGCTGCTTGAGCGTTTAGTTCTAGCAGAAAATAAGCGCAGCCGCGCTTTATAAAAGGGAGGTAGCACGCAGTTCGCTACTCCTGTGGGGCTCCGGGCGAGAACACCAAGTGCCCGCTGAAGAGCCAGCGTTATGTCTTAGAAGAAACCCCATACAAGACACAGCAAAAACCTAGAAAAATTGCTGAATGTCAATTCACTGGCCGAGAAAGCCAATTTACCATCTTTTTTTTTTTTGCTTTGTTTAAAAGTATTTGGGATTTTATTTAACCAAATTATCGTAAGGATTTCCATTTTACCGACAGCAGTAGCTACGCTTGCCGGCCCCGTGGTGTTGGGCTAGTACGCCTGCCTTTCACGCGGAGGACCCGGGTTCGATTCCCAGCTCCGTCAGGGATTTTAGAAAGTGGCGTTAGGGTTGGAACGGGGCGCACTCAGCCTCGTAAGGACAATTAAGTAGCTGTCTGACATTGAGGTAGCGCCCCGGTCACGAAAACCATGATTAACCGCCGAGGGGCCCCGATGCACTGACCATGCGTCTCTCCAATATCTGTAGGCCTAATGGCTCGGCAGCGGTCGCTTGGTAGGCCTTGCCCTTCATGGGCTGTAGTGCCGCAGCGTGTTTTTTTTTGGTTGCTACGCTCGCTAACGCGCAGCACTAGGCCATGGGGCCAAGCTCTCTGTGACCTTGGTAGACGTGGGTTTGAGTCCCATCTTCGGCCATCCTTGAAATGGTTCCCCGTGGTTTTCCATTTTCAACTCCAGGAAAAATTTGGGATGGTACCTTCTGACAGGCTACGGCCGGAAAATTCCTTCCTCAATTTTACCCAGTATCATTTGTCGTCATTAATTTCATATTTTATTATCTCCTCTCATAGCTTGCCGCGGTGGGTGAGTGGTTATCGTGTCGGACTACCAACCCCAAGCTCGCAGGTTCGCTCATGGCCGTGGTAAGTGATTTTTGAAAGGCGACAAAAATCACGACATGCATGTCATACGTTGTTGGCATATTAACGAACCCATTTGAATTCGGGATTTTCCGCCAACACAAAAAGTTCCTCCTTTCTCTACTAGAAAGCGCTATAGTGTCAAGGAACTTAGATATCTAACCTCCTCGACTTTAATAGCGTTCCAAGGAACGACAAAATTCGTCATGCAAGCTGCCCTCTGGGGGACAAATAACAAAGCTTGCACCCGGTAACCGAGGCCATACGATATTATTATTTATTATTCATCTTCATTAATTTAATCTTTCATTAACTCTTCTCATGACGTCAAGAGGGGCATCCAACCGTAAAAACCATCCGCCGCACAGAACTACTGTCGACCAAAATATTATGTGCACTCGAGTTTGAAGGTTGTTTGTGAAGTAACCAATAGACCTACATAAAATCCAATAACATCATCATTTTCGTCGTTCTATTTTACGGTAGTTCATGTAGGTTTGGAATTTTCAATTTATATATTAATATTTTTTATCGCAGTTGAAACACAACAAGTGCCCGTTTTTAAGCGTGTTTCAACCATGCGTCACATTTAAGAATTATTATCTCACAAACCCGTCATCAGATCGAATCCAAATTTTAACACAATATACATTGGAATGTTGTATAACTGGTTTATTAATTTCAAAATGTGTGTGTTCAAGAACGAAAGTTGTTTTCATTTTTGTAAGGTAACCTTTTCTCGGCTCGGGGTCGTTGGAAAATGTAGTTCTTGGTTGCGTTGTAATCCTTATACATCAAAAAGTTAAACTGTATGACTGTGAAATACGTAAATTAATTCACTTTTTATATCAGTTCGTATTTGTAGGAGGAATTAAGACATGGTTCACCAGCTAGCCGCTCCAGGAAATGCTGTACAGCGTTGCTGATATGGAGCCCATCACTTCCGAGTGAGGCACGCCATGACGCGTGATGGTGCCCATCTTGGCAACGCTGTACAGCTTTCACATGAGCGGCTAACTGATGTACCATGTCTTAATTCCCCGTACAAATACAAACCTATATAAAATAAGTCAATTAATTTACGTATTACACAATCATTCAGCATACCTTTTTGATGTATAAGGATTACAACGCGACCAAGAACTACATTTTCAAACCACCCCGAGCCGAGAAAAAGTTACCTTACAAAAATGATAACAACTTTGTTTCTTGGACACACAGAATTTTAAAATTAATAAACCAGTTATACAACATTCCAATGTATATTGTGTTAAAATTTGGATTCGATCTGATGACGGGTTTGTAAGATAATAATTCTTAAATGTGACGCATGGTTGAAACACGCTTAAAAACGGGCACTTTTTGTGATCCAATTGCCATAAAAAATATTAAAATATAAATTAAACAAGTAGTTCCGTGACGAACTAAACAGCCTACTTTTCTTAAAATGTAAGATTCACGCCAATCTATATAGACCTATCTGAAATAATAACGATATCAAGTTCCTAATACCAACATTTCTAAGTACTGCAGTTTGAAATACACCTACAATAATGTAGCCTAATACAGTAACTTACTACAGTTGGAAGCACTGGTGACTCTGAATATAGAATGCACATACAAAATTTGGTTGAAGACTAATGGATAGTACGGACGTTACATGCTGCTTGATATTGGATTTATCAGTGCGCGTAAAATCGTGTTGGGAACAATTTCATGTATGTGATGCTCAGAATTAATCTGAAATAATACGATCTATTATAGGCTTGTTGCTATTGGTAATAATTGTTAGTATAGAAGTTACATTTAATTAAAATTGAAACTATCAGAAAGCTTAGAATCATGTTGGCAGCACTGAGGTATATTAGATACTCCAAATTAATCTAGAAAGTCAGGTACTATACGTGTGCAAAGTTCAGAGCTGAAGGCTGCATACATTTCTGATATATTGATATTAGGATTAAAAAACAAATAGAGAGAACATTTATTAACAGTTAGCAGCCCTGCTGGTTCCTACGAATACACATAATCATAACTGTTATGGCACACAGAGCACATACGAAATTTGGTTGAAATCCATTTGTTAGTATAGAAGTTATATGCATTTAAAAACTTGATCTATCAGCAGGCTTAAAATCGTGTTGGCAGCACTGATGTATATAAGTTAGACCGAACTTGGGTAGAATATCAGGTACTATAAGTGTGCAAAGTTTAGAGCTGTTGGCTTGCATACTTTCTGATATATTGACATTAGGGTTAAACATATACAGAGACCATTTATTAACAGTTGGCAGCCCTGCTGATTCCTACGAATACGCATAATCATAACTGTTATGGTACACAAAGAGAATACGAAATTTGGTTGAAATACATTTGTTAGTATAGAAGTTATATGCATTTAAAAACTTGACCTATCACAGACTTAGAATCGTGTTGGCAGCACTGATATATGTAAGTTACACCGAACTTGGGTACAATATCAGGTACTATACGTGTGCAATGTTTAGGGCTGTTGGCTTCCATACTTCCTGATATATTGACATTAGGGTTGAAACATAGTGAGAGCACTTAATAACAGTTGGCAGCCCTGGTGGCTCTTTAGAATACGCACAGTCATATGTGTTGTAGTGCACATAGTACGTACGAAATTTGGTTGAAATCCAATCGACAATATAGAAGTTACATGCATTTAGATATTGGATCTACCGGCAGGCTTAGAATCATATTGGCAACACTGGCATGTATGAACTTCAGAAAATTAATCTGGAATGTTAATATCTATACGTGTTCCAATTTTGGAATAGTTCGCATGCATAACTTCCGAGATATCCGACATAGAGCTGAAATTTCAATTGTGATTTTTCAGCAGTTGGTAGCACTGACGTCAATTTCAAATATGGTCGTGAGATATTCAAATATAGATCTTTACTCTTACCAAATTTGGTGATGATAGCTGCAGCCGTTTAGGAGTTGATAGGGGGGGACACACACAGCCAGACAGATAGACAGACAGACACACATTTTCCTGGATCGATCTCATAAGTCTACTTTTTCCTCATTTTTGCAAAATGTGAAAAGTTGGCTAAAAATCCAAACCTACATGACCTAAGGTAAAATAGAACGACGAAAATGACGTTGTTATTATATTTTATATAGGTCTATTGCTTACTTCACAAACAACCTTCAAACTCGAGTACACATAATACTTTGGTCGACAGTAATTCATCCCATCTTATCCCCGAGCCCATTGAAAACGGGAATAATATGTAGTAGACACACATTGTAAGGATATCCATTTAATTTTATTTTAGTGATGTTAATCCATGAAGATGATGATGATGATACTTGTTGTTTTAAGGGGCCTAACATCTAGGTTATCGGCCCAATCGATGAAGATGATAGGTCTATTATTGAATATCGAAACATGTACAACAATTCAATAGATGTTTCATTTGGCGTTGCTTTTAACCACTTATTTTTAGCCTATTTTCTTTTTATGCAAAAATAGGCTTATGAAATCACCTTTTGTCTGTGTGTGTGTGTGTGTGCGTATGTGTCTCTGGCTGACTGTCTGTGTGTCTGTCTGTGTGTCCCCCCTAATAACTTTTAAACGGCTGGGGCGATTTCAATGAAACTCGGTAAGGTCATAGCACCATTTTGGCCGACCCCAACCGTGGACTTAAAATTTTATTACTTTTCCCTAGTCCAACATGGCGGCTGTGCGAAATATTTCACCAGCATTTAATATCACCGAAACGATTACTGATATCATCCTGAAATTTTGTACGGTGATAAAGGGCACCAATTTTTAGTTTTTGTTTCTTGTGTCGTAATCATGCGATGGAAGTGAAAGTTTGAATAATGATCCTACACAATAATTTTCCTTTAATGGTACATAACTCTATGGCCTATACATATAACAATCCAACATGGCGACCATCCGAAATATTTAGACGGTTCTCAATATCTACGAATCTTTTGCATCCATCAAACTGAAATTCTTTATGTTCATAGAGGCTATGAACATAAGTTCACCTATAGGACCTTCAATAATCTGATGATCACTAATCCAACATGGCGGCGACGCGAAGTATAAATATTTAAATGGACATATCTCGCGATTTAACCATCCGAGTGCAGTGAAACTCGGTACGGTAAATGCTTAGGCTATACAAATGTTAATCCACTGGCATATAATTTATTTCCATTGTTTTCATAACCAAAAGATGGCAGCTGTGCGAAATTTAAAAATCTCGTTTTTACTTCTTGTGTAGTAATCATGCGATTGAATTTTGAATACTACACCTACACAATAATCTTCATGTAATAGTACATAACTCTTAAGACCTACATATATAAAAATCCAACATGGCGACCATCCGAAATATTAGACGGTTCTCAATATCTACGAATCTATTACAGTCAATCTGAAATTTTGTATGTTGATAGATGTATAGGAAATATGAAAATAGGATTTAGGTCTTCGGAACTACTTGTTTAGTATTGATTAAGGCGTAATCATACCATTCATTCTTATAGTTTTGACGGAACTTATAACAACAAAACTTAAACTGAGAGTATGTTTGTTCCTTATAGACCTCGTACGAACTGAATACAAAGTTTCAACCAAGAATTCAAAATGTTCAGTCAGGAAGCTTGCTTTTTTATAGAAAAAAAATCATGCATACGTAGATTATTTGTCAATTATGGTGGCGCTAACTGAATGGTTGAACAAAGCAGTTCCTTGTCTTTATATGATCCTACCACACAAAATACTGAATCAATTGTTATGAAACCTTATGAACATTCACCTTTATAAGAGAAAATATTTAAGTTACTGAGAAGGCAATGCCATTCACTATTACCAACATTAAAATTAATAAATTCTTAAAAACAAAATATTGAGCAAAATGTAGATCGATGACATTACTATTGAAGTAAATTTTTTTTAAACTAAATACATTTGGGGAAGATTTTTTGGCTGGAAACCAACTTAGAATCATAGTTCTGGTTCTTCAAACCTGTTGTTTTGAATTTTTTCTACGATACGTTAAGAAGACCCTTGTTTGTGAAACAATGCATAACTATTGCAGCCCATATCCTAGGTCAGATGATTGCACATATGCATATAAAGATACTGTGAACATTTCAAGTAGATCGATGCTGATATTTCTGAGATAATGAACTGTCTATCGGCGAAAAATGGGATTCGGCAGAATTCTCTCCAGGGTTGGATGATTTAATCTTTTTGAAATTTTATGCGCTGTTCCGTATGATTATATCTGGCTGGAAGCAACATCCAATAGCTCTCAGCAGTGACGTCCGATAGACAGTTCATTAAGGTAGATTTATATTAACTTTTAATCTTGTTTTTTATGTATTTTCTATTTTTTTGTGAACTTTCATTTATTTACATTCTAATGCTTTTGTAAGGATATCCATTTACTCTTTCTATTTGTTATCATAGTTTTTAAGAGTCTTGATAATCTACGCTGACGAAGGTATCATTGTTATACCGAAACATGTACGTTTTAATTTTATTTTTAAATTTCTTAGTGTTTGACAAGGCAAATTTTATAGTTGAAGATTCATATCAGTCAACACGGATAATATTTAATACCATATGCATAATGTCTATGCATTTTATAAAATTTAAATTTGTGAAAAATATCTCACAAAGGAATGTATGCAAATGAATTAATAGAGAAATGATAGATGTTTGTCAAAGTTGACAAGTTAAAAAAAACCTTATCTCGGAAATAGATGAACAATTTTACTCCAAACAAACTTCCTATGATATTTGATTATGCAAACAACTCAAAACATCAAAAAAAGGAAATTGTTATTTTCCACCAAAGCCGAAGTAAGCGCCATCCTAACTTTGGGATAACAACACAGGCTTATTGCAAGTGTGACGAAATGAATCTTAAGTCCATGAAATTGTTTGAACTTAATTCAGACTTTCGATGTATTAATTTATATTCAGAGCACGCGTGGTCTAACACAAGCTTTTCGGGTGTTCTGAAGCATAAGTTAGTTTTTATAGACGCTTCATCTGCCTGCGTGATCGAGGCTCATTTGTTGGCCTCTAAATGTTCTCACTCCACAATTAATAACTTACGAGCGCCTGTGAAGTATCACACGTGTAGCTCTATCAAAAGCCATTGCTCAATATTTAGACTGCGGAAATAAAACACAACCAGTGGAGGAACACCCTGATCCTTTATGGAGGAGAATAACCGATAAATCTGAATATATTGATTCAATTTTCAACCTACACATTATAGCCTAATAATTTTGCAGACATCATGTCGTAAAGTGATTCTACGCACTTGGTAAAAAACAAGCAAATCACGTGACCTCATTTTGATGTAGAATCCGAAACATTGTTGATAATTCATTGCTGGTGTGGATTTTTGTTTCAAGGGTATACTCCTAATAAAACAGATAACGCCAAAACAACAATTTAAGTACTTTGGAATCACTATGCAAGTCACAGGGACTTCCTTCATGGTCCATATAAAGGAGGGACTTGCAGCTGCACTTAGAAACATGAGCGACAACAGGCATGTTAAAAGAATTTCAGTAAAATCAGCCATGGAACTTTTCCGAGTTAAAGTGCTACCATCAATCACATAAATGGGCTAGAGGTCAATTAAAATAAATTGAAAGTTTGAAATCAAGGTATCTGAAGGGGGTCTCAAAATTTGCCCTCTCACTATATGTGTATGCATTAGCCAGAGATTCATACCACGCCATGGAGTGTGAAGGGAGATTACTGTCGACCAGAGTATTATGTGCACTCGAGTTTGAAGGTTGTTTGTTAAGTAACCAATAGACCTACATAAAATCCAATACCATGAACATTTTCGTCGTTCTATTTTACGTTAGTTCATGTAGGTTTGGATTTTTAAATTTATATTTTAATATTTTTTATCGCAGTTGGAACACAAAAAGTGCACGTTTTTAAGCGTGTTTCAACCATGCGTCACATTTATGAATTATTATCTCAAAAGCCCGTCATCACATCGAATTCAAATTTTAACACAATATACATTGGAATGTTGTATAACTGGTTTATTAATTTCACAACTTTGTGTGTCCAAGAAACAAAGTTGTTATCATTGTTGTAAGGTAACTTTTTCTCGGCTCGGGGTGGTTGGAAAATGTAGTTCTTGGTTGCGTTGTAATCGTTATACATCAAAATGTTATGCTGTATGACTTTGAAATACGTAAATTAATTCACTTATTTTATATAGGTTTGAATTTGTACGAGGAAATAACACATGGTTCACCAGCTAGCCGCTCCGGGAAAAGCCGTACAGCGTTGCTGAGATGGAGCCCATCACTTCCGAGCTAGACGCGCCATGATGCGTGTGGGCACCATTTCGGCAACGCTGTACGGCTGTTCCCGGAGCGGCTAGCTGGTCGAACCATGTGTTATTTCCTCGTTCAAATACAAACCAATATAAAATAAGTGAATTAATTTACGTATTTCACAGTCATACAGCATAACGTTTTGATGTATAACGATTACAACGCAACCAAGAACTACATTTTCCAACCACCCTGAGCCGAGAAAAAGTTATCTTACAAAAATGATAACAACTTTGTTTCTTGGACACACACAATTTTGAAATTAATAAATCAGTTATACAACATTTGAATGTATATTGTGTTAAAATTTGGATTCGATATGATGACGGGTTTTTGAGATAATAATTCTTAAATATGACGCATGGTTGAAACACGCTTAAAAACGTGCACCTTTTGTGTTCCAACTGCGAAAAAAAATATTAAAATATAAATTAAAAATTCCAAACTTACATGAACTAACGTAAAATAGATCGACAAAAATGATGTTGTTATTGGATTTTATGTAGGTCTATTGGTTACTTCACAAACAACCTTCAAACTCGAGTGTACATAATACTCTGGTCGACAGTAGTATCACTAATTCAGTTTTGTTTAGACGAGGACTGATTAAGATGTAACCATCAAAGTGTAGTGTAGTGAGAACAGACTATCTGAACACAAGTTTTTGGTGTAATATGTTTGAATCTAATTTACATTCTTCTTCCTTATTTGTTTCACCCAACTTTGGGGTACATGAAATCATTCTTTTTTAATTGTTTTGAGCTTCCATTTTAGCCCAGTATTGCCTCATCCTTTGAGATCTTGCTTCCCTTTCTTCGGCAGAGATGTGGATCGTACGCTTTTGTTTGATTTTAACTTGAAACCGTTGTTTCTTTTCCTTGGCGATGGATTTGGCTGTTTTGTCCATGAGCATGGTGTCTGTAATCTGGAGTTCTACGAAGTCTTTCTCGGATTCCTTAAACCAAAGAGGTTTTGTTTTTATTACGAAATAAGTCGAAGATCATTTTGGTTAGTCAATTTGAATTCATTCGGATGATGTGCCCATAAAAATCTATTCTCCGTTTTCTTATTGTGTCCGAGAGTATTTCAGTTTTTTGTTAAAGAGTTTCGTTCCTGACATGGAATAATGTGTTGTTATCAAATTTGGGGCCTAATTTACATTGTTCTATGTAGACTACAGTAGTTTTACTCTATGGCCATTGGCCGCAATAAATACTTTATTATAACGTATATGAATGCTGAGACTATTACTATAACTACTACCAACACTACAACTGAGTCATATTACCAACACATGCTACCCTGCGGTGAATATTTATGAAATTTCGGCATGACTAGGTTGGAGTCTCGGAGGCAAGTAAATTATATGAAATTCCTTTATAAAGTTGTTAACGCTCAAATTGATAAGTCATTGTACCTATCGCTCCTAGATTTCACTATCCCTCGCTTAACTGTATGATTAACCAATAATCGCTCCTGTAAACAAAATGTATGTCCAACTTAATAATACTATGCGTATCATTTTCGAAACTATTAGAACAATTACCATCCCCAAATTCTGTGAAGGAAAGAAGCCTTGATAAGAGAATACAACAAGATTATAGCAATCCCAGGACTACCAGTGCATTCTAATATCCCTGATCTCGAAGTCAACAGGCTTCACTCATGACACCCACGTCTCGCAGTTGCAAACAGTCTCACTGCGGATAACATCAGCGATGCCTGGAAGACCGAATGGAGTCTTCGTTCTTTTGACTGGTTTGATGCAGCTATCCATTCCTCCCTATCCTGAGTAAATCGTTTCATCTCAACATAGCTACCACACCCTACATCTGAGGCAATCTAACATATTCTAACCTTGGTCTACCCCTACAGTTCTTGTCCTCGACCCTTCCTTCCACAACTAAGCTTGCTATTCCTGGGTGTCTTAGGCCGGTATTACACTATCAAAGAAATTTGTCAAAGATCTTTTATAAAAGGTATGACAGTGTAATGGGGAAATCGTTTATAAAAGGTGGTTTTAAAAAATTTATTTTATGAAATGTATGAGCACCATGGTATCTTTGATAAAAGATTCAAACCAAAATGGCGGATCATAACAGCTGGGATATTACCACAACAAAGATGCCCATATCAGAGTGTGAAATGCTTGAAATGTTACATAATATGTTACATAATGAATGGTATACATTGTAAAACATAAAAACCAGATAGAATGGGCAGGTAAAAATAACCGAGACTATAAGCGCTGCACATAAAGGGCGCACATTTCAGGACATAAAGAGGAATTAAATAGTTAAATAGGCTGAAATAAGCCGTGAATAGCAGTGTGTTTTATGTTATAATATAATTCGTTAATTTCACTAATGGTATTACAAGCGAATGTAAATAAGCACTTTATCTTTACCAGTACGCAACACATGTAACCAACCTCCAGGAGCATGTGCCTAGTTCGCCGAACGAGTAGCGCGCTCGACTCCGGACCGAAAGGAACAGGGATTGAATCTTACCTAATGCAAGTTTTTTACTTCGTATGCTTCAATTTTATTTGCTCGGGCAGTGGTTGTTTCCATCGCACCAACATTAATTTCATCATAATTATAAATAATTAAATAATAATGTAATTTTTCAAGTCTTCGTACTGCAGCTCGTTCACCACGATTTTACTCGTATCTTTCTTGTCACATGGCGACCCATGTAAAGTTTATCTTTTAATACTGGTATTGCCACAACAGAATTTCAACTACCTTACCGTAAAAAATTCAAGTGAACAAGGAACTGTCCTTCATCCAGTTTGCTGAACTATGATCAAATATTTGATGTAGTGTAATGGTGTGATTATTGCTTTGTATAACTTTTATAAAAGTTCAGCTTTATAAAATATTTTATAAAATTTCTTTGACAAACTTCTTTGATAGTGTAATACCGGCCTTAGTATGTGCCCTACCAACCTATCTTTTTTCTTCATTAACAGTCGCCAGAAACATCTCTCCTCTACCACTCGTTTTAATACCTCTTCGTTTGTAACCCTATCTACCCATATGATATTCCTCATTCTCCTGTAACACCACATTTCAAACACTTCAATTCTCCTCTTTTCTGCTGTACCAATAGTCCAAGTTTCACTTCCATAGAGTGACAAGCTCCAGACAAAGGCTTTCAAAAATTACTTTCTAGTACCTAAATCTATATTCGATGTCAACAGATTCCTTTTTTGTAGAAATACTTACCTTGCCAGAGCGAACCTACTTTTAATATCCTCTTTGCTTCGTCCATCACTGGTTATTTTTCTTCCTAAGTAACAGAAGTCTCCTACTTCATTTAGATATTATTACTTAAGAAATACCTGGAACTGTATTTTACTGTGTAGGTTCACTGTTATTGGGGCGTACACTGAACACTATTGTGTACTATCAACAAAGATACTTGACTCACAGGACAATGCAGTACTTCAAGATGACCTGAACCTGGTCTATAAGTGGGCGATTGAAAATAAAATTAAAATAAACACAAGAAAATGTAGTCTAATAAAAATAGGGAAAGTGCGAAGGCAAGATTTTCAATATAACATTGGCTCGGAAATACTTGTAGAAGAAGATTCTTGCAAATATTTGGGCGTTCACGTAAGAAATGATATGAAATGGAGTAGTCATATAGGATGTGTAGTTTCTAAAGCTTACAAATCCCTGCACTTTGTAATGAGGGTATTAAAATGAAGTAGTACGTCTGCTAAAGAATTAGGATATTTGTCACTTGTAAGACCTATTCTGGAATACGCCTCGGTGGTTCGGGATCCATATCAAGCAGGGCTCATAAATGAGTTGGAAATGGTACAATGAAAGGCCGCTAGATTTGTGCTCAGTGAGTTTAATACCAGGAGCAGTGTGAGCCGTATGTTAAAGAAACTTGGGTGGGAATCACTTGAGGCTAGGAGGATGAAATCTAGACTCTGCGCTATGTACAACACGTATTCAAATCAACCAGCATGGGGTGAGCTTAGCAAACGTATGGAAAAGCCTACTTACATGGGTAGGAGCGATCATCCTTTCAAAGTTAAGGGCCGACCACAGCGAACAAATTATGGTAAATATTATTTCGTTAACCGTGCCATTGATAACTGGAACTCTCTACCTGCCGAAGTCTTAGAGCCTTTTCCCAAACATATAGGTGTGTTTAAGAAAAGTCTGACTATATGTGTATTATTTATTTAGCGTATGGCAATAACAAAACTGAATTACAACATAATAAATATACAAAATTAATTTAACTAAGTTATTAGATTTATAATTTAATATCTAAATGCTCTATCCATTGAAGGGCTGCCTCTGTCACTTCATAGAAATCGTTAAGATTTCCAGGGTACCCTCGACTGCTGCAACTTGATATAATGTGTTGGATGGTCTGATGTTCACTGCCACAATCACATTGAGGAGATGGGACTTTTCCCCAGCGGTGAAGACTCTCTGCGCAGATGCCATGGCCTGTTCTAATCCTGTCAATTGTCTTCCATGCATGTTGCGGGAGATCCATGCCTGGTGGCTTTGTGGTGGTTCTTATTAGAGTCTGATGTTCGACGTTATTAGTTCTACTCCACATTTCCGACCACTTCTTTAATCTACTCCTTTTAAGCATAGGAACGTCAGAGTGAATTGGGCGCTGTGGATTTTTAATCAATTTTTCATATTCCTTGAGAAGGGCATTCTGCCTTCGCAAATCTGGTGGAGCAATATGACTTAAAGGTGGTAGCCATTGTATAGGAGTAGATCGAATGCATCCAGTTATTGTCTTCATTGCTGTATGTAGTTGAACATCAATTTTCCTCACATGAGGGCTATTAAGCCATACTGGGGCGCAATATTCAGCAGCAGAGTAGACAAGACCTAAGGAAGAGCATCTTAAAGTTGTAGCTGTTGCACCCCATGAACTTCCACTCAACTTCTGTATAATGTTATTACGTGAGCTCAACTTTGCAGCGGTGTTTTCTATGTGTTTCTTGTAGGACAAAGTTCTAACAAGAGTAACACCTAAATATTTTGGGTAGACTTGATGGTGAAGGACTTGACCGTTGAAGGTTACGTTGAGCTTTGCATTAGCCAGTCTATTGCTAAGATGAAAACAGCTAACTTCGGTCTTCGTTGGATTTGGTGTCAATCTCCATTTCTTGAAGTAGTCATGCATAATATTTAGATCTGCAGTAAGTATCTCTTCACCGGCTTCAAGGCTTCTATGTTGTGTTAATAAAGCCAGATCGTCTGCATATATGAATTTCCTTGACTCTGTTGCAGGTAGGTCAGATGTATATAAGTTGAATAGAACTGGGGCCAAAACTGAACTCTGAGGAAGACCATTGTTAAGTTTTTTCTGTCTGCTTAATTTATTGCCAAGATCCACTTGAAAATATCTCTCAGATAACATGTTGTGTAGAAGCCTTAAAATGGTTTGACAAGGAATAATACTTGCGAATTTGTACAATAGCCCTCCTTTCCATACCGTATCGTAGGCAGCTGTAAGGTCAACGAAAGCCGCAGATGTTTTAAGACGTTGTTGGAACCCAGCTTCTATATATGTAGCTAAGGTAAGTACTTGATCTGTACAGCTTCTGTTAGGCCTGAAACCTGCTTGCTCAATTGGTGTAACTTCATGGATCTTTGGACCAATTCTATTAAGGATTATCCTTTCTAAAAGCTTATAACAGCAGCTCAGAAGGGCAATTGGGAGATAGCTATCAGCTTTATTTGCAGGTTTACCAGGCTTCAATATTGCAATGATTTTTGTCCTTTTAAAAGATTTTGGTAAATCACCCGATAATAATAATAATATCGTATGGCCTCGGGTGCCTGGTGCAAGCTTTGCTATTTGACACCCAGAGGGTAGCTTGCATGTCGAATTTCGTAGTTCCTTGACTATGAAAGTCAAGGAGGTTAGATGTTAGATATCTAATCTTCTTGAACACAATAGCGCTTTCTAGTAGAGAAATGAGGAACTTTGTGCTGGCGGAAACTCCCGAGATTAATTTTGCCATTATGAACTCGGCCTACTGAATTCAAATGGGTTCTTTGACATGCCAACATCGTATGACATGCGTATCGTATATTTTCCGCCTTTCAAAAATCATTTACCACGGTCAGGGGCGAACCTGCAATCTTGGGGTTAGTAGACCGACACGCTATCCACTCACCCGATGACATAATGTTAGTGAAGAAACCTGCAAGCCATTTACGTGTTCTGTTTCCACAATTGATGAGGAACTCAGGGTGTATTCCATCAAATCCTGGGGCCTTGCCTGCTTTCATTTATTTTAGCGCTGTATTGATCTCAGCTAAGGTGAAGTCAACAGAACACTCTGATCTGCAGGGTGCCGTCTGCTTAAGGTTGCTAAGTGATTTCCTAATCATTCTGGTGTGTGGCTTATATGAGGGAGCTCTAGAAAGGAAAGATATTCTGTTTGCAATCTGATTCGGTGTTACTTCAGGATCTTTGCGGATAGGTGGTCGACTCCCTCCAAGTTTCCTTAAGAGACTCCAAGCCTCTCTGTTTGACCTCTTGAAATCCAAACCCTCTGTTTTTTGTTCCCAGCATACTTTACGGGCTACATAAAGATGTTTTAACAAATCCTTTGCAGTTTCACTGACATTGGTGGTTAAATAGGACTGATATAGCTGTTCACAATCATTATTCCAGCCTGGAATATACTCTTTCCTAAATCCCCTGGGCATGTACTTTTTTGCTGTTGATAAAACTGCTCCAACAAATATGTCGTAGTTTTCACTGAGTGGGGGAATCCATCTAATCACCTTATCAAGTTCTTTTGAGAAATTAGACCAATCAGCTTTCCAAAAGTTCCATCTTGGTCTAGGGACGGATCTAATTATAGGAATTTGAATGCCTATATCAAGAATAACTGGCCGATGTTGGCTGTTTGGGAATCCTCCAAGGACCGTTCTCACTGCATGTAGAGGATGGCCTAGGGAATCCTGGGTTACGAAACATAGATCAGGGTTGTATTCCTTATTTCTTATTTGTGTAAATACTCCAGTTTAATTGTTAGTGAATTGTTATGTACAATTTTATGCATATCTAATTTGCCACCGGGGGACACACCCCCAATTGCAAATAAACAAATGATTGAATGAATGAAGTGAATAGTTGAACTAACAAAGAAACGTTTCTCTACACCAGTTGAAGCGCTATTCCTCCCTCATCTACATGAAGATAAGTTGGGTGTGCATTATGTACTGAATGTTGCCGTATGAGTTAGTGGAAGTACACCGTAGACATTCTGACTAGGAAGGATATTATACGACCAATTAGTGGTGAGTTGGTAACAGGACGGTGACCTGATGACCTCGCATTCCATCCACAGAAGAATATCACTGGTCTCACTTGTTACTAATGACAAGTACTTCACATTCAACATCTGTGAAGTGTGAGCCTGTTACCAAGGCTGGATTTAAAATATAAGAGTATTAACGTCTGGCATGTCACGGGTGTTTAAATATTTAAGAAATTTAAACTTGTTACTGTTTCCAACCGAAAATGACACTTGGTAACAATATTTTACTTCTTGCTTGTAACACATTTCACTCCATGTGTGACCTATTTACCTTTGATCTAAAATATAGGAAATTCAATGGTGAAATCAAAATCCACAGCCAGCTTCCAGTCGTCTGACCGGGTAGCGAGATTGCATTTTCTAGTTCACTTTTAGTATTAGAGAGAAATACGGCCTCTTGATTGGCTGTTCCGACAAAACACGACTGCAGCAAGGGCTGTGATTAGTCAGCGTAGTTATAGAGTGGAACCTATCAGCGGTGTCGTTCCAGGTTTGAACAAAATAGGTAGAACTCCCACTGTTTTAACTTCGTATTTTCTTGGTACCTTCATAAATTGTAATACAATTTGCAATAGTTGCATGATCATTGTTCCTAGGCCAAGTATTTCCATATCTTCTTAAGTCAAGAAGTGCGGTGAATGGCAAGTTCATCTTTCGGCCCCTTGGTTGCCATTCATGCCATTTAGGCCGTCGGAAATGAAATATTTTGAGCAATGTACATACAATTCTTGATCGAGAGTGGATGATAAGCTACTTTCGCGTTCATGCAGAGTAAATGAGGTAATCGATGAAAATGAAAAATGAAAATCCACAGCCTGCTTCCAGTCTCCGACCGGGTCAGGAATGGAATGAATGAAGCCCCTATCTAGCGGCGAGGATATGAACTGTGCCGCCTGCCGAGGCCTGACGCACTCCTCTGGGGCAATGATTAAATGAATGATAGATGAAATGAAATGATAGTGGAGAGTGTTGCTGGAATGAAATTTTGACAGGGAAAACCGGAGTACCCGGAGAAAAACCTGTCTGCCTCCGTTCTGTCCAGCACAGATCTCACATGGAGTGACCGGGATTTGAACCACGGACTCAGCGGTGAGAGGCCGGCGTGCTGCCGCCTAAGCCACGGAGGCTCGCTAATCGATGAAAATAATTCTGGTAATGATTCTTTTTTACTTATGAAGGTACGGAAACACTTATGGCCTAGGAACAATGATCATGCAACTATTGCTTGGCGCATTACAATTTATACGGTTATCTATAAAATACGAAGTTAGAACAGCGGGAGTTCTACATATTTTTTCAATCCTGGGATGACAACGCTGATTGGCTCAACCCTATAACATCGCTGACTAATCACAGCCCTTGCTGCAGTCGTGTTTCGTCAGAATAGCCAATTAGGAAGCCGTGTCCTTCTCCAATGCTAAAAGTGTACTAGAAATTGCCTTCTCGCGACCGGGTAAGGGAATAGAATGAATGAATCCCCCATCTAGCGGCGAGGATATGAACTGTACCGGCTGCCGAAACCTGTGGATTTTTCTCAACCATCTTCGACCGGGAATAGAACCCACGACTCTGGATTTATGAAGCAGACACATTACCACAAAACCACAGAAAAAGGCTGTGTTTTTCTATTGAAATCCTATAGAGAAATAATGGCTGTAAATTGTCGATCAAACTTGTGTCTGGACCGTTAATGGAAAAGACGTGCAGGTGTCGGCATGTAGCCTCGTCCTGACAGATACAGTTAACAGTCTGACATGAAGCAAAATGCAACGTCATTCTGCGAGCGCTTCAATGCCTCGCTAATTATAGATTGAGCGGCCCGCCGTACATGCGTTTACTAGCCTAATGAGCTATTATACACTCGCTCATACTCCAATACTTTACTGCCATTTTATGTTACCTGCTTTTTACGTTAACAAGCCCGCAAATTGAACTTCCTTTCTTAGGACGCACCAATAGAAGAAAGCAGTTTAATGGAACATTTTACAACAATACCACACAATACCAATGTATTGTTCGGTAATTAAATATTTACCTAATAGGGTAAACAAATTTTTTGTTGTTATTGTTGCTATTTCATTTTAGGGTGTTGGAGCATCTTGATGGTTAATGAACACAACTGGTGAGAGTGGCTTCGGTGGCGTAGTCGATAGCATGCTGAGCTTCTATGCCCAAGTTCGCGGGTTCAAACCCGGGCGAAGTCGTCGGAATTTTTAAGGGCGTTAAAAATCCCTCAGTATGCCTTCCTTCGGAGGGGAAGTAAAGTCGGAGGTCCCATGTCATAGATTTATGGCATGTTAAAGAACCTTCCACTAATTACACCTGTGTGAAGCTAAATTAGGTTAAAAATGAAGACAACGCTCAGGTTCCTACGTTCGTCGCCAGGACCCGACTGCGGTGGCATCTGGTAGCCAATTTCTGAACTAGTAGTCGTTGACGGTGGCGTTTGGCGGCAAAAGTAGGAACTACTTGAAAAATTCAAAGTCTGCAGTCCTTACATGAATTAAGAAACAGATAATACAGTCATCACAATTAACACCGGTTATCAGACAAATTCTACACACACCCAAAGTACACGGGGCTACATGACCGCGTTGTCGCAGCCCCTAAACTGAGGAATCAACCAACCAACAACTGGTGAGATGAAACCGTCTCTTACACTGAGATATCTCTGCAGGAAATGTATATTTCAAGTACTGCGAAGTTAGCAAACCCTACCCTACTGTAGACTACTTCACAATTCACGGACGAGTCCAAAAGGGGGAGCTATACTTTGAATTCCCTGCACCTTCTTTTATACCATTTTTAGCCTATTTTCAATTTTGAAAAAATAGGCTTATGAGATCACCTCTTGTCCGTGTGTGTGTGCGAGTGTGTGTGTGTGTGTGTGTGTGATTCGTGTGTGTGTCCCCCCCTAATAAAATCTAAACGGCTGGAGCGATTTCAATGAAACTCGGAAATTTCATAGCACTATTCCCGGCGACCTCGACCGTGCCCTTCAAATTTTGTTACGACTCACCAATCCAACATGGCGGCTGTGCGAAATATTTCACCAGCATTCAATATCTCCGAAACTATTACCGATATTACCCTGACATTTTCTATGGTGATAGAGGGAACTACTATAAGTTCACTTATGTGACTTTTGAAAATCTGGTAACTACAAAACCAACATGGCGGCCAAGCGAATTTGCGACTTTTAAATAGACGTTTCTCGCGATTTGACCAACTAAACGCAATGAAACTTGGTACAGTATATGTTTATATACATTGTAATGCACCGACATCTAACTTCGTTCAATTGTTTACAAAATCATAAGATGGCGGATGTGCGAAATATTTCACCGGCATTCTATATCTCTGAAACTATTAGCGGTAAAACCCTGAAATTTTGTACGGAGATAAAGGGCACTACTGGAAGTCCATCTATAAGACTTTCAAAAAACGGTTAACTACAAAACGAACATGGCGGCCAAGCGAATTTGAAAATTTTAAATAGACCTTTCTCGCGATTTAATGTTCCAAGCGCACTGAAACCTGGCACAGGAAATATTTATACACATTGTGATCCACTGGTATCTAATTTAGTTCAATTGTTTACATAACCTCAAGATGGCGGCAGTGCGAATTTTAAAGTTAAGATTTTATTTATTGTGATGTAGTCATGCGATCGAAGTGAAAGTTTGAATAATGAACCTACGGAATAATTTTCCTTTAATGGTATATGACTCTATGGCCTATACATTTAACAATCCAACATGGCGACCATCCGAAATATTTAGACGATACTGAATATCTACGAATCTATTTTAGCAATCAAACTGCATTTCTTAATGTTCATAGGGGCTATGAACTTACGTTCACCTATAGGACTTTAAATAACCTGGTGATCACAAATCCAACATGGCGGTGACGCGAATTATAAATATTCACATGGACGTTTCTCGCAATTGAACCATCCGCGTGCAGTGAAAATTGGTACAGTAAATCCTTATACGAATGTTAATCCACTGGCATCTAATTTATTTCAATTGTTTCCATAACCTCAAGATGGCAGCTGTGAAAAATTTTAAAATCTCCTTGTTTTCTCTTGTGTCCTAATTATGCGATTGAAATTTGAATACTACACGTTCACAATAATCTGCATGTAACAGTACATAACTCTAGGACCTACATATATAAAATCCAACATGGCGACCATCCGAAATATTTAGTCGGTTCTCAATATCTACGAATCTATTACAGCAATCAAACTGAAATTGTGTATGTTGATAGTGGCAATTAACATAAGTAGGATATATGAAAATAGGCTGTATAGTTCTTCACGGAACTACTTGTTTCACACAATATCTTTCTTACATTCATACAACGTCCATTTAAATATTTATACTTTGCGTCGCCGCCATGTTGGATTTGTGCTCACCAGGTTACTGAAAGTCCTATAGGTGAACATATGTTCATAGTCTCTATGAACATAAAAATTTCAGTTTGGTTGCTGTAAAAGATTCATAGATATTGAGAACCGTCTAAATATTTCGGAAGCTCGCCATTTAGGATTGTTATATGTATAGGCCATAGAGTTATGTACCATTCAAGGACAATTATTGCCTAGGTTCATTATTCAAACTTTCACTTCGATCGCATGATTACGACACAAGAAATAAAAACTTAATTTTAAAATTTCGCACAGCCGCCATCTTAAGGTTATGTAAACAATTGAATTAAATTAGATGGCAGTACATTACAATCTGCAAAATCATTTACTGTACCACATTTCACTGCGCTCAGGGAGTTAACTCAGGAGAAAAGTCTACTAAAATATTTCAAATTCGCTTGGTCGCCATGTTCGTTTTGTACTTTACAGGTTTATGAATTATACATAGGTAAACTTGTATCAGTACCCTTTATCACCGTACAAAATTGCAGGGTGATATCTGTAATAGTTTCGGAGATATAGAATGTCAGTGAAATATTTCGCACAGCCGCCATTTTGAGGTTATGTAAACAATTGAACTAAATTAGACTCCAGTGCATTGCAATGTGTATAAACATTTGCTGTACCAAGTTTCATTACGTTTGGATAGTTAAATCGCGAGAAAAGTCTATTTAAAAGTCTCAAATTCGCTTGGCCGCCATGTTGGATTTGTAGTCACCAGGTTTTTGAAAGTTTCATAAGTGAACTTCTAGTAGGGCCCTTTATCACCGTACACAATTTCAGGGCGATATTGGTAATAGTTTCGGAGATATTGAATGCTAGTGAAATATTTCGCACAGCCGCCATGTTGGATTGGTGAGACGTAACAAAATTTGAAGAGCACGGTCGAGGTCGCCGGGAATAGTGCTATGAACTTACCGACTTTCACTGAAATAGCTCTAGCCGTTTAGATTTTATTAGGGGGGAGGGGCGCACACACACACACGAACACACACACGGACAAAAGGTGATCTCATAAGCCTATTTCTTTCAAAATTGAAAATAGGCTAAAAACCACAAATCAATTGACAAACAACTCTACACTACTTGTACAAAGAAGAAATGCAAAATATAAGTATGTAAATCGACTGTATACGCCACAAACCCACCCACCCCTACCTACCCCCAGCACGGCACACTTATCCAACCGACTACGAGAAGAAGAAGCCCTTACACGACTACACCTACAATCTGACACAAGAAAGAAGAAAAGAAGACTGGAGAAAAGAAGAAGAGAAGAGAAAAATATAAAAGGACCTATACGTCTATCCCTACGACGCCTCAGCCAATACCCGAGGGCGGGTAATAGCTAGGAAGGAGACTTGTTTAGGCCCAGCACTTGACAGGGCGTAACTAAAGCTTTCTCCAAATCCCATGTTAAAGGGATACGCGGAACTGCTTACCAACAGCGCAATTGTTACACAGAGGTGAGGAAACTATTTCCTCACCGTCATAACACTGCGGTTGCAAGTTTTCAACAAACAACAGAAACAATAAGCAAAATACTGCTGACAACTGATGACCTAAATGGGGCTTCAAATACGCAAGGACCCACGAGGCCGGGTTCAGACCAGCGCGGTCAGACCGGTGCGACCAGGACAGACGGACGAGAGAAGAGTGTGCCGGCGTTCCATCGCCGCCCAACGGCAGCTCTTCACGATTTCAGGACTCCAACACATCAAAACTTCAAGACTCCAGAAGGTGAGTGTGCACGGCTATCCCAACTTCCATTTCCCCCAAACCTCTCCATACCGACGTATTACTTGACTGCAATAAACAATCCAATAGATCTGGACCATGTTCTTTCATTCATTCGTTCCGCACGCCCAACGCTTTCACGCCTTTCATCCCCTTGTATTAGCAGTCCACGCGACCTTGGCGACCCATCTGCAAGTCAGCACGCACCATGTGCAGGCACTCCCGCCATAACTTACCTTGCCACCCTTTTTCCGAACACCTCCCGCTACCCTTCGAGGAGCTTGGCACGGCATTTCCCTCTGGGTAACATCCCCACATAACACCCCAAGCGAGTGACCCACTTATTGGGAAACGTCCACCAAATCACTGGTGGTGGTACAGGATATGAACTAGGTCCAGTAAAATCTCGGATAGCTATCACATCGCAACCCCCCCCCCGTCCCTTGAGCCTCCGCCTATCCCAATTCACTCCAAAACACTGGTGGTATTACGCCCAAGCTAAACAAAAGATCGAATGTGCAACTCGACCCCCAAACAACCTCTCGCAAAGCTAAAATACCCTCCTCAAACGCTATCAAACACAATTTTAACCCCCCCCCCCCCCTTTCAAAACATCAACACAAACCCCGGAGACCTCTCTCGGATTGAGCCCCCCCCAGGTTCAATGTACTGGTGGAATAGCACCTGGGCAGTACTACCTTTAGCGAAATGCCAGTTATAGTTTCCTCCAGCCCATTCGAATTAAAAACGCACCCCAGTGCCCTTCAAACATTGCTGGAGCGCACCAGTCTCCACCTACTTCTAGTAAGATCTCAGACATAGCCCCCAGCTCTTGTAACAATATAAATAACATAAGTGGCTAACCTTGACTTTTATCACGAGGGTAAATACATTATTTTACCACGCAAATAGGCGTATACAGCCACAAATTTAATATAAGACTACTATACTACCATTACTATTACCTACGCTACCATTACACAATTCAAGAGCAGAATAAATTCAGCCCCTCAAGGCGCAAGTACGTCAAACTCATAATTACCAATGCTAACACCATCATTATCATGATGATGATGATGATTATTATTATTATTATTATTATTATTATTATTTACCCCTGTTACCACGCATATCGTATGAATATCCGCAAAACTTACCTTGCCACCCTTTCCCCAAACACCCCTCGCTACCCTTTGATGAGTTTGGCGCGGAATTTCCATCTGGGAAACGTCCCACCTCAAGCGAGTGCCTCACTTATTGGGAAACGCCCGCTAAAACACTAAGTATTACGAAGGATATTTCAAGTAAGGTTCTGATTGCAATTATAAAAAGAAAGGAAGCTTACAGTTTTACGTGACCGTTAAACTTTTCACACGTAATCCGAACCTCAAATGGACAAACATTCACGTCATTTCCCCGTAATGATAATGATAATAATGAATAGGGAATAGGCTATTTACTAACTACAGTACTGACACAATGTAGCCTAATCTACAAACGAATGGAAAAATATGATTAGAAAGAGGAGTAAGTGAAATAAAAGACACCTGCTAGGGCCTATATCTCATTGGCTGTTAGAAAAGTAGAGACCAATAGTGTCGTCTGTCGTCGCATAGCGCTGTAGGAAAATAACCAGAGCACTTTGGAAAACTCTAGCTGTCCCGAGCTCCTGAGGTAACAACAGTGTCATTTAGCGCCACATAGCGCTGAAGGATACGGATCGGAATAAATGAAAGTACATTTGAAAGCACCAACGCTTATTGCAACTGATCTACACCTCTATGTACTGCACCAACAACATCGCACTTATACAGGGGCATAATATATTCATGATGATATTTTTTTCAGGGGCCTAAGAAATCTTTTTGTACTAATTACTCCCCGTGACTGCAATTTATAAGCAGCGCAAGATGCAACACTCTTTACGCATTCTGCACCAGGCCACTGGTAGGGGCGGCGTGATGCAGCCCGCTTTGTCAGTCAACAATAGACTTATTAAAATATTCTTACAGTTACACCTACTACGTACATGAATGGTTCTAGGGCTTTAAAACGTGATTCTCAAGTTCATTTTGAATGTTATTCTGAATATAGAGAATGTAGAGGGTTGTCCAAACTATCATATGGACATTGATACCAGAAGGGTTTCAAACGGTATGTAAAATTCGTTGTGATTAGGTGAAACGGTTTAGATTTGTGCAGGAAATGGAGTGGCCTATCCGAAATTTCAAGTAGACAGTGTTACTCGCAGAGTTCCAAAGGGCAATTATACAAATTTTGGTTCAGATCGGTGAAACGGTTTAGATTTGCGCCAAAGTTCCTAAATGCAGGGAATGGAGTGGTCTGTCCGAAATTTCATGTAAACAGTGATATTCGCCGGGTTCCAAAGGGTAAGTATACACATTTTGGTTCAGATCGGTGAAACGGTGTAGATTTGTGCCAAAGGAATGGAGTGGTCTGTCTGAAATTTCATGTAGACAGTGTTACTCGCAGGGTTCCGAAGGGTATGTATACAAATTTTGGTTCAGATCGGTGAAACAGAGTAGATTTGTGCCAAAGGGCCTAAGTGCAGGGAATGGAGTGGTCAGTTCGAAATTTAAAGTATACAGTGTTTTCGTCGGGTTCCAAAGGGGAAGTATACACATTTTGGTTCAGATCGGTGAAACGGTGTAGATTTGTATAAATAATAGACAGACAGGCAAACCAACATTAAGTTTTATATAATAAAGATTTACACATGCTAGTGCAACAATCAAAATAACGCAGGTTATCACAAACATTCTACACACACACACCCATGTATACGGGGCAACATGACCACGATGTCTAAGCCCCGCAAATGAAATATTAACTGTGGATACGATAGGATAGAGAATGCTACAGTCCAATAAATCCAATAAAACCAAAATGCTAGTACAGCAATCACAATAACGCAGGTTATCACAAACATTGTACACACACACCCATGTATACGGGGCAACATGACCACGATGTCTAAGCCCCGCAAATGAAATATTAACTGTGGATACGATAGGATAGAGAATGCTACAGTCCAATAAATCCAATAAAACCAAAATGCTAGTACAGCAATCACAATAACGCAGGTTATCACAAACATTCTACACACACACCCATGTACACGGGGCAACATGACCACGATGTCTATGCCCTGGAAATGAAATAACAACTGTCTACACGTGAAAACTGCAAAATAGTGATAGGAGAATGTAGGAATGTTTGCCACTATGTTTCTCTAATAGGTTAGCATTACATTACATTTTGCTAATATGCTGATTTACTGTGCATACGATAGCAAGGAGATGTCAATCGGTCAGTTTTCTCATGTGTCCTTAAGCAAATTTTACCGGACTATCATGATACAGAGTAAATCGTTGTTGCCTAGTGACAACCTGTCCATCAATGGTGCGGCGTTGCCTATCATGATACAGTGTTAGTCGATGTCGCCTAGCGACAATATGTCCGTCAAGTTCTTATATCGGTGAAACGGTGTAGATTTGTGCAAAAGCTCATGAAGGGCCTAGGCCTACCAAGCGACCGCTGCCCAGCCATTTGGCCTGCAGATATTGGGGTGACGCCTGATCAGCGCATCGGGTCCCCTCGGCCGTTAATCTTGGTTTTCGTGATCGGGGCGCTGCCTCACTGTCAGACAGCTACTCAATTGTCCTCACGAGGCTGAGTTCACCCCGTTCCAGCCCGCACGTCAGTTTCTAAAATCCCTGACGGAGCCGGGAATCGAACCCGGGGTCTCCTGGTGAGAGGCAGGCGTGCTACCCCAACACCACGGGGCCGGCTAATTAAAGAAATAGCGTACCTAATGTATTGTTAAATCTATTATTAAGAAAGAGAGAGATAGGATCCACGCCCAAGTTTACTTGGGTGTGTCGAAATTGTGCGATAACCCGTGTTCTATGGTCACTGTAGCAGTTTGTATTGTAATTATAAGGTTGGGGGATGGGAGTTGGCTGTCACTTTGGCGATCCAGATTTGATTGATGATACTACCAAGAAATGTATTTCTGCCTGGAAAGGGGTACACTCAGGCTCGTGAGGCGGGACTGAGAATAGGTGGTTTTGATTCCCAACTGAGCCATCTTAGAAGTGGTTTTTCGTGGATTCCTATTTCTACCTAAATCAAGACCACGCTCATCTGTAGTGGAGATTCCAGCTCCAATTATAAACTACACCTTTATACAGCCAACAAAACGACACAGCTTTTTGGACAGATTCCACTAAAACAGCCAAGTACACGGAGCTACATAGTAATGATGTCGCAAAGCCCCATAAATATAGCATCAACGTCATACAATTCATTTTATTAATACAGCCTGTGGCCAAGTATTTTTATTTTCAGGACGTGTCAGGGAGGATATTATGGAAGGAAGTACAATACATACAATTGCTATCTCATTTAATTTAGGGGCAGATGACCTCGTAGTTTTCCCCTTAAAACAACAATGACTAACTATATAATTTAAGGGACAACGATCAGATCTGGCCAGTTGTGTGATACCGACTGATTATTCAGAATAGTTTGGTCCCAATACATCTTGTATTCATTGTTTTCAAGAACATTCTCTGGCTGATATTGGTAATACGGAACTTTCTTTAGCCAGCTCCTGATACAAGATTTTAGCAACAGCATCCTGCCTTAGTTTGTGCTCCGTTGGCAGGAATTACCTACATTCAGATGTAATATGCTGTATTATTTCTGACTGTAGACAGTTATAGCGGCAGCTATCATCTTGTACAGTGGGATCTTTTACAATGAACTTGAGATAGTTCCTTATAGGGATGACTTGGTCTTGAATTGCAAGCATAAAACCGTCAGTTTCTGGTAAGATACGTCCTGAAGTGAGCGATTAGTTTGATGCTGTTATATTAGCATTTGCTAGACTCACCTCATTTGGATGTCTACTGTTCAAAGGTTTTGCTTCCAACGCTTCCATCTTCGGAAGGTCAGTATGTAGGTGGTTATTATTATTATTATTTTTGTTACTCTATGTCAAGTAGGTTAGGTCTTCGCAAGTTGCACACCGTTTTTATTTCCTCTCGTCTGACCACACATCAATATTACAACACGGAATTCTAGCGAGTTAAATGAGGAAGCCCCTTAAGACATTCTTGTGGCTCACCTCAAGAACTATGAATGTAAGTGTTCAGTTTCTCACGCGTACTTCAATAAACGGCGATAAATTGAGAGGTGTGGGGCCCCTGTGTTAATGCCACCCACACATCAGCTCGCCCACTAAGCACAGGCAGGCACTTGTAGTTCTTCACACTTTCATAAAGCTATGGATTTATGTCACCGAGAATATCGACACAACAGCTCACTTATAGCATGTTCCCCTTATTAATGTCTGGTGTATCGTCATCAATTCAGCTGTAGCACGCACATGTGTTATTTCCATTACATCGATCATAATATTCCATGTATGAGCATATCCATGGGAATTTCATTCCTCCTTATAACAACTTATGATATAATGCAATCGCGTGGAAAAGCTTTAACATTTTATACATGCTGGCTAGAGCTGGTTATAAACGATGTTCGGTAAATCAATTCATAATTACTGGTTTTGGTGGCGTAGTTGGTAGCTTGCTGAACTGCTGTGCCCAAGATAGCGGGTTCAAAAGCGGCAGAAGTCGTCGGAATTTTTAAGAGCGTTAAAAATCCCTCAGTATGCTTTCCTTCGGAGAGGAAGTAAAGCCGGCGATCCCATGTCATAGATTTACGGCATGTTAAAGAACCTTCTACTAATTACTCCTGTGTGAAGCTAAATCATAGGTTAGGTTAAACATTTGACAAACACTCTTTGGTTCCGACGTTCGTCGCCAGGATCGGACTGCGATGGCATCTGGTAACCAGTTCTGAACTAGTAGTCGTTGACGGTGGCGTTTGGCGGCAAAAGTAGGAACTACTTGAAAAAAATAAATGTCTGCAGTCCTTACTTGAATTGGAAACAGATAACACACACTAATACAGTCATCACAATTAACACCGGTTATCAGACAGATTCTACACTCACCCAAAAGTACACGGGACTACATGACCTCGTTGTCACAGTCCCTAAACTGACGAACCAACCAACCAAATTTCATTGGAACGCTCTATCAAAGTTCCAACGTTCACCACTAGGTATCAGTGACATCTGCTAGCGAAAGTTGGAACTACTTGAAATTGAACGGAACTTGTAGCTCACCCTATGGGTGTCCGGTTGAAACAGCTGCAACCTCTGGCGAGCCGAACATGTCCTCGGACACTCCCGGCACTAAAAGACGTACGATAAATAAATACATAATCGAATAATTTGAAATTAATCAACAAACCGAAGAATCGATTTATTATTTAGCAGATACGAGATGAGAAAATAAGTTTAAATGAGAGGTCATCGCTTAAGATGAGTTACGCTTATTTTTGAAAAGTTGTACTGAAATCTATTAAAATTGCTCTTTACCTAAGTATACAAAGTGTCCTTCCCCCACCCAGGGGCTTACATTTAGTGGGACGTGGGTTGGCGACCACGGGGCCCCAGCTGAGACCGGCATTGCTTCCACTTACTTGTGCCGGGCTCCTCTCTGTCTTCTTTCCTGTCGACCTCACTTGGTCAACTCTTGTTCTCTTCCGACCCCGGCGGTATTAGGGTATCCGAGGCCTAGGGAGTCTCTTCCTTTCCCGCCTTAATTGGCCCTTGTCTCATCTTATCTGATATCCTCCTTCTGCGAGGGGTCAGCCTTCTTTTTCTTTTCCTGTTATCTCCTGCGTTTTGCGCAACACTCTCAAGGAGGCAGGGTGTATGTAGCCCCACCTCTTCTGGTGCAGCCTGGATATTGCTACACCCTCAGGGGCTCGCGGCTGGTGAGTTGGCGACCCCGAGGGATTCCTGAGCTAGGTCCGGTTTACCCCTTCTATCCATTACCTCTGGGGCGGACCCTCTCCTCTTCACTTTCCTATCTGCCTGTCATGGCTCTCCTTCCTTCCAAGTCCCTCAATCCGCATTCTTCGAGGGTTGAGGGAATTTCTTTTCCTCCTGTCCTTTATTTGCCTTATTCTCCTTCTATTATATAAGTTAGTAGTTAGTTTTAGTTATAGTTTACATTCATTATCATCTTCACGATCACCCACATCATTAGGGGCCGATAACCTAGATGTTAGTCCCCTTAAAACAACAATTATCATCATCATCATCATCATCAAAGTGTCCTTCTTTGTTTATGTTAACAATCAATAAACAAAGAAGAGTCAGCGTCAGTGGAAGAACAAACATCAATCAAATTGGGAAGGGTTAAAAAAACGAAGAGTTTTAGAAATGATTTTGAATTCTAGTTCATTGTTTACAATTAAGGACAGGAATATTTTTGTTTCACATCGTTTTAGCATAGTTTTCACAAAGAAGGTACATTATTTAAAAATATATGCTACAATATGTTTTTACAAGCGCACCCGTGCGAGAATTCCCGCATAATGGGTTGTTTGCGCCCTATATGTACAGTCCACCCGCCCGGCGCTAGTGATATGCGGGCTGGACGCGACACAGTTCTGGCAGGGGCTATCGTCTTGTTGATTTGGTTAAACACACTTTATAAACAAATATATTTCCGTTGAATTTTCAAAAAATGCAAGATTTTTCCTTACTATTGTGTAAATTTGGAAGATTTTGGTACAAACCACACCTTCTAACTCCCACTGGTTTAGGAGCTTGAGTTTTGGGAAACATACACCTTAGCGTATTATACAGGATGTCTTTTATGTACTTTTGGAGAATGATAGTTCGTGTAGGGACGGGTATAGAAGTAATTTGAGATAGGGGACTTGGGGTTGGAGCGTCCTCCTTAACCCCTAAAATATGGGTTGATTCAGGCCCTCCGCCCTGTAAGTTAGGCAATCGACCCAAGCCTATATTACCCTTCTCAATCCTTTAATTCTTGGCAAGATTCATTTGACCATGTGGCGCTTGCGTAATGCATAGCGTTGCAGTGCAAAAGGCCGGTAGTCCCGGGTTCGATTCCGGGCTTGGTTTTTTTAAATGTTATTTTAGGTGTAAGGATTTTAAGCTTGATACCTTCGGTAAATTAAAACCGATCTTTGTGCACTTCGTAACATTAAATTGTTTAAGTCCGTTATTACGTTAATATCACGTTGATTTGCAAGAGAAAGTAAGGTTTAGCTAGGCTAGGCATGCTTAGCTTAATTTTTGCCGTAGGGCAATCATTAGAAGGCACGATCTTAAAACTACCACAGTTCCATAATTAGTCACAAAGTTCCTTTAAAAGGATTGAGAAAGGTAATAGTGGCTTGGGTCGGTTGCTTAACTTACAGGGTGGAGGGCCGGAATCTAGCCATATTTTAGGGGTTAAGGAGGCCGCCCCGACCCTAAGTCCCCTATCTCAAATTACTTCTATACCCGTCCCCTACACGATCTATCATTCTCCAACGGTACATAAAAGACACCCTGTATAATTTCAATTAACTATCTGTTTTGCTTCTGTGAGAGTGTAGAGAAAGGACAACGATTAATCCACAAATCAATAATTAATTATTCAGCCAACTTTTAATCGACTAATTGATTACACGCAGAATCAATTAATATCGTTCTCTCTCTGTGTGATTAACAGCCGTGAGGCTGGTTGGCAGCAGCTCGCCATTCTTCCCGTCTCTCAGTCTTCCTCTTTAGTTCACAGTATGAGCCACAACCCATATCTTCCAGTATTCGACTCATGTACTCCAGTCTGGGTCTTCCTCTACACATTCTTGCCGTCTACTGTTCCCTCGATTATAAGCTTAAGCAGTCATTGTGTCGCAGTATGTGGCCCGGGAGGAGATTCCGTCTTCCTTTTAAATATTTAAGGAAGGATCTTCTCTCTCCCACTCTTCTAAAGACTTCCTCATTTGTGACCATTTCTATCCAGCCTTCTATAGGACTAGGTTTCAAATGCTAGTAGTCTTTTCTTCTCTCTCTCTCCTATTGACCAAGATTCGCTGCCATATAGCGCGACGCTTCATACATAGGTCTTCAAGATTTGTGTCCTCACATCAAGACTTGTTGTTTGCAGTAAAAAGGTTCTTCATTCCATAGAAAGCGTTCTTGGCTTAGGCAATCCTACTTAATATCTCTCTGCTGCTTCTTCCATCATTCTTCATTTTCTTCCCAGATAATTAAACTTATTCACTTCTTGTATCGTTTCATTTTTAACTCTATTGCTGTCTGGTTTTCGACATTTCTACTGCAGACCAAAATTCTCATATTGAATTCTTCCTCCATTATTTTGTCCATCTTGCTCAGGATCTTTTGTAAGTCTTCTTCATTTGTATCAATTAATTGATTTTTCAGATACGATTATTCGATAACGGAAATTAATCTATTAAAAGTAGCAGCCCTAATGCGGAGTGGGTGGTGCTCTACACATCATTCGAATATTTAATTTATTCATTTACTTCGAATATCCGCCAATTACAAATTCGAATAACTTATTCGATTATTGTAATTTTCGAAGAATACAAACAATCAAAGTACTCAAGTATTTCGAATAGTCAATTATTATTATTATTATTATTATTATTATTATTATTATTATTATTATTATTATTATTATTATTATTATTATTTATTATTACATCATTGTTGCCCATATGGACAGTGTTTGAACTTAAGTATCTCATGATGTCACAATTTTCACTTCTTTCCCTTCTTCTCTTCCCAAAATCTCTTCATCCTTTGACTGTGCTCCTGTTTCCTTTGTTCCGTCCACAATGTTCCTACGTTCTTCCTTTCACTTACTAAAAATTTGGCGTTCTTAATTTTGTTTCTGAATTTTTCTCTGTCTTCTATCATTTGCTTGTTGATCCCGAATTGCTTTAAATCGTCTTCTATTTCATGATACCAATTTGTTTTCCTTTTTGAACTGTTTACTACATGAAAAATTTTCTTTGTAAGTCGTTTATTGTTCATTCTCTGTATGTGCCCGTAGAAAGTTAGTCTGCGTTTTCTAATGATATCTGTGATTCTATCTGTGTGTTCATATAGCTCTTTGGTAGGTATTTTCATCCATATCCCATCTCTGTGTACTGCTCCAAATATTTTTCTCAGAATTTTACGTTCAATTTTTTCTGTTTCTGTGATGCCAGATGCACCAATTGTGGTCGTTTCTGACGCATACAATGCTTCTGGTAATACAACTGTTTTGTAGTGTCTAAGTTTGGCCTGTCTTGATATGCTTTTCTTATTATAATGTGACCATGTAAGTTTGTATGCTTTCTGGAGTTTTTCCGTTCGTTCTATGTTAAACATCTTGTTTGATCCTCCTATTTGTATATATTCTCCTAAGTACTTAAATTTTTCAACTCTTTGTATGGATCCATATATGCTATGCATGGTTTGTACATTGTTGGTGTGTCGTTCCATGTATTGGGTCTTCTCATAAGATATCTGTAAACCTGTTTTAGCAGCTATTTCATGTAATCGTTCCAGTGCTTCCTTTGCCTCCTGTGTGTTATTGCTGAGTAAGGCTACGTCATCTGCAAATGCTAGACATTTTATGATTGTTTTTGTTTCACGGGTTCTTCCTAGCTGTATTCCTTTAACTTGTTCCTCCCACTGCTTAACAATTTTGTCTAAGACCATGTTGAACAAGATTGGTGAGAGGCCGTCTCCTTGTTTGACACCTGTGCGTATATGAAAGGGTTCTGAAATTTCACCCATGAACTTAACTTTAGAGGTGGTGTCCGAGAGCGTTAGTTGTATAAGTGCCCTGGTTTTTTTTGTCAATGCCATATTCTTCCAGTACTGCAAATAGCGTTTGTCTATCAATGCTATCGTATGCTTTTTTAAAGTCCACAAAGGTAACTACAGTGTTTTTTGTCTGTCTGACTTTCAGTAGTGTTCTCAAGTTCCAGATCTGTTCGATGCATGATCTCCCATTTCTGAAGCCTGCCTGGTATTCTCCTATTTGTGGATCTGCTTGTGGTTCTAGTCTGTTCAATAACACTTTAGAGAATATTTTGTAAGCGACTGGCACAAGAGAAATCCCTCTGTAATTATTTGGATCTGACTTATCACCCTTTTTATGTAATGGGTGGATCAATGCACATTTCCATTCCTCTGGCATTTTCTCTGTGATCCAAATGTCTGTGATGATCTTATGAATTGTTTTGGTGATGTTTTTATCTTGAAGCTTCCATACTTCAGCAATAATGCCATCTTCTCCTGCCGCTCTGTTATTTTTCATTTGTTGTATGATCTCCTCTATCTCCTCTATTGTAGGTGGAGTTGAATCGGGATTGGATGTGGTTTTTTGGAAGGTCAATTTCTCCGTGGGTTCTGTACAATTGAGAAGATTATTAAAGTATTGTTTGAGAATTGTACAGTTTTCTTTCGTGTTCGTTTCCAGGGACCCATCTGTTCTTCGAAAGCAGAGGCTAGGAGGCTGATAACCCCTAATATTTTCTTTGAATGTTCTGTAAAAATTTCTTGTGTTATTTCTCTTAAAATCTTCTTCAATTTCTTTTAGCCTGTTGTTGTCGAACGCTCGTTTTTCTCTTCTGATTTCCTTTGATGATTGTTTTTGAACTTCGTGAAATTCCTTCCATGTTTCGGATGTTCTGTTACTGCTGAACTTCATCCATGCCAGTGTTCTTCTCTCAGTGGCTTGATCACAAATTACGTTCCACCACCTATGTTTTCGTTTTCTAGGAGATTGTGCCCAACGCATTGCCTTTTGAACTGTGGTCGCATGATCTGTCCAAGTGTCTGTTGGATGCCTATTAATTTCTTCAATGATTTTATCCCTGTTTATCTTCAAATATTCTGGATCAGGCTTCACTATTTTGTTTTTTGTTGTCTTTTTCTGTCTTGGGATTGGTCTAATCTTGACTTGTAACAAATAATGGTCAGACTCGAAGAACCCTTTACGCGTTCTGACATTTAAAATTTCCTGCGTATTTTTGTTAGAAATGGCCACATGATCAATTTGGAATTCTCCCCATACGGTGTTGGGTGCTTTCCATGTTGTAAGTTTTCGTCTTGGCTTTTGAAATTGTGTCGACATAATTTTGAGGTTAAAATTTTGACAATATTTTATGAGGTGTTCCCCATTTTTGTTTGTGCGATAGTGTGCTGAATGAGGGCCTGTGATTTGTCTGTATTTTCTCTCCTTACCTAATTGCGCGTTAAAGTCTCCCATTAAAATTTTAACATGCCTTTCTGGTATGTTGTTTGTTACTTCTTCCATGTCTTCCCAGAAGTCTTCAACTTCTTGTGGTTTCTTTCTATTATGCTCATTTTTAGGTGCATGTGCATTGATAATCGTGTAACCTTTATTACCTGATTTGAAGGCGAGTGTGGAAATCCTTTCTGATATGGAATTAAAGTCAATAATGTTATCCATGACTGATTTGTGTACTGCAAATCCTGTTCCAAACAATGATGGTGTACCTCTTCTGACAGCAGGTTTACCTTTATAAATCCTATAATTTTCTGTGTTGAAATGATTTTCATCTTGAAAACGAGTCTCTTGAATCGCAAGAATTTTTATTTGAAATTTTTCTAACATGTCTGTGAGTTGTTTTAGTTTTCCAAGTTTGAAGAGAGTATTAACATTGAGAGTGCCAATGTAGTGTTTGTGTAGAGATTTTGAGAAGCTCCGACTCTTCTCCTCATGATGTTCCTGGTCCCCCAGAATCCGATGACCAGGAAAGTCCAGCACGGTGACTGGGGCCTGGGGTAGCGGATTTCTTTCCTTTTGTTCCATCATGATTACTTCAAGTTGAAGGTGGTTGTGGCGATCATAAAGAAAGATCACGATGATTGCTGACTTGATTGTTGAGATCAAGACATATTTCACAGCCGCACCAACTAGGTGAACAGACGCTGACCAATAATCGCTGGATACCAGAACAGACACTATTGGATTTTGTGTGTTTGGTCCGCGAGAGCTATTTTATTACGCTCAAGTCCGCCGGCAAGCCGGTGAGGACCCCCCTATCCACCACCTGGGACGCGCCACGTCGGAGTATCACCTCTCCGCCTGCTACGATAACGTAGTAGGTTCGTGGATTATTGTTATTATTATTATTATTATTATTACTATTCATTCTTACTTACTTTTCCCCCCTTATGCTTTATTTTCTTTCATGTCTATGTTTATTATACATATTCGAACATTTGTATGATTTTCCACTTGTTCGTCGAATCATTCCAATATTGACTAAATAGTCTGGGTATTTGACAAATGCGAATTTTTCAAGATTGGAATAAAGTTATGGCCTTCATCGGAAAAAACAGCCTCTGGCGAGCCGAACATGTCCTCGGACACTCCCGGCACGAAAAGCCATACGATAAATAAATAAATTCATCTCTACTTAGTATAAAACTAAGTCCCCGATTTGTGTTTGTTACGGGTAAACTCGAGAACCAATGTATGGATTTTGATGCGGTTTCCAACATTCTGTAAAGGATATCTCGAGGATTTTTCTGTAGAAAATAATTTATTTATGATCAAAGGAAGCCGAGCAGAAACGATATAAGTGGAAAAGTCGAAAAAAAACTGGCGTCCGAGCGCTTTGTAAGCTTAGTTCTACAAAAAAAAGTCCGCGAGAGCATATGTCTATCTTCAATACATCGCCCACTATAAGAGTTTTTACGTTTTAATTTCTTCCAAACATGTATATTCAACTACTGAGGCGACAGAGTACAAGCTAAGGGCGAGACTATCATCTCTGTTACAGCCTAGCTAGCGGGCGAACCTATTGCCCCAGACAGAAGCCAGCAGCAAACCGTCCAGTCGTGTTGAGTTAAGACTTCTGAGAAGGGTGGTTGTGTTTGGAGTTTCCCTGGAAGTGTAACTCGGGTTTTCTTCATTTCGCCTGTGAAACACAGTCAAGTTAAGATTGGACGGAAGGTGGATTTGAGTTTCATTCACCTCGCCATTCCCTGGAAGTGCAACTCTCATTTCGCCTGTGAACTTTTCGTTCCGCAAAATTCACAGTCAATTTAGATTGGACGGAAGGAGGATTATATTATATTAAATTATACTGATTGGCGTATGATCTCTACTTAGTATAAAACAAATTCCCCGATTCTTGGATGTTACGGGTAAACTAGAGAACCACTGGATGGATGCGGTTTTCACCATTCTCTAAAGGATATCTCGAGGATGATTTCTGTAGAAAATAATTTATTTATGATCAAAGGAAGCCGAGCAGTAACGATTTCGGTGGAAAAGTAAAAAAAAACTGGCGTCCGAGCGCTTTGTAAGCTTACGCTGGGCAAACTGTTAAAAATATCTAAATACTATGAGTGTAAGAATTGTTCAGCATAAAAAGTTCTACAAAATAAAGTCCGCGAGAGCATATGTCTATCTTCAATACATCGCCCACTATGAGTTTTTTTACGTTTTAATTTCTTCCAACCATTTCCATTCAAATACTGAGGCAACAGTTTACGAGCTATCTAAGGGCGAATCTATCATCCCTGATACAGCCTAGCTGGCGGGCGAACCTATTGCCCCAGATACAGCCAGCAGCAAACCGTTGAGTCGTGTTGAGTTAAGACTTCTGAGAAGGGTGGTTGTGTTCGGAGTTTCCTTGGAAGTGCAACTCGGGGTTTCTTCATTTTCCCTGTGAAATTTTCGTTCCGCAAAATTCACAGTCAAGTTAAGATTGGACGGAAGGGGGATTTGCGTTTCATGCACGTCGCCATTCTTAAATTACATCTGACAAGAATTTGTTGCACATGCATCTCCATGATAATATAGGCTAACTAATAGTCCAGTCAGTGGTTTTAACCCATCATGCCGAGACGTAAAACTGATATTGGTCGTTGTTCATTGACACTGGAGAAAAAAAAGCGATTATCACGTAATGCATTCTCCCGGGCGAAGCCGGTTCGGGTTGCTAGTAATAAATAAACAAGAAGAAAGAATGTGGAAATGATTCGTATTTTTGAACAATTCTTATGTTCAAATGAAATATTCGTATTCCAACCTATTCGAGTAATTCGATGTTTGAATATGTACAGCGTATGAGTGGATTATTGTATTACTCGTAGCTTGCCACGGTGGGTGAGTGTATAACATGTCGGTCTACTAACCCCAAGATTGCAGGTTCGCTCCTGGCCGTGGTAAGTGGCAAAAATACGACACGGATGTCATACGATGTTGGCATGTCAAAGAACCCATTTGAATTCAGTAGGCCGTGTTCATAATGGCAAAATTAATCTCGGGAGTTTCCGCCAACACAAAATTCCTCATTTCTCTACTAGTAAGCGCTATAGTGTTCAAGGAGCTTAGATATCTAACCTCCTTGACTTTCATAGTGATTCAAGTAACAACGAAATTCGACATGCAAGCTACCCTCTGGGTGCCAAATTACAAAGTTTGTACCCGGCACCCGAGGCCATACGATATTATTATTATTATTATTATTATTATTATTATTATTATTATTATTATGTATTGCTCGTATTACGGTCATTTGATAAAAGTAATATATTCAAAGATACTGTATTTACGACACATAAAGGAAAAACATACATTCACTTTTTGATCTAAAATTGGTCTTCTATTTCCGAACGTGGCCTGGTCTCATGAATATGAACTGAGCAATCCTAAAGCATCACACAATCGTAACTAGATCTTTATTTCTTCGTGGTTCTTGATTTCCTTTCCCTTGTTAAGTTGATTTGTTAATCAGCTGATAGTGATGTCGGAAGTCTTAACACACGCGATTGCGTTGAACTCGTGGACCAACTATGGACACTTCCAAGAAATCAAAGCAGAGATGGTAAACACGCAGACCAACGAAAGGAATTATCACGCAAATCATGCTTTCACTGCCTCGATTCTAAAACATATAGTTCCAAGAGTATTTTCTTCCGCTCTTTGGCGAGGAATGAACATCAACTTGCCGTGTTATTATTACTTACAAGTGAGAGGTGATTGCTTCGCCTGTTGCCCTACATTAAAACTCTGTATTACTTCCCGTCGTATTAAAGACTACCGGGTGGTACAAGCATCGTTGTACTTAAATTAAGTTTGCTTCGTTGCGTAGTGGCTAGCATTCTTGGCTGTAACCAAGGAGGCCCGGGTTCAATTCCGGGCTCTGCCATGGTCTGAGGGCTGGACCATTGCACACTTAGCCTCGAGAGGCAAAACTGAGAAGAGGCGGGTTTGATTCCTATCGAAGTCATCCTAGGTGTAATTTTCTGTAGTTCATCACTTCTACTCCAGCCAAATGCCGGGTTGGTACCTAACATAAGGCCAAGACCGCTTCCCGCACAAATCCTGCGATCGAAGGATCAAGGACAACCTAAAGTCAAAGATTTATCGTAATGTCATCCGTCCTGTGGCATTTTACGGATGCGAGTGTTGGCCGGCAACAGCAGTGATAGAACGTCGCTTGGGAGTTATGGAGACCAAGATGTTGCGATGGACAGCGGGTGTCACCAAATTGGATCATGTTTCCAATGAAAGCATCAGGTAACGGTTTGGGGTTGCACCAATCAGTGACAAGATGTGGGAGTGCCCTGTGCGTTGGTTTGGCCATGTTCTACGAGCGGAAGCGGACACAATAGCAAAGACTGGCTACAATACACAAGTCGTCGACAGGAGACCTAAAGCTGGGATTTCCTAGGCGCGGAGTCGGATCTCCGCTCGTGAGTCATCAGCTAGCTGAATTGTGTTTTCCTAGACGCGGACTTTTCCTCTGGCGGAGAGCGGAACGGTTGCTCATTTGTATACTAGGAGTGATAAGGTGAGGTCGATATGGACGTGCAATCTAGACTTTTTATTTTATTGCACTTGGAGGAGGAAGAAATGGAGGAGGAGGAAGAGTTACTACTGCATTTAGTGAAGGATGGAAAATGTGCAAGTGACATATGGCATCTTTCTTCACAACATTCATATATTCTTTCTCTATTAGATTCCATATTATAGGATGACCATGAACCAACTCAAGGAGTTGTTCATCTTCGGAAGCAGTAAACCGACACACACTTTATACTAAACACACAAGGGACACAAATGAATAAAACTACACACAACTTGTACAGACGTCCAGCCACTTCGGCAGCCGACAGAGGACTCGTCTGCTCTCGGAGCAGAGGAACGCAGAGGAGCGATTTCCGCTCGTCCAGCGGCGGTCCTCTCCGCTTCTAGGAAAACAGTACCATTAAAATTACATATGACCAGAGGAGAGCCGACTCCACTGTCCGTGTTCCGCTCTCCGCTTCCGCGCCTTGGAAAACCCAGCTTAAGGGAAGACCAAAGCAACGGTAGGATGATACGCTACATGGACATCTGAAGAACCAACACCTTCATCCTGACGTGGCCTGTGACAGAAACAAATGGTGACAAGGTATCCATATAGCGGACCCTGCAGCTAGGCGGGAAAAACGTTAAGGAAGAAGAAGAATAAGAAGATTAAACAAATCCCTTGGCACCGCAGCCCATGAAGAACTCTGGCCACCGCTGCCCAGCCATTCAGCAAACAGATTGTGGTCAGAGCTTTGGGTTCCCTCAGACATTAATCGTTGTTTCCGCAACCTCACTGCTTCACTCTCAGACAGCTACTCAAACTTCCTCAAGAGGCTAAGTGTACCCCGATCCAGCCCTCACGACAGTTTCTAAAATGGGTGACGGAGCCGGCAATCAAATCCGGGGTCTCCGGGTGAGAGGCAGAAGCGCTATCACAAAACCATGGGGCTTGTAATGACGATAAGAGAGCAACAAATTTGAACACTATGACCAAAGAGATGGTCCTACATCTACTGTCCTGACCTGACCTGACCTGACCTGACCCTTGTTTTTCGGTGTTGCATGTGATTTTAGCCTCTCAGCCCATCTAGGGGCCTTTAGTACTATGTCGAGGGGTAATTTTGGGTTTAACAGAATGGATTAAATGTATTGGGTTAATGCATTGGGATCGAGCTGGCCGGAATGTGACCATGCGGCCAACAGATGTATGACGAGGATCTAACGCAGGAGTGAAATTGACTATACTGTACACTGTATAGGTAAAGTGCTATAGGGTAGACTTCACTAATTCCACAGTACTTGAAATACAGGGCGTCAGGAAATGTTCTACGCAGTGCCTACGCACTGCTACGTTAGGTGAGAGCCGGAGTTAAGTTGGCAGCACGGTTGTTGCTGACAGCGCGGCTGCCGCCGCTTGTATCAAAACAAAACAAGCAACAAACAGTCCACTTAGAGATTCCTGTTTCTTGAGATAATTTGCGTGTTGATTTACTTGGACTTCGCAGCAATATATCGGAAATTTCATCAAGTTTTTCGTCTGTTAACAGCGTAGGCCTGCCTGTTCCTGGTACATCGTGAACTGAACCGGTCACACGAAATTTACTTATCAAATCCCGACCGGTATCCCGATTTGGATACGTTGAATTAGGAAACAGCACCTGAAATTTTAGTTTTACATTTTCTGTAAACCGATCGCCTTCATGAAAGAAATATAAAACGCTCTCTCTTCAGCAGTAAACATTACCGCCTGTATCCTGTTGCACTATTCCAATAATCTAAACGGTCCCTTACTGCATTCACACTGACGCTTTCCACAGCACAGCACAGCTCACACGTGTGTTCTGATATCCTGTCGACCTTGGTGAAGACAAGCTAGTATCTGGCTGTCGGCGAGTGAGCGAAAGGTCTGCCAACTTAACTCCGGCTCTCACCTAACTACGCACTGCGGAGAACATTCCCTGACGCACTGTACAGAGATACCCCACTGCAAGAGACGAGTTCAACTCGCCAGTTTTGTTGAGTCAACTACTTAATTTCTCTTGGCTATGAATTTTGAAACGACAAATGCTACCATCTGGTGGTAAAATTGTGATGTATTTTGTTTGTGAAATATTCATAAAATCCCTTGTTTTTCGGTATTGCCTTTATTCAGTAATGATACTAATGCAGCAAAATATTAGACCTTTCATATTACGGATTTAGACAAGGTACCGTAAATTTAGCCCTATTATTATTCTCGTATCAGAAACATGTTACACAATTACAAAACATTTCACTAAATACCAGAACTTAGCGACTTGTAGTGCATTCCCTGAGGCTAGGTGTAGATTCTCCGTTGTGCAGGTGGTTGGACACATACGACATTGAATCATGTGGTTGACAGTCTGATCTCCTCCGCATTCACACTTGATGTTTTCGTCTTTAGCGTATTTCCAACTTACCATATTAGCTCTTGATTTGCCGACTACTGATCTCAACCTATTTAGGGATTCCATGTCATCCATGCCTCGTTACGACCCGGTGCTAAAGTTTCAGGTGGTGTTGTACAGCCACCAGGAAGAAGACCTTTAGCTTTCCAAGATTGTAGTCCAGCATTTTTCTCGGTGGTTGTGAGTTCCTTTGATGTCTTTAGGAAACTCTTCCTAGATTTCAGTCTTGGTGTGTGTAATTCGTACCCATATAACGGATGAGTTCTTTCATGCTCCACCTTCTTCCTTTCCTTGTTCGCTGATATTTCTCTTCGAACAGAAGGTGGTGCCATCCCGGCGAGGTGGTAAAGCCATTCAATTGGAGTGAATTTGAGACACCCAGTTATTATTCTGCACGTATCATTGAGAGCCACATCCACCTGTTTGGCATGAGCCCTAATACCACCAGTATCAACCAGAAATACCTAAAAAGTTACTAAATTCAAATCTCTTCCAAGGTGATATTTTATGTATTAGATAATTCAGATAATTATCCAAAAATAAATTTTAGGAACTGAATTTATGGCACAAATATAAGGTGCGTTCAAAAAGTAACGAGCCGGAGGCTGGAAAGCGCAAACCGGTGACGACATTGGCTAATCGTGGCGTGTGAAACAAGGTGTGGTTCCGACCAGAGCGTGGAAGGCCACAGCCCGTCGCCAGAGGGCACGCGTGCACGTCACGTGAAGATACAAAGCGAGCAGCAGCATGCATCAACCGTCCAACGCTGCCAGTCGCAGTGCAAACAGTGACATGGAGGCGTCAAACGAAGAGCAAAGAGGAGTTGTTCGGTTTCTTCTATGTTTAAAATCATTCATCAGACACCTAGCAGCCTTCCTTTGTACAATCTCCAGCTTATTGATGAGCCCTACCTGATATGGGTCCCAAACCGTTGAGCCGTTTTCCAAGATTGGGTCACCAGGGTCAAATAGCCAACTACTGCCTTTTAATACCCTAATTAAAAAATGAAATGATTTGAACGCTTTGGAGACCACACAATCTACATATCATTCCTTATATGCATGCCCAAGTATTTGCACAAGCCTTCTTCTACAAGTATTTCCAAGCAGATATTATATTGCAAATCATGACATTTCCCTCTCTCTATTCTCATTTACTCGTATTTATCTTCATTTTGTCGTCAACCACCCATTTAATTAATTTATTAAGACGCGCTCGAAAGAGCATTAAACCTAAATCTAATACATTGATATTTAGTTTTCACTATATTCTCTTATTGTCTTTGTTCTTTTGCCACGGAGTATTATATGGTAACGGTCGCACTTCCTGTTGCACAATGAGCATATACAGTCTTCACCAGGTTGGTGAAACCTTTGAGTTCGGCAGATTTTGTGGTGGAAGCCATGGGTAGCTAGTCTGGTTACCACATGCCTTTGGTCTTGCCCAGACTTTGTCCATTGTCGGTCTATCATTGCGCTTGTGCCATAGAAATCGGGATCAATATCCTTCCTCTTCATCCATCGCGATTCGAGTAGCGCTTGGAATGGGCCTGTAGATGGTAGCATGAACTGAAGTCTTAAGTCCTCCACGAAGAAACTTTCCCTTGCTAATTCATATACTATCCTTGAGGGTGCATAAATCCCAATTCCGAGAACTCTCTTCAGGTATCTTGCTTTCACACTTTCCAATCTTGTGAGATCGCTGTTTGTTAAATGCGGCCATATTAATTCTATTCCATATGAGGCTATTGGTGAAACGACTGCCTTAAATAAGGTCATTGCAGTAGACAATGATAGTTTGCTGATATTCTTTATCCTGTGAATGGCTTTTATAGCTGCTGAGACTCTCTCTTGAATGTGGATCCTGTATGAAGACATGGTTGTTTGTAAATACACTCCTAAGTATTGAAATTTATTCACTGTTGTTAGCTTAACACCTTGCAGGGTTAAATGATCATCTGTTGCCAGTTTACCTCCTTTTCTGAGAATCATGTAGAAGGTTTTTTCTTCGTTGATCTCGAGGCTATTTTCACCAGCCCACAGTGCGAGCTTCTGGAGTGCGATTTGCAGGTCTCTTTTGCGGACCATGTGGAGGTCAGTTTGTAACTCAGCGTTGTCTTATGAGCTATGAATATTTCGGTATATTTCAAAATAAAGCCGGCCCCGTGGTGTTGGGGTAGCGCGCCTGCCTCTCACCCGGAGGCCCCGGGTTCGATCCCCGGCTCCGTCAGGAATTTTAAAACTGACGTGAGGGTTGGAACGGGGTGCACTCAGCCTCGTGAGGACAATTGAGTAGCTGTCTGACAGTGAGACAGCGCCCCGATCACGAATACCAAGATTAACGGCCGAGGGGACCCGGCGCGCTGATCACGCGTCACCCCAATATCTGCAGGCCAAATGGCTGGGCAGCGGTCGCTTGGTCGGCCTTAGCCCGTCATGGGCTGGATAGTGCCAGGGGTTGACTTTGTTGACTTTTTTTGTTGACTATATTTCAAAATAATCCACAATATCGCTGCATAATGCCAACGGCCTAGCCGTGTTCAAACACCGGATCCCATGAGAACTCCGCAGTTAAGCAACATTGGGCGCAGTGGGAACTTGGATGGTATGCCGGTTCTATGTAGTGCGTGCTGTTGGCCAACAAAAGGAGGAGCGAAATGGCCCTGGCCACCCTACCGCACGTAAACTCCGGTTGGGGGTAGCCTCTTCGGAGGCTCGGATCTGCCTTCGGGCAGAATACTAATTAAATTTCATTGCTGCATATAAAGCTTTTGGCCAGATGACAATGCGGTAATGATTGATTTTTGATTATTGTTAATAGTAGTCTATTGTTATCCCTCCCTATATTATTCTGCTAAGGTCCCATTCCAGTTTTGTACCGAAAATTAGGTCCTATTAACACCAACCTACAAATATGGGGTACCTACATATTCAGCATAACCAATGCGTAAGCGAAACGCACTCACTTACTCTTTGATTGCCTCAAAATTAAATAAATACCTTAAAACATGTATATTTACAATGAAATAATGAAAGAATGCAACACGGTAGCCATGGTAACAGAATCTCACAGGTCCATCTATTTCTGTAAGACGCAATGCAATTCCAATTATTACATTACTGTGAAAGTTTCCATGCGGTTATAAGGTTATCACTGAACCAAATTAAGCTGTAAAATTCATCAATACATACGGTATAATGCACTTAGGATGGTCAAGGGGCACTCTAGAATGTTTTCACGCAATTTTCACGTGTGAGTGTTGTACGAAAGGTCTTTTTCACCCGACTATAAAGGGTCTCGGAAAACCACAATTAAAGGCCCTTAAATTAACAGTGTCGGTGATATTCCCAGAAAACTAACTTTGCTCTGATATACCTATGAAGGAATGACAAACCCCTAACTATTGCACCAGTAGCTGAAGTGATAAAGTCTGATTATGCATACCAAGGATAAATCAGTCATAGCATTCATGATTGAGATTTTGCTAAGTGTATTCTTTACAACTAGAATATTCACGGGCGAAGCCGCGACGGGTAATGCTAGTTATTATTGTTACTATTAGTTATTTATTTATTTATTTATTTAGTATGTTTCGACCCACACAGGGTCACATAAAGCAAGTTATGATCTGTTGCTGTTATTTTTCGTGTTCTTCCAGAATTCTTTCATCATTAGCTCGACGTTCGTCAGTCCATTTTCCCCTAAGTCTGCTGGGCTTATCTTCTGATGCAGCTTTCCAAGTGTAGATCTTATGTCTGAAAGTTTTGCGGTATTCGATTCTGTGGGTGTGATGTTGGCGTTATTGAGATCAGTTTGGACTTGTTTAATCCAAACCGTTGTCGTCTTTAATTTTTGTGAGTACATCAATACTTTCTTTGTTAATCGGTTGTCATCTAGCCTCATAATGTGCCCATAAAATTTCAAGCGTCGTTTACGGAAATCGGTTTCAATATTTGAATATTTTTCTGTGATCTTGTGCGATTGTAAACGATATCCTTCATCTGTAAGTCTTGGGCCAAGAATTTTTCGGATGATTTTCCTTTCAGCTTTCTTCGTGTTTCCAAGATCCCTTTTATAATTGAGGTTTAAGGTCTCACTGGCGTAGAGTGTTTCTGGTTTGATGACCGTCGCGTAATGTCGAATTTTAGTGTTAATGCTCATGCATTTTTTGTTGTAGATGTTTGCGGTTTTTCCATATGCTTTCCGCATTTTGAGTTCACCTGTTCTTTGTGCTATTCTTTCTGTGCCTGTCGGTTCAATAATTTCACCTAAGTATTTGAAATGATTAACCTTGTTGATTGAACCGTATTTTGTTACCAAAGTTTGGGTTTCAATGTGTTTTGTAGCCATGAATTCAGTTTTTGTGAAGGAGATTTGCAACCCTACTTTCCCAGCACATTCTTTGAGGACTTCAATCTGGTGAATTGCCGTTCGTTCATCTCCGGAGAGGATTGCCAAATCATCAGCAAAAGCTAAGCATGTAACATTGATATTATCCTTCTGTCTTCCTAACACGACAGGTTTCCATATGTTGCGACTTTTTAATTCTTTTTCCCATTCTTTGATGACCTTATCGAGAACGATGTTGAACAGCAATGAAGAAAGTCCATCACCCTGCCGAACACCAGTTTTAATGGGAAAAGGTTGGGAGATCTCTCCAATGAATTTGACCTTGGAAATTGTGTCGGTTAAGGTTAGTTGGATGAGTCGTCTCGTCTTCGGATCGAGATGGTTTTCTTCGAGTACATTAAAAAGAGAATTTCGATCAATGGAGTCATAAGCCTTCTGAAAGTCGACAAATGTACAGATGGTTGGGAGATTTCATATGGCTCGAAGTTTCAAGGTGGATTTCAGATTGAAGATTTGTTCGACGGCTGATCTGTTTGGTCTGAAGCCAGCTTGATATTCACCGATGAGTGGCTCGAGTTGTTCTTGCGTGCGTTGTAAAAGACAGGCGGAGAGGATTTTATAAGCGATGGGTAAGAGGGAAATTCCTCTGTAGTTATTTACATCAGATTTATCTCTCAGGTAGAACATGGGGAAATGTAAAACAAATTGCAACTGCCGCATTGAAATTGTTAAAGGTATGGTTAGATGGTAACGAACTATTTTTAAATATAAATAAATCAAAGTTCGTAAGATTCAGTTTAAAAGCAGTTGAAGATAATTTTAATGAACTAAAAATACACACTTTGAACTGTAATCAGAACTGTGACTGTCCTAAAATAGCTAAAGTGGATACAGTTAAATATCTTGGATTATTTATAGATAGTGACATGAAATGGAAAAGCCAATGCAAACACCTTACAAGTAAAATAAGAAGAACAATCTATATATTTCACAATTTAAAACTTATTGTCAATTACAAATTAATAAGAGACATCTACCATGCTCTAGTCCAGTCAGTTCTTACATATGGTATTCTTGCCTGGGGAGGCGCCTATGAAAATGTACTAAAAAGTGTTCAGATAGTGCAGAATCTCATATTACGAATAATGTTGAAGAAAGATAGATTATATCCGACTATGAGACTGTATGCTGAGACAAGGGTCTTCAACATTAAACAATTGTATGCTTTTGAAATATATAAATACATTTTTAAAGATAGAAATAGAATTCAAGTTGTTAGCCACGGGTATGAAACCAGAAGTATTACAGAGAATCACTCTATTTTATATCAACCTAAGTTAGGTATAGCCAAACGTAACTTTCTGTATTTCTCACCAAAATTATATAACATTCTCCCAATTAAATTAAAAGAATTTAAAGGAAATCATGCAAACCTGAAGATGCAAATAAAACATTTCCTCAGAGAAAACAAAATTAAAATTGAAAATATAATTAGTTGAGCCTACAAGTTTACACAAACACAAATTCAATTTTCCTTCTTATTCATTATTTTTTTGTGTATACATCATTTACATAGAACGTGTTATTCGGCTAAGCCATTATACAATTTTTAGAAATAGTAATCAATGATATGCATGCCACACACAAGGTTGCACCTTTTAGTGGCATATGTGATATCTCTTCCTGCTCTGTATGAATTTGATATCCTATTTCGACCTGTCTTTATCATATTGTAACAATATAATTTAATAATTGTAAATTTACAGGTTAAACTATGGGTAGGAAGTGTAAGGAAATTCATAAAATGTGTACAGATATTATGAATTTTGTAAAATGTGTGTATTTGTAACGATTTAATAAATAATAATAATAATAATAATAATAATAATAATAATAATTTCTTGTGGAGTGGGTGGATGAGTGCGCTTTTCCATTCGTCCGGTAGTTTTTCACTTCGCCAAATGTCCTGAATGATGTGTGTGATTTCCTGTAGTGATCGTGATCCTAGATTTTTCAATAGTTCTGCGATGATTCCGTCTTCTCCTGATGTCTTTCCGTTCTTGAGTTTTTTGATGTGGTGATGGATTTCTTCTTGCGTTGGTGGTTTGGCTTCGTGTCGTATGTGTTCTGGGACTGTGTGTATAAATCGCTCAGGTGGTTCAGGACAATTGAGGAAGTCAGAAAAATAACGTGCTATTTCTTCACAGTTTTCTTGGTTGTTACTATTATTATTATTATTATTATTATTATTCAAGTTAATTGTATATTCTTACTCCGCTTCACGCAGTGTGATGGAATGAAATTATGGCGTACCTTTCACCTTCATCGGACACCTTAGGGCGTAGAGAATTCTCCTCGTGTGAGAGCAGTCATACTGAGCATATTTCTCATCTGTCGAACACTTAGGGTTGAATGGAATCAATCATTTACAGACAGACAGACAGACAGAGGAGCGGCCCAGAGAAGGAAGGTTCCATTGACCTGCAGGTATCGGTTCACCCACCGCGGCGAGTTCTTACACTGAATCACACTTAGAATTCTCCCTGCTCGTCTGCCTGTTGCATATGTATAGCAGTGCTGCATAATGTTCCACTTTAAAACGGACAAGGAGTCCCTGCTGGTCTCCAATCACAGCTATTCAGCACTCTGACGCAGGCGCAATGAATGCGCAATTAAGGAGATGAGATGTGACGCTTCGCTTCATTTGTTTCCTCGTCATATTGGTGAAGACGGCGCCTGCCGCGGGGGGAGGGGCTGGCGTCTGTAGCCAGTGAGATAACACATCACTGAGCATGCGCAGTGGGCTCAGTTCCTAGAGTGGCCATGTTACAGTTTCTGTCCCTGCACAGTGTTAAAATATGCTTTCAGACACACCAGAAGTTCATTGAATACTGAGAGACACCTGGTTCTACTATAATGTTTATTGTATGTTGGTGAGTTAGCCGTGGTCCTTACGGCATGACTGCTGGCAGTCGCTCACATCCGGAAGGCGAGGAGGTTCAAATCCTCTCGCCGGCAACCTTGAAGATGGTCTTCTGTGGTTTCCCATCTTCCTTCCAGGCAAATGCCCGGGTTGGTCCCTAACTATAGGCCACAACCGCTACCTTCCAACTCCTAAGATGGTCTTCTGTGGTTTCCCATCTTCCTTCCAGGCAAATGCCGGGGTTGGTCCCTAACTATAGGCCACAACCGCTACCTTCCAACTCCTAAGATGGTCTTCTATGGTTTCCCATCTTCCTTCCAGGCAAATGCCGGAGTTGGTCCCTAACTATAGGCCACAACCGCTACCTTCCAACTCCTAAGATGGTCTTCTGTGGTTTCCCATCTTCCTTCCAGGCAAATGCCGGGGTTGGTCCCTAACTATAGGCCATAGCCGCTACCTTCCAACTCCTAAGATGGTCTTCTGTGGTTTCCCATCATCCTTCCAGGCAAATGCCGGGGTTGGTCCCTAACTATAGGCCACAACCGCTACCTTCCAACTCCTAAGATGGTCTTCTGTGGTTTCCCATCTTCCTTCCAGGCAAATGCCGGGGTTGGTCCCTAACTATAGGCCATAGCCGCTACCTTCCAACTCCTAAGATGGTCTTCTGTGGTTTCCCATCATCCTTCCAGGCAAATGCCGGGGTTGGTCCCTAACTATAGGCCATAGCCGCTACCTTCCAACTCCTCGTCCTTACATTGAAACTTTCCTCCCCAGACAACACTCCACACGCGACGGTACTTGTACCTCACCCTTTGGGTGTCCGCCTCTGTGCAGCTACGAAACTGGAGAGCCAAACATGTCCTCGGAAACTCCCGGCACTAAAAGCCATACGCTAAAAATATAAATAATAACATGTTTTCAACCTTTCATTGGGGTTGAAAACATAATAACATGTTTTCAACCTTTCATTGGGGTTCCCCCAGGGGCTCACATCTTGTGGGCGTGGGTTGGCGACCACGGGGCCCCAGCTGAGTCCGGCATTGCTTCCACTTACTTGTGCCGGGCTCCTCTCTGTCTTCTTTCCTGTCGACCTCACTTGGTCAACTCTTGTTCTCTTCTGACCCCGACGGTATTAGGGTATCCGAGGCCTAGGGAGTCTCTTCCTTTCCCGCCTTAATTGGCCCTTGTCTCATCTTTTCTGATACCCTCCTTCTGCGAGGGGTCAGCCTTCTTTTTCTCTTCCTTTTACCTCCTGCCTTGTGCTCTAGGCCCTTAAGGAGGCAGGGTGTATGTAGCCCCACCACTTCTGGTGCACCCTAGATAATGCTACACCCTCAGGGGCTCACGGCTGGTGAGTTCGGGAGTTGGCGACCCCGAGGGATTCCTGAGCTGGGTCCGTTTTCCCCTTTTGTCCCTTACCTTTGGGGCGGACCCTCTCCTCTTTCACTTTCCTATATGCCTTTCATGGCTCTCCTTCCTTCCAAGTCCCTCAATCCGCCTTCTCCGAGGGTTGAGGGCATTTCTTTTCCTTCTGTCCTTTTATTTGCCTTATTCTCCTTTAGTTTTCCATTTCTTCTTCTAGTATGTAGGTTAGTAGTTAGTTTTAGTTTTAAGTTCGCTTTTCATTTTCATCTTCACGATCACCCAAACCATCAGGGGCCGATAACCTAGATGTTAGGCCCCTTAAAACAACAATTATCATCATCATCATCATCATCATTCCTGTATTTTCCTTTATTTCTTTCTTTGATATGTCAGGGGCCGATAACCTAGATGTTAGGCCCCTTAAAACAACAATTATCATCATCATCATTCATTGGGGTCTTCATTAGCAAGGGTCGCATTTCTATAACATACTGGTTGGTTGGTTCCTTAGTTTAGGGGCTGCGACAACGCGGTCATATAGCCCCGTGTACTTTGGGTGTGTATAGAAGCTGTCTGATAAACGGTGTTAATTGCGATGCCTTGGTGTGCATATCTGTTTTAAATCAGGTGATGACTGCAGACATTTAATTTTTTCAAGTAGTTCCTACTTTTGCCGCCAAACGCCACCGTCAACGACCGAATAGTTCAGAACTTAGTTACTATATAGGCTACCACCGCAGTCGGCTCTTGACGACGAACGTAGGAACCTAAGAACGTTAGTCAAATATTTAACCTTCCGGTACATATAATTTAGCTTCACACAGGTGTAATTAGTGGAAGGTTATTTAAAATGCCATAAATCTATGACATGGGACCGCTGGCTTTACTTCCCCTCCGAAGGAAGGCATACTGAGGGATTTTTAACTTTCTTAAAAAATCCGACGGCTTCGGCTGGGTTTGAACCCGCGATCTTGGGAATAAAAGCTCAGCATGCTACCAACTACGCCACCGAAGCCGCTCTATAACATAATGTACACTAAATAGGGCATTTTTACGCAAAACGATATTGCAAAAACTTAACTCGAAGAATACAATTTTGAATATAGGCTACAAATCTAATCGAAATGGACATCCGGCTCCGTGGTCAAATGATTAGCGCGCTAGACTTTGGCCCGCCGTGTCCCGGGCTCGATTCCCGGCCGCTCCAGCAGGGATTTTAATCTCCTAGGGTTAATTCTCGTGGTTCAGGGAATGGTTGTATGCGCCGTCTTCAACATCACTTCATCCTCATTACGACGCGCAGGTTGCCCACGGGAGTCAATTAGAAATATCTGCACTTGGCCTCTCAGGAGGCCACTCGATTATTATTTATCGTAATAAACGTTCTTACTTAAGTAATTGTGAAAGTATTCAACCCTAATCGTGTCCTTTCTGGAATATTCCTCGGTAATATATTTTCCTTGCGAGACATTTACGATATATTCCGCAACTTAATTCCCACTCTACGGGGTCGCGTACAGAATATTCCACTGGCTATAGTAAGTTTACATTTAATTACGGTAGGTAGCAGGAAGGTATTGGACAACCTTAACGGCCACACCTGTAACCGGAAATGGACGACGCGAATCATTTTAATTGCAAATTTTAAGTCCTGGTAGATACTTGAATTTAACAGTATCAGCTGATATAGCCTACGTTGTAAACAGTGAAACGGCGAGCTTGCAACTTAAAAATGTGGCTACGATTTCAAGGAATTTAGATGAATTTAGTGATGATGCCAACAGTGATTGTGAAGACTTTGTTGAAGAGATTGTGGTTAATCATCAAGTAGCAATGAAACTGATGCACATGAGAGAAGGGGTGATACAGATTCCAAGATATGCCTATTTTCTATGATGTTAAATTCCATGGTTTCTAAGTTTGAAATGTATTTCTAAACAATGTAAAAAAGTAATTTTCCTTGAAAAGAAGTGATCACTCAAAGAGCACTGCAACATATTTCAGTGACACTTAAAGTGATAAACATGTATTTGAACTCGAATACAGGTAACTAATAATAAAATTTATCAAATATACTGTACTAAACATATTATGTATACTTTCTTTTTCATTTTGACCGTGTGTATGTGTTTATGTGTGTGTGCGTATGTGCGTGTGTCCCCCCTAATTAAATCTAAACGGCTCGAGCGATTTCAATGAAATCCGGTAAGGACGTACTACTACTTCATCCAACCCCGACCCTGCCCTTTAAATTGCATTACATCTTACCTATCGAACATGGCGGCTGTGCGAAATATTTCACCGGCATCCTATATCTCCTAAACTACAACGAATATTACCCTGACATGTTGTACGGAGGTAAAGGGCACTACTATAAGATCACCTATGTGACTTTGAAAATCCTGTTAAGTACAAAACGAACATGGCGGCCAAGGGAAGTTTGATCATTTAAATAGACATTTCTTGTGATTTAACTATCCGAGTGCAGTGAAACATAGTAGGCTACAGCAAATGTTCACACACATTGTAATACACTGACGTCTAATTTAATTCAATTGTTTACATAACCTCAAGATGGCGGCAGTGCGAAATTTCAAAATTAAGTTTTTATTTCCTGTGTCCTAATCATGCGATCGAAGTCAATGACTGAATAATGAACCTACGCAATAATCTTCATTTATTAGTACACAATTCCATGAACTATATATATATAACAATCCAATATGGTGCCCATTCGAAATATTTAGACGGTTTTCAATATCTATTAATCTATGAAAGCAATCAACCGTAATTTTGTATCTTGATAGAGACTATGGACATAAGTTCACCTATGGGACTTTCAATAACCTGGTGACCACAAATCCAACATGGCAGCTACACGAAATTTAAATATTTAAATGGATGATTCTCGCGATTTAACCATCCGACCGCAGTGAAACATGGTACGGTAAATGCTTATATTAACTGTAATCCACTGACATCTAACTTATTTCAAATGTTTTCATAACCACAAGAGGGCGGCTGTGTGAAATTTTAAAATCTCGTATTTTTTATTTATTTTGTCCTAATCATGCAATCGAAATTTGAATAACACGCCTACGCAATAATCTTCATAAAATATTACAGAACTCTATGGTCTACGTATATAAAAATCCTAGAAAAGCGACCAACCGAAATATTTAGACGGTTCTCAATATCTACCAATCTATTACAACAATCGCACTGAAATTTTGAATGTTGATAGAGGCTATTAACATAAGTAGCAGATATGAAAATAGGCTAATTATTTCTTCTCAAACTACTTGTTTATCGTTTAACTCTTATATTTTGCCGTTTCCATGTACTGTCAACTAGTATTTTAGGTTATGCAATAGTCTTGGTTTTAATGTCTGTTGAATCGTTATTTCATGAAGTCTATATTGTCTGTTGGTGGCTTCTGTTAATGTTGTCGTTAATGAAGTATTGTATGAAACTGTGTCCTTTGACAATTAAATGTTAGTAGAGTTAAGTTTTATTAACTAGAGCCTATTGTGAAAGGGTCTGTTCCCGAAAGTGAAGTGTATTACACAGAAATAGCGAATGCAAATACATTTGCCATTGAAAACAAATGTTTTTAAATATCCGTATTGATGTTAGAATTAAACGTTTAAATTATACGCCAAATCAATACATAAACGTTTTGGACATTTATTAGAATTGCCACATATCCATATTGGGCATTTCAACTCAAATTCTTGTACGAATTTCCAAATTTCTACATCCCATACAACGAGGTAGGTGATAATAAATCTTTTAAAGTAGATTTTTATCAGTTTGATATGCTCGCTAATTATGTTTCGTTTATTTATATACATTTTGCTGACATGTTTTATTTTCCTATCTGTTAGGTTATTTCATGTCATCATAATACTGGTTGGCACCTTTTAAAAATCGTTAATAGCCTCCGTATTGAAGAGGATTCTACTTATTTAACTCAAGCGCCGAGCTGAATTATTTTATTGATTTTCTAAATTATTTTGTGTATATTTTGATAAATAATTTAAAGCTTAACATTCTTACACTCACCGTTAATAGTTCTTATTTCTAACTACTTTTTTAAAATTATTGTTAAAAGACCAATCTTATATTTATTTAATTAATACTACTTTGTAAGGATATCCATTTTATTACTATATTTTATTTATTACAATTATTATCATTAATTTTTCATTTTAATTTAGATTTAAGGCGCATATGCCATTTTAGTTTTTCAATTCTTAATTGATTTTCTTTTTAGGCTGAGGATGACCCCACTGTGGGTCGAAACATGTACTAATATATAAAATATATATTTGTTTATGTATTGGTTTGGCGTATAATTTAAACGTTTAACAGAAATAGTGTACAATGAAATACTAACATCAGTCGAATACAATCATGAACATTGAACTGCAGACTACCTTATTAAAACGGAAAGTAAAACACGCCTGTTAAATGCATGCACAACAAGACCATGATACAGCAATTGCCATGGTCTTCCAAGGTTACCTATATTCTCTGTTATTTTTCTCGCGCTTTTTTATCGTCAGTTTCAAGTTTATATTTTTGTTAGCAGCAGTTGCTGCGACAGGTCTTCGATTCAAAAGAGAAGTGTAGGAAATAGGTTTACCTTCGACACTCACTTAGATTCCCTTAAGGAGTGCTAGCTGTTACAAGCAATTCAATGTTTAATTTTTCAGAAGAAGAAAGATTGTGTTAACCAGGTCTGAAACCGCAATGAGGTTTCCGTGCTTATGTTTATATGCGATAGATTGGCCAGTTTCTCTCCTCTCCTCCCCAGCTGAAATGGCTGAAACTCCACGAGCGCAGGCAGCTATCAGTTGCCATTCAGACACATAAAATATTACATACCAAGACCTCATTATATCTCTACAATGCATTTACACCAATGCATTCTGTTCATAATCGAGAAAATAGAAACGAAAAATTTACACTCCAAATTCTTATACAAACCATGAAGTTCAACAAATCTTTTGTTTGCACCGCCTCACGCCTCTTCAACACCTTCGATTTATATAAGTTCGTCAACATTGTAAGCACTGCAGCTCTCAAAGTATGTCATTCATCCTGCCACTTGGAGCAGTTTACCTCTCATATCTGATTACTGCATTATGTTAAAATACTATTAATAGTTCAATTATAACATCAGGACAATATCTGACAACCTGCCTACTTTAATAGCTTTTCTTGTATATGGTGTTTGTTTTTCTGGCTGATACTGTGTCTGTATGCACTCTTTGTATATGGAGTTTCCATTATTATTATTATTATTATTATTATTATTATTATTATTATTATTATTATTATTATTATTATTTTATTATTACTGTCTTTTTCTTACTGTAATTCTAAGACTATTATTATTTATATTGTGAATGTTAGTGAAATGTTTTATTTTTAAAGCCCTAATCTTATTGTATGTAGGGCGCTACTGTAAATGCGCTCTTAAGGTCTAAGTGCCAGGCCGAAATCGTCGGATTTTTAAGAGCGTTAAAAATTCCTCAGTATGCCTTCCTTCGGAGGGGAAGTAAAGCCGGTGGTCCCAGATCATAGATTTATGGCATGTTAAAGAACCTTCCACTAATAACACATGTGTGAAGCTAAATTGGATAGGTTAAGAATGTAAACAACGCTCATAGGTTCATACGTTCGTTGCCAAGAGCCGACTGCGGTGGCGTTTAGTAGCTAAGTTCTGTACTAGACCTAGTAGTTGTTGACGGTGGCGTTTGGCGGCAAACGTAGGAACTATTTGAAAAATTCTAAGTTGCAGTCCTTACTTGAATTAAAAAACAGATACACATACTAATACAGCCATCACAATTAACACCGGTTATCAGACAGATTCTAGTTCTCGCTTGCTGAGCCCAAGGTTGCAGGTTCGAAACCTGGCGCAGCCAGCTGGCATTTGAGGGTGCGCAAATGCGAGGGAGCCGTGTCAGTAGATTTACTGGCACGTTAAAGATCCCCTTCGGGGCAAAATTCCGGCACCCCGGCGTCTCTAAAAGCCAGTGTAGTTAAAAGGGACGTAAAACCAATAACATTATTATTATTAGACAGATTCTATACACACCCAAAGTACACGGGGCTACATGGCCGCGTTGTTGCAGCCCCTAAACTGAGGAACCAACCAACCAACCAAGCTCTAAGTGTCGCCGTGGAAATAAATCAAATCAATCAAATCGCCTACGCCGGTAACAACCTTACGACCGACACCCTATCCAAGTTCTCGCCACGTCCAGTGTTGATTCGCTTTGAAAATCTCACTGGAACCAGTGTTTTAACCTGGCTAAAACCATCAGCTTCAACTTTCAAAATACTTTACAAATTCTCTATCTAAATCGTGTGGCCAGAACATGGACTCAGAATGAAATACGAAAGGTATTGCAAAGTCGTTTCTGTGTCTGTCAGTGCGGTATTTGTGCTCTGTAACGTTACTCGGCACAATACAGGGGTCAGGAGGTGGGGAGTATGAACAAGACCAGCACATTAGGGTACATATGTCAGATCATGTTCTACACTCAAGTTAATTAGTGCAGCCATACAGACCTGCCCCCAGCTGTGTGTTCCACGTCATTTAGTTGTGCAGTGATACTGTACAGTCAGGGTCATAACTAGCTTCCCCAGCGATGTGTTGCACGTCATTTAGTTGTGCAGTGATACTGTACAGCCAGGGTCATAACTAGCTTCCCCAGCGATGTGTTGCACGTCATTTAGTTGTGCAGTGATACTGTACAGCCATGGTCAAAACTAGCTTCCCCAGCGATGTGTTGCACGTCATTTAGTTGTGCAGTGATACTGTACAGTCAGGGTCATAACTAGCTTCCCAGCGATGTGTTGCACGTCATTTAGTTGTGCATTGATACTGTACAGTCAGGGTCATAACTAGCTTCCCCAGCGATGTGTTGCACGTCATTTAGTTGTGCAGTGATACTGTACAGTCAGGGTCATAACTAGCTTCCCCAGCGATGTGTTGCACGTCATTTAGTTGTGCAGTGATACTGTACAGTCAGGGTCATAACTAGCTTCTCCAGCGATGTGTTGCACGTCATTTAGTTGTGCAGTGATACTGTACAGTCAGGGTCATAACTAGCTTCCCCAGCGATGTGTTGCACGTCATTTAGTTGTGCAGTGATACTGTACAGTCAGGGTCATAACTAGCTTCCCCAGCGATGTGTTGCACGTCATTTAGTTGTGCAGTGATACTGTACAGTCAGGGTCATAACTAGCTTCTCCAGCGATGTGTTGCACGTCATTTAGTTGTGCAGTGATACTGTGCAGTCAGGGTCATAACTAGCTTCCCCAGCGATGTGTTGCACGTCATTTAGTTGTGCAGTGATACTGTACAGTCAGGGTCATAACTAGCTTCCCCAACGATGTGTTGCACGTCATTTAGTTGTGCAGTGATACTGTACAGTCAGGGTCATAACTAGCTTCCCCAGCGATGTGTTGCACGTCATTTACGGCGGCTTCGGTGGCGTAGTTGGTAGTACGCTGAGCTTCTATGCCCAAGGTCGCAGGTTCAAACCCGGCCGAAGTCGTCGGATTTTCTAAGAGCGTTAAAATCCTCAGTATGCCTTCCTTCGGAGGGGAAGTAAAGCCGGCGGTCCCATGTCATGAAAAATATCCTTCCACTAACTACACTTGTGTGAAGCCAAAATGTGTAGGTTAGGTTTGATTAATGCTCTTAAGTTCCAACATTCATCACCGGGCGCTGGTTGCGATGGCATCTAGTAGTAGCGAAGTTCACAGCTAGGTGTCGTGGACGGTAGCATTTGGTAGCGAAAGAAGGAACTACTTGAAATTATTGTCAGCAGTCCTTACTTGAATTAAAACAGATAACACACACTAATACAGTAATCACAATTAACACTGGTTATCAGACAGATTCTACACACACCCAAAGTACACGTGACTACATGACCACGTTGTCGCAGCCCCTAAACTAAGGAACCAACCAACCAACCAACCACGTCATTTACCTACGCAATCATAATGTACAGGCAGATTCAAAACTCACTGCGCAAGAAGAAACTCAAGAAATGCCAGGACGGTTCTTTTCAACAGGTCCATTGACACCTTCCTTCCAAAATCCCTTAACTGACCGACCTTCAAGTAGACCCAAGTTTGCGGTCGCCTGGGTGATTGGCCTGTCACCATCCTCAGTTGTATCGGCTGAGAAAGTGCATTTTCCTTCCAGATACCGTTCTTGCGACGGTAGAGGATGATCCCTCACAGAGTCCGTGGGTGAAGCCGAGCTGGAAGGATAAGCGAGCCACGGTGGGTGAGTGGTTATCGTGTCGGACTGCCAACCCCAAGCTTGCAGGTTTGCTCCTGGCCATGGTAAGTGGTTTTTGAAAGGCGACAAAAATTACGGCACGTATGTCATACGATGTTGGCATGTTAAAGAACCCATTTGAATTCAGTAGGCCGTATTCATAATGGCAAAATTATTCTCGGGATTTTCCGCCAACACAAAAGTTCCTCCTTTCTCTACTAGAAAGCGCTATTGTGTCATTGAGCGTAGATATCTAACCTCCTTGACTTTCATAGCGTTCCAAGGAACAACAAAACATATACATGCAAGCTGCCCTTTGGGCGTCAAGTAGGAAAGCTTGCTCCCAGTACTCGAGGCCATATGATATTATTATTATTATTATAGCGATTACATTCTAGTATTTCCGTGGTGAACCAAAAGGCTTACTTTTCCTAAAATGTAAGATTCATACCAATTATTGATCTACAGTGCATACTTGTAGATCTATCTCTACTTAGTATAAAACAAAGTCTCCGATTCTTGGAAGTTACGGGTAAACTCGAGAACCACTGGATGGATTTTGATGCGGGTTTCACCATTCTGTACGTAAAGGATATCTCGAGGATGATTTCTGTTGAAAATAATTTATTTATGATCAAAGGAAGCCGAGCAGTAACGATTTTAGTGGAAAAGTCGAAAAAAAGACTGGCGTCCGAGTGCTTTGTAAGCTTACGCTGGGCAAACCGTTAAAAGTATGAAAATACTAAGAGTATTAGAATTGTCAGGATGAAAAGTTCTACAAAAAAGACCGGGAGAGCATATGTCTATCTTCAATATATCGCCCACTATAACTGTTTTTACGTTTTAATTTCTTCCAACAATGTCCATTCAACTACTGAGGCGACAGTTTACGAGCTAGCTAAGGGCGAGTCTATCATCCCTGTTACAGCCTAGCTAGCGGGCGAGCCTATTACCCCAGATACAGCCAGCAGCAAACCGTCGAGTCATGTTGAGTTAAGACTTCTGAGAAGAGTAGTTGTGTTTGGAGTTTCCCTGGAAGTGCAACTCGGGTTTTCTTCATTTCGCCTGTGAAACACAGTCAAGTTAAGATTGGACGGAATGATGATATAGTTAATAGTCCAGTCAGTGATTTTAACCCATCATGCCGAGACGTAAGTCGGATATAGATCGTAGTTCATTGACATCGTAAAGAAGCGCTTATCACGTAATGCATTCACAACTGTTCCAGGGCGAAGCCAGGCTGGGTTGCTAGTCTAGAATAATGACGAAATTAGGTTGGTAATACTGTCATTTATGATTTGTTCGAAATATACCTGAAATATTGTAGCCTAATAGAGCACTACAGTTTGTTTGAATTAGATTTCTTCCATGGGTTATGAGATACTGACAGTCTACGTCTCAAATGCTCAGAGAGTGTTATTAAGTAGTTGGTAGGTGTGCTGCATCTGAAAATACGCACAAATATATCTCTTACGGAGTACGACCCAATTAACAATAGTCACTCATTAAATTACTTTTCCACTCTAAAATAATTTCAAAACATGTTCAAACCAGCTCCAAGATTCGAGCGGCCAATCAGAGCAGAGCGCCTTCAAATTCAAACTCCCCGCTACAAAATCATACATTCAATTTCAATTACACGAACCGCCAACACATTACTCTAACTTACTCGTCCCGTGGCCTCGCGGAGTGCCTGCCCGCGAGGTTGGCCACGGCCGACCTATTCGGGATGGTGCCCTGTGGGTCGTGGGTTCAATTAAACATCGATAACACATTAATTATACTATACACTAACACATTACATACACCTTCATTCAAACCAAAAATTACACATCTGAGGATTATTATTATTATTATTATTATTATTATTATTATTATTATTATTATTATTATTATTATTTTCCAACTTACAACCTACTATAGGTCTTTAACATTTCATACTACCAAAACCAACCTACTAGAGGTCATACTTACTTCAAATAACTAAATAACTTCAAACTTTCAACTACTTTTATTATCATTATTAAACTATTAAATTACTGAAGCTGCTGCTGCAACAAGAACAATTAATCAACACCTTATCCCTCAGTAAATAGCGAATAGCCATAGTGAACTGCGAATAGGGAGATAATCTAATTTATTATTCCAATCGGTATGGTGTAAAATCACATTATAACAAAAATACCTTAAAAATTAATTTCAAAAACACAAATTTCATTAAATTAATGGGCATAAGGATTTCACTGAGAGCACCAGGTTCCCGCTTTTTCAACGGCAATTCACACATGCCTTCCAGGTTGATTATCTCTGTATTCATCTATTATATGGTTTGTCGATTTCTCGATTGAACCGTCAGTCGATTAATTGAATAATCTTTTGCGATTAATTTCAATTTATTCGATTAATCGACTATTGATCGATGAACCGAACATCGCTTATTACCGGCTCTACTGTAGTATCATCACTAGTAAACAATAGAAGATACCACCTGAGCTGGAGGGAGAAGTTCCTATTTTGAGAGAACAACCAGGAAGGTAGCAGGGTATTTAACCTTGAACAGAAGACGTTTGTTTAAGTTGGCAAACTGCTGGAGCAGAGGTTCACAACTTTTTTATGAGTGGGGGCCATGTTTATTTTTATATAATAAGTGGCGGGCCGCAAGTTACCTTTACACATAGGCACTTGCCAAACCCTACCGCTAAAGCTAATTTTACTATTATCTCATCATCATCATCATCTTCCTAGCGTTTGTCCCGCTTTGGAGCAGGGTCCGCTACTTTATAGTACAGTACAGCTGGAATGGTTTTGTTCCAAAAACCGTGCTATGGTTGGCTTTTAGTAAATCGTTAGAAAAGCTCAAGAAAAGCTTAACTCTAAATTTCAGAATAATTTGCACGATCATTTTGTCGGAAAACTCAAAAACGTTTTGAAAAGCGTTTTTTTCTGAATCTACGTATTTTAAAGAGAAGTGTTTTAAACAAAAAATGTAGAGGACATTGTCACCCACAATTTGTCTCAGTGAGGTCATGTCATACGTTTTGAAATGCAGAAGCTAGGTCGCGCCAAAGTTTTCAAAAATGTCGGAAGAAAAAAAATGTTTCAAAAAATGTTGTAGACAATTTTGAGAGGAACAAATTTCTGATTCGCTCTTTTGTGAAGAAAACATTTTTTCTAGGATAAAAAGTGAAGAAACACTTTTTTGGAAACTTTGGCGCCACCTAGCTTCTGCATTTCAAAACGTAAGACATGGCCTCAATGAGACAAATTGTAAGTGACAATGTCCTCTACTTTTTTTTTGTTTAAAAAAACTTTTCTTTACGTCGATTCAGAGAAAAACGCTTTTCAATTTATTATTTTTTTATATATTTTTTTTTTAGTTTTGCGACAAAATGATCGTGCAAATTATTCTGAAATTTAGAGTTAGGCTTTCCTTGTGCTTTTATAACGATTTATTAAAAGCCAACCCTAGCACCGTTTTTGGAACAAAAGGGGTTTCTTCTGTGCAGCTGTACTGTACTATTACATGTTAATTTCCATTTCTGTCGGTCAAGGGCATCATGCGGACACAGATTAACTTGTCGCATGTCTTCTCTAAGGCAATCAAACCACCTCTTCTTAGGTCGCCCACGAGGTCGTTTACCATCCGAGTTTAGGCACAAGGCAGTTTTAGCCACTGATTGTTCGTGACTGCGTATGGCGTGGCCGTACCAGCATAGACGAGCCTCCCGCATTTTACTATTATCTGAATAACATATTTTACCAGCAGATATAACATGTGATTCAATAAAAATTTTGAGTCCTCTAGATGGTTTAAATTCATTTTTGAAAATTTTGGGCAGATTGCGTTATTAAGTTATCAAGATACTGATTTACAATCAACGTATTCCTAATTCGAAAATGTTTAGGGTTATATAAAATCATCCTCCCCTGCCTCACAACGACGAATCGGTGTGTCAGGCACGTGCTCATATTGACTTGTATTGCAGGAGTGACTCCTCAGTCAGTCTGAACCTTGCAGCAGTCTGGTTATGCAAAACTTTAAATCTGTCCAATAATTGTTTAATTTTTAATTTATATTTAAAGACACATTTTTATAATTTTCTTATTTCAATTAGGGCCTACAATAATGGGAAAATCTCATCATTCACAATATATATACAGAGTGTCTCAAAAATGTACTAACACTTTGGATGACTTTAAAATGATTATTTAAGAACATAGAGACAAGTTTAAGGGCTTCAATTATAGAAGAAACATGTAATTAAAGACTCATGTTCGCAAATGTTCAAATTGATCACCGTCATTGTCCAGGAGTTCGACAAACCGCCACCAACGCACCGGACCATTACTCGTTTCAGAGATAAATTTGAAGCAGATGGAACAGTTCACAACGTCAAAAAGAAACGTTCTGGACGACCACGGACATCCACCAGTCCTAGAAAATGAGAACAGGTGCAGGAATCCCTCACTCGATCCCCACCGAAATCACTACGACAAGCGGCTCGAGTGACACACATCTCAAAAGATAGCGTCCATCGCATCATGAAGCGTCTTGCGCTGGAAATCCTACATTCGAACACAAAATTGGAATTTGAAAGAAAATGTCACGAAATTCCAAATGAATTTTGTCGTAACGTTTGCGAATCCATTGCTTCTCGTTATCAGCTTTGTCTGGACACTGACGGTCATCAATTTGAACATTTGCGAACATGAGTCATAACTACATGTCTCCTCTATCATTGAAGCCCGTAAACTTGTCTCTATGTTCATAAATAATCGTTTTATAGTCATTCAAAGTGTTAGTACATTTTTTGAGACACCCTGTATTCACGTTTTCAATAGTATCAAATATTTATCCACGGACCGTATACACTTACTTTGGTGGCCGCGAGCGGCCCGCGGCCGAGGGTTGTGCATCCCTGTGCTAGAGTGTCTACGATGAGGTCATTCGTCGATTTCACTGTTCATTTTTATGATAGTCAATGAGTCGTTTTGTTCAGTTACGTGTTCTTTGGGTAGGACTGAATTGTGACGGAAATTCCAAACCGAAGAACTCGTCTTTCCTTATGTGAGTGTGCCAAACCACTCCAGATGAAGAACAGTATCGCGGGAACGAACCACCCAGGACTGAACAAAGTATGTAAGACGATCTGCCTTACATAACCTACGGGGTGTTTTGGGGCAGTGGTCGAATTGCTTGCTCCAAACCAGGTGGACCAGATTCGATACCTGGTTATTACATGTGAGATATTTGAAGAGAGATTATACGCTCGGTAATTCACAATCCACGTAGAAAGGAGGTTCTATAGCTCATGATCGCGAGATTACGGGCCTCGTAAAATTATAAGGTTCCTTCGATCCTTCCTAACTATAGAACAATTGTTTTAAGGGGACTTTTACTCCCATACTTTCAATCCATACTTAGAACAAGCAAAGAGGGAAGTTAGAGAAAAAAATTATAGTAGGAGTATTGATTCAAGGAGAAATCATTTCAACTCTCAGAATTGCTGCTGCCATTGTGTTAGCTGATTCACCAGGAGATTTGAATGAGTTTTTAAATTGTATGGATTCCGTCTTGAGGAAAGATCTCACGATGACAATCAAAAAATTTAAATCCAAAAGAAAATAGAATGCAGCCGAAAAAAAATCAGAATCTTCTATTGACGTCAAATTGACCTGTGCTACCTAGGAAGCAAAATAACGGATGATGGACGAAGCAAAAAGGATATAAAAAGTACGTTTTCACAAGCAAGGAAATCATTACTACAAAAAAGAAATTTTGTGACATCAAATATAGATTTGGGCATTAGGAAGTAATTTTTGAAAAGCCTTTGTCTGGAGCGTGGGAACGAACCACGCAGGACTGAACAAAGTATGTAAGACCATCTGCCTTACATAACGTACGGGATGTTTTGGAGTAGTGCTCGAATGGGTTGGTTCCTCAGTTTAGAGGCTGAGACAACACGCGTATGGAGCTCAGTGTACGTTGGGTGCGTGTAGAATCTGTCTGGTGTTCGGTGTTAATTGTGATGACCGTGAAACGTGGACTTTGGGCGCAGCAGAAAAGAGGAGAGTTGAAGCGTTTGAAATGTGGTGTTACAGGAGAATGATGAAGATCAGATGGGTAGATAGAGTAACAAATGAAGAGGTAATGAAACGAACGGGAGAGATTTTTCAGGCGACTGCTAATGAAGAGAAAATATAGGTTGATAGGACACACACTAAGACACCCAGGAATAGCAATGTTAGTTATGGAAGGACGGGTCGAGGATAAGAACTGTAGGGGTAGACCAAGGTTAGAATATGATAAACAGATTGCCTAGGATGTATGGTGAGGTAGTTATGTTGTGATGAAACGATTAGTTCAGGACAGGGAGCCATGGAGGGCTGCATAAAACCATTCTAAAGACTCACATTACAATACCGCTTGCAGCCATCTCCGCATGATTATAATATTTAAAAAAACTCTCTACCTTGGTTGTTTTGCAACGTAGCAGCATGAAATCCTGTAAACCAAGAACGTAGACCTGATTGTTGGTCGGTTCCTCAGTTTAGGGGCTGCGATAACGTGGTCACGAAGACCCGTGTACTTTGAGTGTGTGTAGAATCTGTCTGGAAACCGGTGTTAATTGTGATGACTGTATTAGTGTTTATTATCTGTTTTTAATTCAAGTAAGGACTGCCAAGGTTAATTTCAAGTAGTTCCTACTTTCGCCACCAAATGCTACCGTCCACGACACCTAGCTGTGAACTTGGATACTACTACATACCCGTGTCTCAATTATTGCCATTATAGGCTCGTTACATAATGTACTAATTCATTGTAGTTTAAGAAAATAATACAATTTCTAACTGTCAAAACCTGTAATGAATTAGTACATTATGCAACGAGCCACTAATGGCAATAATTAAGACACGAGTATGTTTATAAAACGAGCGAATTGAGTTTTATAATTTCCATACGAGTGTCTTAATTACCATTACAGGCGAGTTGCATGCGACTGTTTATGTTCAACGATAATAATAATTTTATTATATGTTCTAACATGAATAATCATAAATATCTGTCGGGATTCTGTCTGTTCCCTTTAGTGAAGAGCACATGCGCTGGAATCTCACTAAGGATCAAAGACCTACCAAAGCTTTGTTCTTCCTTTTCTTGGGAATTGTGTGAGCTCAGCATTTGCTCTCTACCCAATAACAAATTCCAAAGTTTTGAAACATTATTCATCTTGAACTAGCACCAATAGATAGCGCACAGATACTATGTGGGATCATTTGGTTATTTTGGTCAAATAACACAAAATAGGATGTTCGGTGCTGCTCCCTATATTAACGGTAGTTCACCCTGCGCCCACGTACGGCAGCACCTGTAGCACTTTAGGGAATCTTGCGCATTCCGTGTAATGCCATATCTTTGACTTCATGAGCTCTTTGTCTTATATTATTGTATGTTATCCTCCCTTGTTATAATTATGATCTAGTTAGTTTTAAGATATTTAACTACATAAATAAATAAATAAATAAATGTGGAATTCCCTTTATGAGCTACCAGAGATAATGTTTGAATACAACACAGGCTGTTACAAACACTTTAAAATTAAAATGTATCGTATTGTCAACTAGTTATTCTTCAAATTTGATGCTTATAGAATGTCAACGGAAGGCAAATCGATGGAGTCCCAAATACAACAGTCATGACTAGAGCCCGGATATTGGTGCCGTAAAAAAAATTAAAAATTCACTATAAAATGGAGAAAATAATCTTATAATAAGAAACTCACCAATATTTCAAACTCAAACTGAAAAGTCAATCAAAATAGATTTCTAGCACTTAACAAAAGGTTCATGTTTACTTTAGTCTCAGTTGCAGTGCACTACGAATCTCATTCTGATGTTGTCAAATGTAAATGATCTGCGGTTATCAGCCAACAAGTTTTTATATCTCGAAAAGCTGTGTTCAACATTAACTGATGTGATCGGAGCGTACTTGAAGCGAGGAAGGTCGTTTGCTGCTAAATCCTCCTCGATCCCATCCATGCAATAGTTTTCACCGAAGAGAATGTCTGAGATGTTGCATAATGGTTTATACCCGATGTTTTTGTCCAGCACTTTTTTCAGTTTTGATGCAATAACCGCAGCAATTTCGCCACGATTGTTGCTAAAACTAGCTTCCACCCGTTTGATTAAGGAAATGGAATCAATATTTCAATATTTTAAATTATCTTTTATCAGCTACTAGCTTCTTCTTAACTCTGAGAGACGTAACTCCCTCATATAGAGCTGTGGAATACCTAAATTGGAAAAAGATGACCTCAAAATGCCGATTTCTCTAAAATAAGACCCCCAAAAAAGGCACCAAACTTAAAAACATGCCCTTAAAATGAAAAAAATAGCAAAAAATGCAAAAAGATGCAAAATAAAAATGACATATTTGAAGACGGGGTGGCCCGTCCAGAGTTTCTATGTACTTCAGCATTGTTTCAGACAGCTCAGTAAAAAGATGACATGTCCTCAACATCCGGGCCCTAGTCATGACATATGGTGGAAAAGTTTCACATAAGAGATCCCTTTACTGAACAGAGGTGGGCTATTGATTGATTTCCTTGGATATAATGTCATATGTTGCTGCCTCCATGATAAACTGGTGTGTTTATATCAACAACATCATTCACTTAAATTGTCGGTGAAATCGTACGCAATGCCCTGTGTAGAAATTGGAGTTGTGTATATTAAGGTACAGTGCTATTTCTTTGTCATATTTCCCAGTTTGTTAATGCATTTATCGGATATCCTTTACATTGTCAAATTTCACATCATGTATTTCATGTCCGACATGTTGGATTTTGTTTGCATGTGCGAAGCTATCAAGTAGCTAATTGGTCACACAACTGTTTCATAATGAAGATCTTGAGCTCTGATTGGTGGGAGAAACTGTATCATAATGAAAACTAGTACTTTAATGACCCCCATTACAGTAGAATTTTCTGACGTATAATATTTACATTTCGACATCGCCGAACATAATAGTACATTATAATAAATACTTTATTGCGCACATTGTGCACGAACGTGGTTCTTACGAACCATCATTATTACAAAATGTTGTCGTTGTCACTGTAAATGCTTCTTTCCGGGGGGGGGGGGGGGTTCCATATATTTTCTAATTTTACCAAAATTTCGTCAGAGACACCTCTCTGCACTTGCACGTCCTCACGTGGTATCTGTCGCAAGGACCCTTACAAAGCTTGCACACGCATAGTTCGTCTGGTTGGTGATAGACGTCTCTCATGCAGATCCGATGGTGGAAACCATGGACCGGAAAGCGCGTCACGATGTGTCTCAGCTCGTAGGATCCTTGCATCCAGTCCTGTGTAGCCATAGCGTCCGTCGTATAAAATTCATGCCAAATGCCATTTCTCTTTGCTGTCATGAGACGTAAATACTCCCGATATCCCGGTGTGTGCGGCAGGAGCAACATTATGCAACGAGCCTATAATGGCAATAATTAAGACACGGGCATGTTTATAAAACGAGTATAGCGAGTTTTATAATTTCCATACGAGTGTCTTAATTACCATTACAGGCGAGTTGCATACGACTGTTTATGTTCGACGATAATTATATATTTTTTTAAACATAAATATTCATAAATATCTGTGGGATTCAGTAACTTCAGTTAGTGAACAGAGCGCGGTGGGTGGTTTGCTGACTGAACAGAGTGCATGTGCGTGAGTGAAAGCACTTTGAAAGCAGAGACCATTTACTTTGCTTGTCAATGCTATTGTTTACAGCCTGCATGATGACTAGTGCCGTCCAGCTCTAGCATCCACTAATATTGTCACCGAAGTCGTTTGAAAGCAATGCGCTGTGTAGAAATTGGGGTTGGAGACATTAAGGTACAGTGAAATTTCTTGTCTCATATTCGCCAGTTTGTTTATGCAAATATTAGGGACGGTGAACACTCTTCATATCGGTAATGGCTAGAAGGATGGTGTTGCAAATTTCCGGACGTAGATTCCTAAATTTCTTGCATATTTTATAGTATTTTCCTGTTACCGTAAAGGTTCGTTCTGATTTTGTCTTTGTGTTTGGGATTGTAACTACAATGGTTGATCCAATATAGGCTACATTGTCAATTTTCATATCATGTAATTCATGTCCGACATGTTGGATTTTGAGCGCATGCGCGAAGGTAACCTTACCTAATTGGTGAATGAATGAGCTCTGATTGGCTGGAGAAACTGTTTCATAATGAAAAACAGTACTATAATGACCATCATTATGACACAGTTTTCTGACATATAATATTTACATTTCGCCATGGTCGAACATAATAGTACATTATGCAACGAGCCTATAATGGCAATAATTAAGACACGAGTATGTTTATAAAACGAGCGTATGCGAGTCATATAATTTCCATACGAGTGTCTTAATTACCAATATAGGCGAGTTGCATACGACTGTTTATGTTCGACGATAATTATAACTTTATTACATGTTTTAACATAAATATTCATAAATATCTGTTCAGTAACTAGAATTTTGTGATCGGATGGTGCGCTAGGTAGCATATCTCCGTGTTCCAAGCTCTCTGGCCGACCGACGCATGCGCTCTGTGTGCTTCAATGCCAGATGTGCAGATCGTGAACCAGTATTCAGCAAAACTGTCACCGTTGTCGTTTGAAATCAAAGCGCTGAGTAGAAATTGGATTTAGGTATATTAAGGTACAGTGCTATTTCTTGTCTCATATTCACCAGTTTATTTACGCGAACATATGGACGGTGCACTTTCGGTAATTTATATAGACATGTTGGATTTTGAGAGCATGCGCGAAGGTATCCTTATCTAATTGGTCAAACAAATGTTTCTTGAGCTGTGATTGGTGGGAGAAACTGTTTCATAATGAATAATAGTGTTATAATGACCATCATTATGATACAGTTTTCAGACACATAATAGTCAGGGTCGAACATAAAGATTTTTATTACACTCTTGTAACCGAAGGAACAGCAATGAATGCAATAAAACAGTGATAATCTTCATGTTCTAAGACTTTTCACAGCTACTTTGCATTTTCAATTATGATGATAATTTATGATAAGACGAGGTTTAATATGTTACAAAGTGTTTTGTCATAAACTGCGGATCAAGTTTGTATACAGTACCTTCGCGCTCATCTCTTCGTCAAGAAACACATACAGTATCTTTGTTTTTTTATGGGGCATATCATTGTTGATATGAAGTTGTTGATTTAAGATATCTTATACTTAAAGTAGACGGACCTCCATTGAAATGAAAACTTGATAAATAATAGCTCCCTGAAGAAGCGTGTTCCGTTACTATTTATTGGTATTGGTAGACCTCTTTCGACAAGCACTGCGAGGTTGTCAAGTATTCCCATACACAAACAGGACACATTTGCGATAAAGTACTCATGGTCGATAATACATTTTACACAGCTTACAATGGGCTTTCTGTTACGCTTAAATGGTATAATTATACTACTGAGAAGTGTTTATGCGTTTTCTATGACTTAGTTGTAAAAGATGTTAACTTTCATACAAATCTGATGTTGAAACATCAAAATACACACGACATATCCTGGAGATAATTGGTATGGTTTTATCGTGAAAACAGGTAATGCTTACACCCATTTAAGATAAATTCAGAACTTTATTAGAAACCTTGTACGTAGGCGTTAAGTGATGACCTGAGGTTTTGACACAGTGGAAATGGAATGAGAATTATGGGGCAGACCTACAAGGTCACACGACTTACGTCAGACTAGAGTCACAATGATTTTAACGGAATGCTTCTTCTCTGTACAATCAGGCTTTAGATATTCTGAAAAAAAAAAGAAGTTCAACACAAGTAGACATATAGATGCTGCACAGGACTACCCAAATACCAACTTGGTTTACACAATCATTATTTCTAGTGTATGTAATAGTTCTGCACGACATCGTGGTCATGTAACCCCTTGTACTAGGGTTTGTGTAGAATTTGATGTCTGTACTAGTGTGTGTATTTGTAATTAAAGTAGGACTTGGGTAGGAACCAGCGGTGGTCTTAAGTTAGGTACAATCCCAGCATTTGCCAGGAATAGAAGTGGGTAAACCAAGGAAAAATACTTCCAGGATGTCTGAGGTAGGAATCGAACCCGCTTCTTCACAGGTTTTGCTCACGAGGCTGAGTGTACCTTGTTCCTGCCTTCCATCCCTGTTTGTACTTCTCTTGCGATTTTTTCTTAATATCCCAGTTTTCTGCGATATTCCTGTTTCTAAAAATGGGCAATATGCTCACGATTGACTGACTTGTAAATCTTGGAGGCACAGGTTCAGATCCCAGGTCTGTCAAGAAAGTTAATCCTGGTCTGAGGGTTGAAATAGTGTTCACACAGCCTTATGAGAAGGAACTGAGAATAGGTGGGTTCGATTATTTCCTCTGGTTTCTAGGCGTGGTTTTCCACTCCTACTCCAGACAAATGCCATGATGATACCTAGTTTAGGGCTCACGGTCGCTTCCTTCACAAATCATAACTCAATTACAAATTACAGAAATCACAGTGACACAGGTTATTAGACAAATTCCACACGTACCCAAGTACACGGGGCCACAGGACCACGATAAAGCCCCCTCAAATAATCAACAACATCTACTTACGTACTAGAGTAGCCGGTCGCACTTCACCACTTTCCAAAACTGAACTGTTTTGCTGTTGTTGTTGATTCATTTTTGACATCTTGGGCATGTAGCCCCGTGTACTTACGCATGTATGTAATCTGATAACCTGTGTCATAGGCTTAGCTTAATGAGCGTGTGTATTTGTAATTGGGTTTATTATTTGGTAGGAGCCGGCCATGACCTTATTTTTGAAGGCTACCTTTCCAGTATTAACCTCGAGTAAAGACAACTAGAACATCAAAAATGGGAATCGAACCCACCATTTCCCAGTCCTATTTAAAAAGGTTGTGTGGGCCCCGTTCCAGCCCTCAAGCAGAATAGAATTTCTTGGCAGAGCCTGTCAATTATTAATTACTAGGGCTCGGATTTTTAGGTAAATAATTTATTTTTATGTAAATACATATTTTAATTTTTTTTCCATAATTACATAAATTCCTGCTTTTCATTTATTAGCACATAAAAAGACATAATATTTAAATTTCAGTTCATTGTATTTCTGTTCTGTTACTTCAACGGGAAAGAACCTGTGAGCTATCTAATCTTCATGCAGAGCGTATATCAGCTTGCAACTGTGTTATTCTTAACTTGTCGCCCCGTGCCACTCACTGTGGAAGCCGGGGATTCCCTTGCCCATAGCCATATTGCATCATGTGCTAGACCTCCCCCCAGTTACCTGGAACCAGTCATTCAAATGCAGTTCATTTCTGACACTGTGAAGTGTAAGGCAGTTCTACGGTGCCTAAAGTGAAAACAACTGCAAGTTATCGTCTGTTTCAGAGTTTAAAGATAATTTTACTTCTGATGGGGGCGTTCTGTTCTACCAACCATGTGGGAAAGCAATCATGGCTGAACAGCGATCTCAAGTTACACAACACCTCGAGGGCAAGAAACATATTGCCACAGTTTCGCGCCTTCAGAAGAAGTGTTTCGCGATAATCGTCAGTCATTCGTGATGGACAACCTGAAGATGTATCTCGTTGTGTATTGTAATTCTTCAGGAGTCGGTGAGGCGTAGCATAAATTGAATTTGTGAGTACTGCATATTGTTTATATTCACATTAATAAAGTAAATTATAATTAAATATTTCTACATTTTTTTGTCAAATATTTCAGGTATTTTTAATACATAAAAAATAAATATTTTCTTGATTTTTAGCACCTAAAAACCCGAGCCCTATTAATTACAATATCCGCCTCGTTGCGTAGTGATGAGTGCTCTTGGTTGTCACCGCGAAGGCTTGGGTTCGACTCCCGGGTTTGTTAAGAAATGTAATTCTGGTCTTAGGGCTGGAACGGGGTACACTCAGCCTCGTGAGGCAAAACTGAGAAGGGGTGGGTTCGATTCCCAACTCAGCCATCCTGGAAGTGGTTTTCCGTTTCTACTCCAGACGAATGCCAGGATTGTTCCTACAGTAAGGCCACGGCTACCTCCTTCCTAATCCTGATCTGAATTACATTTACAGACACGCATGCAGCCATCACAATAACACATGTTATCAAACAAATTCTACGTGGATTCAAGTACATGGGGCTACATGACCTCGATGTCAAAAATCCCCTAAATCAATCAAATCATCAACAACTCTAATACAATAAGAACTTAACACTTGTTTTTCTACTGCAGCACATCCGTGAAGCACAGTTCGATAAGAGACCTATAAAAACTCAGCTATTGTTCCAGGTTTGTGCCGTGTCCTGTGTGGGGTCTCGCCTAGGACACCAAGCTGGCTCATCAGCGGGCTCTCGGTGACCCCGCCCGGACCCCCACAGGAGTAGCGAACTGCGCCATAGCTCCCTCTTTATGAAGCACACTTGCACCTCTTTACTGCGAGAACTAATAGCTCTATCGGCCATAACCTCCCTATGAAGGTTTCCAAAAAAGATGGCATAGCCTATTGGCTTTCACGGCCAGTGAATTAAAACTCAGCAATTATTGTTCTAGGTTTGTGCAATGTCTTGTGTGGGGTTTCGCCTAGGACACCAAGCTGGCGCATCAGCAGGTCCTTGGTGTCCCCACCCGGACCCCCACAGGAGTAGCGGACTGCGCGCTACCTCCCATTTTATGAAGTGCACCTGTGCCTCTTTAGTGCGAGAACTAATAGCTCAAGAAGCCATAACCTCCCTATGAAGGCTTCCAAAAGTTGGTATATTATTTTCACGGCCAGTGAATTAAACTCAGCAATTGTTCTAAGTTTGTGTCGGGTGAGGGCTTCCGAAAAGATGGTATATTGGCTATTTGGAAGCCTTCATAGCGAGGTTATGGCTGCTTGAGCTATGAGTTCTCGCAGTAAAGACCAATAACTTATCTTACAAACAACCGACAGCTATCTAACAATTAAATGTTACCAGTCTAAAGAAATACTGAACATCATGCAAAATCGTGATTCATTGACTGCTAGCTTTGCTAATTACTGTTACCAAAGTTCAATAAACAGATAAAATTAATGTATACTCCTCGTCGTCTGCAAGTTAAATAATGTTGGAGAATCTTCTCACAATAAACTTATAAACTTGTAGACATCACGAGTCTTACACAATATGTACAATGGTTGCCCTCATCGAGGGATTTCAATATCAGCTGATGCACTATCTAGGACGAACGGCGGTAAGAAACATTACAACATTATAAAAGCCTTATTCAAATTCGGTGCCATGACGTCAGAATTTAAGTTTCAACTCTTCAACATATTTTCGAGAAACAATGGATCCATATACGAATCAGTCAAGCGTGAAAACAATGGCCAATTACAGAAAAAGGAATAACGCAGAAAGCTAAGATATTAAGATAAATACGCAAGAGAATTTGTTGTTGTTGTAGTTTCATTTGAGAGGACAACCCTGTGTACTTGAGAGTGTGTGCAATTTTGTCTGATAACCTGATTTGTTGTGATGGCTGTCTTAGTGTGTGTATTTGTAATTCACGTAACGATTGGGAAAGAGTTGGCCGTGGCCTTAAGTTAGGAACCATCCCAGCATTTGCCTGGAGTAGAAGTGGGGAAACCAAGGAAAACCACTTTCAAGATGGCTGAGGTGGGTATCCAACTCACCTCTTCTCAGTGTTGCCTCACGAGGCTGAGTGTGCCCTGTTTCAGCCCTCAGACAAGAAATAATTGCCTTGGCAGAGCTAAGAATAGAACCAGGACTTCCGGGGCGACAGTCAAGAATGCTAGCAACAACAACAACTCTTAAACAGAAGCACATCCGTATATATAAGCCTCCGTGGATTAGGCGGCAGCACGCCGGCCTCTCACCGCTGGGTCCGTGGTTCAAATCCCGGTCACTCCATGTGAGATCTGTGCTGGACAAAACGGAGGCAGACAGGTTTTTCTCCGGGTACTCCGGTTTTCCCTGTCATAATTTCATTCCAGCAACACTCTCCACTATCATTCATTTCATCTGTCATTCATTTAATCACTGCCCCAGAGGAGTGCGTCAGGTCTCGGCAGCCGGCACAGTTCATATCCTCGCCGCTAGATAGGGGCTTCATTCATTCCATTCCTGACCCGGTCGGAGAGTGGAAGCAGGCTGTGGATTTTCACATCCGTATATATATAATATCGTATGGCCTCGGGTGCCAGGTGCAAGCTTTGTAATTTGCGCCCAGAGGGCAGCTTGCATGTCGAATTTTCTTGTTGTTCCTTGGATCGGTATGAAAGTTAAGGACGTTAGATATCTAAGCTCATTGACACTATAGCGCTTTCTAGTAGAGAATGGAGGAACTTTTGTGTTGGCGGAAAATCCCGAGATTAATTTTGCCACTATGAACACCGCCTACTGAATTCAAATGGGCTCTTTAACATTCCAACAACGTATGACATGCCTGTCGTGATTTTTGTCGCTTGTCAAAAATCACTTGCCATGGCCAGGAGCGAACCTGCAAGCTTCGGGTTGGTAGACCGACACGATATTCTCTCACCCACCGCAGCAAGAGCATCCGTGAAGCACGTGAATTAATATTTTAATTTTATTTATTTATTTATTTATTTAGCGTATGATTAAAACAACCTATAAAATATTTACATATCCAGTGGAAGATAAGCACAGAGTAAATACAAATTATCATGTATATACAAAGCAATTTACGAAGCTTGAGAGAAAAAAATAACAGGAATAAAACAATATATTTGTACATCACTATCTACCTGACAACTTCGACAGTTCAATTGTAAACATTGAGTGTGAGTGATGTACGTCTCACTAAATGTGAATGTCCAATTCCGCTACCCACTTCACTGCTTCTGGTGTTGCTGAGTTGAGGTCTTCCATGGTGCCAGAGAAAGCACGGAGTGGACATTCCTGCACTACATGTTTCATTGTTTGGCGATTCTCCCCACAGTCACAATGGGGGGGGGGGGAAACTGACCAGCCCCATGTGTGTAAAGTAGATGCTGTTCTACCTACTCCACATCTCATGCGATTTAGTCTACTCCAGGTGCAGCGTGGCAGATCGAAGCCTGCCACTATTGCAGATTTTAAATAAAGCTATAAGATTAGAAGCCTGTGGCTCAATGAAGCACAGAAAGACTGGGATTTCTGAACTAGATGTCCAAGATCGTTCCCAATTTGTCATATGTTTAGCCTAATTCTTGATCCCCAACACCCAAAGTGCCTAAGTGTTGGAAACCCCTCTCACAGGAGAGAAAGGAAAAATTATCAGCCGGACTGGTGATATATTACGAACCAAAGAGATCATCGAAGAAGAACTAGTTATAAGCTCTCCTTACTGGGCTTAAATCAAATAAAACTATTCTAAATATGTAAATACCGTAACTATCTTTGTACAACACGTGAATATTGTATGAAATGTATATGTAAGTTGTACAAGTGACGCATACAATATGAATGTAGTGCTTACCTGTTTTCAGCAGACCTTCCATACTTCTTGTATGATTTATGGTCAATAAATATTAATAATAATAACAATAATAATAGGCTAACGTGGGCCCATTACAATAAGAAATGCATATCGACGAACGCCAAATTGCATTATTATAAAACAGTTATTCTTCCAGAAGCATGATATGCCGCTGAAACAATGGTCATTCCATGATTAGGGAACTGGAAAAGCAGGGGAGAAAAATTCTCCGGAAGATCTACGGAGCAATCAACTGAAACAGCATTTTGATGAAGAGACCTAGTAGCCTACAGAACTCTATCAAAAGACCAATACGATAACACACGAATTTAGAAAACGCAGAGCCAAATTTTACAATCACATCCGCAGCATGGCCACCACCAGATTGCCAAGGAAACTACTTGGTATCATAACATAGAGTAAATGCGGTACAGAATGGCTTAAAGAGGTACAGAGAGACTTGGAAGTAATCAGTATAGAAAATTTCGAAGACTAAACTGAGTGCCAGATGAAAATCGCGAGTGTTAAGTTTGAACCAAGATCATTACGACAACTTGGGAAAAAGTGGAGGGATGAGAGGAAGAGGGAGCATTCCGCGAGAATGGAGAGATTTTGGGAGGAGCGGAGGAGACACACCTCCAAATGACATCACGTTATCAAATATAATCGCTCTCCTGTAGGGGAATTTTCTTTTAAATACATAATAAAAAATAATAATAGTAATTATAATGTATGAACGGTATGTCTACCCCTTATCATTCCCGTTTCCAACGGGGTCGCGTATGAAATGCTATAAAAGTCTATATGGCGCATTGTTTTACGGCCGGATGCCCTTCCTAACGCCAACCTCATGAGAGGAGTTAATGATATATGAAATGAATGAAGATGAATGACACTGAGCAAATGTGTAAGGAAGTGGTCGTGGCCTGTCAAAAGGTCCCAGCATTTGCCTGGAGTTGATAATAGGGAAATCACGGAAAACCATTTCAAGGACAGCCTATGGTGGGGCTGAAACCCACGTCTAGAGAGCCCGCAGATAGCTTAGCCCCATGGCCTAGCTCAGCGCGTTAGCGAGCGTAGCTACTGCTGTCAGTCCCCTCCCCCTCTATGATGATGATAATTGTTGTTTTAAGGGGCCTAACATGTAGGTTATCTGCCCCTAATGGTTTGGCTGATCGTGAAGATAAAAATTAAATGTAAACTATAACGAAGACTAACTACTAACTTATATACTAGAAGAAGAAATGGAAAACAAAAGGAGAATAAGGCAAATAAAGGACAGGAGGAAAAGAAATGCCCTCAACCCTCGAAGAATGCGGATTGAGGGACTTTGAAGAAAGGAGAGCCATGGAAGGCAGATAGGAAAGTGAAAGAGGAGAGGGTCCACCCCAGAAGTAATGGATAAAAGGGGGAAAACCGGACTTAGCTCAGGAATCCCTCGGGGTCGCCGACTCCCAAACTTACCAGCCGTGAGCCTCTGAGGGTGTAGCACTATCCAGGGTGCACCAGAAGTGGTGGAGCTACATACACCCGGCCTCCTTGAGGTCCTTGAGCAAAAGGCAGGAGATAACATGAAAAGAAAAAGAAGCCTGACCCCTCGCAGAAGGAGGGTATCAGAAAAGATGAGACAAGGGCCAATTAAGGCGGGAAAGGAAGAGACCTCCTAGGCCTCTGATACCCTAATACCGTCGGGGTCGGAAGAACGCAAGAGTTGGCCAAGTGAGGTCGACAGGAAAGAAGACTGAGTGGAGCCCGGCACATGTAAGTGGAAGGAATGCCGGACTCAGCTGGGGCCCCGTGGTCGCCAACCCACGTGTCACTAGATGTGAGCCACTGGGGGGCCTTCCCCTCTAGAACACGGAACTAAATCACCACGATGTCGCAAAGCCCTTAATGAATTAAGAACAATAATACATACTTTCTGAGTTGTGAACACTTGTTCATAGCAAGCGAAGTGCACCGGATAGTTGAAGTGGACACCCTTGATATGGAATACTAGTTTGCTGCAAGAAATAATGCGTCCATAAAGTTTGAAAATAGGTTTCGACCTGTCTTACGTGATACTTCTCATATTAAAACAAGAAGTTCCGTGACGAACTAAAGAGACTACTTTTCATAAAAATTTAAAATTCATGCCAATGATTAATCTATATGGACCTGGGCTATCTAGAATAATGACGAAATAAAGTTGGTACTATAGACATTTCTAATTAGTTCGAAATATACCTGGCATTATGTAGCCTGATAGAGCACTACAGTTGGCAGCCCTGGTGACTGAATATATTCTTAGTTCCATCTCTTAAGGTACAGAATACAAAATTTGGTTGAAGTCCAATTGATAGCATGGAATTTACATGCAGTTAAACATTGGACTTAATGCAGCGTGCGTTAAATGATGTTGGCAACAATGTCATGCATGTGTTGGTCAGAAATAATTTGAAATAGTATCATCTATTGTTGTGCCAATTTTGAATGAAATCCATTTGTTAGTATAGCAGTTACTGGTATTTTAAAATTGAACCTATCAGCAGCCTTAGAATGATGTTGGTAGCACTGACGTACATTAGTTCCTCCAAATTAATCTAGAATGGCAGGTACTACACGTGTGCAAAGTTAAGTGCTGTTGGCTTGCATACTTTCTGATAGCCTATATTGATATTAGGGTAAAAAATATATACAGCATTTATTAACAGTTCGCAGCCCTGATTGCTCTTAACAATACGCATAGTCATATATGTTATAGTACACATAGCACGTACGAAATTTGGTTGAAATCCAATTGAAAGTATAGAAGTAACATGTGTTTAAAAATTGGTCCTATCAACAGGCTTAGAATCATGTTGGTAGCACTGACATACATTAGTTGCTCCAAATTAATCTAGAATGTCAGACATTATACGTGTGCGAAGGTTAAGGCTGTTGGCTTGCATACTTTCTGATATATTGGTATTTGGATAAAAAAAATAGAGAGAGCATTTATTGACAGTTGGCAGCCCTGGTGGCTCGAAAGAATACGCTCAGTCATATCAATTTATGTACACATAGTACATACGAAATTTGGTTGAAATGCAATTGATAGTGTAGGATTTATATGCATTTAAACATTGGACCTATCAGTAGGCTTAGAATCATTTTGGCAACACTGTCAAGTATGGCCACCTGAAAGTTAAACTGAAGTATTTTTATCTATATATGTGCCAATTTCGGAATAGTTCCCATGCATATATTCCAAGATATCTAACATGGAGCTGAAATTTCAATTATTATTTTTCAGTAGTTGGTAGCACTGACATAATTTTCAGGTATGACGTTGAGATGTCCCGGTATAGACCTTGACTCATACCAAATTTGGTTTTGATTGCTGCAGCCGTTTAGGAGTTGATAGGGGACACACACAGACAGACAGACAGACAGAAGGACAGACAGACATACATACATTTTCCCGGATCGATCTCATAAGACTACTTTTTCCTCATTTTTGCAAAATGTGAAAAGTAGGCTAATAAGATCATGAATTTCGGTAAGCCGATCTAAAGGGACATATTTCCATAATTTGCTCAAATTAGGAGATGTGGGTGATCGACAATGTTATTTAAATTTAGCACTAAGTCCTGAATGTTTTTTTATTTCTAATTTATCCATTTGCAAAGATGGGGAGTTTTTATGAATCTCAGACTCTGAAATACAAAATATATAATAACCCCTGGTACGACAGCCCATGAAGGGCCTAGGCCTACCAATGCCCAGTCATTTGGCCCGCAGATATTGGGGTGACGCGTGGTCAGTGCATCGGGTCCTCTCGGCAGTTAATCTTCGATTTCGTGATCGGGACGCTGCCTCACTTTCAGGCAGCTACTCATTTGTCCTCACGAGGCTGAGTTCACCCAGTTCCAGCCCTCATGTCAGTTTCTAAAATCCCTGACGGAGCCCGAAATCGAACCCGGGACCTCCGGGTGAGAGGCAGACGCGCTACACCAACACCACGGGGCCGGAGAAATACAGAATGTATTTATGAATAAATCGATGTTACTCTTTTAATAGTGGAAAGAGTAAAATAGAATTGATGATTCCACAAATTACCATATGCGTTCATAAACCATTCATCCGATTGCGATCCAATTTTGGTGAGTTGCTGTGCACACTTCCGGGACGGTTATAGGCATAGTAAATCAAATTTACAATAGTTGGCGCGCGAGTAGCTTCAACAAAATCACGTGCGATTTTTTCAACAAAGTCCCTCATGCGTTCATACACTATTCATCCCATTGCGATGAAACTTGGGTGAGATGTTGTGTACACTTCAGGAATGGTTTATGGCGTAGTAAATCCACTTAACAATAGGTAGCGCACGAGAAGATTCAACAAATGAGAGACGACGCGTGAAGCGTTTCAACAAAGTCCCACATGCATTCAAATACCATTTGTCCGTTAGCTAAGAAACTTGGGTGAGATGTTGTGTACACTTCAGGAAAGGTTTCTGGCTTAGTAAATCCACTTTTCAATAGGTATCGCACAAGTAGATTAAACAAATGAACGACAACACGCGAATAGTTTCTACAAAGTCCCTTATGCGTTCATATACTATTCGTCCAATAGCGATTAAAACTTGGGTGAGTTGTCGTGCACACCCCAGGGAAGTTTCAGGCTTAGTTTAATCCATTTTACAATAGGTAGCGCCGAGTAGATTCAACAAATGAGAAAAGACGCGCGAAGCGTTTCGACGAAGTCCCGTATGCGTTCAAATACCATTCGTCCGATAGCGATGAAACTTGGGTGAGATATTGTGTACACATCCGGAAAGGTTTATGGCTCATTAAATCCACTTTACAATAGGTAGCGCACGAGTAGATTCACCAAATGAGCGACGGCACGCAAATCATTTCAACAAAGTCCCTTATGCGTCCATATACCATTCATCCGATTGTGATAAAACTTTGGTGAGTTGAGTACAGTCCTGCGAAGGTTTATGAATTAGTAAATCCTTTTTTCAATGGGTGGCGCACAAGTAGATTCAACAAATGAGTGACGGCGCGCGGAGCGTTTAAACAAAATCCCGTATGCGTTAATATGCCATTCATCCGATTGCGATGAAATTGTGATGAGTTGTTGTGTACATGCCTAGGAAGGTTTTCAACTTAGAAAATCCATTTTACAATAGCTAGCGTGCGAGTATATTCAACAAATGGGTGACGGCGCTATAATCGTTTCAGCAAAGACCTGTATGCGTTCTTATACCATTCATTTCATTGCGATAAAACTTTGATGAGTTGTTGAGCACGCTCCCATGAATGTTTCTGAGATAGTAAATCAATTTTAAAATAGTTTAGAGGTGGTTAACGTAAATGAAAAATATATTGGCAATCCCAAAGCAGTTCAACAAACAAAGGCACATCGCCAACACTTTCTTTGATTGGCATTGCAACGCATGCCGAGTACAGCTATTTATTTATTTATCATATGGCTTTTAGTGCCGGGAGTGTCCGAGGACATGTTCGGCTCGCCTGAGTCTGTAGCTGCTTCCAGCGGATACCCTAAAGGGTGAGCTACAAGTTCCGTTCAATTTCAAGTAGTTCCAACTTTCGCCACCAGATATCATGATACCTAGTGGTGAACGTTGGAACTTTGATAGAGCGTTCTGACAAAATCTTACCTAACAAATTTTGCTTTACACAAGTTTAGTCTGTGAAGGATCTTTTACATGCCATAAATCTATGACATGGGACCGCCGGCTTTACTTCCCCTCCAAAGGAAGGCATACTGAAGGATTTTTAACGCTCTTAAAAAATCCGACGGCTTCGGCCGGGTTTGAACCCACTATCTTGGGTACAGCAGTTCAGCATGCTACCAACTACGCCACCGAAGCCGCCAGTACAGCTAATAAAGTTATAATTATCGTCGAACATAAACAGTCGTATGCAACTCGCCTATAATGGTAATTAAGACACTCGTATGGATATTATAAAGCTCGCTACGCTCGTTTTATAAACATAATCGTTATAGGCTCGTTTCATAATGTACTATTGAAGTTCTTTTACTAAAATCACTGCTAATATCTTCTAGCACTTGTTGAGTTATTTTAAAAGACACCAAGTAAATTAAATGTCATCCCTTACCCCGCAAGCTTTATGGACAGTGATCATTAAATACAACATTCCCAACTACAAGTAATGCTATTAAACACATAAAAGGGGATAAACACGACTAGAGTTGTAGCTATAATTCCTGAAACAATTCAACTGAACAATAAGAAAAAATAATAGAGGAAGATACGTGACCTTTATGAGTGAAGTAAGAAAAAAGGACATGCTGAGGTTATATTTCATAATCTTTAATCCTACCATTAGCGAGGAATTTTTATGGATTTAATTCCCTCAACTACTTCCTATTTCTAAATTGCTTTCCTTCCCAGTGAAACATGATGGCAAGCCTGTGTTAAGGGCCATTACAATAGCAATTTGCGTTGAGGCGTAGCCTATGGTAAAGGTGACAGTTAAGTTAACATTTGGATGAGGTCAATTCACACGGGTGACGGTCAGCTAACTGACTTGTCACAACCTTAAGGGCATACAAGTCGAGTCTCTCGCATACGCCAATCCTGTGATTTTAGAGATACCGAACGTGTTTCTAGATGCTTGCAATAATGTACCCACGCTCCGTCACGTACAAGCCAAAGAAGTAACGAACATATGTAATTTTCTCACCTTCCACAGTTCTCTGTATTGGAATATTATAACGGATCCTACATACAATTTGAATGTTGCCGCTATGGAAATGACGTCTTCGTTGTGGGAATCACAATTGCAATATTAATGGATCATTAAGAGATACATTTGATGCCCAATATAAATCATGGAGATAGTTATCATAATGACGTCAAGATAAACGGAATCCAGCCAGAAGATGACGAAGAGAAGACCACCTATACCTAAAGCCCTGCGCGGATGTCGATATCCGCAAAATATTTCGCCTTCCGGATAGGCCTTAGTTGGCATGGCTGTGCGGATAGTCGATAAGCTGCGAATAGTGTTTCGAGTAAATTTGCGTATGGTTTTTAGAATACAATCCGAACTTGTTGAATGTTTATGACATATCATAGTTTCCCGTTGTCTCTTCTTCTTCTTCTTCTTCTTCTTCTTCTTCCTTTGAGGGCCGATAACCTCGATGTCAGGCCCCTTAAAACAATTATCATCATCATCATCTTCTTCTTTTCTTCTTCATTTCCCGTTTCCAGTTCCCTGGGTAGGGTTGCGAAACAAGGACCTCCACAGTTGTCTATCCCTCCACCATTCATTTCCTTCTCTCAATACTTCTTTTTCTCCTCTTTTCTCTATGCTTTCCTTCACCGTATCTATCCACCTCTTTCTGGGTCTTCCTCGTGGTCTTCTTCCTGGTATTGTCCCCATAAGTATTCTTTTTGGTACTCTATATTCTTCCATTCTCATCATATGTCCGTATACCACTTCAGCTTACTGGTTTCTATCTTGTCTTGCTGTTTTGGGAACCCAGTTCTCTCCCTAATGTCCACATTTCTGATTTTATCCCTCCGTGTCTTCCCAATTATTCCTCTAAGGAACTTCATCTCAGCTGTTTGGATTCGGCTTTCATCGCGTTTTGTTGTGGTCCAAGTACCTGCTGCATGTAGGCTATGTCAAAATTGGTGTGTAACATATTTTTCCATTGTGTTTTTCTTTTTTTCTTTTCATGACAAGATGATTTAAGCTAATCTCATTCAAATTATGTCATTAGGAACAATTAACACACTGAACTGAAATGGTTTGCAATTCTGGCTGTATAACATTCTTTTTAAACATAGTACTTGACATACAAAGCCTTGGGAAACAGCTTTCTCCTCAGAACTAAATGTGTTGCTTTCATACATTATCTAATTGAAAATATTATTGTAATGCCAGTAGATTCGGATAGCAAACGTGCGGATGCGGGGCGGATGTGGATAACAGTCGTACGGCTGTGGGGCGGATACGGGGCGAATGCGGGGCGGATGCGGATGCGGGGCGAATGTGGATAACAGTCGTGCGGCTGTGGGGCGGATGCGGGGCGAATGCGGAGTGGATGCGGGGCGAATGCTGATGCGGGGCGAATGTGGATAACAGTCGTGCGGCTGTGGGGCGGATGCGGGGTGGATGCGGGGCGAATGCTGATGCGGGGCGAATGTGGATAACAGTCGTGCGGCTGTGGGGCTGATGCGAGGCGAATGTGGATAACAGTCGTACGGCTGTGGGGCGAATGCGGGGTGGATGCGGGGCAAATGCTGATGCGGGGCGAATGTGGATAACAGTCGTGCGGCTGCGGGGCGAATGCGGGGTGGATGCGGGGCGAATGCTGATGCGGGGCGAATGTGGATAACAGTCGTGCGGCTGTGGGGCGGATGCGGGGTGGATGCGGGGCGAATGTGGATAACAGTCGTGCGGCTGTGGGGCTGATGCGAGGCGAATGTGGATAACAGTCGTACGGCTGTGGGGCGAATGCGGGGTGGATGCGGGGCGAATGTGGATAACAGTCCTGCGGCTGTGGGGCGGATGCGGGGTGGATGCGGGGCGAATGTGGATAACAGTCGTACGGATGCGGGGCGGATGCGGGGCGAATGTGGATAACAGTCGTGCGGCTGTGGGGCGGATGCGGGGCGAAAGTGGATGCGGGGCGAATGTGGGGCGGATGCGGAAAACGTTTTGTTTTTCCATGCTGGGCTCTACCTATAGCCTGACTACAGATCTGTTCAAATTTAGAGATCTGAAGCCATTCCTTCAGTGTTATCTATGCAATATTGTACCATATAATAGTGACGATTAACTAATACATGTGATATTTTCCAGAAGTGTATTTTACATTATATCTTAGTGAATTCGGTGGCGTAGTCGGTAGCATGCTGAGCTTCTATGCCCAAGGTCGCGAGTTCAAACTTGGCCGAAGTCGTCGGATTTTTAAGAGCGTTGAATGGACCCTCAGTATGCCTTCCTTCGAAGGGGTAGTAAAGCCGGCGGCTCCATGTCATAGATTTATGGCATGTAAAAGAACTTTCCACTAACTAAACTTGTGTGAAGCAAAATTGATGGGTTAGGTTTGACTAATGCTCTTAAGTTCCAACGTTCGTGACCAGACGCTGGTTGCGAAGGCATCTAGTAGTAACCAAGTTCAGAACTAGTTGGTCGTTGACGGTAGCATTTGGTAGCGAAAGTAGGAACTACTTGAAAATTGAATGTCTGCAGTCTTTACCTGAATTAAAGACAGGTAACACACACTAATACAGCCATCACAATTAACACCGGTTATCAGACAGATTCTACACACACCCAAAGTAGACGGGACTACAGCCCCTAAACTGAGGAACCAAACAACCAATTTCATTTAATTATATTTAGAAATATAGAAAATATGTTATTTGTCATATTTATTTCAAGATGAGAACAAAACGACCAAGTATAGAAAGTACTGAGATAATTCTGTCCAACGCTGCAATAGAATGAGAACACAAGAAGGAAGAAGAGATGAAGACTATGTTGCACAACTAATATAATGTCGTTAAAAGACACAGCGAGAAAAGAGCCCGCGTTACGGGAATCTTCACACGAAAAACTACTCCTTGGACAATGTCAGTTGACCTTTTTGTAGAGTTACGACCTCTTGACCTTGTTGTACCAAGTTCTGCCAGCCAGCCAAGCAGCCAGATCCGATCTATGTGATCAAGGTTCGCTAGGATGAGTTTGACCTCGGAGGATTGTTGTTGACCCGGACCGACATCACATATTAAGGATCTACATAGTGCTGTCTCTCTCCTACACATAAGCTATGGCTGTTCAAAGGTCAATGATGCTCCACCACACAGTAGTAGTTTCAATTCAAATCCTCGACCATTCATTTTCTTAAAAAATATTTAAAATATTTATTCCTTTTATTTACAAGAAATAACCGCATTCCAGACTGTGCAGTTATTTGAAGGCAGAGCGGAACACCGGTGATTTATGTTCATACCAAGCATTTAACGCACGTGGACCTTGTAAAACCATATTCAGTCAGATTAAAAGTGGCAGTTGTTTATGGGCTCACATTTGTAGAAAATAGCGCTGATGGAATCCATAATAACACATTCCTGTATGATGACGACTATTATGCGGAAGCCAACTCATTATCTTGTGGAACATTCTTTTGAATTAAATTCCACCTGCTGTAAACTATTTGTAGCAGGCTAAATATTGCTCTCGTAAATTGCTTAGAGAAGAGTTATGAGTATTACCCACATTCTTCAGGAACAATGTGTGTGCATGGTGAAAGAGCGTATAACGGAGCTCATTGAGTTCCATCAAGATGATAGTAGAAACTTACGTCATTGCCAACCAGGGAAATCTTTTGAAGCAGAGCTTAGAAAATGATATAATATTCCTTTTTGTTTTGAGTTACAAAAACTGGATAATTAATATTAGGAGTTGATGCTGTTGTACTTATGATGATGATGATGTAGATGATAATGATGATGATGATGATTTGTTGTTTTAAGGCGTCTAACATCCAGGTTATCGGACCCTAATGGTTTGGATAATAGTGAAAATGAAAGATGATGAAATAAATCCCACAACTAAAACTAACTACTGATTTAACAACTGACTTAAAGGCTGGGAAAAGAAATGCCCTCAGCCCTCGAAGTAGAAGGAAGGCAGATATCTCTCGTGCTCACCAACTCCTTAACTTACCAGCCGTGAGTCCTTGAGGGTGTAGTACTATCTAGGGTGCACCAGAAGTGATGGAGCTACATACACCCAGCCTCCTTTAGAGCCTTAAGCAGAAGGCAGTAGTTGTCATTGAAATAAATACAAGAGACTGCTGAACTATCAGTAATGTAAGTTAAATGCCGAATTCTAAGCTGATTGATAAGGGCCGAGATGAAGACAGTAATATTTCGATTGATTAAAGTAAGCCTTCAAGAACAGTAAACCGGCAATTAGTCGTATTCTTTGACGTGTAAAATGGTGAACAAAAGAAGAAAGACCTATTTGCATATTCATTGTAAGCAACAGAATGAAATGATACAGCAAACAATGTAGAATTTCACAGGGTGCCTAAACACTCCATTCCAGACCTAGGAAATTTTCCTTTAAAAGCATAATTATTTTTTATTTCTGTTGTCCACGTAACACAATTTCCGTTTAATAAAATGCCCGTTGAAGGCAGGTCTTACTACGATTACTTCAGAAACAGTTATAAAATTAAAATACGTTTTTAAACGTTTGAAAGCTTAGGAAAGAAGAGGAGAGAAGAATAGAGGCTTTCGAAATGTGGCTGTGGAGAAGAATGGGGAGAATAAGTGGGAAGGACAAAGTGAGAAATGAGGAAGTATTAAAGCAAGTAGGAGAAGAAAGAATGATGCTAAAGAATATAAGGAAAAGCAAAATGATTTGGATGGACATTGGATAAGTGGAGATGGTTTGGTGAAAAGTGCATTAGAAGGGACAGTCCAAGGGAAAATTCGAAGAGGAAGAAGAAGGTTCCAGATGCTGGATTCCATCAAGATTGATAAATACTATGAGCTGATGAAACGTGCTGCTGAAGACCGGATAAGGTGGAGAGACCGACCATGAGGAAACCTGCCATCAGACAGATTAACTGATGATCATGATAATGATGATGATGATGATGATGATGATGAACGAATACTATCATGAGTTACTGAAAACAAGAAAACTACCTAAAATTAAGACCTCTTTACAAAACACACTACTCGTGCAGCCACCACTATGGCACCGGTTATCAGACATGATCGATACACAACCAAGCACACGGAGCTATATGACCATAATATGAACAAGTAGTTCCGTGAAGAACTATACAGCCTATTTTCAAATATCCTACTTATGTTAATTGCCTCAATCTACATACAAAATTTCAGTTTGATTGCTGTAATAGATTCGTAGATATCGAGAACCGACTAAATATTTCGGATGGTCACCATGTTGGATTTTATATATGTAGGTTCTAGAGTTATGTACTGTTACATGAAGATTATTGTGTACGTGTAGCATTCAAACTTCAATAGCATGATTAGGACACAAGAAGTAACAAGAAGATTTTAAAATTTCGCACAGCTGCCATCTTGTGGTTATGGAAACAATTGAAATAAATTAGATGCCAGTGGATTAACATTCGTATGAGAATTTACTGTACCAAGTTTCACTGCACTAGGATGGTTAAATTGCGAGAAACGACCATGTGAATATTTATAATTCGCGTCGCCGCCATGTTGGATTTGTGATCACCAGGTTATTTAAAGTCCTATAGGTGAACTTATGTTCATAGCCCCTATGAAGATAAAGAAATTCAGTTTGATTGCTATAATAGATCCGTAGATATTCAGAGCTGTCTAAATACATCGGATGGTCGCCATGTTGGATTGTTAAATGTATAGGCCATAGAGTCATGTACCATTAAAGGAAAATTATTGCGTAGGTTCATTATTCAAACTTTCACTTCGATCGCATGATTACGACACAAGAAATAAAAACTTAATTTTAAAATTCGCAGAGCCGCCATTTTGAGGTTATGTAAACAATTGAACTAAATTAGATACCAGTGCATTACAATGTGTATAAACATTTCCTTACCAGATTTAATTGCGTTTGGAACATTAAATCGCGAGAAAGGTCTATTAATTTTTTTTATTCGCTTGGCCACCATGTTCGTTTTGTAGTTAACCGGTTTTTGAAAGTCTTATAGATGAACTTCCAGTAGTACCCTTTATCTCCGTACAAAATTTCAGGGTGATACCGCTAATAGTTTCAGAGATGTAGAATGCCGGTGAAATATTTCGCACATCCGTCATCTTGTGGTTATGTAAACAATTGAACGAAGTTTGATGTCGGTGCATTACAATGTGTATAAACATATACTGTACCAAGTTTTATTGCGTTTGGTTGGTTAAATCACGAGAAACGTCTATTTAAATGTCGCAAATTCGCGTGGCCGCCATGTTGGTTGTGTAGTTCCCAGTTTTTCAAAAGACACAGAGGTGAACTTCTAGTAGTTCCCTTTATCACCGTAAAAAAAATCCAGGGTGATATCGGTAATAGTTTCGGAGATATTGAATGCTGGTGAAATATTTCGCACAGCCGCCATGTTGGATTGGTGAGACGTAACAAAATTTGAAGGGCACGGTCGGGGTCGCCTGGAGTATTGCTATGAACTTACCGAGTTTCATTGAAATCGCTCCAGCCGTATAGAAGTTAATAGGGGGGCACACACACACACACACGCACGCACATACAGACACACGGACAAAAGGTGATCTCATAAGCCTATTTTTTTTTTTCAAAATTAAAAATACCGGTAGTCTAAAAATGCCCGTTGAAAGCAGGTATTACTACGATTACTCCAGTAACACGCATAAAATTAAAATACGTTTTTAAACGTTTGAAAGCTTAGGAAAGAAGACGAGTGAAGAATAGAGGCTTTCGAAATGTGTCTGTGGAGAAGAATGGGGAGAATAAGTGGGAAGGACAAAGTGAGAAATGAGGAAGTATGAAAGAAAGTAGAAGAAGAAAGAATGATGCTAAAGAAGATCAGGAAAAGCAAAATGATTTGGATTGGACATTGGATAAGAGGAGATGATGATGATGATGATGATGATGATGAACTTATACTATCTTGAGTTTTTGAAAACAATAAAACTACCTAAAATTAAGACCTAGTTACAAAGCACACTACTCGTGCAGCCAACACTATAGCACAGGTTATCAGATGGTTCGATACACAACCAAGCACATGGAGCTATATAACCATATGAAAAATCCCCGAAATGAATCAACAGCAGCACTAAGTAAGATACTTGCTTTTATGTTCGACCCTGTCAGAAAACTGTACTATAATGAGGCTCATTATAACACTATTTTTCATTATGAAACAGTTTCTCCCACCAATCTCAGCTCAAGAAACCGTTGTTGACCAATTAGATAATTAGATGCGCTGAGTTCCACGGCCTTCTGATTTAAATTTCACTGCCTGGCCTAGTGTCATAGTAGGGTAATCGAGGAGGCCATGGTCAAATACAAGGTATTCTCAGCGTCTCATGCGCTCTGTTCAGGACATAAAACTGGCAAAATCTTGACAGATATTTATGAATATTTATGTTCGAACGTAAAATAGTTTTAATAATGATCGTTGAACATAAACAGTCGTACGCAACTCGCCTATAATGGTAATTAAGACACTCGTATAGAAATTATAAAACTCGCATACGCTCGTTTTATAAACATGCTCGTGCCTTAATTATTGCCATTACAGGCTCGTTGCATAATGTATTATTATCTTAAATATTGCATAACCACACAGTAGTTTTAGATTCAAATTTACGTCATGTTGTAGGATACCGTGTCTAAAGGCAGCATATCGTTGCAGGTGCAATTATTAGTTGTTGTTGATTCATAGGAGCTTTGTCACATTGCGAACGTGTTGATTCGTGTGTTTGGGCGTGTTAGGAAATGTATAAGTTGCGTTCAAAAAGTAACGAGCCGGTGGCATAATATTACAGAAACTAGTACCTGTATGTTAGAAGTATTGGCCCTGGCTGTTGAGGCACTTGTCCGACTGTGACACGAGGCGGTGAATGGCTGTCTCATAAAATTCCCTGGGCTGCGATGTGAACCAGTTCCGAACGTACAGCTGGACGTCGGCGTCCGAGGTGAATCGTTGGCCCCGCAGAGCCCTTTTCATGGGGACCAAACATGGCGTAATCACAGGGAGAGAGGTCTGGACTATATAGAGGGTGGCCGAGAACCTCCCAGTTGAATTTATGCAGAAGTGCCGCGACTGTGTTGGCCGTATGAGGTCGTGCATTGTCGTGGAGCAACCAGGGTGGCTATGGCGTTCACTATCACTCGGTGGTCCTGGGTAATGAGTTCATCAACCAGCTGGACGTTGTCATCGGTAATGCAGGGGGTGCCCCAGACCGGGCATCTTCGCCTAACGACACCCGTCCTTCCCTGAAGCGCAAGGAACATGCAGTGTTAGCCGTACACTTGTGACATTCGGCGATGAATGTCCGTTCCCCCTACTCTTTCCGCTGTCAGAAACCGAACAACACCTCTTTGCTCTTCGGTTGACGCCTCCATGTCACTGTTTGCAATGCGACTGGCAGCGTTGGACGATTGATGCATGCTGCTGCTCGCTTTGTATCGTCACGTGACGTGCACGCGTGCCTTCTAGCGACGGGCTGTGACCTTCCACGCTCTGATCGGAACCACACCTCGTTACACACGCCACGATTAGCCGATGTCCTCACCGGTTGGCGCATTTCAGCCTCCGGCTCGTTACTTTCTGAACGCACCTTATATATTAACCTGTGTCATTGTCTTGACTTAACTAGTGTGTTTATTATTTTGTAATTGAGGTTAGGGTTTAGGTAGAAGGTGACTGTGGTTTTCATTTACGTACCATCTTGGTAGTGGGAACCATTCTAGGGCAGTTGAGGTTGGAATCAAGCCCACCTTCTCTCATTTATGCCTCACCAGGCAGAATATACCCCGTTCCAGCCCTCAGACCAGAATTAAATTTCTTGGCAGAGCAGGAATCGAATCGGGTCCTTCACGGTGACAGCCAAGAACGCTAGTCACTACGCCGCGAGGTGAATTGGAAGTTAATAACGAAGTAAGTTTGCATCAACAAACAAGTAGTTCCGTGAAGAACTAAAGCCTATTTTCATATATCCTACTTATGTTAATTGCCCCTATGAAAATACAAAATTTTAGTTTGATTGCTGAGATAGATTCGTATATATTGAGAACCGTCTAAGTATTAAGAAATGTCGCCATGTTGGATTTTTACATATGTAGGCCTTAACGTTATGTACCATTACATGAATATTATTGTGTATGTGTAGTATTCATACTTCAATCACATGATTCGGAAACAAGAAATGAAAACCAGATTTTAAAATTTCGCACAGTTGCCATCTTGTGGTTACGAAAACAATTGAAATAAATTAGATGCCACTGAATTAAAATTTGTATAAGCATTTACCGTACCAAATGTTACTGCTCTCGGATGGTTAAATTGCGAGAAACGTCCAGTTAAATATTTATAATTCTCATCGCCGCCATGTTGGATTTGTGCTCGACAGCTTATTGAAAGTCTGATAGGTGAACATAGCCTCTACCAACATACAACATTTCAGTTTAATTGCAATCATAGATTAATAGATATTGAGAACCTTCTAAATACTCCGGATGGTCGCCATTTTGGATTTATATATATGAGGGCAATACAGTTATGTACTATTAGATGGCGATTTTTTGCGTAGGTTCATTTTTCAAACATTCACTTCAATCCCATGATTAATACACAAGAAATTTAAACTTAATTTTAAAATTCTGCACAGTCGCCATCTTGAGATTATGTGAACAATTGAACCAAATTAGAAGCCAGTGCATACAATGTGTATAAAAATTTTCTGTACCATATTTCACTGCGCTCAGATGGCAAAATCGCGAGAAAAGTATATTAAATTGTCTTACCTTCGCTTGGGCGCCATGTTCGTTTTGTATTTTACAAATTTTTGGAAGTCTCATAGCTGAACTTTTATTATTACGCTTTATCACTGTTCAAAATTTCTGGGTGATATCAGTAATTTCTTCGGAGATATAGAATACCGGTGAAATATTTCGCACTGCCGCCATCTTGAGGTTATGTAAACAATTGAACTAAATCATATGCCACTGTATTAAAATTGTGTATAAACATTTGCTGTACCAAGTTTCATTGTGGTTGGATGGTTAAATCGCGAGAAAAATCTATTTTAAATTTTCAACTTCGCTAGGGCGCCATGCTCGATTTGAAGTAAACTGGTTTTTGAAATTCTCATTGTTGGACTTCTAGTAGTGCCCATTAGCACCGTACAATATTTCAGGGTGATATCGATAATAGTTTCGGAGATATAGAATGCCAGTGAAATATTTTACACAACCGCCATATTGGATTGGTGACACGTAATAAAATTTAAAGGGCACAGTTCGGCCAAAATAGTATTATGACCTTATCGAGTTTCATTGAAATCGTTTCAGCCGTTTAGAAGTTATTAGGGGGAGGGACACACACACACATCCACACACAGACATACACACACACGGACAAAAGGTGATCTCATAAGCCTATTTTTTCACAAATGAAAATAGGCTAAAAACATATCGTCTAATTTATTCCAGACCACCTCGTGATGTAGTGAGTAGCATTTCTGGCTGTCTCTCAGGAAGTTCGGAATCGATTGCAGGCTCTGATAGAAAACTTTTAATTCTAGTAGAAAGTCTGGAATGGGGTACACTCAGCCATCCTGGAAGTGATATGTCCATGGTTCCCTACTTCTACTCTAGGCAAATGCTGGGATGATTTCTAACTTATGGCCACGGCCACCTCCTTCCCAATCATATCCACAAATTCAAAATACACTCACTAGTACAGACATCACAATAACACAGGTTAACACACACGTTTCACACACTCAAAATATGCGGAGTTATATTGGTCATGATGTCGCATGAAAACAAGAAGTTCCGTGACGAACTAAAGAGCCTACTTTTCATGCCAATGATTATTCTACAGTATATGAACCTATCTAGAATAATGACGAAATTAAGTTGCTAATATCAAAATTTCTAATTAGTTCGAAATACTGTATACCTTGCATAATGTTGCCTAATAGAGCACTACAGTTGGCAGACCTGATGACTAAATATATTCTTAGTTCCATCTCTTAAGGTACAGAATACAAAATTTGGTTGAAGTCCAATGAATAGCATGGACGTTACATGCAGTTAAACATTGGATCTAACAGCGCACGTAAAATCATGTTGGCAACAATGTCATGCATGTATTGGTCAGAAATAATCTGAAATAATATGATCTATTGTTGTGCCAATTTTGAATGAAATCCATTAGATAGTATAGAAGTTACATGCATTTTAAAATTGGACCTATCAGCAGGCTTAGAATCATGTTGGCAGCACTGACGTATATTAGTTACTCCAAATTCATCTAGAATGCCAGGTACTATACGTGTGCAAAGTTTAGAGCTATTGGCTTGCATACTTTCTGATACTGTATATTGATATTAGGGTAACAAAAATAGGGACAGCACATATTAAGAGTTGGCAGCCCTGGTTGCTCTTAAGAATACGCACAGTCATATCTGTTATGGTACACATAGCACATACGAAATTTGGTTGAAATCCAAATGATAGTATGGAAGTTACATGTATTTAAAGATGGACCTGTCAGCAGGCTTAGAATCATGTTGGTAGCACTGACGTATATAAGTTACTCCAAATTAATATAGAATGTCAAGTATTATACGTGTGCATAGTTTAAAGCTGTCGGCTTGCATACTTTCTGATATATTGGTACTTGGATAAAATAAATTAGGAGCATTTATTAACAGTTGGCAGCCCTGGTGGGTCTCAAGAATACGCTCATTCGTATCTGGTTATGTACAGATACAACATACGAAATTTGGTTGAATTCCAATTGATAGTGTAGAAGTTATATGCATTTAAAAATTGGACCAATCAGCAGGCTTATAATCATTTTGGCAACACTGCCATGTATGGCCTCCTGGAAATTAAACTGCAATATTATTATCTATACGTGTGCCAATTTTGAAATAGCTCCCATTCATACCTTCCAAGATATCCAACATGGAGCTCAAATTTCAATTGCGATTTTTTAGCAGTTGGTAGCACTGATATCATTTTCAAATATGGCCGTGAGATATTCGGGTGTAGACATTTACTCCTACCAAATTTTGTTCCGATTGCTCCAGCGGTTTAGGAGTTGATAGGGGGGGGGGGGGGACACACACACAGCCAGACAGACAGACAGACACACATTTGCCCGATCTCATAAGTCTACTTTTTCCTCATTTTTGCAAAATGTGAAACGTAGGCTAAAAATAAACACCAACAACATTATTGATTTCTATTTTGTGTTTGAATAATATTCATTCTGTTTTTGATGAGGCAATGGTCACGTTTGGTGAGCTATTCAGTGGAGTACTGTAACCTAACCAGATACGATTGTTATCCAGGATATAGAGGGTTTGAAATTGAATGATACGTTCAGGCTGAATGCAGTATTTATAACCTTGTCCATACATCATTGTTACTGATTGGTGTAACTCGACAGTGAGCTGCAGAGCACTACAGTAGTCCGTCGCCTAGGGCACACAATAGCTCTATAAATCTCTTGAAATATTGAGCATTAGCCTACATACGAGGCTACATTTTATAACTCCACTGGCTAGACAGTAAATGGCGCCATATGGAGAGATAGACGGCCGGTAACAATCGCTTGATGAAACAAGCTGCATGGAGTACAGACTGTGATGGTATCCATCGGCTCATACGCATTTAGAAATGTATTTGTAATCAGAAACGTTTGAACGAATGAGAGAATAAAATCAAATGTTCTGAAATGGATATGTTTTGAGTTTCATTAGTAAATTTTATTGTGGCATCCCAATGCCATTCTTCTTCTACTTTTACTCCTCTTCGCGAATGGGTCGCTTAGGACCACGCGAAATCAACACTTTCTAGCCTTCCTGTTGGCTCAGTGTTCCTTTATTCGCAACGAGTGGGTCTGTTTCCGTTGCTCTGACCATTCATGTTGTGTAGTCTTCTTCTCTTCTTCCTCGAAACCCCGCGTCTGAGTGATTTTCCTGATTTACTTCCGGCCATGGAAGTTTGGTGTTCCTAATTCCTTTAAGTCTTTTACTGTAAATGTATACCAATTCGGTCTAGTAGCCTTGTTCTTTAAGAAAGTATGTATTTTGTCTGTCACTCTGTTCGGGTCCATTATTTCTATGTGTCCCTAAAATTGGATTCTTCGCATACGCATTGTGTCTGTGCGTTTTTTTTTGTATATTTCTGTATTAGGCTTTGGGTAATGTACACCATCTTTTGTTCTTGGTCCAAGGATTTTTCTCATTATTTTACGTTCTTTCAATTCTATTTGGTGTTTTAGTGTTTTGTGTTGGAGATTGAGTGTCTCTGAAGCATAGAGAGCTTCAGGTTTGATTACAGTTGTATAGTGGCGAATTTTGCTTTTCCAGGAGAGACACTTTTTGTTATAAATATTTTTTGTTGATTGAATAGCAGTTTCCATTTTCTGAAGCCTCGATTCAATTGATATCCTTTCGTTAGAGTTTGCCAATAATGATACATAATCTGCAAATACCTATGTTGTACGTTTAAAGAATAATTGTTTTCATGTTTTTTAGACTTATCTGGTTATCCAATAGTACTTAACAGAGTTTTATTCACAAAGGTATAAGAAACTGTGGCTGCTTGGTTTCCCCAAGATGCATTTAGGCACAACATACCCCTCAATCCTTGTTACGACAATTCATTAAAACTTAAAAAAACAAAACAAGATGTTCAGTAAAGAACATATAGCCTACTTTCTCCTAAATAAATGGGTATTGTTATAACTCTTTGTCCTTTTCAAGGAGTATGATTTAATGTTGGTTGTAGTGGCTTGTTGAAATACAACGTGCTATAGGGATATTAAACATGAATATGAGGTGCCCTTTGCTAGTGCTACCTCTGTACCAAATTTCGTTCAATTCGGTTTCACCGTGTTTGAATTGATAGGGGGAATCGATTTGCACACATACTTGGCCACCATCTGCAAACTATTGGGCTGATGTTCTTGCAGTTTGGTCAGAATATGTTTCCCACATAAAGATATGGTGTTGCAAAATTTGGTAGAGACTAGGTTATTAGGTTGGTCGTAATTACATTTTAGCTTTTAACGTTTGGGTGGCCGCGATTACGTTTCCGTCAAGATAGGGGTGATATAAAACATGACACTGAGGTGCCCTTTGCTAGTGCTACCTCTGTACCAAATTTCATTCCATTCGGTTTCACCGTGTTCGAATTGATAAGGGGAATCGATTTTCACACAAAGATGGCCGCCATCCGCAAAATATTAGGCTGATGCCCTATTAGTTTGGTCAAAGGATGCTCCCTCCATAAAGGTATGTTGTTGCTAAATTTGCTAGAGATCGGATGATTAGGCTAATCGTAATTTGATTTAAGCTTTGGACATTTGTGTGGCCGCCATTAAGTTTCCGTCAAGATGGCGGCGATATAAAACATGACACTGAGGTGCCCTTTGCTAGTGCTACCTCTGTACCAAATTTCGTTCATTCGGTTCCACCGTGTTCGAATTAATAGGGGGAATCAATTTTGACATAAAGATGGCCGCCATCCGCAAACTATTAGGCTAATGGCCTATTAGATTGGTCAAAGGATGCTCCCTCCATAAAGGTATGTTGTTGCAAAGTTTGGTAGAGATCGGATGGTTATGTTAGTCGTAATTTGATTTAAGCTTTAAACATTTGTGTGGCCGGCATTACGTTTCTGTCAATATGGCGGCGATATAAATCAAGACACTGATATGCCCTTTGCTAGTGCTATCTCTGTACCAAATTTCGTTCCATTAGGTTTCACCGTGTTCGAATTAATAGGGGGAATCAATTTTGAAATAAAGATGGCCGCCATCCGCAAACTATTAGGCTAATGGCCGATTAGATTGGTCAAAGGATGCTCCCTCCATAAAGGTATGTTGTTGCAAAATTTGGTAGAGATCGGATGATTAGGTTAATCGTAATTTGATTTAAGCTTTGAACATTCGTGTGGCCGCCATTACGTTTCAGTAAAGATGGCGGCGATATAAAACATGACACTGAGGTGCCCTTTGCTATTGCTACCTCTGTACCAAATTTCGTTCCATTCGGTTCAACCGTGTTCGAATTAATAGGGGGAATCAATTTTAACGTAAAGATGGCCGCCACCCGCAAACTATTAGGCTAATAACCTATTAGATTTGTCAAAGGATGCTCCCTCCGTAAAGAAATGTTGTTGCAAAGTTTGGTAGAGATCGGATGGTTATGTTAGTCGTAATTTAACTTAAGCTTTGAACATTTGTGTGGCCGCCATTACGTTTCTGTCAAGACGGCGGCGATATAAAACATGACACTGAGGTGCCCTTTGCTAGTGCTACCTCTGTACCAAATTTCGTTCCATTCGGTTGCACCGTGTTCGAATTAATACGGGGAATCGATTTTCACACAAAGATGGCCGCCATCCACAAACTATTACGCTGATGACCCATTAGTTTGATCAAAGGATGATCCCCCCATAAAGGTATGTTGTTGCAAAATTTGGTAGAGATCGGATGATTAGGTTAGTCGTAATTTGATTTAAGCTTTGAACATTTGTGTGGCCGCCATCACGTTTCCGTCAAGATGACGGCGATATAAAACATGACACTGAGGTGCCTTTTGTTAGTACTACCTCTGTACCAAATTTCGTTCCATTCGGTTGCACCGTGTTCGAATTAATAGGGGGAATCGATTTTCACACAAAGATGACCGCCATCCACAAACTATTACGCTGATGACCTATTAGTTTGGTCAAAGGATGCTCCCCCCATAAAGGCATGTTGTTGCAAAATTTGGTAAAGATCGGATGATTAGGTTAGTCGTAATTTGATTTAAGCTTTGAACATTTGAGTGGCCGCCATTACGTTTCCGTCTAGATGGCGGCGATATAAAACATGACACTGAGGTATCCTTTGCTAGTGCTACCTTTGTACCAAATTTCGTTCAATTCGCATTCACCGTGTTCGAATTGATAGGGGAGACAGACATTCAGAGTACACACACTCACACACACACAGACACACACACACACACACACACAGACTCACACACACACATACACACACACACTCACACACACACAGACACACTTTTTTCGCCCTGTGTTGATCTCATGTCTACTTTCATTTTTTGCAAAAATCGAAAGTAGGCTAACAGTGGTATTTTCTTATCAGAAATGTCAGGTGTTGGCACTCTTGTAAATATGGCGCTGCAATATGGCCACAGAGTCAGCAATGATACCCTCAGCAAGAGTAATCAGGTTATCCCTTTCTATGCCGAGCTTCTGGAACAGTTCCACAACTTCTCGATAGATAGTGCCCCTGGCACCAAGCATCATTCCTCGCACATTGAACGTGTGATTCCTGTACCAATCTCCGTATTTTTTCCCGAAAGTACGGAACGCAATCTTCATAGATGGCCTATTTCTCCTGGTCAACCTCTTTTGCCTGATCTGGTGCATTCTTCTCAAACCGAATGGTTGGATCAAGAATATAGGCTTCATTAGATGTTTTCGTAACCATTTCCCTCCCAAGCCCGAGTTAACTCGGACATCCGAGTGTCTTCCGCTGTCCCAACCACGAGTTAACTCGTATTTCAAATGCTCCGCTCTCTCCCGGTCCCGAGTTTAGTTACTATTTCCCCCCCCCCCCCTCCCCCCCAGTAAGAGTAGTTTTTATTTTGGGGTGGAAATAAGTCCTCCATAGAAAAAGAGGGTTCACCCCGTGTCCTACGACACCCCATATGTTTAAATCCGATTATTGATTAGCGAGATACTAAAAAGCGGAAGACCTATTAGTTTTGGGTTCTTTAATTAATATTAAAAAACTCATCTATAAACAATCATTTAAAAATTCCGCCCTCTTACAAAAGCCCCAAGTGCGCGTGGATACAACAAATCATTATTTCACCCCCGGGTAAGGGTAGTTTTTATTTTCGGGTAGAAATAGGTCATCCATAGGGAAGGGGGCGTCACCACGAGTCCTACGACATGTCACATGTCAAAATCCGACAATGGGTTCAGGAAATATCAGCATAAGTGTAGTTAGACCCCCCAATTATCACCACATCATCGTAATCCTCAGGGACTCACCACTTGCTTTACTGCCTAGAAATCCGAACCTCCAACCCGGGATGGGACATGCATGAGCAGGAAAGATACTTGGGAGTGAAAAAACGCAACTATGTCAGCAAAACAGTCTCTCCCTTGAGAATCTAGTGCATGCACTTCCTAGTAGCATTCAAATGCCGTATTGCTCAGCATGTATAAGATTGCATGTTTAACTTTGTTATGTCTTCTGTTATTTTTCAGGATTAAGGAAACACCATTGTGTTGACCGACTGAAAAGTATTAAATAATGTTTCTACTGAAACATTTTGACCGGTTGCTATAGCACACAACCTATTTGATTTGTGGTTGGCTACGTGGCTCATCGGTAACATCGCTTGCTGAGTCCAAGGTTGCAGGTTTGAATCCTGGTGCAGTCAGCTGGAATTTTAGGGTGCGCAAATGCTAGGGAGCCGTGTCAGTAGATTTACTGGTATGTTAAAGATCCTCTTCCGGCAAACTTCCTGCACCTCGATGTCTCTAAAAGCCACAGCAGTTTAAAGGAACGAAAGCAAAATAGTAACATTTTTGTATTTGGTTTTTGTGGGTAACCTTCGACTGAGAAAGATATAATCCGAATCACCATTTGAATTACTCCAATAATGAACTAACAAAACCACTTTATCCGGCATAGTGTAAATTGTGCTCCAAATTGCAACGATCTGTGTTCAGAACGGGCTGCAAACGTAGGCGAGCATCCGACACGAAGCATCTAATACTTCTCTTGACATTCTTCTCTTTAGATCCTACAGATTATGGGTCATGAGATTTGCATGGTCCACCGCTTCTAATAATGACAGAGCAACGTGGTTTCCTTACTATGAGTAACCTTCAACAGAGAAGGGTGTAATCTGAATCACCATTTGAATTACTCCAATAATGAACTAACAAAACCATTTTATCCAATTTTTCAAAAACTCTTGTTGTTACAATCGGTTTCTAACATTCACATATTACATTAACTCTAAATTATCTGTGTACATTGCCATATATAATATGTAATCTGTAATGCCTTAAACTACAACCCTAATATACTTCGCTGGAATAGGGTGTCCCTTGTAATGGATATTCAATACATAAATGAATATATAAATAAACAGAGGGTATATTGGCTTTCACGGCCAGTGAATTAAATCTCAGCAATTCTTCTAGGATTGTGCTGTGTCTTGTGCGGGGTTTCGCCTAGGACACCAAGCTGGCTCATCGGCGGGCTCTTGATGTCGCCACACGGACCGCCACAAGAGAAGCGAACTGGCCGTGAAAGCCAATATACCTTCTTCTTGGAAGCCTTCATAGGGAGGTTATGGCCTCTTAAGCTTTTAGTTCTCACAGTAAAGATGCGCAGGTACGGGAGGTAGCCTACCGCGCAGTTCGCTACTCCTATGGGGGTCCAGGCGGGGACACCAAGAGCCCGCTGATGAGCCAGCTTGTTGTCCTAGGCGAAACCCCGCACAAGACACAGCACAATCCTAGAAGAATTGCTGAGATTTAATTCACTAGCCGTGAAAGCCAATATACCTACTTTTTGGAAGCCTTCATAGGGAGGTTATGGCTTCTTGAGCTTTTAGTTCTCGCAGTAAAGAGGCGCATGTGCGCTTTATAAAAAGGGAGGTAGTGTGCAGTTCGCTACTCTTGTTGGGGTCTGGGCGTTGCATATATAAATAAATAAATAATAATATGAGTAGTTTCCTCTCCAGGGTGAGCTTAGTTTAACTAACCACCTGTGTACGTTTGTCGAGTTCCCTGTTAATAAGTACGGTACAATATAAAATTACGGTCGAACGTATCAAAATACAATCTATAAGCTCGCCACTTTATACAAAATTCAAAAAAAAACTACAGTGCTAAACAGATTACGAAAAACTTCCTCTGTCAGTCACCAAAATATTTATTTAAAACTCCGTATATAATTTAGACGGTTATCCTTCTTCCGCTATAATAGAATCTCAAATGCAAAGATAATAGGAGAACCTAGCTCATCTCACATTGAAATCAATTGGAAGAAGTAGTTCCATGACAAACTAATGAGTCTATTTTTTCTTAAAATGTAAGATTCAGATTGTACTATTTAGACGACGGGAATGTGAAAAACTCAAAAACGTTTCATCGCATCGGATGAATGGTATATGAACTCATACAGGACAAAGACAGACTAACAAACAAACAATCAATCAAACAAACAAATTATCAAGAAACATTCATTTTTATGTAGAGAGATATTTGGTTACAAAGTCAGCATATATCCGTTACACATCAACATGGTCTTAATCATGTCTTCAATGTTGAAAATAGAAATAATTTTCTACTTTAGCTACTATAATCTGATTGAAGGACCTTCAATGAACGTGTGTTAGACGTGAATGTTTGGGTATTATATCTTCTTGATCTCCCCTGAAATATACGATTTTAGAGAAAAGTACTTCGTGTTTCTCATAGCTCTTTCTTTTCACACGTCATATCAATTTACACATCGGGAAAACGGAACCATTGCTTTACGGAAATGTTGTTACAAAATGTAGTCCCTTCGAGATCATATTTTCCATTATATCGATTCGTTGAGTTAGAAAGCATCACTAAAATATAATTACTATGGAACCATTTTCGACAAAGATTACGAAAGCTTTATATTAAGATGACGTCTGCTTGTTGTCGGTCCCTCAAAGATTAAAGGCAACAAAAGTAATTACCAGGTTATAAGCGGAAGAAGATGTCGACACACTTATCGGCGATCCGTCGGAGATAGCTTCACATTTAACTAATACGATCCATTACCTTAATTACATGTGACTAATCGTCGTATTAATACACAAGTCCTCCATGCATAACAACTTGGTAATAACCGATGAGTTATGCCATGTTGCGGGATAAGTACATATTGGTCATGTCGTGTCCCAGCTGGACGTGTGGGTCAAAGAGGTTAGACCCAGAGTTGTCATTAGCGCCCTCATGTTGACAGCATGTGAACCTCCACGCCTTTCCGGCTAGCGGTATTGGAATATTGACACGGGTTGGGTGAAGAACTCTCCATGGGACAAGAGCCCAATTTTAAGCGAGTTGGCAAGTTACAAACTCCCGTTATATCAACTACACAGAACAATGTGAAAATGGGGCCATTGCTCTGTTTGTATTAAAGTACTCGTTTTGAAAATCTGAGGGTGAGTTTGTCCATCTCTCATCAGGTAAATCTCCTAGAAACTTGCAAATGTTTACACCTGATGTTCAATTATTGCATTCTGTGAAAATTAGTTGCAATAGGCTAATTGAATTACTGAAGACATTTAAAACTAGTTTCCAGTAGCCGGTATAACTGCCTCAGAACAAATTGACCCTTGTGAAAATCCAGTACAGTAGGAAGCTCAAGAGAGAGTCTGCTTACCTCAGCCTGCTGGGTGGTGTCTGCTACGTCAGTCGTCAGAAGTACACTCTGTTTCCGCAGGAACTGTCACTCACTCACTCACTCACTCACTCACACCTAACAACCATTATTTATTTCGCTTGTTATAAACTGTATTTGGGGTGATTAGAATAAAAATGACACTAATACGTGTAATGGGACAATATAGTAACGAAAATATTATGATTATATAGTTCATCAATGTACTCTTAATAATCAACCATTATTAGGGGGCGTGGTGGCGCAGTGGTCAAGCTGTTGGCCTCTCCAAGGTGAACCAGTTTCGATTCCCGGTAAATGCATGTGAGATTTTCGAAGTGAAATTTCATATCCTGTGGTTGGGATTGAACGTAAAAAGGAGGTCCCGTGGCTCATGATCGCAAGATTAATGGTCACACAAAACAAAAAGCATCCTTTCTATCAACCATTATTGAAAATCCACAGCCTGCTTCCAGTCTCCGACCGGGTCAGGTATGGAATTAATGGAGCCCCCATCTAGCAGTGAGGATATGAACTGTGCCGGCAGCCGAGGCCTGACGCACTCCTCTGGGGCAATGATTAATTGAATGACAGATGAAATGAAATGAAATGATAGTGGAGAGTGTTGCTGGAATGAAATTTTGACAGGGAAAACCGGAGTACCCGGAGAATAACCTGTCTGCCTTCGTTTTGTCCAGCACAGATCTCACATGGAGTGACCGGCATTTGAACCACGGAACCAGCGGTGAGAGGCCGCCGTGCTGCCGCCTAAGCCACGGAGGCTTCTCTATCAGCCATTATTAATTATAATAATTATAATTAATTAACCAAGCAAATGGCAATGCATTTTCAATCGTCACTTTAAAAGCAATCACCGGGTAGTCATTAATCATCGAATGGTTACACCACGATCTACTTTAACATACGAACACCTCTGAAGGTTCTGTTACCAATGAGGAGTTTAATAGATGGAAAAAAATGTTATAATTTATATTGATACGCAATTAATCATACTTAAATTGGGTCCTTATTGACAACTAATTAAATTAAATTGCAATGGCATTAACCCCAGAACAGTAGCGCTAATTGCAACGTTGTTATCGGTAGCGCTTCGCATCGGTGACGACAATGATTCTAGAAACTGACAATAAATACCACTTACGTCATCTTTTATTTCACTCTCTAAGCTAGCAGAATGGAGCCGGTTTTTGATTATTATTATTATATAATATTTACAAATGGGGATAATTCCCCGGTGTAAAATTGTACAAATACAGAAAAATTACCAACATAACCATCAAACACAATATACACAATTTGCAATTTAATAATACTTTTATTGCAGCCAAATGGCCAAACAAAAACAAAAGGAAAGTTCAATTACCATACAAATTATTCAAGCAATTTCAATTTTGCCTTCTGGTGCCTTGGTTTGCATATTCTGTAATTGATTGGGTTCTCTTTTTGCACAATTCTATGTGGTAGCGTCCACATGATTGTTCGCATAAGTTGCACTCACACGTTTCAGCTGGCTCATGATATGATGTGTTCACACAGATGAGATGATGAAATCCGTGTACCGCCATTCTGGTAAACACGTGCCTCATCTCAAAGCTTGATGTGGCCCATGTCCGATCTACCATGGCCCCCGTTCCATAAAACTCTGTGGGTATTTCTTCCCTTTTTGCTTTTAATGTTAATAAAAGATTTTCCGAGGCTCGAGTGCTGGGAAGAGTCAAAAGTGTTCTTAGGTCCTCGATAAGGAATGTTTCTCTTGCGAGGAGGTAGACGAGTCTGGAACGTGTAGTCTTTGACACTCCTAGTGCTCTTTTGATGTATAATGCTTTTACCCGTTCTAATTCGGATAGGTTCTTTTCGGTGAGGTGCGACCATATGACTTCTATCCCATACGTTAATATGGGCATTATTTTAACTCTGAAGAGCATCATTGCTGATTCTAAGTTGAGGGATTTAATGTAGCCGATCTCGTGCATCGCCCTTGCTGCTTGCGTTGCTTTCTCAGTTATATGTTTCGTGAAACATTTGGCGCTTGTTTGCAGCGTGATGCCTAGATATTCATAATCTTTAGCGATGTTTACCGTCGACTTTTTGATGCATATTTCCGCCAATGCTGGAGCCTTTCCTCCTGGTCTAAAGACCATCATTTCTGTCTTAGATATGTTGATCTCGAACTCATGCTTGGTGCACCATTTCTCTATATCATTTATAGTGTCCTGAAGTTCAATAATGTCTGTTGATCCAACCACTATATCGTCGGCGTACGAGTATGCAACTATGTTCTCTCTTTGGGTTATTCGCATTAGATCTACTGCTGCTAGAATGAATAGTAGAGAGCTTAGTGGATCTCCCTGCAGTACTCCGTCCGTTTGGAGCATCGGCTATGAGACTGTAAGATTGTCCGAGACTCTTACTTTGTTCCATTGGAGTATGACGCTTATACTTCTCATCCATATATTGTTCTTGCCTAGAGTCTTTTCTAGTTTCTTTATCACCAAATTCCTGTTTATCAAATCAAAGGCCTTAGTGAAATCTATGAAAATGGCGTAAAACTTTTCCTTTCTGTTAAGGGCTTCCCAGATGTCATTTAACAGCAGTTCTATTGCAGTTAGAGTCGATCCTCCTTTTCTGAAACCGAATTGGTTTTCCGGAAGATGTTCGTTGATTGTTTCTTTTATTCTCTCAGTTATTATTTTTGTAAATATTTTAAAGGGGATATTCTCCAACGCAATACCTCTGTATTTATTGGGGTCTTTGGGATCTCCTTTTCCTTTATACAGCATTTTGATTATTGATTCTCTCCACCTATCTGGTATTGATGCTATCTCTACGCATTTATTATATAGTTTCGTCCAAATAGGAACTAGTAGATGGAAAGTGTCCTTTATATATTCACTATATAGCCCGTCTGGTCCTGCAGCTTTTCTGTTCTTTGTTCCTGCGATGATGAATTGGATCTCACTATCAGTCAGTGGGGCCCATTCTGTTGGTAATTGCAGGCCGTTCTCCTGTGTGGGTTTTGGTGTATCTTTTATTCCTTCTCTGTTAAGAATGCTACTGAAGTGAGATTTCCATTCTTCCATGTTTATATAGCACATCTGCGCTTGCTTCCTTGGACGTAGTGCAATATATGGATCTCCTGTAGCTTCTTCTACTATTCGTTTGCCTTCTTCTTCCCAATAAATCCTCTTCTTCTCTCTTAGTATCTGCTTGTAACAACTTCTCTTCTTGTTGTACTCTTGGGTGAGTGTATGATTCGCAATGTTCAATCTTAGCTGGTGTAGGCTGCCCAGTACCTCTTTCCTTGACAAATAGCGTTCCTGGTCGAACCATTGTTTTGCTTTTCTCTTCATCCTAGGGCTTGCGGCTTGTGTTATAAGTTCTTCTATAGCTTGCACCGCCTCCTCCAATCTTGAGTCTTCTATTAATGATTCTATTTGTTCTATCTGTTCTGATCGTTCTTCTACCTTCTGGACGTCTATTTTCCTCGAGAGTTGTTGTTTTACTTCGATTTGTATTTCCTTCCATTCTCCTTGAAGCTTTATTTCCATTGGTATATGTTTTCGTAATGGTGTGTGATGTGCTGTCCAAAGAGGGGTTGTTTCCCCTTTTATTTGGCCTCTTATCAATGCGATATCTATTGCGCTTTTGCCATTGTGGCAAATATATGTTGTTACAGTGCTATTGTTTAATAGGCGGAGGCCTTCTTCATGCAACTGTTCCATGACTAGTTTAGTTTTGTAGTTTTCTATATCAAGCCTGAAATTTAGGTCTCCTGCGATGATTAGAGGTTTGTCCTGCTTACTTTCTATGGTTAGTTGGCCTAACTCATCTATTATATCCATAGCAGTTGTGTTCGTTTGAAAGTAAGCCGAAATAATTGTAATAATTCGTCTCAATTAGCATGGTGTGATCTTGCTTGATGGTCAAGATTATTGGGGTGAGCCACGGCTTGAAGAGAACGGTTATCCCTCCTTTCGGTCTACCTCTTCCCCCTTGCTTCGCATGCAGATGTATACTATAGTATTTCGCATGCTGCCATTGATCCATGAGGAAAGTTTCCGTTAGTATTATTATGTCAAATCCTTCCAGACAGTCTGTTGGTGCCATACTCGTTGCATTTTTTAAACCTTCTATATTCCATAGCATTATCTTGATACTTTTTCGTCTTTCCTTCTCTTTGTACTTCGTGTTCTTGTTCTCTGACTGGCTCGTACCTGTCTTATTCGAGCGATACCCCCTGAGTCCCGCCGAAATAACCGAAAGCGACTGATCGTTATTCCTGCTGGCCAGAAATTTGTATCATTTACTATTTCTAGGTACTTTAGAGGTATTCCTACCTTGAAAAATTTCGTGTTATATCTCGATAACATTTCCTCGCAAATAACGTTTCCTGCGATTTCCTTCCTGGAAAGGAATTTCTTTATTGCCTCTATTATGGTTTCCGGTCTTATTCTTCCCACGAAAAGCCAAGCCATTTTGTCTACAGCTTGTAAATCTTCATCTCCTGATCCAGTGCCGGTCATAGTAGCTTGTTGCCGCCCCGGCCATCGTTTCCTTCTCTGGGATACCAGCCCCCATTGCTCTTCAGTTGTTGAATCCGTTGACCTTGCCTGTTCTTGATTTTGGATCGATCCGCTTGTTTGCAATGGAGAGTAATCTTCCTTTGTGGTGCAGTTCTCAATTCTTTCACCCTCCTCCATGATGGCGTTGGGTCCCTTACAAAAATTGGCGTAAGACGGACGCTTCTCTGTGAGGTAGGCAGTATGCAGTTTTGTATTTCCTTGTTGTAGATTTGAGTCATGTTGCTTTGTGATTGCAATTTCCTCTTTAATCATCTTCCTGATATTTTGTGTGAAGTATTCCATCATTACTTTCATTTGTTGGGTTACATTTTCCATAATTTTGTCTTCCGGTACCTCGAATGTCTTAGCGATCTGGTCGTTCGGCAGTATCCCAGTAGATGTAGGTATAATATGGTGGCTGCCGCTTGTTGCTGCATTTGTGCTGTCAATAAATGTCTCTGCGTTCCGATCATTCGACAGTTCTCCGGCAGGTATCGGTAAAAGCTGGTTGTCACTTTCACTTCCCCAACTAGGCGTGGTGCTGCTGTTGCTTCGAGTTGCCTGCGTTACGCCATCAGATGGTGCTAGTTGTCCTTCTGTCCTGCTATCTATCAGAGTAATCTATGCTTTCTGTTATCCCTTCTGCCTTAGGCTATTCTTTTCTCCTTCCATAACCTCATCTTGCAATTTTTAGCCTATTTTCAATTTTGAAAAAATAGGCTTATGAGATCACCTTTTGTCCGTGTGTGTGTGTGTGTGTGTGTGTGAGGTGTGTGTGTGAGGTGTGTGTGTGTCCCCCCCTAATAAAATCTAAACGGCTGGAGCGATTTCAATGAAATTCGGTAAGTTCATAGCACTATTCCCGGCGACCTCGACAAAGCCCTTCAAATTTTGTTACGTCTCACCAATCCAACATGGCGGCTGTTCGAAATATTTCACTAGCATTCAATATCTCCGAAACTATTACCGATATCGCCCTAAAATTGCATACGGTCATAAAGGGCACTACTAGAAGTTCACCTATGAGACTTTCAAAATCCTGGTGACTACAAAACCAATATGGCGGTCAAGCGAAATTGAGACTTTTAAATAGACATTTCTCGCGATTTAACTATCCAAACGTAATGAAACTTGGTACAGCAAATGTTTCTCGTGATTTAACTCTCTAAGCGCAGTGAAATGTGGTACAGTAAATGATTTTGAAGATTGTAATGCACTGCCATCTAATTTAATTCAATTGTTTACATAACCTCAAGATGGCGGCTGTGCGAAATTTTAAAATTAAGTTTTTATTCTTGTGTCGTAATCATGCGATCGAAGTGAAAGTTTGAATAATGAAGCTAGGCAATAATTGTCCTTGAATGGTACATAACTCTATGGCCTATACATATAACAATCCTAAATGGCGAGCTTCCGAAATATTTAGACGGTTCTCAATATCTATGAATCTTTTACAGCAACCAAACTGTTTTTTTACGTTCATAGAGATTATGAACATATGTTCACCTATAGGACTTTCAGTAACCTGGTGAGCACAAATCCAACATGGCGGCGATGCGAAGTATAAATATTTAAATGGACGTTTCTCGCGAATTAACTATCCGAGTACCGTGAAACGTTGCACGTTAAATGCTTATACAAATGTTGATCCACTGGCATCTAATTAATTTCAATTGTTTGCATAATCACAAGATGGCTGGTGTGCGTACTTTTAAAATCTCGTTTTTACTTCTTGTGTTCTAATCATGCGATTGAAGTTTGAATACCACACGTACAAAATAATCTTAATGTAATAGTACATAAATAGAAATCCATCCTGGCGACCATATGAAATATTTAGACGGTTCTCAATATCTACGAATTTGTTACAGCAATTAAACTGAAATTTTGTATGTTGATAGAGGCAATTAATATGAGCAGGATATATGAAAATAGGCTGTATAGTTCTTCACGGAACTACTTGTTTGTTATGCCCATTCTCATGTTCTACAATACATTTCAGAGTGTTAAAACAGTCTCTAATGACACTCACCGTTTGATGAATGTCTTCTTTCTTATCTTTCGTAAGGTATCCTCTTGCTTCCGCGATATTCAATAAACATTTCAGAGCATGAGCAACACGCACTTCTAAGTCTTCCGACATTGTTTTCATTATTCAATTTGCAATTTAGGAACTATAGTAATTACATCGTAGTATTTACACTAAACTTCAATCTTCTCTTAAACACATCAATATGTTTGGTGAAAGGCACTAAGACTGAGGCAAGTAATGAGTTCCAATTATGAATGCCACGGTTAATGAAAGAATATTTCCCATAATTTGAACGCTGTGACTTTATGTGGACGAACTGCCCTGCTCAGATAGGTGAGATTTCCCAGACGTTTGCTTAGTTCTCCCCATGCTGGCCGATTAGTGTAAGTATTAAACATAGCGTATAGTCTGGATTTCGTACTTCTATCTTCCTGACATTCCCACCCTAGTCTTTCTATCATTCGAGTTACACTACTTCTAGGATTAAATCGTTGAGCACAAACCTAGCAGCCTTCCTTTGTACCATCTCCAGCTCAATGATGAGCCCTACCTGATATGGGTCCCAAACCGCTGAGCCGTATTCCAAAATTGGCCTCACCAGGGTCAAATACCATAATTATTTTGCGGTAATGCTACTGCCTTCATTAAAAAATGAAGTGATTTGATTTGTACGCTTTGGAGACGACACAACCAACATGGGTACTCCATTTCATATCATTCCTTACATGGATGCTCAAGTATTTGCACGAGTCTTCTTCTACAGTACAAGTATTTCCGAGTCGATATTATATTGAAAATCTTGCCTTTGCCCTCTCCCTATTCTCATGAGACTACACTTACTCGTATTTATTTTCATTTTGATGTCAACCGCCCCTTTATGAACCAGGTTGAGGTCAGTTTGTTTTTGTTTGATTTTCATTTTCTTTCTAGATTTTGACCATTTTTTTAAATTTCTTGAGCTGTTTTTTTTTCACTAATTTTGACTAATTGACGATCTTATTTCCAAAGTGACGTAAATCCATGGAATGCAAAACTTCAGAAATTGCGTTTTTTGTTTCCTCGTATAACTAAATTCAGATATGATTATGAATACAATGTAATTTCATTCATTACTTTTATCCACATCCTGACACTGGGATTTAAAAATGTCCTATCAATGGAATGGTGGTAATCGTCTTCTGTAAGTTGGAGTTAGTACGTTTTGGAAATAAATCATATATTGACATACGCTTTGAGTGACATTTATGAACATTTAAATGGTTTAAACACAACAAACAGAAACTGATGCTCTACATATTCTTCAAAGTCAGCCATGTCCTTGATTTATCACGTCATGTCCAGAGTGCCATCGGATTGGTCAACATCGATATAAGACACATTGGAAATAAATACACGTTGGACTTACGTCACTTTGCAAATAAACTTAGTTCTTAGATCTCTATTAATATGGAATATACGACGTATTTTAACTTAAAACCTTTGTTATACGTTGAGAAAACCTATAAACTTACTTATGAACGATGAAATTGAAAATCCGTCAATTTTTGATTTACGTCACTTTTGAAATAAGCTCTTCAATTCTCCGGCTTAGGCGAAGCAAGAAAAACTAACAAAATTGTTATTAATTGGCATGGGGGCTGCGTGGCGCAGTCGGTAGAGGCGCTGAGCTTCTAACTGAAAGAGAGTGGGTTCGATCCCCACCCAGGTAGTGGATTTTAGAAACAAAACTACCTCTTTCGGAAACGAAAATAGCCCTGGGGTTCACTCAGCCTACACCGGAAATGAGTACCAGGGTAATTCCTGGGAGCAAAGACGGCCGGGCGTGGAGCTGACAACTCCATCCCATCTAGTGCTGATGTCAGAAAAAGTGGAAGCCTCCACCTTCCACTACTCCCAGGGCCTCCATGGCCTGTATGGAGATGGCTTGGCTTTTTTTTTTAAATTGGCATGTAACTGGTTATATATTTTGATTTGGAAGTCGGTGATTTTTTTATATATTGCTAACATATTTCCAGAGTTAATTAGGCAGTTATTTCTTACATGCAGTGTTATAGAATCATGGTATAGATTTTATTAAAGGTCATTAACAGAGATACGCTATTTTGGCTTTAATGATTTTCTATTGACATTATTTTAGATAAGTTTATGTAGTTACCTTGAGTGTAGGAGTAAATTTATTTTGGATCATTTAATGACTACAAAGCATTATTTGATTCTATTTCTTAACCTTTAACTGAAAAAGTGAAGTTTGTAGTTTTACGTGACCGTTAATCTCCTAATAATGAGCCACGGGACCTCCTTTTTACGTGGAATCTGAAACATAGGACATGGTATTTCACGTTGAAAATATCACATACATTGACCGGGAATCGAACCCAGTCCGTGGTGAGAGGTCAATGGCTGGACCACTGCGCCACCACGCCCCCTAACCTTTAACTGGAGGCGTGAAATAAAATAAATAAACATCTGTGCTTCTTTAATTAAATCTTGCACGGAGCTGTTGTTTATGTTTGCCTTCTTATCTGTGTGCTCATGCTGACACTTAACACCCTCGTTGATGAAATTTTAGTGTCCCTGGTTAGCTCGCCTCGGTAGGTTGAAGTTTCAAGTGGACTGGCAGACCTCACGTCACCACCAGTTACGATTAGGTTTCAAAATGAGTTGTACGTGTGAATCAGTGAAAAGTGATCTGAGGTGTATTTGTTTAATTTTAAGTGGCGTCAACCGGCATCATGAAATTTATCAGAACATCTGCATACTGTGAGTAAAATATGACGTTTTTTTTTACTCCTTGTATTATTACATTTTAAAGATATTAATATTACCAGAGATTATTGCTTGCAGAAACATATAACATAATGAAAGTAGTTGTATGAAGTGTCAAATGTTCGTTATTGAGAAATAAATTTGGCAGGAGTCTCTTAGACCTCACGTCACAAGTTATGTTCCGAATTCCATACGTCACTAGTTAAAGGTTAAAGGTACAAGTGTTATTAGGTAACAAGTTAACAATGGATCATGAATGGCTGAATGATTTTTCTTCTTATCCTTCTTTTAGTAGTATTGTTGTCATGAATTTCTGGGGTGTCATTCTGTTCTATAATCCGACATAAATTTTCGTGAGTGCTAATTACATCGCAACTTCCAAAATGATGAGAATATATTTTGTCTACTTTCTTCATCAAAGTTACTTGAACACTTTCTATGGCAATTCGAGCAGTCTCTATGTTGTAAGAATTTACCTGGTTTCAGATTGTTACTGTCACTTTTATAGGGCTGTCCTCTTTGCCTGTTCATTTTGCGTTTGTTCCTTTTCCACTCAGTTGGCTGAGTGAATCTTCTTCTCATCCTTCTTTTAGCAGTATTGTTGTCATTAGCTTCTGGGGTGTCATTCTGTTCTTTAATCCGACATAAATTTCCGTGAGTGCTAATGACATCGCAACTCCTACCTGCCATCGGGACGCTGGTACTGATTTTTTTCTCCTAACAGTGTGGGCCTCCATATCATGCATTTCATCGTCTGTTGTAATCCCGTTCGAGGATGATGGCACAAATGAGTCTTATGAAATTTCTGATTTTTCATCATCACTTTTGTCATCTACGTCAATGCGAATATCTCCTTCAGCGGTGATTTCTCTCCCATTAGGGCAGTCTTGAAATTTATCTGGTGGCGTACTGTATTTTATAGCATTTACTAAAGACTTAACACCACACGAACTTTCTTGCATATCCTCAGAATTGTGATTTTGTTTTCCAGAAACGTTCGTGAGTTCTGCCAAAGGTTTCTCCTGTTCGGAATCTAATTCTAATTCTGAATCCACATCACTTCCAAACCCTGCTTTAGAATAAATGGGCACTGGAATTGCGGATGGCGGCTCTGGAAAAGCGATAGTCATAGCCTCTGGGAATCACATGCGTTTTGTAAATTAGTAATGATATCATTCTTAAAGATCCATGGTCACTGACTTGGCCTCTCCTCAACTTGGTTATAAAATCTATTCCTGAATACAATGATCTAGCTCCGAAGAAATCAACATTACTTTGGTATATTTAATGCAGCCACAATCTTCTGAGCTCGGCTTAATTACATCGTAGCTATTCAAACTTTGCGCAGTAATGAACGAACTCACAACGACTGAAAGGCATTTAAGCTACTACAGCACTACTCGAGTCCAAGTTATGTGAACCTGAGAGGAGTGTCGATAGCGGACGATAATGAGAACCAAATATATTGGTCGATCACTCACTCATTTGCAACATCTCACTGGTATAGGCGACGGCCCTATGTTAGTAGTATTGGAATAGACAGGAATCCTAGATAACACGGCGGGCTGTTGACAGGTCCTTCGCTTCCTGCCTCCCATGTCACCTCACTCCACAAGTTCATAGGTCTTGGTGATACAATTAGTAAGGAAAAGGCGGTAAGCATAACAAACCTTTAGTGCGCGCCAATCATTCAGTTCGAACCAAAGTAGCGTATTTACACTTACGCTGATAATGCTCTAACATTTTTCTCGTAACCCATAGAAGCAAAGTGACGTATCCTAACTTACGATTTTTAGGTATTAACGATATATTGCGGAAGGTAGTTACGCTATAGGCTTATTTCCAAAAATATTAAGATTACGCTTAAGCTGTTTTGGCAGTAAATATGCTTCATTCTAACTAAGAAAAGCCATGCGATACGCCAATTTGGCAAATTTTGTAGATACGCTATCCTGGTCCTAAGCCGGCGAATTGTGACCACACTCTTACGTAAATAATGGATAATTGTGATTATTCTCTTTTTGTATTCCTACTAAATTTGATTTCATTTGGACTTTTTGAGCTTTATTGACTAATTGATTGGTGTTTATTTTAAATATGACTAATTTTGACTTTTTTGTATTTTTTAGATTTTAAGTATTTATCGTTTCTTTACTCTTTGAGATTTTTTTGTTGTTGCAAATTTTGATAATGTTGGGGGATTTTATGGATGTTGATTAATTCTGATTTTTGTGTGTTTATTTTTTAGCCTAATTTTCACATTTTGCAAAAATGAGGAAAAAGTAGTCTTATGAGATCGATCCGGGAAAATGTGTGTCTGTCTGTCTGCCTGTCTGTCCTTCTGTCTGTCTGTCTGTCTGTCTGGCTGCGTGTGTGTCCCCCTCTATCAACTCCTAAACGGCTGCAGCAATCAAAACCAAATTTAGTATGAGTAAAGATGTGCACCGGAATAGCTCACGTCCATATTTGAAAATGATGTCAGTGCTACCAACTGCTGAAAAAACGCACTAGAAATTTGAGCTCCATGTTGGATATCTTGCAAGGTATGCATGGGAGCTATTCCAAAATTGGCACACATGTAGATAATACTATTTCAGTTTAATTTCCAGGAGGCCAACCATGAAAGTGTTGCCAAAATAATTTTAAGCCTTCTGATAGGTCCAATGTTTAAATGCATATAACTTCTACACTATCAACTGGATTTCAACCAAATTTTGTATGTAATATCTGTACATAAACAGATATGACTGAGCGTATTCGTAAGAGCCACCAGGGCTGCCAACTGTTAATAATTGCTCTCTCTCTATTTATTTATTTTAATCCAAATACCAATATATCAGAAAGTATGCAAGCCAACAGCTTTAAACTATGCACACGTATATTCTGACATTTTAGATTAATTTGGAGTCACTTATATACGTCAGTTCTACCAACATGATTATAAGCCTGCTGATAGTACCAATTTTTAAATACATGTAACTTCTATACTATCAGTTGGATTTCAACCAAATTTCGTATGTGCAATGTGTACCATAACAGATATAAGTACTGTTAAGAGCAATCAGGGCTGCCAACTGTTAATAAATGCTGTCTATATTGTTTTTACCCTAATATCAATATATCAGAAAGTATGCAAGCCAACAGCTCTATACTTTGCACACGTATAGCACCTGACATTCTAGATTAATTTGGAGTAATTAATACAAGGCGGTGCTGCCAACATGATTCTATGCCTGCTGATATGTCCAATTTTAAAATACATGTAACTTCTATACTAACAAATGGATTTCATCCAAAATTGGCACAACACGATATCATAATAATTCAGATTATTTCTGATCAGCACACGCATGGTATTGTTGGCAACATGCTTTTACGCGTGCTGATAGCTCCAGTGTCTAACTGCATGTAACGTCCATTGGACTTCAACCAAATTTTGTATTCTGTACCTTAAGAGGTGGAACTAAGAATATATTCAGTCACCAGAGCTGCCAACTGTAGTGCTCTATTAGGCTACATTATACCAGGTATATTTTGAACTAATTAGATATTTCGATATTACCAGCTTAATTTCGTCATTATTCTAGATAGGTTCATATTCTGTAGAATAATCATTGGCATGACAAGTAGGCTGTATAGTTCTTCACAGAACTTCTTGTTATTTTTTTATATGACTAATTTGTTTTGTATTTTAGGACAGCCAAACACTGGTGGTCTTGGACAAAAGGGAGGAGTGGGGGAAGCAGGAGTGTATCCCGTTTTCGTCGTGGAGACAAACGCTACCATTCTAGGGTTAAAAGTAATCCACCAATAGTCAATAAAATAATTACAAGCAAATGTTTATTCAACTAGTTTCGACCACATTGCGGTCAACATCAGCTTAATCTTAAGAAACAATTGATAATTGCGAATATATTTGGTCTATACCTACGTGGAGTCGTCTTTGGATAGTCCTTAATACTACAGTAGCTTATATAAAATAAGCAGTAAACTTGGAAATCTGATCAGTTACAAAATCATTTAAATACATTTTTCTGAATAATATGAATTATTATTATTATTTTTCATATGGCTTTTAGTGCCGGGAGTGTCCGAAGACATATTTGTCTCGCCAAAGGCTGTAGCTGCTTCAAGCGGACACCCATAGGGTGAGCTAGTAAGTTCCCTTAAATTTCAAGTAGTTCCAACTTTCGCTACCAGATGTCACTGATACCTAGTGGTGAACGTTGGAACTTTGATAGAGCGTTCCAACGAAATCTATCCTAGAAATTTAGCTTCACACAAGTTTAGTTTGTGGAAGGATATTTTATATGCCATAAATCTATGACATGGGACCGCCGGTTTACTTCCCCTCCGAATGAAGGCATATTGAAGGATTTTTATAATATCCGACGACTTTGGCCGGGTTTGAACCCGCTATCTTGGGCACAGCAGTTCAGCATGCTACCAACTACGCCACCGAAGCCGCACCAATAATATTAAATGAAGCTCTGTGACATGAAAAGCTGTTGTTAACTAGAATACGTGAGGTTTCAATCGTCAATTTCTTCTATAAAATATTTTCTATAAATGTCGTAATTATCAAATTATAACACTCAAATTCATAAAAACGTGACGTCATCAAAGAATAGTAGTGACAGTTAGTTTCTGTTAATTACTTTAGGCTATATTAACGGAGTAAAAGTTCTTCTAAACTTGCAAGAACTGTAGAGTGGGAAGCATCATATAGGATGTTATATTGCGTTGGTCGCCTATTGTCGATATTGTAGAAAAAGAACAGGAATCCAGTTGAAAACAATGTTTATAGCCTAACTGTTTTTAATCAATTATAGGTTAGGTGTTTCTGTATTGTAGGCCTGTATAGGCTATGTTTCCTAAATGGGTAATATTATATTCATAATTTTATTAATGCAGCCAATGGCCAATAATTGATTGTAACTTATTTCCACTCGGTATCTGGATATGTTTTGTGGGAGGTGATTTTGAAAAATGAAACGGAAATGGATGGGACGTAAACAATAAGCGCGCGCGGTGGCAGAGATGGTACTGTCGGCCATGTGGCTATGTGGAATGTGTATCGTATACGGTTTACTTCAAGGTTTGGAGGCCCCATTAAAGATATTCCTACTATAAATCATCTTCAAATTGTCGTTCTTTGGTGTGAAAATATTCATTATATCATATTTGCTGAAAACAATTCTGATTTATTAAATCTTCATACTTTTACTGTATTCTTATTTAATGTAAGCACTCGAGGTACTGTCGAACATGGGCCTATGTGGAATCTATATCGCATACAACATTACATTAATGATATTCCTACAATAAATCATCTTCAAGTTGTCGTTGCTTTGTGTGAAAATATTCTTTATATCATATTTGCTGAGAACCGGTCAGGATTCGGCACTGCAGTTTTACAAGTAGCTATTTCAATGACCAACAGAGTTCAAAGGGATAACATGTCACATGTTACACATCATATGCGGCTACTGCAAGGCTCGTAATTTTTTGTTTTATTTTATTTTCAGGACGGGTCAGGGAAGGGATTTTGGAAGGAAATAGACCGTGGATCTATTGAAAAGAACCGTCCCGGCAGTTGCCAGGTGGTGAAAATGAGAAATCACAAAAACAATTTTCAGGACGGCCGAGGTGGGATTCGGGCCCACGCTCTCCCGATGTCAGCGACGCATGAGACAGCGTGTAAGCGCTCTTGGTCACGGTTTATATTTATGTAACGTATTACGTGATATTATTCATCGTGATTTATGTACGACTTTTCTTTGAACTCCTTTATAACAGCGGGAAACTGGATCTAAATATGCTGTTCTTCTTAGGCATTTTCAGCATCCCCCTTTTTTTCCATCTTCAAAACATTTAGGAGAGAAAAGTCATGAAAATGTGGTCTAAGAAGTTCCCTCATGGATTATCGATATAAGAATACTCGCAGTTTGGAGCTAACTGCTATTTTAATCCACTATGTGGTAGCTGGTTAGCTTGTGCGTATCAGTGTCATTGAGATACTCACTTCCAAGTCAATCGCCTAGGAATTATCACTTCTTCATATCTGCCCGTGCAACCTTATTCTGATAACTTTTTGTTGTTCTTGTGGGGTGTTGTGAATACCCCCACATAACCACTATAGGGTTCTAAAGAAAGTGTAATTTCTTTAAGAAAAACAATAAAACAAAACAATACACAAATAATTGGTGCTTTTCAGTCGGTCAACACGATTGTACCCAAATGAGATGGGTTATTCTATAATCCTGAAAAAAAATACATGAGATTAATAAATACACTGGGATGACCAGTTTCGATCGACAAGCGATCATCATCAGATCCATTACACTTATGCTATAAAATCTAAGTCTGAAAGTATGGGTAAAATTATTTACAATATATACACTTATTTAGTTGCAGTATGAGTTGAGATATTGCAACTCGTCAGTATGTGTTAGTTGTAGTCTATGTGTTGTTTTGTTTAGATACTGGAAGTGGTGATTGACCTCCGGAATTTGCCTCTTTGGAAGGAATATGAGGCTGTTGTAAATTGTCAATTCAGAGTGTTTTGTACAGGCTACTTATCGGTTTGAGTCTTGTGCCGTCCTATTGAGAGCAGTTCACTTGGTCATTTATTGCACTCGACTGAATAGAAATTCCTGTGTGTGAGGGTCCGTTATCTCGCTGGGCTGTTCCCCCTCCCGCATTCATAAGTGCTGTGTGTTCCTCGTGCAGTTGTACTGTGCCCAACTATAGGAATGGGTATTCCGAGTTTCAGACACCTAGATATCAAGGGAAAGGCTGTAGCCGCTTTTGAAAGTTCAGATATTTGAATATCGCGCTACATTGCTTCGAGAAGCATTTAGAAGAATTTTACCGATAGTTGGATGTCAAGTGACGTAGCGAGTAATAGCAGAGGTGGAGGCTATTTATTGATTAAATAGTTAACTATGGAGTAGAGACTTGAGACTGGGATCAGATTACTGGCACGGCCAAATGAAAGAGAATGCAATTAGTATCAAGTAAATCGGACCAGGGATTCAAGAGATATGAGGATTTCTAGATATCAGGCGATGACGCGTGACCCTGACCGTTTTGAATAAAAGCCAGCTGGAGGAGGCATGGTTAGCTCATTCTAACACAAGCACTTGGCAAGCAAGTTGCGTCTACGCTGAGCCAAGGCACATGGTTGCCGTATCTACGCAGAAGTTCTTTTCAAATCGTGATAGTCACGAGAAGTGCTGCGCAAACGAGTTGGAACTTAGTAAGTTTCTGGTGAGGAGAATCACTGAGGTGATTGTTTTTCTACAGACATGGGTGGAAATATTTATATTTCTAAAAGGACATATGCTAGACTTTGTCTAGAAATTAGTATTTTGTCACAGTCCAGTAGTAACTTAATACTTGGATGTTTAAATCCATTTCAAGTCAGTTTTCATTATTTGTAACTAGTTAACCACTTCGATCTGTCAGTACATTGAAGACTAGTCTATAACGGTTGCGTTCATTAGTCTACGCAAGGGAAACTGCAGGTTGTCTAGCGCATGGCAGATGGTGATATTAATAAACCATGCCCAGGGAACGATCTTCAGAACAGCCGTTAACTGCTTAGACTGTCAATGTTTTTCTTGTACTGATGAGATTACAGTGAGTTATGTTACAACTGACATATTTAAGAAGAGATCACTTAGATCTGACCCTATTTAAACAAACTGTTATGGCTTTGATAGAAGCCCATATTATAATGGAACCACAGTTTATTCAAACGTCGAAAGATACTACCACTATGTCTGACTAGACGATTTGTGGGTCTACAATGGCGGCCGATACAAGGATTATACATGCTTGTCCGATAGGGCATGTTTATGGATAAATCTGGTACAGACCAGGTTTACTACACTTCAAGACCATCAAGAAATGTAAGCCACATTTGAATTATATTATGCCTAGCTAATTGGAACAAACTATTTTTTCTGCAGATGACCAGCACATTATTTTTCGTCGTATTTAAAGCTTGCAATGATTTACGCAAGACTTGTTAGAGTTATTCTGAGCATATTCAGCACTCAGAACAGTTTAGGATCGATGACCGAGCATTTCGAAGATTTATTTGAATTTTTCATATTTTAAGGAAACCACGGAAAATCCCCGATGTAACTGTAAAAGTTAAATTTATTTTTGTTGAGGAATGGATATTTTTTCCATATTCGAAGGTTCGAACATGTGGATTCTCACATAATGAGATGATAATTAAACATATTTAAAATGATATAAATAATAATAATAATAATAATCCACTAATAATAATAATAATTTTCATAATTTTTCTAAATAATTCTTGGATATTATATTTTCTAATAATCATATGTATTGAGAAAGAGCCTATGAAGTAGTTTAATCATTTCTAGTTTGGAACAGGAGATTTTCCGAAGGAGAGTGGTTAGCGCAAGCCCGCATTCAACCAACATTTCAGTTCTGGTTGAACAGTTGATATTTGCAATGAGCAAAGTATATGTTTCGGATAACACGGAGAGGCATGAAACGGGAAGCAATTGATATTTGTATCAAATAGGATATTTTTGTATTTATATAAAATCATGACGTAAATACACTCGAAAGTGAAATAAAGATTTTCATAAGTATGGTAAATTCACGGGTTGAACTGAATGGTAAAATAAAATAAACTTGTAAGTTTATTAATCTTCCAGTGTTGATAACAAGCAGAGGCTTGATTTATTGTATAAATTTTGGGAAGATAATTTATGTGTGTGGAGTAGTTGAAATGCCATTCCCAGGTGCGCATGTTAAGTCGCAGGAATGAAGGTTTTTTCGAGCATCAATCAAATAGCAGGTTCGATGGCTCAGGTTTATAGTAGGAGTATTGGAGCCACATATTTCGTCGTATGAATAACCCGAAGGTTATTTCTTTGAAACCATCAGTTCTTATTTCAACCTTGTTTACAAATTCCATTTAGACTTTGATTTTGCTAGAACCCGGATTTGTCATGATAGTAGTTTATTCTTCTTCAGAGGAAGACCTTTGCCGTTGTTGTTATTGTAATATTGTGTTCTTACACAAATAATAGAATGGGCCACTGCCAATTAAAAATAATTCTTTAACCACGAATAATTTGAAGGATATTTTCAATCCTAGTGCCATGAACTAAATGAATTCATTATAAAACTACAATTCTAATTTCCGCATTCTGTCGAAGAATTGCAAGTTGTAAAAGTTACTAGAAATGGCCATGAATATAAATATTTTTTTCATAATGATTCCAAGTGGAAAATCTAATAGTTGAATGGTTCAACCATTTATTGATCAAGTTGATGATTCAGAAATCATATATTTTGTTTGGAACTTGAAGTTCATAATCGAGTCACTTCTCGAGATGTTTAATGTCAGAAGAACAATTAATTGTTGTTGTGCTTCGCACAGTTCTTCGATGCTATGCTCAAGGTCAAATACTTTTCAAATGTTATTAATATGTATAAATAATTTGTGTTGCTTCGATGATAATATTTTCGACGATATATTTTTGAAACTGGAAAAACAAGTGAAAGTTTAAGAATTCTATAAACATTTATTCTACGAGTGTTAATATCATGTAAATAGTCAAACAGTGATCTACGTTATTTCCAGTATAGACAATTAATTTTGAACTGGAATTAAATATTAATAATTTTGGAACACAGTCCACAGGACTATTAATCGGACTTGTGTTTCCAAAAAGATTGTCAAATGTGTTTGGGAAATTTCTGTATATTGTGTGTAAATAAGAGTGTGGATCGCCACACGTGGAGTGATGCTGCTTTGAGCATTTTTGCAGTCAGATTTTAACTTTAAAATAAACTGGGATAATTTTACCAGATGTGTTACTCCCAATTAAATCTCCTTCTATCCTTATTGTTGCATTGAGCCAAAAATCAGTAAAGCATTTTTTTAATTTGATGTCGTTTTTGCGATTTGCTTTAACCCATCTGGCGCTCCGGGATATTTTGATTCTCGTGCTGACTGATTATTGGTAAAATGCATATGTGGTCGTTCGGACTCCGGTCTAAACGGGCACATAAAATAAGATAGAGAGAGAAATGGCTTCGAACGTGGGTCCCGATTTATACATGGTCAATCGCATGCCGATTTGAAATTGTGATAATTTTTATAGAAATATTTTGGGAGTTGAGAGATGTCTGGTTTGGATGAATAAATTAGTAGGAAACCCAATTAGTGGGGAAAATTAAAAATTTAACTGGTTAATAATTAGAATGGGTTTGATTATTTTTGATAATGGCTTAACCATTAGAGCGTCAAGTAAATTCAGTAGTAAACGGTCGATGACTGGATATACACATTATTAGAATCCAGGTGGAGGATATTTGAGAACTTGCATATTTTTCTTGTGATATTGTGGTAAATGTAATTCGTAAAAGTAAAGAATTTTGTTTTTCCATCACGTCGACATTAGGACAAATCTCATTTTATTATAGTGTTCCAATTAGCTATTCATTTTTCTTGTTCTAGTTATAAGCTTGTGTTTGCCACTGTTGTATACCCCTAAGTTTTGAATAATAATTGAAAATTATGGAAGAAATGATGAGGATGATGAGGAGTTTGGAGGAGAGTTCAAAAGAAGCTGGACTGCGTGTAGCAGCCATTATGAAAGAAAATACAGAGGCTTTAGAAAAGAAACTTAAAGAAAATTCTGATTCTTTAGAAAATAAACTTAAAGAAAATTTGAATGATAAACTTAAAGAAAATTCTGATTCTTTAGAAAATAAACTTAAAGAAAATTCTGATTCTTTAGAAAATAAACTTAAAGAAAATTCTGATTCTTTAGAAAATAAACTTAAAGAAAATTCTGAGTCTTTAGAAAATAAACTTAAAGAAAGTTTGAAGGATAAACTTAAAGAAAATTCTGATTCTTTGGAAAATAAACTTAAAGAAAATTCTGATTCTTTAGAAAGCAGGTTAAAAGGTAATTTGAAAGAAAATTTAAACAGTAAATTTAATTCAATGGAAAGTAAATTTAAAGAGAATTCCGAAATTTTGAAAATGACACTTGAAAGTAAAATGAATAAATTATGCGATAAAACACATGAGCTCGAAACTTCATTAGCTACTAACGCAAGTTTAATGGACGATAAATTTCGCGATGCCGATCTTCGATCCCAAAGCTTAGCTGATAGGATAGAACATGGTCTTAGGAAAGTTGGTGAAGACATGGTCAACCTGGAAGTCAGAGTGAAGAAGGAGAGTAACGAGATGGGAATTCTAGCTGTTCAACGTTTAACGGAACAATTCAAAGAACTTGTCATGGGAGAAATAAGAGAAGGTGTGATTAGTGAATTGCAAACTGAAATCAAAACCACAGTTGTCAATGAAATTAAAGACACTCTCAAGCTGGAGAATCAAGAGGGAATCAAGGAGATTAGGGAATCTTTGTCATCCCACATTGAAGTAATTGCCAAAGATATCCAAGCAACTCAGAAGGACATATCAGATATGACAGGGTCATTGAAAAGTCATGAGGCTGTTATGAACCAGATATCCATTGATGTTAAAGACAATTGTAAAGAAACTGAAGCAATTAAGAAGATGGCAGAAGAAAACCAGAAGGAACTTGAGGCTATGAAAACTCAAATCAAGGATGAAAAACAGTCTGATCATCTGTTGAAAATGCCAAATGTTAGGGGAAAGGAACAGATACAGATAAATCTAGGAGGAGCTAGAGAGACTGATAGACAGGATGAGGTCAGGACAGTATTTCAATCCAACCCCATAACTGTATTTAAGAATATAGAAGATAAGCCTTCTAAATTTTCAGGGCGAGATTCTGTAACACCCGTGGAATTTTTGAGAGAATCAGGTGATTACCTGAAAGATTCTAAGATCCCTAAAGAAAGACAGATCCGAGTGATAGGGAAGTTCTTGGAAGGTCCCGCACTTCTGTGGTTTAGAGCATTTAGATCCACTCTAACCACTTTTGAGGAGTTTTCTCGTGGGCTATTGAAGAAGTTTTGGTCCCCTGAAACCCAACAGCAAGTTAGAGCAGAGTTATATTCGAAGAGATTCTCGACGTCACAACCTACTCGATACTCTACGTACTTTTCTGGACAGCTGTCTAAACTTCAACATTTAGATCCGCCGATGCCAGATAACGAGTTGATTACTGCATTGATACGTCAGTTTCCAGCAGACGTCCAGAGGACTTTGATCGCTGCTGATATCTATAATATGGAACAATTTGATGAAGTATTACAGAAGCTGGATCATACAATCGCACAATTCTTCCATCAGAAGGGAGGAAGAAATAACAACGCCGTGTATGCTGTTATGGCTGACAGTTATTCTCAGACACCTCGAGAGATTCGAGAGGAGCGAGAAGAGAAAACGCCGAGGGAAGATTCCAATAAGAGAGGATGGAACCAGTACCGTAACAGATACAGTTACAAGCCATATGCGAGACCGGATGGTGGTAATCGATACAATACTCGATGGAGAAGACCACGAGATAGTCAAGGAAGGTACCAGGAAAGAAGATATTATGGTAGAAACAACTATAATAACAGAGGGAATGTAGATACTCGTCAGTCCAATGAAGAGTTTAACAAGGAGACGAGGAAAAATTTGGAAGCAAGACACCAAGATAACTTGCAATTTGTGGAGCAGAGGCCCAATGAACCAGGTCCATCGGGAACACAACAATCCCGGGGGAATGGTAATGAAAAAAAAAAACTTCGAATTCACAGTAGAAGATAGAATTTTGAATACTTTCACTTCCAGAATTATTAAATGGCAAGCAGAGGATGATGATTTGATTCAACAGAATGACGAACGAAAAGAAAAGGGTACCAGAATTAGAATGCCAATCATATCATGCGAAGTATTTGGTATGCCTGTCGATACTTTGATCGATACTGGGGCTATGCTTTGTCTGGTGAGTGAGAAGCTTTATATTCTGTGGAAACTCAAAGAGAATTTAGAGGAAATTCCAGTATCAGGAATTAAGATCCAAGGAATAATACCCAATAAAATATCTCTGTGTAAAACACAATTATACTTATGTATTACGATTGGAGGACATGATTTCCGACATGTATTTGTTGTAATGAAGGACATGGCTTTTGACATGATATTGGGAGCAGATTTCATTCAGAAATATCAAGCAGTGATAGATATGAAGACAGAGACGATCAGATTCAAGAATACCGAAGAGATTAACTTCGAGGGAAAAGAAGAGGAAGACATCGAGGGAGATGCTCAATGGTCTCTGATATTTCATGAAACTGAAGGAAGAGAAGTTTACACTGAGAAGGAGTCCCCAGAGCTAGGAAAGATTTTGGAAGAGTATCACGATATTTTTGATATTAAACCTGGAGAAATTGAAGATTTTGAATATTGTGGAAGTAAACAATAATGGAACCTATGAAGTAGCCAATACACGAACTGGTAACATCGTGGGAACTTATAATGCATCGAATTTGAAGATCTATTATTCAAGAACCAGATGATTATATTTGTAGATAGGAAAAATAAAAATTTTTCAATTTTTATTTTTTGCTAGGTGTGGGGTGGATGTGCCCAACTCTAGGAATGGGTATTCCGAGTTTCAGACACCTAGATATCAAGGGAAAGGCTGTAGCCGCTTTTGAAAGTTCAGATATTTGAATATCGCGCTACATTGCTTCGAGAAGCATTTAGAAGAATTTTACCGATAGTTGGATGTCAAGTGACGTAGCGAGTAATAGCAGAGTTGGAGGCTATTTATTGATTAAATAGTTAACTATGGAGTAGAGACTTGAGACTGGGATCAGATTACTGGCACGGCCAAATGAAAGAGAATGCAATTAGTATCAAGTAAATCGGACCAGGGATTCAAGAGATATGAGGATTTCTAGATATCAGGCGATGACGCGTGACCCTGACCGTTTTGAATAAAAGCCAGCTGGAGGAGGCATGGTTAGCTCATTCTAACACAAGCACTTGGCAAGCAAGTTGCGTCTACGCTGAGCCAAGGCACATGGTTGCCGTATCTACGCAGAAGTTCTTTTCAAATCGTGATAGTCACGAGAAGTGCTGCGCAAACGAGTTGGAACTTAGTAAGTTTCTGGTGAGGAGAATCACTGAGGTGATTGTTTTTCTACAGACATGGGTGGAAATATTTATATTTCTAAAAGGACATATGCTAGACTTTGTCTAGAAAATAGTATTTTGTCACAGTCCAGTAGTAACTTAATACTTGGATGTTTAAATCCATTTCAAGTCAGTTTTCATTATTTGTAACTAGTTAACCACTTCGATCTGTCAGTACATTGAAGACTAGTCTATAACAGTGGCGTTCATTAGTCTACGCAAGGGAAACTGCAGGTTGTCTAGCGCATGGCAGATGGTGATATTAATAAACCATGCCCAGGGAACGATCTTCAGAACAGCCGTTAACTGCTTAGACTGTCAATGTTTTTCTTGTACTGATGAGATTACAGTGAGTTATGTTACAACTGACATATTTAAGAAGAGATCACTTAGATCTGACCCTATTTAAACAAACTGTTATGGCTTTGATAGAAGCCCATATTATAATGGAACCACAGTTTATTCAAACGTCGAAAGATACTACCACTATGTCTGACTAGACGATTTGTGGGTCTACAATGGCGGCCGATACAAGGATTATACATGCTTGTCCGATAGGGCATGTTTATGGATAAATCTGGTACAGACCAGGTTTACTACACTTCAAGACCATCAAGAAATGTAAGCCACATTTGAATTATATTATGCCTAGCTAATTGGAACAAACTATTTTTTCTGCAGATGACCAACACATTATTTTTCGTCGTATTTAAAGCTTGCAATGATTTACGCAAGACTTGTTAGAGTTATTCTGAGCATATTCAGCACTCAGAACAGTTTAGGATCGATGACCGAGCATTTCGAAGAATTATTTGAATTTTTCATATTTTAAGGAAACCACGGAAAACCCCCGATGTAACTGTAAAAGTTAAATTTATTTTTGTTGAGGAATGGATATTTTTTCCATATTCGAAGGTTCGAACATGTGGATTCTCACATAATGAGATGATAATTAAACATATTTAAAATGATATAAATAATAATAATAATAATAATCCACTAATAATAATAATAATAATTTTCATAATTTTTCTAAATAATTCTTGGATATTATATTTTCTAATAATCATATGTATTGAGAAAGAGCCTATGAAGTAGTTTAATCATTTCTAGTTTGGAACAGGAGATTTTCCGAAGGAGAGTGGTTAGCGCAAGCCCGCATTCAACCAACATTTCAGTTCTGGTTGAACAGTTGATATTTGCAATGAGCAAAGTATATGTTTCGGATAACACGGAGAGGCATGAAACGGGAAGCAATTGATATTTGTATCAAATAGGATATTTTTGTATTTATATAAAATCATGACGTAAATACACTCGAAAGTGAAATAAAGATTTTCATAAGTATGGTAAATTCACGGGTTGAACTGAATGGTAAAATAAAATAAACTTGTAAGTTTATTAATCTTCCAGTGTTGATAACAAGCAGAGGCTTGATTTATTGTATAAATTTTGGGAAGATAATTTATGTGTGTGGAGTAGTTGAAATGCCATTCCCAGGTGCGCATGTTAAGTCGCAGGAATGAAGGTTTTTTCGAGCATCAATCAAATAGCAGGTTCGATGGCTCAGATTTATAGTAGGAGTATTGGAGCCACACATTTCGTCGTATGAATAACCCGAAGGTTATTTCTTTGAAACCATCAGTTCTTATTTCAACCTTGTTTACAAATTCCATTTAGACTTTGATTTTGCTAGAACCCGGATTTGTCATGATAGTAGTTTATTCTTCTTCAGAGGAAGACCTTTGCCGTTGTTGTTATTGTAATATTGTGTTCTTACACAAATAATAGAATGGGCCACTGCCAATTAAAAATAATTCTTTAACCACGAATAATTTGAAGGATATTTTCAATCCTAGTGCCATGAACTAAATGAATTCATTATAAAACTACAATTCTAATTTCCGCATTCTGTCGAAGAATTGCAAGTTGTAAAAGTTACTAGAAATGGCCATGAATATAAATATTTTTTTCATAATGATTCCAAGTGGAAAATCTAATAGTTGAATGGTTCAACCATTTATTGATCAAGTTGATGATTCAGAAATCATATATTTTGTTTGGAACTTGAAGTTCATAATCGAGTCACTTCTCGAGATGTTTAATGTCAGAAGAACAATTAATTGTTGTTGTGCTTCGCACAGTTCTTCGATGCTATGCTCAAGGTCAAATACTTTTCAAATGTTATTAATATGTATAAATAATTTGTGTTGCTTCGATGATAATATTTTCGACGATATATTTTTGAAACTGGAAAAACAAGTGAAAGTTTAAGAATTCTATAAACATTTATTCTACGAGTGTTAATATCATGTAAATAGTCAAACAGTGATCTACGTTATTTCCAGTATAGACAATTAATTTTGAACTGGAATTAAATATTAATAATTTTGGAACACAGTCCACAGGACTATTAATCGGACTTGTGTTTCCAAAAAGATTGTCAAATGTGTTTGGGAAATTTCTGTATATTGTGTGTAAATAAGAGTGTGGATCGCCACACGTGGAGTGATGCTGCTTTGAGCATTTTTGCAGTCAGATTTTAACTTTAAAATAAACTGGGATAATTTTACCAGATGTGTTACTCCCAATTAAATCTCCTTCTATCCTTATTGTTGCATTGAGCCAAAAATCAGTAAAGCATTTTTTTAATTTGATGTCGTTTTTGCGATTTGCTTTAACCCATCTGGCGCTCCGGGATATTTTGATTCTCGTGCTGACTGATTATTGGTAAAATGCATATGTGGTCGTTCGGACTCCGGTCTAAACGGGCACATAAAATAAGATAGAGAGAGAAATGGCTTCGAACGTGGGTCCCGATTTATACATGGTCAATCGCATGCCGATTTGAAATTGTGATAATTTTTATAGAAATATTTTGGGAGTTGAGAGATGTCTGGTTTGGATGAATAAATTAGTAGGAAACCCAATTAGTGGGGAAAATTAAAAATTTAACTGGTTAATAATTAGAATGGGTTTGATTATTTTTGATAATGGCTTAACCATTAGAGCGTCAAGTAAATTCAGTAGTAAACGGTCGATGACTGGATATACACATTATTAGAATCCAGGTGGAGGATATTTGAGAACTTGCATATTTTTCTTGTGATATTGTGGTAAATGTAATTCGTAAAAGTAAAGAATTTTGTTTTTCCATCACGTCGACATTAGGACAAATCTCATTTTATTATAGTGTTCCAATTAGCTATTCATTTTTCTTGTTCTAGTTATAAGCTTGTGTTTGCCACTGTTGTATACCCCTAAGTTTTGAATAATAATTGAAAATTATGGAAGAAATGATGAGGATGATGAGGAGTTTGGAGGAGAGTTCAAAAGAAGCTGGACTGCGTGTAGCAGCCATTATGAAAGAAAATACAGAGGCTTTAGAAAAGAAACTTAAAGAAAATTCTGATTCTTTAGAAAATAAACTTAAAGAAAATTTGAATGATAAACTTAAAGAAAATTCTGATTCTTTAGAAAATAAACTTAAAGAAAATTCTGATTCTTTAGAAAATAAACTTAAAGAAAATTCTGATTCTTTAGAAAATAAACTTAAAGAAAATTCTGAGTCTTTAGAAAATAAACTTAAAGAAAGTTTGAAGGATAAACTTAAAGAAAATTCTGATTCTTTGGAAAATAAACTTAAAGAAAATTCTGATTCTTTAGAAAGCAGGTTAAAAGGTAATTTGAAAGAAAATTTAAACAGTAAATTTAATTCAATGGAAAGTAAATTTAAAGAGAATTCCGAAATTTTGAAAATGACACTTGAAAGTAAAATGAATAAATTATGCGATAAAACACATGAGCTCGAAACTTCATTAGCTACTAACGCAAGTTTAATGGACGATAAATTTCGCGATGCCGATCTTCGATCCCAAAGCTTAGCTGATAGGATAGAACATGGTCTTAGGAAAGTTGGTGAAGACATGGTCAACCTGGAAGTCAGAGTGAAGAAGGAGAGTAACGAGATGGGAATTCTAGCTGTTCAACGTTTAACGGAACAATTCAAAGAACTTGTCATGGGAGAAATAAGAGAAGGTGTGATTAGTGAATTGCAAACTGAAATCAAAACCACAGTTGTCAATGAAATTAAAGACACTCTCAAGCTGGAGAATCAAGAGGGAATCAAGGAGATTAGGGAATCTTTGTCATCCCACATTGAAGTAATTGCCAAAGATATCCAAGCAACTCAGAAGGACATATCAGATATGACAGGGTCATTGAAAAGTCATGAGGCTGTTATGAACCAGATATCCATTGATGTTAAAGACAATTGTAAAGAAACTGAAGCAATTAAGAAGATGGCAGAAGAAAACCAGAAGGAACTTGAGGCTATGAAAACTCAAATCAAGGATGAAAAACAGTCTGATCATCTGTTGAAAATGCCAAATGTTAGGGGAAAGGAACAGATACAGATAAATCTAGGAGGAGCTAGAGAGACTGATAGACAGGATGAGGTCAGGACAGTATTTCAATCCAACCCCATAACTGTATTTAAGAATATAGAAGATAAGCCTTCTAAATTTTCAGGGCGAGATTCTGTAACACCCGTGGAATTTTTGAGAGAATCAGGTGATTACCTGAAAGATTCTAAGATCCCTAAAGAAAGACAGATCCGAGTGATAGGGAAGTTCTTGGAAGGTCCCGCACTTCTGTGGTTTAGAGCATTTAGATCCACTCTAACCACTTTTGAGGAGTTTTCTCGTGGGCTATTGAAGAAGTTTTGGTCCCCTGAAACCCAACAGCAAGTTAGAGCAGAGTTATATTCGAAGAGATTCTCGACGTCACAACCTACTCGATACTCTACGTACTTTTCTGGACAGCTGTCTAAACTTCAACATTTAGATCCGCCGATGCCAGATAACGAGTTGATTACTGCATTGATACGTCAGTTTCCAGCAGACGTCCAGAGGACTTTGATCGCTGCTGATATCTATAATATGGAACAATTTGATGAAGTATTACAGAAGCTGGATCATACAATCGCACAATTCTTCCATCAGAAGGGAGGAAGAAATAACAACGCCGTGTATGCTGTTATGGCTGACAGTTATTCTCAGACACCTCGAGAGATTCGAGAGGAGCGAGAAGAGAAAACGCCGAGGGAAGATTCCAATAAGAGAGGATGGAACCAGTACCGTAACAGATACAGTTACAAGCCATATGCGAGACCGGATGGTGGTAATCGATACAATACTCGATGGAGAAGACCACGAGATAGTCAAGGAAGGTACCAGGAAAGAAGATATTATGGTAGAAACAACTATAATAACAGAGGGAATGTAGATACTCGTCAGTCCAATGAAGAGTTTAACAAGGAGACGAGGAAAAATTTGGAAGCAAGACACCAAGATAACTTGCAATTTGTGGAGCAGAGGCCCAATGAACCAGGTCCATCGGGAACACAACAATCCCGGGGGAATGGTAATGAAAAAAAAAAACTTCGAATTCACAGTAGAAGATAGAATTTTGAATACTTTCACTTCCAGAATTATTAAATGGCAAGCAGAGGATGATGATTTGATTCAACAGAATGACGAACGAAAAGAAAAGGGTACCAGAATTAGAATGCCAATCATATCATGCGAAGTATTTGGTATGCCTGTCGATACTTTGATCGATACTGGGGCTATGCTTTGTCTGGTGAGTGAGAAGCTTTATATTCTGTGGAAACTCAAAGAGAATTTAGAGGAAATTCCAGTATCAGGAATTAAGATCCAAGGAATAATACCCAATAAAATATCTCTGTGTAAAACACAATTATACTTATGTATTACGATTGGAGGACATGATTTCCGACATGTATTTGTTGTAATGAAGGACATGGCTTTTGACATGATATTGGGAGCAGATTTCATTCAGAAATATCAAGCAGTGATAGATATGAAGACAGAGACGATCAGATTCAAGAATACCGAAGAGATTAACTTCGAGGGAAAAGAAGAGGAAGACATCGAGGGAGATGCTCAATGGTCTCTGATATTTCATGAAACTGAAGGAAGAGAAGTTTACACTGAGAAGGAGTCCCCAGAGCTAGGAAAGATTTTGGAAGAGTATCACGATATTTTTGATATTAAACCTGGAGAAATTGAAGATTTTGAATATTGTGGAAGTAAACAATAATGGAACCTATGAAGTAGCCAATACACGAACTGGTAACATCGTGGGAACTTATAATGCATCGAATTTGAAGATCTATTATTCAAGAACCAGATGATTATATTTGTAGATAGGAAAAATAAAAATTTTTCAATTTTTATTTTTTGCTAGGTGTGGGGTGGATGTGCCCAACTCTAGGAATGGGTATTCCGAGTTTCAGACACCTAGATATCAAGGGAAAGGCTGTAGCCGCTTTTGAAAGTTCAGATATTTGAATATCGCGCTACATTGCTTCGAGAAGCATTTAGAAGAATTTTACCGATAGTTGGATGTCAAGTGACGTAGCGAGTAATAGCAGAGTTGGAGGCTATTTATTGATTAAATAGTTAACTATGGAGTAGAGACTTGAGACTGGGATCAGATTACTGGCACGGCCAAATGAAAGAGAATGCAATTAGTATCAAGTAAATCGGACCAGGGATTCAAGAGATATGAGGATTTCTAGATATCAGGCGATGACGCGTGACCCTGACCGTTTTGAATAAAAGCCAGCTGGAGGAGGCATGGTTAGCTCATTCTAACACAAGCACTTGGCAAGCAAGTTGCGTCTACGCTGAGCCAAGGCACATGGTTGCCGTATCTACGCAGAAGTTCTTTTCAAATCGTGATAGTCACGAGAAGTGCTGCGCAAACGAGTTGGAACTTAGTAAGTTTCTGGTGAGGAGAATCACTGAGGTGATTGTTTTTCTACAGACATGGGTGGAAATATTTATATTTCTAAAAGGACATATGCTAGACTTTGTCTAGAAAATAGTATTTTGTCACAGTCCAGTAGTAACTTAATACTTGGATGTTTAAATCCATTTCAAGTCAGTTTTCATTATTTGTAACTAGTTAACCACTTCGATCTGTCAGTACATTGAAGACTAGTCTATAACAGTGGCGTTCATTAGTCTACGCAAGGGAAACTGCAGGTTGTCTAGCGCATGGCAGATGGTGATATTAATAAACCATGCCCAGGGAACGATCTTCAGAACAGCCGTTAACTGCTTAGACTGTCAATGTTTTTCTTGTACTGATGAGATTACAGTGAGTTATGTTACAACTGACATATTTAAGAAGAGATCACTTAGATCTGACCCTATTTAAACAAACTGTTATGGCTTTGATAGAAGCCCATATTATAATGGAACCACAGTTTATTCAAACGTCGAAAGATACTACCACTATGTCTGACTAGACGATTTGTGGGTCTACAATGGCGGCCGATACAAGGATTATACATGCTTGTCCGATAGGGCATGTTTATGGATAAATCTGGTACAGACCAGGTTTACTACACTTCAAGACCATCAAGAAATGTAAGCCACATTTGAATTATATTATGCCTAGCTAATTGGAACAAACTATTTTTTCTGCAGATGACCAACACATTATTTTTCGTCGTATTTAAAGCTTGCAATGATTTACGCAAGACTTGTTAGAGTTATTCTGAGCATATTCAGCACTCAGAACAGTTTAGGATCGATGACCGAGCATTTCGAAGAATTATTTGAATTTTTCATATTTTAAGGAAACCACGGAAAACCCCCGATGTAACTGTAAAAGTTAAATTTATTTTTGTTGAGGAATGGATATTTTTTCCATATTCGAAGGTTCGAACATGTGGATTCTCACATAATGAGATGATAATTAAACATATTTAAAATGATATAAATAATAATAATAATAATAATCCACTAATAATAATAATAATAATTTTCATAATTTTTCTAAATAATTCTTGGATATTATATTTTCTAATAATCATATGTATTGAGAAAGAGCCTATGAAGTAGTTTAATCATTTCTAGTTTGGAACAGGAGATTTTCCGAAGGAGAGTGGTTAGCGCAAGCCCGCATTCAACCAACATTTCAGTTCTGGTTGAACAGTTGATATTTGCAATGAGCAAAGTATATGTTTCGGATAACACGGAGAGGCATGAAACGGGAAGCAATTGATATTTGTATCAAATAGGATATTTTTGTATTTATATAAAATCATGACGTAAATACACTCGAAAGTGAAATAAAGATTTTCATAAGTATGGTAAATTCACGGGTTGAACTGAATGGTAAAATAAAATAAACTTGTAAGTTTATTAATCTTCCAGTGTTGATAACAAGCAGAGGCTTGATTTATTGTATAAATTTTGGGAAGATAATTTATGTGTGTGGAGTAGTTGAAATGCCATTCCCAGGTGCGCATGTTAAGTCGCAGGAATGAAGGTTTTTTCGAGCATCAATCAAATAGCAGGTTCGATGGCTCAGATTTATAGTAGGAGTATTGGAGCCACACATTTCGTCGTATGAATAACCCGAAGGTTATTTCTTTGAAACCATCAGTTCTTATTTCAACCTTGTTTACAAATTCCATTTAGACTTTGATTTTGCTAGAACCCGGATTTGTCATGATAGTAGTTTATTCTTCTTCAGAGGAAGACCTTTGCCGTTGTTGTTATTGTAATATTGTGTTCTTACACAAATAATAGAATGGGCCACTGCCAATTAAAAATAATTCTTTAACCACGAATAATTTGATGGATATTTTCAATCCTAGTGCCATGAACTAAATGAATTCATTATAAAACTACAATTCTAATTTCCGCATTCTGTCGAAGAATTGCAAGTTGTAAAAGTTACTAGAAATGGCCATGAATATAAATATTTTTTTCATAATGATTCCAAGTGGAAAATCTAATAGTTGAATGGTTCAACCATTTATTGATCAAGTTGATGATTCAGAAATCATATATTTTGTTTGGAACTTGAAGTTCATAATCGAGTCACTTCTCGAGATGTTTAATGTCAGAAGAACAATTAATTGTTGTTGTGCTTCGCACAGTTCTTCGATGCTATGCTCAAGGTCAAATACTTTTCAAATGTTATTAATATGTATAAATAATTTGTGTTGCTTCGATGATAATATTTTCGACGATATATTTTTGAAACTGGAAAAACAAGTGAAAGTTTAAGAATTCTATAAACATTTATTCTACGAGTGTTAATATCATGTAAATAGTCAAACAGTGATCTACGTTATTTCCAGTATAGACAATTAATTTTGAACTGGAATTAAATATTAATAATTTTGGAACACAGTCCACAGGACTATTAATCGGACTTGTGTTTCCAAAAAGATTGTCAAATGTGTTTGGGAAATTTCTGTATATTGTGTGTAAATAAGAGTGTGGATCGCCACACGTGGAGTGATGCTGCTTTGAGCATTTTTGCAGTCAGATTTTAACTTTAAAATAAACTGGGATAATTTTACCAGATGTGTTACTCCCAATTAAATCTCCTTCTATCCTTATTGTTGCATTGAGCCAAAAATCAGTAAAGCATTTTTTTAAATTTGATGTCGTTTTTGCGATTTGCTTTAACCCATCTGGCGCTCCGGGATATTTTGATTCTCGTGCTGACTGATTATTGGTAAAATGCATATGTGGTCGTGCGGACTCCGGTCTAAACGGGCACAGTACCTGTAGTCAGTTGCCAAGTCTAGTCTCTTAAATGTGGTGTATGTTACTGTATTCAGGATAATCTTCATCTATTAAAGACTGTGGTTTCGATTCTCGCCACGCATAAGCTAGTAGCCATATAAGCGCTGCCCGGTCTATGAGAATGTCCCGGCACCTTTAATACTGCCGTGAATACCGGCCTAGGTTTATTGAAGAAAAAGATACATCTTACATCGTGATACAATAACATGTTTCCCTTACTAATCCCTTATCTAGCTTGGCTACATCGTTATGTCGTGTAGACCGACTGAAAAGCACCAAACTTTTGTTTACTAAGGCAACACTGAATAATGGTTTCAAACACCATAATGTAAAACAATACACGACAAAACATTGAAATTGACATGTCCTTAATTGTTGGGGGATATTGGCGATATGCAATGGTAGTTTAAAGTATATATTTGGATCTACCCTAGACCTGTCTCCGATCTGTTGATCTCCCTGCACTGTTGTACAGAGGGTATGGAATCAGTACGTCTAGTATATACTTTACTGGTTATGACCCTACGACCTCCTGACCTCATGGACGCACCATCTACGTGTTGTCACGTCCCCGCCTTGGTCTGTGCAGAGAGACATTCATCAGTTACATTGAAGCAGTTGTTGCAGTAACACTTTAATAATTCATTTAACAAAAGATATTCGTACACTTGAGCAACGTAATTCATTTCCTTGTTCTTTAAATTTATTGAGTGTAAGGACTGTGTGTCGCTTGTCCATGTTATGTCCAGAGTGTGAAAACTACAGCCATTTACTCTTACGATTACAAAGCCCAACATATTTCTCCGGGACAACATCACGGCTAGTTGAGAATTTCACCTGCAGTGTTTCACTAAATGCTCTTATATTGTTCACTCCGGTTGCTCTGACGTAGGGTTGTCCAACTGATGATCGGTGGGTTTCATACGGCCTTCGTCGTTTCATTCTGTGCATCCAGAGGCTCACACCTCTAGCGACCACGTGACCCCTGCTGAGTCCGGCAACGCTTCCACTTACCTGTTCCGGGTTCCTCTCTGCCTTCTCTCCTGCCAACTAACTCTTTTTCCCTTCCGACCCTGACGGTATTAGGGTATCCGAGGCCTAGGGTGTATTTCACTTTCCCACCTTAATTTGCCCTTGTCTCATCTTTCCTGATACCTTTATTGTTCGAGGCGTCAGGCCTCTTCTTTCTATTTTCATGATATCTGAAAACTTCTGCTCAAGGTCCTAAACAAGGCCACTATGAGGATAGTGCTTCACTCTCAAGGCTTCACGTTCTGGTAAACTTGGAAGTTGGCGACCAAGAAGGATTCCTGAGCTGTGTACGAGTTTTACACCTTTTCTGTGACTCTGGGGGTGGACTATCTCCTCTTTCTGATTCATATCTGCCTTTCGTGTCATTTCTCGTACAAGACCCTCAATATGTATTCTTCGAGGGAAGAGATTATTTATTTTCTCTGTCCTAGGTTTCTCTTATTCTCTTTCTTCCTATGTCCATTTCTTCCTCAAGTACCGGGATCTCCAAATATGGCCCGCGGGCAAACACCTGCCCGTGTGAATCACCAACCCGACCAGCGGCAGCGCGGAAGACATGCCCGGTATCTGGCCCACGATAATTTATTTTGAACACATTCTAAAATTTACAATGTAAATCATTAACAGAAATCCCTGTTGGCACGCTGGAAGGCAGCGGTGGATTTCACCGAGCAAACTAGGTGATAGGCCAAAATAAGCAAAATATGGAGGTATTCGTAGAAGGACCAGACCTCATTTTATGCACCTTATTGCGAGAAAGTATTTTACAATTGAAGCTTAATAAACTTTGTTTTTCGTCTTTTTATGCATATTTTTAGTATTCAATTGTCTTAATGGGACGCTACCTTCTCGTCATTTTGGGTCCATAATTAGCCTATTTTCATTTTTGAAAAACAAGTAGTTCCGTGAAGAACTATACAGCCTATTTCCATATAACCTACTTATGGTAATTGCCTCAATCAACATACAACATTTCAGTTTGATTGCTGTACTAGATTCGTAGATATTGAGAACCGTCCAAATATTTCAGATGGTTGTCATGTTGGATTTTTATATGTGTAGGTTTTAGAGTTATATACTATCACATGAAGATTAATGTGTTGGTGTAGTATTCAAACTTAAATCGCATGATTAGGACACAAGAATTAAAAAAATAGATTTTAGAATTTCGCATAGCCGCCATCTTGAGGTTATGAAAACAATTGAACTAAATTAGATGGCAGTGCATTACAATGTGTATAAACATTTACTGTACCTTATTTCACTGCGCTCAGATGGATTAATCGCGAGAAAAGTCTGTTAAAAGGTTTCAAATTTCCTTGACCACCATGTTCGTTTTGTACTTCACAGGTTTATGAAATTTACATAAATGAACTAGTAGTTGTGCCCTTTATTACCGTACAACATTTCAGGGTTATATCGGTAATAGTTTCGGAGATATAGAATGCTGGTAAAATATTTCGCACAGCCGCCATGTTGGATTGGTGAGACTTAATAAATTTGAAGGGCACGGTCGGGGTCGGTCAATATAGTACTATGAATATACCGAGTTTCATTGAAATCGCTTCAGCCGCTTAGAAGTTATTAGGTACACACACCCAAATCATAAAATCATAAAATAGACAATATTTCCTGTTTCCGGTACATGGTCAAGGTACTCTCTGCCCGTCATCAGCTTAACCGACATTATCATAGGGAACAATAAGTTCCGTGACGAACTAAAGAGCCTATTTTTTTTAAATTAAGTTTCATGCCAATGATTAATCTACAGTATATGAACCTATCTAGAATAATGACGAAATTAAGTTGGTATTATCGAAATGTCTAATTAGTATGAAATATACCTGGTATAATGTAGCCTAATAGAGCATTACAGTTGGCAGCCCTCGTGACTGAATATATTCTTTGTTCCAACTCTTAAGGTACAGAATAAAAAAATTGGTTGAAGTCTGATGGACGTTGCATGCAGTTAGACATTGGATCTATCAGCACGCGTAAAAGCTTGTTGGCAACAATGCCATGCGTGTGCTGGTCAGAAATAGCCTAATCTGAAATATTATGATATCTTGTTGTGCCAATTTTGGACGAAATCCATTTGTTAGTATACAGTAAAAGTTACATGTATTTTAAAATTGGACCTATCAGCAGGCATAGAATCATGTTGGCAGCACTGACTTATATTAATTATTCCAAATTAATTTAGAATGTCAGGTGCTATACGTGTGCAAAGTATAGGGCTGTTGGCTTGCATACTTCCTGATATTAGGTTAAACAAATATAGACAGCATTTATTAACAGTTGGCAGTCCTGATAGCTCTTAAGAATACTTATAGTCATATCTGTTATGTCACACATAGCACATACGAAATTTGGTTGAAATCCAACTTATAGTATAGAAGTTACATGTATTTAAAAATTGGCCTTATCAGCAGGCTTAGAATCTTGTTGGTAGAACTGAAGTATATAAGTTACTCCAAAATTAATCTAAAATGTCAGGTACTATACGTGTGCATAGTTTAAAGTTGTCTGCTTGCATACTTTCTGATATATTGGTATTTGGATAAATTAATAGAGAGAGGAATTATTAACAGTTGGCAGCCCTAGTGGCTCTTAAGAATACGCTCAGTCATATCTGTTTATGTACACATATTACATACACAATTTGGTTGAAATCCAATTGATAGTGTAGAAGTTATAGGCATTTAAAAATTGGACCTATCAGAAGGCTTAAAATTATTTTGGCAGCACTGTCATGTATGGCCTCCTGGATATTAAACTGAAATAGTGTTACCTACATGTGTGCCAATTTTGGAATAGCTCCCATGCATACCTTCCAAAATATCCAACATGGAACTCAAATTTCTAGTGCGTTTTTTCATCAGTTGGTAGCACTTACATCATTTTCAAATATGGACGTGAGATATTCCCGTATACATCTTTACTCATACTAAATTTGGTTTCGATTTCTGCAGCCGTTTAGGAGTTGATAGGGGGGACACACACACAGCCAGACAGGCAGAAGGACAGACAGACAGACAAACATTTTCCCGGATCGATCTCATAAGTCTGCTTTTACTCATTTTTGCAAAATGTGAAAAGTAGGCTAAACATCTTAGTTGTGGGTCGGGGAGTGAACTTAGTTTTCTACTGGCAACCCACCCCGACTACTCCCGGTATCTTTAACGGTTTACCCAGCGTAAGCTTAAATGGCGCATGGACGGCAGGTCACAGACGCAGAAAGCCGAGGTGAACAGCGAGACTCCAAAAGGTCATACTCTTCTCTCGACAGTTTGATGCTGGCCGAAGTTGGGGTGTTGGCTCGTAAACTCACTCCGAAGCTAGTAATTTACATTTCCACTCAATGGAGATTGTTGGAAGACATGAAAACGTAAAACACTTATAGTGGGCGATTTATTAAAGATAGAGATATGCTGTCACTTACTTTTCTGTAGAACGTATTATTATAGATATTTTTAACGGTTTTCCCAGCGTAAGCTTAAAAGGCGCACAGACGGCTGGATTTATTTCTACTCGATTCACTGAAGTCGTTACTGCTCGGCTTCTTTGGTCAAAAATGAATGTCTTTCTACAGAAGCCTTTCTCGAGAAATCCTTTACAGCAGGGGTGCCCAACCTCTTTTAACTAAGGGCCACATTGTAAATACTTGGGGGACCTTAGTCACAGTTAGTTAGTTAATAAGTTAGTCAGTTAGTCAGTTAGTTATTTAGTTAGTTAGTCAGTCAGTCAGTCAGTCAGTCAGTTAGTTAGTTATTTAGTTAGTTAGTTAGTCAGTCAGTCAGTCAGTCAGTCAGTTAGTTAGTTAGTTATTTAGTTAGTTAGTTAGTCAGTTAGTTAGTTAGTTAGTTAGTTACTCATTCAGTCAGTCAGTCAGTTAGTTAGTTAGTTATTTATTTAGTTAGTTAGTTAGTCAGTCAGTCAGTCAGTTAGTTAGTTAGTTAGTTATTCGGTTAGTTAGATAGTCAGTCAGTCAGTCAGTCAGTTAGTTAGTTAGTTAGTTAGTTAGTCAGCCAGCCAGTCAGTCAGTCAGTTAGTCAATTAGTTAGTTAGTTAGTTAGTTAGTCAGTCAGTCAGTCAGTCATTTGGTTAGTTAGTTAGTTACTTAGTTACTCAGTCAGTCAGTTAGTTAGTTAGTTATTTAGTTAGTTAGTTAGTCAGTCAGACAGTTAGTTAGTTATTCAGTTAGTCAGTCAGTCAGTCAGTCAGTCAGTCAGTCAGTCAGTCAGGCAGGCAGTCAGTCAGTCAGTCAGTCAGGCAGGCAGTCAGTCAGTCAGTCAGTCAGTCAGTCAGTCAGTCATTGCTGCTTTAAGGGGCGGAAGTACGAGGACCGTGCGGGCTAATAACACTTTGGGGGGTTTGGGGGGTATTTTGTTTTAGAATATATGTTCAATATGGGGAGTTTTGTGACTGTCTGAGATTAGTTTTCTTAGTATTGTTGCCATTTTCTATATAAAAAAAAACACTAACATAAATTTAAATATTTTTAACAAATCCCTTTAAAATGGAAGTACGATGATATTCAATACACTCATACAATATGAATGACAAAGAGTGAGTATTTATGTTCATTTGACACAATTATTAATCAAATTATGAAATAACGTTCATGATAATGCGATGACTGGAAAGGCATAGTACCGGTTGGCTACTTAAAATTTCTCTCCACTTAGGATCGAACTTAGATGTAGCCTGCCAATTATTAATAAGGATTTTAAGTGTTCATCAGTGAACAATGACCTTGGGTAGAGGGTCGTGCCCACTGCTTTGCCCAGTTGGCTTTAGTTTTGGCGACACGGCGCGGTCGCGGAGAGGCGGGCCGGACTAAATGGCCATAGGTTGTCAGTCCTGCTTTACAGGATGGTGAAATCCGCATCAAAATCCATCCAGAGGTTCTTGAGATTACCCGTTACATTCATGAATCGGAGACTTTGTCTTATACTATGTACAGATATTCTGTAGTTTCATCATTCTTCTATTCAATATAGCTGTATATCACACATGAATCCCGGCGCTGAAAGCGGCTATTTTGAGTGTATTTTCCAGGGATATTCGATACTCCCCCCCAGGAAAGTATCGGGATATTACCTGATTTACAAGTTATCTACCTAATTCAGCACCCTAACAAGCACTGTTACACACACTACTACAGACGAAACACAGGTTATAAGACAAATTAAACATACAAATATGTACATGGGGCTGATGACCAAGCTGCAATAATAATAATAATAATTATTATAATACTCACCATGCTGAGGAGTTATACATTTAAGTATTTGGGCGAAATTGTAACTCTAGATTCTAATGAAAAATTAGCCATTGAGACAAGGGCTAGGAAAATGGATCTTTCGCTTAGGCTTTGCATCAACACGTATAAGTCCAAATCCCTCTCTTATCAGACCAAGTATAGGCACTATAACACAGTTGTTAAGCTAGAGTGCCTCTTTGTGGCAGAAACCTTAGCAAGCTTGAAAATTACTGAAATTGAGAAAGAAGAAAGGAAATTCTTTCGGTAAATTCTAGGTCCCATGAAATTACCTGACGGTGGATATACATATCAAATGCGGTCAAATCAAGAGCTCTATGACATGTTTGAAATGATTTCTGTCAGTATGAGAAAAAGAAGATTGATGTTCTATGGGCATTTTAAACGATTGGGAAATGAGAGGTTAGCTAATAAAATTCTTAACCTTCAAAAGAAGTCGAGGATACATCCTCCATGGTTTCAGGGAGTATATCAAGACTTAAAAAGGGGAAATATTGGACTGGTTGAAGTGTGGGACAGGACAAGATTCAGAACAAAAGTTGCAGGTGTGAAGCATCCCCACAAAACAAGATTCACATTTTCAGTGGAAGAAAGATTGAGAAGGAGTCTAAGATTGAAAAATCTCTGGCAGGAAGCTAAACGGCAAGGAAGAAACACCACGAAGACGATGACTTGAATAATTGTTGTGTATTTGTAGCCCATGGATGGCTGTATCGAATTAATAACAATAGTAATAATAATAAAAACTTCTATCCACATCTGCTGCATGCAAATAAAAACTAAGGCTGCGGACTCTTCATTTCCAACCCTAACCCAAATATAAATCCCCACAACAGTTCAGACAACACATTAACACCGGTTATACTGTTTGATAGATTTTACACGCACCCAACTATTCAGGGATGATATTCTGGAGACGCATGCACATAATTTAAGAGAAAACAATTGACTGAAACCAGGAGAAGCTCGTCACCGGTATATTAATTATAGAATCTTATTGGAATAAATAAACACCTTTAATAACATCATCATGAAGAAACACCGGATTTCGTGAGAATTCCGCAGTTAAGCAGCATTGGGCGTGGTTTGAACTTGGATGGTATGCCAGTTCTAGGCACTGCGCGCTGTTGGCCAACATAAGGAGGAGCGGAAAGGCCCTGGCCACCCTACCGCACGTAAACTCCGGTTGAGGATAGCCTCTTTCGAGGCTCGGACCTGCCTTCGGGCAGAATACCAATTCATTAAATTAGTAACATCGTCTTTCAAATAAAAAATAAGAACAAGCAATATTTATTTTTTGAGTTTCCAAAACATACAGTAGAAGAAATGCGAAAATTACAGAATATTTACTACTTGTAACTCATTCCATTATAATAACTTATGGAAGATATGATGGATGAACGGATGAAAATGAGAATTACAGCATGATATTTTAAATATAGGATACAGAGGATTTGTCAGTTCATTATTGCAGTAATTCAGGTAACATTTTATAATGTATCGTTCTGTCTCACAAGCAGGGCAGTCGAAAAGCACGTGATGTACAGTTCGAGAGGATCCACTAAAGCATGTCAAGTCAATAGTGACATGAAGTAAGAACACAGTTAGGAACTAGCATTTCACTTTGAAGTAGATGATGAATCTCCCGAAAATATATTTCTCTCGTAACAGATCCTTTCGAAGATGAGGTCCAAATATTATTTTAAAAAAAAGCAATATAACTCAATATTCAGTTTCATTCGCACGCAATGAATGAGTTTCTCTGTCCGTCCTGTGTCCTGTGCTGCTTGCTTGCAGGTGCGGTTAGGTGAGTAACTTCACTTATGTTAATGGATTACCGCTGCTATCGACACAGTAAGTTATTATTATTATATAATTTATTTATTCATGATTATTATTATTATTTTAGACGTTTACCCTCCAGGTTGCTGGAATCCACGGACTCAGCGAGGGAACTCACCACTACCGCCTCTACGGACAGTGTCCTAGAGCTGGGAACATCGAATCGGAAGGGATACAACTGGTGCGGTGGGATTGGCACCTCGCCCAGGCGACCTCACCTGCAAAGCGAACAGGGACCTCGTGAGGGAAGGTAAGGGATGGTTAGAATGGATAGGCAAGGAAGAGGGAAGGAGGCAGCCGTGGCCTTGAAGAATGTACCATCCCTGCATTTTCCCGAAGACGAAGTGGGAAACCACGGAAAACCACTTCGAGGATGGCTGAGGGGGAATCGAACCCCCCTCCACTCATTTGGGCCACCCGAGGCTGAGTAGACCCCGTTCCAGTCCTCGTACCACTTTTCAAATTTCGTGGCAGAGCCGGGAATCGAACCCAGGACCTCCGGTGCGGCAACTAACCATGCTGACCGCTACACTACGGAGGCGACTTCATTTATTTATTTATTTATTTATTCTCTTCTTCTTTATTCTGCTCCTCCACAAATTTCGGTCTTCAGCTTCTTCCTCGATTAAGCCTCTGGTAGCCATGTTTCACTTTACACCGTCCATCCATTGTTCTCTTGGTTCACCCCGTTTCCGTTTGCCTTCAGCTTGCCAATTTAAATTTGGAATTCTACTATTCTGCATCCTTTTCACATGTCCAAACCGTTGTAATCTTCATTCTTCAACCACTTCTAGCACATTTCTTTTTACCTGCATACTTTCTCTGATTCTCGTATTTCTAATTTTATCCACCCTTGATTTTCTTGCCGCCCTCCTCCAACAATCCATCTCTGTTACTAATAATTTGTTTGTTTGCCGTCTGTTTAACGTTTCTGCTCCATATAACAAAATACATTGCACCAATGAACTGTAAATAATTTTCTGACTGTTGTTTAGAATACTGTATTTCTGCTGCATAAAACAGAATTTAATGCTCTATTTGTTCTCCTAGCCTACTTACTATTTTCTCAATTTCAGATGAACTTGTTCCCCCAGCTTCTATTATTGAACCCAAAAAGGTTAGTGATTGTTTGAATTTCTGCATATCCGAGCTGTAGTTTCTCACCACCATTATTCTCTAATATAAGGTATTCCGCTTTGTTGAAATTGATATTTAGTCCCCACATTTGATATTCCTCAATTAATTTCCTCATCATATAAGAGGCATCGTCTATATCTTGAGTCAATATCACCTGGTCATCAGCAAAAAGAAGATGTAAGTAATACTCCTGGTTCCTCTGTAATCTCACTATACAACATTTTCTGGACCATTTTCTCAAAAGAGGGCCTATTCATAAGGCATTTTAAACTCAATTTCACGCAGGAACATTATCGAAACATGCAAAATATAAATGAAACTTAATTCAGTAATGCAGTATTATTGGTACGTGAAAATAAGTCACCATCTTGTGCTCAATATTAGCGTGGTCGAAATGGCAGTGGTGATACCACCTTAGACAGTGAATCTAGAGATCTTGGGTTCGAATCCCGGACGGGATAGGTATTTTTGCTACCAGAATATCGTTTTGAACGATATTTATCATTTTTTTTTTTATTTAGTCAATTTACCCTCTAGGTTGGTGGTTCCCACGGACTCAGCGAGGGAACTCACCACTACCGCCTCTATGGGCAGTGTCCTGGAGCTTGGAACATCTGGTCGGGATGGATACAACTGGGGAGGTGTGATCAGCACTTCGCCCAGGCGGCCTCACCTGCAAAGCGAACAGGGGCCTCATGAGGGACGGGAAGGGATGGAAGATTGGGATGGATAGGCTAGGAAGAGGGAAGGAGGCGGCCGTGGCCTTACAGTAGGTACCATCCCAGCATTTGCCCGAAGACGAAGTGGGAAACCACGGAAAACCACGTCGAGGATGGCTGAGGTGGGATTCGAACCCCCTCTACTCATTTGGACCACCCGAGGCTGAGTAAACCCCGTTCCAGTCTTCATACCACTTTTCAAATTTCGTGGCAGAGCCGGGAATCGAACCCAGGACCTCCGGGGCGGCAGCTAACCATGCTGACCGCTACGCTAAGGAGGCGACTGTGTTATTTTATTGCCGTCGAAAATACTGTAGTAGTGATGATAGTAATTTCGTCTCCCATAATGTTTGCAGCTTAAAAAATTAATAAATCATATCATATATATTATTTCAGTAGTATAGATCCCTCCTGCGACGTTCACAAGGGGCCAATCGTGACAAATGAGCATTCAAATGAAAGAGAATAGACATTAGGAGTGGCAAATTGCACTATGATTTCATAAATATTTATAATTTCTTTAAAAAAATGTAGGAAGTGTGCGATTTGCAAATACTGTTGCTGTAGGAAACTACTCTCCATAATTGCTGTCCACTTCACATTATGGCCGCTGTGACGCCTGTTTCATGTCATTATAAAATTCTGATGTATTTCCTTTATCATTTTGCATGGGCTCAGCACACAAATGGCATTAGCAGTGACGAATTGCATTCGAATTTCATAAATATCGATTTTCGTAAGAAGTGTGTGATTAGCAAATAATGATGCTCTAACATGCTGTAATTATGAGTTGTCATCTAAAACTTTAAAACTATTAAACGTTAATTCTTTTACATGTTTCTCTTCTGCATTCTAATTTCATAAACAAGATGTTCAGTAAAGAACATAATAGCCTACTTTCTCCTAAATGCAAGGGTTTAGTTATAACTCTTTGTCCTTTTCAAGGAGTATAATTGAATGCTGGTTGTAGTAGCTTGTTGAAATACAACGTGCTATAGGGATATTAAAAGTGGATTGATTGAATCCTCACCTGAATTATATATACACACACTAATACAGCCATCACAATAACACAGATTATGAGACAAAATTCAACACTGACCCAAGTACACGAGGCTAAATGACCATGATGTCCATGCATCTTAAATGAAACAACAACAACAACAACAGCTTCTTACCCAAATCCTTACTCGTATAAAAGTTCACACAATAGTTAGCCTACAGACGTCACTATGACACAGGTTATCAGACGTCTACACACACCCAAGTACACAGGGCTACAAGACCATGATGCCGCAATACCCCTAAAGAATCAACAATAAAAAGAACAACAACAACATTAGACTCTACCGCGGATAAAACAAGGAATTTTAATCGCTCCAGTCGAGTGTTGAAATTTGTGGTGTTATGAGTACAGCATATTATATAATTTTTGTGACTGCAAATACACACAATATATGCTTAACATTCTAATGTGTGAGTAGTTATGAATCAATAAACACAAAAAAAAAACGAAGTAAAAATATTCCAACCTGTAGGGATTGGAACCACGGGAAGCCAGATTATGAGACTGGATCGCTGCCATTGCGCCACGAATGTGATAAAATAATCTTATGTAAATAGCTTCTTTACTACAAATGTAACATTTTTTGGCGCTGAAATCAACGATTTCCTTAGCGTTTTTTGGCGCTTCTATAAACATTTGATATTAAATATGTATTATTTGGTTCAGTACATTCCTAAAAGGATATAACCTTACGCAGTTACGGATATATATGGATTTACGAGTGCAAATAACGGCCATTTTGTCTACGGGACGTCACGACCCACAACGATATTGTATCGTCAATCGGACCTGTTAAGTCACTTCTACGGTTATTATATTCTATTATAATAGGCTAATATCCTACCGGTCACCTCCTTGAGGACAGTTTAAACCTCTGTTTAAGCTGAGTCATTGAGGTCAGGCCTTGTTGAATCGTAAGTTACGGTTGGGCTATAATACTTGCATGATTCATACATACACCATCCTGAAACTATTTGGCTGATGACCCTGTATTTTGGAAAAAATACGTTTCCCACATTAAGGTATATTGTTGCAAAATTTTGTAGAGATCGGATGATAAGGTTAGTCGTAATTTGATTTAAGCTCAGAACATTTGGGTGGACGCCATTTCGTTTTTGTTATGATGGCGGCGATATACAACATGACACTAAGTTGTCCCTTACTATTGCTACATCTGTGTCAAAGGTGATTCGATTTGGGTTTCGTTGTGTTTGAATTGATAGGGGGAATCGATTTGCACGCATACATGACCGCCATCTGCAAACTATTGGGCTGATAACCTTGTAGTTTGGTCAAAAGACGCATGAAGGTATGTTGTTGCAAAATTTAGTAGAGATCGGATGATTAGGTTAGTCGTAATTTTAATTAAGCTTTGAATATTTGGGTGGCCGCCATTACGTTTCCGTCAAGATGGCGGCGATATAAAACATGACAGTGAAGTTCCCTTTGCTAGTGCTACCTCTGTACCAAATTTCGTTCAATTCGGTTTCACCTTGTTCGAATTGATAGGGGGGGGGGTACAGACATTCAGAGTACACACACACACACACACAGACACACAATTTTTGGCCCTGTGTAGATCTCATAAGTCTACTTTCATTTTTTTGCAAAAATCGAAAGTAGGCTAATATTGATTTTTGTAAGAAGTGTGTGATTTGCAAATACTGTTTCTGTAACATGCTGCAACTATGAGTTGTCGTCTAAAACCTTAAAACTATCAACCTTTATCCTTAAGACTCTCATTATACTCCTATAGGGGAAAGTTTGGTTTATGAACATGCGAAATTTCTCGCACGGGCCCGCTAGTAAATGAATAAATTGATAGACTAATTGATCAATACAGTAGATAAATAAATAACAATATGTTGCTCACAGCACAGACTATTCTTTGCACTTTATAGGTAGTGAAGTGCAATTGAACTGAATTTCTTTCTAACGAGGTAGACCGTTCTCTTGGCGAAGGGGAAAGGTTGAAGACAAGGGCCATCAAGTGGACTGGAGGTCAGTGTGTTTCTCCTATTGACTGTACGAAACCTGAAATGCTATAATTATGAAATTAATAAATCTGGCGTGAATCTGTTATCGCTGTAATTGAAAGGTTTCTGGTTTATTGTTGTTGGTTTTTCTTATCGGGGGGACCTATCTCGCACGGCCCAGGTTAAGTGATTCGGCTCCAGGATGCTGGGCCGTGTTACCTGACCGCACGCGGGTGGGATCTCATCGAGCAGCAAGTTCGCATTCCCACCACCTCCACCTTAGTATAAACCAGTGGTTAACACACGTTCTTGTTCACGTTCCCTCTGACTAAAATTTTCTTTCGATTGTGCACCCCCTAAAAGAACGCATATGCTAGATACCATTGGTAAAAATTACATTTTTCTGATTTCTATAACAAAAACAAAAGTAATGGAATGGAAAAGGAAATATCATATCAGATCTAAGATAAAAATTGACAATCAATCATTAGATCAAGTCTCAAGATTCACTCACTTTGAATGTGATTTATCTTTTATTGATAATGTCCAAGTAAAGAAAAAAGCTTCAACTATTTCAATATGGGTAGCTGTGGAGCAATTCGATGATCACTGAAGGACAAAGTTCGTGAAGGGAAGCAAGACATGGGTGAGTAAAACAAGTTATAGAAACAAAAGACAATCATTCGAAATGAAGTTCCTGAGATCAGCGTAAGAATGCTCCCTAATAGATGGAAAACGCAACGATGAAATAATGCAGAAATTAAATATGCTAACTGAATGATAGAATTTCCAAAATCTGAGTAAATTAAGAAAACTACGCTCTATGGATGGATGACGTCAGAAACCCGAATACCATACTATTGAAAGAGGAAATATTGGTTGGCCCATGAACAGACGGTAAGACAACTGAGGCCGGAACAGCGTGGTAGCCTAATCTATGAAGAGTACTGATATCGCGTCAGGAGATGGCAGTCCAGCACGCTTTGACGGGGACCACATATTCCAAACTTAAAAATATCGGCTTCGCGCATGCCAATCGCTGTTATTGCACACGACACGCAGCCAGTGAAAGAAGGAATGTGCTGAGTTAAACAAGTAGTGACTAACTTAATGTTTTTGGAATGCGCGATACGCAGTGAGCGGGAAGACATCTGCAGTTCAAACCCAACTGCCAACTCCTGGCGCGATATCAGTATGTAAGTAAGTAAGTAGATAAGTAAGTAAGTAAGTAAACAGCTCAGTCCGTCAGTCAATCACTCAGTCAGTTAGTAAGTAAGTAACTAAGTGAGTAAGTACTGTAAGTAGATAAATGAAAATGAAAATCCACAGCCTGTTTCAAGTCGACCGACCGGGTCATGGATTGCAATGAATGAAACCACCATCTAGCGGCGAGGATATGAACTGTGCCAGCTGTCGAAGCCTGACGCACTCCTCTAGGACAATGATTAAATGAATGACAGATGAAATAAAATGAAAGTGGAGAGTGTTGCTGGAAGGAAATATTGACAGGGAAAACCGGAGTACCCGGAGAGAAACCTGTCTGCCTCTGTTTTGTCCAGCACAAATCTCACATTGAGTGACCGGGATTTTAACCACGGACCCCAGCGCCTAAGCCACGGAGGCTTCAAGTAGATAAATAATAAGTAAATAGGTAAGTGGATAAGTAGGTAAGTAAGATGGTAAAGTAAGTATTGGTAAGTAGGTAGGTAAGTAAGAATGCGAGTAAGGAAGTAGGTAAGTAGGTAACTACTGTCGACCAAAGTATTATGTGCACTCGAGTTTGAAGGTTGTTTGTGAAGTAACCAATAGACCTACATAAAATCCAATAACATCATCATTTTCGTCGTTCTATTGTAGGCCTACGTTAGCTCATGTAGGTTTGGAATTTTTAATTTATATTTTAATATTTTTGTCGCAGATGGAGCACAACAAGTGCACGTTTTTAAGCGTGTTTCAACCATGCGTCACATTTAAGAACTATAATCTCAAAAACCCTTCATCAGATCGAATCCAAATTTTAACACAATATACATTGGAATGTTGTAACATATAACTGGTTTATTAATTTCAACATTTTGCGTGTCCAAGAAAAAAAGTTGTTATCATTTTTGTAAGGTTACTTTCTCTCGGCTCGAGGTGGTTGGAAAATGTAGTTCTTGGTCGCGATGTAATCCTTGTACATCAAAAAGTTATGCTGTATGACTGTGAAATACGTAAATTAACTCACTTATTTTATATCGGTTTGTATTTGTAGGCGGAAATAACACATCGTTCACCAGCTACCCGCTCCGGGGAAAGCTGTACAGCGTAGCCGAAATGGAGCCCAGGAATAGCAAGCTTAGTTATGGAAGGAAGGGTCGAGGACAAAAACTGTAGGGGTGGACCAAGGTTAGAATATGTTAAACAGATTGCCTCCGATGTAGGGTGTCGGAGCTATGTAGAGATGAAACGATTAGCTCAGGACAGGGAGGCATGGAGAGCTGCATCAAACCAGTCAAAAGACTGAAGACTCAAACAACAACAACAACACGCATCATGGCGTGCCTCGCTCGGAAGTGATGGGCTCCATCACAGCAACGCTGTACAGCTTTTCCCGGAGCGGGTAGCTGGTGAACGATGAGTTATTTCCGCCTACAAATACAAACCGATATAAAATAAGCGAGTTATTTTACGTATTTCACAGTCATACAGCATAACTTTTTGACGTATAAGGATTACATCGCGACCAAGAACTACATTCTCTAACCACCCCGGGCCGAGAAAAAGTTACCTTACAAAAATGATAATAACTTTTTTTCTTGGACACGCAACATTTTGAAATTAATATACCTGTTATACAACATTCCAGTGTATATTTTGTTAAAATTTGGATATGATCTGATGACGGGTTTTTGAGATAAAAATTCTTAAATGTTACGCATGGTTGAAACACGCAAAAAAAAACGTGCACTTTTTGTGTTCCAACTGCGACAAAAAATATTAAAATATAAATTAAAAATTCCAAACCTACATGAGCTAACGTAAAATAGAACGACAAAAATGATGATGTTATTGGATTTTATGTAGGTCTATTGGTTACTTCACAAACAACCTTCAAACTCATGTACACATAATACTTTGGTCGACAGTAGGTAACTGGATAAGTAAGTAAGTAAGCAGGTAATTATTTTTTTTTTTAGCGTATGGCTTTTAGTGCCGGGAGTGTCCGAGGACATGTTCGGCTCGCCAGTTTTGTAGCTGCTTCGAGACGGACACCCAATGGGTGAGCTACAAGTACCGTTGGGGAGGGAAGGAGGGAAGTTGGAATGTAAGGACGAGGAGTTGGAAGGTAGCGACTGTGGCCAATAGTTAGGGACCAACTCCGGCATTTGCCTGGAAGGAAGATGGGAAACCACAGAAGACCATCTTCAAGGTTGCCGGCGGGGGGATTCGAACCTCCTCGCCTCCCGGATGTGAGCGACTGCCATCAGTCATGCCGTAACCACCACGGCTAACTCACCCGGTAGGTAATTAAATAAGTAGGTGAGAAAGAAAGTATGTAAGTAGGTAAGTAAGTAGGTAGGTAGGTAAGTAAGTGATCAAGTAGTTAAGTAAGTAACTAAGTAAGTAGGTTAGTAGGTATGTAAGTAAGCAGGTAAGTAAATAAGCAAGCAGGAAATTAAGTAGGCTAAGTAGGTAAATAAGTCCACCTGTGAATAGTTCATGAGGGGACCATCAGTAAAAAGAGACTTCGAGCCCCTCTACTCTAAATTCACACGAAAACTAAAATTAAGTATTCAAGAACCCGCTGATGAGCCAGCTTGGTGTCCTAGGCGAAACCCCTCACAAGACACGGCACAAACCTAAACGAATTGCTCAGTTTTTATTCAAAACGAAACTTATCAAAATTTTGCAATAGCAAACTTCCTTTGCTACTGTTAATTCAATATAGTTATTATACTGAGAATTTCTTAAAAGAAAATATAGTTAAGACTATTGAGGTAATTTCAGTAAACATTTATACTGCATTAAGTCATGAGATGTATACAATGAAATGTTGGAAAACTAAAATCTAATCTAATGATTTGCACACCCCTGTAACGTGAATACCATTTTAAAAAGATTATGATATTTGAAGCCATTTTCCAGTGTTGCCTTAGTAAACAAAAGTTTGGTGCTTTTCAGTCGGTCAACACGATTGTACCCAAATGAGATGGGTTATTCGCTAATCCTGAAAAGAATTACAAGAGATTAATTAATGCACTGTCGCCAAAATAGCTTTCAAACTGTACCCAGGTGGACTGCGACCACGCGGACGACTTGCGATGCTCTGGATCGACAGCATTAAGAGAGATGTGCACGATGTTGGGTTACAACCTGCAGATAACAACGACAGAATAAAGTGGAGAAGATGTAGAAGAGCAGCGGACCCCGTACTGGGATAAACACTAGGAAAGAAGAAGACCAGTTTCGATCGTGGTCATGAGATCCATTACCCTTAAGCTATAAAATCTATGTCTGAAAGTATGGGTGAAAATATTTACAACATGGACACTTATTTAGTTGCAGTATTAGTTGAGATATCCCTCAGTATGCCTTCCTTCGGAGGGGAAGTAAAGCCGGCGGTCCCATGTCATTGATTTATGGCATGTTAAAGAACTTTCCACTAATTACACCTGTGTGAAGCTAAATTGAATAGGTTAAGAATGTAAACAACGCTCTTAGGTTCCTACGATCGTTGCCAAGAGCCTACTGTGGTGGCGTCTAGTAGCTAAATTCTGAACTAGGCCTAGGAGTCGTTGACGGTGGCGTTTGACGGCAAAAGTAGGAACTGTTTGAAAAATTCAAAGTTGGCAGTCCTTACTTGAATTAAAAAACAGATACACACACTACTACAGCCATCACAATTAACACCGGTTATCAGACAAATTCTACACACACCCAAAGTACACGGGGCTACATGAATGCGTTGTCGCAGCCCCTAAACTGAGGAACCACCCAACCAACCAATGCAACACGTCAATAATTGTTAGTTGTGGTCTATGTGAGGTTTTGTTGAGATACTGGAAGTGGTGATTGACCTCCGGAATTTGCCTGTTTGGAGTGAATATTTGGTTGTTGTAAATGGTCAATTAAGATTGTATTGTACAGGCTAAATTCCGGAGGTCAATCACCACTTCCAGTATCTCAACAAAACAACACATAGACTGCAACTAACAAATACTGACGAGTGGCAATATCTCAACAAATACTGCAACTAAATAAGTGTACATATTGTAAATATTTTCACCCATACTTTCAGACATAGATTTTATAGCCTATGTGTAAGGGATCTGATGATGATCGCTTGACGATCGAAACTGGTCCTCCAAGTGTATTTATTAATCTCATGTAATATTTTTCAGGATTATAGAATAACCCATCTCATTTGGGTACAATCGTGTTGACCGACTGAAAAGCACCAAACTTTTATTTTAAGAAGATTAGTTTGTTGTATTTATGTTTGGCCGTGTCTGTATCCTGTAGCTCACATGTAGAGAATACGTTGTTGAGGCTCGATTCTTTTTGGTTTCAATGAGTGACTTTCTCGTTCTCATCACAAACATTAAGCCAGACGTATCAACATGTACCATCGCCTAAAGCGAAATTTACTGTGTGTAATTTGTACTTAAGAAAATGAAGTGTCTGTAGATATTCAATTTTCATTTGGTTTTAGAATATCTCTACAGATATTTATTAGTTCTCGGCTTTTCTCTCCTAAGACGTTTATGAGAATATTTCCGCAAATCCATAACAAGAATAGTGATCTGAACTCTTGTACCCGCAAGTAATATTTCATCGTACTGGTTTTATGATGGACATGTCATCTGCTTGAGGCATAACTCATCCCATGCCTCACAGCAGGAAAATAATTCAGTGAAATGTGCGCATGCTGAGAAATTACCCAGCTTTGTGTGGGGTGGTGTTGGTTATTGTAATGGCAAGAACATCAAGGTTATCTGAGGCCAATGAAGATAAAGTCTATGAAGATGTACCTACATTACTACTACCACTACAACGACTGCAAATACCACTACTACAGGTATGTACTTACCAATTTAAGTGATGATGATGATAATTGTTGATTAAAGGGGCCTAATATCTAGGTTATCGGCCCCTAAAGGTTTGGGTGATAGTGAAAATGAGATGAGAATGAAAACTATGAGTAATACTAACTAAAAAATTTCATGCTAGAAGAAGAAATAGTACACAAACTAAGGATAAGGCAAATATAGGAAAGGAAGAAAATAAATGCCGTCAACCCTCGAAGAATGAGGATTGAGGGACTTGGAAGGAAGGAGAGCCATGAAAGGCAGATAGTAAAGGGACAGAGGAGAGGGCCCGCCCCAAGGTCAGAGGAAAAAGAGGAAAAAAACGACCCAGCTCAGGAATCCCTCGGGATTGCCAACTCCCGAACTCACCAGCCGTCAGTCCCCGAGGGTGTAGCACTATCCAGGATGCATCAGAAATGGTGAGGCTACATACACCTTGCCTCCATGATGGCCTTGAGCAGAAGGCAGGAGACAATATGAAAAGGAAAAGAAGGCTGACCCCTCGAAGAATGAGGGTATCAGAAAAGATAAGACAAGGGCCAATTAAGGCGGGAAAGTGAAAAGACTCCCCAGGCCTCGGATACCCAAATACCGTCGGGGTCGGAAGAGAACAAGAGTTGACCAAGGAAAGAAGACGGAGAGGAGCCCGGCACAAGTAAGTGGAAGCAATGCCCCTGGGGGTGATATTGCACATTTTCAATCGGCCAACACAATATAATTCCAACGACTTGGATTGCACAAATTGCACGAGATTATATACGAGCAGTGTTCAAATGAAAAGGTACGAAACGATACTGTGGGTACAATTTATACGTTAATCAAACGAAATCACCACAGGTGTCCCATTGCTTCACTAGCTGCAGGATTCCTTGTTCCCAGAAGTCTTGTGGTTGTGACAGAAGCCAATCCTGTACGGTGTCCTTTAGTTCGTCGTCCCTTGAGATGATTTTCTAACGGGCCAAACAGATGGTAGTCACAGGGTGACAAGTCAGGGTTGTAGGGCGGATACTCAAGTTGCTCCCACTTGAACGTGGCCCACGCACCTTGTGTGGCGTTAGAGACGTGTGGACGAGCGTTATCATGGAGCAGAATCACTCCCTTCGTGAGCAGTCCAGGCTGTTTGTTCTTGATGGACTTCCATAGGCTAGGGAGTGTCGCACAATACACGTCACTGTTAATGGTTTGCCTCAATGGAAAACGTCTCCAATCGGACGACGAACTAAAGGACACCGTACAGGATTGGCTCCTGTCACAACCACAAGACTTCTGGGAACAGGGAATCATGCGGCTAGTGAAGCAATGGGACACCTGTGCACAGGCCTGTGGTGATTACTTTTGAATAACGAATAAATTGTACCCACAGTATCGTTTCGTACCTTTTCATTTTAATACCCCTCGTATTTGTTAAAATAATAGCAGTGCAATACGGTACAGTAAATGTTCATACACATTGTAATGTACTGGCATCTAATTTAGTTCAATTGTTTACATAATGTCAAGATGGCGGCTGTGGAAATTTTTTAATTTCTTGTTTCGTAATTATGCGATCGAAGTGAAAATTTGAATAATGGACCTATGCAATTATTTTCATTTAATGGCACATAACTCTAGGGCCTATACATATAACAATCCAACATGGCGACCATCCGAAATATTTAGACGGTTCTCAATATCTACGAATCTATTACGGCAATCAAGCTGAAAATTTGTGTGTTAATAAAGGCTATTAACATACGTTCACGTATGTGACATTCAATAACCTGATGAGCACAAATCCAACATGGCGCGGACGCGAAATTTTTATATTAAAATTGGTTTTGTGTCCGATTTACCCATCCCATCACTGTGAAACTTGGCATGGTATATCTTCATACAATGGAATTTTATGAGAACTTAATAATTATGGCTGTGCATTTGTTTTTTAATTCTAGCTTTCAATTCTTGTGCCCTGAGTAAGACTAGTAGAATATATGAAAATAGGCTATTTAGTTCTTCACGGAACTACTTGTTTTATGCTCCATTCATATTTTGCTTTTTTTTTTCGTTAATGTTCCTGCGTTGAATTGAGTTTTAAATTAGTAATGAATACGCCTACTTGACAGTAAAGGGAATTCCTATAGTGGTCTATGAAAGGCTAGCCCAGTTCCCGTATAACATCATCGATATATATTACATAGAACACTGCATTACCGCAATATGGGTTAATATCTGAATAGCCATTGTGCAGAAACATAGGCTAATACCGGCTTTGCCGACTAGTTACAATGCTTCATATAAAAGCATATCATCATTTAAATACTGATACTAATAGGTGTGGTTTGTGTTCCAATGAGTTGACACCAGAGTTCGCATGAGCGTTTACCGTTTAGTATGGAAGTGCTGAGGAAAGTTACTTGGCGAGTGGATGCCCATCACTTTTATCCAGAGAAACAGACTCTCAATGAATCATAATTGTTTTCAGCAAATATGATTTAATGAATATTTTTACACCAAAGAACGACAATGTAGAAATATTTGTAATGGCGCCTCCAAACCTTGAAGTAATCCGTATGTTATATACATTCCACATGGTGGTAGCGATCACATGCTTCTCCACATAGTTGGCATACACACGTCACTGTAGGTTCATGGAAATATTTGCTAACGCAAATAAAATGGTAAAAACCATAGACCGACAAACGTGTAAGCACATGCCTCAACTCAAAGTTCGCTGTTGTCCACGTCCGGTCGATCATGGCCCCGGTTCCATAAAATTCTTGATGTATGTCTTCATGTTTTTTCTTCAAAGATGTTAGTAGCATTTGCAAGGCTCTGGTGTTTGGTAGAGGTAAATAGTTTCTAAGGTCTTCTATAAGAAATGATTCTCGTGCCAGGAGGTAGACCAATCGTGACCTGGTAGTTTTAGACACTCCGATTGCATTCTTTATGGATAATGCCTTCACTGTTTCTAGTGAGGAAAGGCTCTTTTCTGTTAGGTGTTGCCTAATTACTGCAATGCCATATTTTAGAATAGGCATGATTTTATTTCTGAAAAGAGCCATTGCTGTCTCTAAGCTGAGGGTTCTCAAGTATCGAATTTCATGCAATGCCCGTACCGCTTGCGTTGATTTCTTTATCACATGATATGTGAAACATGTAGCACTTGTTTGCAGCGTGATATCCAGAAATTTGAATTCCTTTACGATGTTTATTTACCTCCTCATATTTGTTATGGACTACAGAAGAGGGAAATTGTTGATGTTGTTATTGATTCGTTTTAGGGGCTTTGCGACATCATGGCTAGGTAGCTCCATGTGTAGAATTCATCTGATGACCTAGTTTGCCACGGTGGGTGAGTGGTCAACGTGTCGGTCTACTAACCCCAAGTTTGCAGGTTCGCTCCTGGCTGTGGTAAGTGGTTTTTGAAAGACGGCAAAAATTACGACACCATTTCATAGGATACTGGCATGTCAAAGAACCCATTTGAACTCAGTAGACCGTGTTCATAATGGCAAAATTAATCTCGGGAGTTTCCGCCAAAACAAAGTTCCTCGTTTCTCTACTAGAAAGCGCTATAGTGTTCAAGGAGCTTAGATATCTCACCTCCTTGACTTTCATAATGCTTCAAGGAACAACGAAATTCGACATGCAAGCTACCCTTTGGGTATCAAATAACAAAGCTTGCACCCGACACCCAAGGCTATACGATATTATTATTATCTGATGATCTGTATCACTGTGATGTCAGTAGTAGTGTGTTTAATTGTAATTGAGGTAGGATTAGGGAAGGAAGCGGCCGTGGTTGTAAGTTAGGTACAATCCCAGCATTTGGCTGGAGTAGAAGTGGGAAATTACAGAAAACAACTTCGAGGATGGGTGAGGAAGTAATGGAACCAGCCCCTTATCAACTCTACCTCACGAGTTTAAGTCTACCCTGTTTCTGCCCAGAAACTAGAATTAAATTTCTTACCAAAGCCGCGAATCGAACTCGGACCTCCGTGTTGACAGCTAAGAACGCAAGCCACTACGCAACGAGGTGGATAGTCATTTATCCCCGTGTAGTTGTCTATATAGCGGCTTTGGTGGCGTAATCGGTAGCATGCTGAACTGCTGTGCCAAGATCGCGGGCTCAAACCCGGCTGGAGTCGTCGGATATTTTAAGAGCGTTAAAATCATTCAGTATGTCTTCCTTCGGAGGGGAAGTAAAGCCGGCGGTCCCATGTCATAGATTTATGGCATGTAAAAGATCTTTCCACTAACTAAACTTGTGTGAAGCTAAATTTCTATGTTAGATTTCGTTGTAACGTTCTATCAAAGTTTCTACGTTCACTACTAGGGGTCAGTGATATCTGGTAACGAAAGTTGGAACTACTTGAAATTGAACGGAACTTGTTGCTCACCCTATGGATGTCCGCTTGACGCAGCTAGAGCCTCTGGCGAGCCGAACATGTCCTCGGATACTCCCGGCACTAAACTCCATACGCTAAATAAATAAAATGGTAGTCTATATAGAATTCGTCTGATAGCCTGGGTTTTTGTGTTGTTTGTACTAGCGTGAGTGTTTTTATTTCAGGTGTGGATTGGGAAGGAAGCAACCCTGACTTTTTGTTGGGAACTAACGCTGGAGTAAAAGTGGGAAGCCCCGAAAAAACCACTTCCATGATGTCTGAGTTGTAAGTCGAACACTCCTCTTCTCAGTTTTACTTCACAAGGCTGAATGTACTCCGTTCCAGCCCTCAGACCAGAATTAAAGTTCTTGATAGGGCCGATAATCGAACCCGGACCTACGGGGTGACATTACTCTCATTTTAGTCCTTCTTGGAACAATATTTCTGGTTTCAAATCTTGTACTTTAGTCACAATCGTTCTCATACAACTTAAACATTGAAATAAACTGCAGATTAGATCTGAAATAATGGTGGGTGAGTGGTTATCGTGTCGGACTACCAACCCCAAGCTTGCAGATTATTTCCTGGCTATGGCAAGTGATTTTCGAAAGGCGACAACAATCACGACACGCATGTCGTACGTTGTGGGCATGTTAAAATAACCCATTTGAATTCAGTAGGCCGTGCTCATAATGGCAAAATTAATCTCGGGGTTTCCGCCATAACAAAAGTACCTCCATTCTCTACTAGAAAGCGCTATAGTGTCAAGGAGCTTAGATATCTAACCTCCTTGACTTTCATAGCGTTCCAAGTACCAATAAAATTCGACATGCAGGCTGCCTTCTGGGCGTCAATTAACAAAGCATGCAACCGACACCCGAGGCCATACGATATAATAATAATAATAATAATAATAATAATTATTATTATTATTATTATTATTATTATTATTATTATTAAGCCTCCGTGGCTTAGGCGGCAGCACGCCGGCCTCTCACCGCTGGGTCCGTGGTTCAAATCCCGGTCACTCCATGTGAGATCTGTGCTGGACAAAAGGGAGGCAGACAGGTTTTTCTCCGGGTACTCCGGTTTTCCCTGGCAAAATTTAATTCCAGCAACACTCTCCACTATCATTTCATTTCATCTCTCACTCATTTAATCATTGCCCCAGAGGAGTGCGTCAGGCCTCGGCAGCCGGCACAGTTCATATCCTCGTCGCTAGATGGGGGCTTCATTCATTCCATTCCTGACCCGGTCGGAGACTGGAAGCAGGCTGTGGATTTTCATTTCATTATTATTATTATTATTATTATTATTATTATTATTATTATTATTATTATTCTTTCGATTCGGCCATCTAAGGACCACGTCATTTCAACTGTTTCTTAACATCCTTCCAGTACTTTCGCATTAGTTCTCGATGCTGTTGTTTCCTTTCTGCAGTCCACTTCTTGCCAGTTGGAAGCTCCAATTTCTTGGAAACATCGGTGTGCTGTTAGGTTTTGTTTAAGGGTGGCACTTTCCCATATATCGTTGCCTGTAATTCCCACTTTTTGTAAATCTTTGTCCACCTCAGTGAACCAAGCTCCCTTCGTTTTCTTTTTGAGGAAGTAGGTGAAAAGTCTATTTGTCAATCGTGCAGGGTTCATTCTTGTTATATGACAGTAACAGGCAATTCTCCGTTTCCTCATGGTATCAGTTATTTTTTCCACATGGGTGTAAAGTTCGTGATTGTGCCGTCTCCTATATTCCCCATTTTCTTTTACCGGACCCAAGATTTTTCTTAGAATTTTTCTTTCTTTCACTTCCAGATTCTCTGTTAGTCCCTTTCGATGCATTGCAAGGCACTCTGCAGCATACAAAGCCTCTGGACGGATGACTGTTTGGTAGTGTCTTAACTTGGCATTTGTTGATATGGATTTCTTTTTGTAAATGGCCTTTGTTAGATTATATGCCATTTCCATTTTCCTGATTCGTGACTCGAAAGCTGCCTTTTCGGAGAGATTGGGGTCTATCCACTCTCCCAAATATTTGAACGCTTTCGTTTGCTTGATTTTCCCCTGTCCTACATCCAGCTCTTTTGGCGCTAGCTTGATATTAGTGATGAATTATTATTATTATTATTATTATTATTATTATTATTATTATTATTATTATTATTATTATTATTATTATTATTATTATTACCATGACATTCACTCTGAATGTTGTGCTATTCCGTTTCTTCTGACCACTCGCACACCCTAATTTTCTTCGTAATCAAGACCAAGTTGCTGTTTATAATGTAGCTAGCAACCCGCCCTGGCTTCGCTCAATGTCTTTAATGGTTTTCCCAGTGCAAGCTTAAAAGGCGCATGGACGGCAAGTTCCAGACGCTATTCAGAAAAGCCGAGGTGAACAGCGAAACTCCAAACATACTCTTCTCTGAAGTCTTAACCCTACACGACTCGACAGATTGATATTGGCCGCCGTTGTGGTGATAGGCTCACTCGCTTGCTTGTAAACTCACTCCAAAGCTAGTAATTTAAATTTCCACTGAATGGAGATTGTTGGAAGGAATGAAGACGTAAAAACATTTTGTGGGCTACGTATTAAAGATAAAGATATGCTGTCGAGGACTGTTTTGTAGAACATTTCTTGCTGAACAATTCTTATACTCATAGTATATAGATATGTTTAAAGGTTTACACAACCTAAGTTCAAATGGCGCAAGAACGGCAGGTTTTTCTTCGACTCGATTCACTGAAATCGTTACTGCTAGGCTCCCTGTGGTCATAAATGAATTTTTTTATACACAAACCTTGCTCGAGAAATCCTTTACAGAATGGTGAAAATCAGATCAAAATCCAACCAAGGGTTCTGGAGATTATCCATTACATCCAAGAATCGGAGACTTCGTTCTATTATTATTTATTTACTCGAATAGCACTATGTCGCCTCCGTAGCGTAGCGGTCAGCATGGTTAGCTGCCGCCCCGGAGGTCCTGGGTTCGATTCCTGGCTCTGTCACGAAATTTGAAAAGTGGTACGAGGACTGGAACGGGGTCTACTCAGCCTCGGGTGGCCCAAATGAGTAGAGGGGGTTCGATTCCCCCTCAGCCATCCTCGAAGTGGTTTTCCGTGGTTTTCCACTTCGTCTTCGGGCAAATGCCGGGATGGTACCTTCTTCAAGGCCACGGCCGCCTCCTTCCCTCTTCCTTGCCTATCCATCCTACCCATCCCTTACCTTCCCTCATGAGGCCCCTGTTCGCTTTGCAGGTGAGGCCGCCTGGGCGAGGTGCCAATCCCACCTCACCAGTTGTATCCCTTCCGATTCGATGTTCGCAGCTCTAGGACACTGCCCGTAGAGGCGGTAGTGGTGAGTTCTCTCGCTGAGTCCGTGGGTTCCAACAACCTGGAGGGTAAACAACTAAAAAAAAAAAAAAATAGCACTATTACAGAGCACGTAAAATCAATACCTCAAATCTTGCCACATGTCTTTCTTCTCTCTGCCCACATTCGCATCATCCTCTCTGATCTCTGCTTTCGGAGCTGTTCAATGTTCCGTGGCTGCTTTCGTTGTTTTTCTTGTTCCTCCCTGAAGATCACTTTTTGAATTTTGTCGCGAAATAAATTCTTATTACAGTATATGTATTTGTAATATCAATGTCGGCTTCCTTAAGATCCTTTAATGTCTGTGTAAACCCGCTGGTTGAACTTTAAGATCCTTTAATGTCTGTGTAAACCCGCTGGTTGAACTTTAAGATCCTTTAATGTCTGTGTAAACCCGCTGGTTGAACCTTAAGATCCTTTAATGTCTGTGTAAACCACGCTGGTTGAACCTTAAGATCCTTTAATGCCTGTGTAAACCCGCTGGTTGAACCTTAAGATCCTTTAATGTCTGTGTAAACCACGCTGGTTGAACCTTAAGATCCTTTAATGTCTGTGTAAACCACGCTGGTTGAACCTTAAGATCCTTTAATGTCTGTGTAAACCACGCTGGTTGAACCTTAAGATCCTTTAATGTCTGTGTAAACCACGCTGGTTGAACCTTAAGATCCTTTAATGTCTGTGTAAACCACGCTGGTTGAACCTTAAGATCCTTTAATGTCTGTGTAAACCACGCTGGTTGAACATTAAGATCCATTAATGTCTGTGTAAACCACGCTGGTTGAACCTTAAGATCCTTTAATGTCTGTGTAAACCACGCTGGTTGAACCTTAAGATCCTTTAATGTCTGTGTAAACCACGCTGGTTGAACCTTAAGATCCTTTAATGTCTGTATAATCCACGCTGGTTGAACCTTAAGATCCTTTAATGTCTGTGTAAACCACGCTGGTTGAACCTTAAGATCCTTTAATGTCTGTGTAAACCCGCTGGTTGAACCTTAAGATCCTTTAATGTCTGTGTAAACCACGCTGGTTGAACCTTAAGATCCTTTAATGTCTGTGTAAACCCGCTGGTTGAACCTTAAGATCCTTTAATGTCTGTGTAAACCCGCTGGTTGAACTTTAAGTTTTAAAGTTTTATTAAAAAATTGTTTTGTTAGCCTGTCATTGACCAAAAAATGAAATTCCTCGTTTGCGCATGGTGAGAATTATGTTCTTGTTAAGTCGTGGTCTGTTATGGTCTGTTTCTGTTTTCCTTGGGCCAAGGTTACATCGAACCAATCTTCTTTCCATGAGCATGATTTTGTTTATGTCACCTTTCCGCATTAACTCTAATGTTTCAGCTCCAAAGAGTGCTTCAGGTCTCACCACAGAATTGTAATGTTTAATTTTAGTGTCCCATGATAATGCCTTCTTCTTCGTTCTTATAATATGTAGAGTTATTTCTACCTTTTATGCATATTTTATGAACGTCAGAGCAACGATAATCAGTAAATAATATTACATATTAGCTCTGACGGAGATTACTGTGGAACTAAGTGCAAGATGCGCTACCCCAGCAGTGGTTCGGGCATGGTATACCGAGAGCCCACTGATGGTGCACTTAGGCTAAACTCCACTACAAACACTGCAAAAGCCTAGAAGTTTTTTTTGTCGTTCTTTGCACATTTAGGGGCTTTGCGACATCGTGGTCATGTAGCCCTGTGTACTTGCGTGTGTGTAGAATTTGTCTGATAACCTGTATTACTGTGATATGTGTACTAGTGTGTATTCGTAATTACGATAGGATTAGGGTCGAAATTGGCCGTGACCTTATGTTAGATACCATCCCGGCATTTGTGTGGAGTAGAAGTGGAAAACCGCGGAAGACCACTTCCAGGATGGCTGAGGTGGGAATCAAACCCGTCTCTACTCACTTCGCCCTCACGAGACTGAGTGTACCCCGTTTCAATCCTCAAACGAGAATTCAATTTTTTCGCACAGCCGGGAATTGAACCAAGGCCTCCATGATGACAGCCAATAATGCTACCTGCTACGTAACGAGGTGGATTGACCAGAGAATAAAGAGTGAATAGTGCATTCGGTGGCGTAGTTGGTAGCATGCTGAGCTTCCATGCCCAAGATCAGGGGTTCAAACGAGGCCGAAGACGTCGGATTTTTTAAGAGCGTTAAACTCCTTCAGTATGCCTTCCCTTGGAGGGGAAGTAAAGCCGGCGTTCCCATGTCTAATTTTTTTTTTAATCGTATGTCATACATGAAAATTATTTACAATTTAACATCAAGTTCCGAATCGTAATGAAGTGCCTGTGGTGTCCCTAGGAAGAAGTCGCTGAAGTCACCACCGTATGATGATTGTGGGTATTCCTGAACTAGGTGCCGAACAGTCTGTCTTTCAGCACCGCACTCGCAACATGACGAAGACTTTTTCCTCCACTTGTACAGGAGATCGCCACATACACCGTGATTGGTCCGGATTCTATTTAATTTTGACCAGGTCTTTCTGGGCTGAGTGAACCCTGGCACCTGCTCAGTTATGCATGGCATTACTGTACTCTCTGGAGGGGCAAACGAATTCCAATCAGAAGACCATCTCTCAATCAGGTTGAATTTGTTAGTTGCAAGATTCTCCGCTGTACAGATAGGTGGATGTCTTGAACGTAATCGTTTCATATGTAGATCACCAATGTCTCCATGGACTGGTAGTTGTTTGTTGGTCTGGATCTTTCTATATTCTCTTATCAAAATGTTGCATCGCCGCAAATGAGGAGGTGGGATGTGGCTGAGAATAGGAACCATTGTGTAGGAGTTGACATAATTGTTCCTGTTATCATGCGCATGGTGTTATTCAATTGTACATCTATTAATCTTACATGCGGACTATTTATCCACACAGGAGCGCAATACTCAGCAACAGAATACACTAAACCTAGAGCTGAGCAACGGAGAGTAGTTGCGTTGGCACCCCAAGTGGTGCCACATAATATCCGTAATATGTTGTTTCTTGTCTTCATTTTGGCAGAAGTTATTCGTAGGTGTTCTTTGAATGACAATGTTCTATCCAGTGTTATACCCAAATACTTGGGATGTCTGTTATGGCGAATGAGGGTGTTATTGAAGTAAACCGTAAGTTCCCTTGTTGCCATTTTATTGTTCAGGTGGAAGCAAGCAACTTCGGTCTTAGTTGTGTTTGGCTGAAGTCTCCATTTGCGAAAATAATCTCCCAGTGCAGAAAGATCATTTGTCAGCGTCTCTTCTGTACTTTCGAAACATGGATCTCTAGTAGCAATTGCCCAGTCGTCAGCATATCCAAACTTCCTTGATTTTGTGGAGGGCAAATCTGATATATAGAGGCTGAACAAGAGTGGGGCAAGCACTGATCCTTGAGGAAGTCCATTATTTAATTTACTTGGTTTGCTAATTTCACTGCCCATGATGACCTGGAAGCTTCTATCATTCAGCATGTTGCTTGCAAGACGAGCCAGTGTCTTACAAGGGATAACTTGAAGTAATTTATAAATTACACCCTCTCTCCAAACAGTGTCATAAGCTGCCTTAAGGTCTATATATGCTACTGATGTTTTCTGGCGATTCTGGAACCCTGCCTCAATATAGGTGGTTAGGGAGAGAACTTGGTCCGTGCAACTCCGTTGTGGTCTAAAACCTGCTTGTTCTATATGTCTAAGATTTATTGCATGTAAAAGAACCTTCCACTAATTAAACTTGTTTTTTATTTTTTATTTAGTCGATTTACCCTCTAGGTTGGTGGTTCCCACGGACTCAGCGAGGTAACTCACCACTACCGCCTCTATGGGAAGTGTCCTGGAACTTGGAACATCTGGTCGGGATTGATACAACTGGGAAGGTGTGATCAGCACTTTGCCCAGGCGGCCTCACCTGCAAAGCGAACAGGGGCCTCATGAGGGAGGGGAAGGGATGGAAGATTGGGATGGATAGGCTAGGAAGAGGGAAGGAGGCGGCCGTGGCCTTACAGTAGGTACCATCCCGGCATTTGCCCGAAGACGAAGTGGGAAACCACGGAAAACCACTTCGAGGATGGCTGAGGTGAGAATCGAACCCCCTCTACTCATTTGGACCACCCGAAGCTGAGTAGACCCCGTTCCAGTCCTCATACCACTTTTCAAAGTTCGTGGCAGAGCCGGGAATCGAACCCAGGACCTCCGGGGCGGCAGCTAACCATGCTGACCGCTACGCTACGGAGGCGACGTCTAATTAAACTTGTGTGAAGCTAAAGTTGCAGGTTAGATTTCGTTGAAACGCTCCATAAAAAGTTCTAACGTTAACCACTAGGTGTCAGTAACATTTGGTAGCGACATTTGGAACTACTTGAAATTGAACAGTAGCTGACCCCATGGGTGTCCAGATTGAAGCAGCTACAGCCTCTGGAGTGCCGAACATGTCCTCAGACACTCCCGGCACTAAAAGCCATACGCTAAATAATAGAAAGAGTGAATTCTAGCACAAGTAAGAAGAATCATTGACAGATTCAACTTGGTCGCTAATCGAAGTCCTAGTATTTGTGAGCTCCTGGAGGGGATTTATTTATCCTTGAATCCTTCGGTGTAATTTTAGGGAGTGAATGCTCCTTACTTTATAATCTGAAGGGGCAGGAGGAGTCTCTTCCCGAAATTGGCACCTATACGATTCACGATTACAGTATTAGTGCACCGGACTGCCCTGAGTGTTGATGTTTGAACTGCTTGTGGTGGGGGAGTGGTAGACGTGACTGACGGACGACCTGTGATGCAATCTGCTCAAGTGTATTGAATCCTGGTTACGGATAACTCACAAACAGTGGGTGTGCTGTGAGAAGTTTAGTTGAATTTAAGAAGATGATGTAGAGTGTTTGTTTTGCTGGGTGCGGGGTAGGAAGATGTATCGAGCACGGCCCTCCCTCCAACAGAACAACAAATTGGTGGGCCCGATCGGCAGTCCTGATAGCCGCAGCGCCGTACAGTTCCGATCGGCGAACACGCAACATATTGGGAGGTAAAGTGGTAATCAATAGCAAGTCATAAATCTCAGCTTTAACAAGTGCTGACGATCACTATGCTATTAAGTGTGTAAATGATTATAAAATATTCGATTTCCTCACAAATACTAGGACATCGATTACCGACGAAGTTGAGTCAGGCAAATCAACAACTTCCCTGGTCAACTCTTGATAACTTCCGTACTTGTTGATCTAAGGCAGGGGTGCCCAACTTATTTTAACTAAGGGCCACATTGTGAAAACTTGGGGGACCTTGCGGGCCAATAACACTCAGAGGGGTTTGGGGGATATGGACTTTTTATAAATATAGGTGCAATATGGTGAGTTTTGTGGCTGTCTGAGCTTAGTTTTCTTAATATTGTTGCCGTTTCCTATTATATTTATTTGTAGTGGATAAATCATACTAATATATAAATATATAAAAATTACACAAACACACCCAAGTACACGGGGCTACATTACCACAATTTCGCAAAGCCCCTAAATGAATCAACAACAACTAATTTTACTGGTCATATCAGATGCCGTAACACTGTCGAGGTCGGAAGGAACAGCAATCGACAGGAATCATAAACGAAAGTAGTCCTAGTAAGTAGAAGTAGCACCGTGCTCAATTAAAGGTGCCGTTGTCACCAAACCACGATCAACTTGTTGTGAGACCCCTGGTTTTTATTGGATTGTATTGACGTGAGTTTGAAGGTAACCGGAAAGTGAGAAGCGACAGAAAAGTGCAGCTTCCTTTATTTGACAGTGTACAGTATATCACAAAGTATTTCAGGTATTTCCTTAACTTACCTGAATTGTTTATAACACTTGTGCCATTTTGTTTAGGGGGTTTCAGTTTGTTGTCTATTGTGATTGTCCAATATACAGTGGTAATTTTTACACTAAGACCTAAATATTTAATTCTTATTTTCACATACCATTTTCTCAAACTCTTAGGTCAATCTACATGAAACTTGGTACGATGCTTTAAAACTTTGTTTTGTGTGTGCGGTAGTAAAAGTATTAAGATATCTTCATAGGTTGTTGAGAAACAGGCTACTGATATTTTTACTGAAAATATTAGAATTAAATTATGATACAAATAAATATTCTTTCCTTTAGTTCTAAACATACCAGAACAACAGGGGTTCAATGTATGCTACAACATTGAGTGTGTAAAATCTCTTGAATGATTGTATAGTAGTTTTTGATAAAATGGTACATGAAGATAACAATTGGCGGCTTCGGTGGCGTAGTTGGTAGCATGCTGAGCATCTATGCCCAAGATCGCGGGTTCAAACCTGGCCGAAGTCGTCGGATCTTTTAAGAGAATTAAAAATCCCTGAGTATGCCTTCCATCAGAAAGGAAGTGAAGCCGGCGGTCTCATGTCATAGATTTATGGAATGGAAACGAACCTTCCACTAACTACACTTGTGGAATCTAAAAATTTGTAGTTTAATTGATAACGCTATATTAGTTCCAAAGTTCAGCGCCAGGTGCTGGCTGCCATGGCATCTAGTAGCCAAGTCCGCAGTTAGGTGTCGTGGGCGGTAACATTTGGTAGCAAAAATAGGAACTACCTGAAAAATTCATCGTCTGCAGTCCTTCTACCTGAATCACAGATAACACACACTAATACAGCCATCACAATTAACACCGGTTATCAGACATATTCTACACACACCCAAAGTACACGGGGCTTTATGACAGCGTTGTCGCAGCCCCTAAACTAAAGAACCAAACAACCAACAAACCAAGATAACAATTATCTTAAAAAATATTTTAGCCTTTCTGTGAAAATTGCTACGGTTGTTTTGATAGCCACAACCTATAGCAAACTGAAACCCTCTACATATACTGTAATTGCAGAAGTGTCATTTACATTTCAGGAATATTTTGAAGAAATATCTCTAATACTTTGTGATATACCCTGTCAAATATAGGAAGCTGCACTCTTTTGTCGCTTCACGTTTCCCGGTTTCCTTAAGGACACCACGTACTCTTGCAAGATGAAGAAATCGAATTTTTGATTTTGGCGCCATAAAATTCTTCATTCTTTTCTGAATTCAAATATATATAGTTTGATGGGGTTTTGATGTCTACAACTATCTTAAATTCGTTTTTTAAAATTAGCGTCCCATGCTCTGAATAATACACTTTTAACTTTGCCAGCTGTTTTCCGTTAATACTCATTTTTAGCCTACTTTCGATTTTTGCAAAAAATGAAAGTAGACTTATGAGATCAACACAGGGCGAAAAAAGTGTGTCTGTCTGTGTGTGTGTATGTGTGTGTGTGAGTCTGTGTGTGTGTCTGTGTGTGTGTGTCTGTGTGTGTGTGAGTGTGTGTACTCTGAATGTCTGTCCCCCCCTATCAATTCGAACACGGTGAATGCGAATTGAACGAAATTTGGTACAAAGGTAGCACTAGCAAAGGACACCTCAGTGTCATGTTTTATATCGCCGCCATCTTGACGGAAACGTAATGGCGGCCTCACAAATGTTCAAAGCTTAAATCAAATTACGACTAACCTAATCATCCGATCTCTACCAAATTTTGCAACAACATACCTTTATGGGGGGAGCATCCTTTGACCAAACCAATAGGTCATCAGCGTAATAGTTTACGGATGGCGGCCATCTTTGAGTGAAAATCGATTCCCCCTATTAAATTGAACACGGTGCAACCGAATGGAACGAAATTTGGTACGGAAGTAGTACTAACGAAAGGCACCTCAGTGTCATGTTTTATATCGCCGCCATCTTGACGGATACGTAATAGCGGCCACACAAATGTTCAAAGCTTAAATCAAATTACGACTAACCTAATCATCCGATCTCTACCAAATTTTGCAACAACATACCTTTATGGGGGGAGCATCCTTTGACCAAACTAATAGGTCAACAGAGTAATAGTTTGCGGATGGCGGCCATCTTTGTGTGAAAATCGATTCCCCCTATTAATTCGAACACGGTGCAACCAAATGGAACAAAATTTGGTACAGAGGTAGTACTAACAAAAGGCACCTCAGTGTCATGTTTTATATCGCCGCCATCTTGACTGAAACGTAATGGCGGCCACACAAATGTTCAAAGCTTAAATCAAATTACGATTAACCTAATCATCCGATCTCTACCAAATTTTGCAACAACATACCCTTATAGAGGAAGCATCCTTTGACCAAATGAATAGGTCATTAGCCTAATAGTTTGCGAATGGTGGCCATCTTTGTGTGAAAATCAATTGCCCCTATTAATTCAAACACGGTGAAACCGAATGGAACGAAATTTGGTACAGAGGTAGCACTAGCAAAGGGCATCTCAGTGTCATGTTTTATATCGCCGCCATATTGACAGAAACGTAATGGCGGCCACACAAATGTTCAAAGCTTAAGTTAAATTACGACTAACATAACCATCCGATCTCTACCAAACTTTGCAACAACATACCTTTTTGGAGGGAGCATCCTTTGACCAATCTAATAGGTTATTAGCCTAATAGTTTGCGGATGGCGGCCATCTTTATGTCAAAATTGATTCCCCCATTAATTCGAACACGGAGGAACCTAATGGAACGAAATTTGGTACAGAGGTAGCACTAGCAAAGGGCACCTCAGTGTCATGTTTTATATCGCCGCCGTCTTGACTGAAACGTAATGGCGGCCACACGAATGTTCAAAGCTTAAATCAAATTACGATTAACCTAATCATCCGATCTCAACCAAATTTTTCAACTACATACCTTTATGGAGGGAGCATCCTTTGACCAATCTAATAGGTCATTCGCCTAATAGTTTGCGGATGGCGGCCATCGTTGTGTCAGAATCGATTCCCCCTATTAATTCAAACACGGTGAAACAGAATGGAACGAAATTTGGTACAGAGATAGCACTAGCAAAGGGCATCTCAGTGTCATGATTAATATCGCCGCCATATTGACAGAAACGTAATAGCGGCCACACAAATGTTTAAAGCTTAAATCAAATTACGACTAACATAACCATTCGATCTCTACCAAACTTTGCAACAACATACCTTTATGGAGGGAGCATCCTTTGACCAATCTAATAGGTCATTAGCCTAATAGTTTGCGGATGGAGGCCATCTTTATGTCAAAATTGATTCCCCCTATTAATTCGAACACGGTGGAACCGAATGAACGAAATTTGGTACAGAGGTAGCACTAGCAAGAGGCACCTCAGTGTCATGTTTTATATCACCGCTATCTTGACGGAAACGTAATCGCGGCCACCCAAATGTTAAAAGCTAAAATGTAATTACGACCAACCTAATAATCTAGTCTCTACCAAATTTTGCAACACCATATCTTTATGTGGGAAACATATTCTGACCAAACTGCAAGAACATCAGCCCAATAGTTTGCAGATGGTGGCCAAGTATGTGTGCAAATCGATTCCCCCTATCAATTCAAACACGGCGAAACCGAATTGAACGAAATTTGGTACAGAGGTAGCACTAGCAAAGGGCACCTCATATTCATGTTTAATATCCCTATAGCACGTTGTATTTCAACAAGCTACTACAACCAACATTCAATCATACTCCTTGAAAAGGACAAAGAGTTATAACAATACCCATGCATTTAGGAGAAAGTAGGCTATATGTTCTTTACTGAACATCTTGTTCATGTTTAGGTACCAATAACTAGGAAACCATATAAGATAGAGGGCTAATATTTTTACATTAACTTGCCTAATGGAGTACTTGAATGTTAACCTATTTTCACTTACAAAACATAGTAGGCATGGATTGGGAAGAGAAAAATTGATACATATTTTTGAATAAATTTAAAAAGAAAGAGTTCGGATTTTTTTTCTAGCATTCTGTCCCAATAATAATGAACAAAGTAGTTACTCATCTGCCATGATCCATTCCAAGTATGTGAACAAAATTTCAGAATATTTGATTGATAAACAACTGAGAAATGTGTACCTAAAGCAACTTATAAAACATTTTTTTGAAAATGTATCTGTCCAAATTTGTATTCATTTCACACATTCTATGAAAGCAAAGTAGCACTACATGGTCAAAAACAGCTCAGAATATATCGTTTCTTATATGTGACAAGAATCATAGCTGTACCTTTAGCATAAACCCAGAAAATACTTAGTAAAGTGATGCCACAAAAATATACTTTTTCATCGTGTAAGAGTACGTGGTGACCTTAAGCTAGGAGATTATTGGTTGACCCTGAAACACTGGCCTCCTATAATATATTTGAATACTTCAATGACACTGAAAATCACCGTTAGTAATGCGCTTGAATCTACACAATCTCATGAGGTCTCAAAAAGAAAGATTTACCGAATCAAGAAGTTAATCGGCTTGGAGCATTAACGGTGGGAATGTTACCTTTTTATTGCGCGATAAACTTCTTAATCGCGGCCAGGTGGCGATGATTCTGGTTTGACTGCGAGACATATATATTAATTGCTATGTTATTCAACATTCACAAATCTCATAACAATCTGGAGTTTTTCAGTTGCGGCGTGTTCCGGTCCAGCTAAGCTGTGACTTATAACCCCTTAAGTCTCTTGTATAACAAACTTGAAGTCCATAACGCAGAATGGCATGGTCAACGAGTCCGTATATAAAGTGTAAATATCATTCAACACAGACAATTTCGTTGAATTATGACAACTTATGTTGCTCACACTGAATGGAAACATCATTATATACTGAAATATGTTTACTGTTGCTTAACATTTCTGACACATTCAAGGAAAGTGCGGCTGTATACATACAAGAACTAGTTATGATAATAATAATAATATATTTTTTTTGTCGTGTGGCCTCCTCAGAGGCTGAGTGCAGGTCTTTCTATTCGACGCCCGTGGGCGACCTGCGCGTCGGGATGAGAGATGGAATGGCATAAGATGAATGAAACTGGGCAAGGATGTGGAAGGAATCGGCCGTGGCCCATCAGAAGGTACCGTCCCAGCATTTGCCTGGTGTTGAAAATGGGGAAACCACGGAAAACCATTTCAAGGACGGCCGACGGTGGGGCTCGAACCCACGCGTCTACTGAGTCAGCAGAGAGCTTGGTCCCATGACCTAACGCTGCGCTTTAGCCAGCTGAGCCACAACTGTCGGTTATAATAATAATAATAATAATAATAATAATAATAACCTACTCACAAGTTGTTAAGGGACAGATCAGTCATTAAAACTCAACAATTCTTCTAGGTTTGTGCCGTGTCTTGTGTGGGGTTCCGCCTAGGACACCAAGCTGGCTCATCAGCAGGCTCTTGGTGTTTCAGCACACCCCCACAGGGGTAGTGAACTGCGCGCTACCTCCCTTTATATAGAATGCAACTGCAACTCTTTGCTGCGAGAACTAAAAGCTAAGCAGCCATAACCTCAATATGAAGCCTTCCAAAAAGATGGTATATTGGCCAGTGAATTAAAACTCAGCAATTCTTCTAGGTTTGTGCTGTGTCTTGTGTGGGGTTTCGCCTAGGACACCAAGCTGGCTCATCAGCGGGCTCTTGGTGTCCCCGCCCAATATACATTCTTTACATTTGGCATTTGCCTGAAGACGAAGTGGGAAACCACTTCGAGGATGGCTGAGGTGGGAATCGAACCCCTTCTACGCATTTGTACCAACCGAGGCTGAGTAGACCCGGTTCCATTCCTCATACCACTTTTGAAATTTCGTGGCGGAGCCTCAGACCTCCGGGGTGGCAGCTAAGCTAACCACTACACCATGGAGGCGAGCCAGGAGTGTATTTACATATTTATATCTTGTACCCCGCCCATTCATTGGGCACAATCAAGTTGACTGACTGAAGAGCTACAAATAACAATGAAATGAATGTGTCATAATCAGCGCCCGGATTTTGATAACGTAAAAAATGTTTAAAAAATGACCTATAAAATGACTGCAAAAATCCCATAAAATGACCCGAAAACTTTAATAAGTGACCTAAAAAATTGAATGGAACTGACATAATTGCATCACACAAATATTCAAACCGATTACTTCATTGTATTTTGAAAGGATTTTTATAGCTAGCTAATATAATTTAATTATTATTTGACAAATATGAATTATTTGCACACAAATGAAAATCCACAGCCTGCTTCCAGTCTCCGACCGGGTCAGGAATGGAATGAATGAAGCCCCCATCTAGCGGCGAGGATATGAACTGTGCCGGCTGCCGAGGCCTGACGCACTCCTCTGGGACAATGATTAAATGAATGACAGATGAAATGAAATGATAGTGGAGAGTGTTGCTGGAATGAAATTTTTGACAGGGAAAACCGGAGTACCCGGAGAAAAACCTGTCTGCCTCCGCTTTGTCCAGCACAGATCTCACATGGAGTGACCGGGATTTGAACCACGGACCCAGCGGTGAAAGGCTGCCGCCTAAGCCACGGAGGCTTCTGCACACAAATATTGGTTATTATTTCAGTCTAGTGTGTCTCCTCGAATGTGGATATTGCGAAAAATAAGGGTTCAACAAGGTTGTGAAGATTCTCATATCATCGTATTCATCCTCACTTTCAGTTCCGTTAATATCCAATACCATACGCAAACAAGAAGTTCCGTGAAGAACTATACAGCCTACTTTTCATGCCCATGATTATTCTACAGTATATGAACCAATCTAGAATAATGACGAAATTAAGTTGGTAATATCGAAATATCTAATTAGTTCAAAATATACCTGGTATAATATAGCCTCATAGAGCTCTACAGTTGGCAGCCCTGGTGACTGAATATATTATTTGTTCCATCTCTTTAGGTACAGAATACGAAATTAGGATGAAGTCCAATGGACGTTACATGCAGTTAGACACTGGACGCGTAAAAGCATGTTGCCAACAATACCATACGCGTGCTGGTCAGAAATAATCTGAAATATTATGATATCATGTTGTGCCAATTTTGGATGAAATCCATTTGTTAGTATAGAAGTTACATGTATTTTAAAATTGGACATATCAGCAGGCATAGAATCATGTTGGCAGCACTGCCTTGTATTAATTACTCCAAATTAATCTAGAATGCCAGGTGCTATACGTGTGCAATGTATAGAGCTTTTGGCTTGCATACTTTCTGATATATTGATATTAGGGTTAAAAGAATATAGACAGCATTTATTAACAGTTGGCAGCCCTGATTGCTCTTAACAATACTTGTAGTCATATCTGTTATGGTACACATATCACATACGAAATTTGGTTGAAATCCAACTGATAGTATAGAAGTTACATGTATTTAAAATTGGTACTATCAGCAGGCTTATAATCATGTCGGTAGAACTGACGTATATAAGTTACTCCAAATTAATCTAAAATGTCAGAATATACGTGTGCATAGTTTAAAGCTGTTGGCTTGCATACTTTCTGATATATTGGTATTTGGATAAAAAAAATAGAGCGAGCAATTATTAACAGTTGGCAGCCCTGGTGGCTCTTAAGAATACGCTCAGTCATATCAGTTTATATACAGATATTACATACAAAATTTGGTTGAAATCCAATTGATAGTGTAGATGTTATATGCATTTAAACATTGGACTTATCAGAAGGCTTAAAATTATTTTGGCAACACTGTTATGGTTGGCCTCCTGGAAATTAAACTGAAGTAGTATTATCTACATGTGTGCCAATTTTGGAATAGCTCCCATGCATACCTTGCAAGATATCCAACATGGAGCTCAAATTTCTAGTGTGTTTTTTCAGCAGTTGGTAGCACTGACATAATTTTCAAATATGGACGTGAGCTATTCCGGTGCACATCTTTACTCATACTAAATTTGGTTTTGATTGCTGCAGCCGTTTAGGAGTTGATAGGGGGGGGGGGGGGGACACACACACAGCCAGACAGACAGACAGACAGAAGGACAGACAGACAGACAGACAGACACACATTTTCCCGGATCGATCTCATAAGTCTACTTTTTCTTCATTTTTGCAAACTGTGAAAAGTAGGCTAAAAATGCATCATAAATCATTAAAAAAAAAAAAAAAAAAAACGAGCCTTACAGTAGTCGCATATGATGTGTAACATCTGACATAGAAGAAACCTCACGTGAAATTGTTGATACACCGGTATTTTATACTATTATTGGCACAAATATTAATCTATTGTAAAAGGGAGTGTTTTACAGATATTGTAGTTTATAATCTTCTTCTTTTTCTCAGTCGTTTACCCTCCAGGTTGGTGGAACCCACGGACTCAGCGAGGGAACTCACCTCTACCGCCTCTACGGGCAGTGTCCTAGAGCTGGGAACATCTAATCGGAGTGGATACAACTGGTGAGGTGTGATTGGCACCTCGCCCAGGCGGCCTCACCTGCAAAGCGAACAGGGGCCTCATGAGGGAAGGTAATGGATGGTCAGGGTGTATAGGCAAGGAAGAGGGAAGAAGGCGGCCGTGGCCTTGAAGAAGGTACTGCCCCCGTAATTTGAATTATATTGAGACCACGATGGCTGTATTGGCAAATATGAGTAAAGTTATGAATGTCATAGTTATGACGTGGATATTCATGACGTAGGCACGGATGACGCAGACTTGAGGCAAGCAGGCTGGTTGAGCTGAGATTCTTGGTGACGTCATGATTTTGTTCGAGAAAGATCCGAGATTTACGACGCAGTCGCAGGAAACAAGGTATTGTGCTAAGGAAGAAGCTACGCTATTGGAGGAGAGACTCGAACCAATGAACGATAGTTTGGAAGGAAGACGGAGATTGCTGAAACTACGATATTTGATTACTTTTGGCATGCAGATTTGTGGAAATCTATTTTCAGTTATGGCATTGATTTGGAATTTTGAAGAAATTAATTTTGAGTTTTTGAAATTTGAAAATCCGTCAAGTATAGCCAAAGTTAAAACTTCCAGCAATGACGCAGCAACAGGCTATGGAAGGGATGGATACGCCCCTTAAGAAGTTGATAAAAGGTCGTGCACAGGAGAGAGGAGCTCTCAGAACTCATAATCTCAGATCTCATATGTCAGATCGCATATATATTTCTGATGATATATAGTTATTTTCAAGTGATTCAGTGAAGTAAGTTGTCTTTAGCGTGGTTAAAGCCCGGCGCATCGAACGAGCACGGAGCAGTTCCATTTTACGCTGCTCGAAACTAGGTGAAGTTGAAACGCTCACATTAACGTTTCCACCAGTCAAGATATCAAGCGCTAACTTCAGCCTGTATTATAATTCTATTGGGCAGTATAACATTGAGGTGTGTACCCGATTTGAACAATTTCACAGTTATACTTCGAAAGATATTGGAACTTTAAGGCTGCCAACAAAAGTGATTTTCTCGCCACATGAGAAACACTTTTAAAATTCCACATTATACACTACGGCTGACACGTGGAGTGCAACAGTGATATTGGAGAATACGTTTGGTATTACAACGATACATTCGACTATGGAACATTATAATCTTGCAGTGCTTTCAATGATTATAACGGAAGGTGAGATGGAAGGCTAAGGCTTTAATGCAATTGGGACATATATCGTTGGAGTAAAGTAACAGCATGGAACTTCGTTAATCGTCTTTCTACAAAAGCGAGCATGTAGTGAACATCCAACTACACTCATGCATCGTGAATCCTTCGCTGAATTATACCAGATAACAGTGGAAATATTTTCATACTCCACAACTATGAATATTTCTGCGGAAATAACTACATTAAACTTCATGGCGAATTCCTGCAAGAACTTCAGGGAACTTTCAAGAGAGGCCAGGGTTGTCCCGGCGCACAAAGAAGAGTTTTGCCAGAAGGATGTTTTTCGTATCCACGGAGCAGTGCAATTTTGGATGAGGAAGCAATTCGATTCTCCGAGGACGCTGATTCCAGGTTCGAGGACGGAGCACATCTTTACGCTGGTGAAATGGAACCAACAGCAGTTTTCTTTGAAAACTTTCCTCTAGATCTTCAATCAACAGATAAGGTAGTCGTGAACGTTTCTTGTATTATTTGAGTCTTGTAGCGATATCTGAGCAACCATTTTCCCATATTTTGTCCTATCTTTTGCCCCATTTTCTTGATTGATATTTCTGTACTCAGTACACTTCGATGATTTATGCCTTTTTCTTCGATTTTTGAGACATTGCTATGTCATTGGCATACTTAATAATTTTGGATCAGTTGAGACTGATATTAAATTCTTTCAGTAATTTGCATATTTTGTAGTCACGATTTGACTGTAAAGTTATTGATTTGCTATGGCAGATTTGAATTCAGACAGCGTGTCATTTTATTAAAGTAATTCTATTCAGTAAATTACTTTGACCAATTTTCTGTCATCCTCAAGAAAGAAGAATGATTAAATGATTTTAGAGCGTTAAAATCTATTTCGATATCGACGATGTTTGAAATACTAGTCATCTTATGAACATGATTGCAACATAGACATTTATCATTGCATTATAGACAATTTTATGAAATGTGAACGTTGATTACAATTTTTGAATACACTATAGTAATGAACATTTGATAGGAGTTTTTCTCAATTCTAGATTGGAACAATAATGTTTGCATTCCACAATCTAATGGTATTCTATTCGACTATTTTGCAGTTTAGATGAACTTTGTTTGAAGATAGTATTTTTATACCGCGTTACTTTGAAGATGTTAATCTCAATTTTGATAGACCAGGCAGGAGTGTCTAATCGTATTTGCTATTAAATTTATTTGTGATTGGCAAATTTTTACTTCATATCGATTCATGAATGAAACCCACGAAGGTTAAATAATAACAGTCATTATTACAATTGATGAATATAAGAATTTTTAAAGAGGAACAATGGATGTATAATCGTTAGTTCAGTGGACGTGTAAAAGTCGCTGTTGAATAATGCCCTTGAATAATGAAGGAGGTTCCCACAATAATTAATGAAGTTGATGAATTAATAAGTGGAGGTTTTTGTGTGTAGTTTGGAAGATTTTTATGCCATATATATGAAGATATATGATGAATTTTGGGCCAATTATTGTGCAATTTTGTGCGTTATAAGCGAAGTATTTTCCCGCTGAATGTATTGTTCTTGTTCTTTGAAAGATTATTCATATGAAGATACTGTTAAAATTAACAAGAGTGTTAAATAATTTGAGATAAAGATTTTGAATGGAGGTTACCGTCACAAATATTAATAATTATTATTAAACCTTATTAAACCTGAATTTGACAGTTAAATATAACTAACTTTCATTGGTCGATTATATCACCACGATTTGAGTAATTATCAACCGGATAAACGTGTGGTTTAATGTATTTCTTGTATAAATAATATAAACAATTAATGTTGTAAAATAATTTTGTAAATATCTTTGTTAAATAATTTGAAATGATAGTGATTAATAGAAGCGTGTATTAAATTTTCAATTGTCATTTGACATTGTTATAAACAATTTATTATTGTTATAAATAATTAATGAACTTTTGTTATTAACATTTAGAGTTTGTTTTTATACTCTAAACAACGCTAGTTAAACAAGTGGTTTGAACAAATAATCATGATTTGGGATTATTGGAGTAATCCACTGGTGTTTGAATGAAGCATGTAAGACATTTGCGTGATAATATTTCAGTTGAGATGTGAACATTTACGTGTTTGAAAAGGAGAGCCAAGAGCTGAGGTAACACGCTTATGCTAGGGTTGAACGAACGGGAGTCCGCTTTGACAATACAGGTGCATTGCAGCTGGCCCGGACAACTGTGTTACAGAGGCCAAGGACGTTCCATAATAGCCTTGTGGCTATAAATAAAATGTGAAGTATATAAACACGCAAAACAATTGATATATGTGTCTCATCCCAAATCCCGTTTCCATTCCATATGCATTATTATTTTTACGTTGCTATGAGCTTGAGAAAGCTGAAACATCATATGTAGAGAATACAGGTCCTACAGGAGGACATGGTTATGTGGTCGATGGCTTCTGATTGCCACGTTGATTTTTTTTTTGTTAAATCATTCTTTATGTGAAATAAATTATTGTGCAGTTTAAAGTTTCTCGTCTCCGTTCTGGTTCATTTTAAATATCATGGTGGAGGTTATTGTGTGGGCATACTTTTAAGTGATCCAGTTGACAACCCAGTCCCCGAGATAAATTTAAGAGGTAGGTAAAGGTAAGTATGAACCCCCGTATATTTTGGTGTGTTCCACAATAATTTTCTTGTTAACTATTGTGCTCTAATCTCGATAGTATCTGTCATTGCCATTTTCATTGATGTAGCTGTGCCGGTGCGTTTGATTATTGGCAATCCGATTGAGGGGGCGGATATCTGACAGCCTACTATCCGGATATCGGGTACAGTAGGATTGGCGACCCTAAAACGTGGGGCTTGTTCTACAAAACTGGATTACCAAGTAGGATTGGCGCCGCAATTCGGTGGGGATCGATTGACAACACTGGATTACCAGGTTGAACGCCAGTAGGATTGGCGCAATCAACGTGTGGGGCTCGATTGTCTCGATTGGCACGTTCGACTGAGTAACATTGGATTACCAAGTTATTGCAGTAAAATTGACACCGCAATTTTTGTGGAGTGTTCGAATAACATTGGATTACCAAGTTATCGATGTCAAAGGGATTGTGAAGACTCAAATAAAGAGGTTGATTCTTTGTTAGATGTCTTAGCCAATTGTAGAATTTGAGAGTGTGATTATATAGGAATAAATGTTGTGTTGTATTAGGAAAATTACACTCAGAAAGATCAGATCTTATACAACTTGAGAGAGGTTAAATAGGCTGGAAACTTAGAAAAATCGCCTATGATCTGGAATCTTATTTTATTTGACCGGCTTATGACATGTATAGTCATATTAAAGATAAAATTAAACTATTTGGATTATAAATGTAAATTATTTGTGTTAGGATATTTTAAAATGAACCAAAGAAACTTGAACATGTGGTTGAGTTTATTTCAACATGAAGTGTCTACGAAGGTTAATTATAAGGTAATTATAAGTTAGATTTAAGACAGAAAATTGCTCAAAATTTATATATGGTGAAAAATGTTGCTCAGATGTTGTTATTTTGCTCTGTTTGATGTATGTCCCTAAAGCAGTTTATTATTGAAATATTATTGAAATGGCAGATGAAAGTCTGAGAATGATGTTAGAGGAGATGTCTGCTAACTTGAAAGCTAGCATGAATGAAAGTGTGAGGGAAATGGAAGCTAGGAATACTAGTCGAATGGAGGAGAATGCTAGTAACTTGTCTGCTAATTTGTCTATTAGAATGGAGGAGATGGAAGCTAGGAATGCTAGTAATTTGTCTATTAGGCTGGATGAAAGTTTGAACGTTCTTCAGACCAGTTCTGCAAACTTAGAAAATAATATGTCGCGTTTACAGATCAATACCCAGGGAATCGAGAATGCTGTAAGTGACATTCACAAAGATGTTTCTGATGTTGAAATTGATGTGTCTAAGGTACAAAAAGATCTTACCATGTTGAATCTTGATGTTGCTAATGTCCGGGGTGATATTTCATGTGCTAGAGCTGAAGTAATTGTTGTAAGGAATGATGTTGCTACTGTACAAGACAAAGTAGAAGAAGTTCAAAGAGAGGTTAGTAATGTTCGAACTGATGTGTCAAATGTTCAAGTAGACATCAATAATATTCATTCAGATGTTAACGATATGCAAAGCGATATCAATAAAATACAAGTAGAAGTCAATACTGTTTTTGTAGACATTGCTAAAGTTCAGACTGATGTTAACAAAGTGAGGGAGGAAATTGAAACTTCAAAAACACTTTGTACGCGTAACATTAGTGCATTAACAACTCGATTAGTTGACGAGTCTGTTAGGACAACAGCTTCTTTAGCTGGTTTAAAATACGATGTAGAGGTCATGAGAACCCAAGTATTAGATCACAATCGTTTACTTAAGGAGGACATCGAAGTAGATATTGCAGAAATGTTAACTGCAAATGTAACGGTGTGGAAAGATGAATGGAACAGGTCAAGTGGGGAACATGTAGAACAGATTCAGGAACGAATTGAAAGAAAACTTGCCAGTACACAAGTAGACATTAATAACGAAGTAGTTCAGATTAGGAAAGACTTGAATGTAAGGATGGATTCGCTATCCGAAAAGCAGGTTGAGAATAGAACACAGATAGGTCAGGAAGTGCAAGCATTAAAAACTGCGTTAGAGGAACAGATTCATAAGGTTGTCTCTAATGTTAATGAAACTACGAGCAAGCTGCAGAATTTGAAACTAGGAGAAGCTAGCATGATGGAAACCTATAAGGAAGAGTTGATTAGGAAAGTCATCACGGAAATCACAGACAAGGATACCGAAGGATTGACTGGTGAAGAGGAGAGAAATTACGTGAGAAGAGGTCACTTTGCTACAGAAGAGAGAGATGTTAGTCCTGAGGAACGTATATCCAGATTCAGGGAAGAAGAAGAGGATCGGAATATTGAACCCGAATGGAAGTATCGTGATAGTGGGAGGAATTATATGGATTCATATCCGGGAAATGTGACAGTCATCCGGAATTTTGAAGACAAACCTCAAAAATTTAGCAACACTGATAGTCTCACACCGATCGAATATGTCAGGAATCGTAAAGACTACTTCATAGAAGCCCACATTCCTAGAGAGAGAGAGAGAGATGAGAATCGTAGAAAGATTTCTAGCTGGAGGACCCCTCGAATGGTTTAGAGCATTTCGGTACACTTTCAGCAATTTTGACGAATTTGCAGAGGCACTGATTAAACGATTCTGGTCAATAGAAGCTCAGAATTCGCTAAGAGCTGAAGTATACTCAAGACAGTATTCAGGTACTCTTCCAACACGGTACGCTGATTTCTTCACGAGTCAACTATCACGCTTGAGATATTTGCAACCCCCATTGTCAACAGAGCAGTTGATAGATGCGATTTCACGTATGCTGCCTGTGGAGGTAAGATAAGGCTGACCGATGAAACCCCTTACCAAAAGAGAATATACCCCATACCTGAGAAATACTATCAAGAAGTACGAGGGTTGATCAGAAAAATGGAGGTAGACGGGATTATTAAAAAACAGGCGTCGTCTTATATGAAACCCCGTATATTTTGGTGTGTTCCACAATAATTTTCTTGTTAACTATTGTGCTCTAATCTCGATAGTATCTGTCAGTGCCATTTTCATTGATGTAGCTGTGCCGGTGCGTTTGATTATTGGCAATCCGATTGAGGGGGCGGATATCTGACAGCCTACTATCAGGATATCGGGTAGCAGCCACTGTCCGAGATACTCTGAAATTATGGCTCCTCTGTATGATTTACTCAAGAAAAATAATAGATGGAAATGGAGTACCGCAGCAGATGAGGCTTTTGAGAAAGCAAAGGAGATGCTCAGAAACAACGTCAAACTGGAGTACCCAGACTTTGAGAAGGTGTTCTATATAGAGTCTGATGCATCAAGGATAGGCATTAGTGCAGTCTTATACCAAAAAGACGAGGCAGGCAACAAGCACTACATTGCGTTCACTAGTCGAAAGTTAAAGAAACACGAGGAAAACTACTTTACGACAGAACTAGAAGCGTTAGCTTTTGTAACAGCTTTGCAAGCTTGGAAAAAAATGTTGCTGGGACATAAGGTTATCATTATTACAGATCACAAAGCACTTCAGTTTATGCTGCAAACTGACATGTCTAGTGATAGATTGACACGTTGGGCTTTGTTCACCCAACAGTTTAATGTCACAATCGTCCATCAGCCTGGGAAAGATAACTTACTGGCTGATGCTTTATCACGTAACCCTATCAAAAATTTGCAGATACACCATGTACAATTGGAGCAGCAAGATCAAGAGACCGTTAGGAGGTTAGCCCGAATCGGTGTGTCACAGAAGAGACACGCTCCAATCAGGAAAATGTACAGGTTCCTTAAGGGTTACATGGACAATACTGATGTTGACTATGCAGCTACACAGAGAGATTCACGACACTTTGTCTTGAGTGGAGACATCGTATGTAAGTATGCTGACTCTGCGCATACAAAGCTTCGAATAGTCGTGCCACCTAAACTTGTTGTCAATTTAGTGTGGGTAGCTCATCACGCAACTGGACATGCGGGTTTAGATAAAACTCTTGATACTCTTAAAGAGAGGTTTATTTGGACTAACATGCGTTCCAGCATTGCTAATGTCATTCGTTCATGTGATAAATTTCAAAGAGCAAAGTATGCTTCCGCTCTATTAAAAGGAAAACCTAAGGCGATGATTCCCTCTAAACCGAATGAACTCATGGCGACAGACATATTTGGTCCTTGTCCGAAGGGATATCAGGGTAATCAGTATCTGTTGGTAGATGTCTTCTCAATATTTGTAACAATGAGTCCCATGCAAAAAGCTAACACGAGGAACGTTGTAAGCAGACTGGAACATGCTGTATTTCCAAAAGCTGGTAAACCAGAATATCTACTTTCGGATCATGGAGCTCAGTTTACGTCCTTAGAATTTGCTGCAGATATGGAAAGGCTTGGTATTAAGCACATATTTTCAAGCGTGCGATATCCGGAATCGAATTCTTCGGAAAGATATATGGCTGAATTTTCGAAATTCTGTCGAATTTTCTGTCCGAATGATCATTCTGGTTGGGTGAGATTTGTACCCCTTATTGAGGAATGTCTAAATTCTACAGTGCAGGAGAGCACAGGAGAGGTGCCAATGAGACTTCATCTAGGAAGAAACCCAGAAAGGTCGTGGGATAATCTTTTTAACCACGTTCCTAGAGATCCCGACTTAGGAAGGCAGCAGAGAATAGACAGAGCGAAGGAACAACTCCAGAAAGCAGCACAAAAACGATTGAAAAGAGTAGCTGGAAAACGTTTTGGTGCTCCCTTAGAAATTGGAAATCTGGTATTATTACGCAGACCTGTCAAGGCTGACGTAGGTAAGAAAATCTATCCCAAGTTTGGAATACTATTCATGGGTCCGTTCAGAATTACGAATGCTTATGGAAACAACTGTTATGAACTTTACGATGATGAGAATAATGTCGTTTATGGCAAGTTCAATGCTGGGAACTTGAAGAAATATTATCCAAGAGTAAGCCAATAATAATTCAATTTCGTGTTCAAGTGAATTGAGATATTTATAACACAGAGTTTAAAAACAATTTGCAACTGTTTTTAAAACGTGGTGAAGGGAGAATGCCCCCGTAATTTGAATTATATTGAGACCACGATGGCTGTATTGGCAAATATGAGTAAAGTTATGAATGTCATAGTTATGACGTGGATATTCATGACGTAGGCACGGATGACGCAGACTTGAGGCAAGCAGGCTGGTTGACCTGAGATTCTTGGTGACGTCATGATTTTGTTCGAGAAAGATCCGAGATTTACGACGCAGTCGCAGGAAACAAGGTATTGTGCTAAGGAAGAAGCTACGCTATTGGAGGAGAGACTCGAACCAATGAACGATAGTTTGGAAGGAAGACGGAGATTGCTGAAACTACGATATTTGATTACTTTTGGCATGCAGATTTGTGGAAATCTATTTTCAGTTATGGCATTGATTTGGAATTTTGAAGAAATTAATTTTGAGTTTTTGAAATTTGAAAATCCGTCAAGTATAGCCAAAGTTAAAACTTCCAGCAATGACGCAGCAACAGGCTATGGAAGGGATGGATACGCCCCTTAAGAAGTTGATAAAAGGTCGTGCACAGGAGAGAGGAGCTCTCAGAACTCATAATCTCAGATCTCATATGTCAGATCGCATATATATTTCTGGTGATATATAGTTATTTTCAAGTGATTCAGTGAAGTAAGTTGTCTTTAGCGTGGTTAAAGCCCGGCGCATCGAACGAGCACGGAGCAGTTCCATTTTACGCTGCTCGAAACTAGGTGAAGTTGAAACGCTCACATTAACGTTTCCACCAGTCAAGATATCAAGCGCTAACTTCAGCCTGTATTATAATTCTATTGGGCAGTATAACATTGAGGTGTGTACCAGATTTGACAATTTCACAGTTATACTTCGAAAGATATTGGAACTTTAAGGCTGCCAACAAAAGTGATTTTCTCGCCACATGAGAAACACTTTTAAAATTCCACATTATACACTACGGCTGACACGTGGAGTGCAACAGTGATATTGGAGAATACGTTTGGTATTACAACGATACATTCGACTATGGAACATTATAATCTTGCAGTGCTTTCAATGATTATAACGGAAGGTGAGATGGAAGGCTAAGGCTTTAATGCAATTGGGACATATATCGTTGGAGTAAAGTAACAGCATGGAACTTCGTTAATCGTCTTTCTACAAAAGCGAGCATGTAGTGAACATCCAACTACACTCATGCATCGTGAATCCATCGCTGAATTATACCAGATAACAGTGGAAATATTTTCATACTCCACAACTATGAATATTTCTGCGGAAATAACTACATTAAAATTCATGGCGAATTCCTGCAAGAGCTTCAGGGAACTTTCAAGAGAGGCCAGGGTTGTCCCGGCGCACAAAGAAGAGTTTTGCCAGAAGGATGTTTTTCGTATCCACGGAGCAGTGCAATTTCGGAGAAGGAAGCAGTTCGATTCTCCGAGGACGCTGATTCCAGGTTCGAGGACGGAGCACATCTTTACGCTGGTGAAATGGAACCAACAGCAGTTTTCTTTGAAAACTTTCCTCTAGATCTTCAATCAACAGATAAGGTAGTCGTGAACGTTTCTTGTATTATTTGAGTCTTGTAGCGATATCTGAGCAACCATTTTCCCATATTTTGTCCTATCTTTTGCCCCATTTTCTTGATTGATATTTCTGTACTCAGTACACTTCGATGATTTATGCCTTTTTCTTCGATTTTTGAGACATTGCTATGTCATTGGCATACTTAATAATTTTGGATCAGTTGAGACTGATATTAAATTCTTTCAGTAATTTGCATATTTTGTAGTCACGATTTGACTGTAAAGTTATTGATTTGCTATGGCAGATTTGAATTCAGACAGCGTGTCATTTTATTAAAGTAATTCTATTCAGTAAATTACTTTGACCAATTTTCTGTCATCCTCAAGAAAGAAGAATGATTAAATGATTTTAGAGCGTTAAAATCTATTTCGATATCGACGATCTTTGAAATACTAGTCGTCTTATGAACATGATTGCAACATAGACATTTATCATTGCATTATAGACAATTTTATGAAATGTGAACGTTGATTACAATTTTTGAATACACTATAGTAATGAACATTTGATAGGAGTTTTTCTCAATTCTAGATTGGAACAATAATGTTTGCATTCCACAATCTATTGGTATTCTATTCGACTATTTTGCAGTTTAGATGAACTTTGTTTGAAGATAGTATTTTTATACTGCGTAACTTTGAAGATGTTAATCTCAATTTTGATAGACCAGGCAGGAGTGTCTAATCGTATTTGCTATTAAATTTATTTGTGATTGGCAAATTTTTACTTCATATCGATTCATGAATGAAACCCACGAAGGTTAAATAATAACAGTCATTATTACAATTGATGAATATAAGAATTTTTAAAGAGGAACAATGGATGTATAATCGTTAGTTCAGTGGACGTGTAAAAGTCGCTGTTGAATAATGCCCTTGAATAATGAAGGAGGTTCCCACAATAATTAATGAAGTTGATGAATTAATAAGTGGAGGATTTTGTGTGTAGTTTGGAAGATTTTTATGCCATATATATGAAGATATATGATGAATTTTGGGCCAATTGTTGTGCAATTTTGTGCGTTATAAGCGAAGTATTTTCCCGCTGAATGTATTGTTCTTGTTCTTTGAAAGATTATTCATATGAAGATACTGTTAAAATTAACAAGAGTGTTAAATAATTTGAGATAAAGATTTTGAATGGAGGTTACCGTCACAAATATTACTAATTATTATTAAACCTTATTAAACCTGAATTTGACAGTTAAATATAACTAACCTTCATTGGTCGATTATATCACCACGATTTGAGTAATTATCAACCGGATAAACGTGTGGTTTAATGCATTTCTTGTATAAATAATATAAACAATTAATGTTGTAAAATAATTTTGTAAATATCTTTGTTAAATAATTTGAAATGATAGTGATTAATAGAAGCGTGTATTAAATTTTCAATTGTCATTTGACATTGTTATAAACAATTTATTATTGTTATAAATAATTAATGAACGTTTGTTATTAACATTAGGGTTTGTTTTATACTCTAAACAACGCTAGTTAAACAAGTGGTTTGAACAAATAATCATGATTTGGGATTATTGGAGTAATCCACTGGTGTTTGAATGAAGCATGTAAGACATTTGCGTGATAATATTTCAGTTGAGATGTGAACATTTACGTGTTTGAAAAGGAGAGCCAAGAGCTGAGGGAACACGCTTATGCTAGGGTTGAACGAACGGGAGTCCGCTTTGACAATACAGGTGCATTGCAGCTGGCCCGGACAACTGTGTTACAGAGGCCAAGGACGTTCCATAATAGCCTTGTGGCTATAAATAAAATGTGAAGTATATAAACACGCAAAACAATTGATATATGTGTCTCATCCCAAATCCCGTTTCCATTCCATATGCATTATTATTTTTACGTTGCTATGAGCTTGAGAAAGCTGAAACATTATATGTAGAGAATACAGGTCCTACAGGAGGACATGGTTATGTGGTCGATGGCTTCTGATTGCCACGTTGATTTTGTTGTTTTTTTTTGTTAAATCATTCTTTATGTGAAATAAATTATTGTGCAGTTTAAAGTTTCTCGTCTCCGTTCTGGTTCATTTTAAATATCATGGTGGAGGTTATTGTGTGGGCATACTTTTAAGTGATCCAGTTGACAACCCAGTCCCCGTGATAAATTTAAGAGGTAGGTAAAGGTAAGTATGAACCCCCGTATATTTTGGTGTGTTCCACAATAATTTTCTTGTTAACTATTGTGCTCTAATCTCGATAGTATCTGTCATTGCCATTTTCATTGATGTAGCTGTGCCGGTGCGTTTGATTATTGGCAATCCGATTGAGGGGGCGGATATCTGACAGCCTACTATCAGGATATCGGGTAGCAGCCACTGTCCGAGATACTCTGAAATTATGGCTCCTCTGTATGATTTACTCAAGAAAAATAATAGATGGAAATGGAGTACCGCAGCAGATGAGGCTTTTGAGAAAGCAAAGGAGATGCTCAGAAACAACGTCAAACTGGAGTACCCAGACTTTGAGAAGGTGTTCTATATAGAGTCTGATGCATCAAGGATAGGCATTAGTGCAGTCTTATACCAAAAAGACGAGGCAGGCAACAAGCACTACATTGCGTTCACTAGTCGAAAGTTAAAGAAACACGAGGAAAACTACTTTACGACAGAACTAGAAGCGTTAGCTTTTGTAACAGCTTTGCAAGCTTGGAAAAAAATGTTGCTGGGACATAAGGTTATCATTATTACAGATCACAAAGCACTTCAGTTTATGCTGCAAACTGACATGTCTAGTGATAGATTGACACGTTGGGCTTTGTTCACCCAACAGTTTAATGTCACAATCGTCCATCAGCCTGGGAAAGATAACTTACTGGCTGATGCTTTATCACGTAACCCTATCAAAAATTTGCAGATACACCATGTACAATTGGAGCAGCAAGATCAAGAGACCGTTAGGAGGTTAGCCCGAATCGGTGTGTCACAGAAGAGACACGCTCCAATCAGGAAAATATACAGGTTCCTTAAGGGTTACATGGACAATACTGATGTTGACTATGCAGCTACACAGAGAGATTCACGACACTTTGTCTTGAGTGGAGACATCGTATGTAAGTATGCTGACTCTGCGCATACAAAGCTTCGAATAGTCGTGCCACCTAAACTTGTTGTCAATTTAGTGTGGGTAGCTCATCACGCAACTGGACATGCGGGTTTAGATAAAACTCTTGATACTCTTAAAGAGAGGTTTATTTGGACTAACATGCGTTCCAGCATTGCTAATGTCATTCGTTCATGTGATAAATTTCAAAGAGCAAAGTATGCTTCCGCTCTATTAAAAGGAAAACCTAAGGCGATGATTCCCTCTAAACCGAATGAACTCATGGCGACAGACATATTTGGTCCTTGTCCGAAGGGATATCAGGGTAATCAGTATCTGTTGGTAGATGTCTTCTCAATATTTGTAACAATGAGTCCCATGCAAAAAGCTAACACGAGGAACGTTGTAAGCAGACTGGAACATGCTGTATTTCCAAAAGCTGGTAAACCAGAATATCTACTTTCGGATCATGGAGCTCAGTTTACGTCCTTAGAATTTGCTGCAGATATGGAAAGGCTTGGTATTAAGCACATATTTTCAAGCGTGCGATATCCGGAATCGAATTCTTCGGAAAGATATATGGCTGAATTTTCGAAATTCTGTCGAATTTTCTGTCCGAATGATCATTCTGGTTGGGTGAGATTTGTACCCCTTATTGAGGAATGTCTAAATTCTACAGTGCAGGAGAGCACAGGAGAGGTGCCAATGAGACTTCATCTAGGAAGAAACCCAGAAAGGTCGTGGGATAATCTTTTTAACCACGTTCCTAGAGATCCCGACTTAGGAAGGCAGCAGAGAATAGACAGAGCGAAGGAACAACTCCAGAAAGCAGCACAAAAACGATTGAAAAGAGTAGCTGGAAAACGTTTTGGTGCTCCCTTAGAAATTGGAAATCTGGTATTATTACGCAGACCTGTCAAGGCTGACGTAGGTAAGAAAATCTATCCCAAGTTTGGAATACTGTTCATGGGTCCGTTCAGAATTACGAATGCTTATGGAAACAACTGTTATGAACTTTACGATGATGAGAATAATGTCGTTTATGGCAAGTTCAATGCTGGGAACTTGAAGAAATATTATCCAAGAGTAAGCCAATAATAATTCAATTTCGTGTTCAAGTGAATTGAGATATTTATAACACAGAGTTTAAAAACAATTTGCAACTGTTTTTAAAACGTGGTGAAGGGAGAATGCCCCCGTAATTTGAATTATATTGAGACCACGATGGCTGTATTGGCAAATATGAGTAAAGTTATGAATGTCATAGTTATGACGTGGATATTCATGACGTAGGCACGGATGACGCAGACTTGAGGCAAGCAGGCTGGTTGAGCTGAGATTCTTGGTGACGTCATGATTTTGTTCGAGAAAGATCCGAGATTTACGACGCAGTCGCAGGAAACAAGGTATTGTGCTAAGGAAGAAGCTACGCTATTGGAGGAGAGACTCGAACCAATGAACGATAGTTTGGAAGGAAGACGGAGATTGCTGAAACTACGATATTTGATTACTTTTGGCATGCAGATTTGTGGAAATCTATTTTCAGTTATGGCATTGATTTGGAATTTTGAAGAAATTAATTTTGAGTTTTTGAAATTTGAAAATCCGTCAAGTATAGCCAAAGTTAAAACTTCCAGCAATGACGCAGCAACAGGCTATGGAAGGGATGGATACGCCCCTTAAGAAGTTGATAAAAGGTCGTGCACAGGAGAGAGGAGCTCTCAGAACTCATAATCTCAGATCTCATATGTCAGATCGCATATATATTTCTGGTGATATATAGTTATGTTCAAGTGATTCAGTGAAGTAAGTTGTCTTTAGCGTGGTTAAAGCCCGGCGCATCGAACGAGCACGGAGCAGTTCCATTTTACGCTGCTCGAAACTAGGTGAAGTTGAAACGCTCACATTAACGTTTCCACCAGTCAAGATATCAAGCGCTAACTTCAGCCTGTATTATAATTCTATTGGGCAGTATAACATTGAGGTGTGTACCAGATTTGAACAATTTCACAGTTATACTTCGAAAGATATTGGAACTTTAAGGCTGCCAACAAAAGTGATTTTCTCGCCACATGAGAAAATATTTAAAATTCCACATTATACACTACGGCTGACACGTGGAGTGCAACAGTGATATTGGAGAATACGTTTGGTATTACAACGATACATTCGACTATGGAACATTATAATCTTGCAGTGCTTTCAATGATTATAACGGAAGGTGAGATGGAAGGCTAAGGCTTTAATGCAATTGGGACATATATCGTTGGAGTAAAGTAACAGCATGGAACTTCGTTAATCGTCTTTCTACAAAAGCGAGCATGTAGTGAACATCCAACTACACTCATGCATCGTGAATCCATCGCTGAATTATACCAGATAACAGTGGAAATATTTTCATACTCCACAACTATGAATATTTCTGCGGAAATAACTACATTAAACTTCATGGCGAATTCCTGCAAGAGCTTCAGGGAACTTTCAAGAGAGGCCAGGGTTGTCCCGGCGCACAAAGAAGAGTTTTGCCAGAAGGATGTTTTTCGTATCCACGGAGCAGTGCAATTTCGGAGGAGGAAGCAGTTTGATTCTCCGAGGACGCTGATTCCAGGTTCGAGGACGGAGCACATCTTTACGCTGGTGAAATGGAACCAACAGCAGTTTTCTTTGAAAACTTTCCTCTAGATCTTCAATCAACAGATAAGGTAGTCGTGAACGTTTCTTGTATTATTTGAGTCTTGTAGCGATATCTGAGCAACCATTTTCCCATATTTTGTCCTATCTTTTGCCCCATTTTCTTGATTGATATTTCTGTACTCAGTACACTTCGATGATTTATGCCTTTTTCTTCGATTTTTGAGACATTGCTATGTCATTGGCATACTTAATAATTTTGGATCAGTTGAGACTGATATTAAATTCTTTCAGTAATTTGCATATTTTGTAGTCACGATTTGACTGTAAAGTTATTGATTTGCTATGGCAGATTTGAATTCAGACAGCGTGTCATTTTATTAAAGTAATTCTATTCAGTAAATTACTTTGACCAATTTTCTGTCATCCTCAAGAAAGAAGAATGATTAAATGATTTTAGAGCGTTAAAATCTATTTCGATATCGACGATCTTTGAAATACTAGTCGTCTTATGAACATGATTGCAACATAGACATTTATCATTGCATTATAGACAATTTTATGAAATGTGAACGTTGATTACAATTTTTGAATACACTATAGTAATGAACATTTGATAGGAGTTTTTCTCAATTCTAGATTGGAACAATAATGTTTGCATTCCACAATCTAATGGTATTCTATTCGACTATTTTGCAGTTTAGATGAACTTTGTTTGAAGATAGTATTTTTATACTGCGTAACTTTGAAGATGTTAATCTCAATTTTGATAGACCAGGCAGGAGTGTCTAATCGTATTTGCTATTAAATTTATTTGTGATTGGCAAATTTTTACTTCATATCGATTCATGAATGAAACCCACGAAGGTTAAATAATAACAGTCATTATTACAATTGATGAATATAAGAATTTTTAAAGAGGAACAATGGATGTATAATCGTTAGTTCAGTGGACGTGTAAAAGTCGCTGTTGAATAATGCCCTTGAATAATGAAGGAGGTTCCCACAATAATTAATGAAGTTGATGAATTAATAAGTGGAGGTTTTTGTGTGTAGTTTGGAAGATTTTTATGCCATATATATGAAGATATATGATGAATTTTGGGCCAATTGTTGTGCAATTTTGTGCGTTATAAGCGAAGTATTTTCCCGCTGAATGTATTGTTCTTGTTCTTTGAAAGATTATTCATATGAAGATACTGTTAAAATTAACAAGAGTGTTAAATAATTTGAGATAAAGATTTTGAATGGAGGTTACCGTCACAAATATTAATAATTATTATTAAACCTTATTAAACCTGAATTTGACAGTTAAATATAACTAACCTTCATTGGTCGATTATATCACCACGATTTGAGTAATTATCAACCGGATAAACGTGTGGTTTAATGTATTTCTTGTATAAATAATATAAACAATTAATGTTGTAAAATAATTTTGTAAATATCTTTGTTAAATAATTTGAAATGATAGTGATTAATAGAAGCGTGTATTAAATTTTCAATTGTCATTTGACATTGTTATAAACAATTTATTATTGTTATAAATAATTAATGAACGTTTGTTATTAACATTTAGAGTTTGTTTTTATACTCTAAACAACGCTAGTTAAACAAGTGGTTTGAACAAATAATCATGATTTGGGATTATTGGAGTAATCCACTGGTGTTTGAATGAAGCATGTAAGACATTTGCGTGATAATATTTCAGTTGAGATGTGAACATTTACGTGTTTGAAAAGGAGAGCCAAGAGCTGAGGTAACACGCTTATGCTAGGGTTGAACGAACGGGAGTCCGCTTTGTCAATACAGGTGCATTGCAGCTGGCCCGGACAACTGTGTTACAGAGGCCAAGGACGTTCCATAATAGCCTTGTGGCTATAAATAAAATGTGAAGTATATAAACACGCAAAACAATTGATATATGTGTCTCATCCCAAATCCCGTTTCCATTCCATATGCATTATTATTTTTACGTTGCTATGAGCTTGAGAAAGCTGAAACATTATATGTAGGGAATACAGGTCCTACAGGAGGACATGGTTATGTGGTCGATGGCTTCTGATTGCCACGTTGATTTTTTTTTTGTTAAATCATTCTTTATGTGAAATAAATTATTGTGCAGTTTAAAGTTTCTCGTCTCCGTTCTGGTTCATTTTAAATATCATGGTGGAGGTTATTGTGTGGGCATACTTTTAAGTGATCCAGTTGACAACCCAGTCCCCGAGATAAATTTAAGAGGTAGGTAAAGGTAAGTATGAACCCCCGTATATTTTGGTGTGTTCCACAATAATTTTCTTGTTAACTATTGTGCTCTAATCTCGATAGTATCTGTCAGTGCCATTTTCATTGATGTAGCTGTGCCGGTGCGTTTGATTATTGGCAATCCGATTGAGGGGGCGGATATCTGACAGCCTACTATCCGGATATCGGGTACAGTACCACCCCGGCATTTGCCCGAAGACGAAGTGGGAAACCACGGAAAACCACTTCGAGGATGGCTGAGGTGGGAATCGAACCCCCTCTACTCATTTGGAACACCCGAGGCTGAGTAGACCCCGTTCCAGTCCTCATACCACTTTTCAAATTTCGTGGTAGAGCCGGGAATCGAACCCAGGACCTTCGGGGCGGCAGCTAACCATGCTGACCGCTACGCAACGGAGGCGACGTAGTTTATAATACGGAACTCATTTTATTAGATGATTTGTAGCTTCCACCAGCACTAGCTTAAATAAAGAATACGATGTGGATCAACTAGATTAATAGACGCGACACCGCTCATAACCTTAAATTCCTTATAAACAGGTCCTCTTCATTCACAGACCAACACGTAACTTCATATGGATTCTGTTAAAATGAGTCATATTGATATGATAAATATCGTTTAATGATAATCTGGTAGCAAAATTATCTACCCCGTCCGGGATTCGAACCCAAGATCTCTAGATTCACAGTCATAAGCACTAACCCCACGGCTAATTCGAGTACGCAAATGTTGTGCACAAGATGGTGACTTATTTCCACGTTCCAATAATACTGCATTGCGGAATTAAGTTTCATTTATATTTTGCTTGTTTCGATAATGTTCCTGCGTGAAATTGAATTTAAAATGCCTTATGAACAGGTCCTCTTGTGAGTAAAGAGAATTTATTCAGCAATAGTTAATGAAGGCTTGCTCAATTCTCGTATAACCACAACGATTATATTATATTGATGACTGCATTACCGTTATGTGGGTTAATATTTGAATAGCCATTGTGCAGAAACATAATACCGGCAATGCCGACTACTTACATGTTTGATATTAAGGCATTTTACCATTTAAATACTGATACGAAGACTTCGAACATGTACCATGTCATTTGTTTCAATCACTTGATACCAGAGTTCGCATGAGCGTTTTCCGTTCAGTATGTCATATACATTCCACATGGCCGAGAGTACGTCATGGTATCAATTTCCGACACCGCGCGCTCATTGTTTCTCGTACAAGCTGGGTCTTACCACTGCCCGCTGGATCGATCGATCGAGCGGGCAGTGCATACTTCCGTTTCCCACCACTGCCAGCTAGTACACTTCCGTTCGATCGATAGAGCGGGCAGTGCATACTTCCGTTTACGACCACTGCCAGCTAGTACACTTCCGTTCGATTGATCGAGCGGGCAGTGCATACTTCCGTTTTCCGCCTATGCCAGCTAGTACACTTCCGTTCGATCGATCGAGCGGGCAGTGCATACTTCCGTTCGATTCACCACTGCCAACTCCATAGTTCCGATCCACTTCCGTCCCCAATTTTCAAAATCACTCCCACAAAACTATCCAGCAACCGAGCGGAAAGATGTTACACATCAATAATAATAAAAAAAAAACAAGAAGTTCCGTGATGAACTAAAGAGCCTACTTTTCTTAAAATTTAAGATTCATGCCAATGATTAACCTATATGGAACTATCTAGAATAATGACGAAATTAAGTTGGTAATATCGAAATTTCTAATTAGTTCGAAATACTGTATACTTGGCATAATGTAGCCTAATAGAGAACTACAGTTGGCAGCCCTTATGACTGAATATATTCTTAGTTCCATCTCTTAAGGTACAGAATACAAAATTTGATTGAAGTCCAATGGATAGCATGGACGTTACATGCAATTAAACATTGGATCTAACAGCGCGCGTAAAATCATGTTGGCAACAATAACATACGTGTATTGGTCAGAAATAATCTGAAATAATATGATCTATTCTTTAGTCAATTTTGAATGAAATCCATTAGTTAGTATGGAAGTTACATGCATTTTAAAATTGGACCTATCAGCAGGCTTAGAATCATGTTGGCAGCACTGGCGTAGTCCTATATTAGTTACACAAAATTAATCTAGAATGCCAGGTACTATACGTAAGCAAAGTTTAGAGCTATTGGCTTGCATACTTTCTGGTATATTGATATTAGGGTAACAAAAATAGAGACAGTATTTATTAACAGTTGGCAGCCCTGGTTACTCTTAAGAATCGGCATAGTCATATCTGCTATGGTACACATAGCACACACGAAATTTGATTGAAAACCAAATGATAGTATAGAAGTTGCATGTATTTAAAGTTGGACCTCTCAGCAGGCTTAGAATCATGTTGGTAGCACTGACATGTATAAGTTACTCCAAATTAATATAGAATGTCAGGTACTATACGTGTGCATAGTTTAAAGCTGTCGGCTTGCATACTTTCTGATATATGGGTATTTGGATTTTAAAAAAATGAGAGCATTTATTAACAGTTGGCAGCCCTGGTGGCTCTTAAGAATACGCTCTGTCATATCTGTTTATGTACTTAACCGAACGGTGTTAGGCTGACTGGTGTCGACCGTGGATCTCTGACATAAATGTGTACAGGCTAGGGATACCGGAAAGGAACGAACACAAGATCGTTTGAGGTAGTTTAAGCTATAAAAACACCTAGAGAAAATACACATTAAATCACGGTGGTGATATGAACAAGTTATGACATTATTTGTTAATATAATGTAGGAAAAGTAGCAGAATACGGCAGTATTGGGCTGTAGTGTGCATACAATTCTGGACTTAACGCAGAAAGCTGGAGCGTTTGAGAATTTGTAAATGATTCTGGAATCTAGGCGTGGTTTCATGGAGCCATGTCGATCACTGTGACCTACTTATGTCGTCTGAAGCAGGTCAAGACGGTAATATATGGGCCAGTTATTCCCCGTTACAGAATGAGAAGGCCGAGGGGATGGGTAGATAGCAGAGTAATTTAATGATTACTCGTGATTGGAGTAACTCAGAGACATGAGGATTGCACCTATGTGAATGTATAGCCGGGAGGCCAATTATCAAGCCGTTAAACATTGAAATCAAGGCAGATTTAATGGAACGCGCATTAACACACTAAAACTGCGGTTAGCGAGAGGATCTGACCATGTCTTCGGGGATGTACCAATGACGCCGCGTGGGGAAGCGCTGCCAAAGGCAATTAATATTAATTAATTGGCCGATCGATCCTCGAGCACACAGACAGATCTGTGATCAGCGAGGAAAAATGAACCATAAAAACGTTATTTCAAGACCAGAAACATTCTGAGAGAGAAGATGACGCTGCAGGGAAATTTTCGGTCAACTTTTTCTCTCCAAACGGATGTAAGGGCTGTGGGAAGGACAGTCGGGGTCAGTTGAACCATACTCGAGTGCAGAGAGCACGTCACCCGAGCTCAGGAGTGGAGCGCGCGGACTTAAACAGTGTAAGTGCAGCAACAGAATAATCATGCATTAAGACATTAAGTAATAACGATTAATGCAGTCAGTTGAACCGTATTTGAGTGCAGAGAGCACGTCACCCGAGCTCAGAAAGGGAGCGCGCGGACTTCAGTATGTTAAGTGCATCAACATAAGAGCCATGCAGTAAGGCATTAATTAATAACGATTAATAAGGACAGTCGTGCCAAACTTTTAAAGTCGGCATCACGGATGATCAGTATTGTGTACACAGGAAATGTACCGTGTGATACACAATGTAGGACAATTGTAAGTGGTAATTGTACAAGTACAAGGTACAATGGATGAGCGCAGTATCTAAGTTATTGGTTAGACATATCATAGGATGTCGGATTGTGCAGATATAAACTTTGTTATGCACGTGATGAAATTTCGCAGGGATACCACTGTAATTAATGATCAGGACGATGTGCAAGCATATTTATGCGATATCAGGAAATTTATCTAATGATAGAAATTGATAGACAGATTGGGGGACCGCTAGGAATCCTTAGGCAGAGAATCGAGACTTTCGGATGAGATGCGGGAGAGTAATGGAGAATAGATCTTCAACACATGCATTCTGATATTCTGCAAGGAAAGGTCAACTATTAAGAAATGTACATAGTGATCGTGTGATTTTAGTGATGATCATTTAAATATATGTAAAATTAATAGTGTAACAAGTGCTATAACGTGTTGTGGGGAATAAGGAAGCAACAGCTTCAACATGGAAAAGCAAAGTGCAGAGTGTTTTGTAAGGCAAAAGTTATGTAAAATGTGTGTGGAAAGTGTAAGAATGCCTTGCTAATTTGCAAATGATGGCGGGCATTACTGGAGGAAATGCGTGGTTGAAGCCACCAGATTAACCAATGTGAGTACCCAAAAACCATGATTTTGTAGTAATTATAGTCCACTGTATGTTGAGTGATTTCAAAATTTATAAAATATGCCAATAAGAGTCAATTTTAGGAGGTTGAACCTCGAGATATTAATGTTGTGTTGATTTTAATCAAGTTGAGATGTCTTTGTACATCATTGAGTGGATAAATCGTTACCACTAATGTAAAATGGCAATTGAGTTATATAGAAAGTTAACGTAACGAACACGGATGTTCGGTTATTGAATACGGGTACGTTGTGTCGGTATGGAAATATATGTCAGTAATAATAATAAGAAGAATAATAAAAGAATACACATCAGGGAAAAATGGTTGTAAGCAAAATATATATGCTAAAGGGAATAATTGTGTATCCAAGCAATAGTATTACGTGATGGGCGAAGTAAAAGAATTTAATATCAGAGTATATTATGATAATGGAAATAAATATGCAAGAATCTAGGAACTGGAAGGGTTTAATAGGGAATTGAATTCGCAGCTTGATGAATGAGCTTGTAAGAGTAATTGATAGATTTTATCTTACTAATTAAAGGACGGGTTCATATCACCATGGTCACGGGAGCCAGGTAATCTATTCGACGTGTGAAATCTCGTATAGCCAAGGGCGTACAGAGATATTTATTATTTGCCAGAGCGTATTTAGTGATGTACCCTAGCTCTGAGGGTTGTTATGGAATGTTCCGGGTTCGAATCCAGGGGTGTATGGGAGGATAACATGGACACCTCAGCATGACACCTGATATCGACCGGGAACTAGCTATGGAATAAATTCAGTTCCTGGGAGTGAATTTTGGACGGCAGGATGTGCCTGACCGTATCATTTAATAAGATGCCGGCTAACCCAATTCGACAGGTGTTTGATGAATCTCGTTCCATCATATAATGTAAATGGACCTGTTGAGGCCAGCTATTAATATCCTAAGGTTAGGAATAAATGCTTAAACTATTCCATATCCTATCTTGCATACAGTTTAGTAGATCATATGTGTTGCGCAGATCAGTGAGACTGCACTATTGTATTTAAAGCCACATACTACGGCTTGGAGGTAGAGAATGAGGGAACAGAGTGGGGGACGAAGCAAGTGTTTTGTTACCACCCGACTCAGTCCCATTGTGTATTGGAAGAACCGAGGGGGAGATTTTAAACGACCCTTGGAGGGTAACATGTAGAGTAGAAAGACTTTGAAACCCTGTTGCAATAAAATAATCATTGTTGTATTGTATAATGTATTTGTGTGGTTTGAAACACATGGATAATTAAGGAACATTCTGATAACTTAATATTTGGCAAACTTATGAGTTGTTGAAAGTTGCATTTTATACTGACATCGTCACCTCTTTCTGAAGGTCGACACTAGATGCCATAAGCTATGCCCACACAAGGGTAGCATAATATACCATCCGACACAGCGGTAACGGAATCATTGAAATTGAACTCATGACGACATACGGTGGAACTGTAGAAAGTGGAACTACATAAAGGGGAACTGCATAACAGTGGAAATGCAGAAAGGGGTATAATTATGAATAACAGTGGAGTTGCAAGTGAATATGAGGTGCAACCCATAAATTGGTTAATGCATTGTAAAGTATTTTGGTGGGAAGAGAGATACAGAACACAATTGTACGCATAATGTAAATTAGGATGTGTTGAGAATAAACAATTAGTTTGTGAAATTAAAGAGGTCACAATAGGTGACATAAGATTGTAAGTACAGTTTATGTGTAATTTGCCAGTGCATCAGCGCACTTGAGAATGAATTTTGTGTTAATCTCATGGTAAATGAATGAATAATCATTTGGATTTGCAAGGATAAAGGGCGAATATTAGTGGATTGAAGGATTAATTTTGCATTCTTTTGTGTTATATTGTTGGGATTGTGTTTTTGTTTGTGTGAAGCCATGATTTAGCTCAATTAAAGTCTTTAGAATAGAGTTGTGCTTTATTATTGTAGAGTTGATACCTTTTAGTCTCAGATCAAAAATATGCAACTGCTCAGTGGGCGAACGGTACACGCCTGAGGACTGGTGCTAGCAGGAGGCAGAAGCATGTTTTCCATGGAAATTATTCACATGGGTACAGTACACATAGCACATACGAAATTTGGTTGAATTCCAATTGATAGTGTAGAATTTATATGCATATAAAAATTGGACCTATCAGCAGGCTTATAATTATTTTGGCAACACTGACATATATGGCCTCCTGAAAATTATACTGCAATATTATTATCTATACGTATGCCAATTTTGAAATAGCTCCCATTCATACCTTCCAAGGAATCCAACATGGAGCTCAAATTTCAATTGCGATTTTTCAGCAGTTGGTAGTACTGACATCATTTTCAAATATGGCCGTGAGATATTCAGGTATAGATCTTTACTCCTACCAAATTTTGTTTCGATTGCTGCAGCCGTTTAGGAGTTGATAGGGGGGACACACACACAGGCAGACAGACAGACAGGCAGACAGACAGAAGGACAGACAGACAGACAAACAGACGCACATTTGCCCGATCTCATAAGTCTACTTTTTCCTCATTTTTGCAAAATGTTAAAAGTAGGCTAATAACCTACTCACAAGTTGTTATGGGACAGACCAGTCATTAAAACTCAGCAATTCTTCTAAGTTTTTGCCATGTCTTGTGTGGGGTTTTGCCTAGGACACCAAGCTGGCTTATCAGCGGTCTCTTGGTGCTTCCGCCCGGACCCCCACAGGGGTAGCGACCTGCGCGCCACCTCCCTTTATATAGAATGCAACTGCAACTCTTTGCTTCGAGAACAAAAAGCTCAAGCAGCCATAACCTCCCTATGAAGGCTTCCAAAAAATGACATATTGGCTTTCACGGCCAGTGAATTAAAACTCAGCAATTCTTCTAGATTTTTCCGTGTCTTGTGTGGGGTTTTGCTTAGGACACTAATCTGGCTCATCAGAGGGCTCTTGGTGTCCCCGCCCAATATACATTCTTTACATTTGGCATTTGCCCGAAGACAAAACAATGACTTAATAAACATGCATTTCTGTAATGTGGGGGCCATGAACAGCAAAGTCTGTGGTGAACGATTCAAAATATGACATGTAATCAGAATCCGGGCCCTAGTCAAGATAATAATGATAAAAATAATATATATAGGATTCTTTAGGGGCTTTGTGACATCGTGCTCTTGTAGCCCCGTGTATGTGGGTATTTGTAGAAGTTGTCTGATAACCCGTGTCACTGCGATGTCTGTACTAGTGTGTGTAATTGTAATCGAGGTAGGATTTGGTTAGTAAGTGGCCGTGGTCTTGAGTTAGATACCATCCCGGCATTTGCCTTGAACAGAAGTGAGTAAACCACTTCCAGGATGGCTGAGGTGGGAATCAAACTCACCTCTTATAAGATTTGTCTCACGAGGGTGAGTGTAGCTCGTTCCGGCCCTTTGACCAGAATTAAATGTCTTGGTTGAGCCAGGAATCGAACTGGAACCTCCGCTGTGACAGCCAAGAATGCTAGCCACTACACAACGAGGCGGACAATGATAATAATTCTTATCTTAAATACTTAGCTCATCTTGATCATGACCCCCTCATGGAGTAATAGCAATCGGTGATCATTCTTCACATACATCCCTGAGATCCGGGTTTGATTACGAATTCTGCCAAGTCAAGTACTAGGGCAATGTCATCCCCTGGCACGCGACCAGCGGCCCATGGGATGGTATCAAGGGACTGGTGTTCCTATTGGTGCTCCTTTTACCCTTTTAGTGGTAGCTTTATAAATAAAACATCTTGAGGCCCTCCAAGGCTAACAACCTTGGTTGCATTCATTATGAGCAATTTTCTCCAAGCTAAACTAAAGCTTCTTAAGCATGATGGTAAAACAAATACAGGAGATTAATACCCCAGGTGGCAACTTTTCGAAGAAATCCACCGTCGCCCACGAGCGACGCATGCATCCCATTCGAACTCTGAGGGGGATGCAACGTCATGCTAAAGACGAGTCGGAGCGTCTTGGAAATCCTGAAAAGTCACGAAAGCTGAAACCCAAATCTAAGAGTTTTTTGGCAACGTTCAACATCAACTCTCTAATACAAACTGGTAAGATGAAACAGCTGACCCTTGCCCTTCACGAAAACAAAATCGCAATAATGGCCTTGCAAGAAACTCGCTTCACTGACCAAGATACGTTTGAGTCTGATGGGTATCGGTTCTTCAAGAGCAAATCCCGTAAGAGGGTAATGAAGAACACCCCTATCTTCGGTACAGCCTTTGCTGTCAACACCAGAATCCTTAGGTCAGTCTCGAATTTTGAAGCTGTTAACGATAGGTTATGCCTTCTATCTCTGCGCTGTGCGAACAAAACATACACGCTAGTCAATGTGCATGCTCCAACTAATGAACAAAACAAAAAAGAGTTGGAAGACACTGATAGATTTTGGAACCTCTTGGATGCTAGTTTGGCAAAAATCCCGAAACACCACGTCAAGATCCTAATGGGTGATTTCAACGCACAGGTAGGACGTGAACGGAAATACAGGAATGTCGTTGGGCTTTATCCAGCACACAATAGAACTAACAAGAATGGAGAACGCCTCATTGAACTGTGTAATAACCATAACCTCCAGCTGATGTCAACACACTTTCGTCACCTACCTAGAAAACAGACTACATGGAGATGCCCGAACCAAACATTAGGAGAGTTCCAAATAGACCATGTTGCGATATCTCGAAGATCTAGTCCGGAAATCATGAACGTTACCGTAAAAAAGGGAATGAACATAGACTCAGATCACTATGTATCGGTAATAAAGTTCCGGCCCATTCCACTAAACAAAAAGAAAAACAAACCTACCATAATCCGCTTCGACACAAACATGCTCAGAGATAGGGAGAATGAATTCAAAGAACTTGCCCAACCAGTGGAAAAAGACTTCAACAGCACGAGAAAGCAGATGATAAACGCTGCAAAAGAAGTAGCAGAAACCAAGAAGAGGAAGAAACACACATGGTGGAACAATAACTGCGAGAAGACCTTAAAGGATCGTCTAAATGCTTGGAAAAAGTACTACACCACCAAAGAGGAAGAAGATTGGAACATCTATAGAGACCAACGAGCACAAACAGCAAAAATAATACGCAGCGAGAAACGCAAGTATGAAAAAGAACAAATGGACAAAATTGAACAAACCTTTCACAGAAATGAGACCCGTGAATACTACAGGGATTTTAAAAAGAAGATACAAGGATACAAGGCACCTTCCCTTTGTTTTCTAAGAAAAGATGGAACTCTAGCAACATCCAACGAGGAAAACTGCGACATTTTAGCCGGGTATTTTAACGACCTCCTAAATTGTGAAAAGCCATCCAACCCCATCAGAACAAACAAACAAATGAACCACAATTTGCCATCTTCTCCACCAAATCGCGATGAAATCAAACGCAACATAAAGATGTTGAGAAATAACAAGGCTCCTGGTGAAGACTCCATGATTGCAGAACTGTGGAAACATGCCCCAGAAGAAGCAATTGACATCCTACACCAAACCATTGTAGATATATGGGAGACAGAACAACTCCCAGAGGACTGGAAGATAGCTTTGATCCATCCTTTACACAAGAAAGGAAATATAAGAGATGTGAACAACTACCGTGGTATTTCTCTTCTGTCAGTAGCTTACAAGATCCTGTCACTTTCCATCCTTGAAAGACTGGAACAGCAAGTTGAACACAAACTCGGAGAATACCAAGGGGGTTTTAGGAAAGGCCGATCGACTGCAGAACAAATCTTTAACCTAAAAACCATAATTAGGTACTATGTGTTGAAAGGTCGAACGTATGTATCGACATTTGTAGACTTTAAGAAAGCGTACGACTGCATCGACCGTGATGTGTTGATTAACATACTTGCAGAAATGGGAGTCGATATGAAACTGCTGGCGATAATAAAGGCAACCCTAATTAATACCACATCCAAAGTCAAATTCCAAGGATGTATCTCTGAACCCTTTGAAATCAAGACAGGTGTTCGACAGGGAGATAGCCTGTCACCTCTGTTGTTCAACTGCGTGCTTGAAAAGGTAATACAGAATTGGCGACAGAAGTTAAAAGAAGGAGGCCTTTACAAACCTTTAAGGATCGGGACGAAGAAAAACGGAGTGGAAATAGATTGCTTAGCATTCGCTGATGATATAGCCCTGATGACAGAAGATTTCGAAAGTGCAACAGAACAGGTCAATATATTGAAGGAAGTAGCAGAACAAACAGGATTACAAATTTCCTTTCAAAAGACAGAAGTAATGTCGAACATCAAGGATGATACAGCACAACTAAACACCAAATATGGAACGATAAACCGTGTTAATAAATTTAAATATCTTGGGGAATGGATCCAGCAAAATGGCCTTGACAAGGAAGCCATAGAAGCAAGAATCAAGAAAATGGAAGTCGCTTTTAAAACCACCCGCAACATATATAACAAAAAGTGCTTTTCTATGAACACAAAAATTCGTCACTACAACACTGTCATCAAACCAGTACCGCTATATGCATCTGAATGCCTTATCCTATCCGAGAAATGTTTGCTCGCGAAGTTAGAGAGAAAAGAAAGAAAGATCCTACACATCATACTTGGCCCAGACTACAAAAATGGCATCTACATCAGAAAATCCAGGCAAGAAATTTACTCGAGGATAGAGAAGATCACAGACACAATGCGAAAACGCCGAGTTTGCTTCTACGGTCATATGCGACGGATGATCGATTCCCGATGGACGAAACGTATCTTCAGTATATTCGACTCAAAACCAAAAACGACAATGCCATGGTATGTTAACGTCCAGAAAGATCTGAAATAAATGGGGATGCGAGCAGAAGATGCACAAGACCGAAATCTTTATAGAGCAGCCATCAAGACGTTTGGGACTTTCCGGGACGAAAAACGGACAACTGGTGCGAAATGGACAGAGGAACGTCGTGCTAAACACAGTGAGCTCATGAAGACAATGTGGATCAAGCAAAAAATGAGCAAATGCCAGAATGTAAAATGAGGCTTATCGTGGTCCCTAGTTGGCCGATTAGCGAAATTGAATGAATGAATAATATATTTGTAGTTATAAAATTGTATCTCCTCGTTGGAAATTGAGGGGAGAATATTTTTCATTTATAGTTGTTTGTAATTTCTTAAGTTGTTTTTAAGTAGTTGTGGACTTGATAAGTATAACTAGACTTGCTTGAATGGTTTAGTATTTGTCCCGGCCATGGCTAGGCCTACAGTATCGGGACATATGAGTTGAATGGACCGCCTAGCGACTGTAGGCCTAGGCGTTTAGTTCAATTTTGTGACTGCAGCAGCTTCAGGATTCAATAAGTATATTGATTTTAATAATAACGTATTTTAAGTTGTCGTAAAAATTTTGAAAAGAAGTAGGTTGATTTTGGTAGTATGAAGAATGTTAAAGTCCTGTAGAAGGTTGGCGTTATTTAAATAATATGTAGAAATAATAAAAATAAGCCTCGTTTGCTCGGAAAGTAGTAAAATTATAACAAATGTAATTTTGGTCATTTAAGGGCTCGAACGTGAAAGAGAACTTAGAAGATGCGGGTACGATTTATACCTCAGACATCGTAGAAGTGGTTTCCCGAGGTTATGCCAGACCAATGTCAGAACGATTCCCAAGTTATGACAACTACCGCCTTCTTACCAAAATTCCACCTCAATTACAAACATACACACTACTACAGACGCCACAGTAACAGAGGCTATCAGTCAAATGCTTTTCAGTCTCCAGTATACGGGGCTACCTGAAAACAATGTCGTATTCCTATAAATAAATCAACAACATCCTGTTCATCAACTTTAGATAGTTAGATATTTCTTCCTCAAGAGGCAGAAATACTAGGTATTCTGCCCCTATTCATCAACTTTGTAAAATAACATGTGCTTCTTCGATGTTAGTAGCCTAGTGGATTGTGAAACTAGCCTGTATTTGTTTGGGCCAATGATGGGTATGTACCCCTTGGCTTGAAATACCATAACAACCCGACATTAACCAGAAGGAAGTGTGGAGAACCTTGGGACGAAACCACATTAAGGGTGGCCCCTATCCGTGCCAGGTGATAAACCATGGATCTCCGAAGTTGAAGCAGCCCCACATTGTAGTCGTCGACTAAACTGGTGGGTGTTTAAATGTTTATAGGGAAGTGTTACACAGACAAATGGATTCATAAAATGGCTGCATGGATCGATTTGGAGTACTTCTGATATTCTGAGTCTTCTCTTCACATTATGGCAAAAAATAAACAAGTAGTACCGTGAAGAACTAAATATCCTACTTTCATATATCCTATTTGTGTTAATTGCCTCTATCAAAGCTTCAGTTTGATTGCTGTAAAGGATTCGTAGATAATGAGAACCGTCTAAATATTTTGGATATCCCCCAGGGGCTCACATCTTGTGGGCGTGGGTTGGCGACCACGGGGCCCCAGCTGAGTCTGGCATTGCTTCCACTTACTTGTGCCGGGCTCCTCTCAGTCTTCTTTCCTGTCGACCTCACTTGGTCAACTCTTGTTCTCTTCTGACCCCGACGGTATTAGGGTATCCGAGGCCTAGGGAGTCTCTTCCTTTCCCGCCTTAATTGGCCCTTGTCTCATCTTTTCTGATACCCTCCTTCTGCGAGGGGTCAGCCTTCTTTTTCTCTTCCTTTTACCTCCTGCCTTGTGCTCTAGGCCCTTAAGGAGGCAGGGTGTATGTAGCCCCACCACTTCTGGTGCACCCTAGATAATGCTACACCCTCAGGGGCTCACGGCTGGTGAGTTCGGGAGTTGGCGACCCCGAGGGATTCCTGAGCTGGGTCCGTTTTCCCCTTTTGTCTCTTACCTTTGGGGCGGACCCTCTCCTCTTTCACTTTCCTATATGCCTTTCATGGCTCTCCTTCCTTCCAAGTCCCTCAATCCGCCTTCTCCGAGGGTTGAGGGCATTTCTTTTCCTTCTGTCCTTTTATTTGCCTTATTCTCCTTTAGTTTTCCATTTCTTCTTCTAGTATGTAGGTTAGTAGTTAGTTTTAGTTTTAAGTTCGCTTTTCATTTTCATCTTCACGATCACCCAAACCATCAGGGGCCGATAACCTAGATGTTAGGCCCCTTAAAACAACAATTATCATCATATTTTGGATAGTCGCCATGTTGGACTTCTATATATGTAGTCCATATGGGTATGTACTATTAGATGAAGATTATTGCGTAGGATTATTATTCAAACTTCCATCGCATGATTAGGACACGATATAAAAGCGAGATTTTAGAATTCCGCACAGCCACCATCTTGTAGTTATGGGAAAAATTGAAATAAATTAGGCATCGACCGCAAATGTATGATACTCTATAAATACCGTAAAACGAGTGAATAGGATCAGTGGGGGTGAAAGGGATCAAAACTTTGTTGGTAAACATAAACGTATATTACATGTACCACATAAACCGGAAGGTGGTTGTTAGCAGTTGGTGTTACTTGTGTTGGTACAATGCTATGCTAAAACATGTTTTCCAATTTTTAAGTTGGCAGCACTTAACAGTATACACATTCAACCAGAAGCTACAAGTTTTTCGAAATTAGCTTGGTGAAATAACTTTGGGTGGAACATGTGCTTCCACTAGCATTTTGCAAAATTTGTGGTTTATATTTGGTTAAGGTATGTTTAGTGAATTCATTTCAAGTATCATCTTCAGTTTTCATATTATCAATTGTGATAAAATCGTATTTGTTTTGTGTCCTGCCTTATTTTTCTGACTGGCAGTTGAATAGGATCAGATACTATGATGTTAAGTTTGAGTATGCCGTGGCACTACAAACCAGATCCACACAGCAAGGTACAATGCAAAGGAACAAGGGCCAAGTATAGAAAGGCGGCAAATAAATTCTCAATTCCATGAAGTGCTGAAGGAAACTGGGTCCTAGTAAGTTTTCCTCCAGATACGAGGAAACAAGGCACAAGCAAGCTGTTTTATTTTGTAGGCCAAATGTTGCGGTCTGTAAACAGTAAAGATGAGAAGAAATTCTAAGGGACGTTTGTTAGATGCAAATCCACAAGGGACTTCCAAGGACTCATCCATGTATTTCCTGCTATGGATGACATTACTTGCTTCTTTTATGAGCAAATAGTTGGGAGACTGAAGGGCACAGAAATTATCCGTAGGGGGCAACATAAGTTTGCATTCAATTATAACACCCTAGTTGTGTTTATCACCAATTTTATAATTTACATTGTGAAACGTTGTCATTCCACTAAATATGTATATTTTTTAAGTAATAAATTGTTTTACAGGTTTTTTCACCATCGGCAGTTTAATTTAAATATGATCTGATAATTCTAGGAGCAGTCAAGAGTCCTAAATAATGATCCCTTTGACCCTACAGTTCATCAGAATAGGATTAGCCATATAAATGAATGAGTGATCCTATTCACCCCACCTGGTGGGGTGAATAGGATCACGCACTTAAGTAGGTATATGCACTTCATTTTTCGGGATAGAGGAGAATTTACTAACAATATACAATCTATTGATGCGGACTCATGTTTCAATTAAAAGAACACGAAAGAAAGTTCAGGGGTTCAAAAGTTACAGACGGTCAAAGTTCAAAAGTGATCCCATTCACCTCGTTTTACGGTAGGCGTTAATATTTCAAACTCATTTTGAGCAACCCTATATATTTTTATTTGTGTGTGTATATCAGTGTTGCCAGCATTATTCTAAACGTGCTCATCGCATCAGTATTTTAATCAACATAGCCTACTAATTAAGGGATTTTCACCATATTTTGTGTGTGCAATTTATGCCATAACAGATTGTAACTATTGTGCCCAGTCACGGCAGTCTGGCATCGAACTCGGGTCTCATCAGAGAAGACCAGGCACATGGTTATGCCTAGAGTCGAACCATTGATCTCTGAGGGGGAGCAATTACAGGGAACCCAAAGAGCAATGAGAGGTATACTGACATAAAATATTGTAGCATGATTTCACGGCCTGTATGTGAATATCATAGCAATTTAAGGTAAAGAATTGTAGCCGAATGCAAGAAAATATACGTTTTCGAAGCATACGAGAATGAAAGGAGGCCAGTTTGGCGTTTTACAAATTGCAGTTAGCAAGTGGGTGGAGACCTTAGGCGCCGAGCGCACTATTTACGTCTGGACCGAGGAGACAGCCCAAAATTAATGACTCGGGTATTCACCGCTTGACAGCGATGGAATCGGGAGTAGGGATGATTGCCCACGGAAATTAATTAATTACAGCCAAGTGAGGCATTGAAATGGAGTGAAATATACACCCAGGTGAATATATTCACGGAGAGGTAGTTTAGGAGTGGTTTTTCACCTAAATTAAAGCCTATATCTCCAAATGAGTGCGTTAACACCGAACCTACGCTCGAGAGCAGTGATTTTGTGACCAGCCAAAGGGGAACCACCACGATGGCGTCCTGACGCGCTGAACTAAGGCAATTAATTGTAATTAATTGGCCGAAGCGATCGCGTGCACGCGAATGTTTATGAAACCTCCACACTTAAATGAACAAGGTGTATATGTCATTTCGGCTGAAAATGTATTATTTCAAGGAAGAAGTCGCACCCACATGTCCGGTGGACTAGTTTTTACGAGAAACCTTTATAAGGGAGAGCAGTGCAGACCAAGCCAGTTGTTCTCCAGTTCATCTCAAGTTATTCTACAGTATACACGTAACTAAGACGCTGCCAGTAGCGCGCCAAATGTTAAAGTATCAACGCTCGGTCGTTGAAGAACAATAGTAGCAAGTCATACAGCTTCATAAGTATAATCATGAAGTGCGTCGAAGTCAATTTAATACAGATATTTATCTATTATCTGACGCAAATATAAATTCGCCACAGCGAAAGAGTAACTTATAATGTTTTTGAACATTACACATACCAGGAGGTATTGTCAGAGTTTAATATGACATTATCATCAGGATCACTACAATGATGGGAGCTTGGGAAGGCTCGCAACTTCATCTTGACAGTGAGCTGAACGATATTGCAGGTGACGAGGATCGAACGTCCGTAAAACGCTGTTAGATTTTCACGGAGACCAACGGTTGGCGTAATTGCATCGCATCTCTGAGATCAGGCGTAGGAGAAGTCCGAATTAAGGATCAACCTGTGAAATAGTGAATAAATGTACATAAATTTTGTAATAGTGATTTAAAAGTGTTCATGTGTATAGTGATTAATATGCATTGTGTAAAAGTGAAAGAGGCCACTGATAAGAGTATGTTTATCAGGTGGGAAATGTGTGAAATTAAGTGTTGTGTCAAATATAACATGATGGCTTAAATCAAGCGTCATGGTAGGCCTGAAGCTGAAGTGCTGGCACTATCCAGCGAAAAAGAAAAAGTGAGTACCAATTTACAATGTTATCCTAACTAAATAGTTCACCATGTAACGATTTATCACTTTGAGAATAAGATGTAACAGTCACTTACTGAACGAGTTTTCACCACTCGTCTTGAATAAAATATGGCTTGGAAGGTGATTTGTTTAGGGCCATTCAGGTCGAAAATAGTGATGGATGTAACGGTAACGTTAAAATAATAATAATAATAATAATCTGGGGTCGGCAACAGTAAAGTAATAGGCATTTTTGGCCTAAATAATGTTCAAAGTGTGTCATGTCTAATATAAAGATACTGTATTTTGGTAAACAGTAAGGAAGTAAAGTGGAATATAGCGAGATACGAGAGTTTTCTTCAGTGTCAATGAAGTGTTGAATGAATATTTGATATGGTCAATCCTTAGGATTATATCTGAGGACCATTAAAGTAAAGTAAGCCAGTAAATTTATACCTTGTTGTTAGGAGCTATTTAAAGCTTTGGCTTAAGTGGTATGACAGAGAGAACGCGGGTGCCTTAATAATTGAGTCATCTTTGAGAAGTATTGTTTGTGCCGCATAGAGCGAGCGAAGTAACGTAGAATCCAGTGATTTACGTAAATATATTGCGGGGACCAAACTAGTATAGCTTGCGCGTTAGGTGAGAAGTTGGCTAAATCTACGAGTTAGTATCGCCGTTTGAGCATACTGTATTATTCGCAGCAAATTGGACAGAGCCTGTCTGTATCCATCGTTTGCATGAATTATGGCCACGAGTGATGTCCGTCGAGACTCAGTGAGCATGTGTATAAATGATCTACCCTTAGAGGTAAGGATCATATTCGTCGTTTAGGAAACGCAGATTTCCTGATATGTTATTGAGACAGCTGCTGGTGAAAATCGTGGATTTTCACTATGATGCGCGTCTAAAGCCACTAATAGTCACCATAGAACGGCAAGGCTATCACAGAATTCCATCCCCAGCCATGAATGTTAATAAGGAGCCGAGTTGAGCCCAATGCACTAATTATAGGTGTTAAATAATTAAATGACTCAATTACTTAGGAGCCACACCTAGCGTAACTCCAGTACTGCAATTGTAAACAAACTTGACCTTGACAGCAGATGAGAGGAGGTGGGGTAGTAGACCACTTCTGCGGCGGCCATCTTGACTAGCCAGCTGGAACGAATTTTATTGCCTGCTAAGGGGAGAAGGTCGGTCGACCGGTCCCTTGTAAATTAGAGTCATAGTAGGACACCGAAGAATCTCGATATTTCAATATGCAATTATGATATGAGTGTTATGATGATGCCAATTGAATTGAATGGTGTGTTGCAACACACATACGTTGTTGGATCATGGAAATCAGATAATATTTGGCTCAGTTATTCTCTGAAGAGGAACACTGAACCAAATAAATTGTTAGGCATCTTTTTAGAATGCATTTTGCCAGTTCACGCTAATTTATGCAGACGGGTATGTGATTTCTAAGAACATGACACGTTTGTCACGATATAAGCCCGACAAGACCCAGAAAATCGTTGTATGGTGAAACTATAAAATATTATATCCATGTTTATTTTGGAAGGGATAAGTACCACTTTTTTTAAAGCGTTCATATTGATGGAAAGAAGGAAGATGATTCACACGACACAACAAATATTTGTTAATGAATGCAGAAAATAATGAATTTATGCTAATCAAGGTAAATGCCATAAGAAACGGAGTAATGTTTTATTAATGTCATTTAGATGTGATATGTGATTTTTGTGTTATGATACTCCAGTTAAGTAATTGTGTCACTTGATGAACACTATGGAAACCCATGGAAGTCTGAAAGTATCATTGACAGGATGCTAGAATTAGATTTGAGTGCACTGTAGCACTATTTTAAGAAGAAAACTCACAGAATAACCCTATTTTTATTTGTGGGAATTAAATATAAATTGTCCTTTATTTGTATTTGTTGTATAGCCATGATTTTAGACCAGTAAATATTTTATTTTAGGAATATGTTGTGTATTTCATGTAGAGTAGTTACCTGGTAGACTCAAATCCTGAGCATGTGGTCGTATGGTGGGCAGGAACGTCCCATACCTCGAAAGACCGTGAGTTAGCTGGGATACGAACACATGGTCCACATGATGACAGTTGGGTACATGGAGGATATGTCTCTGTACTAGGATTGAGTCACAGCTACTGCTAAAAGTCGGCCAAGATATTAATGGTAGAAGCAAATACAGCATAGAAATTAGGATATAATAGGAAAAGGCCGCGTCCCATTTGTTAATAAGCCATCACGTAAAATAAATGTTGATAATCCTCCATAAGACATGCTTAAATGTAAATGTAACTTACACACAACCCCCTTTAATTATCATGGCCCAAGCAATGTGGGACGGTATTAATTCATTATGGAACCGCCTGCGTCAGTGCAATATGAGCGATCTTGGCATTGCACAAACCGGCCAAAGCATGTCAGATATTAACCCACTCCTCTTTTTATTTATCATGTCGCCCAGATATGTGTGGCAAAGCATGGGATATCCCTCTTCATTATCATGGCGCCCAGGACGTGGATGGCTTATGGGATTCAGAAAACCCCATAATAATAGCATGGTTTTCATGGGGAAAACCATAAAAATAATATTTTTCCTCAAACATTGTTTGAGCGATTGTGAGTCTTTCTAGATGATATTCAGACGTCAGACACTATTGTCAGACGGGTACGAGGGTCTATACCCATTCCATAGGTGGTTTCGACATTTTGTAATATGTTGTTGTTGTTGTCGCGGGATCGGAATCCTTTTCTTTCCAATAGAACGCGCCAGCATGTTCAGCTGCGGCCTACCTGAATCTCAAATTAAGAAATACAGGATAGCTGGAACTGAAGACGTACTCAGGTGTATTGCTGAGTTAAGGGAACATTTTGATGATACTAATGCTAAGAGGAAGGAAGAAGATAAAGCATTTAAAGATGAAATAGCGGGTAGATTGGATGCCAATCAAGCCGAAGTAAACACTAGGTTATAGGCTAATCAGACTGAGGTGAGCCAGATGTTGGCCACAGTAAACACTAGATTAGAGGTTAATCAGACTGAGGTGAGCCAGATGTTGGCCACAGTAAACGCTAGATTAGAGGCTAATCAAGCTAAAGTAAACACGCAGTTAGAGTCAAACCTAATAGAGGTTAATAAAAAAATGGATGACGTTAAAGAGTCACAGCGTGAAGTAACTAAGAATATTGTTAGCGTGGTCTCAGAAATGCAAGCTGATAACGCTTTGAGTCTATAGAGCTAAAACTAGAGAATAATCTGCAAGCGTGCAGAGAGTCACAGCGTGAGATTAACGATAGCTTAAGCAGTATGTCAATGGAGCTTTAAGACATTCAGAGTCAGACTGAAGCTAATACTAAACGTCAACTAGAGCAATTTAATACGTTCACTCAGACCGTGGATCAAAGGCTCGAGGATAGCGACGTAAAATGGAATACGCGAATGGCAGGTTACGCCAAGGCGGTAGACGAAGCCTTGAGGAAACAGGATCAGAATATCCTTGACCAATGCAAGGAAATCCAGGAAATAAAAACTTCTGATCAAGAGAATAAGGAGATAATGTCAAATATGAAGAGGCAGGTCGGGAAGGTGCAGAAAGAGTTGGAACAAACTCAGAGCGACCTAGCAGTTATTCATAAAAGACAGGATGAGGACCAGGGAGAAATCACGAAAATAAGGACTGAAATCTCGCATATGCAGTGTCACATTCAAAAGGAATTTATAGGCTTACGAGAAGAATTAGAACTTCGAGAAGGCTTAAAGACTGAAGCCAGCGATAAGACTCTTGCCGAAGTAAGAGAAAGTCTAGCGGGGGAAATTACCCACCTGAAGGAAAACCTTAAGGATGATAAGGAAAAGGTATTTTCTATGGCAGAAAGAAACCGAGATCGCCTAGAGAAAATAGAACGAGAGGTATTAGCTCGTTTGGAAAGGGCAGAAAATAGGCACAGCCAAATCTAGACTAGAATGATCGCGCAGGAGGAATCCATGTTGCGGAATCCTAGGTCTAGCGAAGGAAGTATAGACGAGAATAGGAGAAACAAATGGGCAGAGATAGAAATACAGCCCACTCCAAAGAATGCCAAGTGACAGCCCGTATACCACACCTGGTTTGCCAATTGCCATGTCAACACCGCATGAAAATGCTGTTCAAAGTCAAATAGTCACAGTTGTAAGGGCTAGAGATGAGAAACCAAAGAAATACTCTGGGGGTAATTCTAACATGACACCCAAGTACTGGCTTAAAGAAGTTTCCGAGTACTTGAATGACGCGAAAGTACCGCCAGAGCGAAGGTTGAGAGCGATTGAAAAATTAACTGAGGGCGACTGTGCCTTATGGTTTAGGAGTTTTCGGTACACGTTCGACACCGTTGACGAATTTTGCCAAGCATTTTTAAGCAGATATTGGAACGCAAGTATACAACATAACCTCAGATTGGACTTGTATTCCAGGCGTTATAGTACTAGTAATCCGACGAAGTACGGAGAATTCTTTGTGAGTCAATTGTGCCGTTTTCGCGAGCTTGATGAAGGACTTAGAGAGTCAGATTTGTGCATAGCGATAGCCAAGCAGCTACCGTATGAAGTACAACGTCTACTAATCTCAGCAAACGCCAAAACTGCGATCGATATGGAGGAGGTGCTGAGACAACTCGATCTAACCACAGTGCAGCACACAAGGCAAAGTCGAAACGTGGAACAAGTCAACATGACGACTACACCGACTGAACCGACTAAGGTGCAGACAAAAAGCAAGTCTACGAGCACCGAAACAGAAAAATCCGACTGGCAACGTGAAGGACGTGAAAACCAAAATTGGAGGCCAGCATATCGAGGAGGATCGAACCGTGGAAACCGAGGAAGGAAAAACTGGAATCAGCGCGGTACCAGAGACCAGCAGCTTGATAACAGAAGGAATTACGGCCGAAATGGGAACAACCAAGGATGGAGATCCCAGGAACAGAGTCGAGGGTTCGATGAAGAGGCGGAAGAACGCTATCACGCATCTTTAAGATACATGGAAGAGCGCGGAGATGACCAGAGACAATCGCGAGTTCATTGGGATGAAGCGATTAGGAATAGAAGGTCACCCGACATATATAAAAATGATGACCGTGCCAAGAGTCTGGAACTTCAACAGCATGAAGACAGGCAGAAGAACTCCACAAAGAATGGAGCAATTGAAAAAACACCAAAATTAAATGACCAAAGAGAGATAAGTTCAGGATGGAATACAGTGAATGTTGTTAACTGGATTGCCAAACCTGAGGAGCTTATCGAAGACCTAAATGAAGGGACGGTCAATGTGAGAAGGGAACTACCCATTATTATTGTAAACATTGCGGGCATGAAGATAAGAAGTCTCATTGATACAGGTTCAACAGTGTGCTTGATAACCCAGGCATTATATAATGAAATCCAAAGTAAAATCCACGTTTTGAAAATACCTATTTCAAGCGTGAAGATAAAACGTGTGATACCAGATAAAGTTATGATATGCAGATACCAAGTATTTTTAGATTTGCAGATAGGGAACTCTACATTCTCACAGAGCTTCCTACTTGTGAATAAGCTGCCTTTTAACCTCATAGTTGGGATGGATTTCATAAGAGAATATAAAGTTATTATAGATCTCTCGCAAGACATTGTTATGTTTCGCGCATGTGAGGGAAAGGAAGATTTAGAGCTCTCATTAAAGCACAATGAAACGAGACCAGAAGAGTACGTATGGCATACATACGGAGATATGACTGGGGATGCAGTGTCGACAACAGAAGACATTGAGGAAGAGTTGGCAACACTGGCCGCAGACATTGAAAAGGACCTCGAACCAGAATTTGAAGAATGCCTGGAAGAGAAGATTGAGGAAGCTAAAATTGGTCCAGAACATAAGCAAATGCTAAGGGAACTGTTATTTGAGTATAAAGGAGTCTTCGATTCGAGACATGGCCGGATCAAGAATTTCCAATATGCGTTCCAAGTCAGCGATAGGACACCATTCAAACAGAAGCCGTATCCTGTAGCTGAGAAACATTATTTAAAGGTCAAAGAAGCAATACAGGAAATGCTAGAGGCAGGCGTCATTGTGAAGACAGCCACACCCTATGTCAGCCCACTGGTAGTTGTACCTAAACAGGACGGAAGTGTGAGGATATGCCTGGACCTACGAAATTTGAATTCCAAGGTCATACTGCAATTTGATCAAGTGCCGCCCATTAAGGAGGTTCTCAGAAGGTTCAAAGGAAAGACTGTTTTCTCAAATCTTGACCTGACGGCAAGTTTTCACCATCTTGCTCTGGAGGAGAAAACAAGTTTATTAACTGGGTTTTTATTTGACCAGCATAAATATTCTTACGTGCGTCTCCCATTTGGACTGAAAACAGCAGGTTCAGCGTTGATACGAGCGCTAGATCGGAACCTGTCTGAAGCAGTAAAAGCAACAACCATATGCTACGTAGATGATATACTTCTGACATCTGAAACAGTCGAAGAACACGTCAGAGATCTACGCAAGTTGTTATATGACCTGAGTCAAGCTAACTTTAAGGTCAATATAAAGAAGTCTAACTTTGGTCAGAGAGAAGTTAAATTTCTAGGCCATGTAATAGATGCACAAGGAGACAGACCTAATCCGGGAAAATTGGAAGTTATTAAACATTTCCCGAGACCAACGAAGGTAAAGAACGTCAGGCAATATCTAGGCGTTATTGGATTCTTTTCAAACCATTGCCCGAAGTATACCGAGACCGTAGCACCACTCCAAGACTTACTTAAGAAAGGAGGAAGATGGCGCTGGACGGAACAATGCAAGGAAGCCTTCGTAAAATCTAAACAGATGCTGTTAGATTATGTAAAATTGGGATATCCTGACTACACTCAGAAATTTATTATCCAGACTGACGCATCATTCATAGGTATTGGAGCAATGTTATATCAGGAAAATGTGGACAGGCCAGAGGAGAAAACTTACATTGCATTCATAAGTAGAAGGTTGAAACCTAATGAAAAGAATTATACGGTCACGGAGATCGAATTACTCGCGATACTGTATGCCCTACAGTATTGGCGAAAGCTAGCCTATGGCTTTAGAAATATATTAAGAACAGACCATAAAGCCCTAACGTTCCTGTTGAAAACTGACTTGTCGAGTCAAAGACTGACGAGATGGTCCCTGTACATACAGCAATTTCAAGTGGAAATAGAGTATTGCCCGGGGAAGGACAATATCATACCTGACTTTCTAAGCAGATACCCTACAGCTGATGAAGAAGAAGTTCTAGCTATCGAGATAGAAGATAGAGATCAGAAGACCTTAGATGATCTGAGGAACATCACCGTTTTTCAACGTGAAGATCCCTGGATACGGTTGATGATTAATTACTTCGAGGGAAAGCTGATCAGAGGAACCCCGATGTATGTGGAAGCCAAAGCACTATCAGCGGAGTATCTATGGTTTAACCAGATGTTACATAAATGGAGCGACTCAGACCACACTCGACCCAGGATCGTTGTACCACCAGCATTGCAGAGGAGGCTAGTATGGTTAGCACATCGAGCTTTTGGTCACCCCGGTGTAGATAAGTCTGTTGCCCTGCTTAAAGAAGCATTTATTTGGCCAAAACTTCGAGATACAGTCAGGAATACTATCAGGACATGTGATATTTGCCAACGAGTAAAGCCTAACTCGTACTTAATGAGGCAAAAACCTATACCACTCTTACCAGAGAAGCCATGTCAGCTTCTGGCACTGGACAACTTTGGGCCGCTTCCTAGAGCTAGAAGAGGAAATAGACACATCCTAGTTGCACTAGACGTGCTTTCTAAAATGGTAGTCCTGTGTCCAATTCAGAAAACCAGTACAAAACAGGTACTTAAGAGGCTGAAGGAAAGAATCATTCCTATATTAGGGCAGCCGGAGAATATCTTATCTGATCATGGGAGCTGTTTTACCAGCGTAGAATTTCGCAGGGAGTTGGAAAATCTGGGCATTAGACAGATTTTATCCACAGTTCGACACCCGGAGTCGAATTCTGCTGAAAGAGTAATGAGAGAACTGCAAAAGTACATGAAGATATACTGCTCTACTGAGAATTGGAAATGGATTGACGTACTTGAGATTATTGAATATTGTATCAACAATACCGTGCACGAAGCGACAGGAGAAGTGCCAGTGAGCCTACATCTTGATAGAAGACCAGAGAGGCCATGGAATAATGTCATTCGGACACCCATCGATGCACAGTCTGGACGTGAGTTGAGGATCCAAAGAACATTCGAGTATCTCAAGAAACAAGCAGACAGACGGCAGCGGAGAAACAGGAGGAAATGCTATCATAGACCATTACTCGTGGGGGAATACGTCTTATTGAAGAAAAAAAACCGCTAGTTCAGATCCAGAGAGCAGGAAATATAAAAAATTTCAGCATGCCTATCACGGACCCTACCTGATTATAAGGGACTTGCAAAATAATGCATATCGGATCAAAGACGAAGCAACAGGTAGAGAAGTTGTTGTAAATGCAGCTAATTTGAAGTTATATAGTCCACCAGAGGATTATGATACGAGGGAAGAGCAAGCAATGCACACCCAAATGGACGGGGAGTCATTACGTATGCACGGAAAGAATCTTGAGAAAAGCTTGCAGTCCAAAGAAGAAACGGAGCGAAGCGACCAGCTCGCAGACCCAAGGGATCCGAAGGGAGAATGCAGCTGTCAACTGAAGGAACTTTATGACCAGTTGAGGGAGGCCGCTACAGAAATAGAGGAAATGAATGAACTACTGAGAAGGCAGAACAAGAGTCTACGAGACGGCAGACAGAGTGGAATGGGGGAACGAGAGATTCCATTGCCGAGAGCACTGACCGCTTAAAGTAAATATTGCATGGAGTCGATGCCATCTCTAGGCACGAAAAATTCACTTGTAAAATGAATTTTCCGAGCTTAGCAGGGGAAAGATGTGCCCAATCAGTCACGGCAGTCTGGCATCGAACTCGGGTCTCATCAGAGAAGACCAGGCACATGGTTATGCCTAGAGTCGAACCATTGATCTCTGAGGGGGAGCAATTACAGGGAACCCAAAGAGCAATGAGAGGTATACTGACATAAAATATTGTAGCATGATTTCACGGCCTGTATGTGAATATCATAGCAATTTAAGGTGAAGAATTGTAGCCGAATGCAAGAAAATATACGTTTTCGAAGCATACGAGAATGAAAGGAGGCCAGTTTGGCGTTTTACAAATTGCAGTTAGCAAGTTAGGCGCCGAGCGCACTATTTACGTCTGGACCGAGGAGACAGCCCAAAATTAATGACTCGGGTATTCACCGCTTGACAACGATGGAATCGGGAGTAGGGATGATTGCCCACGGAAATTAATTAATTACAGCCAAGTGGGGCATTGAAATGGAGTGAAATATACACCCAGGTGAATATATTCACGGAGAGGTAATTTAGGAGTGGTTTTTCACCTAAATTAAAGCCTATATCTCCAAATGAGTGCGTTAACACCGAACCTACGCTCGAGAGCAGTGATTTTGCGACCAGCCAAAGGGGAACCACCACGATGACGTCCTGACGCGCTGAACTAAGGCAATTAATTGTAATTAATTGGCCGAAGCGATCGCGTGCACGCGAATGTTTATGAAACCTCCACACTTAAATGAACAAGGTGTATATGTCATTTCGGCTGAAAATGTATTATTTCAAGGAAGGAGTCGCACCCACATGTCCGGTGGACTAGTTTTTACGAGAAACCTTTATAAGGGAGAGCAGTGCAGACCAAGCCAGTTGTTCTCCAGTTCATCTCAAGTTATTCTACAGTATACACGTAACTAAGACGCTGCCAGGAGCGCGCCAAATGTTAAAGTATCAACGCTCGGCCGTTGAAGAACAATAGAAACAAGTCATACAGCTTCATAAGTATAATCATGAAGTGCGTTGAAGTCAATTTAATACAGATATTTATCCATTATCTGACGCAAATATAAATTCGCCACAGCGAAAGAGTAACTTATAATGATTTTGAACATTACACATACCAGGAGGTATTGAATATGACATTATCATCAGGATCACTACAATGATGGGAGCTTGGGAAGCATCGCAACTTCATCTTGACAGTGAGCTGAACGATATTGCAGGTGACGAGGATCGAACGTCCGTAAAACGCTGTTAGATTTTCACGGAGACCAACGGTTGGCGTAATTGCATCGCATCTCTGAGATCAGGCGTAGGAGAAGTCCGATTTAAGGATCAACCTGTGAAATAGTGAATAAATGTACATAAATTGTGTAATAGTGATTTAAAAGTGTCCATGTGTATAGTGATTAATATGCATTGTGTAAAAGTGAAAGAGGCCACTGATAAGAGTATGTTTATCAGGTGGGAAATGTGTGAAATTAAGTGTTGTGTCAAATATAACAAGATGGCTTAAATCAAGCGTCATGGTAGGCCTGAAGCTGAAGTGCTGGCACTATCCAGCGAAAAAGAAAAAGTGAGTACCAATTTACAATGTTATCCTAACTAAATAGTTCACCATGTAACGATTTATCACTTTGAGAATAAGATGTAACAGTCACTTACTGAACGAGTTTTCACCACTCGTCTTGAATAAAATATGGCTTGGAAGGTGATTTGTTTAGGGCCATTCAGGTCGAAAATAGTGATGGATGTAACGGTAACGTTAAAATAATAATAATAATAATAATCTGGGGTCGGCAACAGTAAAGTAATAGGCATTTTTGGCCTAAATAATGTTCGAAGTGTGTCATGTCTAATATAAAGATACTGTATTTTGGTAAACAGTAAGGAAGTAAAGTGGAATATAGCGAGATACGAGAGTTTTCTTCAGTGTCAATGAAGTGTTGAATGAATATTTGATATGGTCAATCCTTAGGATTATATCTGAGGACCATTAAAGTAAAGTAAGCCAGTAAATTTATACCTTGTTGTTAGGAGCTATTTAAAGCTTTGGCTTAAGTGGTATGACAGAGAGAACGCGGGTGCCTTAATAATTGAGTCATCTTTGAGAAGTATTGTTTGAGCCGCATAGAGCGAGCGAAGTAACGTAGTATCCAGTGATTTACGTAAATATATTGTGGGGACCAAACTAGTATAGCTTGCGCGTTAGGTGAGAAGTTGGCTAAATCTACGAGTTAGTATCGCCGTTTGAGCATACTGTATTATTCGCAGCGAATTGGACAGAGCCTGTCTGTATCCATCGTTTGCATGAATTATGGCCACGAGTGATGTCCGTCGATACTCAGTGAGCATGTGTATAAATGATCTACCCTGAGAGGTAAGGATCATATTCGTCGTTTAGGAAACGCAGATTTCCTTATATGTTATTGAGACAGCTGCTGGTGAAAATCGTGGATTTTCACTATGATGCGCGTCTAAAGCCACTAATAGTCACCATAGAACGGCAAGGCTATCACAGAATTCCATCCCCAGCCATGAATGTTAATAAGGAGCCGATTTGAGCCCAATGCACTAATTATAGGTGTTAAATAATTAAATGACTCAATTACTTAGGAGCCACACCTAGCGTAACTCCAGTACTGCAATTGTAAACAAACTTGACCTTGACAGCAGATGAGAGGAGGTGGGGTAGTAGACCACTTCTGCGGCGGCCATCTTGACTAGCCAGCTGGAACGAATTTTATTGCCTGCTAAGGGGAGAAGGTCGGTCGACCGGTCCCTTGTAAATTAGAGTCATAGTAGGACACTGAAGAATCTCGATATTTCAATATGCAATTATGATATGAGTGTTATGATGATGCCAATTGAATTGAATGGTGTGTTGCTACACACATACGTTGTTGGATCATGGAAATCAGATAATATTTGGCTCAGTTATTCTCTGAAGAGGAACACTGAACCAAATAAATTGTTAGGCATCTTTTTAGAATGCATTTTGCCAGTTCACGCTAATTTATGCAGACGGGTATGTGATTTCTAAGAATATGACACGTTTGTCACGATATAAGCCCGACAAGACCCAGAAAATCGTTGTATGGTGAAACTATAAAATATTCTATCCATGTTTATTTTGGATGGGATAAGTACCACTTTTTTTAAAGCGTTCATATTGATGGAAAGAAGGAAGATGATTCACACGACACAACAAATATTTGTTAATGAATGCAGAAAATAATGAATTTATGCTAATCAAGGTAAATGCCATAAGAAACGGAGTAATGTTTCATTAATGTCATTTAGATGTGATTTTTGTGTTATGATACTCCAGTTAAGTAATTGTGTCACATGATGAACGCTATGGAAACCCATGGAAGTCTGAAAGTATCATTGACAGGATGCTAGAATTAGATTTGAGTGCACTGTAGCACTATTTTAAGAAGAAAACTCACAGAATAACCCTATTTTTATTTGTGGGAATTAAATATAAATTGTCCTTTATTTGTATTTGTTGTATATCCATGATTTTAGACCAGTAAATATTTTATTTTAGGAATATGTTGTGTATTTCATGTAGAGTAGTTACCTGGTAGACTCAAATCCTGAGCATGTGGTCGTATGGTGGGCAGGAACGTCCCATACCTCGAAAGACCGTGAGTTAGCTGGGATACGAACACATGGTCCACATGATGACAGTTGGGTACACTATGCAATGTTTTAGAGTCATCAAGGCTTTTAACTTACAATACTCTTCGGATATTCCTCGTCAACCAATATCTCAGAAATAGTACGAAGATACTATTCTAACGCATTATTTTAAGTATAGCCTTTATTACAGTGTTGTCAATATAATTCCAAGAATAATTTTGTAGGTAAATTCCGTATAGGTAATGTGTTGACATCTTGAATTTTAAGAAATGTTGTCTCTCTCGTTCTTGACGGAATTTCAAGTTGGAAGTAGTATAATAACCATTGTGTATATAAACAGAATTGGGATACCCATACAAACACACTCAACAATTTGATATGCCGCGAAGTCATATTTGCTTGATTAGTTTAGTACCGGGTATCAAGACACATAATTGTAGGGTCAGTCCCAGCATTTAAGGTTTACAGAATGCAATACTCTCGTGAATGTAGAATTACTGGACCCGTTCAAGATCCCTTCTAATGGAATGACTCAGAATAACAGCAGTTAAAGGGGCAGTTAACATAATTTAAGTTTGGAAACATCACAGTAGTATTATCATGGGCAATTCACAACTAGAACACTTGAATTAGATTGAAAGTGGGCACTGAATATTACAAGCTTGACTTCAAGAAAGATGACTTGTATTACAACTGCTCTACACTGAATTAGAATTGTTGATTTCAATATGTTCCCTTTAATAGGTGCAGTAGATGCATATGTGATTGCTCCTTGTTGCTCTTGTAATACGGAGGTTTATCGTTTAAACATCCAATTGAATTCTATTAAAGCGCAGAATAGTAGCAAAACAGGTTAAATATCGATTTTGGTAGGGCACTCAGAAATACTTAAATATCAGATCACTAAATGAAAGCCAAAGCACTTTTACGTAAACCATAACGCAAAGTTACTTGCATTAGTAATATTTGTACTGTGCGAGTCCAAGTTCAATGAACTTGCGGGATGAGGAGAAAGAGCAGGGAAGGGTCAGGCGAGAAGAGAAGGGCCTGTCAACAGCCCGCCGTGTTACTTGACATGCTCGTCTATTCCAATACTGCTAACATAGGGTCTTCTATGAAACCAGTGTGGTGTTACGGAATGAGTCAGCGAGTCACCGCCTAATGTATTTGGTTCTGTACTATGCACGGACCGAGAAACCTCATCACTCGTCAACAACGTTTCTCATAGTCCGCGATGCACATTCCTCTCAGGTTCACGCAGCTTAGACTCGAGCAGTAGATGGAATACCACGTCCCGAGAGGAGTATCTAACTTTATACGAGTATATTCCCTTTCAGATTATTGTAAGTAAAACTTCATGTAGCTAACTTTTATTGATCTGAAGGTTGGTCTTTCTCTCCTCGAAGGCCTCGTGTCTTGGAATTTACATGCGATACGTTTCGTGTTGATGTAATTTATAATCTTAATAACGATTGTAATGTATTGGAAGTTATTTTTCAGCCTATTTTCATTTTATGAAAAAATAGGCTTATGAGATCAGCTTTTGTCCGTATGTGTGTTTGTGTGTATGTTCCCTCCTAATAACTTCTCAACGGCTGGAGATAATTCAATGAAACGGCTGACTCCGACCGTGCCCTTCAAATTTTATTACGTCCCACCAATCCAGCATGGGGCTATGCAAAATATTTAACCGGCATTCTATGTCTCTAAAACTATTACTGATATTAGCCTAAAATTTTGTACGGTGAAAAAGGGCACTACTAGAAGTTCAACTATCAGACATTCAAAAACCTGTTAACTACAAAACGCACATGGCGGCCAAGCGAACTTGAAACATTTAAATTGACCTTTCTCGCGATTTAACCATTCAAATGCTATGAAAATTGGTACAGCAAATGTTTATGCACATTGTAATTCACTGGCATATAATGTAGTTCAATTTTTCACATAACCTCAAGATGGCGGCTGTGCGTAATTTTTAAAATAAGTTTTTATTTCTTGTGTATTAATCATGCGATCGAAGTGAACGTTTGAATAATGAACCTAAGCAAAAAACGTCATCTAATAGTACAACACTCTTTGGCCTACATATATAAAAATCCAGCATGGCGACCAACCAAAATATTTACACGGTTCTCAATATCTACGAATCTAATACAGCACACAAACTGAAATGTTGTATGTTGATAGAAGCAATTAACATAAGTAGGATATAAGAAAATAGGCTATATATAGTTCTTCGCGGAACTACTTGTTCAGCATTGCCTTGGTAATCAAAATTTGATGTTTTTCAGTGGGCCAACACTATTGTACCAAATTGCAATGGGCGTTTCCCTAATCCTGAAAAAAACTTAACATGCAATTAATATATACATTTGTTGTTGTTGGTTGTATTAAGGGACGGAACAGCGAGGCAATCTGCCCCTCATATACACTTGGATGACCGGTGTCAATCGTCAAGCGATCATCGTCAGATCCCTTACACTTAGGCTGTAAAATGTATGTCTACCAGTATCGGTGATTGTTTGTTGTTGTTTGAGTCTTCAGACTTTTGACTGGTTTGATGCAGCTCTCCATACCTCCCTCTTCTGAGCTAATCGTTTCATCTCTACATAGCTACCACACCCTACATCCGAGGCAATCTGTTTAACATATTCTAACCTTGGTCTACCCCTACAGTTCTTGTCCTCGACCCTTCCTTCCATAAATAAGCTTGCTATTTCTGGGTGTCTTAATATGTGTCCTACCAACCAATCTCTTCTCTTCATTAGCGGACGGCTACAACATCTCTCCTCTCCCAATCGTCTTAATATCTCTTAATTTGTTACCCTATCTACCCATCTGATCTTCATCATTATCCTGTAACACCACATTCCAAACGCTTCGATTTTCCTAATTTCTGCTGCACCAATAGTCCAAGTTTCACTTCCATATAGCGCCACGCTCAAGATAAAGGCTTTCAGAAATGACTTCCTAATACCTAAATCTATATTTGATGTCAACAGATTCCTTTTCTGTAGAAATGCTTTCCGTGCCTGAGCCAACCTACTTTTTATATCCTCTTTGCCTCGTCCATCACTGGTTATTTTGCTTCCTAAGTAACAGAAGTCTCCTACTTCCTTCATCTTTCCACAATTTACAATATGTACACTTATTTAGTTGCAGTAGAAGTTAAACTAGCACAAGATTTTTTAGCTATATGTCTTCTCTTTCTTTCTTTCTTTCTTTCTTTCCTTCTGAGATGAGATTCCTGAGAAGTATGGTCCAGAAAACAACGAGAGACAGAGTGAGAAATGAAGATATACGGAAAGAACTGGGAGTACAGAAACTAAATGACAAACTGGAGCAAAAGAGTTTGTGATGGTTTTGACATGTCAAAAGGATGAATGAAGTAAGGCTACCAAGACGAGCACTGGAACGACGAATGACAGGGAAGAGAGGACGAGGAAGACCAAGAATACGTTGGATGGACTCGGTGGAGTATAGCATTAGAAAACGGAACCTGGATTGGAACACCGTGTCGGAAGAGGAATGGTGTAACGACAGAACAAAGTAGAGAGGAACCACACAGTGTCAGCTGGAAAAGTTTGCATGGTCAGGTTGGAGTGAGGGGCGGATGATCTCACTGTTCCGCCTCTTAAAACCTCAATTACTAACTAACAGGTTGCAATGAATTGTATTTATTTAATTATTTATCAGATGGCTTTTAGAGCCGGGAGTGTCCGAGGACATGTTCGGCTCGCCAGAGGCTGTAGCTGCTTCAAGCGGACACCCATGGGGTGAGCTACAAGTTCCGTTTAATTTCAAGCAGTTCCAACTTTCGCTACCAGATGTCATTGACACCTAGTGGTGAACGTTTGAAATATGATTGAGCGTATCAATGAAATCTAACCTGTAAATTTAGCTTCACAAGTTTAGTTAGTGGGAGGATCTTTTAAATGCCATAAATCTATGACATGGGACTGCCGGCTTTACTTCCCAAGGAAGGCATAATGAAGGATTTTAACGCTTTTAAAAAATCCGTCGACTTCGGCCGGGTTCGAACTCTCTATCTTGAGCACAGCAGTTCAGTACAGGTAGTGACGAGAGAAGCACCCCTTGACCCCTTGTTTGTATAGCCAATGGTATCCAGCGTCTTGGACCCTGAAAATACGGCTTTTAATTAATTTATTAAGACGTGCCTGATAGAGCATTAAACCTAGATCCAATGCATTGCCATTTAGTTTTCACTATATTCTCTCATGGTCTTTGTCCCCTTGGCACACAGTATTAGGTGGTAACGGTCGCACTTCCCTTTGCACAATGAGCATATACAGTCTTCACCAGGTTGGTGAAGCCATTGAGTTCGGCAGATTTTATGGTGGAAGCCATGGGTAGCAAGTCTGGTTACCACAAGCCTTCGATCCTGCGCTGACTCTGTCCATTGTCGGTCTATCATTGCGCTTGCCATAGAAATCGGGATCGATATCCTTCTTCTTCATCCATCGCGATTCGGGTAGCGCTTGAAATGGGCCTGTAGATGGTAGCATGAACTGAAGTCTTAAGTCCTCCACAAATAAACGTTCCGTTGCTAATTCATATACTATCCTTGAGGGTGCATATATCCCAACTCCGAGAGCTCGCTTCTTGTATCTTGCTTTCACACTTTCCAATCTTGTGGGATCACTGTTTGTTAAGTGCGCCCATATTAATTCTATATTATATGAGGCTATTGGTGAAACGACTACCTTAAATAAGGTAATTGCAGTGGACAATGATAGTTTGTTGATATTTTGTATTCTGTGAATGGCATTTTCAGTTGCTGAGACTCTCTCTTGAATGTGGACCCTGCAGGAAGACATTGTTGTTTGTAAATGCACTCCTAAGTATTGAAATGTGTACATTGTTGTTGATAGCGTAACACCTTGCAGTGTTAAATGGTCATCTGTTGCCAGTTTACCGCCTTTTCTAAGAATCATGTGGACGGCTTTTGTCACTCAGTTCTTTGGGACATATTCGGTAAGTGCACGAGCCTTTTTAATGAGGCATATAAACTTGTAGACCGGCTGAAAATGAAAATCCACAGCCTGCTGCCAGTCTCCGACCGGGTCAGGAATGGAATGAATGAAGCCCCTATCTAGCGGCGAGGATATGAACTGTGCCGGCTGCCGAGGCCTGACGCACTCCTCTGGGGCAATGATTAAATGAATGACAGATGAAATGAAATGACAGTGGAGAGTGTTGCTGGAATGAAATTTTGACAGGGAAAACCGGAGTACCCGGAGAAAAACCTGTCTGCCTCCGTTTTGTCCAGCACAGATCTCACATGGAGTGACCGGGATTTGAACCACGGACCCAGAGACCGGCTGAAAATCAATACCATTATTAGACGAGCAGAAAATACGATACCAAAAGAATTAATAACAACCATCATGAACTATTGTGAGCCCAAGTGAGTCGTCCAGTTGCAAAACTCGTTTAATCCATTTGTGAATAAGGATCATTTTCATGAGAAACGTTTCTCTGGACTTTGCCTCGCGTATCTTTTGTGTTTGTTGTTTTCTAATTATTTTTTCTTTTTGCTTTGTGTTTTTGGTTTTTGGTTTTGTGTTTGCTTTGCGCTTTCGCTTTTGAATTTTACTTTTTGCTTTTCTTTCTTGGTTTTGGTATTGAGTATGTTTTCCGCTTTTGCTTTTTTGAATGTTGCTTTTTGCTTTCTGTTTCTTGTTTTTTGTTTTCTGCTTTTGCTTTTGTTTTGGATTTTTTTGCTTCGTGTTTATGATTTTATGTTTGTTTTCTGGAAAATCAAAACAAAACAAAACAAAATAAAATAAAACAAAACAAACAAAACAAATTAAAAACAACATAAAACAAAATGAAATAAAATAAAACAAAACAAAATCAAAATTAAACAAAATAAGATAAAATTAAATTACACAAAACAAAACAAAATAAAACAAAATGAAATAAAATAAAATAAAATAAAATAATTAAATAAATAATTTTACGACATGATCCTTATTCACAAGTGGATTAAACGAGTTTTGCAACTGGACGACTCAAGTGGTGTAACGCTCCTCGGTATCACAGGAAAGTCTAACCCAGCAAGCAGGCGTAGCTCAAGATCAGTGTGTGCGAGGTACAGTAGATCTGGAAATTAGCTATGCCCTGTTTATCGATTACTAATTAATCGAATGTTTTGAAATTATTTGAACATGACTAATTGATTAATCGACTCACCGTTCATTCAATTAGTCGAATGATAGATTAAGCTGCTTACCGAAGAATCGATTAATGGATTATTAGACACGAGATAAGAAAAGAGGTCATTGCTGAACTTCAGTTACGTTTATTTTCGGATTGATGTTTTGAACTTTATAAAAGTTACTTTTTGCCTAAATATACAAAGCGTCCTTCCTTGTTTATGTTAACAATAACCAAATAAGAGTCAGCGACAGTGGAAGGACAAACATCAATCTAATTGGGAAGAGTTTCGAAAAGTGAAAACGATGAGTATTCAGCAATCATTTTGAATTCCTGTTCAATGTTTACAATTTTGGGCAGGAACATTTTTGGTTGGTTGGTTGGTTCCTTAGTTTAGGGGCTGCGACGACGCGGTCATGTAGCCCCGTGTACTTTGGGTGTGTGTAGAATCCGTCTGATAACCGGTGTTAATTGTGATGACTGTATTAGTGTGTGTTATCTGTTTTCAATTCAAGTGAGGACTGCAGACATTTAATTTCAATTAGTTCCTACTTTTGCCGCCAAACGCCACCGTCAACGGCTACTAGCACTAATTCAGAACTTAGCTACTTGACGCCACTGCAGTCGGCTCTTGGCAACGAACGTAGCAACCTAAGAGCGTTGTTTACATTCTTAACCTATACAATTTAGTTTCACACAGGTGTAATTAGTGGAAAGTTCTTTAACATGCCATAAATCTATGACATGGGACCGCCGGCTTTACTTCCCCTCCGAAGGAAGGCATACTGAGGGATTTTTAACGCTCTTAAAAAATCCGACGGCTTCGGCCGGGTTTGAACCCGCTATCTTGGGCATAGAAGCTCAGCATGCTACCAACTACGCCACCGAAGCCGCCCTAGGATCATTTTTGTTTTACTTTGTTTTAGCCTAGCTTTCACAAAGATGGTAATATAATAATAATAATAATAATAATAATAATAATAATAATGATATCTTATGGCCTCGGGTGCCGGGTGCAAGCTTTGTTATTTGGCACTTAGAGGACAACTTGCATGTCGAATTTTATCGCTCTTTGAAGCGCTATGAAAGTCATAGAGGTTAGATATCTATGCTCCTTGACACTACAGCGCTTTCTAGTAGAGAAATGAGGAATTTTGTTTTGGCGGAAAATCCCGAGATTAATTTTGCCATTATGAACACGGCCTACTGAATTCAAATGGGTTCTTTAACATGCCAACATCGTATGACATGCGTATCGGTATTTTTGCCGCCTTTCAAAAAAATCACTACCACGGCCAGGAGCGAACCTGCAAGCTTGGGGGGTTAGTAATCCGACACGATATCCACTCACCCACCGTGGCAAGCTACAAAGAAAGTACTTCATTATGAATAAATATTTTATGATACAATATGTTTTAATTAGTTAATTCAATGTCTGTTTTTCTTATTTGAGAGCGTATTGAAAGGAGCGAAGTATACCGATTAATCGACAAAACAATTAAATTTTTTTTCGCCCAGTCGATTTATTGATTAAACGACCAATCGAATTATCGATTGAAAGCACAATCGATTGATAGTTTTGTAGCAATTAATTGACTTCTCTGGTTTGAATAATCGATTGAAAGTCCCAGCCCTAGTTGCGAAGCATTGGAAGTGAGCATTGAGTCTGTCGGCCACAAAGGTTAAACTTACATGTTAATCTGAGAGGAGTTACATCACATGACAAGATCGCGGGTTCAAACCCGGCCGAAGTCGTCGGATTTTTTAAGAACGTTAAAAATCCCTCAGTATGCCTTCCTTCGGAGGGGAAGTAAAGCCGGCGGACGGTCCCATGTCATAGATTTATGGCATGTTAAAGAACCTCCACTAATTACACCTGTGTGAAGCTAAATTATATATAGGTTAAACATTTGACTAGCGTTCTTAGGTTCCTACGTTCGTCGTCAAGAGCCGATTGCGGTGGCATCTGGTAACTAAGTTCTGAACTACTTAGTCGTTGACTGTGGCGTTTGGCGGCAAAAGTAGGAACTTCTTGAAAAGATTCATGTCTGCAGTCCTTACTTGAATTAAAACAGATACACACACTAATACAGTCATCACAATTAACACCGGTTATCAGACAGATTCTACATCCAAAGTACACGGGGCTACATGACCGCGTTGTCGCAGCCCCTTAAACTGAGGAGCCAACCAACCAACACCACTTGAGCTCTCAACGGCTAATATTTGACTAAGATTAATACCCTTAAATGTAATGAATAGTTTTTACATATACGTATTACAGTACAGGTTAACTGTAAGACAAGGACGACTATCCCTAACATCGCCGACATAAATTAACCATATAGGCTATATATCTAGCTAGAGAATTTGCCCGCTAGCCAACCACCTGTAGGTCAGACAGATCACACCTTTCAAAGCTGTTCTCAGATTTCGGTCGGGTCGTGTCAGGTCGGAATGAATCCTCTCACTGCTCCACATTGCGGCAGAGAAGAAGACCATTAGCATAGCAGTTGGTCCAGCTCAGCGCGTAGAGATGATGCTGTGCATTCCATAAGGTCAGTCTCCCGCCGGCTTACAAGTAATGTATGGGATCCATTTCGCATCGGCCCTGCCTGTGTGGGTGGGCTAGCAGGCGCCACTTTCCCACAACGATCAACACTAAAAAATATGTCCTCTCCCTCTGATATTGCTCAGCTACACTGATTTATTATTGTTCACAATGTTGAATCAAGAGAAGAAGCACACACTATGTGAACTAATGGCCCCTTCAAGTGGTTGGCGTTAGAACACTCCATCATATTACAAGGCTGATCTTAAAAATGCGCTGCTGAAATTTCAAGGCTATTTTAATAAGTGGTGATGTTGATTTAAGGCAGGCTTTCTCAAACTTCTTCTGTCACGAACCGCTTTAATAATAATAATAATAATAATAATAATAATAATAATCATAATAATAATCTAATAATAATAATATCATGTAGTGGCAACAAAGAACTGCCTAAAATGCATCATTAGGGCAGACATGCCAGATGACAAATGTAGGAGATACCATCGCGAATTCGGAGACCATATAGCATACAACAGGGGCCTGTACAACAATTTCAGAGACATGACCAAGTAGCCAAGATAATCCACCAGAACCTGGCAAAGAAGCACTCCTTAAGTAATGATGTTCTGCCTTACCATCAATACATTCCTGATGCTGTTCTGGAGAACGATACACTCAAGCTACTCTGGGACAGGTCAGTGATCACAGATAGACTTATATCAGCAAACATGACAGACATTATTCTTATTGATAAAGTGCAGAAGAAAACTCATTTAATAGACATTGCAGTCCCTAACTCGCATAATATCCACTACAGTTATGCTGAGAAAGTGACGAAATACAGTACATGCCTCTGGCTGAAGAGATCCGACAGATGTGGCGACAGAAATTTGTCACTGAATTGCCTATCAAAATCTCTTCTACATGTATCATACCGAAGTCACTGAAGGCCACCCTTGATAAATTAGGGCTCCACCATAATCTGCATACCAGTATGCAGAAAGTAGTTATATTAGAGACCTGCTCCATAGTTCGTTCGTTCCTCAACCTTCCAGTAAAGAGAACTCCACTCCATCTTGCAACAATGCCGATGAAATGGTGAATTGTACCCAACGATATGGTGAACATATGAGTATGATAATAATAATAACTAGCATTAACTGTCGCGGCTTCACCCGCGAATATTCTAGTTGTAAAGAGTACACTTAGCAACATCTCAATCATGAATGCTATGACTGATTTATTCTTGGTATGAATAATCAGATTTTATCAATTCAGCTACTGGTGCAGTGGTTAGGGGTTTGTCATTCCTTCATAGGTATATCAGAGCGAAGTTAGTTTTCTGGGAATATCACAGACACTGTTCATTTAAGGGCCTTTAAATGTGGTTTTCGGAGACCCTTTATAGTCGGGTGAAAAAGACACTCACGCGTGAAAATTGCGTGAAAATTTCTAGAGTGCCCCTTGACCCCCTTAAGCGCATTATACTGTATGTATTGATGAATTTTACAGCTTAATTTGGTTCAGTTATAACCTTATAACCGTCTGGAAACTTTCACAGCAATGTAATAATTGGAATTGCATTGCGTCTTACAGAAATAGATGGACCTGTGAGATTCTGTTACCATGGTTACCGTGTTGCATTCTTTCATTATTTCATTGTAAATATACATGTTTTCAGGTATTTATTTAATTGTGAGGCATTTAAAGAGAAAGTGAGTGCGTTTTGCTCACGCATTGGGTTATGCTGAACCTGTAGGTACCCCATATGTGTAGGTTGGTGTTAATGGGACCTTATTTTCGGTACAAAACTGGAATGGGACCTTAGCAGAATAAAATAGGGAGGGATAATAATAATAATAATAACCCCTGGTAACAGAAGGCCTATAGAATTACCTGGAACTTATACAACAACTAAAAACATAGCCAATCCCGGAATGCTAAATTACAACATTGTAACACAGTCATCAAACCTGAAGAATTAAACGCCTCAGAATCTTTGCTCGTTGGAGGCAGATCTCTAATTTAAGACAAAAAGTCGCAAGAGAGGAAATTATTGAGGAAAATCTTTTATCCAGTGTGCGTAGAGGGAATCCGGATGAAACAGATGTCTCAGGAGCTATATCATCACTCTGAAAAGATCACCGACACGTTCAGGAAAAGGCGATTAAAGTTCTATGGCCACATTCTTCGCATGACCGATGACAGACCGACGAGGGGGATTCTCAGCATTGCTCTCTCAATGAAAGTCAAGACCAACAGTTGTCAACAAATATAATTTTGCGGAGAAAGTCAGTCAGTACCAGTACCAGTACAAGGAAACCATGGACTGAAGATGAAGAGATTTTGGGAGAAGAAAAGATCAACATCATTTGCTAAAAGAGTTCTCTCGCGCTCCTAAGATGGGCATAAGGATGTGAAAAAAAAACCTGGTACTAAAGCCCATGAAGGGCCTTGACCTACCAAGCGACCGTTGCCCAGCCATATGGCCTGCCGATATTGGGGTGACGCGTGGTCAGCGCATTGGGTACCCTCCTCGGATAATCTTGATTTTCGTGACCGGGGCGCTGCATCACTGCCAGACAGCTACTCATTTGTCCTCACGAGGCTGAGTGCACCGTGATCGAGCCCTCACGTCAGTTTCTAAAATCCCTGACGGAGCCGGGAATCGAATCTGAGGCCTCCGGGTGAGAGACAGGCGTGCTACCACGACTCTCTTTAGAAACATGAAATATCTAGTGCCCCCGCCCCTACCTTATTCTCCTTTCCTTTCTTAACACTTCTCATCATCATCATAGGCTTCCCGTGGTTCGGGGACTGGGTGTATGTGACGTCTTCATCATCACTTCATCCTCATCACGACGTGCTGGTCGCCCACGGGCGTCAACTAGAAAGACCTGCACTCGGCCTCTCCGGAGGCAACACGATCATCATCATCATCATCATCATCATAGGCTAGTTCGCACATAAAACAACGGATCACATGATCCAGAGTATTTGCTTCTGTCTATCAGTTACAATAATAATAATAATAATAATAATAATCATAATAATAATAATAATAATAATAATAATAATAATAATAATAATAATAATAATAATAATAATAATAATAATAATAATAGTTTCTTTCTTCTTAGTCGTTTACCCTCCAGGTTGGTGGAACCCACGGACTCAGCGAGGGAACTCACCACTACCGCCTCTACGAGCAGTGTCCTAGAGCAGGGAACATCTAATCGGAGTGGATACAACTGGTGAGGTGAGATTGGCACCTCGCCCAGGCGGCCTCACCTGCAAAGCGAACAGGGGCCTGGTGAGGGAAGGTAATGGATGGTCAGGATGGATAGGCAAGGAAGAGGGAAGGAGGCGGCCGTGGCCTTGAAGAAGGTACTGCCCCCGTAAATTGAATTATATTGAGACCACGATGGCTGTATTGGCATAAATGAATAAAGTTATGAATGTCATAGTTGTGACGTGGATATTCATGACGTAGGCACGGATGACGCAGATTTCATGCAAGTAGGCTGGTGGAGCTGAGATTCTTGGTGACGTCATGATTTTGTTCGAGAAAGATCTGAGATTTACGACGCAGTCGCAGGAAACAAGGTATCGTGCTAAGGAAGAAGTTACGCTATTGGAGGAGAGACTCGAACCAATGAACGATAGTTTGGAAGGAAGACGGAGATAGCTGAAACTACGATATTTGATTGCTTTTGGCATGCAGATTTGTGGAAATCCATTTTCAGTTATGGCATTGATTTGGAATTTTGAAGAAATTAATTTTGAGTTTTTGAAATTTGAAAATCCGTCAAGTATAGCCAAAGTTAAAACTTCTAGCAATGACGGAGGAACGAACTATGGAAGGGATGGATACGCCCCTTAAGAAGTTGATAAAAGGTCGTGCACAGGATAGAGGAGTATCTCTCATACCGCTGATGCCGCATATATATTTCTGATGTCAGATAGTCATTGTCGAGTGAATAAGTGAAGCAAGTTGTCTTTAGCGTGTGGTTAAAGCCCGGCGCATCGAACGAACACGGAGCAGTTCCATTTTACACTGTTCGAAACTAGGTGAAGTTGTAACGCTCACATTAACGTTTCTACGAGATGAGATATAAAGAGTTAACTTCTGCCTTTATTATAATCCAATTGGGCAGTACAACATTCAGGTGTGTAGAAGATTTGAACAATTTCACAGTTATAATTTGAAAGATATTGGCATTTTAAGGCTGCAGACAAAAGTGATTTTCTCGCCACCTGAGAGGCACTTTTAAATTTCCACAGTATACACTACGGCTGACACGTGTTACAACCGTGATGTTGGAGAATACGTTTGGTAATACAACGATACATTCTACTATGGGACATTATAATCTTGCAGTGCTTTCAATGATTATAACAGAAGTTGAGATGGAAGGCTAAGGCTTTAATGCAATTGGGACATATATCGATGGAGTGAAGTAACAGCATGGAACTTCGTTAATCGTCATTCTACAAAAGCGAGCATGTAGTGAACATCCAACTACACTCATGCATCGTGAATCCATCGCTGAATTATATCAAATGACAGTGGAAATATTTTCATACTCCACGATTATGAATATTTCTGCGGAAATAACTGCAATAAACTTCATGGCGAATTACGACTGGAACTTCAGGGAACTTTCAAGAGAGGCCAGGGAGGACCCGGCTCACAAAGAAGAATTTTGCCAGAAGGATGTCTTTCGTAAACATGGAGCAGTCAATTTCCGGAGGAGGAAGCAGTTCGATTCTCCGAGGACGCTGATTCCAGGTTCGAGGACGGAGCACATCTTCACGCTGGTGAAATGGAACCAACAGCAGTTTTCTTTGAAAACTTTCCTCTAGAACTTCAATCAACAGATAAGGTAGTCGTGAACGTTTCTTGTATTATTTGAGTCATGTAGCGATATCTGAGCAACCATTTTCCCATATTTTTTTTGACCTATATTTTGCCCCATTTTCTTGATTAACATTTCTGTACTCAGTACACTTCGATGATTTATGCCTTTTTCTACGATTTGTTGAGACTGTTATGTCATTGGCATAGTTAAATAATTTTGGATCAGTTGAGACTGATAATTTAGATTCTTTCAGTAATTTGCATATTTTTGTAGTCACGATTTGACTGTAAAGTTAATGATTTGCTATGGCAGATTTGAATTCAGACAGCGTGTCATTTTATTAAAGTAATTCTATTCAGTAAATTACTTTGACCAATTTTCTGTCATCCTCAAGAAAGAAGAATAATTAAATGATTTTAGAGCGTTAAAATCTAATACGTTATCGACGATCTTTGAAATACTAGTCGTCTTATGAACATCATTGCATTATAGACAATTTTATGAAATATGAACTTTGATTACGATTTATTGAATACACTATAGTAATGAACATTTGATAGGAGTTTTTCTCAATTATAGATTGGAACAATAATGTTTGCATTCCACAGTCTAATTGTATTCTATTCGACTATTTATGCAGTTTAGATGAACTTTGATTGAAGATAGTATTTTTATACTGCGTTACTTTGAAGATATTAATCTCAATTTTGATAGACCAGGGAGGAGTGTCTAATCGTATTTGCTATTAAATTTATTTGTGATTGGCAAGTTTTTACTTCATATCGATTCATGAATGAAACCCACGAAGGTTAAATAATAACAGACATTAATACAATTGATGAATATAAGAATTTTTGAAGAGGAACAATGGATGTATAATCGTTAGTTCAGTGGACCTGTAAAAGTCGCTGATGAGTAATGCCCTTGAATAATGAAGGAGGTTCCCACAGTAATAAATGAAGTTGTTGAATTTATGAGTGGAGGTTTTTGTATGTAGTTTGGAAGATTTTGATGCCATATATATGAAGATATATGATGAATTCTGGGCCTATTTTTGTGCAATTTTGTGCGTTTTGAGCGAAGTGTTTTTCCGCTGAATGTATTGTCCTGGTTCTTTGAAAGTTATTCATGTGAAGATACTGTTAAAGTTAACAAGAGTGTTAAATAATTTGAGATGAAGATTTTGAATGGAGGTTACCGTCACAAATATTAATAATAATTATTAAACCTTATTAAACCTGAATTTGACAGTTAAATATAACTAACCTTCATTGGTCGATTATATCACCACGATTTGAGTAATTATCAACCGGATAAACGTGTGGTTTAATGTATTTCTTGTATAAATAATATAAACAATATTAATATTGTAAATAATTTTGTAAATATCTTTGTTAAATAATATGAAATGAAAGGGATTAATAGAGGCGTGTATAAAATTTCCAATTGTCGTTTGACATTGTTATAAACAATTTATTATTGTTATAAATAATTAATGAACTTTTGTTATTAACATTAAGAGTTTTGTTTTTATACTCTAAACAACGCTAATTAAGCAAGTGGATTGAACAATTACATAAGATTTGGGATTATTAGAGTATTCCACTGGTGTTTGAATGGAGCATTTAAAACATTTGCGTGATAATATTTCAGTTGAGATGTGGATATTTAACGTGTTTTGAAAGGAGAGCTAAGCTCTGATGTAACTCGCATATGCTAGGGTTGAACGGAGGGGTGAGTCCACTTTGACGATGCAGGTGCATTGCAGCTGGCCCGGACAACTGTATGATAGAGGCCAAGGACGTTTACATAATAGCCTTGTGGCTATAAATAAAATATGAAGTATATAAACACGCAAGCCAATTGATATATGTGTCTCGTCCCAAATCCCGTTTCCATTCCAAGTGCATTATTATTTTTACGTTATTTTGAGCTTGAGAAAGCTGAAACATTGTATGTAGAGTATACAAGTCCTACAGGAGGACATGGTTATGTGGTCGATGGCTTCTGATTGCCACGTGGATTTTGTAGTTTTATTTTTGTTAATTCATTCTTTTTGTGAAATAAATTATTGTGCAGTTTAAAGTTTCTCGTCTTCGTCATGGTTCATTTTAAATATCATGGTGGAGGTTATTGTGAGGGCATACTTTAAGTGATCCAGTTGACAACCCAGTCCCCGAGATAAATTTAAGAGGTAAGTAAAGGTAAGTATGAACCCCCGTATATTTTGGTGTGTTCCACAATAATTTCTTGTTAACTATTGTGCTCTAATCTCGATAGTATCTGTCAGTGCCATTTTCATTGATGTAGCTGTGCCGGTGCGTTTGATTATTGGCAATCCGATTGAGGGGGCGGATATCTGACAGCCTACTATCCTGATAACGGGGACAGTACCATCCCGGCATTTGCCCGAAGACGAAGTGGGAATCCACGGGAAACCACTTCGAGGATGGCTGAGGTGAGAATCGAACCCCCTCTACTCATTTGGAACACCTGAGGCTGAGAACACCCCGTTCCAGTCCTCATACCACTTTTCAAATTTTCGTGGCAGAGCCGGGAATCGAACCTAGGTCCTCCGGGGCGGCAGCTAACCATGCTGACCGTTACGCTACGGAGGCGACCCAAATAATAATAGTAATAATAATAATAATAATAATAGCCAATTCCACTGAACAAGCACAAGAATTCCCCTGTTCACTCAATGTCTTTGAACTGACTGCAAAGGTCTGGTTGAATTCGAGTGGACAATGGCAGAAATAGAAGAATCTATTCTTGTAAGGAAGTGGCGGTCACATTGTCAAGCGGCTAATTATTGCCATTAGTGGTTGTTAAGTGTTTGGTAAGGAGATATCGCTGCGGGTGGCAGGGGAAAGGGTGCTGTGTGGGAAATGTTACTCTACACCTCTGCTCAGAATTCCCGCTGGCAGGATCTACTGGTCACTTCCTATGAAATAAGACAGCAAAAGTACGAGTTTATCAGTCTTGAATGGTCGAGGGAGCTTCCTGTCTATGATTGATGGTTCATGGATATGAGGATAGCGATATTTATTACAGAATATGAAATATTAATATCCCTTTATCCCTTTATAACCCCCAACTTTGAGAACCTCTGGTTTAAGGGATGGGCCATCAAGGTTATGGTAATAAAAATGACGACTACGACTATTACTTCTACTCTATTCATAGACTGTGCAATATGAAAGGAGAGATTAATTGAACGTGATAGTAACATTTGTATTTTATGTTTTAATTTACTGTTATAACTGTTATATTAAGATAGGAAGAAAAATATTATTATTTACTACAATTGCTTTATTGTACTAATATAAACATATTATAATCATTTTAACCATAATTAATTGTTATGACGTGATTGAACTTTTTTGTGAATTATTATTAGCGGCACCATATAAAATAATTGGAATTTAAACACAAATTGTGCTAAATGTTCCGGCATAACTCAACAAAATGACAGTGTTTCGCCCCGGTGTGCGATTGGGCTCTTCAGTTGGTTAAAGCACACCTCACCAAGACACTGTTTAGTACACACTGGGAAGGCAATTGCAAGACCAACTGAAGAGCCCAATCGCACACCGGGGCGAAACACTGTCATTTTGTTGAGTTATGCCGGAACATTTAGCACAATTTGTGTTTAAATATATAATGGCTCAACGGACAATACATATTTTTCTTTTGAAAATATATATTCAATGCCACGGTAAGGTTATAATTGCTTTGGAGTGAAGTTTCGACTCCCATAGTGCACTGGCTTTGCTCGTGACGTGGATACACATGTATCAAATACGTCTTGCAATGGCCTTCCCAGTGTGTACCAGACAGTGTCTTGGTGAGGTGTGCTTTAACCAACTGAAGAGCCCAATCGCACACCGGGGCGAAACACTGTCATTTTGTTGAGTTATGCCGGAACATTTAGCACAATTTGTGTTTAAATATATAATGGCTCAACGGACAATACATATTTTTCTTTTGAAAATATATATTCAATGCCACGGTAAGGTTATAATTGCTTTGGAGTGAAGTTTCGACTCCCATAGTGCACTGGCTTTGCTCGTGACGTGGATACACATGTATCAAATACGTCTTGCAATGGCCTTCCCAGTGTGTACTAGACAGTGTCTTGGTGAGGTGTGCTTTAACCAACTGAAGAGCCCAATCGCACACCGGGGCGAAACACTGTCATTTTGTTGAGTTATGCCGGAACATTTAGCACAATTTGTGTTTAAATATATAATGGATCAACGGACAATACATATTCTTCTTTTGAAAAAATAATTGGAAGGTGAGAGATTGGACTGTAGGCCTATACGTGTAAATTTCATTTTTAGCCTATTTTCGATTTTGAAAAAATAGGCTTATGAGATCACCTTTTGTCCGCGTGTGTGTGTGTGTGTGTGTGTGTGTGCGTGTGTGTGTGATTCGTGTGTGTGTCCCCCCCTAATAAAATCGAAACGGCTGGAGCGATTTCAATGAAACTCGGGAAGTTCATAGCACTATTCCCGGCGACCTCGACCGCGCCCTTCAAATTTTATTACGGGTCTCCAATCGAACATGGCGGCTGTGCGAAATATTTCACTAGCATTCAATATCTCCGAAACTATTACCGATATCGCCCTCAAATTGTGTACGGTGATAAAGGGCACTACTAGAAGTTCACCTATGAGACTTTCAAAAACCTGGTGACTACAAAACCAACATGGCGGCCAAGCGAAGTTGAGACATTTAAATAGACTTTTCTCGCGATTTAACTATCTAAAGGTAATGAAACTTGGTACAGCAAATGTCTATACACATTGTAATGCACTGGAGTCTAATTTAGTTCAATTGTTTACATAACCTCAAAATGGTGGCTGTGCGAAATATTTAACTGACATTCTATATCTCCGAAACTATTACAGATATCACCCTGCAATTTTGTACGGTGATAAAGGGTACTGATACAAGTATACCTATGTATATTTCATAAACCTGTAAAGTACGAAACGAACATGGCGACCAAGCGAATTTAAAATATTTTAATAGACTTTTCTCGTGATTTAACTCTCTGAGCGCAGTGAAATGTGGTACAGTAATTGATTTTGCAGATTGTAATGCACTGCCATCTAATTTAATTCAATTGCTTACATAACCTCAAGATGGCGGCTGTGCGAAATTTTAAAATTAAGTTTTAATTTCTTGTGTCGTAATCATGCGATCGAAGTGAAAGTTTGAATAATGAACCTAGGCAATAATTGTCCTTGAATGGTACATAACACTATGGCCTATACACATAACACTCCTAAATGGTGAGCTCCCGAAATACTTAGACGGTTCTCAATTTCTATGAATCTTTTACAGCAACCAAACTGAATTTTTTTTATGTTCATAGAGACTATGAACATATGTTCACCTATAGGACTTTCAGGAACCTGGTGAGCACAAATCCAACATGGCGGCGACGCGAAGTATAAATATTTAAATGGACGTTTCTCGCGAATTAACTATCCGAGTGCCGTGAAACGTTGCACGTTAAATGCTTATACAAATGTTGATCCACTGGCATCTAATTTATTTCAATGGTTTGCATTATCACAAGATGGCTGCTGTGCGTAATTTTAAAATCTCGTTTTTACTTCTTGTTGTCTAATCATGCGATTGAAGTTTGAATACCGCACGTACACAATAATCTTAATGTAATAGTACAAAAATAAAAATCCAACCTGGCGAACATCTGAAATATTTAGACGGTTCTCAATATCTACGAATCTGTTACAGCAATTAAACTGAAATTTTGTATGTTGATTGTGGCAGTTAACATAAGTAGGATATATGAAAATAGGCTGTATAGTTCTTCACGGAACTACTTGTTTATGTTAACATATCAATTATATTGTAATTATACTGTAATTGGTACCTGCAGACTAACGAAAGCTTGGCAGGACCAAAAAATGTAAAATGTGGCTTAAATAAACAAACTGTAAACTTTAAACGTATACTGCTGTAAGAGTACCATCAATGTAACTACTTTTATTATCTATGGCAGAATCCCGCTAATCCAAACGAATTGGGACCAGGACATTTGCGTATAGTTAAAAATCCAGATTAATGGGGCTAATTTATTATTAGACTTATAAAAATATGTTCTTGAAATCTTTAGTCACTTCTTAAACAATTGGCAAGCGGCTTCGGTGGCGTAGTCGGTAGCATGCTGAGCTTCTAAGCCCAAGATAGCGGGTTCAAACCCGGCCGAAGCCGTCGGATTTTTTAAGAGCGTTAAAAATCCCTCAGTATGCCTTCCTTCGGAGGGGAAGTAAAGCCGGCGGTCCCATGTCATAGATTTATGGTATGTTAAAGAACCTTCCACTAATTTCACCTGTGTGAAGCTAAATTGGATAGGTTATTGTAAACAACGCTCCTAGGTTTCTAAGTACGTTGCCAATAGCCGACTGCGGTGGCGTCTAGCAGCTGAGTTGTGAACTTAGCCTAGTAGTCGTTGACGGTGGCGCTTGGCGGCAAAAGTAGGAACTATTTGAAAAATTCTAAGTTGCAGTACTTAAATTAAAAAAACAGATAACACACACTAATACAGTCATCACAATTAACACCGGTTATCAGACAGATTCTACACACACCCAAAGTACACGGGGCTACATGACCGCGTTGTCGCAGCCCCTAAACTTAAGAACCAACCAACCAAACAATTGGCAAACTCCTGAAAAAAAAAACCAGCTACTATCAAATTCGTGATATGTTGGCTGGCAGAGGCATGAGAAAATATCACAATAGGCTCATCAGAGGGCTCTTGGTGTCCCTGCCCGGACCCTCACAGGAGTAGTGAACTGCCCGTAAAAACCAATATAGGCTACCATCTTTTTGGAAGCCATATTAGGGAGTTTATGGCTGCTTGAGCTTATAGTTCTCGCAGTAAAGAGGCACAGGGGCGCTTCATAAAAAAGGAGGCAGCGCGCAGTTCCCTACTCCTGTGGGGGCCCAGGCGGGGACACCAAGAGCCCGCTGATGAGCCTACCTTGGTGTCCTAGACGAAACCCCACACAAGACACGGCAGAAACCTAGAAGAATTGCTGAGTTTTAATCACCTAACAAGTCATGGACACACAGGTTAATTGTACTGAGTCGTTGTATCGTTGAGTGTTATTTATGTATTGTTTGTATAGTAGCTTTGAATTTCCAAAACAAATGACAAATATTTCTTTGATGATTTTTAATTGTCCTATAACATATTTCTTGGTTCGGAATATCCGGATTTTTGAACTTGAGGGTATCGGATTAGCGGGGTTTCCGTGTATTTAAAAATTAACTAGCTAACCCCATCATTAAGTGCAGAGGATGCAAGAAATAGAACTCTGGTCTGCGGGCTGGAACGTGGTGTACTCAGCCTCGTGAGGTGAACTGACTTCAGTCATCCTCGAAGTGGTTTTTCATGGATTCCCACTTCTACTCCAGACGAAAGCCGGGATGGCTCCTAAATTAAGGCCACGGCAGTCTCCTTCTCAATCCTCAACTGAATTACACCTCACACACTAATACAGCTGACTGGCTGCGTGGCTCAGCGGTAACGATCTCACCTGCTGTTCCCCAGGTTCCAGGATAGAATCCTGGCGCAGTCAGCTGACATTTGAGGGTGCGCAAATGCGAGAGAGCCGTGGCAGTACATTTACTGGCATGTTAAAGATCCTCTTTGGGGCAACATACTGGCACCCCGGCGTCTCAAAAGCCCCAGTAGTTAAAACGGACGTTAAACCAATAACATTAGTATTATTATTATTAACTAATACAGCCATCACAATAACACAGTTTTTGAGACAAATTCCACATAGCCCACTCCCAAGCACACACGGCTGCATGACCACGATGTCACAAATACCTTAAATGAATCAACAGTAACAGAAGCCACAGTGTTGCCAATATATCGCGTCTCTACAGCTGAGGTGGCTTCGGTGTCGTAGTTGGTAGCATGCTGAGCTTCTAAGCCCAAGGTCACGGGTTCAACCCCAGCCGAAGTCGTCGGATTTTTAAGAGCGTTAAAAATCCCTCAGTATGCCTACCTTCGGATGGGAAGTAAAACGGCAGTCCCATGCCGTAGATTTATGGCACTAATTACACTTGTGTAAAGCAGAAATTATAGGTTAGATATGACTGAAGCTCTTAGATTCCAACGTTCGTCGGCAGGAGCTGACTGCGGTGGCATCTAGTAACCAAGTTCAGAACTAGTTGGTCGGTGACGTTTGTTAGCAATTGAAAATCGAATGCCTGCAGTCCTTACTTGAATAAAGAAAAACAGATAACACACTCTAATACATCCATCATAATTAACACCGGTTATCAGACAGATTCAACACACACCCAAAGTACAAGGGACTACATGACCGCGTTGTCGCAGCCCTTAAACTGAGGAACCAAACAAGCGCAGCTGAGGTGCGTTTCTTCTTGGCCGATATGCTATCGATTCCTAGAATGCTTGTGCGGGGGGAAAGGAGCAGTATGCGTTTTTAACTGTTTTTTTTTTTTCGAGGTATCAAAACGCAACTCTGTCCCACAATCATCATGATCATTATCACAATAACTGTCATTATGGTTATACTGTCTTGTCGGAATGCTCATTAAACGTAACAGTAATGTCATAGACTTATGGCAAATAAAAACAAGATGTTCAGTAAAGAACATGTAGCCTACTTTCTCCTAAATGCATGGGTATTTTTTTAGAACTCTTTGTCCTTTTCAAGGAGTATAATTGAATGGTGGTTGTAGTAGCTTGTTGAAATACAACGTGCTATAGGGATATTAAACATGAATATGAGGTGACCTTTGCTAGTGCTACCTCTGTAAAAAAAATCATTCAATTCGGTTTCACCGTGTTTGAATTGATCTGGGGAATGTATTTGCACACATACATGGCCGCTATTTGCAAACTATTGGGCTGATAACCTTGTAGTCAGTCATAAGATGCTTTCCACAAAAAGGCATGTTGTTGCAAAATCTGGTAGAGATCAAATTATTAGGATGGTCGTAATTTGAGTTAAGCTTTTAACATTTGGGTGGCCGTCATTCCGTTTCCGTCAAGATGGCGGCGATATAAAACATGACACTGAGGTGCCCTTTGCTAGTGCTACCTCTGTACCAAATTTCGTTCATTTCGGTTTCACCGTGTTTGAATTGATAGGGGGAATCGATTTGCACACATACTTGGCCACCATCTGCAAATTATTGGGCTGATGATCTTGCAGTTTGGTCAGAATATGCTTCCCACATAAAGATATGTTGTTGCAAAATTTGGTAGATACTAGATAATTAGGTTGGTCGTAATTACATTTTAGCTTTTAACATTTGGGTGGCCGCGATTACGTTTCCGTCAAGATGGCGGTGATATATAACATGACACTGAGGTGCCCTTTGCTAGTTCTACCTCTGTACCAAATTTCGTTCCATTCGGTTTCACCGTGTTCGAATTGATAGGGGGAATCGATTTTCACACAAAGATGGCCGCCATCCGCAAAAAAATAGGCTAATGACCAATTAGTTTGCTCAAGGGATGCTCCCTCCATAAAGGTATGTTGTTGCAAAATTTGGTAGTGATCGGATGATTAGGTTAGTCTTAATTTGATTTAAGCTTTGAACATTTGTGTGGCCACCATTACGTTTCCGTCAAGATGGCGGCGATATAAAACATGACACTGAGGTTCCCTTTGTTAGTGCTACCTCTGTACCAAATTTTGTTCCATTCGGCTTCACCGCGTTTGAATTAATAGGGGGAATCGATTTTGACACAAAGATGGCCGGCATCCGCAAACTATTAGGCTAATGACCTATTAATTTGGTCAAAGGATGCTCCCTCCATAAAGGTATGTTGTTGAAAAATTTGGTAGAGATCGGATGATTAGGTTATTCGTAATTTGATTTAAGCTTTGAACATTTGTGTGGCCGCCATTACGTTTCCGTCAAGATGGCGGCGATATAAAACACTACACTGAGGTGCCCTTTGCTAGTGCTACCTTTGTACCAAATGTCGTTCAATTCGCGTTCACCGTGTTCGAGTTAATAGGGGGGGGGGCAGACATTCAGAGTACACACACTCACACACATACAGACACACAGACAGACACACTTTTTTTTTCGCTCTGTGTTGATCTCATAAGTCTACTTTCATTTTTTGCAAAAATCGAAAGTAGGCTAAATACTACCACTACAATTTGTAGTGTGTAGCCAATTTGTTTGGTTAGAAACGCTCTATCTAGTTCCAAAGTTCACCGCTAGGTGTCAGTGACACTGGAAATTCCTAGCCAAAGTTGGAACTACTTAAAATTGAACTTGCTGGGAGCCTAAGGGCGTTCAATTATAATTGCCTGCCAAGGCCATTGCCTGCAATTCAAGTACAATATTAAAGATTTTTAAGTGTACGCTGCCCTTCGTATTCCCGACTAATTCTGTATGCATGGCTAGAAGAAGGAGGAGATTGGTTATTTTAAATTCATGGCAGTGACTTCACAGAGAGATGCATACGGTAATCTCACGCATCGGGGAACAGCTACGAACCATCCTTGCATTGAAGTGTCTTGAACGATTTATTAGAATTACTTGTGATGTTATTTACCATTTCAAATTCCCTGAAGTATTGAGGTATTATTATATGTAAGGTACTGAATAGTGATTGAGTACCTTGCGGACGATGTATAGTAAGTGAACTATCTCGTTCTGCATTCACATACAGTTTATGGCTACAAGGTGGGTATACTTGGGTAAATATCAATGACATATGGGACTCTGGTTGGTTGGTTCCTCAGTTTAGGGGCTGCGAAAACACGGTCATGTAGCCCCGTATACTTTGGGTGTGTGTAGTATCTGTCTGATAACCGGTGTCCATTGTGATGACTGTATTAGTGTGTGTTATCTGTTTTAATTCAAGTAAGGACGCCAGACAGTAATTTCAAGTAGTTCCTGCTTTTGCTACCAAATTCTACCGTCCACGACACCTAGCTTGCGGACTTGCCTACCAGATGGCATCGCAGTCAGCACCTCGCGACGAACGTTGGAACATTTTTTTTGCGTATGGCTTTTAGTGGCGGGAGTGTCCGAGGACATGTTCGGCTCGCCAGTTTTGTAGCTGTTTCGAGACGGACACCCAATGGGTGAGCTACAAATACCGTTGTGTAGGAGAGTTTGTATGTAAGGACGAGGAGTTGGAAGGTAGCAGCTGTGGCCTATAGTTAGGGACCAACCCCGGCATTTTTGCCTGGAAGAAAGATGGGAAACCACAGAAGACCATCTTCAAGGTTGCCGGCGGGGGGATTCGAGCCTCCTCACCTCCCGGATGTGAGCGACTGCCAGCAGTCATGCCGTAACGACCACGGCTATCTCACTCGGTAATGTTGGAACTAATTGAGCGTTATCAATTCTAACCTACAAATTTTTGCTTCACACAAATGTAGATAGTGGAAGGTTCTCTTTATATGACTTGGTACCGCCGGCTTTACTTCCCCTCCGAAATAAGGCATACTGAGGGATTATTAACGCTCTTAAAAAATTCGAAGACTTCGGCCTGGTTTGAACCCGTGAACCTTGGGCATAGAAGCTCAGCATGCAACCACCTACGACACTGAAGCGCCGAAAGAGGGACTACGGTATGTTTTATATTGCCTTTGCAAATTTCCGAATTTTTAGCCTACTTTTCATCTGTTGCAAAAATGACGAAACAGTAGTCCTATGAGATCACACGGGCAGATGTGTGTCTGTCTGTCCGTCTGTCGTTCGTTCTGTCTGTGTGTGGGTCCTCCTATCAATTCCTAAACGGCTGCTGCCATCAAAACGAAATTTGATATAAAGACCTTTACCTAAATATCTAATGGCATATATTTAAAATAACGTCAGTGCTACCAACTGCTGAAAGATCAGAATTGAAATTTCAGCTGCATGTTGGATATCTCAAAAGTTATGCTTGCGGACTGTTCAAAAATTGGCACAGACATAGATAATAATATTCCAGATTAATTTTCAGGAGCCCATGCATGACAGTGTTGCGAACATCATTCTAAACATCTTGATACGTCCAATTTTTAAATGCATGTAACTTCTATACTATCGACTGGAGTTGAATCAAATTTCGAATGCGCAATTTGTACTATAATACAGTAGATATGTATATGCGTATTATTAAGAGTCATCAGGGCTGCCAACTGTTAGGAAATGCAGTCACCATTTTTTATCCTAAAACCAATATAGCACAAAGTACGCAATCCAACAGCTTTAAACTTTGCACACGTATAGTACCTGCCATTCTAGATTAATTTGGAGTAACTAATACACGTCAGTGCCGCCAACATGATTCTGAACCTGCTAATAGGTCCAATTTTTAAATACTTGTAACTACAATTGGTTCCTGTTAATATGTTGTGAGAAAAGGTAAATACCTTTTCAGGGATGCTCTTCAAGACTCTCTCCTTACTTTGACAGAGGCTTTTAGATATATTTCACTAAAAGGCTACATATTGCAATGGGTACCATGTTTCGACTTCCGGAAAATTTCGACATATCTTCGGGTTTCACATCCCCCAGACCCCAAAACCGATGTCAGTTCAAAATTGTCTTTATGTAGGCTATCTTTTTTTATATATAAACTAGCAGAAGTACCCGTTCTTCGAACGGTGTTCGTTGTTAACACCAGACATTATCAATTGAGCTACTGTTGCAATGGTTAGCGGTTTGTCATTCCTTCAAGTTTATCAGAACGAAGTTAGTTTACTGGGAATATCATACACACTGTTAATTTAAGGCCCTTAAAATGTAGTTTTCGGAGACCCTTTATAGATTCCCGAATTTTGTGTCCCACATTGAGAAGCGCAACATATGCTTTGGTCGTCCTTCTAGGATAATTTTTATATTTCGCCTATTTTAGCATATATTGAGATGTTTTTCTCTATATCCACCCTTCTACTGTATGAAAAGTACGGTGAAGAGTTTTATAAATGATTGGTGTATTGACTCTCATGGTTACCATACCTAATTTTACGATGCACCAAGCATCCGAACACGAGGTATAGGCGTACATAACGATACACAGAAAGACAGACAGACAATTCTATTGTCTACAACATATCACCCAGATATCCAAATATGGGTATATCTACCACACAGTATCAAATAAAATCATCCTTACGATGAACCCGTATGTCGACAAAAAAAAAAGTTAAAATGTGCTGTCAGACTAAATTCACCTAACGTGTACTTCCTGACGTGAAATACAATTGAAAGCCTTGTAGACGAAACGCAATACACGTTACATAAAAACTGACCCTCTACGTTGTGCTAGGTGCCCATACTCAGGAAGACCCCTTTCATAAATTATAAAGGCTTGTGGTGCATGAAAATTCAGGTTCTTTAGCCTCAAATTGCCCAAATTCCTAAAAGCCGCAAAAATGCTGGTGCAATTCAGGAATGTTTGAAAATAATGTTTCTGTGTGGAGATATAATAGACCTTCTGTACTATATGTCGAACGTGAAAATTGCATGAAAAAATTCTAGGGTACCCCTTCACCCCCTTAATTGCATTGATGAATTATACGGTCTACGTTAGTTCCGTGATAACCATATAGCCATTTGCAAACTTTCACAGAAATGTAATTAATGGAGTGACATTGCTTCTTACAGAAATAGATGGAAAGTAGTATGACACCCCTTGAGATAATGTTCTCATGGTTACCGATTTGCATTCCTTCATTAGTTTGTTAAATTAAATTAAATTAGTTTTATGGGAATATTTCAGAAACTGTTGGATTTAGAGCCTTATAATATAGTTTTCGAGGATCCTTTAGGGCCCCCGAGTTTTGTTGCTGGCACCGAGGGGATTTGTCTCGTCGTTGTACGCCATAATATAATACTAATAATAATATAATATAGGGAGAAATTATAACACCTATTTTTATTTTATTTTTAATTCAGCCAATGTCCATGTACTTTTCTTTTCAGGACGGGTCAGGGAAGGGATATTATCAGAGAAAGAAGCATTCACATCACGCATGAGCAAAATGGAAATGGCCTACCATTTAACTAAGGGCATCTATAAGAAAAGGTCAATATCCTTCAACGCAAAACTAAAACATTACTGCAGTGTCATCCGTCCGGAGGTCTTGCATGCTTCTGAATGCCTCGCGATGAACAAAAAAGGCTTGGTCGAGAAACTGGGGGCCAAAGAAAGGAAAATTTTGAGAAAGATATTGGGTTCCATCAAAGACAATGGGGAATACAGGAGACGGCATAACCATGACCTATATACTCATGTGGAGAATATAAGCAACGTCATCCGGAAGAGAAGGTTACCATTTTTTGGGCATGTGAAACGAATGAGCCCAGCGAGACTGACCAACCGCAACATAACTTACTTTCAGGAGAGGAAAACAAAATGGGCCTGGTTCATTGAACTGGATAAAGATCTGAAAGAAGTGGGGATTACACCAACAGACATTCAGGAGTGCGTCCCACTCAAAGGGAAACTTCAAGTTTGTAAAGGTTTCCAAGAAAAACCGAAGCAGAAAACGGGAAAGATTTGGACCGAGGAACGGAAGGAAGTCCACCGAGAACGAATGCGGGCGTAAAGGGCAAACATCAAAGCCAGTAGGAGACGGTTGGAATGACGCGGTCCATAGATGGCCAATACGAAAAGAATGAATGAATAATATGGGGATAGGAATATAATAGACCTGCCGTACCACACCCGCATGTGTAAATCGCGTGAAAATATTCTAGAATACTCCTTGATCCCCTTAAGCGCATTATACGTATTGATGAATTTTACGGCTTAATTTGGTTCCGTGATAACCTTCTAGCCGTTTGCAAACTTTCACACTAATGTAATTAATGGAATTGCATTGCGTCTTACAGCAATAGATGGACCTCTGAGAATCCGTTGGCATGTTTACTGGCTTGCATTCGTTCATTAGTTTATTAAATTAAATTAGTTTTCTGGGAATATCTAAAAAACGGTTGGTCTTCGGTCCTTAAAATGTGGTTTTCGGGGACCCGGGTTTTGTCTCTCACATTGAGGAGCTGAAAATGAGTTTTGTCTCGTCCTACGCCTATTTCAGCATATATTTTAAGGGGGTAGGCCCCCTTTTATGAGAGGTACGGAGAAGAGTTACATCAATGATTAGTGTCGTGCCTCTGATGGATATCTGTACCAAATTTTACGTTGATACACCCAGCCATTCTCGAGTTATAAGGGAACAAATTTGTCCACAGACAAACAAACAAACAAACAAACAAACAGAAGGACAGAAAAAAAAAATATTTTCGCACGCATCCATCATAAAACAGTCTGAAACGTGTAAAAAACTCAAATTTCCGCAGAAATTCAGAGAAAAACACACAAATTTTCATTTTTATGTATGGAGATATATACTGCACCGCTCGGTGTTGACCGTGTTATATTGCACAGATTCTGGTTTTACTCGCTAACCGTTGGAGATATACGAAAAGTGATAAGGACCTTTCGGATAGAAAATTAAATGTTAAAGCTCATGTATACCATCAAAAGTTCGCTATTTCTTAGCGTTCTCTCTTTATTTGAAAAGGAAATATGTAATTTTGAAACCAAAGGGTGTAGTGACGTCACAAATGTCGGTTTTACTCGCTAACTGTTGGAGATACACGAAATGTGATAAGGACCTTTCGGATAGGAAATTATATTTCAAAGCTCGTATGTGCCATCAAAAGTTTGTTATTTCCTACCGTTCTCTTTTTATTTGATATGGAAGTATGAAATTTTGAAACCAAAGGGTCTAATGACGTCACTAAAATGGTCGCCATTTTTAATAGTACAAAATTTCGAAATCAAAAGTATCCTATATGTAAACCTGGTAAATCAGCTACATCCATGCAAAATTTCATTTAAATCGGACCAGTGGTTCTTGAGTTATTGAGTAACAGACAGACAGACAGACAGACACACACCATCTCATTTTTATATATTAGTATGATAAATACAGTATCGCTATGACTCTATGTGAAATATCGAATCCATTTAGAGTTCATACTATTCTTCGGTTAAGGTCCAAAAATTCATGTCTGTAACTTTTTAGCCTACTTGTCACATTTTGCAAAAATGAGGAAAAACTAGACTTATGAGATCGATCCGGACAAATGAGTGTCTGTCTGTCCTTCTGTCTGTCTGTCTGTCTTTCTTGTGTGTGTGTCCCCCTATCAACTCCTAAACGGCTGCAGCAATTGGAACAAAATTTGGTAAGAGTAAAGATTTATACCTGAATATCTCAATGCCGTATGTGAAAATCATAACGGTGCTACTAACTGCTGAAAAATCGCAATTGAAATTTGAGCTCCATGTTGTATATCTTGGAAGGTATGAACGGGAGCTATTTCAAAATTGGCACAAGTATAGATAATAGTATTTCAGTTTAATTTCTAGAAGGCCATACATGGCAGTATTGCCAAAATGATTATAAGCCTGCTGATAGGTCCAATTTTTAAATGCCTATAACTTCTACACTATCAATTGGAATTCAACCAAATTTTGTATGTGCTATGTGTACATAAACAATGACTGAGCCTATTCTTAAGATCCACCAGAGCTGCCAACTGTTAATAAATGCTCTCAATTTATTTTATCCAAATACCAATATATCAGAAAGTATGCAAGCCGACAGCTTTAAACAATGCACACGTCTAGTATCTGCCATTCTATATTAATTTGGAATAACTTATATACGGCAGTGCTACCAACATGATTATAAGCCTGCTGAGAGTTCCAACTTCAAATACATGTTACTTCTATACTATCATTTGGATTTCAACCAAATTTCGTATGTGCCATGTGTACCATAATAGATATGACTATGCGTATTCTTAACAGCAACCAGGGCTGCCAAATGTTAATAAATGCTGTCTCTATTTTTGTTACCCTAATATCACTATATCAGAAATTGTGCTCTAAACTTTGCACACGTATAAAACCTGGCATACTAGATTAATTTGGAGTAACTAATATACGTCAGTGCTGCCAACATGATTCTAAGCCTGCTAATAGGTCCATATTTTAAAATCATAACTTCTATACTAACTAATAAATTTCATTCAAAATTGGCACAACAATAGATCATATTATTTCAGATTATTTCTGACCTATACATGCACGACATTCTTGCCAACATGATTTTACGCACGCTGTTAGGTCCATTGTTTAACTGCATTTAACGTCCATGCTATCCATTGGACTTGAACCAAATTTTGTATTCTGTATCTAAAGAGATGGAACTAAGGATATATTCAGTCACCAGGGCTGCCAACTGTAGGTTACATTATGCCAGGTATACAGTATTTCGAACTAATTAGAAATTTCTATATTACCAACTTAATTTCGTCATTATTCTAGATAGATCCATATAGATTAATCATTGGCATGAATCTTATATTTTAAGAAAAGTAGGCTCTTTAGTTCGTCACGGAACTTCTTGTTATGATAACACCAACCATTGACCAATGGGGTGGGAAAATTGGGTCGTTAGAGAAACAAAAATCATTTCATTCCTAAAAGGCACAATGTCAAAACCGTTTGAAATGATCAATACTCCTCAAATTATTAACTAAAACTTTTGTCGGAAATAATTTTTGTTATGATCCACCATTACGCCAAGAGATGAGAAAAATGATTTTGGAAATACAGTATACGAAAATGCCAGAAGCCATCAGAGGTTGCCATGACATCACCACTAAATTGATGAGGGAAGAGCCATCAGAATTTGCCATGACAACGCCACTGTACGAGATCACATTCAATTTTACATCTGCCCCAGTGGAAGCGGCTTCGGTGGCGTAGTTGGTAACAAGCTGAACTTCTATGCCCAAGATCGCGGGTTCAAACCCGACCGAATTCATTGGATTTTTAAGATCGTTAAGAATCCCTCAGTATGCGTTCCTTCAGGGCGAAGTAAAGAGGCGGGCCCATGTCATAGATTTATGGCATGTAAAAGATCCTCCACTAACTACAAGTGTGTGAAGCAAAATGAGTAGGTTAGATTAGATGAATGCTCTAAGTTCAAAAGTTCGTGGCCAGTTGCTGGGCCATATAGTAGCCAAGGTCACAGCTAGTTGTCGTTGACGGTAGCATTTGGTAGCAAAAGTAGGAGCTACTACTTGAAATTCATCATCTGCAGTCATTACCTGAATTACAGACTAATACAGCCACCACAATCAGACAGTTTCTACACACACCCAAAGTACACGGGGCTACATGACCGCGTTGTCGCAGCCCCTAAACTGAGGTACCAACCAACATCTCTCAGGGAGATAAAATTTTGCCTGAAGAAGTAACAGACCGTTAGACAGTTACTCATCAGTGTCGAAACCTTGCATAAGGACAGTGTTTCCAAAAGTATAAAAATGAACCCCAAATTAATGACAAGAAGGTTGCCGTCCCCATAAGACAATGACATGTTAACAAGTAGTTCCGTGAAGAACTCACTTCATTGGGGGAGGGGTATGAAATTACCATAAGGGAAACACATTTCATAACCAATTCTCTTCTTAAGTTCAATCTCTTTCCTTCAAAACATTACATATCATTTATGTCTACATCAGATCCACCACGATCTAAAACATAACCATTACATTCTTGACAATCAGCTTCAGAACCTCTAATTTTCCTCATAAGCAACTTTCACATCTTAGACTCTCTTTTCTTAAACATATAACCCCTTCCATTCTAACATCTTCCTTTCCAAATCAAGTTTTTCTAACATTATCTCAAACCAAACCCATTCATAGTAGCATATCATCTTTCTTATTTCTTTCAAATCCCAAGGAAGATACTGTAAGACTTTCAATGTCTCAGAAATATCCTAATAATCTAAAAAAAAGCAATAGACAATATTAAAAATAATATTTCTGCAGATGTGACACTCAATAGAGCAAGGCCCCCTCCTACCAAATTACATAGAGATCTAAATTGGGACAATGCACAGCACCCCCAGCAAGCACCATTTTCTTAACATGAAAAGTGAGCCCTGTAACCACAAGTTACAATTCGTCCCCCTATATATGTAATTCTCGCTTGAGAAACACGTGAGAATCATATATATAAATAAAACACACATCACAAATTACAAAACATCTCAAACATCCACTAAAATATCACACACAAAGTAAACAAATTATAAATCATGATAATCTGCATTGTTGTTAACTTGTCCACGTCTGTCAGGTGTTCCCGAGAAGCCACTTCTAAAATACTTCTTCTCTTTTGATTCATTTCCCAAATAGTCAAAATTTTCTCCTTCAGCTACATCGGAAAGCGATGATGCGTCAGCTTTAACAACTGCTGGCTCTTTTTGTATTTATTCCACAGACATCTCCCCTTGATTATCTACTGTAAGCATTCCTGAAACTGCAACTAAATATTCTGAATCCAAGCCATCAACAAGCTGAAATCCACTTTCCAATATTAATTCTCGAAGAGCTTCATTTTTTCCTTCTTCCTCGTTCTTCCTTTTCTTTTGTTATTTTCTTAGTCTTACTCCTCCACCATGTCATTCCGCACCTTGTGCTCCTCATCTTCCATCTCCACCGTTTCTCTCTCCTTCCCTTCCTCATTTTTCTCCTCTTCTTTCTTATCTGTCTCTTACTATTCAACAACTCCTTTCTTTTCGTCTTACATCTCATCCTTTTCTTTATCCAGCTTGTTCTCCACCATTTCTTCTTCACCTTATCTTCTTTCTGTATGTAGTCTTCCTCTTCTCTATCTTATCCTTTACTTTTTCCTTCACCTTGTCCTTTATCTCATCCTCTTCCTTGTCTTCATTTTGATCCTCCTCCTCCATTTGACCTACCCCCTTATCCGTTTCACCTTTCTCTTCTTCAGTTTCTTCCTTATTACCTACTTTCTTACTTTCTTCAATTTCACCTTCTCCGTTATCCGTTTCTCCTTTCTCTTCTACCTTTTGCTTTCTTTCACCTCCTTCCTCTCCTTCTTCAGTTTCTTCCGTATCATCTGCTTTCTTCCGCCCCCCCCCCCCCACCTCTCTGATAATGTTTCTGCTTTCCTGTAAGTACTTCATTGATTGAGTCACAATTCTCCTCTATATCTATGTTCATAGATTCAACCTTCTTATTCACAGACACCTCTACTGAACTAACCAACTCCTCTAATGCACTAGTGAATCCCTTCAGCTCTGTAATTTCGCTCATAAGCATTTGAAACATACTTATGTTCAATTCTCCCTCCATTCCTTTCTCTACCTGCACTGTACTGACGTTGTTACTCATATTTCTTTATTCCCTTTTTTGAGCTCCACGTTGGTACGACATTTGTAACTGTACTCACTTCATTTGGGGGTGGTGGTATTAAATTACCAAAAGGGAAACACATTTCATAACCAATTCTCTTCTTAAGTTCAATCTCTTTCCATCAAAAATGAACATATCATTTATTTACACATCAGATCCACCACTTTTAAAACATAACCATTACATTGTTGCAAATCAGCTTCAGAACCTCTCTTTCTCTTCATAACCAACTTTCACATCTTAGATCATCTCTATTCTTAAACCTATAACCCGTTCCATTCAAACATCTTCCTTTCCACATCAAGTTTTTCTAACATTATCTCAAACCAAACTCATTCATTCTAGAATATCATATTTCTTATTTCTTTCAAAGCCCAAGGAAGATACTATAAGACTTTCAATGTCTCAGCAAAATATCTAAAATATCTTTAAAAAAAAGAACAATAGACAATAGTAAAACAATATGTGACACTCAATAGAGTAAGGCCCTCTCCTACCAAATTACATAGAGATCTAAATTGGGACAATGCACAGCACTCCAAGCTAGCGCCATTTTCTTAACCTAAAAAGTGAGCTCTGTAACCACATGTTACAGAACTATATAGCCAATTTTCATATATCCTATTTATGTCAATTGCCTCTATAAACATACAAAATTTCAGTTGGGTTTCTGTAATGCATTCGTAGATATTGAGGACCGTCTAAATATTTCGGATGGTCGCCATGTTAGATTTTTACATATGTAGGTCTGAGAGTTATGTACTATTACATGATGATTATTGTGTAGGTGTAGTATTCAAACATCAATCGCATGATTAGGACACAAGAAATAAAAATCAGATTTTCAAATTTCGCAGAGCTGCCTTCTTGTGGTTAAGAAAACAATTGAAATAAATTCGATACCAGTGGATTGACATTTCTATAATCATTTATCATACCAAGTTTCACTGCGGTCAGATGGTTATATCGTGAGAAATGTCCATTTAAATATTTATATTTCGCGTCACCGCCATGTCAGATTTGTGCTCACCAGGTTATTGAAAGTGCTATAGGTCTATTGAATGTCCATAGCCTCTGTCAACATACTACATTTCAATTTGATTGCTATCATAGATAATTAGATGTTGAGAACCGTCTAAATATTTCAGTTAGTCGCCATTTTGGATTTTTATATATGTAGGCCATAGAGTAATATACAATCAGAAGCCGATTTTTGCGTAGGTTCATTATTCAAACGTTCACTTCGATCGCATGATTAATACACGAGAAATAAGAAAATATTAAAATTGCACACAGCCGCCATCTTGAGATTATGTGAACAATTGAACTAAATTAGATGCTGGTGCTTTACAATGTGTATACACATTTACTGTACCATATTTCACTGCGCTCAGATGGTTAAATCGGGAGAATAGTCTATTAAAATGTTTCTCTTTTCGCTTACCCGCCATGCTCGTTTTGTATTTTACAGGTTTTTGAAAGTCTCATAACTGAACTTCTAGTAGTAGGCCTACCCTTTGTCACCGTGAGAAATTTCAGGGAGATATCAGTCATAGTTTCGGAGATATAGAATGCCGGTGAAATATTTCGCACAGCCGCCATCTTGAGGTTAGGTAGACAATTGAACTAAATTTGCTGTACCAAGTTTCATTGCGTTTGGATGGTTAAATCGCGAGAAATGTCTAGTTAAAAGTTTCAACTTCGCTTGGCCACCATATTCATATTGTAGTTGCCAGGTTTTTTAAACTCCCATAGGTGAACTTCTGGTAGTGTCCTTTATCACCGTACAAATGTTCAGGGTGATATCATTAATAGTTTCGGAGATATGGAATGCCGGTGAAATATTTCCCACAGCCACCATGTTGGATTGGTGAGACGTAATAAAATTTGAATGCCACGGTCGGGATCGGCCAAAATGGCGTTATGACCTTACCGAAAGGTACAAAATGAGATCTGGTTCTTCTACGATAACTTTAATATTTTGCCGATTTTCGCCAATCGCTTTGTTTGCCCGGTGAAATCTACCTCCGCCTTCCAGCGTGCCCAGAGGGATAATTTGAAAATAATATTTTTAGTTACGCATGAATTTCAGCCAAAGGCCATAGCTGGGTATTTTTATTGAACGACCCTAGGTTCCCAGCAAGTTCAATTGCAGGTAGTACCAATTTTGACTACCAGATGCCACTGTCACTGGCAACGAGCGCTAAACGTTGTAACTTGATTGAGTGTTTCTTACCAACCAAATCTTCTTCTTCTTAGCGTCAACCCGTAGGAACGGGGTCCACTTTTTGGATCAATGCACGCCATTTCTTGCGATCTAATGCTTCCCGCGATTTCACGTTTCTTGATCGTAAATCTGTGTTAATAGTGTCCAGCCACAGCTTTTGGTCTCCCACGCTGTCTCTGGCCGTCGACCGTTAGATGGTAGGCCGAGCCGATGACTGAACTTTGTGGTGCACGGACAACGTGCCCATACCAACGGAGTCTCCATTCCTGCATTTTCTCATTGATTGGAGCCACGCCAGCTGTATGTCGAATCCTTGTGTTGGGGATATGGTCGAGCAGAGAAATGTCTAATGATCTTCGCAGCATCCGCATTTCCATGACATGAAGTGAGTGCTCAGCACTTCTAGGTGCTGGCCAACACTCAGTACCATATAATGCAACTGGTCTCACCATTGTGCGGTATATCTTTGATTTTAGGCGAATAGGCATCTTCTTATCACATAGAACACCGGTGACATCTCTGAATCGCATCCAAGTCGAATTGATTCGTGCTCGCACATCTTCATTCACAGAGCTGTCGCCATTCAATCGTGAGCCTAGGTATTGGAATGTATTTACCTTGGTAAGAGGAGCTCCATTAATACCTATAGTTCCAGGGGATGGAATCGTTTCGAGGTATTCAGTCTTGTGGATGTTCAAACGAAGACCAAATCCTTGCAGACGATCATGCCATGTCTGCACTTGGGTTTCAAGATCCTTCCGGGAGTCTGCCGCAAGCATCACATCATCAGCGTATAGCAATGTCCATGGGACACACTTCTGCAGGTCTCGCGTTATGGAATTCATGACGATAACAAAGAGCAGGGGAGACAGAGCTGAGCCTTGATGAACCCCAACTGTCACACTACCAATTGTTGTGGTAGGTTATTTTACCTGCCATAAATCTATGACATGGGCTCGCCGGCTTTACTTACCCTCCGAAAGAAGGCATAAGAAGAATTTTAACACTCTTGAAACAGGGCAGAAGATACAAGCATTACAAATGGATGTCCAACGAGTTTAACCAATTCACTGCTTCATCTGGGCATCATGATCGGCAATAAAAAGCATTTTCGAGAACAAATTAGACGTACTGCAGTTAAGGCGTCTAGAGAAGTAATGTCCCTTAGTCAGCTCATGGCCAATGTTGGTGGGCCAAAATCTAGTAAGAGGAGACTGCTGATGACAGCCATCTATTCATTTCTGCTGTATGGAGTGAAAATGTGGGCGGATGCCCTGGATACGGAAATTTATTGGATCTCACTAGCTCAAGTGCAGAGACGGGGTTCTTTGCTCGTGGCATCTGCAATATCGCTCGGTCTCGAAAGAAGCAGTTCTTGTTATTGCCGGGAGTAGCCTACATTTACTAGAGGAAATCTGAGGTAGGTTTACAAGACGAACAGCAAGAGTACAAACCTTTCATAATTGTCAGATCAAGCGGGAGCAAGGAGAACGAAGCCAGTGGACTAAGAGAATGATCCCTCCAGTGCAGGTGTGGACAGAGAGAAAACATGGTGAGATTGGTTATTATCTCACTCAGTTCTAGACTGGACATGGGTACTTCTGTTGTACTTTCTGTACTTTCTCAGGGTTCTGATAATAGGTAGCCAGGATTCACTGAGATTGTAGCCGGTGTCGCGGTTGAAATTATCTGGGTGTTTACGTATTTCAACCGCCTCCCTGATGATTCTGGGACGATATTGCTTTATTCGGGCAAGAACATCCACTCCTTGGAACATGACATCATGGCCAGGTGTTAAAGCATGATCAGCAACAGCTGATTTATCAGGTTGAATGAGCCTGATACATCTATTGTGTTCCTTAATGCGAGTGCATATTGTTCTCGAAGTCTGTCCGATGTAAACCTTGCCACAAGTACAGGGAACTCTGTAGATACCGGTACCCGGTTGTTGCAATTTAGGCAAACTGTCCTTAGTTGGTCGCAGGAGTTGCCTAATCTTAACAGAAGTTCCAAATACAGTCCGTGTGTTGTACCGACGTAGGATTTTAGGAATACGATCCGTCGTGTTATGTATGTACGGTAGGTAAGCAGTTCCTCTGACATATTTTGTCTCAACTGACGTCCTATTATTATTCGATGGAAATCAAAGCTTTGCTATAGCCGTTGCTCTCAAAGGTGGTTCTCAAGGTATTAATTTCTTCTTCTAAAGAAGACACTTCACAAATCTTCCTAGCCCTGGTAGTTAGTGTTGTAAGGATACCATGTTTCTGGACAGGGTGATGGTGAGAATTTGAGTGGAGATATCTATTGGTGTGTGTTGGCTTACGAAAAACGCTGTGTCCTAAAGATCCATCCTCTTTCTTGGTGACGAGAACATGTAAAAAAGATATTTTGTCGCCAGATTCTTTTTCCATGATGAAACAAATAGAAGATGTGACGGTGGATTCACCAGACTGCATCTATTGAATTAATGAACTAGATAATGCTAATCACACCTTCTTCTCTTGTGGACGGTGGGTTTAAAATAGGCAATCTCTTCAAGAGCACATTGAGAAATAGTTCATGGCAGTGTTGTTGCAGTGATGCTGCAAAATGAAAAAAATTGGAAGCTGGTAGCAAGTTTTGTAGAAAATATCCTCAGAACAAAGAAGACAGATCTGGATCGCCAGTGAAGATAATAATAATAATAATAATAATAATAATAATAATAATAATAATAATAATAATAATAAAAGAAAGAAAGGAAAATACTTAGGAAAATTTTGGGTCCCCAAAAGAATAAAGATATTTGGATGAAGAGAAAAAATGAAGACCTTTACCGAAATGTGGAAAAAATTACAGACTCAATTAAAAGACGGAGACTACAATTTTATGGTCACCTTCATAGAATGGATAGCAGCAGGCTAACTAAGAAAATTTTTGACTACATCTCCAAATTAAAAAACACCACTAGATGGCTGGAAGAGATACGGTGTGATCTGCAAAAACTGAAGATCACAAACAACATCATTTCTAATAGGGTGGAATTCCGGCGACTGATCACTACTGCAGATTTTTCGATTCTGCAAGTTCCACATCAACCACGGAGAGTGTTATCAACGGAACAGAGGCAGGCCATCAGCCAACGTATGAAGAAGTTTTGGGAAGAAAAGAAAAAACGAAACAATGTACCGTAGTCTTAGGTTCAAAGCGGTCTATAATTGGCCAAATTATAAATATATATTGTGCCCAATCAGTCACGGCAGTCTGGCATCGAACTCGGGTCTCATCAGAGAAGACCAGGCACATGATTATGCCTAGAGTCGAACCATTGGTCTCTGAGGGGGAACAGTTTTAGGGAACCTGAAGAGCAATGTGTTAAATAATGAGATATAATAATGTAGCATGATTTCACGACCTATATATGAATATCATAGCTATTTAAGGTAAAGAATTGCAAACAAATGCAAGAAAATATACATTTTCAAAGCATATAAGAACGAAGGAGGCCAGTTTGGCATTTTACAAATTACACTTGGCAAGTGGGTGGTAACCCTAGGCGCCGAGCGGACTATTTACGTCTGGACCGAGAAGACAGCCCAAAATTAATGACTCGGGTATTCACCACTTGACAACGATGGAAGCTATGGTGGGAACGACTGCACACGGAAATTAATTGATTACCGCTAAGTGGAGCAATGAGATGGTGTGAAATGTACACCCAGGTGATTATATTCATGGAGAGGTAATTTAGGAGTGATTTTTCACCTAAATTAAAGCCGATATCTCCAAATGAACGCATTACAACCTAGCCTACGCTCGAGAGGAGTGATTTGCTGACCAGGCAAGGGGGAATTACCACGATGGCGTCCCCACGCGCTGAACTAAGGCAATTAATTGTAATTAATTGGCCGAAGCGATCGCCGGCACGCGAACGGTTATGAAACCTCCACACCTAATTGAACAAGGTGTATATATCATTTCGGCTGAAGAGGTATTATTTCAAGATAGGAGTCGCTCTCACATGTCCAGTGGACTATTTTGTGCGAGAAACCTTTATATAGGAGGAGTAAGGCAAGCCAAGCCAGTTGTTCTCCAGTCTTCACCAGTTCGTCTCAAGTTATTCAGTAGTATACACGTAACTAATACGCTGCCAGTGAGCGCGCCAAATGTTAAAGTATCGACGCTCAGCCGTTAAAGAACAATGGAAGCAAGTCATACAGCTTCATAAGTATAATCATGAAGTGCGTCGAAGTTAATTTAATACAGATATTTATCTATTATCTGACGCAAATATAAATTCGCCACAGCGAAAGTATAACTTATAATGTTTGTGAACATTACACATACCAGGAGGTACTGTCAGTGTTGGATATGACATTATCAGCAGGATCACTACAATGATGGGAGCTTGGGGAAGCATCGCCACTTCATCTTGACAGTGAGCTGAACGATGTTGCAGGTGACGAGGACCGAACGTCCGTAAACGCTGTTAGATTTCACGAAGACCAGCGGTTGGCGTAATTGCATCGCATCTCTGAGATCAGGCGTAGGAGAAGTCCGATTTAAGGATCAACCTGTGAAATAGTGAATAAGTGTACATAAATTGTGTAATAGTGATTTAAAAGTGTTCATGTGTATAGTGATTAATATGCATTGTGTGAAAGTGAATGAGGCCACTGATAAGAGTATGTTTATCAGGTGGAAAATATGTGAAATTAAGTGTTGTGAAAAGTATAACATGATGGCTTAAGTCAAGCATCATGGTGGGTCGCAGGTTGAGCTGCTGGCACTATCCAGTGAAAAGAAAAAGTGAGTACCAATTCATTATGTGATTATAACTAAATAGTTCACCATATAACGATTTTATCACTTTGAGACTAAAATGTCACAGTCACTTATTGAGCGAGTTTTCACCACTCGTCTTGAATAAATATGGCTTGGAAGGTGATTTGTTTAAGTCCATTCAGGCCAAAAATAGTGATGGAAGTAACGGTAACGTTAAATGAATGATAATAATAATAATAATATGGGGTCGGCAACAGTAAAGTAATAGGCATTTTTGGCCTAAATAATGTTCAAGGTGTGTCATGTCTAATATAAAGATACTGTATTTCGGTAAACAGTAAGGGTAATGTGAAATATAGCGAGATACGAGAATTTTTCAGTGTCAGTGAAATGTTGAATGAATATTTGATATGGTCAATCCTTAGGATTATATTTGAGAACCATTAAAGTAAAATAAGCCAGTAAATTCATACCTTGTTATTAGGAGCTATTTAGAGCTTTGGCTTAAGTGTTATTACAGAGAGAACGCGGGTGCCTTAATAATTGAGTCATATATGTGAAATATTGTTTGAAGCCGCATATCGCGTGCAGAATTAACGTAGAATCCAGTGATTTACGTAATAAATAATTGCGGGGACCAACTAGTATAGCTTGCGCGTTAGGTGAGAAGTTGACTAAATCTACGAGTGAGTATCGCCCTTGAGCATACTGTATTATTCGCAGCGAATTGGGCAGAGCCGGTCTGTTGCCATCGCTTGCATGAATTATGGCCACGATTGAGATCCGTTGAGACTCCGTGAGCATGTATATGAATGATCTACCCTGAGAGTTAAGGATCATATTCTTCGTTTAGGAAACGCAGATTTCCTAATATATTATTGTGACAGCTGCTGGCGAAAATCTTGGATTTTCGTTATGATGCGCGTCTAAAGCCACAGTATTCACCATAGAACGGCAAGGCTATCACCAGAGTCATCCCCAGCCATGAATGTTAATAGGAGCCAAGTTGAGCCCAATACACTAATTATAGGTGTTAAATAATTAAATGACTCAATTACTTAGGAACCACACCTAGCGTAACTTTACTGTACTGCAGTTGTAAACAAATCTGACCTTGACAGCAGATGAGGGAAGTGGGGGAATAGACCACTGCTGTGGCAGCCATCTTGACTAGCCTGCTGGAACGAATTTTATTGCCTGCTGGGGGAAGGGGAAGGTCGGTCGACCAGTCCTTTAAATGAGGGTCACAGTAGGACACTGAAGAATCTCGGTATTTCAATATGCAATTATAATAGGAGTGTTTTGATGATGCCAATTGAATTGAATGATGTGTTGCAACACACATACGTTATTGGATCAAAGAAATCGGATAATATTTGGCCCAGTTATTCTCTGAAGAGGAACACTGAACCAAATAAATTGTTAGGCATCTTTTTAGAATGCATTTTTGCCAGTTCACACTAAGTTATGCAGACGGGTATGTGATTTCTAAGAACATGACACGTTTGTAACGATATAAGCCCGACAAGACCCAGAAAATCGTTGTATGGTGAAACTATAAAATATTATATCCATGTTTATTTTGGAAGGGATAAGGACCACTTTTCTTAAAGCGTTCATATTGACGGAAAGAAGGAAGATGATCCACACGACACAACAAATATTTATTAATTAATGCAGAAAATAATGAATTTATGCTAATTAAAGTAAATGCCGGAAGGAACGGAGAAATGTTTCATTAAGGTCATTTTAATGTGATATGTGACTTTTGTGTTATGATACTCCAGTTAAGTAATTATGTCACATGATGAACACTATGGAAACCCATTGAAGTCTGAAAGTATCAATGATAGGATGCTAGAATTAGATTTGAGTGCAGTGTAGCACTATTTTATGAAGAAAACTCACAAAATAACCCTATTTTTATTTGTGAGAATTAAATATAATTTGTCCTTTATTTGTATTTGTTGTATAGCCATGATTTTAGACCAGTAAATATTGTCTTGTAGGAGTATGTTGTGTATTTCATGTAGAGTAGTTACCTGGTAGACTCAAATCCTGAGCATGTGGTCGTATGGTGGGCAGGAACGTCCCATACCTCGAAAGACCGTGAGTTAGCTGGGATACGAACCCATGTTCCACATGATGACAGTTGGGTACAATATATATATTGAACCCTTATTGATCTTCGATCAATAAGTATTCATATTTATTATTATTATTACTACGGCCCAGGCAGCACATAAGGAAGTCGACTTGGATATTAGGGAGGCCAGCATTTCGTAATGATTGCAACAGAAGCTGAGTTGGTAGCTATTCCTGGGGGACGGCCAGAATTAGTCGAGTTCAAGGCCAAATTGTGCAACTACTGTACCAAAATTGGAGACATAAAGGAAGAATCACGAGGTCCTCTCAACGAACTTACGATTGAATCAGCCAATCGCAGGAGACCAAGCTGTGACCACGAGGTGGACGGCGTCAGTAGTAAAAAGCGCGCGGAAGTGTGTATCTAAGGAACCGCCGAACGGATTAATCTCCGCTCGAGTAATTTGAGACGTTGGATTTATTTGGAGAAGAATGACACTAGCCCCATCTTTGTGAGACAAAAACTCTGGAAGTTTTTATCCGACTCTGCCCCACTCCTCCGCCCTTGTCAGTTTCTCATAAATAGTCTGGCCTGACGCCAATCTGAGTACTTATTCTTGTGGAGCCTTCAGAGGCATACTCCACGCCAGTTTGAAGTGTGATTTTTGACGCTCGAATTTAATCTAAGTCTATTCTTGTGGAGCCTTCAGAGGCATACTCCACGTCAGTTTGAGGTGTGATTTTGACGCTCGAATTTATCTAAGTCTTATATTGTGGAGCCTTCAGAGGCATACTCCACGCCAGTTCGAAATGTGATTTTTACGCTCTAAAATCAGTGAAGCTAATTTATTTTCTGAGCTCTGGGAAGCTAAAGTCGCAGCGTTTGCAGTATCGAATTTTAAAAGCTATTATACATTTTGTTCTAAAATCAACTAAATTGTGTGATCTGAATATTTCACGCCAGCGCGTGATAAACTGTAACATTCTTTTAAAGACGACGAGTTCAACTTTAAGGGGGAAGTATCGTATCACCCTAATTAGCGCTTACCAGAACCGAAGTCCAAGACGGGACGGAAATACCGGACGAGATAGCGACTGCTGGTGCAGCCAGGATTTTGAACTTGTTAACGAGCCAGTGGCGCGGACTCGAGATGTATATTTTATGTATAAATTGTGTGTATTGTGTGTGTTTTTATAGTGCGTATGTGCGATATAATTAGGGCCAGTCTTCGCTATTAATCGCAGTGGGACAATTGTGGGTGAACTGAGTAGCCTGCAAGCGATTATAGATAGGCAAATATTTAACATTGAACTTTTCTGCCAAGGAGTCGAGACCAATATGATCAGCACGTGGTCTGAAGTTGGGATGAGCTTCAAGAAATCAACGCAGACGACTACTATGGAGTGCTAATTTGTCCATAGGGCAATGGGTTGAGGAGGATGTCCTTAGTCCTACATGCAGAAACGGTGATGTACTAAAATTGGATTATTTCAATTATGTAGTTAGATTTGGCCGGGGAACTTTGTAAATAGTCATGTTTTTCTTTCTTGTTTTATAGCTGTTTTTCTTGTACCGACACTATATGTTTAAATGTCCGTTGGCGCGTGGCCAATGTGTTTGTTGATATTTTGATATTTTTTTCTTGAGTCATGTGTAATGAACGCGGCGTGCGTGCGTGATTTTTATCCTTGCAATTGCGGAACCCGTTACATTCGATAAATGGTGCTTTATTAACGTTAATATTTGAAATAGGAATGGGAGGAAATGATTGTAAAACATTTTGCTGAACAGGTTATTATTCATGTTAGGGTAGCCGAGTGCACCAACTTAAAAGTAATTGTAGAACACCTTCGTTCTAATTTTGATAGATTTTTCTTGAGTCCTTTTCAGGTGACTAGTCACGGCATAGAACGATGGCGCCAGCATGTGGATATTATTTGTGTCTTTTATTTCAGGGTCTGTCACAACCCATACGTGTGATTAAGTGTGTGTTGATGTGTCTAGTGTGTGTTGATTCTACGTGAGGAGGGGGTAGTTGTCCTACCGCCCTTATATATTTTGGCTGCTGTTGTATTTTTAGATGGAAAGACAGAGTGCTCTTGGGAGACTGCTGATTCTTGTCCATATGTTTTTCTGACACACACGTATTATTGTGCTTTGGGGCACATTTCTTCGAGGTTCGACCCCATGTTCTGGGAGGTCGAGGTTATTGACACGTGGGTTGACAGACATGCAGAGTTCCACAAACCGCCCGTTTTGCCTGTGACTTATTTTGATAGGCAGTCCTATTTGTCCGACTGAACCCTGTAAGCTTTCATGTAGCAAACCTGTTCGTTGTGATGGCTAATTTTTAAGCCATAATTAATTGGGGAGTTCGCCATGTGTGTAACGGATTGTTGTACCTTGTATGGATAAGAATTTGTGATTAACGTAAATGTTGGCTGTCTGCCTATTGCTTTGTTGATGACTCGATTTCATGTAATTTTGTTTGTCACACCCGTTTGGTGTAGTGGTAGAGTATTTGTAAATTTTGACAGCGGTCATTTGAGTATTTTTCTATTGGTCACGTGTTAACGTACTTGTGTTGATTTGTGTGAGAAGTCCTAAGTTTTTAGGCAGTAAATGTTGCTACGGCAATTCAAGTTCAATTTCACACGGAAATGTTGTGTTTGTTTATAGTAGATTTTAGGAAGTGTCGGTTTAATTTAAGTATTGTAGTTGTGTTCCCTTGTGTCGGTCTAGCTCTAGGAAATGCGGATTCGTTGTCTGAAGGGTCACTCTGGATGATAACGAATCACGCATTCAAAGTACACATCGTGGTGCATGTAGAATGGCGTACGCACTTATATGGTCACTTTTTGTATCTTTTATTTAAGGACACTTGGTCCAGGTAATTAATCTCTCCAGAGATATCGCCTAGTTTTTGGCATTTTTATTAAGCGGGAGTCAGTTGGGAGTTTTTGTTGTTAATTGTTTATGTGTAAATATGGTGATTTGTTATTAAATTCAGTTGTTTTAACCCTGGCTTCACTCTTTCCTGCATGTTATTTTGTTATATGTTACCCTGCAAGTTAATGAAGCGCCCTGACAGCAACTTACGAATATGACCTGTTACGCCCCGAATCTGAGTCTCATATGCTTCTTTGCAAGGGTTCAATATATATAATAATAATAATAATAATAATAATAATAATAATAATGAAAATGAAAATCCACAACCTGCTTCCAGTCTCCGACCGGGTCAGGAATGGAATGAATGAAGCCCCCATCTAGCGGCGAGGATATGAACTGTGCCGGCTGCCGAGGCCTGACGCACTCCTCTGGGGCAATGATTAAATGAATGACAGATGAAATGAAATGATAGTGGAGAGTGTTGCTGGAATAAAATGTTGACAGGGAAAACCGGAGTACCCGGAGAAAAACCTGTCTGCCTCCGTTTTGTCCAGCACAGATCTCACATGGAGTGACCGGGATTTGAACCACGGACTCAGCGGTGAGAGGCCGGCGTGCTGCCGCCTAAGCCACGGAGGCTTTATAATAATAATAATAATAATAATAATAATAATAATAATAATAATAATAATAATAAATATTGATATACTCACAAAAATTAAAGACGACAACGGTTTGGATTAAACAAGTCCAAACTGATCTCAATAACGCCATCATCACACCCACAGATATCGAAGACCGCAAAACTCTCAGACATAAGATCTACACTTGGGAAGCTGCATCAGAAGATAAGCCCAGCAGACCTAGGGGAAAATGGACTGCCGAACGTCGAGCTAAACATAGCAACATGATGAAAGAATTCTGGAACAACAAGAAAAATAAGAAAAACAGATCATAACTTGCTTTATGTGATCCTGTATGGGTCGAAACATACCAAATAAATAAATAATAATAATAATAATAATAATGACACTACCAGACGTCCTGAAGCCTTATATGCTTCAGAATGTCTAATATTCAACCGGAAGGGACTCACGGACAAACTCGAAGTACAGGAGAGAAAGATAATGAGGAAGTTATTGGGGCCTGTTAAGGATGGTAATGAATACAGAAGGCGACCTAATCAAGAGCTCTACACGTACTGTGAAGGAATCACGGATGTTGTTAGGAAGCGACGTCTAGCATTTTATGGACACGTCTACAGGATGCATCCTACCAGGTTGACCAATCAGCTCCTCGCTTACTGGCAAAAGCGGAAGACCATTTCACCATGGTTGTGGGAAGTGAGCAAAGATCTGCAAGAACTTGGTTCAATTGTTTAAATAACCACAAGATGGCGGATGTGCGAAATATTTCACCAGCATTCTATATCTCTGAAACTATTAGCGGTATCACCCTGAAATTTCGTACGGAGATAAAAGGCACTACTGGAAGTTCATCTATAAGACTTTCAAAAACCGGTTACCTACAAAACGAACATGGCGGCCAAGCGAATTAAAATTTTAATAGACCTTTCTCGCGATTTAATGTTCCAAACGCAATGAAATCTGGTACAGGAAATGTTTCTACACATTATAATGCACTGGTATCCAATTTAGTTCAATTGTTTACATAACCTCAAAATGGCGGCTGTGCGAATTTTAAAATTAAGTTTTTATTTCTTGTATCGTAATCATGCGATCGAAGTGAAAGTTTGGATAATGAACCTACGCAATAATTTTCCTTTAATGGTTCATGACTCTATGGCCTATACATTTAACAATCCTACATGGCGGCTATCCGAAATATTTGGACGGCTCTGAATATCTACGAATCTATTATAGCAATCAAACTGAATGTCTTTATGTTCATAGGGGCTATGAACATAAGTTCACCTATAGAACTTTAAATAACCTGGTAGTCACAAATCCAACATGGCGGCGACGCGAAGTATAAATATTCACATGGACGTTTCTCGCAATTTAACCATCCTAGTGCAGTGAAACTTGGTACAGTAAATCCTTATACGAATGTTAATCCACTGGCATATAATTTATATGAATTGTTTCCATAACCACAAGATGGCAGCTGTGCGAAATTTTAAAATCTCCTTGCTACTTCTTGTGTTCTAATCATGCGATTAACGTTTGAATGCTACACGTACACAATAATCTTCATGTAACAGTACATAACTCTAGGAACTACATGTATAAAATCCAACATGGCGACCATCCGAAATATTTAGTCGGTTCTTAATATCTACAAATTTATTACAGCAATCAAACTGAAATGTAGTATGTTGATAGAGTCAATTAACATGAGTAGGATACATGAAAATAGGCTGTATAGTTCTTCACGGAACTACTTGTTTAATCTTCGGATTGCGTATGAATAGAGAAGTAAGAAGATGTTCGAGAAGCATAGAAAACGATTCCTTACCAAAGCAATACGTAAGTGGTCCGGGATAGATTTTGTCAAGAGGACAGGGTGTGGAGTGTTTAGTGGGTAAGAGTGAGGTCCCTTCTCAGGTGTCATTGTAATATTCTCGACTTCCCTCGTAAATAAATACAATAGTACATTATGCAACGAGTCTATAATGGCTATAATTAAGACACGAGTATTTTTTATAAAACGAGCGTATGCGAGTTTTGTAATTTCCATACGAGTGTCTTAATTACCATTATAGGCGAGTTGCATACGACTGTTTATGTTCGACGATAATTACAACTTTATTATATGTCTTAACATAAATACTCATAAATATCTGTTGAGATTGTCACTAGAATTTTGTGATCGGGTGCTGCGCAGGGTAGGATATCTCTGATGTCCAAGCTCACTGACCGACCGACGCATGCGCTCTGTGAGCTTCAATGCCGTATGTGCAGATTGAGCATCAGTATTCAGTAAAAATGTCACCGAAATCGTTTGAAAACAACCCGCTGTGTAGAAATTGGATTTAAGGATATTATGGTACAGTGTCTCATATTCACCAGTTTTTTTACGAGAACATTATGGACGGTGCACTTTCGGTAATTTATATAGACATGTTGGATTTTGAGCGCACGCGTGGAGGTATCAATAGCTAATTGGTCAATGAACGAGCTCTGATTGGCTGGAGAAACTGTATCATAATGAAAAAGAGTGTTATAATGACCATCATTATGATACAGTTTATTGACACATAATAGTGGGGGTCGAACATAAATATATATTATTATTGCTGTTAGTATTGTTATTCTTCTTCTTTCCTCGATTTTGTCCATCTTTGGACCGCGTAAAATAACCCATAGCATTCACTGTCTCTTATTTCCTTTATCCTTTCTTGCCTTCCAGTAGTTCTTCATTACTTCACTTTGTCTCCTTCTACTCTCTTCCGTCCAGATGTTAACCCGCTTCTTCTTTTCCTTCTCCTGGAAACCCTTGAAATTTTTGATCATATTTCTGAAAAGTGGTCTGACCTGAATAATATCTATTGTTGCTTCCATTACTTCCATATCCCTTTTATTCTTTGTACCCATTTATTACCATTCTTGCTTTTGTATGCATGACTGAAAATTTGTTTTGTGAGTCTGGTGTTATTCATCCTCATTACATGTTCAAAGAAATTAACCCTCCGTTTCCTGATCGTATCGTAGATTTTTTCAATTTCTTTATTTTTGTAAAGTTCGTCATTTTTAGCCTATTTTCAATTTTGAAAAAATAGGCTTATGAGATCACCTCTTGTCCGTGTGTGTGTGTGTGTGTGCGTGTGTGTGTGTGTGTGATTCGTGTGTGTGTGTCCCCCTAATAAAATCTAAACGGCTGGAGCGATTTCAATGAAACTCGGTAAGGTCATAGCACTATTCCGGGCGACCCCGACCGTGCCCTTCAAATTTTGTTACGACTCACCAATCCAACATGGCGGCTGTGCGAAATATTTCACCAGCATTCAATATCTCCGAAACTATTAGCGACATTACCCTGACATTTTGTGTGATGATAAAGGGAACTACTATAAGTTCACTTATGTGACCTTTGACAACCTGGTAACTACAAAACCAACATGGCGGCCAAGCGAAGTTGCGACTTTTAAATAGATGTTTCTCGCGATTTAACCAACCAAACGCAATGAAACATGGTACAGTATATGTTTATATGATTTGTAATGCACCGACATCTAACTTCGTTCAATTGTTTACATAACCACAAGATGGCGGATGTGCGAAATATTTCACCGGCATTCTATATCTCTGGAACCATTACCGGTATCTCCCTGAAAGTTTGTACGGAGATAAAGGGCACTACTGGAAGTCCATCTCTAAGACTTTCAGAAACCGGTTAACTACAAAACAAACATGGCGGCCAAGCGAATTTGAAAATTTTAAATAGTCCTTTCTCGCGATTTAATGTTCCAAACGCAATGAAATCTGGTACAGGAAATATTTATACACATTGTAATGCACTGGTATCTAATTTAGTTCAATTGTTTACATAACCTCAAGATGGCGGCTGTGCGAATTATAAAATTAAGTGTTTATTTATTGTGATGTAGTCATGCGATCGAAGTGAAACTTTGAATAATGAACCTACGCAATAATTTTCCTTTAATAGTACATGACTCTATGGCCTATACATTTAACAATCCAACATGGCGACCATCCGAAATATTTAGACGGCTCTGAATGTCTACGAATCTATTATAGCAATCAAACTGAATTTTTCATGTTCATAGGGGCTATGAACTTAAGTTCACCTATAAGACTTTATATAACCTGGTGATCACAAATCCAACATGGTGGCGACGCGAAGTATAAATATTCACATGGACGTTTCTCGCAATTTAACCATCCGAGTGCAGTGAAACTAGGTACAGTAAATCCTCATACGAATGGTAATCCACTGGCATCTAATTTATTTCAATTGTTTCCATAACCTCAAGATGGCAGCTGTGCGAAATTTTAAAATCTCCTTGTTACTTCTTGTGTCCTAATTATGCGATTGAAGTTTGAATACTACACGTACACAATAATCTGCATGTAACAGTACATAACTCTAGGACCTACATATGTAAAATCCTACATGGCGACCATCCGAAATATTTAGTCGGTTCTCAATATCTACGAATCAATTACAACAATCAAACTGAAATTGTGTATGTTGATAGTGGCAATTAGCCTAACATAAGTAGGATATATGAAAATAGGCTGTATAGTTCTTCACGGAACTACTTGTTTTTTCTGTATCTGAACTCGCTACTTTCTGTTTTTAATGGTCCCAATATTTTTCCAAGTATCCTTCTTTCCTTTTTCTCTAGGTCTTCTATTTCACCTTCTTTTAATGGAAAACATACATTCTTAAGCATAGAGACTTTCCGGCTTAATTACCTTATTATAATGTCGGATTTTAGTTGCAATAGAAAGATTTTTCTTATTGTAGGTTTCCTTCGTCAGTTGAAAAGCTTGTTCTAATTTTCGTATTCTTGCTCGATTTGCTTCTTTGTCTAGTCCGTTAATTTTTATCATTTCTCACAAATACTGAAAGTTGTCTACCTTGTCAATTTTTCCGGAGTCGGTTATTAAAACTGTAGCAGAATTTCTAAATTAGTCATACATTTTGTCTTATCAAAAGATATCTGAAGTCCAAGTTTCTCTGCTATCTTTCTCAAAAGGTTTATTTGGACACAAGCTGTTTGTATATTTTCTGAAAGGATGGCAATGTCATTACAGTTATTATTATTATTTATTTAATCAATTGTTCCCCTTTAGGAGAGCGATTGAACTTGAATGCATGACTTAAACTTCTGGCGTTTTCCCGCTTCTGTTCCCAAAACCTCTTCATCCTCTCAGAATGCTCCTTCTTCCGCTCAGCTGTCCACTTTCTACCAGACTGTCGTGATGGTCTATCCTCAAACTTAACACTTACCCTGCTGATGCCCTTAATGTTGCTCCTCACCCCTGTGCTGGCTGATTTCCAGAATGTATGGCTATGTTCAGAATGGCACAAACTGAATGTGGTTTGAGTTACAAATAAATTGAAAAGTCCGTTCGATTTCCGAACCCTTACACTACAAATTTAATAAAAATTCAACACGATTGAAAATAAAACTATAATGTAAAAAAAATGCCGTAAACAGCTGTTACGCGCGCTTTCGTCCTGGAACGAGCGGACGCGCTGGCAGAAGTAGAAGGGAGAAATGTCTCTTCGGTTGCGTTAGTTTCAGAATCTGTAATGCGAATTATAACCCCAAATATATATATACTAGTCATAGAATAAACTCAACGTTTTTGCGAGAGAAAAATCTGTCCACAAAGAATAAAAACGAAGGAAAGGAAAACAGATTTGACCTACTTGAACTTGCATCGCTTGCCTTCGAACAGATCGATATTCTTCCGCTAGTAGGGCCTATGTGCAACTTCATGCTTACAGGCCGGACGTTTGTTTTAGACGAATGAAAAATCTTAATGGAAGCCTGGATGCGAGTTACTACAGTACCTGTGATGTTATCAGCTGCCCCAAGCGGTCCGATGATTGACAAATCTGTTTCACACTACTCATGAAGTACAGTCATTGGCAAATATAATGACGTTCTGTTCGTAACTACGTAACGTGTACTTCCTCGTCACACAATACTTTGACGTGGACTGTACTGTCTGCTCAAGTCTGGAATTCCATTACATCAGATCAGTGGTGACAAGTATGAAGCGATAGGGTGAGAGAGTGAGTGTGAGTATGGTTCTAATACTTAAAGTTGGCGTCTGACACTTCTTAGAGGGAGGTCCTTTTACTGCCTGCCGGGGTGGAATAATGAGAGGTGGGAGTGTGATTGTCATGGACACGGGGTTGGGGCGACTTATCTCCATGGCAACCACAGTCGCCCCACGCCCGTTACCATGACAACCACACTCCCACCTCTCTTTATCCCACCCCGGCAGGCAGTAAAAGGACCTCCCTCTAGGAAGTGTCAGACGCCAACTTTAAGTATTAGAACTATAGGCTCACCCACAGGATTCAAGGTCAAGGGCAATCGTCTAAAACAAACGTCCGGCCTGTACTGGCACCCACACCTGAGTGCTAGAGCTGTAATATTACGCTCGCCGCAGTTTTAAAAAGTTACCTTCGAACGTAATATTACTGCGCCCGCGCTCTAAGTGTTAACATCTTTCATTTTATTCCGGCACTCAGTGCGGTCCTCGAGGTATTGTATGTTGACCTGCTGTAGGTCTCTCTGAACCTCTGTCAGCCACTCCGTGCCACACTTACTCTGTGTTATAACGTTGAGCAATTTCTTCGCCGTTCTGAAGTTTTCCATCTGGTAAATGTGTGTATAAAATTGTGCTCGGCGTTTTGTGATTACGTCCGTTATCGTGTGGATCTTTTGGTAGAGTTCGTTTTGCGGTCTCTTCATCCAAATACCGTTGTTCTTAACTGCCCCGTAAATCTTTCTGAGAATGTTTCTTTCCTGTTTTTCTATATCCTTAATTTTGGAAAGACCGTCGATCAACATTGTTTTGGATGCGTAAGTTGCTTCCGGAAGAACCCCCGTTGTATAGTGCCTTAATTATGCGTCCAGCGAGATGCACTTTTTGTTGTAGTGGGCCCACGTTAGCTTGTAGGCCTTCTGTAGTTTGGTGATTCTTTGTTCATTGGCGATTCGGTTTAGTCCCGAGGACTGTATGATTTCACCAAGGTATTTAAAATGGGGGGCTTGTGTTATTTTACCGTATTGTGTGATTAAAGATAAGTTATTTTCTGGTTGTCTTTCCTTATAGTGGGATTTTTCATAAGAAATTTGTAGTCCGGTTCTTTGCGCTATTTCATGTAATTTTTCCACTGAGTGTATGGCTTCATGCGTGGTGTTAGTGATAATGGCAATATCGTCCGCAAAAGCGAGGCACTTGACTGTAAGACGGTTCTCTTTTCTGATAACAATTTAAATGCCTTTCACATGAGGTTCTCATTCCCTAATGATCTTCTCTAGAACAGTATTAAAGATCATTGGGGATAATCCGTCCCCCTGTCGAACTCCAGTTTTGATGACAAAGGGCTCCGATATTTCACCTATGAATTTATAACTTTGGACATATTTTCTGTAAGCATCTGTTCAATGATTTTTCGGGTCTTTCTGTCTATCCAGAATTCTTCCATGATCATAAAAAGGGTTTCACGGTCTACAGAATCATACACTTTTATGAAGTCGACGAATGTAATTACTGAATTTTTACATTTTCTCATTTTTAGCCTACTTTTCACATTTTGCAAAAATGAGGAAAAAGTAGACTTATGAGATCGGGCAAATGTGTGTCTGTCTGTCTGTCTGTCTGTCTGTCTGTCCTTCTGTCTGTCTGTCTGTCTGGCTGTGTGTGTGTCCCCCCCTATCAACTCCTAAACGGCTGCAGCAATCGAAACAAAATTTGGTAGAAGTAAAGATCTATACCTGAATATCTCACGCCCATATTTGAAAATGATGTCAGTGCTACCAACTGCTGAAAAATCGCAATTGAAATTTGAGCGCCATGTTGGATATCTTGGAAGGTATGAATAGGAGCTATTTCAAAATTGGCACACGTATAGATAATAATATTGCAGTTTAATTTCCAGGAGGCCATAGATCGCAGTGTTGCCAAAATAAATATACGCCTTCTGATAGGTCCAAATTTTAAATGCATATAACTTCTACACTATCTATTGGATTTCAACCAAATTTCGTATGTGCTATGTGTACATAAACAGACATGACTGAACGTATTATTAAGATCCACCGGGGCTGCCAACTGTTAATAAATGCTCTCAATTTATTTTATCCAAATACCAATATATCAGAAAGTATGCCAGCCGACAGCTTTAAACTATGCACACGTATAGTATCTGACATTGTATATTAATTTGGAGAAACTTATATACGTCAGTGCTACCAACATGATTCTAAGCCTGCTGAGAGGTCCAACTTTAAATACATGTAACTTCTATACTATCGTTTGGATTCAAACCAAATCTCTTGTGTGCTATGTGTACCATAACAGATATGTATATGCCGATTCTTAAGAGTAACCAGGGCTGCCAACTGCTAGTAAATACTGTCTCTATTTTTGTTACCCTAATATCAATATATCAGAAAGTATGCAAGCCAATAGCTCTAAACTTTGCACACGTATAGTACCTGGCATTCTAGATTAATTTGGAGTAACTAATATACGTCAGTGCTGCCAACATGATTCTAAGCCTGCTGATAAATCCAATTTTAAAATGCATGTAACGTCTATACTAACTAATGGATTTTATTCAAAATTGACACAATAGATCATATTATTTCAGATTATTTCTGACCAATAAATGTATGTCATTGTTGCCAACATGATTTTACGCGCGCTGTTAAATCCAATGTTTAACTGCATGTAACGTCCATGCTATCCATTGTACTTCAACCAAATTTTGTATTCTGTACCTTAAGAGATGGAACTAAGAATATATTCAGTCACCAGGGCTGCCAACTGTAGTTCTCTATTAGGCTACAGAATGCCAGGTATACAGTATTTCGAACTAATTAGAAATTTCGATATTACCAACTTAATTTCGTCATTATTCTAGATAGATCCATATAGATTAATCATTGGCATAGATCTTAAATTTTAAGAAAAGTAGGCTCTTTAGTTCGTTACGGAACTTCTTGTTAATATTGTTTTTAAGCTCCACACCTGTTCAGCACATGAACGCCCTTTTCTGAATCCGCCTAGGGTTCTACCCTGTTTAAAAGTGCCTTAGAGATGATTTTATAAGCAATCGGGAGCAGGGAGATTCCTCTTTAAATACTGATGGTTGTTTTATCACCCTTTTTGTGTAACGGATGAATTAGAGCCATTTCCAGTCTTCTGGTATTCGCTCTATCATCCATATGTCTGAAATGACGTTGTGAAGTTCCTGCGTAAGTGTAGGATCGTTCAGTTCCAGAATTCAGCAATGATCCCATCTTCTCCTGGTGCTTTGTTATATTTGAGCTTTTGGATGATCTCCCGAATATCTTCTAGGCCAGGGGATTGTGAGTCCGGGTGTGTGGAAACCGGAGGAGTGAAGGCAATTTTATCTTGGGGTGATTCGCAGTTAAGAAGGGAGTTGAAGTATTGGGCTAATATTTTACAGTTTTCTTTCGCGTTAGTTTCCAACGTGCCATCGGGCTTTTTGAAGCACAGGCTGGGCGCCTGATATCCCTTTAAGTTTTATCTAAATATTTTGTAGAAATTTCTAGTATGATGTTGGGTGAAATCCTGCTGGATTTCATGGAGTCCGTTGTTGTCATATCCTAGTTTATCATTCCTAATTGTTTTGGAAGCTTTATTTGGGTTGTAAGGAAGTTCTCCCAGTTTTCCTAAGTTTTGTGACTGTTGAACTTTTTCCACGCAGTCATTTGGTTGTCAACTGCCCGATCGCAAATTGCATTCCACTAGCGATGTTTCCTTGTGCGAGGAGGTTGTCCTACTTTCATGACTTCCTGAATTTTCTTCGTTATTTTCTGACAGTCTGTTGATGTCTCCTGATTAATTTGCATTATGATTTCTTATTTGTGGAGTTTCAGGTACTCTGGATCTGGTTTGATATTTTGGGTGGGCCTTTTTGCTTTCTATTGGGTTGGAATTTCGTCTTTATTTGGAGAAGAAGATGGTCTGATTCAAAGGCGCCTTTGCGATCTCTGACGTTTAAAATTTCTTTTGTATTTTTCTTGGAAATTGCGATATGGTCAATTTGGTATTCACTCTGTCTAAGATTGGGTGATCTCCTTGTGGTTAACTTGTGTGGAGGTTTTTGAAATTGTGTACGCGTGATTGTAAGTTCAAAGTTTCTGCAAAAGTCAATTAGTCTTTCACCATTCCCGTTGGTACGTTCGTGCTTAGTATGGGGGCCTGTGGTATCACTAAATTTTCTTTCCTAACCTAACTGGACATCAAAACCACCCAATAAGATATTCACATGGTGCCTTGGTATTTTGTTGGTTGTTTCTTCGAGAGTTTCTCAGAAATTGTCCATAGTTTCAGGTTCGAATTTGTTGAGTTGATTTATGGGAGCGTGGACGTTGATCAGAGTATAAGTTTTATTGGCTGACTTTACTGACTGCAGAGATACTCTTTCGTTGGGAGAAGAGAAATCAATGACTGAGTCGAGTACGGAATTGTGTATGGCAAAACCGGTTCCCATGAGTGGTCGTTTGCCTCTAACTTTTATGCCAGGTTTGATTTTATAGATTCTGAAATTCTCCGTATTAAAGTATTCTTCATCCGTGAATCGTGTCTCTTGAAGTGCGGTGATTTTGAGGTCAAATTTTTCGAGGGCGTTAGTGAGTTGTTTTATTATTAGTAATAAAATATTCTTTCCCACAATACTATCAGTCACTCTGATACAATTTCCGACACTCGTGAAGATAACGATGTAACGAAGTTAACACACCGAAAAAGAAGGAAGCAAACATGTTATTTTATGTGACTGTTAATCTCTCGTCCAAGTGCCAAGATACCTTAATTTTTACTTCGAAAGTCTCACATTCATTGACCGGGAATCCAACCCGGTCCACCTTGGTGAGAGGCAAGCACTGCACCACCACCACGCCCCCAGGTACACACACACACATACTTGCATATACGGGGTAGCGAAAAGCAACTAATTTACTATGTTCGTGTAAGCTGTCGTAATGAGGAAGAAAGGTAATTAAGAGTGAGAAATCTATCATATTTTCGAGGAATCGACTGGGGTATTATTATGTCTGCCCCTGAACCTTTAATGAGCCCGGGGCATTTGAAGCAATTTTCTTCAGGCTATATGAGGCGTGTATGGTAAAGGACGATCGGACAGCATCAATTTGTTAGTCAAACTCTTTGTAAATTACATTCTCTTAATGAACAAAACTTGTCTATTGAACACAAGACCGTGCTGGTATGCCGCTCACGGATCGAACTGGCGAACATCAATGTCCCATTATTACAGTATGTGGAAGAGCCTAGCCTTTCTAAGAAGGTGCAATGGTAAACCAGGTCATCGGAGGATAGCAGGAATTAAAATATTCTTGAAAGAAGAGCAATTAAATTGTTGTATGTAATAAATCTGTCGATACTCTCTTCCTGGAATCCCTACCCAATGTTACCAACAATTAATGAAGAACTTTACTAAGAAGTGAACATATCTCTTACTGGGTTTTACTTCTTCTTGATGAACTTGAAGGAGTTTTTGTTTCAATGGGGTTCTGAGCAAGATATGGAAATGTAATCGTAGTGGATAACAAGATGTTCAGTAAAGAACATGGAGCCTACTTTCTTTTAACCCTTTCAGGGTCATTGACATATGTTATACTATTCTTCGAGTGATCATTCTTGAAAGAAATATTTTTTAAAGATATGCTCATTTTTAAAATACTTTCTTATATTGTTTCGAAAGAGAGCAAAAATAGTAGCCTAAAAAGTATGAAATAGTTTAGGGAAACCGTGGAATTTATATCGCAGAAAACAGGCATATCATGAAATACTACACATGTATGTGAATCCGAATCGCCTCTGCTCTCATTTCCACTAGTTTCATTGTCACTAAATAAACCCTCAATCTCTTTACCACTATCTTCAACATTCACTGCAATCACAGTCCGATTCGCTCAAATACCTTCAAATCGTAGTCACATATTTATCGTACGAGGCCCATTTTAGTGTTTACATCGCACATTAACTGATACAGTCAAACTCAAAGTATTTATGTAACCAAGCCTGAAAATGGTAATGAAACTATATCTGGTTCCAGGTCCTTTTGTTAAGGTTGTCTATTACCTTCATGCTGTGAGTTAGCCGTGGTTATTACAGCGTGGCTGCAGGAAGTCATTCACATCCGGGAGGCCAGGAGCTTCGAATCCCCCCACTGGCAACCTTGAAGATGGTTTTCTGTGGTTTCCCATCTTCCTTCCAGGTAAATGCCGGGGTTGGTCCCTAACTATAGGCCACTGCCACTACCTTCCAATTCCTAGTCCTTACATTCACACTTTCCTCCCCAGACATTACTCCACACGCGACGGTACTTGTGGCTCACCCCATGGATGTCCGCATAGAAGCAGCTACTAACGCTGGCGAGCCGAACATTATCTCGGAGGGAAATTCCAGGCACCAACCGCCATACCTTCATGCTACCTACCGTAATCAAATGTAAACGTATGATAACCTGCGGAATATAGCGTAAACGGACCGCAAGGCGAAGGTAATAACGCGTAATATTCCGCAGAAGACATGGCAAAGGTTAAATGTATGGGTATAGAATTTTCTCCATATCAAGCAATATAATTGAATGATCTTGTGATAAACGTTAAGAGTTGTATTCTATGTAAGTTTCGTTGTAATTCCGCTTTTGCGACAAGAATTGGTAATAATAATAATAATAATAATAATAATAATAATAATAATAATAATATCGTATGACCTCGGGTGGCGGGTGTAAGCTTTGTTAATTGACGCCCAGAGGGCAGCTTGCATGTCAAACATTTTATGACTCCTTGGAGTGCTATGAAAGTCAAGGAGGTTAGATATCTAAGCTCCTTGACACTATAGCGCTTTCTAGTAGAGAAAGGAGGAACTTTTTGTGTTGTCAGAAAATCCCGAGATTATTTTTGCCATTATAAACACGGCCTACTGAATTGAAATAGGTTCTTTAACATGCCAACATCGTATGACATGTGTACCGTGATTTTTGTCGTCTTTCAAAAATTACTTATCACGGCCAGGAGCGAACCTGCAAGCTTGGGATTGGCAGTCCGACACGATAACCACTCACCCACCGTTGCAAGCAGAGAAATTGTTGCTAACGTTAGAAAACTACGTCCATTCCCACGGTTGTTTTCTGAGAGCGTGATGTCAGTTATCCTGTTTTAAAACCCCACCGTCGTTTGTCCTTGAAATGGTTTTCCTTATAACCAATTTTCAATTCAAGAAAATTCCATAAATGGTACCTTCTAATAGACACCCCCCCCCCAGGGGCTCACGACTAGTGGAACGTGGGCTAGCGACCACGGGACCTCATCTGTGCTTGGCTTATTTGTACTGGTCTCCCCTCTCTCATCTTTCCTTTCGACCTCCCTTGGTCAACTCTTGTTCTTTTTCAACCCCGACGGTATTAGGGTATCCGAGGTCTAGGGAGTCTTTTACTTTCCAGCCTTAATTGGCCCTTGTCTCATCTTTCCTGATCCCTCATTCTTCTGTTCTCTTCATGGTATCTCCTGCCTTCTGCTCAAGGCCCTCAAGAAGGCAGGGTGCAAACTCAAGGGCTCACGGCTGGTGAGTTCGGGATTTGGTGACCTCGAGGGATACCTGAGATGAGTCCGGGTTTTTCTCCTTTTTCCATTGACTTTGGGACAGGCCCTCTCCTCTTTCCCCTACCATATTATCTGCCTTTCAAGCCTCACCTTCCTTCCAAGTCCCTCAATCCTCATTCTTCGAGGGTTGACGGCATTTCTTTACTCCTGTCCATTATTTGCCTTAATCTTTGCTTACGATTTCTTCTTCTAGTATGCAAGTGTGTAGTATGTAGTTAGTATTAGTTATAATTGTTATTATATTCTCATCTTTCAGTATCACTCAAATCATTAGGGGCCGATAACCTAGCCTACATCTTCATGAAAAACGTTTCTCTGGGCTTTGCCTCGCGTATCTTTTGTGTTTGTTGTTTTCTACTTTTTTCTTTTTGCTTTGTGTTTATGGTTTTTGGTTTTGTGTTTGCTTTGTGCTTTTGCTTTTGAATTTTGCTTTTTGCTTTGTGTTTCTTGTTTTTTTGTTTTCTGCTTTTGCTTTTGTTTTTTAATTTTGATTTTTGTTTCGTGTTTTTGGTTCTATGTTTGTTTTCTGGAAATTCAAAATAAAACATAACAAAAGAAAATAAAACAAAATACAATAAAACAAAAGAAAAAGAAAACATTAAATTGAACAATTTAAAACAAAATAAAACAAAATAAAATGAAACAAAACCAAATCCAAATACTGTAAAACAAAACAAAATAAATTAAAATAAAATAAACCACTAAAATAAATAATTTTACGACATGATCCTTATTCACAAGTGGATTGAACGAGTTTCGCAACTGTACGACTCAATTATGAACATCATCATCATGTAATATAATTTCTTTATTTATTTATTTATTTACAAGCTGTACCCGGCATGCGTTGCAATGCCAATCAAAGAAAGTGTGGCGTTGAAATTCTGTTTCTTGAAGTGCTTTTGGATACACAACATGTTAACTGCCTCTAAGCTATCATAAAATGGATTTTCTAATTTAGAACCATTCATGGGAGCGTGCACAACAACTTTCAAAAAGTTTCATCACTGTCACTCATTTATTGAATCTAATCGTACGCTACCTATTGTGAAATGGATTTACTAAGTCGAAACCCTTCCCTGGCGTGTACACAATGACTCATCAATGATTCATCGCAATCGGATGAATGGTATATGCACGTATAGGGGTTTTTGTTTAAACGATTCGTGCGCTGTCACTCATTTGTTGAATCTACTCGTGCGCTACCTATTGAGAAATGTATTACTAAGTCGAAGCCCTTCCCTGGCGTGTACACAATAACTCATCAAGGTTTCATCGCAATCGAAGAATGTTATATGAACGCAATAGGGAATTTTGTTGAAACGCTTCGCGCGTCGTCACCCATTTGTTAGCCTACTTTCGATTTTTGCAAAAAATGAAAGTAGACTTATGAGATCAACACAGGGCGAAAAAAGTGTGTCTGTCTGTGTGTGTGTATGTGTGTGTGTGTGTGAGTCTGTGTGTGTATATGTGTGTGTGTGAGTCTGTGTGTGTGTGTGTCTGTGTGTGTGTGAGTGTGTGTACTCTGAATGTCTGTCCCCCCCTATCAATTCGAACACGGTGAATGCGAATTGAACGAAATTTGGTACAAAGGTAGCACTAGCAAAGGACACCTCAGTGTCATGTTTTATATCGCCGCCATCTTGACGGAAACGTAATGGCGGCCACACAAATGTTCAAAGCTTTAATCAAATTACGATTAACCTAATCATCCGATCTCTACCAAATTTTGCAACAACATACCTTCATGGGGGGAGCATCTTCCGACCAAACCAATAGGCCATCAGCGTAATAGTTTGCGGATGGCGGCCATCTTTGTGTGAAAATAAATTCCCCCTATTAATTCGAACACGGTGCAACCGAATGGAACGAAATTTGGTACAGAGGTAGTACTAACAAAAGGCACCTCAGTGTCATGTTTTATATCGCCGCCATCTTGACGGAAACGTAATGGCGGCCACACAAATGTTCAAAGCTTAAATCAAATTACGACTAACCTAATCATCCGATCTCTACCAAATTTTGCAACAACATACCTATATGGGGGGAGCATCCTTTGACCAAACTAATAGGTCATCAGCATTATAGTTTGCGGATGGCGGCCATCTTTGTGTGAAAATCGATTCCCCCTATTAATTCGAACACGGTGCAACCGAATGGAACGAAATTTGGTACAGAGGTAGTACTAACAAAAGGCACCTCAGTGTCATGTTTTATATCGCCGCCATCTTGACGGAAACGTAATGGCGGCCACACAAATGTTCAAAGCTTAAGTTAAATTAAGACTAACAAAACCATCCGATCTCTACCAAACTTTGCAACAACATTCCTTTATGGAGGGAGCATCCTTTGACCAATCTAATAGGTTATTAGCCTAATACTTTGCGGGTGGCGGCCATATTTATGTCAAAATTGATTCCCCCTATTAATTCGAACACGGTGGAACCGAATGGAACGAAATTTGGTACAGAGGTAGCACTAGTAAAGGGCACCTCAGTGTCATGTTTTTTATCGCCGCCATCTTGACAGAAACGTAATGGCGGCCACACGAATGTTCAAAGCTTAAATCAAATTACGATTAACCTAATCATCCGATCTCTACCAAATTTTGCAACTACATACCATTATGGAGGGAGCATCCTTTGACCAATCTAACAGGTCATTCGCCTAATATTTTGCGGATGGCGGCCATCTTTGTGTCAAAATCGATTCCCCCTATTAATTCAAACACGGTGAAACCGAATGGAACGAAATTTGGTACAGAGATAGCAATAGCAAAGGGCATCTAAGTGTCATGATTTATATCGCCGCCATATTGACAGAAACGTAATGGCGGCCACACAAATGTTTAAAGCTTAAATCAAATTACGACTAACATAAACATCCGATCTCTACCAAATTTTGCAACAACATACCTTTATGGAGGGAGCATTCTTTGACCAATCTAATAGGCCATTAGCTTAATAGTTTGCGGATGGCGGCCATCTTTATGGCAAAATTGATTCCCCCTATTAATTCGAACACGGTGGAACCGAATGAACGAAATTTGGTACAGAGGTAGCACTAGCAAAGGGCACCTCAGTGTCATGTTTTATATCGCCGCCATCTTGACGGAAACGTAATGGCGGCCACACAAATGTTCAAAGATTAAATCAAATTACGATTAGCCTAATCATCCGATCTCTAGCAAATTTAGCAACAACATACCTTTATGGAGGGAGCATCCTTTGACCAAACTAATAGGTCATCAGCCTAATATTTTGCGGATGGCGGCCATCTTTGTGTGAAAATCGATTCCCCTTATCAATTCGAACACGGTGAAACCGAATGGAACGAAATTTGGTTCAGATATAGCACTAGCAAAGGGCACCTCAGTGTCATGTTTTATATCACCGCTATCTTGACGGAAACGTAATCGCGGCCACCCAAATGTTAAAAGCTAAAATGTAATTACGACCAACCTAATAATCTAGTCTCTACCAAATTTTGCAACACCATATCTTTATGTGGGAAACATATTCAGACCAAACTGCAAGAACATCAGCCCAATAGTTTGCAGATGGTGGCCAAGTATGTGTGCAAATCGATTTCCCCTATCAATTCAAACACGGTGAAACCGAATTGAATTGAATTTGGTACAGAGGTAGCACTAGCAAAGGGCTCCTCATATTCATGTTTAATATCCCTATAGCACGTTGTATTTCAACAAGCTAGTACAACCAACATTCAATCATACTCCTTGAAAAGGACAAAGAGTTATAACAATACCCATGCATTTAGGAGAAAGTAGGCTATATGTTCTTTACTGAACATCTTGTTGCATCTACTCTTGCGCTACTTATTGTGAAATGGATTTACTAAGTCCCCTTCCCTGGCGGGTACAAAATAACTGATCAATGTTTCATCGCAATCGGATGAATAGTATATGAACGCATACCTGATTTTGTTTAAACGATTCGCACTCCGTCATTCATTTGTTGAATCTACTCGTGCGCTACCTACTGTAAAATGTATTTACTAAGTTAGAAACCGTCACGTAAGTGTCCACAACATCTCACCCAAGTTTCATCGCTATCGTCGTTCATTTGTCGAATCTACTCGTGTGCTACCTACTGTGAAATGTATTTACTAAGCCAGACACCTTCCTTGGAGTGTCAACCATATTTCACGCAAGTTTCACCGCTAACGGCAGAATGGTATATGACCTTATACGGGACTTTGTTGAAACGCTTCGCGCGTCGTCCCTCATTTGTTGAATCAACTTGTGCGCTGCATATTGTATAGGGGATTTACTTAGCCAGAAATTTTCCATGACGTGTACACAACATCTCACCCAAGTTTCATAGGTACGGACGAATGGTACATGTATGCATACGGGACTTGGTTGAAACGCTTCGCGTGTCGTCGCTCATTTGTTGATTCTACTCTTGCGCTACATATTGTAATATGGATGTACTCAGCCAGAAACCTTCCCTGGAGTGTACACAACATCTCACCCAAGTTTCATCGCAATCGGATGAATGGTATGTGAACGTATACGGGACGTTGTCGAAACGCTTCGCGCCTAGTCACTCATTTGTTGAACATAAACGTGCGCTTCGTAATGTAAAATGGATTTACTTAGCCAGAAACCTTTCCTGGAGTGTACACAACAATTCACCAAACATTTATCACTATCAGACGAATGGTATATGACTTTACACGGGACTTTGTTGAAACGCTTCGCGTGTCATCGCTCATTTGTTGAATCTACTGGTGCGCTACCTATTGTAAAATGTATGTACTAAGCCAGAAACCTTCCCTGGAGTGTACACAGCATCTCACCCAAGTTTCATCGCTATCGGATGAATGGTATATGAAATTAAATGGGACTTTGTTGAAACGCTTCGCGCGCCGTTGCTCATTTGTTGATTCTACTCGTGCTCTACCTATTTTTAAAGGGATTTACTAAGCTAGAAACCTTCCCTGGAGTGCACACAAAATCTCAGCCTAGTTTCATCGCTATCGGACGAATGGTATATGAACGCAAACGTGACTTTGTTGAAATGCTTCGCGCGTCGTAGCTCATTTGTTGAATCTAATCGTGCGCTGCCTATTGTAAAGTGGATGTACTAAGCCAGAAAATTTCCCTGCAGTGTACACAACATTTTACGCAAGTTTCATAGCTATCGGACGAATGGTATATGAATGCATACGGGACTTTGTTGAAATGCTTCGCGCATCGTCGCTCATTTGTTGAATCTACGCGTGCGCTACCTATTGTAAAATGGATTTACTAAGTCAGAAACCTTCCTTGGAGTGTACTCAACATCTCACCCAAGTTTCATCGCAATCGGACGAATGGTATATGAACACATACGGGACTTTGTTGAAATGCTTCGCGCATCGTCGCTCATTTGTTGAATCTACGCGTGCGCTACCTATTGTAAAATGGATTTACTAAGTCAGAAACCTTCCTTGGAGTGTACTCAACATCTCACCCAAGTTTCATCGCTATCGGACGAATGGTATATGAACACATACGGGACTTGTTTGAAACGCTTCGCGCATCGTCACTCATTTGTTGAATCTACGCGTGCGCTACCTATTGTAAAATGGATTTACTAAGTTAGAAACCTTCCTTAGAGTGTACTCAACATCTCACCCAAGTTTCATCGCAATCGGTTGAGTGGTATATGAATGCATAGGAGACATACACACACACACACAGACAAACTATCACGTAAGATTGATTTTTATATATAGAGATTTTAGTGCCGGGAATGTCCGATGACATGTTCGGCTCACCAGAGGCTGTATCTGCTTCCAGCGGACATTCTTAGGGTGAGCTACAAGTTCCCTTCAATTTCAAGTAGTTCCAACTTTCGCTACCAGATATCAATGATACCTAGTGGTGAACGTTGGAACTTTGATAGAGCGTTCCGACGAAATCTAAGCTAAAAATTTAGCTTCACAAAAGTTTAGCCTGTGGAATGATCTTTTACATGCCATAAATCTATAACATGGGACCGCTGCCTTTACTTCCCCTCCGAAGGAAGGCATACTGAAGGATATTTAACGCTCTTAAAAAATCCGACGACTCCGGCCGGGTTTGAACCCGCTATAACTAATAGAAAGTAAGTCCTCAAGAAGATGTTGGTGTTGGTGGTGATTACGTCATCGTGGTCTTTTAATCCCGTATGCAGTACTTGGGTATGCGTGAAATCTGTCAGATAATCTGTGTCATTGCAATGGCTGTATTAGTCTATTTTAGTTGGGGATTGGCGGCTTCGGTGGCGTAGTTGTTAGCATGCTGAGCTTCTATGCCCAAGATCGCGGGTTCAGACTCTGCCGAAGTCGTGGGATTTTTAAGAGCTTTAAAATCCCTCAGTATGCCTTCCTTCCGAGGTGAAGTAATGCCGGTGGGCCCATGTCATAGATTTATGGCATGTTAAAGAACTTCCACTAACTACAGTTGTGTGAAAATAAATTTGTAAGTTAGATTTGATTAACGCTCTCTATGTTCCAACGTTTGGTGCCAGGTATTTTTTTACGGTGGCATCTAGTAGTCAAGTTCGCGGCTAGGTATCGTTGACGGTAGCATTTGGTAGCAAAAGTATGAACTACTTGAAGTTGATCGTCTGCAGTCCTTACCTGAATTACGGTTAACACACACCAATACAGCCATCACAATTAGCACTGGTTATCGAACAGCTTCTACACTCACCCAAAGTACTCGGGGCTACATGGCCACGTTGTACAGTCCTAAAACTGAGGAACCAACCAACCTGAGTTGGGGATTAGATAGGAAAGAAGGTGGCTGTGGCCATAAGCTAGGATATATCCAGACATTTGCATGGAGTTAAGGCTGGAAACCACGGAAAACTACTCTTTGGATAGCATCACGACTTCAGCCTTACGAGGCTGAGTGTAACTCATTCCAGTCCAATGATCAAAATTAAATTTGTTGGCAGTGTCAAGAATCGAACTCTAACCTTTGCTATACAGCCAAGTATGCTAGCTAACACACCAAGATAAGGTTATGACTCAAGAAGGGCTTTCAGTCGTAAAGTCAATTGCTTATTTACCTCACTACCTGTTCAACACTGTGGGAGAGGGGGTGCTAAGAGTGTCATAAAACAGCCTTCTTTTTATTTCTTCGGCTTATCCCAATTAATTGGGGGTCGCCGGAGCCAACCTGACTCATTATTTGATTTGGCCGGGGATTTAAGGCCGGATGCCCTTCCTGTCACCACGTAATTTTTCAGGTGAAAATTTCACCCCACTGTCACCGGGATTTGAACTCCGGCCGTCCGGGTGAAAGACGAGCAGCTAATCCACTGCACCATCACGCTCCCTGTCATAGAACTGCCTATTATAATAGAATTGTTCACCTTGTGGCGTAGTGACTAGCATTCTTGAGTCACACCGCGAATACGCGGGTTCGATTCCCGTTTCTGCTAAGAAATTGAATTTGAATTCTGGAAGTAATTTTTCATTGAGGTTATGGTGTATTAATACTTGTTTTCCCGCCTAATGTAATTGTGCACAATTTGTGTTGACCGACTGAAAAGCTTTCTTTGATTGAAACAGTTTGGTTATCAGCACTGTGTACTTGTGTGTGTGTTGAATTTCTCTGATAACCTGTGTTTGTGTGATAACTGTAGTAGTGTGTTTATTATAATCATTAAGATGAATGGGATGAATACCCCAGGACGAAAATTATATCCCTGCATTTGCCTGGAGGAATTGTGGAAAAGCTCGAAATAATAATAATAATAATAATAATAATAATAATAATAATAATAATATCATATGGCCTCGGATGCCGGGTGCAACCTTTTTTAATTAACGCCCAGAGGGCAACTTGCATGTCGAATTTTATTGCTCCTGGAAGCGCTATGAACGTCAAGGAGGTTAGATATCTAAGCTCTTTGACATTATACTGTAGCACTTTCTAGTAGAGAAATGAGGAACTTTGTGTTGGCGAAAAATCCCGAGATTAATTTTACCATTATGAACTCGGCCTACTAAATTCAAATGGATTCCTTAACTTGCCAACAACGTATGACATGCATGTCGCAATTTTTGTCACCTTTCAAAAGTCACTTACCACGGCCAGGAGCAAACCTGCAAGCATGGGGTTGGCAGTCCGACAAGATAGCCACTCATGCACTGTGGCAAGCTAGCTCGAAATAAATAACACTCAGAATAGCTGCTGTTAGCGCTGGGGTTCGAACCTATGATCTCCAGACATGCTGCTGCTCCCCAATTCGATCGTAATGGGTGATTTAAAGCGTACGACTAAGCCGCAGGCAACAATATAAAGTGCTATAGAAATCGTGGATGTAATTCACTACAAACGCGCAATAAAAGATAGGAATAAGATAAGCTAATGGAAAACCAAGCAGGTATATTTCTTGTTGTTACTTAAAGTAATTGTATTATAAGGATTGTTTCTTTGTTTTCAGCGTCATATTAAACTTTAAGGGGGGTAAATTACTGCCTATTACCTTCAGCTACAGGCTTTTAAATGTAAGTGAATCCGGGGTCAGTATGATAATGCTTGGAAATAAAGGCGAAGAACTATCTACAAGGTTTTAAAACCAGCAAGGAATGGACACTTAAAACTTGAGAGAATCCAACCAACACAGCACGAAGAAGCTGCACTGATTTATCCGAGAAACAAGGACACAATGTTGAATAGCAAAGAGCGCCCGGTATATAACTGTCACGTGAGCTTGTGTGGTCTCAGAAACACGCGAAGCCTCTTCCCTAAATATGCCTTCTGTCGTGGGCGGCTGTACGACATGTCATCCGCTCCAGAAACCGGCAGCGCACCGCGATACAGTCACTGGGCCAACAGAATGGGGCTGCTCTGTTACTTCAGACAGACCAGCTTATGGGGCTGTGGATAATATCCTTAGCTGTCACCCTTGATGTCCGGCTTTGATGTACAGTTCTGTCAAATATGGTGATTCTGGTCTGATGTGAGGAACAGGGGACACTTACGAGGGGACCACGCCTATCCGTCATCACCGATTTCATCCATGTCTTGATGAATGCAGTAGATTTGCAGTTGTCTGCTGGCACAGGCTAGAGTAAAATGTGGCTTTTCACCGATGTCTCAGTCTCACTCATGACTGTGATTCTATGGAAGCTACTGAGGTATGGGTGGTGTTTAGTAATGACATTCAGGGCACAGTCAGTGCCTGTGGATGCTGTGAAAGGTTCTACTCATAGGGTTAGTACTACTGTTCTTACTCAGTGGGGAAACCAATGGCAAACTACCTCACACCTCATCTTGCATAGTACGCCTCAATATAGCGCTGCCTTGGGTTTTTGTGGGTATCTACCCACATAACCTAATGGCTGTCTTTATTGAGGATCCAACCGGCCTTCGGGCTGACTACCTAACAGACAGACAAGTTTTAGAAGTATTCGACTGATGGTGGTCGATTCAAATGCTAACTCCTGCTTCCACAGTCGAAACATTCGATTCTCAATACCAATCTTCCAACAACATGTTTAGTTGCACAGCAAATTAACGGAGTCATTCGCCTAAATATAGTTGACTAATAACTCGATGTTTATTACGATGACTGACTATGTAGTCGATAGTCACATCTCTATTTTATACCTGTGTTCCTTACAAAGACTAGGAGTTACCCTTAAGGGCAGAGGTACTAACAATACAATCTTGGCCATGCACATTCCAAAATTATTCTGCTTGCATTTAGTTAAGTTCGGAATGCGATGATGAACAAATTTAAAAATTAGTGGTTAATGAAGTTCAAATAGGACACCATTTGATCAATGTAGTGGTTAAACCAAGGATAATTAATGATTATAGCTTCCGTTCATAACCAATCTCTCCACTACCCCCATCAATCACTACATCAGAATGTGGTCTTCCTTCACTTGCCCTCAGTTACGTCACCTAGTGGGAACCATTGTGGTATCTGGAACAAGGCCCAGAGATCGTGAGGTGGACAGGAGGTCCATAAATTCCCGCACTGCAGCGCTATCAGGCTATAAACTACCGAATCTTTGCCCGTATTTTAAACACAGTGTATTACCGAGGAAGAGCTCCGAATGCTTCCAACCACTGCATTCCTTCCATAGAAGGGAAATAAAATAGACCCTTGTTGGTTCTTACAATGAGACAATCCATCAGTATTGTAATTATTAGAGCTCGGATTTTTAGGTGCTAAAAATCTGGAAAATATTTTTTTTTTTATGTATTATAAATACCTGAAATATGTGACAACAAATTAAAAGTATTTAACTATAATTAAGTTTATTAATGTGAATATAAACAATATGCAGTACTTACGAATGCAATTTATTCTGTCTCACTGACTGCTGAAGCATTAAAATACACAACGAGATACGTCTTCAGGTTGTCCAACACAAATGACAGACGATTATCGCGAAAACTTATTCTGAAGGCGCGTAACTACGGCAATATGCTTCTTGATCTTGAGATGTTGTGTAACTTGGGATCACTGTTCAGACTTGATTGCTTTCCCACATGGTTGGCAGAACAGAACGCCCCCATCAGAAGTAAAATTATCTCTACATTCTGCAACAGACGATAACTTGTAGTTTTTACTTTAGGTGTCGTAGAACTGCCTTACACTTCACAGTGCCAGAAATACCAGGTGAGTTAGCAGTGGTCGTTATGGCATGGCTGCAAGCAGCCGCTCACATCCGGGAGGCGAGGAAGTTCGAATCTCCCCGCCGGCAACCTTGAAGATGATCTTCTGTGGTTTCCCATCTTTCTTCCAGGCAAATGCCGGGATTGGTCCCTTACTATAGGCCACAGCTGCTACCTTCCAATTCCTCGTCCTTACATTCAAACTTCCTCCCCAGACAACACTCCACACGCGACGGTACTTGTAGCTCACCCCATGGGTGTCCGCACAGAGGCAGCTACAAACTCTGGCGAGCCGAACATGTCCTCGGACACACCCGGCACTAAAAGCCATACGCAAAAAAAAAGTGCAAGAAATGAACTGCATGTGTGTGACACTGGTTCCAGGTTTCTGGAGGAGGGGAAGGTGCACATAGTGCAATATGGCTATGGACAAGGAAATCGCCGGCTTCCACAGTGAGTGACACGGAGCGTCAAGTTAAGAATAACACTGTTGCAAGCTGACATACGCTCTGCATGAAGATTAGATAGCTCACAGGTTCTTCCCCGTTGAAGTAGGCTAACACAGAGTAAAAATACAATAAACTGAAAGATAGGCTATAGCATAATGCTTTTAAGAAATGTAAATATCATGCATTTTATATGCAAATAAGTGAAAAGCCGGAATTTATGTATTTATAGAAAAAATGCTGAAAATATGTATTTACATTAAAAAAATATTTATTTACCAAGAAATCCGAGCTCTAGTTATTATATTATGATAATGATAGCTTTTCAGTCCGTCAACACTAATGTTTTGTACTTTTGTAGGCCAACATAATAATACATTATGCAACGAGTCTATAATGGCAATAATTAAGACACGAGTATGTTTATAAAACGAGCGTATGCGAGTTTTATAATTTCCATACGAGTGTCTTAATTACCATTATAGACGAGTTGCATGCGACTGTTTATGTTCGACGATAATTATGATAACTATTTTATGTTCGAACATAAATATTCATAAATATCTGTCGAGATTTCGCCAGTTTTATGTACTGAACAGAGCGCATGGGACGCACAGAATACCTTGTATTTGACCATGGACTCCTCGACACTATGACACTAGTCCAGGTAGTGAAATTTAAATTAGAAGGCCTTGGAACTCTGCGCAGGTGCGATGCTATTCTCACCTAATTGGTCAAACAACTGTTTCTTGAGCTGTGATTGGCGGGAGAAACTGTTTCATAATGAAAAATAGTGTTAAAATGACCATAATTATGATACAGTTTTCTGACATATAATAGTCAGGGTCGAACATAATAGTACATTATGCAACGAGCCTATAATGGCAATAATTAAGACACGGGCATGTTTATAAAACGAGCGTTGTGAGTTTTGTAATTTCCGTACGATTGTCTTAATTACCATTATAGGCGAGTTGCATACGACTGTTTATGTTCGACGATAATTATAACTTTATTATATATTTTCACATAAATATTCATATATATCTGTGGGATTCAGTAACTTCAGTTAGTGAACAGAGCGCGCTGGGTCGTTTGCTGACTGAACAGAGCGCATGCGTGGGTCAAAGAATTTCGAAATCAGAGACCATTTACATAGCTTGGCAGTGCTATTGTTTAGAGCCTGCATGATGTCTAGTGCCGATCAGAACTAGCATTCACTAATATTGTCACCGAAGTCGTTTGATAGCAATGCACTGTGCAGAAATTGGAGTTGGGGATATTATGGTACAGTGCTATTTCTTGTCTCATATTCGCCAGTTTATTTACGCGAACATATGGGACGGTGCACTTTCCATGTCGGTAATTTAAGTGGAAGGATGCTGTGTTGCGAACTTCTGGACGTAAATTCATAAACTTTTGCATACAGTATGTCATAGTATTTACTTGTTACCGTAAAGGTTCGTGCTGATTTTGTCTTTGTGTTAGGGATTGTAATTGCAATGTTGTTGTTGTTGTTTGAGTTTTCAGTCTTTTGACTGTTTTGATGCAGCTCTCCATGCCTCCCTGTCCTGAGCTAATCGTTTCATCTCTACATAGCTACAGCACCCTACATCCGAGGCAATCTGTTTAACATACTCTAACCTTAGTCTACCCCTACATTTCTTGTCCTCGACCCTTCCTTCCATAACTAAGCTTGCTATTCCTGGATGTCTTAGTATGAGTACTACCAACCTATATCTTCTCTTCATTAGCAGTCGCCACAAACATCTCTCCTCTCCCACTCGTCTTAATACCTCTAGAGTGCCACGCTCCAGACAAAGGTTTTCAAAAATGTCTTCCTAATACCTAAATCTATATTCGATGTCAACAGATTCCTTTTCTGTAGAAATGCTTTCCTTGCCTGAGCCAACCTACTTTTTATATCCCCTTTGCTTCGCCCATCAATGGTTATTTTGCTTCCTAAGTAACAGAAGTCTCCTACTTCCTTTAGTTTTTCCCCTGCCAATTTGATGTCCATAGAGGTTTCTGATTTATTGCGACTGCATTCCAATATTTTTGTTTTACATTTATTAATTTTCATCATGAATTCTTTCCTCAAGACGGAGTCCATGCCATTGCAATGGTTGATCCGTTATCCAATTTGAACTTTCAGATCATGTAATTCATGTCCGACATGTTGGATTTTGAGCGCATGCGCGAAGCTACCGTTACCAAATTGGTCAATGAATGAGCTCTGATTGGCTGGAGAAACTGTTTTATAATGACCCTCATTATGATACAGTTTTCTGACATATATAATTTACATTTCGATATCGTCGAACATAAAAGTATGTTACTTTGTGATAAATATCTTATGTAGCATATTGGCTTTCACGGGCAGTGAATTAAAACTCAGGAATTCTTCTAGGTTTGTGCCGTGTCTTGTTTGGGGTTTCGCCTAGAACACCAAGCTGGCTCATCGGCGGGCTCTTGGTGTCCCCGCCCGGACCCCCACAGGAGTAACGAACTGCGCGCTACCTCCCTTTATATTAGGTGCAACTGCACCACTTTGCTGCGAGAACTAACAGCACAAGCAGCCTTAACCTCCCTATGAAGGCTTCCAAAAAGATGCTATATGGCTTTCATGGCCAGTGAATTAAAACTCAGCAATTCTTCTAGGTTTGTGCCGTGTCTTGTGTGGGGTTTCGCCTAGGACACCAAGCTGGCTCTTGGTGTCCCCTTGCTTCCCCGCCTAATGTAATTGGGCACAACACATTGTGTTGACCGACTGAAAAGACTTTCTTTATTAGAACCAGGTCACCTCCGTAGCGTAGCGGTCAGCATGGTTAGCTGCCGTCCCGGAGGTCCTGCCACGAAATTTGAAAAGTGGTATGGGGACTGGAAAGGGGTCTACTCAGACTCGGGTGGTCCAAATGAGTAGAGGGGGTTCGATTCCCACCTCAGCCATCCTCGAAATGGTTTTCCGTGGTTTCCCACTTCGTCTTCGGGCAAATGCCGGGATGGTACCTACTGTAAGGCCACGGCCGCCTCCTTCCCTCTTCCTAGCCTATCCATCCCAATCTTCCATCCCTTCCCATCCCTCACGAGGCCCCTGTTCGCTTTGCAGGTGAGGCCGCCTGGGCGAAGTGCTGATCACCCCTCCCCAGTTGAATCCATCCTGACCAGATGTTCCAAGCTCCAGGACACTGCCCGTAGAGGTGGTAGTGGTGAGTTCCCTCGCTGAGTCCGTGGGAACCACCAACCTAGAGGGTAAATTGACTAAATAAAATAAAAAATAAATAAAAATTTATTAGAACCAGGCAACACTGAAAAATTGCTTCTATTACTTCAATTGAATCGGCTACTTTTCAGGAGACAGATAAAACGTCATTGATAGAACCGAACTTAACAAACACACTATATTAGTCATCTATGTTGTGAAGCAACTATTCAGGTTATATTTGTGATAGCGGAATATCAATTTTTATTTAATAAACATATTTTTAAAATCATTTTTAGCCTATTTTCAATTTTGAAAAAATAGGCTTATGAGATCACCTTTTGTCCGTGTGTGTGTGCGTGTGTGTGTGTGTGTGTGAGGTGTGTGTGTGTGTCCCCCCCCCTAATAAATTCTAAACGGCTGGAGAGATTTCAATGAAACTCGGTAAGTTCATAGCACTATTCCGGGCGACCCCGACCGTGCCCTTCAAATTTTTTTACGTCTCACCAATCCAACATGGCGGCAGTGCGAAATATTTCACCAGCATTCAATATCTCCGAAACTATTCCCAATATCACCCTGGAATTTTTCACGGTGATAAAGGGAACTACTAGAAGTACACCTATGTGACTTTTGAAAAACTGGTAGCTACAAAACCAACATGGCGGCCACGCGAATTTGCGACATTTAAATAGACGTTTCTCGCGATTTAACCGACCAAACGCAATAAAACTTGGTACAGTATATGTTTATACACATTGTAATGCACCGACATCTAACTTGGTTCAATTGTTTACATAACCACAAGATGGCGGATGTGCGAAATAATACACCGGCATTCCATATCTCTGAACTTATTAGCGGTATCACCCTGAAATTTTGTACGGAGATAAAGGACACTACTGAAAGTCCGTCTATAAGACTTTCAAAAACCGGTTAACTACAAATCGAACATGGCGACCAAGCGAATTTGAAAATGTTAAATATACTTTTCTCGCGATTTAATGTTCCAAACGCAATGAAATCTGGTACAGGAAATGTATATACACATTGTAATGCACTGTAGTCTAATTCAGTTCAATTGTTTAGATAACCTCAAAATGGCGGCTGTGCGAAATATTTCACGGACATTCTATATCTCCGAAACTATTGCAGATATCAACTTGAAATTTGGTACGGTGATAAAAGGTACTGATTCAAGTTTATCTATGTAACTTTCATAAACCTGTAAAGTAAAAACCGAACATGGTGGCCAAGCGAATTTAAAACATTTTAATAGACTTTTCTCGTGATTTATCTCTCTGAGCGCAGTGAAATGGGGTACAGTAAATGATTTTACCTATTGTAATGCACTGAATAATGAACCTAGGCAATAATTGTCCTTGAATGGTACATAACTCTATGGCCTATACATACAACAATCCAAAATGGCGAGCATCCGAAATATTTAGACCGTTCTCAATAACTATGAATCTTTTACAGCAATCAAACTGAAATTTTTGATGTTCATAGAGGCTATGAACATATGTTCACCTATAGGACTTTCAGTAACCTGGTGAGCACAAATCCAACATGGCGGCGACGCGAAGTATAAATATTTAAATGGACGTTTCTCGCGAATTACCTATCCGAGTGCAGCGAAACGTAGCACGTTAAATTCTTATAAAATGTTAATCCAAAGGCATCTAATTTATTTCAATTGTTTGCACAATCACAAGATGGCAGCTGTGCGAAATTTTAAAATCCCGTTTTTACTTCTTGTGTCCTAATCATGCGATTGAAGTTTGAATACCACACGTACACAATACTCTTAATCTAATACTACAAAGATAAAAATCCAACCTGGCGACCATCTGAAATGTTTAGACGGTTCTCAATATCTACGAATCTATCACCACCTTCAAACTGAAATTTTTATGTTGATAGAAGCAATTAATATGATTAAGATACATGAAAATAGGCTGTATAGTTCTTCACGGAACTACTTGTTTTTTAATGTGACTATTTGCCTTTCAGCACCGTGGTCATGGCACAAAGCCATTGAGAATGAATATTTCATATGATATTATCATTTTAAATGATCTTGTCGACTTCGTCATTACGCTGAGGTCTTGCGTTACGTTACGGTGACGGGACGAAATGTACCGAGAATGCACTGAGGTGTGTGACGTCTTAGTACGATGTAGCAGCCGAGTACCAAGAAGGCAGTGCGAGTAACGAGATTCAAGAAGGCAGTGTGAGAACAATCAAGTAGGCAGAGAAGAAACAAAATAGAATCTTGAAACTCTGCTAGCATTTTAAAATGATATAAAGTCCAGTCTTTCAGACTGACTGTCCGTGTCTTTTAGGTAATTTCATTAGAAAGCTAACTATTGCAATGGGTACCATGTTTCGACTTCCGGAAAATTTCGACGTATCTTCGCGTTTCACATCCCCCAGACCCCAAAACCACCGTCTGTTCAAAAGTTTATATATATATATATGTATATCAGTTTCTTGTGGACACGATAACTGCCGTAATTTTGCACCAATCACTTTGAATTTTTTACCGAATATGTATACCTATAAAATCTCGGTCGAGTTCGTTACTGGGCTAAATCGGTCGAAGGGGGTGAATATGGGGGGCTTTTTTTTCGAAAAAGTGAAATATTGCTATAACTCTCTTAATATGTGAAATATCGAATCCGTTCAACGTTCATACTATGTGTCGGATAAAGCCCAAAAATGTATGTTTGAAGAGTTTTTTTATAGCACCAACCATTGACCAAAGGGGTGGGAAAAGGTGGGTTTTTCGGGAAACATTAATCATATCTCTCTTAATAGGCACAATATCAAAACCGTACAAAATGGACAATATTACCCTATGAATTACCTAAAACATTTTTCTGAAAGAATTTTTGATATGACCCACCATTACGCCAAGGGATGAGAAAAATGATTTCGGAATTATAAGAAAATGCCAAGACCTATCAGAGGTTGCCATGGCAACACTACTAAATTGATGAGGGATGAGCCATCAGACGTTGCCATGACAACCCACTTACACGAGATCAGATTCAGTATTTCCATCTGACTAAGTGGGAAACGGCTTCGGTGACGTAACTGGTAGCATGCTGAATGTCTATGCCCAAGGTCGCGGTTTCAAAGCCGGCCGAAGTCGTCGGATTTTCTAAGACCGCTAAAATCCCTCAGTATGCTTTCCTTTGGAGGGGAAGTTCCAACGTTCGTTGCGAGTTGGTGATTGGGGTGGCATCTAGTAGCCAAGTTCACAGCTAGGTGTCGTTGACGGTAGTACCTGGTAGCAACATTACGAACTACTGCTTGAAATTGACCGTCTGCAGTCCTTACCTGAATTACAGACTAATACAGCCATCCCTAAGTACACGGGGTTACATGACCGCGTTGTCGCAGCCCCTAAACTGAGGAACCAACCAATATCTCTGCGGGAGATAATTTTGCGTGAAGAAGTAACAGACCGTTACATAGTTACACATCAGTGTCGAAACCTTGCATAAGGACAGTGTGACCACAAGTATAAAAATGGACCCCAAATGACAAGATGGTTACCGTTCCCATAAGACAATAAAATGTTTAAAATAAGCATAAAATGACGAAAAACAAAGTTAATTAAGCTCCAATTATAAAATACCTTCTCGCAATAAATGAGGTCTGATCCTTCGAAAAGCTGCATATTCTGCCTATTTTCGCCTATCCCCAAGTTTTTCCGGTGAAATCTACCTCCGCCTTCCGGCGTGCCGAGAGGACTTTTTTTATTTTAAAATGGATTTCTAACATAAAAACCACCTAAACAATAGCACTGTAACACGCGGGAATCTTGCAGTGTGGCCAACATTAAGTACGGATACGGCGCTGAAAGGCAGCAATTCAGTGTCTTAATGCTTTTCTCCTCTGATCGCACTGCATGTAGCAGTGGATTCTTGCTTAAACAGAAGGATGACTTAATTCTTTGCTATACCGTTCCAAGGCCTTTGGGTCAATACTTCAGAATACTAATTGTTTAAAAAATGACCACTCTTGACATAATGCTTTTCAAATCCGACCGATTCATTTATATAAGGTGCGTTCAAAAAGTAACGAGCCGCAGGCTGTAATGCGCAAACCGATGACGACATCGGCTAATCGTGGCGTGTGTAACGAGGTGTGGTTCCGACCAGAGCGTGGAAGGTCACAGTCCGTCGCTAGAGGGCACGAGTGCACGTCACGTGACGATATAAAGCGAGCAGCAGCATGCATCAATCGTCCAACCAAGACCAAGGCAGTAGGCCATTCGACATGCTTCCTGATGTGGTTGAAGACTGTGGGGCACCCATTGGGCACACACTTTCCTCAAGTGCAGTCGTTCCTTCACGATGGTGTGCACACTTCCGACGCTCAATCCGACCACGGAGGCTATGGCGTTCACTGTCAGTCGGCAGTCCTGGGTAAGGAGTGCATCAACCAGCTGGACGTTGTCATCGGCAACGCAGGAGGGTGCCCCAGACGGGGCATCATCGGCTAACGACACCCGTCCTTCCCTGAAGCGCTTGTGCGACGCCTTGACCCTTGCAAGGGATATGCAGTGTTCGCCGTACACTTGTGACATTCGGCGATGAATGTCCGTTCCCCCTACTCCTTTCGCTGTCAGAAAACGAACAACACCTCTTTGCTCTTCGTTTGACGCCTCCACATCACTGTTTGCAATGCAACTGGCAGCGTTTGACGATTGATGCATGCTGCTGCTCGCTTTGTATCGTCCCTTAACGTGCACGCGAGCCCTCTAACGACGGGCTGTGACCTTCCACGCTCTGGTCGGAACCACACCTCGTTACACACGCCACGATTAGCCGATATGGTCACCGGTTTGCGCATTATAGGCTCCGGCTCGTTACTTTTTGAACGCACTTATATTATGAACCATTTCGTACAGTAACTCCTGTAATATAACTGATTTAAAATAGTGACTGTCTTTTCTGAAACCTTAAAATAAAAACATATTTTTTGTCCATAGCCTCATCTATGTGACCTCGTAATGGGGTGTCATTTGAATAAGGAAATTATACGAGGCACGTCAAGAAAGTAAGTTCCGTTTGGTAATAAAATTAAATTGTGTACAGATACAGAAAAATTATTTATTGCACAACATTCTACACCTCTTAAACTACTTTTCCACATAACTGCCGAACTTTTGCAGGCATTTGTCATAGCGTGACACAAGTTTTTGGATACCTTCTTCATAGAAGTTTGCCGCCTGTGTCTTCAACCAGTTGGGAACATCTTCTTTCAGCTCGTCGTCATTGTAGAAGTGTTGACCGCCAAGGAAAGACTTGAAATGTGTGAGCATATGAAAGTCGCTAGGAGCGAGGTCAGGACTGTACGGAGGTTGGTCAAACACGTCCCAGCCAAATCCCTGTAGGAGGTTTTTCGTTACATTTGCAGTGTGTGGTCGTGCGTTGTCGTTAAGAAAAACAACACCTTTTGACAGCAACTCTCGGCGCTTAATCTGTATTGCGCGGCGCAATTTCCTAAGTGTCTCGCAGTAAGCATCTGCGTTGATTGTTTGACCACGCGGTAAGAAATCAATGAGTAAGATGCCCTTCCAATCCCAGAACACTGTGCACATCATTTTCCGAGGTGTCAAGATTTGTTTCGGCTTAACCTTTGCTGGGGATGAAGTGTGCCTCCATTCCATTGATTGCCGCTTACTTTCAGGGGTGTCGTAAGAAACCCAAGTTTCATCTCCTGTGACTATCTGTGTCAGAAATTCTTCGCCACCTTCATTGTAACGGGTCAAAAACTGAAGTGCACTACCCATCCGTTTTGTTTTGTGTTGCTCCGTAAGAATCTTTGGTACCCAACGTCGGCAAAGTTTACGAAAGTTCAGTTTTTCGGTAACAATTTCATGAATTAGTGATCGTGAGATTTGGGGAAATTCCATAGCGAGAGCACTAATTGTAAACCTGCGGTTTTCCCGGATCTTGTCATCAATCGCGTGAACCAGTTCTTCTGTAGCCAAAGATGGACCCCCACTTCGTTCTTCATCGTGCACTTCACTACGTCCTTCATTGAACTGTTGGACCCATATTCTCACCATTGAATCACTCATCGCATTTTGTCCATACACTTCGCAAATTTGCCGAAAAAATTTCAATTGGTTCCACTTTCCTAGCATATAGAAAACGAATCACAGATCTGATTTCACAAGCGGCGGGATTTTCAATCAACACAGACATTGAACGAGTAAACATGCACAACAACGCGTACGTGGCTGACAACGCTCTCCAAATGGCGCAGCTTCTTCTCCTTGATACAGAGCGTCTACCGCGCATATGCGGAACTGCGCTGCAGCGGAACGAACAACTAGTTGAAGACACAGGCGGCGCACGTCTATGAAGAAGGTATACAAAAACTCGTGCCACGCTACGACAAATGCCTGCAACATTTCGGCAGTTATGTGGAATAGTAGTTTAAGGGTTGTAGAATTTTGTGCAATAAATAATGTTTCTGTATCTGTACACAATTTAATGTTATTACCAAACGGATCTTACTTTCTATACGTACATCGTATTATGTAAATTCCAAGCAGTAGAATTTTCTGCCAATTTGTTTTCCCGTATAATTTATTTATAACTTTGTAGTTAGCAATGCCACTAGGTTCGTGTAGAATGATTATGCTATCCACGGTCTCAACATTTTTACGGTAGATTTCATTAGAAAGCTAACTATTACAATGGGTCCCATGTTTCGACCTCCGGAAAATTTCGACATATCTTCGCGTTTCACATCCCCCAGACTCCAAAACCACCGTCAGTTCAAAAGTTTATATATAATTTATGTATGTATATATATATATGTATATCAGTTTCTTGTGGACACGATAACTGCCGTAATTTTGCACCAATCACTTTGAATTTATTACCGAATATGTATACTGAACCCTTGCAAAGAAACATATGAGACTCAGTTTCAGGGGGTGTAACGGTTCATATCGTAAGTTGTTGTCAAAGCGCTTCATAAACTTGCAGGGTAACATATAACAAAATAACATGCAGGAAAGAGTGAAGCCAGGGTTAAAACAAATGAATTTAATAACAAATCACCATATTTACACTTAACAAATAAACAACAAAAACTCCCATCTTACTCCCACTTATTAAAAATGCCAAAAACTAGGCGAAAATCTCTGGAGAGATTAATTACCTGGACCGAGTGTCCCTAAGATAAAATAGAAAAGTGACCATATTTGTGCGTATGCCGTTCTACATGCATCACGATGTGTACAATGAATGCGTGATTCGTCATCATCCAGAATGATCCTTCAGACAACGAATCCACATTTCTAGAGCTAGACCGACACGGGGGAACACAACTACAATACTTAAAACTAAACCGACACTTCCTAACTCTAATATAAACAAACACAAAATTTCCGTGTGAAATTGGAATCAAATTGCCGTAGCAACATTTACTGCCTAAAAACTTAGGACTTCTCACACAAATCAACACAAGTACATTAACACGTGACCAAATAAAAAATACACAAAATGACCGCTGTCAAAATTTACAAATACTCGACCACTACACCGCACGGGTGTGATACACAAAAATTACATGAATCGAGTCATAAACAAAGCAATAGGCACACAGCCAACATTTACGTTAATAATACAATATTTTACCCATACAACGTACAACAAGCCGTTACACACATGGCGAACTCCCAATTAATTATGGCTTAAAAATCACCATCACAATGAACAGGTTTGCTACATGAAAGCTTACAGGGGTCAGTCGGACAAACAGGACTGCCTATCAAAAATAAGTCACCAGGCAAAACGGGCGATTTGTGGAACTCTGCATGTCTGTCAACCCACGTGTCAATAACCTCGACCTCCCAGGACATGGGGTCGAATCTCGAAGAAGTATGCCCCAAAGCCCAATAATACGTGTGTGTGTCAGAAAAATATGGACAAGAAACAGCGGTCTCCCTAGAGCACCCTGTCTTTCCACCAAAAATACAACAGCAGCAAAAATATGAGAGCGGTAGGACCTCTACCCCCTCCTCACGTAAAAATCAACACACACTTGACACAGTAACACACACAATCACACGTATGGGTTTTGACAGACCCTGAAATAAAAAGACACAAATAATTTCCACATGCTGGCGCCACCGTTCTATGCCGTGACTAGTCAACCTGAAAAGGACTCAAAAAAATCTATTAAAATTAGAACGAAGGTGTTCTACAAATTACTTTTAAGTTGGTGCGCTTGGCAACCCTAATATGAATAATAACCTGTTCAGCAAATATCTTACAGTAATTTCCTCCCATTCCTATTTCAAATATTAACGTTAATAAAGCACCATTTATCGAATGTAACGGGTTCCGCATTTGCAAGGATAAAAATCACGCACGCACGCCGCGCGCATTACATATGACTCAAGGAAAAACAAATATCTAACAAACACTTTGGCCACGCGCCAACGGACATTTAAAACATTGATTGTCGGTGCAAGAAAAACTCTAAACAACAAGAAAAGAAACATGACTATTTACAAAGTTCCCCGGCCAAATCTAACTACATAATTGAAATAATCCAATTTTTGTACATCACCGCTCTGCTTGTAGAACTAAGGACATCCTCCTCAACCCATTGCCCCTATGGACAAATTAGCACTCCATAGTAGTCGTCTGCGTTGATCTGTTGAAGTTCATCCCAACTCCAAACCACGTGCTGATCATCTTGGTATCGACTCCTTGGCAGAAAAGTTCAATGTTAATTATTTTACCTATCTATAATCGCTTGCAGGTTACTCAGTTCACCCACAATTGTCCTAATGCGATTAATAGCGACGACTGGCCCTAAATATTTCGCACACACGCACAATAAAACACATATAAAATACACTGCAATATGTACAAAAATATACACCTCGAGACCACGTCACTGGCTCGTTAACAAGTTTAAGATCTTGGCTGCACTAGCAGTCGCTATCTTGCTCGGTATTTCCGTCCTGTACTGTGGACCTTCGCTCCGGTGAGCACTAATTAGGGTGTTACAAGACTTGCCCCTTAGAGCTGAAATCGTCGTCTTTAAGTAAATGTTACAAGTTATCACGCACTGGCGTGAAATATTTAGCTCACAAAATAAAGTTGATTCCAGAATTTAAAAAATGTATTCGAGCTTTAAAATTCGATAATGCAATCGCTGTGACTTTAGCTCCTCAGAGCTCCCAAATAAAATGACTTAACCAAATTCAGAGCGTTAAAATCACGATACAAACTGGCATGAAGTAAGCCTCTCAAGGCTTCACAAAGAATGACCCAGAGTGGCGTCATGCCAAACTATTTATTAGAAAACTGACAGGGCGGAGGAGTGGGGTGGAATCGGATAGAAACTTCCAGAGTTTTTATCTCACAAAGATGGGACTAGTGTCATTCTTCTTCAAATAAATCAAACGTCTCAATTCACTCGTGCGGAGATTAATCCGTTCGGCGGTTCTCTAGATATCCATTTCCGCGGGCTATTTACTACTGACGCTGTCCACCGCGTGGTCATGGCTTGGTCTCTTGTGATTGGCTGATTCAATCGTATGTTCGTTGCAAGTGCCTCGTGATCCTTCCTTTATGCTTCCAATTTTGGTACAGTAGTTGCTCAATTTGGCCTTGAACCCGACTAATTCTAGCCGTCCCCCAAGAATAGCTACCAGCTCAGCTCCTGTTGCAATATTACGAAATGCTAGCCTCCCTTATGTCCATGTCGACTTCCTAAAGTACTGCCTGGGCCGTAGTAATAATAATAATAAATATGAATACTTATTTATCGAAGATCAATAAGGGTTCATTTATCCTCAGCAAGGTTTTGAAATTCGAAACAATTTATTGGTTTGGATTTCAAAAACAAAATCCACTGTAGTAACAACACATCTCTTTAAATCTCACTCAGCTGCTCGAGCGTACGCCCCTCTGACTCAATTAGTGTTCTCCTCTTCTCGCTGGAATGTCATTCATACTTCCTCGCTAGGTCTCCCCCTTCTCCTCAAGTGGTTGCCACTCCTGTCGTCTCAGCTGCTCATTGTTTACAAACAAAGTGCGTACTCTGGCGCTCCCCGTAGATTTGAGTGTTGGCTTTCAAAATAAAATTTTTGCAATACTGATTCTGCACACATCATCTTTCCTAGTCATCAAATGGTTCCCTTCTGTAGTAAGGTTTTAAATTGGCGCTATTAAAAACAGATTTTGCACCAGTGCTCACTTCTTCCAGCCTGTAGGCATTGTTACCCAGATTCTTAATTACCCGGAACGGGCCAATAAATTTCGGACAGAATTTTGCGAAGACTTTGTTCTTAGGGTCGGATATCGGTGGTCTACGAACCAGCACTAGTTCTTGTTCTTGTAACTCTCGGTGAAACTTCTTTCCTCGGTACCGTCTCAGCCTTTGGTCCGCTTGGTTCCTCATGTGCTCTCTCGTTCGCTGGATTCGCAAATCATGCGCTAATAATGGATCCCTTGGGCAAGGAATGATCTTGTCCCAAGTTCTTTCTGGCAATCTGTTGTGGTGTACAATCAGTGGGACTTGACCCGTCGACTCGTGCTTAGTGGTGTTCATGCACATCTCAATTTCCCCTACTTCATCAACCCATTTATTGTGCTCGTTAGGAATCATTACTCTGTAGTACTTAGCAACACAGGGAATTGTTCTCTCGCTCGGATTTCCACAAGGATGACGAATGCTTGAAAATACGTGTTTTATTCCTAGGCTCTCCAAACCTTGCCTAAAAACATTGCTCGTGAAATAGGTACCGTGATCTGATAGAATGGATTCCGGCTTCCCAAGCATCGGAATAACTTTGTTCTTAATTCGACTGAGGACTTGTCTTGATGTCGTCTTCTGAATAGGACATAGCACGACCATCTTCGAAAATACGTCGACACACACCAGAAGGTGTCGGCATCCACGCTTTCCTTTTACTAAAGGGCCAAAGCAATCAATAGCGAGCATCTCGCATGGTTTCTGAGGTAACAGTGGTCTTGGAGGTTGTTTCAGAATAAAGTTGTTCGGTTTTGTGCGCTGGCATGCGTCACACGTTCTAATTACTTCAACAATGGTGAATCTCATCTTCGGCCAAGTAAAGGTCTCCCCTATCGTAGCTTCAGTCTTATCCGTGTCGATATGTGCTAGGCTCTCGTGAACATGCCAAGTTAATCCCCTCTGTAGTGATGCTGAAACTAAGATTCGCAGTTTAGTATGATGCTCATCCACGTACTTATGTAACAAGTTATTTAAGTAGTGAAATCTCGCATGTTTAGCACTGGCTTCTCGGTACTCCGGTGAATTTGGTTGTAATTCCTTCCTGTAGAATTTTATCATCATCATTATCCAAGGGTCTGCTCCTTGCTCCTTCCGAATATCCTTCAATCTTGCCAAAAACTCACGAGCCTTAGGTGTTAATATAATATTGTGAACTTCCGCTGTTACTTCGTTTCCGTCCTCAGGATTTCTACTCAAGGCATCCGGTATGACGTTCATCCTTCCAGGGCAATGCTCTATTGTGATGTCAAACTGCTGTATGTAGATGGACCAGCGCGTAACTCTTTCACTTGCCATTGTTGTCTTGAATAAAAATGTCAGTGCATGGTGGTCGGTTCTAACAATGATGGAATAACCATAGATCATCTTACGCCACAGTTGAAGAGAATAGAGAATTGCTAGTAGCTCAAGTTCCGTAACTGTGTAGTTCCTCTCATGTATCCGTAGTTTACGACTCGTAAATGCCAAATAGGATTTCTTCTTGGGTTCTTCAGCGTCCTCTTGGTACAGCATAGCACCAATTCCAATTAATGAAGCATCTGCTTGAATAATAAATTGCTTCTCAAAATCCGGATATCAAAGTTTCACACAGTTTTCCAATAAATCCTTCGTTGCTTTAAAAGACCTGTCGCACTCCTCGTTCCACGACCATCGATTTGCCTTCTTCAACATCTCCTGCATAGGAGCTACTGTTTCTGTGTAACCAGGGCAATTTTCTTTGAAGAAGCCTGTCACTCCCAAAAACGCTCTCACATGTTTGACTTTGGTAGGTGTGGGAAATTTCTTAATAGCATCAATCTTTGCTGGATTAGGCCGCACGCCCTCGACATATGCCCCAAATATAAAATCTCGCTCTGGCAAAAATGTGACTTGTTTAGGTTGATTTTGAAGTTCATGGTTCTCAAGTTGTCCAACAGTTTATTTAAATTTATCAGGTGTTCCTCCATTGTCTCAGAAGCAATTAATATGTCGTCAACATATCTCGTGGTGAAGTTCTTGACCTCCTCAGTCAGATTTCTATCGAGTGCTCTAATGAGTGCACAACCCGCAGTTTTCACGCCAAAGGGCATTCGACACCAGATATAATTTTGATTATCGAATAAAAATCCCGTCAGCAGTTGGGATTTTCCTTCAAGTTCAAGATGGTGGAAACTATTCGTCAAATCAACACTTGAGTATATCTTCTTCCCACGGAAGCCTTTCAAAACATCTTTAATCCTAGGTGCTTGGTCATGCTCAACTAGCAGTTTGCTGTTCAAAACTCGCGCGTCTAGGCATAGCCTAATTGATCCGTTTGGCTTGGTCACAGCCAATATTGCGTTCAGGTAAGGGGTTGCCGCTTTTCTTATCATGCCAGAATCTAATAAGTTAGTAATAATGTCCTTCACCTGAGAAAAATGTTTCTCTGGGATCGGGTACAATTTACTTTTAAATGGGGTCCAATCTGTTACCTGCATAGCATATTGAAAATTTAAAACTTTCCCAGGTACGGTGTCAAAAGCTCCTTTGTGTAATCTTAAAATTTCTTCCAGTCTTCTTTTATCAGGTTCCCCTACGATGGCCTCCTTAAGTCGCTCCTGAAGTAGAATTTCAAATTTGGTTCCGCTAATTTCTTCTTCTGCCAAATGCACCCATAGTTCCTGTGAAATATCTCGGCTGTCAATTTCTAGCACTGCTGTCTGGCTGACTCGCTCCCCCATCTAGATCTTATCTCCGGCCTCATTAGTGCTTTCCTCAACAACCCAAGTATTGGCCTCTCTCTCCAACGGACTCTCTTCCATGTTTAAACCCACATGATTCAACCCCTCTACTTGTTTGAAGCTTACAGTGTTGTTATGTAAGTCAATTACAGCATGAAAATCGCAGATGAAGTTGGCTCCTAAAATTATGTTGTAGCTCATCTTTGGAATAACAATGAATGTTTGTGAGAAAGTATGGTTCAATATTTCCAAATCTAGAAATGCTTGCTGTTTACAATTCATAGTTTTATCAGGAAAAACACCTCTGACTTTCATTAGCGGTACCGGCATAATAGGAACAGTCTGTGTCCTTCCTATTTCCTTTATCAAACTTTCAGTGACTAAGCTCACCTGGCTACCTGTATCAATCAAACATCTCACCCTCATGCCTCCAACATGTGCGTAAATAATTGGTAGCTGTCTGATAACATTTTCACGGTTCTTCACCACTTCCTCCAGGCAGTCGTCCGGGAATGCTACCCACTCTTCTATATTGGCCACTATCATCTCTTCTTGCTCCCTGGCGACCTCCATTTTCAGCCTATCACCTTTCAGTTCATTTGTTTTTTTTTTATCCCGGGACCCATTTGTCGTGTTTCGCCGGTTGTCATTCTGTCGCTCCTGTTGTCTCAATAAACTCTCCGCCCCCTCTCCTTGATGGTTGTCAGGGCTCTGTCTGTTCGCCATGGCACGCCCCCACTTCTCTTTCTCCGCTTCTTCAGTACTTAATTGATCCAAGTATTTACGTGATTCAATATATCGCTCGTCCCAGGTGTTCCGATAATCTCCCCTATTTTCTTGGCGATAGTCCCTGCCGTTATTCCATCTACCATCTCCATTTCTTTGGTAAGGTCTACCTTGTCTCTGGTTTCCCCTCCAATTTGTGTACTCCCGCTGGTACGTCCACTGATTGTTTTGATTTTGATTGTTCTGATTGTATCTCCCGCGGTTATTCTGATAATTCTGATTGTTATTGTGGAACTGGTTTCGGCCGTCAAAATCTTGTCTTCTTGGCGTGAATTGTGTCCCTGTGGACTGTGTCTTAGTTTGGTTCCCCTGGCTGTGGTTACTTTGGAGTCCCTGAACTACCTCTGCCGTGTTAACACATTCCAGATTCCTTCTTCCTGTCTGTGGGCTCACCATACTCGTTTCGTCTAAGTGTCTGAGTAATTCTTCGGCTTGGACTGCGGTTTGAATGTTCCCTGCGACTAATAGTTGTTGGATGTGCATTGGGAGTTGTTTCCCGATGGTTAGAACCATATTTTGCTCGCTAGGCGGGTCGTCAAAATCTCTGAATTTTACCAATTGCTGACTGAAGAATTGTGAAAAACGGGTTGGATGCGTACTATGATATTTGCGCGTGTACAGGTCTATTCTCAACCCCTGCTGTAACGAAGGGCTCCAAAACTTCTTCAAAAATGCCTCGCGGAATTGAGCCATGTCTGTGAACGTGTACTTGAAGCTTAAAAGCCAGGTTAGGCTAGGTCCTTCTAAAAATTTCTCCACTAGTCTTAATTGTTTCTCAGGGCCGATGTGCTGGTCATTAAAGTAATCAGTTAATTGTCGTAGAAATGCTTTGGGAGTAGTTCCTGAATGTTCCTTAAACTTATCGGGCTTAAAATCATTACCCCGAATGACTTGGATGACTTGGGCTGGTGCCAAGTTTGGTTGCGGTGTTGAAGTCTCCCCCCTGTATTGCTGGAATGCATTACTCGTTAGTCTGGGACTTTGACCCCGGCTCGTATCCTCAGCCAACTTCAAACCTGCAGGACTTCCAATACTTGATTGCTTCTCCGGTATATTTTCAGTCGAAAATAATGTCGCATTCTCTAAAGATCTAATCTCGTTTTTGATGATTAACTCTGAGTGTTCCTGTAATTTTGACTTTATATTTTCCTCCAATTCCTGCATTCTTGAACTGTGTTCCCCCAAGCGTTTTAAAATTGTCAAGCGGTCTTCTTTATTTGCGTGAGCCTGCTGGTCCCAATCTCGCCGGATCCTACCTTTCAAGCTATTAATTTTCTCCTCGTTCCTTTCCTGATTTTTCTCTAGCTCTTCACGCATCTGTTCTTGCGTTTTTACTAGCTGTTCTCCCAGATTATCCCGAGTCTTGACGAGCTGCTCTCCTACTTCTTGTCTTATGACCTCTTGTGTGTTTATTAGCTGGCCTTCCATCTCTTTTCTTATGATTTCTTGTGTTTTTCCTAATTGCTCCTCTAAATTCTCCCGCAAGTGTATCCGTTCGGTTTCAGCCTTCACCTCGACTTTATCGATTTCCTTTATTAATACCAGCACGTTGCTGTCTACCGAATTAATTTGCTGCTGTAGTTTCTCTTGGGTTTTCTTCATTCCCGCGGTGTTACTGACACATGCTGCCTCTATCTGTGTGAGTTTATCTGCCACCATCTCGTCAAATTGTACTAATTTGTTATCAAATTTCGCCTCCAACTTCTTAATTTCGCCTAACTGTTTGACACTGTTCTCCGCAACCTCGCCTGCCAGTTTCTCTACTTTTTTAACGCTCTGATTAATGTCATTAGTGATTTTTCCTAATTGTTCGGTTTGTGTTACCGCCTGTTGTGACAATTTGTGATTTAGTTCATTGAATTGTTTGTCCGTGTCTAATTTCTGGACTTCTAACTAGACCGAAATATTACCGCTCATGTCGTGTAATTGTTTTTCACAGTCTATCTTCTGCGCTTGGAACTGGACCGAAATATTACCGCTCATGTCGTGTAATTGTTTTTCACAGTCTATCTTCTGCGCTTGTAACTGGACCGAAATGTCATTTAATTGTTCCTCTGTTTTCGCGGACATCTGTACTAATTGTTCTTCCGTTTTCGCGGACATTTGGATCGACATCTGTTCCAACAATTCCTTAATTTCGTCAACAATCGCCATTTCACACACAAAAATATATTCAGAGAAAACAGGGTTATGGGCCAAGGTTTCAGCCATATACGCACATACATGTCACACATTTAAATATTACTGGCTCTAATTTAATGAAAATTTCAGTAACAAAATTTACTGAATACAATGACACTCATTCCCAAACAACAAGATAACCCCTGGTGATCTGCTTTTAAATTCCTAACCAACAGAATTTACGAAACACCAATTAACCAAAGTCAATTAAATGTCAAATATAAGGCAACATCTTCCTGCTTTGACTGAGTTCAATAATAAAGCAAATTTCTAATCATAATGCCGGGCGCCAGAACAAGTTTATAACAAATACAATATCAAATTCTAACCTTGTTCAATATCTCTAACTTTAGGAACTCAGTGATTTTACTAATGCACATGGCGGTACAACATCGCCTCAATTTACTGAATTTACATGTCCGCTTGACCTGGCATCATTTCTCAACGAAATAAATATGAGGTCAGCGAAGCAACAACAACAACAACCCCACTTGGGCAGCCATTTTTGTTTTATGAACCCTTGCAAAGAAGCATATGAGACTCAGTTTCGGGGGGTGTAACGGTTCATATCGTAAGTTGTTGTCAAAGCGCTTCATAAACTTGCAGGGTAACATATAACAAAATAACATGCAGGAAAGAGTGAAGCCAGGGTTAAAACAAATGAATTTAATAACAAATCACCATATTTACACTTAACAAATAAACAACAAAAACTCCCATCTTACTCCCACTTATTAAAAATGCCAAAAACTAGGCGAAAATCTCTGGAGAGATTAATTGCCTGGACCGAGTGTCCCTAAGATAAAATACAAAAGTGACCATATTTGTGCGTATGCCGTTCTACATGCATCACGATGTGTACAATGAATGCGTGATTCGTCATCATCCAGAATGATCCTTCAGACAACGAATCCACATTTCTAGAGCTAGACCGACACGGGGGAACACAACTACAATACTTAAAACTAAACCGACACTTCCTAACTCTAATATAAACAAACACAAAATTTCCGTGTGAAATTGGAATCAAATTGCCGTAGCAACATTTACTGCCTAAAAACTTAGGACTTCTCACACAAATCAACACAAGTACATTAACACGTGACCAAATAAAAAATACACAAAATGACCGCTGTCAAAATTTACAAATACTCGACCACTACACCGCACGGGTGTGATACACAAAAATTACATGAATCGAGTCATAAACAAAGCAATAGGCACACAGCCAACATTTACGTTAATAATACAATATTTTACCCATACAACGTACAACAAGCCGTTACACACATGGCGAACTCCCAATTAATTATGGCTTAAAAATCACCATCACAATGAACAGGTTTGCTACATGAAAGCTTACAGGGGTCAGTCGGACAAACAGGACTGCCTATCAAAAATAAGTCACCAGGCAAAACGGGCGGTTTGTGGAACTCTGCATGTCTGTCAACCCACGTGTCAATAACCTCGACCTCCCAGGACATGGGGTCGAATCTCGAAGAAGTGTGCCCCAAAGCCCAATAATACGTGTGTGTGTCAGAAAAATATGGACAAGAAACAGCGGTCTCCCTAGAGCACCCTGTCTTTCCACCAAAAATACAACAGCAGCAAAAATATGAGAGCGGTAGGACCTCTACCCCCTCCTCACGTAAAAATCAACACACACTTGACACAGTAACACACACAATCACACGTATGGGTTTTGACAGACCCTGAAATAAAAAGACACAAATAATTTCCACATGCTGGCGCCACCGTTCTATGCCGTGACTAGTCAACCTGAAAAGGACTCAAAAAAATCTATTAAAATTAGAACGAAGGTGTTCTACAAATTACTTTTAAGTTGGTGCGCTTGGCAACCCTAATATGAATAATAACCTGTTCAGCAAATATCTTACAGTAATTTCCTCCCATTCCTATTTCAAATATTAACGTTAATAAAGCACCATTTATCGAATGTAACGGGTTCCGCATTTGCAAGGATAAAAATCACGCACGCACGCCGCGCGCATTACATATGACTCATGGAAAAACAAATATCTAACAAACACTTTGGCCACGCGCCAACGGACATTTAAAACATTGATTGTCGGTGCAAGAAAAACTCTAAACAACAAGAAAAGAAACATGACTATTTACAAAGTTCCCCGGCCAAATCTAACTACATAATTGAAATAATCCAATTTTTGTACATCACCGCTCTGCTTGTAGAACTAAGGACATCCTCCTCAACCCATTGCCCCTATGGACAAATTAGCACTCCATAGTAGTCGTCTGCGTTGATCTGTTGAAGTTCATCCCAACTCCAAACCATGTGCTGATCATCTTGGTATCGACTCCTTGGCAGAAAAGTTCAATGTTAATTATTTTACCTATCTATAATCGCTTGCAGGTTACTCAGTTCACCCACAATTGTCCTAATGCGATTGATAGCGAAGACTGGCCCTAAATATTTCGCACACACGCACAATAAGACACATATAAAATACACTGCAATATGTACAAAAATATACACCTCGAGACCACGTCACTGGCTCGTTAACAAGTTTAAGATCTTGGCTGCACTAGCAGTCGCTATCTTGCTCGGTATTTCCGTCCTGTACTGTGGACCTTCGCTCCGGTGAGCACTAATTAGGGTGTTACAAGACTTGCCCCTTAGAGCTGAAATCGTCGTCTTTAAGTAAATGTTACAAGTTATCACGCACTGGCGTGAAATATTTAGCTCACAAAATAAAGTTGATTCCAGAATTTAAAAAATGTATTCGAGCTTTAAAATTCGATAATGCAATCGCTGTGACTTTAGCTCCTCAGAGCTCCCAAATAAAATGACTTAACCAAATTCAGAGCGTTAAAATCACGATACAAACTGGCATGAAGTAAGCCTCTCAAGGCTCCACAAAGAATGACCCAGAGTGGCGTCATGCCAAACTATTTATTAGAAAACTGACAGGGCGGAGGAGTGGGGTGGAATCGGATAGAAACTTCCAGAGTTTTTATCTCACAAAGATGGGACTAGTGTCATTCTTCTTCAAATAAATCAAACGTCTCAATTCACTCGTGCGGAGATTAATCCGTTCGGCGGTTCCCTAGATATCCATTTCCGCGGGCTATTTACTACTGACGCTGTCCACCGCGTGGTCATGGCTTGGTCTCTTGTGATTGGCTGATTCAATCGTATGTTCGTTGCAAGTGCCTCGTGATCCTTCCTTTATGCTTCCAATTTTGGTACAGTAGTTGCTCAATTTGGCCTTGAACCCGACTAATTCTAGCCGTCCCCCAAGAATAGCTACCAGCTCAGCTCCTGTTGCAATATTACGAAATGCTAGCCTCCCTTATATCCATGTCGATTTCCTCAAGTACTGCCTGGGCCGTAGTAATAATAATAATAAATATGAATACTTATTTATCGAAGATCAATAAGGGTTCATTTCTCCTCAGCAAGGTTTTGAAATTCGAAACAATTTATTGGTTTGGATTTCAAAAACAAAATCCACTGTAGTAACAACACATCTCTTTAAATCTCACTCAGCTGCTCGAGCGTACGCCCCTCTGACTCAATTAGTGTTCTCCTCTTCTCGCTGGAATGTCATTCATACTTCCTCACTAGGTCTCCCCCTTCTCCTCAAGTGGTTGCCACTCCTGTCGTCTCAGCTGCTCATTGTTTACAAACAAAGTGCGTACTCTGGCGCTCCCCGTAGATTTGAGTGTTGGCTTTCAAAATAAAATTTTTGCAATACTGATTCTGCACACATCATCTTTCCTAGTCATCAAATGGTTCCCTTCTGTAGTAAGGTTTTAAATTGGCGCTATTAAAAACAGATTTTGCACCAGTGCTCACTTCTTCCAGCCTGTAGGCATTGTTACCCAGATTCTTAATTACCCGGAACGGGCCAATAAATTTCGGACAGAATTTTGCGAAGACTTTGTTCTTAGGGTCGGATATCGGTGGTCTACGAACCAGCACTAGTTCTTGTTCTTGTAATTCTCGGTGAAACTTCTTTCCTCGGTACCGTCTCAGCCTTCGGTCCGCTTGGTTCCTCATGTGCTCTCTCGTTCGCTGGATTCGCAAATCATGCGCTAATAATGGATCCCTTGGGCAAGGAATGATCTTGTCCCAAGTTCTTTCTGGCAATCTGTTGTGGTGTACAATCTGTGGGACTTGACCCGTCGACTCGTGCTTAGTGGTGTTCATGCACATCTCAATTTCCCCTACTTTATCAACCCATTTATTGTGCTCGTTAGGAATCATTACTCTGTAGTACTTAGCAACACAGCGAATTGTTCTCTCGCTCGGATTTCCACAAGGATGACGAATGCTTGAAAATACGTGTTTTATTCCTAGGCTCTCCAAACCTTGCCTAAAAACATTGCTCGTGAAATAGGTACCGTGATCTGATAGAATGGATTCCGGCTTCCCAAGCATCGGAATAACTTTGTTCTTAATTCGACTGAGGACTTGTCTTGATGTCGTCTTCTGAATAGGACATAGCACGACCATCTTCGAAAATACGTCGACACACACCAGAAGGTGTCGGCATCCAAGCTTTCCTTTTACTAAAGGGCCAAAGCAATCGTCTGCAGTCCTTACCTGAATTACAGACTAATACAGCCATCCCAAAGTACACGGGGTTACATGACCGCGTTGTCGCAGCCCTTAAACTGAGGAACCAACCAAAATCTCTGCGGGAGATATAATTTTGCGTGAAGAAGTAACAGACCGTAACATAGTTACACATCAGTGTCGAAACCTTGCATAAGGATAGTGTGACCACAAGTATAACAAGAAGTTCCGTGAAGAACTATACAGCCTACTTTTCATGCCAATGATTATTCTACAGTATATGAACCTATCTAGAATAATGACGAAATTAAGGTGGTAATATCGAAATATCTAATTAGTTCAAAATATACCTGGTATAATGTAGCCTAATAGAGCACTACAGTTGGCAGCCCTGGTGACTGAATATATTCTTAGTTCCATATTCATTTTCTTAGTCTTAAGGTACAGAATACAACATTTGGTTGAAGTCCAATGGACGTTACATGCAGTTAGACATTGGATCTATCAGCACGCGTAAAAGCATGCTGCCAACAATGTCATGCGTGCTGGTCAGAAATAATCTGAAATATTATGATATCTTGTTGTGCCAATTTTGGATGAAATACATTTGTTAGTATAGAAGTTACATGTATTTTAAAATTGGACATATCAGCAGGTATAGAATCATGTTGGCAGCACTGCCTTGTATTAATTACTCCAAATTAATCTAGAATGTCAGGAGCTATACGTGTGCAAAGTATAGAGCTGTTGGCTTTCATACTTTCTGATATATTGATATTAGGTTAAAAAAATATAGACGGCATTTATTAACAGTTGGCAGCCCTGATTGCTCTCAACAATACTAATAGTAATATCTGTCATGGTACACATAGCACATACGAAATTTGGTTGAAATCCAACTGATAGTATAGAAGTTGTGTGTATTTAAAAATTGGTACTATCAGCAGGTTTATAATCATGTTGGTAGAACTGACGTATATAAGTTACTCCAAATTAATCTAAAATGTCAGAATATACGTGTGCGTAGTTTAAAGCTGTTGGCTTGCATACTTTCTGATATATAGGTATTTGGATGAAAAAAATAGAGATAGTAATTATTAACAGTTGGAAGCCCTAGTGGCCTTAAAAATATGCTCAGTCATATCTGTTTATGTACAGATATTACATACAAAATTTGGTTGAAGTCCAATTGATAGTGTAGAAGTTATATGCATTTAAACATTGGACCTATCAGAAGGCTTAAAATTAGTTTGGCAACACTGTCATGGTTGGCCTCCTGGAAATTAAACTGAAATAGTCTTATCTACATGTGTGCCAATTTTTGAATAGCTCCCATGCATACCTTGCAAGATATCCAGCATGGAGCTCAAATTTCTAGTGCGTTTTTTCAGCAGTTGGTAGCACTGACATCATTTTCAAATATGGTCGTGAGATATTCCGGTGCACATCTTTACTCATACTAAATTTGGTTTTGATTGCTGCAGCCGTTTAGGAGTTGATAGGGGGGGACACACACACCGCCAGACAGACAGAAGGACAGACAGACAGACAGACAGACAGACAGACAGACAGACACACATTTTCCCGGATTGATCTCATAAGTCTACTTTTTCCTCATTTTTGCAAAATGTGAAAAGTAGGCTAAAAATGGACCCCAAATGACAAGAAGGTTACCGTTCCCATAAGATATTAAAATGTTTAAAATAAGCATAAAATGACGAAAAACAAAGTTAATTAAGCTCCAATTATAAAATACCTTCTCGCAATAAATAAGGTCTGATCCTTCTACGAAAACCTGCATATTCTGCCTATTTTCGCCTATCCCCAAGTTTTTCCGGTGAAATCTACCTCTGCCTTCCGGCGTGCCGAGAGGACTTTTTTAAAATGCTGTTTTAGCGCTACATCAAACCTTCAGCTGTGTAATTCTTTTCCTTACTTTCCCACAATCGTGTGACTTATTAGTAAACCCTCAAAAGTTCAATATTATTAGCCTATTTTCAATTTTGAAAAAAAAATAGGCTTATGAGATCCCATTTTGTCCGTGTGTGTGTGCGTGTGTGTGTTTGGGTGTGTGTATGTGGAGTGTGTGTGTGTGTGTTTGTGTGTCCCTAATAACTTCTAAACGGCTGGAGCGATTTCAATGAATCTCGGTAAGTTCATAGCACTATTCCGGGCGACCCCGACTGTGCCCATCAAATTTTGTTACGTCTCACCAATCCAACATGGTGGCTGTGCGAAATATTTCACCAGCATTCAATATCTCCGAAACTATTACCGACATCACCCTGGAATTTATTACGGTGATAAAGGAAACTACTAGAAGTTCACCGATGTGACTTTTGAAAAACTGGTAACTACAAAACCAAGATGGCGGCCACGTGAATTTGCGACTATTAAATAGACGTTTCTCGCGATTTAACCAACCAAAAGCAATAAATCTTGGTACAGTATATGTTTATACACATTGTAATGTACCGACATCTTAGTTCAATTGTTTACATAACCACAGGATGGCGGATGTGCGAAATTTTTCACCGGCATTCTATATCTCTGAAACTATTAGCGGTATCACCCTGAAATTTTGTACGGATATAAAGGGCACTACTGGAAGTTCATCTATAAGACTTTCAAAATCCGGTTAACTACAAAACGAACATGGTGGCCATGTGAATTTTAAAATTTTAAATAGACCTTTCTCGCGATTTAATGTTCCAAACGCAATGTAATCTGGTTCAGGAAATGTTTATACACATTGTAATGCACTGGTATCTAATTTAGTTCAATTGTTTACATAACCTCAAGATGGCGGCTGTGCAAATTTCGAAAATTAAGTTTTTATTTCTTGTGTCGTAATCATGCGATCGAAGTGAAAGTTTGAATAATAAACATACGCAATAATTTTCCTTTAATGGTACATGACTCTATGGCCTATACATTTAACAATCCAACATGGCGACCATCCGATATATTTAGACAGCTCTGGATATCTACGAATCTATTATAGCAGTCAAACTGAATTTCTTTCTGTCCATAGGAACTATGAGCTTAAGTTCACCTATAGGGCTTTAAATAACCTTGTGATCACAAATCCAACATGGCGGCGACGCGAAGTATAAATATTCACATGGACGTTTCTCGCAATTTAACCATCCGAGGGCAGTGAAACTTGGTACAGTAAATCCTTATACGAATGTTAATCCACTGGCATCTAATTTATTTCAATTGTTTCCATAACCACAAGATGGCAGCTGTGCGACATTTTAAAATCTCCTTGTTTCTTCTTGTGTCCTAATCATGCGATTGAAGTTTGAATGCTACACGTACACAATAATCTGTATGTAACAGTACATAACACTAAGACCTACATATATAAAATCCATCATGGCGACCATCCGAAATGTTTAGACGGTTCCCTATATCTACGAATCTATTACAGCAATCAAACTGAAATTTTATATGTTGATAGTGGCCTTTAACATGAGTAGGATATATGAAAATAGGCTGTATAGTTCTTAACGGAACTAATTGTTTTTATTTCTATTAGACAATGGATACGAAAAAAACTTTCAAGAAAGAAGCTCCTTTTGGAAGCAAGGGAAAAGGGATATTGAACAACAGCAAAATAAATAGAACATTGTCTCGCTAAAACGGTTTTTATATTTTAAACAAGTAGTACCGTGAAGAACTATACAGCCTATTTTCATATATCCTGCTCATGTTAATTGTCTCTATCAACATACAAAATTTCAGTTTAATTGCTGTAACAGATTCGTAGATATTGAGAACCGTCTAAATATTTCAGATGGTCGCCCGGTTGGATTTTTATTTTTGTACTATTACATTAAGATTATTGTGTACGTGTGGTATTCAAACTTCAATCGCATGATTAGAACACAAGAAGTAAAAACAAGATTTTAAAAGTACGCACACCAGCCATCTTGTGATTACGCAAACAATTGACATAAATTAAATGCCAGTGGATCAACATTTGTATAAGCATTTAACGTGCAAAGTTTCACGGCACTCGGATAGTTAATTCGCGAGAAACGTCCATTTAAATATTTATACTTCGCGTCGCCGCCATGTTGGATTTGTGTTCACCAGGTTACTGAAAGTCCTATAGGTGAACATATGTTCATAGTCTCTATGAACATTAAAAAATAAATTTGGTTGCTCTAAAAGATTCATAGATATTGAGATCCGTCTAAATATTTCGGAAGCTCGCCATTTAGGATTATTATATGTATAGGCCATAGAGTTATGTACCATTCAAGGACAATTATTGCCTAGCTTCATTATTCAAACTTTCACTTCGATCGCATGATTACGACACAAGAAATAAAAACATAATTTTGAAATTTCGCACAGCCGCCATCTTGAGGTTATGTAAACAATTGAATTAAATTAGATGGCAGTGCATTACAATCTGCAAAATCATTTACTGTACCACATTTCACTGCGCTCAGAGAGTTAAATAACGAGAAAAGTCTATTCAAATATTTCAAATTCGCTTGGTCGCCATGTTCGTTTTGTACTTTACAGGTATATGAAATACACATAGGTAAACTTGTATCAGTACCCTTTATCACCGTACAAAATTGCATGGTGATATCTGTAATAGTTTCGGAGATATAGAATGTCAGTGAAATAATTCGCACAGCCGCCATTTTGAGGTTATGTAAACAATTGAACTAAATTAGACTCCAGTGCATTATTATGTGTATAAACATTTGCTGTACCAAGTTTCATTACGTTTGAATAGTTAAATCGCGAGAAAAGTCTATTTAAAAGTCTCAACGTCGCTTGACCGCCATGTTGGTTTTGTAGTCACCAGGTTTTTGAAAGTCTCATAGGTGAACTTCAAGTAGTGCCGTTTATCACCGTACACAATTTCAGAGCGATATCGGTAATAGTATCGGAGATATTGAATGCTAGTGAAATATTTCGCACAGCCGCCATGTTGGATAGGTGAGACGTAACAAAATTTGAAGGGCACGGTCGAGGTCGCCGGGAATAGTGCTATGAACATACCGAATTTCATTGAAATCGCACGAGCCGTTTAGATTTTATTAGGGGGACACACACACACACCTCACACACACACACACTCACACACACACACACACACACACACGCACACACACACGGACAAAAGGTGATCTCATAAGCCTATTTTTTCAATATTGAAAATAGGCTAAAAACCATTATTTTCTGAACTTTTCAACATACACACATGAAAGTTTTAGATGGAATTACTTTTTATATGTGTTATATTTTAACATGACCGATTGCTGTACCAAGTTTCATTACGTTTGAATAGTTAAATCGCGAGAAAAGTCTATTTAAAAGTCTCAACGTCGCTTGACCGCCATGTTGGTTTTGTAGTCACCAGGTTTTTGAAAGTCTCATAGGTGAACTTCTAGTAGTGCCGTTTATCACCGTACACAATTTCAGGGCGATATCGGTAATAGTATCGGAGATATTGAATGCTAGTGAAATATTTCGCACAGCCGCCATGTTGGATAGGTGAGACGTAACAAAATTTGAAGGGCACGGTCGAGGTCGCCGGGAATAGTGCTATGAATATACCGAGTTTCATTGAAATCGCACAAGCCGTTTAGATTTTATTAGGGGGACACACACACACACACCTCACACACACACACACACACACACACACACACGCACACACACACACACGGACAAAAGGTGATCTCATAAGCCTATTTTTTCAACATTGAAAATAGGCTAAAAACCATTATTTTCTGAACTTTTCAACATACACACATGAAAGTTTTAGATGGAATTACTTTTTATATGTGTTATATTTTAACATGACCGATTTACAAAATTTATTTTTCCACATGGAAATAGTCATAAAAGTGCTGTTTGAATAATAAAAAAAGATTTTCGACAATTCAAAAATACATGTATTTAAAACTAACTGTGTCAAGGTAAGGATAGAAAGTTGAAAAACATCCCTAGGGATTCACCGATCTCCAGGCATGCTGAAACTGCTTTTATGACTCACGCAGTTAAGATACATTTACTTGCGGACTGTCGAGTCGAATCAGCATCTTTCGTGTTACCCATAAAACAGGGATGTCCAATTATTTTTTACTGTAGTTTAAGAAAATAACAAAATTACTGACTGTCAAAACTTGTAATGAATTAGTACATTATGCAACGAGCCTATAATGGCAATAATTAAAACACGAGTATGTTTATAAAACGAGCGTAAGCGAGTTTTATAATTTCCATACGAGTGTCTTAATTACCATTATAGGTGAGTTGCATACGACTGTTTATGTTCGACGATAATTATAATTTTATTATAATAAGTTCAAACATAAAAATTCATAAATATCTGTCGTGATTCAGTCGGTTGAATTCTTCTTCTTGGGAATTGAACGGGGTCAGCATTTGATCTCTACCCAATAAGGAATCCCAATGATTTGAAACATTGTTTATCCTGAGGTAGCACCAACAGATAGCGGACAGGTACATTGTTGGATAATTTTGTTATTTTGGTCAAATAACACAAAATAGGCTGTTACACACGCTTTAAAATTAAAATGTATCGTTTTATCAACTTGTTATTCTTTAAATTCGTTGAGTATAGAATGTCAATGGAAGGAAAATCAATTGAGTCCCAAATAGTACAGTCATGTTATCTGGTGGGAAAGTTTGCATAATAAATCCATTTACTGGACAGAGAGCTGGATTATATTTTCCGTGGAACTAATGTCATACCCCTGCTTCCTCCATGACGTTCTGGTGTGTATATATGTCAACAAGAGTAATCACTAAAATTGTCGGCGAAATCTTACGAATATGTAGAAATTGGTGTTGCGGATATTAAGGTACAGTGCTATTTACTTTGCAATATTAACAAGTTTTTTTATGCATTGTAACAACATTGGTTGATCCAATATAGGCTACATTTTCAACTTTGAAATCATGTCATTCATGTCCGACATGTTGGATTTTGAGTGCATGTGAGAAGTTATCCATACCTAATTGATCAATGAATGAAAATATTGAACTCTGATTGGTTGAAGAGACTGTATGATAATGAAAAGTAGTACTGTACTTTAATGGCCCCCATTATGATACAGTTTTCTGACATATAATATTTAGATATTGTGCCCGTTTATACGGAGGATGCTCAGTCAGCACTTGGCTTTTGCTACTGCGGTATCGGGGTGTGTAACGTTCGCTCCACCACTGACCTAACATCCGATATGGAATACTCAAGATTCACAAGGATTAGATGAAAAACTCAACATTACAATTTTACATTATTTATTTCATAAAAGAAAAATAGATTCACTCAAAACATATCAAAAATCAAATCACTTGGCATAGTCTCTTCATGTGTCACTCAAAAACTAAAAATCACTATTTAAAAATTCATCAAAATTCACTATAATGTCACTTCATTATTCCACGAACTTTGTAACTACTTTGTCTTGCTTAAATTACATTATTACCATTTTTGGTATATTTCACTCAGGCGTCGAGCGCGCCTATCATTTAATTCATATAATCTCTCCAAGGCTTTGGTCATTTATATTCATTTCATTTCACCCTTCAGGGTTTCTTTTATGTTTACATAAACATTATTTATTTATCATTAGTAAGTCCCTTGGACCTTAATAATATTTCTCCAAAAAGCCTTAGATTTTAAACATTTAACATTCTGTACAAGAACATGCCATGTCTGTGGATCGAACCCTTATTCCACCAGTTACTTTCCATGCATCAGGTGATTTTTCCTCAGCATTGCACTATGCACTGTGTTATTTATCATAGTGGGATCTTTATTCATATTAAAACTACATTGTTTCATAACCCGTTATTTCATTCTTTTTGAGGAAGGAATCCTTTTATCAACAATAAAAGTATTTGACAAAATCCGTCAAAATCCATATAAACACTTCAAACTCATATTCTGGAGAATAGTCTCAATCCCAGCATTATGATTTTATAGGTTATTTTGAGCTTGCACCTTTTGATAAAAACTTTCATATAGTGGCCTCTTTATTATTAGTCTTCGCTAGACCCTACTTAATCGCGGAACTCGTTAAATTTCCTCTCTCATTCCCTCACTACGGTAGGTCAGGCTCTAACAGCTGCCCCCTCTTCCTGTGACACTTCACTTGATTTATGACGTCTTGCCGACCGCCATGCTGTACAATGTTATTTACTATTTAACCATATGATTCCCAAGACTTACATTCACTTCTAAAGCGGCTATTTTTTTCTGCTTTTAATATTATTATCATTAACATTTCGTGTCTTCAGGATATTTGTTACTTATTTCGGAGAGGATGTATAATAGTTGATTACACCAACCTTAATAACAACTTGTATGACGTCTTATCACAACACTATATTTATAACAATGCCTTATCGGACTTACTTGCATATTTCACTACGACGCTTTATTCCAACGATTATTGCCCACAATATTTTTATTATAAAAATGCCAGGTCAGGAACACTATCCAATTAGGCGGGACTCACATGTAACTATCATTTTCGACGCTTCAATATGGCAATACTTTAGTGGGAATTTCACCTACACAATATAACACGACGTTTTCATACAACAATACATTAATGGGAATCTTTCATCCACAATATTTCGACGATACACTCCATCTCACGAATAGATATATCCTGATTAACGCATATTTATTAGCTTGAAGCTACATTTATTTTATTATTAGGCCTTTTCGGCAGCACGATTTCTTGCTTGGATATTCGCGGTTTATTTATTCTCTTGTATAATCTTTCATTTATAGCGCCAAGACCTCGGTCTTCCTATCATTTTATTTTCCCAACTTTGGCCTTTAATACATTTAATACACTTTTCCCTTGGGTGTTTTATTCACCAATTACTTTAGAGATTTAGAGATTGATCATTTTGACAACAATACGTCAAGATATTACTTATGTCGTTCCATTTTTATTATTATTACTTGAGTTCCTTATTACGATTTTTACCACCTCTTTATTTTTAGAGTATAACAACTCGATAATAGTTATTTTTATTATTATTATCTCAGGTTTTCAATTATCAGCCTATTTTCATTTTATGAAAAAAAAAAAGGCTTATGAGATCACATTTTGTCCGTGTGTGTGTGCGTGTGTGTGTGTGTGTGAGGTGTGTGTGTCCCCCGTAATAACTTTTAAACGGCTGGAGCTATTTCAATTAAACTCGGTAAGTTCATAGCACTATTCCGGGCGACCCGACCGTGCCCTTCAAATTTTATTACGTCTCACCAATCCAACATGGCGGCTGTGCGAAATATTTCACTAGCATTCAATATCTCCGAAACTATTCCCGATATCACCCTGGAGTTTATTACGTTGATAAAGGGAACTACTAGAAGTTCACGTATGTGACCTTTGAAAAACTGGTAACTACAAAACGAACATGGCGGCCACGCGAATTTGCGACTTTTAAATAGACGTTTCTCGCGATTTAACCAACCAAACGCAATAAAACTTGGTACAGTATATGTTTATACACATTGTAATGCACCGACATCTAACTTCATTCAATTGTTTACATAACCACAAGATGGCGGATGTGCGAAATATTTCACCGGCATCTCTGAAACTAATAGCGGTATCACCCTGAAATTTTGTACGGAGATAAAGGGAACTACTGGAAGTTCATCTATAAGACCTTCAAAAACCGGTTAACTACAAAACGAACATGGTGGCCAAGCGAATTTGAAAATTTTAAATAGACATGTCTCACGATTTAATGTTCCAAACGGAATGATATCTGGTACAGGAAATGTTTATACACATTGTAATGCACTGGTATCTAATTTAGTTCAATTGTTAACATAACCTCAAGATGGCGGTTGTGCGAATTTTAAAATTAAGTTCTTATTTCTTGTGTCGTAATCATGCGATCGAAGTGAAAGCTTGAATAATGAACCTACGCAATAAATTTACTTTAATGGTACATGTCTCTATGGCCTATACATTTAACAATCCAACATGGCGACCATCCGAAATATTTAGACGGCTCTGAATGTCTACGAATCTATTATAGCAATCAAACTGAATTTTTTATGTTCATAGGGGCTATGACCTTAAGTTCACCTATAGGACTTTAAATAACCTGGTGATCACAAATCCAACATGGCGGCGACGCGAAGTATATTTATTCACATGGACGTTTCTCGCAATTTAACCATCCGAGTGCAGTGAAACTTGGCACAGTAAATCCTCATACGAATTCTAATCCACTGGCATCTAATTTATTTCAATTGTTTCCATAACCACAAGATGGCAGCGGTCTGAAATTTTAAAATCTCCTTGTTACTTCTTGTGTCCTAATCATGCAATTGAAGTTTGAATGCTACACGTACTCAATAATCTTCATGTAACAGAACATAACTCTAGGACCTACATATATAAAATCCAACATTGGAACCATCCGAAATATTTAGTCGGTTCCCAATATCTACGAATCTATTACAGCAATCAAACTGAAATTTTGTATGTAGATAATGGCAGTCAAAATAAGTAGGATATATGAAAATAGGCTGTATAATTCTTCACGGAACTACTTGTTTTTATTACAACTTTTAGTTATTTGCCATTTAATTATATGGTATAAAACCAAACTATTTTTATTTTTCCCTATCATATCGACTTTTAACGATTTCATTATGGTGCGTATTTATTTCATAACCTGATTTTACTGTGGCAAAAATTCTAAGCCATTTAGGTTGTTATTTCGATTCCTTCCTCCAAATCATTTATTACTTATTATTTTATTTCTTGGGTTTCCATTACTTTATATTTACTGATCCCATTTGTGTATTTATTTCTGCGAGGTCATTCTCGCAGTTATTCATTATTTTTATCCCAACATTTCAATCATAACTCACCCGTGTGCAAATTTTAATGAAAAATCATAACTCACCCGTGTGCTGCTCTTGATTCATTCTTAAAAGGGTTCACCCATCTAACGGCATATCTAACACTTTTCCTTGGCACTTTCTTTCGTGAACTGCATTTCACTTAGGCCCAATCGACCTTCACTTATATTTAAACACATTATTATTCTATAAACACTGTATTAACACTAAAAACATATTTCTTTTAAATTATTTACACTGCACTTGTTTCACCATATCTCAGTGATCTTCGGCACTTCCTATCGGTGATCCACGCCCTGATGAGATCCCAAGACCCTGCATTGGACGCGTGATAACTCGAACAGCTCCCAGTTCTTCACTGTATTTAGTCTCTGCCCTGTCCTTTTAACAGTCTATTTCGGCTTCCCTTATAGTTTTTAGCCTATTTTCAATTTTGAAAAAATAGGCTGATTAGATCACCTTTTGTCCGTGTGTGTGTGCGTGTGTGTGTGTGTGTGAGGAGTGTGTGTGTGTCCCCCTAATAAAATCTAAACGACTGGAGCGATTTCTATGAAACTCAGTAAGATCATAGCACTATTCCGGGCAACCCTGACCGTGCCCTTAAAATTTTGTTACGTCTCACCAATTCAACATGGCAGCTGTGCGAAATATTTCACCAGCATTCAATATCTCCGAAACTGTTACCGATATCACCCTGGAATTTTGTATGGTGACAGAGGGAACTACTAAAAGTTCCCTTATGTGACCTTTGAAAACCTGATAACTACAAAACCAACATGGCGGCCAAGCGAACTTGCGACATTTAAATAGACGTTTCCCGCGAATTAGGCAACCAAACAAAATGAAACTTGGTGCAGTACATGTTTATAAACATTGTAATGCACTGACATCTAACTTCGTTCAATTGTTTACATAACCTCAATATGGCGGCAGTGCGAAATATTTCACCGGCATTCTATATCTCTGAAACTATTACCGTTATCACTCTGAAATTTTGCACGGAGATAAAGGGCACTACTAGAAGTTCATCTATGAGATTTCCAAAGACCGGTTAACTACAAAACTAACATGGCGGCCAAGCGAATTTGAAAGTTTTAAATGAATTTTCTCGCGTTTTAATGATCCAAACGCAATTAAACTTGGTACAGAAAATGTTTATATACATTGTAATGCACTGGTATGTAATTTAGTTCAATTATTTACATAACGTAAAGATGGCGGCTGTGCAAATTTTTAAATTAAGTTTTTGTTTCTTGTGTCGTAATCATGCGATCGAAATGAAAGTTTGAATAATGAACCTTCGCAATAATTTTCCTTTAAAGATACATGACTCTTAGGCCTGTACATATAACAATCCAACATGGCGACCATCCGAAATATTTAGACGTTTCTCAATATCTACGAATCTATTACAGCAATCAAACGTAATTTTTTAAAATTCATAGCGGCTATAGACCTAAGTTCAACTATAGGACTTTCAATAACCTCGTGATCAAAAATCCAACTTGGCGGCGGAGCGAAATATAAATACTCACATGGTCGTTTCACGCATTTTAACCATCCGAGTGCAGTGACACTTGGCACAGTAAATCCTTATACAAATGTTAATCCACTGGCATCTATTTTATTTCAATTTTTTCCATAACCACAAGATGGCATTTGTGCGAAATTTTAAAATCTCCTTTTTACTTATTGAGTCCTAATCATGCGATTGAAGTTTGAATACTACACGTATACAATAATCTTCATGTAACAGTTCATAACTCTAAGCCCTACATATATAAAAGTCCAACATGGCGACCACCCGAAATATTTAGACGGTTCTCCATATCTACGAATCTATTACAGGCATCAAACTGAAATTTAGTATGTTGATAGGGGCAATTAACAATAGTAGGATGTATGAAAATAGGCTGTATAGTTCTTCACGGAACTACTTGTTTTATAAGCGATTAGCATCTTTCACTTGCCCTACGCTTATGTTGCGGTCTATCGAAACTGCGGCCCTCCTACTTCTTGACCGTAATCTGTCCTTTTTATATACTGCGACAAGATTTCTCTTCTTTCTCATACGAGAATGTTTTTCTGGCTACGTCCCTGTTTGACACACTGTAGCTTCGCTAAAGTTCACTGAATATGCTTTGGGTCTCGAACCCGTGTCCATTTACTTGAATTTTTTGATTCCGTTCCAATATCTGACCCTTAATAATGTGGTCTTTTTACTTGACTTTTACGAAGACCTGTCTTTAGTCTCCAACCGATGACTTCCAGCGTAATGTCTCTACTGATCTGGACTGGTGTTTTCTAGCTGACTAATGTTCTAGAATTTGACGCAGCGCAACTTATTTTGTCACGTTTTCCGTGAAGCGTAAAATTCTGATCTAGCACAAGTGCTTTAGTGATCACTTAAAAACAACAGTACTTTATGATGTGACGTATTTATATTACTACGCACATACGAATTTTTGTTGAAACCGCGGATACTGACGATTTGTTAATTTGACTTAACACGATCCACTTTAGCGGTTAGTGACGAACTGAGTTACTCGATGCGACATCTCCAAACAAGAGTGCGATGAGTTTTTATCAACGTGATGACGAACTTCCGTCCAGGCAGACTATAATACTGCGTACTGTATTAAATTGTGCAGAGCCTCTCCGGGCTTGACTGAACTGCGACTGCGATGTGATGCAGCATTCCTGCATTTGGTGATACAGCGTGTAGCGCCTCTAAGCTCACTGATAGTGAAACTGCTTCTGATACAGCCTAACGCCCCACTGGGCTAACGAATTCTGCTTGTGATGTGGCGGCGTCATGCCCCCTCCTGGGCTGACGGAAAACTGCATGCTCTCTGGCTGAAACCTCGGCTATATATTGGGAACTTGCAAAAATAAATTACTTTGGTCTTCTTCTCGGAGCTATCTTTTGAACTAGACGTCGCACGTTTTTGAAAAATATACCATTATGTTTCCTATAATCCAAACGTTACATTAACATCTCGTTTCCCGAAAATCGATCGCCTATTTATTTTAAATTAAATCTACAAGGCTCCTCAGCTGTGTGGGCGAGTTGGTTTTTATTTTTTCCTTCCCAAGACCTCTTCTTAGCTCCGCTTAATGACGTAACTGCTTCGTAAGCGCTTTTTCCCTGTGCCTAAATTATTTGATTTTAGTCTTGATTAATTCATAATTCCCTGGATTATTCTGATTGACGAAAACATATTTATGTGATTTTGCGTTGTTTCCGCGAAAACGGGTTATGTCACAAATTTGCGGTGTTGGGAGGCAATCCAGGGTTGTCATAAAAGTGCTGATATTAATCCTTCGCGGCGGTTCCCCTGCCAATCTGCTCGGATCGTTTCATCACAGCATGACTGTCCTCGTGATTCATACACGGCTTGCATCTTGTGACTTCAGATAAGGCTGTCAATGCTCTGCGTCATTGCCTGAATCAATTCCTATTTCCTCATGGCTAGCTTGTAACTGAAAGTTTTTACGTCTTAGAGATCCGAAGTTCGACTCCTGTACCAACCCCAGTTGGGTACAATATCGACATCGTCGAACATAAACAATATTATTCTGGTTCGTGCAACAGAATATGAATTGAAAAATGAATCTTGGCTCGTATGAGGACAGCACCATATTTCATTTACAGAGCACCGTGGAGTCGCAAGCACAAAGTTGAGATTGCCTGCTCTAAAGAATTTAGAGATTATTTACGAACACTGCCTCGTCATTTTTAGCCTATTTTCATTTATGAAAAAATAGTCATATGAGATCACCTTTTGTCGTGTGTCTGTCTGTGTGTGCGTATGATGGTGTGTGTGATGGTGTGTGTGATGGCTGGAGCGATTTCAATGAAACTCGGTAAGTTCATAGCACTAATCCGGACGACCCCAACCGAGCCATTCAAATCTTGTTCCGTCTCACCAATCCAACATGGCGGCTGTCCGAGATATTTAACCAGCATTCAATATCTCCGAAACTATTACCGATATCACCCTGGGATATTTTACGGTGATAAAGGGAACTACTAGAAGTTAGCCTATGTGACGTTTGAAAAACTGGTAATTATAAAACCAACATGGCGGCCAAGGAAAGTTGCGACGTTTAAATAGTCGTTTCTCGCGATTTAACCAACCAAACGCAATAAAACTTGGTGCAGTATATGTATATACACATTGTAATGCACCGACATCTAACTTCGTTCAATTGATTACATTGCCTCAAGATGGCGGCTGTGCGAAATATTTCACCGGCATTCTATATCTCTGAAACTATTACCGGTATGACCCTGACATTTAGTACGAAGATAAAGGGTACTACTGAACGTTCATCTATAATAACTTCAAAAACCGGTTAACTACAAAACGAATATGGTGGCCAAGCGAATTTGGAGCATTTTAATGGGATTTTCTCGCAATTTAACCATCTGAGCGCACTGAAATAAGGCACAGTAAATGATTATAGACATTCCAATGCACTGGTATCTAATTTAGTTCAATTGTTTACATAACCTCAAGATGGCGGCTGTGCGAATTTTAAAATTAAGTTTTTAATTCTTGTGTCGTAAACATGCGATGGAAGTGAAACTTTGAATAATGAACCTACGCAATAATCTTCCTTTAATGGTACATGACTATGGCCTATACATATAACAATCCAACATGGCGACCATCCGAAATATTTAGATGGATCTCAATATCTACGAATCTATTACAGCAATCAAACCGAATTTTTTAATGTTCATAGGGGCTATGAACTTATGTTCACCTATATGACTTTCAATAACCTGGTGGTCACAAATCCAACATGGCGGCGACGCGAATTATATATATTCACATGGTCTTTTCTCGCAATTTAACCATCCGAGTGCAGTGACAATTGGTACAATAAATCCTTATGCAAATGTTAATCCACTGGCATCTATTTTTAGCCTACTTTCGATTTTTGCAAAAAATGATAGTAGACATGAGATCACTACAGGGCGAAAAAAAAGTGTGTGTGTGTGTGAGTCTGTGTGTGTGTGTGTGTGTGTGTGTGTGTGAGTGTGTGTACTCTGAATGTCTGTCCCCCGCTATCAATTCGAACACGGTGAGCGCAAATTGAACGAAATTTGGTACAAAGGTAGCACTAGCAAAGACCACCTCAGTGTCATGTTTTATATCGCCGCCATCTTGACGGAAACGTAATGGTGGCCACACAAATGTTCAAAGCTTAAATCATATTACGACTAACCTAATCGTCCAAACTCTACCAAATTTTGCAACAACATACCTTTTTGGGGGCAGCATCCTTTGACCAAACTAATAGGTCATCAGCCTAATAGTTTGCGGATGGCGGCCATCTTTGTGTGAAAATTGATTGCCCCTATTAATTCGAACACGGTGAAACCGAATGGAACGAAATTTGGTACAGAGGTAGTACTAGCAAAGGGCACCTCAGTGTCATGTTTAATATCGCCGCCATCTTGACGGAAACGTAATGGCGACCACACAAATATTCAAAGCTTAAATCAAATTACGATTAACCTAATCATCCGATCTCTACCAAATTTTGCATCAACATACCATTATGGAGGAAGCATCCTTTGACCAAACTAATAGGTCATTAGCCTAATATTTTGCGGATGGCGGCCATCTTTGTGCGAAAATCGATTCCCCCTATTAATTCGAACACGGTGAAACCGAATGGAACGAAATTTGGTACAGAGGTAGCACTAGAAAAGGCCACCTCAGTGTCATGTTTTATATCACCGCCATCTTGACGGAAACGTAATCGCGGCCACCCAAATGTTAAAGGCTAAAATGTAATTACGACCAACTTAATAATCTAGTCTCTACCAAATTTTGCAACAACAAATCTTTATGAGGGAAGCATATTCTGACCAAACTACTAGATCATCAGCCCAATAGTTTGCAGATGGTGGCCAAGTATGTGTGCAAATCGATTCCCCCTATCAATTCAAACACGGTGAAACCGAATTGAACGAAATTTGGTACAGAGGTAGCACTAGCAAAAGGCACCTCAGTGTCATGTTTTATATCGCCGCCATCTTGACGGAAACGGAATGACGGCCACCCAAATGTTAAAAGCTTAAATCAAATTTCGACCATCCTAATAATTTGATCTCTACCGGATTTTGCAACAACATGCCTTTTTGTGGAAAGCATCTTATGACTGACTACAAGGTCATCAGCCCAATAGTTTGCAAATAGCGGCCATGTATGTGTGCAAATCCATTCCCCGGATCAATTCAAACACGGTGAAACCGAATTGAATTATTTTTTTTACAGAGGTAGAACTAGCAAAGGGCACCTCATATTCAAGTTTAATATCCCTATAGCACGTTGTATTTCAACAAGCTACTACAACCAACATTCAGTTATACTCCTTGAAAAGGACAAAGAGTTATAACAATACACATGCATTTAGGAGAAAGTAGGCTATATGTTCTTTTCTGAACATCTTGTTTTCAATTGTTTCCATAACCACAAGATGGCTGCTGTGCGAAATTTTTAAATCTCGTTTATACTTCTTGTGTCCTAATCATGCAATTGAAAATTAAATACTACACGTACACAATAATCTTCATGTAACAGTACGTAACTCCAAGACCTACATATACAAAAATCCAACATGGCGACCATCTGCAATATTTAGTCGGTTCTCAATATCTACGAATATATTACAGCAATCAAACTGAAATTTTGTATGTTGATAGAGGCAAGTAACATACGTAAGATATATGAAATTTGGCTTTATAGTTCTTCACGGAACTACTTGTTTTATCTTATTTAAAACGTTAAATACTGATTTGTGGAAAATCATGCAATAAAGAGAGATTTCGACATTGAATATGCTAACATGAAGATACTAAATGCTAAATCAGCGTGCTCGACGATGCTAGAACTGGCACCTCTGATATGAAATTCATTTCAACTCACCCAACAGAAATATGAAGTACAGACCTTTCCTTTCTTGTGCCAATTACGCACAGGATATTCAGTGTATAAAAGTTGACTTTGAATAATTTAACCAATTATTAGGACACAACAGCAGGTAGAACCAAGACTTTCAACAACTTGTCGGTGAAGACTATGTCCATGTAACTTCTGAATGGAGATTCTACTCGCGGGTGTTAATTTGTTCGCTTAGAAAGGCTGAGCGTGACATTGCCAAATATTTGTTTCCGTTTGTAACACGTGAGATGAGGGCAGTCATACAGAACACATGTTAGACAGTCATACACACATGTCAATATGGAGAAGAAACAGATGGTGGAGCGGAATGCGGAACGCGGGATGGTAAAGCCATATAAACTTAACTTTTGTCATCTTGACGTGCAGGTAATTGTGCCTGCAGGTCAAGTCACAACATGCTACGAGCTCAACTTTACGACATAGCCAACTGTAATTCTCAGCCAAGCCCAATGCAGATTCCATAACAATAATTTCATGGGTATTATAGTAGTTTCCTTTAATAGTTAAAGAAAAGTATTAACTTTTGTGCTTACACAAAGGTACCGGTAAGGCTCATATTATATTCAGTACAGTACAAATGAAAAACTCTGCCATTCATTTCTTGCTTTCGGGTTTGACCCTGTTACGTGTAGAAGCTTTACAACGAAGGCGTCAGGAAGTAAGTTTGCGAAATGGGCGCAGTGAAGACAGTGGAATAAGTAGTAAGAAAATAATTGCACAGATATTTCGGTCAAAAATTGAATTATAGGGGCTTAACATTTTCTCTATAACTTCCTTACATTTCTATGATCAGAGATGAAAAATGAAAATCCACAGCCTGCTTCCAGTCTCCGACCGGGTCAGGAATGGAATGAATGAAGCCCCCATCTAGCGGCGAGGATATGAACTGTGCCGGCTGCCGAGGCCAGACGCACTCCTCTGGGGCAATGATTAAATGAATGACAGATGAAATGAAATGATAGTGGAGAGTGTTGCTGGAATGAAATTTTGACAGGGAAAACCGGAGTACCCGGAGAAAAACCTGTCTGCCACCGTTTTGTCCAGCACAGATCTCACATGGAGTGACCGGGATTTGAACCACGGACCCAGCGGTGAGAGGCCGGCGTGCTGCCGCCTAAGCCACGGAGGCTCATGATCAGAGATAATAATAATAATAATTATTATTATTATTATTAATAATAATAATAGAAGATTTTAGGCCAAGGATCATAAATGGAGAAACGTATCACAGCCCAACGATGATCTATACCTAAAGCCAGAAATTCTAACGGACACAATCATCAAGAGACACTTCCAATTCTACGGACACCTTGAGGGAATGAACGAGTCAATACTGACCAGTGTAATCCACAGAGCCAGCTCCTGCAAGAAAACAACATCACTGTGGTACCAACAAGTTAAACAAGATCTGAAAAGCTTTAACATCTCTGAATCCGTTATACAAGACAGACAAGCTTTCCGGAAAATGTTAAAAGAAGACCCACTGATTAAACTTCAGAAAGGGCAGAGACCAAAGAGGTCAGAAGCAGCCAATCAACTACAAAGTCAGAAAATGAAGGAGATATGGGCTAGGAAGAAGACTCTTAAGAATGTCAAACCAATCCCAACTCATCAAGCTGAAAAGCATTTTGGATAACCTACGTAGTCCATAGTTGGCTCATTCGAAGAAAGAATAATAATAATAATAATAATAATAATAATCATAATAAGATAGTTCGTAAATTCACATGCAGTGGTCTAAATTAAGGAGATGATTTTGCTGTAATTCAATGTAGTCTGCATTCAGGCTACGTATTTTATTAGACAATGATCTGAGAATGACAGTGATATAATAATGAGATGAAGAATAACAATAAGACAAGTCTGACCAAGAAGATTTTTAGCCGACTTTTCACATTTTGTAACAAGTAGTACCGTGAAGAACTATACAGCCTATTTTCATATATCCTACTTATGTTAATTGCCACATACCAAATTTCATTTTGATTACTGTAATAGATTCGTAGATATAGAGAACCGACTAAATTTTGCGGATGGTCGCCATGTTGGATTTTATGTATGTCTTAGAGTTATTTACTGTTTCATCATGACGAATAGAAATAAACAGTGTCATCACTCCGCTACTTAAGCATTGTAGTTCATGGTCCAGCCAGTGTGTGGCGCGGAAGTCGCGACGAACCATAAGCACGTATGACAGTAACCCACGAGGTTAGTACTGTAATATCCTGTGCGCGAGAAGTCATATTATTCGAGGGAATTTGTTTCTTTGTAATAATTTACGAATGTCTGTGCAGTGCTTTGTGTGTGCAAACAACTAAGTTTTCTGTTTCGGGAAAATGTCGTAAAGTTTTGTTCCTGGAAGTAAATCGGGTTACGAAGAAAATCTGATGGTAGACATTTTTCAAACCGCCAAAAGAAACAAATCTGTTTTCGAAATGGGCGAGAGTTTTTCCGTGGAAGGATAAGCAATTGTCGATCAAAAATAGAATCTGTGACGAACGTTTTTCGGAAGATTTAATTATTATAAAGGCGGACTCTTTCGTAGTGAACTATGAGAACGTGAAACTTCCTCGCGTGAAGTGGAAATTAAAACCAGGATCAGTACCTCAAATTTTTCAAAATTTACCGAAATATCTATCCACTGATGTAAAATCACGAAAGCCGCCCAGTAGGATACGGAATGAAGGCAGCCTTCCATGGCTACTTGTTCTATTTCGTGCCATCCTTACCTAAAACGAAAAAAAATCCGTCTTAATAATAATAGGCCTAAAATAATAATAGTTGTTGATTCTTTAGGGACTTAACGACATCGTGGTCACGTATCCCCGTGTGTTTGGGTTTGTTTAGAATTCGTCTGACCTGTGTCATTATGATGTAATAATAATAATGTTATTGGTTTTACGTCCCTTTTAACTACCCTGGCTTTTAGAGACGTCGGGGTGCCGGAATTTTGTCCCGAAGGGGATCTTTAACGTGCCAGTAAATGTACTGACACGGCTCCCTCGCATTTGCGCACCCTCAAATGCCAGCTGACTGCGCCAGGTTTCAAACCTGCAACCTTGGGCTCAGCAAGCGAGAACGTTACCCCTGAGTCATGATGTCTGTAGTAGTGTGTGTATTTGGAATTGAGGTCGGATTTGGGTAGGAAGCGGCCGTGTCCGTCAGTTAGGTACCATCCTGGCATTTGCCTGGAGGAGAAGTGGGAAACCGCGGAAATCCACTTCCAGGATAGCTGAGGTAGGAATCGAACGCGCCTCTTAACATTTTTGCCTCACGAGGCTGAGTGAACACCGTTCCAGCCCTCAGACCAGTATTAAATTTACCCCCAGGGGCTCACATCTAGTGGGTTGTGGGTTGGCGACCACGGGGCCCCAGCTGAGTCCGGCATTGCTTCCACTTACTTGTGCCGGGCTCCTCTCTTTCTTCTTTCCTGTCGACCTTCCTTGGTCAACTCTTGTTCTCTTCCGACCCCGTCGGTATTAGGTTATCCGAGGCCTAGGGGGTCTTTCACTTTCCCGCCTTAATTGGCCCTTGTCTCATCTTTCCTGATACCCTCCTTCTGTGAGGGGTCAGCCTTCTTGTTCTTTTCCTTTTACCTCCTGCCTTGTGCTCAAGGCCCTTAAGGAGGCAGGGTGTATGTAGCCCCACCACTTCTGGTGCACCGTCGATAATTCTACACCCTCAGGGGCTCACGGCTGGTGAGTTCGGGCGTTGGCGACCCCGAGGGATTCCTGAGCTGGGTCCGTTTTCCCCTTTTGTCCCTTCCCTTTGGGGCGGACCTTCTCCTCTCTCCCCTCTCCTCTCCTCTTTTCCTTCTATTTCCTTTACTCTTTAAGATTCCCGCACTGTTTTTGTTACTCGAATCACCGTGTATCTAAATTCCCTTTTAGCGATTTTTTAAGGCATTTTTGATCTATGTTGCATTTTGTAAGTTTTTTCGATCTAAATTACATCTCGCGATTGTTTTCAACCAATTGCATTTTGTAAAGATTGACAATCTAAATTGCTTTTTAGTAAGTCTTTCAATGCAGGTTGCCGGGCCTTTTAGTGAGTATTTTGAATTTCAATAGCATTTTGTAAGTATTTTCAACCAAAACCGCATTTCGCACGAATTTTGAATCTGAATTGCATTTTGTTTGGTGGGCATTTTGCACATATTTTGATTCTCAATTGCATTTTGTGGGTATTTTGAATCTAAATTACATTTGTCAAGTATTTTCAATCTAAATTGCTTTTTGTAAGTATTGTCAATCCACATGAGTCGTTTGAATCTACCGTACATTTTGTAAGCATTTTCAATTTCAATTGCATTTTGTAAGTATTTTGAATTTCGATTGCACTTTGTGAATAATTTGGATTGGAACTGGGATAAGGCCTATTTCAATTTGAATTGCATTGTGTATTTTCAATTTCAATTGCATTTTGTAAGTATTTTGAACCTCAATTGCATTTTGTACGTATTTTCGATCTCATTTGCATTTTGTAAGTATTTTGAATTTCAGTTGCATTTTGTAAGTATTTCGACGCTACATTGCATTTTGTACGTATTTTGAACCTAGCCTTCATTTTGTGGGAATTTTTCAATCTATTCCGTGAATCTTTTCGTTCTAAATTCCCTTTTGTAAGAACATTTTGTGAGTCTTTTCAATCCGAGTTCCTTTTTGTAAGTATTTTCCGTCTCACTTAATTTTCGTTCTGGTTTCCGTTTCATTATCATTTTCGCTATCACCCAGATCATTAGGGGCCGATAACCTAGATGTTAGGCCCCTTAAAACAACAATTATCATCATCATCATCAGTATTAAATTTATTGGCAGAGCTGGGAATCGAACCCGGACTTCCGTGGTGATAGCCAAGTGGCCAAGAATGAGTCGGACATATAATAATGGCCAACCTGCCAATAAAATAAACGGTCATCCAATTCTTCGCTTCCGTTACCGTCCTCCTGATCTTCGGATCTTGTTTCAACTTTGTCTTCAGTATCAGAGTCACAAATTCCTTTGAAATTACTGAATCATGAACTAGCTATTCGTTATCTTTCAGCAGAAGGTGACACGCTTCATCTGCATCCTTAGTTTTTCGTAAGGCGCAGTCTCCTTACTGATATTAACTAAGGCAACATACTAAGCCAAATAATCGTTATAACAGCACACCTGCCACTCACTAACAGAATGTAACATCATTTTGTGAGCGCTGGTACTATCAATATCACGCTGACAAAGTGTTACACGTGATAAAGTTATTTTTAGGCACGCTATTTCACAACTCCAGAAAAATGCTTACTATGGTTTGGTGTAAGATGTCACGAGACGATAAGATCATAACTTGAACTGTTGGCTTGATATTAAAACTGATATAACGAACCACGGAGCTGTCAGACCAATGCGCGACTAACGGAGGGTTTTAAACGATAGTTCTACATGGGGACAGAGAATATTAATGCTAACTTTTTGACAGTATTATTCATTTGTTGTAATCAGCGTAACCGCAGCCTTCGTAAAGAGGTTTACGTAGCCCAGCGCGTATCCCACTATTGAACAGCTGTCTGTGTAGCGTTGGGGATCAGCGCCGCTAGCGCTAGCAGAGCGGGGCGCGGTTGAACTCGGTGAGTGATAACACTATTTATTTCTATTCGTCATGGTTTCATGAAGATTATTGTGTACGTGTAGTATTCAAACTTCACTCGCATGATTAGGACACAAGAAGTAACAAGGAGATTTTAAAATTTCGCACAGCTGCCATCTTGTGGTTTTGGAAATAATTGAAAATAAATTAGATGCCAGTGGATTAACTTTCGTATAAGAATTTACTGTACCAACATGACGAATAGAAGGACCTAGTGTGAGGACTCCGCCATTTTAGCACGGTAGTTTCTGGTCCCGCCGCTACAAGCACTGTAAGCGATTATGTCCAACACGTGCTGTGTTTCCGTCGAGCCGGGTCGTAGAAAGTGCGCGAGAAGTTACTGTGTGAGATATTTGTGTGAATTAAATTGAATTTTCTTTGCTTTCAGTTCTTAAATTCAGTTCATTGTGTCTTGTGTACATCAGCGTTTTGTGTTTTGTGTACTTCAAACATATTTCTTATGTGGCTTGGTTCATTTAATAGTTCAACATGCCTTATTGTTTTGTACCTGGCTGTAAGTCAGGGTATGGTCGAGTAGTTGACGATATACGATTTTTTTCACCACCGAAGGATACAAATCAATTTGAAAAATGGGCCAGAGCTATTCCACGAAAGGATACGAAGTTAACGCGTAGTAGTAGAATTTGTCAAATTCATTTCTCTGCTGATTTGATAGTAAAATCAGATAATTTTATAGTGAATGGTGAAGAAGTGGAAATCTCTCGTGTGTGGTGGAAGTTACGTCCTGGAGCAGTGCCTCATTTTCCCCCTAATTTACCGAAGTAGTAAGAATAAGTCCCGTAAAGCTCCCAACAGGAAAAAGAATTTCGACACCGTTTTGTCCAGCACAGATCTCACATGGAGTGACCGGGATTTGAACCACGGACCCAGCGGTGAGAGGCCGGCGTGCTGCCGCCTAAGCCACGGAAGCTTTTAAGACTTGTATTATTTCACTGAAATCTTAACTTGCTAAACGGTCTCGAGAGGTCATAGCTGCACTGAAGAAAGGAAGATGAATTATAAATTAGTTTGAAAAGTATACTTAATTAATTAATTGATTAAATGTAGAAAAATCCATGGCGCGGGGCCCCTAGGACCGCGGAGCCCTGGGCGGTCGCCCTCCTCGCCCTCCCCTGGATCCGCCCCTGATAACGAACACCTTAGCAAGAAATGCCAGGAAAAATCTCCCAATGGAATGAGGTACAGCAATGAATTCATTTTAGAGTGTTCATTGTTGAGAATAAAATCACCGAAAGGATCCCGTCATTGTCGGGGACATAATCTCTTGCCTGTGCCTTCAGAAAGTCACTTGAGAAAACTTTGTAAAGGACTTAAGTGCCCTTATGGAGTTAATACGCATCGTATAAATGCTATTTAAGACTATTTTAAGGAAGAAAAGAATGATAATTCACGTTACGGTGTTGTAATTTGCGAAGAAGAGAAGCTAAGAGAAGAAATCGAGTTAAATAGCTTTTCTGATAAAGTAGATGGATTAGTTGATTTAGGTGGACACACACCTGACCTCCAGAAGAACGTACTTGCAAATCACGCTCTAGTGTTCAAGTTCGTACCTTTCGTGCATAATTGGGTGCAGCCAGTTGTTGTTTATGCAAGCAAAAATGCTACTCCAGGGGTTTTTCTCGCAAAAATTCTAATATAGTCTAGGTGATTTTGCAGTTAGAAGAGGCTGGGGCGAGGGTGGCTGGCTTTACTTGTGATGGTAGTCAATCAAATACAAAGGCCAGGAATTCGTTAGGAGTCAGTGGCAAGACAAGCTCTCTACAATCTCATATCCTTAATCCTGCAGATGTTACGAGAAAGATCTGGGCTTTCTCCGACTGTATACTCCAGGAATCTGTGCGTTCCGTAACATGCAATGAAGACCGTAGTTCTTATTTCCGTGAATTATATTTTCCATTGTGCCCTGCCGTGCTATTTTAATTGTAACCGCTAATTACTTTTTAAAAGAGTATTAGTTACAAAGTAATTCGTTTCCCTTAGCACCATCCCTAAGACCAGCTGACCCCGGCAGTGTGGAACTTGCCCACTCTAGCGCTGCCTGGCGAGGCGCGCTTGAACTTCAGGAGTCTCCTCACTTTCTCCTTCTATTCGTCATGGTACCAAGTTTCACTGCACTAGGATGGTTAAGTTGCGAGAAACGTCCATGTGAATGTTTATACTTCGCGTCGCCGCCATGTTGGATTTGTGATCACCAGGTTATTTAAAGTCCTATAGGTCAACTTATGTTCATAGCCCCTATGAACATAAAAAATCAGTTTGATTGCTATAATAGATTCGTAGATATTCAGAGTAGTCTGAATATTTCGGATGGTCGCCATGTTGGATTGTTAAATGTATAGGCCATGTACTATTAAAGGAATATTATTGCGTAGGTTCATTATTCAAACTTTCACTTCGATCGCATGATTACGACACAAGAAATAAAAACTTAATTTTTAAATTCGCACAGCCGCCATCTTGAGGTTATGTAAACAATTGAACTTAATTAGATACCAGTGCATCACAAAATGTGTAAACATTTCTCATACCAGATTTCTTTGCGTTTGGAACAATAAATCGCGAGAAAGGTCTATTTAAAATTTTCAAATTCGCTTGGCCGCCATGTTTGTTTTGTAGTTAACCAGATTTTGAAAGTCTCATAGATGAACGTCCAGTAGTGCCCTTTATCTCCGTACAAATGTTCAGGGTGTTTACAGCTAATAGTTTCAGAGATATAGAATGCCAGTGAAATATTTCGCTCATGCGCCATCTTGTGGTTATGTAAACAATTGAACCAAGTTAGATCTCGGTGCATTGCAATGTGTATAAACACATACTGTACCAAGTTTTATTGCGTTTGGTTGGTTAAATTGCGAGAAACGTCTATTTAAAAGTCGCAAATTCGCGTGGCTGCCATGTTGTTTTTGTAGTTACCAGGTTTTCAAAAGTCACATAGGTGAACTTTTAGAAGTTCCCTTTATCACCGTAATAAATTCCAGGGTAATATCGGTAATAGTTTCGGAGATATTGAATGCTGGTTAAACATTTCGCACAGCCGCCATGTTGGATTGGTGAGACTTAACAAAATTTGAAGGGCACGATCGAGGTCGCCCGGAATAATCCTATGAACTTACCGAGTTTCATTGAAATCGCTCCAGCCGTTTAGAATTTATTAGGGGGACACACACACACACCTCACACACACACACACACACACACACACACGCACGCACACGGACAAAGGTGATCTCATAAGCCTATTTTTTTTTTCAAAATTGAAAATAGGCTAAAAACGAGATTTTAAAATTTCGCACAGCTGCCATCCTGTGGTTATGGAAACAATTGAAATAAATTAGATGCCAGTGGGTTAACATTTGTATAAGAATTTGCTGTACCAAGTTTCACTGCACTCGGATGGTGAAATTGCGAGAAACGATCATGTGAATATTTATAATTCGCGTCGCCGCCATGTTGGATTTGTGATCACCAGGTTATTGGAAGTCCTGTAGGTGAACCTATGTTCATAGCCCCTATGAACAATAAAAATTCAGTTTGATTGTTGTAATAGAATCGTAGATATTGAGAACCGTCTAAATATTTCGGATGGTCGCCATGCTGGATTGTTATATGTACAGGCCATAGAGTCATGTATCATTAAAAGAAAATTAATGCGTAGGTTCATTATTCAAACTTTCATTTCGATCGCATGATTACCACACAAGAAATAAAAACTTAATTTTAAAATTCGCACAGCCATCATCTTGAGGTTATGTAAACAATCGATCTAAATTAGATATCAGTGCATTACAATGTGTATAAACATTTTCTCTACCAAGTTTCATTGCGTTTAGTTCATTAAAACGCGAGAAAAGTCTATTTAAAACTTTAAACTTCGCTTGGCCTCCATGTTTGTTTTGTAGTTAACCGGTTTTTGAAAATATCATAAATGATCTTCCAATAGTGCCCTTTATCTCCGTACAAAATTTCAGGGTGATACCAGTAATAGTTTCAGAAATATAGAATGCCAGTGAAATATTTCGCACAGCCGCCATCTTGAGGTTATGTAAACAATTCAACGAAGTTGGATGTCGTTGCATTACAATGTGTATAAACATATACTGTAGCAAGTTTCATTGTGTTAGGATAGTTAAATGGCGAGAAACGTCTTATTAAAGTCGCAACTTCGCTTGACCGCCATGTTGGTTTCTTAGTTACCAGGTTTTCAAAAGTCACATAGGTGAACGTTTAGAAGTTTTCTGCATCGCCGTACAAAATCCCATGGTGATATCGGTAAAAGTTTCGGAGATAATGGATGCTGGTGAAATATTTCGCACAGCCGCCATGTTGGATTGGTGAGACATAACAAAATTTGAATGGCACGGTCGGGGTCGTCCGGAATAGTGCTATACACTTACCGAGTTTCATTGAAATCGCTCAATCCGTTTAGATTTTATTAGGGGGGGGGGAGGACAGACACACGAATCACACACACACAGACAGACACACGGACTAAAGGTGATCTCATAAGTTTATTTTTTCCTAAATGAAAATAGGCTAAAAATGAGGAAAAAGTAGACTTATGACAAGGATCCGGGCAAATGTGTGTTTGTCTGTCCGTCCTTCTCTCTGTCAGTCCTTCTGTCTGTATGTCTGTGTGTGCCCCCCCCCCCCATCAACTCCTAAACGGCTGCCGCTATTGAAACCAAATTCAGTATGAGTAAAGGTCACTTGAAATTTGAGCTCCATGTTGGATATCTCCAAAGGTATATAAGGGACATATTGTATATATAAATATTTCAGTTTTAATTTCCAGGAGGCCTTACATAACAATGGTGCTAACATGTTTCTAAGCCTACTGATAGGTCCAATTTTTAAATGCATGTAACTTCTATACTATCAAATGGATTTCAACCGAATTTCGTAAGTGGTTCATGTCCCATAATTGATATGACTATGTATATTCTTAAGAGCCTGCAGGGCTGCCAACTGATAATAAATGCTCTTTCTATTTTGTTCCCGTCATATCAATATATCAGAAAGTATCAATAACTCTAAACTTCACATACGTATACTACCTGACCTTCGATATTAATTTGGAGTACCGTAACTAATACACGTCAGTGCTGCCAACTTGATTCTAAGCCTGCTGATGGTCCAATGTTTAAATACATGTAACTTATATACTGACAAATGGATTGCATCCAAAATTGACACAGTAATAGATCATAACATTTCAAGGCAGCCAACTGTAGTGCTCTATTAGGCTAGACTATTTCAGGTATATTTTGAACTAATTAAAAATATAAACATAAAACAGAGGACAGGATTACCCAGCATCGATAAATTATTCAACATCGCAGTTCATAAGCAAAAAGTACACTGAAAACCAATTGGGTAAAAGAACCCGTGGAAAACCTCAAGAAACTAAACATCTCTACAGAAGATATGGCAGACAGGAAAATATACGAAGACAAAATCAGAAAACAGGAATTTGAGCAAACGCCCGAACAAGAATAAAGCAAAAAAAAAAAAAAACTGCAAAGAAGTGGATAAAAGAGAGAAAGAGAGAGAGAGAGAGTTAGTTAGTTAGTTAGTTATTGATGATTTAAGGGGCGGAACTAGGAGGTCATCTGCCCTTCTTAGCACAGATTAAATTATTCAAATTTGGAATATAAATTTAAATTTTGAGGTGCAAGCCAAAATATTCAAGAAGACAGAAAAATAATGAAACAATATATTAAATGAAACTAATAATAATTACAATAAACAAAATTACGGGAGAAAACAGAAATCATAATTTCAGAAAGATCAAATCTTTTAGTCAATATTCACTTGTAAATTTAGATTGTTGGCCTTAACCCACTCTCACTTGTAAAGCGGTTGACGAGGTCAGCAGCAACCACGTCATCGTCTAATAGAGAAAGAGGAAGCATAGTGAATACATGAGACGTTTTTGGGACGGAAAATAATAATAATAATAATAATAATAATAATAATAATAATAATAATAATATATATATATTTTTTTTTTTTTTTTTTTTTTTTAGGGGAAGAAATGCATTTACGCACAGAGTGTCGGGCTCCTGCTACTGAGTAGCAGACTACCGACTAAAACTCCCCCTTTACTTCTGAACACTAGCCTGGAACCGTTTAGCACATTACTTCAGGCTAGAGTCATTTTATATTTGCCCGTAGGGCACTCTTCCGTAATGAATTATCTTCAGTGGCGATCCAGATCCGTCTTCTTTGTTCGGAGGATATCTTCAACAAAACTTGCTACAAGTTTCCAATGTTCTTCATTTTGTAGCATTACCGCAACAATATTGTCAGGAGATATCTCTACATCAATTTCATCTTGAAGAGACTGCCTACTTTGGACCCACCGTCCACAAGAGAAGAAGGTGTGATTAGCACTATCTACCTCATTAACACAGTAGATACAATCTGGTGAATCCACTTTCCCCATCTTCTTAAGATAAGAACTGAAGTACCCATGGCCAGTCAAAAACTGAGTGAGATAATAACCAACCTCACCATGTTTCCTCTCTGTCCAAACCTGCACCTGGGGTATCATTCTCCTAGTCCACTGGCTTCGGTGTCCTTGCTCCCATTTGATCTGCCAATTGTGAAAGGTTTGTGCTCTTGCTGTTCGTCTTGCATTTTGTAAACCTACTTCCGATTTCCTCCAGTAAATGTACTTGCGTTCTTTCGCTAGAAAAAAAATTGGAATTATCCCAGCAATAACAAGAACTGCTTCTTTAGAGACCGTGCGATAAGCAGATGCCACGCGTAAAGCACCCCGCCTCTGCACTTGTGCTAGTGACTTTCTATAAATTTCCTTATCCAGGGCATCCGCCCATATTTCCGCTCCATACAGCAGAACTGAATGGATGGCTGTCATCAGTAATCTCCTCTTACTAGATTTTGGCCCACCAACATTGGCCATTAGCCGACTGAGAGACGTTACTCCTCTTGCCGCCTTATCCACAGTCCGTCTAATTTGTTCTCCAAAATTCAATTTATTGTCGATCATGAGGCCCAGATATTTTGCTGCTGGCCGCGTCTCTACTTGTATGTCTCCTACCTGTATTGGGAGTATTGTCTGAATTCTCTTCTTTGTTAGGACTACAATTTCTGTCTTACTAAGTGCTAGAGACAGACCATGTTCCTCCATCCAACTATTGATTGTACGCATTACCATATTGAGTCGCAACTGTGCCTGCTCGACACTTCTTCCTGCTACAAGAGCAGCAACATCATCTGCATAACCTACTAGGATAGTTTCATCAGGGACTTCAGATCTCAGCAAGCTATCATATGTGATATTCCATAGATCTGGTCCTAAAATCGAACCCTGTGCTGCTCCGGCTGAGACTCGTACCCTGCGTTGTCCTTCTGTCGTGTTGTAAATCAACGAACGATCTTTCAAGTAGGAATTTATCATCCGTAAGAGATAATTTGGAACATGAAATGTATTCTCCAACGCATTCAGCATGTCACTCCACTTGACAGAGTTGAATGCATTTCTTACGTCAAGAGTAACAAAGAGAACCACACGACGAGAGTGGTGATTGTAATTCTCCGCCCGCTGGACAGCTGCAACAATTTCTTGTATCGCATCCAGGGTCGATCTTCCTGTTCGAAATCCATATTGTCTTGGTGATAAGTCGCCCGCTGCCATGATCGCTTGGCGCAACCTGACCCTCAGAAGCTTCTCAAAGAGCTTCCCTGTTGTATCGAGCATACACAGAGGGCGGTATGATGATGGTAAATCCGGGTCTCCCTTACCCTTATTAATGAGCGCCAGACGACAGACCTTCCAGCAGATGCTGAACACTCCTGCTTTTAGACACTCGTTGAACATTCGTAATATTAATTGTGGATGTAACGCGATTATTAATTTGAGAATCTCATTTGAGATGCCGTCAGGACCAGGGGATTTTTTGCTTCGCAGAGACTGAGTAGCCCTACTCAACTCATCCTCAATAAAAATAGGAATTTCAACATCTACATCGAAATTCTTCTCAGGGATTGTTGGATGTGTTGGGAAAAGAGTTTGGACAATAATGGCCATACTGTTTGCATCCATGACGCACGGTGTTCTTTGTGACCCAAGCTTCTTTCTGACAATTTTATAACCCAATCCCCATGGATCAGTGTCAATATCCTCACATAGCTTCCTCCAGCTCTCAGCTTTGCTTTGATTTATGGTTTTCCGAAGTAGCTTCTTTGCATCTCTATGTTCGGCTGATAAGGCATTGGCATCATCCAGATTTCTTGTCCGTTGTGCAGCACGTCGGAGTCTAAGGCAATTCCGCCTCAATTCTGCAATTTCATGTGTCCACCAATATGCAGGGCTCTTCCGATGGTGTGATCTTAAACTTGGCATTGAGGTATCACAAGCCAATGTAAAAATATTCATAATAATAATAATAATAATAATAATAATAACAATAATAATAATAATAATAATAAGAGTGCTTGTGATTTTCTTTTAACTACTGCGGCTTTGAGAAAGGCCAGGTAGCCGGAATTTTGTCCCTAAGGGGATTTTTAACGTGCCAGTAAATCTACCGACACGGATCCCTCGCATTTGCGCACCCTCAAATGCACACTGATTGTGCCATGATTTAATCCTGCATCCCTGGGCACAGAAGGCGAAAACGTTAACGCTGCACCTCACAGCTAGTCGCATAAGAAGAGATCCAACACAGAATCCACGACTATAGTGCGTCTCTACCTTAAAAGACAGTACGCATTAAATGGAGCGCGCTGATGCCAGATCTGCTGCATATACAAAGTTCTGCAAGGCCGGGCATATGATGTAACATAACTCGTATACAGGCGTGCTTTTACGCAAAATTCGGGAAATTTCCAAAATATTTGTTTGTTGTATATAATTGTACCTGATGCCTTCAAGCGAAATACGGTACACTATTTAGATTATGATACACCGAAGCTCAGAGCGCGATTTTAATGCACACATTATAATAATTTATAATTTTCAATTATTCAATTATTCATGAATATGATAGGGCCTTTTTCTCGAATAACATAGGTTATAATAAATTATAATATGACATTATTATTATTATTATTATTATTATTATTATTATAATAATAATTAAAATATATTTTGGTCCACGTAATTTACCCAATTTTGTGAGGTCAAGTGGGGGTATGCAGCCAAAATTAAATTATTCATTTCTTGTTTCTTGAACGAGACGTTGTTCAATTTTATATAGTTCTTCACTTACGCCCATACCATTTCGATGGGATTAAGTTCTCTGTGGTATGGTGGTGTGGTAAGGTGACAAGCAAGAACATATTTCTCTGCTGTGATAGCCTACATTGTCTATTACTAGGCTAGATCCTTCGGGATCATTGAGCAACAATATTGCTCGGCGAACCACTTTTCATATACTTCACCTGTCATTTTGTCGTGTGTGTCTACCGTGTTCTTTTTGGCACAGAAACGTTAACTCTGCACCATTAACGAACCCTTGTTAATTCCCGGGACGAACAAAGGCAAACTACGGAAACCACTTCGAGGATGGCTGAGGTAGGAATCCAACCCGCCTCTTCTCAGTTTTTTCTCATGGAGTTGAGTACACCCCGTTCCAGCCCTCAGACCAGAATTACATTTCTTGGCAGAGCTGGGATTCAAACCCGGGCCTCCACAGTGACAGCACAGTGACTGCCAAGAACGCAACGAGGCGGACAATTTATAAAGAACACAAAATCCACTTCATTTCTTAGTTTTACTTCACATCATCACCTACCCTCCTTCAAACGTAGTCGGGGGAGATGGCCTGCGGGCCACGATGGTAAACAAAGTTCCGGTGCGTCAGCGCTGAGCGGGAGGACTAAGCGAAGTGCTATAACTTATGAATGCTACCTAATATTGAGCTCTGGTTTGTTTTAAAAACTATTTCAGACATTAATGAACATTTCTTCTCGCTTAGTCACCAACGTAAAGTCAACAGCAAAAAAACTTTCCCGCTAGCTAACTTTTATGTGACACCATCCCAGATTTTTCAAGTAACATTAAAGAAAAAAATCATAACTTTTTTATTATGAAAATAATTACTGCCCAGAGAAGTAGTGTATCTTCTACCAACATCAGGCAATCTAAAAATAAACTCTTGATCTGTTGCGATCATTAGTTCATTATCTATGGCGTGATAAGTTTCATAAATGCAAAAATATAGATTCGCGCTAAAATATCGTAATTGTGAAAATTGGGCCATGTTTTAATTATTTATGGCTTTTATTTTTACACCGTCATAAAGAGCGGGAAATTCTCTATAATACCACGCAAACATTTTCTTAGATTTGTCACCTTCAATTATTGGGAAATGGCAACATCGCCGGGGTAGAAGAGGACGAAGCTAATTGCAGGACATAGAAGTGCGAGTGAGAGGCAAATACTACATTTAACTCCATACTGTCTTTTAAGGTTGAGACGCTCTTATAATCTATATCAAAGCTTTGCCAACAGAAACAGAAGGCAGTGATATTGGAAGCGTGCTTTACATTGAGAAAACCACCTGGTGGTGTAGTGGCTATCATTCTTGGCTTTCACCTCGGAGGTCTGGGTTCAGATTCCCGGATCTGTCAAGAAATTTTAATTCTGGCGCGAGGGCTGGAACGGGGTATATTCAACCTCGTGAGTCAAAAATGAACAGAGGCGGGTTCGATTCCTACCTAATTTATGCTAGATGTGGTTTTCCGTCTTATCCCACTTCCACTCAAGGCAAATGCCGGGATGGTTCCAAAACTAAAGGCCACGGCCGCCTCCCTCCCAATCCTCACCTTAATTACAAATACACACTTTAATATAGCCATAGATCGCTACCTCAGTTAGGGAGTGGTGGCATCTGTTTTTCTCTCACTCAGGCGTACCGGATTCGATTCTCAGTGAATGCATGTGAGATTTTCGAAGTGAAATACCACGTCTGAGGTTCGTATTCCACGCGAAAAGAATGTTCCATGGCTCATGATGGCAGGATTAACGTTCTCGTTAAACTACAAGCTTTTTTGCCTACCTCAGCTATCCTGGAAATGGTTTTCCGCGGTTTCCTACTTCCACTCTAGGCAAATACCGAGATAGTTGCTAACTAAAGGCCACGGCTGCTTCCTTCCCAATCCTCACCTTAATATTACATATTCACGCACTAATACCGCCATCACAGTATCAGACAACATTTCCACACACACCCAAGCACACGGGGATAAATGACGACGATGTCCAAGTCTCTCAAAAGAAACAACAACAACAGCAAATCATTCCTAAGACAACATTTTAATAGACTTATGAGATCAACTTTCGTCCATGAGTGTTTGTGTGTGTGTGTCCCTCTAATAACTTCTAAACGGCTGGAGCGATCTCAATGAAATTCGGTAAGGTCATAGTACCATTACGACCGACACTAACCGTGCCCTTAAAATTGTATTACGTCTCATCATTCGAACATGTCGGCTGTGCGAAATATTTCACCGACATTCTATATCTCCGAAACTATTACGGATATCACCCGGAAATTTTGTACGGTGATAAATAGCACTATTAGAAGTTAACCTATGAGAATTTCAAAAACCCGTTAAATGCAAAACGAACATGGCGGCCAAGCGAAGTTGAAACATTTAAATAGACTTTTCACGCGATTTAACCATCGAATCGCAATGAACCTTGGTACAGTAAATGTTTATATACATTGTAATGCACTGCCATCTAATTTCGTTCAATTGTGTACATAACCTCAAGATGGATGTTGTGCGAAATATTTCACCGGCTTTGTATATCTTCGAAACTAATTCTGATATCACCCTTAAATTTTGTACGGTGATAAAAGGTACTACTAGAAGTTTAGCTATGAGACTTTCAAAAACCTGTAAAATACAAAACGAACATGCCGTCCAAGTGAAGGTGAAACATTTTAATAGATTGCTCTCGCGATTTAACCATTTGACCGCAGTAAAATACGGTACAGTAAATGTTTATACACATTGCAATGCACTGGCATCTAATTTATTTCAGTTGTTCACATAACCTCAAGATGGCGGATGTGCGCAATTTTTAAATTAAGTTCTTAATTATTGTGTATTAATCATGTGATCGAAGTGAACGTTTTAATAATGAACCTGCGCAAAAATCGTCATCTAGTAGTACATAATTATAATGGCCTACTTCTCTACTTAGTATAAAACAAAGTCCCCGATTCTTGGATGTTACGGGTAAACTCGAGAACCACTGGATGTATTTTGATGCGGTTTTCACAATTCTGTAAAGGATATCTCGAGGATGATTTCTGTAGAAAATAATTTATTTATGATCAAAGGAAGCCGAGCAGTAACGAATTCAGTGGAAAAGCCGAAAAGAAAACTGGTGTCCGAGCGCTTTGTAAGCTTAAGCTGGGCAAACCGTTAAAAATATCTAAATACTATGAGTGTAAGAATTGTTCAGCATTAAAAGTTCTAAAAAAAAAGTCTGCGAGAGCATATGTCTATCTTCAATACATCGAATGCAAACACATTTGCCATTGATAACAAATGTTTTTAAATATTCGTATTGATGTTAGAATTAAACGTTTAAAATTATACGCCAAATCAATACATAAACATGTCGGCTGTGCGAAATATTTCACCGACATTCTATATGTTTATGTATTGATTTGGCGTATAATTTTAAACGTTTAATTCAATACATCGCCCACTATAAGTGTTTTTACGTTTTAATTTCTTCCAACCATGTACATTCAACTACAGAGGCGACAGTTTACGAGCTAGCTAAGGGCGAGTCTATCATCCCTGTTACAGCCTAGCTAGCGGGCGAACCTATTGCCCCAGATACAGCCAGCAGCAAACCGTTGAGTCGTGTTGAGTTAAGAATTCTGAGAAGGGTGGTTGTGTTTGGAGTTTCCTTGGAAGTGCAACTCGGATTTTCTTCATTTCGCCTGTGAAACACAGTCACGTTAAGACTGGACGGAAGGGGGATATGAATTTCATTCACCTCGTCATTCCCTGGAAGTGCAACTCTCATTTCGCCCGTGAACGTTTCGTTCCGCAAAATTTACAGTCAATTTAAGATTGAACGGAAGGGGGATTATATTATATTTAATTATACTGATTGGCGTATCTCTACTTAGTATAAAATAAAGTCCCTGATTCTTGGATGTAACGGGTAATCTCGAGATCCACTGAATGGATTTTGATGCGGTTTGCACCTTTCTTTAAAGGATATCTCGAGGAAGCTTTCTGTAGAAAATTATTTATGAACAAATGAAGTCAAGCACTAACGATTTCAGTGAAAATGTCGAAAAAAAACTGGCGTTCGTGCGCTTTTTGAGCTTACGCTTGGCAAACCGTAAAAATATCTATATACTATGAGTGTAAGAATTGTTCAGCATGAAAAGTTCTACAAAAACGTCTGCAAGAGCATATCTCTATCTTCAATACATCGCCCATTATAAGTGTTTTTACGTTTTAATTTCTTTCAACAATCTCCATTCAGTTACTGAGGCGACAGTTTACGAGCTAGGGGCAAGTCTTATCACCCCAGTTACAGCTTATCTATCGGACGAGCTTATTGCCCCAGATACAGCAAGCAGCAAACTGTCGAGTCGTGTTGAGTTAAAAACTTTAGAGAAGAGTGGTTGTGTTTGGAGTTTCCCTGGAAGTGCAACTCGCTTTCCTTCATTTCGCCTGTGAAATTTTTGTTTCGCAAAATTCACAGTCAAGTTAAGATTGGACGGAAGGGGGATTTGTGTTTCATGCACCTCGCCATTCTTAAATTACGTCTGACAAGAATTTGTTGCACATGCATCTCCATGATGATATAATTAATAGTCCAGTCAGTGATTTTAACCCATCATGCCGTGACGTAAAACGGATATTGGTCGTTGTTCATTGACATTGAAGAAAAAAAGCCCTTATCACGTAATGCATTCATAACTGTTCCCGGCCGAAGCCGGGTCGGGTTCCTAGTAATTATATATAAATCCTACATGGCGACCAACCGAAATATTTAGACGGTTCTCAATATCTACGAATCTATTACAGCAATAAAACTGAAATTTTGTATGTTGATAGAGGCAATTAACATAAGTAGGATATACTGTATAAAATTGGCTGTATAATTCTTTACGGAACTACAGTACTTGTTTAATCTGTCTACTCGTGCGTACAAGAACTTGTGTGAATGAGATATACACGGATGAAGCTGTCTAGCATCACAAATGAAATAAGGTCAATTCTGAGAACGTAAGCGGTATTTTAGCAGACTTGACTTGTCCGGTGTTTGAAAGCAGTTCTGCGTACATTACCTTACGTAATGTCTGTTGGCAAGAGTGGTCAAACAGAGAATTTCGTGGAACGCAACATGATACATGTGTGCAGAGTGCGTAGAAAGTGAAGTTACTACAAGACACTGTAATGATGTCATGAGGGCGTCAAACAAGATAATGTTGACACCGACTCTTGAATACAAGCCATGATTTATGTGACAGACTACGTGAAGGCGAAGAATTTTAGATTTTCGTTACCTAACTAGTGGATCCAGTAGTAAGAAAGAAACGTAGGATAGGACAGGTTATAAGTTATTTCCTTGAACGTGTTATACAAAGATTTGGGACATTATGTTGATGAGCACTGTGCTAAATTATTATAATTAATAATAATACATCCTGGTCTACATATTACCATGCAGAAGGCCGTCATTTTGGAGATCTGTTCCATAGTTCCCTTGTTTCTCAATGTGCCACCCTAAAAGAAGTTGCCATACCGTCTTCCAAACAAGCCAACGATATGTTGATTTGTTCCCACTGATGTGCTTAAAGGTATGTGTTATAATGATAATAATAATAATTTCAATTTCAGTTTATTTATTAAATACTATAGATATGACATTATTGTGATAGCTTGCCACGGTGGGAGTGTGGATAGCGTGTCGGTCTACTAACCCCAAGATCGCAGGTTCGCTCCTGGCCGTGGTAAGTGATTTTTGAAAGGCGGCAAAAAAACGACACGCATGTCATACGACGTTGCCATGTCAAAGAACCTATTTGAATTCAGTAGGCCGTGTTCATAAAGGCAAAATTAATCTCGGAAGTTTCCGCCAACGTAAAGTTCCTCATTTCTCTACTAGAAAGCCCTATAGTGTACAAGGAGCTTAGATATCTAACCTCGTTGACTTTCACAGTGATTCAAAGAACAACGAAATTCGACATGCAAGCTACCCTCTGGGTGTCAAATTATAAAGCTTGCACCCGGCACCCGAGGCCATACGATATTATTATATTATTATTATTATTATTATTGTGATATGTCTCATGAATATGACGGCAAATCCAGTACAGAATTGTCTGTGAAACATATTAATTACCTAGAAATTACCTATTTACCTAGAAAATTTGCTGAGTTTTAATATTAATTAATATTTACAACATATAACACACAGATTGAATTTCAATGCAAGATTGCAAGCAAATGAGATGTTTTTTTTAATTTATTTATAAATATGTCTGCATATTTCTTATAATTATATTTTTTAAATATTTTTTAAGATACCTATATAATTTGATATAACATATTAGGTGAATATGAGAAAAATATTAAAGTAAATAATTAGAAACACAAATAGTTACACTATGTCAATCTACTATATAAAGCTCAAATACCACTGACTCATTCATTCATCACGAAATCTCTGAAAACACCTAACGGATTGGAATGAAATTTGGTATCCAGCTTCCTCAAGGGCCGCAAACGCCCGCTAAGAAAGGATTTTTGGATATTCCGGTTTTAAAGGGGTGTTAAGGGGGTAGACCTGCATTTCATTGAATAGCAATATCTCCCGATTGCTTTCATTGGGGGATGTGATACTCGGCATATAAACTCGTCATTAAAAATAAGAAGTCACGTGTCTGAGTGTTTTTCGATGTGGTGTATATTATAAGGTGAAAGGGGTGAAAAGTGTGGGTTGAAGGATTCCTAACGGAGCATGTATCTCTTAAACGACATAGGCGAGGAGTTTGGAACTCAGCCGAAAAGAATCAGCATAAAAAATAACTTAACAGGTGTTTGACCGTTTTTTTCATAAATCCAATTTAAGGGGCCCACGGGGAGGGGTGAAATTATGGGGGTGGGAAACGTAATATGTCTGAGTGTAAAATTAGACATGGCCTATGTTGTAGACAATAACACATTACATCTTTTTTGTCTCTTGCTATTTCATCATACGACGAATACTTACGGAGTTATTAATGATTTTGTACTTTTTGGTCGGACTTTTCTGTCCCAGGAATGACATAAAAATTGATACGAATGAAATTTCAAAAAATTGTTTTTTTTTAATACTTTCATTATATTTTTCACGTCTTTTAGGGTCCGAAACCAACATGATATTTTGATGTTTTTTTCGTCCCATGCATTTTTGGTTTCAGGTGATACAATTATTTTCCACTAGGACCCATGCTTATCTATCTATATAACTAATGTTATAACGGGATTCCAAATGTTATTGCGGGCGAAGCCGCGGGTGACAGCTAGTAAATGATATAATAGTGATAAAACCTGTTTTATCACTATGGTAATTATAATAAAAAGAGAAGACAGTCAGTCTTCAAGACTGGACTTTATATCATTTTAAATGCTACAAATGCTGAAAAATGCTAGAAAGGCTCGCTTCGCTCGAAGCCAATGACTCTTGACGTGTTAGATGATCAAGAAACAATCAGAACGCTAGAAAGTTACAAGTCCTGAGGGAGCTGGAGGGCGCGGTGAAAGGAGAGAGCTGGCGGATGGATGACGTCACGCTCACCATGTCGTTGCCGTCTCGTAACTGCAGAGCTCACCACTGAACTCAGTACACCTGCACCAAGCGGTACTATGACGTCACACACCTCAGTGTATTCTCGGTACTTTTCGTGAAGTCGACTAAATCATTTGAAATGATAAAATTGATGTTATAAATAATTGCGTATCGTAGTCTCTTCCACAGGGATCATACCAAAGTAGCTAAAGGCCAACCTCGATGAACTGGGGTTCCACCATAATCTGCATACCAGTCCTGCTCCATAGTTCGTCCGTTCCTCATCTCGCAACAAATCCTGATGAAATGGTGAATTTTATTGTGCCCAATGACATGGCCAACATATGAACAATAACAATAATAATAAGAAGTTCCGTGAAGAACTATACAGCCTACTTTTCATGCCAATGATTATTCTACAGAATATGAACCTATCTAGAATAATAACGAAATTAAGTTGGTAATATCGAAATATCTAATTAGTTCAAAATATACCTGGTGTAATGTAGCCTAATAGAGCACTACAGTTGGCAGCCCTGGTGACTGACTATATTCTTAGTTCCATATTCATTTTCTTAGCCTTAAGGTACAGAATACAAAATTTGGTTGAAGTCCAATGGACGTTACATGCAGTTAGACACTGGATCTATCAGCACGCGTAAAAGCATGTTGGCAACAATGTCATGCGTGTGCTGGTCAGAAATAATCTGAAATATTATGATATCTTGTTGTGCCAATTTTGGATGAAATCCATTTGTTAGTATAGAAGTTACATGTATTTTAAAATTGGACATATCAGCAGGCATAGAATCATGTTGGCAGCACTGCCTTGTATTAATTACTCCAAATTAATCTAGAATGTCAGGTGCTATAGGCTACGTGTGCTTGCATACTTTCTGATATATTGATATTAGGGTAAAAAATATAGACAGCATTTATTAACAGTTGGCAGCCCTGATTGCTCTTAACAATACTTATAGTCATATCTGTTATGGTACACATAGCACATACGAAATTTGGTTGAAATCCAACTGATAGTATAGAAGTTACATGTATTTAAATATTGGTACTATCAGCAGGCTTATAATCATGTTGGTAGAACTGACGTATATAAGTTACTCCAAATTAAACTAAAATGTCAGAATATACGTGTGCATAGTTTAAAGCTGTTAGCTTGCATACTTTCTGATATATTGGTATTTGAAAAAAAAAGAGAGCAATTATTAACAGTTGGTAGCCCTGGTGGCTCTTAAGAATACGCTCAGTCATATCTGTTTATGTACAGATATTACATACAAAATTTGGTTGAAATCCAATTGATAGTGTAGAAGTTATATGCATTTAAACATTGGACCTATCAGAAGGCTTAAAATTATTTTGGCAACACTGTCATGGTTGGCCTCCTGGAAATTAAACTGAAATAGTATTATCTACATGTGTGCCAATTTTGGAATAGCTTCCATGCATACCTTGCAAGCTATCCAACATGGAGCTCAAATTTCTAGTGCGTTTTTTCAGCAGTTGGTAGCTCTGACATCATTTTCAAATATGGACGTGAGATATTCCGGTCCACATCTTTACTCATACTAAATTTGGTTCTGATTGCTGCAGCCGTTTAGGAGTTGATAGGGGGGGGACACACACACACACACAGCCAGACAGACAGACACACATTTTCCCGGATCGATCTCATAAGTCTACTTTTTCCTCATTTTTGCAAAATGTGAAAAGTAGGCTAAATATGCCTGTTTACCATCTCTTGATGAATGCAGTATTTTTAGCCTACTTTTCACATTTTGCAAAAATTAGGAAAAGTAGACTTATGAGATCGGGCAAATGTGTGTCTGTCTGTCTTTCTGTCTGTCCTTCTGTCTGTCTGTCCTTCTGTCTGGCTGTGTGTGTGTGTGTGTGTCCCCCCCCCCACAAACTCCTAAACGGCTGCATCAATCGTAAAAAAAATTGGTAGGAGTAAAGATCCATACCTGAATATCTCACGGCCATATTTGAAAATGATGTCAGTGCTACCGACTGCTGAAAAATCGCAATTGAAATTTGAGCTCCATTTTGGATATCTTGGAAGGTATGAATAAGAGCCATTTCAAAATTGGCACACGTATAAATAATAATAATATTGCAGTTAAATTTCCAGGAGGCCATACATGGCAGTGTTGCCAAAATGATTATAAGCCTGCTGATAGGTCTAAATTTCAAATGCATATAACTTCTAAACTATCAATTGGATTTCAACCAAATTACCTATGTGCTATGTGTACATAAACAGATATGACTGAGCGTATTCTTAAGAGCCACCAGGGCTTCCAACTGTTAATAAATGCTCTCATTTTTTTAAAATCCAAATACCCATAGATCAGAAAGTATGCAAGCCGACAGCTTTAAACTATGCACACATATAGTACCTGACATTCTATATTAATTTGGAGTAACTTATATACGTCAGTGTTACCAATATGATTCTAAGCCTGCTGATAGGTCCAACTTTAAATACATGTAACTTCTATACTATCATTTGGATTTCAACCAAATTCCGTGTGTGGTATGTGTACCATAACATATATGACTATGCCGATTCTTAAGAGTAACCAGGCCTGCCAACTGTTAATAAATACTGTCTCTATTTTTGTTATCCTAATATCAATATATCTGAAAGTATGCAAGCCAATAGCTCTAAACTTTGCGCACGTATAGTACCTGGCATTCTAGATTAATTTCGAGTAACTAATATAGGCCTACGCCAGTGCTACCAACATAATTCTAAGCATGCTGATAGGTCCAATTTTTAAATGCATGTAACTTCTATACTAACTAATGGATTTCATTCAAAATTGACACAACATTAGATCATATTATTTCAGATTATTTCTGACCAATACATGCATGACATTGTTGCCAACATGATTTTACGCGCGCTGTTAGATCCAATGTTTAACTGCATTTAACGTCCATGCTATCCATTGGACTTCAACCACATTTTGTATTCTGTACCTTAAGAGATGGAACTAAGAATATATTCAGTCACCAGGGCTGCCAACTGCAGTGCTCTATTAGGCTACATTATACGAGGTATACAGTATTTCGAACTTATTAGAAATTTCGATATTTCCAACTTAATTTCGTCATTATTCTAGATAGGTTCATATACTGTAGAATAATCATTGGCATGAAAAGTAGGCTCTTTAGTTCGTCACAGAACTTCTTGTTGAATTTATCTATTGGCTCAGGCTAGAGCAAAATGTGGCTTTAGGCCGATGTCTCAGCTCATTCTTAGCTGTGATTATGTGGAAGCTACTGAGGTATGAGTGATGCTTAATAATAGCATTCAGCTAGTGCTTGTGGATGTTCTACATATAGGATCAGTTCAGATGTGTCGCCTCAGTGAGGAAATAAATAACACTCTTGGAAATAATTACATGTATTAGTTTTGTTGAGGGCTCGGAAGTTGAACAAATATCCTAAAACCAGGCCAAACATAACAATTACAAATTATCTATGTCATTGGGTCATTGTAGGACCGGAAATGGATGGTTTAATTTGTCCTATTTTGCCCTTTTGGCGTTATTTGGCTTATTGGTCCTTTTCTAACGTTTTAACTTTATAGGCTACTTTTATACTTAACGGCTTTTTCTTTGCAACTTCACCAAATTTGACTACATTTTTACTGCCCATTCAGTGCATCTTCTCTTAAACAACTTTTCTGTATTAAATACAGGGGATGTCATAAGTAATATCGTTTTTCAGAGAATAGTACATTATGCAACGAGCCTATAATGGCAATAATTAAGACACGAGTATGTTTATAAAACGAGCGTCTATTACAGGTCAGTTGCATACGACTGTTTATGTTCGACGATAATTATTAAAACTATTTTATTTTCGAACATAAATATTCATAAATATCTATCGAGATTTCGCGACAGCCTTAGGCGGCATCACGCTGGGTCCGTGGTTCAAATCCCGGTCACTCCATGTGAGATCTGTGCTGGACAAAACGGAGGCAGACAGGTTTTTCTCCGGGTATTCCGGTTTTCCCTGTCAACATTTAATTCCAGCAACACTATCCACTATCATTTCATTTCATGTCATTCATTTAATCCTTGCCCCAGAGGAGTGCGTCAGGCCTCGGCAGCCGGCGCTAGATGGGGGTTTCATTCATTCCATTCCTGACCCGGTCGGAGACTGGAAGCAGGCTGTGGATTTTCATTTCATCTATCGAGATTTCGCTAGTTTTATGTACTGAACAGAGCGCATGAAACGCAGAGAATGCCTTGTATTTGACCACGGCCTCCGTGATTACCCTACTATGACAGTAGACGACGCAGTGATATTTAAATTAGAAGGCCGTGGAACTCAACGCAGGTGCGATGCTATCGTTATCTAATTGGTCAAACATCAGTTTCTTGAGCTCTGATTGGTGGGAGAAACTGTTTCATAATGAAAAATAGTGTTATAATGAGCCTCATTATAGTACAGTTTTCTGACATATATTAGTCAGGGTCGAACATAAATGTTTATTTGGAAAGTTTTCTGACAAGAAAATAAACTATTCTTCAAAGTTGAGACCATCAGAATCTATGGTTATGAGCCATCGTTCAGCGAGGTTTCTTAATCCCGCGACGGTACCAGTCCCTGGGTTTCGATGGAAGAATTCGGCGAGCCCCACCTCTACAGCTTCAATGTTATCGAAATTTCTTCCACGCATGAAATGGGCCATGGAACAGAAAAGATGGTAATCTGAAGGCGCAATATCAGGGCTGTATGCTGGATGTGGTAGCAGTTCCACTCATCCTAAGGCGCTGTGTGTCGCAAACGTAGGCACAGCGGAGAAAGGGACAGACGCAGCTCACACGTCTGTTGGGCAGGTCGCTGTGGTGTCCCGTCTTGTATGGTGTGAATAGCGGCCAAATGCAATGGCGCGTCGACTGGACGTTTACTCCAAATATGAGGTGCGTGCCACAATCCGATTCCTTTGGGCCAAAAGGAAGAATTACACGGACATTCATCGTGAGATTAGTGCAGTGTATGGGAAGCGGGCCATTTCCCGGCAAGGGATCGTAAAGTGATGTCAGCAATTCGAAGCCGGACGCACCGATATCACGGACGAATATCGCGAGGGCAGGCCCGCAACGTCTAGGACCCGTCCAAATGTCAACAGTGTGAATGCGATAAATAAACAGAACCGGCGCATTCACCAGAGAGAAATCGCAACGCTGCACGTGGAATTTATGCCGACGATCACGACAATCAACGCGGCGTCGTATTGTCAAACGTTGCACTGGTTGCGTAAAGCGATTAAACAGAAGCGCCGGGGGAAATTGAGCGTCGGTATGATTTTGTTGCACGATAACGCAACACCTCACTAGGCCCACCAAACGAGCGAACTGCTGCAGCGTTTCAAGTGGGAGGTCTGGCAACATCCATCCTACAGTCCCGACCTAGCGCCATGTGACTTTCATCTGTTCGGTAAGCTCAAAACGGAGCTCGGTGGTCGACGTTTCCAAACCGATGAGGAGGTGAAGGCCACTGTCTCCGTGCGGTTGCAGAACGCTGGAGGAACTTTCTATGCATCCGGCATCGATAGGTTGGTTGTGCGTTCGCAGAAATGTTTGGAGTCTCTTGGAAACTATGTGGAAAAGTGAAGTTACATTGTTTGTCGTTAACTGGGATGTGCAACTTACTTTTTGATCTGCCCTCGTAATACGGGTATCTCCGTCCCAAAATTTGATAAACTTTTTCCAGGGATTGGGAATAAAAGTCCTCAGTGACTTTTGGAACAAACTGCCAGTGAATCACTCCATCAAAATTCCACCAGACACACATCACTTTGGGGCCGAACCGATCCCTTTTAACGATGTTAATAATAACGTTGTTTTACGTCCCTTTTGACATCTGCGGCTTTTAGAGACACCGGGGTGCCAGAGTCTTGCACCGAACGGAATACGTAACCTGCCAGTAAATCTACTTCGCATTTGCATACCCTCAAATGTCAGCTGACTGCGCCAGGATTCAATCCTGCAATCTTGGTCACAGCAAGATCGTTACCGCTGAGCCACGCAGCCATTCGTTTTAACGATGACTTCGGCAGGTTGACGGAGACTGAGCTACTGTTTCGAGGCGTCAGCGTGGCAGTAATACACTAATTTTCACCACATGTGACAATTCTCCTGATAAATAATCACTAGCATTACCCGTCGCGGCTTCGCCCGCGAATATTCTAGTTGTAAAGAGTACACTTAGCGAAATCTCAATCATGAATGCTATGACTGATTTATCCTTGATATGAATAATCAGACTTCATCAATTCAGGTACTGGTGCAGTGGTTAGGAGTTTGTCATTCCTTCATAGGTATATCAGAGCGAAGTTAGTATTCTGGGAATATCACAGACACTGTTAATTTAAGGGCCTCTAAATGTGGTTTTCGGAGAGCCTTTTTAGTCGGGTGAAAAAGACCTTTCGTACCACACTCACACGTGAAAATTGCGTGAAAAAATTCTAGAGTGCCCCTTGACCCTCTTAAGCGCATTATACTGTATGTATTGATGAATTCCACAGCTTAATTTGGTTCCGTGATAACCTTATAACCGTCTCGAAACTTTCACAGTAATGTAATAATTGGAATTGCATTGCGTCTTACAGAAATAGATGGACTTATGAGATTCTGTTACCATGGTTACCGTGTTGCATTCTTTCATTATTCCATTGTAAATATACATGTTTTAAGGTATTTATTTAATTGTGAGGCATTTAAAGAGTAAGTGACTGCGTTTCGCCTACGCATTGGGTTATGCTGAACCTGTAGGTACCCTATATGTGTAGGTTGGTGTTAATGGGAACTAATTTTCTGTACAAAACTGGAATGGGACCTTAGCAGAACAATATAGGGAGGGATTGAGGTTACTGATAAGCTGACGACAGATACCCACTCTACGTTGAGCCTGTTCAGGGGTCAATTCATGAGGTACAGACTACTGTTTGTTTTTCCAAGTTTATTATTCTGGCGATGTATGATAACTTTTGACACACCATGTTCTTCTGACAGTCAACGAGTACTTCTTTGCGGATTTTCTTCCAAAACATCTGCGTGTATTCTCAATATCCCATAGTTTAGGACATCCAGAACTCGGTAAATCTGTAATGTTTTCTTCTCCAGTGTCGAAACGTTGGAACCATCGCACTAATGACACATTCTACTTCCAATTTACACATTATTCGAGCCGCTGCAGCAGCTTTGTAATCTTGTTTCCAGAAGTGCTTTGGAAGGACCCTAACCTCCAACTTTGTAAGTTCCATTTGTGATTGTGCATTAACAACTGACGACTGATACATTCTAGCAATATAAGCAATTCTAGTTATTGCCTCCTGTAAATAGCATTGGAGAACAAAAGAAATCCAATTCTATCTTATAAAACACCAAATTTAGAAAATCACATTACTTATGAGATATCCTAATACATAATGTATACGTATGCTTTAAGTATTTATTTTATATTTATCGTATGGCTTTAAGTGCCGGGAATGTCCGAGGACATGTTCGGCTCGCCTGAGCCTGTAACTGCTTCACGCAGACTCCCTTAGGGTGAACTACAAGTTACGTTCAAATTCAAGTTGTTCCAACTTTCGTTACCAGAGATCAATGATAACTAGTGATGAACGTTGGAACTTTGATAGAGCGTTCTGACGAAATCCAACCTAACAATTTAGCTGCACACAAGTTTAGTCTGTGGAAGGATCTTTTACATGCCATAAATCTATTACATGGGACCGCCGGATTTACTTCCCCTCCAAAGGAAGGCGTACTGAAGGATTTTTAACGCTCTTAAAAATCCGACGACTTCGACCGGGTTTGAACCCGCTATCTTGGGCACAGCAATTCAGCATGCTACCAACTACGCCACCGAAGCCGCTTATGCTTTGAGTGTGCACCCTTGATGTGGAGAGAAGTTTCTATATATTTCGCAACATGCTGTCTGAAAACCAATGATCGTTTACACCTGGAGATGACTGTTGTCATATGTTGCAATGCCAACCTACTGTAGGTAAGGTTTCCGAATTTCAATTTCTGTAACCCTAGTATGGTTAAGCCAAATATGATTCAAGTGATATTAATTGCAACTTATTTCTCCAGGATCTCCATTGCGGGTTCACCGAGTTCATTCTAGGTGAAAAGAGTATTTGTAAATTCTCTAAGTATGTTTTTAATACGCGGAATTCTTTTCAAATTATGTTAAATTAAGAAGTGTCCCGTTCATATATTTTGGCAATGTAACCTATGTTGCATATCACCAGAATATCGTATTTTAACATTCTATAAATATAAATACGTAATTAAAACAAAATATGAATTAATATTTGGATTACCTTTTTACGTCTCTATTCTTGTGTTGACGTCCTTTATTTTGATATGTTTTGTCATTTCATAGGTCTTGTAAGGCAAATTATAGGTCTTGAACTTTCGACTGCTAGTTATTAGCAATACAATGCTAATTATATTTAAAACAAGAAGTTCCGTGAAGAACTATACAGCATACTTATCATGCCAATGATTATTCTACAGTATATGAACCTATCTAGAATAATGACGAAATTAAGTTGGTAATATCGAAATATCTAATTAGTTCCAAATATACCTGGTATAATGTAGCCTAATAGAGCACTACAGTTGGCAGCTCTGGTGACTGAATATATTCTTAGTTCCACCTCTTAAGGTACAGAATACAAAATTTGGTTTAGTCCAATGGACGTTACATGCAGTTAGACACTGGACCTATCAGCACGCGTAAAAGCATGTTGCCAACAATACCATGCGTGTGCTGGTCAGAAATAATCTGAATTATTATGATATCTTGTTGTGCCAATTTTGGATGAAATCTATTTGTTAGTATAGAAGTTACATGCATTTTAAAATTGGACATATCAGCAGGCATATAATCATGTTGGCAGCACTGCCTTGTATTAATTACTCCAAATTAATCTAGAATGTCAGGTGCTATACGTGTGCAAAGTATAGAGCTGTTGGCTTGCATATTTTCTGATATATTGATATTAGGGTAAAAAGAATATAGACAGCATTTATTAACAGTTGGCAGCCCTGGTTGCTCTTAACAATACTTATAGTCATATCTGTTATGGTACACATAGCACATACGAAATTTGGTTGAAATCCAACTGATAGTATAGAAGTTACATGTATTTAAAAATTGGTACTATCAGCAGGCTTATAATCATGTTGGTAGAACTGACGTATATAAGTTACTCCAAATTAATCTAAAATGTCAGAATATACGTGTGCATAGTTTAAAGCTGTTGGCTTGCATACTTTCTGATATATTGGTATTTGGATTTAAAAAATAGAGAGAGCAATTATTAACAGTTGGTAGCCCTGGTGGCTCTTAAGAATACGCTCAGTCATATCTGTTTATGTACAGATATTACATACAAAATTTGGTTGAAATCCAATTGATAGTGGAGAAGTTATATGCATTTAAACATTGGACTTATCAGAAGGCATAAAATTATTTTGGCAACACTGTTATGGTTGGCCTCCTGGAAATTAAACTGAAGTAGTATTATCTACATGTGTGCCAATTTTGGAATAGCTCCCATGCATACCTTGCAAGATATTCAACATGGAGCTCAAATTTCTAGTGCGTTTTTTCTGCAGTTGGTAGCACTGACATCATTTTCAAATATGGACGTGAGCTATTCCGGTGCACATCTTTACTCATACTAAATTTGGTTTTGATTGCTGCAGCCGTTTAGGAGTTGATAGGGGGGGACACACACACAGCCAGCCAGACAGACAGACAGACAGAAGGACAGACAGACAGAAGGACAGACAGACAGACAGACTCACATTTTCCCGGATCGATCTCATAAGTCTACTTTTTCCTCATTTTTGCAAAATGTGAAAAGTAGGCTAAAAATCCTCTCGGCACCCCGGAAGGCGGAGGTAGATTTCACCGGGCAAACTAGGGGATAGGCTATAATAGGCAACATATGCAGGTTTTCGTAGAAGGATCAGACCTCATTTATTGCGAGAAAGTATTTTACAATGTATTGGAGATCAATTAACTTTTCTTTCGTCTTACTATTGAACCCTTCAGAATAGCAGTGTTTATATGCAAGAATCTTGATCAAGGGGTCGCGCTCAGTTCCTAGTGTGATGTCTACGTTCGCCAAACAACATGCTCTACTGAGGTAAGGGTCATAGGATTAAAACTATTATTAAGAAAGAAAGGTGACAAGACGTAGAATAATAACATGATTTAATGACGTTAAACTGCGTCCGACCGAGTGACCATCGGTATAAGTGGTCTCCCTCGTTCAAGCGTGGAGGAGGTAAAGGGCACTCTCTTGTCCTTGGGGTGAGAAATCACCCCTAAAGGCGGATGAACGAACACGGAATCGTCAACGGCATAGAATGCAGAAGGCAACGGGAAACCACTGCATTAAGGATCATCTGGATATCCCAAGGAATAGCGGCTCATGTCATGAAACCTGTACTCGTAAAATGTTCCGGATTAGCCCCGCGATCGGATCTCCGGGCGGGGTGTGCTGGTACAAGTGCTCAATGTAGGAGACGCATTGCAACATGGAATGTTCGATCACTTTGACAATGTGGAAATCTGGAAAACCTGAAGCTTGAGATTGGAAGAATGAATGTAGATGTGTTAGGAATAGCCGAAGTGAGGTGGCCTGATAATGGAGATTTTTGGAGTGGAGATTACAGGATAATCCACACGGGGACTATTATGGACAAACCTGGAGAGGGAGGAGTAGGAGTGGTGCTGACAAAGGAAATGGGTCACCGAGTTAAAGGATACGTTCAGCAGAGTGGAAGACTGATTTTAGTGAAATTAGATACTAAACCAAGGGACACCGTGATCATTCAAGTCTACATGCCAACCACTGCCCACGAAGATGAAGAAGTGGAAAGAGTGTACGATGATCTGACAGAATTAATCAAAGGTGTTAAAGGAGATGAGAATCTGATAATCCTTGGAGACTGGAATGCTGTTATTGGAGAGGGTAAAGATGGAGTGGCTGTGGGCCAATTTGGGCTTGGCACACGGAACGATCGAGGAAACCGTTTAATGGAATTCTTTCTGTGCTTACAATCAGCTGGTGGTTGCAAATACATTGTTTCAACACCATGCACGAAGACGTTATACTTGGACAATGCCAGGCGGTGGGAATATATTTCAAATTGATTACATTTTAGTTAAGCAGAGATTTAAGACACAGCTGAAGGACTGTAGAAGCTGCCCTGGCCCAGATATTGGTAGTGACCACAACATGGTTTTGAGCGAATGCCAACTAAAACTGAAGAAACTGAAAAGGAATAACAGTCGAAAATGGAATACCGAAGCTCTCCGAGATCAAAACCTTGCTATAGATTTTAAGAAGAAGACAGATGAACTTCTAGCAGACATATCAGCAATAGACTTAGGAAGTATGGAGAATAAATGGAATGCTTGGAAGGGAAGTGTTCTAACAGCAGCAACAGATGTTGTGGGAAAGCCGAAAGCACAGAACAGGAAAGCCTGGATAACAAATGAAATCATTGAGAAGATAGACACAAGAAGAAAGTTTAAGAACTCTGCGACTGAACAAGGGCAACAACTATACAGGAAATTGAGAAACGAAATAAATCGAGAGGCGAAGGCAGCCAGAGAAAAATTTCTGGAATTGCAATGCATGGAAGTAGAAAAACTAGTTAAGAATCACAAATTTGAGACAGCGTTTCAAGTGGTCAAAAGGTTCTTCGGGGACAAGAGGATTAGGTGCAAAGTACTGAAGACAGATGATGGAGAACTGGTGTATGAAGATTCTGAAATTGGCTCAAAATGGAAAGAATACATTGAGAATTTATATGGAGGAAAACATACACCTTGTGAAATACTAAAAAATGAAGAGCTGGTAGATAAAGAAGAAGAGGGAGATGAAATACTCCTGGATGAATTTAATCAAGCAATGGAAAGGCTGAAAAACGGAAAGGCATCCGGGGCTGATGATATACCAGCAGAGCTGATAAAAGCCACTGGAGACAATGTGAAGAAAGCCCTATTTGATCTGAATTGTGAAATGTATAACACGGGACATATCCCATCGGACTTTAGGAAATGTGTCATAGTGCCCATTCCAAAGAAATCATCTGCTAATAGATGTGACCAATATCGCACATTAAGCCTTGTAACCCATGCTTCTAAAATACTCACCAGCATTATCTTGAAACGCATTGAAGGAAAGGTAGAGTTGGAGTTGACAGAAGATCAATTTGGATTCAGGAAGGGTAGAGGGACTCGAGAAGCAATCCTAGCTTTAAGAATGATTATAGAGAAACGACTAAGAAATGATATGGATACATTCATTGCTTTCGTAGACCTGGAGAAGGCATTTGATAAGGTTGAGTGGAATAGACTATTCATGGTGTTGAAAGAACTGGGTGTTAAGTACTGCCCCCGTAATTGAATTATGTAGAGACCATGGTGGCTATATTTGAAATTATAAGGAAAGTTATGGCTGTCATAGTTATGACGTGGGTAGTCATGACGTAAGCACGGATGACGTAAATGTTATGCCAGCAAGCTACTTGAGCTGAGATTCTCAGTGACGTCAGCATTTAGTCGAGAATGTTCCAAGATTTACGACGCAGTCGCAGGAAACGAGGAATTCTGCTGTGGAAGAAACTATGCTATTGGAGGAGAGGCATGAACCAATCAACGATAGTTTAAAGGAAGACGGAGATTGCTGAAACTATGGTATTTTTATTACTTTTGGAATGCAGAATTGTGGAAATCCATTTGCAGTAAAGGCATTGATTTGGAATTTTGGTGAAATTTATTTTCAGTTTTTGAATTTTGAAAATCCGTCATGTATTAACGAAGTTGGAACTTCTAGCGATGACGCAGTACCACGCTTTGGAAGGGATGGAAACGCCCCTCGAGAAGTTAATAAAAGGGCTTGCGCAGAAGAGAGGAGTCTCTTTCGTTCTCTGATCATTCTGAGATCTCATTCTCAGATCATCGAAGTCTATTGTGAAAGTTCTTTTCTTATACATTCATTATAGTGAGACGTCGAAGTGAACAGCAGTGAAAAGAATCGTCTTTATAACGTGTGGCGAGGCCACTATATTAACGAGATCCAAGTCAAACTAGGTGAAGTTGAAACGGACCTTAGAAAGCTTCTACAAGTTTAGCTTCAAACAGTTAGCGGTCACCGATAAGCTAATCGTATTGTGCAGTGCTACATGCAGTTATAGAGAAAAGCTGAACAATTTCGACCGATTAGTTCGAAAGATATTAGCAGTTTTATACGACTGACTAAAGTGATTATCTCGCCACAAGAGAAGCACTTTTGTATAGCCAGAATCAACGCAACGGCTGACGCTGCGAGTGGGATAGAAAGACTTCAGATTGCTTGGTTACAGAACGATACAGTATAATGGAGCAATTGAATACGGCAGTTTGTTCTTCTAACACTACAACCGAAGAGCAGATGGAAGGCTAAGGGCTTATTGCAATTGGGACATACTTCAACGGAGTAAGATAGCGACATGGAACTTCGCTAATTGCTATTCCACACAAGCGAACATGCGGTGAATACCATCTACACCCATGTTTCGTAATTAAAGGCTGAATACCATCGAACAGCCATAGAAACAATTTCATACTCTGAATATGAATAATTTCTTCGGAAATTTCTACAAAACTTCATGGCGATTGTCTACTGGAACTTCAGGGAATTTTTCAAGAGAGGTCAGGGATATCCCGACTCACAAAGAAGATTATTGCCGGAAGGATGTCTATTCGTCTTCGAGGAGCAGAGCGATTCACGGAGAAGGAAGCAGTTCGATTCTCCGAGGGTGCTATTTCCTATTTCGAGGATGGAGCTCAACTTTAACGTGGTGAAATGGATCCATCAACAGTCTTCTTTGGGGAATTTTCCTCTGGAACGTCAATCGGCAGATAAGGTAGTCGTGAACGTTTATTGTATTTGAGTATATTAATGATGTTTGAGCAACCATTTTTCCCATATTTTTATCCTTATGTATTTTTGCCCTATTTTCTTGTTGAGATTCTTATTCTCAGTACACCTTGATGAGCTTTGCATTTTTCGACGATTTATTAAGACATTGTTATGTCATGGGCATAGTTAACGATTTTGAATCAGTTGAGACTGATATTTAGAATTTTCAGTAATTAATATTTTTGTAGTCACGATTTGACTGTAAGTTAATGATTTTTATGGCAGATTTAAATTCAGACAGCGTGTCACTTTATTAAAGTAATTCTACCCCTGTTTAATTACTTTGACCAATTTTCTGTCATCATCAAGAAGGAAGAACATTTAAATGATTTTAGAGCGTTAAAATCTCTTACGTTGTCGACGATCTTGGAAATACTAGTCGTTATTTGAATTGATTGCAACACAGACATTTATCGTCAGTTATGAATGAACATTGCATCATAGACACTTTTGTGAAAGATTAACTTTAATAATGAATTATTGAATGCATTAAAGTCAAGAACTTTTGTTAGGAGTTTTTTCTCAATTAGAGAGTTATATAACGATGTTTGCATTCCCCAGTCTAATTGGATTCTATTCGACTACTTTGCATTTTAGTCGCACTTTATTTGAAGATAGTATTTTCATACTACATTTTTTTTTTTAAGATGTTAATCTTAAATTTGATAGACCAGACAGGCGTATATAAGCGTATTCACTATTAAATTTGTTTGTGATTGGCAAGTTTTGACTTCATTTCGGTTCATGAATGAAATCCACGAAGGTTAAATAAAAAAAACAGTTTTGAAACAATTAATGATTATAAAAAATTTTAAGTGGAACTATGAATGTATAATCGCTAGTGCAGCGCGTGTTGAAAGTCGCTGAGGTATAATGCCCTTGAATATGAAGGAAGTTCCCACAGGAATAAATGTTAAAGAATTATTTGTGGAAGTTTTGTAAGTTATGTGGAAGTTGAATGCCATATAGATTAATATATGATGATTTTGGGCATATTTTTTTTTAATGCAGTTTGTGCATTAACTTGTTAGCGAAGGATTTTCCGCTGGAGTAAGATTGTCATAGTTCGTTGAAAATTAATCAAGTGATTTACTGTTAGAATTAACACGAGTTTTGAAAGAATTTGAGATAAGATTTTGAATGAAGGTTGCCGTCACAAATCATTATTAAAACCTTTATTAAACCAGATTGTGACATTAACATGTATAACTAACCTTCATTGGTCGATTATATTAAACACCATTATGAAAATTACCAACCGAATAAACATGTGGTCAATGTATTTATTAAATTAATAATTTAAACAATTTAAATGTTAATATTGTAAATAATTGCTGTAAATATTTTTGAAAATAATGTGAAACGAGAGTGATGTTAAAGGCGTGCTTATAATATTTTTATTGTCTTTGACAAACATTATAAACAATTTCTAATTGTTATAAATAATTTATGTGATTTTGTTATAAACATTTAAGAGCTAATTAAACATTTGGATTGAAGTTAACAAATTTAGGGAATTAACATAATGATCCAATAGGATGTGAGCAAAGTACTTGAAAAATTTGCGTAAATATAAATGTGAGTTGTCTTGTAGACAGATAAAAGCTTGAGAGAGCAAGCTGTACTCTTACGTAACTTAGCACGTGAGAAGGGAATGCATTTGACCAGTATGCAACAGGTTCGAGGGTAGCTCGCAGCTGGGCCAACATCTGGTTCACAGAGAGTGAGGTCGTCCACACTCTGGCCTTGCGACTATAAATACCATTCTCATGTTTATTAAAAGGAAACCAAATGCTATATATATATGTCACACCCTGATGTCCTTTTCCAATCCAATAGTGTTATGAATATTACGTTATTTGGAGCTCTTGGGAGCTAAAATGTTTTATATCATGTTGTATGATTATTTTGCAAGTCCTACTGAGGACGTAGTCAGATTGACTTGGGCTACTGATAGCCACGTTTATTTTGTTGTGTTAGTAAAATCATACCCTTTATTAGAAATAAAGCTTTTGTACAGTTCAAAGTTCTCGCCTTCGTCTTGGTTCATTTTTAAATGCCATGGTGGAGGTTATTGTGTGAACAGACTTTTAGTGATCCTGTTGTCAACTCAAACCCCGAGATAATTAAGAGGTAAGTAACGGTAAGTATGAACCCCCCCCCCCCCCGTCTATTTTGGTGTGTTCCACAATGATTTCCTGTGAACTTCTGTGCTCTTATCTCGATAGTATCTGTCAGTGCCATTTTCATTGATGTAGCTGAGCCGGTGCAATTGATAGTTGGCAATCCGATTGAGGGGGCAGATATCTGACAGCCTACTATCCAGGTCAACGGGGATAGAAAGATTGGCGCCGTCAACGTGTGGGGCATGTTCAACAACAATGGATTACCAGGTTGAACAATAGAAAGAATGGCGACCCAAGAACGTGGGGCTGAGTCAACAGAAAGATTGGCGCACCTAAAACGTTGGGGCTCGATTCAACATAACTGGATTACCAGGTTGAACGCCAGTAAGAGTGGCAAACCTAAAACGTGAGGTTCGATTAGACTCAAATAAAGAGGTTGATTCTTTGTTAGATGTCTAGGCCAATTGTAGAATTTAAGAGTGTGATTATATAGGAATTAAATGTTGTATTGTATGAGGAAAATTACACTCAGAAAAGATCAGATCTTATACAACTTGAGAAAGGTTAAATAGGCTGGAAACTTAGAAAAATCGCCTATAATCTGGAATCTTATTTTATTTGACCGGCTTATGACATTTTAGTCATATTAAAGATAAAATTAAATTATTTGGATTGTAAATGTAAATTATTTGTGTTAGGATATTTTAAAATGAGCCAATGAAATTTGAACATGTGCTTGAGTTTGTTTCAACATGAAGTATCTTCGAAGGTTAATTATAAGGTAGTTATAAGTTAGATTTAAGACAGAAAATTGATCAAAAATTATATATGGTGAAAAGTGTTGCTCAAATGTTGTTATTTTGCTCTTTTGATGTATGTCCCTACAGCAATCCATTTTTGAATAATATTGTAATGGCAGAGGAAAGTATGAGATTGATGTTAGAAGAATTGAAAGCTAGCATGAATGAAAGTGCGAGGGAGATGTCTGCTAATTTGAAAGCAAGCATGACTAGTAGTATGAAGCAGATGCTGAATGAAAGCATAAAGGAGAATGTTAGTAATTTGTCTGCTAATTTGAATGCAAGAATGGAGGAGAATGCTAGTAATTTGAATGCAAGAATGGAGGAGAATGCTAGTAATATGTCTGCTAATTTGAAGGGTATCCAAACTAGCGCTGCTAATTTAGAGGAGAATATGTCGCGTTTACAGATTAATACCCAAGGAATTGAGAATACTGTAAGTGACATCCGCACAGATGTATCTAATGTGCATAAAAATGTTGATGATGTTAAATTTGATGTGTCTAAGGTACAGAGAGACCTTACAATGTTAAATCTAGATGTAGCTAATGTCCGAGGGGATATTTCTTGTGCTAGAGCCGAAGTTGTAGTTGTCAAAAACGATGTAGCGACTGTCCAAGACAAGGTCGAGGAAGTCCAAAAAGAAATTCAAAAAGCTAGAACTGATGTATCCAATGTTCAGGTAGACATTAATAACATTCATGCGGATATAACTGAGGTGCAAAGTGACATAACTAAGATTCAGGTAGAGGTCAACACAGTTTTCGTAGATATTACTAAAGTCCAAACTGATGTAAATAAAGTCAGGGAAGAAATCGAAAACTCAAAAACTCTTTGTACGCGTAATATAACTGCATTAGCGACTGGGTTAGTCGATGAATCAGTTAGAACAACAACGTCTTTAGCAGAGTTGAAGTATGATGTAGAGGTCATGAGAACCCAGGTATTAGACCACAATAGAGTATTAAAAGAGGATATCGAAGTAGACATAGCCGAAATGTTAACAGCAAACGTAGCGGTATGGAAAGACGAGTGGAATAACTCAAGTGGGGAACATGTAACCCAAATTCAGGAAAGGATTGAAAGAAAACTTGCCAGTACGCAGATAGAAATTAACAATGAAGTAGTACAGATTAGGAAAGATTTAAGCGTCAGGATAAATTCGCTATCCGAAAAACAAGTTGACGATAGAACACAACTAGATCAGGATATGCAAACTTTAAAATCTACATTAGAGGATCAAATTCATAAAGTTGTCTCGGATGTAAATGAAACGACGAGTAAACTGAAAAATTTGAAGTTGGGAGAGGCTAGTTTAATGGAGAACTACAAAGAAGAGATTATCAAGAAAGTCTTAACAGAAATCACCGACAAGGATACAGAAGGCTTAGCTTGCGAATTGAATAGGAATTATGCTAGAAGACATAACCTAGAGCCAGAAGAGAGAGACGTGACTCCTGAAGAACGTGTATCCAGATTCAGAGAGGAGGATGACGAGAGGAATATGGAACCTGAGTGGAATTATCGAGATAGTGGGAAAAACTATCCGGATTCATATCCGAGGAACGTGACGGTCATTAGGAATTTCGAAGACAAACCACAAAAATGCAGTAACACTGATAGTTTGACACCTATAGAGTATGTAAGGAATCTCAAAGATTATTTCATCGAAGCTCACATTCCCAGAGAGAGAGAGATGAAGATAGTAGAGAGATATCTGATTGGAGGACCCCTTGAATGGTTTCGCGCATTTGGATACACATTCAGTAACTTTGACGAGTTTGCAGAGGCATTAATCAAGCGATTTTGGTCTATAGAAGCGCAGAATTCGTTAAGAGCGGAGATGTATTCAAGAAAATACTCAGGTACTCTTCCAACGAGGTACGCTGATTTCTTTACGAGTCAGTTGTCCCGCTTGAGATTTTTGCAACCCCCATTGTCCACGGAGCAACTAATAGATGCGATTTCTCGTATGCTGCCAGTTGAGGTGAGGAGACTTATAATTTCGTCCAACATCAGGGATTTATCCAGCATGGATGAATTACTGAGAAGGTTAGACTACACAAGCCCAATGCCTAACGTAGTCCAGAAAGGTCAAAGGCAGGAGTATAAGGAAATCAATACGGTATACATGGACCAAGTCCAACAAACTGACAAGCCAGAGCAGGAGAAAACTGACAATGTAGGTCCTCACAGGAATAATCAGTTTAGAAATTACAGATCACAAGGTTACCGACCGTATCAACAGAGAAGAGGTTGGAACTACAACCGAGGAAACTACAATGGAAGAGGCAGATATTACAACAATAATGGATATAACCGTAACTATAATAGGAATAACCAAAACCAAAATAGAAACCAGAATACTCAAGGTCAGGTTATGACACCTGATCAGTATCAGCAAAGAGAGAAGGAAAGCCAGCAATACTTAAAAGAATTAAGGGATAAAGAAGCTGACAATCAAAAGAAAAGGCAGGATGTTGTAATCGATCCTGGACCTTCTACGAGCCAGCAGAACTTAGAAAATAGAAATACTGGTCAGAAGAGAAAGTAGAGAGGAAAGAATACATTAACCACACAACCCAGAGTAGAAGAAATTTATGATTAAGGAACATAGAGGAAATATCATACTAGAGTAAGCCAGTAATAATTCAATTTCGTGTTCAAGAGAGTTGAGATACTTGTAACACTGAGTTTAAAAACAATTTGCAACTGTTTTTAAAACGTGGTGAGAGGAGAATGCCCCCGTAATTGAATTATGTAGAGACCACGGTGGCTATATTTGAAATTATAAGGAAAGTTATGGCTGTCATAGTTATGACGTGGGTAGTCATGACGTAAGCACGGATGACGTAAATGTTATGCCAGCAAGCTACTTGAGCTGAGATTCTCAGTGACGTCAGCATTTAGTAGAGAATGTTCCAAGATTTACGACGCAGTCGCAGGAAACGAGGAATTCTGCTGAGGAAGAAACTATGCTATTGGAGGAGAGGCATGAACCAATCAACGATAGTTTAAAGGAAGACGGAGATTGCTGAAACTATGGTATTTTTATTACTTTTGGAATGCAGAATTGTGGAAATCCATTTGCAGTAAAGGCATTGATTTGGAATTTTGGTGAAATTTATTTTCAGTTTTTTGAATTTTGAAAATCCGTCATGTATTAACGAAGTTGGAACTTCTAGCGATGACGCAGTACCACGCTTTGGAAGGGATGGAAACGCCCCTCGAGAAGTTAATAAAAGGGCTTGCGCAGAAGAGAGGAGTCTCTTTCGTTCTCTGATCATTCTGAGATCTCATTCTCAGATCATCGAAGTCTATTGTGAAAGTTCTTTTCTTATACATTCATTATAGTGAGACGTCGAAGTGAACAGCAGTGAAAAGAATCGTCTTTATAACGTGTGGCGAGGCCACTATATTAACGAGATCCAAGTCAAACTAGGTGAAGTTGAAACGGACCTTAGAAAGCTTCTACAAGTTTAGCTTCAAACAGTTAGCGGTCACCGATAAGCTAATCGTATTGTGCAGTGCTACATGCAGTTATAGAGAAAAGCTGAACAATTTCGACCGATTAGTTCGAAAGATATTAGCAGTTTTATACGACTGACTAAAGTGATTATCTCGCCACAAGAGAAGCACTTTTGTATAGCCAGAATCAACGCAACGGCTGACGCTGCGAGTGGGATAGAAAGACTTCAGATTGCTTGGTTACAGAACGATACAGTATAATGGAGCAATTGAATACGGCAGTTTGTTCTTCTAACACTACAACCGAAGAGCAGATGGAAGGCTAAGGGCTTATTGCAATTGGGACATACTTCAACGGAGTAAGATAGCGACATGGAACTTCGCTAATTGCTATTCCACACAAGCGAACATGCGGTGAATACCATCTACACCCATGTTTCGTAATTAAAGGCTGAATACCATCGAACAGCCATAGAAACAATTTCATACTCTGAATATGAATAATTTCTTCGGAAATTTCTACAAAACTTCATGGCGATTGTCTACTGGAACTTCAGGGAATTTTTCAAGAGAGGTCAGGGATATCCCGACTCACAAAGAAGATTATTGCCGGAAGGATGTCTATTCGTCTTCGAGGAGCAGAGCGATTCACGGAGAAGGAAGCAGTTCGATTCTCCGAGGGTGCTATTTCCTATTTCGAGGATGGAGCTCAACTTTAACGTGGTGAAATGGATCCATCAACAGTCTTCTTTGGGGAATTTTCCTCTGGAACGTCAATCGGCAGATAAGGTAGTCGTGAACGTTTATTGTATTTGAGTATATTAATGATGTTTGAGCAACCATTTTTCCCATATTTTTATCCTTATGTATTTTTGCCCTATTTTCTTGTTGAGATTCTTATTCTCAGTACACCTTGATGAGCTTTGCATTTTTCGACGATTTATTAAGACATTGTTATGTCATGGGCATAGTTAACGATTTTGAATCAGTTGAGACTGATATTTAGAATTTTCAGTAATTAATATTTTTGTAGTCACGATTTGACTGTAAGTTAATGATTTTTATGGCAGATTTAAATTCAGACAGCGTGTCACTTTATTAAAGTAATTCTACCCCTGTTTAATTACTTTGACCAATTTTCTGTCATCATCAAGAAGGAAGAACATTTAAATGATTTTAGAGCGTTAAAATCTCTTACGTTGTCGACGATCTTGGAAATACTAGTCGTTATTTGAATTGATTGCAACACAGACATTTATCGTCAGTTATGAATGAACATTGCATCATAGACACTTTTGTGAAAGATTAACTTTAATAATGAATTATTGAATGCATTAAAGTCAAGAACTTTTGTTAGGAGTTTTTTCTCAATTAGAGAGTTATATAACGATGTTTGCATTCCCCAGTCTAATTGGATTCTATTCGACTACTTTGCATTTTAGTCGCACTTTATTTGAAGATAGTATTTTCATACTACATTTTTTTTTAAGATGTTAATCTTAAATTTGATAGACCAGACAGGCGTATATAAGCGTATTCACTATTAAATTTGTTTGTGATTGGCAAGTTTTGACTTCATTTCGGTTCATGAATGAAATCCACGAAGGTTAAATAAAAAAAAACAGTTTTGAAACAATTAATGATTATAAATTTTTTTAAGTGGAACTATGAATGTATAATCGCTAGTGCAGCGCGTGTTGAAAGTCGCTGAGGTATAATGCCCTTGAATATGAAGGAAGTTCCCACAGGAATAAATGTTAAAGAATTATTTGTGGAAGTTTTGTAAGTTATGTGGAAGTTGAATGCCATATAGATTAATATATGATGATTTTGGGCATATTTTTTTTAATGCAGTTTGTGCATTAACTTGTTAGCAAAGGATTTTCCGCTGGAGTAAGATTGTCATAGTTCGTTGAAAATTAATCAAGTGATTTACTGTTAGAATTAACACGAGTTTTGAAAGAATTTGAGATAAGATTTTGAATGAAGGTTGCCGTCACAAATCATTATTAAAACCTTTATTAAACCAGATTGTGACATTAACATGTATAACTAACCTTCATTGGTCGATTATATTAAACACGATTATGAAAATTACCAACCGAATAAACATGTGGTCAATGTATTTATTAAATTAATAATTTAAACAATTTAAATGTTAATATTGTAAATAATTGCTGTAAATATTTTTGAAAATAATGTGAAACGAGAGTGATGTTAAAGGCGTGCTTATAATATTTTTATTGTCTTTGACAAACATTATAAACAATTTCTAATTGTTATAAATAATTTATGTGATTTTGTTATAAACATTTAAGAGCTAATTAAACATTTGGATTGAAGTTAACAAATTTAGGGAATTAACATAATGATCCAATAGGATGTGAGCAAAGTACTTGAAAAATTTGCGTAAATATAAATGTGAGTTGTCTTGTAGACAGATAAAAGCTTGAGAGAGCAAGCTGTACTCTTACGTAACTTAGCACGTGAGAAGGGAATGCATTTGACCAGTATGCAACAGGTTCGAGGGTAGCTCGCAGCTGGGCCAACATCTGGTTCACAGAGAGTGAGGTCGTCCACACTCTGGCCTTGCGACTATAAATACCATTCTCATGTTTATTAAAAGGAAACCAAATGCTATATATATATGTCACACCCTGATGTCCTTTTCCAATCCAATAGTGTTATGAATATTACGTTATTTGGAGCTCTTGGGAGCTAAAATGTTTTATATCATGTTGTATGATTATTTTGCAAGTCCTACTGAGGACGTAGTCAGATTGACTTGGGCTACTGATAGCCACGTTTATTTTGTTGTGTTAGTAAAATCATACCCTTTATTAGAAATAAAGCTTTTGTACAGTTCAAAGTTCTCGCCTTCGTCTTGGTTCATTTTTAAATGCCATGGTGGAGGTTATTGTGTGAACAGACTTTTAGTGATCCTGTTGTCAACTCAAACCCCGAGATAATTAAGAGGTAAGTAACGGTAAGTATGAACCCCCCCCCCCCCCGTCTATTTTGGTGTGTTCCACAATGATTTCCTGTGAACTTCTGTGCTCTTATCTCGATAGTATCTGTCAGTGCCATTTTCATTGATGTAGCTGAGCCGGTGCAATTGATAGTTGGCAATCCGATTGAGGGGGCGGATATCTGACAGCCTACTATCCAGGTAAACGGGGACAGTACAAGGACAGGAGGACAACTTGGAAATTGTATGAAGACGAGATAGCCGTTATACGATGTGGAGATTCCACAACAGAGGCCAACATTAAGCAAGGAGTTCGGCAAGGTTGTTCACTTTCACCAATTCTTTTTAATGCATACATCCAAAAAGCAATAGATGAAGTAAATGATAATTTGCCAATGACTGGAGGTCTCAAGATTCAAGGAGAAAGAATTACCATGCTTCGCTTTGCGGATGATATCGCAGTCCTGGCAGAAAACGAAGATGATCTGAATTATGCATTAGCAGAAATGGAATCCACCTTTAACAAATATAACATGAAGATCAACAAAATGAAAACCAAAGTTCTTCTCTGTAGCCGGCAGTATGAACCTCCTCGTTGTACTTTAAATGGAGAACAGCTGACAAATGTACAGGAGTTCACTTACCTTGGTAGCAAAATAACAGCAGATAGAAGAAGTAGAAGAGAAATAGTCAGCCGCATCAACCAAGCCAAAATAGCATTCAACAAGAAAGGAAAGCTCTTTACATGCAAAAACATTAGTAAGAGCCTCAGGAAACGTCTTGTGAAGATATATGTGTGGAGCGTACTGTTATATATGGTAGTGAAACGTGGACTCTTAGCTTGGCTGATAAAAAACGAATAGTAGCCTTTGAAATGTGGTGCTACAGGAAAATACTAAAAATTCCATGGGTGGACAAAATCAGTAATGAAGAAACGCTGAAGAGGATTGGAGAGAAGCCATGTTTATGGAATATGCTTACTCACCGAAGAGACAATTGGATTGGATATATCTTGAGGCATGGAAGTCTTCTGCACACAATACTGGAGGGCAATGTTGAAGGAAAGAACTGTAGAGGTAGACCACGGCTGGGATACATAAAACAAATCATTCACGACAAAGGTTGTGATCATTACTTGGACTTGAAGAGACTAGCCACAGAACGGAGTTCATGGAAAGCTGCTACAAACCAATCTTCGGATTGAACCCCACAGAAGAAGTGCATAAAAAGAATATAAACAACAATAATAAAAAATCCTCCCTGAATTTATCCCATGACAGGAATATCTATCAATGTTGAGGAGTCAGACGGATCTCCCCCTTTATAAAAATGTGGATCCTAGTTCCACTAACTTGCATTTGGATTTTATGTACTCGTAATGACTAACTACGAGGGATGAGTACTTTGGATGACTGTTCGTTTACAGCGGGTTAACAGCCACGATGCTTACGAACAATCATCTCGTAAATCAACGTTTACGGATATGGAACATGACATTAATAAAAACCCTTAAAAAATTAATGCTGACACACACACTAAAATCTACTATTTACAGAAATCTCCCTCGAGACTCTCCATTAGCGCGATGACGCACTTGACAAAATGAGCTGCCAACTCTGGCCAATTGCTCAATCCACAAACAAGGAAATACAGCATCGCACGGTGACTTCACGGGTCACTGATATAGAATATAAACATGGAATAAACCAACAACAACAAAAGCCTGACCGGCTGAGATTACTTTATATGAACAAAACTGCATGTTAAGCTAACGCTTCGGAGATTATCGTAATTCGTAGGCAACTCCCATTTATTTAAACAATTTTTACCATTGATCAGTTCTTAATTCTGTATTCCAAGTAATTACGGAGCCAAACAAGCACTCCCCACTATTGACCCCGCTTGTAACCTTCAGTCCGTCTTGTGAAACAGCTCCCCTTTCCTCAATACCTGTCATTGTCCCAACTCCAGTGTGTAAAAATAACTGACCAGCTGTGCCGTTATCTCAAAGAATCAACAGCAACAAATCTCAACCACCTCAAAATATGGTCAGACATTAAAGAAAATAGCCACAATTGCCCTCGCAAGGTAACAATATGGACCTGGCACCAAGCTGACAGAAATCAGTCTACGCTGAAATTCCCGCTTGTAATTTATTTATTTTCCGTGTCCAAATCAAATTAGATTTTGCCAGTAAGTAGCAACAGTTATAGCATTAACATTTGCAGCCAAAAGATCGTCTTTTGAACATATGTCCTCCATCAAGGGGCAGATCAGCAGGTGTTCTGGGTCTTGTAAAATGCTGCAGTCACAGAACTCATCATTGTTGACGAGCATGTTCCATTTCTTGAGATTGTTCTTGCAGCGTGAAACCCCCGTCCTCAGCCTGTTCAATGATTTCCAAATTCCATATGGCAAGTTGTGACCAGGTGCCATTTTTTCTGATAGAGGAATAATTGGGTCTGTGATCTCTGTCTTCCATATCTTCACACGGGCAGCTTCTTGTGAGCCTTCGAGGGCTGTTACTTCCGTCAAAAAGCTGTTTCTAGACTTAAGTCTCTGTCGGGCTGGTTGTTGGCCGAAAAGTGGATGCCTTGAATCGGTTTCTTGCCGTTTCTTCTCAGATGCTGCTGCTACCATTCTTCGGACATGAGGTGGAGAAATTCCTATAAGAGGGTAGATCTTCTGAAGTGGTGTTGGTCTAAGACACCCAGATACAATCCTGGAAGTCTCATTCAGAGCTATATCCACCTCTTTGGAATGTGGAGAAGAAAGCCAAACTGTAATGACCACAAAATACACACACTCACACTTCTGGGAATGACATGACGTTATTTCACACAGGTCGGCTGAATGGATGCTCACAAACTATTTAAAAAAATATTAAAACCTACGATAGAGCTGACTGCTCTTCGTCACAAATCACATTGCTCCAAAGGCAATAATCTCACTGAATCTGATCAATAATAAACCTTAAAAAGGATTAATTACCCTCCATTCTACTGTATAATTATATTACTTCAGTCCTACTTCTGAAACACAACATATCTCCGAGAGACGTTTTTAACCGCATTGCGTAACATATGCAAACACGGTCGTCCACATAGCTACGTTAGTTAAAACAACGAACAAAAACAAGAACATTCCACTAATAACATATATGCGAGCTGTTTCCATGCAAAAGGTGTGTCAGACCAAAACTAAATATACTACGTTAATCACACAAGCAAATTATTTACAAAACAAAATATGTCCCATATACCATAAGTTAATCTATCAGATAATAAGAATATTATTCTGTACTCATCCTCGGCCAGTCACCCGTCAAAGGACATCCGCCGCCATCTCCCAACTGAATGCTTCTTAGCTCATCTCAGCCATCTGGACGGAGTGTTGATAGTTCCAAACTTCTTCCAGGATAGGCGATGTCATCTCTCGTGCTGATTGAAAAAGTTAGATTATTATACACTCGATATCTGACTACTAAATTCGCCGTTTCAGGCACTACTTTCCCTGGAACAGTCTGTTGGCGAATTTTCGAAGATACTGCCCATACAAAATATAGTACTGTGACTATCTATCACTGAATTTAACACATTTATTAATAATTGCTGTGTCCTCGTGACACGCAAAAGTATAAGTGCTTGTGTCTTCGACACACAAAAGTATAATAACTTACGTCCTCAGACGAACAAAAGTAATAGCAATGTCTTGGCTCTTCACGCCACTTATAAATGAACCGGCTCTAGGTATTGATAGAGGGGGAAATTATATAAAAATTTCTCAAAATAATAGTGGTACATGAATGAAATAAATATCACTGAACTCGAAAAATAGTGCAGGTCAAGAATATGCCCATTAATCCTAGAATCGATCGTAGAGATGTTGTCTAGCCGATCTCCCGCGATAATACTAGCCGTCGCGTGCCCAAGCTAGACTTGCCGCGCTGGTGAGCATTCTTCTCCCATTGGTTCCACATTTTCTGTAACTTGGCGGTTTTTATCAGACCTTGGCCTCGTAGGAGTGTCTAGTATTTTCTTCAGCCACTCACGTTACTGCATCATATTTTTTTTAGGCGCGAATATTACAATGAACATACCAGAAGCGTGTCTCACTGCGCGTCCTTTCTATTTTGAGGTGGCCACCACCTGTCATTCTGAATCATTGCTAGGGTCTATCTTTTCACAATCCTAAGTATTTAGCCTTTTGTCAAACTGCTGCAGGTATATCCCCATGGTCTCCAACCAATGCTTGAAATTTCCTCATCTCCGTCTGGCTATTTTCATGACGCTGGTAGAAATATTTATTAATTGAAGAAATAAAACATCGAATCATTTATCCATCAGAGGGTAAAGGGTTCACAACTCCTCCACTCACAAAATTTCGAACTTAGGAGAAAGTCGATAATTTAAAAAAAAACTTCCGTAGGCCAATTTGTTTTATTTCAGAATCACCCCTTTTCTATTACTTGGTCTAGCCGCTCCTGTCTTGAATGGCATTTACTCGTTTCATTTCCTGCTTGTAATGACCCTCTCAACTGCTTGCATGACGCGCTGGTGCCTTAGGCAACACTCTGCTCGTCTCGTTAATGTTTGTCAACACCAATTTCACTTCCTTCTTCACGTGCCGTACTCAACTGCTCCCCGTTCACTTGGTTGATATTGGACGTCCATATATTTAAACTGCATCATTATTTCGGCGCTCTCATGGTTCACTTTTTCGATACTTTTTTAAGTTGGCTGCATTGTAGACTGACATTGTTCCTGTGCTTAACTCTTTCACTCTGTATGCATTATTTCCAAGGTTTCTTACAATAGAATAAGGTCCTATGAACTTTTCGCAGAATTTGCTGAAAATCTTCTTCTCTGGATCCGATGTAGCGGGTCGTTTCACCAAAACGAGCTGATTGATTTCTAGATCACTGTGAAACCTCTTATTTCTTACTCGCCGTAATCTGCGATCTGCTTGTTTTCTCATGTAGGCTCTCGTTCTCTCAATTCGCAGGTCAGGTGCTATCATGGGATCTTGTGGGCAGTTAATGATGCTTTTCCACGTTCTCACTGGATACTCGTTTTTGTGTAGGACCATAGGGATCTGTCCTGTTGACTCGTGCCTGGTGGAATTCATGCATGTCTCTACATCCTTAATTTTATCCACCCATTTATGGTGATCATTGGGAATGAAGATTCTCAAGTATGATGTTACACATTTTATTGCTCTCTCACTTGGATTAGCTTGGGCATGTCGGATACTGCTTAAAACGTGTTTTATACCCATGTCCTCCATACCTTTCTTGAATTCGGCGCTTGTAAAATAACTGCCATGATCTGACAATATAAATTCTGGTTTTCCAAGGATTGGAATAACTCTATTTCGAATACGACTGAGTACTTGTTTCGATGTAGTTTTCTGAATGGGGCATAATACAACAACCTTAGAAAATACATCAATGCACACTAGCAAGTGCCGGCAACCTCGCCTTCCTTTCGGAATTGGACCGAAACAGTCTAGGGCCAGTAGCTCGCATGGTTTCTGAGGTAGCAATGGTCTAGGATACTGCCTCATTAAATAATTATTTGGCTTTGTCCTCTGACACGGATCACAAGTCGTAATGACGTCACATATAGTTGTTCTCATACGTGGCCATGTAAATGTCTCTCCTATTGTCGCTTCGCATTTATCTACTCCGACGAGTCCGTAACTTTCGTGAGTATGCCATGTCAATCCTCGCTGTAAGGATGCAGGTACTAATATGCGTAACTTGGTGTGGTCATTATCTACCCATTTGTGCAGCAAATTGTTGACATAAACATATCTTCCTTCTTTTGCTTTCGCTCCTCGAAATGCAGGTGTTCCTGTAGGTAGCTGCTTTCTGAAGTATTGAATTAATAGCAGCATCCATGGTTCCGCTTCTTGTTCTCGCTGTATCTCACGTAACTCCTCCAAGAATGCCCGGTCCTTCGGTGTTAACTCCAAGTGTTGTACCATCGCTGTTTCTTCATTATCAGGCTCAGGGTTCCTGCTGAGTGCATCAGGAATCACGTTCATCTTCCCTGGACAATGTTCAATCTCAATGCTAAACTGCTGAATATATATAGACCAACGTGTCACACGTTCGCTTGCCATCGACGTCTTAAACAAGAATGTTAGTGCCTTGTGATCAGTCCTGACAACAATGGGGTATCCATAAATTATTCTTTCCATTGTTGGAGCGCATGAAGTATGTCCAACAATTCTAGTTCCGTTACAGTATAATTGCGCTCGTGCTTACGCAATTTTCGGCTGACAAATGCCAAATATGTTTTATGTTGCAGGTTAGCTGGATCTTCTTGATAGAGCATAGCACCTATACCAATTAGTGAAGCATCCGCTTGGATTATAAATTTGTGCTTGAAATCTGGATATCCTAACTTGATACAGTTTTCCAATAGCTGTTTTGTTGCTTGGAACGCCTTCTCACACTCCGCATTCCATAACCATTTATTATTCTTTTTTAGCATTTCCTGCGTTGGAGCTACAGTCTCCGTGTAACCTGGACAGTTTTCCTTAAAGAATCCCGTTACGCCTAAGAAAGCCCGAATGTGCTTGACTCTCGTTGGTGTAGGGAAATTCTTTATCGCTTCGATCTGAGCTGGATTTGGCTTCACTCCCTCCTTGTCAATGATGTGACCCAAATATAAGATCTCGCTCTTGAAGAAATGCGATTTCTTCAGGTTTACTTTGAAATTTGATGCATTCAGGTTGCCTAATACTTTATCTAAATTTTCCATGTGAGTTTCAATGTTGTCGGATGCCAGCAGAATATCATCAATGTATCGTACCGTCATCTCCTTAACTTCCTCGGTTAGATTCCGGTCCAGGGCTCGGATTAAAGCACAGCCCGCTGTTTTGACTCCAAAGGGCATTCGGACGAAGCAAAACGTTTGGTTATCGAATAAGACGCCAGTTAGAAGCTGTGACTTCTCATCCAATTCAATATGGTGGAACGAACTCGTCAGGTCAACTGATGAATAAATGCTTTTGTTTTTAAAGCCTTTTAGTACGTCTCTGATAATTGGCGCTCTGTCATACTCAGGAAAAATGAGTCTCATGTTGAGATTTCTGGCATCTAAACAAAGTCTAATAGATCCATTTGGTTTTGTGACTGCCAAAATCGCATTTAGATAAGGTGTAGGTGTCTTTCTTATCACTCCAGCTTGTAACATCTCATCTATAATGACCTTAACTTGACCACGATATTTTTCAGGAATTGGGTACAATCTACTTTTGAAAGGTGACCAATCCTCGACTTGCATTGAATATTTGAAATTTAATATTTTCCCAGGTACTGTATCAAATACTGTTTTGTGTTTCCTTAAAATCTCTTCCAATTGTTTTCTGTGTTCACCCCCAAGTTGAATGTCATTGAGCCGCTCCTGTAGTAACTCTTCAAATTGTGCATCACTGTCGTCTCCTTCCGTTAATAAAGACCATATCTACTGGGATTCACTCTCCTCATCTAGTTCTATGATGTTATCTTCTGCCTTTCGTATCTCCTCTTCCGTCTCTTCCGATATTGCTTCCAATGCCCAAGAATTTACATCTCTTCCGGTGGTGATTTCATCCATATGCAATCCCACGTTCTTCAGCTGATCATACTCTCTAAAACTGACTGTATTCTTGTGCAAATCTATCACTGCTTGATAGTCACAAATGAAATTTGCACCAAGAATTATATTGAAATTCATCTTTGCCATGATAATGAATGTTTGCCCAAAAGTGTGTTCCTATATGTTCAGCTCTAAGTATGCCTGACGTTTACAAGTGACGGTGCGTTCAGGAATAATACCCCTCACTTTGAGCTGTGGTACGGGAATTACAGGAATATTCTGACTCCATCCCAACTCTCGAACCAAGGCCTCCGATACCAGACTGATCTGCGACCCCGTATCCAATCAACATCTTATATTAATTCCACCAATCCTCGCGTAAATAATGGGTAACTGCCTAATTTCATCGTTCCGTGGTTTCACCGTCTCCTCCAGGCAGTCTTCTGGCAAAGCAATCCATTCTTGTATGTTCGCTACTATCCATCCATCTTCAACTTCCGACTGTTGCGTTTGTAGACTGTCTTCTTTATCCAAATTTAGCATTTTTTTTTAGCTCCGGTGCGACTCCCATCATCCTTTTGTCGCCCATGCCCTTGATTTTCCTCTTGTCTCAATAGACTTCCAGCTTCCTCAGTATGTGTGTCTGGATTCTTCATGTTCCCAATGGCTTTTTCCCATCTTCCTAGCTTTCTACCTTGACTAGCGTGTAATTCCTCTATGTAATTTTGTGATTGAGCGTGCCTATCATCCCAGTCATTTCGATAATTACGTGGCTCTCCTTGATTTTGATCTCTCCTTCCTTTCCATCTTTGATTAGCATTGTAATCACCGTATCTTCCATAAGGCCTTTCATTCCTTCGATTTTCACGCCATTGCTGATATCCTCTCTCTTGATATCTATTGTTGCCTTGATATGACCTATTGTTATAGTTATTCTCGTTACGCTGGTATGGTCTGTTTTCTCCTTCTTCCTGGTTTCGCCTAGGTGTGGAGGTGCTTGTATTAGTACCCTGCGTTTTAGTGTTTGCCTGTTTTGGTTTTATGACCTCTGTCGTATTGACTAACTCCAGCTGTCTTCCTCCTCTATAATGATTATGAGATGTAGTCTCATCTATCTGGCGTAATATCTGCTCTGCATGTATGGCCGTACTAACATTCGCTGCGAATAGTACTTGCTGCACGTTGACTGGTAATTGCCGCGCTATTGTCATCACCAGATCCGCTTCATTTAAAGGGTAATCAAGGTCGCGAAATTTTAGCATTTTCATGTTAAAGAAATCTGAGTATTTCGTTTGCTGGGTAGTTTGGTATTTTCTAGAGTAAAGCTCCATCCTTAGACTCTGTTGTAATGCTGGCGACCAGTACTTGCGCAGAAACGCTAATTTGAAATCTGACATAGTTCCAAATGTATATTTGAAGCTTAAAAACCATGTAAGGACATTTCCTGATAAAAATCTCTCCATCATCCTCAATCTACGTGCTTCAGGTACCCCAGTGTCATTGTAATGATCTTCAATTTCTTTAATAAAAGCTTTAGGTGTCACCCCTGAATTATCCGTGTATTTCTGCGGTTTATAATCGTTCGAGCGAATTACTTAGATAAGTTGTGTGGGCTGATAACCGTCTTGTGGCGTGGAACTCCTTTCGATATTCTTGCGAAAACCTTCCGTGTTTGCTGTTAATGGGCTCTCTGTCTGATCTTGACTCCCTGCTGTGCTTTCCTCCCCCGGGCTATTTGAGTCGTCCTGCCTATCTCTCATTGTTCCTGTTTTAAATATCGAGGATTTTTCTAACGACCTCAGTTCAGCTTTAATGATCCTGTCTGTTTGCTCTTTAAGTTTACTCTTAATTTCTTGCTCTAATGCTTGAATACGAGTATGATTTTCGCCTACTGTCTTAAGGATGGTTGATCTTTCCTCTTTAGAATCGATATTCATTTTTCGCCAATCTTTCCTTATTTGCTCCTTAATCGTGCTTACTTTCTCCTCAATCTGGCTTTTAGTGTCATCCTGATTGCTTTCTATCTGGCTCAACCTTTCGTCGATGGTATTCTTTAATTGATTCTGATCCGCTTCTAGGCTTTTCCATTGCTCCGCTGATTTTATTTCGAGACGATCCATATCTTTAATTATGCCGGATATATTTTCATCTACCGCTGATAATTGTTGTTGAATGACTTTGCCGCTCTTTTCCATTTCCATAAATCGTCCTTCTATCTTATCCTGAGCTATCTTGACCTCGCTTGTATTCATAGTGCACGCTAGTTCAATTTGCTCTAATTTAGCTAACACCGTTTCATCCAGAATGCTAAGTTTTTGATCAATAATACTTTCCATTTTCTTAATCTGGTCTAATTGTTTTTCATTATTTTTACTAACATCTAGGGCCAGCAATACCATGTGTTGATTAGTGTGATCTTTCATTTCTGCGGTTAACGAAGCTAATTGGTTCGTGTTTTTAACATTCTGCGCCTCTAATTGCGAATTTATAGTGTCATTGATTTCATTTTTTAGTAATCTAGCTTGTTCCGCCTGATATTCATTTTGTTCAATTCTACTGTTATTTAATTGTGTCCGCAATGATTCACTTTGTTCGGATAGTTTAGTGTTTATTTGTTCAGATAAGTTTGTGTTTAGTGATTCACTTTGTTCTGCCAATTTAGTGTCCAACAATTCCTGTGTTCTCCTAGACGCGCTCTCAATGATTTCTTGAATCTGTTCCTCCGTTGCCATTTATACACTTTATATGAGACATTAGGGAAATGGCATAAAGCAATGCCCTTTGACACATACATACAATCCAATGCACATTTAATTTCTTTACCCAACTCAGTTCATTTATTTTTACATTTAATCCCACTAGTCGATTGCATTTCTGAGTGGTTCTAATTTTACTCAGTTTAATTTAAACCCAAACACATATTCAGTCATTAAATTGTTATCCCGATCTGATATTAACACTGACTAACTAACAAAGTATTAATTGTCATTTAAGGCTACCAGCCTCCTAACATTTTCATGAGTTTGACTTTCTAAACAAATCTAGTTTTAACTTTAATCATTGGGCGCCCGGTATCACGTATATTAATTTATTTTAATTCAATAGACAAAAACGTGAACCGTATTTTACATTGCAAACTCCTGATTTTAATTTATATTTCACACATTTGGCGGTATCCTCTTCGCCTCAATTACTTTTAATAAAATATCACTTCCCGGTGATTAAAATACTGTCATATCTGCCTGTACTTGCGGCATGTCAGTTTTACTCAAATACGCCAACTAAATGTTCCAGCAGCTAACTAGCAACAAAATTACACCTTCATTGTTGCGTCAGTTTGAAAACCCAACTACGCTTACATTGACATGTGCAATTTCTCTGCCGTTACACCACAGTGAACCGCCCCACGCTTGGCCGCGCCAGTTTACATCCAATGAACCCTTCAGAATAGCAGTGTTTATATGCAAGAATCTTGATCAAGGGGTCGCGCTCAGTTCCTAGTGTGATGTTTACGTTCGCCAAACAACATGCTCTACTGAGGTAAGGGTCTTAGGCTTAAAACTATAATTAAGAAAGAAAGGTGACAAGACGTAGAATAATAACATGATTTAATGACTAATAGTGCATAAAAAGAATATAAACAACAATAATAAAAAATCCTCCCTGAATTTTTCCCATGACAGGAATATCTATCAATGTTGAGGAGTCAGACGGATCTCCCCCTTTATAAAAATGTGGATCCTAGTTCCACTAACTTGCATTTGGATTTTATGTACGCGTAATGACTAACTACGAGGGATGAGTACTTTGGATGACTGTTCGTTTACAGCGGGTTAACAGCCACGATGCTTACGAGCAATGATCTCGTAAATCAACGTTTACGGATATGGAACATGACACTAATAAAAAACCTTAAAAAATTAATGCTGACACACACACTAAAATCTACTATTTACAGAAATCTCCCTCGAGACTCTCCATTAGCGCGATGACGCACTTGACAAAATGAGCTGCCAACTCCGGCCAATTGCTCAATCCACAAACAAGGAAATACAGCATCGCACGTGACGTCACGGGTCACTGATATAGAATATAAACATGGAATAAACCAACAACAACAAAAGCCTGACCGGCTGAGATTACTTTATATGAACAAAACTGCATGTTAAGCTAACGCTTCGGAGATTATCGTGATTCGTAGGCAACTCCCATTTATTTAAACAATTTTTACCATTGATCAGTTCTTAATTCTGTATTTCAAGTAATTACGGAGCCAAACAAGCACTCCCCACTAATGACCTCGCTTGTAACCTTCAGTCCGTCCTGTGAAACAGCTCCCCTTTCCTCAATACCTGTCATTGTCCCAACTCCAGTGTGTAAAAATAACTGACCAGCTGTGCCGTTATCTCAAAGAATCAACAGCAACAAATCTCAACCACCTCAACATATGGTCAGACATTAATCAAAATAGCCACAATTGCCCTCGCAAGGTAACAATATGGACCTGGCACCAAGCTGACAGAAATCAGTCTACGCTGAAATTCCCGCTAGTAATGACCACAAAATACACACACTCACACTTCTGGGAATGACATGACGTTATTTCACACAGGTCGGCTGAATGGATGCTCACAAACTATTTAAAAAAATATTAAAACCTACGATAGAGCTGACTGCTCTTCGTCACAAATCACATTGCTCCAAAGGCAATAATCTCACTGAATCTGATCAATAATAAACCTTAAAAAGGATTAATTACCCTCCGTTCTACTGTATAATTATATTACTTCAGTCCTACTTCTGAAACACAACATATCTCCGAGAGACGTTTTTAACCGCATTGCGTAACATATGCAAACACGGTCGTCCACATAGCTACGTTAGTTAAAACAACAAACAAAAACAAGAACATTACACTAATAACATATATGCGAGCTGTTTCCATGCAAAAGGTGTGTCAGACCAAAACTAAATATACTACGTTAATCACACAAGCAAATTATTTACAAAACAAAATATGTCCCATATACAATAAGTTAATCTATCAGATAATAAGAATATTATTCTGTACTCATCCTCGGCCAGTCACCCGTCAAAGGACATCCGCTGCCTTCTCCCAACTGAATGCTTCTTAGCTCATCTCAGCCATCTGGACGGAGTGTTGATAGTTCCAAACTTCTTCCAGGATAGGCGATGTCATCTCTCGTGCTGATTGAAAAAGTTAGATTATTATACACTCGATATCTGACTACTAAATTCGCCGTTTCAGGCACTACTTTCCCTGGAACAGTCTGTTGGCGAATTTTCGAAGATACTGCCCATACAAAATATAGTACTGTGACTAACTTTGTCACGTGACATGTTCTACAAGTTTAGACTTGCTGTAAGGCTGACTATGACTATGACGTCATAGATTGATGAGAGGGGTGGGAGGCTGACAAAAAAAGGAAATGTTTTGGTTTAATGAAAAGTCGTGTCCTAGTAGGCGTGATTGGTAGTAGACACAATTGATAGTAGACGCGATTAATGGTAGGTGCAATTGATAGTAGGTGTGATCAGGTACTTACTGCATATCAAAAGGCTGTACACTCGTATGTTAGACACTCTATCTTGTTAAGGACCCCTATATTCCCTATACTAGGCTATACATGTTAGTTCTAAAAACTTAGTGGTTATTTGTATATTAAATTTATATACACAGGTTATACAAGCACGTTTTTTCACACAGTAAAACTTTGTCAAATAGCCACATGCGACACGCAGAGTATGTTTCCGCTATCTAGAGGTGACTATGGAAACTACGTGAACATATCCTAATCTAATCCTAGCTAACCTCACCTGCCGTGACCATACCGGTTTGTAAGCAACAATAACAACACACTAAGATTCCATGAATTCCAGAGTACTTTTAGATTAATTATCGACTCTCAACTCTTATAACTATGTCTATCCCACTCTGTCAAAAACACGATACATTTTTTTTAAATTTTTGCTTGATGTCAATACTAAAGTGATAATGGGTTTTCCGATCCTATCACTATAAATTCATGACCCCCCAACTCTTATCTCGGTCTCGACAACAACCATGCCTATTTTTATTATGTCAGATGATGTAATGTTCGAGTGCAAAGTGGGTGTAAAAGTGAGTGCAAAGTGAGTGCAAAAGTGAGTGCAAAGTAAGTGTAAAAGTAGTTGTAAAAGTGAGTGCAAAAGTGAGTGCAAAAGTGGGGTGTAAAAGTGGTACCCTATTTGTAATGGCTTATTTGACAAGTTTTTTTGTGGTACCCTATTCGTAATGGCTTATTTCACAAGTTGTTTTTGTCAATGTATTTAGAGGATATTTCTCTTAATCATGGAAAGTATCTCAGCCCTTTTTATGATAGCATAATGCTTACAGTCATGTTTGTAAGCAACAACAACACACTAAAATTCCAAGAATCCAAACTACTCTAAGTTTAATGATGGTCTCTCAACTCTATTCCACGCCTAGTCAAAAACATTATACATTTCAATTTTTTCAAAAAAGGTAAATTGAGAAAGTAGGCTATATATTTAAACTAAAAATCATGCTAACTCCATCCCCTACGTCTATCCCATTCTCAGTCAAAAAAAAATATATTCTTTACATTTTTCCAAAAAATATTTGGAAAGTAGGCTATAATTTGAAAACTAATCATCCTAAAAAGTCATATGTAGACTCAAACCAATGGCTTTTATGTCCTTAATCGTTAGAACAAATATGGAATTTGACCTTTTTCCAAATATTGATCATTTTTAAAAAATGGGCTATATTTTGTAAACTATAAATTACACAAAAAAATGTGTTTGACATAAATGACAGGTATTTACCCATTCTACGCACAAACCAAGTCCCAGGTCTCTGGGACAAAATCCAAAAAGGTTCAATTTTGAAAGTAGACGATATTTTTAAAACTAATCATTCTAAAAAGTCATATATAGACTCAAACAAATGTCCTTTAAGTCCTTTAACGTTAGAACAAAACTTAACATTTTTTCATTTTTTTCAAAAAAAAGTCCAATTTTCAAAATTGTCTATATTTTGGAAACTACGAATTAGTTCCAAAATGGCGGTCGTAGCTTAACTCAACCTAACCTAACCCTACGAGGTGTGATCAAAAAGTTCCAAAATGGCTGCCGTAGCATAAATGATTGATCCCTGTTGATTGACCCCTTTTGATTGATCTCTGTTGATGTATCCCTTTGGACTGGTCCTTGTTGACCAGCCCCTTTGGACGGGTCCTTTTTTGCATTTTTTTACGGGTCCCGGAGGACGGGTCCTTGTTGACGGGTCCCTGTGGGCGGGTCCTTTGGACTGATCCCTATGAACTGGCCCATGCATTTTATCCAAATTATGTCAAAGGGACCCGCCCACAGGGACCCGTCAACAAGGACCCGTCCTCCGGGACCCGTAATAGAATGCAAAAAAGGACCCGTCCAAAGGGGCTGGTCAACAAGGACCAGTCCAAAGGGATACATCAACAGAGATCAATCAAAAGGGGTCAATCAACAGGGATCAATCAGTTATGCTACGGCAGCCATTTTGGAACTTTTTGATCACACCTCGTAGGGTTAGGTTAGGTTGAGTTAAGTTACGACCGCCATTTTGGAACTAATTCGTAGTTTCCAACATATAGACAATTTTGAAAATTAGACTTTTTTTTTGAAAAAAAATGAAAAAATGTTAAGTTATGTTCTAACGTTAAAGAACTTAAAAGACATTTGTTTGAGTCTATATATGACTTTTTAGAATGATTAGTTTTAAAAATATCGTCTACTTTCAAAATTGAACCTTTTTGGATTTTGTCCCAGAGACCTGGGACTTGGTTTGTGCGTAGAATGGGTAAATACCTGTCATTTATGTCAAACACATTATTTTGTGTAATTTATAGTTTACAAAATATAGCCCATTTTTAAAAAATGATCAATATTTGGAAAAAGGTCAAATTCCATGTTTTGTTCTAACGATTAAGGACATAAAAGCCATAGGTTTGAGTCTACATATGACTTTTTAGGATGATTAGTTTTCAAATTATAGCCTACTTTCCAAATATTTTTTGGAAAAATGTAAAGAATATATATTTTTTTTGACTGAGAATGGGATAGACGTAGGGGATGGAGTTAGCATGATTTTTAGTTTAAATATATAGCCTACTTTCTCAATTTACCTTTTTTGAAAAAATTGAAATGTATAATGTTTTTGACTAGGCGTGGAATAGAGTTGAGAGACCATCATTAACCTTAGAGTAATTTGGATTCTTGGAATTTTAGTGTGTTGTTGTTGCTTACAAACATGACTGTAAGCATTATGCTATCATAAAAAGGGCTGAGATACTTTCCATGATTAAGAGAAATATCATCTAAATACATTGACAAAAACAACTTGTGAAATAAGCCATTACGAATAGGGTACCACAAAAAACTTGCCAAATAAGCCATTACAAATAGGGTACCACTTTTACACCCCACTTTTGCACTCACTTTTGCACTCACTTTTACAACTACTTTTACACTTACTTTGCACTCACTTTTGCACTCACTTTGCACTCACTTTTACACCCACTTTGCACTCGAACATTACATCATCTGACATAATAAAAATAGGCATGGTTGTTGTCGAGACCGAGATAAGAGTGGGGGGTCATGAATTTATAGTGATAGGATCGGAAAACCCATTATCACTTTAGTATTGACATCAAGCAAAAATTAAAAAAAAAAAACGTGTTTTTGACAGAGCGGGATAGACATAGTTATAAGAGTTGAGAGTCGATAATTAATCTAAAAGTACTCTGGAATTCATGGAATCTTAGTGTGTTGTTGTTGTTGCTTACACACCGGTATGGTCACGGCAGGTGAGGTTAGCTAGGATTAGATTAGGATATGTTCACGTAGTTTCCATAGTCACCTCTAGATAGCGGAAACATACTTTGCGTGTCGAATGTGGCTATTTGTCAAAGTTTTACTGTGTGAAAAAACGTGCTTGTATAACCTGTGTATATAAATTTAATATACAAATAACCACTAAGTGTTTAGAACTAACATGTATAGCCTAGTATAGGGAATATAGGGGTCCTTAACAAGATAGAGTGTCTAACATACGAGTGTACAGCCTTTTGATATGCAGTAAGTACCTGATCACACCTACTATCAATTGCACCTACCATTAATCGCGTCTACTATCAATTGCGTCTACTACCAATCACGCCTACTAGGACATGACTTTTCATTAAACCAAAACATTTCCTTTTTTGTCAGCCTCCCACCCCTCTCATCAATCTATGACGTCATAGTCATAGTCAGCCTTACAGCAAGTCTAAACTTGTAGAACATGTCACGTGACAAAGTTAGGTTAGGTAAAGTTAGGTTATGTTAGGTGAGCTGAGGTTAAGTCTTAAAATACCCTCTCTCTGCCTTGTACTTTGTATAAACATTGACACTGTAACTTTGTAATATCAAAAATGATCTAAGTCGCGCCCATATCAATCACGTCTACTATCAATCGCGCCTACTATCAATCACGTCTACTATCAATTGCAACTACTATCAATTGAGCCTACTATGAAATGCGCTTTCTACAAATCACGCCTACTATCAATCACACCTAGTATCAATTGCGTCTACTATCAATCAAGCCTACTATCATTTGCGTCTACTATAAATCGCGCTCATGTCAAATCGCGCCTACTATCAATTACACCTACTATCAATTGCGTCTACTATAAATCGCGCCCATGTCAAATTACGCCTACTATCAATCGCGCCTACTATCTTTCGCGTCTACTATAAATCGCGCTCATGTCAAATCACGCCTACTATCAATCACGCCTACTATCAATTGCGTCCACTATTAATCGCACCTACTATCAATTGCGTCTACTATAAATCGCGCCTACTAGGACATGGCGTTTCATTAAACTAAAACATTTCCTTTTTTGTCAGCCTCTCACCCCTCCCATCAATCTATGACGTCATAATCAGTCTTAAAGCAAGTCTAAACTTGTAGAACGTGTCACGTGACAAAGTTAGGTTAGGTAAAGTCAGGTTATGTTAAGTGAGCTGAGATTATGTCTTAAAATACCCCCTCTCTACCTTGTACTTTGTATAAACATTGACACTGTAACTTTATAATATAAAAAATGATCTGAGTCGCGCCCATGTCAAATTGCGCCTACTATCAATCGCGTCTACTATCAATCACGCCTACCATCAATCGCGCCTACTATCATTTGAGTCTACTATAAATCGCGCTCATGTCAAATCACGCCTACTATCAATCACGCCTACTATCAATTGCGTCTACTATTAATCGCGCCTACTATCAATTGCGTCTACTATAAATCACGCCTACAAGGACATGACGTTTCATTAAACTAAAACATCTCCTTTTTTGCCAGCCTCTCACCCCTCCCATCAATCTATGACGACATAATCAGTCTTAAAGCAAGTCTAAACTTGTAGAATATGTCACGTGATAAAGTTAGGTTAGGTAAAGTTTGGTTATGTTAAGTGAGCTGAGGTTAAGTCTTAAAATACCCCCTCTCTACCATGTACTTTGTATAAACATTGACATTGTAACTTTATAATATCAAAAATGATCTAAGTCGCGCCCATGTCAAATTACGTCTACTATCAATCGCGCCTACTATCAATCACGCCTACTATCAATTGCATCTACTATCAATTGAGCCTACTATGAATTGCGCTTACTACAAATCACGCCTACTATCAATCACGCCTAGTATCAATTGCGTCTACTATTAATCCCGTCTAGTATCAAATACACCTACTATCAATCACGTCTACTATCAATTGCGTCTACTATAAATCACGCCTACTAGGACATGACGTTTCATTAAACTAATACATTACCTTTTTGGCCAGCCTATCACCCCTCCCATCAATCTATGACGACATAATCAGTCTTAAGGCAAGTCTAAACTTGTAGAACATGTCACGTGACAAAGTTAGGTTAGGTAAAGTTTGGTTATGTTAAGTGAGCTGAGGTAAAGTCTTAAAATACCCCCTCTCTACCTTGTACTTTGTATAAACATTGACATTGTAACTTTATGATATCAAAAATGATCTAAGTTGCGCCCATGTCAAATTACGTCTACTATCAATCGCGCCTACTATCAATTGCATCTACTATCAATTGAGCCTACTATGAATTGCGGTTACTACAAATCACGCCTACTATCAATCACGCCTAGTATCAATTGCGTCTACTATTAATCACGTCTAGTATCGATTACACCTACTATCAATTACGTCTACTATCAATTGCGTCTACTATAAATCACGCCTACTAGGACATGACGTTTCATTAAACTAAAACATTTCCTTTTTTGCCAGCCTCTCACCCCTCCCATCTGCAAAACGTGCTTGTATAAGCTGTGTATTTAAATTCAATATATACAATTAACCACTAAGTGTTCAGAACTAACATGTCTAGGGTATATATGGGACCCTTAGCAACAAACAAAAAAATACGGTCTAACTTACGAGTGTATGGTCTTGTCATACGCAGTAAGTACCTGTTAACCTTGACTAGGGTATAAGAATATTGTCAGTTGACTACTGCCTGTTACAGTGTTCACATCGTGAAAGACCGTCTCACCTACCAGTCTCCAGCCTTGTCATACGCAGTAAGCAGCTGTTGGCGGAAAACAACATCCATAAATCTTGACATTTAGGAACGTGTGTGTGTGTGTGTAAATCACTTGTAATCTAAAGATTGTTCATGTGTCTTTACTAAAATTTAATTCATATGTATTAGTTGATATGGAAGTCTCAACAACCAGTCATGGCAAGCCATGTGTCTTCTATAAAGGATATACATATATTGTAAAAACAACCAATAAAGATGGAACTGTTATTTGGCAATGTTCAAAACAACGATCCAAAAAGTGTCGAGGAATGATTAAAACAAAAGACTCCAACGTACTTACTTCAAAAGAACATCATTGTGAATCTCAAATTAATACACATTTAAATACGCAAAATACTCTAACCCAGGTAAAAAAGCAAGTCCAAGAAAAATATATTGCTGCTCAAGATAGTGCATTGTTTGTTAAAAAGCATTCATCATCACCTCAAAAAGACATGTTAGGACAAATACCATCGTTCAAAATACCCTTAACACTATCAAAAGCAACGCAGACTCTACAAGAGGTCCCTGTGGAAAACAAACAAGAGGAATTGGATAGTTCTAGTGATGTTGAGAATGATGATGATGATGATGATGATAATGATGGTGACAATGACTATAATAATTTTGATGATAATATTCATAATGATGATGATGATAATTATGAAAAAAAAAGAGGATGAGGGTTTTATGTTTATAAAACCATTGCGGCTTCCCCAGTTTTTAAGAGCAAGAGTACCTGGAGAAAGTTGTAAAAGGATCTACAACAAGCGTTGTGTTTAAAAATCTATATCGAACAATGGTAAAGAGATAGAGTTGAATTCAGTGTGTGTAACTATTATAAAATGAATTTAATAAAAATATTGTATGGGTATTGTCTGTTTTTCTTAATTACTATCCCCATGTCCCACTATTAATACAATTGTTAACCATCAACAGTCTCTGACTATGTTCAGAAAGAGAGTGGCCTTAAACAATACACTATATCTATGGTTTGTGTACCGAGTATCATAATAATGCAGTGGGGCCAAGCCATATTAAGGCAATAGTTATGTCAGGTAAGGGATTCGAACCCTTGCTTCCATATACAGAAAATTTGATCTTAGTCAAACACCTTAACCACTCGGTCAACCTGACAGTTACTAATTTAATTAGTCTTGAGGACTTCAGTGTTTACAAAACTTTTTCCAGTATACATTGACTAAACCACTTGCTTGTTTTGAAATATAGATTTTGTTTTGTTTTACCATAACATTGCAGTTATGAGTCTTGTGAACTGGGTGTTCAATATAGGGTTAAAGGCATTTTAAAATCATTTTAGAAAAGCTCTTAGGTATCGTGTCATGGGTTTTAGTAATGCATTACTGTTCGTTGACTAACATTTACCGTTACACAACATTATTTCAGTGATCTTACATGTTGTTGTTTGAGTCTTTAGTCCTTTGACTGGTTTGATGCAGATCTCAGCGCCTATCTGTCCCGAGCTAATCGTTTCATCTCTATATAGTTACCACACCCTACATTCAAGGCTATCTGTTTAACATATTCTAAACTTGGTCTACCCCTACAGTTCTCGTCCTCGAACCTTTCTTCCATAACTACGTTTGCTATTCTTGGGTGTCTTAGTACGTGTCCTACCAACCTATCTCTTTACTTCATTAACAGTCGCCAGATGCATCTCTTCTCCCCCACTCGTCTTAATACCTCTTTGTTAGTAACCCTATTTACCCATCTAATCTTCATCATTCTCCTGTAACACCACATTTCAAACACTTCAATTCTCCACTTTTCTGCTACACCAATTGTCTAAGTTGTACTTCCATAGAGTGCCACGCTCCAGACAAAGGCCTTCAAAATGACTTCCTAATACCTAAATCTATATTCAATGTCAACAGATTCTGTAGAAATGCTTTCCTTGTCTGAGCTACATAAGAATCCTATTCGTGTCTGGTATAATGTCTTGTTTAGCAAACATAGTCACTCAAAAGGTCTAAGCATTTTTTGTATATAACCCAAAATAGCAAACAGTTTTTCTAAAACCCTACTCATTGGTCAATAACAAGCAGAGTCGCCCAAGTGTTTCGTTGGTAGTTAACTCATGTCTGGTTAATCAATTCCTTTCATATTGTTATCCAATTGTAGTAGTAAGGACTGGTGAACAACGTCAGTTCAACACACTGCTTTACGCACAAATGTAGTTAGGCCCTTTGATATAATTTGGATAAATTTCATGGGCCGGTCCATAGGGACCAGTCCAAAGGGGCCGGTCTAAAGGGACCCTTCCACAGGGACCCATCAACAGGGACTTGTCAACAAGGACCCATCAACAATGACCCGTCAACAATGACCTGTCATCAATGACCAGTCAACAATGACCTGTCAATAGGGACCCGTCAACAATGACCCGTCCACAGGGACCTGTCAACAAGGACCCGTCCACAGGGAACCGCTCCCCCACCCTCTTCAAAAGCCATGAGTGGGCATGCTAATTCATAGTGACTTTCCACCGCACACATGCACTTTATGTGGAACAACGTTTAAATCCATATCGGCATTCCAACTCTCACATGTTGCAATTGGAAAGAGTGATTCTCTAAAAAATTACAATTTCATCCCCTAGTAGGGGTAGGTTTTATTTTGGGGTGGAAATATGTTGTCCATTGGAAAGGGGGTATCAGCCAGAGTTCAATGACACCTCATTCGTCTAAATCCGACCATGCGTTCGGGAGTTATCGGGCTGCCGACATCTTGTGAGGAGGGTGAGGAGGAGGAGGATTTAGAACCGGCCAAAACACACTACTTACCTAAGACCCTGGCAATACAGCCCATGAAGGGCCTAGGCCTACCAAACGACCGCTGACCAGCCATTTGGCCTGCAGATATTGGGGTGACACCCGATCAGTGCATCGGGTCCCCTCGGCCGTTAATCTTGTTTTTGTTTTTGATTGGGGCAATGTCTCACTGTCAGGCAGCTACTTAATTGTCCTCACGAGGCTGAGTGCACCCCGTTCCAGCCCTCACATCAGTTTCTAAAATCACTGACGGCGCTGATAATCGAACCCGGGGCCTCCGGGTGAGAGGCAGGCGTGCTACCCCAACGCGGGCTAGCACAATAGAAGAGCTGCGTCTTCTCCGCATCCGTACCTGCTGGAATTTTCTGTCATGGTTGTTCCCCCTGAGTCGAGCTTATCCGCTTTTAATGGGTCATAAACTCACTCTCACCCCTTCCCATGCAGCGCTAGGATTTGCTGATTGCAATACTAGGCAAAACCTACCAACTATACTATAGAGTTCCTTGGTATTTACTAGAGACTCCTACTCGACATTGGTGTCCTTACCTGCCTCCTTTCTTAAACGGGCCTGGGACCAGCTGTGTCAGAGTTGAACTTAAAACAATATACAAAGTTCATACGGTTAAAGAAAAGAAAAACAAATAGTTCCGTAAAGAACTAAATAGAATATTTTCATAAATCCTACTCATGTTAATTGCCTCTATCATCATACAAAATTTCAGTTTGATTGCTGTAATAGATCGTAGATATTGAGAACCATCTAAATATTTTAGACGTCGCCATTTTGGATTTATATATAAAGTCCATAGACTAATTTACTATCAGATGACGATTATTGCGTAGGTTCATTATTCGAACGTTGACTTCGATAGCTTGATTAAGACACAGGAAATAATAACTTAATCTTAACATTTCGCATAGCCGCCATCCGAAGGTTATGTAAACAAATGAACTAAATTAGATGTCAGTGCATTAATATGTGTATAAACAGTTGCTGTAAATGGTTTCGCTGCGTCTGGATGGTTAAATCACGAGAAAAGTCTATTTAAATGTTTCAACTTCGCTTGGCCACCATGTTCGTTTTTAACATACCAAGTTTTTCAAAGACACATAGGTGACCTTCTAGTAGAGCCCGTTATCCCAGTACAAATTGCAGGGTGATATCAGCAATAGTTTCGGAGATATAGAATGCCGGTGAAATAGTATTATGACCTCACCGAGTTTCATTGAAGTCGCTCCAGCGGCTTGGATTTTATTAGGGGGACACCCACACACGCAAACAAACACACACATGGATGGACGGTGATCTCATAAGCCTATCTTTAGCCTATTTTCAATAGGCTTATGAGATCACCTTTTGTCCGTGTGAGTGTGTGTGTGTTTGCCCCCCTAATAACTTCTAAACGGCTGGAGAGATTTCAATGAAACTCGGTAAGTTCACAGCACTATTCTGGACGACTCCGACTGTGCCCTTCAAATGTTGTTACGTCTCACCAATCCAACATGGCGGCTGTGCGAAATATTTCACCGGCATTCAATATCTCCGAAACTATTCCCGATATCACCCTGGAATTTTTTACGGTGATAAAGGGAACTACTAGAAGTTCACCTATGTGACTATTGAAAAACTGGTAACTACAAAACCAACATGGGGCCACGCGAATTTGCGACTTTTAAATAGACGTTTCTTGCGATATAACCAACCAAACGCAATAAAACTTGGTACAGTATATGTGTATACACATTGTATTGCACCGACATCTAACATGGTTCAATTGTTTACATAACCACAAAATGGCGGATGAGAGAAATATTGCTCCGGAATTCTATATCTCTGAAACTACTTGCGGTATCACCCTGAAATTTTGTACGGAGATAAAGGGCACTACTGAAAGTTCATCTATAAGACTTTCAAAAACCGGTTAACTACAAAACGAACATGGCGGCAAAGCGAATTTGAAAATTTTAAATAGACCTTTGTCGCGATTTAATGTTCCAAACGCAATGAAATCTGGTACAGGAAATGTTTATACACATTGTAATGCACAGGTATCTAATTTAGTTCAATTGTTAATATAACCTCAAGATGGAGGCTGTGCGAATTTTAAATTAAGTTTTTATTTCTTATGTCGTTATCATGCGATCGAAGTGAAAGTTTGAATAATGAACCTACGCAATAATTTTCCTTTAATGGTACAAGACTCTATGGCCTATACATTTAACAATCCAACATGGCGACCATCCGAAATATTTAGACGGCTCTGAATATCTACGAATCTATTATAGCAATCAAACTGATTTTTTTATGTTCATAGGGGCTATGAACTTAAGTTCACCTATAGGACTTTAAATAACCTGGTGATCACAAATCCAACATTGCGGTGACGCGAAGTATAAATATTCACATGGACGTTTCTCGCAATTTAACCATCCGAGTGCAGTGAAAGTTGGTACAGTAAATCCTTATACGAATGTTAATCCACTGGCATCTAATTTATTTCAATTTTTTCCATAACCACAAAATGGCAGCAGTGCGAAATTTTATAATCTCCTTGTTACTTCTTGAGTCATAATCATGCGATTGAAGTTTGAATGCTACACGTACACAATAATCTTCATGTAACAGTACATAACTCTAGGACCTACATATATAAAATCCAACATGGCGACCATCCGCAAAATTTAGTCGGTTCTCAATATCTACGAATCTATTACAGCAATCAAGCTGAAATTTTGTACGTAGATAGAGACAATTAACATAAGTAGGATATATGAAAATAGGCTGTATAGTTCTTCACGGAACTACTTGTTTCATATTTGAAAATACGTTAAAAAGATATTTCTGAAATATTAGACTGTCTTGAGCAATGAGCATCTTAAAGTAATAATTGTGCATTCTACGATACATTTTCCTTATACCTTATTTGGCAACGTACAGTACATGCTGAAACGCCATATAGTTTATATTCATATTACAGCATTATACCCATCAGCGTCAATTATTTTCGATTTCCATGAAACTTATTTTCACACTAAAACTATACAAATGTGATGAACTTTGCGTATTGTATTGGCGTGTTGCTGCAAATGAGGGAAATGCGATTATATCAGGTGTTTCTCATGCTAAGAATACTGTAGCTATTATTATGTACCGAATAGGAATAATCTAATAAAAGTGTCGATACTCGCACTCCATAATAATAACTAGATATTATGTTAATATTTCTAATTCAGCGACGGTGCGGACTAAATTCATCGTATAGGCAGTACATTAGGAAATCCTTATATAGAACACTGTTATAAGCAGATGCGCTGAATCACAATGTCAGCCAAACATGGGCACAATATGGAGTCAGGTGCCAAACAATTGGGCAACCAGCTCTTCACATAAAGGGATTAAAATCAGATCACGTCCAGTACGAAGACGTGATGTTTGCAGCTAGGCAGCCCATCAAACGAATGTATATTGCGGGTAGACTATAACTAAGCACAGCACGAAGGTTTAAAATCTGCCGCGAGGACTGCAATACGCAATACTTTGCCTCCTCAAAACCAAAAGCCTAACCCCGTTAAGCAGACATATCTGAATAAAATGAGTAAACATTGACCATTATTACAATGGTAATAATTAATATCCGTGTTGACTGATAGTACTATCTCATTAAAACCACTTTGTCAAACACTAAAGAATATGGTTTAATTACAGCCGTACATGTTTCGGAATATCAATGATTCCATCATCAGCGTGAAAAAATACTAATTAACAGTATCAAGAAAATGGATATCCTAACAAAAAAAAGACTTAAATTTAAAATAATGAAAACATTCAAGTATAACAAGTAGTTCCGTGAAGAACTATACAGCCTATTTTCATATATCCTAATTATGCTAATTGCCACTATCAACATACACAATTTCAATTTGATTGCTGTAATAGATTCGTAGATATTGAGAACCGACTAAATATTTCGGATGGTCGCCATGTTGGATGTTATATATGAATGTCCTAGAGTTATATACTGTTACATGCAGATTATTGTGAACGTGTAGTATTCAAACTTCAATCGCATAATTAGGACACAAGAAGTAACAAGGAGATTTTAAAATGTTTCACAGCTGCCATCTTGAAGTTATGGAAACAATTGAAATAAATTAGATGCCAGTGGATTAACATTCGTATAAGGATTTACTGTACCAAGTTTCACTGCACGCGGATGGTTAAATTGCGAGAAACGTCCATGTGAATATTTATAATTCGCGTCGCCGCCATGTTGGATTTGTGATCACCAGGTTATTTAAAGTCCTATAGGTGAACTTAAGTTCATAGCCCCTATGAACATTAAAAATGCAGTTTGATTGCTAAAGTAGATTCGTAGATATTCAGTATCGTCTAAGTATTTCGGATGGTCGCCATGTTGGATTGTTAAATGTATAGGCCATAGAGTCATGTACCATTAAAGGAAAATTATTGCGTAGGTGCATTATTCAAACTTTCACTTCGATCGCATGACTACATCACAAGAAATAAAAACTTAATTTTAAAATTCGCACTGCCGTCATCTTGAGGTTATGTGAACAATTGAACATAATTAGATACCAGTGGATTACAATGTGTATAAATATTTCCTGTACCAGGTTTCAGTGCGCTTGGAACATTAAATCGCGAGAAAGGTCTATTTAAAATTTTCAAATTCGCTTGGCCGCCATGTTCGTTTTGTAGGTAACCGGTTTTTGAAAGTCTTATAGAAGGACTTCCAGTAGTGCCCTTTATCTCCGTACAAAATTTTAGGCAGATACCGCTAATAGTTTCAGAGATATAGAATGCCGGTGAAATATTTCGCACATCCGCTATCTTGTGATTATGTAAACAATTGAACGAAGTTAGATGTCGGTGCATTACAATGTATATAAACATATACTGTACCAAGTTTCATTGCGTTTGGTTGGTCAAATCGCGAGAAACGTCTATTTAAAAGTCGCAAATTCGCTTGGCCGCCAAGTTGGTTTTGTAGTCACCAGGTTTTCAAAAGTCACATAAGTGAACTTATAGTAGTTCTCTCTATCACCATAGAAAATGTCAGGGTAATATCGGTAATAGTTTCGGAGATATTGAATGCTGGTGAAATATTTCGCACAGCCGCCATGTTGGATTGGTGAGTCGAAACAAAATTTGAAGGGCACAGTCGAGGTCGCCCGGAATAGTGCTATGAAATTTCCGAGTTTCATTGAATTCGCTCCTGCCGTTTAGATTTTATTAGGGGGGGGGACACACACACGAATCACACACACACACACACGCACACACACACGGACAAAAGGTGATCTCATAAGCCTATTTTTTCAAAATTGAAAATAGGCTAAAAAATGACATGCAACTGGAAAAACACCTTAAAATGCTATTTTGATATTCTATTAATATAGACTTCTCTTTTCATAAAATGCAGATATGTAAAAAGGATACGTAAATCGTTTTCTTACGTTTTCTTTCTCGATGAAAATTTTCAAATTGAAACGATCAATTCCTATATCACTTTTTGGAATTGGGTCATTAGTGATCCCATTGTGTGGTTTATGTTCTGCAAGTATCACAGTATGATTCAGGGGTTAAATGCTCAGGTTAGAGGGGATTGTAAACTCAGTTGATTGTTTATGGGATGTGCGGTCCGTTCTCCTGCAACCGCTACCAACCAATGAACTGTCCAATGTAGACCACTAACAATAAAATAACAAACAAGATGTTCAGTAAAGAACATATAGCCTACTTTGTCCTAAATGCATGGGTAATGTTATAACTCTTTGTCCTTTTCAAGGAGTATAATTGAATGTTGGTTGTAGTAGCTTGTTGAAATACAACGTACTATGCGAATATCAAACATGATTATGAGCTGCCCTATGCTACTGCTACCTCTGTAAAAATTGTCATTCAATTCGGTTTCACCGTGTTTGAATTGATATGGGGAACTTATTTGTTCACATACATGACCGCTATCTGCAAACTATGGGCTCATGACCTTGTAGATCAGTCAAAAGATGCTTCCCACAAAAAGGTATGTTGTTGCAAAATTTGGTCGAGATCAAATGATTAGGTTGGACGTAATTTGATTTATGCTTGTAACATTTGGGTGACAGGCATTACGTTTTCGTCAAGATGGCGTCGATATAAAACATGACACTGAGCTGTCCTTTGCTAGTGCTACTTCTGTACCAAATTTCGTTCAATTAGGTTTCACCGTGTTTAAATTGATAGGGGGAATCGATTTGCACACATATATGGCCACCATATGCAAACTGTTAGGCTGATGACCGTGTAGTTTGGTCAAAATATGCTTCCCATAGAAAGGTATGTTGTTACGAACTTTGGTAGAGATCGGATGATTAGGTCAGTCGTAATTTGATTTACGCTTTGAACATTTGGGTGGCCACCATTACGTTTCCGTCAAGATGGTGGCGATATAAAACATGACACAGAGGTGCCCTTTGCTAGTTCTACCTCTGTACCAAATTTCATTCAATTCGGTTTCACCGTCTTCGAATTGATAAGGGAAGACAGACATTCAGAGTACACACACTCTCACACACACACACTCACGCACACACCGATACACAGACACACAGAGAGACACAACATTTTTGGCCCTGTGTAGATCTCATAAGTCTACTTTCATTTTTTGCAAAAATCAAGAGTATGCTAATAGCATTTTAAGGTATTTTTCCAATTGCATGTCAATTATTATATTTGAATGTTTTCATTATTTTAAATTTTAAACTGTTTTGTAAGGTTATCCATTTTCTTGATACTGTTAATTATTTTTAAAGGTCTAGTACATTCTTTTTCTTCTTTTTTCACGCTGATGATGGAATCATTGATATTCCGAGACATGCACGTTTAATACTGTAATTAAACCACATTCATTAGTGTTTGACAAGGCGGTTTTAATGATACTTGCATTACCCGTCGCGGCTTCGCCCGCGAATATTCTAGTTGTAAAGAGTACACTTACCAAAATCTCTATCATGAATGCTGTGACTGATTTATCCTTGGTATGAATAATCATACTTTATCAAATCAGCTACTGGTGCAGTGGTTAGGGGTTTTTCATTCCTTCATAGGTATATCAGAGCGAAGTTAGTTTTCTGGGAATATCACAGGCACTGTTAATTAAGGGCCTTTAAATGTGGTTTTCGGAGACCTTTTATGGTCGGGTGAAAAATACCTTTCGTACCACTCTCACACGTGAAAATTGCGTGAAAAAATTCTAGAGTGTCCCTTAACCCCCTTAAGCGCATTATCCTGTATGTATTGATGAATTTTACAGCTTAATTTCGTTCAGTGATAACCTTATAACCATCTGCAAACTTTCACAGAAATGTAATAAGTGGAATTGCATTGCGTCTTACAGAAATAGATGGACCTGTGAATTTCTGTTACCATGGTTACCGTGTTGCATTCTTTCATTATTTCATTGTAAATAAGGTATTTATTTAATTGTGAGGCATTTAAAGAGTAAGTGAGTGCGTTTCACTTACGCATTGGGTTATGCTGAACCTGTAGGTACCCCATATGTGTAGGTTGGTGTTAATGGGACCTTATTTTCTGTACAAAACTGGAATGGGACCTTTCGCAGAATAATATAGGGAGGGATAGTATATCTCTGATTGTTATTAACCCTAGACCCACACTGTGTGGTCGAACGCGACCCAGTCATTTTATGATCTCTTCTGGGCATGCGTCAAATGCCGCTATCTTGCTGTTATTTCATCTACCTTGAATGTTAGAACACAGTAATCGTTCATGTGACTACATAATTTAAACGTTTGGAATATGTTATTGCTGAGTGTTGTTATATTGGGGTCACATACGACCCCACGGTTTGGTTTGTGTAACAGAACTTTCTACGAGGTACCTTGCTCTATCCTACAATTTAATCATGTCTAGTTGTGAAAACACTGTAAACACTTGTTAACTAAATACAGTGGAACTTGGCTAATTCGAACTTCTTTAATTCGAAATCTTCTTTAATTCGAATTTTTCTCTTGGTCCCTAGCATCTTATACACAATCAATGCTAAAAAATCGTGTTTAATTCGAATTATATTTTGGATAATTCGAAGTTTTTACGTGCCAAACAGTTGAGTCCGAAAGACAAAATGGTGACGACGCATCTGGCGATGAACTCGTGGAGGAAGTTCCCAATGAAACGGTTCCGAGTGCAGCCCAAGCAACAAACCACCTCACAGAACTTCGGCGTTTTTCTTTTTAGTATAATTGACGGAAGTGATTCTATTTGCAGTTCCTTAAATTTTTAGACTCTTTTGTGATGGCCGAGAGACTTAATTGTAGGAAACACGTAAAAATCTCAAACTTCTTTGAAAAACAGTAGATTTCTCTAAGACTTAACTAGGTTGCTGGATTACTACTGTCGTTATATAGGTGAATAGTACATTTTGGTTTTATTTTATCATTTGAAACGTTTGAGGTTATTCACGATACAGTCATTATACAGCTTAATACAGGTTCTTGAATGAAAACTTACAAGTTTGAATATTTCCTTTACCCTTTTCAAAGAACTTTGTTAATTCGAATTTTTGGATAATTAGAATTTTTTACTGGTCCCTTGAGGTTCGAATTATCCAAATTCCACTGTACCAATATATATTATTGTCCATACAAAGGCAGAAAAGGGCGAACTAAGTGTGTGATTTGTTCTCGCATTCTGTGTACAGAACACTGACAAGCAATCTGCAGAGAGTGCGAAGATTACAGGGCCTAGGTTTTCGCAGATGGTTGAAATGAACAACTGTGTGCTATTTGTTGTTAATTCATATTTCGACGTTTTATAGAATGTTCCTGTATGCCTTAGAATAGTGATGAAATTCAAATCCACAGCCTGCTTCCAGTCTCCGACCGGGTCGGGGATAGAATGAATGAAGCCCCCAACTAGCGGCGAGGATATGAACTGTGCCTGCTGCCGAAGCCTGTCGCACTCCTCTGTGGCAATGATGAAATGAATGACAGATGAAATGAAATAATAGTGGAGAGTGTTGCTGGAATGAATTTTTGACAGGGAAAACCGGAGTACCCGGAGAAAAACCTGTCTGCCTCCGTTTTGTCCAGCACAGATCTCACATGGAGTGACCTGGATTTGAACCACGGACCCAGCGGTGAGAGGCCGGCGTGCTGCCGCCTAAGCCACGGAGGCTCAGAATAGTGATAATTTATTAAATTATGGCAGTTAAAGTTTTGTGTTTCAGTAAATTGTTATTTCCGACAAGGTAACTATATTAATCAATAGAATACATGTGTGAGCGCATAGAACCAGGGAAGTATATCTATGTGACTCTCTGGATCATTGAGAAGAGAAACAACATGAAAATTGAAATAATAAATTACAAATGAATTCCTATATCACTGTTTAGAATTGGGTCACCAGTGACCCCACAATGTGGTTCCAGGGTTAAATGCTCAGGTTAGAGTAGATTGTGATCTTAGCTGATAGTTTGTGTGATGTGCAGCCACAACCAACCAATGAACTGTCCAATGTAGACCACTATCAATATATTAACAGACAAGATATTCAGTAAAGAACATATAGCCTACTTTCTCCTAAATTCATACAGTAATAACTCTGTCCTTTTCAAGGGGGTATAATTGAATGTTGGTTGTAATAGCTTGTTGAAATACAACGTACTATGCGGATATTAAACATGAATATGAGGTGTCCTTTGCAAGTGCTGCCTCTGTGAAAAATTTCATTCAATTTGGTTTTACAGTGTTTGAATCGATATGGGGAATCGATTTGTTCACATACATAACCGCTATCTGCAAACTATTGGGCTGATGACGTAGTTCAGTCAAGAGATACTTCCCACAAAAAAGTATGTTGTTGCAAAATTTGGTAGAGATCAAATGATTAGGTTGGTCGTAATTTGATTTAAACTTTTAACATTTGGGTGGCCGCCATTACGTTTCCGTCCAGATGGCGGCAATATAAAAGATGACACTGAGGTGCCCTTTGCTTGTTCTACCTCTGTACCAAATTCCGTTCAATTCGGTTTCACCGTGATCGGATTGATAGGGGGGAGAGACATTCAGAGTATACACACTCACACACAGACACACACACAAACAGACACACAATTTTTGGCCCTGTGTAGATCTCATAAGTCTACTTTCATTTTTTGCAAAAATTGAAAGTAGGCTAAAAATCACATATAAATAACAAATATAGAAAAGTTGAGCAAGTAGACTATATAATATCTGCTGTAACTAAATAAATGTAAATATTGCAAATACTTTTCATCAACACGTACAATTACAAATCCCTGTCATATCAGCCCAAGTACAGGCATTATTGCACAGTAGGTTCGGTTACCACGTCAAATGGTGATGTCACTTTAGATACTCGGGCGAGGGTAAATGCGGCCTGGCTCAAATGAAAACAGGTCACTGGTGTCCTCTGCGACACAAAGATGCCTAAATATCTAAATGCAAATGTTTATAAGACAGTTGTACGTCCGGCAGCAATTTTTAGGGCGAAATCCCGCCCAATGACAAGAAAATATGAACAGGATCTGCACACGATGGAGATGAAGGTGCTCCGTTGGACAGACTAGATATGACCATGTCTGAAATGCAGATGGTCGACAACAATTAGATGTCACACCAATTACGGAGAAAGTGAGGAAAGCTCGTCTCCGTTGATAGCTTTCAAACTGGACCCAGGTTGAATGCGACCACGCGGACGACCTGCGAAACGTTGGATTGACAACATTAAGACAGATATGCACGATGTTGGCTTACTACCAGCAGATGTCAACGTCAGGAGAAAGTGGAGAAAATGTAGTAGGGCAGAGGACCCCATATGGGATAAACGCTGAGGAAGAGGAAGAGGAAGAAGAAGTAGAAAAAGAAGAAGGAGGAGGAGAATAATAAGAAGAAGAGAAGAGGAAGCAGAAGAAGAAGAAGAAGTGAAGCCAGAGTACCTCTACGCGGCAGAAACCTTAACAAGCATGAAAACTGTTTAAATTGAAAACAACAAAAAATGGAAGAAGATCTTCCGGAAAATTCTAGGTCCCAAGAAACTACCTGGAGATGGATAAAGATTTCAACTGAGGTCAAACCAAGAACTCTATGACAAGTCTGAAAGGATTTCTGTCAGCATGAGGAAGAAGAGGAGGCTGATGTTCTATGGATATATTAAACGATTGGGCACCGATGGATTGGCAAAAAAATTCTCAATCTTCAGAAAAATAAAAGGTGCAACCTCCATGGCTTCAGGAAGTACATCAGGACTTAAAAGGGCAAACATTGGACCGGCCGAAGTCTGGGATAGGACAGAATTCAGAACCAAAATTGCAGGTGTGAAGGCTCCCCCCAAAGAAAGAGCCACGCTTTCTGCTGAAGAACGATTGAGAAGGAGGCAGACGCTGAAAGTTCTTTGACAGGAAGCTAAACGACAAGGAAGAAACACCTTAAAGAAGAGAACCTGAACGGTGGTTATTTGTAGTCCATAGGCCCCTACAGAATTCGGAACAATAATGAGCTTTACAGCCATCAAAAAATATCATTGTGACTTGTATAAGAAAAAAGCACCTGGCCTTCTATGGACACTTGACCCGCAGGATCCCTTGCCGGCTCACCAGTAAGATCTTCACAGTGGCAGGAAGAGGGAAGGCCTATAGGACCAAGTGGATCTCTACTGTCAGGACGGATTTAGACCACCTAGGGATCCATCTTAATTCCATACAGGACCGCCAACAATTCCGGCAAGCCATCCGACAGGGAGTTTTTCCTGTATCACTGACAGCTAGGTAGAACACCGGAGTCAGCAGACCCCCGTGGACGGAGGAAAGAAAGCTGGCTCATAGTCAGATGATGAATAAGTACTGGATGAAGAGAAAAGACAAAGCGACGAGGAGATACGAGCCCCGCGAATCCTCAGTAGGCCCAAACGACGAAGAGGAAGAGGAAGAAGAAGAATACCTAAATTAAATACCATCATCCAAATACATTTAGACACAGATTTAAGAGCGTAAGTGTGAAGTTGTTTGTTGTTGATTTTTTTGAGGCTTTGTGACATCGTGGTCATGTGCCCCGTGTACTTTGGAAGTGTGTCTGGTAACCTGTGCCATTGTGATGTCTGTAATAGTGACTGTATTTGCAATTCTGGTAAGATTTGGTTTGGAAGCGGCCGAGGTCTTATGTAAGGTATGTTAAGGATTGACGATTGAAAATGTTCAACCATTTGAATTTATGAATCTCATGTAATTGTTTTTCGGATTAGGGAAACCCTCATTACACTTGGGTACAATTGTGTTGGCCGACTGAAAAGTATTAAGTTTTGGTTACTTAGACAGCACTGAAAAATATCTTACAACACCATAAGCACCAACTTATTGAAACTATCACGAAAGTAATCTCTACTTAGTATAAAACTAAGTCCCCGATTCTTGAATGTTACGGGTAAACTCGAGAACCACTGAATGGATTTTGATGCGGTTTTCACCATTCTGTAAAGGATATCTCGAGGATGATTTCTGTAGAAGATAATTTATTTATGATCAAAGGAAGCCGAGCAGTAACGATTTCAGTGGAAAAGTCGAAAAAAAAACTGGCTTCCGAGCGCTTTGTAAGCTCACCCTGGGCAAACCGTTAAAAATATCTAAATACTATAAATGTAAGAATTGTTCAGGATGAAAAGTTCTACAAAAAAGTCCGTGAGAGCATATGTTTATCTTCAATACATCACCCACTATAAGTGTTTTTACGTTTTAATTTCTTCCAACCATGACCATTCAACTACTGAGGCGACAGTTTACGAGCTAGCTAAGGGCGAGTCTATCATCCCTGTTACAGCCTAGCTAGCGGGCGAACCTATTGCCCCAGTTACAGCCAGCAGCAAACCGTTGAGCCGTGTTGAGTTAAGACTTCTGAGACGGGTGGTTGTGTTTGGAGTTTCCCTGAAAGTGCAACTAGGGTTTTCTTCATTTCGCCTGTGAAACACAGTCAAGTTAAGATTGAACGGAAGGGGGATTTGTGTTTCATGCACCTCGCCATTCTTAAATTCCGTCTGACAAGAATTTGTTGCACATGCATCTCCATGATAATATAATTAATAGTCCAGTTAGTGATTTTAACCCATCATGCCGAGACGTAAAACGGATATTGGTCGTTGTTCATTGACATTGGAGAAAAGCACCTATCACGTAATGCATTGATAACTGTTCCCGGGCGAAGCCGGGTCGGGTTGCTAGTATATATACTAGCTGTTACCCGCGGCTTCGCCCGCAATAACATTTGGAATCCCGTTATAACATTAGTTATATAGATAGATAAGCATGGTCTATCACCTGAAACCAAAAATGCATGGGACGAAAAAAAAAACATCAAAATATCATGTTCGTTTCGGACCCTAAAAGACGTGAGAAATATAATAAAAGTAGTAAAAAAAATTATTTTTTTAAAATTTCATTCGAATCAATTTTTGTTTCATTCCTGAGACAGAAAAGTCCGACCAAAAAGTACAAAATCATTAATAACTCCGTAAGTATTCGTCGTATGATGAAATAGCAAGAGACAAAAAAGATGTAATGTGTTATTGTCTACAACATAGGCCATGTATAATTTTACACTCAGACATATTACGTCCCCCCCCCATAATTTCACCCCTCCCCATGGGCCCCTTAAATTGGATTTATGAAAAAACGGTCAAACACCTATTTACTTATTTTTTATGCTGATTTTTTTCCCGCTGAGTTCCAAACTCCTGGCCTATGTCGTTTAAGGGATACACGCTCTGTTAGGAATCCTTCAACACCCACTTTTCACCCCTTTCACCTCATAATATACACCACATCGAAAAACCCTCAGACACGTGTCTTCTTATTTTTAATGATGAGTTTATATGCCGAGTATCACATCCCCTAATGAAACCAATCGGGAGATATTGCTATTCAATGAAATGCAGGTCTACCCCCTTAACACCCCTTTAGAACCTGAATATCCAAAAATCCTTTCTTAGTGGGCGTTTGCGGCCCTTGAGGAAGCTGCATACCAAATTTCATTCCAATCCGTTCGGTGGTTTCTGAGATTTCGTGATGAATGAATCAGTCAGTCAGTGAGTGGTATTTGAGCTTTATATAGTAGATAGATAAGCATGGGTCCTAGTGGAAAATAATTCTATCACCTGAAACCAAAAATGCATGGGACGAAAAAAAAACATCAAAATATAATGTTGGTTTCGGCCCCTAAAAGACGTGAAAAATATAATAAAAGTATTTAAAAAAATATTTTTTGAAATTTCATTCGAATCAATTTTTATGTCATTCCTGGGACTTAGAAAATTCCGACCAAAAAGTACAAAATCATTAATAACTCCGTAAGTATTCGTCGTATGATGAAATAGCAAGAGACAAAAAATATGTAATGTGTTATTGTCTACAACATAGGCCATGTATAATTTTACACTCAGACATATTACGTCCCCCCCCTCATAATTTCACCCCTCCCCATGGGCCCCTTAAATTGGATTTATGAAAAAAAACGGTCAAACACCTATTTACTTATTTTTATGCTGATTTTTTCCAAACTCCTGGCCTCTGTCGTTTAAGGGATACACGCTCCGTTAGGAATCCTTCAACCCCCACTTTTCACCCCTTTCACCTCATAATATGCACCACATCGAAAAACCCTCAGACACGTGTCTTCTATTTTTAATGATGAGTTTATATGCCGAGTATCACATCCCCCAATGAAACCAATCGGGAGATATTGCTATTCAATGAAATGCAGGTCTACCCCCTTAACACCCCTTTAGAACCTGAATATCCAAAAATCCTTTCTTAGAGGGCTTTTGCGGCCCTTGAGGAAGCTGCATACCAAATTTAATTCCAATCCGTTCGGTGGTTTCTGAGATTTCGTGATGAATGAATCAGTCAGTCAGTGGTATTTGAGCTTTATATAGTAGATATACAGAATTTGGTAAATTATAGACCGCTTAGAATCTAAGACAATGGTACATTATTTTCCCTTTCCTTTTCTTCCAAGAACTTTTTCATTCGGTGGATAATCGTTTGCCGTTGTTCCACTGATATCACCCTCGTAGGTCGTCGTTGGACTTTGAAACGTGTAACATTTGTTGAATGGAGCCGTCGCCAAAATTCCTCCCCTAGACGATAGCATCCGTGATCTTTAGTTGTATGTCCTCCAGCCATCCTGTAGGGTTTTTTAATTTAGAGATGTAATCAAAAATTTTCTTCGAGAGACGATTACTGTTCATCCTGTAAAGATGTCCATAAAATTTTACCGTCATAAAGAAGAAATTACAGTTTTAATTAAAAAGAGAACAGTAATCGGCTCTCGAAGAACATTTCTCCTCTTCAACCACCAATTCTCTTTATTCTTTTGTGGACCCAATATTTTTCGAAAGATTTTTCTTTCTTTTTTCTCTAGTTCAACTTGCTTTCCTTTTTTATTCAATGTTTAGCATTCAGAACCATATAAGTCCTCTGGCATAGTGTTTAATTTTTGCTTGACACGATATTGATCGCTTGTTGTAACGGGTGTGAGTAAGCTTATAGGCAAATTCCATCTTCTTCAATCTCTCCTTGCACGCTGTCTAATCAAGTCCATTTGACTGGATCCATTCACCCAAATACTTAAATTTATCAACTCTTTGAATGTGACCATATTGTGTAGGTAAATGAAAATCCAGAGCCTGTTCCCAGTCGACCGACCGGGTCAGGGAATCAAATGAATGGAGCTCCCATCTAGCGGCGAGGATATGAACTGTGCCGGCTGCCGAAGCCTGTCGCACTCCCCTGGGGCAATGATAAAATGAATGACAGATGAAATGAAATGATAGTGGAGAGTGTTGCGAGAATGAAATTGTGACAGGGAAAACCGGAGTACCCGGAGAAAAACCTGTCTTCCACCGTTCTGTCCAGCACAAATCTCACATGGAGTGACCGGAATTTGAACCACGGACCCAGCAATTAGAGGCCGGCGTGCTGCGTGTTTTGGTAAACACTTTTCCTTATTAAATCTGTATTCAATATATTCAGTTTTTATCATTTCACATGATCTTGTCGACTTCATCGTTATGCGTCACGGTTACGGCGTGTATGACGTCATCATGTTTTTCAGTGCACATGCACCGAGTCTGAGTTTATTCCTGGGGTCTGGCGTTATGCGAACGGAGACGGCGAGTGCGTGACGTCATGCAGCCCCCGCGCGAGAAGCCGAAGTTGAAGGGTAATGGAGTCTGTTGAGTCTGAGTTTATTCCTGGGGTCTGACGTTATGCGAACGGAGACGGCGAGTGCGTGACGTAATGCAGCAGAGTGCAAAATTGTCCTGGGGCTTCGAGCGAAGCGAGAAGCCTTCCTGAGCCTTTCTAACATGTGTAACATTTGTAGCATGCATCATTTGAAATGATATAAAGTCTAGTCTCTCAGACTGACTGCATCTTTTTCATATGAAATAGTAAGAACAGTTTTAATTGCTATTGCATGTAGTGTTTCAATCATTATTTGTGCTTCAAGTTTGTTCTCTGAAATCATCTCTTTATCAACAGCAAAGGCAAGACATTTCACTTCAAATCTCCCTCGGCCTTGTATAATTATTATTTATCATTTCGCTACGTCTCACCTCACTACTATCAGTTTTCAATGCGTGTTTACTCAGGAAATGAGAATCAGGTGAGAGTTCTATTCTCTGCCAACCATTAGCAAGACTTTTCTCTATTAAAAGCGCTATAAAAACATTGTAGTGAAGCGGAGAGTGAAAGCAGAATGCAGAGCATACAATATGGTAATTACCGGTTATAATAATGAAATGTAAGTGGAGTGCAGGTTCAAAAGAGTTACACTGACATAAACATGTTCTTGTCACTGTTAACTTTTAGCGCTGTCACTTGACAACCTGACGGGAACCACTTAACACCCACCTGAGTGATTGTGCAGTCCTCCATTCTTTTCGGACAAGTGCACAGAGCCTCTCACGCAGGGGCAAGGACACTGTCGAAAGTTATCAGAATTTCATTGAGATCGTTGACAGGAGCACCACAAGTCTGATGCGAACAGCCTCAACGCTGCTTCCTCCTTGAACACCCCTCAGTAGATACTGCTGTAATGAAATTGAAAGCTTTGGGTATTTTTTGCCTCGTCATGTACTGTATATCCTCATTGTGTCAGCAAAATCCACTATGTGAAAATGTTGTTCCCTACCAATTAATTCCTTTGTTTTTTTTACTTAACTCCCTTTGGTTTACTCTTTCAGTTCACAGTATAAACGATACAAACACACAGAAATATTTGTGATTTAAACAAGATGTTCAGTAAAGAACATATAGCCTACTTTCTCCTAAATGCATGGGTATTGTTATAACTCTTTGTGCTTTTCAAGGAGTATAATTGAAAGTTGGTTGTAGTAACTTGTTGAAATACAACGTGTTATACGGGCATTAAACATGAATATGAGGTGCCCTTTGCTAGTGTACCAAATTTCGTTCAATTCGGTTTTACCGTGTTTGAATTGATAGGGGAGAATCGATTCTCACACATACATGGCCTCCATATGCAAACTATTGGACTGATAGCCTTGTACTTTGGTAAAAAGAACGCTTCTCACATACAGGTATGTTGTTGCAACATTTGGTAGGGATCAGATGATTAGGTTGGTCGTAATTTGATTTAAGCTTTTAACATTTGGGTGGCCGCTATGACGTTTCCGTCATGATGGCGACGATATAAAACATGACACTGAGTTGCCTTTTGCGAGTGCTACCTCTGTGCCAAATGACGTTCCATTCGATTTCAACGTGTTTGAATTGGTAGGGGGAATCGTTTTGCACACATACATAACCGCTATCTAATAACTTTTGGGCTGATGACTTTGTAGTTTGGTCAAAGGATGCTTACACCATAAAGGTATGTTGTTGCAAAATTTAGTAGAGATCAGATGATTAGGTTAGCCGTTATTTGATTTAAGCTTTTAACATTTGGGTGGCCGCCATTACATTTCCGTCAAGATGGCGGCGATATAAAACATGACACTGAGGTGCCCTTTGCTAGTGCCATCTCTGTACCAAATTTCGTTCAATTTGGTTTTACCGTGTTCGAATTGATAGGGGGGGAGGTGGGGGGGGGCAGACATTCAGAGTACACACAGTCACACACACACAGACACACACACAGACAGACACACACACAGACACAAACACAGACAGACACGCAATTATTGGCCTTGTGTTGATCTCATAAAACTACTTTCATTTTTTTTTTTTTGCAAAAATCGAAAGTAGGCTAAAAATATATATGTAATTAATTTGTTTATTTATTTATTTACTTATTTACTTATTGATTTATTTATTTCTTCTTCTTCTCTTTGTTTTCGGATCACCCAATTTGGGGTACGTCAGATCAATCACTTCTTAGATGCTTGTGCTCTCCTTTTCTCCCAATACTTCTTCATTCTATCTGATCTCCTCTTTCTTTCCTTTTGTGTTTTCTGGAGAAAGCTCTGGCTTGGAACTTCTTGGTGGTGTCTTTGGTCACGGTTTTGGCTGTACCATTCATCAACATGATTTCAGTAATCTCGAGCTCTCGCAGATCCTTTTCTACATCCGTAAGCCAATTAGGTTTAATCTTCTTTTTGGTAAAGAAGTCAAAGATTTTCTTGGTTATTCGGGCAGGATTCATCCGGTAGATGTGTCCATAGAAATCAATCCTTCTTTTCCTTATGGTATCTGAAAGACTCTCCGACTTCACATTTATTTATTTATTTATTTATTTATTTATTTATTTATTTATTTATTTATTTATTTATTTATTTATTTATTTATTTATTTATTTATTTATTTATTTATGTATTTATTATTATTACATCATTTTTCCCTTATGGTCAGTGTTTGAACTTAAATATCTCCTGATGTCACAATTTTCACTTCTTTCCCTTCTTCTTCTTCTCTTCCCAAAATCTCTTCATCCTTTGACTGTGCTCCTGTTTCCTTTGTTCCGTCCACAATATTCCTATCTTCTTTCTTTCACTTATTAAAAATTTTGGCGTTCTTAGTTTTGTTTCAGAATTTTTCTCTGTCTTCTATCATTTGCTTGTTGATCCCTAATTGCTTTAAGTCGTCTTCTATTTCATGATACCAATTGTTCATTCTCTGTATGTGCCCGTAGAAAATTAGTCTGCGTTTTCTAATGATATCTGTGAGTCTGTCAGTGTGTTCATATAGCTCTTTGGTAGGTCTTTTCATCCATATCCCATCTCTGTGTACTGCTCCAAATATTTTTCTCAGAATTTTACGTTCAATTTTTTCTGTTTCTTTGATGCCAGATGCTCCAATTGTGGTCGTTTCTGACGCATACAATGCTTCTGGTAATACAACTGTTTTATTTATTTATTTATTATTTATTTATTTATTTATTTGCTCCTAGCGGTGGTACTTGAGTTCATCCAGTCGAATGATCATGAAGTCTCATAGTCTCCAAGTCGTGTAAGATATGTATTTATTTACTTACTTATTTACTTATTTATTTATTTAAATATTTACTTACTTATTTAGTTATTTACTTATTTATTTATTTAATTATTTACTTATTTATTTAGTTATTTACTTATTTAATTATTTAATTATTTATTTTTTATATATTTATTTATTCATTTATATTGTGTTTAGACAATTAATCGGGTGGCATTGCCTCTTACAGAGATAGATGCGAAGTGACGGGTGGGGTAGTTTGTCATTACTTTCCTCACCGAGCCAATATAACTGTACTGAACCAATAAGTTGCAAATACTGATTAAAGATATATATTTAACTGACCGCTTTGAAGAAAAGAGCAATAAACAATAAAAAGCACTCTCTCTTAGCCCCATCATCTCTTAGTAGTATAAAATAATGTGTAGTCTTGTTTTATTGCATTGTGAGGGTAACAATCATAGCATCCGGGAGACAGGTGATAGGAGTTACGCTTAGGTACGACTAAACCATTTATCTTTACTTCTGGCCTAAGACATTAAAAATATAATTTTATTGGTTTTGCGTCCCTTTATCTACTGACTCTTTTAGTGATGCTGGGGTGCTGAAATTTGACCCCCATAGGGACCTTTAAAGTACCAGTAAATCAACTTATATGTCTTCCTTGCAATTGCGCACCCTCTTATGCCATCTGAATGCGTCAGGATTCGATCCTATGTTGCACACCCACAAATGTTAACTGACTGATACAAGACTTAATCCTTCAACGTTTGTTAGAGCGGGCGAAAACGTAAAGGTTGCGTCACGCAGCAAGTCAATAATCGGTTTAAGTTGCGAGCGAATAGACTCAAGATTTTCGCCGGAGTCAATGAGTAATTTGCAGCCGGCTCGAGTGCATTTCACGAAATCATGACTGAGCCTGTAACTGAATGTCGATAGGTGAATATGAATTGCGTATTGCCTTCCTGAAATTCCTAATGTTTGTAATCGTGTTTTAGATAATGAACGGAGTGGCATTGCCTCTTACAGAGACAGATGGGAGCGGCTTCGGTGGCGTAGTCGGTAGCATGCTGAGCTTCTATGCCCAAGATAGCGGGTTCAAACCCGGCCGAAGCCGTCGGATTTTTTAAGAGCGTTAAAAATCCCTGAGTATGCCTTCCTTCGGAGGGGAAGTAAAGCCGGCGGTCCCATGTCATAGATTTATGGCATGTTAACGAACCTTCCAGTAATTGCACCTGTGAGAAGCTAAATTGGATAGGTTAAGAATGTAAACAACGCTCTTAGGTTTCTACGTTCGTTGCCAAGAGACGACTGCGGTGGCGTCTAGTAGCTAAGTTCTGAACTTGGCCTAGTAGTCGTTGACAGTGGCGCTTGGCGGCAAATGTAGGAACTATTTGAAATATTCTAAGTTGCAGTATTTAAATTAAAAAACTGATAACACACACTAATGAGGAAAGAAGTTATTCCAAGTGAGTGGAAGAGAGCCGTGATATGCCCCATTTTTAAGAAAGGTGATGCCACACAACCTTCTAACTACCGAGGGATTGCCTTACTCGAGATAGGATATAAAAATTTTACCTCACTGCTTATGAATCGACTTAGGCCATTTTTGGGAGACATTATAGGCTCATATCAATGTGGTTTTGTATCTGGTCGGTCTACTATCGACCACATCTTTTCATTGAGGCAACTCATGGAGAAATTCTACGAATTTGACAAGGAATTGCATTTAATCTTTATTGATTTTCGTCAGGCCTATGACAGTATAAACCGTATAGTATTATGGACGGCTTTGCACGAGATGGGCATTCCAATGAAATACATAAGGTTGATCAAGACCTGTTACTCTGACTCTAGATGCCAGGTGCGGTTTGCAAATCAAGAATCAGAATCCTTTAGCGTTCAAAGTGGACTAAGACAAGGAGATCCTCTAGCCCCAGTCCTTTTCAATATAGCATTGGAAAAGATTAAACGTGGAACTGGTTGGAATAGGGAAATGGAGATGGTCGGATCCGACATAATTCTTGCATCTGCTGATGATGTGGTGATCATGGGGAACACTTTGGATCAGGTAACGACTGATACATCAAGATTCCTACTGGAAGCAAAGAAAATGGGGTTGGTGGTTAATGAATCGAAAACAAAATACATGATTATATCACGTCGACAGAATATTCCGATCGCTATCGACGTTGGAATGCACAAATTTGAGACAGTTGAATCATTCAAATATTTAGGATCAATATTGTCAAACAAAAGTGAAATAGAAAAGGAAATAAGACAAAGAATCACTAACGCTACTCATGTTTCCTATAGCATGAATCGAATTTTCACTTCACGTCTAATATCTCAGGAAAACAAGATCCACCTATACATGACCCTAGTACGACCTGTTTTAATGTATGGTTGTGAAACGTGGGCGACTCCAAGAACTTTTGAAGAACGTATATGTGCATTTGAAAGAAAATTGCTGCGGAAAATCTATGGCCCAAAATACTGCCCAGAAACTGACAGTTGGGAAAGACGGAGTAAAGAGGAGTTATATCGACGTTATAAAAGGCAGACATCAGTAGAGAGATGGAGAGAAGACGATTACAATGGTTAGGACACATTATCGGAGCAGAAGGTACTCTCCCGAACCGTGTGTTCAATTTTCAGCCAACGGGAAAACGTCCAAGAGGTCGACCAAGAACGAGATGGAAAGATCGAGTTATGTTGGCACTGAACCAGGTAGATCCAGATGCAAGTATGGAAGATGCCAGGGATAGAAATCGTTGGTCTAATATATGCCACTATTATTTGAGAAGCTGAAATCATTCTTCCTGTTATGAAGTACAATGTTATAGCCTATATTATGTTATGCTTGCTATTTATATTGTAATCAAGAATTGTATACCCTTGTTTTTCTGCTATGGGTCTTAATGGCCTGTCACATGCAATAAATGATGATGATGATAACACACACTAATACAGTCACCACAATTAAGACCGGTTATCAGACAGATTCTACACACACCCAAAGTACACGGGGCTACATGACCGCGTTGTCGCTGCCCCTAAACTTAAGAACCAACCAACCAGAGACAGATGGACAGTTGGATGTCACGTCTTGAGGTACTGTTGCCATGGTTACTGGCTTGCCATTCCTTCATCAGTTTGTCAGAGCTAACATAGTTTTATGGGAATATCTTCGAAACTGTTGGTTTCAGGGCATTAAAATGTGGGACCATCAGAATATTATTTCTTGCATCGAGGAGCGCTAATGAGCTATGGCCGTTTTTTTTGCGACAATCTCGATATTTTTTCCTCTTTCCTAAAATTATCCCCTCCATTCCATGAAGCACTTACGCTAAAACGTTGTAGCCTAGTGATATTTCGGGGTTGCCTTCTACTTACATACGAATTGGTATGTGATTTGCTCCAGTAGGTTTTGCACCAATCCATTAAAAACAGTTGGACAAACAAATCAACAAACACAGACAAAATTCAAACAGAGTGCATATATGGTTACTTTACACCTCAACCGGGATAATACAAAGTTTCATCCAAACATTTCAATTGCTCAGACAGAAACCTCACTTTCTTCTTCTTCAGTCGATTTTGGCCTACTGTGGACCGCGTTGAACAATCGGCCGACTTGCCAATCTCTTCTTCTCTTCCCAGAATCTCTTCACGCGCTCGATGAGTCTCCTCCTTCTTTCTGCAGACCATAAGAACTCGGTTTTTGAGCTGGGGTTTTCCTGAAACCCTTTAAATTTATCAACCGTCCTTCGAAACAGTTTTTTTTAGCGTATGGCTTTTAGTTCTGGGAGTGTCCGAGGACATGTTCGGCTCGCCAGTTTTGTAGCTGCTTCGAGACGGACACCCAATGGGTGAGCTACAAGTACCGTAGGGGAGGAAAGTTGTAACGGAAGGTCGAGGAGTTGGAAGGTAGCGGCTGTGGCTTATAGTTAGGGACCAACCCCGGCATTTGCCTAGAAGGAAGATGGGAAACCACAGAAGACCATCTTCAAGGTTGCCGGCGGGGGGATTCGAACCTCCTCGCCTCCCGGATGTAAGCGACTGCCAGCAGTCATGCCGTAACGACCACGGCTAACTCACCCGGTTTCGAAACAGTGATTTGTTGAGAATGTCTTCTTGAGTGACACCAACTTCTTTGAGATCTGCTCGTGTTTCCTCAACCCATTTTGTGGTGGACTTCAATTTGCTAATGTAAGTGAATATCCTTTAGGTTAATCTATTGATGCTCATTCGTGTGGGCGTGGTGGCTCAGCGGTCTAGCTGTATGCCTCTCACCAAGGCGGTCCAGGTTCGTTTCCCGGTCAATGCAAGTGAGATTTTCGAAGTGAAATGCCATGTCCTGTGGTTCGGATTCCACGTAAAACGGAGGTCCCGTGGCTCATGATCTCAAGATTAACGGTCACGTTAAACTACAAGCTTCCTTTTTTTTCTCATTCGTGTGAGGTGGCCATAAAATGTAATCGTTCTCTTACGCATCGTGTCCGTAAGTTTCTCCGCCTGGTTTTATATGGTGCGTTCAAAAAGTAACGAGCCGGAGGCTGGTATGCGTAAACCGGTGATTACATCGGCTAATCGTGGCGTGTATAACGAGGTGTGTTTCCGACCAGAGCGTAGAAGGTCACAGCCCGTCGCTAGAGGGCACGCATGCACGTCACGTGACGATACAAAGCGAGCAGCAGCAGGCATCAATCGTCCAACGCTGCCAGTCGCATTGCAAACAGTGACATGGAGGCGTCAACCGAAGAGCAAAGAGGTGTTGTTTGGTTTTTGACAGCGGCAGGTGTTGGGGGAACGGACATTCATCGCCGAATGTCACAAGTATACGGCGAACACTGCATTTCCCTTGCAAGGGTCAAGGCGTGGCACAAGCGCTTCAGGGAAGGACGAGTGTCGTTAGCTGATTATGCCCGGTCTGGGCCACCCCCCTGTATTACCGATGACAACGTCCAGCTGGTTGATGCACTCATTACCCAGGACCGCCGAGTGACAGTGAACGCCATAGCCGCCATGGTCACTCCACGACAATGCACGACCTCATACGTCCTGCAGAAATTCAAATGGGAGGTTCTCGGCCACCCTCCATTCAGTCCAGACCTGTCTCCCTGTGATTACGCCATATTTGGTCCGCTGAAAAGGGCTGTACGTACCTCGTGTCACAGTGGGACAAGTGCCTCAACAGCCAGGGCCAATATTTCTAACATACAGGTACTGGTTTCTGTAATTATGCCTCCGGCTCGTTACTTTTTGAACGCACCATATACAAGTCACTATTCCCCCGTCTCCTCCATAAGCCATCTGCTCTCTGTACTGGCCCCAATATTTTCCTTAGGATTCTTCGTTCTTTCTTTTCTAACTCCTCTGTTTCTCCTATTCTTTGTTTTAAACAAGGCATTCAAATCTATACAGAGCTTCCGGTTTAATCACAGTGGTATAATGTCGTAACTTTGCTTTGAAGGATATGGCTTTCTTGTTATACATATTCTGCGTTAATCGATATGCATCTTCTATCTCACAGAAACCTCACTTTATTTATGGAGATAATCACATTCGGAACAACAGAACTATTGTGGTATCTCCTTTGAGTCGTCCAGTTGCAAAACCCGTTCAATCCACTTGTGAATATGAATCATTTTCATGAGAAACGTTTCTCTGGACTTTGCCTCTCGTATCTTTTGTGTTTGTTGCTTTCTACTTTTTAATTATTGCTTTGTGTTTTTGGTTTTTGAGTTTGTTTTGTGCTTTTGCTTTGAATTATACTTTTTGCTTTTCTTTATTCGTTTTGTTTTGTTTTGTGTTTTTTTTTTGCTTTTTTAAATTTTGCTTTTTGCTTTGTGTTTCTTGTTTTTAGTTTTCTGCTTTGCTTTTCCATTTTGCTTTTTGCTTCGTGTATTTTGTTTGTGGTTGTGTGTTTGTTTTCTGGATAATCAAAGTAAAACAGAACAAAATAAAATAAAGCAAAATAAACAAAACAAAATCAAAATAAAACAAAACAAAAAAATAAAAAATAAGAAACTAAAATAAAACTAAACAAAAATAAAACAAAAAATTAAACCAAACAATTTAAAACAAAATCAAACGAAATAAAATAAAATAAAACAAAACAAAAATTAAAAGAAAACAAAGCAAAATAAAATAATATTAAACAAATACCAAGATAAAACATTATAACACGGTAATTAAACCAGAAGCCTTATATGCAGCCGAAACATTGACTCTCACCACCCAGGGACCGCTTGAAAGGCTGGAGGTCAAGGAAAGAAAGATAATACGCAAAATCTTAGACCCGAAATTTCATAACAACAAATTAATTCATGTCAGGAACGTAACTCTTTACCAAAAAAAAAAAATGAAAAACTCTCGGACACCATAAGAAAACGGAGAATTGATTTTTATGGGCACATCCTCCGGATGAATTCTAATAGATTAACCAAAACGATATCTGACTACTTCCGTAATAAACAAAAACCTCTTTGGTTTAAGGAAGCCGAGAATGACCTTGTGGAACTCCAAATTACAGACACCATGCTCATGGACAAGACAGCCAAAACTGTGTCACCAAGGATAAGAAACAACGGTTCCAAGTACGATCTTCATCTCTGCCGAAGAAAGGGAAGCCAGATCTCAAAGGATGAGGCAATGCTGAGGCCAAAAGGAAAGCTCAAAACAATAAAAAGTGATTGATTTCATGTACCCCAAAGTTGGGCGAAACAGATAGAGAAGAAAATAAAACAAAATAAAATAAAATAATTGAATAATTAATGTTACGACATGATCCTTATTCTCTAGTGGATTAAACGAGGTTTGCAAATGAACGACTTATTTAAAGTATATGATTCAGCATAACGTGATATGTTACTACTTGTAATCTATTGTAAAATCAAGTTAGTAGAGTATTTAAGACGAAAAATTAATTAACGACTTCCCACAACACCTGCGATCATGAGTCACAGTCTTAAATCAAGCTTTCCTCCCTCACGTGTTCTATATCCTTGTGCACCACCTGTAATACGATCCTTGCCTGTCTTATTTCACTCAATAAATTATTCTTCTTGATCCTAATTATTTTCTTGGCTTAATTATTTATGCAGGCTATACTTACATTGTTTTAAAAAGATATACCCTTCATTTAAATATCTCATATCTTTCTGACGTAGTCACTTTATTGGAGCTTAATTACAATCGGAAGGGGGATAGCCACCCCCTACCCCCCTCAGGTCATGGTTATCACTACTCCCTACCATTTTTGCCCCCCTCCCCACTTGCCTGAGCTCGTTTTACTGCGTTACGTTCTGGAACTGAACAATAAGCTGCAAGACCGGCAATTAAAATCTAGCTCCATAGCGCGTGATTTATTGACTGCGTAGAGACCACTCGCGCTTGTAAATAAGGCACAGCATATGGGAAAAAGGAAAAGAAGCCTATAAAAAGATGGGTTAACGTGTGTTACACTACAAGGTGTTTATTAAATATTAACGCTAGTTCTACCTGATATACGGGGCGTTGCTTCACATCGCCTAGCACTCGCATGCCATAGCGAACAAGGAGGAATCTTCGTCTGGTTTAATGGGAAAAGAAAACGTTTTCATCGTAGAAAATATGACCCCACGCTCTGATATGTTAAAAAGACTTGACTAACGAACGTTAAGTGTCGGGGGCACCGTTTATCTATGCTCACTTTGCAAATACCTGCCGAGAAATTACTTCACAAAGATTCTCTCGTTTCTCCGATCCAATTACGCTGCTCACCATCTTGTTAGTAATTCATGTGGTATGTATTCAATAAGCTTGAGGAGATTTTATGCTTAACTGCCAAGAGCTTTTTTATCTTAATAGGATACCTCCTCTTTAGGAAAGACTTAATCAGATGAGATCTTCTGTCTTAATTGTTTGATTAATTGAAACAGTCATTTATGTGATTGCTGGAGACATCTTTCTTCAAATCCGCCAGGCACTATTGTCCTGTACAGTAGTGAGCAGTGTAAATAGTGATATAAAATTTTAAAACCCCTGACATTACAGCCCACGAAAGGCCTAGGCCTACCAAACGACCGCTGACCAGTCGTTTGGCCTGGTGGTTAGCGCATCGGGTCTCCTTGGCCGTTAATCTTGGTTTTCGTGACCGGGGCGATGCCTCACTGTCAGACAGCTACTTGATTGTCCTCACGTGGCTGAGTGCACCCCGTTCCAGCCCCCACGTCAGTTTATAAAATCCTTGACGGAGCCGGAAATCGGACCCGGGGCCTCTGGGTGCGAGACAGACGCGCTACTCCAACACATCAGGGAAGGCTGATATAAAATAATGGTATTAAATAATATTAATAATAATTACAGAATGTCTCTATGCCCGTGAATGTCTGCCTATGAACTACAAGCTGGATAAACTAGAAGTCTTGGAAAGGAGAATCCTCAGAAAAATTATGGGTGCTGTTCAAACCGAAAGTGGATGGAAACTTCGAAGTAATGAAGAAATTTACCCGAAAGTAGAAAGAATCTCTGAGGCTATGAAGAAGAAGAGGTTGAAGTTTCTCGGACATCTATACAGAATGGACCAAAATAGTCTCACCAAACGGATATTTGATTACTTCTGGAGAAAGAAAACCACAACAGCATGGATTAAGGAAACAAAGGCGGATATGGTAAGACTGAACATCTATGAAGACCAACTGTTAGACAGAAATAGATTTAGGAACATACTGAGTAATTTGGAAGGGATTCAAGCCGCAAGAAGACCTAAGAAAACCGGAAGTGCCTGAACGGACGGACAGCGTAAACAGGCCAGCGAACGCATGAAGGAGTATTGTGTGCAGAGAAAACTTCGCACCAAGAAAAAGAAATGAAGTTGTAGCGTGATCCTAAGTGGTCCATTCGCGTGTAAAAAATGACATCAATAATGATAATAATAATAATAATCAAAATGATAAACAACCATAATTAACATAAATTAACACGTAAGCAAATAAATAGAAAACAATTAAAAGCGTTGAATGTAGGCCTACAGTTGTTTTTATGTCATTTGAGGGTTTGGACATAGTGATAAATAACAATTAAACCAGAGCTTTCAACTTGGTCAACACTTGTGAGGGTTTTCGCCTAGGAACGCCAAGCTGACTCATCAGTGGATTCTTGGTGTCCGTGCCCGGTGGGCTTTCACTGGCCGTGAAAGCCAATATAGGCCTACCATCTAATTTGGTCAACACGTATTTACGCCCAATTTGTGCAATTGTTGATTTTGTTAATTAGTATTAGGAGCTTCAGACATTTTGGCCATCGTCCACCATGATTATTATTATGTGTTTTTATTTTTATTTTTTTGTGTATGGCTTTTAGTGCCAGGAGTGTCCGAGGACGTGTTCGGCTCGCCAGAGTTTGTAGCTGCTTCTATGTGGACACCCATGGGGTGAGCTACAAGTACCGTCGCGTGTGGAGTGTTGTCTTGGGAGAAAGCGTGATTGTAAGGACGAGGAATTGGAAGGTAGCGGCTGTGGCCTATAGTTAGGAACCAACCCCAGCATTTGCCTGGAAGGAAGATGGGAAACCATAGAAGACCATCTTCAAGGTTGCCGGCGGGGGGATTCGACTTCCTCGCCTCCAGGATGTGACCACGGCTAACTCACCTGGTTGTGTAACTGTAATTAGTAGCTTGGGATGTGGTAAGTGTTCCGGAACTTGAAATAAGCCACTAATACGGTATTTACCTGTAGGGAGCGTAGAAAACCTGGGGATTACCACACTCAGAGCCGACATCAGCGTCAGGATTTGAACCTGCGATCTTCGGACGTTCTGCAGCTCCCCGTCACGATCGTGATGCGCGATTTACCACGCATGGGGTTCATTATTAAATAATAAATCAACTGTCTCTGAACCGTTACAACAAGCAAGTGCATTTCGAAGAATGCCAAGAACTATCATTACCAGGGCCCGGTAAATTATATGCTTAACTTTACAGAGTCGCCTCCGTAGCGTAGCGGTCAGCATACTTAGCTGCCGCCCCGGAGGTCCTGGGTTCGATTCCCGGCTCTGCCACGAAATTTGAAAAGTGGTATGAGGACTGGAACGGGGTCTACTCAGCCTCGGGTGGTCCAAATGAGTAGAGGGGGTTCGATTCCCACCTCAGCCATCCTCGAAGTGGTTTTCCGTGGTTTCCCACTTCGTCTTCGGGCAAATGCCGGGATGGTACTGCCCCCGCAATTGAATTATGTTGAGACCACGGTGGCTATATTGAAAATTATAAAGAAAGTTAAGGCTGTCATAGTTATGACGTGGATGGTCATGACGTAAGCACGGATGACGCAGACGTTATACCAGCAGGCTGCTTGAGCTGAGATTCTCAATGACGTCAGCATTTATTCGAGAAAGATCCGAGATTTACGACGCAGTCGCAGGAAACGTGGAATTATGCTGAGGAAGAAATTATGCTATTGGAGGGGAGGCTCAAACCAATCAACGATTGTTTGAAGGAAGACGGAGATTGCTGAAACTATGATATTTTTAATACTTTTTGGAATGAAGGATTGTGAAAATCCATTTGCAGTAGAGGCATTGATCTGGAATTTTGGTGAAATTTATTTCCAGTTTTTGAATTTTGAAAATCCGTCACATATTGACGAAGTTGGAACTTCGAGCGATGACGCAGTAACACGCTATGGAAGGGATGGATACGCCCCTTATGAAGTTTATAAAAGGCCTTGCGCAGAAGAGAGGAGTCTCAATCGTCTCATATCGCATATCTCAAATCGTCAGTGTCTGTGATTATATAGTCGTTTTGGTGAAACGTCGAGTGACATTAGTAGAAAGAGTCGTCTTTATAACGCGTGGTGAAGCCACCGCATTAAACGTGATTCAAGCAGACAAGCAGTGCAAGTTTACTGTGAGTAAAACTAGGTGAAGTTAAAACGCACATTATAACGCGTCTACAAGATTAACTATGAACAGTTAGCGGTTGCCTATAAGCTAATTATATTGTGCAGTGCTACATTAATCATTGTAGTAAATTTGAACAATTTCGAGGATTTATTTTCGAAGATATTAGCAAATTTAGACGACTGACAAAAGTGATTTTCTCGCTACCTGAGAAGCACTCTGTATCGTCAGATCCTACGCTACGGCTGACACTGCTAGTATAACAGGGAGACTTCTGATTGCTTTTGTGACACAACGCTACAGTATTATGGAGCAGTTTAATAAGGCAGTTTGTTCTTCTATTACCATAACCGAAGAGAAGATGGAAGGCTAAAGGACTTTAATGCGATTGGGACATACATCGTTGGAGTAAGATAGCAACATGGAACTTCGCTAATTGCTATTCCATATAAGCGGACATGTGGTGAACAACCATCTACACCCATGTTTCGTGGCTCAACGCTGAATACTATCAAACAGCAATGAAAACGATTTCATACTCACTGTATATGAATATTTCAATGGAAATTACTACAAAAACTTCATGGCGATTTTCTACAAGATCTTCAGGGATTTTTCAAGAGAGGTCAGGGTTGTCCCGACTCACAAAGAAGAATTTTGCCGGAAGGATGTCTTACGTCTTCATGGAGCAGTGCAATTTCCGGAGGAGGAAGCGGTTCGATTCTCTGAGGGTACTGTTTCCTGTTTCGAGGATGGAGCTCAGCTTTAACTTGGTGAAATGGATCCATCAGCAGTCTTCTTTGGGGAAATTTCCTCTGGAACTTCAATCGGCAGATAAGGTAGTCGTGAACGTTTATTGTATTTGAGTTTTCTAGCAATACCTGAGCAACCATTTTCCCATATTTTTTGTCCTCATGTATTTTGCCCTATATTCTTGTTTGAGATTCCTATTCTCAGTACACCTTGATGAGTTATGCCTTTTTCGACGATTTATTAAGACATGGTTATTCCATGGGCATAGTTAAATGATTTTGGATCAGTTGAGACTGATATTTAGATATTTCAATAATTTGCTTATTTTTGGTAGTCACGATTTGACTATAAGTTAATGATTTTCATGGCAGATTTAACTTCAGACAGCGTGTCTCTTTATTAAAGTAATTTCTACCCCAGTTTAATTACTTTGACCAATTTTCTGTCATCATCAAGAAGGAAGAACATTTAAATGATTTTAGAGCGTTAAAATCTCTTGCGTTGTCGACGATCTTGGAAATACTAGTCGTTATTTGAAATTGATTGCAACACAGACATTTATCGTCAGTTATGAACGACCATTGCATCATAGACAATTTTGTGAAAGATGAACTTTAATTATGTATTATTGAATGCACTAAAGTCGTGAACTTTTGTTAGAAGTTTTTTCTCAATTAGAGAGTTGAATAATAATGTTTGCATTCCACAGTCTAATTGGATTCTATTCGACTATTTCGCAGTTTAGTCGCACTTTGTTTGATGATAGTATTTTTATACTACAATTCTTTGAAGATGATAATCTTAAATTTTTATAGACCAGAGAGGCGTATATAAGCGTATTCACTATTAAATTTGTTTGTGATTGGCAAATTTTTACTTCATTTCGATTCATGAATGAAATCCACGAAGGTTAAATGACAACAGTTTTGAAACAATTAATGATTATAAGAATTTTTGAAGTGGAACTATGGATGTATAATCGCCAGTGCAGCGGACATGTTGAAAGTCGCTGATGTATAATGCCCTTGAAGTAAATGAAGGAGATTCCCTCAGTAATTAATGATGTTAAAGAATTTGTTAGTGGAGGTTTTTGTAAATTCTGTGGAAGATTTTGATGCCGTATATATTAATATATGATGAATTTTAGGCCTATTTAAAATGCAGTTTTGTGCATTTTTTTTATAAGCGACGTATTTACCGCTGGAGTGTATTGTATTTGTCCTTTGAAAATTAATCAAGTGAATTTACTGTTATAATTAACAAGAGTATTGAAAGAATTTGAGATAAGATTTTGAATGAAGATTACCGTCACAAATAATTATAATTATTAAACATTTATTAAACCAAAATGTGACATTAATATGTATAACTAACCTTCATTGGTCGATTATATTGACACGATTTTGAAATTACCAACTGGATGAACATGTGGTTAATGTATTTCTCAAATTAATAATTTGAATAATTTAAATGTTAATATTGTAAATAAATAATGTAAATATCTTTGACAATAATGTGGAATGAAAGTCATGTTAGAGGCGTGTTTAAAATTCTTTTTGTCTTTAACTATATTATGAACAATTTCTAATTGTTATAAATTAATTTATGAGTTTTGTTATAAACATTTAAGAGTTTGTTTTATACTCTAAACAATGCTTATTAAACATTTGAATGATAATTTAACAAGTTTAAGGATTGTCAGAATAATCCAGTGGTATGTGAGTAAAGCATTTGAAAGATTTGCGTAACAATATTTGTGATGTCTTGCGGACATTTAAAGCTTTTGAGAGTGCTGGATTCTTACGCAACGTGGCTTGACAAGTGAGCCCATTTGACAGGTGTACGTCAGGTTTGAAGGGTAGATGGCAGCTGGCCAGACAACTGGTTATCAGCGGACGAGGTCGTCTACAGTGTGGCCTTGCGCCTATAAATACAAGTGTCATGTTTATTAAAAGAAAACAAATGCTCTATAAATGTGTCTCATCCTGACTTCCTTGTCCAGTCCAAATGTGTTCTAAATATTACGTTATTTTGAGCTCGTGGGAGCTAACATGTTGTATAATAACTTTGCAAGTCCTATAGGAGGACATAGTCAGATTGACATGGGCTACTGATAGCCACATTTATTTTGTTGAGTTTGTTAAAGTCATACCCTTTATTTGAAATAAAGCTTTTGTACAGTTCAGAGTTCTTGCCGTCGTTCTGGTTCATTTTTAAATGTCATAGTGAAGATTATTGTGGGAGCATACTTTAGAGATCCTGTTGTCAACCCAATCCCCGAGATATTTTTAAGAGGTAAGTATGAACCCCCGTCTATTTTGGTGTGTTCCACAATAATTCCTTGTTAACTTCTGTGCTCAAATCTCGGTAGTATCTGTCAGTGCCATTTTCATTGGTGTAGCTGTGCCGGTGCGGTGGATTATTGGCAATCCGATTGAGGGGGTGGATATCTGACAGCCTACTATCCGGGTAAACGGGGACAGAAGGATTGGCGACCCTAAAACGTGGGGCTGATTCAACATAAGTGGATCACCAGGTTGAACGCCAGTAGGATTGGCAAACCTAAAACGTGTGGATCGATTAGACTCAAATAAAGAGGTTGATTCTTTGTTAGATGTCTTGGCCAATTGTAGAATTTAAGAGTGTGATTATATAGGAATTAAATGTTGTATTGTATTAGGAAAATTACACTCAGAAAAGATCAGATCTTATACAACTTGAGAAAGGTTAAATGGGCTGGAAACTTAGAAAAATCGCCTATGATCTGGAATCTTATTTTATTTGACCGGCTTATGACATTTTAGTCATATTAAAGATAAAATTAAATTATTTGGATTGTAAATGTAAATTATTTGTGTTAGGATATTTTAAAATGGACCAGGGAAATTTGAACATGTGCTTGAGTTTGTTTCAACATGAAGTGTCTTCGAAGGTTAATTATAAGGTAATTATAAGTTAGATTTAAGACAGAAAATTGATCAAATTTATATATGGTGAAAAGTGTTGCTCAGATGTTGTTATTTTGCTCTTGTGATGTATGTCCCTACAACAGTTTATATTTTGAATTAATATTGTAATGGCAGACGAAAGTTTGAGGATGATGTTAGAGGAGATGTCTGCTAATTTGAAAGCAAGCATGAAGGAGATGGAAGCTAGGAATACTAGTCGAATGGAGGAGAATGCTAGTAATTTGTCTGCTAATTTGAAAGTTAGTATGGATGAAAGCATGAAGCAGATGCTGAATGAAAGTATGAAGGAGAATACTAGTCGAATGGAGGAGAATATGAAAGTTCTCCAGACCAGTTCTGCCCACTTGGAGGATAATATGTCGCGTTTACAGATTAATACCCAAGGAATCGAGAATGCTGTAGCTGACATGCGCTCAGACGTGTCTAATGTCCAAAAAGATTTATCCAATGTGCATAAAAATGTTTCAGAGGTTAAAATAGATGTGTCTAATGTGCATAAAAATGTTTCTGATGTAAAAACTGATGTTTCTAAAGTACAGAAAGATCTTACAATGTTGAATTTAGATGTTGCTAATGTCCGAGGTGATATTTCTTGTGCTAGGGCTGAGGTAGTTGTTGTTAAAAATGATGTTGCGACTGTCCAAGACAAGGTTGAGGAAGTCCAAAGAAGAATCCAAAATGTTAGAACTGATGTGTCCAATGTTCAGGTTGATATTAATAACATTCATTCGGATGTAAATGAGATGCAAGGTGACATAAATAAAATTCAAGTAGAAGTCAACACAGTTTTCGTAGATATTGCTAAAGTCCAAACTGATGTAAATAAAGTCAGGGAAGAAATAGAAAATTCGAAAACACTTTGTACACGTAATATAAGTGCATTAACGACTAGGCTAGTTGATGAGTCAGTTAGAACGACAGCGTCTTTAGCAGGTTTAAAGTTTGATGTAGAGGTCATGAGAACCCAGGTATTAGACCATAATAGATTACTTAAAGAAGATATCGAAGTAGACATAGCAGAAATGTTAACGGCAAATGTAGCAGTATGGAAAGACGAGTGGAATAGGTCAAGTGGGGAACATGTAACCCAAATTCAAGAACGTATTGAAAGAAAACTTGCCAGTACTCAAATAGATATTAACAATGAAGTAGTACAGATTAGGAAAGATTTAAGCGTCAGGATGGATTCGCTATCCGAGAGACAAGTAGAAGATAGAACACAATTAGGTCAGGATGTGCAAGCATTAAAATCTGCATTAGAGGAACAGATTCATAAAGTTGTCTCTGATGTGAATGAAACGACGAGTAAACTGCAAAATTTGAAGCTAGGAGAAGCTAGTTTGATGGAGACCTACAAAGAGGAGTTAATCAAGAAAGTCTTAACGGAGATTACTGACAAGGATACAGTAGGCTTGGCTTGCGAAACCAATAGGAATTATGCTAGAAGATATAACCTAGATCCAGAAGAGAGAGACGTGACTCCTGAAGAACGTATATCCAGATTCAGGGAGGAAGATGACGAGAGGAATATGGAACCTGAGTGGAACTATCGAGATAGTGGGAAAAACTACCCGGATTCATATCCGAGGAATGTCACGGTCATCAGGAATTTTGAAGATAAACCGCAAAAGTTCAGCAACACTGACAGTTTGACGCCTATAGAATATGTCAGGAACCTCAAAGATTATTTCATCGAAGCTCACATTCCCAGAGAGAGAGAGATGAAGATAGTGGAGAGATTTTTGATTGGAGGACCCCTTGAATGGTTTTTGCGCATTTAGATACACGTTCAGTAACTTTGACGAGTTTGCAGAGGCGCTAATCAAACGATTTTGGTCCATCGAAGCGCAGAATTCGTTAAGAGCGGAGGTTTATTCAAGAAAATACTCAGGTACTCTTCCAACGCGGTACGCTGATTTCTTTACGAGTCAATTGTCCCGCTTGAGATTTTTGCAACCCCCTTTGTCAACGGAGCAATTAATTGATGCGATTTCTCGTATGCTGCCTGTGGAGGTGAGGAGACTAATCATTTCGTCAAACATAAGGGATTTGACCAGCATGGATGAATTACTGAGGAGGTTAGACTACACAAGTCCAATGCCTAACGTGGTACAGAAAGGTCAAAGGCATGACTTCAAAGAAATAAATACGGTATATATGGACCAAGTCCAACAAACTGACAAGCCAGATGAAGAGAAAACTGACAATGTAGGTCCTCACAGGAATAATCAGATTAGAAATAACAGATCGCAAGGTTACCGTCCGTATCAACAGAGAAGAGGCTGGAACTATAATCGAGGCAATTACAACAATGGAAGAGGCAGATACTACAACAATAATGGTTATAACAGAAATTATAATAGAAATAACCAGAACCAAAATAGAAATCAGGATTCTCAAGGTCAGGTTATGACACCCAATCAGTATCAGGAAAGAGAGAGGGAAAGCCAGCAATATCTAAAGGAGTTACGGGAAAAAGAAGCCGAAAATCAAAAGAAAAGGCAGGATGTTGTAATCGATCCTGGGCCTTCTACGAGCCAGCACAATTTTGAGGTCGGTAACACAAAAAAAACACGCCGATTTCTCAACGACAGTGAGAACTTGTAAATACATTGCCACACCACACCTAATTACAATTAATGAGATATGTGAAGTTACTGATGAAGATTTACTAGAAGAGAGGGGAATCGTCAGAGAGGAAAGACCATGTGCCTTACCTATTATTTCTGTACGGATAGATGGCAAACAGTACAAAGCCCTGATGGATACTGGTGCAATAATTTCCATCATTTCAGAAGATTGTTATCAAAGTCTGCTAAGAGGAGAGAATATGACAGTTCTACCTGTTTCTACCGTCAAAGTGAGAGGGATTTTCCAAGATAAGGCAGTGAAGTGCAAGATTCAAGTGTTATTGAACTTTGAGATCAATGGAAGGAATTATGAACAGATCTTCATTGTGGTGAGCAAGATCAATTTTGATATGGTGCTTGGAATCGATTTTATATCGAAGGTCGGAGCTATTATTGACATGAAGAACAGAAGTATTAGCTTTAATGATGGGTACATGATCACAGAAGAGATAGAAAAACAGGACGTGAAAAACAGTCTGGAAATAGACCTTAGGGAAGAAATTTTGAATACCATAATTAATGAAGTGGAAAATTTAGCAGAAATACCCAGTAGAAAAACTGAAGGATTTGAGGAAATTCAGGGGGAATTTGAGGATCTGATAAAGGAATTCCAAGATATTTTTGATGAAAAGCCTGGATTGATTAAGGATTATAAGTACAAGATAAGGCTGACAGATGAAACCCCTTACCAGAAGAGAATATACCCCATTCCTGAGAAATACTATCAAGAAGTACGAGGGTTAATCAGAAAAATGGAGGTAGACGGGATTATTAAAAAACAGGCGTCGTCTTATATAAACCCCATCACAGTAGTGAAGAAAAGTAATGGTCAGATACGTCTTTGTCTCGATGCCAGGACCATCAACTTGAAGATTCTTCCAGAAAATGACCGACCACCCAAGATTAGAGATCTGCTTCGAAAATTCAAAGGGAGAGCATGTTTCAGCGTTCTTGATTTGACGTCTTCATTTTATCAAGTTCAACTAGAAGAAGAGAGTATGCAGTACACTGGATTCCTATTTGACCAGACGTCATGGGTCTTTGTCAGAATGCCTTTTGGTATGGTTAACAGTGGACCAGCACTTATTCGAGCACTTGATAGTAAGCTCACTGATGAAGTGAAAGAAAATGTAATCTGCTACATTGACGATTTAATCGTATCTTCACCCAGCGCCGCAGAACATTTGGTGCACTTGAGAAAGTTGTTCGAGAATTTAAGGGAGGCCAATATCAAAGTCAATTTTGGAAAATGTCAATTCTTGAAGAAGGAGATAAATTACTTGGGGCATACAATTGATAAAGATGGATATCATCCAAACATGCAAAAAGTAGAGGCAATCACGAGATTTCCAAAGCCAACTAAGGTGAAACAAGTCAGAGAATTTGTAGGCGCATGCCAATTTATTAGCAGCCACTGTCCGAGATACTCTGAAATTATGGCTCCTCTGTACGACTTACTCAAGAAGAATAATAGATGGAAATGGAGTACCGCAGCAGATGAGGCTTTTGAGAAAGCAAAAGAGATGCTCAGAAATAACGTGAAACTGGAGTACCCAAATTTTGAGAAGGTGTTTTATATTGAGTCTGATGCATCAAGAATAGGCATTAGTGCAGTCTTATATCAGAAAGACGAGGCAGGCAACAAGCACTACATTGCATTCACTAGTCGGAAGTTGAAGAAACACGAGGAACGTTGTAAGCAGACTGGAAAATGCTGTATTTCCTAAAGCTGGTAAACCAGAATACCTACTGTCAGATCATGGAACGCAGTTTACATCCGTGGAATTTGCAGCGGATATGGAAAGGCTTGGCATTAAGCACTTATTTTCAAGCGTGCGTTACCCAGAATCGAATTCCTCAGAGAGATATATGGCTGAATTTTCGAAATTCTGTCGAATTTTCTGTCCAAATGATCATTCTGGTTGGGTGAGATTTGTACCCCTTATTGAGGAATGTCTGAATTCTACAGTGCAGGAGAGCACAGGAGAAGTGCCAATGCGACTTCATCTAGGAAGAAACCCAGAAAGGCCGTGGGATAATCTTTTCAACCACGTTCCTAGAGATCCCGACCTAGGAAGGCAGCAGAGGATTGACAAGGCGAAGGAACAACTCCAGAAAGCAGCAGAGAAACGATTGAAAAGAGTAGCTGGAAAACGTTTTGGTGCACCTTTACAAGTTGGAAATCTTGTATTACTACGCAGACCTGTCAAGGCTGATATGAGCAAGAAAATCTATCCCAAATTTGGAATTGTATTTATGGGTCCGTTTAGAATTACAAACGCTTATGGAAACAACTGTTATGAACTCTACGATGATGAGAATAATGTCATTTACGGCAAGTTCAATGCTGGAAATTTGAAAAGATACTATCCTAGAGTAAGCCAGTAATAATTCAATTTCGTGTTCAAGAGAGTTGAGATACTTGTAACACTGAGTTTAAAAACAATTTGCAACTGTTTTTAAAACGTGGTGAGGGGAGAATGCCCCCGTAATTGAATTATGTTGAGACCACGGTGGCTATATTGAAAATTATAAAAAAAGTTAAGGCTGTCATAGTTATGACGTGGATGGTCATGACGTAAGCACGGATGACGCAGACGTTATACCAGCAGGCTGCTTGAGCTGAGATTCTCAATGACGTCAGCATTTATTCGAGAAAGATCCGAGATTTACGACGCAGTCGCAGGAAACGTGGAATTATGCTGAGGAAGAAATTATGCTATTGGAGGGGAGGCTCAAACCAATCAACGATTGTTTGAAGGAAGACGGAGATTGCTGAAACTATGATATTTTTAATACTTTTTGGAATGAAGGATTGTGAAAATCCATTTGCAGTAGAGGCATTGATCTGGAATTTTGGTGAAATTTATTTCCAGTTTTTGAATTTTGAAAATCCGTCACATATTGACGAAGTTGGAACTTCGAGCGATGACGCAGTAACACGCTATGGAAGGGATGGATACGCCCCTTATGAAGTTTATAAAAGGCCTTGCGCAGAAGAGAGGAGTCTCAATCGTCTCATATCGCATATCTCAAATCGTCAGTATCTGTGATTATATAGTCGTTTTGGTGAAACGTCGAGTGACATTAGTAGAAAGAGTCGTCTTTATAACGCGTGGTGAAGCCACCGCATTAAACGTGATTCAAGCAGACAAGCAGTGCAAGTTTACTGTGAGTAAAACTAGGTGAAGTTAAAACGCACATTATAACGCGTCTACAAGATTAGCTATGAACAGTTAGCGGTTGCCTATAAGCTAATTATATTGTGCAGTGCTACATTAAGCATTGTAGTAGATTTGAACAATTTCGAGGAATTATTTTCGAAGATATTAGCAAATTTAGACGACTGACAAAAGTGATTTTCTCGCTACCTGAGAAGCACTCTGTATCGTCAGATCCTACGCTACGGCTGACACTGCTAGTATAACAGGGAGACTTCTGATTGCTTTTGTGACACAACGCTACAGTATTATGGAGCAGTTTAATAAGGCAGTTTGTTCTTCTATTACCATAACCGAAGAGAAGATGGAAGGCTAAAGGACTTTAATGCGATTGGGACATACATCGTTGGAGTAAGATAGCAACATGGAACTTCGCTAATTGCTATTCCATATAAGCGGACATGTGGTGAACAACCATCTACACCCATGTTTCGTGGCTCAACGCTGAATACTATCAAACAGCAATGAAAACGATTTCATACTCACTGTATATGAATATTTCAATGGAAATTACTACAAAAACTTCATGGCGATTTTCTACAAGATCTTCAGGGATTTTTCAAGAGAGGTCAGGGTTGTCCCGACTCACAAAGAAGAATTTTGCCGGAAGGATGTCTTACGTCTTCATGGAGCAGTGCAATTTCCGGAGGAGGAAGCGGTTCGATTCTCTGAGGGTACTGTTTCCTGTTTCGAGGATGGAGCTCAGCTTTAACTTGGTGAAATGGATCCATCAGCAGTCTTCTTTGGGGAATTTTCCTCTGGAACTTCAATCGGCAGATAAGGTAGTCGTGAACGTTTATTGTATTTGAGTTTTCTAGCAATACCTGAGCAACCATTTTCCCATATTTTTTGTCCTCATGTATTTTGCCCTATATTCTTGTTTGAGATTCCTATTCTCAGTACACCTTGATGAGTTATGCCTTTTTCGACGATTTATTAAGACATGGTTATTCCATGGGCATAGTTAAATGATTTTGGATCAGTTGAGACTGATATTTAGATATTTCAATAATTTGCTTATTTTTGGTAGTCACGATTTGACTATAAGTTAATGATTTTCATGGCAGATTTAACTTCAGACAGCGTGTCTCTTTATTAAAGTAATTTCTACCCCAGTTTAATTACTTTGACCAATTTTCTGTCATCATCAAGAAGGAAGAACATTTAAATGATTTTAGAGCGTTAAAATCTCTTGCGTTGTCGACGATCTTGGAAATACTAGTCGTTATTTGAAATTGATTTCAACACAGACATTTATCGTCAGTTATGAACGACCATTGCATCATAGACAATTTTGTGAAAGATGAACTTTAATTATGTATTATTGAATGCACTAAAGTCGTGAACTTTTGTTAGAAGTTTTTTCTCAATTAGAGAGTTGAATAATAATGTTTGCATTCCACAGTCTAATTGGATTCTATTCGACTAGTTCGCAGTTTAGTCGCACTTTGTTTGATGATAGTATTTTTATACTACAATTCTTTGAAGATGATAATCTTAAATTTTTATAGACCAGAGAGGCGTATATAAGCGTATTCACTATTAAATTTGTTTGTGATTGGCAAATTTTTACTTCATTTCGATTCATGAATGAAATCCACGAAGGTTAAATGACAACAGTTTTGAAACAATTAATGATTATAAGAATTTTTGAAGTGGAACTATGGATGTATAATCGCCAGTGCAGCGGACATGTTGAAAGTCGCTGATGTATAATGCCCTTGAAGTAAATGAAGGAGATTCCCACAGTAATTAATGATGTTAAAGAATTTGTTAGTGGAGGTTTTTGTAAATTCTGTGGAAGATTTTGATGCCGTATATATTAATATATGATGAATTTTGGGCCTATTTAAAATGCAGTTTTGTGCATTTTTTTATAAGCGACGTATTTACCGCTGGAGTGTATTGTATTTGTCCTTTGAAAATTAATCAAGTGAATTTACTGTTATAATTAACAAGAGTATTGAAAGAATTTGAGATAAGATTTTGAATGAAGATTACCGTCACAAATAATTATAATTATTAAACATTTATTAAACCAGAATGTGACATTAATATGTATAACTAACCTTCATTGGTCGATTATATTGACACGATTTTGAAATTACCAACTGGATGAACATGTGGTTAATGTATTTCTCAAATTAATAATTTGAATAATTTAAATGTTAATATTGTAAATAAATAATGTAAATATCTTTGACAATAATGTGGAACGAAAGTCATGTTAGAGGCGTGTTTAAAATTCTTTTTGTCTTTAACTATATTATGAACAATTTCTAATTGTTATAAATTAATTTATGAGTTTTGTTATAAACATTTAAGAGTTTGTTTTATACTCTAAACAATGCTTATTAAACATTTGAATGATAATTTAACAAGTTTAAGGATTGTCAGAATAATCCAGTGGTATGTGAGTAAAGCATTTGAAAGATTTGCGTAACAATATTTGTGATGTCTTGCGGACATTTAAAGCTTTTGAGAGTGCTGGATTCTTACGCAACGTGGCTTGACAAGTGAGCCCATTTGACAGGTGTACGTCAGGTTTGAAGGGTAGATGGCAGCTGGCCAGACAACTGGTTATCAGCGGACGAGGTCGTCTACAGTGTGGCCTTGCGCCTATAAATACAAGTGTCATGTTTATTAAAAGAAAACAAATGCTCTATAAATGTGTCTCATCCTGACTTCCTTATCCAGTCCAAATGAGTTCTAAATATTACGTTATTTTGAGCTCGTGGGAGCTAACATGTATAATAACTTTGCAAGTCCTATAGGAGGACATAGTCAGATTGACATGGGCTACTGATAGCCACATTTACTTTGTTGAGTTTGTTAAAGTCATACCCTTTATTTGAAATAAAGCTTTTGTACAGTTCAAAGTTCTTGCCGTCGTTCTGGTTCATTTTTAAATGTCATAGTGAAGATTATTGTGGGAGCATACTTTAGAGATCCTGTTGTCAACCCAATCCCCGAGATATTTTTAAGAGGTAAGTATGAACCCCCGTCTATTTTATTTATTTATTTATTTATTTATTTATGTTGTGAACATTACAGGAAGCCCCAATTACATTGCTCACTACTAAAATCATATAATATACAACAATATATAAATAGAAAAACAAAAGATACATAAAGAGAAGATATAGATAGAGAAACACGTTATAAATAATAATAATAATAATAAGAAAATGAAGGTTAGGTATGAGAAGGAAATGGGCTGAATACAGTACAATATATTACAAGACATCTTGCAGTTTATCACAGGACGCTGCAAACTGGTTTTCTGACATACTGAAAATATCTAAGTCAAGATGATGAACTTTATTATAGTGGGATAAAATTCTGTTAATCGGCGAGTTTTTATGGTTGTCTGTGTGAACTCTCGGAATAAAGAAAATGTTTCGGAATCTACTAGGTTTCACAGCTGGTACATATAACGTAATTCTCTCTCGAATTTTAGCGTCGTCAATTTTATTGTTTACTATTTTATAGAGAAAAAGCAGGCCCTGACAATTTCGCCTGTGAGATAGTTTTCTGACATTGAAGGACTGTAATATAAATGTGTACGATTCGTAAGAGGGATAATGCCCAAATCTTTTGTAATATACATATTTTAAGAATTTCTTTTGGATGTTCTCTATAAGCTTATTATGTTTCAATGTGTATGGATTCCATATAACTGAAGCATATTCTAGTTGTGATCTGATGAAAGCATTAAAGAGCAATATTAAAATCCCATAGGAGAAATTAAATGAATTTCTTATTACAAATCCCATACATTTATGTGCTTTAGAGACAATTTTCTCTATATGTCTTTGAAAATTCAGATCATTGGTAAATACAATTCCCAGATCCTGAACTTCATGAATTTTTAGTAAGCTTTCCCCGTCAATGTCATAGTGAAACTTTATGTAATTTTTTCGCCTAGTAAAATTAATTTGCTTGCATTTACTGATGTTAAATGGCAATTTATTTTCTTTCGTCCATAGGTTTAGTTCATTTAAATCATTTTGAAGTTTGATACAATCGTAAGGGTCACGTATTGATTTATATAATTTTATATCGTCTGCGAATAATAAAATTTCTGAGTGTTGAACTTTATCAGAGATGTCGTTTAAAAATAATAAGAATAGTAATGGTCCTAAGTTAGATCCCTGAGGAACTCCTGAGTTGGTGGGAAATGTTTTGGATAGTTGCGTTTTATATTTTACAACTTGTGTTCTGTTCTTCAGGTATGAAATCAGCAGACGAAACAGTGGTTCAGAAAAATTATACGTTGATAGTTTAGTGATGAGTACGTCATGATCCACTTTGTCAAATGCCTTTTGAAAGTCAGTATATATTACATCTACTTGGCCTTTGTGATCTAGCTCCGTGGATACAAATTGCGTAAAATTAATAAGGTTAGTCACGGTTGACCTGTTTGGTATAAATCCATGCTGATTTGGGGAAATGATCACTTTAACATGTTGAAAAATATGACTATACAAAATACTCTCAAATATCTTAGCCGGAGATGACGATACAGCTACAGGTCTGTAATTCTTAATCTGAACTGAGTTTCCGGATTTTAGAATTGGTGTTACTTTTGTATGTTTCCATTTATCTGGAAATGTGCTGGTCTTCAGTATGAGATTGTATATTATAGTCAGTGGTTTAGTAATATATTCCTTACAGCCTTTAAAGAGGTATGGTGGTAACCCATCAGGCCCCGCTGACTTTTTTGGTTTTAGTTTCTTAATGGCGAATTCAACCATATCCTCGGTGACTTCAGATATAACCAAATAATTTTGAAAATAATGTTGCTTTACGTTATTGCTGTTTGTGTTCAAATTATAGTTGGGAATAGTTTGCGAATATACTGATTTGAAATAGTCAGCGAAACAATTGGCAATTTCCAGTGATTTACAATATTCTTTACCTTCATATTCCATCGCCAATCCTGATCCTTTACGCTCCTTTCTATTTTTTATAAAGTTCCAGAAGCTGTTGCTATCTTTTTCCATGTTCCGCTCAGTAAGAGCTACATAGTCATCATAGGCTTTTTTATGTCTATTTTAGTTTTAGATCTAAGTTGAGTATAATTATTTAAGTAATATTCGGATAATTTTTTCTTTTTTCTATATTTTTCCTTTAGCTTTAAATTTGATATTATGGACTGAGTGAACCAAACAGGATATGTGCGCTTGTAATGTTTAGTCTTTGGAACGCACTGGTCAATTATAGAGTATATTTTGTCATAAAAGATATCAACAGCTTCGTTTACATTTCTACAATTATTCATGTTATCCCAATTGCATTTTTTCACTAATTCATACAATTTTAAGAAGTCTGCCCTGAGGAAGTTATATTCATAGGTTGAACTTTCATGTGATCTGGTTATTTTCCCCTGTTTGTATATAATTTGAAATGCTGGATGATTTTCATCTAATCGGACTAAGGGGTCGGTTTCTTCCTGGATATGCAACTGGTCAATGTTACTGATTATTAAATCAAGAGTTCTCCCATTAACATTCTTAATATCGTTAAACAGCCTGGCATTCAGCAGGTGCAAACAATTCTGTAACTCTTTGGATTTGTTTGAACCCTTCAATAGATTGTAAGATTTATCAGTTACTTCCGGTAAATTAAAGTCACCAATGATACAAATATCGTAATCTTTAAATAACTGCATATTTTCTTCTATTTTCTCATAAAATGATTTGTATGCTTCTATATTGGAATTCGGTGGAAAGTATGGAACACATATATAACATTCCCTATTGTTGAATGAAACTTTAATCCATATGATTCGGTATCCGATTCTAACATTGGCATTCTCTTCGAATGTATTGTACTTTTAACACTTATTAAAATTCCACCACCATCTTTCTTGGAACTTAAAGAAAAATCTCGGTCTTTCCTATACACAATATATCTGTCATCAAAGAGCTCAGAACTGCTTACACCCTCAAGAAGCCATGTTTCTGAAAGACAAATAATATCATAGTTATTTTACAGTGTATTTAAAAATAAAGTATTGGATTTGGTCCGTAGTCCTCTTACGTTCTGGTAGTAAATGATGGTTTCTTTTTTCTTATGAGTCATCTTCAATGTTCAGGTTAAAGTTTGTCAAGGTCCTCTTCAGTGTTGATGGAGATTACCTGAGAGTGGTCGTGTTTCCTCATGAGTATTCTGCCATTCTTTGTCCATAAGTGCTTTAGGTCCTTCGCTCGTTTCACTTCCCTTGCCTTTGCTAGAAGTTTTTTCCGCTCCCCGCAAAGGCTTTCATTTATATACACCGGGTTGTTGTAGGTGTATCCAAGGTCAAGGGTACTCAGATTACGTTTAATTCTCCGTTGTCTGAGGATTTCTTCTTTGTAGTGACGTCTTGTAAATTTCACGATTATAGGCGCAATCTGGGAATTGTTACGAGGGGGAAGTCTGTGGCAAGCGTCAATATGTTCCTCTTTCAGTTCCACGTGGAGTGTTCGCGCGACTTCTTGAACCAACCTGCTTGTGTCCTCTGCAGGGTTTGACGGTATACCATGTATTTCTATCATATTGATCCTTGAGTATTGCTCAGAATCAGTAAGTCTTGATTTTAGTTCCAAGTTTTCTTTCTTTAACTTAAGGTTCTCCTGATGCATCTCTTCAATCGCTTGCCTGCAATCTTTAATAGTTTCTGCTTGTTTCCGCAGGGTTTCCTTATTTTCGTCCAATTTCTCGTGCACCAGATCTAACGACCTCCCCAAATCAGTTTCCCTCTGTTTACACAATTCCTTTAACTCAGAAATTTCTTTGTTTAAATTAGTCAATAAGTTAAAAACTTCGTCGTTGTTAGGTAGGGCTAACTGATTCTTTCCCTCTTCATGTAGGCTAAGCTTCTTCTTGGGACACTTATTACATTTCCATTGTTTGTGCGACTTTTTGGTGTGTTCCACAATAATTCCTTGTTAACTTCTGTGCTCAAATCTCGGTAGTATCTGTCAGTGCCATTTTCATTGGTGTAGCTGTGCCGGTGCGGTGGATTATTGGCAATCCGATTGAGGGGGCGGATATCTGACAGCCTACTATCCGGGTAAACGGGGACAGTACCTACTGTCAGGCCACGGCCGCCTCCTTCCCTCTTCCTAGCCTATCCATCCCAATCTTCCATCCCTTCCCGTCCCTCATGAGGCCCCTGTTCGCTTTGCAGGAGAGGCCGCCTGGGCGAAGTGCTGATCACACCTCTCCAGTTGTATCCCTCCCGACCAGATGTTCCAAGCTCCAAGACACTGCCCATAGAGGCGGTAGTGGTGAGTTCCCTCGCTGAGTCCGTGGGAACCACCAACCCAGAGGGTAAATTGACTTAAAAAAAAACTTTACAGAAATATGTATACAGGGTGATTCTTATTAACGTTTAAAACTCTCTGTAGCGACGTAGATGGCATTGGGACAAGTAATTTGATATAGGACACTTAGGGTCACAAGTGTCCGGAAATACCTAAAAGTGAACCACAACTGTTAAACATATGACGTCATCAGGTGACGGCTCAGCCCGAGCCGTCAGGCCCGTGCACTCTTACGCACACCAAACCATCCAAAGCGATCGTTGAATATCATATCACTCTGGCTCCGTGCGTGCGTGTGCCACTTGGGCACGTGGGGTTCGAGGTTCGAATCTGGGGCCTATCCATCATCTTTTTTTGTTCTCCCTCTTTACCTTTCAGTTGGAAGCAGATTGTTAGTTGACATTAAGAACGACAAATGTGATCGGAAGCGTTCGGGAATTTTACACTGGATTCGATAGGATGGGGTAAAATTAGTCATTGGACAAGAACTGCTGTACTAGATAACAACGGTTTGAGAGTTCTCAACCATAGAGTTCAATCCAGTAGGTCAAATGAATCGCTTTACAAATCATGAGCTTTCAGACACGCACCTTTGTTATGGTGCTGCAAATTCGAACGCACTTGCTGCAAGGCGACTGTACCAACAACGATTTCCCCAACGCGTTCTGCCCTCTACGGGCAGTGTCCTAGAACTGGGAACATCTAATCGGAGTAGATACAACTGGTGAGGTGTGATTGGCACCTCGCCCAGGCGGCCTCACCTGCAAAGCGAACAGGGGCCTCATGAGGGAAGGTAATGGATGGTCAGGATGGATAGGCAAGGAAGAGGGAAGGAGGTGGCCGTGGCCTTGAAGAAGGTACCATCCCGGCATTTTCCCGAAGATGAAGTGGGAAACCACGGAAAACCACTTCGAGGATGGCTGAGGGGGAATCGAACCCCCTCTACTCATTTGGGCCACCCGAGGCTGAGTAGACCCCATTCCAGTCGTCGTACCACTTATCAAATTTCCTGGAAGAGCCGGGAATCGAACCCAGGACCTCCGGGGCGGCAGCTAACCATGCTGACCGCTACTCTACGGAGGCGACCTACGTTTCCAAAATATGTTTTTAAATTTGTATCATAAGTATATCCCCCAGTTACTCGAAATATAGTTAAAACGTCCAGCTGCTTGAATAATCCATAATCCAGTCTAAAGTACAAATGTTCCCACTTAATAGGCCGGTGATTGCCTCAGTTTCCGAATCCAAAAATAGTTACTGCAAATGCGTAATACGAAATCATGTTTTCGAATTGCATTCTAAATAGCAGAAGAAAAGATCCCTTCAAAAACTCTCATTGCACTCCGCCAACACTCACAAGTTCCACAGACCACTGTAATCTCAAGTAAAACTTCCTGTCAAGGTAAGGACAATTGGAGGCTTTAATGAGACTATTGGCTCCAGCCCCTCTGCTATACTTAATGACCGGAGAATTCCTGTCTTGAAATACTAATACAATACAGTGAAGGGTGCATACACGAAATAGAGAAGCAAATTACTGGAATTGCCAAGGGTCGAAAATGTGGGCAGCAGTCATCTAAGGAGTTCAACATACCAGCAAATGTAGGAAATATGTACTTATGAATAAATTCGCAAAATATGTATTTATTTAAAACAAGTAGTTCCGTAAAGAACTAAATAGCCTATTTTCATATATCCTACTAATATTAATTGCCTCTATTGTGCCCATTCAACCATGAAATATGCAAATCACAGTTTGCCAGCAATGCTCAATCGGGAGTATCGGGGTTCATGGTTTGTTCTCCCACTCTGTGACTTACACACTTTGGATTAAGCAGGGGATACACTTCCAAAAATAAACTAAAATCAAATCCTACTATTTAAAACATTTAATTATCCAAAAATATGGCGCTACAAAAATTAAACAAATAAAAATACTGACACTCCACTTCGCACTTGTCCAAAGTTGAACAAGGAATTCATATTAAACAATTATAACATCATAATGACTGGTTTTCCAAAAACCAACAAACCTCAACTAAGTTTCACTTCCATATGGTGTCAATTCAAATTCTTTAAAATAAAGAGCTCCAAATGGCTCGGTAATGTTTACATACACTGTGTTATCAATTTAATACACATCAATTACTATTTACATGAGTATATCTTTTATTCATAATTATCACAGTATGGCTAATTATCAATTAATTTTGTGCTTTCACAATGCTCATATGTTACCATCCCTCTCCCTCAAGCTAACAACTCACTACCGTGATCGGGAAAAATTTGCGTACTCCCGAGCTATAGAAGACTACTAAACAAGTCAAACTTAAGATTACTCCCGGAATCTAATGTCTTCAATAGAACTCGTGAATCACTGAATTATTGAACAGTAAAGTTAGGGATTTATCATTTTTGTCTTAAAAGACCAGTATATTATAAGAAAGCAACGATCTGAAATCTGCAAGCGATAATAATGGATATAAAGGGACCTCGGTTCAAAGACCGGGTCGTTCAAACAATCTTTAAACACTTCTGTGTATATTATGACTCAGACAGTCCGTCCTAACCTACCGCACTACCAGCGGGTAAGGGTCTAATCTTAACTACTTGGCGTGATTTATTGCAGGGAGAGAAGAGAGCTCACAGTCTCGCCTTCACAAGGGACTGGCTACATCAGCTTTACACACAGCTGTTTCAAATGCAATTCTCTGAATGACAAGGCTTCTAATACAAATTCATAAAACAACATATTTAGGTTCAACAGACCTATTCTATTAGCTTCGGTATATAATAATTATGAAGTGTCCTCATTAGCGGGTAAGAAAACTTACAACCAATATTAAGGGGCTTCAACACGGACGACTCTGAGTTCGATCCTTTCAAATGCCTCGGGAGCAGTATCCCAATTTGGAGGACTTATAACATTAGCGACTTAGGGCAGGCCTTGCCTTTTACCAGCGCTCATAATACAACATAAATAGTACCCTTTTAACATACAACATACAATGCCTCGTGATCACTATCACAACTTTGAGGGCTTATACAGTTCATTCACCACGACTAACTGTCCCTCATAATTGCTTTTACCGTGCATTTCAACGCATTCCTAGCGTGACAAATTACTTCAATGCGCTACATGGCGCTTATACATTACTTAGCCAAGTTGCCTTCAAAGAACTAAATAAATTCAAAATCAACGTTTGATCTACATCTCAAAATATATTACTCTTCTTCCCTTAACAATAACCATTTTTACCGTAAAGAACATGTATTCATAACATGTATTAATTCATCTAAAGGAGCTCGGAAGCTGCTACTTTCAATATAAAATTCATCACAATATTCAATCATTTATATAATTATTATTATTATTATTATTACGCTTGCTTTCTCATATTTATATCATTTATCAATTACACTGATATTTTACTGAATACATTCCACAAGGGATTCATTTATATTTCACATATGTATTATATTTCTCTCAAATTAATCGTTCAGATCGTGCCATCATTCTTTCACCTGTTATTAAACATCCCTACTCTCTCTCTCTCATGAGGATTATACGCAAATCTTCCCAAACACATAATAATGAAATAATCACTCACATGACGGTACGGTGAGCGACCGAATTCTCCAGCGATGGAACATTTTCGCCCATCAACTTTTTCTTAAGCCATTTTCATGGTTATATTTACACTCAATGACACTTCTTCAACAGCACATAAAATATTTACCTTAATAACTTGGAACATAACGAATACCATGTTGTATTCGTTTTCACTTAACACAATAAAATTCACTAAAATATTACACTCAAAAATTTCACTATATTTACATTACATAAAAATTGTATCACTTGGGCGTTAATTATTCGCCTTACACACGTGATTTCTTTTCCTTTCCCGTTTCCAAGGGATGCACTATAGCACGTCGGCTTCCTAATCTGACGAGATGATGGAAAGTCTCGATCGAACTAAACCTCACTGGAACGGCTGATCTTCTAATCCTGGGTTTGACTATCGGCTCCTATAACTTTCCTGCACGATGTCGTATCTTGCTAGACGCTACTTGTTCGTCTAAATAAAAGTCTGTCCTTGATGTATTACTATCTCGATCGCTCGAACTGTTTATCGGTGACCTAATAGTTTCCTTGTACTTTCTGTTACTTTGATTCGTAGCTTATTGGAGTACTCCCCAATGTTTACTGTTCATTTGTCTACCTAGACAAAGCCTGGAACTACAATTCCTAATTTTTATCGTCCTGCGCTCTAGTCACCTTGATTTCAGGAACACTAGGCGTTATTATTTCGTTCTACCCTACTTGGGTTTCTTAACGTAGATAGACTGTCTATTTCACTTTCCTTGGGTACTTCGAAACCTTATGATGCGTCGGTTCTTTAACTGAACTATTATCTTCGAGTACCTATCGCCTGTTATTTCTCAAGTCCACAGCCTAACTTTGACTATACTTGTCAACTTTATAAAGTCTGAAGCTTGCCGATTTTATTCCTATACTAGGATTCTAATGTGTCTTCACACGGCGATACTGATGACGATACAGCACGGCCACTCCCATACGGGGTGCTCGTTGGTGATACAGCGTAACACGACCTCTCATGGTCTGGTAAAGACTGCATTAACGATGTGTTGTGACACAGTGACGCCCCCTCGAGCTGTCTGAAACTACATTGTTGCTGCAAAACAGTACCATGCGCTCCCGCGCCCTTGGTAACTGAATGTGTTGTGACACAGTGACGCCCCCTCGGGCTGTCTGAAACTGCATTAGCGATGATAGTGACACAGTGTCACGCCCGTAGGCTGACAATAACTGCATGCTCCTCCTGGCACGTCCAGGGTTTATATCGTAATTGGCGGCAAAAAGATAAAATCCGCGTCTTCTCCAGCACTAACTTCTGAAGTAATTGTCGTATAATTTTGAAAAATGTATCTCTGGAAAGCTCTTGTTCTAAACGTAAACTGGTTTCTTTGATCATGAAAATCGATCGCACAATTCCAAGATATTAAATAATTTGTCTCCTCAGATACGTGGGCGTTGAGGTTTATTTTTCCATCCCTACCAACTCTGGCCTCGGGGAATTACTGACGACGTCATGCTACGTCTGCAGTTCTTTCCTGTGCAAATACTATAAACTTTTTCCCCACACAAAAATCTCTATTCCAGAATGGTCAACAATGATGTATTTCTGTCATTAATTAAATGCTCGCAAATGGCTTAATTCTAATTATTTCTCTTCTTGCACCATTGCGAGGTTGTCATTTTCTCGCTGAGTAAGGTCTATTTCCGAAACCTCTTCTCTCTTACTCTTCGTGGAAAGTTTTTATCGTTCTATTTATAATCATGAGGCAGCTCCTATCGATGCGTCAAGCATGATCTCACGTCCGCATGACTCGTGGTCACCCATTCTTGCGCCACATTATAACAGCCCACTTCTTAAAATCTTTTCAAGTCATTCTACAGACTGTATTATTTCCTCTCTTCTTTTGCAAATAAATTATGGATTCGACGCTTGAACCAATTACAGATGGGTTCACTATCAACATACAAATTGTCAGTTTGATTGCTGTAATAGATTCGTAGATATTGAGAACCGTCTAAATATTTTGGATGGTCACCATGTTGGATTTTTATATTAAAGGCCTTAGAGTTATGTACTATTACATGCATATTATTGTGTAGGTGTTTTATTCAAACTTCAATCGCATGATTAGGACACAAGAAATAAAAGCGGGATTGAAAAATTTTGCTCAGCCGCCATCTTGTGGTTATGAAAATAATTTAAATGAATTAGATGCCATTCGATTAAAATTTGTATAAGCATATACCGTGTCAAGATTCACTGCGCTCGGATGGTTAAAACGCAAGAAACGTCCATTTGAATATTTAAATTTCGCGTCACTGCCATGTTGGATTTGTGCTCGTCAGGTTATTGAAAGTCCCTATGGGACATAGGTGAACTTATGCTTATAGCCTCTATACACTTACAAAATTTCAGTTTGATTGCTGTAGTAAATTAATAGATATTGAGAACCGTCTAAATATTTCGGATGGTCGCCATGTTGGATTTTAATATATGTAGGCCATAGAGTTATGTACTATTAGATGATGATTATTGTGTACGTTCATTATGCAAATGTTGATTTCGATCGCATGATTAGAACACAAGAAATAAAAACATAATTTTAGAAATTCGCACAGCCGCCATCCCGAGGTCACGTAACCAATTGAACTAAATTAGATACCAGTGCATTAAAATGTGTATAAACATTTGCTGCACGAAGTTTCATTGCGTTTGGATCATTAAATCGCGATAAAAGTCTATTTAAAACTTTCAAATTCGCTTGGCCGCCATGTTCGTTTTGTAGTTAACCGGTTTTTTAAAGTCTCATAGATGAACTTCCAGTTATGCCCTTTAGCTCCATACAAAATTTCATTGATATATACTGTACCAAGTTTCATTGCGTTTGGTTGGTTAAATCGCGAGAAACGTCTATTTAAATTTCGCTACTTCGCTTGGCCGCCATGTTGGTTTTGTAGCTACTCGTTTTTCAATAGTCACATAGGTGAACTTCTAGTAGTTCCCTTTATCACCGTATAAAATTCCAGGGTGATATCGGTAATAGTTTCGGTGATATTCAATGCTGGTGAAATATTTCGCACAGCCGCCATGTTGGATTGGTGAGACGTAAAAAAATTTAACGGCACGGTCGGGGTCGCCCGGAATTGTGCTATGAACTTACCGAGTTTCATTGAAATCACTCCAGCCGTTTAGAAGTTATTAGGGGGCGACACACAAAAACTCTCTCTCACACACACACACACACACGCGCGCGCGCACACGCACACACACAGAGAGACACACGGACAAAAGGTGATCTCATAAGCCTAATTTTTTAATGAAAATAGGCTAAAAACGGCAAAAATAAGTAGATAAATAGAGATATTAAAACACTTAACTATCCGAGCCTTAATCATTACAAAACTGTTGTCAGGCCAGAGAGATTCTCCTGAAGAAGAATAAAGACACCATGGAGGATCAGGCGAAGGTCGAAAGCCGCATCCTCAGGAAAATTCATGGGTCGAGATTGCTCCCAGATGGAACCTACCGACTGAAAGCAAACTCCGAACTATATCGACGGTTGGATACGGCCAACACCATCATGTGACGTAGGCGGCTGAAGTTCAACGGGGACCTTCTACGAATGGACAACAACAGACTTATCCAGAGGATCTCCTCGGTTAAAAGCCACAAGACTGGAAGCCTGTGCCTCAATCAAGTCCAAAATGACTTGGATTCCACTGACATTTCTGACCTTTATGTCTAACATGGCTAATTGGCCACGATGTCACAAGGTCCATAAAGAATCAACAACAACAACAACAACCATTTCTATGTTTCAAAAATTTAAAGCACTTTCATGGAAATAGGCTAAAAACGGCAAAAAACGTAGATAAATAGAGATATTAAAACACTTAACTATCCGAGCCTTAATCATTACAAAACTGTTGTCAGGCCACAGAGATTCTCCTGAAGAAGAAATGCATCTCATGGAATGCCAAACTAAAACATTACAACACGGTAGTAAAAACAGAATGCCTGTATGCCAGCGAATGCCTCTCGATGAATTACAAGTTGGAGAAGCTAGAGATCCTAGAAAGAAGAATACTACGGAAAATCATGGGCCCAGTCCAGACTGAAACCGGCTGGAAACTTCGGAGCAACAATAAAGTCTATAAAAATGTGGAGAGAATCTCAGAGACCATGAAGAAGAGGAGGTTATCGTTGCTCGGACACTTGTACAAAATGGACAAAACTAGACTAACCAAACAGTTATTCGACTACCTGTGGAACAAGAAGACAACAACGACATGGATTAAGGAAGTTCGAAAAGATCTCGAAAATTCCAACATCCATGAAGTTCAGATGTCAAACAGGGAAACATTTCGGTACATAATTCAAAATTTGGAAGGGTTTCACGCCACAAGAACCACAAAGAAGGGAAGAGCCTGGACGGATGAGCAGAAGAAACAGCATAGCGCCCATATGAAGGAGTACTGGAGGAAGAGGAAACTTCAGGCAAAGAAAAAATGAAATTGTAGCGTGATCCGAAGTGGTCAATTCGCAAATTAAATAAAAAGCACTTTCAGACTTCGGTGCACATGACTCTGTCAAGCAGATCAAGAACATTTCCACGTCATTTCAGAAGCCTCCGCTACAGCACCTCTTCATCCAAGACTTTTGGGTGTAACTGGCTAAACGTACAGGGTCATTATCTATGTGCGCCCCGATAAACACGGCAAGATAAGCCGGCTGTGACTGGTGCAGATCGCGGGTGGGCGTACGTGGTTCAGTCGGTGCGGTGGTGGCGCGCTCCGCTGACTCATATCGTTAGTTCACACGTGTTTTGTCATTCACATGGACGTGTATCTGCAAAGCTTAGATGTTAGTGAGTATTGTGATTACTGTGATTGTTGGTCATTCCTAGACAGCATTTCACATTGCGCGAACGTGTGTAGGCCTATATCCATAATTCGTATGTGAAAAGCAGAAAATCTTGTTCTGAAACAAGACGAAAATTTCGAATCAAGATTCTAGGAAGACCTGTGCCTAATGCCAGTACAATTATGGGGCTCGCTAAACGATTCAAGGAAAGAGGCTCCGTAAATAATAGAAGAGTTGACAGACATTCTTTCTTTAGAAGCTGCCAGGTGTGTGTTACAAGAGAGAGAGGACATTTTCAGCATCGCCTATGAGCACTGGAAGTACACGTTATTGAACATGTTTGGTAAAAGTGTGAAAGTGCGTGGCTACCACCGGCTGAACCGTGTACGCGCGCCCGCGATCTGTGCCAGTCACAGCCGGCTTAGCTTGCTGTGTTTATCGGTACCCACATAGATAATGTCCCTGTACCTCCTCGGATGGCAGAAGATTCGAGTTCGAATCCAAACAGCAGTCACATTTTCCAGTCATTCTTAACAGTAATGTTTTCGCTCTCAGTTACGCCGATAAGTACTGGCTTTCAAGGAGAGACAGTGGCTAGCTGACCCAATGCCTAATAAGCTGATAGCGATCAAGGGAACTACTTGCTTGTGGCGGAGCTCTTTCCGTCATTTTGTGAAGACTGAGGATAGGTCATGCAAAATCCACCCTCTTGTACGAAGGAAGGGAAGATGCCTTCTTGTGGAACCGTATTCATCGTGGTCCACATTTTTACCGAATGTGTGGATATTGCAGATCTACAAAGAAACCATGGTTTGCAGATGTCACTCGAACTATAATAACAATATCGTATGGCCTCGGGTGCCGGGTGCAAGCTTTGTTATTTGACGCCCAGTTAGCAGCTTGCATGTAGAATTTTTCTGTTCCTTGGAGCGCTATGACAGTCAAGGAGGTAAGATATCTAAGCTCCTTGACACTACAGCGCTTTCTAGTAGAGAAAGGAGGAACATTTGTGTTGGCGGAAAATCCTGAGATTACTTTTGCAATTATGAACACGGCCCACTGAATTTCAATGGTTTCTTTAACATGCCAACAACGTTTGACATGCGTGTTGTGATTTTAGTCGCCTTTCAAAAATCACTTATCATGGCCAGGAGCGAACCTGCAAGCTTGGGGTTGTTAGTCCGTCACGATAACCACTCACCCACAGTGCCAAGCCACACTTGCACTTAAATTAGCCGATGACGTGGTGGCTGCTGATCTCGTCATCCGCTTTATAAGTGAGAGTGCGTTAGGGCCAGCAATCTAAATTTACAAGTGGATAATTACTCAAAGAACTTGTTTTTTCTTGAACTCTGATTTTTATTGTTTCTCCGTAATTCTTGTTTACTACTGTATTATAATTATTAGTTTCATATTATTCTTTGTTTTAATATTTTTAGTTAATTTTCATATTTTGGCGTCCACATTTGATATTTAATGTACAGTACTCAGACTTTGCATAGTTTAATCTGTCCCCCCAGGAACTCACATCTAGTGGGACGTGGATTGGCGACCACGGGACCCCAGCTGAGCCCAGCATTGCTTCCACTTACTTGTGCTGGGCTCCTCTCCGTCTTCTTCCCTATCGACCTCTCTCGGTCAACTCTTGATCTCTTCCGACCCCGACGGTATTAGGGTATCCGACGCCTAGGGATTCTCTTCCTTTCCTGCCTTAATTGGCCCTTGTCTCATCTTTCCTGATACTCTCCTTCAGCGAGGGGTCAGCCTTCTTATTCTTTTCATGTTATCTCCTACCTTCTGAACAAGGCCCCCAAGACGGCAGGGTATATGTAGCCCCAACTCTTCTGGTGCACCCTAGATAGTGCTACACCCTCAAGAGCTTACGGCTGGTGAGTTTGGGAGTTGGCACCCCCAAGGCATTCCTGTGCTGGGTCCGTTTTGGTCCCCCTTTTTCTCTGTCTTTTGGGCGGGCCCTCTCCTCTTTCCCTTTCCTATCTGCCTTTCATGGCTCTCCTTCCTTCTAGTTTGTAAGTGAGTAGTTGGTTTTCGTTGTAAGTTTCATTCGATCATCTTTCATTCTCACTATCACCCAAACCATTAGGGGCCGATAACCTACATGTTAGGCCCCATAAAACAACAATTATCATCACCATCATCATCAGTTTAATCTGTGTTGAGAGGGACCGATGACCATTCTGTTCCGCCACTTAAAACTTCAATACTTAGTTAACTAAATTTTCACTTTGTTTTTATCATTTCAAATGATCTTGTCGACTTCGTCGTTACGCTTGAGTCTAAAGTTATGCGGGACGGAGACGGTTGCGTTACGGAGACGGAAGTGACGTCATGCAGCCGCGCGGGAAGCCTAAGTTAATGGGTAAAGGACGGCGAGTGCGTGACGTCATGCAGCCACGCGGGAAGCCGAAGTTAATGGTCAACGGAGTCTGTTGAAAGAGTCCTGGGGCGTCGAGCGACCTGGGGCTTTGAGCGAAACGAAAAGAAAACAGGGTGACTCCTAAAGAGATATACAAGATGCCAGATAAGAATACAAGGTGACTCTTAAAGAGGTGTACAAGATGGCAGAGAATAATACAGGGTGACTCATAAGAGGTGCACAAGATGTCAGACAAGAATACAGGGTGATTCCTAAAGAGGTGTACAAGATGTCACACAAGAATACAGGGTGACTTCTAAAGAGATATTCAAGATGCCATATACTGTAAGAATACAAGGTGACTCTTAAAGAGGTGTACAAGATGGCAGAGAATAATACAGGGTGACTCATAAGAGGTGCACAAGATGTCAGACAAGAATACAGGGTGATTCCTAAAGAGGTGTACAAGATGTCACACAAGAATACAGGGTGACTTCTAAAGAGATATTCAAGATGCCATATACTGTAAGAATACAAGGTGAATCTTACGAGGTGCACAAGATGTCAGACAAGAATACAGGGTGACTCCTAAAGAGATATACAAGGCGCCATATAAGAATACAGGGTGCCTCCTAAAGAGGTATGCAGGATGTCAGAGCAAAATACAGGGTGACACTTAACGAGGAGTACAGTATGTTAGATTCAATTCAAATACAGGGTGATCCTTAAAGAGGTTTACAAGATATCAGATTCAAATAATAGGTGACCCTTAAAGAGTTGTAAAAGATGTCAGACTCAAATACAAGGTGACTCTCAAAGAGGTGCCCGCGTTGGAAGCCTATGTTAATGGGTAATGTAGTCTGTTGAAAGAGTCCTGGGTCTTCGAGCGAAGCGAGGCCTTTCTAACATGTGTAGCATTTGTAGCATGCGTCATTTGAAATGATATAACGTCTAGTCTTTCAGACTGACTGTATTTTTTTTTTTGTCTGGAATAGTTCCCTTAAATCCTTGAAGTGCTATTACATCAATTTACAGGAATATTCAAACAAAACTTGTTTTGAAATACACGCATGTTATAGAATGTGCTGGGGTCGATGTAACGACCTGTCAGCTAGGCACTCCGTTGTCCACGCCCTATGGCGCCTTGAGTCACCTTACACCCGTGGGAGAGAGAGAACCACCCACACCGAGAGGCCCTCACACGAGGAACCATACTTTACATACATTCATTTAATGAATGTCCCGTGGCCTGCTGTTTCATAATTCCCGGATCCATAGCTTGGTCGTAATTTCTAATACTGATATCATCTGGGCCCGTACTAAGCAATGTTAACGGCTTATTAAAAGAAATACACACTTGCTGTCAAGCTGCAATGCACGAACGTCCTCACAAGTAAGATTTTATTAATTTTTAAGCAGCGTGGAATGCAACGCTACAAACAGTACAAGCAAACGACATGTGAACATTGTTCTTGCATTGTTTATTTTATTTTCCAACATTTGCTGCATTGTGCTCAGAGAGTAACAAGAAAGTAGCAAGAATCCAGGAAGTATGCGCTCTGACGGACTCTTTATTGTTGTTTTTAATTCATTTAGCACTGGGACATCTTTGTCATCAGTCCCATGTAGTTGGGCGTATGTTGAACTTGCCTGATAACCTGTATTTCTGTGAAAACTGTGGTAGTGTGTGGCAGGCGCGGATCTAAAATTTGGCTTGGGAGGACGGGGGGTCAGAGAATCGAAATTGTTAAGAAAAATGGTATCACTAAAGACGCAATCACAAAATAAACAAACGTACAAAACCAGACCAATTTGATGCGTTTAGCGCACCAAAAATGTTCGTACAAATTGCAACGGCGTGTTTTGCGACTTTTGCATCGAGCTTCGAGAAAAGTATCAAGGTGCGTTACAGTTTCGGCAAGTCGAGTTGGTACCGACAAAGGGAGAAAGTCACAGCTTAAATTGCCAAACAAGCTTGCAGTTTGGACGTCGGCAACATTTTTTGGGGCGAAAAAAAAGCCCCAAATTCCTATCCGTGCGTTGCTGCACATTCATCGTGATATCACTATAAACATCGATTCGGTAATCACAAGGTTTGCTAAACAAAATAGACGAGTTGATTTTATTATATAAATAATCGATTTTATATAACAGGTATGAAGTTGTAAATATGTACAGTTGTAACAGAACATAATTGCAATAAAGATATTTTCAGTATTGAATAAAATGAAAAAAAAACTGTTTTTCAGTTAAAATTCGTTAAGTTTTATTTGTCTGGTTATTGTGTTTTCGTTTATTGAGTTTACAAAAAAATTTGGTCTCCGTTTGGGGGGGGGGGTCATGACCCCCGTGACCCCCCCCCCCTTGAATCCGCGCCTGGTGTGTGGAACTGTGTTAGTAGCAAGGTGAAGTGCTGTGTCCAAAATAGCGGATTCAAACCCGGCCAAAGTCGTCGGGTTTTTTAAGAGCGTTAAAATCCTTCAGTATGCATTCCTTCGGCACTTCAACGAAATCAAACTTAGAAAGTTAGCTTCACACAAGTTTAGTTAGTGGAAGGATATTTTTCATTCCATAAATCTATGACATGGGACCGCCGGCTTTACTTCCCCTCCGAAGGAAGGCATACTGAAGGATTTTAACGCTCTTGGACACAGTAGTTCAGAACCCTACCAACTATGCCACCGAGGCCGCTGTATGTTCCTCGAGGTCACTAATATTCCAACACTTGCCACCCAGATTACCCGCGATGTTTAATGTGCAGGTGTAATACACATAACTTGGCTTTTAGGCACCTCCTAGGACTGACAGGGAATGCCAAGGGTGTAATCGTATCCTGGATGGCAACGGTGTTACCATAGGAAATGTCTAAAGTTGATCTCTAAGAAAACTGAGCGTAAGTATTAATAGATGCATTATCTAGATCAGCTTAAGCCTCATGGTAGCCAACTAGGTGCCGAAAGTTACAATCATCTAAAAGGCTTATCATCCCTATCATCCTATTCTTTTTGCATTAATACTGGCTCCAAAGACATTGTTTAATATTTTTGGCCACATTGATTGCTTCCCTCCCAATCCAGATTCTTAATATTTACGAATCTGTTCCTATGTTCCCATATTTCACCCTTCGAGGAGAACAGCTCACAATAATGAACGTCTTGCAAACAACCGCGATATAATTTCGAATGCATGCCAAAGATAAGGCCATAATTGCCATAAAAGTCATGGCAGATATACAGTAGATCGCATTCAACAAATCTCCCTAGAGACGAGAATGACGCTCCTTCGAGTGAAAACTGTCCCAATTTTAACATAAATGGCGTACACTTAGTATGGGAATTCTTAAAAAAGAATGACCCTAAAGAATGGGAGAAAGTGAAGACTACTTTCCTCAAGCGAGTAATTGGGGTGTCCAAATACACCCCATCAAGATATGTATAGGTACATCTTGACGAGGAAGTAATTTTTGTTGGAAGATCTGCATTATGTGTTGCTACTTCCATAAACAGTGGCGTATAGGGAGCTGATGTCGGAAAATATGAAGAAGGGAGGAGAAATTGAAGAAGATTTCTATGCAACAGCTGCTATGTTAGACAGGAGCTGGACAGGACCGAATAAAAGCATGAGGAATGTTGTAACGCGACTGGCAGTACATGGTTTTCACCATAAAGTGTGTGCCATAAGTAGTTTTCATATGATGACGAATAAGTGTCTATGCAAATTTTGTGAACTACAATGTGTTAAAATGACGTTGTAACTGTACATACGCGGTTGTGGTTATGGGGGCCGCGCGTGTTAGCACACTAAGGAGTAGTAATTGATCATAATGATATATTTTCATGGTTACTCACACTAAGACATATGACTCCACATATCATATCCTTTCTCATTCTTTATCATAAATCAATTACCACACTCTCAGACCTAACAAAAAAATCCTCTCTCATTTCCTTTCTTCATCTTGCCAGCAAATCCAAACCAATAATCAGACATAACACTATCATACTAACTCATAGAATTAAAAAAACATCAAAAAATAAATATTCATACAGATATAGAACTCTAATGAACATGGCCCCCTCCTACCTTACTGTTGGACTTTTGCATGGAATCCCCATAGCTCAGGCGGCAAGGCCTGCAATGCAATGGCCCACCAGCAAATGGTAGCCATGCCTCGAATCTTAAATAACCAAAGAATGAAATACTCCTAAACTATAAAATCTGTAACCACATGGAGTTACAACGTACTACATTGCAATGAATGTCCAAAAACAGTGACTGAATTCAGTGTTGAAAACAAAATTTTGTATTTTAAATTTTCCCCCTGCTATGTTTGGCTACTTGGCTACAGTTATTAAATTAATTAATATTTTGAAGACTGCTTTCTTTCTCAGATTAACGGAGTGTAGTTCCTGTCATGTCATGTTTGGAGTTGAATCTTGTTTCAGGAACGCTTTTAGCGGTGAACTGACTGCTATTTACAGCTTATTACAAACTTGTGGCTCTTCTCCATGCCAGAGGCTTGTGCTATAGTTATACATATTACGGCGCTCTGATTTAGCACAGTGGTCCAATAATTGCACTTTATGACGGGAATTTACTGTCCCTCTTTACTCTCCTTTTGTGGATACTTGTTCATTTCCTATTGAAGTTTCAGTTCTCACGTTTACATCTACCACTCGCCTCTCGTTCGTCTTTTCGTACGACGCTCAGTGGTCCAACAACCTAAGTGATCCAGATTTCATTAACAACCGTATCAGATACACAATCAAAATGTAATGCTTTTCAGTCGATCAACACGTTTGTACCCAATGATAAATGTTGGTTCGCTAATCCTGGAAAGGACATGTAGTTCCGTGACGAACTAAAGAGGCTACTTTTCTTAAAATTTAAGATCCTTGCCAATTTGTATATAGGCCTATCTAGAATAATGACGAAATCAAGTTGGTAATACTAACATTTCTAAGTACTGCAGTATGAAATACACCTGCAGTAGTGCAGCCTAATAGAGTAACTTACTATAGTTGGTAGCCCTGGTGACTCTGAATATATTCTTAGTTCCAACTTTTAAGGTATAGAATGAACATACAAAATTTGGCTGAAGTCTAATGGACAGTATGGACGTTACATGCTGTTTGATATTGGATTTATCAGTGCACGTAAAATCATGTTGGGAACAATGTCATGTATATGATGCTCAGAATTAATCTGAAATATTACGACCTATTATAGTGCCAATTTTGCATGAAATCCATATGTTAATATAGAAGTTACATGAAATTAAAAATTGAAACTATCAGAAAGCTTAGAATCATGTTGGCAGCACTAAGGTATATTAGTTACACCAAATTAATTTAAAATGTCAGGTACTATACGTGTGGAAAGTTTAGAGGTGATGGCTTGCATACTTTCTGATATATTGATATTAAGATTCAACTAAGAGAGAGAATTTATTAACAGTTGGCAGCCCTGCGGGTTCTTACGAATGAGCATAGTCATAACTGTTATGGTACAAAAAACATACGAAATTTGGTTGAAATCCGTTTGTTAGTATAGAAGTAATATGCATTTAAAAACTGGACCTATTGGCAGGCTTAGAATCGTGTTGGCAGCAGTGATGTATATACGTTACCACAAGCTAAAGGAGAATGTCAGGTACTACACGTGCGCAACGTTTAGAGCTGATGGCTTGCACACTTTCTGACATATTTGTATTAGGATTCAAACAGAGAGCATTTATTTACAGTTGGCAGCCCTGAAGGCTCTTTAGAATACGCACAGTCATTTCTGTTGTAGTACACATAGTACATACGAAATTTTGTTGAAATCCAATCGATAGTATAGACGTTACATGCATTTAGAAATTGGAGCTATCGGCAGGCATAGAAACATGTTGGCAAAACTGGCAGGCATGAAGTTCTGAAAATTAATCTGGAATGTTATTATCTATATGTGTGCCAATTTTGGAATAATTCGCATGAATAACTTCTGAGATATCCAACATAGAGCTCAAATTTCAATTGTGATTTTTCAGCAGTTGATAGCACTGATGTCAATTTCAAATATGGCCATGAGATATACCAAATTTGGTTTCTGTAGCCACAGATGTTTAGTAGTTAATAGGGTGGGGGGCGGGACACACACAGACAGGCAAACAGACAGAAGGACAGACAGACACACAATTTCCCCGATCGATGTTTGAAAAATGAGAAAAGTAGGCTAAAAATATATCAGGATTAGGAAACCACCTCTTACGATTGGGTTCAATCGCGTTGACCTACTTAAAAGCATTTAATTTCGATAGCTATGGCAAAACTGAACAAGTAGTTCCATGAAGTACTAAATAGCCTATTTTCATATATCCCACTGGTCTTTTCCATTAAATTTCACCGGTCAATTACAAGGATATTCGAAGAAGCATCTATATAAATATTTAAATTTCGCATTGTCGTCATGTAGTATTGGCGCTCACTAGGTTAATGAAAAGCCCATAGAAGAACTTATGTAAATAGCCTCTATCAACATTTATTACAGCAATTAAACTGAAGTTTTGTATGTTGATAGAGACAATTAACATAAGTATTATTAGGTAAATAGGCTATATAGTTCATTATGGAACTACTTGTTTCAAATTCAGTGCCTCTTTCATGCACCAGGCGTTGGACGTTATGTAAGAAGACTGGTTGTTGCGAATTGCGGAGATGTTTCGTTTACTCACTGACTTTGACATTCTTTCTCCTCTCTCAAATTCCATCGATATTTTGCAGGTCACTTCGAGGCCACGCAAAGAAGATGTGCATGTGTTTTAAATAGCGAGGTCACTGTATTCCTTTACGAGGAAGCGCTTTGGAGAAATCGTCCGACCATCTGCTTGTAATGACACATATTATCGACGTGCCTAAGTGTGATCTGCTTCATTTAGCTTAAGGGCGGCCATCTTCTTCTTTTAATAAGTATCACTTTGGTGCCAACTTGACCTTAAATGTTTCATCTCCCTTGTTGCACCCAATTATTATCTGAACCTTTTCTGACGAGTGTGATTCGTTCAATTTGTTATGGTGCTCCATTTCCTTTGATCGGCAACATTGATCTGGAGCTCGGACTAGAATGTAACATTGAAAGAATGTGTATCACAAGGCAATAGTATTTGGCAAATTTCCTGAAAATATCGTTGAAATAGAATCTATATCAACACTTATGATTGTAAACTGATTTATTTTATTTTTGTCTACCTCCGGAATATTAGTTAACCTAATTTACTTTCTGACAATTTGATTGTGATCACAAACCTAAAACATACTCAATATTTAATGATTCTGCAGTTGGCTTCAAACTCTAACCAATCTCTTCGGCTTTTTGTATGAGGCTGAGTGATTCTTGTTCCAATCCTTGTTGTTGTTGCTTATTTTGGGACTGCAACATCGCGATGACGGAGTCACGAGGAGCGACCAATAAATAAGTCACACATTCTTGACCATTTTTTAGCCTACTTTCGATTTTTGCAAAAAATGAAAGTAGACTTATGAGATCAACACAGGGCGAAAAAAGTGTGTCTGTCTGTGTGTGTGTATGTGTGTGTGTGAGTCTGTGTGTGTGTATGTGTGTGTGTGAGTCTGTGTGTGTGTGTGTGAGTGTGTGTACTCTGAATGTCTGTCCCCCCCTATCAATTCGAACACGGTGAATGTGAATTGAACGAAATTTGGTACAAAGGTAGCACTAGCAAAGGACACCTCAGTGTCATGTTTTATATCGCCGCCATCTTTACTAAAACTGAATGGCGGCCACTCAAACGTTCAAAACGTAAAATCAAATAACGACTAACCAAATCATCCAATCTCTACCAAATTTGGTAACAACATACCTTCGTATAGGATGCGTCTTGTGACCAAACTACAAGGTCGTCCGCCATACCATTTCAGGATGGCGGCCGTGCGAATTATGCAAACTTTATAATCCATATCATGGGACCCACCAGTTCCGATTATCGAGCCGAGAATCGTTTTAACTGTTCTAAAGGAAGAGGCACGTACGAAATTAAAAGTTTATTTTGTAATACTATAGTGCAGACGTGATTTTAAAAAGCTCAGCTGATTCATTAATAAGACAAGATGGCAGCGGATATCTTGTGCCTGACTTATATTTCACTAATTTGAGTATTCCATGCAATATAGCGTACTGAAACAAAATAAATAAACTTTGTATGAAATGCTTTATATATAAATAATATACTTCAGTGATGAAATCGTTTAGTATAAATCATTATTTGCTAACAAGTTCTATGTAAGTCATTTTATATGGATCAATGTTCGTTGGCACAAATGGCTCAGTGGTAAAGCATTAGTCTGTCATTCATATGCCTATGGTTCAAACCCCATCAGGGATATGTTTTTTGCTTGACATTTTACATATTTGTTGCTTTGTAATGACTCAGACGTTTTAAAATTAAGCGTTATATTGTGCATATTACGGTGCAAAACATATACTTAATTAAAACATAATTCGCCAGCAGATTTAATCGAGACATCTAGCTGACAAAAAGGTAACAGATTTTATTGAAAAGTTTCTTCTTCTGGCCGCTAGAATGCACTCGCTCTGTTAGGATTATATTGTTCGATATTTCACAACTAGATATCACGACTAGTTTTTATATTTATTGTTTCTTGAGTACTGAGACGTTATAAAATAAAGCTTTATATGGTGCTTTTTGCAATGGAAATTATATATTTAAAAAAAAACGACATTCTCCACTGGAGTGACATCTTCCAGCCTTCAGTTGTACTATGCAGAAACTATAGATTCGAGCAGCGCTCTATACCGGCCAGTTAGTGAACCCAGTCTTAACGACTGCTAGGAGTAATAAGACAGTAACATTCGTTTATTCCTTGTGCACAGAGGCGTTGTTGATAATCTCAAAACTTGCAATATGGATGATTTGGAGATGGATTATTTTGTTATACCGTGTATTTAAGATTAGCCTATAAATTAACGGGTTGCGAAGTTACTTCACTTAGTTCTATATCATTCGTACACGACACAGAACAACAACGTGACGTCAGTTTCTGATCTGCTCTGATTGGCTATTACATTGCTGCAGTCGGGTAGTTGGCAGTCAAGGATAAAATTCTCGACTGCCAACTGCCAGCTACCAACTGCAACTTCATGTTGTGTATGGTGCCTATAGTATACACGGAGTCGATCGCGACTGCCGACCGAGGACTACCAACTACGGACTGCCGACTGCGCATTGTAGATGGGCCTTATTAGAGCAACGAAGTTTCAATTATTGTAAGTAGTCGGTGTTTGGAGTGTTTGCTGATGAAATTGCAAAATGCTGGGGTAAATTATAAACTATGGTTTGAACGCCACTGTTCAAATCCTGTGTGCCAATTTGCACTTCAAATAGGAAGAAATTAGGAGATGATAAGGACAGAGAGTTATAACTATACCCATACATTTCGGAGAAAGTAGGCTATATGTTCTTTCCCGAACATCTTGTTGTTGAACTAAGATCTCTACCGACAAGACATTTGCTTTAAAGGAATTTTATAACTTTCTTTTATAACTTTTCTCAGACATTTTCTTCCGGCCATTATGCTAAAATAATACCCTTGCGAAAAATTTAACTGCAAAATTCCAGGTAATATTAGCCAACTATAACATTCTGATATGTATATTAAGGCTTTCACGACCCGGATTACTATATAAATAATTCATGTTTTTTGGGCTAGTGCCGTATGTATTTAAATTAGAACCATACGTTTCGGAGAAACCTTTCCTCCTTTTTCAATGTTTGATTCCATTGAAAAAGGAGGCAAGGTTTCTCCGCAACGTATGGTTCTAATTTAAATTCACACGGCATTAGCCCATAAAACATGAATTATTTATAACATTCTGATTTGGTTCTTGAAGATAATACCGTTAGTGGTATGTCAGTACACTAATTTATTCATACCAGTGCAAGAATCTGCAGATTCTTCCATAAATGTCTAGAATATGACAGATTAAGTGTTTTGAGAGTGGATTGCCAACGGCTGCATTGGGCAAGGAAAAATCCACAGCCTGCTTCCAGTCGACCGACCGGGTCAGGAATAGAATGAATGAAGCCCCCATCTAGCGACGAGGATAGGAACTGTGCCGGCTGCCGAAGCCTGTCGCACTCCCCTGGGGCAATTATTAAATGAATGACAGATGAAATGAAATGATGGTGGAGAGTGTTGCTGGAATGAACTTGGTGACAGGGAAAACCGGAGTACCCGGAGAAAAAAAAACCTGTCTGCCTCCGTTTTGTCCAGCACAAATCTCACATGGAATGACCGAGATTTGAACCACGGTCCCAGCGGTGAGAGGCCGGCGTGCTGCCGCCTAAGCCACGGAGGCTCAGGAACAGGCTATAAATGCGACTCTGGCGGCGTAGATGCACAAGTGACCTTTATTCATGTTTGAAACTAACGCTCATTTCCCGAACTTACATGTCTCGTACTGCACGAAGGCCGAGCATTGAAGCTAACAAGGCTTCTTTGGTCAACACTGAGGTCGTGAATATCCAATCACTGATCAATAATAATGTTCCAAAATGTCAGTGAAATTAATTAATATCAAGGCTAATCCCTCATAGTTTATTGAATTTCAAGTTACTGATCATCCACATGAAATTTAATAATACTATCATTTATGCAAAGGAACATCAAGTAAAGAAAATAGAAGGGAATAATATTGTTGCTACACATTTCGGATAACAAAAGAGGGATTTGAACCCTTTTCTTCATATTTGTTCACATTCACCGTTACAACTCTTCGAACAGAATTCAATCTCCTGTCAGATCCCGAAATCGAACACGGGACCCAATTTATAGCCCCAGACCACGACTGTGGCCACTGCTGCCCACTGAGCCCCTCACGTTTTTCAGACGAAATGACCCTTTCCTTGTTCTTAAAGGGAATGGTGATACTTCCGGAATGAACTGAAGATCAAATCCTTGTTTTCATGTGAAGAGCATCGCAGTGAATTAGCTAAACCGCTTCCTTGACACTGAAAACTGTATGGACGATAATCGGGCTCTCACGATTGTAAGCTTGCCTCCTTAATGCGTGGCACAGATCCAGATAACCCAAATCTCCTAAAACGGACTTCCCAATCTGCGGACGATGAACTTGGCATAACTGTTCACGAAGAGTAATGATCCCGGCTTTGAACACGCAGATGTGTAAGGGAGCTAAATTATGATCGAGCATACAGTATCTATTCTCAAGTTAATGGTCTGTTTGTCATAATAAAGCACACGAAAGAAATACAAACTAGCAGATGAGATTGGCTAAAATAATCTTTGTTGATTCATTTAAGGGCTTTGCAACCTTGTACTTGGGTGTGTGTAGTATTTGTGATAACCTGCGTTGTTGTTGTAGTGTGTTGGTTACCAGTATATTGGGTAGGAGGTGGCCGTGGCCTTACGTTAGAAACTATCCCAGCATTTGACTGGAATAAAAGTGGATGCCAAACATGGTCACTAACTTTGAAGCAAAGAAAAATGCTCCGGATAGTCCAACGCAGGATGGAACGAAAAATCCTCAATATCACGCTGAAAGACAGAATAAAGAACGAGGAGATACGTAGAAGAACCGGTATTAAAGACGCCATCAACACAGCGGACAGACTAAAATGGAAATGGGGAGGCCACTAGCGAGGATGGAGCATATGAGGTGGACGCACAGACTAACGATGTGGGACCCAAGAGCCGATAGGAGAAACGTATGAAGACAGAGGACACGCTGAGCTGACACATTCAAGAAATTTGCCGGACCACAATGGACAAGAAGAGCAAGAGACATACAAGAGTGGAAGACCCTAGAAAAGCTCCATTTCAAAACATAGTATATGCGAGGAAAGGAAAGGAGCAACTCAGTGCAACATAGTGAACCCTTAAATACAAAAGCAATAATGCACTGAGGACAGTAAAAACTCTACTAAAATACAGTGAACATGTGCTAGAAACATTAACAATTTTGCAAATATTAGATATAAGAACAAGAATACATAACATAGAGAATACAGTAACTAGGTTAGGAATAGATATATCACTAGCTATAAGAACAATTCAAGAACAGAGACTAACATGCCAGAAAAGTGCACCACTAGGTGCCTCACTACTCTTTAGGACTGCTCACCTAATGAGTGTAATGGAGCAAAATCCCTGCCTAAGCAGGAGGCCATTGCCCTTAGGAGATAGGGCTGTATGTATTATTATTATTATTATATACAAGTGGAGAATCTTCGAAAAACCACTTCCAGGATTGCTGAGATGGTAATGGAAGCCACAACTTCTCAGTTTTGCCTCACGAAGCTCAATAAACACCATTCCAGCCCTAAGACCAGAATTAAATTTCTTGCCAGAGCCGGGAATCGAACCCGAGCCTCCGCAGTGACAGCGAAGAGTGCTAGCCATGACACAATGAGGCAGGATCCCCATGTATGTCTACCTCTTGTTTGTCCCGTTCCAACGTGGTCGGGCATCAGATGCAATGAATTTCTATGTAATGGGTGGTTTAAATGGTCGGATGCCCTTCCTGACGTCTACCTCATGAGAGATTAAATGAATGAAACTGGTCAAGGAGGTGAAAGTAAGCGGCTGTGGCCTGTCAGAAAGATCCATCCCACCAAGTGCGTGGAGTTGAAACTGGAAAATCATGTAAAATGGATATATCTGTTCCTGAAGAAACAGGATGTTAAAGGACCGATTGAGCTATGTACAATAACAATGAAATTTGATACAATGGCCCGGTTAACTCAAAACAGTTGCCAGCGTTTCGCCCCCCCCCCCCCCCCCCCCCCCCCCAGTGTACCAATGGGCTCTTCAGTTGTTTATGGTACACCTCACCAAGACGCGTGGCTAGTACATACTGAGAAGGCCGCTGCAAGGCACAAACGTCACCACGAGCAGCGCCAATGTACTACGGAAGTCAAAACTTCCTAATCAAAATGGTGTTAGCTTACCTTGCTAATCCATATTGGAAATGTCTGTTCCCGAAGGAAACAGGGATGTTAAATGTCCGATTGAGTTATGTACATTAACAAATTCACAATGAAATTTGATAAAATGGTCCGGTTAATTCAAAACACTTGCCAGCAATTGGCCCCGGTGTACCATTGGGGCGAAACCCTGGCAACTGTTTTGAGAAGGGGGGAGACCCAGCTTAACAGAGGAAAAAAAAGGCCAATATTCATTCGATTCTTAAATATGCTACACATATTGTTGACAACTGCTGCCCATATCCCAGTATTGGTATGCTTCCTGGCAACCAGAAGCAACTTCAATCATGTAAAAATTCTAATTATAACATTTCAAAATAACAGTTTCAAAATGTTCCCGCCTTTTTAAGAATATATCACTGTTTCCCTTATAAATTCCAAGTTAATAAGAATGTTCGTACTTTTTCTTTTTTAAAGTGTGTATCAAACCTCAACCTACAAAATGAACCTCAATCACAAACATGCACTGTGATTTATATATTTTTAAAGAGTTTTTATTCATTTTATTTTATTTTATTCAGGTGCTCAGAATAAAAACTCTATAAAAATAATATAAAATAAAATACAGTAATATAAAAATATAAAATAAAATGTTAGTGATTGAGGTTCATTTTGTAGGTTGAGAAAAAGTACGAAAATTCTTATAAACTTGGAATTTAGAAGGGAAACGGTGATACATTGTTAAAAAGGCGGGACATTTTGAACATTTTATTAAAAAATGTTATAATTAGAATTTTTACATTATTGAAGTTGATTCTGGTTGCCAGGAAGCATACCAATACTGGGATATGTGCAGCATTTGTCAACAATATGTGTAGCATATTTAGCAATCGAATGAATATTGGCCTTTTTTTTTCTCTGTTAAGCTGGGTCTCCCCCCTTCAGAACCATTTCATTGTGAATTTGTTAAATCTTGTAAAACCATCTGAAGGATGGCAGACGATGGGGTTTGAACCCACGTCTACCGAGTGTGCAGATAGCTCGACCCCATCGCCCAGCACTGTGTTTTAGCGTGTAAATACTACACAACTGATTTCATAAAATGAACCGTGCTCCTTGAATTACTCAATTGACCAATCTTTATATTCATGCATTAATTTTAAACCCATCAAACGTTAACAAGAAAATCTGGGTTAGTGACCCTAGTCTCTACCATACAAAAAAGTGACAGTCAGTCTGAAAGACTAGACTTTGTATCATTTTAAATGCTGCAAATGCTGAAAAATGCTAGAGTCTGGAGGCTTCGAGCGAAATAATACTTATCTTGCTTATCTTGTTTCAAATTACTCGCGAACGGCAAGTGCAAACCAAGGGCAAAGCAAGGTCAAGCGCGCGGGATGCCGTCACGCTCACCAGAACGTGCGGGGACGTGCCCCTTCCAACCAGTCTAAAAACACTTATAGTGGGCGATGTATTGAAGATAGAGATATGCTCTCGCGGACTTTTTTGTAGAACGTTTCATGCTGACCAATTCTTACGCTCATAGCATATTGATATTTTTAACGGTTTGCCCAGCGTAAGCTTAAGCAATGCACGGACGCCAAGTTTGTTTTCGTCTTTTTTTACTGAAATCGTTACTGCTTGGCTTTGTTTGATCATACATACATTATTTTCTACAGAATCTTTCCTCGAGATATCCTTTACAAAATGGTGAAAACCGCATCAAAATACATCCAGTGGTTCTCGAGAATGGCCGTGACATCCAAGAATCGGGGATCTTTGTCTTATACTAACGAAGTAGTCTAGAGATTGTCGGGGAACACATGCACCAAGCGGTACTATGACGTCACACACCTCAGTGCATCTGGGTACATTTCGTCCCGTCACCGTAACGTAACGCCAGACCCCAGCGTAACGACGAAGTCGACAAGATCATTTAAAATGATAAAAGTTCCCCCAGGGCCTCACAATTTGCTGGACGTGGACTGGCGACCACGGGATTCTAGCTGAGTCCGGCATTGCTTCATCTTACATGTGCCGGGCTCCTCTCAGCCATCTTTCCTGTCGACTATCCTTGGTCAACTCGTGTTCTCTTCCAACCCACATGGTATTCAAGGCCTAGGGTGTCATTCAATGTACTGCCTTATTAGACCCTTGTCTCACCTTTCCTGATACCTTATTCTTCAAGGGCTTAGGCCTATACTTCTTCATTTCTCAAGGGCTTAGACCTCTTCATTTCTTGGGGCGTGTTGGTGCACCGGTCAAGCTGTTGGTTTCTCACCAAGGTGGACCGGGATCGGTTCCCGGTCAATGCATGTGAGATTTTCGAAGTGAAATGCCATGTCCTGTGGTTCGGATTCCACGTAAAAAGGAGGTCCTGCGGCTCATAATCGCATGATTAACGGTCACGTAAAATTAAAAGCTTCCATCCTTCCTTTTTCTTCATTTATTTTCCTGATATCTCCTACCTTGTGCTCAAGGCCCTAAAATAGGGGGTGTGTGTGTAATCCTACCCCTTATGGTGCATCCTGGATACTGCTTCGCCGTCAAGGGATCACGGATGGTGAGTTCGCGAGCTTGCGACCCCTAGCTGGGTTCATTTTTAACTTCTTCCGTGAAATTTGAGGCGCCCGCATTAGCAAATTATGGGCCCCTCTTTGGGTCTGAGATTAAGTACGAGTAGTTCCGTGACGAACTATAAAACCTACTTTTCTTACATTTTATGATTCATGCTAATGGTATTAATCTACATAGACTTATCTAGAATAATGACAAAATTAAGTAGGTAATACTAACATTTCTAATTAGTTTGAAATACACCTGTAATAGGGCAGCCTAATAGAGCACTACAGTTGGCAGCCCTGGTGACCTTGAATATATTCTTAGTTCCATCTCTTTATGTACAAAATGCACATACAAATTTAGTTGAAGTTCAATGTGTAGTATGAACGTTACATGCTCTTAGATATTGGATCTATCAGTGCGCTAAAATCATGTTAACAATGCCATGTATGTGTTGCTCAGAATTAATCTGAAATATGACAATGTAATATACTGCCAATTTTGGATGAAATCTATTTATAGTAAAGCAGTTACATGTTTTTAAAGATAGAACCTAACAGCAGGCTTAGAATCATGTTAGCAGCACTGACGTGACTATAAGGTACTAGACGTAAGCAAAGTTTAGGACATGATGGCTTGCAGGCTTTCTGATATATTGATATTAGGATTAAACAAGTACAGAAAGCATTTATTGACAGTTGGCAGCCCTGTTGGCTCTTAGAATACGCATAGTCATATCTGATATGGTACACAAAGCACATACGAAATTTAGTGCAAATCCATTTGTTGAGTTGGATCCACGGTCAAAACAGTCCTTTGCGGATTACCGTCCAAGGGTCAGGGTGAAGTTGGGCCCCTGATCAGTAAGGTTGGTATCTCCAGTTGTTAATGTTCAGCCGCTCCTTTTTATTTGAATGTCCTTAATATTAGGCTAACTAACTTACTATCATACTTACTTACTAACTCACTTACTCACTTACTTACTTGCCTACTTACTTACTTACTTCTTCACTTACTTACTTGCCTACTAACTTACTTACTTACTCACTTACTTACCTACTTACTTACTTACTTACTTACTCACTTACTTACTCACTTACTTACTCACTTACCTACCTACTTACTATCTTACTTACTTACTAACTCACTCACTTACTCACTTACTTACTTGCCTACTTACTTACTTACTTACTTCTTCACTTACTTACTTACTCACTTACTTACTTACTTACTTTCTTACTTATTCACTTACTTACTCACTTCCTTACTTATATGCTTACTTACATACTCCTTTACTTACCTACTTACTTACCTACCTAGTTACTTACTTACTTACTTACTCACTCACTTACTTACTTACTCACTTACTTACTTACTCACTTACTTATTCACTTACTTACTCACTTACTCGCTTACTTACTCACTTACTTACTTACTTACTCACTTACTTACCTACTCACTTACTTACTTACTTACTTACTCACTTACTTACTCACTTACTCACTCACATACTTACTTACTTACTCACTTACTTACTTGCTCACTCATTTACTTACTTACTTGCTCACTCATTTACTTACTTACTTACTTACTTACTTACTTATTTACTTACTTACTTACTTACTTACTTACTTACTCACTCACTCACTTACTTATTTACTCACTTAATTACTCACTCACTTACTTACTTACTTACTCGCTTACTTACTCACTTACTTACTTACTTACTTAATTACCTACATATTTACTTACTCACTTACTTACTGACTTACTTACTTACTTACCTACTTATTTGCCTACTTACTTACCTACTTACTTGCCTACTTACTTACTTACTTACTTACTCACTTACTTACTTACTTACTTTCTTACTTACTCACTCACTTACTTGCTTACTTACTCACTCACTCACTCACTTACCGACTTACTTACTTACCTACTTATTTGCCTACTTACTTACCTACTTACTTGCCTACTTAGTTACTTACTCACTTACTTGCTTACTTACTCACTCACTTACTCACTTACTTACTTACCTACTTACTTACTTACTTATCTACTTACTTACTTACTTACTGACTTACTTACTTACTTACTTACTTACTTATTTACTTACTCACTCACTTACTTTTTTACTCACTTACTTACTTACTCACTTACTTACTCACTTACTTACTTACTTACTTACTTACTTACTTACTTACTTACTTACTTACTTACTTAAGTGTCGAGGTTTAGTTAAAATATTGCCAATTTATCGTGTCTTAAGTTCTTGTCGGTGCTGCTTTCGTCTCCTATCTTCAAATTGACGGCAATGTTTTCTTCGGTTTCTTGGTGTCAACTTAAATATTCAGGTCTCTCTTCTTCCTGGAAACTACCATCATTTTGGCATGTGCTCCAAATCGTAGTTCGTAATCCTCACCAATTTGGCATCCTGTTAGTCAGGCTGGCTTTCTCTCTATTTGTGCTCTCAGTGTGATAATTTCAGAATAGCAGGTTGGCTAGCTTGGAGGGAAGGTTGCTACTTTATGGCATCCAACACCATAACCTGGGTTCTTCTTTGCTTAGCTGTTGACAGAAAATACTTCCTGAGACTTGCTCAGGTGTAAACCAGGGTCTCTCCTTTAATCGGACTTGGGACCGGCACTGAGATTTCCGATGTTCGCCCTAGCAGTGGAGTCCCATAATATTAACAAGTATCAAAATTACATTTCAATATCTATATTAAGCCAATAAAATAAAATAGTTAAAATGATTACATAGTCATTTAATTAATAACCCTAGCAATACCAACAGAGGAACATTTTGGAAATGCTACCAAACAATGGATTCTACAGCTATTCAATAACTGTTTGGAACTATGTCAAATACCTGAAATCTGGAGGAAGACTAAGGTGGTTGCAATTCTGAAACCTGGTAAGCAGCCTACAGATCCAAAGAACTTCAGACCAATATCTCTCCTTTGTCATCTATATAAAGTTTTTGAAAGAATACTTTTGAACCGTTTAATACCAGTGGTTGAACCTCTCTTAATTCCAGAGCAGGCTGGATTTAGGCCAGGAAGGAACTGTTGTTCACAGATCCTTAATCTGACTCAGCACAGAGAAGACGGATTTCAGCATGGTGATATTTCAGGAGTGGCTTTGTCGATCTTACTTCAGCTTATGACATTGTACAACACCAGTTAGTTTTAAAGAAGTTCTATCATCTTACTACGGATTTCAAGCTCACAATGATTATTGCTACGTTGTTGCAGAACCGAAGTTTCTTTGTTGACTTCCAAGGTCAGCGGAGTAGATGGAGAATACAGAAAAACGGTCTCCCACAAGGCAGTGTCTTAGCTCCAATACTATTTAACATCTATACCAACGACCAACCACTTCCACCTCATACAAGGAGCTTCCTATATGCAGATGACCTGGCTCTGGCAACCGAGAGTAAAAGCTTCGAGACAGTGGAACAAAACCTTACTGCTACTCTGAAGATGCTCTCCGATTATTATGAGGAAAATCACCTCAAGCCAACCACATCGAAATCTAAAGTGTGCGCCTTGCATTTGAAGAACAAGGAAGCCTTTCGGAAGCTGCATGTGAATTGGAAAGGATTGGATCTGCAACACAGCAATACCACAGTTTACCTTGGTGTTACATTAGAACGTTCATTGACCTTCAATACACACTGCACCAAACTCAAGGCAAAAGTTTCATCACGAAATTGCCTACTCCGTAAGGTAACTGGTTCTGGATGGGGTGCCCACCCTCAGACAGTAAGGACAACTGCCCTAGCTCTCTGCTATTCTGCTGCAGAATATGCTAGTCCCGTGTGGTATAAATCAGCTCTCGCAAAAAAGTCGACATTGCCTTGAATGAAACTTGCAGGCTAATCACAGGATGTTTAAAACCAACACCAACACAGAAGTTGTACTCACTTGCAGGCATAGCCCCACCTGATATTAGACGTGAGGTGGCCGCTAATATCGAGAGACATAAGGTTTGTTACATCTTAGCCCATCCCCTTCATGGTCATCGGCCACCTTCAGCTCGACCGAAGTCCAGGAAAAGTTTTCTACAGACCTCTCCTCCACTTGATTCTAACCCAAAAAAAAGGCCAGGGTTAAGCTATGGAATCAAAGGTATCCTGATCATCCGGACCTTGTTGAAATTGAAGAAAAATTACCACCTGATCACGAAGATGGATGGTGTACCTGGAAGTCCTTAAACAGACTGCGCACCGGTGTAGCAAGATCTAAGGACAATCTCATGAAATGGGAAATCTTGCATGATGGGGACACACTGTGTGAATGCGGAGAAGAACAAACTTCTAGGCATTACTTGAACTGTCGTCTATGCCCAGACTCATGCACAGGGTTGGATCTGGCATTGGATGGTAACAACGCTGTCAATGTAGCCAAATACTGGTCACAACTCTTGTAAATATTGTATATATTATCATTCCTGTTTCATTTCTCTTGCTCTTGTGTTATGTTACATGCAAGTGCTCTATTATGTGTTTTTTTTTTCTTTCAATTTCTTGTTTGTATATTTTGGTACCTCTGACACGAATAAAAAACCAACAGAGGAAGGGGGGGGGGAGTATTTCCTCTTCTTCTTTCGTTTCACCCTCTTTGGGGTACGTTGAATCAATCATTTCCCTGTACGCTGTTCTTTTCGTAGAGCCCAGTACTTCTTCAGTCTTTCCGATCTTCTTTTCCTCTCTTCTTCTGAGATAATGCGTTTGGATTTTAGTGTAGGTCTGTCTTGGAACCTTATACTTAATTTGGCTGTTCGATCGAGTAATGACGTTTTTGTCATTTTCAATTCTACTAGGTCTTTTTCAATTTCTTTAAACCAGTTGGGTTTTGTTTTACGATTACGGAAAAAGTCAAAGATTTGATTCGTTAATCTATTAGAATCCATTCTCAGAAGATGACCGTAAAACATTATCTTCCTTTTTCGTATGGTTTCTGAGAATTTTTCAATTTTCTGGTAGAGAGTTTCATTCCTAACGTATATAATCTTGTTGCCCTGAAATTTTGGTCCTATAATTTTTCTTAAAATTTTCCATTCCTTCAGCTCGAGTTTTTCCATTTGGCCCTTAAAATGTATAGTTAGTGTTTCTGCTGCGTACATTGTCCACCAGTTCCATTTTTTTCGGTTTATTCATGGTATTCCTTTTCTACGCGTACTGTACAGAAAGTTATTGTCTATTTTGAATCCGGTTACCTATCCACACACTTACTTTTTTATAAATGTAATTCTTGTATAAGACATTAACATTTTCTTTTAATGGGTACGCAAAAAAACCCTGTTGGTAGTTCGTGTGCCTTGCCATACTGTGCACTGTGGTAAGGGAAAAAGTACAACAAAATAAAGAAGCCACCATAATTTATTCTGGATGCAAGAGGTACACATGCGGAAAACACAGTAAAGAACAGTCGTATGTTCCACGTGTGTTAAAGAATGCGAAGATTATGATCAGTGAATAATTTACTTTCTGAACTTCTTTTTGCATGATATTTTGATTTTGTTTGCAACTGTTGTTAATTAATTTATATTATTGTCATTTAAGGTTCATTTAAGGTTCAAAATACAAGATATGTTGATTAGAGAATAATGCAAATCACACATAAGGAATTTATTATGGTGGTCACAAAGTAACTCCCCATCCCATTGATGGCCCGTGGTTTGAAAAATAGCATGGATTTTCTAGGGTTGATATAACGTCTAAATTAGGTATTTATAATAAAACATAAAAGAGGTTAAACAGCTAAACCTAACCTTATCTCACCTCACCACACCTAACCTAATCTCTTCTCACCACGCATCACCAAACCGAACCTCACATCATCTAAACTAACCTCACAGCACTTAACCTCACCTCACATCACCTATTCGCACCTAACCTAACTTCACCTCACCTAACCTAACTGCACCTCACATCACTTAACCTAACCTCACAGCATCTAACCTCACCACCTAACCTAACCTCACCTAAGCTAACCTCACATCACCTAACCTTCTCACTCATCTAACCTAATCTCACATCACCTCACATAACCCAACCTAACTTCACATCACCTAACCTAACCTCACAGGACTTAACCTAACTTCCCATCACCTAACCTAACCTCACCTAACTTAACATTGTGTTGACGGTAATCCGCAGAGGAATATTTCCACCGAGGGTCCAGCACAAACGTGTCCATGAATACTGGGGGTATTTCCATGGGACGAACTCATCCTTCCTTTTTATGGGCATCACTGATCGTGGTCCCAACTCAACATCACCCCGGAAAACAATTTAATTTATCACAATAAGGCTATTTTGATTAGAATTTAAAAAAACAAGTATAGAAGGTGCGATAATTTTCTCGACCACTGGGCTTGTGTGAATGTATTGTTGGTTCCCCTGGATTAACCCATTAACGCAAAAACTACCAAGAACTCCTGCTACAAATCTTCTGGGAGAGAGATCTGTGGAGGTGGATATGGCGATGATCGTTATCAGTGCCAAATGGCTAGCGGCGATGCCAGTGATAGTAGGGCGTAGAGACTTAATCAAGTGACGGCTGCCTAATTTGCTTCCCCGCCCGAGGAGCCCACTTACGAGTTAATTCATGGGATTGCCGCACAGTAGCAGCACTAGCAACCCATATCTCAACGTCAGGGCGTGCCTCCATACCTACTACAGCGCAGTGTCAGGGCGACCATCATCTCCCGTAAGATGTCTGCGTTACACCACATAAATATGCCACTGCATTAGAAATACATTCATGTAATTGACACATTGTTCGCCCTTTCAGTGTCTAGCCAACTCTCTTTATGGGAGCGGGAATAATTCGAACAGAATGCTAGTTTATTCCACTTCAAGTCATGTTATAAGCTGTAGTCGTGTAGCATTAATTCTTACGGCTTAATAAGTAAGCAGTGGATTGTAACTGTCTATCTATGTAATTCCCTGTATTATTTCCTTATACTACAAAATTCAACTCTTGCCATTTCTTTTTCTTCCGTCCTGTATAACTTTATTGCCCTAATTACTTCAATTATCTTCATTCTACTGTACAAGATTCATCAAACCACCCACTTATTTTATTTTCTTCCCTCTTAGCACATTCTCCCCCGGACTGCTAAGACTGAAAAATCTATCGATTTTATTACCTTCTCTATTTGATCATTACTAATCATTAGCCTCATCCCTACTTTCATTAATTCAAAATGTCTTCCCTGAAAATAATTTTCAGTTGGTAGCATGCTGAGCTTCTATGCTCAAGCTCGCGGGTTCAAACCCGGCCGATGTCGTTGGATTTTTTAAGAATCCCTCAGTATGCCTTCCTTCGAAGGGGAAGTAAAGCTGGCAGTCCCATGTCATAGGTTTATGGTATGGAAAGGAACCTTCTACTAACTACACTTGTGTGAAGCCAAAATTTGTAGGTTAGAATTGATAACGCTCTATTAGTTCCAACGTTCGCCACTAGGTGCTGACTGCGATACCATCTAGTAGCCAAGTCCACAAGCTAGGTGCCGTGGACGGGAGCATTTGGTAGCAAAAGTAGGACCTACTTGAAATTATTTTCTGCAGTCCTTACTTGAATTGAAACAGATAACACATACTAATACAACCATCACAATTAACATCGGTTAACAGACAGAACCTACACGCACCCAAAGTACACGGGAGTACATGACCGTGTTGTCGCAGCCCCTAAACTAAGGAACCAACCAATCAAAATAATTTTGAAACTCTTCGCAAATTTCTTCTCCATATTACATTTTTGTAGATTATCTCTTTAGTTTTCCCTCGTGACTTCCCGTTTGATTTTATCTCAACCCCTGAAATGTTTACGATAATTGGTAGATGTTGTAAATCCTCCCACTCTTGAACTGAAATATATCCGTACCATACAACTTTTCATAATATTTTTAGTATACAAGATACAACTTCCGTGGAATTGATAGTAGTTCGAGTAATCATGTCACTCATGTACTTGTTTTAATAATAGGGCATATCATGATCTTGCTCAGATAGAAAGGGTAAAGGCCATATACATGAAAAAGATTGTGTGTCTAGGACAAAATGCACCGTCAAGGACGACCTATGAACTAAAGAGAAAACCATTTTACATACAAGAGTTACGTATAAGAATGTTACTGCCATTTACAAAGCAATATCAGTTAATACTGCAAGAACTTCAAGAGAAGAAAGCCAACATCTGGAGGGATTTCTGCCAAACAGATGCCATGACGACCTCAGAGTAGAGGAATTCTATGTATGAACTTCGCCATTTCATAACACGTTTCGCTGTTCATGGTTTTCATTTCAAGCTGTGCTGCAAGAAGGTATACCATAACCCAGACGAGAACTGTAGGTGTGGATTGTGTGGAAAGTTGTGTGAAAGATATCATGCAAAAGTTTGTAGCAAGAGAACAGTGACATTAACAGAATTCTGTACATGACTTCACTGTGCGCAATTTTAATTATTATTGTATTTGACCATTGGTTGCAATAAATATCATTAATATCATGATTCATATAAAAATTGTAGTCTTTAATAACATACTGTAATTTGTTTTTACTGTACAATAGATTTAATAATACATTAGGTAGGTTATTTGCACAATCATTATATTCTAATTTGTATTATTCATCTTGTATAGACTATGACATGTTTGCTAATTGGCTTGTTTAGTTATAAGTGTCATTTATAATTTGTTGTATTGGTTGTTAAGCTAGGTTCAGTTTCTTATTTCAATACGTCAAGCCAGAACAATGTATACGCTACATAAAGGGTGTCTTTAGCCTCAGAGGCAGTTGTTTATCAATAAACTCAATTCAAATTCAATTGATGCAAGTGCTTCTCTGGAACATATGGCCAAATCTGCTGCACTCTCTCCATCCTGTGCTATACAATGAGTCAATGTATAGTTCTATTTATCCCCTGCACAGCAACCATTTAGGATACATAGCTCCTTTGAACCGTTTTTTCCGTTTTTCATGCATTCCTTATCTATGCCACTTCTATCCTCAATTAGTGCCTCAACAGTCTCTTTACTGTAAAGGGGCGTCCGATCTGCTAACCTCGCCCTTAAGCCCCCATAAGCAACATCTCTGTAACCTCAAGAATATTTAGATACATCAGACAGGTAAAGGCATCAGGGAATTTCATATGATGGTGTAGATGTAACCACACCTTTAACCCTCCGTCATATGCAACCTAAATAATATCACCGTCGAGTGCACCTACAGTAATCTGTCAGACTGGTTGGTTGGTTCTAAATTTTAGGGGCTGCGACAACGCGGTCATGTAGCCCCGTGTACTTTGAGTGTGTGTAGAATCTGTCTGATAACCGGTGTTAATTGTGATGACTGAATTAGTGTGTGTTATCTGTTTTTTTTAATTAAGTACTGCAACTTAGATTTTTTCAAATAGTTCCTACTTTTGCCACCAAGCGCCACCGTCAACGACTACTAGGCCAAGTTCAGAACTTAGCTACTGGACGCCTTCGCAGTCGGCTCTTGGCAACGAACGTAGAAACCTAAGAGCGTTGTTTACATTCTTAACCTATCAAATTTAGCTTCACACAAGTGAAATTAGTGGAAGGTTCTTTAACATGCCATAAATCTATGACATGGGACCACCGGCTGTACTTCCCCTCCGAAGGAAGGCATACTGAGGGAAATCAGTCTGACTAACCAATGAAATATATGTTCATTTACATTATATCACCTAGAAATAAAACTAGAGTTAGTCATCTGGTTTAACTATTGTATTTTTTAGCCTATTTTCATTTATGAAAAAAATAGGCTCATGATATCACCTTTCGTCTGTGTGTGTGTATGTATGCGTGTGTGTGTGTGTGTATATATATATGCGTGTGTGTCCCCTAATAAAATCTAAACGGCTAGAGCGATTTCAATGAAACTCGGTAAGGTCATATTACTATTTTGGCGAACCCTGACCATGCCCTTCAAATTTTACAACGTCTCACCAATCCAACATGGCGGCTGTGCGAAATATTTCACCGGCATTCTATATCTCCTAAACTATTTCTGATATCACCCTAAACATTTTTATGGTGATTAGGGACACTACTAGAAGTTCACGTATGTGACTTTCAAAAACCTGTTAACTACAAAACGAACGTGGTGGCCAAGCAAAGTTGAAACATTTACACAGACTTTTCCCGCGGGTTAACCATCCGAGCGCAGTGAAACATCGTACAGAGAATGTTTATACCATTGTTATGCACTGACAACTAATTTATTTCAATTGTTTCCATAACCTCAAGATGGCGGCTGTGCGAAATTCCGAAATTTAGTCTCTATTTCTTGTGTCTTAATCATGCGATCAAAGTCAACGTTTGAATAATGAACCTTCGCAATAATCGGCATTTAATAGTACATTACTCTATGGCTTACATGTTATATTTAAATCCAACATGACGACCATCCAAAATATTTAGTCGGTTATGAATATCTATTTATCCCTTTGAGCACTGACGGTACTTTAAAGTACCATAACATTTGAAGTCGTATTTAAAAGTAGTGGTTGCTAATATGAACTACTTATGCCCTGGCGGTACTTCTCAGTACCTTGCCAAAGCATCCCAAATATGCTACATACACTGTTTCCCCGAACTGCCACCAGATCTCAGCACTGAAAGATTGCATGTACACATTCTTTGGTCAGGTTTCACGTGCACAAACTAAGACATATTTCTGTGGTTATTCTGCAATGAAGTAAAAATTTATTCGATCCCTAATGTTTAATATTGTCATGAAAGCAAGTACATCAACTCAAATCTTGCCTCAAACCCTGATGTTTATTTTCAGAACCAATAAACTACTTGGTACTCCTAAGTACCGTCAGCGCTCTATGGGAAGTTGGCAAGGAAACAATTGTTGAGGTAATGTTTAGGCGGGAAATTCATCACGGAGGTATTCCAAAGTGTGTATATTTAGTACTTGTGGCATTGTTTGCAAGATAAAGTGTGAGATATGAATGCCCGCAAGGTTTTAACATTAGAAGATATGAATAATGTTCTTCTAGGGGAAATATCCTACCTGATGTATACATTGCGGATCGATTGCGAGCTCTGTACAATGTTGATTGCAAGTCCAAAAGCCGAAAGCTGAGACTTTTCTGGGGAATGTTAGATCTTCTGTTCGTAAATTCTTACATTATTTACTGTGAACTCTTTGGTACAATTTCAGTGTTAGAATACAGAAAGTCGGTAGCTCAAGGACCTGTGGCCATGGAGAACCCTAAATCCAACAAGGGGTCATAAATGCTCAGCATGCTACCAACTACGCCACTGAAGAAGCCTGTCAACGAGAGTAAAAAATGCTTTGTTGAATACCATGAGATAAACGTGTAGCAATGACTTCTTGGGCTCAAACACTTCTGAATCTAACTGCCCTTCTGGTTTCAGAGTATATTAATTTTCTACTTTTCATATTTATGCAACGTGTATATTTCTTGGTAGGCCTATTAATTTTATTTCTGACAAAAATAAATTTATTATGTGTAACATTTTCGTTTTCGTAGTCAGTTTACCCTCCAGGAAGTATTTTTTTCCCACGGACGCATCGAGGGATCCCACCTTTACCGCCTCTACGGGCAGTGTCCTGAAGCTTGACATCGGATCGGGTGATACAACTGGGGAGGCAGGACTAGCACATCGTCCAGGAGGCCGCGCCTGTAAAGCGAACAGGGGCCTTATGAGGGATGGGATGGGATGGGAAGAATGGGAGGGATAGAGGGATAGACAAGGAAGAGGGAAGGAGGCGGCTATTGCCTGACGGCAGTTACCATCCCGGCATTTGCCTGAAGACGAAGTGGGAAACCACGGATAACTACTTCGAGGATGGCTGAGGTGGGAATCGAACCCCCTCTACTCACCTGGACCACCCAAGGCTGAGTAGACCCCGTTCCAGTCCTCATACCACTTTTCAAATCTCGTGGCAGAGCCAGGAATCGAACCTCGGACCTCCGGTGTGGGAGGGCTAAGCGCGCAGACCAATACACCATGGAGGCGGCTATCACCCACAGAATCAATATATTTCTTAACTTTGGTAAATAACTACAAGAGAATAATGATTTGTGTCCTATTCTAAACACGAAGTCAGTAAATTCCCTGTTGCCTGTAGAGGACTGACGGTACTTGTAAGTACCACCTAAAAAACGTATACTTAGATATAAGTAAGAGTTTTGAAAAAAAAAGTGTTCAAACTGATGCATGGGAAATTTTAAAATTACATTATTTACCAATTTGTAAAGGTTCAGGGCTCAAAGGGTCATCTCTGACAGCAATCAAATTGAAATTCTGTATGTTCATAGAGACTATAAGCATAAGTGCACCTATGGTGAGCACAAATCCAACACGGCGGTGACGCGAATTGTAATTTTTTGAATGTTCCGTTTCTCACGATTTAACCATCCAAGCGTAGTGAAACTTACAATTAGTACGGTATATGATTATACAAATTTAAATCCACTGACATCTAATTTACTTTTAATGTTTTCATAATCACAAAATGGCGGCTGTGCGAAATGTTAAAATCTCGTGTTTATTTCTTGTGTCCAAGTGCGATTGAAGTTTGAATAATACACCCACACAATAATCTTCATGTAATAGCACATAACTCTATGGCCTATAAAATCCAACATGGTGAACATTCGAAATATTGAGATGATTCTCAATATCTACGAATCTATTACAACAATCAAATAGAAATTTATTATGTTGATAGAGGCAATTAACATAAGTAGGATGTATGAAAATAGGCTACATAGTTCTACACGGAACTATTTGTTTACTTGAAGAAAGAAAAATATCCAGTTTAAATTATAAACTGCTCAATTACTAATATTAAGACCTAATTACATATATTGTACAGACTCAAATTCTGCGATCATATTACAGCACACTCAAGCTTCTCTGCTGAGATTTACACAAGCTAGAGATTGAATTAATTAAATAAAGCAAACGAATGTTCTCTCGTTCGCTAGGAGTTTTAGTAGCAGTTACAGATTTTTGGACAATAGAGTTCATATTTTTCAGCATTAAGCGATAAATGCGATTTTTTTTTCAAAAAGTCTTCATTCTTCATCCTTAAGACGTACTGTATACATGCTGAGTTTAGTCGTTTAAATTTTGCGATCTAATATGAAATTAGTTCAAAATGCAAAATGAATTCTCACAAAAAAAACTGAAAATTTGATAATTTTTGTTAAATTTTTGTGCCTTATTTCTTCTTAAATACAAAAAAGCTGTTTTAAAATTTTAAAAGAAATACTAAATTTTGAATTGACCGCACGGGGAGATTCAAAAGCCACCTTTTCATCATCTAAAGACAAGAATGTTACATTTAATGACAAAAGAAGGTGAAACTCAGCATTTTTTCTAGGTTTGTGCCGTGTCTTGTGTGGGGTTTCGCCCAGGAACACCAAGCTGGCTCATCAGCGGTCTCTTGATGTCCGCGCCCGGACAAAATGAAATGTTTGTACGTTTAAGTACTGTGCCCGTTTAGACCGGAGTCCGCACGACCACATATGCATTTTACCAATAATCAGTCAGCACGAGAGTCAAAATATCCCGGAGCGCCAGATGGGTTAAAGCAAATCGCAAAAACAACATCAAATGAAAAAAATGCTTTACTGATTTTTGGCTCAATGCAACAATAAGGATAGAAGGAGATTCAATTGGGTATAACACATCAAGTAAAATTATCTCAGTTTATTTTGAATTTAAAATTGACTGCAAAGATGCTCAAAGCAGCATCACTCACGTGTGGCGATCCACACTCCTATTTACACAATATACAGAAATTTTCGAAACATATTTGACAATTATTTTTTGGAAACACAAGTCTGATTGTTAGTCCTGTAGACTGTGTTCCAAAATTATATTCATTTATTTGTGATTAAATCCAGTTCAAATGTAATTGTCTCTACTGGAAATATCGTAGTTCACTGTTTGAATTTTCACATAATATTAACACTCGTAGAATAAATGTTCATAGAATTTTAACTTTCACTTATTTTTCCAGTTTCAAAAATATATTGTCGAAAAATATTATTATCATTGAATCAACACAAATTATATACACATATTAATAACATCTGAAAAGTATTTGACCTTGAGCATAGCATCGAAGAACTGTGCGCAGCACAACAAAAATTAATTGTTCTTCTGACATTAAACATTTCGAGAAGTGACTCGATTATGAACTTCAAGTTCCTAACAAAATATATGATTTCTGAATCATCAACTTGATCAATAAATTGTTGAACCATTCAACTATTTGATTTTCCACATGGAATCATCATTATGAAAAATATTTATATTCATGGCCATTATTAGTAATTTTCACAACTTGCAATTCCTCAACAGAAAGCGGAAATAAGAGTTGTAGCTTCAAAATAAATTCATTTAGTTCATGGCACTAGGATTGAAAACATCCTTCAAATTATTCGTGGTTAAAAAATTATTTTTTTAATTGGCAGTGGCCCATTTTATTATTTGTGTAAGAACACAATATTACAACAACGGCAAAGGTCTTCCTCTGAAGAAGAATAAACTACTATCATGACAAATCCGGGTTCTAGCAAAATCAAAGTCTAAATGGAATTCGTAAACAAGGTTGAAATAAGAACTGATGGTTTCTAAGAAATAACCTTCGGGTCATTCATACGACGAAATGTGTGGTTCCAATACTCCTACTATAAACCTGACCCATCGAACCTGCTATTTGATTGATGCTCGAAAAAACCTCTTCATTCCTGCGACTTAAACATGCGCACCTGGGAATGGCATTTCAACTACTCCACACATATAAATTTTCTTCCCAAAATTTATACAATAAATCAAGCCTCTGCTTGTTATCAACACTGGAAGATTAATAAACTTACAAGTTTATTTTATTTTACCATTCAGTTCAACCCGTGAATTTACCATACTTATGAAAATCTTTATTTCACTTTCGAGTGTATTTACGTCATGATTTTATATAAATACAAAAATATCCTATTTGATACAAATATCATTTGCTTCCCGTTTCATGCCTCTCCGTGTTATCTGAAAAATATACTTTGCTCATTGCAAATATCAACTGTTCAACCAGAACTGAAATGTTGGTTGAATGCGGGCTTGCGCTAACCACTCTCCTTCGGAAAATCTCCTGTTCCAAACTAGAAATGATTAAACTACTGTATAGGCTCTCTCTCAATACATATGATTATTAGAAAATATAATATCCAAGAATTATTTAGAAAAATTATAAAAATTATTATTATTATTATTAGTGGATTATTATTATTATTATTAGTTATATTATTTTAAATATGTTTAATTATCATCTCATTATGTGAGAATCCACATGTTCGAACCTTCGAATATGGAAAAAAATATCCATTCCTCAACAAAAATAATTATTAACTTTTACAGTTACATCGGCTGATTACCGTGATTTCCCAAAAATATGAAATATTCAAATAAATGCTCGAAATGCTCGGTCATCGATCCTAAACTGTTCTGAGTGCTGAAAATACTCAGAATAACTCTAATATGTCTTGCGTAAATCATTGCAAGATTTAAATACGAAGAAAAATAAATGTGTTGGTCATCTGCAGAAAAAATAGTTTGTTCCAATTAGCTAGGCATAATATAATTCAAATGTGGCTTACATTTCTTGATGGTCTTGAAGCGTAGTAAACCTGGTCTGTACCAGATTTATCCATAGACATGCCCTATCGGACAAGCACGTATAATCCTTGTATCGGCCGCCATTATATACCCACAATCCGTCTAGTAAGGCATAGTGGTAGTATCTCTTGACGTTTGAATTAACTGTTGTTCCATTTTAATATGGGCTTCTATCAAAGCCATAACAGTTTGTTTAAATGGGGTCAGATCTAAGTGATCTATTCTTAGATATGTCAATTGTAACATAACTCACGGTAATCTTATCAATACAAGAAGACACTGACAGTCTAACCAATCAACGGCTGTTCTGAAGATCGTTCCCTGGGCATGGTTTAACACCATCTACCATGCGCTAAGCAACCTGTAGTTTCCCTTGCGTAGACTAATGAACACCACCGTGACAGACTGGTCTTCAGTGTACTGATAGATCGAAGTGGTTAACAAGTTACCAATATGAAAACTGACTGAAATGGACTTAAACATCCAAGTATTAGGTTATTACTGGACTGTGACAAAGTACTAATTCTAGACAAAGTCTAGCATATGTCCATGTAGAAACATAAATATTTCCACTAATGTCTGTAGAAAAAAAAATTCAATCACCTCAGTGATTCTCCTCGCCGGAAACTTACTAAGTTCCACTTCGTAGCGCAGCACTTTTTGTGACTATCACAACTTTGAAAATTACTTCTGCGTAGATCCGGCAACCATGTGCCTTGGCTCAGCGTAGCAGCAACTTGCTCTGCAAGTGCTTGTGTTGGAATGAGCTATCGATGCCTCGGCCGGCCGGCTTTTATTCAAAACTGCCAGGGTCACGCGTCATCAGCTGATATCTGGAAATCCTCATATCTCTAGTATCCCTGGTCCGATTTACTTGATACTAAGTGCATTCTCTTTTATTTGGCCGTGCCAGTAATCTGATCCCAGTCTCAAGTCTCTACTCCATGGCTAACTATTTAATCAATAAATAGCCTCGACCTCTGCTATTACTCGCTACGTCACTTGACATGCAAGTATCGGTAAATTCTTTCCAATTGCTTCGAGAAGCAATGTAGCGCGATATTCAAATATCTCAACTTTCAAAAGCGGCTGTACCCTTTCCCTTGATATCTAGGTGTCTGAATCTTGGAATACCCATTCCTAGAGTTGGGCACAGTACGGGTTGAATTTGTATATTTCTGTGCTTTTTTAATTCAAAATGTCGGACAATATTATGTGAAGAAGTTTATGTGAAGAAAAGTGCTACATTTGAAAATCTTTTGTGCTATAAAGCACTAAATTTGAATTTCAAAATGCTAAATTTTGCAAAATTAAATGCAGTAAACTACAAATTCGTGTCATCGTTTACAGTTTTCGTAAATAATTTATATAATGAGATACAGTGAGTCCGGGAATGTTCTCCGCAGCTCCTACATGCGTCTGGGAGAGCTAGCTACAGCAGTTATGTTGGTAGCACGCCTGCCGCTTGTAACATCTCTACTTAGTATAAGACAAAGTCCCCGATTCTTGAATATTACGGGTAAACTCGAGAACTACTGGATGGATTTTGATGCGGTTTTCACCATTCTGTAAAGGATATATCGAGTATGATTTCTGTAGAAAATAATTTATTTATGATTAAAGGAAGCCGAACAGTAACGATTTTAGTGGAAAAGTCGATAAAATACCTGGCGTCGAGCGCTTTGTAAGCTTACGCTGGGCAAACCGTTAAAAATATCTAAATACTATGAGTGTAAGAATTGTTCAGCATGAAAAGTTCTACAAAAAAATCCGCGAGAGCACATGTCTATCTTTCATACATCGCTCACTATAAGGGAACGACTGAAGCTTGTCTCTTACAGCTCTATGTGCTGTCGACTTAGAGATTCCTGTTTGTTGAGCTAATTTTCGTGTTGATTTACTTGGACTACGCAGCATTATATCGGAGATTTCATCAAGTTCTTCGTCTGTTAAAAGCGTAGGCCTGCCTGTTCCCGGTACATCGTGAACTGAGCCAGTCACACGAAATGTACTTACCAAATCCCGAACGGTATCACGGTTTGGACACTTTGAATTAGGAAACCGCGCCTGATATCTTAATTTTACATTTTCTGTACACCGATCGCCTTCACGAAAAACGTATTCCACCAAAAAAAAAAACTCTCTCTTCAGTAGTAAACATTACCGCCTATATACTGTTGCACTCTTCCAATAATCTATCTGAACGCTCGCTGACTGTAATACACGCTGAAGACATGCAGGCTGGCGCGCTTATCGCGATACACATCGACAGCTCACACGGGGAAGTCCCGCTTTGAAGGACACAGTGCAGTGCAGCCAACTAAAAAAATGACTCAACCACTCACAGCTGCACGTACCCACTGCCCTAAAATTGAGTAATTTTTACGTTCTAAAATTTTGGACTTTAAAATCCCTACTACTGGGAAAAATTCGGCAATCAAGAATTCCATACGCAGGTTTACTAATATTGCTGTGATACATATACCATACAAATTTTGTTACATTTGGCAGAATATTATGGGAAGAAAATGGGATTTAAATGTAAAATTACAATTGGCGTGAAAATTAAAGCAAAGTTAAACTGACGTTATCCTCCTGATCCATTACCTAAAAGTCACCAGAACCGTATGTTTTTCTTTCCTTTTCTTTCTTAGCAGCTTCTGTACGAATATTGGTAATTCTGGAAGCTTGTCTGTTCATCTTCTCCTTCTCCATAGAACTACAAGAGGTTACTTGCTTGAGAACTTCACAAAAGTAAACCGACTGGCCACCGCCACAGAACTCACAAGAAAGAATAAACGTACAAGAATAACAAAACTTATAGTTGTCGGCATTATTGTAGCGACATCAGGAATACCAATACAAGCATACAATGTTGTTCAATGACAGTAGAGTCAAGTACTGAAATATTATTCCTTAGCAGGCTTTATACATTCATTCATTCATTCATTCATTCATTCATTCATTCATTCATAAACATGGTAGATCTTACAGCTCGATTCTGTAGAAATATATGCCTAGGGAGGTTAGGGGGAGGGGCTATTGGCCAATCCCCTGGATGCGTAATTGCAAAAAAACAGGGATATTTTATTGATTTGATTGAATGGAAACATGACAATGACATCATTATCTAACAAAGCAGTTTAGCAGATGCCACGCCCATTTCTGCTGTGTGCAGACTGACAAACAAAGCATTATTAAGGTGATAAATTGTTTGAATTCAACGGAATAACTTTGTGACAAGAAAGAAGTCATAAAAATAATTTCACCAAAATGTACGAAATATCGACTTTCATCTCCGAAGTGTCGACTTAAATCGTGCTGTTTGACGAAGCAGTGACGAGTAAATCGATGTATGGCACTCGCCCGTTCCTTTCCCCAACCCCGGCTCCGAGCTTGTAAGCGAGTGGCTCCCATGTGCAAGAAAGGCCCATGTAGCTGGGGTAAGTCTCACCTTGGCTCTCGAATTTGACTTCCTTTCCCTTCCTAGCACATGCATTACGGCGTATTTCTCTGGGAGAAAGCTCTTCAAAACATATAATTGCTTGTGTTAATAGACCTGAAATAATTAGCAGAACCCCAATAAAGCAAGATACACATTAACAAGTGATAATTACTCACATAGCCTATGTAGTTTTTGTTAGGTTCGGGACATATTCCTTTTTGTGAGTACAGTAGATGTATAAATTATGTATATGCTATTTGATAGGTAGTCTAGAGTGTGTATTTAACATTATAATTACTGCATTCCCTTGAATTATCAAATGGAGCCGTGGTGAACAAGCCTTGGGCTCCTTCAGCGACGGAAGATGGGCGTTCTTGACCTAAGATGAGCCCCAGAAACTTTGCAGGCTCTATGAATTTTTATCAAACTAAATAGGGGGTTACTCTTCATTTAATAGCCCGTGGGGAGCAATAGATTGGAAATATACATCTAATAATTATAAACTCTCTAACTTTCATTTAAATAACTTATGCTTTGTGTACAATAACATACACGATAAATGAGCTGAAGCCTTCCAGTGGTCAAATTTCGTTTATATTTAACATTAGGCTCAGGTTAAAATCCAACACAACTCTTCTCACACTAGCCTCATGAGGCTGAGTGTACCTCGATCCAACATTCCGACCAAAGCTAAATTTCTTGACTGTGCTTGGAATCGAGCCCAGAACCTTTGGGGCGGCATATCAATACGTAAAATCTTAAAATTAGCAGAAATATATGTATAACCTTTTCAAAATAATAGTCTTTAAATTCGATTCATTTTAGGGACTCGGGATGCCTTGGTCATCAGATGATGTGATAGAAGGCATTTTTTCAGCGTTGCCTAGTTCTATTAATTTGTATTGACCGACTGAAAAGCTTTCTTTATTATTGGTCAGCATTCGCAGGTACTTGGGTGTGTGTTGAAATTGTCTGATAACTTGTGAGTTTCTATGAAGAATGTAGTAGTATGTCTAGCTGTAATTATTAGCGAGAGGAATAGGCTAAGTGCCCCGGGACGTGAAGTGATGTAGTATCCCATCATATTCTGGAAGGAAAACCCAGGAGGAAACCACACCCAGGATATCCGCTGCCAGCGCTGGGATTCGAACCCACGATCTACGGACTTGCTACTTTCCATCACGGTCGTAGTGCGTGATTAACACGGATAGCAGAGATGCAGAGTGTTTGAAAATGAAAACCAGTTTCTATTACAAAGACTAAAGGTGATAAGGAGTCTAACTATTAAGTCGTCGGATTTTTAAGAGCATTAAGAATCCCTCAGTATGCCTTCCTTCGGAGGGGAAGTAAAGCCGGCGGTCGCATGTCATAGATTAATGGCATGAAAAAGAACCTTCCACTAACTACACTTGTGTGGAGCCAAAATTTGTAGGTAAGATTTGATAACGCTCTATTAGTTCCAACGTTCGCCACCAGGTGCTGACTGCGATGCCATCTAGTAGCCAAGTTCGCAAGCTAGGTGTCATGGACGGTAGCATTAGGTAGAAAAAGTAGGATCTACTTTAAATTACTGTCTGCAGTCCTTACATGAATTAAATAAAAACAAATAACACACACTAATACAGCCATCACAATTAACTCCGGTTATCAGTCAGATTCTACACACACCCAAAGTACGCAAGGCTACATGACCGCGTTGTCGCAGCCCCTAAACTAAGGAACCAACCACCCAACCAAGGTATTGGCCCATCCGGTGACGTAACAATGGTTTGCTCCTGGAAGGGAATGAGCTGACAGTGAGTGAAAATTACAATGAAGAGGTCGGACATAATGAGACATAATTACTGAAAGCAAATATACGATTCCAATGTTAACAAGAAGTTCCGTGACGAACTAAAGAGCCTACTTTTCTTATAATTTAAGATTCATGCCAATGAATAATCTATATGAATCTATCTAGAAAAATGACGAAATTAAGTTGGTAATATCGAAATTTCTAATTAGTTCGAAATGTTGTATATCTGGCATAATGTAGCGTAATAGAGAACTACAGTTGGCAACCCTGTTGACTGAATATATTCTTAGTTCCATCTCTTAAGGTACAGAATACAAAATGTGGTTGAAGTCCAATGGTTAGCATGGAGGTTTCATGCAGTTAAACATAGGATCTAACAGCGCACGTAAAATCATGTTGGCAACAATGGCATACATGTATTGGTCAGAAATAATCTGAAATAATATGATCTATTGTTGTGTCCATTTTTAATGAAATCCATTAGTTAGTATAGAAGTTGCATGCATTTTAAAATTGGACCTATCAGCAGGCTTAGAATCATGTTGGCAGCACTGGCGTAGGCCTATGTTAGTTACTCCAAATTAATCTAGAATGCCAGGTACTATACGTGTGCAAAGTTTAGAGCTATTGGCTTGCATACTTTCTGATATATTCATATTAGGGTAACAAAAATAGAGACAGTATTTTTAACAGTTGGCAGCCCTGGTTACTCTTAAGAATCGGCATAGTCATATCTATTATGGTACACATAGCACACACAAAATTTGGTTGAAATCCAAATGATAGGATAGAAGTTACATGTATTTAAAGTTGGACTTCTCATTAGGCTTAGAATCCTGTTGGTAGCACTGACATATAACTTACTCCAAATTAATATAGAATGTCAGGTACTATACGTGTGCATAGTTTAAAGCTGTCGGCTTGCATACTTTCTGATATATGGGTATTTGGATTTAAAAAATTGAGAGCATTTATTAACAGTTGGCAGCCCTGGTGGGTCTTAAGAATACGATCAGTAATATATGTTTATGTACACATAGCACATACGAAATTTGGTTGAAATCCACTGATAGTGTAGAAGTTATATGCATTTAAAATTTGAACCTATCAGCAGGCTTATAATCATTTTGGCAACACTGACATATATGGACTCCTGGCAATATAACTGCAATATTATTATCTATATGTGTGCTAATTTTGAAATAGCTCCAATTCATACCTTCCAAGATATCCAACATGGAGCTCAAATTTCAATTGCGATTTTTCAGCAGTTGGTAGCACTGACATCGTTTTCAAATATGGACGTGAGATATTCAGGTATAGATCTTTACTCCTACCAAATTTTGTTTCGATTGCTGCAGCCGTTTAGGAGTTGATAGGGGGGGACACACTCAGCCAGACAGACAGACAGACAGACAGAAGGACAGACAGAGAGACAGACAGACAGACATTTTTCCGATCTCATAAGTCTACTTTTTCCTCATTTTTGCAAAATGTGTAAAGTAGGCTAAAAATCTACTATATATATTCTTCATGTTTATTTAGGCTATAGCCTACGGTCTGTTTGTAGTTATCAATGTGCAAATGTTCAAAAATTAACAATTTTGTTGATATTATAAAGTCCAGTTTCCTTCGCGATATAATCTGGCTCCTTCTATTCCCCGGCATTGTATACATATTAATACACTACAGTGTAAAAATAATCTTCAACTTAAAACAGCAATAGCCAACAACGGGCTCATACACCGTCAATGGGAATTTTCGCATACAGTTACGAATCATATCATAGCTTCACTAATATGTAACATAGAGTTATGACAACTGACATTTGTATAGTAAATATATAGAGCTTTCATCAAATTTAGAGAGAGGCGCAGTATATAAAGTATTTCGTGATATATTGAAAAGATAATATTCGTGATATTTTAAACTCCGTGAATCACAAAAAAACACGATTTTAACAAGAAATACCAGTCTGAATGGAATGAATTTTTTTCTTGTAAAGTAAATGCATAAATAGCGAGGATGAACCACCATGAATGTTCTATTGTAAATAGTATACTTTTTTTTTAATATTAAAATTGCCTTTCAAAAAATGAAGTGTTTTTTGTTTAATTTTCCAAGTACTGTATATCTCAATTATTGTTTAAGATAATATCATAAATGAGGTTCATCCTCTAGGGATCATATGTTGGAATGTATATACCGAGTTTCATCCAGTTTCATCACATAGTTCACGAGATATTGTGCTTTTCCTACCAAAAAAGCAACCTTTCGGGTAAACAGCTTTGAATATTAAACACTCCATTGAGAGATAGGCGCATGGTCTCAAGTAAAGCGCCATATCTCTGCCAAAACGCTGAATTTACTTGTAAAACTTAACAGATATATTGAGAAAGGAATTGTCTTTCATTTAAACGTAAAAAATAAAATAGTTTAAAAAAATTGACAACCGACTGTGAATGAGCCCATATTAACCACTCCATTGACAGATAGGCACATGGTCTCACGTAATACGCTATATCTCTGCCAAAACCCTGAATTCACTTATAAAACTTAACAGATATATTGAAAAAGGTATTGTCTTTCATTTAAATGTTAAAAAAAACGAACATAAATTTTGACAACCGGTGGTGTATGAGCCCCCTTAACACAATTTTATTCTCTTTCCGATTGGATAAAAACAGAATGACAACTAACAAGTGGTGTATTTTTGGAAAGGGGTGAGGAAAGATAATGCAAGAGGCCTCTCATTGCCTCTTCTATGGCTAACTGAACAGCTGACCATTTTGCTCAATCGGTAGCCTAGGTGTTAACGCTAGAAGTTTTACACGAGTGACAATAAATGCTTTGAAATTAGTAAGTATTAGCTTATAATCTTTTCCTTTTTCATCAATACGGAGATTGGTTTTATTCAAAATTTTGAAACCTTAACACATTTCTTATTTTCAGACTACTCTATTGACTCTGTGGTTGTGGAGGTGGGGAATTGATCATCCCATGCAGTTACACCATTAGGCCCATCTTTCTCCCCCCCCCCCCCCTCCCCCTCCCCCGGGCTCAAATGTAGAGGGACGTCGGCTGGGACGCCGGCCGAGTCCGGCATTGCTTCCACTTACTTGTGCCGGGTTCCTCTCCGTCTTCTTTCCTGTCGACCTCTCTTGGTTTCTTCGGACCCCGACGGTATTAGGGTAACCGAGGCCTAGGGAGTCTCATCCTTTCCCGCCTTCATTGGCCCTTCTCTCATCTTTCCTGGTCTCTCATTTATCTAGGGATCACTCTTCTTTCTCTTTTCATTATAGTCTCTATTCTCTGCTTTTCTGAATTGGCTCCCGGTGTCTTTAAATTACATTTTGTGAGTATTTTGAATCTCGACCACATTTTGTAAGTATTTTCATTATCAATTGCATTTTGTAAGTATTTTGAACCACAATTGCAATTTTACGTATTTTCAATTTCAATTGCATTTGGTAAGTATTTTGAATTTCAAATGCATTTTGTGAGTATTTTGAACCTAAACTACATTTTGTGCATATTTTTCCTTCTAAATTACCTTTTGCAAGTATTTCCACTCTACATTTTGTGAGTCATTTCAATCTGAGTTCCATTTTGTAGGTATATTCATTCCAGCTAAATTTCCGATATGGTTTCCATTTCATTGTCCCATCTGCTATCACCTAGATAATTAGGGACCGATAACCTAGATGTTTGGCCCATTAAAACAACATTTATCACCATCATCATCATCATCCAGCTTTCTACATAGGAGGAGCCAGCTGTACATATTACAAAAGAAATGAAACCTGAACTCAACACGTCAAATATTTGAATCTTTATGCTGAGTTATATTCGTGTTTCTAATTTACGTTTTATTTATTTTATGTTTAGTTACTTAAATGTTTTCTTACATCCTTTTAAATGCGCATTGCAAAATCAATTTTAGGCTATAGTAATAACTCATCCATGATGCTTATCATCATCATCAACATCACCGACAGTACTGGCTACGCTGGCTAAAGCGCAGTGTTACGTCAGGGGGCCAAGCTCTCTGCTGACCCGGTAGACGCGTGGGTTCGAGCCCCACCGTCGGCCGTCCTTGAAATGGTTTTCCGTGGTTTACCATTTTCAACACCAGGCAAATGCTGGGACGGTACCTTCTGACAGGCCACGGCCGCTTCCTTCCACATCCTTCTCCAATTTCATTCACCTTAATCAATTCCATCTCTCATCCCGACGCACAGGTCGCCCACGGGCGTCGAATAGAAAGACCTGCACTAGGTCTCTGAGGAGACCACACGGGAAAAAAAAGGGGAAAAAATCATCAACATCATCACATCATCATCAGGTTCTGTTTTATTAGTGTTTGTGTTTCCCTATTATTTCCTTACTTTAGCAATAATTAACTAATTACAATAATTTTCCTACGCCATGCTTACCTGCCATTATATGTATTGTGATCGGATCTGAAATGTATTCCTGTTAGATTTAAGTACCATTGTTAAGTTCTGCAAATAATGTAATAATGTATTAATTGTAAAATCTGGTTAGATCTTGCCAGACAAAATAAAGCTATCTATTCTATCTATTCTTGGATAAAATAAACTTCTCAGTTGAATTCTTTAAGCAAACAGCAAGAGCATGGTTTTGATTATATACAATCAATGTAATTTCTTTATGTTGTCTGTAAGTTCATAGACGGAAAGGCCAAAGAGCATGGGGAGCATGTGAAGCACTCAATACGGTTCATTATGCCCGGTGGGTGGACTTGTGCGGTAGCTAAAGTGCCCCCTCAATACGACTCGTTACAGCGGCCCAGCAGTAGCGGATGGCGCACAATGAGGACCCTATTACTCACTGTCCAACACGATTGATGTCTAACCACCAGGCTCTGATTACTCCCGGGCCAGATTAATTAATTACACACAAGGTCAGCTACGGTAATGCAATTCACGAATATTCTCGTAGCTTTCCTTTTAGCTTCCTCGGACATCGCCGTGAACTTTATTAACAAGTGATTGCTTCGATTGTTTCGTGTATCTGGTGGCAGCTGCTCTTATGTGTCTTGCCTTAAAAGGGTGTTGTGTTCTTGACAAGTGTGTGGTGGTAAACTGGCGGCAGGAAACAAATATCTTCTTATCATATACAGGATGGTCCAGTATGGCCAAACAGCCCACTTGTGGGTAAAATCGATGTCCAGCTAAATGTGATAATGAGAACAATAACAGGGTGCATGAAGTCTACTCCTCTTCACTGGCTACCGCCTCTGTCACATGTAAGTTACATGCACTTAGACAAGTAGTTCCGTGAAGAACTATACAGCCTATTTTCATATATCCTACTCATGTTAATTGCCACTATCAACATAGGCTACAAAATTTCAGTTTGAAGGTTGTGATAGATTCGTAGATATTGAGAACCATCTAAATATTTCATATGGTCGCCAGGTTGGATATTTATTTATGTACTATCGTGTGTGTGTTTGAGTCTTCAGTTTTTTGACTGGTTTGATGCAGCTCTCCATGCCTCCCTCTCCTGAGCTAATCGTTTCATCTCTACATAGCTACCACACCCTACATCCGAGGCAATCTGTTTAACATATTCTAACCTAGGTCTACCCCTACAGTTCTTGTCCTCGACCCTTCCTTCCATAACTAAGCTTGCTATTTCTGGGTGTCTTAGTATGTGTCCCACCAACCTATCTCTTCTCTTCATTAGCATTCGCCAGAAACATCTCTCCTCTCCCACTCGTCTTAATACCTCTTCGTGAGTAACCTTATCTACCCATCTGATATTCATCATTCTCCTGTAACACCACATTTCAAACGCTTCAATTCTCCTCTTTTCAGCTGCACCAATAGTCCAAGTTTCACTTTATAGAGTGCGACACTCCAGACAAAGGTTTTCAAAAATGTCTTCCTAATACCTAAATCTATATTCGATATCAACAGATTCATTTTCTGTAGAAATGCTTTCCTTGCCTGAGCCAACCTACATTTTATATCCTCTTTGCTTCGTTCATCACAGGTTATTTTGCTTCCTTAGTAACAGAAGTCTGCTACTTCCTTTAGTTTCTCCCCTACCAATTTGATGTCCATAGAGGTTTCTGATTTATTGCGGCTGCATTCCAATATTTTTGTTTAAAATTTATTAATTTTCATCATGAATTCTTTCCTCAAGACGGAGTCCATACCATTCAAAAACTCATTCAAATCCTGGGGCTGTCGGTCAAGATGACTATGTCATCAGAAAATCTCAGAGTTGAAATTATTTCTCCTTGAATCTTCACTCCCACTTTAACTTTCTCTCTAATTTCATGTACTATTACATGAAGATTATTGTGTACGTATGGTATTCAATCTTCAATCGCATGATTAGAACACAAGAAATAAAAACGAGATTTTAAAATTTCGCATAGCTGCCATCTTGTGGTTATGAAAACAATTGAAATAAATTAGATGCCAGTGGATTAACATTTGTATCAGCATTTAACGTGCAAAGTTTCACTGCACTCGGATGGTTAAATCGCTAGAAACGTCCATTTAAATATTTATATTTCGCGTCACCGCCATGTTGGATTTGTGCTCACCAGGTTATTGAAAGCCCTATATGTGAACTTAATATATTGAAATATCATTTATGAACACGAAAAATAAATATCACAATTTATAACATTGTATTGTAAGAAACAAATAACACAGATAAAGATTTGCCACTGTTTCCTGAAACAGTCATAACCAGGTGGTTTTCTTGTTTTCGTTCTGTAGTGTACCTGTCAGAGTACTTGATAGTACATTATCCAACGAGCCTATAATGGCAAATAATTTCCATACGAGTGCCTTAATTGCTATTATAGGCGAGTTGCATACGACTGTTTATGTTTGACGATAATTATTATAACTATTTTATGTTCGAACATAAATATACATAAATATCTGTTGAGATTTCGCCAGTTTTATGTACGGAACAGAGCGCATGAGACGCAGAGAATGCCTTGTATTTGACCATGGCATCCTCGATTACCCTACTATGACACTAGGCCAGGCAGTGAAATTTAAATTAGAAGGCCGTGGAACTCAGCGCATCTAATTATCTAATTGGTCAAACAACTGTTTCTTGAGCTCTCATTGTTGGGAGAAACTGTTTCATAACGAAAAATAGTGTTATAATGAGCATCATTATAGTACAGTTTTCTGACATATACTGTAATAGTCAGCAAGCCTCCGTGGCTTAGACGGCAGCACGCCGGCCTCTCACCGCTGGGTCCGTGGTTCAAATCCCGGTCACTCCATGTGAGATCTGAGCTGGACAAAACGGAGGCAGACAGGTTTTTCTCCGGGTACTCCGGTTTTCCCTGTCAATATTTCATTCCAGCAACACTCTCCACTATCATTTCATTTCATCTGTCATTCATTTAATCAGTGCCCCAGAGGAGTGCGTCAGGCCTCGGCAGCCGGCACAGTTCATATCCTCGCCGCTAGATGGGGGCTTCATTCATTCCATTCCTGACCCGGTCGGAGACTGGAAGCAGGCTGTGGATTTTCATTTTCACTGTAATAGTCAGGGTCGAACATAAAAGATATTATGCAATTATGAATGAAGTAGTAGGGACTGATAATTCTGGTGTTGATTTTCTCAACAATGTTTCAGATGACGAAATACAGGTACTTGAGATTTAAATACAGGTCATGTTCATCAAAGAATTTGGCATAGACATCACTGAACTCATCACTTTAGAAAGCCAGTCTTATCCAACTGTTCACCTTCTAGATGGCGATCTCCACAGAATTAAGCAAGCCCTTAAATTCGCTGTTTCTGGAAATTACGGTACCAACATTAAGAAGTAGGTGGAGGGTTGTGGAAATGTATCAAAAAGAGGGAAAATACATTCAGTTTTAGTAAATGCTGAGTCCCATGCTCTTACAAAATTAATCAGCTTGAAATCCTGGGAACAAGTTTTACAAATGTGTGTGTTTGATCTAGTAGAAATAGTGCCAATGAGCATCAATGAGTATCTTGCAAAGAAAATTAAGAAGTTGCCGTTCTGTGAAACATTGGAAGAAAGCGAGGTGATAAGAGGATGCAATGAACTGCAAACATTAATCAAGAAGCAGATGCGCGACAGGACCAAGACAGACATTGTTGGAGATTTGCAAGGAATGACATTTGCATTTCCAAAGTTCTCAGAATCTTTGTTAAAAACCATTTGGATACCCTGTTCAAACGCTGACTGTGAACTTTTATTTTCAGCTTACACTAGCACGTTAAGTGATATGCGTCACCGTTTGTCACAAGAGAATTTGAATCTTCTAACTGAAGTATACTTTGAAAAATGACTGAAGTGTGTTGTAAATGCACAGTATTTTAAAACACCGGTCATCAGACAAATTCTACACACACCCAAAGTACACGGGGCTACATGACTGCATTGTCGCAGCCCCTAAACTACCAAATTTCCCTCAGCCAAACCGGGAATTGAACCCAAGACCCTCCCGGCCAAAACCTAGCTTCCTAACCTATTAGGTAACCTATTAGCTACTGAGCCGGACAAAGATATCAGTGCAGCACACAAGCGTAATTGTTTCAATTCTTGGCTCTGCTATAACTGTTCCTGAATATTGCTTGTTGGAGTCGAGTGGGTTAGTGCGCTTCAATTCCCAATCAAAGCTCTCATTTAGTGAGACCACCCGAGCAGCAGATATGAGTTTAGCCACTCCAGTACGGTGCTAATGACTCGAACCGTGCAGTATCCGGTCCATTACTGCCACAGTGCTCTAATGTACCGACTATTGAGACCGCAAATAAAAAGAATAAATTACATGTTTCTTAGCCACTACACTAGGTTAGTTCATCATGCAGAATAGGCGTTGGTGTAGATAGCTGTTTCCAGCTCATGAAGCAATTTGGAATGGTGAAGTTAGTACTTGAATCAACCTCAGGTGATGAGCTTAGAATGAGTTTGAAGTGGAACATGCACACTGAATAAGTCCAATCGAAACCGGGTAGAGACAAGTTTACTTTGACCATTCCTCACTAGATATTGCAATTATTCAATTAATCAACACAATACAGTCCCAAATACTGAATCAAACCTGAAAAAATATGCATGTGCCACAATTAAACAAGTAGTTCCGTGAAGAACTATACAGCCTATTTTCATATAGCCTACTTTTGTTAATTGCCTCTATCTACATACAAAATTTCAGTTTGATTGCTGTAATAGATTCGTAGATATTGAGAACCGACTAAATATTTCGGATGGTCGCCGTGTTGGATTTTATATATGTAGGTCCTAGAGTTATGTACTGTTACATGAAGATTATTGTGTACGTGTAGCATTCAGACTTCAATCGCATGATTAGGACACAAGAAGTAACAAGAAGATTTTAAAATTTCGCACAGCTGCCTTCTTGTGGTTATGGAAGCAATTGAAGTAAATTAGATTCCAATGGATTAACATTCGTATAAGGATTTACTGTTCCAAGTTTCACTGCACTCGGATGGTTACATTGCGAGAAACGTCCTTGTGAATATTTATACTTCGCGTCGCCGCCATATTGGATTTGTGATCACCAGGTTATTTAAAATCCTATAGGTGAACATGAGTTCATAGCCCCTATGAACAATTTAAAAAATCAGTTTGATTGCTATAATAGATTCGTAGATATTCAGAGCCGCCTAAATATTTCGGATGGTCACCATGTTGGATTGTTAAATGTATAGGCCATACAGTCATGTACCATTAAAGGAAAATTATTGCGTAGATTCATTATTCAAACTTTCACATCGATCCCATGATTACGACATAAGAAATAAAAACTTAATTTTAAAATTCGCACAGCCGCCATATTGAGGTTATGTAAACAATTGATCTAAATTATATACCAGTGTATTACAATGTGTATGAATATTTCCTGTACCAGATTTCATTGCGGTTGGAACATTGAATCGCGACAAAGGTCTATTTAAAATTTTCTAATTAGCTTGGCCGCCATGTTCGTTTTGTAGTTAACCGGTTTTTGAAAGTCTTATAGATGAACTTTCAGTAGTGTCGTTTATCTCCGTACAAAATTTCAGTGTGATATCGCTAATAGCTTCAGAGATATAGAATGCCGGTGAAATATTTCGCACATCCGCCATTTTGTGGTTATGTAAACAATTGAACCAAGTTAGATGTCGGTCCATTACAATGTGTATAAACATATACTTGACCTAGTTTTATTTCGTTTGGTTGCTTAAATCGCAAGAAACGTCTATTTAAAAGTCGCAAATTCGCGTGGCCGCCATGTTTGTTTTGCAGTTACCAGGTTTTCAATTGTCACATAGGTGAACATCTAGTAGTTCCCTTTATCTCCGTAAAAAAATCCAGGGTGATATCGGGAATAATTTCGGAGATATTGAATGCTGGTGAAATATTTCGCACAGCCGCCACGTTGGATTGGTGAGACGTAACAAAATTTGATGGGCACGGTCGGGGTCGTCCAGAATAGTGCTATGAACTTACCGAGTTTCATTGAAATCACTCCAGCCGTTTAGAAGTAATTAGGGACACACACACACACACACGCGCGCGCGCGCGCGCGCCAAAAGGTGATCTCATAAGCCTATTTTTTTTTTTTCAAAATTGAAAATAGGCTAAAAATCTGAAGCACAGGAAGTTGGACTTCGGATTAATATTAATAAGACCAAAGACATGCGTTTGAGAAACCGCAACAATACACCATTGCAACTCGATAGACAGGTCATAGAGAGGGTGAATAGCTTCTGTTATCTAGGAAGCATTGTAACGACGATTGGAGGGGCAGAAGAAGACGTTAACAGACGTTTGAATGAAGCTAGGGGTGCTTTTGCAACACTTCGTCCCATAAGGAGGTCCGAAGAACATTGCGGATTTTCAATAGCAATGTCAAGTCGGTGCTGCTATATGCATGTGAAACTTGGAAAGTGACCAAATCCTCGACACGAAAGATCCAGACATTTGTAAATGAATGTCTTAGGAACATCTTAGGAATACACTGGTCATATGTGGTGTAAAATGAGGAATTGTGGATGAGGACAGATCAACTGCCAGTCGAACAGCAGATTAAGAGAAGAAAGTGACAATGGATTGGCCATACACTGCACAGGTCTGATGACAGCATTGCTAAACAAGCCATGGAGTGGAATCCTCAAGGTCAAATGAGAAGAGGAAGACATAGAATGAAATGGAGGAAATCAGTAGAGGAAGAGAGCGAGCATCTTGGATACTCGTGGGGAGAGATAAAATGCACAGCACGCAAAAGAACCAGATGTTGTTTTGGCCCTCTGCTCCTCAAGAGTAGTTTAAGAAATTAAGGCAAGTAAGTCATAATTAACATACATACCAGGGGAATCATCTGCACCAAATAATATTGTTTTGGCCTATGTATAAGGTGCGTTCAAAAAGTAACGAGCCGGGGCTGGAATGCTCAATTCGGTGACTACATCGGCTAATCGTGGCGTGTGTAACGAGGTGTGGTTCCGACCAGAGCGTGGAAGGTCACGGTCCGTCGCTAAAGGACACGCGTGCACGTCACGTGACGATACCAAGCGAGCAGCAGTATGCATCAATCGTCCAACGCTGCCAGTCGCATTGCAAACAGTGACATGGAGGCGTCAAACGAAAAGCAAAGAGGTGTTGTTCGGTTTCTGACAGTGGAAGGAGAAGGGGGAACGGACATTCATCGCCAAATGTCACAAGTGCACGGCGAACACTGCATGTCCCTTGCAAGGGTCAAGGCGTGGCACAAGCACTTCAGGGAAGGACGGGTGTCGTTAGCCGGTTTGGGGCATCCCCCTGCATTACCGATGACAACGTCCAGCTGGTTGATGCACTCATTACCCAGGACCGCCGAGTGACAGTGAACGCCATAGCCGCCGTGGTCGGATTGAGCGTCGGAAGTGTGCACACCATCATGAAGGAACGACTGCACTTGCGCAAAGTGTGTTCCCAATGGGTGCCCCACAGTCTTCAACCACACCAGGAAGCATGTCGAATGGCCCACTGTCTTGGTCATCTGCAGCGCAATGCGAGTGAAGGGAATGGGTTCCTGACACGAGTGGTGGCTGGAGATGAGTCATGGTGTCATCACTTCGAACCAGAATCCAAACGACAAACGCTCTGGTCGGAACCACACCTCGTTACACATGCCACGATTAGCCGATGTCGTCACCGGTTTGCGCATTCCAGCCTCCAGCTCGTTACTTTTTGAACGCACCTTATAGTCCAAGTAACGCTGTAGTCGGGAAGGTCGAGATTTCTCTGCTTGCACTCCGTATGGTACTAATGCACTAATAATAATAATAATAATAATAATAATAATAATAATAATAATAATGATAATGATAATGATAATAATAATATCGTATCGCCTCGGATGCCGGGTACAAGCTTTGTTAATTGACGCCCAGACGGTAACTTGCATGTGAAATCCTATCGCTCCTTGGAGCGCTATGAAAGTGAAGGAGGTTAGATAAATCTTAGCTCCTTGACACTATAGCACTTTCTAGTAGAGAAATGAGGAACTTTTGTGTTGGCGGAAAACCCCGAGATTAATTTTGCCATTATGAACACGGCCTACTGAATTCAAATGGGTTCTTTAACATGCCAAATTCGTATGACATGCGTATCGCGATTTTTTTCGCTTTTCAAAAAGCACTTACCACGGCCAGGAGCGAACCTGCAAGCTTGGGGTCGGCAGACCGACACGATAACCACTCACCCACCGAGGCAAGTACTAATGCACTGCAAGTATATTCTGCAAATGATACTGACCACTATTATTTTTCCCTCGATGTGATTACAGACTAATTCGAAAGAGAGTGTGTCCGCAAAGTCTCTCCGCAGCGCATTTCTCGCCGGTATATTAAATTATATAATGCAATTAAATATACCGTACTCACCACTATCACACTGTGTCCCGTAAAGTTTCCACCAGCACGGGAATCCTCTTCCACTAAAAACAGACGCTCTTCAGTAGTAAGCATTCCCACTAGACTCAGCTTACACAAGAACACAACTTACAGCGTCAGCACTGTCACGCACAGGCACTCATTCTTGGCAATAATGAACCGGTATTCCGCACCCTATAACTCCAGTTGTAGGTCAACATGGACAAGTGTATGTTTATGCCAACCTCTGCGGTGAGACTTTGCGTATACAGCGAGATGAATGTGCTAACAACCTCACACATCTCCCAAGGCAAGACCCGCGTAGCCCACCGCGGCGGAGAGACTTTCCGAACGGACCATTAGCTTTCCAAAGATACATTTATTTTCTCCATGATTCATTTTTAAGACTCCTTTCCTTATACCTTCTCACAACCGTGCGTCCAATTAGTAAACCTACTAATGTAGATTTTCATTATTCACTCTTTTTTAGCCTACTTTTCACATTTTGCAAAAATGAGGAAAAAGTAGACTTATGAGATCGATCCGGGCAAATGTGTGTCTGTCTGTCCTTCTGTCTGTCTGTCCTTCTGTCTGTCTCTCTGGCTGTGTGTGCCCCCACCCTTTCAATTCCCAAACGGCTGCAGCAATCGAAACAAAATTTAAGAGGAGTAAACATCTACACCTGAATATCTCAATGCCGTATTTGAAAATGATGTCAGTGCTACCAACTGCTGAAAAATCGCAATTGAAATTTGAGCTCCATGTTGGAAATCTTGAAAGTTATGAATGGGATCTATTTCAAAATTGGCACGTGTGTAGATAATAATATTTCAGTTTAATTTCCAGGATGCCATACATGGCAGTGTTGCCAAAATGATTATAAGCCTGCTGATAGGTCCAATTTTTAAATGCATATAACTTCTACATTATCAATTGGAATTCAACCAAATTTCGTATGTGCTATGTGAACATAAACATATATGACTGAACGTATTTTTAAGAGCCACCAGGGCTGCCAACTGTTAATAAATGCTCTCAATTTATTTTATTCAAATACCAATATATCAGAAAGTATGCAAGCCGACAGCTTTAAACTATGCACACGTATAGTACCTGACATTCTTTATTAATTTGGAGTAACTTATATACGTCAGTGCTACCAACATGATTATAAGCCTGCTGAGAGGTCCAACTTTAAATGCATGTAACTTCTATACTGTCATTTGGATTTCAACCAAATTTCGTACGTGCTATGGGTACCATAACAGATATGACTAAGCGTATTCTTAAGAACAACCAGGGCTGCCAACTGTTAATAAATGCTGTCTCTATTTTTGTTACTCTAATATCAATATATCAGAAAGTATGCAAGCCAATAGCTCTAAACTTTCCACACGTATAGTACCTGGCATTCTAGATTAATTTGGAGTAACTAATATACGTCAGTACAGCCAACATGATTCTAAGCCTGCTGATAGGTCCAATTTTTAAATGCATGTAACTTCTATGCTAACTAATGGATTTCATTCAAAATTGGCACAACAATAGATCATATTATTTCAGATTATTTCTGACCAATACATGCATGACATTGTTGCCAACATGATTCTACGCGCGCTATTAGATCCAATGTCCATGCTATCCATTGGACTTCAACCAAATTTTGTATTCTGTACCTTAAGAAATGGAACTAAGAATATATTCAGTCACCAGAGCTGCCAACTGTAGTGATCTATTAGGCTACATTATGCCAGGTATACAGTATTTCGAACTAATTAGACATTTCGATATTACCAACTTAATTTCGTCATTATTCTAGATAGTTCCATATAGATTAATCATTGGCATGCATATTAAGTTCTAAGAAAAGCAGGCTCTAGTTCGTCACGGAACTTCTTGTTAATTTTCACTCTGTTAGACAATAGACATAAAAATCCATTTTAATAAAGCAGAACGGGTGTTGCGGTTTCGGAGCATACCTCGTTCTAAAATCAAACTGTCGCTATTTCCTTAGGTAGCGGAAATATCTTTGATTCACGTTTCTTGCAAAATTACTATTCTTATTATAAAAATTATCTTTCTTCCACAACTTTCCAACATACAAAGCTGTAAGTTTTAAATAAATTCCTCCTTATATGTGTTATATTTTATCTCAACCGTTTTTCAAAACTTCCGTTTTATTTTGCCTGATGGAAATATTCATGAAAATGCTGTTAATAAAATTAAGCCATTTTTTTAATCTACGAAGAAGCAAATGAAGGGTTCATTTTAAAAACCAGAAAAGTCCAGAAATTGACTTTTTGAGATATGTACATCTTCTTCCTCTTCATGGCCAGCTTTACGTATATACAAGTATATTATTGCTGTCTCCAAAAATCAGACAGGTCGGGTTATATGAAAATCCACAGCCTGCTTCCAGTCTCCGACCGGGTTAGGAATGGAATGAATGAAGCCCCCATCTAGCGGCGAGGATATGGACTGTGCCGGCTGCCGAGGCCTGACGCACTCCTCTGGGGCAATGATTAAATGAATGACAGACGAAATGAAATGATAGTAGAGAGTGTTGCTGGAATGAAATTTTTGACAGGGAAAACCGGAGTACCCGGAGAAAAACCTGTCTGCCTCCGTTTTGTCCAGCACAGATCTCACATGGAGTGACGGGGATTTGAACCACGGACTCAGCGGTGAGAGGCCGGCGTGCTGCCACCTAAGCCACGGACGCTGGAGGTCGGGTTATATACGAGTGTAAAATATTGGGAATTCTACAAAAATAAGTCCAATGATTTTTCAAGATAATTGATTACTTGGAATGTTTGACATTCAATAATGATTTGTACTTTGTTAGGATTTACATAATAAATAATTGTATTCGAAATTTTAAATATGTTTTTATTTTTGTATTTGACTAAGAGTTTAGCAAAATCCAGACTAGTCCAAAGTTTATTTTAGGTTTTCTCAACCATTTTCATAAAACTGTATTTCCTTTATGTGCAATCCTTGAAAAAATGCAATTACTTCCCACGTATAGTTCCTGAGAATATGGACAGCATATGACATTCCAGCTTCCCTAAGTAATATACCCGCTTCAAACACGATATAAGTTAAACCAGTCGTTCCAGTCCACATGCATAATGACTAATATAAAAACAATAAGGCATGCATGAGCGACCACATATAGCCTACGTCACGATCCAATAACCATTCATTATAATTGCTAATGACATCTAACGAAGATGACATTGTACTCCTTCAATTTTCCACCATATACACTACACGTGTGTAGTTACGCTCGATAAGGCTTTGAATTACAGATTTTAATGCTTTCCCATGTTCAACTTCAGTAAAATATTGGGCTACAAATATTGCTGGGTTTTAATTCCATGACCGTGAAAGCCAATATATTCTACCATCTTTAAATCAAAAGAGAAGAATAAACGAAAATGTAGCATTTGAAACGAAATGTTCTGTTCTATAAAGGGTATACATCTAATAAAATGCTCTTAATAGCTTATCAATACTCCACTCATCCCCCCTCCAGAAGCAAATCATAGTTACGCCACTGGATGGACTCATTTACAGTATATCTTTAAATTTTATTTTGCAGTAAGAACCTTCATATCTACTTAGTATAAATCAAAGTCCCCGATTCATGGACGTTACAGGTAAACTCGAGAACCACTGGATGGATTTTGATGCGGTTTTCACCATTGTGTAAAGGATATCTCGAGGATGATTTCTGTAGAAAATTATTTATTTATGATCAAAGGAAGCCGAGCAGTAACGATTTCAGTGGAAAAGTCGAAAAATAACCTGGCGTCCGAGCGCTTTGTAAGCTTACGCTGGGCAAACTAAAATATCTAAATATTATGAGTGTAAGAATTGTTCAGCATGAAAAGTTCTACAAAAATTCTGCGAGAGCATATGTCTATCTTCAACACATCGCCCACTTTAAGTGTTTTTACGTTTTAATTTCTTCCAACCATGTCCATTCAACTACTGAGGCGACAGTTTACGAACTAGCTAAGGGCGAGTCTATCAACCCTGTTACAGCCTAGCTAGCGGGCAAACTTATTGCCCCAGATACAGCCAGCACCAAACCGTTGAGTCGTTTTGAGTTAAGACTTCTGAGAAGGGTGGTTGTGTTTGGAGTTTCCATGGAGGTACAACTCTGGTTTTCTTCATTTCGCCTGTGAAACACAGTCGAGTTAAGATTGGACTGAAGGGGGATTTGTGTTTCATGCACCTCGCCATTCTTAAATTACGTCTGACAAGAATTTGTTGCACATGCATTTCCATGATAATATAATTAATAGTCCAATCAGTGATTTTAACCCATCATGCCGAGACGTAAAACGGATATTGGTCGTTGCTCATTGACATTGAAAAAAAAAAAGCTCTTATCACGTAATGCATTCATAACTGTTCCCGGGCGAAGCCGGGTCGGGTTGCTAGTTGAAGATAAAGGAGGTGCTCTTGTTTAGATCAGTTCTCCGTGAAAGGACGCACATTCCTGCGCACCGTATCGATGTACCGATGGCCTCCGGTCCTCTGGATAGGACTCTCAATGAGCGATCGAGCCACAGTGGGTGGCCAGACATGTCCTCACGTCCCGTATTGTCTCCGAGGGACCAACAGACATAAATTCAACACATGCTTAACGTAAACAGAGCGAGACGGTGGAGGTGGCCTTCCATATTGGCTTCATCGCAGTGGATCCGGCAAGAGATTAGACCAGGGCCGGTATTTCACTCCATGGTAAGCACAGTGAACTCCAGGAAGGGCGGAGGGGGCCCTCTGTTCTTGATCTCGGATTGACAATGTCATCCCTCCCTATATTATTCTGCTAAGGTCCCATTCCTGTTTTGTACCGAAAATAAGGTCCCATTAACAACAACCTACACATATGGGGTACCTACAGGTTCAGCATAACCCAATGCGTAAGCGAAACGCACTCACGTACTCTTTAAATGCCTCACAATTAAATAAATACCTTAAAACATGTATATTTACATTGAAATAATGGAAGAATGCAACACAGTAACCATGGTAACAGAATCTCACAGATCCATCTATTTCTGTAAGACGCAATGCAATTCCAATTATTACATTACTGTGAAAGTTTCCAGACGGTTATAAGGTTATCCCTGAACCAAATTAAGCTGTAAAGTTCATCAATACATACAGTATAATGCGCTTAAAGGGTTCAAGGGGCACTCTAGAATTTTTTCACGCAATTTTCACGTGTGAGTGTGGTACGAAAGGTATTTTTCACCCGACTATAAAAGGTCTCCGAAAACCACATTTAAAGGCCCTTAAATTAACAGTGTCTGTGATATTCCCAGAAAACTAACTTTGCTCTGATATACCTATGCAGGAATGACAAATCCCTAACCACTGCACCAGTAGCTGAATTGATAAAGTCTGATCATTCATACCCAGGATAAATCAGTCTTAGCATTCATTATTGAGATTTTGCTAAGTGTACTCTTTACAACTAGAGTACACGACACGAAGCCGCGACGGTTAATGCTAGTTATTGTTTAGAACATCTTGGTTATTTGCCCAATGTAGCTGGGTGTGTGTTGAACTTGTCTGAGGGCGGCTTCGGTGGGTAGTTGGTAGCATGCTGAGCCTCTATGCCCAAGGTCGCGGGTTCAAACACAGCCGAAGTCGTCGGATTTTTAAGAGTGCTAAAAATTCCCCAGTATGCCTTCCTTCGGAGGGGAAGTAAAGCCGGTTATCCCATGAAATAGATTTATGGCATGATAAATATCCTTCCACTAATTACATTTGTGTGAAGCTAAATTATAGGTTAGTTTTGTCTGACGCTTTTAGGTTCCGACTGCGGTGGCATCTAGTAACCGAGTTCAGAACTAGTTAGTCGTTGACGTTGGCGTTTGGTAGCAAAAGTTGGAACTACTTGAAACCTCGAATGTCTGCAGTCCTTACTTGAATTTAAAAAAACAAAAACAGATAACACACACTTATACAGCCATCACAATTAACACTGGTTATCAGATATATTCTACACATATCCAAAGTACACGGGGCTACATGACCGCGCTGTCGCAGCCCCTAAACGGAGGAACCAACCAACCAATCGAACTTGTCTGATGACCTGTATTTATGTGAGTGTACCTGTATTATGAATAAGGATGGGGTGGGAGCCCCGGGACATAAAATCAGGTATTATTCCTGAATGTGCCTGAAGCGAGTGTGGAAACACCCGGGGGAAACACACGTACTCAGGATAGCCGCTGTCAGCGGTGTTGAAGAATTGTGCCAGCTAATCTTTTGAGTTTATCTTTGTTATCTTCTCATTCCATCGCACCGTACTTTCACGCCTCTTATCCTTGGCCAAGTTCTGGCCTTTCCACTGAAATTATCCTACCTTCCGTTCCCCACCATTTCCACTGTGAAGACCCAATACCGAAGATACTGTACTATTATTTTACAAGCAGAATGAATGACTTACCCTTGAATTTCCTATAAACGCCATGCCTTCTAAGAAGCGAAGAGCCAGGAAAATAACCATGTCAGGAAAGTGATCCTTATTGGCAAAATATAGCCTACCTTTAGTCAATAGAATTATTATTTATGTTCGACGATGTCGAAATGTAAACATTATAACAGAAAACTGTATCATAATGAGGGTCATTATAATACTATTCTTCATTATGAAACAGTTTATCCAGCCAATCAGAGCTCATTCATTGACCAATTAGGTAAGGAAAGCTTCACGCATGCGCTCAAAATCCAACATGTCGGACATGACTTACATGATTTGAAAGTTCAAATTGGATATCGGATCAACCATTGTAGTTAAAATCCTAAACACAAAGACAAAATCAGCAAGAACCTTTACGGTAACAAGAAAATACCATGACATTTATGAATCTACAGTACGTCCAGAAGTTAGCAACACAGCATCCTTCCACATAAATTACCGACATGGAAATAGCACCGTCTCATATGTTCGCGTAAATGAACTGGCGAATATGAGACAAGAAATAGCACTGTACCTTCATATGCCCAACTCCAATTTCTACACAGCGCATTGCTTTCAAACGACTTCGGTGACAATATTAATGAATGCTAGTTCTGATCGGTACTAGACATCATGCAGGCTGTAAACAATAGCATTGCCAAGCAAAGTAAATGGTCTCTGCTTCCGAAATTCTTTGACCCACGTATGCGCTCTGTTCAGTCAGCAAAGCCAGCGCGCTCTGTTCACTAACTGAAGTTACTGAATCCCACAGATATTTATGAATATTTATGTTAAAACATCTAATAAAGTTATAATTATCGTCGAACATAAACAGTCGTATATAACTCGCCTATAATGGTAATTAAGACACTCGTATGAAAATTATTAAATTCGCTACGCTCGTCTTAATTATTGCCATTATAGGCTCGTAGCATAATGTACTATTATGTTTTCCAAAGTAACACTTTCGGTCACATTATGACTTTCATCAGCGAATGTGAGTAATATTTATAAATGGAAAAAGTTTGTGTGATTATGTGATAACTTGAAGGTAAAACAATAATTTTCTAAGTGTTTCTAATAATCCCTATATCCCTATATCCCTATATAAATGTGAAAGTCTGTGTGTGTGTTAGTTTGTTACCTCTTGACACTAAAACGGCTGGACGGATTTGGATGAAATTTGAAATGGAGACAGCTTATACCCTGGGATAACATATAGGCTGCCTTTCACCCAGAAATAAATCATTGTTCCCGTGGAACGTGCAACATAACTGAAAAGTCACTAAAAATACTCAACTGGGACAAAATATCGAAGTTGTCGCATATAGACCGGACAAAGCTCATTTTACGCCCCTCGATGCGAGAAACAATACTCGGTAGGTCCCTACGGGACACCGAAAACCACATTTTAAGGCCCTAAAACCAATAGTTTCAAAGATATTCGCAGAAAACTATCTTCACTCTGATAAACTGAACTAATGGCAAGTCCGTTTCCATGGCAACACTACCTCAAGGTATGACATCCGATTTTCTATATATCCCTGTTGGAGGCAATGCCAATCCATTTGTTATCTTTTTCAAGATATATATAAACACAATAAGAACAGGGTAGCGCGCCTGCCTCTCACCGGAGGCCCTGGGTTCGATTCCCGGCTCCGTCAGAGATTTTTGACACTGACGTGAGGTTTGCAACGGAGTGCATTCAGATTCGTGAGGACAATTGACTAGCTGTCTGATAGTGAGGCAGCGCCCCGGTCACGAAGAACAACATTAACGGCCGAGGGACACGATGCACTGACCACGCGTCACCACAATATATGCAGGCCAAATGACTGGAAAGCGGTCGCATTATAGGCTTAGGCCCTTCATGGGCTGTAGTGCGGGGTAAAAAAATTAGAGGAAGCGCCTTCTAATACCACCTTTAATTTTTAAACACTACAGTAGCGGCTACTAAATAAAGGTAGCGATCAAGCAACGTTCAATTTCATAAACACTGGGCTCACAAATCCCGTATATTTAAGTACAAATATCAGTCTGGTCGTTATGTCAGTAGCAACGAAGCTATGTGGCGGCTATTGCCGTTTCCGTAACACTAAAGGCATCCCGCCGTCACATAGTCAATGTGCACTTATAAAATTGTGAACCACACTCACTACCTTTAGCAAAATTTACACAAGACGTGATTTTGAAAGCACTCTTCTGTATGTTGAGGTACAGAGATATACCACATGGAAAGATACAATAAAATGTTGGCAAATCTGAGTTTAAGGAACTGCTGTTCAGAATAGGCCTTGTGTTAAATCTGCAGAAGCTTTCGGTACAGGTTATGCATCCCATGTTCGTAACATAGAATGTTTTCCTTTGACAATGCATCTACACAATGTGCGAGGGCAACGCATTTCAAAGATCTCTAAAACACAGTAATCAGGAAATTGGAGAAAATTTATAGTGGGAGAGAAGATTCAAGGAGAAATCACTTCGACTCTGAGATTTGCTGATGACATAGTCATCTTGGCCGATACGCCAGAGGATTTGAATGAGTTTTTGAATGGTATGGAATCCGTCTTGAGGAAAGAATTCATGATGAAGATCAATAAATGTAAAACAAAAATATTTGAATGCAGCCGAAAAAGAACAAAAACCTCTATGGACATCAAATTGGCAGGTGAAACGATACGGGCAGTAGGTGACTTCTGTTCTTAGGAAGCAAAATAACCAGTGAAGGACGAAGCAAAGAGGATATCAAAAGTAGGTTGGCTCAGGCAAGGACAGCATTTCTACAGAAAGGGAATCGGTTGACATAGAATATATTGTAGATTTAGGTATTCGGAAGTCATTTTTGAAAGGTTTGTCTGTAGCGTGACACTATAAGGAAGTGAAACTTGGACTATTGGTGCAGCAGAAAAGAGGAGAATTGAAGCGTTTGAAACGCGGTGTTACAGGAGAATGATGAAGATAGATGGGTAGATAGGGTAACAAATGAAGCGGTATTAAGACGAGTGGGAGAGGAGCGATGTTTCTGGCGATTGCTTATGCAGAGAAGAGACAGGTTGGTAGGACAAATATTAAGACACCCAGGAATAGCAAGCTTAGTTATGGATGGGAGGGTCGAGCCCAAGAACTGTAGGGGTAGACCAAGGTTAAACAGATTGCCTCGGATGTAGGGTGAGGTAGCTATGTAGAGATGAAACGATTAGCTCAGGAGAGGGAGGCATGGAGGTCTGTATCAAACCAGTCAAAAGACTAAAGACTCAAACAACAACAATCAGGAATTTTAATTACCCAGAGAGGCATGTGGAGAATTTCAATCCCAGGGATGTAACATTGGAAGAGACTGCATAATGTACTCCAGCGGCCAAGGTGAGAGATATTTTACTATGGGTGTATTAATAGCGACATGTTGACGTTCAAACCATCAATAAGTGTGCCAAAATTACACCGTGAATAGCTTAAGGAAAAATACTTTTAATTCCCCATATTCCGATATATTTGCCATTCCAGTGTGCAAGAGTGCAGTTCTCTTTTCAAACAATATTCGCAATTTCTATTAACAAAGCGCAATGACAAACACTTAAGAGCAGCAGGTGTACATTTAGACAAAACCATTTTTTTCCCATGAACAACTGTATGTGGCCTGCTCACGAATATCCGGACAACAAAATTGTTATGTCTCAGCAGAAGATGGCAAAACCAAAAACGTAATTTTCAAATGTGTTCACATAAGGTAACATCATACCCTGTGGACTTTCTCAACTCTATGAAAGTCCCACTTTGCTGCTCATATCAATACACTGTATGTATTAGAATTTTGAGAATTAGAATGGACCCACCTGTAGCCGCGATTGATGTGATAGAATAGACCAATTTTCAGAATAATGCATCGTCCCCATTGTCTTCATCGCGAGCGAAGCCGCGGGTACCTGCTAGTTTTCAATAAGTAATACCGTAATTAACTTTATAAAAATATGAGGTTCAATGCTATTTCTAAAATGGTAACTCTAAATTAAAAAATACTAAAAACTAATAATACCAGATCTGTTACACAATTTAATTAATAAGAAATAATATTTCTTCAAAAGCAGCTCGATGTAGGAAATACCAACGTTGTGGAAACGATATATAAGTACAGTGTAAAATTTTGTCTTTTGAGGTAGGAATAACGATACAAATATACGTACAAATACATAAATAAGAATATTAAGACCATAGTTACCATTTTAGAAATAGTATTGAACAATTTTGCATATTAAGGCTTTCACGGCCCGGATTATTATATAAATAATTCATGCTTTTGGGCTAATGCCGTGTGTATTTTAATTTAAACCATACGTTTCGGAGAAACCTTGCCTCCTTTTTCAATGGAAATAAACAATGTTTCTCCGAAACGTATGGTTTAAATTAAAATACACACGGCATTAGCCCAAAAGCATGAATTATTTATATAGTATTGAACAACCTAACCTTTTTATAAATTTAATTATTATTTGTTGAAAATTATTAAATTGTACCTTTTATTTTTCTCATTCACATGTATATGCAATGATGGGTAAAATGATTATGGAACACAGTCTCATGGGCTTCCATATTTGTGAAACCGTTGAGAAAGCTCTTTCACACTGTTATTTACATAATCTAAACACTAAGTCATATAATATGTGACTTTGTAGTAATTGACATCCCTTTGATGGTCAAACTACGAGCCAGTTCCCACAGCAGTCTAGATGACGAACATGTGAAGAGTGTTATGTGTTGACGACTAAGTGGGGAAAGTGAGGAAAAGTTGCTAATTAGCTATCACATGCGCAATCAGACTAAGAATTATCGAAGAGGTGGATCACACTGGCGTCAAAAGTAAGTTATGTCGGATTTTATCAGTGCAATTCACTGACACAATTGGACTGTGGCCGCAGTCAAAGTCGGGATTCGAACCTGCGATCTCCGAACTTGCTACAGCTGGCCAGGTGGTAATAATAATAATAATAATAATAATAACAATAATAATAACAATAATAATAATAATAATGGAAATTGTTTTACGTCCCTCTTAACTACTTTGACTTTTAGAGACGTCATCGGGATGACGGAATATTGCCCAAAATATTGTACTGACACGGCCCCTTCAAATTTGCGTACCTTCAAATACCAACTGACTGCGCCAGGATTTGATCCTGTAACCTTAGCATAGCATAGGAGAATGTTGCCACTGCACCACACACACCAGTCGTACACACATCTCTTATGGCATACACTGCATATACAAAATTTGGTAGAAATCGACTGAATGTTATGGATGTTACATGTAGTTCAACAGAGAACGGACAAACTCCTTCATAATTATTTTAAACAACACTGTTATAATTGCGTGTTGTTTAAATCCATTAAGACATTATAGTGTATAACTTGGAATTTCCAACTCTTTATAAAAACAGATTCTACGAAATAATAAAATTTCCACAAACAAAATTATAGACCATCATTTAAATGTAACATGCAATGAGTGGGAAGAAAATAGCTGTTTCATTTAGGGCTATGAAATTCATGGTCATTTAATTCCATGTACTTGGTCGTGTGCGTGTATACGTAGAATTTCACCGATAACCTGCGTTATTTAGTGTCTGTAACATTATGTGCATTTGCAATTGAAGCTAGTATTGGGAAGGAAGTGACAGTTTCCGTATGTCAGGAGCCATCCCGGCAATAGCTTGGAATAGAAATGGGAAACTTCAGAAATCCCACCTCTTTTCATTCAGCCTCACGAGACTGAGTGTAGGCTGCCGCTTCCAAACTCTGAAGCCAGAATTACGGATATTTACTAGCAGTGCGGAAAAGCCTCTGTGGCTTAGGCGGCAGCACGCGACCTCTCACTGCTGGGTCTGTGTTTCAAATACCGGTCACTCCATGTGAGATTTATGCTGAACAAAGCGGAGGCAGACAGGTAATTCTCCGGGTGCTCCGATTTTCCCTGTCACAAACTTCATTCCAGCAACACTCTCCACTGTAATTTCATTTCATCTGTCATTCATTTACTCATTGCCCCAGGGGAGTGCGATAGGCTTCGGCAGCCAGCACAGTTCATATCCTCGCCGTTAGATGGGGGATTCATTCATTCCATTCCCTGACCCGGTCAGTCGACTGGGACTGTTTTCATTTTCATTAGCAGTGCGGGGAAACGATACCGGGCCACAGGGGTGAATTTTAAGAATGCTAGCTAGCCATAAAGGCAACATATACTGTGATTATGAAGGGCACATCTTTATTATTTTGTCGAATGGCGGAATGGGCATCCCTGAAGGTCATAGAGACGGAGCAATAGGGAACATGCATGATCCGGGGGTTTTATTGAAAATGCGCTAATCTGATTCAAAATGTCATGCAGAATTCAAAAATGTGGTCAGAATGTTCGAATAATAACTCCAAACATGATAGAATCCGAAATAAAATACGCAAAATGTCACGTGACGCGAGTACACGATCTTATTGGTCTGACGTCATCGTTTATGTTGGTGGTGTTTGAGGCGGAATAAACAGATGTTGTGCTTTGAGACACAGTACTCGTATTTCTGTTATATTTTAGTGTCCAGTAAACTTCGGTTCAATCTGCATTGCGTTGAGTAATTCTAAGTGTGAAGTTTTGTACTGAGGTACACCGGGGTAAGTGGAACCGCATATTAATATAGTTGACATTCTATTTGCTAATGTACATTGAATTGACATTGAATTTTATTAACATTTTATATTCTGGTTCAGAAATAGATGCTCTATGTTCAGATTAATTATAATGCAGACAAATTTTAATGGTTTCCATTCTGGAACGTATTACATGAATCGTGGTCAGCGTTTACACTTGCCCTGATCACTGGGGCAAGTGGAACCCAAGGCCTGTTCACGTATTACATATCACAGAAATAGCATTGGGGTAAGTGGAAATAATTCAATTTGACATACAATACCAATAGAAATTTAATTTCTCCTTAATTTTCATACATTTAACCTACATTATAGGAATCAAATGAGATATCAAATTTGAACGTGCCTCGTTTTTGAAATCCTGGAGGTGGTAGATATTGACAAATTTCCACAGGTTGAATTATACTCTTGTCCTCAATGTCGGGCCAATGAAATGTTGACGTTGAACGAATTCTTCGAGCAAATTTCACTTCCAGACATGGCTCCTTTTCCATCAGCTGTCCAACATACATTTTGATTTTTTTCTTATGACAAAATTTTGCAAGAATCCAGTCACCCACCTGCGCTGTTGATAAATCTCTCTGCATTACATTTGTGAAATTATCTTCTTCATCCATTTCTTTGATCTCGTCTTCCAGTTCAAAATCGTCCGAGTCATTTGTGCATTCCTCAGCATTATCTTCATCACTACTTTCCTCATGATTCACTGCTGTCTGTTTGATTTTTTTCACTTGCTTTTCTGATTTTGCCCTTTCATTTTCTTTCAGCTTTAGAAATGCCTCCTCTGAAGTGATAACTTCTGCCCCTCCACAGATTCTTTTTCTTCCATGAGTAACTCTTGCTGCTTGTTTCACTTGCTCTAAAAGCAATTCTTCAAATGAGACCCTTTGAATGCTTGATGTTGATGTTGGGAAAGCAATATCATTCGAATCAGATGTTGATGGCAGAGATAGGGGAGTTTCTTCATTCGAAACTGATAATGGCAGAGCTGGTGGAATTTCGTCACAAGGCACTTCTGATGGCAGAGATGGAAGAGCTCCTGGAAGGGTCATTGTTGATGATTGAGGAGTTACATCGCTTTGACCTAACCATCTCCTATATGCTTGTGGTTCATAACTTTCTGCCGGGATTACTGTACTGCAATATGGAAAGATCCCAGCCTTTTGAAATCCACTCCGTAGAATAGCAGGATCTAGATCTGACCAGATTGTTGATATGATGGTTGCAAAAGTTGATTTTGGTAACTTATAACCATAATTTCTTCGTTGCCATTTTATGAGTTCTTTGTCCCACTTTAATTTCAAGGGCTTGAATACACTCAGGTCCATTGGCTGGAGAACATGGCTTGTATGTGGTGGTAACTTCAGTATCACTACATTCTCTTCTTTAGCTTTTTGAACAAGCGAGATACCAAGGTGTGAACTATGACCATCATAGATCAAAATTACTGGTCTTTCAGAGGGAATATTTTTTATGAAATTGTTCTCAAAGAAGTTTGTGAATGTGTTAGTTTCCATCAATCCATTTTTTGTAGCTGCATAAGTCATGCCAGAATACTCTTCTCCTTCTTTTGCAATCCACGAGTCCCATACATTCTTCCCCTTGAATACAATTAGTGGTGGCAATTTTCCTCCAGCAGCATTTCCTCCCAATAACACTGTGATATTTTCTCTTCCGGGACCACTTGTTACTCTATGAGCAGCAGCTCCCTTTTCACCAACGACCTTGATTCTATTTGGGTCCAAACAAAAACTGGTTTCATCAATGTTATAAATTTGTGATGGAGGAACACCATCGGTGACTTCATTCAGGAGTTTAAAATAAGTTGAAATGACAAAAGGGTCCATACTTCTTTTTCTAGCAACTTCTACACTTTGAGGTTTCTTCTGGCTCAGATTAAATGTTTTCTTGAAACTGTTGAAGTAATCGTCACCTGGTACACCATTCTTGAAGGGAGTCACAATATTATTGTCATTTACATAGCGTCCTATAGTGTCTAAAACTTCTCTTTTTGAGAGACCAAAACCCCACTTCTCCATCGTTTTGATACCATCAGCAATTATCTTCTCTTCTTCATAAGGGATAGCAGTAGGTCTACCCATAGTCACACTTTTAATACCTCGTTGTCCTTTGACATGTTTAAATAATGTTGGTTTAGGTATTTTGTATGTTTTTGCAGCCCTATATAATGTTAATTATCCACTTTTTACACAGTTCACAGCTATCTTCGAATCGTCCTTGGAGTAGGAAGGAGGTTGAGTTTTACGAACATACGTACGCACCATTTCTGGAACAAATTGTTTGATATTACTAACTTGATGGGGGAAGTGGAACCTAATGGGTTGCCCTTGCCCCAGTGGCAATATAATCTGGGGCAAGAGGAACCTATGTTGTTTTCACTCATAGTAACAAATTTGCATCTACCACACTACTATGGCATTTTAAGATGTTATTTAACTCATACTTACTGATTTAACATTAATGTAATCCACAAATTTCTTGGTTGTAGCAATCGTAATACGCTATGTCGCACTAGCTCACTCCAGACCAGAAATGATGCATATCCAAAGAATAACGTATTACAGCTCTACTACCGAGAGTTTTGGGTGAGTAGCGATTCTCGCGTGTTATCAAAAGTAGCAAGATGACATTCTCGTTAGTAGCGCCACTTCTTATATATTATCCACGCGACGATAGCCATGGGTTCCACTTCCCCCAAGTTTACACTTACCCGGGGTACATGAATTCAGCGCAGTTAGTGAGGCAGAAAGGTTATAGATGGTGTATAGTTCCAATGTGCACTAATACATCGCATGCTACTCCAGATAAGTTATTTATCAATGTTCCAAAGGACCCAAAAACTAGGAAGAAATGGATTTTGGCGTGCCGGAGAAATGTCAGTGATATATCGGAGAAGTCTACAGTTTTTTGCTGTGAAGATCATTTTAATGTAAGTTGAATTAGTTTGAAAGGACTCTTGATCATTTAACCACGTCTGCTTTTCTGGTGATTTTGAATTTGAATCTATGATACTTGAATTAAATTTTGAAATATTAAAGTAATGAACAGTCCATAAGTTAATGGAGATTATTAAAATATTCTTCAACCTAACCTAACTTTTAGAGTTTTCCATGTCCCTAATAATAGGCCTAAACCAAGGTTTCACGATCCAAATTGATTTCTCAAGTTATACCAATTTATCTTAGCATGTGACAGTTAGGTAAGTAGTTATTGAAAAGCTTACTTTTGTAAACACATTTAGGCTACAACAAAATACCAGTAGCCTACTCTAGGGCCTTTAGGCCTAATGTAACAAAAAGCAAAGTAGGCCAATGTACAGCATGAAAAAGAATTTATAAAGAACAAGTGTAGGCAACATCTGTAATAAAAACAATGCTTGTCAGTTCGGGTGGTCTCAAGTCTTATAAGTGAAATATGCTGATTAATAATAATAACAACAATGAATTACAATGATTTTTATTAATTACACAGCACAGTAATTTTAACAAAATACATATTCCTACATTAGGCCTACCATACTACAAATAATGGTGGTGAGTTAAAAATATTGTCCTAACTTAGTTCAAGTTACAAGAAAAAAAGGGTAAATCAATAAATAAAATCACAGCACCCAAAGACATTCCTATATTATGTGAATTAATGCCACCAAGACACTGTTCTTGCTTGATATGCTAAAACTGTGTGAAAAGCTAGATGAAGTCAAATTCATCTTCAGAAAAGTAGCACATGGTCAGCAAAGCTTGTATCATTTATGCATGAAAACTTTGTTAGGATTTTTACATTGTGCTAATCCTGTTTTTCCAGCTGGAAAATGATATGGAAAACTGGGTTAGATTCAGAATCATTGGATGTCCAATTAAAATGAAGTCTGGAGTCATCCCCCATATATTTCAATGCCAGTCAGACAGGAGGAGAACAATGATTCATTCACCAAGGCCTGCTGCTGCCAAACGTTTGCGAGCTGAGGTGATTGAAGAAGCACTTAGGTCAAAGGAAACACAAGAAATACCCCTATCACAGAACGTAGCTATGGAAAGTGATTTTGAGGGTGTAGAAGTAGATACTGGAAGTACCTTGTCTTCACAAAACTACGAAAAGTGTACACTAAATACCAGTAGGCCTACTGGTAGTTCAGATGTTGGAATTCAAGTAAACCTAGTTCCTCATTTTAGAAGTAAGGCTATTCAAACTAAATTCCCTGTGACAAGTACTGCCTCATCTCCAATTAAATTTAAGTGTCCAATTCCACCTCCAATTGAAACAGACACTTTCGAGCAAAGCTGTAGTTCTGACTGTGAGAGTAGGGACTCCGATTTTAAAGTCGCAGATGGTGACAGTGACGAAGAACTAGATGAGGAACTTGCACGTGAAATTACGTTATTAAACAAAAATGAAGTAGTCAAGGGTCGACTTGAAGTAATAATTAAACGTAATACTAAATTGTATCTTGGTTTGCCAGAGCAAAGTTTATATGTACTGGATTTACTTGTCAAGCAAATGAACCTTGAAATGAACCACATTTTACTAACTCTAAAAAAAATTAGGCTAGCTGAACCATTCTCAATTCTCGTAGATAACTTTGGAATTTCAGCCAGTTGTGCTAGTCGCATATTTTGTAAAACTGTCCCATTATTAGCACTGTGTCTTAAGGAGTTAATATTCTGGCCTGAAAGAAAGAAAATTGTAGAACTTTTGCCCATGCCTTTCAGAGCAAGATACAGTAATGTCCAGTCTATTATTGACTGTCTAGAAATAGAAATTGAGAGACCAACCAATTCAATGCACCAAGCACTTACTTGGTCAGAATATAAGCACTGCAATACTATTAAGTATATCTTCCACACCAGATAGTTTCATTAATTTCATTTCTGAAGGGTATAGTGGTCGTATGTTTCCCACTTGTTTGAAAGATGTGACTTTCTCAAAAAGCTACCTTCTGACTGTGCAGTTATGGCTGACAGGGGGTTTAAACATGTGGAACCACTTTTGATACAAAATAGATGCTCGCTGGTTCGACCACCTAGTGTAGGTAATGGAAAAAAAATATCAAAGGAAGATGTAATGCAGACCAAGAGAATAGCCAGCTTAAGAATTCATATAGAACGTTTAATTAGAAGACTAAGAGAATTCAATATGTTGAAGCCTCATGCATGTGTTGACCATAATTTAATACCAGTGATTGATGAAGTTATTGTAATATCTAGTGCACTGATTAATTTGCAAGCACCACTGGTAAGGTATTAAGACGAGTAACTTAGACTCATTGAATCAATGAAACCATTCGTATATAGTCAGTCTGTCCATACTGTATATACCTACATGTAGGCTTACATATATATGTGTATGTAATTGTAATTGTATTTACATTTTGAAGTAAGTTAAGCCTACTTACTTTATTTTACATATTGGTGTTAATGGCACAATCTTATTTAATTTTTCTTAGGAATGTTTTCTGTGGAGTCTTTTAACACACACATGTATTACACGAAGAACAGTTTAGGCCTATTATTCTCATGTTAATCCATTTTAGTATATGGTATAATCTTATAGAGTACATATGGGGAAATATAGTAGGCCTATTTTACTCCAAAAGGAACTTCATAATATGAATCAAAATATAAACAATGATCAGCCTACTAACCACTTAGGCTATTGGCTTAACACTCCTCATTAGTACTGGAAATATGCGATAATTTCCAGAACTTTTCAGCTTCATTAATGGCTCTAATAGCCAGTTCCTCTTCGTATTCTATCCCAAAAATAGAAATACGCTTTGTTGCTTCAAAACTTGGATCGGCAACACCAAAAACATCCTTTTCCATTTTTGAAAAATGCATCTGCATTTGAATCTGCAGTAGGAACTTGTCACTTATTTTGCCATTGTTGACATAATTTCCTACTGAAGCTTCTCTAGCTGGAGACTTAACTTCCACAACAAAGTCCTTTCCAATGCCATCTGGTGAAGCTCTCATTACAGGATGTGATGCAGAAAGCAGGAGACCACTCTTTTGTATTTTGGTGCCAAGTAGGGCTTGTAAAGTGACTATGACTTCAGTTTCAAGTGTACATCCCCTTTTCATTGCTTTAGTCTGTGTTGTTTTCACAGCACCGATCACTCGTTCCACAAATGTCCCATCAGATGTTCTACACCTAGTTGCTTCATGGAGCTTGGAGGCTGTGATTCTCATATATCTGAGTTCATGCCAAGCTGGATCATTATGTTGTTTCAAAGTTTGCCTTTCTGCCAACTTAATAGACTCGAAGTCCATGTTCTCTTTTGCAAATGTGAGAAAAGAATCACTATCTCCACCTCTTTCTGCAAATTTAATCGCAAGATAGTGCAATGACAGCTTCTTGATGCAGTCACTTTCAGTGAAATACTTGCACAGTTGGTTTTCAATTTTAAGCTCTTTACCTGCAACAACTACAGCATTTAAGAAGCTGCCATTGGAGGAACTACTGTCAGTTGTTACCTCAGTACTTTGCTTCTTTTTACCCAAGTCCTTCGCAGTGATAAATTTCTTCGATGTCCCAACAGGAGATAGCTCTGATTTTTTCCAGTAGCACTTCACAGATGTCGTGGCTTTCTCCTCACTTCGACGATGCACTCACATCAGAAATGCTATTGCATGTTTACAACCACCTGTATGGAAAGAAATCAAAATGACAGCACCTATGGATTTACATATAAATGGGCAAAGGGAGAGAAACCCATAGGCTGTGTTTGTATATTGAAAATAATAACAATAAAAATTATAATGTACGAAATGATGAAATAATAAGATAATAATACAAATAATAGAATGACAGAATTTTATATTTTCCTCTTTGGTGGTTTTATGTAGGCCTACATACTGTAGGCTATCTTCTTTTTTTTCTGTTTATATTATAATTTTTCAAACTTAAGATTACCAGTACTTGCAATTATTATTGTTATCATTTTATTTTCCTCGAAGGGGTCTACTCCTTAGCATAAGAGTTAAAATTGTTAGGCCTAAATATGCTGTTTACCAAGTTTATATAGGCTACTCACCAGATGATGCAGCACAGTCATGGCATTCTACACTATCTATGCAGTACTGTTCCTCATCTACAATTAGTGTGACTGTATAATTTTTGGATCTGACCTTGTGCTCAGGACATATTTTGCTTTTTACAATGCATTTCCCACTTTGTCGCTTCTCTTGAACATACCCTATAGCGCTGTCACCATAATTTTCTCTGCCAGCACTGTAACAATATTATATTTTATTGTACAATATAGATGCAAGGAAATTAACTGAAGTTACTTAATGTTTCCTTTTCATTGGCCTTTGGAGGGGGAGGGCAGTTGCCCCAACTAAAAATCTACCTATTTTCAAGATTGATAGATTATAGAAGCTTTTATTTTTGAAATTGTACAATAATTGTACTCCTAAGCATAAGAGTTATGTTTAAAAAGTTTTTAGGCCTAAATTTGCGTTTTTTATGTTAGTTTTAGGCCCTCTTGATCCCTACCATACCTTGGTAATGGTGAAAATTGATTGTATTTTCTAACATGTGAACCAATCTAGAAATAAATATGGGAAATGGGACTTAAGTGATATGTTTCTTTTCACGTTCCTTGTTATCCTAACACTAAGAGTTACAGCACGTATATACAAGATCCCACTTACCTATTTGCTTTTGATCCGCGAATTTCTGCAGCCACAAAACAGTCATTAGTTTTCAAGAATGACGCTACCATGATGGCATCCACACATGGAAGATTGTCAGACTGTGCTCTTTTAAAGCCTTCTTCTGTCATTTTGAAATCAATTGTGTTTTTTTTTCGCAATCACGAATAATGATTATTCGGCTTTTAGTAGCATCAGATGCACGATGGCTGGCGAAGCTTCATGCGGTGCTAAACGGTGACGTCACATCCCGCCGCTTACGTCACAGGACGTTTTACTCGCCTTGCGGAAAGAGACTTTTAAATATGTTTTTAATGACAGAAAACAAAGCAACTTATCCCAATGCAATATGTTTCCATACTATTTAATGGGTGTACTTTTCAAAAAAAAAAAAATACGCATGTTCCCAATTAGTGTAAACGTGGTAAAAGTCAATCTGTTTGTTATTCTTTTCATCCTCAATGTACCACCTTATAAGGCATCAATTACCCCTACTATCAATAAATCCAGTGGGACACTGAGAACTCAGGTTTGTTGGTTGGTGGTTGGTTCTTAAGTTTAGGGGCTGCGACAACGCGGTCATGTAGCCGCGTGTACTTTGGGTGTGTGTAGAATCTGTCTGACAACCGGTGTTAATTGTGATGACTGCATTAGTGTGTGTTATATGACTTTTTTTATTTAAGTACTGCAACTTAGAATTTTTCAAATAGTTCCTACTTTTGCCGCCAAGCGCCACCGTCAACGACTACTAGGCTAAGTTCAGAACTTAGCTACTAGACGCCACCGCAGTCGGCTCTTGGCAACGAACGTAGAAACCTAAGAGCGTTGTTTACATTCTTAACCTATCCAATTTAGCTTCACACAGGTGCAATTAGTGGAAGGTTCTTTAACATGCCATAAATCTATGACATGGGACCGCCGGATTTACTTCCCTCCGAAGGAAGGCATACTGAGGGATTTTTAACGCTCTTAAAATATCCGACGGCTTCGGCCAGGTTTAAACCCGCTATCAACTCAGGTTTGTGATTCGCTTCCAGTAGAGATTTCCGACACAAATTTCACTTTTTATAGAACTTTGACTTTCGATTAGTTCAGAAGTGCTGTCTGCCATGGGTAGTAATTGTCGAGAGTCAATATTCTTCTTCAGACAATGGAGTGAACTGGATGATTATGATTCACGGCAGGTCTGGCTGGCTCTCCATCAGCGGGAAGTGAGGGAGTCCAAAGGAAAGCCACAGTAGCAGTGAAGATAATTACAATACGGGCGCAGAGAAACAATCATCCCCAGATATTGCTCATCCACGTTTCGTATTAGTTGTGATTACTCCTTGGCTTGGCGCCACCCACCTCGATACCCGGCACAGTATAGTCCTCCAACCCTCGCGTTCCCACACTACCTGCTCAAATTACACAACACATGTTTATCAATGCAAACCATAGAAAATAAATTGAGGTGGCGTATTTCGACGGACGGATGGAAGGAAGGAAAATGAAAATCCACAGCCTGCTTCCAGTCGACCGACCGGGTCAGGGAAGGGAATGAATGAAGCCCCTAACTAGCGGCGAGGATATGAACTGTGCCGGCTGACGAAGCCTGTCGCACTCCCCTAACAATAGAATGGCTGATGCAAAGTTAATAATGTCAACTATAATGGCAAGGCTCTTCATCACCAATTTTTTCCGAAATATTTGGGCGTGACTCTGGATAGAACTCAATCATACCGAAGTCATATAAAAAACACCGCAGCAAAGCTGAGTTCGCGAAATAATATCATACAGAAGTTGTGCGGAACCTCATGGGGTGCAACAACTACAACACTACGATGCCTTCCTTAGGAAACGTCTACTCTGCTGCTGAATACTGTGCTCCAGTATGGCTAAAAAAGACCACATGTGGGTAAAATCGATGTCCAGCTAAATGTGGCAATGAGAACAATAACAGGGTGTATAAAGTCTACTCCTCTTCACTGGCCACCGTCTCTAAGTCACATAGCACCACCAAATCTGCGGAGACAGAACGCCCTCCTAAAGGAATATAAAAAGTTAATTATCAATCCTCAGCTTCCAATCCACTCTGATGTACCTGTACTTAAAAAAAGCCGATTAAAATCCAGACGGCCACCCATCATACTGGCAGAATCGGTGCAAGCAATGAATTTCAACATGAACAGGAAATGGCCAGGAATGTGGACTAGTGCTGCACATGAGAACTTCCAGGCTGTCGTTAGACCAGGTACACAGCCAGTTGGCATGGAACTACCACAACGTGTTTGGAAGACACTTAACAGGCTCAGTACAGGCCATGGCATTTGTGCAGAGAACCTCCACCGATGGGGATTGGCGGCATCTTCCCAATGTGACTGTGGCTGTGAACACCAGACCATCAAACACATTGCAACATCCTGCAGCAGACGAGCTTATTCTGGACGCCCAGAAGATTTCTTTGATGTGACGCTTCAGCCCTTCAATGGAATAAAGACTTAGACATTAACTTGTAGATTTTCAGTATTTATAAACTTTGTATATTAGTTGCTCCTCGGTTGCCATACACTAAATATATAAATCCCCTAGGGCAATGGTTAAATGAAATGATAGTGGAGAGTGTTGCTGGAATTAATTTTTTGACAGGGAAACTGGAGTACCCAGAGAAAATCCTGTCTGCCTCCGCTTTGTCCAGCACAAATCTGACATGGTGTGACCGGGATTTGAACCACAGATCCAGCGGTGAGAGGCCGGCGTGCTGCCGCCTAAGCCACGGAGGCTAAGAAAGGAAGAAGCTGAACAAAATTATAATCTCGCTAGTTAAGGAGAACCTACTGTCGCGCGTCAATGTTCTCAGACAGGGAAGTATTAGACACGATCCTCACAACACCCCTCTTCTACCCTGGATCTGAAGGTCAACTGCAGAGATAGCCACCAGTATCTGTACATTTGTGACTACTTTTCCAGCACACATCTTTCTTCCATACTGGCTTGCACTCGAATAATCTTGGGCATACCGATCTTTTGCTTCTTTCTCTGCTTTGCCACTTACAAGGAGAGGTCGCCAAGTGGTTTTCTAGAAAAATGTTCAAATTTGGAGGGTTTGCTCTTCATAAGAAAATATTTTGGCCGTGTTCGAGCACTTTAACCAATGGTCCTTAGTGTGTTCAAAATTGAACGTTTAAAATCAATCCTCAAACTTGTGTAGTCCTATTCTCGAACACGTTCCGGCTCGTTTCCGTGGCGTAGTCGCTAGTGAATTGGCGTGGGGAATTAAAGGTTTCGAGGTCGAGTCAGACCTAGGTTAGGAGTTTTTTTTTTACTGTTATTGTCTTTTGTGTTTTCTAACGTATTTGCTGTGGTCTCTTCGGTTTTGGAGCAATGTACAAAATTTTAACATCATTATTATTCGTCCTTGAAGCTTAGACGAGTCGTAAGTTGTGTTCGTTAAAATTGAAATGCAGCGTGGCCGGCGACGCTACGTTCATGTGCACTACGCCGAGTCTAATACAGGAACGCAAGATCCCTTCCCTCTGTTCCAGTCTGCTCTACCATCAAGCTAAACTGTCTGTATCCAAAACTGGATACGGAACTCGTGTGAGTAACATCGCGGGACACTCTTCGTCACGCAAGTGCCGTATAAGCGGGTTCGATAAGTCGGAGGTCATGATTGACGCTTATACGTATTCAATATTACGTGTGTGCGGTTGTCTACAATCAACAGTAATAACAGTAAAAATTTTAAAAAATGTCCTGACCAAGGTCTGACTCGAACTCGAAACCTTTTACTCCCCACGCCAAAGCGCTAGCGACTACACCACGGGAACGAGCCGAGAACATGTGCGAGAATAGGACTACACTAGTTTGAGGATTGATTTTAAACGTTCAAATTTGAACACACCAAGGCCCATTGGCAAAAACGCTCGAACACGGCAAAAATATTTTCTTATGAAGAGCAAACCCTCCAAATTTGAACACTTTTCTAGAAAACCACTTGGCGACCTCTCCTTGTTAGAGCATGTGCCAGTGGTTTTATGCTCTTGCTCTGCCAATTGAGAAATCAGGAAAGATTATCTTTTGCGATGGCGATGTATTTTCTGACATTGTAATACAGCTTTCCTTGTGAAATAAATGACGAACCTTACGTTCTGAACACCCCTCGTATTTCTTCCCTACCACTAAACAATTAAAATACAATTTAATATGAGTATGCACACAAGAGACTGAACGGGCGGCAGATCAGCCGTAATGACAAGTCGGCGGTGCTTGTGTAATTGGAAGCCGAACTCAATTTGCTGTGAACCGCAAGCACGCACACTGTTAGACTTACGTCCGGTTACTTGTCCATGATCATCAGTCTTCTAATTTGTGTATTAGTGAATTCGTTCATCCTGTTATTATTGAACACAACATATGCCGCCAGAATTTCCACAGGACCTCTCCTGATTATAACAGCAATGCTTACAAACATCGAAGATCGTATCTGAACTGTATACATAAAACTGCAGAGATCCACTGTGGGTAAACTCCTAGGATAATTAACAATTTAAGGTCAACTCAAGACCAGATACCTTGTCTGATTTTCTGTCTCTCAGATTGTTCATTTTTTTCATTTTTGCTTTAGTTCTTATTTCGCTTCTCTCCTTATTTCTTTCTTCCTTCTTTCAATTGTTTACTTGTTTGTTTGTCTATTAATTTTACATTCGCTGGGTGGATTATATATTTGGTTTCTGAATTTTCTTGTTTCATGTCGGTCAGTTTGTTTGCCTACTTGCTTGTTTGTTCTTTTCTTATTTTATTGTTTGTTTGATTGATTGTTTGTGGGTTGTATGTAAACCGATTTGTTTGATTTTTGTTTTGTTGTTTGTTAAGTTTATTTTGATTATATGTTTGTCTGTTTGTTTGCATATTTGTAAGCCTTTTTCCTTGCTTGTTTGTATGTTTCTTTGCTTTTTAGTTTATTTGCTTCTTGGATTACTGGCTTGCTTTTTTTAGCCTATTTTCAATTTTGAAAAAATAGGCTTATGAGATCACCTTTTGGCCGTGTGTGTGTGCGTGTGCGTGTGTGTGTGTGTGTGTGTGTGTGAGGTGTGTGTGTGTGTGTCCCTAATAAAATCTAAACGGCTGGAGCGATTTCAATGAAACTCGGTAAGTTCATAGCACTATTCCCGGCGACCTCGACCGTGCCCTTCAAATTTTGTTACGTCTCACCAATCCAACATGGCGGCTGTCCGAAATATTTCACTAGCATTCAATATCTCCGAAACTATTACCGATATCGCCCTGAAATTGTGTACGGTGATAAAGGGCACTACTAGAAGTTCACCTATGAGACTTTCAAAAACCTGGAGACTACAAAACCAACATGGCGGTCAAGCGAAATTGAGACTTTTAAATAGACATTTCTCGCGATTTAACTATCCAAACGTAATGAAACTTGGTACAGCAAATGTTTGTACACATTGTAATGCACTGGAGTCTAATTTAGTTCAATTGTTTACATAACCTCAAAATGGCGGCTGTGCGAAATATTTCACTGACATTGTATATCTCCGAAATTATTACAGATATCATCTTGCAATTTTGTACGGTGATAAAGGGTACTGATACAAGTTTACCTATGTATATTTCATAAACCTGTAAAGTACAAAACGAACATGGCGACCAAGCGAATTTGAAATATTTTAATAGACTTTTCTCGTGATTTAACTCTCTGAGCGCAGTGAAATATGGTACAGTAAATGATTTTGCAGATTGTAATGCACTGCCATCTAATTTAATTCAATTGTTTACATAACCTCAAGATGGCGGCTGTGCGAAATTTTAAAATTAAGTTTTTATTCTTGTGTCGTAATCTTGCGATCGAAGTGAAAGTTTGAATAATGAAGCTAGGCAATAATTGTCCTTGAATGGTACATAACTCTATGGCCTATACATATAACAATCCTAAATGGCGAGCTTCCAAAATATTTAGACGGTTCTCAATATCTATGAATCTTTTACAGCAACCAAACTGAATTTTTTATGTTCATAGAGACTATGAACATATGTTCACCTAAAGGACTTTCAGTAACCTGGTGAGCACAAATCCAACATGGCGGCGACGCGAAGTATAAATATTTAAATGGACGTTTCTCGCGAATTAACTATCCGAGTGCCATGAAACTTTGCACGTTAAATGCTTATACAAATGTTAATCCACCTGCAACTAATTTATTTCAATTGTTTGCATAATCACAAGATGGCTACTGGGCGTAATTTTAAAATGTCGTTTTTACTTCCTGTGTTCTAATCATGCGATTGCAGTTTGATTACCACACGTACACAATAATCTTAATGTAATAGTACAAAAATAAAAATACAACCTGGCGACCATCTGAAATATTTAGACGGTTTTCAATATCTACGAATCTGTTACAGCAATTAAACTGAAATTTTGTATGTTGATAGAGGCAATTAACATGAGCAGGATATATGAAAATAGGCTGTATAGTTCTTCACGGAACTACTTGTTCATTCTTGCTTTCCTTCTTCATTCCTTCTTTTCTTATTTCCTGCTTACTTCTTTGATTGATTTTTGTTTCCTTGATTGTTTGATTCTGTATTTCATTGTTTGTTCTTTTGCTGAGCATTTTTTGTTTGTTTCTTTGTCTACTTGTTTTTATCTTCATTTCATTCTTTGTCTGGTTTTTGTAAATTGTTGGTAGATATATTTGTGTCTTTCGCCATCACATGGAAACAACTGAATGCAAGTTTAGACCTAAGTTCATATTTTTAGAAATTAACTGTCTGAAGAAGGTTTTAGGAGAACGTGGTTTTTAAAATCATTCAACTGACTGGGGAATTACAAAGAGACAAAAAGTGTTTCGAAATTTTTGTTTGATACTGTTTATTTTCTTTGAAATCTACAGTACTTTAGTTTTGATTTTAGTGAAGGACAATTTTACTAACATCAACTAATAAAAAAAAAGTTAATGTTTTGTTCCTCGCAGCTTAACACATTCTTCCATTCTGCTCACAGTCACCATGATATGACTTCACGCCATCTTTGACATCATTCGTGTAAACTCGGGGCTGTTATTTGGTTGGCGGATGAAGACGGCATTAACCTACCCTTTGCATTATCTCACAAAGAAAAGTGTATCACATGACAGTATGTTCATCATCATTATTCGTTTGTGCTTGTATCTGTCTTCACACAGAAACACTCTAGGCAATAGTGATAGGCTGTCTTTCTATACAACTAGTCATTCATGATCATTCGCTTCCCACGGATACATTTATTAAATGGCTTAGAAGTTGATTGCAATCATGAAACTTAGGCCTATGCGATTCCATTTCACGAGAATACTGTTTGGTATGATATTACAGATAAGGTAATATTATCTTGATTTAGCATTAGCCTACTAGGAATCTAGTGAAGTGAGTCTTAGCTTTAGCCATACCTTTCCCTAAGGTTGGTAAAAGCATTTTTAAGGGAAATATATGGTAATTTATTAGATTTTTCACTTAAATAACTGCATAATTAATATTACTTAGAAGTTGTATTAGGCCTATAATATACAGTATTTTGCTCGTGTGAATATTTTCGAAATGTTCGGCTTGTATATTTGCATATTTTGATATAATATTAATATTACATGGTAACATATTCTAGTTCTGTTCGATCATCAATTTTCCTCAAAATAAGTCGTAGAAATTTATATACCTATTTGCATTTGTTATCCTATTTTAGACTACTTTCAACCTTCTGAAAAAAATGGTCAAGTCAATCATAGGTGATTTGTGTATCCATCTACCTGACTGTGTGGCAATCCTTCCCTTTCATCACTATTGAATGGATATATTGAACGAAAATCAAATAGGTATGCGTCAAGGCCTGCTTGTTGACTCTTTATTAGCCTATTTTCAATTTTGAAAAAATAGGCTTATGAGATCACCTTTTGTCCGTGTGTGTGTGCGCGTGTGTGTGTGTGTGTGTGTGTGTGTGTGTGTGTGTGTGTGTGATTCGTGTGTGTGTCCCCCCCTAATAAAATCTAAACGGCAGGAGCGATTTCAATGAAACTCGGAAAGTTCATAGCACTATTCCCGGCGACCTCGACCGTGCCCTTCAAATTTTGTTACGACTCACCAATCCAACATGGCGGCTGTGCGAAATATTTCACCAGCATTCAATATCTCCGAAACTATTACCGATATTACCCTGACATTTTCTATGGTGATAGAGGGAACTACTATAAGTTCACTTATGTGACTTTTGAAAACCTGGTAACTACAAAACCAACATGGCGGCCAAGCGAAGTCGCGACTTTTAAATAGACGTTTCTCGCGATTTGACCAACCAAACGCAATGAAACTTGGTACAGTATATGTTTATATACATTGTAATGCACCGACATCTAACTTCGTTCAATTGTTTACATAATCACAAGATGGCGGATGTGCGAAATATTTCACCGGCATTCTATATCTCTGTAACTATTAGCGGTATCTCCCTAAAATTTTGTACTGAGATAAAGGGCACTACTGGAAGTCCATCTATTAGATTTTCAAAAACCGGTTAACTACAAAACGAACATGGCGGCCAAGCGAATTTGAACATTTTAAATAGACCTTTCTCGCGATTTAATGTTCCAAGCGCACTGAAACCTGGTACAGGAAATATTTATACACATTGTAATCCACTGGTATCTAATTTAGTTCAATTGTTTACATAACCTCAAGATGGCGGCAGTGCGAATTTTAAAATTAAGTTTTTATTTCTTGTGACGTAGTCATGCGATCGAAATGAAAGTTTGAATAATGAACCTACGCAATAATTTTCCTTTAATGGTACATGACTCTATGGCCTATACATTTAACAATCCAACATGGCGACCATCCGAAATATTTAGACGATACTGAATATCTACGAATCTATTTTAGCAATCAAACTGCATTTTTTAATGTTCATAGGGGCTATGAACTTAAGTTCACCTATAGGACTTTAAATAACCTGGTGATCACAAATCCAACATGGCGGTGACACGAATTATAAATATTCACATGGACGTTTCTCGCAATTTAACCATCCGCGTGCAGTGAAACTTGGTACAGTAAATCTTTATCCGAATGTTAATCCACTGGCATCTAATTTATTTCAATTGTTTCCATAACCTCAAGATGGCAGCTGTGAAAAATTTTTAAATCTCCTTGTTTTCTCTTGTGTCCTAATTATGCGATTGAAGTTTGAATACTACACGTTCACAATAATCTGCATGTAACAGTACATAACTCTAGGACCTACATATATAAAATCCAACATGGCGACCATCCGAAATATTTAGTCGGTTCTCAATATCTACGAATCTATTACAGCAATCAAACTGAAATCGTGTATGTTAAATAGTGGCAATTAACATAAGTAGGATATATGAAAATAGGCTGTATAGTTCTTCACGGAACTACTTGTTTTTTCAGTTGCGTCATAACTCCAGAAAGCAAATAAGACGCTATTGAAAGTTTGAAATTTAGACTCGTTACCCTGAAACAATGTTCTATAGCAATACGAAACTTAAAATATTGACATAACTTATTAAGTAAATCAATTTTGCCAACAGTTTGACGAACATTGAGTATGGTGCGCTTGAGTGTTCAACATTTCAGACCTTCCCAAATTGGTAACCAAAGTGACTACTGTATATTCTATATATTATGTATTTTGATAACAAAAGTTTTACGATACACATTTTACAGATATACTAGCAGGTACCCGCGGCTTCACTCGCGATGAAGACAGTGGGGACGATGCATTATTGCTGATAATTGGTCTATTCTATTACAGCAATCTCGGCTACTGGTGGGTCCATTTTAATTCTGGAAATTCTGATACATTGATATGAGCAGCAAAGTGGGAATTTCATAGAGTTGAGAAAGTTTTCAGGGTACGATGTTACCTTATATGAACACATTTGAAAATTACGTCTTTGGTTTTACCATCTTCTGCTGAGACATAACGATTTTGTCTTCCGGATACTCGTGAGCACGCCACATACAGTTGCCCATGGGGGAAAAATGGTTTTGTCTAAATGTATACCTGCTGCTGTAAGTGCATGTCATGTCGCTCTGTTAATAATTGAGAATACTGTTTGAAGAGGGAACTGCACTCATGCATACTGGAATGGCAAATCGGAATAGCATATGGGGAATTAAAAGTATTTTTCCTTAAGCTATTCAGGGTGTACTTTTCCCTCAATTATTGATGATTTGAATGTCAACATGCCGCTATTAATATACAATAGCTAAAATATCTCTCACCTTGGCCGCTGATGTATATTGTGCAGCTTCTTCCAGTGTTACATCCCAGCGATTGTAATTCTCCAACAACCCTTTTGCCTCACATGCCTCTCTAAATAATTCCTGATTATTGTGTTTTTAGAGATCTTTGAAATACGTTGCCCTCGCACATGGTGTATTGTCATCGCGCCAGGAGTTGGCAGTTCAACACGCTGTGCGAGGGTGCAGAGGGGAGGGGGTCTTGCAGTACGCATGCACGGCCCGCATATTTCTAACCTAAATATATCAGTTTCCCTCATGCCAATGGTTGCAGACGACACGCAGCCAGTGAAAGAAGGAATGTGCTGGGTGAATGAAGCAAGTAGGCTACTGACCAACTTTATGTTTTTGGAATGCACGATACGCAGTGAGCGGGAAGACAGCCGCAGTTCAAACCTAACTGCAATCTCCTGGCGCGATATCAATAGATACATTGTCAAAGGAAATAATTCCATGTTACGAACATGGGCCGTATAACCTGCACACAAAGCTTCTGCAGATTTAACACCAGGCCTATTCTGAACAGCAGTTCCTTGAATTCAGATGTGCCAACATTTTATTGTAACTTTCCATGTGTAATATCTCGGTACCTCAACATACACAAAAGTGCTTTCAAAATCACGTCTTGTGTAAATGTTGGAAAAGGTAGTGAATGTGGATTTTGGTGGAATTGATAATTTCTCGTAGAAATTATTTTCAGTAAAATAGACTGGTTCACAATTCTAAAGTGCATATTGAGGTATGTGATGGCAGGATGCCTTTAGTGTAACGGAAGAAAGCAATAGCCGCCATATAGCTTCGTTGCTACTGACATAACGACCAGACTGACATGTTTGTACTCAACTACACGGGATTTGTAAGCCCTGTGTTTATGAAATTGAACGTAGCTTGATCGCTACCTTTATTTAGTAGTCGCTACTGTAGTGTTACAAAATTGAAGGTGGTATTAGATGGCGCTATCTCACACTAATGTTCGTTATTGTAGTTCTAAAATATAGAAAGTTATTTTTAAAATTATATATATATATATATATATATATATATATATATATATATATATATATATCTTGAAAGAGGGATGACCGTTTAGATTTCTAATGTTCTTATCGTGTTTTAATAATAATGTTATTGGATTTACGTTCCTTTTAACTACCCTGGCTTTAGAAACGCCGGGCTGCTAGAATTTTGTCCCGAAGGGGATCTTTAACGTGCCAGTAAATCTACTGGCATGGTTCCCTTGCATTTGCGCACCCTCAAATGCCGGCTGATTGCACCAGGATACGAACCTGCAACCTTGGGCCCAGCAAACTAGAACGTTACCGCTGAGCCTCGCAGCTAGTCTATAGTGTTTTAGATAATAAGTGGATTGGCATTGCCTCCTACAGGGATAGATGGACAATTTTGGATGGCATGTCTTGAGCTACTGTTGCCATGAATACGGACTTGAGATTAATTCATCAGTTTATGAGAGCGTACTGTTGCCATGGATATGGACTTGCCATTAGTTCATCAATTTATCAGAGCGAAAATAGTTTTCTGGGAATATCTTCGAAACTGTTGGTTTTAGGGTCTTAAAATGTGGTTTTCGGTGTCCCGTTGCTCGCATCGAGGGGCGTAAAATGAGCTATGTTCGTTCTTCATGTGACAACTTCGATATTTTGTCCCAGTTAAGTATAACAAAAGCTTGCCACAGTGGGTGAGTGGATAGCGTGTCGGTCTACTAACACCAAGATTGCAGGTTCGCTCCTGGCTGTGGTAAGTGATTTTTGAAAGGCGGCAAAAATACGACACGCATGTCATTCGATGTTGGCATGTCAAAGAACCCATTGGAATTCAGTAGGCCGTGTTCATTATGGCAAAATTAATCTCGGGAGTTTCCGCCAACACAAAGTTCCTCATTTCTCTACTAGAAAGCACTATAGTGTTCAAGGAGCTTAGATATCTAACCTCCTTGACTTTCATAGTGATTCAAGGAACAACGAAATTCGGCATGTAAGCTACCCTCTGGGTGTTAAAATACAAAGATTGCACCCAGCACTCGAGGCCATACGATATTATTATTATTAGTAGTAGTAGTAGTAGTAGTAGTAGTAGTAGTAGTAGTAGTAAAACAGAAATGTAAAATCACATTTCATCCCTTTAAAATTAGAATTTTTAACAAGAATTTCCGTGAAGAACTATACAGCCTACTTTTCATGCCAATGATTATTCTACAGAATATGAACCTATCTAGAATAATGACGAAATTAAGTTGCTAATATCGAAATTTCCAATTAGTTCGAAATAATGTATACCTGGCATAATGTATCCTAATAGAGCACTACAGTTGGCAGCCCTGGTGACTGAATATACTCTTAGTTCCATCTCTTAAGTTACAAAATACAAAATTTGGTTGAAGTCCAATGAATAGCATGGACGTTACATGCAGTTAAACATTGGATCTAACAGCGCGCGTAAAATCATGTTGGCAACAATGTCATGCATGTATTGGTCAGAAATAATCTGAAATAATATGATCTATTGTTGTTCCAATTTTGAATGAAATCCATTAGTTGGTATAGAAGTTACATGCATTTTAAAATTGGACCTATCAGCAGGCTCAGAATCATGTTGGCAGCACTGACGTATATTCGTTGCTACAAATTCGTCTAGAATGCCAGGTACTATACGTGTGCAAAGTTTAGAGCTATTGGCTTGCATACTTTCTGATATATTGATATTAGGGTAACAAAAATAGGGCAGCACATATTAACAGTTGGCAGCACTGGTTGCTCCTTAGAATACGCATAGTCATATCTGTTATAGTACACATAGCACATACGAAATTTGGTTGAAATCCAAATGATAGTATGGAAGTTACATGTATTTAAAGTTGGACCTGTCAGCAGGCTTAGAATCATGTTGGTAGCACTGACGTATATAAGTTACTCCAAATTAATATAGAATGTTAGGGAATATACGTGTGCATAGTTTAAAGCTGTCGGCTTGCATACGTTCTGATATATTGGTATTTGGATAAAATAAATTAGGAGCATTTATTAACAGTTGGCAGCTCTGGTAGGTCTGAAGAATACGCTCAGTCATATCTGGTTATGTACACATACAACATACGAAATTTGGTTGAATTCCAATTGATAGTATAGAAGTTATATGCATTTAAAAATTGGACCTATCAGCAGGCTTATAATCATTTTGGCAACACTGCCATGTTTAGCCTCCTGGAAATTAAACTGAAATATTATGATCTGTACGTGTGCCAATTTTGAAATAGCTCCCATTCATACTTTCCAAGATATCCAACATGGAGCTCAAATTTCAATTGCGATTTTTTAGCAGTTGGTAGCACTGACATCATTTTCAAATATGGCCGTGAGATATTCAGGTATAGATCTTTACTCCTACCAAATTTTGTTTCGATTGCTGCAGCCGTTTAGGAGTTGATAGGGGGGGACACACACACAGCCAGACAGACAGACAGAAGGACAGACAGACAGACAGACAGACAGACACACATTTGCCCGATCTCATAAGTCTACTTTTTCCTCATTTTTGCAAAATGTGAAAAGTAGGCTAAAAATCCTTTCTTATTGCGTATCTACACTACAGTAGAAACATATCTTCAAAGTTTCATGCAATTATCTCCAGTAGTTTTTGCTGAGCGTTGATTATCAGTCAGTCAGTCAGGACATCTTGCTTTATAGGTATAGATTTGGCAGCGATTACCTCTATTAAAGGAATCCGGAATACCAACTATTAACTTATATTTCTAAAGTATAAAAAAGTGAAATACACTTACTAAAATTTCAACTTGCAAAATTTGTTTGAATAATGAGCATGGTGAATAGATAATGAATTGTTATTCTTCACTATTGGGATATAATTTCTTGTTCAAATGAATAGGTTAAAATGTTTAAATTAAAGTCTTGACCTAATTAGGTAATTCCATCCTTCCTATCTATTCCGACGATCATGTTACAAACTTGCCGATAATGTGGTGAAATAATTTACGTACTGTACAGTGTTTCACTCTAAGTGTTGCTCTAATCCACTAAGAAATCTTCCGAAATAGCTATTTATGTTCTCTTATAGAACACATCTTGCTATTTTTCTGTGCCAATTTTCATGCGAATTGCTCCAATAATTTGTGTGATGTTGGGTTTTAGTGAAAAGGTGTAAGACGTGAATGTGTTAAAAGATACAGACCAAAAAAGGATGGTCAACTTAAAGTAGTCTTCCAGATAGTTCCAGTTCTCATTGCAAGAAATATGATAACTCGCGCGACACTTGGCAGAATTCTTAAGAGTGTACACATATTTTCATGGATGAACCTCGTTAGTTACAATATAATGAAAGTCTGAAGGAGTTATAGCTGAAAGTCCACCGAAAAATGTTTTTTCTGTTTTTTGTTTTGTTTTGTTTTGTTAATAATACATGTAGGCCCTATTTGATTGTACCTGTTAACCTCATGGTGGTTAATCCACAAAATAAAACCTCTGCTTTCATATGGTGTTAAAATTCCAGTTTCTGCTGAACGTTAGAGGGAACTGAGTTCTTTTTTGTGGAAAATAAGGCAACCCCATTGTAAAAAGCAAATAATTAAATAAATTAATTGATTAATTAACCAATAAATAAAGAACAACCAATGACATCTAAAAAGTCCTTTCTTACTATCTAAAATATCCATATTTATAAAGACACAAAATTTAAGAAAATTCCTGAAGCAGTGCCGGTATTTTGTGAAGCGTGTACTCGCTGGTGTATAAAACACCATAATGATAATTTTAAAGAATAGAAGTGAAATACTATCTCACACCCATCTGAAATCAGTGTGGAAGAATACGGTAAAGATGCACGCCCAGGATGGCCACAGTGAGAGCTAAATTTAGAACCTTGGACATATGTAGAGTGCTGATCCGCAGTCTCGTGTTATTACCATTGAAGCTGTGACTGTAAGTTTACAAATTGGTGGCGATTATTTCTGTATGTAAGCTTCATTGTTGCATAATATCAAATGTAATATCATTAGTGAAATAATGATGACTAGCATTACCTGTCGCGGCTTCGCCCGCGAATATTCTAGTTGTAAAGAGTGCACTTAGCAAAATCTCAATCATGACTGATTTATCGTTGGTATGAATAATCAGACTTTATCAATTCAGCTAGTGGTGCAGTGGTTAGGGGTTTGTCATTCCTTTATAGGTATATCAGAGCGAAATTAGTTTTCTGGGAATATCACAGACACTGTTAAGGGCCTTTAAATGTGGTTTTCGGAGACCCTTTTTAGTCGGGTGAAAAATACCTTTCGTACCACACTCACACGTGAAAACTGCGTGAAAACATTCTAGAGTGCCCCTTGACCCCCTTAAGCGCATTATACTGTATGTATTGATGAATTTTACAGCTTAATTTGGTTTAGTGATAACCTTATAACCGTATGGAAACTTTCACAGTAATGTAATAATTGGAATTGCATTACGTCTTACAGAAATTGATGGACCTGTGAGATTCTGTTACCATGGTTACCGTGTTGCATTCTTTCATTATTTCATTGTAAATATATATGTTTTAAGGTATTTATTTAATTGTGAGGCATTTAAAGAGTAAGTGAGTGCGTTTCGCTTACGCATTGGGTTATGCTGAACCTGTAGGTACCCCATATGTGCACGTTGGTGTTAATGGGACCTTATTTTCGGTACAAAACTGGAATGGGACCTTAGTTGAATAATATAGGGAGGGATAACTTTAATACTGGTACTTTATCCTTGTGTATCTTGTAGTGCTGCGAGGGTATAAATCAGAACTTATCCGACCCATAATATCTGCATATAGTGACTGTGATTTGCATCATAGAGAAACACACATATATTTCTTGCATTCCGGCTGTTCGTACTAACAAGCAAAGGGGTTTTCAAATCGACATCTTCATCAGCACCTGACATCAGAAATAACTGCTTCTTATTGAGTAGATCCTGCATCTGGAATCCAATTCGTCAGGACTGACTTAGCTATATAAATATTTAAATTGCCTCAAATCCTTTAAGAGCATTAAAAGGTAAATTTACCATAGAGCTAGAAAATAAATAACACTATTACGTAATTTATTTGAGCGTAACGTGCACATTTAAATCTTCTATCGTACCCTTAAATGGATTTCCAACAAGATATAGGTGAACTTGATTCTTAATCACCTTGTATTGTGCTGGTCTAGAACACCATTCAACATATTTGCCTTTAGCGATGCTAACTGGATTTAAAAATAAAATAAAAACTTCCACTGGTAACCGTGTTTGGTTGCATAATTTTAAAAGCCAGTCTCCTGAATACACTTAGCAGGCTAAAAGGACAATACAGTTTTTTAAAGCTGGTCTAGATTTTAAATACAACACCATTTTTTCTCTCTTTAATATCGATAAATCATGTACAATTTCCTCTTAAAAGTACGTGCTGTAGTGAATGGATTCTGGTTTGCATGAAGAGGAAGAATTCGCAATGCCTTGTCGGGATAATGGGATTAATGTTGGCCGAGGTCGGGGTTGTGAGACGGGTGCGCCGTGTCGAATTAGACCCTTGAAGGGTCAGTGGCACTAGAAGGGCTGCTTCTCAATGAGGGCCAATTAGAGGATTTACTGTCAGCACTGACCTGTAATCTCGTAATATGGCGTGACAACATATTTTACTAAAGTCTGTTACACTTATGAATAAACAACATAAAATGGTTCATGTTCGCTTTCTTCACGGAGGATTTCAAACCGGAAATGCTCTCTCGCTGAGCAAGAGAACCAGTCAAAAGTTCACACCTAGAATAAGTGAAGTAACAGTCAAGGTCAGTGGCGTAACTTGAATATGCTTCTTGAGGGGGATGAGCGGGGTCAAATCTGAAATAATTTGCGTTTTCAATTTTGTGTTTTTGTTTTCTGCTTTTTCTTTCTTTTTGAATTTTGCCTTTTGCTTTGTGTGTTTTTGGTTTTGGTTTTGTGTTTGCTTATGCTTTCTTTTTGCTTTGTTTTCTGCTTTTGCTTTCTTTTTAAAATTTGCTTTTTGCTTTCTGTGTTTTTGGCTTTGTTTTTGTGCATGTTTTATGCTTTCTCTATTGTTTCTGAATTATTATTTTTGCTTTGTGATTTCTGGTTTTGTGTATTTATTCTGCCTTTGCTTGTTTCAAATTGTGCTTTGTGTTTTCGGTTTTGAGTTTGTTTTCTGCTTTGGATTTTGTTTTTGAATTTTTTTTGCTGTCTGTTTTGGTCATGTATTTGCTTTGTGCGGAGGGAAATATAAGACAATCAATGAAAGCAATCCGTCACGTTTTCATGTTTAATCTCGATAGCATTTGTTATTTGCACCTCTCATACAGTCATCACAATTAACACCGGTTATCAGACAGATTCTACACACACCCAAAGTACACGGGGCTACATGACCGCGTTGTCGCAGCCCCTAAACTAAGGAACCAACCAATCAACCAATGTGCAAAAGCTGCCTGTCACTAGGTGACGATTGTTTAAAGTCTATTATTATTATTGTTTTTTTTTTTACACCGAGTTGGGCCTCTATGGACAGCGTGGTAACGACCAACTTCACTTTAGTGTCTAGGTCTTGTTCTTGTTCCGGCATAACTTCCTGCCAGTATCTTCTGACCCCAGCGACGAGTGTCTGTTTATGTTCTTCGGACAAAGGTCCTCTCCGTCTTTCGGAAGTTGATACCATTTTGAAACCTTGGTAGTTGTTCACCAATCTTCTAAATGTATTCGAGTCAGAAATTTCTCGGTCTGGAATACCAATTTGCCTGAGATCTTCTTCGGATTCCTCGAACCATCTCGGCCTTGTTGCCTTAGCAAACAACTAAAAACTGAAATAAGTTTTTGCCGCTATCCGAATAATTGTACGAACTTTGAATGGATTCTTATTTTCAAATAATAAGAATATAGGCTAATAATAATAATAATAATAAATCTCAAAGAAGAATCAAAATTCATGAACGGCAGCAAAAATGGGAACAAACTTCAGAAGGCACACTTACAAAGGAATTCCTTCCAACAGTTGCAGGTAGATTAAAATACGAAATCACCTTAACACCAACTATGACTACAATACTGACTGGACATGAAAATATTGCTTCGTACTTACGCAGACTTCAGATTACACGTAAACCCGAGTGTTCCTGTAAAAGCAGCCCTCGGACTCTAGACCATATAATTTTCGTGTGCAGTGAAGTGAAAAAATATTAGGCAATTCATGATTAATAGTGTTAATAGAGACGATAACTGGCCAAATGCAGAAATCTGTACTATTAAAATAGTATTTAAAGGAATTTTCCAAATTTGTTAATGCTCGGGATTTTCAAGTTCTTAGGTAAAACGAAGACTAATATTGTTTGATATTGTTAAGATTAACAGTCATCCAGAAATTTAATTATTAAAATGTAATTTATTTTGTTCATTTGTAAAAATGTATTGTATGTGCATGTAGTACTTCTTATGTAGTGGAGCATGCAGAGAGTATGGACAGTAAATAAAAATAAAAAATAAGATAGTTATAGCGATATTTCACTTTCTCGAAACAGTCCCATTTCCATTTCCTTGGTCTGATTTTGCTCATTTACCAACTCGACCGAGATTTGGAATGGCTATATTTTATGTATACATTTGAAAGTTATTGGTGCAAAATAACTGTAGGTTTCGTGTCCACAAGAAAGTGATATTGTATATCACCAGGAGACGGGATACAGGCCCTAGCAGGTGTCTTTTATTTCACTTACTCCTCTTTCTAATCATATTTTTCCATTCGTTTGTAAATTACATTTTGTCAGTACTGTAGTTAGTAATTAGCCGTTTCCCTATTAATTATTATCATTATCATTACGGGAAAATGACGCGAATGTTTCACTGCCACCACAAAAAGTTATATTTTTACATTTGTTTTTTCTGTTAGTCATTTATATTATTTCAGTAGTATGCATACCTCCTGCGGCGCTCACAAGAGACCGATCGTGAAAAATGAGCATTCAAATGAAAGAGAATGTACATTACCAGTGACACATTGCACTCTAATTTCATAAATATCTATATTTTTTTTAATAAAATGACTTAAAAAACTGTACGAAGTGTGCGATTTGCAGTTACCGTTGCTGCGTGAAGATCCGCTCCATAATATTGGTGTCCACTTCACATTTTGGCGAAGTATCTGAGGTATTTCCTTTATCATTTTGCACCGATCAGAAACAGTAAATCAAAGGAATGTGTACTCAAATAATTTCATAAATTAGCAGTGACGAACTGCATTTCATAAATATCAATTTTTGTAAGAAGTGTGCGTTTTGTAAATACACGTTAATTCATTTACAGTTCTTTCCTCTATTATATCCCATGGTTTTCAGAATCAGTAGGCTAAATCAATCGATTGAGTACTCAAATCGTATAACCGGCGAGTGTTACTGCTAAGCTTTCAATCAACGGACTCAGCACAAACATGATTTAACCTCATCCGTCTAAAAATGGATTTATTATATTCCAGGTTTGTAAATATGCCGCGATACAGGATTTTCTTCTGCATTCTAATTGCATAAATATCGATTTTTGTAAGAATTGTGCTTTTTGCAAATACTGTTGCTCTAACATGCTGCAATTCTGAGTTGTCGTCTAAAACCTTAAAACACTGAACGTTAATTCTCTAACAGTTTTTCTTCTATCTGATTTTCAGAATCAGTAAATCAAGGGATTGGGTGGCCTACAGGTTTTTCTTCTGCATTCTAATTCCATAAATATCGATTTTTTGAAAGGAGTATGCTTTTTGCAAATACTGTTGCTGTATCATGCTACAGGTGCCGTCTACAACCTTAAAACTATCATCATCATCATAATCATCATAATATAGGCCTCATAAATTAGCAGTGAAGAATTGCATTCTAATTTCATATATATCATTTTTTGTAAGAAGTGTGCTATTTGCAAATACTGTTGCTGTAACATGCTGCAATTATTAGTTGTCGTCTAAAACCTTAATACTATCATCATCATCGTATATAATATTTCAGTAGTATAGATCCCTCCTACGGCACTCACAAGCGACAGATCGTGAAAATGACCATTCAAATGAAAGAGAATAGACATTAGCAGTGACGAATTGCACTCTAATTACATAAATATCAATAATTTCTTTAAAAAATTACTTTTAAAAAATGTACGAAGTGTGCGATTTGCAGATACTGTTGATGTATGAAAATACGCTCCATAATTTCTGTCCACTTCACATTTTGGCCGCTGTGACGCCTGTTTCATGCCATTTTAACATTATGTGGTCTTTCCTTTATAATTTAGCATGGATTTCAGAAACAGTAAATCAAAGAAATGAGTACTCAAATCGTATAATTTCATAAATATCGAATAACCGGTGATTGTTACAACACACTGGGCACACAAATGACATTATCAGTGACAAATTGCTTTCTAATTTCTTAAATATAATTTTTTGTAAGAAGTGTCCGATTTGCAAAACCTATTGGGGAAAGTGTGGTTTATGAACATGTGAGATTTCTCGCACGGGTCCGCTAATTTATATATAATGTGCCAGTTCTGTAGTAGTATTCATTATCATCCTCAAAACATATAAATCCACCGGGCGGAGCCGGGCACTACTGCTAGTTACAAAATATAATTAAGTTTCGCTTCCTAAATACGTAGATACGTAGATATGTGTTTACATGGAAATCCGTTCCCTGTATATCACATACGAACATTTGAAGTGTCGGTGTTTTGGGGCCTAGGAGATGTCAACATTTTCCGTAAAACGTAAAATGGTATTCATTGCAATTGGTAGCTTTGTCATGAAATCTAACTAAAAGACAGACACAAATGGCCGCGCTTGTCCTGTACATCCCCTACATCAGGGGTTCCCAACCACTGGTGGTACGCGTGGGTGATACGATTGTTAACAAGTACAGGAGGAGAATTTATCTGCATTACCAAATCTATCATCATTTTTTGAAGTAAATTAAATATCTCCAATGCCAGATGTGGTTGCTGATATCCTTGTTCACTTGGTACCCCTTCAAGAAAGTGTTAATAAATGTTTTTCCGAAGATTATTCCAAATTTGGCTGGATCAAAAATCCTTTTTCGGGAACCTTATCAATTGAGTTGAAATTATTAATATACATGGCCTATATCTATATACATATTTTAAGATAAACATTAGCAAGAGAAAATTGAAATAAATCTATATATCTTTAACTTGTTTCTTAATTATTGACTGGATTGCTAATTTACTAGAATTTGAAAAATTGAAAAAATCAAATTATAAGTGCATTAGTAGTTAATTATGAAGTTTCCCTAGTAATTTAATATCAATAAATCAAGCCAATGGGCACTTTTCCGACTTTAAATATATGTTTCTAAAAAAAATATAGGACTGTTGGTACTCCAAAAGTTCTAAAAGAATCAAGTGGCACGCAGTTTCTAAAAGGCTGGGAACCCCTGCTCTACATAAAAACCAACCCGTGTGTATAGGGACTGCTACCCCTTTATGGAGAAGAGGGAACCATTAGCTATTCCTTGTAAGACAGGCTGCGAATGTGTTTGCGTATTAATAATGTAGGATCTGGGAGCTACCCGCTGTTTGAACAGCCAACAGTAGTAATTATTGTTCGAGGCGATTGGTTACGCTACTGGAAGTAGTGGTGTGGCAAGGTGTAGTGATGTATTGGGGCGCTCTCACCAATTAACGAGCTGCTTGCAACAAGACACTTTACACGGAGGGCTCTACATTTGAAAGTCAAATCATCATCTCGATGTAGATCAGAAACATTACTGAGCATTGATGCCATCATTTAGCTACGCTTTCCATTTTCTTCCCGCTCTTGGGTAAGGGTACAGATAAGTGGTTGTAAAATGCAGAGCGGTATCCCCTCAAGTGTCGGTCGGTCGGTATCAGACGGCGAGATCTTCCGGGTAGGGGGAGAAATAAGTAGCAATGGACGTTATACAAGCTTTCACTTAATCAATGTAAACTAGGAAGCTAATTGATACACGCACTCTTATTATTTGTTCTCACAACTTCAGTTATTAGAAATTACTTTTCCTTATGGCCGAGTTTATTTTGAATAGATTTCATTACTTGATATAAAATGACTCTATTACCTATCGTATTTCAACAAACTGCAGTAGCTACGCTCGCTAACACACAGTGCTAAGCAATGGGTTCGATCCCAACCGTCAGCGTCCATGAAATGGGTTTCCGTGTTTTCCAATTTTATAGCCTACTCGATGAAAATGTTGTTGTTGATTTATTAAGGGTTTTTGCGACATGAAGAAAGCTTTTCAGTCGGTCAACACATTTTTGTGCCCAGTTACATTACGCGGGGAAACAAGTATTTATATGCCCTAACATGAACATACTACATAAGATATTTATCACAAAATAACACGCTTTATGTACAAAATTACGGATACTTACGATCTCGTCTGAGATATTGAGACCGTTTAAGTTGATGTCAACAACCACGATGACTCAACTAACGACACATAAATCAAATAAAAATACCGTGAGGATCAGGTGACCTTCCAAAAAGGCTAAAGCGGCACGAGAGTCCGTAGTCCACAGGGATCGTGGTACATGGTGACGATGGTCATAGACCGCCTAAGGAAAGGTTCACCTTAAAACTAGACTGAGAAAATAAACATCCAGACTCATGTAAAACACCGTGAAAATTTATTAAAATTCACAAGCCCCTAGCCTAGTTCGGAGGGTTATAATCGGCTAGTCCGCAAATTAATAAATAAACAAAGATAAAGAACAGGTCCCCTACCTGAGAAGTTACTGAAAACCCTCGCGAAAGATCTAACTCACAATGATAAAGCAACAACAGCAACGCTAGGAATATGGTACGACGCAAGTCCCTAGTTCAAGTTACAAGATCAAGCTAATATCTGAATTTACATTTAACAGGGTAGCAAAACAAATCTAGGTTAGGATGGTACCATTTCGACATTTAAATTTAACATTAATTGAACTAGCTAAGTCCTATCAATTAACAAAATTTACGGCGATGACGTCCGTAAAAGAAAACAATTACATCCAAAAGCTAAGTGTACAGCCATGAAAAACAAACAATTTAATTATGCTTAATAACTATGTGCTAACAGCACACAATAAAGTAACACGTAGGGTTTAATACACTTGACATCATAAATTAATAACGAAATAGACACAGTAGTTTTTATTAAAAATTCCTGCCTACACCTTGGTTTACTCTTTGTAAACCATAGTCATCTAATGTGTATAGTTACGGTGACGAATGCGCAGTTGAGACCACGTCTGACATCGCATGGCCTGAGCTCCACAAGCTACGAACTCTAGGTTCGCACATGCTTCAGGTCGCTACAAAAATGTCAACTGTCCTAGTCATTTCCTCACAAGGAAATTATCTTCAACTGCACGGCTATGTCAACAGTTCCAGAATGCAAAGAACAAAGTTAGATAGAAAGAATCGTTAGTTAGGCTTGTTTTACAACAATTATGCATTTTATTATTAGAATGTCGGTTTATAGGTTTATCGTAGGTTTATGGCGAATAACATTGACAATAGCCTGGGCACGGAGTGTCTCCAACTGAGATCATTCTCCACCAAAAAGCCTCGACTCAACAGTCGGAATATAATCAACGAGTATAACAACTCGGACACACAATAACACGGGTTACCAGCGGCGCTAAGCTCGCGTTCAATAACTCCGGGATAGGCCTGTACAACAGTTACCTTCCATGTAACATCTGGTCAACGGGATCATCCCCGGACAAAGCATACAATAACATCCTGCTATAACAGGGTAGACTTCACCATCCTATAGAAAACCTTACATAACTGTTCCTGTCATACGACAATACACGCAACAGAGCGTTAAACTAACAAAAACCGATCCATAAAACAAGTGATCAAATACAAGAGTGGAAACTGATTTCCATAAGCAAAATAGCAATGAAAGGAAAAGCGAATACAAATTGTACTCTGTCCTCGTCTATAGTAGTTTTGTCTCACAATAAAGCAGGCGTGCTCTAGGTCACTGGGTTACATAACCAGTTTATTCAAGGCCGGCGATTTAATCAATACAAAACCTGCACTTGGCCGGTTCATAAGAAACTTTACCATAGGTTACGGATCTCTACAGAGTCCGTGTATCAAACGCACGCTATAAATCTGAGTATAGTAATACACTTCCGTCTTTCTACCAAAGACGTCTAAATGAAAGTAAACTTACAATAACTGAAGCTCTTTGCTTTAAAAATGCAACTCAGTAGTTGCTAGAACATCAAATAAAAACGTGTCTCACACGACACAAGAAAAATATGATAAATGTGGCACAGATTCACACACTAGATCTGCTTAATGATACGTTGGGAACCGCGTTCGATGCTAGGCAACGAAACATTCCTTCTAGTTGTTAGGTTCAAACATGACCAAGAATAGCTTCTGAGCTTATTCAAAATGAAATATAATGCATTTACAAACTGGTAGTTACTGTCGACTACCTAAATGATACGACCGTTCTAACGACAGTCAGGGGTGTAACAAAGGATGGCTGCGAAGAATGCAGTCAATTAATAACCAAGGCATCTGATTGCCATAACTACAGTCAGCAAAGACTTGAAAATTACCCCAAGTAGGGTTGAACAAAATAGCCTCAAAATGACTACGATCAGGTTCAGCAAAAAGGTAGGCATTGACGTTCCACGACGTTCACCAAGCTGCACCAGGGCTGACCAAAATGTCTGACCCCAAGGGTGTCTCACTCTAAACTGAAATAAATGACATCTAACTAATCTAGTTACATCCCTACCTAGAAAAATGGCTGACACTGAGTGTGGTTGATTCACAAACTACATTAAAACTACTATACCACCAGAAACTAGAAAAAAGAAGGGGTGTGACAAAAACTCACGAAATGGAGGAGCTCTCACTCAGCTCTCTATTCCACAACAAGGGTTGTACATAAACCTCTCTGGCTCTCTGGATCGGTATCCTCCTCATCAGGATTCCCATCTGGACTCCCCCAAAGACCAGGGTTCGATTTGTCCCTGTCGACATCTTCGTGGATATGCCTGGAAATGGCATTTTGGCTCCTTCCCTCTCGTTCATCGTTCTGGAAGTTCCACCATCATGCGGGTCCCTGTAGAAACGTCACCCCCCCCCCCCCCATACTGGGATGGTATTAGCCCATGGTGACTGCTTCAACCATGGTGAAGAAAAGTCCAATCACGTGGATAACGAAATAAGTTGCGTGATTATTCATCCTCTCACTTCCAAAATTATAATGTCCGTCGTGACTATTCTAGGCTTCAATTATAAAATACGACACAGCCTTAATCTTGCAGATGTGGATTAGCATGTGAGCTAATACTATTTTATAATGCTGCACGTGCTAGTGACGCTACTTTTGTATCACGCAGCATCCGTGAATTATACGACGTTTCAAAGATGAAATTTCCACTTTGGCAATTTAAGTATCTCATACAATTATAATCACACTTATTCAGGATAATTGTAACACTATTACCTGTATATTTACACTAGGCACCTGCCCTCCACATACGCGTGGGTAATATGTGATGTCACAGCAATGTTGTGCAATACACTATACTTGCCAATAATTATTTCCCAGGCTTCTTATTTAATTCACTGGACTTCATCGACAGTGGATATTAGTATTTGCTTGCTCGATGGCACCTTATAATCACTTTTAACGCTAAACAGCGGATATTCTTCTACGTCTCGTAGGACAAATGTAATTCCACGCCTACACAAGGCGGATTCTCAAGACGCAGTGCTCCGGTACTGGGTGTCTCTAGAAAGTAGGTCGTCAAAACGAAAACGTTGAGCGACTACTTACGTTCCTTTTTGCGTATCTGCAAGGGTATTACCTTACCTAAAGTAAAAATAAACATTCTCCAAAATGTTTTAATAATGCAGCATGACGAAATGGAATATTCTGAGTCTCGTAGGAAAGATAAAAATAATTAATAAGACCTCAGATAATAATTAGCAGTTTACACCAAAGTCAAAAGTGCGATTCACCGCTACTTCAAAGTATCGCGTGATCTCTCAGCTTCACGTGGCTTCCTGGGTGTGTTCAAAAGTACAACATCCCATCATAAACGCTCTGTCATAAAAAAATATCACATGAACCATAGCTCAGCGGGTTCATCTGCCTCTCTGTCGTTTCAAATAAAATGTTGGGATAACATTTTTATTTGCTTTGAAATTCATTCAAGAGTGATATTTTTTTAGATTGGCTGCATTAAAGGTTCCAATGCGCTCTCCTGTCCTAATGTCTTCTATCACATAACTTCCATTGTTTAAAGGCTGTCGGATACGACTAGGGCCATAATACAAGGATAGAAATTTCCCATATATGCGGTCTATAGGACTAGAAATTCCGGGTCTCCTTATAAGGATAAGGTCTCCTTCTACTAGTGGTTCTCTAAACCTCTGGCGTCTAGTTCTTCTCAAGCGCTTGGCAGCTTGTCTGTCCATAGTCTCTCTCGCAGCTAAAAGTCTGCTGGCATGTGATGGTTGTAAACAAGGTGGATTTACAATCACACGATCCCATATTCTCAGCGGCATCTGGTTCAAATGCAAGACCATAGGTATTTGACCAGTGCTTTCATGTACTGTTGAATTAATACATTTTGCCATAATAACAAGGACTTCAGTCCATCGCCAGTGTTCTTCTTGACAATATAATCGACAGAATTTTGCGATAATAGACAACACGCATTCTGCTGGGTTGCTCTCTGGATGTCGAATAGATGATAAAACATGACCTATTTCAAGCTCATTCATGGCATTGGCAAATTCTGCTGAGGTGTACTGTGATCCGTGATCAGTCAACAAGAATTGTGGCTTTCCTGCCTCCGGTATCACTTGACGTCTAATCCTCTGAATAATCTGATGTGCAGTAGCTTTTTGAATTGGATGAAGCATCGTATATTTCGTGAACACGTCCACCGTTACAACGATGTATCGATTCCCACGACGAGCCTTAGGTATTGGGCCATACAGGTCCTGTGCATACAACTCTCTAGGTAGAGTTGGTAGTATTGGTCTAGGTTGTTCCTTCAGCAAATGTGACGTGTACTTTTTCCGCTGGCATGCGTCGCAAGCACGTAAACACTGTCTAACGGTGGCTCCTAACCCTTTCCATGTGAAAGACTCCTTGATAGTTGCAATGGTTTTGTCTGTTCCACCATGTCCAATGGATAAATGTACCATAAGAATAACAGATTCTTGGTATCTCCTAGGAATAACTGCACGCAGTTGAGTGTGGTCCTCGTCTACAAACTTGTATAAGACACGATGATAAATCAAATAATCATCTGCAACAGCAGCAATCCTTGCATAATGATCATCCTGTGGATCCATTCTTCGTTCTAGGAAACGGATAATATGTCTGAGTTCCTCCTCACGTCGCTGTCCTTCAGGTAAATGACGAAATCGGCGAAGGTGTTCCTCGCATTCTCCCTCGATGTCTATGGCATTAACAGTAGCTTCAGGATTCCGGCTGAGGATGTCGGCCAACACATTCTCTCTGCCTGGTCGATAAACTATTTCCAAATCGAACTGTTGGAGAAACAGCGTCCAACGTGTGATCCTGTCGCTTGCCAGTCTTGTTCTCAAGATGAAGGTCAACGCATGATGATCGGTTCTCACAATAATCCTCTGACCTAACAGAAGTTTCTGCCAGTATTCAAGTGCGTAAACAATTGCAAGTGCTTCTATCTCGGTCGTGAAGTAGTGAGATTCATGTGCTCTTAAACGTCGGCTTAAGAAAGCAATGTAATGACGTTTCTTCTCATCATCTTCCTGCAGTAAAATGGCTCCTATACCAATGGCAGATGCATCAGTTTCTAGAATAAAGTTCCGAGAGTAATCTGGATATTCTAACTGAATTGAGTCCACAAGCATCTGTTTAGCTCTCCTGAAAGCTATCTCGCATTCATCATTCCAGTTCCACCTGCAGTTCTTTTTCAATAATCCTTGCAGTGGTGCAACAGTTTCGGAATACTTCTCACAATGAGCAGCAAAGAATTGGAGAATTCCTAAGAATTGTCTCACGTGTTTCACACGGGTTGGTGTTGGAAATGCAGCAACAGTTCGAATCTTTGCCGGATTCGGTCTATATCCTTCTCCATTGATTATGTGTCCTACGAATTTCACTTCTTCCTGAAAAAATCGACACTTGTCAAACTTGACCTTAAAATTTGCCTGTCGGAGATTCTCAAAAACAAGGCACAATGTCTTTAAATGCTCTTCTTCTGTTCCCGAAGCTATGATTATGTCATCCACATAACATATTACTTTCTGCTTCACTTCATGAGTCAGCTTGGCATTAAGTGCTCTGATTAATGCGGCTCCGGCATTTTTCAATCCAAATGGTAGTTTTTGGAATACATAAGTAGTCTGATCAAACAAGAATCCAGTATATTTCTGAGTATGCTCAGTTAATCTGATATGGTAATAAGACTGAACCAAGTCTAATGATGAAAATATCCTTTTTCCTTTGAACTTCCTGAGAATGTCCCTAATCTTGGGCGGTCTGTCGTGCTCAGGAGCTAGGCGTTCATTCAAGGCTCTGGCATCAAGACAAAGTCTCAAGCTTCCATCTACCTTAACCACAGGTATTATGGGATTCAAGAAAGGAGTCGGTGATTTCTTGATTGTACCTGCTGCTTCCATCTCATGGATCTTCTTAGCAGCTTCTTCGAGATGTTTCTCGGCAATCGGATAGATCCTTTTCTGGAATGGGGAATCGTCCAGTAATACAAGATCATACTCGTAGTCTAATATCTCACCAGGTGTGGTGTCGAATATATCTCGGTATTCGTTCAGTATTGCGTCAAGATCCTCATGTGTGGGTGCTGATAACGATTCTGCCTCTTCGTCGGCATCTAGTGTCGCCTCAATTTCCTTGCCCTTTAATGCTTCGACTACGTCTACTTCGGATAGGAATTCCGGTTCTTCTTCAATTAGGCTCATCTGAATGGGTTCGTTCGGCTTGAACTCTACCGTATTCCGTCCCATATCAATGATTCCATCATATTTTCTAATGAAGTCTGCGCCTAAAATGGCATCATGATGCAGGCCCTTCATTACGAGAAATTCGTGCAAGTACACGTGGCTCGAAATCTTCACAGTACACAAAATCTGGATTTTGCACGTTACAACGCGGTCAGGTATGACACCTCTGACTCTTATAGCTGAAATGGGCAACTCCGTCACCTCAGAGTTTGCTCTAAGTCTGGCATGGCAATCGGCGGAAATTACACTAATCATCGCTCCAGTATCGATGAGTATGACTACACTGACTTCATTCAAGGTGGCTACAATCTTGGGTAGACGTGTTAATTCATAATTGTGGTTCGTCGTTCATCGTTCGTCCAACAAGTCTTCTTGGATTGGCTCCCAGAGTAATATGGAGGCAGTTACTCGGTGCTCAACCAAACAAGAATCTATTGATTTTTCGGAGTTTTTTTTTCTGTCATGGCGAGAAGTACTGGGCTGGTTCTGCTCCATCTCCTGCGCCGAATGTCTATTTTCCCTCGAAGTAGGGTTCCGTTCTCCCTCTTCTTGGATCTGCAATTCTCTCAATTGTTGGAGGTACTCACGGCTCTCCCGCGCTCTTCCTTTCCAATCCCTGTCTGGCTGGTATCTAGGGTCTCGATTTCTGTCGTAACCCCCACTATATCGATAGTCTCTACGGATACGTCCGTGTTGCTGATTTCTTCCTTCATTCCCTCGGCGGTTGTTTTCATGACGTCGGTTGTCGTCCGTCCTTCGGTCGAATCGCCGGTCCCAATGACTTCGCCGGTCATCATGTTGATCTCGAGTATACGGAGTGTTGTTCCATTCTCTCCTGTTATAACTGTAATTGTTATCACGTCGCCCAGAATCCTCTGTGGTTTGTGTTTGTTGTGGCGTCTGGCTCACTTTATCAACAGTCGTCAGATTCATATGTCTATCCTCGCGCCTATCAGCCTTCTGCTGACGGTGTGTAGGAAACTGTTCTGTGTTAGCGTCCAACCTTCGCAGTATCTGGTCACACTGCTGGAAAGTGGATGCCCCTGCAGCGATTAACACACGTTGTACATCCGCAGGGTACTGCCAAACAATTGTGTTCACCAAATCTTGTTCGGACAACGGAGGCTGAAGACAACGGAGCTTCGCGAGCTGTATTGCGAAGTAATTCGCATAACGAGTAGGTGTATTGGAACTGTACCTTCGAGTGTACATCTCAGCTCGGATACTCTGCTGGATGTCGCTCGACCAATATGTTCTTAATAACGCTTCCTTAAAGTCTTGGTAGCCTGTAAATGAGTATCGGAATGCTCTGAACCAGGTACCGGCTTGTCCCTCAAGCAGTCGCTCTATAACTCTTAGTTCCCTCTCTGGAGTTACCATAGTATCACGTAAGTAGCTTTCGACATTTGCTAGGAATTCCACTGGAGTAACACCGCTCCCAGTTCCCGAGAAGCGAGCTGGTTGCTCCTCTCTTGAACGAATTATGGTGACATTTCCCTGCGTATTCGCGGGTCTGAAAGTATTTTGCATGTAACTCTGCGTAGGAGTGTTAGTCTCATGACTAATTCGATTAGATGCTGGTTGAAACGGGTGAGCGTTAAAGTTCAAGGTCTGACCTTGCGCTAAATTAGTGAATTGTGACGGTTGCGATTCCATAGGCGCGCTGGGTTGGAAATGGGTAGGCATCATTCCTCCTGATTGAGATATAGGCGTTTCCTGAGATTCTCCCATCTGTGGGTGTACGTGTCTCTCTCTTGGAGTCGTCTCGAGTCTGTCCAGGCGTCTTTCTATTACTTCAAGACCTGGGATGGTTCTGGCTGCGACTTTGTTGCCTAAGTCGTTCAATTGCAGCTCGATCCTGTCAACCTTTCCCTTGAGGTTTGTGTCTACCTCGCGTATGGCCGTCCTAAGGTTATAGCTGAGGTCTAACCTCTCGGTCACCGCGACTTCCTCAAATCTCTTTTGTAAGGAATCGATATCTCCTTCAACTCTGGACATATTTTCTTGGATTTTACCCACATCGTCTCTAACCTCGGCTACCTTAGCCTTGACGGTAGCTTCGTGTTCGTTGAGGTCACCTCTCAATAACATGAGGTCAATTTTGTGTTCCTCATGATGAACATCAACTGTCTCACGTAGACTGGCTACGGTTTCCGTCAATTCAGAAATGTTTCTCCTGTTGGTGTTAAGTTCCTCTTTAATCTCCATCATGCCATCAACGATAGTCTTCACGTTGTTATTAACGGCATTGGCAGCTCCTCTCATCAAGATTAAACCAACGTTCATGGTTGCCATGTCCTTCTTCACATTTCCGATAAATCCCTCGACGTGATCTAGTCGAGTCCCGAATTCTTCCCTGGTATGTCCCAGATCTGCTCTCATGTCTATCTGGACTTTATTCAAGGTTGTCTGAATTTGAGCTGTGTGCTCCTCCAATCGGTTTTGCACCTCCTCCCTAGCTCTATTCATCTGGTCGGTTAAGCAATCTACGCGCTGGTTAGCCTCCTGATGGTGTCGTATGACATCAACCCTAACAGCTGCTAAACCTGTCGTCAGATCATTTCTCGCTTCGATCCTATATGTGCCCATGTCTGCCCTGACTTGAGTTAAATCAGCCCTAACATTATTTACAGAGTGGGTGTTAATTTCTAAGTCCTGTCTTACATTGTTTATAGACTGAGTGTTAATCTCTAAGTCCTGTCTTACATTGTTGACTTCCTGTCTAACCTGGTCCACATGACCACTGACATTGTTGACTTCCTGTCTAACCTGGTCCACATGACCACTGACATTGTTGACTTCCTGTCTAACCTGGTCCACATGACCACTTACAGTATTTACAGCCTGAGTATTCTGACCTAAGTCAGCAGTAATCTGTTGAAGATTGGCATTCACACCTGCCATCATCTCTCCAAACACACGACGAATAGTTACCTCATCCATAGATAAGAAATATATGAGAAAGTGAGGGATCAATTTCTACTGGAACTTACAGCTATGATTAGTTACTTGGTGGTATAAAGCTTGCTTCATTTATATAAATATCACGAGTACAGCTGGAGTATGCAAACTAAGTGCTTCTACATTTACAAAGAAAAAGGAAGCTTGTAGTTTAACGTGACCGTTAATCTCGAGATCATGAGCCACGGGACCTCCTTTTTACGTGGAATCCGAACCACAGGACATGGCATTTCACTTCGAAAATCTCACATGCATTGACCGGGAATCGAACCCGGACCGCCTTGGTGAGAGGCATACAGCTAGACCGCTGAGCCACCACGCCCCCATTTACAAAGACAACGGTGAGCAAAGCAAAGTATTACATTTACTTAGGATGAGGCATCATCAAAGAAAATCCTATCCTTCATTTATCCAACACTAAAGCCTCACCCCATGGACTTCTATCAAACATGAATGCCATGCGGTCAATTGATCTGCAGTACGACTTTCTAAGTTCGTCCCAGTCCTGTCAATTTACCATTAATCATCATTAGGATCCTCAAAAAAAATAACATGGTACTGAGGGTCACCACGTTAACGTCGGCACATGAGTTGGGCGCCATTTTATGAGACCGTTTAAGTTGATGTCAACAACCACGATGACTCAACTAACGACACATAAATCAAATAAAAATACCGTGAGGATCAGGTGACCTTCCAAAAAGGCTAAAGCGGCACGAGAGTCCGTAGTCCACAGGGATCGTGGTACATGGTGACGATGGTCATAGACCGCCTAAGGAAAGGTTCACCTTAAAACTAGACTGAGAAAATAAACATCCAGACTCATGTAAAACACCGTGAAAATTTATTAAAATTCACAAGCCCCTAGCCTAGTTCGGAGGGTTATAATCGGCTAGTCCGCAAATTAATAAATAAACAAAGATAAAGAACAGGTCCCCTACCTGAGAAGTTACTGAAAACCCTCGCGAAAGATCTAACTCACAATGATAAAGCAACAACAGCAACGCTAGGAATATGGTACGACGCAAGTCCCTAGTTCAAGTTACAAGATCAAGCTAATATCTGAATTTACATTTAACAGGGTAGCAAAACAAATCTAGGTTAGGATGGTACCATTTCGACATTTAAATTTAACATTAATTGAACTAGCTAAGTCCTATCAATTAACAAAATTTACGGCGATGACGTCCGTAAAAGAAAACAATTACATCCAAAAGCTAAGTGTACAGCCATGAAAAACAAACAATTTAATTATGCTTAATAACTATGTGCTAACAGCACACAATAAAGTAACACGTAGGGTTTAATACACTTGACATCATAAATTAATAACGAAATAGACACAGTAGTTTTTATTAAAAATTCCTGCCTACACCTTGGTTTACTCTTTGTAAACCATAGTCATCTAATGTGTATAGTTACGGTGACGAATGCGCAGTTGAGACCACGTCTGACATCGCATGGCCTGAGCTCCACAAGCTACGAACTCTAGGTTCGCACATGCTTCAGGTCGCTACAAAAATGTCAACTGTCCTAGTCATTTCCTCACAAGGAAATTATCTTCAACTGCACGGCTATGTCAACAGTTCCAGAATGCAAAGAACAAAGTTAGATAGAAAGAATCGTTAGTTAGGCTTGTTTTACAACAATTATGCATTTTATTATTAGAATGTCGGTTTATAGGTTTATCGTAGGTTTATGGCGAATAACATTGACAATAGCCTGGGCACGGAGTGTCTCCAACTGAGATCATTCTCCACCAAAAAGCCTCGACTCAACAGTCGGAATATAATCAACGAGTATAACAACTCGGACACACAATAACACGGGTTACCAGTGGCGCTAAGCTCGCGTTCAATAACTCTGGGATAGGCCTGTACAACAGTTACCTTCCATATAACATCTGGTCAACGGGATCATCCCCGGACAAAGCATACAATAACATCCTGCTATAACAGGGTAGACTTCACCATCCTATAGAAAACCTTACATAACTGTTCCTGTCATACGACAATACACGCAACAGAGCGTTAAACTAACAAAAACCGATCCATAAAACAAGTGATCAAATACAAGAGTGGAAACTGATTTCCATAAGCAAAATAGCAATGAAAGGAAAAGCGAATACAAATTGTACTCTGTCCTCGTCTATAGTAGTTTTGTCTCACAATAAAGCAGGCGTGCTCTAGGTCACTGGGTTACATAACCAGTTTATTCAAGGCCGGCGATTTAATCAATACAAAACCTGCACTTGGCCGGTTCATAAAAAACTTTACCATAGGTTACGGATCTCTACAGAGTCCGTGTATCAAACGCACGCTATAAATCTGAGTATAGTAATACACTTCCGTCTTTCTACCAAAGACGTCTAAATGAAAGTAAACTTACAATAACTGAAGCTCTTTGCTTTAAAAATGCAACTCAGTAGTTGCTAGAACATCAAATAAAAACGTGTCTCACACGACACAAGAAAAATATGATAAATGTGGCACAGATTCACACACTAGATCTGCTTAATGATACGTTGGGAACCGCGTTCGATGCTAGGCAACGAAACATTCCTTCTAGTTGTTAGGTTCAAACATGACCAAGAATAGCTTCTGAGCTTATTCAAAATGAAATATAATGCATTTACAAACTGGTAGTTACTGTCGACTACCTAAATGATACGACCGTTCTAACGACAGTCAGGGGTGTAACAAAGGATGGCTGCGAAGAATGCAGTCAATTAATAACCAAGGCATCTGATTGCCATAACTACAGTCAGCAAAGACTTGAAAATTACCCCAAGTAGGGTTGAACAAAATAGCCTCAAAATGACTACGATCAGGTTCAGCAAAAAGGTAGGCATTGACGTTCCACGACGTTCACCAAGCTGCACCAGGGCTGACCAAAATGTCTGACCCCAAGGGTGTCTCACTCTAAACTGAAATAAATGACATCTAACTAATCTAGTTACATCCCTACCTAGAAAAATGGCTGACACTGAGTGTGGTTGATTCACAAACTACATTAAAACTACTATACCACCAGAAACTAGAAAAAAGAAGGGGTGTGACAAAAACTCACGAAATGGAGGAGCTCTCACTCAGCTCTCTATTCCACAACAAGGGTTGTACATAAACCTCTCTGGCTCTCTGGATCGGTATCCTCCTCATCAGGATTCCCATCTGGACTCCCCCAAAGACCAGGGTTCGATTTGTCCCTGTCGACATCTTCGTGGATATGCCTGGAAATGGCATTTTGGCTCCTTCCCTCTCGTTCATCGTTCTGGAAGTTCCACCATCATGCGGGTCCCTGTAGAAACGTCACCCCCCCATACTGGGATGGTATTAGCCCATGGTGACTGCTTCAACCATGGTGAAGAAAAGTCCAATCACGTGGGTAACGAAATAAGTTGCGTGATTATTCATCCTCTCACTTCCAAAATTATAATGTCCGTCGTGACTATTCTAGGCTTCAATTATAAAATACGACACAGCCTTAATCTTGCAGATGTGGATTAGCATGTGAGCTAATACTATTTTATAATGCTGCACGTGCTAGTGACGCTACTTTTGTATCACGCAGCATCCGTGAATTATACGACGTTTCAAAGATGAAATTTCCACTTTGGCAATTTAAGTATCTCATACAATTATAATCACACTTATTCAGGATAATTGTAACACTATTACCTGTATATTTACACTAGGCATCTGCCCTCCACATACGCGTGGGTAATATGTGATGTCACAGCAATGTTGTGCAATACACTATACTTGCCAATGATTATTTCCCAGGCTTCTTATTTAATTCACTGGACTTCATCGACAGTGGATATTAGTATTTGCTTGCTCGATGGCACCTTATAATCACTTTTAACGCTAAACAGCGGATATTCTTCTACGTCTCGTAGGACAAATGTAATTCCACGCCTACACAAGGCGGATTCTCAAGACGCAGTGCTCCGGTACTGGGTGTCTCTAGAAAGTAGGTCGTCAAAACGAAAACGTTGAGCGACTACTTACGTTCCTTTTTGCGTATCTGCAAGGGTATTACCTTACCTAAAGTAAAAATAAACATTCTCCAAAATGTTTTAATAATGCAGCATGACGAAATGGAATATTCTGAGTCTCGTAGGAAAGATAAAAATAATTAATAAGACCTCAGATAATAATTAGCAGTTTACACCAAAGTCAAAAGTGCGATTCACCGCTACTTCAAAGTATCGCGTGATCTCTCAGCTTCACGTGGCTTCCTGGGTGTGTTCAAAAGTACAACATCCCATCATAAACGCTCTGTCATAAAAAAAATATCACATGAACCATAGCTCAGCGGGTTCAATATGGAATGGCTATATACAGGTTGATTTTTGTTTTTGCTGAGTGGGACCAGCGTCCGATAGACAGTCCATTAAGGTACATTTATATTAACATTTAATCGTGTTCTTTTATGTATTTTCTATTTTTTTTATTGTTGTGAACTTTCATTTATTTACATTCTAATGCTTTTGTAAGGATATCCATTTTCTCTTTGTATTTGTTATCATAGATTTTAAGAGTGTTTTTATTTAATCTACGCTGACGAAGGTATCGTTGTATACCGAAACATAGACGTTTTAATGTAAGTATTAAACTTCTTAGTGTTTGACAAGGCGTATTTTATAATTGGAGATTAATATGGGGTAGACATACATTTGAGGGGTCTAGATGAAAAACTCATGTTGTCCACTTTTTCTAATTTTACAGGAAGTAAACAAAACTTCTTAAATGTGTGTAACATTGCTTTTGTTACAGGCTATACTTAATTACACCTTCTTGTATAAACTATGTTCCATTATTTATATTAATGTATCTGAAAAAATAGGCTTTAATTTTGGAGAATGTGACTTTTGTATCCAAACTTCGGAAAGTGTGAGTTTTGTGTCTGAACAAGTTGGAGAATGTTACTTTTGACACTGAACAAATTAATTACTTGAGACAAAACAATAGACATGTTGACCAAATTTGTGAAAAATTTAGACAAATGACACCAATTGCATTGTTGGAAGGCACATATTATTTATTTATTATGTAGAGGTTACGGGTTGAACAGATAATAATAATAATATTGGCTTGCAGCTGTAGAAAGTCACAAGACCAAAAGCTGTATTGTGATTGACCAACAGGGAGAATGTGCTCTTTTCAACTAAACAGTGTGAAGAATTAGTTTTGCATCTAAATTTAGTTTTTGGCATTATATGAGTTTTGCATCTAGACCCCCTCGTTTATCTTATTTCACGTGAAATACTTTGAACTATAGCGAGACGTCTTGAACTGTGATTCTGAGTGGCTCATAGTGCGGGATGGAGATAGAGTTGAATTTCCGGAGTGGTTCCTTACTTTAGGCACCAACCACCTCTTTCCCAATACTAGCCTCAACTACAAATACCCACACTACCACAAACCCCATTATAACAATATCCGAGGGTAAAAGAAGCATGAATAGGCCTAGGAGGCAATGGTTTATTTCAGTCTACAACGATTTCAAAATGAGGGGTGGAGAAGCCTGTAGGCCTTCTATATCTATACAAAACATGTACTTAATATGATAGGCTTATTGGCTTCGGTGGCGTAGTTGGTAGCATGCAGAACTGCTACGCCCAGGGTCACGGGTTCAAACCCGGCCGAAGTCGTCGGATTTTTTAAGAGCGTTGAAAATCCCTCAGTATGCCTTCCTACGGAGGGGAAGTAAAGCCGGCGGTCCCTTGTCATAGATTTATGGCATGTGAAAGAACCTACCTCTACAATTGGTAGTGTGTACAGGGTCATTATCTATGTGCGCCCCGATAAACACGGCAAGCTAAGCCGGCTGTGACTGGCACAGATCGTGGGCACACGTACACGGTTCAGCCGGTGGTTAGCGTGTACTTTCACACATTTACCAAACATATTCATTACTGTGTACTTACAGTGCTTATAGGCGATGCTGAAAATGTCCTCCCTCTCTTGTGACACACATCTGACATCTTCTGAAGAAAGAATGTCTGTCAACTCTTTTAACGGAGCTTGTTTCCTTGAATCGTTTAGTGAGCCTCCTAATTGTACTAGCATTAGGCACAGGTCTTCTTGGAAACTTTGTTCGAAATTTTCGTCTCGTTTCAGAACAAGATTTTCTACTTTTCATACATAAATTATGTATAAACAGTACACACATTCGCGCAATGTGAATTGGTGTCTAGGCATGACCAACAATCACAGTAATCACAATACTCAAAAAAAGTGCTACACTAACGTCTAAGCTCTCCAGATACACATCCATATGAATGACAAAACACGTGTGAACTAACGATATGAGTCAGCGGAGTGCGCTAACCACCGGCTGAACCGAGTACGTGCGCCCAAGATCTGCGCCAGTCACAGCCGGCTTAGCTTGCCGTGTTTATCGGGGCGCACATAGATAATGACTCTGTAGTTACATTTGTTTGGTTAGAAACGTTCTATCAAGTTCCAACGTTCACCGATAGGTGTCAGTGACAGTGGCATCTCTAGTAGACAAACTTGGAACTACTTAAAATTGATCCTGATGGGGAATCTTAGGGCATTCAGTTTAAATACCCTGCTATGGCCATTGGCTGCAATTCAAATATAATAATATGAGAGGCTTTCAATATATTACCCTTTACTTTGTTGTAATAAGTTACCTTACTGCGTAGCCGAGCACGTTATTTTAGAGGATAGAATCAAGGTGATGACAGCTGCTATCCTGATTGTGGTTTCAACCCGGATTTATCCACACTCTCTCCAGGCAAATTCTGGGATAGTACCTTATTAGCCTACATGTCCTGGAACACCTACCCTATCCCCGACCTTAATAATTTGGTGGCGTAGTTGGTAGCATGCTGAACTGCTGTGCCCAAGATTGCTGATTCAAACCCGGACGAAGTCGTCATATTTTTAAGAGCGTTAAAATCCTTCAGTATGCCTTCCTTCGGAGGGGAAGTAAAGCCGGCGGTCCCATGTCAAAGTTTTATGGCATGTAAAAATCTTCCACATACTCAACTTGTGGGAAGCTAAATTTCAAGGTTAGATTTTGTTGGAACGCTTTATCAAAGTTCCAACGTTCACCACTAGGTGTCAGTGACATCTGGTAGCGAAAGTTGGAACTACTTAAAATTGGACGGAACTTGTAGCTCACCCTTTCGGTGTCCACTTGACGCAGATACAGCCTCTGGCGAGCCAAACATGTCCTCGGACACTCCCGGCACTAAAAGCCACACGATAAATAATAAATAATACAGCAACATACACTACTACAGTCATCACAGAAGCACAGGATATCAGACCAATTGAACACACACCCAAGTACTCGGAGCTGATGACCAAAGATATCCCATGCCTCTAAAACGAATTAACAGCAATGACTACGTCCTGCAAAAATGTAGACTTTCACGACCGGCGTTGAAATAGGAATCTCTGTTTCGCGGGCTTATAGGTCGTGTTCCAAGGACATTTTGTCGTCCTGACGTTTCGGTGAATACTGCGTTCAGCATGTTCACAGGTTACATAAAGTGAGGTAAAACAAGTAAACAGAAGATATATAAATAGTCAACAACCCACACATAAAGGCTACCATAGCAACGGCGTACCACATAAAAGTAATGCATCAAGGACAGGGCTGCTCGTCTGTTGCATCTTCTCGTCTACGACGGTCAATAAGGGCAGGCTTGAGGGGATTAAGGACTGGAAGCCAAGCTCTGTTCACACGTTCTGCTTCCTCCTTAAGATTGAAGCTGTTAGTATGCTTCAGGATTTCAATGGCCTCCCTTTGTAGCCTGGCATGATAAGACACCGTGGTGGACAGAACTTCGGTGTCTCCATATCTTATATCGTGACCTGCAAGTAGCGAGTGTGCTGCTACAGTGGATTTATCTGTGTGTCCCAGCCGGCTGTGTCGTTCGTGCTCCTTGAGGCGAGTGGCAATACTTCTTTTCGTTGTTCCAATATATACTTGGCCACAATCACACGGGATTTTATAAACCCCTGCCGCGGTATGAGGATGTCGCTTATCTTTAGCGGACCTAAACATGTCCTTAATTTTTCGTGTAGGCCTGTATATGGTCTTTATATCATGGGACTCGAGTAGCCTCCCTATTCTGTCCGTGACCTTTTTTATATATGGAAGGAAAGCTCTAGCTAGGGGCTGCTTGTCTCCAATTACCCTTGTAGTTGGACGTCTCGGATGGAGTGCTCGCTGGATATCTTTCTGGCTGTACCCATTCGCGCGTAAGGCCTCGTTGAGGTGTTCAATTTCTTGTTTTAGGCACTGCTTTTCACAAATTCTTTTAGCGCGGTCAGCCAGTGTTTTTATAACTCCGTATTTCTGTCGTGGGTGGTGGTTGGACGTCTTATGTAGATATCGGTCAGTATGGGTCGGCTTACGGTAAACTGTATGTCCCAAAGTTAGATCAGCGGTCTTCGTTACCATAACGTCGAGAAACGCGATTTTCTGTTCATTTTCTAACTCCATGGTAAACTGAATGTTCGAGTTCTGGCTGTTAAGATGTTGTAGAAACAGATTTAATTGATCTTTACCATGGCCCCATATTACAAATAGCACTAGAGACCGCACCTTTGAAACCTAAAGTGTGGCTACGATACGTGGACGATACCTTTGTAATATGGGGCCATGGTAAAGATCAATTAAATCTGTTTCTACAACATCTTAACAGCCAGAACTCGAACATTCAGTTTACCATGGAGTTAGAAAATGAACAGAAAATCGCGTTTCTCGACGTTATGGTAACGAAGACCGCTGATCTAACTTTGGGACATACAGTTTACCGTAAGCCGACCCATACTGACCGATATCTACATAAGACGTCCAACCACCACCCACGACAGAAATACGGAGTTATAAAAACACTGGCTGACCGCGCTAAAAGAATTTGTGAAAAGCAGTGCCTAAAACAAGAAATTGAACACCTCAACGAGGCCTTACGCGCGAATGGGTACAGCCAGAAAGATATCCAGCGAGCACTCCATCCGAGACGTCCAACTACAAGGGTAATTGGAGACAAGCAGCCCCTAGCTAGAGCTTTCCTTCCTTATATAAAAAAGGTCACGGACAGAATAGGGAGGCTACTCGAGTCCCATGATATAAAGACCATATACAGGCCTACACGAAAAATTAAGGACATGTTTAGGTCCGCTAAAGATAAGCGACATCCTCATACCGCGGCAGGGGTTTATAAAATCCCGTGTGATTGTGGCCAAGTATATATTGGAACAACGAAAAGAAGTATTGCCACTCGCCTCAAGGAGCACGAACGACACAGCCGGCTGGGACAAACAGATAAATCCACTGTAGCAGCACACTCGCTACTTGCAGGTCACGATATAAGATATGGAGACACCGAAGTACTGTCCACCACGGTGTCTTATCATGCCAGGCTACAAAGGGAGGCCATTGAAATCCTGAAGCATACTAACAGCTTCAATCTTAAGGAGGAAGCAGAACGTGTGAACAGAGCTTGGCTTCCAGTCCTTAATCCCCTCAAGCCTGCCCTTATTGACCGTCGTAGACGAGAAGATGCAACAGACGAGCAGCCCTGTCCTTGATGCATTACTTTTATGTGGTACGCCGTTGCTATGGTAGCCTTTATGTGTGGGTTGTTGACTATTTATATATCTTCTGTTTACTTGTTTTACCTCGCTTTATGTAACCTGTGAACATGCTGAACGCAGTATTCAGCGAAACGTCAGGACGACAAAATGTCCTTGGAACACGACCTATAAGCCCGCGAAACAGAGATTCCTATTACTACGTCCTGCATTTCTCGTTCAGTAACTTTCTAAGTTGTATCGAGATTTTTCTTTTTGTCGTGTGAACTCCTTAGATGCAGACTGCAGGTTTTTCTAGTCGACGCCCCAGCCGAGTGTATCGAGAAGGACAAGTAGTTCCGTGAAGAGCTATACAGCCTATTTTCATATATCCTACTCATGTTAATTGTCTCTATCAACATACAAAATTTCATTTTGAAGGTTATGATAGATTCGTAGATAATGAGAACCATCTAAATATTTCAGATGGTCGCCAGGTTGGATTTTTATTTTTGTACTATTACATTAAGATTATTGTGTACGTGTGGTATTCAAACTTCAATCGCATGATTAGACAACAAGAAGTAAAAACGAGATTTTAAAATTACGCACAGCAGCCATCTTGTGATAATGAAAACCATTGAAATAAATTAGATGCCAGTGGATCAACATTTGTATAAGCATTTAACGTGCAACGTTTCACGGCACTCGGATAGTTAATTCGCGAGAAACGTCCATTTAAATATTTATACTTCGCGTCGCCGCCATGTTGGATTTGTGCTCACCAGGTTCCTGAAAGTCCTATAGGTGAACATATGTTCATAGTCTCTATGAACATTACAAAATTCAGTTTGGTTGCTGTAAAAGATTCATAGATATTGAGAACCGTCTAAATATTTCGGGAGCTCACCATTTAGGAGTGTTATGTGTATAGGCCATAGAGTTATGTACCATTCAAGGACAATTATTGCCTAGGTTCATTATTCAAACTTTCACTTCGATCGCATGATTACGACACAAGAAATTAAAACTTAATTTTAAAATTTCGCACAGCCGCCATCTTGAGGTTATGTAAGCAATTGAATTAAATTAGATGGCAGTGCATTACAATATGTAAAATCATTTACTGTACCACATTTCACTGCGCTCAGAGAGTTAAATCACGAGAAAAGTCTATTAAAATGATTCAAATTCGCTTGGCCGCCATGTTCGTTTTGTACTTTACAGGTTTATAAAAGTTACACAGATAAACTTGTATCAGTACCCTTTATCACCGTACAAAATTTCAGGGTGATCTCTGTAATAGTTTCGCAGATATAGAATTTCATTGAAATATTTCGCACAGCCGCCATTTTGAGGTTATGTAAACAATTGAACTATATTAGACTCCGGTGAATGACAATGTGTATAAACATTTGCTGTACCAAGTTTCAATACGTTTTAATAGTTAAATCGCAAGAAAAGTCTATTTAAAAGTATCAACTTCGTTTGGCCGCACGGTTGGTTTTGTAGTCACCAAGTTTTTGAAAGTCTCATAGGTGAACTTCTAGTAGTGCCCTTTATCATCGTACACAATTTCAGGGCGATATCGGTAATAGTTTCGGAGATACTGAATGCTCGTGAAATATTTCGCACAGCCGCCATGTTGGATTGGAGGGACACAATAAAATTTGAAGGGCACGGTCGGGGACGGCCAGAATAGTGCTATCATCTTACCGAGTTTCATTGTAATCGCTGCAACCGTTTAGAAGTTATTAGGGGACACACACACAGACACCTCACACACACACGGACAAAAGGTGATCTCATAAGCCTATTTTTTTTTCATAAAATGAAAATAGGCTAAAAAAGATACGAGCCTTACAGTAGTCGCATATGATGAGTAACATCTGACATGTTATCCTACTCGTATACTACACAGCTTGGGCTTTCATAAAATGTTAATTTACGCTCCGTTTTCATACTGGTACTATGATGAATGTATAGATTGAATGGAGATATGCTACTGTCACACTTGTTTGAACAAACATCACATATTATATTGTAAATTAAGAGGAGGAATGAAACCATAGTATCTAGCCTATTTATAGACTACTAGAAATAATGTTCAATACAATCAAATTTCCCAACTCCTGCTTGGTGCAAACTATTGTAATTAAAATTAGATAAATCGTAATTTCATGTAGATTCTGTTAAAATGACGCATATTGTTATGATAGATATCGTTTAAATCGATAATCTGGTAGCAAAAGTATTTACCTGGACTGGGGCTTTGCCGACTAGTTACAATGTTTCATATCAAAGCATATCATCATTGAAATACTGATACGAAGACTTTGAACATGTGGTTTGTGTTTCAATCAGTTGGCACCAGAGTTCGCATGAGCGTTTACCGTTCAGAATGAAAGTGTTGAGCAAAGTTACTCGGGGAGTGGATGCCCATCACTTTTATCCCGAGATTGAAAAACAGACTCTTAATAAATATAATAGTTTTCAGCAAATATAATGAATATGTTTACACCAAAGAACGACAACTTGAAGATGATTTATTCTAGGCATATCTGTAATGGCGCCTCCAAACCTTGAAGTAATCCGTATGTGATATACATTCCACATGGCCGGATCACTGCATTACCGCAATGTGGGTTAATATCTGAATAGCCATTGTGCAGAATCATAATACCGGCTTTGCCAACTTTGAACATGTGGTTTGTGTTTCAATCAGTAGACACCAGAGTTCGCATGAGCGTTTACGTTCAGTATGAAAGTGTTGAGCAAAGTTACTCGGGGAATGGATGCCCATCACTTTTATAGAGAGATTGAAAAACAGGCTCTTAATAAATCATAATTGTTTTCAGCAAATATGATATAATGAATATTTTTACACCAAAGAACGACAACTTGAAGATGATTTATTGTATGAATATCTGTAATGGAACCTCCAAACCTTGAAGTAATCCGTTTGTGATATGCATTCCACATGGCCGACAGTGCGTCATGGTACCAATGTCTGAAACCGCGCGTTCATTGTTTCCTCTTACCACTCCCAATGCAGCCGGGAGGGATGCATCCAGCTGGCAGTGCGTCTTACACACTTCCGTCCGATCCACTTCCGTCCCATTTTTCAAAATCACTCCCACAAAAATATCCAGCAACCGAGTGGAAATATGTTACACATCAAAAGTTATAATTTTCTAACAGACCAAGAGATGATCGAATCCTAAACTTACAGCATGATGTTACAAAACAAACAGGAACAGCGCTCCAGAATACTACGGCTGAAATTATGCCCTGAAATTTGCTGGATACATCATCAAATTTTGTTCTTAAGTGCATATTCGTTCATATATCCCATATGCCCCCACAATGAGGGTAACCATCATGCATTGTAAACTGTTGGGAGTTCCGCCGTGCCTCATGCTTTTGAGAATCTCTTGTGAGTTAGCGAACTTACGGTTACCTTGACTAATTGAGCACAAGAGCAACTGGAGTTTATCTGCGACACATCATTTGCTGTATTCATAACAGCGTGAGAGCCCAGTAAAATATGTCGTCATGGTCAATAATAGTGTTTTGAAAGCACGATAAAGGAAGTTTCTAAAGCTAATTGCGAGTATTCATGTCTCTAGAGGGAGCCGGGTGATATCGGTCGCTATCAAACCATGACCTGTGTGTATGCAAATGTTTAAATTCTACCTGATTAACATTGTGAGCGATTAATATAGAACATAAATAGGCCTACTGTGCATGTATATTTCACAATGAAATATTAATTAAAATTTTACCTAATGAATAGGTAAATAAATGATATTAATAATAATAATCATATCTAGGAAAAGACGTTTACGTTTCTATGGACACATGGTTAGAGGGATCCAACAATAATAAATAAAGACATTTTTAATAAATTATATAATCTGAGGAGCCTAGGGAGTTACACCAAGCAGATGAAGGAAGAAGTCCGGAGTCTAGGAATTACAGATGACGACCGTCGAGACAGAACACAGTTCAGGGAAATTCTTTCCAACATAAAGGTTCTTGTGGAAGAAAAGAGAGAACGCTGGGGAGGAAGATGAACAGCAGAGAGAAAGGCGCAACACTCTGAAAGAATGAAGGAAGTGTGGAGGAAGAGAAGAAAGAACTATGTGAAGGAAATGATATTTGCGTGGTCCTTTGTTTTGGCCGGTTCGCATAATGTAATGTAAATGTAATAATAATATCGTATGGCCTCGGTTGCTGTGTGCAAGCTTTGTTATTTGACACCCAAACGGCAGCTTGCATGTCGATTTTTGTTGTTCCTTGAATCACTATGAAGGTCAACGAGGTTAGATATCTAAGCACCTTGACACTATAGCGCTTTCTGGTAGAGAAATGAGGAACTTTGTGTTGGCGGAAAATCCCGAGATTAATTTTGCCATTATGAACACGGCCTACTGAATTCAAACGGGTTCTTTAACATCGTAAGACATGCGTGTCGTAATTTTTGCCGCCATTCAAGAATCACTTACCACTGCCAGGAGTGAAACTGCAAGTTTGGAGTTGGCAGGCTGACACGATAACCACTCACCAACCGTGGCAAGCTAATAAATGATAATTCACCTTAAATTCAATAATGTATTGAAACAAATTATAATGTAATACCAGTTGCACGCCATGGTTGCGCGTCCTGGCAGGCATTCCTACTCCACATCTGAGACGACAACAAGCAGCTGTCCACGCTTGGAAATCTTGCATCTGTTCTGACTCCAATCACCTTCCGGTTCACTCAGTACTGAATAATCCTCACCCATGCCTGAAATCCAGGCATCCTATTTGGGGGGTTGACATTATTTAGCAGCCAGGGCCTTACAACATCAACAAAATCTGGAAGGAAAGGTGAAGATAGTTTTCTTCACCTCACTAAAATGGTCCTTCCCAGCATATCCCAGGAACTGATCTACCTAGAGCTACGTGGTGCCAACTAAATCGTCCTCGAACTAGTCATGGAAGGTGCAAAGCAATGTTACACAAATGGGGTTGGCTATAATCACCAGCTTGTGACTGCGGAGCTCAAGAACAGACGATGAACCACATCATTCGGGAGCGCCCTCAGCGTAGCTTTACATGCGATTGGGAAGAGTTCATGAAAGCATCAGCTCCAGCGCTTTCCTGGTTGAAGAGCCTTGATGTTCATTTCTAATTGTTATGTACATAGGATTTGAATGAGTTTTAGAGTATGGACTCCGTCTTGAGGAAAGAATTCATGATGAAAATTAACAAATGTAAAACATAAATATTGGAATGCAGCCGAATAAATCAGAAACCTCTCTGGACATCAGACTGTCAGGTGAAAAACTAAAGGAAGTAGGAGACTTCTGTTACTTAGGAAGCAAAATAACCGGTGACGGACGAAGCAAAGAGGATATAAAAAGTAGTTTAGCTCAGGCAAGGAAAGCATTTCTACAGAAAAGGAATCTGTTGACATCGAATATGGTTTTAGGTATTAGGAAGTCATTTTTGAAGGCTATGTCTGGAGCGTAGCACTCTATGGAAGTAATAATAATAATAATAATATCGTATAGCCTCGGGTGCCGGTCGCAAGTTTTGTTATTCGACACCCAGAGGGTAGCTTGTATGTCGAATTTCGTTGTTCCTTGAATCACTATGAAAATCAAGGAGGTTAGATATCTAAGCTCCTTGAACACTATAGCGCTTTCTAGTAGAGAAATGAAGAACTTTGAGTTGGTTGAAACTCCCGAGATTAATTTTGCCACTGTGAACACGGCCTACTGAATTCAAATGGGTTCTTTGACATGCCAACATCGTATGACATGCGTGTTGTATTTTTGCCACTTTTCAAAAATCACTTACCACGGCCAGGAGCGAACCTGCAATCTTGGGGTTAGTAGACCGACACGCTATCCACTCACCCACGGTGGCAAGCTTCTATGGAAGTGAAACTTGGACTATTGGTGCAGCAGAAAAGAGGAGAATTGAAGCGTTTGAAATTTGGTGTTACAGTAGAATGATGAAGATCAGATGGGAAGATAGGGTTACAAACGAAGAGGTATTAAGAGTAGTGGGAGAGAAGAGATGTTTCTGGCGACTGCTAATGAAGAGAAGAGATAGGTTGGTAGGACACATACTAAGACACCCAGGAATAGCAAGCTTAGTTAGGAAGGAAGGGTCGAGGACAAGAACTGTAGGGTTAGACCAAGGTTAGAATATGTTAAACAGATTGCCTCGGATGTAGGGTGTGGTAGCTATGTAGAGATGAAACGATTAGCTCAGGACAGCGAGGCATGGAGCGCTGAATCAATCCAGTCAAATTGCTGAAGACTCAAACAACAACAATATGTACTTATTTGTATATTAATCATGTAGAACATTTGTACCATACGAAAATAAATAATAGCCTACCTGACTTGGTTAACTTGTAACCGTCTTCAGTTATACTAATAATAAAAAAATTAAACTGAGAACATCTATCTAACATTAACATTCTTTGAAAAAAGAGATGAAGACTAGAAATGAAATAGAAACATTTATACTGTACATCCGTAGCCACATCATTTGATTCTCTAAAATACAGTACAAATCATTAATATCAAAGCAACTATTTTATTAAAGGGGACATTTTAATAAGATTCGGTATCCACAGCCACATCAATTTGACCATATTCCAATGAAAGTACAAATCATCGAAATTAATGACTAATTTCTTTGACGATAATTACATTTTTAAATCATAGGGACATCTTTTCAATGCCGTTTCCTACTCCATACAAGAAGATTTCTCTACTTTAGATACTCAACATTTTTTATAAGCAATTATCTATTTATGTTCGACCCTGACTATTATATGTCAGAAAACTGTACTATAATGAGGCTCATTGTAACACTATTTTTCATTATGAAACAGTTTCTCCCACCAATCAGAGCTCAAGAAACAGTTGTTTGACCAATTAGATAATTAGATGTGCTGAGCTCCACGGCCTTCTAATTTAAATTTCACTGCCTGGCCTAGTGTCATAGCAGGGTAATCGAGGAGGCCATGGTCAAATACAAGGCAATCTCTTGCGTCTCATGCGCTCTGTTCAGTACATAAAACTGGCAAATTCTCGACAGATATTTATGATTATTTATGATCGAACATAAAATAGTGATAATAATTATCGTCGAACATAAACAGTCATAAGCAACTCGCCTATAATGGTAATTAAGACACTCGTATGCAAATTATAAAACTCACATACGCTCGTTTTATAAACATACTCGTGTCTTAATTATTGCCATTATGGGCTCGTTGCATAATGTACTATTATATGTTTTTTTTATTTCATTAATAATTCCAATTGTAACAGATCTGGTTTTTAAAGAAAAATTACATTATATTTTCCATATTTTAACGTTTCATTCTAATTAGACAGTATTTTCTATTACAATTATCAATATTTTAATTGAATTTGTAATAGTTGGTGATTAGTCTACGATTATTGAGAAGAAAATCATAGTGAACATTTGATTTCTAGTCATCTCGTCTTTCATACAACATTAATGTTCGATTGATGCTCTTAGTTTAATATTTTTAGTCTATTTTCATGTATGAACAAGTAGTTCCGTGAAGAACTATGCAGCCTATTTTCATATATCCTACTTATATTAATTGCCTCTATCAACATACACGATTACAATTTGATTGTTGTAATAGATTCGTAGATATGCCTATTGAGAACTGTTTCAATATTTTGGCTAGTCGGATGATGGAGTTTTATATATGTAAGTCTTAGAGTTACGTACTATTACATGGAGATTATTGTGTAGGTGTAGTGTTCAAACTTCAATCGCATGATTAGGACACATGAAATATAAACGAGATTTTATAACTTTGCACAGCTGCCATCTTGTGGTTAAAATTTTGTATAAGCATTCACCGTACCAAGTTTCACTGCACTCGGATGGTTATGTTGTGACAAACGTCCATTCAAATATTTATATTTCACGTCGCCACCATGTTGGATTTGTGCTCACCAGGTATTGAAAGTCTCATAGGTGAACTTATTTTCATAGCCTCTATAAACATTAAAAATTCAGTTTAATTGCTGTAATAGATGCCAGTGCATTGCAATGTGTATAATTATACATTTACTGTACCATATTTCACTGCGCTCAGATGGTTGAATCGCGAGAAAGGTCTATTAAAATGTTTCACCTTCGCTTGGCCGCCATGCTCGTTTTGTATTTTACAGGATTTTAGAAAACTTTTAGCTGAATTTCTAGTAGTGCCCTTTACCACCGTACAAAATTTCAGGGTGATATCAGTAACAGTTTCGGAGATATAGAATGCCGGTGAAATATTTTGCACAGCCTCCATGTTGGATTCGTGAGTTGTAATAAAATTTGAAAGGCATGGTTGGGGTTGGCCAAAATACAGTAGTACTATGACCTTACCGAGTTTGATTAAAATCACTCCAGCCGTTTGGAGGTTATTAGGGACACACACACATATCCACACACACGGACATAAGGTGATCTCATAGGCAAAATCAAAACCTGTCAGAAACTTAGTAAGTGTGGTAATCATTATTAATATATATTAAGGTATTAAGTACCCGAAGAAAGAAATATTAATTTAAAGTTGCAAAACTAAGGAATGACTAGGGCTCGGATCGATATGCTCGATAAAATCTCCAGACATGCTCGAAAACCATGTGTTTTATGCTCGATAGGTATGCTCGAAAAAAACATTATATGCTAGATAGATATGCTCGAAAACCCCATTATATGCGGTTAAATATGCAGAATATGCTCGAAAAAAAAACACACTGTTAAAAACTATAGACAGGAAAGTGGAACGAAAAAAAACAATAACAAACCTTTGAATACGAGCTTTATTTTATAATTGTATGTATGATACACTGCAATATACTCGCATTCAAGTTTTTCAAGTATATAAAAGAGAAGTTTTCTTATAAAAGTTATAGTTTAAAAGTTCATTTACAAAATGTTCAGAATTAGGCGAGTCAATGAAGTAGATCTGCATTGGTCTGTACAACAAGAATTTTTGCTATGTTTTTAGTTTTGAATGATTTTCTTAAATCAGTCAATAAAAGTTTCAATGACGAGAACGACCTCACTAAAGGTCAAAATCCTGCTGTCCTATTATTCGCAACATTATTATTATTATTATTATTGAACTAGCAGGCTTTTCAATAGTTATTTCTGTTTTCGAACCTTAAGGATGGTCAGGGCCCGAATTCAGGGGGAATTTGAAGAAAAACAAACTATTTAGACGAAAACCACAAGAATATGCATTTATATGCTTCTATTCTGAAAACCGTGGTTTTATGCATTTATATGCTCTATAAATCTCAATTCTGTTGGTCCCAGAGAGGTGAAAATACTACCGAAAGGCTTCTTTCAATGTGTACTATTCAGGGGAAACATATGCAAATATGCTCGAATCCGAGCCCTTGTAATGACTATCCCATCAAACAAAACATGATCTTTAGTGTAGATCTTTGAGTTCATCGCAAGGTATGGTATTTTTGAGATATTGGATAAGCACGTTGTCGAGAGCCATTAAATTATGATATATGAATCACAGCCAATGGCCATAGCAGGGTATTTTAATTGAACGCCCGAGGGCTCCCAACAAGTTAAATTTCAAGTAGTTCTAACTTTGGCTGCCAGATGCTATTGTCACTAACACCTAACGGCGAACGTTAGAAATTGATAGAGCATTTCTAACTAGCCAAATATCATCTACAAATTTTTCTTCACACTACCAATATTATTGCAGAGATAGGTTTTTTTACGTGACATATACTGTGCCCGTTTGGACCGAGATCCAACGACCACATTTTGTAAAATACCGAAATCAGATCAGCACGAGAAAATATATCTCACGGTCTATCTAGGTGAATACTTGGGTCTAATCTGGCATCCCTGATCTCGGTAATTTACAAGTAAGGTAAGGTGAGAAATTATTTTTGAACTAGCACATTCCTTAAAATTTTCAATTTATTTATAAATAACAAATATAATTCAACTGGTAAAAACACTCAACAAAGATAAAAACACATCACACATAAGAAATCAACGGTCCCTATAATATTATTAGAATTGTCGTAGATGTGATAATCAGAAAAAAATAATTACGGTAGTCCATTCTGATATCCATAAAAAAAAATCCAAAAAGAATATTTACACTCGGTAATCACTGTTCAATAAAGAGTTTTGAGTGATCCCTACTATTTACACGTTCGTAGTTCACTTTACAAAGATTGCAATTTGATTTTATCAAATATTCGTAGCAAAAATTTCACAAAATAAATAGTCACTTGATTCCTTCGGTGTTATTCCAAAATTAAACTTATTTGGAAAATTATCATATCACTGATTCGTTGTTTCATAACAATATCAATACTCGACTGACATAAAGTCGAAAGTTAATAATTCATCATAAAGATTTTCAAATTTTAAAAAAAAAAAAATTGTTCAAAAATTTTCATAATATTTTGAAAATTCAACTTTCTTCTTTTATCACTTTCATTAGTTTAAATGTCATAAACTATTTTAAATTCTTCTCATATGTTATTAACATTACACAAAAATTGTTGTAAACAATGTTGTTATTTCTATCCACCATCAGCGGATTATATCATCTAACTCTTCACCAAATTTTTATGATAACAAAATTTTCTATCACCAAACTCTTCGTATAATCTCACAAAAAAATTAATCAAAAAAAATATTATTATTATTAATTAATTAATTTCAAACTTTCCCTTCACTTTATTTATAACAAGTTTTCTCAACCTCTCACATGATGAATATTTTATTTGCTCATTTCCAATGTTATTATTATTGTTATTCAAAAATAAAAATCAATGATTATTTATTTTAATTCACTTGCACTGTTCATCTTTTTTTTTCTCCTCGGTCAGGTTCAACAAATCTAAATTCAAGTTCTTCAATTATTTATTTAGGCATTCCATTTGAATTTTGAGTCAATCCAGAAAAAAAAAAATCTTTAATATTTGTATTAACAGAATAGTGAAATCTGACAAGAATATGGGGCGGTCCACATCGCCTAACCCTTCTTTTACAAATATAGCCCACAGGCTCCTTCAAACATCCGCACATCCTTCTGTGCCCACAACTACGATTTTTTTTTCTTTTTCGTGTGGTCTCCTCAGAGACCTAGTGCAGGTCTTTCTATTCGACGCCCGTGGGCGACCTGCGCGTCGGGATGAGAGATGGAATTGATTAAGGTGAATGAAATCGGAGAAGGATGTGGAAGGAAACGGCCGTGGCCTGTCAGAAGGTACCGTCCCAGCATTTTCCTGGTGTTGAAAATGGGAAACCACGGAAAACGATTTCAAGGACGGCCGACGGTGGGGCTCGAACCCACGCGTCTACCGAGTCAGCAGAGAGCTTGCTTGGCCCCATGACCTAACACTGCGCTTTAGCCAGCGTAGCCACTACTGTCGGTACTACGGGAATAAAACCCATTTTTGGATGACCCCCTAGGCCTCCACAACTTTAAGTGTCGCCAAACGCACACTAAAATCATCACCAGAATATTCTGCACACAGCATCATATTATTACTATTATATTTTTAGCCTACTTTCGATTTTTAGAAAAAATGAAAGTAGACTTATGAGATCACTACAGGGCGAAAAAAAGTGTGTCTGTATGTGTGTGAGTCTGTGTGTGTGTGTGTGTACTCTGAATGTCTGTCCCCCCCCCCCCCTATCAATTCGAACACGGTTAAACCGAATTGAACGAAATTTGGTACAGAGGTAGCACTGGCAAAGGGCACCTCAGTGTCATGTTTTATATTGCCGCCATCTTTACCAAAAGGTAATGGCGGCCAATCGAATGGTCAAAACTTAATAATGCATTACGACCAAACTAATCATCGGATCTTTACCAAATTTGGTAACAACCTTCCATCATATGGGACGCGTCTTGTGCCCAAACTACAAGGTCATCAAACGTACCATTTCAGGATGGCGGCCGTGTGAATTATGCAAAATTTATAATCCATAACATGGGACCCACCAGTTCCGATTATCGAACCAAGAATCGTTTAATCTGTTCTAAGCGACGTGGTTCGTTCGAACTTAAAAGTTTATATTGTAATATTATAATCTAGAAGTGACTTTAAAAATCTGAATCGTCTCGGCTATTTGACAAGATGGTAGCTGATCTCTCGTTCTGACCTACATTTTACTAATTTCAGTATGTTGCATGCAATATAACCTACTGATAAAAATTATATGAACTTAATATGAAATGAACTCGGTTTGAAATACACTCCAGTGAAGAAATCTTCAGTCCAAGTGATTATTTACTAATACAGTACGTTATATGTATTTGATCGATAACGCGTGAGTTATGAGTGTACGATTGGCTGTGTGGTTAGAGCTCCCGTCTCTCATGTGGCTGGCCGGGGTTCAAATCCTATCAGAGTAGAACTTTTTTGCTTGATTTTTTTATATTCATTGTTTCTTGAGTACTGAGACGTTGTAAAATAAAGCGTTATATGGTGCTTTTTGCAATGGAAATTATATATAAAAAAACGACATTCTCCACCGGAGTGACATCTACCAGCCTTCAGTTGTACTATGCAGAAACTATAGATTCGAGCAGCGCTCTATACCGGCCAGTTAGTGAACCCAGTCTTAACGACTGCTAGGAGTAATAATACAGTAACATACGTTTATTCCTTGTGCACAGAGGCGTTGTTGATAACCTCAAAACTTGCAATATGGATGATTTGGAGATGGATTATTTTGTTATACCGTGTATTTAAGATTAGCCTATAAATTAACGGGTTGCGAAGTTACTTCACTTAGTCCTATATCATTCGTATACAACACAGAACAACAACGTGACGTCAGTTTCTGATCTGCTCTGATTGGCTATTACATTGCTGCAGTCGGGTAGTTGGCAGTCAAGGATAAAATTCGCGACTGCCAACTGCCAGCTACCAACTGCAACTTCATGTTGTGTATGGTGCCTATAGTATACACGGAGTCGATCACGACTGCCGACCGAGGACTACCAACTACGGACTGCCGACTGCGCATTGTAGATGGGCCTTATTAGAGCAACGAAGTTTCAATTATTGTAAGTAGTCGGTGTTTGGAGTGTTTGCTGATGAAATTGCAAAATGCTGGGGTAAATTATAAACTATGGTTTGAACGCCACTGTTCAAATCCTGTGTGCCAATTTGCACTTCAAATAGGAAGAAATTAGGAGATGATAAGGACAGAGAGTTATAACTATACCCATACATTTAGGAGAAAGTAGGCTATATGTTCTTTCCCGAACATCTTGTTTTTTACATATTATATTTTTTTCTTGTAATATTCTGTCAATTACTAGACTGTGGTTCTTCAGTATTATTTTACCAATTAAATAAGTTCTGGTCAATATCTCCTTGCCTCCCATTTACATAAATTCTCCCTATTTGATACATTAAATACCTGCCGTTCCCTTCGTTTTTATCTGAATATTTTATTTTCTTTCTTTTTATTTTAAGTGCTTTTGAAAAAAAAAACTGAGCTCAAAAATCTAATACTTCATTCTCTTCATCCATAAACTCATTTAAATTTATTTAAACTTCCAAACAAAGTTATTTAAATTAATTCCTTCCAACTAATTAAATTCATCCACAAATTATTATTATCACCACAAAAAATATTTAATCATCATCAATGTCAAATGATTATTATCGCCCTATTCCTTTAAATAAATAAATATTTAAGTCTCATCTGTGAATTATTATTATCAATGTCTCCTATTAATTTTTATTTAATGCATTAATTATTTAATCACAATAAACAATTAACAAAATTTAATTTAATTCCTAATGTTCGGTATTGAAAATGAAAATCCTCTGCCTGCTTCCAGTCTTCGACCGGGTCAGGAATGGAATGAATGAAGCCCCCATCTAGCGGCGAGGATACGAAGTGTGCCGGCTGCCGAAGCCTGTCGCACTCCTCTGGGGCAATGATTAAATGAATGACAGATGAAATGAAATGATAGTGGAGAGTGTTGCTGGAATGAAATTGTGACAGGGAAAACCGGAGTACCCGGAGAAACACCTATCTGCCTCCGTTTTGTCCAGCACAGATCTCACATGGAGTGACCGGGATTTGAACCACGGACCCAGCGGTGAGAGGCCGGCGGGCTGCCGCCTAAGCCACGGAGGCTCTACAATGTTCGGTATTATCACTCCCTAATTATTTATAACTTTAAATAGCGTTGTTATTATTTATAAATATTATTAACTTATTCACTTCACACTTGATTATTAATTATCATTTATAAATATTATTAACTTATTCACTTCTCACTCGATTATTATTATTATAATATTAACTTATTTAAATAATCCAAGCCTCAATTACTTCTGTTCTCATAATCAGAATTAACGAAAAATACTTTTATCCCTTGGAATAATCGAAATATTTCATGTCGAAACATGAACTAATGCCTGTCCTAACAAAAATCTTAGATCGAAAAATAAATTGTCAGACAGCAGTTCCATTTGTCATCCAGACAAATACAATCGAAGATCTAGCTAATATCTAGCTATGGTGAAAAAACGTGTGTTGATTTCTGATCGTGACTGTTCAATAATATGGAATTCTCTAATACTGTCTGAACCCAAGCAAGTGAAGCCGGCTTCACTGCGTGCATTTTTAGCCTGTCGGCACCCACTTTGGGGCCATAAGAGCTTTATCAAGGGGAGTTGGGACCTGGAGCTTAATAATTTAGGATGCGGGTTAGGTACATGTGTATCAAACTGGTCAGAATATGACCTGAGGTTAGTTGGAGGGCAGGAGTAGGAATTGTGGGAATGGGAAGGGTTAGGAGAGATAAAATGCAGCTAGCATAAAGCAGGAGAGCATGAGCTCGTTTCCCAAGGCATAGTAGAAGACCATCAGGCACCATCCCGGAAGGGGGCGGCCGAGGCCGTCCCTCCGAGCAGGCGCGCAGCTAGGCCGCGGGGCAAGTGGGGGCTGTGAATTTGTTCCTGGAGTGTAGGGAGCTAATTAGCAAGTAATTAGCTGCTGGAGGATGTGAAGTATGCTTGTGAGGGCAGTGTTATTAAGTTTACCTGGACCTGGAGGGAGGACGTGCATGGAGAGGAGGGAGGGAATGTTTCTTGATGGGTTTGTGCGTTGCCGTTGCCAGTGTTGTTGTTTTAGCGCGTCCTTGATGAATTTGCAACCCAAGTAGGACGCGGCATGGGATCCCTTACAGTTTACACACGTAGGGGAGTCCCTGGGCACTATACATTTACTATGCCGGTGCGGCCCGCCGCAGCGGTTACACCTGACATCGTGTGTGCACTCGTGAGCTGAGTGATAGAGCCTTTGGCAACGGTAGCATTGAGTGATGAGAGTGGAGTGTTGTCTGGGAGGCGGGCGTCGCGACGCCGGTGTTCTTGAAGGTGTGGGCGGTGTGGATGCTGAAGGCACGGAGGTGGAGTGGGGGGACGCTGAGGGCGAAGGAGTAGCAGAGCTATCTGAGGGATTGGCTTCTGCAGTTGTGTCAATGGCAACTGGGCTTGGGTCACGTGAAGTCTGAATGCACTTATTCTTCCTCCTTGGCTTGGCAGGAGGTCGAATAAGGGCCTTAGAGGTTTGAGTCCAATGATCGCTGGTTACTGGAGCTTCAGGCGTGGACTCTTCTTGATCGTTTTCAAGAGTATCCTCTGTTTCAGAGCGGGAATCAAGGGTATCTGTATCTGTGTCAGAGTCTGTGTTGAAATCAGGGTTTGGAGAGAGGAGAAACCTGCGGAGATTATCTGGGCTATTCTCCAGAGCAGTATCTATAATTTCAAGATGCTCTTCAGATGTAGGAATGACCATGATGTAATTCTGGCTCGATTCCTCTATACAGGCTATAATGTCGTAGTGAGGGGCAAGTGCTTGGCAGATGGCCTGTCTGCGTTCGATAACTGATGTATTAACTGGAGCTGGATAGATCATGACCATGGTATGATCCAGAGGAACTGTCGTGAGCCGTGTGGCGTTTAGATGTCGGGCAGTGTTCATTTCCTCTATCCAGTTTTTGTCTGTGTGAGTGGACATGTTTAGGCGGAAAAAGAGAAGTGGTGTGTGAGTGGGGGGGGGGGGGGGGGGGGGGGGTAGATCAAATACACTTGGCAGATCGTGAAAGGAAAGAATAACTGTTCTGTCGCTCAGGGTTATCCAGTTTAAGTACAGTTGGAGCTGTGACACTGGGCGAGCAGATTAGTTAATTAGTAAATTTAGTTAAATGGCTGCTTGGAGGGATGTGGCGGGAGCAGGAAGGGGTTGAGGACAGAGGGAGGGGCCGACAGGCTCGATGTTGCCTCGACAGCGACGTTCGGAAGACTGACCAGAGTAGCAGGCTCAGCCCTCTTAAGTGCTTAAGAGGTCGGACCGCGAAGTAAAACGGGCGGTCAAGCGAAGCAGCGGACGACTCGGCGGCGATCACGAAGGAGTTAGCGAAGGTACGGCAGGCAGGGCTGATGGAGCATCAATTTCATCGGTTGATGCAGAAGTTGAGGCTTGGAGCAGTGGCGAACAGCTCTCTAATACTACTGGTTAGTGGATAGTACATGAAATGGTTGTCTTACTTCATTCTTGATGTAGATGACGGGCGTGTCCTGCGGTGTACACTATTCCCACAGTGTCTTCCCATGGCCATCTGCCGTATCCAAATACCTCGTTCGTCTCCATGTCCTTCCAGTCCTACGAGTAGTTTTAGCGGCGCATGATGATGTTTGCAGTCATCCGTTCGAAATAACTCCCGTTATCACTAGTACCGTGTAACATGAAAAAAAGTTGCTCAGTCATAGACTGGTACAGTACTCCTGTAGATTCGAGAATAAAGCCCATGTTCCAATAATGCGGTTTCGTTTGCACGCTAAGATAGGAACACCAAAAAGCTGCATAAACGAACAAATGAAATAAACTTCTCCTGATGAATTCGAAGTGCCTGATGTATAGTCACCACAAGAAATACATCGCTCTGTAGGCTAACTTCTGTGAATGGTTTCGACACTACCATCACCTGACTATAGAATAAGTGACCTGAAAGTCAGTGAATATTCTAAGTCCATTCGCTGCCAAAAGTAAAGTTCGTTCACTTGAACAAAAACTAAGTCGTGCTGACCACTGGTACGGCGACTAAGTCCTCCGACCGTCAGAATCTCGGCGAGTATACTGTCACTTTCACGTAGCGTAGATCCGAACATGAGCAAATACTCTGAAGATATGATGACTCTCTGCTCAGCAACGTGGCCTTTTATAGTTCAGCGAGAAATTGTTCGAGAACATTCCATCTCGTATCTCGGCTTCTACTGGACCGATTTTAATGCTTGATAGCTCAAAATCCTCCTCTTGTTATAGCCAGAAAAGTGTGCTAATTTCCTAGCGTCCATCTCTTCTCCTTAAGGTAATTCTAAAAAATTATTTCTCATGACGTATTCAGGCTCCACGTCATAATCTCGCGTCACTCGCCCCTGCGATGTACGCTTCCCTCAGCACTCTTGAGTCTCCTCCGCTCGTTATTCATATCATCCATTCCTTCAACCTCTTCAACTAACAACTCCTCTTTCCAAAATAAGAATGTCAACAATGTCACGGACGTGTGAACGATCCGGGTATAATACGAAGGTGGATCAAAAAGTTAGTTGCAAAACAAAAGCACCAAATTTTGTTTACTTAGGTACACTGAAAAATGGCTTCAAACCTCACAAAGTTAGTTGCACTAACGCGCTGCAGCAGCGCGCTGTGTGCCGCAAACGTGGGCACAGCGGAGAAAGGGACAGACACTGCCCACACATCTGTTAGGCAGGTCGCTGTGGTGTCTCGTCTTGTATGGTGTGAATAGCGGCCAAATGCAATGGCGCGTCGACTGGATGTTCACTCCAAATATGAGGTGCGTGCGACAATCCGATTCCTGTGGGCCAAAAGGAACAATTGCACGGACATTCATCGTGAAATTAGTGCTGTGTATGGGGTGCGGGCCATTTCCCGGCAAGGGGTCGTAAAGTGGTGTCAGCAATTCGAAGCCGGACGCACCGATATCACGGACGAATATCGCGAGGGCAGGCCCGCAACGTCCAGGACCCGTGCAATTGTCAACAGTGTGAATGCGATCATTAGACAGAACGGTGGTCGACATTTCCAGACCGATGAGGAGGTGAAGGCCGCTGTCTCCGTGTGGTTGCAGATCGCTGGAGGACCTTTCCATGCAACCGGCATCGACAAGTTGGTTGTGCGTTCGCAGAAATATTTGGAGTATCTTGGAAAAGTGACGTTACATTGTTTGTCGTTATATGCGTGTTGCTGTTGTATAGGTGGTGTAATAAATGACCAAAACAGGGAAGTGCAACTTATTTTTTGATCTGCCCGCGTATCAATGACATGGGCCCGCCGGATTTCATTCCCCCCCCCGAAGAAAGTCATACTGAAGGATTTTAACGTTCTTAAAAATCTGACGACTGCGGCTGGGTTTGAACCCGTGACCTTGGGCATAGCAGTTCGGAATGCTATCGACTACGCCATCGAAGCCCCTCTGTCCGCTGTCCTTGGGGTTAAATCTGAGACATGTTCTCGCACAAAACTGTCACTTTCAGTGGCATCGGGCAAAAGCGAAAACTTCAAAGATAATCGTCACTTACAGTAAGTGGAAAACGCAGTGCATCAATGTGGTTCGCATGAGGAGTAAAAATTGAATGCCGTTAAATGAATCAACCAAAACAACAACAATGCAATTTTCTGGTGAATATCAAGAGGTGATCTAACCCCAACCCAAACGATTAACAACCCTAGAGACGTGGTAACAAAGTGTTCGTATTTGGAGGTCAACCAGTAGTTCAAAAAACGATCTTTAATGATCCATTTGCATACTACATGAACTGAGTACACATGCCTAAAAGCACACAAGCATCTATAATGCGAGTTACGTGTCAAACAGTCTAGAAGCAGGTGAACAACTGTGAATATCTCAATAGCTGTGTGAATGAACAACAGTGTAGTCACTACTTCACTTGTCTTGACAGTTTTGGGAGCATTTCCTGGTCCATAGATTCTCTTGGTAAGTATCACAACTCGCAGAATGACTTGTTGGCACTTTGCAAACAAACACACACAAGGCTATGTTTATTTTCGACGCAGAACATCGGTGTCATAATGCTAAGAAACACTCGCGAGTGGGAAAGACAAATTTGTTTAACGACGCAGAGTAACTTACTTTAGAATGGTCGAAATATTTTGACGAACTTTGCTTCACTCATCATAATTAATATGCGACATCTAGAAATAAATTTCTCCTTGGGAAGTGAAGTAATGCCGGCGGGCCCATGTCATAGATTTATGGCATGTAAAAGAACCTTCCACTAACTACAAATGTGTAAAGTTAAATTTGGCGGTTAGATTGTATTGAGGCACTTAGTTCCAACGTTCGTCAACAGGTGCAGGTTGCGGTTGCATTTATTAGCCATGCTCATAGCTAGGTGTCGTTGACGGTAGCATTTGGTAACAAACGTAGGAACTACTTGAAATTAATCGTCTGTATTCCTTACCTGAATTACAGATAACACACACTAATACAGCCACCACAATTAACACCGGTTATCAGACAGATTCTACACTCAACCAAAGTACACGGGGCTACATGACCATATTGTTACAGGCCCTAAACTGAGGAACGAACCAACCAGAAAAAAAATTTCAAATATCAATGCGAATTAATTTGTGCAGAAACGATTCTCAAAATATCTGGTCAAATTGTTTCTCACGTGGATGTCTGCGTTGCACTGCGGTTACGTTCTCGCCTGCTGTTCCCAAGGTTGCGGGATCATATCCCGGCGCAGTCAGTTAGCATTTGAGTGTTTGGTATTCTAAGAATTAGATATTCAGCACGAGAATTATATGATGACGGCTTTAAACTATTAATTCGTGCAATGTACAAGTAGTGCAAGTCAAACAGATGGAAGTTACAGAATTAATACGTCCGCCATCTTTCTTGCCCGTTATTATTGTTCTAAATATTATTATTATTATTGTTACTATTGTCATTATTACAGTATATTTGAATTGAGTGTCTCCCACAAATCCAACCCCTCGTCCTCGTCGTGGGAGATGGGCAACGTAATGAAGTAGGGGATTGCCTGTAGGGGTGAAGTACAGTGGGGACATTGTGTGCCTCAAGACCGCTACGGTAGCTGTGAAGGCCCTACAGGACCCCTGAAGAAATTACGGCTAACGGGGCTCTGGTGAAACAACTGCTGCCTTGTAGTTTGGAGTTGGTTCTTCAAATGCTAAGGGAAGAAACCCTGACAGAAAATCAGCCTGGTGCCTCAGGCTTAAGGTGGCAGCCCCTCCAAGGCACTCAGAGGCAGTGGGTTAATCACTCGCTCCTCTTAAATAAACTGATTACGGAAACTGAAGCGAAATTACAAAACCGGACGGATAACCTGATGACGACTTTTGGCATGAAGATGACTGCGAAAATCGGTTTCTGGAATGTGAGGACCTTGATGGAGAAAACCAGACTGAACCAAGTGACACGGTAGATGAAGAACTATGGGCTGGATATCCTAGGATTGAGTGAGGTGAGGTGGCCAGGATTTGGTGAAATACAGACAACAGATGGAATTACATTTCTCTATTCTGGGGGCGATGTTGAAGAACACAGGGATGGAGTGGGGTTGCTGCTGCAAAGATAAGCCTTATGGAATGGAAGCCAATTTCTAGTAGGCTCATGTTTGCTAAGTTCAAGACAAAGATCAGGAATGTGATGATCATCCAATGCTATGCGTCTACAGAACAATCGGAGCCAGAGAAGACGGAAGAATTCTAACAAATGCTGCAAGATGTCACAAGACAAACCAGTAAGAAGGACATTCTCATTGTTATGGGAGACTTCAACGCGAAGGTGGGCTCAAACAATGAGGGGTTGGAGCAGATCATGGGTAAACATGGCCTTGGTGAGATGAATGACAATGGGGAGAAATTTACGGAATGTTGCGCCAGTCAGGATTTGGTGATAGGTGGCACGGTGTTTCCTCATAGGCGGTGCCACAAGGTCACCTGGGTGTCTCCTGATCAAGTCACAGAAAATCAAATTGATCACATCGCGGTGAGCAGGAGGTTCAGAAGAAGCTTAGAAGATGTTAGGAACAAGAGAGGAGTGGATGTTGGTAGTGACCATCATCTTGTGGTTGCCTACTGCCGCATGAAGATCGTGGCAGTCCGCCGAAAGTTTAACACTCGGCACAACAAGTTTGATGTGGGCAAGCTTAAGAACCAGCAGAGATTGGACCAATTTAAACTGGAGCTCAGAATAAATTCCAGGTGTTGGACTCCGAGACAGAGAAGGACGTGGAGACTGTGTGGAGCGAGGTAAAGAATATCTTCGTGGAAACCAGTGAGATGCAGCTCGGGTACAAGATCTACCTGCGGAAAGAATGGATATCCGATCAGACCTGGGACAAGATAAATTATAGGAAGGAGATTAAGGCCAAGCTCAACACCTGCAAGACTAGGCAGCAGAAGGCTCTCACACAAGCAAAGTGTTCAACAGCAAACAGGGAGGTAAAGAGGAGTGTACGGAAGGATCATAGGAGGTGGATTGATGAGCAGGTGGAGAAAGCAGAAGAAGTGGCAAGAAGGGGGGGACATTAAGGAGCTCTATGGCATCACAAAGATGCTTTCGAAGAAAGGTTTTAATAAAACTAGGCCTGTGAAGAGCAAGACGGGCGAGATCCTCACGACGTGTGAACAGCAGCTGACTAGATGGAGAGAACACTTTGCGGAGGTTCTTAATAGAGCTAGAGGACCAGAAAGTAAGCAGCGAGGAGAAGATGAAGAGGAAGCAGAAAGAGACCCAAGCATCAGCCTTGACTCCCCAACTCGGGGCGAAATACGGACAGCGTTGAAGCAGATGAAGTGCGGGAAGGCACCAGGTCTGGATAATATCCCAGCGGAAGTACTGAAAGCTGACCTGGATATTACGATCGATCTGCTGCACCTGCTGTTTGAGAAGATCTGGAAGGAGGAGAAAATACCAACCGACTGGAAGAAGGAGTTGATAGTCAAGTTGCCGAAGAAAGGGGACACCACAAACTGTAACAACTGGAGGGGTATCACCTTGCTGTCCATTCCAAGCAAAGTGCTGGCGAGAGTCATCCTGATTCGTATAAAAGACTGCGTAGCAAAAAGGCTTCGGAAGGAACAGGCTGGATTTCGACAACATCGCAGCTGTGGGGATCTCATCAACACCCTCCGAATTATCCTGGAGCAGAGTGTGGAGTGGCGGAATACCCTTTACCTCACATTTGTTGACTTCGAGAAAGCCTTCGACTCCGTAAATCAAAGAATCATGTGGAAGTCCCTCGAGGAATATAAAATTCCAACAAAGATCATCAGAATCATGGAAGAGATGTACGAAGGGTATGAGTGCCAGGTTCTTCACGAAGGCAAATTAACAGAAAAGATAAAGGTCAGTTCCGGAGTGAGACAGGGGTGTGTCCTTTCCCCCACTCTGTTCCTGTTGGTCCTGGATAGTGTGATGAAGTAGGTAATGGGAGGACGGAAGAGGGGTATTCAATTGGGTGTAAATGACAGGCTTGAAGATCTGGATTTCGCAGACGACATTTGTCTTATGGCACAACGGTACCGAGACATAGAAGATAAGCTGGGGAGGTTGCAGAGAGAAGCAGAACGTGCAGGACTGATGATCAACACCAACAAGACCAAAGAGATGAGGATAAATTCTGACATCACGACTAGCTTGACAGTCAACGGAAAGGAAACTGAGCGAGTTGAGAACTGCCTCTACCTTGGAAGTATAGTCACAAATGATGGGGGTGCAGAGGAAGATGTTCGAAGCCGTGTCAGGAAGGCAAATGGTGCCTTTGTCCAGCTCTACCCCATCTGGAGAAATCGAAACATATCCATGAAGACCAAGCTCCGCCTTTTCAATAGCAACGTAAAGTCGATTCTTCTCTACGGCTGTGAAACATGGAAAGTCACAAAACCGATCAACAACCAGCTACATGTGTTCATTAATAGATGTCTGCGTCGCATCATGAATGTGAGGTGGCCGGACATAATCTCAAATGAAAATCTTTGGACCATCACCAATCAACAACCGATTAGCATCCAGATCAAGGAGAGGAAATGGCACTGGATTGGTCACACACTAAGGAAGCCGGACGGAGCTATTGAGAGGGCGGCGCTAGACTGGAATCCTCAAGGCGCCAGGAAGCGAAGTCGACCTAAGAAGACCTGGAAGAGGACGATCGAAAATGAAATTGCAGAGGTGGACAAGAACTGGAGTCAAGTGAAGAGAATGGCCAGGAACCGTACTGCGTGGAGAAATTTCGCCAAGGCCCTATGCTCCGGAAGGAGCGGCAGGAATTACGTAAGTGAATTGAGTGTCTCTGGACTACATGCCAATAATCAATAATCAATTTCATTTGTGGTTAGATCATGTTTCTCTACCGGTCTTGACATCCTCCCAGTATTTCTTAAGTCTATCGATCAGTGACGTCTTTCGTGCTTCTGGTAAAAACCGTCTCTTGGGCTTGGATTCAACCTTAAAATCCTGAAAGTTTTTAACCATTTCCCAAAAATGATTGTGATTAACAATATTATTATTATTATTATTAGATCTACGTCAGCTTCTCTTACCCTCTACAGCTGAACCCATTAACATCTCTCCTCAGGCGGCTTTGGTGGCGTAATTGGTAGCATGATGAGCTTCTATGCCCAAGGTCGCGGGTTCAAACCTGGCTGAAGTCGTCGTGCTCTTTAAGAGCGTTACAAATCCCTCAGTATGCCTTCCTTCGGAGGGGAAGTAAAGCCCATGTCATAGATTTATGGCATGTAAAAGAACCTTTCACTAACTAAACTTGTGTGAAGAAAAATGTGTAGGTTAGGTTTGATTAATGCTCTTAAGTTCCAACATTCATCACCAGATGCTGGTTGCGATGGCATCTAGTGATAGCCAAGTTCACAGCTAGGTGTCGTGGACGGTAGCATTTGATAGCAAAAGTAGGAACTACTCGAAATTATCGTCTGCAGTCCTTACTTGAATTAAAAACAGATAACATACACTAATATAGCCATCACAATTAACACCGGTTATCAGACAGATTCTACACACACCAAAGTACACGGGGCTACATGACCGCATTGTCGCAGCCCCTAAATTGAGGAACCAACAAACCAATCTCTCCTCCCTACATTCCTTCACAAGACTCCACCATCTAAGTCGGCTTATACGAACAAAAAGAACGCAAAACGATGTTAGCATATATTGGTTTCACGGCCAATGAATTAAAACTCAGCAATTTTTCTAGTTTTATGCCGAGTCTTGTGTGGGGTTTCACCTAGGAATACCAAATGGACTCATCAGCCTGCCGTGAAAGCCAATATACCATCTTTTGGAAGCCTTTATCGGGAGGTGAATGGCTGCTTGAGCTATTAGCTCTCGCCGTAAGGAGGCGTAGGTGCGCTTCATAATAAGGGTGGTAGCGCGCAGTTCGCTACTCCTGTGGGGGTCCGGGCACGGACATTTAATAGCCCGCTGGTGAGCCTATCTTGGTGTTCCTAGGCAAAATCCCGCACAAGACACGGCATAAACCTAGAAAAAGTGCTGAGTGATAACAACAATGCAATTTTCCGGCGAATATCGAGAAGTGATCTTGCCCTAATCCATCTAACGTATTCATTTCTAACTCAGCCTTTATCCTTCTTCATGAGTAGCTCCCTGCCATTGCTCCCGTACTGCCTTCGGTAGCGTAGCTGGTAGCATGCTGAACTGCTGTGCCCAAGATAGCGGGTTCAAACCCGGCCGAAGTCGTCGGATTTTTTAAGAGCGTTAAAATCCTTTAGTATGCCTTTCTTCGCAGGGGAAGTACAGTAAAGCCGGCGGTCCCATGTCATAGATTTATGGCATGTTAAAGATCCTTTCACATACCAAACTTGTGTGCAGCTAAATTGATAGGTTAGATTTCGTCGGAACACTCTATCAAAGTTCCAACGTTCACCACTAGGTATCATTGATATCTGGTAGTGAAAGTTGGAACTACTCGGAATTGAACGGACCTTGTAGCTCACACTAAGGGTGTCCGATGGAAGCAGCTACAAACTCAGGCGAGCCAAACATGTCTCGGTCACTCCCGGCACTAAAAGCCATACGATAAATATAATAATTGCTCCCGTCTACTTTTTCAGGAGCCATTCGTGATACCCTCACATGAGCTTATGTATGAAATATCCCGAATCTACACAGCTCTCACTTCCATACAGCAAGGTCAGTTGAAATACTGAGCGATGTGGATTAAGTAATGTTATAATCCTTAGGTTTCTAGATAGAAGTGTTGGCCAGGTCATTTCTAGCACAGAGAAAAGCACTATAAAACTAGTTTTCATTTTGAAGTGCCGGCGGTCCGCCTCGGCTCATTTATACTGTCATAGTTCACTGCAGAGACACGCCCACCACTTTGTGTGCCAGTGATTTAGTGAGCTTCACATACTCACTTTTATTACTGTACTACCTTATTTGTGCTTCTCGTTGTTCCAACCATACTTTAAATCGTCTCAACTGTCTGAGAGTTACGAACATGACAAGTACTCTACTCCCATGCTTCAGCAATATTGCTGTAATAATTTCCATATTACCTGTCAGAAATCAGTACACAAATCAGAGGTAAATTTTCAATCAGTTGCAATGAGATGGGTACTGAGATTTTACTGCCCACAGCATTAGGAGTCATTATATCGTTAACATGCCAACATTATGCATGTTACATGTTCATACTAATAAATGCTCTACTTTCACGGTTTCCTTGTAACCCTAAACCGATTGAGACACCGACGCGGTACTGTAGAGACTCGATACAAACTCGTCTTGACTGAATTTTAAGAAGTATGATTTAAAAAAACTCATTTTTATATTTTTCGGTTTAAAAATAACCCTTACATTCCAGGATTTAGTAAGTCCTTCATGCACTCATAAATTAGTGTTTTTGTACAGAAACCTTCCTCGAGTGATCCTCTACAGAATGGAGAAATCCGTATCAGAATCCATCCAGTGGTTCTTGAGATTACCCGTTACATCCAAGAATCGGGGCCTTAGTTTTTTACCATGTGGATATATTTAACACTAACGTGTATAATTCACACAACACAAGCCCTTGAACCAGAGGTCGTTAGAAGGTGCGGTTTGTGCCACAATCTTTCATATCGACTCAATAGTAAACGAAAATTATTGCATTTCTTTAAAAGTCAACGAAAATATAATTATTTAATTATAAAGAGCGTTTTAACAAATAAACATAGCAATAGCCCCTGCCAGAATTATGCCGCGTCAAGCCTGCATAACAGTATAGACGGGTGGGTGGTTTATTTAACACATGCGGAATTTATCGCGCAGTCTCGGAAAAGAGTTGTTTCATTTTGAACTGGTTGCGTGGCGCAGCGGAAACTCTCCTGCTGTTCCCTGCTGTTGCAGGATCGAATTCTGGCGAAGTCATTTGGCATTTGAGGGTGCACAAATGCTAGAGAGACGCGTCAGTATACTTACTGGCACGTTAAAGAACCCTTTAGGGGCAGAATCCGGCTCCCTGGCGTCTCTAAAAGCCGCAGCAATTCAAAGGGACGTAAATAAATTATCATTTGGAGGGTTTGGACATCGCAGTCATTTAGTCCCGTATACTGTACTTGGGTGTGTGTGCTAGTATTTGTAAGTATATACTGGTATACATTTGAAAAGATGTCTGTTAATCTGTGTTACTGTCTAGTGATTATAATAGTGTCTGAATTAGTTATTTAGGTGAGGATTGGGAAGAAGGCGCCATCCATCCTCTCCACGCCTGTAGTGCGATCTATCGGATCAGCCATCTTGTATAGGGTAAACGTGAAACGCTAGACACACATCAAAGTGCCCTTTAAAATGCCTTTCGTGATAAAAACAGCCATATTTATTCCACAAAACGACATGCATACGTAAGACCAATATACATGGAATATCCCGTCCAAATTTCAAAACCTGTCTGCCTCCGCTTTGTCGAGCACAAATCACACATGGAGTGACCGGTATTTGAACCACAGACCCAGCGGTGAGAGGCCGGCGTGCTGCCGCCTAAGCCACGGAGGCTCCTCAAGATCTCAGACCAGAATCAAATTTTTTGGCAATGCCGGGAATCAAACCCATACCTTTGCCATTTGTAATAATAGTATATCCTTTAGTGCTGTATGGTATGTTAGATACTGTGCAATTATTTAATTTGACACTGATCATGAAGGCATGCAGCATCTCTGCAAACTCGGTTGAATGCTCTAAGCAATGTGTGCGGTCTCGACTCTCTCTCTCTCTCTCGCTCTCTCACACACACACTCGTTAGGTCAGAAACGTAATTAGCAGAACAATAAGTGCTGCAACCTCCAGGTCAGACAATTCTCCTTAGCGGAGTTCAGTTGTGAATCTTGTTGAAAAGAAAACGAGCTTTTTTCCAACTTGATTCTCCGAATTTTTTTCTCGTCATCTTCTGTGCTCTACGGACTTAATTAGAATCCATCCCCAAAGGTTTTGGGTGCATTTTCTGGCACAGCCAAGATTCTTTCCTCAGGGTTAGAATTGGATACATTCAGACTTGTGGCGAAAAAATAAAAGATTAATGGTCAATTATTACCGCCTCTGCCATTCTGTTTTCGCAATTCCCCTTTCAAATGATGCATTAAGGCCACGGTCTTCTCCTTCAAAATGCTAGGCCTAATTTCAAATAGACACCACAGTAGCGACACACCACAATAACAGAGGTTAACATTGAGCCTGGTTGCAATGCCCCTGAAAGAATCAATAACAACAAACAGCAACAACTCTTCTTTTGTTGCTTGCTTTCTTCAGCATGTCAGTAACTCAAGATACTAATAAATAAACTAGCGGACCCGTGTGAGAATTCTCGCTTGTGTATAAACCACCCGCCTGGCTTTACTGTTATGCGGGCTTCTATAAATATGTTTATTTGTTTAAACGCAATTCTTTAACAAATTGTCGATATTTATAAAATCAGAGATCTGCTGGTTGCACAATGGGTTGTGTGCGCCCCATGTGTACAGACTACCCACCCGGCTCTAGTGCTAAGCGGCTGTACGCGACACAGTTCTGGCGAGGGCTATCGTCTTGTTTATTTGTTTAAAAGCACTTTATAATCAAATTAATATATATCCGTTCACTTTTCAAGAAATGCAAGATATTTCATGAACTATCGAGTCGATTTTGGTACAAACCGCACCATCTAACTCCCTCTGGTTTAGGAGCTTGAGTTTTGTCAAACATACACCTTAGCGTATTATATAATGAGATGATTTTACAAGTCAGGATGTTTAAAGATCTCAGGTATATTTAAACAAGTCGTTTGCACCAGAGAATTGACGATGGACTATCCTACACAAGAAAGTCCGTTTTTAGCCTATTTTCATATACGGTATCCCACTCATGTTAATTGCCACTATCAACTTACAAAGTTCAGTTTGATTGCTGTAATAGATTCGATGATATTGAGAATCGACTAAATATTGCGGATGGTCGCCATGTTGGATTTTTATAAATGTAGGTCTTAGAATCTATACAGAAACCAGACAGCAGTCATTCGAACTGAAGGATATGAGAGAGAAGCTGGTATTATGAAAGGTGTAAGGCAAGGCTGCAACTTATCACCCATACTTTTCAATCTTTACATTGAACAAGCAATGAAGGAAATTGGAGAAAAATTTAAAGTGGGAGTGAAGATTCAAGGAGAAATAATTTCAACTCTGAGATTTGCTGATGACATCGTCATCTTGGCCGACAAGCCTGAGGATTTGAATGAGTTTTTGAATGGTATGGATTCCGTCTTACGGAAGGACTTCATGATGAAAATTAATAAATGTAAAACAAAAATACTGGAATGCAGGTGAAATAAATCAGAAACCTCTATGGAGATCAAATTGGCAGGTGAAAAGCTGAAGGAAGTAGGAGACTTCTGTTACTTAGGAATCAGAATAACCAGTGATGGGCGAAGCAAAGAGGATATAAAAAGTAGGTTGGCTCAGGCAAGGAAAGCCTTTCTACAAAAAAGGAATCTGTTGACATCGAATATAGATTTAGGTATTAGGAAGTCATTTTTGAAAGCCTTTGTCTGGTGCGTGGCGCTCTATGGAAGTGAAACTTGGACTATTGGTGCAGCAGAAAAGAGGAGAATTGAGGTATTTGAAATGTGGTGTTACAGGAGAATGATGAAGATCAGATGGGTAGATAGGGTTACAAACGAAGAGGTATTAAGGCGAGTAGGAGAGGAGAGAAGTTTCTGGCGACTGCTAATGAAGAGAAGAGATAGGTTGGTAGGACACATACTAAGACACCCAGGAATAGCAAGCTTAGTTATGGAAGGAAGGGTCGAGGACAAGAACTGTAGGGGTAGACCAAGGTTAGAATATGTTAAACAGATTGCCTGGGATGTAGGGTGTGGTAGCTATGTAGAGATGAAACGATTAGCTCAGGACAGGGAGGCATGGAGAGCTGCATAAAACCAGTCAAAAGACTGAAGACCCAAACAAACAAAAGGTCTTAGAATTATGTACTGTTACATGAAGATTATTGTGTACGTGTAGCATTAAAACTTCAATCGCTTGGTTAGGACACAAGAAGTAAAAAACGAGATTTTAAAATTTCGGTAATGGAAACAATTGAAATAAATTAGTTGCCAGTGGGTTAACATTTACTGTACCAAGTTTCACTGCACCTGGATGGTTAAATTGCGAGAAACGACAATGTGAAGATTTATACTCCGCGTCGCCGCCATGATGGATTTGTGATCACTAGGTTATCGAAAGTCCTATAGGTAAACTTATGTTCATAGCCCTTATGAACATAAAAACATTCAGTTTGATTGGTATAATAGATTCGTAGACATTGAGAACCGTCTAAATATTTCGGATGGTCGCCATGTTGGATTGTTATATGTACAGGCTATAGAGGCATGTACCATTATAGGGAAATTATTGCGTAGGTTCATTATTCTAACTTTCATTTCGGTCGCATGATTATGACACAAGAGAAATCTTAATTTTAAAATTCGCACATATAAACAATTGAACTAAATTAGATACCAGTGCTTTACAATGTGTAAAAACATTTGCTGTACCAGGTTTCATTGTGTTTGGATCATTAAATCACGAGAAAAGTCTATTTAAAACTTTCAACTTCGCTTGGCCGTCATGCTCGTTGTGTAGTTAATCGGTGTTTGAAAGTCTCATAGATGAACTTTCAATAGTGCCCTTTATCTCCTTACAAAATTTCAGGGTGATACCGGTAATAGTTTCAGAGATATAGAATGCCGGGGAAATATTTCGCACAGCCGCCATCTCGAGGTTCTGTAAACAATTGAATGAAGTTGGATGTTGGTGCATTACATTGTGTATAGACATATTCTGTACCAAGTTTCATTGCGTTTGGTTGGTTACATCTCGAGAAATGTCTATTTAAAAGTCTCAACTTTGCATGGCCGCCATATTGGGTTTGTGGTTACCAGGTCTTCAAATGTCACATAGGTGAACTTTTAGTAGTTCCCTTTATCACCGTACAAAATTCCAGGGTGATATCGGTAATAGTTTGGGAGATGTTGAATGCTGGTAAAATATTTCACACAACCACCATGTTGGATTGGTGAGACGTAACAAAACTAGAAGGGCACGCTCGGGGTCGTCCGGAGTAGTGCTATAGCCTAAACTTACCGAGTTACATTGAAATCGCTCCGGCCGTTTATATTTTATAAGGGGTGGGGACACACACACGTTTCACACACATCGCACACACGGACACACGGACAAAAGGTGATCTCATAAGCCTATTTTTTCATAAATGAAATTAGGCTAAAAATAGACTTATGAGATCACCTTTTGTCCGTGTGTCTGTGTGTGTGTGCGTGCGTGATTCACCTATAGGACTTTTATTAACCTGGTGATCACAAATCCAACATGGTGACGACGCGAAGTATAAATATTCACATGGACGTTTCTCGCAATTTAACCATCCGAGTGCAGTGAAACATGGTACAGTAAATCCTTATACAAATGTTAATCCACTGGCATCTAATTTATTTCAATTGTTTCCATAACCACAAGATGGCAGCTGTGCGAAATTCTCAAATCTCGTATTTACTTATTGTGTCCTAATCGTGCGTTTGTACTTTGAATACTACACGAACACAATAATCGTCATGTAAATAGCACATGACACTAAGACCTACATATATAAAAATCCAACATGCCGACCTACCGAAATATTTAGTCGGTTCTCAGTATCTACGAATCTATTACAGCAATCAAACTGAAATTTTGTATGTTGATAGTGGCAATTAACATAAGTAGGATATATGACAATAGGCTTTAGTTCTTCCCGGAACTGCTTGTTTTTTTTTAATTTAAATGTATTGCAGCCAAATAATAAGGTTTACAAATCTATGAGTATATAGCAAAACCTATTTACAGATACTAATCAATTCTTGCACCTTCCTACTTGGTATCTGTCTCATTCTTCCTCACAGAGCTCGCACTTACAGCCTTCACTTGGATTATATAATCGTTAAATTTTACATACATTATGTTGGAATACGTGTACTGTGTAACGTATCATTAAATGTCTCAATTCATAATTTGGCTTCATCCAGTCGTCAGTTAACATTGCGTCAGTTGAATAAAAACCATTCTAATGTCATTCTTTTTACTGCTTAGAATTTGAATGGTGTGATGACAGGCATGTATATTTGGCCGATACAATTTTTGATTTCAGATATCCTCAATGAAGAAACTCTCCTTCAGCAACTCATAGATCAGTCTTGATGGTGATGTTAACCCCACAACTAGGACTCTTTTTATGAAACGTGTCTTCTCTTTTTCTTTCAACTTGTTTTTGTCACTGATACTGAGTTTTTTACAGATTTAGTCAATTCTATATGTTACTATAGGTAATATAACACACCTGAATAGAGCCATTGCCGTTCCTGTCGTTAGTCTTTGAAGGTCCTTTAAGCTGTAGATTGCTTTTATTGCTGCGACTATTCTGTCTGGTTTATTTAATACCGCAAAACACAAGATACTGTATGAGTTTTTTCATCATTTTTCTCAAAACATTTAATCATAGGTAACTTTAAAAACATAAATACTAATTTATAACGAACAGATTTTTCGCCACTATCACGAGGACTCCATCTGTCCAATTTAAACTATATTTAATGATTTTGTTACATTTCTAAAGCTTGCCCTGTTAGAGGTCAACACTTGAATGGTCCCGTTAGAATAATTTATAGAAGTTAATGGAATGGAAGAACAAGCAATTGTGAGAAAATTTATACCAAGACTTCTTGAAGCAGTGAATGGCCTGGTTTGGATTGCCGATGTTAGTGCACGGCAATGAAAACTAACAGTACACTGTCATTGCACGTTTAGAATCGTGTGAGAAGGCGTACAGTGCTCTGCAATTCAAATTGGTTCATTCGAATGTGGGTACAGTGTCACTTGGAATACAGAGATTTATACTCTGTGGGTTGAGGATAGCAATTGAAATCAAGTGCAGAAGATACACGAGCGGCCTGCAAACAGTGACATTTGATACATAGGTCCATACAAGCCTCGCTGATAATCTCATTCACATCTACAAGTTAACGCTATTGAAGCCGCTGACTAGCGCTAATGAAGTATTGCCGTTCTATCTTGTTTATATCATATAAGATACTTGATTCAACGTGTTTATTAAACTCCCGCAGTGAATTATGTAGGTAGTAACTAAAATGCGGTGTGAAAATAATAGTCTATTGCTTGGCTACTACTGCACATAGCAGACATTCCATGTTGTCCACTAAGTGAATTCTCGATGAAAATTGATGGACTTGAATTCAATGAAACGAGGTATGCTTGGAATTTTCATAGAGATTTCTTCATAGCATTAAAATACCTTCTTAAAATGAATGTGGAGCCATGTTTCTTAGGAAAAGTTAATGTATTTTCATATTACGAGTACTTGCACCTTCGAGGAGAGCTTAAAATTAGAAGTACAACTATCACTGAAATCACTTTAATTATTCTAATTACTGGAGTTGGTAGCTTGCCACGGTGGGTGAGTGGATAGGGTGTCGGTCTACTAACCCCAAGATTGCAGGTTCGCTCCTGGCCGTGGTAGCTGATTTTTGAAAGGCAGCAAAAATACGACACGCATGTCATACGATGTTGGCTTGTCAAAGAACCCATTTGAATTCAGTAGGCCGTGTTCATAATGGCAAAATAATCTCGGGAGTTTCCGCCAACACCAAGTTCCTAATTTCTCTACTCGAAAGCGCTATAGTGTTCAAGGAACTTAGATATCTAACCTCCTTGACTTTCACAGTGATTCCAGGAACAACGAAATTCGACATGCAAGCTACCCTCTGGGTGTCAAATTACAAAGCTTGCACCCGGCATCCGAGGCCATTCGATATTATTATTATTACTGGAGTTGGTGAATGTAGTCGTTCTGAATCCAGTCCGTCTCCATTGCTATTCTCGGACGAGTCAAAGGAATTTTAATCTCCTGAGTTTAATTCCCCTGGCTCAGAGACTGGTTGTCTATAATATCTTCAAGAACGAAATACAGAAAATAAAGTACCGCTAAACAGAAAAAGTAAACTGAAAAAAGGAATTTCAAAAAATAATACACAAAAGAGAAAAAAAAAAGAAAAAAAAAAGATACAGTCAGTCTGAGTGACTTGACTTTATATCATTTCAAGTGACGCATGTTACAAATGCTACACATGTTAGAAATGCAGGAGGGCTTCTCCAGGACTCTTTGCACTCTGCTGCATGACGTCACACAATCGCCGTCTCCGTATCGCCTAACGCCAGACCCCAGAAGTAAACTCAGTCTCAACAGACACCATTACCCTTTAACTTAGGCTTCCCGTGTGGGGGCTGCATGACGTCACGCAATCGCCGTCTCCGTATCGCCTAACGCCAGACCCCAGAAGTAAACTCAGTCTCAACAGACACCATTACCCTTTAACTTAGGCTTCCCGTGTGGGGGCTGCATGACGTCACGCAATCGCTGTCTCCGTATCGCCTAACGCCAGACCCCAGAAGTAAACTCAGTCTCAACAGACACCATTACCCTTTAACTTAGGTTTCCCGTGTGGGGGCTGCATGACGTCACGCACTCGCCGTCTCCGTTCGCATAACGCCAGACCCCAGGAGTAAACTCAGACTCAACAGACTCCATTACCCTTTAACTTAGGCTTCCCGCGCGGGGGCTGCATGACGTCACGCACTCGCCGTCTCCGTATCGCATAACGCGTGACCCCAGAAGTAAACTCAGTCTCAACAGACTCCATTACCCTTTAACTGAGGCTTCCCGCGCGGGGGCTGCATGACGTCACGCACTCGCCGTCTCCGTATCGCATAACGCCAGACCCCAGCAGTAAACTCAGTGTCAACAGACACCATTACCCGTTAACTGAGGCTTCCCGCACGGGGGCTGCATGACGTCACGCACTCGCCGTCTCCGTATCGCATAACGCGAGACCCCAGGAGTAAACTCAGACTCAACAGACTCCATTACCCTTACACTTAGGCTTCCCGCGCGGGGACTGCATGACGTCACGCACTAGCCGTCTCCGTTCGCATAACGCCAGACCCCAGGAGTAAACTCTGACTCGCTGAATATGCACTGAACAACATGATGACGTCATACACGCCGTAACCGTAACGCATAACGGTAGACATAAGCATAACGATGAAGTCGACAAGAACATTTGAAATGATAAAAATCCTCCATAAAAATCAAAATTGGTTCAAAATGAGAAATTAATCGTATTCCGCAAAATAAAGGTGAAATTGATGTATTTGAAAACCATCATCATCATCATCATCATCCAAAGCTAGGCCTTGTTGCTGTAACCACATTTGTCTCTCACTTGCTGAACGTTTTCAGTCAGCTTACTGTTTAAATTGAAGTCCTTGCATCACAGAATCCAAATGAGCCTTCTGCGGTCTTTCTCTTCCTTTCTTCCCCAGAACTTTTCCTTCCAATATGGTGGTCAGGAACTCATTATGACCTTGGGTGTGGCCAACAAAATTTGCTTTCCTCTTTTCTATAGTAGTGATCAATTCTATTGTTTCGTCTACATCCTTGAGGACCCATTCGTTAGTCTTTTTCTCCGTCCAGCTTAATTTCAGCATCCATCTCCACATCCACATTTCCGCTTCTTCCAGGCGTTGCATGTCCTGTTTTCTTAGAATCGTATAACAAAACACTCCAGACAAATGTTCTGATAAATGATTTTCTAGTTTTAATGCTAATGTGACTGCCTTTCAGCGGCTTCGGTGGCGTAGTTGCTAGCATGCTGAACTGCTGTGCCCAAGATAACGGGTTCAAACCCGGCCGAAGTCGTCGGATTTTTTAAGAGCGTTAAAAAACCTTCAGTATGCCTTCCTTTGTTGGGGAAGTAAAGCCGGTGGTCCCATGTCATATATTTATGGCATGTAAAAGGTCCTTCCACAGACTAAACTTGTGTGAAGCTAAATTGTTAGGTTAGATTTCATCGGAACGCTCCGAAGTTCACCACCAGGTATCATTGATATCTGGTAGCGAAAGTTGGAACTACTTGAAATTGAACGGAAATTGTAGCTCACCCTAAGTGTGTCCGCTGGAAGCAGCTACAGACTCAGACGAGCTGAACATGTCCTCGGACACTCCCGGCACTAAAAGCCATATGATAGATAGAGAAGCTGTCTCTCATTACTGAAGGCCATTTTAGCGAGGTCAATATCCTTTTGATTTCTGTGGTGCAGCTATTATCGTCAGTGACAATGCTTCCTAAGTAACAGAAGTGACTGCACTGTTGAATGGTTTCACCATTATTCTCGATGTTTGGATATTTTCATTGGATTTGTTGACAGCAAAAAGCAAAGTATTAATTAATGCATTATTTCTTCATCATCATCAATTTCCGATTTCCAGGCTAAGCCGGGTCGGAGAAAATATGTCACCCCTCCACTATACTCTGTCTGTCCACCATCGTTCCTCAACCACTGAACTTCGGAACGTAACCCTCTCACACTGTCCTTCACTAAATCCATCCACCGTACTCTAGGTCTTCCTCGTCCTCTCTTTCCATTCATCCGTCTCCCATCACTTGTTTCGGCATTCTTTCATCATTCATACTTTTTGATGTGTAACATCTTTCCACTCGGTTTCTGGATATTTTTTGTGGGAGTGATTTTGGAAAAGGGACGGAAATGTTTCAGAGGAAACATGGCATACAGTTTACTTCAAGGTTTGGAGGCCCCATTAAAGATATTCCTACAATGAATCATCTTCAAGTTGTCGTTCATTGGTGTGAAAATATTCATTATATCATATTTGCTGAAAACAATTATGATTTATTAATTAAATTTTCTTACATTTGCTATGGAATGTGTATCTCACAGGGTTTACTTCAAGGTTTGGAGGCCCCATTAAAGATATTCCTACAATAAATCATTGGTACTGCGACCTACCTCGTGCATGCGCACCGGTCAGGATTTGACCCTGGAGTTTTACAAGTAGCTATTTCAATTACCAACAGAGTTCACTGTTAACAAAGGATTTGCCCTCCCGGAAAAAACTAATAGGTCATCGGCTTTTTAATATCTCGCGAACCAATAATGCTAGGGACTTGTATGAGGTGAGAAACAAGAAGTTCCGTGACGAACTAAAGAGCCTACTTTTCTTGAAATTTAAGATACTTGTCAATCTATATAGACCTATCTAGAATAATGACGAAATTAAGTCGGTAATATAGAAATTTCTAATTAGTTCAAAATATACCTGGTATAATGTAGCCTAATAGAGCAGTACAGTTGGCAGCCTGGTGACTGAATGTAGGCTATTGTTAGTTGCATCTCTTAAGGAACAGAATACAAAATTTGGTTGAAGTCCAATGGATAGCATGCGCGTTACATGCAGTTAGACCTTGGATTTATCAGCGCGCGTAAAATCATGTTGGCAACAATGTCATGCAAGTGTTGGTCAGAAATAATCTGAAATATTATGATCTCGTGTTGTGCCAATTTTGGATGAAATCCATTTGTTAGTATAGAAGTAACATGTATTATAAAATTGGACCTATCAGCAGGCTTAGAATCATGTTGGCAGCACTAGCGTAGGCCTATATTAGTTACTCCAAATTAATCAAGAATGCCAGGTAGTATACGTGTGCAAAGTTTAGAGCTATTGGCTTGCATACTTTCTGATATAATGATATTAGGGTAACGAAAATAGAGACAGTATTTATTAACAGTTGGTAGCCCTGGTTACTCTTAAGATCGGCATAGTGATGTATGTTATGGTACACATAGCACACACGAAATTTGGTTGAAATCCAAATGATAATATAGAAGTTACATGTATTTAAAGTTGGACCTCTCAGCAGGCTTAGAATCATGTTGGTAGCGCTGACGTATATAATATACTCCAAATTAATATAGAATGTCAGGTACTATAAGTGTGCATAGTTTAAAGCGGTCGGCTTTCATACTTTCTGATAAATGGGTATTTGGATAAAATAAATTGAGAGCATTTATTAACAGTTGGCAGCCCTGGTGGCTCTTAAGAACACGCTCAATCACATCTGCTTATGTACACATAGCACATACGAAATTTAGGTGAAATCCAATCGATAGTGTAAAAGTTATATGCATTTAAAATTTGGACCTATCAGCAGGCTTATAATCATTTTGGTAACACTGCCATGTATGGCCTCCTGTAAATTAAACTGCAATATTATTATCTATACGTGTGCCAATTTTGAGACAGCTCCCATTCACACCTTCCAGGATATCCAACATGGAGCTCAAATTTCAATTGCGATTTTTCAGCAGTTGGTAGCACTGACATCATTTTCAAATATGGCCGTGAGATATTCAGGTATAGATCTTTACTCCTACCAAGTTTTGTTTCGATTGCTGCAGCCGTTTAGGAGTTGATAGGGGGGGGGACACACACACACAGCCAGACAGACAGACAGACAGACAGACAGAAGGACAGACAGACACACACACATTTGCCCGATCTCATAAGTCTACTTTTTCCTCATTTTTGCAAAATGTGAAAAGTCGCTGCAGCAACCAAAACCAAATTTAGTATGAGTAAAGATGTGCACCGGAATATCTCACGTCCATATTTGAAAATGATGTCAGTGCTACCAACTGCTGAAAAAACGCACTAGAATTTTGAGCTCCATGTTGGATATCTCGCAAGGTATGCATGGGAGCTATTCCAAAATTGGTACACATGCAGATAATACTATTTCAGTTTAATTTCCAGGAGGCCAACAATGACAGTGTTGCCAAAATAATTTTATGCCTTCTGATAAGTCCAATGTTTAAATGCATATAACTTCTACACTATCAATTGGATTTCAACCAAATTTTGTATGTAATATCTGTACATAAACAGATATGATTGAGCGTATTCTTAAGAGCCACCAGGGCTGCCAACTGTTAATAATTGCTCTCTCTTTTTTTTATCCAAATACCAATATATCAGAAAGTATGCAAGCCAACAGCTTTAAACTATGCACACGTATATTCTGACATTTTAGATTAATTTGGAGTAAGATATATACGTCAGTTCTACCAACATGATTATAAGCCTGCTGATAGTACCAATTTTTAAATACATGTAACTTCTATACTATCAGTTGGATTACAACCAAATTTCGTGTGTACTATGTGTACCATAACAGAATGACTGTAAGTATTGTTAAGAGCAATCAGGGCTGCCAACTGTTAATAAATGCTGTCTATATTTTTTTACCCTAATATCAATATATCAGAAAGTATGCAAGCCAACAGCTCTATACTTTGCACACATATAGCACCTAACATTGTAGATTAATTTGGAGTAATTAATACAAGGCAGTGTGCTGCCAACATGATTCTATGCCTGCTGATATGTCCAATTTTAAAATACATGTAACTTCTATACTATCAAATGGATTTCATCCAAAATTGGCACAACAAGATATCATAATATTTCAGATTATTTCTGACCAGCACACGCATGGTATTGTTGGCAACATGCTTTTACGCGTGCTGATAGATCCAGTGTCTAACTGCATGTAACGTCCATTGGACTTCAACCTAATTTTGTATTCTGTACCTTAAGAGATGGAACTAAGAATATATTCAGTCACCAGGGCTGCCAACTGTAGTGCTCTATTAGGCTACATTATACCAGGTATATTTTGAACTAATTTGATATTTCGATATTACCAACTTAATTTTGTCATTATTCTAGATAGGTTCATATACTGTAGAATAATCATTGGCATGAAAAGTAGGCTGTACAGTTCTTCACGGAACTTCTTGTTAGCCTACTTTTCACATTTTGCAAAAAATGAGGAAAAAGTAGTCTTATGAGATCGATCCGGGAAAATGTCTGTCTGTCTGTCTGTTTGTCTGCCTGTGTGTGTGTCCCCCCTATCAACTCCTAAACGGCTGCAGCAATCGAAACCAAATTTGGTATGAGTAAAGATCTATACCGGTACATCTCAACGTCAAACTTGTAAATTATGTCAGTGCTACCAACTGCTGAAAAATCATAATTGAAATGTCAGCTCCTTGTTGGATATCTTGGAATATATACATGGGAAATATTCCAAAATTGGCACATATATAGATAATAATACTTCAGTTTAATTTTCAGAAGGCCATACATGACAGTGTTGCCAAAATAATTCTAAGCCTACTGATATGTCCAATGTTTAAATGTATATAACTCCTACACTATCAATTGGATTTCAACCAAATTTCGTATGTACTATGTGTACATAAACTGATATGACTGAGCGTATTCTTAAGAGCCACCAGGGCTTCCAACTGTCAATAAATGCTCTCTCTATTTTTTATCCAAATACCAATATATCAGAAAGTATGCGAGCTAATAGCCTTAACCTTCGCACACGTATAGTGCCTGACATTTTAGACTAATTTGGAGCAACTAATGTTTGTCAGTGCTACCAACATGATTCTAAGCCTGCTGATAGGACCAATTTTTAAATACATGTAACTTCTATACTATCAATTGGATTTCAACCAAATTTCGTATGTGCTATGTATACCATAACATATATGACTATGCGTATTGTTAAGAGCCATCAGGGCTGCCAACTGTTAATAAATGCTGTTTATATTTTTTACCCTAATATCAATATAGGCTATCAGAAAGTATGCAAGCCAACAGCTCTAAACTTTGCGCACGTATATATAGTACATGCCATTCTAGATTAATTTGGAGCAACTAATGTACGTCAGTGCTACCAACATCATTCTAAGCCTGCTGATAGGTCCAATTTTAAAATACCAGTAACTACTATACTAACAAATGGATTTCATCCAAAATTGGCTCAACAATAGATGATAATATTTCAAATTATTTCTGACCAACACATGCATGACGTTGTTGCCAACATCATTTTACGCACGCTGCATTAAGTTCAATGTTTAACTGCATGTAAAGTCCATGCTATCCATTGGACTTCAACCAAATAATGTATTCTGCACCTTAAGAGATGGAACTAAGAATATATCCAGTCACCAGGGCTGCCAACTTTAGTGCTCTATCAGGCTACATAATGCCAGGTATATATCGAACTAATTAGAAATTTCTATATTACCAACTTTATTTTGTCATTATTCTAGATAGCCTAGGTCCATATAGATTAATCGTTGGCATGAATTTTAAATTTTAAGAAAAGTAGGCTCTTTAGTTCGTCACGGGACTTCTTGTTTACATGTTCATACCATCTCAATCTGTTCTGCTCCAGCTTAGCATTCAGCTTCTGTACATTCATTTCCTTTCGAATGTCTGCATTTCTCCTAGGCTTCTGTGCCATACTCCCCAGGAATTTCATTTCAGCTACCTGTATTCTACGTTCATCTCTCCTCGTCATTGGTCAAGTTTCTGCTCCTTACGTCACTATTGGTAAGTAATAGACCTTGTACATCACTTCTTTGGTCTTCGGCGGTATGTATTTATCCCAAATTATACTCCGAACCTGGTGATAGTAAACACTCCCACATTGCTTCTCTTGTTGACCTATCCAATCTTGCATTTTCCATCAATTCATTTCCCAAATATTTGAAGTGCTCCACTGCTTCTAGATCTACATCTCCAATTTTAACAATCCCTTTTCTTTCTTTCTTTCTTTCTTGCTTTCTTTCTTTCCTCTTGTCTTTACCATTATCTGTCTTGGGTCTACACTGATTTTCATTTCCCATTTCTCAATATTTTCCTTCATTACATCCAGCTGTTCTTGGACCACATTTTCATTCTCTCCTTAAATCAGACATCTCAACTTAGTATAAAACAAAGTCCCCGATTCTTGGATGTTACGGGTAAACTCGAGAACCACTGGATGGATTTTGATGCGGTTTTTACCATTCTGTAAAGGATATCTCGAGAATGATTTCTGTAGAAAATAATTTATTTATGATCAAAGGAAGCCGAGCAGTAACGATTTTAGTGGAAAAGTAGAAAAAAACCTGGCCTCCGAGCGCTTTGTAAGCTTACGCTGGGCAAACCGTTAAAAACATCTATATACTATGTGTGTAAGAATTGTTCAGCATGAAAAGCTCTACAAAAAAGCCCGGGAGAGCATATGTCTATCTTCAATACATCGCCTACTATAAGTGTTTTACGTTTTTATTTCTTCCAACAATCTCCATTCAGTTACTGAGGCGACAGTTTACGAGGTAGCTAGGGGCGAGTCTATCACCCCAGTTACAGCTTAGCTAGCGGACGAGATCATTGCCCCAGATACAGCCAGCAGCAAATTGTCGAGTCGTGTTGAGTTAAAAACTTTAGAGAAGAGTGGTTGTGTTTGGAGTTTCCCTGGAATTGCAACTCGGCTTTTCTTCATTTCGCCTGTGAACTTTTCGTTCCGCAAAATTCACAGTCTAGTTAAGATTGGACGGAAGTGGATTTGAGTTTCATGCACCTCGCCGTTCTTAAATTACGTCTGACAAGAATTTGTTGCTCATGCATCTCCATGATAATATAATTAATAGTCCAGTCAGTGATTTTATCCCATCATTCCGAGACGTAAAACGGATATTGGTGGTTGTTCATTGGCATTGGGAAAAAAAAAGTGCTTATCACGTAATGCATTCATAACTGTTCCCGGTCGAAGCCGGGTCAGGTTGCTAGTAATATATATTTATTCATATAGAACTTTAAATGTCCAATCTTTAGTAAAATTAAAAAGACAATGTTTTGGACCGACTGCGTTGGGAGATTTTCTGCATAGGCGCCTTCTTGCCTACTAAAGCTAAGAATGTTGATGTTGTTTCATTCGAGAGGCTTTTAAAACGCAACGTGTGCTTGGGTGTGTGTGTGTGAGAGAGAGAGAGAGAGAGAGTGTGTGATTTTGTCTGATAACCTGTGTTATTCTGATGACTGTATTAGTGTGTGTATTTGTAATTCAGGCTTGGGTTGGGAATGAGGTTAATGTGGCTATTAGTTAGGTACCATCGCTGCATTTGATTGGAGTGGAAGTGGGGAAACTGCGGAAAACAACTTCCAAAAATGGCAGAAGTATGAATCGAACTTCTTGCTAGCCACAAGGCGGACCTTAATCAGATCTGGGGCAATGAATATATTTCACGTGACCGAAGCCGGGCCCAACAACTGGTGTAACATGAGTCTAATTGAAATGTCCCTGAGATGGAGAACATGACCATGGTGTCAGTACGCCTTACAATAGAATTAGTTGTCAGAGCACGTGAATTTCAAAACATACAGCAGGAGCGTATTCTTAGGGCTACCGGGGCTACCGGCGGTATCCCAAGACAATTACATTAAATATAAATGTCACTTTATTACAGTTTCAACAAAGCATTCAAACAATCATGAATTTCATGCACATTCTTCTTTATCGAAAGAAATAATGGTTAGTGGGTAGTTAATGGGGCAATGCAGTAGAAACCGACCAAGAAAGCGGCAGCCTTACGCCGCTCTCCCCATCTCTCCGCACCCACCCTTGTTCCGTGCAGGCACAGTGCTCATAGCGAGTGAGTTGCCGCTACAGCTAGCAGTTTCTTTGAAGTTAAAAGCGTTTAAAGCAACAAATAGCCTACAATAAATATACATTATCGCGCGTATTGATGTGAATATGTTTTAGAAGTTGTAGTATTATCGATGTGTGATTCATTTAAGTGTGTGTATGCTGAAGAATCTTTTGTAGTGTTTTGTTTTAACTGTGCCAGTTGTGATTTTGTAAGAAGGTTATGGAACAAACACCTGTAGGGGCTTTAAATGCCAATGACTGTATAATAGAGAGTTTGTTAGAAGTTCCTTTCAGCCGTCGTCCATACAGTGAGAAAACTGTCTAAATTGTATTGCTGGCCGTGTTTGTTATTTAGGTCTGGCTGCGTGGCTCAGGGGTAACGTTCTCGCTTGCTGAGCCCAAGGTTGCAGGTTCGAAACCTGGCGCAGTCAGCTGGCATTTGAGGGTGCGCAAATGCGAGGGAGCCGCGTCAGTACATTTACTGGCACGTTAAAGATCCCCTTCGGGGCAAAATTCCGGCACCCCGGCGTCTCTAAAAGCCAGGGTAGTTAAAAGGGACGTAAAACCAATAACATTATTATTATTATTATTATTATTATTATTATTATTATTATTATTATTATTATTATTATTATTATTATTATTATTATTTTGTTATTTAGTCGTGAAGTTAATGTATGGTCAAATGAAGGGTTTTCAAATATGAACTCTTTTCGCACGGCAGTTCAAAAGCATGCTTTGTTTAATATTAAGCTCAGTGGCAGGGGCGGATCTAGGGGAGGGCGAGGAGGGCGACCGCCCAGGGCACCGCGGTCTGGGGGGCCCCGCGCCATGGATTGTTTTAAAATTTAATTGATTAATTATTTATACTCTTCAAACATTTCAAATTAATTTATAATTCATATTCTGTTTTTCAGTGCAGCTATGACCTTCCGTGACCGTTTAGTAAGTTTGGATTTCTGTGAAATGATAAAAAAAAAGTCGCAAAGTAATATTTTAATATTTCATAGTTTACATAATCTTCTTCAAGGGGACTTAAAGGATTCTTTCATATTATTAAAAGAATGTACTGTAGTGTATTCAAAATATTGTAACTATTCTTTATATTATTATTATTATTATTATTATTATTATTATTATTATTATTATTATTATTATAAAACTATTTTCCATTTGATTTGATATTATTTTTATTTCCTATTGTTGCGGGCCCCACCTTATATATCGCCCAGAGCCCCGCAAGGCCTGGAGCCGCCACTGCTCAGTGGTAGCCCAGATCTTCAGACCAGTATACGCCACTGACGTACAGCATTCCTATGGGGTGTAATAAATGGCCTAGCGTACGTCTATGATAATTAGAATGTTATACTCGAAGTTCTGTCGAAGTTCTAGTCCTCAGACCAGATTTTTTTTTGTCAGAGCCGGAATCGAACCCGGACCTCTGCGATGACATCCTAGATTGCTAGCCACAAGGTGGACCTTACTCAGATCTGGGGCACTGATTATTATTTTTCACGGGACCGAAACCGGGTCCAACAACTGCTATAACATGAGTCTAATTGAAATGTCGCTGGGAAGGAGCCTCGCTCCCTGAGGGTAATAACAATGCTATAAGAAACGACTCGCATGACTGTACCGAAGAAATAAATCAGCTGGCGCTGAATGTCAAGGGAATCGAATATTTCAAATATTGTGGCTCTCTTGGCTATTTTTTGTTTGTTTGTCACGAACTCATTATCTAGAACATGACCCATTAAACAAGGTGTCAGTACGCCTTACAACATAATTAGTTGTCTGTGCAAGTGAATTTCAAAACGTACAGCATTCCTATGGGGTGTAATAAATGGCCTGGCCTACGTCTACGATAATTAGAATGTTATACTCGAAGTTCTATCGATGTTCTACAGAGAGGGCCTTCCCTATAGAAAGGAGCTCTGCTTTCATTCATGGCGTGTTAATATGTTAATATGTTTCTCGGACGAAGCTTGGTTCCATTTACACGGGAATGAGTCGACGCAGAATAACAGATATTAGAAACTCCACATCGCATATACGAAATTCCTCTACATAACAAATGGGTCGGAGTATGGTGCGCAGTGAATAAATACATAATTACAAGGCCTATCCTTTTTCAAGGCACAATTAATGCACAAAGATACAGGGAATACTCAAACCATTTTTGACGAACTGAATGACATTAACTCTCGAAATGGATGTATTCAGCAAGACTCTGCCACCGCGCATACAGCTCATGACACATTAAACTTGAGAATTTTTTTAAATACCGTGTAATTAGTACGGACTTATGGCTGTCACGGTCCCCATATTTAACTGTTTGTGATTTTTATTTATCTTCTTCTTCTTGCTCTCCACAACCTGGCTGTTGGTGTGTAGCATGAATGTCTTCGTCCAAAGGTCTTCTATCCTGAGCCCGCTGTTTGATCAGGTGGTACGGACATCTTCCTCCGATGTCATCAAAGAACTCGGCTCTTGGTCGTCCTCTTCCTGCCTTGCCTTCCATTTTCCCTTCAAACAGTGTGATGCACCATGGTGAATGCCGGAGTAGGTGGCCTATCCATTTTTAGCCTATTTTCAATTTTGAAAAAATAGGCTTATGAGATCACCTTTTGTCCGTGTGTGTGTGTGTGTGCGTGTGTGTGTGTGATTCATGTGTGTGTGTCCCCCTAATGAAATCTAAACGGCTGGAGCGATTTCAATGAAACTCGGAAAGTTCATAGCACTATTCCCGGCGACCTCGACCGTGCCCTTCAAATTTTGTTACGTCTCACCAATCCAACATGGCGGCTGTGCGAAATATTTCACCAGCATTCAATATCTCCGAAACTATTACCTATATTACCCTGACATTTTCTATGGTGATAGAGGGAACTACTATAAGTTCACTTATGTGACTTTTGAAAACCTGGTAACTACAAAATCAACATGGCGGCCAAGCGAATTTGCGACTTTTAAATAGACGTTTCTCGCGATTTGACCAACCAAACGCAATGAAACTTGGTACAGTATATGTTTATATACATTGTAATGCACCGACATCTAATTTCGATCAATTGTTTACATAATCACAAGATGGCGGATGTGCGAAATATCTACGAATCTATTTTAGCAATCAAACTGCATTTTTTTAATGTTCATAGGGGCTATGAACTTAAGTTCACCTATAGGACTTTAAATAACCTGGTGATCACAAATCCAACATGGCGGTGACGCGAATTATAAATATTCACATGGACGTTTCTCGCAATTTAACCATCCGCGTGCAGTGAAACTTGGTACAGTAAATCCTTATACGAATGTTAATCCACTGGCATCTAATTTATTTCAATTGTTTCCATAACCTCAAGATGGCAGCTGTGAGAAATTTTAAAATCTCCTTGTTTTTCTTGTGTCCTAACTATGCGATTGAAGTTTGAATACTACACGTTCACAATAATCTGCATGTAACAGCACATAACTCTAGGACCTACATATATAAAATCCAACATGGCGACCATCCGAAATATTTAGTCGGTTCTCAATATCTACGAATCTATTACAGCAATCAAACTGAAATTGTGTATGTTGATAGTGGCAATTAACATAAGTAGGATATATGAAAATAGGCTGTATAGTTCTTCACGGAACTACTTGTTTTTTTATTGTTTCTGTCAGATTGATGATTTGCTCTGCTCTTCTTAGAACCTCTTCATTAGTTAGCCTTAGGGTCCAAGGTATCCGTAGCATTCGTCGCCAGCACCACATTTCAAATGCACATAATCGTTTCTTGTCGTCCTTCAATAGTGTCCAGGTTTCGCAACCATAGGTCGCAATGCTCCAAATGTAACTATTAATGAAGTGTTTTTTGACTTGTAGGGATATGGGCTTTGGATGTCAGGAGACTTCTCTTCTTGTCGAAAGCTTCTTTAGCCTGGGCTATTGAAGAGCGGATGTCCTTTTCACACCTCCCATCACAAGTAATAATGCTTCTCAAGTACTTGAAAAGATTTACTTGAGCCACTCTTAAAGAATAAAGTGTATGCAAGAAACGTCACACGTTGGGCGAACTGAAAGAACATAGCTTCAATTACAGAAGACAAACTTATGCGTGTGAATCTGAGTTTCCTAATTCAACTAATTCCTAATTTCAACTGTATATGCTAAAATATGCTGTTATGTTCAGAATAGGCAAAAAAAAAACAATACACCCTCAAAATATGCATTTGCATTTGCGCATATGCATTTTCAAAAAATCCGGTCCCTGGCGAATAGTCACCACCACTTGACTAGCATCTAGCGATAACACAAGAGCAGGACGGGAAGATCCCGAATTTATTAGATTAGCATTTATTAGGTACGGAGCTGGCAAGATACCATAGTTGAGATAATTAAGGCTTGTGGTGAAGTACTGTAGGCTGTCTCGTAACCCGTGATTATTGAAAACGTTAAAAAGTGTAAATGTGTTAAACTAGTTGGGCTCTACGCTGCTGCTAGCGCCAGTGCCCTAGCCGTCACGCGGCATCTGTGACTCTCCGTTCGATAGGGAGGAGCGGCACTGTATTAGGGGCTTCGAAATCCTTTGGTCGTCATCCCCATGTACTAGGGTGTGTGTGTTAAATTTGCCTGATAACATTTTCAAGAAGATTTCGCCTCTTTGTTGCGAATTTGGGATTATTTAATGAAAGAGATGGATTTCAGGCCATCATCCGACGGTGAATCAAGCAATTCAGCAAGTGTCATGAATCAGTGTAAGAGCCGTTCATCCAATCTGCAGGATAGGGTACTGATTGTCAAGCCACTAGAGCAGTGGTTCCCAACCTTTGTCAGCTGACGCCACCCTTTTCAGATACGGGAGTTCATCCCCCCCCCCCCCCCCCTTCCTCCCCACCTCTCATCGCTTCTATAACCTCTTCGATTGACGCAGAGGATATAGACCTAACCTTATAACACCTCAGTACTTAATGGATCTTTTACATAGTCTACTAACTTCATTTTAGCACAATACAAAGAACACACTTTTGCAATAAATCCTTGAATTAGTCAACTAATGTCAGTGAGAGGGTTGACACTGTTTTCTCTTGGTAAGATTCGGTATGTTTGGTTTGATATTTGACAGAGCACAGCGGAGATCACTTGCAACATCAAGCTGAGAGCGCTGCTTTGTTTCTATGACACTCAGCGTTGAAAATACTGACTCGCCTAAATATGTCTTTGAAAATGTACGTTCAAACTGTTCAAAGCTTCAATGAAATCACAAGGATATGCCAACGAGACGATAAAATTGGCATGATTTTGCTCTTTACAACACAACAAATCCCTTATTTCACCTCCAACCTGGCGGCTCCGCAGAGATTTGTGCCGACAGTTGGCAATTACCAGTGCTTTTGAATGATTGACTTGGTGCGACAATCACTTGGAGAGATTCGAAAAATGTTTATTTTACAAAATTGTAATATTCGAGTAAAAAAAAAAAATTCGGAAATCACTTCACGCCTCCCTTGATAAAGCCCGACGTCCCCCAGGTTGGGAACCCCTGCACTAGAGGAACTCCTGAAAGATGACGATGATGATGATAATTGTTGTTTAAAGGGACCTAACATCAAGATTATCGGTCCCTAACTCCTGAAAGAGAAGGGTCAAAAAATAGCAGTGGTAAACTGATTTCATATAATAATTCACACTTCAGCCAAATTCCGAGTGGGAACTAGTTATGCTTCAAGTAATCGATTTTAATCGTTAAATTTCAGTCATGGAATAATCGATTATATCAAAACAGAGAAATCGATTAATTTGCTACTAGATACAATTAATCGATTGTGCGTTTAATCGATTATTCGATCGATCGTATAATCGATTTATCGCTGAATTTCGCTCGTTTCACCACGCTCACATAGAAGCAAAACAGACATTTAATTAATTGACATACATTGTAGCCTATCATATATTTTCAAATAATGTACCTTCTTTCTATAACCAGGCTCCAAAAAAATAACCAAAAATGTACCTGTCCTAAATTGAAAATATTGAACAAGAATTCAAAATCCTTCCTGAAAACTCTTCGTTTTCATTTTTTGAAATCCTCCCCAATTTGTTTGATGTTTGTCTTCCACTGTCACTGACTCTAATTTGGTGATTTTTAACATATTTTTTTTAACGTATGGCTTTTAGTGCCAGGAGTGTCCTAGGACATGTTCGGCATCGCCAGTTTTGTAGCTGCTTCGAGACGGACACCCAACGGGTGAGCTACAAGTACCGTTGGGGAGGAAAGTTGGAATGGAAGGTCGAGGAGTTGGAAGGTAGTGACTGTGGCCTATGGTTAGGGACCAACCCCGGCATTTGCCTGGAAGGAAGATGGGAAACCACAGAAGACCATCTTCAAGGTTGCCGGCGGGGGGATTCAAACCTCCTCGCCTCCCGGATGTGAGCGACTGCCAGCAGTCATGCCGTAACGACCACGGCTACCTCACCCGGTTTTCTTTTACATTAACACGGAAGGACACTTCGTATATTTAGGCAGAATGTAACTTTTATAGATTTCTGTACATCATTCCGAAAGTAAGCGTAACTCAACTTAAGCGATGAACTCTCATTTAAACTTATTATTATTATTTATTTTGCGCATGCGCTTACACATTCTCAGCATTTGCTGGAAAGAAAAAAATTTACAATCCCAGATACCGTACATATCATAAGGAACAAATTCTTGGTGACTGCATTGTGTAGTAGCTTTAAACTTTTCCCTCACTCCTTTAGGCCTAATTGCCCAAGAACAGCCTTACTACGCGACACGTAGAAAGTATGATTGTTTTCTGCATCAGTTTGAAAAGGCCTGGGTCTAATTTCAACTCTGTGAGCGATTCCTTTAAGTTATTATTATTATTATTATTATTATTAGTCTATTGAACTGGCCTGTTAGGAGTGGCCACGGGAGTGTTCAGTGCGGAGTGTAAAGTGAATTAGAAAGAAGCTAAGCCTAGGAGGTAAGCTGAAATGAAGTGCAAGTGTTACAGAAAGAGGCGTACTACGAAGGTACTAATCAATTACAAACATATACCAGGGTACATAGTTAAAAAGTCTCATGACAAATCCATTGGCGTGCTAGCCCGATAAGTGAGGTTAAGTTAGCAGAGTCACGGATCGCCCACCGAAAGAGTAAACTCTGGGTAGTCCATACTGGCAACACAAGGCTCAAGTGTAGCAGGTGCGCACAAACATTTCACACCACACGGAGCGAGCAAAGGTACATGCTAGCAATGTGTAAAGACTTTCAGTCAGGAAAATGAACTAGACGCCTCATGCAGACGGAATAAGGCTAAAGTGTTACAGTTGCGCAAAAACATTTAAATTATTATTATTGTATTGTGAAGTGACTTACCAAAGCGAAGCGCTTGGAGAGAGTTTATGTTATTGAGGACCAGTCAAAACAAGAGAGCATTGGGAATCTTCGACCGAGTATGGAGGATCTTTTGCAACGGTGTCGAAACATTCTCAATAAGATGAAACTTGCAACTGACAGGCAGCGTAATATATCCAACGATGTGAAGAATGGCATAGTGGAACTAGAAGAGGCCATTGATTCTATAGCCTATTGTGATCGTACTTCACATGCGGCACAAGACGAAGCTCACAAGGTAGTATTGAATGACCTACCGAAGGACATGACCCCCAATTCTAGCAGCAGGAACGAAGTTACTTCGGGAACTGTAGCTGCTCAGGAGGGGGATAAGAAGAATGAGACAGAGTCGTCAGAAATATGGACTCCTGTTACATCGAGGAGAGACAGAAGATTGGTAAAGGTTAGAGAAAATGCTGAGAATAGGCAGGAGGATTTTGCTGATAATGTTGACATATCTACCCACCAAGCAACCCCAAACAGACAGAAGAGACCTAGTAGGCCAAGGCGAGCAGCCTTACTGATCAGACCAGCTGAAGGTAAATCATATGCCGATATTCTGAAGGCGATTCGCCAAAAAGCAAACCCTAATGATACAGGAACTGAAGTCCGGTCCATTCGACAAACTAAAGCGGGAGACGTCCTTGTCGAGTTGGGAGCAAGTTCCAGGGATAAAGCAGCTTTTGGTAATTCTCTGCGAAATGTTCTGGGGTCCAATGCTACAGTTCGTAGGCTTGAAGCGAAGGCAACTGTTGAAATCAGAGACCTTGATGCTCTAACTACTTCCGAAGAGGTCATGGAAGCTATCCAGAGAACTATCCCAGAACTCTCTCCAGATACCAAGGTGCTGCTGACGAGGACGAATACGAGGGAAGTGAAGATGGCTGTTGTCACATTAACAACTAGTGATGCAGATGTGCTCTTGAGGCAAGATCATATCACCATAGGATGGGTCAATTGCAGGATTAGACGGAGGATCATGGTATCTCGTTGTTATAGATGCCTGGACTATGGACATGTTGCTAGCAACTGCAAAGGCACAGATAGAAGTAAACTTTGCTACAATTGCGGCGGGACAGGTCACAAAGCTAGAGGATGTACGGCCTCAAAGAAATGTGTTCTTTGTGAAGAACGAGGTTTTATCAAAGATTTAGCACATGCTATGGGATCTGGCCAGTGTAAGGTCTTCAGAGAAGCTTTGGACAAAGAAAAGGCACTGAGGTTCAAATGATTCGTATACTTCAAGCCAATCTACATAGAAGTAAGACAGCCAATGATCTGCTATATCAGCTAGTCACAGAGAAGCAAAGCGATCTCTTGCTAATCAGCGAACAGTATAAAGATAAAGAGTCATCTCTTTGGTTCAGTGACACACTTGGCACTTCTGCAATCTGGGTGTTGGATTCTAGAAAAGTTATTATAAAGGATCATGGAAGTTCTGATGGTTATGTTTGGGTGAAGACCAGAAGGGTCACCTATTTTAGTGTTTACCTAACTCCTAATGAGGCAATTGAGCACTTCCGCCGCAAAGTAAATTCTTTGGAAGATGCAATTCTAAACGCCACAGATAGTGTCATAGTGGCTGGAGACTTTAACGCCAAAGCAGTGGAATGGGGTATGCCAAGTACAGATTCCCGGGGTAAGTACATTCTAGAGATGGCATCCAGGATAGGCCTTCTAATATTAAATATTGGTACAGTTCCAACTTTCCGACGTCCAGGATGTGAAGGAACAATTCCGGATGTCTCCCTGGCATCAGAAGTAATTGTGCCATTCATTAAGAGATGGAAAGTGTTGGAAGATTATTGTGCTAGCGATCATCAATTCATCGCCTTTGACTTTGAATCAAATGTTCAGGGACGGGAAGTACCTCCCCAGAAATGTCAACGGTGGAATGTAAATAGGATTAGCATGGACAAGTTCAAAGATATCATTGGGAAGGGTGCAGAACAGATTCGAAGTGCTGAAGCACGGAGAGAGTTTGAGGTTGAGGATCTGGTTTCTGCAACCATGAAAATTATTACGTCAGCTTGTGATGTTTCGATGCCCTCCTCAGTACCACGTCACCGAAAGAGCCCTGTATACTGGTGGACCAGAGAGATAGCAGAATTAAGGAAGAACTGCCTCAGGCTTCGCCGTCTTGCCCAGAGAGCAAGAAATCGGGAAGAAGCTAATGAAAAATCAGCGGAGCATAAAGCAGCAAAGAAGCTACTTCGGAAAGCCATAACTACGAGCAAGGTTCAGAGTTGGAGAAAGCTTCAGGAAGATATTGACACTGATCCATGGGGTTTGGGTTACAAAATTGTAACACAGAAACTTGGAAGTCACAGAACATCGTGCATCATGGAGGATGATATTATGAACACCATTGTTCAAACCCTTTTTCCAACTCATCCCACAAGACCTGAGAGGAATTTTGAATGTGATCTAGATTTCCCACTGTTTACTGAAGATGAACTTCGGGTTGCAACGCATTCTTTACGGAACAACAAGGCTCCGGGGCCGGATGGGATTCCTAATGAGGTTCTGAAAATAATAGTTGATCAAGATATGTTGTTGTTATTGTTGAGAATGTTCAATGTGTGCATGAAAGCAGGAATCTTTAGCTTTCGCTGGAAGATCTGTCGCTTAGTGCTCATTAGTAAGGGCATGGGTGACCCTGAGTTACCATCATCGTACCGCCCACTTTGTATGCTTGACACAACAGGCAAACTATTTGAGAAACTCATAAGACGGAGATTGCTTGAAGCAATAATCGCAGCCGGCGATTTATCACCAAGACAATTTGGATTCAGGGTAGGCCGGTCGACACTGGATGCAGTGCAAGAAGTCGCCGATAAAGTACGAAGAGCGGAGAGTTATAATCATTACTCTCGCCGGGTGATTCTTTTTGTTACACTGGATGTTAAAAACGCTTTCAACTCTGTCAAATGGACTGATATCATGGATGCTCTAGAATTTTCATTCCATGTTCCAAGGTATCTCCTTCGGATCTTAGACTCTTACTTGAAGGATCGTGCTCTGCTCTACGATACTACAGAAGGGATCCGTAGAGTACAAGTCACGGCTGGGGCTGCCCAGGGTTCGATTCTAGGACCTGATCTCTGGAATGTTACATACGACAGCTTGTTGAGGCTTGAAATGCCTGAAGAAACTATTCTAGTTGGATATGCAGATGATGTTGCTGCTCTTGTAGCAGGAAGAAGCGTCGAGCAGGCACAGTTGCGACTCAATATGGTAATGCGCAAAATCAACAGATGGATGGAGGAACATGGTCTGTCTCTAGCACTTAGTAAGACGGAAATTGTCATCCTAACAAAGAAGAGAATTCAGACAATACTTCCAATACAGGTAGGACAAATTCAAGTAGAGACGCAGCCAGCAGCAAAATACCTGGGCATCATGATCGACAGTAAAATGAATTTTGGAGAACAGATTAGACGGACTGCAGATAAGGCAGCCAGAGGAGTAACGTCCCTCAGTCGGCTCATGGCCAATGTTGGTGGGCCAAAATCTAGTAAGAGAAGACTATTGATGACAGCCATCCATTCAGTTCTGCTGTATGGAGCGGAAATATGGGCGGATGCCCTGGATAAGGAAATTTATAGGAAGCCACTGGCGCAAGTGCAGAGGCGGGGTGCTTTGCGCGTGGCATCTGCATATCGCACGGTCTCTGAGGAAGCAGTTCTCGTTATTGCCGGGATTATTCCGATTTTTTTTCTTGCGAAAGAACGCAAGAACATTTACTTGAGGAAATCTGATATGGGTTTACAAAATGCAAGACGATCGGCAAGAGTACAAACCTTTCAAAATTGGCAGATCAAATGGGAGCAAGGCGATCAAAGCCAATGGACTAAGAGAATGATCCCTCAGGTGCAGGTTTGGACAGAGAGGAAACATGGTGAGGTTGGTTACTATCTCACTCAGTTCTTGACTGGCCATGGGTACTTCTGTTCCTACCTTAAGAAGATGAGGAAGGTGGATTCATCAGATTGCATCTACTGTATCAATGAATTAGATAATGCTAATCACACCTTCTTCTCTTGTGGACGGTGGGTCCAAAATAGGCAGTCTCTTCAAGATCACATTGATGTAGAGATATCCCCGGACAATATTGTTGCAGTGATGCTACAAAATGAGGAAAACTGGAAACTGGTAGCAAGCTTTGTTGAAGATATCCTCCGAACAAAGAAGACGGACCTGGATCGCCACTGAAGATGATTCATTACGGAAGAATGCCCTACAGGCAAATATAAAATGACTCTAGCCTGAAGTAATGTGCTAAACGGTTCCAGGCTAGTGTTCAGAAGTAACGGGGGAGTTTTAGTCGGTAGTCTGCTACTCAGGAGCAGGAGCCCGACACTCTGTGCGTAAATGCATTTCTTCCCCTAAAAAAAAAAAAAAAAAAAAATTATTAGTCTATTATTATTATTATTATTATTATTATTATTATTATTATTATTATTATTATTATTATTATTATTATTATTATTATTATTATTATTATTATTATACGTTTGCTGATTTTTATCATGAATTCTTTCCTCAAGACTGGCAGTGATACGAGTAGGCCTACTAGTTCATATATGGCATTAAAGGTATTATACCGGTATTATTCCTACATTACCTAGTTCCTTCTATATGTATGTGAAGGTTACTCGCAAGAGGGAATAAACTATTGCTTGACATCAAATTCCTCTCACTCCTACGTTCACCTAACTAGATCTGAAATATTTGTTTAATTAATCAATAAACTTGGTGAACATTATCGCATGGAAGGATCTGCCATTGTTCCCATGTTATGTGCACTTTGGTATATTTAAATTGGCTGGAATTTTCTTGCTTCATACTTTTTAAATTGTGCAACAACACGAAGAAAATTGAAGCTACTGTAATTACCTGAAGATAAAATATGCTGATAACATCTGCAAGTCACCAGCGGCATAGCACAAGAATGTGACTGCGTGTAGGAAACACTTCTTAACAGATAAAGCAGCCATTTAAAAATGTAATATAATGTCGTTGCCTCCAGCATTTTAGCCGCCAGTGCACTGCAGCTTAACGAAGCACTGCCCTTCACTGTATAAATAACCTGGCTGGAACACCTCTTAGAAAGTTGTTTTATTTTATTTTATTTTGAGGGGTAAAACATCGATTTGATCATCAGTGGTATAATCTATTTCCGCCCGAGGACGATGTTGGCTCATTAATATCTTGTATTTACGAGATAAAAATAATTAAATCACATTCTTAAGTCATCCAATAGTGTTCCGGCTTTGCTACCATTTGGCAGTAATGAACAAGACGTCGAAATTGGACATTAGATAGCCTGAATGACTCCAATTCAAAAGAACTACATAAGGTAACTGCGGTCATTAATTCATTTATTTATTTACTTATTTATTTATTGATTAATTTAGTTATTTATTGACTGAGTTATTTACATTACATAGTTTTGATGATTGGCACAAAATAGCATACAATCAAATTTTCTTTAAACAAGAACTTCCATGAAGTACTAAATAGCCTATGTTCATATATCCAACTTATGATAATTGCCTCTATCAGCATACAAAATTTCAGTTTGATTACTGTAATAGATTCGTAGATATGGTGAACCGTCTATGGTCACCACGTTGGATATTTATATATGTAGGTCATAAGAGTTATGTAGCCTACTATTAGATGAAGATTATTGCGTAGGTTTATTATTCAAACTTCAATCATATAATTAGGACACAAGAAATAAAAACTAGATTTTAAAATTTCGCACAGCCGCCATCTTGAGGTTATGAAAACAATCGAAATAAATTAGAGGTCGGTGGATTAAAATGTGTATAAGCATTTACCATACCAAGTTTCACTGCACTCGGTTGGTTAAATCGGGAGAAACGTCCATTCAAATGTTCCTATTTGCATCACCGTTATGTTGTATTTTTGCTGACCAGGTTATTGAAATTTCCATAGGTGAACTTATGTTAAAAGCTTTAATAACATAACAAAAAATCATTTTCATAGCTGTCATAGATTAGTAGATATTGAGAACCGTCTAAATATTTCGGATAGTCGCCATGTTGGGTTTTTACAGATGTATGCCATACAGCTATGTACTATTAGATGACGAATATTGCTCGCATGATTAGGACACAAGAAATGAAAACGTAATTTGAAAATTTCGCACAGCCACCATTTTGAGGTTATGTGAACAATTGAACTAAATTATATTTCAGTGCATTGCAATGTGTATAAACATTTGCTGTACCAAGTTTCACTGCACTCGGGTAGTTAAAACGTGATGAACGTCTATTTAAAGGTTTCAAATTATATTGGCCGCCATGTTCGTTTTGTACTTAACAGGTCTCTGAGAGTCACATAGGTGAACTTCTAGTAATGTCCTTTATCACCGTACAAACTTTCAGGGTGATATTGGTAGTAGTTCCGGAGATCTGGAATGCCGATGAAATAATTCCCAAACGAGTTGCCCCTGGTCCCCAAAAACAGGTCAGAGGACATTACATGCAAAAGCCGCCAAGTTCACAAGACAAAATTTTCAGAAATTGAGAAAAATGTGCCTCTACTTTACAATATCTACTTTTCGTGTGTGTATTGAACAAGTGATTCGTGCGGGGTTTGGGAATAATATGAGCAAAGAAGAAATAAACGTATACCTATTATTTTCGATGTAAATGTGGATTTTATTTTGGACTTGGGGAGGAGCATTAGTTGGAACAAGATAATAATCATCAATTCAAAATTCTGTCATGAAGATGAATGAGAAGCTAAGTCTCTGCAATCAAGTTTTTCGGGTTAACAATGAAATATTTCAATAATGAAAAGCATTTTACAAATGAAAATTCAAGAATAACGGTTAATTGTATTAGTTATGGTTATGCAGAATAAAGACATGAACTCGGTCACGTGAGACGGATGAGCACTTTCATTGGATCTTGTGGACTTGGCGGTTCTTGCTTGCCGTGAACCGAAGAACTTGGCGGTTATTGCTTGAAACTGTAAATTTCTACAGGCATTTGTAAAAAACATTGCGGGTTTTTCTTTTGACTAATAAAATATTGTTACGACTGTGAGTTTGTTTCGTCGCCTCGCCGCGAGAGTCACCGCCGCCCCCGGGCTATGCTCTGCCTCTGTGTATTACCTGCGCCTTACGCAACAGGGCTACTAGGAAAAAAGGGATGGTCCAGCATATTCGTGACCCAGCCAGTGATGGAAATCTCAAGAAGCCGTGAATCCTGGACGGGTCTAGAAGCATTCATTGAGTCACCAGCCTGCTATATAAGAGCGACCTGGCCGGCGAGGTGGGCAGTGTTTTCGAGCTAGTGCGCGCTTTTACCTGAGCGACAGTTGTTGGTGACGTGACTTGCGAAACCCTAGTGAAGCTGATTCTCTTGACAGCGAAGGAGTGTGAAGCCTACGGAGGAACTGTGTCTTGAGCGAGTGTGTTTTCCAGTGCAACAGAGGTTAGTGTGGTGAATTGCGAAAACACCGGGGGCTGTTTCCCTAGCCAGCGGACAGCGAAGCAGAGTGTAGTGGTGAGTGACCGGCTATCGTAAATAACTGTAGCGTGTGTATTGAAGGAAGTGTTGCAGGTAGTTCTACCGAGGCCACCGGTCCCATTAGGAGGGATTAACTTCTGTGGCTTATTGACAAGTGAACGGCAAGTGTTCCCTACAAGAGGAAACTAGAGTGAGATACTTATTGCTTGTATTTGCTATGTGTGTGGTGTATCTTTCTGGCCCGCAAGAAAGCTAATACGTTTCTTTAAAGGAACAATTCGTGTTGTGCTTCTACCCACTGTAATCCAGTTAACGGAAGTGCCACTAGGGGGTGGCATGTAACAATATATTAACAAATTCACAATGAAATTTGATAAAATGGTCCAGCTATCTCAAAGCAGTTGCCAGTGTTCCTCCCCAGTGTACCAATGGACTCTTCAGTTAGTTATGGTACACCTCACCAAGACGCGTGGCTAATACATACTGAGAAGGCCGCTGCAAGGCACAAATATCGCCACGAGGAGCGCCAATGTACTACAGAAGTCAAAATTTCCATTCAAAATTGTGTTAACTTACCTTGCTAATCCATATTGGAAATGTCTGTCACCGAAGGAAACAGGATTTTAAAAGTCCGATTGAGCTATGCACATACTGAGAAGGCCACGCGTCTTGGTGAGGTTTACCATAAACAACTGAAGAGCCCTTTGGTACACTGCACTGGGGCGAAACAGCCGGTCCATTTTATCAAATTGCATTGTGAATTTGTTAATATACATAGCTCAATCGGACATTTAAAATCCTGTTTCCTTCGGGAACTAACATTTCCAATAATAAAATGTACGCAAAGAGTTCTCCATTGCACACATACAGCATAAATTGACAGAAATTGGACTTGGTGGCTTTTGATTGTAAGGTCCTTTCTGACTACGCTCAATGTCATTTAACTCCAGAGATCTCAGCAGATCCGGTATTTGAATATGACTATGCTATTGGACCTATCTGGACAGATTAACCGGAATTCACTGAACGTGGTCTGAATTGTAATTCAAGTGGGTTCCGTACAATGGAACAGAGAATACTAAACAACCTGACTTTGTTTTTTCAAACAACTTGATGTCTGAATCAGATAAGGATGTTGATAGGAGGGAACTTCACTGGTGAGAACGTGAGCGGAAATGGAAGGTGTTGCTTTGATAGCTAACGAAGGTCTAATTAGGGTAGGGAGAATCTGATTGAAGGAAATAAAAATAAACTGGTTCGGCCATGTACACTGCTGCTTGGTTAAACTCGCCGTATGTTAAACGCTGCAACAAGATTAACACAGCTGGTGGATCACTTCAAAGGCAAGGCGAAGTGAACGCCAGAACTGCAAAATTGTCGCAATGAAATGTTTGACATATTTATTATAGACTAGTTGTACACAGCATGCGTCGCAATACCACTCAAAGAAACTGTTGGCGTTGAATCATTGTTTCTTGAAGTGCTTTTGTATTCACAATATTTTCTTTTGTTTCCATTAACTGCCTCTAAACTATTGTAAAATGGATTTGCTATCTCAGAAACATTCATGGGAGCGTGCGCAAGAACTCACCAAAGTTTCATTGCAATCGGATGAATGGTATATGAACGCATACGGGACTTTGTTGAAACGATTCACGCGCCGTTACTCATTTGTTGAATCTACTCGTGCGCTACCTATTGTAACATGGATTTACTAAGTAAGAAATCTTTGCAGGAGGGTAAACAACAACTCACCAAAGTTTAATCAGAATCGTATGAACGGTTCATGAACGCATACGGGGCTTTGAAAAAAATCGCGCTTTGTCACTCATTGTTGAATCCACTCGTGCGCTACCTATTGTAAAATGCATTTTCTAGTGCTAGTTTAGTGGTCATCTGTAGGAATGTTTAAGACTGCTTTTTAAGCGCAAAGGGAAGAAAACAAACAATTCTTAAATGTTCTTATGAACTAGAGAATGTTAACCTTCTTAATTTTCCATTGCGGCATAGAAGTTATGATGCTGATGATGCTGATAATGGTTATTTTGAGGGGCCTAACATCTAGGTTATTGCCCCCTAATGGTTTGGGTGATTGTGAAAGACGAGATGAGAATGAAAAACTATAACTAATACTAACTACAGTCTTACATAGGCTACTAGAAGAAGAAATTGTAAACAAATAAAGGACAGGAAGAAAATAATGGCCCTCAACCCTCGAAGAATGAGGACTGAGGGACTTGGAAGGAAGGAGAGCCATCAAAGGCAGATAGGAAAAGGAAAGAGGCGAGGACCCGCCCCAACGTCAGTGGAAAAAGGGAAAAAAACGGACGCAGCTCAGGAATCCCTCGGGATCGCCAACTCCCGAACTCGCCAGCCGTGTGACCCTGAGGGTGAATCAATATCCAGGGTGCACCAGAAGTGGTGGGGCTACATATACCCTGCCTCCTTGAGGGCGTTGAGCAGAAGGCAAGAGATAACATGAAAAGAAAAAGAAGGCTGACCCCTTGCAGAAGGAGGGTATCAGAAAAGATGAGACAAGGGCCTATTAAGACGGGAAAGGAAGAGACTCCCTAGGCCTCCCGGATACCCTAATACCTTCGGGGTCGGAAGAGAACAAGAGTTGACCAAGTGAGATCGACAGGAAAGAAGACGGAGAGGAGCCCGGCACAAGTAAGTGGAAGCAATGCTGGACTCAGCTGGGGCCCCGTGGTCGCCAACCCACGTCCCACTAGATGTGAGAGCCTGGGGGGGATTTCAATGAAACTCGGTGAGTGCATACCACTACCTTGTCCAATCTCCACCGAGCGTTTCAAATTTTAAAACATTTCACCTATCACATATTGCGGCCGGGCGAATTATCTCACTTGCATTCTATATCTCCTCAACAGTAATATATATCACCCTGAAATGTTGTACGGTTTCAAAATTAAGTATTTATTCGTTGTATCCTAATCATGCTATCAAAGTCAACGTTTGGATAATGAACCAACGCAATAATCACCATCTAATGTTACAAACTCAATGGCCTACGCATATAACAATCCGAACGACCATCCGAAATGTTTAGACGCTTCTCAATATCTATGAATCTATTACAGCAATCAAACTGAAATTTTGTAGGTTGATAGATGCTATTCACCTATGGAGCATTCAATAACCTGGTGAGCACAAACCCAACATGGTGGCGACGCGGAATTTAAATATTTAAATGGATAATTGGCTATTTAGTTCTTCACGGAACTACTTGTTAAATCTTAAAATATGTTTGCGTAATAATATCAGAAATTGCCAAAAGTGTATTTTAAGTGATCATTTCTAAAAATCCCAGATCCAAAATTTATGTCTCCTATGTATATTTTTCTCTTTTCTAAGAAACGGCGCTACCGTTTAAGAGATCAACCTCTTCTAGCAGATGTCAGTGGAGGAATTAAATTGGCTTGTATTATGTTTCTCGTAAATGCGGCAGCACGAGTTATAAAATCATGTGCAAAGCCACCTCATTACTGGGCGTTACTAGTGGAAGATCTCTCCAAGTGAATCTTCTCGCTTTCACGTAAAATGTCAAACGAATGAGGAAGCCGCTAAATGGATCAACTAGGAACCTGAGCCAACAATAGAAGGCAACAGGTAGTTGAGAAATAGGGAGTAATGATCGCAACTTTGACCCTAAGTTTCCATCTGCCGGATGACTAATTGCGAGCATGAATAGATATCATTGTGGTCTTCGTCACGAGCTTGGATGAAAGCGAAACTCAGATTAAGGACGATGTGCTTGCTGCTGTCTAATGGAGATTCTCCGCATTTCCATTGTAAAGCAGTCTTGCTGGTCGTAATTGAAATTCATACAACTCTCACTTCATTGATATCATTATCAGCTGAAGAGAGAGTCGCAAACCTTTGCACTGCACTTCCAAACCAATTTTGTAGTTCCTGTCCTTTCATAAAGTGTAATGCACCTTACTCCATACCCGTCATATAAGGTAAGATGGTTAACATTGCATTTGAATCTTGCTGGAAGAATATGCCATGGTTCAATTGATGCTGTTGTCAGATAACCTAGAACAGTGCTCAGTGCTTTATGCGTCGTCTTAAAAAATTGATTTAACTAAGGGGTGACAATTACAGACAGCAATTAAAGCTTGTGGTTTCACGTTGCATTTAGTGCCGTTTTTACCAACGTCAATTATCTCTTAATTCATCATTAAAGGTTATTTAACTTTGCACGGGCATTTTATCGAACAGAAACGCTCGTTAACTTAGCGCTAACAAGAAATTACGTTAAGTGGCCAAATCTGACCAGCCAACTCTCTAAAGCATCTTTAAAGTGGCGGGAAACAGCTGAACTGTGCCTTGCGCATTCCACAATGGTGGTTTGTTCCCGAGTTTCACACGTACTTTCATCCATATGAATATAAAATATGTTTATGACAATGAAATTATAAAAGATCACATACACTACTAAGTTTTAATACTAAGAAAGACGAATACGGAAATTTAAAAAATATATATATCCGTAGGGGGTTTAGAACTGCTCCCAGCACTGCGTAATAAATCAGGAGTCGGCACGTCTATCGCTTACGCTACGAAGACAACAAGGTCCGCGTCTTAATAAGGTATCTATTCTCACGAATGCCAGTTCTCCTAAATACTTCGTTCATATCATTTTAAGCTTTTGCCACGAATAAAGTCTTCTGTATTTCCCTTCCTTTATAATTATGTTCCAGAAAGTCTCAAGGAAGCATCGGAAACAATGTTCAGTGCAAGACGCTTCATGTTCTGTCCGCCATGATCTTCAAGACGAAACCTAGTCCACGCATGCACGAGAGTCGTAAATCTTATTTAAGTAATTGCGAACCCGAATGGTCTCGTGAAATGCATTGAAGATAATCACGCATTAAATCTCGTATTTAAGTTAAATGGGAATTAACTAAATAATCGTTAGTGAAGAGTTGGTGAAAACGGCCCTTTAAACCGGTTTCGATCTATTATTGAAGGGGACTGTCATACTGCTGATCAAATTGGTTTTCGAGTCTTTGATTGTAAAGTTATAAGGCCCTGCGCCTGAAGGTTAAGATTGGAAAATATGATCAATTGGAGAAAACAAAATACACTGGCCGAAACAAATTCACGAAACAAGAAGGAATTTTCAGTTTGCTGCTCACTTCGGCATACAGTTATATTTCGGACCAATACGAACAGTTTAGGGGCGTGATTTGTTGAACGATCTCCCCACCAGAGGCCATGCATATATCCCCTACCGAAGACTCGCAAAGTCTAATCAACCGTAGCGGACTGTTGTTTAAAATTGCGTGAACCTCGCCAACACTCGACCTGCCTCCACGACGCATTCTATTTAGAAAAAAAAAACTAACAGAGCTGAAGAGGGGACCATGATTCCCTCCGAAACGTGGCCCGCACGATCCTCAGATAGGCCCTATGTCAACAAACGAACATGCCTGGGATCATCTGGAACACCAACTATGGGACCCGAAGAGTACAGAAGATCTCAAGAACCCGTTGCAGCAAATATGGACAGATATGTCGCAGGTTATCGTTCACACCCTGTATGCATCCCGACCCGTATTACAGATTGTATCCGAGCTAGAAGTGTCCAACAGGGTACAAGAGCCTCTATATAGGTGGTCAGTGTTCCGCGATTCAAGTGTTAGTTGACTGTGATGTAATAATTTCCATCGCCCGGTTCATACAATTCCCACAATTTTAACTTAGTCTGTAAATTGTGTATGTAGAATACATTCTTTTAAATGACACCAATCACACTCAGACTATAGGGGGGTCCAGTTTAGCAAACACGTAAAGTTAAGCTATTTTGACACAATTGTGCCAAACGTTGAAAAACCAGAAGACCCAGAAAAGTGTCAAAATGCATGTTTTGAAAAGCTCTATAATATTTCAAAATAATTGAAAATTACTTCCAGCTTAAATGATACTTAGAGAAAACATGATAAAACGCTTATCCTTAAGATTGAACTTATTCTACACACTTAAATACAATTAATATTTCATTGTTTAAACCTATTCTTTGAATCTTTTTCTTCAATGTGGGGAAACCGATTTTTTAATTTCTCAAAACAAGAGTAGATATTTCAATTTTGATTTTACCATGTATGGGTGAACACTAGCGCTCGTAGAGATAGATTTAGTGAACTACATACCGTACGACAAAGGATATGGTCTAACACTTGGTGTCCATGACTTGTCAGTTTAGTGTGTGTCACCATACCGCCAACACGTAAGAGGCGTTTGGTTAATACGCAACATATTCAAAAGTAGAATAATTTAATTAAAAGGCATCTACATCAGAAAATCCAGGCAAGAAATATACTCGAGGATATAGAAGATCACAGACACAATGCGAAAACGCAGAGTTTGCTTCTACGGTCATATACGACGGATGATCGACTCCCGATGGACGAAACGTATCTTCAGTATATTCGACTCCAAACCCAAAACTACAATGCCATGGTATGTTAACGTCCAGAAAAATATGAAAGAAATGGGGATACGAGCAGAAGATGCACAAGACCGAAATCTTTATGGAGCAGCCATCAAGACGTTTGGGACATTCCGGGACGAAAAACGGACAACTGGTGCGAAATGGACAGAAGAACGTCGTGCTAAACACAGTGAGCTCATGAGGTCAATGTGGATCAAGCGAAAATGAGCAAATGCCAGAAGGTAAAAAGAGGCTTATCGTGGTCCCTAGTTGGCCAATTAGAGAAATTGAATGAAAAGGCGGAAAGTAGTAATATTCAGCAACGAACCTGGAATGAGTCAGCAACAAGATGAAGACACTGTAAACATTGAACGATCAACAATTGCAAATTAAATTAATTCAAAGAAACGAAAACCTCGTCAACAGAAGACGAAGACCAACGATGCTTGTATGGTTTCTTTCAATCAATACTGATATTAGATTGTATTTATCTTATAACAAGATGTTCAGTAAAGAACATATAGACTACTTCCTCCAAAATGCATGGGTATTGTTTTAACTCATTGTCCTCTTCAAGGAGTATAATTGAATGTTGGCTGTAGTAGCTTGTTGAAATACAACGTGCTATACGGATATTAAACATGAATATCAGGTGCCCCTTGCTAGTACTACCTCTGTAAATAATTTCATTCAATTAGGTTTCACCGTGTTTGAATTGATATGGGGAATCGATGTGCACACATACATGGCCGCCATCTGCAAATTATTGGGCTGATGACCTTGTAGTTCAGTCGAAAGATGCTTCCCACAAAAAGGTGTTCTGTAGCAAAACATGGTAGAGATCAAATGATTAGGTTGGTCGTAATTTGATTTAAGCTTTTAACATTTGGGTGACCACCATTCCATTTCCGTCAAGATGGTGGCGATATAAAACATGACACTGAGGTGCCCTTAGCTAGTGCTACCTTTGTGCCAAATTTGGTTTCACCTTGTTTGAATAGATAAGGGGAATCCATTTGCACACATACATGGCCGCTTTCCGCAAAATATTGGGCTGATGACCTTGTAGTTTGGTTAAAAGATTCTTCATACACAAAGGTATAATGTTGCAAAATTTGGTAGAGATCAGATGAATAGGTTAGTCGTAATTTGATTTAAGCTTTGAACATTTGGGTGGCCACCATTACGTTTCCGTCAAGATGGCGGCAATGTAAATCATGACACTGAGGTGCCCTTTGCTAGTTCTACCTCTGTACCAAACTTTGTTCAATTCGGTTTCACTGTGTTCGAATTTATAGGGGGGACAGACAATCAGAGTGCACACACTCACACACACACACAGACACACAATTTTTGGCCCTGTGTAGATCTCATATGTCTACTTTAATTTGTTTGCAAAAATCGAAAGTAGGCTAAAAATGAGCAATACCCTCTAGATTATTCACACTTCAGATCTCTTATTTCGAGAAATATTGATGTACGTAACATTCTCTTGTCTCTCTATAACAAAACTGCTTTTGGTATTTCAAAGTTTGGATTATTTCCCAAGTATTACGTTTTCTACTGTTATGCTATAATATTTTCCCCTTTTTGTGTTACTGTATAGCCTACATTAATTCTTCATTTATTAGGAAGATTTGTCAATATTATCCTTGATGCCTATGGTACATTACATCTACTGATAGTGAAATCCGTTATTTTCATGAAAATCCTAGGTCATTCATGAAAAGCCTGCATTTGATGTGAATAGCGTTAGTTGCACTGCCTGACGCGTGGTTTCATGAAATGACTAAATTTCGCCGTTACAAAGTGTAAGTATTCTTTTTCTACATTATTTGACGGAAAGTCCAGCCAGTCACTTCATGAAGTAGCGGTACCGGTGTCCTCGTAGTGAGATCAAGTGTGCTTTCCAAGAATTAATAGTGGCAATATACGGTTTGGAAGTCACCGTGGACGTTCAAAGGCTCTTGGTACTTGAGTATTTTTGAGAAATAACGATTTCTGTATTTTTAATTTGTTCAACCTGCACATTTTATCAGGCTATAGTTCTGTTTTTCTATTATAATTGCAAATTCATTTTAAACCATTTATTTATTTATTTATTTGTTTATCCATCGTATGGCTTTTAGTGCCGGGAGTGTCCGAGGACATGTTCGGCTCGCCTGAGTCTGTAGCTGCTTCCAGCGGACACCCTTAGAGTGAGCTACAAGTTCCGTTCAATTTCAAGTACTTGCAACTTTCGCTACTAGATAGACTATCAATGATACCTAGTGGTGAACGTTCGAACTTTGATAGAGCGTTCCAACGAAATCTAACCTAACAATTTAGCCTTACACAAGTTTAGTCTGTGGAAGGATCTTTTACATGCCATAAATCTATGACATGGGATCGCCGGCTTTACTTCCCCTCCGAAGGAAGACATACTGATGGATTTTTAACGCTCTTAAAAATCCGACGGCTTCGTCCGGGTTTGAACCCACTATCTTGGGAACAGCAGTTCAGCATGCTACCGACTACGCCAGTGAAGCCGCTTATTTTAAACCTCAATAAACAAGCCTTAATATATTTCTTGGAATAGTCCATGTATTACGGGAATGTACAACTCCATTGCGTCAGCCATTTCCTGAAGAGTCGAATCAAGAAACACCGTAGTTTCACGACGTGCCTCGGCTTAGTACATATGCAACGAGCCTATAATGTCAATAATTACGACACGAGTATGTTTATAAAACGAGCGTGAGCGAGTTTTATAATTTCCATACGAGTGTCTTAATTACCATTATAGGCGAGTTGCATACGACTGTTTATGTTCGACGATAATTATAACTTTATTATATGTTTTAACATAAATATTCATAAATATCTGTTGAGATTCAGTCACTAGAATTTTGTGATCGGAGTGAGAGCGCTGGGTAGGATATCTCTGTTTTTCAAGCTCTCTGACCGACCGACGCATGCGCACTGTGTGCTTGGCAGTTTATTTACGCGAACATATGGACGGTTCACTTTCGGTAATTTATATAGACATGTTGGATTTTGAGCGCATGCGTGAAGGTATCCTTACCAAATTGGTCACACAACTGTTTCGTGAGCTCTGATTGGTGGGAGAAACTGTTTCATAATGAAAAATAGTGTTATAATGAGCCGCATTATGATACAGTTTTCTGACATATAATATTTACATTTCGACATCGTCGAACATAAAATAATTTTTTACACCATCTGTCTAAATCGGAGTCCCTTCGTGAAGAAACGCGTCAGATAGTGTAACTATCGCTTTTACATCATATGCTAGTTTTTCATCAAATTATGGATTTCACTATCTGACTGCGACATATACCTTCAATTAATTTTCGAAAACAAATATAGACTTTTCACCTTTAATGCAGTGGATTTGTCTTATATTTCCGCTATAATGTACGCTATTAGAATCTACAGCACCAGATAATAAATGGATTTATTTATATTTCAATTCTGATGAAGGATCACGCACGTTGCAGGTTGTGGTCTCTATAAGAAATAAAGATCTCGACTTATGAATATTCACAAATAACAAACAGAGCAGTGCACAATGTAAACAGTGTCAGAGAGAGGCGTAAGGAATAAGTAACGAGCAGCGTATCGCCATTGCGGGACACAACTACCATAAGTGGCTTTTGGGTACGCTCACTTACAGAATGCCGCCTGCAGGAATGTTCTAGAATAGAATACTGATGTCCTTCCATAATTACTGGGTACACGAGGATAGAATGCAAGATCAGTCACGCCATGTTGATCTTGGTACATGAACAGGTGCGAAAATGGGAGCATTTCTTACCCTTTGATCTTTTCCTTACGATTCCGATATACATGTACTGTTTAGAAATGACTGGCAAAATGTATCAATGTGCACGTTAAAAACTCTTACCTATTAAAAATGCAACCCCAAACAAGAGATATTTCATATTAACGCGCTACTTTGTGCCTCTCTGGCATCGGGAGAAAGTGGGTTCGATTCCCACCTCGGTTGTCCTGAAAATGGTTTTTGTGGTTTCACATTTTTACCACCAGACAAATGCCGGGACGGTTTCCTTCAATAGGTCCACGGCCGATTTATTTCCAAAAATCCCCTCCCTGACCCGTCCTGAAAATAAAATAAATGGTGGGTGTATTCATGAAAAAAAAAAAATATATATAAATTATTAAATTGGTCCAAAATTTGGTGATATGGTTAACTCTTGGTCCTCACCACCCATAGTCGGTAACCCCTCTCAAAGAAGAGAAAGGTGAAATTATCAGCCGGGCTCAAGAAATTTTGGAAACGAAAGAGACCTTCGAAGAAGAACTCACCTTAGTGGTCTTAAATGGATAATAATAATTAAATATTGAATATTACAAATGTGGCCATATTTTGACGTAGAAAACAATCATGTGACATCGTGGTCATTTAGCCTCGTGCATCTGGATATAAGTTATGTATATTAAGTAAAAAATACGACTTGGCTGATAAACTGTGCTATTGTGAAGTCTGTGGTAATGATTGAATTAATTTTGTAATATAGGCTAGGTTTTGGAAGGAGGCGTATGTGTGGCCTTACATTAGGAGCCATCCAGGCATGAAACCACAGAAAACCACATCTGGGATGACTGACTTTGGGAATCGAATCCTTGCTCTTCTCAGTTCTGTCTCACGAGGCTCTTAGTATCCTGTACCTGCTCTTAGGCCAGAATTAAATTATATTCCTTGGGAGAACCGAAAATTGAACAGAGAACTCCGGACTGACAGCCAAGAATGCTGGTCATCATCACGACGATGTGGTTAAGCTGTTTATTGAATAATGTTATTCATTTTACGTCCTTTTTAATAAATTACACCGGATTTTAGCTTTCAAGGGGCTCCCTAACGTGCCAGTAATTCTAATTAGACACGGCTCCCTCGCATTTTAGCACCCTCAAATGACAACTGACTGCGCCAGGATTCGATCCTTCAACCTTGGACTTAGCAGGCGGGAACGTAAATGCTGACCCATGCATGCAGTCTTCCCTGTATGCAGGTTAGATGTAAATCAGTAGTAAGTATTGCAGTAGTGGAAGTAATACAGATCGCGATACATTACACTGCAAAATTACCCCCAGACAAAAAATTACGGCATCCATGACGTCATTGAACAATCTAAAGGTTTAAAAAACATTATATAAGAATTGCAGCCAATGGCCATTTTTATTTGAACGCCCATAGGAACCTAGCAGGTTCAATTTCATGTAGTTCAAAATTTGGCTACCAGATGTCATTGTCACTGACACCTAGCTGTGAACGTTGGAACTTGTTAGAGCGTTTCTTACAAAATATAACCTAAAATTTGACTACACACTACGAATTGTACCAAAGAAAGGCATACAGTACTGAAGGATTTTAACGCTCTTAAAAATCCGACGACTTCGGTCGGGTTTGAACCCACGATCTTGGACATGGCAGTTCAGCATGCTACCGACTACTCCATCGAAGCCGCGTAAAGGTTTAAAAGATGTATTCTTGTTAAACTCTATGTGTTAATAAGGACATACACGAACCTAAGCTGGAACTTACGCTCCAGACTCCCTGGCTTGTAAAAGAAAAAAGCCCGTGGCATTACAGTCCATGAAGGGTCCAGGCCTACCTTGTGACCGCTGTCCAGCCATTTGGCCTGCAGATATTGGGGTGACGCGGGGAAAACACATCGGGTCTCCTCGGCAGTCAATCTTGGTTTTCGTGGCCGGGGCGCTGCCTCACTGTCAGACAGCTACTCAATTGTCCTCACGAGAGTGAGTGAACCTGTACCGGCCCACACGTCAGTTCCTAAAATCCCTGACGGAGCTGGAAATCGAACCTAGGGGCCTCCGGGTGAGAGGCAGGCGCGCTATCCCAACACCACTGAGTAGTAAGTTTCATCCAAACAGTCACCTAACCCAGTAGCGGCCAATGGTTTTGCTCAGACCGTCATCCTACCAAGTAGCGACCAATGGCTTCGTCTCACCATGGCTTTAGACGATAGCAGTTGGTTGGTTGCTTCCTCAATTTTGGGGCTGCGACAACGCGTACCCCGTGTACTTTGGGTGTGGGTAGAATCTGTCTGATAACCGGTGTTAATTGTGATGGCTGTCTTAGTATGTGTTATCTGTAATTCAGGTAAGGCCTGCAAACGATCAATTTCAAGTAGTTCCTACTTTTGCTACCAAATGCTACCGTGTGAACTTGGCTACTAGATGACAACGCAACCGGCACATTGCGGCGAACGTTGGAACTTAAAGAGCGTTAATCAAATCTAACCTACAAATTTAGCTTCACACAATTGTAGTTAGTGGAAGGTTCTTTTATATGCCATTAATCTATGACATGGGCCCGCCGGCTTTACTTCCCCTCCGAAGGAAGGCATACTGAGTGATTTTAACGCTCTTAAAAAATACGACGACTTCGGCCGGGTTTGAACCCGCGATCTTAGGCATAGAAGCTCAGCATGCTACCAACTGCATCATCGAAGCCGCCATCGACTATAATTTACCCTAGACACGTACGTATCGCAATATATACTTGAACCAATAAATAGTCATTCAGTTTCATTATAATCCGGCTTACGTGGTCACTGACTGAAGAGACACCTTTCCATAGCCCTGAACTGTTGAATAAAATCAGGAATTACACTGCTACACTCGAGGTGCCTGTAAAACAACTACCGATTTGTGAAGTATCATAAACCATAAATCCCGCGTTCTTTGGTAGCGCGGTAGCTGTATTGTTTGCATCCCGGGGAGCTCCTGTTAGCTCTAGGCAGAACAGAGGTAATTGAGTCCTGTAGGTATCCCGACAACCGCAGACAGTTGAGTACAGGCCCAGCTATAATTGAGTCAGGCCATTATTCGGAAGCTTGCGCCTGGAGGCCCAGGCAACCCGTGCGTGCCACAGACAATCACATTCCGGTGTGGCGTTTGAATCAAATTAACGTAGCCTCCTCTATTACACAGATCGGCTTTTGTAATGAACTGAAGCTCTCCATGGTAATCAACTCAGCTCCACATGGGTGGTTTGGTTTAGTTGGGTTCGCGGGGCCCACGAGATAAATACTTCTTGTCTGCTGAACGCCGGTAGCCATTGAAGTCCCAGCCAGAAGATCAGCCCGAAACAGGGAAGTTGATTTCGCAAAGGAAATATCCAGCTATTACATGGCAATCAAAAAACCCTTACGCGCTGTTTACTCACACAGATTCTAGCTTTAGGCTGTCATTTCTGATTTGTAAACGTAGTTAGTGAGGTAAGGATGCCCCGCGGTCATCCGGCCGACTGGCTGATATGGTCGAGAGTCCAACATCACTGATTTAATTTTTAGCCTACTTTTCACATTTTGCAAAAATGAGGAAAAAGTAGATTTATGAGATCGGGCAAATGTGTGTCTGTCTGTCTGTCCTTCTGTCTGTCTGTCTGTCTGGCTGTGTGTGTGTCCCCCCCTATCAACTCCTAAACGGCTGCAGCAATCGAAACAAAATTTGGTAGGAGTAAAGATCTATACCTGAATATCTCACGGCCATATTTGAAAATGATGTCAGTGCTACCAACTGCTGAAAAATCGCAATTGAAATTTGAGCTCCATGTTGGATATCATGGAAGGTATGAATGGGAGCTATTTCAAAATTGGCACACGTATAGATAATAATATTGCAGTTTAATTTACAGGAGGCCATACATGGCAGTGTTGCCAAAATTATTATAAGCCTGCTGATAGGTCCAATTTTTAAATGCATATAACTTCTACACTATCAATTGGATGTCAACCAAATTTCGTATGTGCTATGTGTACACAAACAGATATGACTAAGCGTATTCTTAAGATCCACCAGGGCTGCCAACTGTTAATAAATGCTCTCAATTTATTTTATCCAAATATCAATATATCAGAAAGTATGCTAGCCGACAGCTTTAAACTATGCACACGTATAGTACCTGAAATTATATATTAATTTGGAGTAACTTTTATACGTCAGTGCTACCAACATGATTCTAAGCTTGCTGATAGGTCCAATTTTAAAATGCATGTAAGTTCTATACTAACTAATGGATTTCATTCAAAATTGACAGAACAATAGATCATATTATTTCAGATTATTTCTGACCAATACATGTATGTCATTGTTGCCAACATGATTTTACGCGCGCTGTTAGATCCAATGTTTAACTGCATGTAACGTCCATGCTATCCATTGGACTTCAAACAAATTTTGTATTCTGTACCTTAAGAGATGGAACTAAGAATATATTCAGTCACCAGGGCTGCCAACTGTAGTTCTCTATTAGGCTACATTATGCCAGGTATACAGTATTTCGAACTAATTAGAAATTTCGATATTACCAACTTAATTTCGTCATTATTCTAGATAGATCCATATTGATTAATCATTGGCATGCATCTTAAATTTCAAGAAAAGTAGGCTCTTTCGTTCGTCACGGAACTTCTTGTTAACTTACGTGAATGGTGTTAATACAAATTCAAATACGACAGCCCCGTGTTTATAGATTTACCCGCGTAATAGTTTTCGACTTTATTCAAGAACTAGCAGAAGTACCCGCTCTTAGAACGGCCCTTTGCAAACTTTCACAGTAATGAAATAAATGGAATGGCATTGCGTCTTACAGAAATAGATTGACTTCTGAGATTGTGTTGCCATGGTTACCGCCTTGCATTCATTCATTAGTTTTAGCCTACTTTCGATTTTTGCAAAAAATGAAAGTAGACTTATGAGATCAACACAGGGCGAAAAATGTGTGTCTGTCTGTGTGTGTGTGAGTCTGTGTGTATGTGTGTATGTGTGTGTGTGTGTGTGTGTGTGTGTGTGTGTGTGTGTGTGTGTGAGTGTGTGTACTCTGAATGTCTGTCCCCCCCTATCAATTCGAACACGGTGAATGCGAATTGAACGAAATTTGGTACAAAGGTAGCACTTGCAAAGGACACCCCAGTGCCATGTTTTATATTGCCGCCATCTTGACGGAAACGTAATGGCGGCCACACAAATGTTCAAAGCTTAAATCAAATTACGACTAACCTAATCATCCGATCTCTACCAAATTTTGCAACAACATACCTTTATGGGGGGGGGGGAGCATCCTTTGACCAAACCAATAGGTCATCAACGTAATAGTTTGCGGATGGCGGCCATCTTTGTGTGAAAATCGATTCCGCCTATTAATTCGAACACGGTGCAACCGAATGGAACGAAATTTGGTTCAGAGGTAGTACTAACAAAAGGCACCTCAGTGTCATGTTTTATATCGCCGCCATCTTGACGGAAACGTAATGGCGGCCACACAAATGTTCAAAGCTTAAATCAAATTACGACTAACCTAATCAACCGATCTCTACCAAATTTTGCAACAACATACCTTTATGGGGGGAGCATCCTTTGACCAAACTGATAGGTCATTAGCGTAATAGTTTGCGGATGGCGGCCATCTTTGTGTGAAAATCGATTCCCCCTATTAATTCGAACACGGTGCAACCGAATGGAACGAAATTTGGTACAGAGGTAGTACTAACAAAAGGCACCTCAGTGTCATGTTTTATATCGCCGCCATCTTGACGGAAACGTAATGGCGGCCACACAAATGTTAAAAGCTTAAATCAAATTACGGTTAACCTAATCATCCGATCTCTACTAAATTTTGCAACAACATACCCTTATAGAGGAAGCATCCTTTGACCAAACGAATAGGTCATTAGCCTAATAGTTTGCGGATGGCGGCCATCTTTGTGTGAAAATCAATTCCCCCTATTAATTCAAACACGGTGAAACCGAATGGAACGAAATTTGGTACAGAGGTAGCACTAGCAAAGGGCACCTCAGTGTCATGTTTTATATCGCCGCCATATTGACAGAAACGTAATGGCGGCCACACAAATGTTCAAAGCTTACGTTAAATTACGACTAACATAACCATCCGATCTCTACCAAACTTTGCTACAACATACCTTTATGGAGGGAGCATCCTTTGACCAATCTAATAGGTTATTAGCCTAATAGTTTGCGGATGGCGGCCATCTTTATGTCAAAATTGATTCCCCCTATTAATTCGAACACGGTGGAACCGAATGGAACGAAATTTGGTACAAAGGTAGCACTAGCAAAGGGCACCTCAGTGTCATGTTTTATATCGCCGCCATCTTGACTGAAACGTAATGGCGGCCACACGAATGTTCAAAGCTTAAATCAAATTACGATTTACCTAATCATCCGATCTCTACCAAATTTTGCAACTACATACCTTTATGGAGGGAGCATCCTTTGACCAATCTAATAGGTCATTCGCCTAATAGTTTGCGGATGGCGGCCATCTTTGTGCCAGAATCGATTCCCCCTATTAATTCAAACACGGTGAAACCGAATGGAACGAAATTTGGTACAGAGATAGCACTAGCAAAGGGCATCTCAGTGTCATGATTAATATCGCCGCCATATTGACAGAAACGTAATGGCGGCCACACAAATGTTTAAAGCTTAAATCAAATTACGACTAACATAACCATCCGATCTCTACCAAACTTTGCAACAACATACCTTTATGGAGGGAGCATGCTTTGACCAATCTAATAGGTCATTAGCCTAATAGTTTGCGGATGGCGGCCATCTTTATGTCAAAATTGATTCCCCCTATTAATTCGAACACGGTGGAACCGAATGACCGAAATTTGGTACAGAGGTAGCACTAGCAAAGCGCACCTCAGTGTCATGTTTTATATTACCGCTATCTTGACGGAAACGTAATCGCGGCCACCCAAATGTTAAAAGCTAAAATGTAATTACGACCAACCTAATAATCTAGTCCCTACCAAATTTTTCAACACCATATCTTTATGTGGGAAACATATTCTGACCAAACTTCAAGAACATCAGCCCAATAGTTTGCAGATGGTGGCCAAGTATGTGTGCAAATCGATTACCCCTATCAATTCAAACACGGTGAAACCGAATTGTACGAAATTTGGTACAGAGGTAGCACTAGCAAAGGGCACCTCATATTCATGTTTAATATCCCTATAGCACGTGGTATTTCAACAAGCTACTACAACCAACATTCAATCATACTCCTTGAAAAGGACAAAGAGTTATAACAATACCCATGCATTTAGGAGAAAGTAGGCTATATGTTCTTTACTGAACATCTTGTTTTTTAAATGAAATCAGTTTTCTGGCAATATCTCAAAAACTGTTGGTTTTAGAACCTTAAAATTTGGTTTTCGGGGGCCCTTTAAGGCCTCCAAGTTTCTCACAATGCGAGGCTGAAAATGAGCTTTGTCTCGTCATTTTACGCCCATTTCAGCATGTATTTTAAGGGGGTAGGCCCCCTTTTATGAGAGGTACGATGAAGAGTTACATCAATTATTACTTTCGTGCCTCTGTGCCAAGTTTTACGTTGAACCACTCAGCCGTTCTCGAGTGATGAGCGTACAAAGTTGTACACAGACACACACAAAAAATATTTTTGCACGCAACCATCTTAAACCAGTCTGAAACGCGTTAATAACTCAATGAACCAACAATCTTTCATTTTTATTTGGGGATGTTGCAGCTTTATCCCTAGCAATACCATGCTATATTTCAAACCACGGGCTACCAACGGGGTATTTTGTGACCATCATAATACATTCTTTTGTGTGATTTGTATTATCATTTAATCAACATATCTTGTATTTTGAACCTTAAATGAATCTTAATTGGCAAAAATATAACTTAATTAACAGCATATGCCAACAAAATCAAACAAGTAGTTCCGTGAAGAACTAAAGCCTATTTTCATATATCCTACTTAAGTAAATTGCCTCTATCAACCTACAAAATTTCAGTTTGATTGCTGTAATAGATTCGTCAATATTGAGAACCGACTAAATATTGCGGATGGTTGGATGTTGGATTTTTATATATGTAGGTCTTAGAGTTATGTACTGTTACATTAAGATTATTGTGTACGTGTATTATTCCAACTTCAATCGCATGATTAGGACACAAGAAATAAAAAAGAGATTTGAAAATTTCGCACAGCTGCCATCCTATGGTTATGGAAACAATTGAAAACGGCAGATGCCAGTAGCTTAACATAAGGATTTACTGTACCAATAGTTACTGCACTCGGATGGTTAATTTGCGAGAAACGACCATGTGAATATTTATAATTCGCGTCGCCGCCATGTTGGATTTGTGAACACCAGGTTATTGAAAGTCATATAGGCGAACTTATGTTCATAGCCCCTATGAACATTAAAAAAATCAGTTTGATTGTTGAAATTGATTCGTAGATATTGAAAACCGTCTAGCTCATCAAAACCCTCACATTTGTTTCACCTGGATTCAAGGACTCGTCGGAACTCCTGGAACCGAAAGAGCGGATCAACTCGCAAAAACAGCAGCAACATCTAATATGCAAGCTTCATATGACAAGTCCCCAATATGTTATGCAAAGAGACAAATTAGAAGTCACATAACAAGTCAGTGGAACAACTACTGGATCCGTTCTACAAAAGGATCTGTCACAAGAAATATATGTTTTCCAGAAGTTCACCATAGGCTCCAGTGTAAGATGTTTGTGACGAATGTTGAACTTACTCAATTCTTAATTGGTCACGGGCGTTTTAAATCCTATTTCGAACGTTTCAAAATTAATATTGTAAATGGTTATTCCTGTTTTTGTGAATCTCCTCAAACAATAGATCAATCACCTGTTGTTTGAATGCTCGGTGTTTGGTAAAGCCAGATACAACTTGAACTCTAACTTACATTTCTGCAACTTGAAATTTTCAAAACCACTTAATCATATATTCACGAAAAAATGTTGTTATAACCAATTTTTAGCTTTTATTCATCATTTTTTTCAAAAATTAATCTCATAATTTATGATGTAATTTACTTTTTCATTTCCTAACAAACTATAACCCTAATGTACTAGGTGTAATAGGGTTCCATTTACTCTAATGGGTATTCATAATAATAATAATAAATATTTCGGATGGTCACCATGTTGGATCGTTATATGTATATGCCATAGAGTCATGTACCATTAAAGGAAAATTGTTGTGTAAGTTCATTATTCAAACTTACACTTCGATCGCATGATATCTTATACCAGAATTAAAATTTTAAAAAAGTAAATGTGTGGCTAGGTAACCGGATTCAAATTAGACAATAACTTTCTGTACAGTAAGCGTAGAAAAAGAATAGGCTACCACGAATAAACTATAAAAAAAATGGAGCTGGTGGGCATAAAATCCCCCCCACCCTGCCCCTCTCGTTGGTGCTAGTGGTAAAGGAAACCCCGTACATGTTTAATGTTATCATTATTATTTCGAATATTATTCTTTACTTTGGAATTGAGCTTCTTTGGACTGCATGTTTACAACCAATTTCACTTCAGAGTCTAGATCTTGTTGCGGTTCTTATTGCTTATATTGGGGGCTTTGCGACATCATGGTCATGTAGCCTCGTGTGCTTGGGTGTGTGTGGAATTTGTGTGATAACATATGTTGTTGTGATGGCTTTACTAGTGTGTGTATTTGTAAATTGGGGATTGGATTAGGCAGGAGGCAACCGTGGCCTTAAGTCATCCTGACATTTGCTTAGAGTAGATATACGAATCAACGTAAACCACTTCCAGGATGACTGTGGAGGGAATTGAACCCCCTTCTTCTCAGTCTTGCCTCACGAGGCTGAGTGTACCCCATCCAACTCTCACACCAGAATTAAGATTTCTTGGCGGAGCCGTGAATTGAACCCTGACACCCAAGGTGACAGGCAAGATCGCTAGCCACCACTACGAGTTAGTCTAGGAATGGTTTTCCGTGGTTTCCCACATCTACTCCGTGCATATGTCGGGATGGTTCCTGACTTAAACCTACAGCCACCTCCTTCCCAACATTCGCCTCATTTACAAAGATACACACAACTTGCAGACTCCACAACAACAGAGGCTATTCAACACACACCCATGTACACGTAACTGTTGACCTCGATTGCAGTACCCTTAATCCGAACGTTACCATGATACCTGAGCACACTTGCCGGCGTTTCAACGGTCTGAGCCATTATTATTATTATTATTATTATTATTTATCGAATGGTGTTTATTGCCGGGAGTGTCCGAGGACATGTTCAGGTCGCCTGAGTCTGTAGCTGCTTCCAGCGGACACCCTAAAGGGTTCAATTTCAAGTAGTTCCAACTTTCGCCACCAGATATCAATGATACCTAGTGGTGAACGTTGGAACTTTGATAGAGCGTTCTGACGAAATCTAACCTAACAATTTTGCTTTACACAAGTTTAGTCTGTGAAAGGATCTTTTACATGTCATAAATCTATAACATGGGACCGCCGGCTTTACTTCCCCTCCGAAGGAAGGCATACTGAAGGATTTTTAACACTCTTAAAAAAATCCGACGACTTCGGCCGAGTTTGAAGCCGCTATCTTGGGCACAGCAGTTCAGCATGCTACCGACTATGCCACCGAAGCCATACTAGTCGGTTTATGTCAAACGATGACCTGCAACTGCAATGCATTTCTGGTTGGTTGGTTCCATAGTTTATTCCACAACTTTGATAAACGTCGGTCTGAATATTTCACGCTATTATGAATAACAGTTCATAATGGCAAACAGGAATGATAGAGGAAAGTGTATGAGATGTATTCAGTATCGGCTCTTCTTTGTAAGAGCTAAATCATTACATGCTTTCAAGTATTTCAAATTTCATTATAAAGCGTTTTGTACGCTTATTGTTGATGCCTTATGATTCCTGCAAGGCAAATAAGATGATATACAGTTTATGTAAATGTCAAGGATATCACCACAAGCTTAAATGTATGCTATAGTAAATAAGAAGAGTAACAGCACACAACCTTCCGGGTGGTTGGTGTCTACTCGGAGCAGGCCCACGCGAGTTCATGTCCAGGTGGGGACTGAGCCCGCTGGTAACAGTACTTTCTTATTAGTCGAGGAGATTGTGGGAATATGGAACACCATTTTGAAGTTACTAAATAAGAATGTTCACAGTTAAATTTTCATTTATTCATTAATACAGATTTGCATTTCATTTAATTCTATATCTGACAAGTACATTGGTATTATAAATATTACTGACACCACACAATTTTATTTTTATTTTTTGAAAATGTGCAAAAGGTACATTGAAAATAGGGTAGTAATATGGAATCGACCGTTTCAGTAAATATAGACTGTTTGAATATTGTTTCTATTTGCAGAAATCACACTCGCAATCTTTTTTGTTCCGCATCTGCACATTCCACAAACGGAATAGCCTACTACACATTTAATCCATGTTTCACCACTCCTATCATCGGAAAGGTTTTCTTCACAAAATAGGCACTCCGCATCTCCACCATTAGGACGTGTTGCCCACTTCCTCATAGTAGGTGTCGTCTGGAACACGCACATCATCTTCCTCGCTCTCAGACGATGAAATTTCCGTTTCTTTCGTGTTTCTTTTGGCTTTTGATAGGTTAATATTCCTTCCTATTATAAAAGACTTCACTTTTAGCCTTTTTTTATTTCTAAAAAAATAGGCTTATGAGATCACCCTTTCACCGTGTGTGTATGTGCATCCTCCAATAAAATCTAAACAAAGACACAGGTTGTCAGAAATATTCTACACAAACCCAAGTACACGGGGCTACATGACCACGATATCGCAAAGCCCCTAAAGAATCATTTCGCCTTGCCAAAGCAATTGTCCAAAGAAGAACTCGAGCACTTAAAAACGCATGGTGCACATCCAAAGCTCAAGAGCTGCAATATGTAGCGTACAAAGTTCCACTAGAGTTCTTCCAATCAACAAATCACTTTATGGTCCCACCACTTTCACTTTGGTCCAGTGACAAAATTACGCTTCTAAAAGATCAATATTCCTTCATGAATAGATGGAAGGAACATTTTGAAGACCTCTTGAATCAGGATTCAATTATTGATGAGAAGGTGTATGGCATATTAGAGCAAGCACCACTTCAGGGAAGAATTCTGGACGAAGTTCAGGGTGCTGTTAATCAAGCAAAGCGTTACAAAGCCACAGGTTGTGATGGTATACCAGCAGGAGCTCTCAAAGAAGGAGGTGAGAAACTCATTAGCCACATACATGATTGTATTATGGACAATTGAAACAAGATGTTCAGTAAAGAACATATAGCCTACTTTCTCCTAAATGTATGAGTATAGTTATAACTCGTTGTTATTATCAAAGAGTATAATAGAACTATTCTTTGTTGAAGACCTTAGAAACGATTAACCTCTACCAAACGCCACGACCTAGATAAAAACTGCTACCATCATTGAAGAAAGAAAGAAAGATAAGAAGTATATCAAGAATGTTATGGATCTGGAGACATAATCGACCGGACTGGCGGCGTGGCTCAGCGGTAACGTTCTCGCTTGCTGGGCCCTAGGTTGCAGGTTCGTATCCTGGCGCAGTCAGCTGGCATTTGAGGGTGCACAAATGCGAGGGAGCCGTGTCAGTACATTTACTGGCACGTTAAAGATCCCCTTCGGGCCAAAATTCCGGCACCCCGGTGTCTCTAAAAGCAGCAGTAGTTAAAAGGGATGTAAAACCAATAACATTATTATTATTATTATTACGACCTGCCGTGGGCAACATCCAACTTTGAGTTGAGGCATGTCTTTACACGTCTGGTTGTGCATGGCTTTCACAACCCTAATTGAATTAACAAATCTTTCCATGACCCTACAGAGACGTGTGTATACAAACTATGTGGATATTTTCGATAATATAATCCTAACAGAGCGAGTGCATTCTAGCGGCCAGAATAAGAAACTTTTCAATAAAATCTGGAAGTTATCTTTTTGGCAGCTAGATGTCTCGAGTAAATCTCCTGGCGAATTATGTTTTAATTAAATATATATTTTACACCATAATGTGGACAATATAACGCTTAATAACATTTTCAAGTTACGCAAAATAGGCTGTTACAATCCCTTTAAAATAAAAAGTTAAAATGTATCGTAGTATCAACTTGTCATTCTTCAAATTCGATGCGCATAGAATGATAATGGTATAGTAATCAATGGATCCCCACGTAGACTAGTCGGGACATCTAGTGGTGAAATATCGAACAATATAATCCTAACAGAGCGAGTGCATTCTAGCGGCCAGAAGAAGAAACTTTTCAATAAAATCTGGAAGTTACCTTTTTGGCAGCTAGATGTCTCGAGTAAATCTGCTGGCGAATTATGTTTTAATTAAATATATATTTTACACCATAATTTGCACAATATAACGCTTAATTTTAAAACATCTGAGCCATTACAAAACAATAAACATATAACATTTCAAGCAAAAAACCTAGCTCTGATCAGGTTTGAACCATAGGCATCTGAGCGACAGGCTATCGCTCTACCACTGAGCTAATTGTGTCAACGAATATCGTTCTATTTAAAATGACTTACATAGAACTTGTTAGCAAATAATGATTTATACTAAACGATTTCATCACTGGAGTATATTATTTATATATAAAGCATTTCATACAAAGTTTATTTATTTTTTATCAGTACGCTATATTGCATTCAATACTCAAATTAGTGAAATATAAGTCAGGCACAAGATATCCGCTGCCATCTTGTCTTATTACTGAATCAGTTCAGCTTTTTAAAATCACGTCTGCACTATAGTATTACAAAATAAACTTTTAATTTCGAACGTGCCTCTTCCTTTAGAACAGTTAAAACGATTCTCGGCTCGATAATCGGAACTGGTGGGTCCCATGATATGGATTATAAAGTTTGCATAATTCGCACGGCCGCCATCCTGAAATGGTATGGCGGACGACCTTGTAGTTTGGTCACAAGACGCATCCTATACGAAGGTATGTTGTTACCAAATTTGGTAGAGATCGGATGATTTGGTTAGTCGTTATTTGATTTTACGTTTTGAACGTTTGAGTGGCCGCCATTCAGTTTTAGTAAAGATGGCGGCGATATAAAACATGACACTGAGGTGTCCTTTGCTAGTGCTACCTTTGTACCAAATTTCGTTCAATTCGCATTCACCGTGTTCGAATTGATAGGGGGGGACAGACATTCAGAGTACACACACTCACACACACACACACACACACACAGACTCACACACACACATACACACACACACACACACACAGACTCACACACACACATACACACACACAGACAGACACACTTTTTTCGCCCTGTGTTGATGTCATAAGTCTACTTTCATTTTTTGCAAAAATCGAAAGTAGGCTAAAAATACCTGCTGATCTCAGAGATAGTCTGATAGTTTCCATAAGAAAGGTGATCGGACAGACTGGAACAACTATTGTGGCATATCATTAGTGTCATGCTTCGGAAAGCTTATTGCTCGTATTTTAGCTAATTGCACTCTATCTTTGGTGGAGAAAATACTCCCAGAGAGCCAATGTGGTTTCAGGTCTTCTAGAGGAACCACAGATATGATATTCACAGCTCGTCAACTTCATAAAAAAGTAGAGAACAAAATAGACCTCTCTTAATTGCCATTATCGACCTCACTAAGGCATTTGACTCCGTAAACCGTGAGGCTTTTGGGGGATATTTTAGCACTGTATGGTTTTCCACCAAAATGTATTGCCATCTTAAGACTGCTCTACACCGATATAACTCTGTTGGAGAGCTATTCCATATAAACACTGGCGTTAAACAAGGCTGTGTGATTGCACCTACATCGTTTTCTCTGTACGTTGCCACTGTCATGCAGCTAGTCAAAGACGATCTTCCTTCACGTATACAAATAACTAACAGAATAGATGGAAAGCTCTTAATTTGAGCCGTCTAAAGGCACGGGCTCGAACATCTTCTGCTGCATTGGTTGAGTTACAGTAAGCAAATGATAATGCAGTAGTAGCTCAATTAGAGAAAGAACTCATGAAAATCTTGATTGCTTTCTCTTCGGCATACAAATAGATTGGTCTCAAAGTTAAGACTAGTTAAACCCAGGTCCTCTACCAACCGGCCCCTGGACAAGGACAAGGAAACATCAATGTCACCATCGTGGAGTGAGGCTTCAAGAAGTTAACAGCTTCCCTTATCTTGGCAGCACCCTGTCATCAAATGCTAATATAGATTCTGAAATTCAACATAGGACTAACCATGCTGGGCATCCTTTGCAAGATTAAGGTCTAGAGTTTTTGACAACCATGATGTCAATGTTGCAACGAAGATCCTTGTGTACAACTCAGTTGTAGTTGCCACCTTTCTTTATGGATCTGAATCTTGGACATGCTATAGACGAAACCCCAAACAGCTGGAGCAATATCGCCAGCGATGCTTGAGGAGAATTCTTCATGTGACAAGCCAAACAGACGTACAAACACCAGCATTCTTGAAGAAGCGCAGACTACTAGTATTGAAACCCTGATTATAAAACGTCAGCTGAGATGGACAGGAACGTAATCTACATGCCCAATAATCGCATTCCCAAAGTGGTGCTTTGGCTCTCAATTAACAGAGGGTAAACGCTGTGTGGCAGGTCAGCGGAAGCGATTCAAAGACGTACTGAAAAATAATATGCAAATATGTCACATTGATATTAATAAATGCAAGAACTTAGCCCTTGATCGCTCTTCCTGGAGATCACTTGTTCATAATGGTTCAATATATTTAGAAGGAAACCGCCGACGAACGGTAGAAGATAGAAGCGCGCAGAATGGAGAGGGAGCTCATTAGAAGAAATGAAAAGGAACGTGGATGCCCCACGTGGAACCATCTGTCATCACTGCGGCAAATTGTGTGCCTCCCGCATTGGGCTGTAAATAGCCACCTCCAAATTCACCGATAAAGAGACATTCTGGATTGGAAGACCAACCTACTCGATACGAGTGTTTGCTATGATGAAATAATCAACAAACAGCAGACCAAACGATGCAAATGTATTAGATATTTAAATAACTAAGCAATGCGGACTTTATATAAACATTTAACATCCAGTAACAGCATCAGTGATTTTGAATGATTTAGTGACGCGTATTGGTTTAATTGTTTTGATTTATTTGAAACATTTGTGGTTTGAATGTCCCTTAAATAAAGCAAAGTAATCAGGAATGCATTTACATTGCTATGGAAATGAATTGTTACCAAACAGGTTCAGAAATAATTTCTCTGTCTGGTAAACTAATGTAGAATATCATTCTAATAACATAAACTCGTCTGAAATATTGCTACTCTCTTTGGCTCTTTGAGATGGATATTTCCTCTTAAAATCACTACAAAGGTGCTCATCACTACATAGTATAAAACAAAATCCCCGATTCTTGGATGTCACGGGTAATCTCTAGAACCACTGAATGGATTTTGATGCGGTTTTCACCATTCTGTAAAGGATCTTTTGAGGAAGGTTTCTTTAGAAAAACATTCATTTATAACTAAAGGAAGCCGAGCAGTAACGATTTCAGTGAATCGGGTCGAAGAAAAACCGGCCGTCTGTGCTCCTTTTAAGATTACGCTGGGTAAACCGTTCAAAATATCTATTTACTATGGTTGTAAGAATTGTTCAGCATGGAAAGTTCTACAAAAACGTCCGCGACAGCATATCTTTATCTTTAATACATCGCCAACTATAACTGAATTTAGGTTTTCATTTCTTTCAAACAATCTCTATTCAGTGGAAATTTTAATTACTAGCATCAGAGGGAGTTTACGAGGTAGCGAGCGAGCCTATCACCCCAGCATCAAACTGTCGAGTCGTGTCGAGTTAAGACTTCAGAGTAGAGTATATGTGTTTGGAGTTTCGCTGTTCAACTTGACTTTTCTGAATTTCGTCTGGGACCTGCCGCCCTTGAGCCTGTTAAGCTTACGCTGGGTAAACCGTTAAAGATACCGGGCGAAGCCGGGGCGGGTCGCTAGTATAAACATACAATAAAGTCACAAGAATTTGAAGGATTTTGTAAACACTATTTCAGTTCATTTGTGAAATAGTCACTATGAAGACCATTGGTAAGTTTCTTTTTGTAACCTCTTCTATCGATATTTTCAAAATTATGATAATTTTGCTCGCAAATCAAAATTGACATCATCCCTATATTTTCATCTTAAATTGTAATCACTTTTTATGAAAGTACATTATGTATTAGAGAATGTAAGTGGTGGAACATTTGAACCAAAATTAAATGCTGTGTTACGTAGAAAATACACAACTTGCCTTGAAGATAAGAACGGTAAAATCCTTGAAACTCAGGTCTTATTAGCATCCATTCATCGTGAAGTGAGACGAATCTCACAGTTCATGGCCATCTCTTAATTAAGAATTAAATCACAACTTCCCATTCCTCTATGGGTCCAGGTAGCTTACAAGAATTCCGAGGTCATATGTTCCATCCCGATTACATTAACTTTGACAAAAATTCCTGGGAGAGACTGTATCATTTTCAAAATCATCGACGGTTCGTAGATCAAAATACAGCACGGATGACGAGTAGCAGACCTAATCCTAAAATTGGGTGTTAGAATCTGGAACTAAATACTCTACATCAACAAACTCAAACAATGTTTATCTTAATCAGGAGATCATTATAAAAGAAAAATGAATTTGGGGGTGAGTTATAATAATCTACAAGTTTCTTAACCCGGGAGAGGGTGCGCTATGTTATGTAGCATGCAAGAGCGCATGCGGAACTTGTCTCCGCGTTCATTTGGGCTCACAATAAACAATGTTCATTTTGATCAAATTCTTAATTTTTTGGCTTAAGTAAAATAACAGGTTTTCATGCCAAAGGCATAATATTTCTCTGCTTCAGCAGAGGCATTAGTCTATGATACGATATACCAATTGCTTGTGCATGATATTACCAACAATTAAAATCTAAAACATTAACAATCTATTAATAAATATTAAGCACTAAAATAAAAATACTCACTATTAAAAAAATGCGTTGTAAAACCTACCAAATATAAAATAATATATTCAACCAATAACTGGTGACGTGAGGTCCACGAGACTCCTGCCAAGTATATCTCAATAAGAAACATTTGTAACTTCATAAAACTACTGTCTTGTTATCTGTTTCAGCATGGAATAATCTCTCGTAATATGAAGATGATTAGGATCTAATAATACAAGGAGTAACTATTTTGTATTTTTTTACTCACAGTATGCTGACATTCTGATAAATTTCATGGTGCTGGTTGTCGCCACATAAAATTAAACAAATACACTGCAGATCACTTTTAACTGATTCACGAGGCGAGCTATCCATCAACAAGGGTGTGAAGAGTCAGCACACAGATAAAAAAGGTAACATAAACAACAGCTTCATGCAAGATTTAAAAAAGGAAGCACATACGATTATTTATTTATTTATTGGGAGTCTGGATGACCTCACATCACCAGTTAAAAGTTGTTGGAATTGAAAGCAAAAAATAGTCTTAACTACGGGAAAAATTGTTAATATCATATGTCTGAAAGAGGCGCACGTGGATAATAGTTCCGCATCTGAGACCAGTCTAAAATAATACTCGATGTTGATTCTGTGATAAAAATTAAATAATCATACCAATTTGTTCCCAAAATCCTCAACAGCAATAAGAAAATCTTACGTGTGAATTGGTCAAGGTCACACCCAACTACATACAAAATTTTAAAAGTGCGGAGATATTCTCCCGGGTAAAGATACATTTGAAGCCATATTTCAGTTTTCCTTATTAACAATTGATATCGTAACTTTCAGTCGGTCAACACAAATTACTGGAATATGGGAAAAAAATAACCTGAATTAAATTACGTGTGAGGAAATTACACTCACACTTGATTGAACTCATATCCCGACTTTTCCATTTACTTGACCAGAAATTTAGTTTATTATTATTATTATTATTATTATTATTATTATTATTACAATTGTTCATAAAAATGAATAAACGGTAGAATGTGTAACAAAACATATTGGTCGATTGAAGAATTGTTGTTGTTTGGGTCTTCAGTCTTTTGACTGGCTGTCTGCGTGGCTCAGCGGTAACGTTCTTGCTTGCTGGGCCCAAGGTTGCAGGTTCGTATCCTGGCCCAGTCAGCTGGCATTTCAGGGTGCGCAAATGCGAGGGAGCCGTGTCAGTAGATTTACTGGCACGTTAAAGATCCCCATCGGGATGATATTCCAGCACCCCGGCGTCTCTAAAAGACAGAGTAGTTAAAAGGGACGTAAAACAAATAACATTATTATTATTAGTCTTTTGACTGGTTTGATGCAGCCCTCCATGCCAACCTATCCTGAGCTAATCGTTTCATCTCTACATAGCTACCGCACCCTACACCCGAGGCAATCTGCTTAACATATTCTAGCCTTGGTCCACCAATACAGTTCTTGTCCTCGACCCTTCCTTCCCTAACTAAGCTTAATATTCCTGGGTGTCTTAGCATGTGTCCTACCAACCTATCTCTTCTCTTCATTAGCATTCGCCAGAAACATCTCTCTCCCACTCGTCTTAATACCTCTTCGTTTGTAACCCTAATTACCCATCTGATCGTCATCATTCTCCTGTAACACCACATTTGAAACGCTTCAGTTCTCCTCTTTTCTGCCGCCCCAATATTCCAAGTTTCACTTCCATAGAGCACCACGCTCCAGACAAAGGCTTTCAAAAATGACTTCTGAATAATAATAATAATAATAATAATAATAACAGTAATAATAATAATAATAATAATAATAATAACAGTAATAATAATAATAATAATAATAATAATTCTGCAATACAGTAGTTTTCCTTCAACCCAAAAATACTCTACTCCTCCACAAATTTCAGTCTTCAGCATTTTCCTCGCTTAAGCCTCTGGTAGACATGCTTCTCTTTACACCATCCATCCATTGTTCTCTTGGTTTATCCCGTTTCCGCTTGCCTTCAGCTGGCCAATGTAACATTAAATTTGGAATTCTACTATTCTGCATCCTTTTCACATGTCCAAACCATTGAACTGTAATATTCTTTCTTCAACCAAATAATAATAATAATAATAATAATAATAATAATAATAATAATAATAATAATAATAATAATAATAATAATAATAATAATAATAATAATAATTATAATAGTCCCTATCACCAATTTTGCGCTGTTTCGGTTGTCGATTAATTTGGGGGCTTGTTCATCGTGTACATCAGTCCCGTGTACTATGGGTGTGTGAGGAATTTGTGGCATAACCTTTCTTATTGTGGTGTCTGTATTAGTGCGTGTAATAATTGAGGGTAGTAACCATCTGACTTTTACCTAAAAGAATGTCTGGGGTGGGAATTAATTCACCTCTTCCCTGCTTTCTCTCAAGAAGTTGAGCGGATCCCGATTCGACCCTCAACTAAGCAGGCCCGAGAATCAAATCTGGACCTGTAGGCAGTGGCGATTCCTCCATGTAGGACGTGAGGTTCATCCTACAGTCAGGTCTCAGCTGTAAATGTTTAAAAAAATCATTGTTTTGTAAAATAGTCTTTGGGGCTACCTTGCGCGCCCTCCCGATAAGCTCTGTCTCACTGTCACTGTCAGTACTTGTAACTAGTTCTATATTTCACCCCTGGAGGGGTGAAATGTGACCTTCACCACCCGGAGTAGAAAGCTGAGGATGGAAGTCTTGCATCTGCAAAGCATGTGTTTATAGCTCTGGAAATGGATGAGTAGCCCTTGAGGGGAAAGGGGCAGGTTTGGTCTGTTTAATGGCGCTCTGAGGACGTCTACTGAGATCCTCAAGTCTCGCTATTGGTTGATTTTAAACCAACACTACGGTCTTATTAGTTTCGATTTCGCGCGGATAAATGGATAGCGTGTGCACATCTTTGGAGTGGTATTCGATTGTATTGTATTGTATTGTGTAATGTGTCCGTACTAGTGCTGTGCGACTTAATAATTATTACTAGCATTACCCGTCGCGGCTTCGCCCACGAATATTCTAGTTGTAAAGAGTACACTTAGCAAAATTTCAATCATGAAAGCTATGACTGATTTATCCTTGGTATGAATAATCAGACTTCATCAATTCAGCTACTGATGCAGTGGTTAGGGGTTTGTCATTCCTTCATAGGTATATCAGAGCGAAGTTAGTTTTCTGGGAATATCACAGACACTGTTAATTTAAGGGCCTTTAAATGTGGTTTTCGGGGACCTTTATAGTCGGGTAAATAGACCTTTCGTGACACACTCACATGTGATAATTGCATGAAAAAAACTAGAGTGCCCCTTGCCCCCCTTAAGCACATTATACTGTATGTATTGATGATTTTTACAGCTTAATTTGGTTCAGTGATAACCTTATAACCGTCTAGAAACTTTCACAGTAATGTATTAAATGGAATTGCATTGCGTCTTGCAGAAATAGATGGACCTGTGAGATTCTGTTACCATGGTTACCGTGTTGCATTCTTTCATTGTAAATATACATGTTTTAAGGTATTTATTTAATTGTGAGGCATTTAAAGAGTAAGTGAGTGCGTTTCGCCTACGCATTGGGTTATGCTGAACCTGTAGGTACCCCATATGTGTAGGTTGGTGTTAATGGGACCTTATTTTCGGTACAAAACTGGAATGGGACCTTAGCAGAATAATATAGGGAGGGATTAGACTGAGTCTAATATCTCAATTTAGCCCAGCTATAATAATTATCTTAGGATAATAAGTAGTCTATCTTATTACGTCCTACACATTATCCCCCCAGGGGCTCACTTCTAGTGGGACGTGGGTTGGAGACCACGGGGCCCCAGCGGAGTCCGGCATTGCTTCCACTTACTTGTGCCTGGCTCCTCTACGTCTTCTTTGCTGTCGACCTCACTTGTTCAATACTTGTTCTCTTCTGACCCCCACGGTATTAGGGTATCCGAGGCCTAGGGAGTCTCTTCCTTTCCTGCCTTAATTGGTCCTTGTCTCATATTTTCTGATACCTTCCTTCTGCGAGGGGCCATCCTTCATTTTCTTTTCATGTTATCTCCTGCCTTCTGCTCTAGGCCCTCAAGGAGGCAGGGTGTATGTAGCCCCATCACTTCTGGTGCACGGCTGATGAGTTCAGGAGTTGGCGACCCCAAGGGATTCCTGAGCTGGGTCCGGTTTACCCCCATTTATCCATTACCTCTTGTGCGGACCCTGTCCTCTTTCACTTTCCTATCTGCCTTTCATGGCTCTCCTTCCTTCCCAGTCCCTCAATCCGCATTTTTCGAGGGTTGAGGGCATTTATTTTCCTCCTGTCCTTTATTTGCCTTATTCTCCTTTTATTTTCCATTTCTTCTTTAGTTAGTTTTAGTTATAGTTTACATTTCATTATCATCTTCACGATCACCCAAACCATTAGAGGCCGATAACCTAGATGTTAGGTCCCTTAAAACAACAATTATCATCATCATCAACCTACACATTATAAACATCAGGAGTCACTACTGCCTCTAGAACAGTGGTTCTTAACCGGTGATCCGCGGGAGAAAAGGGTCCACCAACACGTATAAAAAAGTGGCCAATAAATGGGGATTTCGAAAAAGATGTGCGTTGAACGAGAATCGTCCGAATGTATTCACGACGATGACTATCAGGGTTTGAATTGAAATATCTTTAAAATAAGGGTTATTGAGGAACGGTTACAACTGATAAGGTGTATTGGGGGGAGGGGGTGGTCCGTACATGATTCAATTTTAGGCTTTGAGGTCCGCAGACTTCTACGGGTTCAGAACCACTGCTCTAGAATGACAGCCACTACACCACGAGTTGGTACAATTTTGCACTAATGGGGGGACTGTTAGCCGACCATGTTGGCCCCAGTTCAAGTCCGTGCAGGCCCTGCGCCCGTATGTAAATAGCCCGTGTAAAGATCTCCGTGCCTCTCGTACAAACTAGCGCCATGGCGCTCTCTGCCCGGGAGGTCTGCTCGCACAATATGCTAACCACGCATTCCCACTTTCCTCGTAAGATAATTCCCCACTGATTTCCGTTAAAAACCTTAATTCCATGCTACAAATGATGCAACTTGGTTGCGTTTGTTGTTGCTTCATTTGAGGTGCTTGGACATAGTGGTCATTTAGCACCGTGTGCGTAGGTGTGTGTAGAATCTGTCTGATAACCAGTGTTAATTGTGATGGCTGTATACGTGTGTACAGTTCCTACTTTTGCTACCAAACACTAATGTCAACGACATCTAGCTGTGAACTTGGCTACTAGACGCCACCGCAACTGACACCTGGCTGCGAACGTTGCAACTTAGTAGAGCGTTAATCAAATATAACCTACAAATTTACTTTCACACAATTGTAGTTAGTGGAAGGTGCTTTTATATGCCATAAATCAATTACATGGGGCTCCGGTTTTTACTTCCCCTCCGAAGGAAATGAACATCGTGGTCATTTAGCCCCGTGTAGTTTGGGTATGTGTAGAATCTCTCGGATAATCGGTGTTAATTGTGGGCTGTATTCGTGTGTGTTATCTGTAATTCAGCTAAGGACTGCAGAGATCAATTTCAAGTAGTTCCTACTTTTGCTACCAAATACTACCATCAACGACACCTAGCTGTGAACCTCGCTACAAGATGACACCGCAACCGGGACCTGAGGACGAACATTGGTAATTAATAGAGCTTTAATCAAATCTAACCTACAAATTTTCCTTCATTCAATTGTAGTTAGTGGAAGGATCTTTTACATGCCATAAATCTATGACATGGGACCGCCGGATTTTACTTCCCCTCCATAGGAAGGCATACTGAGGGATTTTTAACGCTCTTAAAAACATCCGACGACTTCGGCCGGGTTTGAACCAGCGATCTTGGACATAGAAGCTCAGCATGCTACCAACTAAGCCACCGAAGCCGCCGGAGGAAGTCGTGGCCTTAAATTAGGAACGATCCTGACATTTGCCTGGAATAGAAGTGGGAAACCATTCCCAGTATGGCTGAAGTGGGAATCGAACCTCCTTTTTCTTTCAGTTTTGCCTAACGAGGCTCAGTGTGCCCCGTTTCAGGCCTAAGACCATAATTAAATGTATTTGCGGACCTCCGGGGTGACAGCCAAGATTGCTAGCCACTACACCACGATGTGGTCTGGCGGGAATGGAAGTACTATATCTCCTATAGCTCGGTGAAAATCCGGCTCTGTGGCTAAACGGTTAGCATGCTAGGCTTTGTCACACAGGGTCCCGGGTTGGAATTCCGGCCGGGTTGAGAGGATTTTCTTCTTCTTCTTCTTCTTCTTCTACTACTACCTTATCCGATACGGACGTTGGCTACCACCATGGCAAACACCTTCTTATCCTGTGCAATCCTGAAGAGTTCCGTGGAAGACAGCCCAAACCACGTTCTCCATCCAAATTATTCGTCTCCTTCTCGGTCCACGCTGACCTTCAATTTTACCCTGAAGCATAACGAATAGAATAAGAAGTGATATCACTGGCCTAGTACGCCTGGTCCGCCGCAGCGCAGCGCTGGCTCCGATCTGTGATGTAAGTTAGCATTGGCGCTTACGAGACTTAAAACCTTGCGACCTGTTTTACATGTTAAAACACCGCAAGATATCCTCATAGGCGCTAATAAGTTCGACATCTCCACTTACTTTACTGTGCCCAATAATAATTTAGTAAGTCGTCTCTTGTAACAGTTCAGTTTCGACAATAAGCGAAGACAAAGAGCAAGTTCAAAATGCAATTAGTTTTGCCAGCTATCGGTAAATTTTAAAAAAGAACGGAACAATTGACCTCGCTATCAGAAAGGATTTCTTCACATTGTTACACATTTTACATTCCCTCAACAGACTTGCAACACAGACAAAAAAAAAAGCCGTACGAACGCAACTTTCAACTTTACCGTAGATTACTATAACATTCAATAATAACCATTAATTTCACTCCACAAACACCAAAATCAGTAAACTACCATCATTTCAGAAGAACTTAACATTAAACAGACATAGAAGGCATAGTCATGACCCCTTCATAGAGTAGGCTATTGCCTAAAACTGATCACGCCTCCTTCAGCATTACGGTACATATATGTTTTTTAACTCATTGTCTTTTTATTCTCATCCCTCTCTTCACAGAAGTAGTCTTTAATGGCATCAAGAGCATTTTTATTTACACCATACTGGACAGATACTTAGGCAAATTAGGATTATATGTGGAACAGAATAGTCTTTCAATCGCCAGTTGGTTCTTGGGAGAAGTAATACTACCTTCCCTTCTATCACAAATTTGTCAAATTTAACAATTAAATCTTCTGAAAAGTGAGTAACACAGATGTAGGACTTTTCAGTATGTTCCCTATCCTTCCCTGATATGGCCCCTTTGCACCTTATAAAACGTTCCTAATCTTTAGGAGGTTTGAAAAACCGTCTGACCTCTTTACAGTCCCCATAGCTAGATCTGCATCCTGGTACAAAAGAGCAAGGCATCTTCACTAATCACATTAAGCACTCATGAAAATGTAAGGGCTAAACGGCTGTTTACTTACATTAAATAACAATAAAATTAACACACGAAGATAACGTCAACACACGACAAGAAATTAAATTCCATTTCAGTCAATGCGTCCTACAATAGCATTTCAGGTATTAATACTATGAAGTAATAGTGTAAGCACTTGTATATCAATAAACGTTTGCACAGAACACCACTAAAACACTCCGACCAATTAAATACTTAATAAATCGCACATAAACACACAAACATTAGTGGAAATCAACAATCTCAAATCGACTGTAGCGCTGCGTAGCGGCGAGTGCCAACCCGATCCGTATTCATTACATGCTATTGAGGGAGAAGAGATCACACTTTATATTCTATTCGTTATGCCTGAAGTATAACTTGGAGCAGACGGTATTTTGGATTCCTCATCATGTGTCCCAAGTATTCCAATTTCCTCTTCTTAATTGTGTTTAACAGCTCAGGTTGGCTGCTCACACGCTGAAGAACCTCGGCATTACGCACATGTTCTGTCCACGAGATTTTAAGAATCCGCCGGTATATCCACATTTCAAAAGCTCGAATCTTCTTTTCTGTAGCTACGGACAAGGTCCAACACCATAAATAAGGGTGGAGACAACATAACACTTCCCAATTCTTCTCTTAAGCGCATACTGAGATCTTGACAGCATAGTAGTTGTTTCATTGTCATAAAGATGGATATACTATACGGCATCTTATTTCAACCGAAGGATCCCAATTCTCATTAATATTCTGTCCTCAATAAACCCCTGACTTTTCGACTGATGTTCGTAAACAGAACAAGTAAAACAAAATTTGTCGAGTTATGAAATGGAAAATCTTTTTTATATTGTTTTTAGAGGAGAGATCACTGGCGTTCAAAGACGGATTTTACGGGTTCGAATCCTGCGGGGGTCAGACATTTTAATTCTCTGACTTCCATTCACATGGTTTGCATTATTTATGCACTGCACTTCAGCCTTTATTCTTCTTGCCAACTGAGTACCACGTCATTTCAACGTTATGGATTTCGCTTCTTATGGGACAAAGTACCGTCCGCGGCTTTGATGGCGTAGTCGGTAGCATGCTGAGCTTTTATGCCCATGATCGCGGGTTCAAACCCGGCAGAAGCCGTCGGACTTTTTAAGAGCGTTAAAAATCCCTCAGTATGCCTTCCTTCGGAGGGGAAGTAAAGCCGGCTGTCCCATGTCATAGATTTATGGCATGTTAAAGAACCTTCCACTAATTGCACCTGTGTGAAGCTAAATTGGATAGGTTAAGAATGTAAACAACGCTCTTAGGTTTCTACGTTCGTTGCCAAGAGCCGACTACGATGGCGTCTAGTAGCTAAGTTCTGAACTTTGCCTAGTAGTCGTTGACGGTGGCGCTTGGCGGCAAAAGTAGGAACTATTTGAAAAATGCGAAGTTGCAGTACTTAAATTAAAAAAACAGATAACACACATTAATACAGTCAACACCGGTTATCAGACAGATCCTGCACACGCCCAAAGTACACGGGGCTACATGACCGCGTTGTCGCAGCCCCTAAACATAAGAACCAACCAACATTTCAGATACGATTGTTGGTGAGAAACCGCTACACCCCTGAAAGACTAACAGTAACAATGAAGACCAGAGGGAAAGTGAGGATTCTCAGATGTGTCAGGTTGTGACCTGGGCGGGACCAAGTGGAGGAAGCAGGAAAGAGGTGGAGGAGAAAAGCAGTGGGTCTGGTGACCTTCCTCGAGTCCGCAATCCAGATCCAAAGGTCGCCTCTCCGCATCGTAACTTAACTAGCAGATTGAAGACGAGCTTTCTACATAGTTCACATCTAGGGCACAAGGTCATAACTAGCATCGGCAATTAATTAAATTGCTCCGAAATACACAGACAGAGATGACATTCACATTTTACACGTCATCATTAGACCTTTACAAAAGATCTTCTGAAATTGCGAAATACCTTTTCGTAATGATCAACTAGCTGTGCCTTTAGAGGCCATTCGCTAGCAGCATAGCGACTAATGAGACCACTTAAATTATGCACTATATTACCACTAATCTATGTATTTATGCATGCCTATATATACTTATCGATTTATCTCCCCAATGTTTGCGGAGCCAGCAAGTCTTTATATGTATTTTTTGTCTACGGAGGTCAGGTTACAGACTCACGTTATTTGTTCCATGTACGGTATTCCGTTCTTCTCTCTAAATCATTTATACCAATGATGAAATCTCTTGTTATATTTTTAAGTTCCCTTCACTCCCACCAATAAACATTAGCCTATGTTATTATTAGGGCTCGGATTTTTAGGTAAATAAATATTTTTATGTAAATACATATTTTAAGCATTCTTTTCTACAAATACATGAATTCCTGCTTTTCACTTATTAGCACATAAAAAGACATAATATTTACATTTTTAAAACTCAATGTGCTAGATCTTTCAGTTCATTGCATTTTTGTTCTGTGTTATTTCAACGGGGAAGAACCTGTGAGCTATCTAATCTTCATGCAGAGCGTATGTCAGCTTGCAAATGTGGTATTCTTAACTTGTCGCCCCGTGCCACTCACTGTGGAAGCCGGGGATAGCCATATAGCACCAAGTGCTAGACCCCAAAGCTACATGGAACCAGTGTCACTCATATGCAGTTCATTTCTACCACTGTGAAGTGTAAGCAGTTCTACGATGCCTAAAGAAAAAGTAACTGCAAGTTAATGACTGCAGCAGTATGTTGCAGAATTTAAAGATAATTTTACATCTGATGGGGGCGTTCTGTTCTGCCAACCACGTGGGAAAGCAATCAAGGCTGAACAGCGATCTCAAGTTACACAACACCTCGAAGGCAAGAAACATATTGCCGCAGTTTCGCGCCTTCAGAAGATGTGTTTCGCGATAATCGTCGGTTATTTGTGATGGACAACCTGAAGATGTATCTCGTTGTGTGTTGTAATTCTTCATCAGTCAGTGAGGCATAGCATATTGTTTATATTCACATTAATAAACTAAATTACAATTAAATATTTTTATTTTTGTCACATATTTTAGGTATTTTTTTACATAAAAAATAATATTTTCCTGATTTTTTAGCACCTAAAAACCAAGCCCTTGTTTTTAGGGTGTGGAACTCTTAGGAGAATCTATCCTATTCCACGAAAATAATTCACAATGAATTAGTGCGCCTTCACTAAATTCCAATTGAACATTTCCATTCAGAAAGGAGTATGTTTACCCAACATTTACAAAAAGAAAAGTAACATGATTTTGGATTTATATAGAACGTTTTGAAGATATTTTCCAATGTTGTCTTATTAACAACTAGCAACCCACCAGAGCTTCGCCCAGCATCCCTCCCTATATTATTCTGCTAAGGTCCCATTCCAGTTTTGTACCGAAAATAAGGTCCCATTAACACCAACCTACACATATTGGGTACCTACAGGTTCAGCATAACTCACTTACTCTTTAAATGACTCACAATTAAGGGACACTGGGACTGAAATTTTCAAATTCTATATAAACTGAGGTACAGCTTTGAAATTTTATATGGTTATGAATAGTCATATTATAAACCACTGCGGGAAACGTGAGCATTGCATGTTGATTAGTTCTCCAGATATTAATTATTTTGTACATTTATTGTGCTAAATATTCAAGTTTTATAAAGGTCAGCCGCGTTAAAAAAAAACAAGGTAATGTAACTTTTAAGTAATATTCTATTGCACTATAACAATTGGAAGAAACCTACGGATCCGATTTTGAATTGCATTAATGAGTGTCAAGATTTTTTTTTTCATATCCAAGTTTTTTTCTACAAAAAAATCGAATTTTTTCCAGTTCGAATTTTTGTTGCAGCCATACCAAAAGTGCAATCTAAAAAACGATCCGCAGGCTTATAGTCATTGCAATGAAGATAATAAATTCCCATTTAGAAAGCAATATAATAAGATTTATCACGCGAGTAACATTTTGAATGCCTGAAAAAGTGAATCCGAGAAAACAGCAATTTTCTAAAATGATGGGCACTTCCGCCAGATAACAGAATGCAGAGACTCATTCTGATCTTCAGTAGCACCACGGATGCATCTGGATAGTAGCTCATCTGATGCCAGCCTTTGATAAACAGGCATAATCTTGACAACCAAGGGTTCTTAAAGTTCTACAGCAATTTTGTCATGACTCTGTGGTGTTTTACCAGCTGCGATACTTCGATTGTAGAAACACCAAGCCTCAGAACCTTCAGGACACTTACTGTGCTGGGGTGTTTATGGGACACACCGTGCATTTTAAAGCTACGCCAGGGCTTAAAAAATGGCGGAATTCGGATAAAAACACTGCTATATGATCCGCAGGGGATAGGGGTGTAATTATATGAAAAAAAAAACCGAAAATCAACATTTTCCACAAATTTCACTAACATTTCAGTCCTAGTGTCCCTTAAATAAATACCTTAAAAATTTATATTTACAATGAAATAGTGAACGAATGCAACACGGTAACCTTGGTAACAGAATCTCACAGGTCCAACTATTTCTGTAAGACGCAATGCAATTCCAATTATTACATTACTGTGGAAGTTTCCAGACGGTTATAAGGTTATCACGGAACCAAATTAAGCTGTAGAATGCATCAATACATACAGTATAATGCGCTTAAGAGGGTCAAGGGGCACTCTAGAATTTTTACACGCAATGTTCACGTGTGAGTGTGGTACGAAAGGTCTTTTTCACCGGACTATAAAGGGTCTCCGAAAACCACATTTAAAGGCCCTTAAATTAACAGTGTCTGTGATATTCCCAGAAAACTAACTTCGCTCTGATATAGGTCTACCTATGAAGGAATGACAAACCCTAACCACTGCACCAGTAGCTGAATTGATAAAGTCTGATTACTCATACCAAGGATAAATCAGTCATAGCATTCATGATTGAGATTTTGCTAAGTGTACTCTTCACAACTAGAATATTCGCGGGCGAAGCCGCGACGGATAATGCTAGTCATTAATAGTTTACCCAGTGTAAGCTTAAAAGTCACACGGAGAGCAGGTCCCAGACGCAATTCAGAAAAGCCGAGGTGAATAATGAAACTCCAAACACATATAGGCTACTCTTCTCTGAAGTCTTAACTCGACACGACTCGACAGTTTGATGCTTCGATGTGAAATGCTCCGTCCTGTGGTTCGGATTCCACATAAAATGGAGGTCCCATGGCTCATGATTACAAGATTAACGGTCATGTAAAACTACAAGTTACCTTTCTTCCTCCTAAATTACCAAGGCAACACTTATAAAGAGTTTCTAATAAAAGGTGCGTTCAAAAAGTAACGAGCCGGAGGTATAATTACAGAAACCAGTACCTGTATGTTAGAAGTATTGGCCCTGGCTGTTGAGGCACTTGTCCCACTGTGACACGAGGCGGTGAATGGCTGTCTCATAAAATTCCCTGGGCTGCGATGCGAACCAGTTCCGCACGTACAGCTGGACGTCGGCGTCCGAGGTGAATCCTTGGCCCCGCAGAGCCCTTTTCAGGGGACCAAACATGGCGTAATCACAGGGAGAGAGGTCTGGACTGAACGGAGGGTGGCCGAGAACCTCCCATTTGAATTTATGATGGAGTGCCGCGACTGTGTTGGCCGTATGAGGTCGTGCATTGTCGTGGAGCGACCACGGCGGCTATGGCGTTCAGTGTCACTCGGCGGTCCTGGGTAATGAGTGCATCAACCAGCTGGACGTTGTCATCGGTAATGCAGGAGGGTGCCCCAGACCGGGCATCATCGGCTAATGACAGCCGTCCTTCCCTGTAGCGCTTGTGCCACGCCTTAACACTTGTAAGGGACATGCAGTGTTCGCCGTACACTTGTGACATTCGGCGATGAATGTCCGTTCCCTCTACACCTTCCGCTCTCAGAAACCGAACAACACCTCTTTGCTCTTCGATTGACGCCTCCATGTCACTGTTTGCAATGCGACTGGCAGCGTTGGACGTTTGATGCATGCTGCTGCTCGCTTTGTATCGTCACGTGACGTGCACGCGTGCCCTCTAGCGACGGGCTGTGACCTTCCACGCTCTGGTCGGAACCACACCTCGTTACACATGCCACGATTAGCCGATGTCGTCACCGGTTTGCGAATTCCAGCCTCCGGCTCGTTGCTTTTTGAACGCACCTTATATTTCTCTATTATTCTTATAGGATTTAAGAGTGGTTGTTTCCTTCGAAACCTCCAGTACGCCCGACGCTTATTTATCCTTCCCTCTGGTAGGGCCTGAGTATGTCCTTCTGAACAGACCCGACGATAGGGAGGGACCAGAGGGGATGTAACCCTGGGTCCTGGCCCGAAGTGGTGGACAGCTTTCTGTAAGTTAATATCTAAACTACCGACAGTAGTGGCTGCGCGGGCTAAAGCGCTGCGTTAGGTCAAGGGGCCAAGCTCTCTGCTGACTCGGTAGACGCGTGGGTTCGAACCCCACCGTCGGCTGTCCTTGAAATTGTATTCCGTGGTTTCCCCATTTTCAACACCAGGCAAATGCTGGGACAGTACCTTCTGACAGGCCACGGCCGCTTCCTTCCACATCCTTGCCCAGTTTCATTCATCTTCATCAATTCCATCTCTCATCCCGACGCGCAGGTCGCCCACGGGCGTCGACTAGAAAGACCTGCACTCGGCCTCTCAGGAGGCTACACGACAAAAAAAAATGTCTAAACTAATATGAATTTCTCTGATATGCCTCTGTATCATTTAAATACAGCCAGTGAATAGCAACCACAATAATAAAAAGAGAACACACAATTAATTTTATAAATACTGTAGTCATTTAAGTTTTGGTTTTTCTTCCGGGAAAATGGCGAAGTTGCCATTTGTCCATTTAATAATAATAATAATAATAATTATTATTATTATTATTATTATTATTATTATTATTATTAATATTATTATTATTATATCGTATGGCCTCGGATGCCGGGTGCAAGCTTTGTTATTTGCGGCCAGAGGGCAGCTTGTATGTCGAATTTGATTGTTCCTTAGAATGCTATGGAAGTCAAGGAGGTTAGATATCTAAGCTGCTTGACACTATAGTGCTTTCTAGTAGAGAAAGGAGGAGATTAATTTTGCTATTATGAACACGGCCTACTGAATTCAAATGGGCTCCTTAACATGCCAACAATGTATGACATGAATGTCGTTATTCTTGTCGACTTTCAAAAACCACGGCCAGGAGCGAACCCGCAAGCTTGGGGTTGGTAGTCCGACACGATAACCACTCACCCACCGTGGCAAGCTTACATTTAATTTATAAGGTGCTAGAGTTCGAGAGCTTTGTGGAGTATAACGTTTCGTATATCAGAAGAAAATAAAGCTCTCTTCCATACGATATTCGATATTCATTCATTTATTTGCAATGGGGGGTGTGTCCCCCGGTGGCAAATTGTATATACATAACAAATAAATAATTATACATAACAATTCAATAACAATTATACAACAATACATTCTTATTAGAAGTATGAGTTATTCTTGTGAGGCCTGAACACGTTCAGATACAACGAAATGGAATTTTCATACACAATGAACAAAATCTTGAAGTAAATGAACAACGAATGGCAGACAAAAAACAAGGAGAGTGGCTGAATAACTAAAAACAAAGTAAATTAATATTCAGTTGGGCAAGCTAAATCTCACGGAACTTCTTTATGAGCCTACTTTCATTTTATAAAGAAATGGGCTTATGAGATCACCTTTTGTGTGTGTGTGTGTGTGTGTTTGTGTGTCCCTCTAATAACTTTAAAACGACTGGAGCGATTTCAATAGCACTCACCGTCAGTAAGGTTATAGCACCATTTTGGCCGATCCCAACTGTGCCTTCAAATGTTATTACGGCCCAAGAATTCAACATGGTAGCTATGCGAAATATTTCACCAGCATTCAATATCCCCTAAACTATTATCGATATCACCTTGAAATGTTGTACGGTGATAAAGGGCACTACTAGAAGTTCACTTTTGAGACTTTCAAATACCTGGTAACTACAAAACGAACATGGCGGCCAAGCGAATTTGAGACTTTTAAATAGACTTTTGACACAATTTAACAATCCAAACGCAATGAAACATGGTACAGCTTTTCTTATACACATTGCAATGCACTGGCATCTAATTTAGTTCAATTATTTACATAACCTCAAGATGGCGGCTGTGCGAAGCTTTAAATTTAAGTTTCTATATTTTGTGTCCTAATCATGTGATCGAAGTGAAGGTTTGAATAATGAACCTACGCAATAAATTTTCTTTAATGGTCATAACTCTATGGCCTATACATATAACAATCCAACATGGCGACCAACCGAACCATTTAGACGGTTCACAATATCTACGAATCTTTTACAGCAATCAAACTGAAATTGTGTATGTTGTTAGAGGCAATTAACACCAGTCGGATATATGAAAATAGGCTTTAGATCTTCACGGAACTACTTGTTTTCTTTGGGGGTAGGGGGAGGGGTGGAAGTTAAATATTCCAAAATTATGTCACAGGCTTAATAAAATTGGAGGGTCCCGGGCGACCTTTTCCTAGAACCAGGGGCGTATATAGAGTTTTATTTCGGAGGATGACCAACCTAGAGTTAGGGGACATGGTATAGGCCCAAAGAATAGGGGGTCCGGGGTTCTCCCCGGGAAACTTTTGTATAATTTGGTGAAGAATTGCGTGTTTTAAGGCTATCTGGCATCATTTTTTCAACCAATTTGTTGTGATGTTTTGTGATGTTTAGTTAATGTCAAACACAACTAAGACCACATTTTATGATACTTTTTATTAATATAATAGTATTTACATGGAAAGAATTAACATTACTGTTTTGATTTACAACTCACACTATAATATAAAGTCAAGGTTTCTTGAGGCATTGCTAAATCGGTCTATATCTTCATCGTCAGTGAGATGTATGTCTCTGTGTATAGATAATAATACTAGACCTTTGAGTCTGTTTTCAGAAGTAGAATTTCTTAAGTATGTTTTCAACCAACTCAAACTCCGTTCGGCAGTACCAGTAGCTACAGGGATAGAGAGAGGTAAATTCGCCAAAAGTTTGATAAGGGTATAAAAGTTAGGGAAAAAACGTTTGTCACACGCTTCAAGGGCACTTGTTGCTGTTCTTGGTTCGTTCATAAGAGCGAAGGCACTGGGGAGTAATGAGAGTTTATGTTGTTACACATAAGATCAGAGCAAACTGATTGTCACACTGTTTACATCGCTCTACCTTCGCCTTGCTTTGCAACGTTGCCATACGTCACTTAGTAACAATAGTACAGGGTTATATTGGTGTCTAATGTTTTAATTCATAAACAAATAATATATGTTCCAAAAATTTCGTGGGGGGAGCCCCCCACCCTTATATACGCCCCTGCCTAGAAACCTTGATCATTCTCTACGGCCCTGGCTCTGAATAACTGCCTTCTAACATTTGAGTGAACTGTGGAATATCAGCATAATTATTGAGATCATATTTTCCCAAGCGGTGATGTCAGACTCGTACGGTACGGAGAAATTCACCCAAAATGTCAAGCGTGAATAATTTACTAACCACCTCATTTTCACGCTACGTCTCTGCCAATAAACATAGGTCTAGACCTCCATTGTTCAGTGATCTTATATCATCATTTAATATACGTTCAGCCTAGTTCTTATTACCGGCATATTTGAGCAAGTAAATACCACGTATATCAGTTATAAACTAGCAATAATTGCTGCCATGCTGTCTGTTTGTGAGAAGACTTCTAATATCGTTAGCCCGTCTCGTAGCCTTTCGCGTTAAATCGCTCACCACGACTACGATAGAGAGCTGCAGCTAACCTGAAGATCAGAGGTTCAGATCACAGTGATGATACTGGCTAATTTGAGTGTGGGTTTCCCTGGTATTCTCTATAGTCCCAGCGGCATCGGTGGTGCAGTCGGTAATATGCTGAGCTTCTATGCCCAAGATCTCGGGTTCAAACCCGGCTGAAGTTGTAGGATTTTTAAGAGCGTTAAAATCCTTCAGTATGCCACCCTTCGGAGGAGAAGTAAAGCCCGTGGTCCCATGTCATAGATTTATGGCATGAAAAAGAACGTTCCACTGTTTAAACGTGTTTGAAGCTATATTGTAGGTTAGATTTCGATGAATCGCTCTATCAATGTTCCGACGTTCACCACTAGGTGTCAGTGACATCTAGTAGCGAAAGTTGGAATTACTCGAAATTGAACGGAACTTGTAGCTCACCCCACGGGTGTCCGCATTGAAGCAGCTACAGTCTCTGGCAAGCCGAACATGTCCTCGGACACTCCCGGCACTAAAAGCCATACACTAAACAAATAAAATCCACAGCCCCTTCAGCCAAATGCTGGCATAATACCTCATTTCAAGTCCAGGGGCTCCAACCTAGTGGCGTATCTACGGGAGGTGATTAAGGGCCATCAATCCCCCCCATCCCTGCCCCCCCCCCCCCCAGAGCCAAATAATTTAAAAAAAAATAATTTGATGAAATTTTTATTCAAATAAAAGGGCACATTTTCGATTTGTTGACAAACGATTGAATTATGCACGTTTATAATTATTTTGAGAACATTTATCTTGACTTGTGTAAAATATGTTGTGTGGGGCACATTAAGATGATGATGATGATGATGATGATGATGTTAATTGTTGAAGAGGCCCAACATCTACGTTATAGGCCCATAATGGTGAATGATGAGATGAGAATGTAATGAAATCTATAGGCCTACTTAATACTAACTACAGTCTTACAAACTAGAAGAAGAAATTGTAAACAAATAACGTAAAAGGCAAACAATGGACAGCTCTCTATGCTTCAGAGACACTCAAATCTCCAACACAAAAAAACACCAAATAGAAGTGAAAGAACGTAAAATAATGAGAAAAATACTTGGACCGAGAACAAATGATGGTGTACATTATCCAAAGCCTAATACAGAAACATACAAAAAGTATCCAAAATCACAGACACAATGCGAATGCGAAGAATCCAATTTATGGGACACATAGAAAGAATGGACCCGAACAGACTGACACACAAAATACATACTTTATTAAAAAACAAGGCTACTAGACCGAATTGGTATAAATTTACAGAGAGAGACTTAAAGGAATTAGGATCACCAAACATACATGACCGGTAGGAAATTAGGAAAATCACTCAGACGCGGTGTTTCGAGGAAGAAGAGAAGAAGACTACACAACATGAATGGTCAGAGCAGCGGAAACAGACCCACTCGTTGCGAATGAAGGAATACTGGGCCAACAGGAAGGCTAGAAAGTGTTGATTTCACGTGGTTCTAAGCGACCCATTCGCGAAGAAGAAGAAGAAGAAGAAGAAGAAGAAGAAGAAGAAGAAGAAGAAGGACAGGAGGAAAAGAAATACCCTCAACCCTCGAAGAATGAGGATTGAGGGAATTCGGAAGGAAGGAGAGCCAAGAAAGGTAGATAGGAAAGGGAAAGAGGAGAGGATCCGCCCCATAGGCAATGGAAAAAGGGGAAAAAAACGGACTCAGCTCAGGAATCCGTCAGGCTTGCTAACTCTCGAACTCACCAGCCGTGAGCCCTTGAGGATGTAGCACTATCCAGGGTACACCAGAAGTGGCAGGGCTACACACACCCTGCCTCCTTAAGGGGCCTGAGCAAAAAGCAGGAGATAGGAAGAGAACAGAAGAGGTCTGACCCCTCGAAGAATGAGGCATCAGGAAAGTTGAGACAAGGACCAATTAAGGCGGGAAAGTAAAAGACTCCCTAGGCCTCGGATACCCTAATACCGTCGGCGTCGGAAAAGAACAAGAATTGACCAAGAGTGGTCGATAGGAAATATGACAGAGAGAAGCCCGGTACAAGTAAGTGGAAGCAATGCTGAACTCAGCTGTGGTCCCGTGGTCGCCAATCCACGTCCCATTAGTCGTGGGCTCCTGGGGGAGCACATTGAGAGGTGCAAATGCTATCGAGATCAAACGTGCAGGTTTGCTTTCATTGATTGTCTTATTTTGCCCCCAAAACAAAGCTAAAATAAACACATGACCAAAAAAGAGAGCAAAAAGCAAAATTCAAAAATAAAAGCCAAAGGAGAAAACAAACACAAAACCAAAAACACAAAGCAAAAAGAAAAATTCAAAAACAAAAGCAAAATCAGAAAACAAACACAAACCAAGAAGCAAAATTCAAAAACAGAAACAAACGAAGAAAACAAACACAAAACCAAGCACAAAAAAACATGAAGCAAAAAGAAAAAAATAGAAAATAACAAACACAAAACCAAAAACGCAGTTAGTTCAGATTTGACTCCTTCAGAAGCAAATCCTAGTTACGCCACTGCACCAACCTCATCCCCGGTCCTAACAATTACATCTACGCACACTATTGCAGTCACAACAAAAACACAAGTTATAAAATGTCACATTACATTACATGTCACCTAGATTTGAACCCCGGCGTTGACAGGGGCCATCCTGGCTGTACTGCATATTCCGCGTATTTACCATACTCTCTCCAGGAAAATATCAAGATGGTCGCGTATTTCCAGTCCCTGAGCAGCTGTTCCTAGACTCTTGCAATTATTCGCACTTCGACAGCCACTCTCAGTGGCAGCGCAGTGCTAAACCTGCAGACTAAGAGACGTGGGTTCGAGCTTAACCATCGGTCGAAATGGTTTCCTATGGTTTCCCATTTCCACCTTCAGTTAATTGCCGGGAAAGTGCCTATAACAGGCCAACTGATTGCCTAGTAGTATTCATCTTCAATCATGTCATATCTCATTAATTCATCTCTTGAGGTTAGCGTCAGGAAATTTATCCGACCCTAAGCACCACCCTCCACATTACAACTACAACGCAACTCATCCTCGACCCCGTTAGAAAACAGCGGGTCGGAAGGTCGCTGTGGTCAACATGCTGCTTTCCACCACTGTGGTGGACCTGGTTCTATTCTCGTCAATGTATATGAGATTTTCGAGGTGCAATACCATGTCCAGTGGTTGAGATTCCATCTAAAAATTAGGTCCTGTAGCTTATGATCATGAAGTTACTGTACAAGTCGCAGAAAACGTAAATCTTCCTTCCTTTCTTCCTTTCTTTCTTTTCTTCCTTCCTTCCTTTCCTCCTTCCTTCCACCCTACCTTCCTTATATCCTTTCTTCCTTCTTTTCCTCCTTCGTTCCATCCTGCTTTCCTTCCTGTCTTCTTTCCTGTCTTCATTCCTTCCATCTTTCTTCCCTGCCTTCGTTCCTTCCATCAGTCCTTCTTTCCTTCCTACGTTCCTTCCTCCCTGCCTTCCTTTCTTCTTTTCCTCCTACCGTCCATCCTGCCTTCCTTATATCCTTCCTTCTTTTCATACTACCTTCCATCCTGCCTTCCTTATATCTTTTCTTCCTTCTTTTCCTCCTACGTTCCATCCTGCTTTCCTTCCAGTCTTTTTTCCTGTCTTCATTCCTTCCATCCTTCTTTCCTGCCTTCGTTCCTTCTATCAGTCCTTCTTTTCCTCCTTCCTTCCATCCTGCCTTCCTTATGTCCTTCCTTCCTTCTTTTCCTCCTACCTTCCTTTCTCCGTGCCTTCCTTATATCCTTCCTTCCTTCTTTTCCTCCTACCGTCCTTCCTCCCTGCCTTCCTTATATCCTTCGGGAATATTCAAAACCTTATGTTGGATTGCCAAGGTATGGCTTTTGTTTTTATGAAAGGGAGTTTGACTCACGTAGCACATTGGCATGCTCGTGACGTCAATACTGCTTGTATTTTGTGTCTTGCATGGCCTTCTCAGTATGTGCTAGCCACGCGTATTGGTAGGTGTGTCTGTACCAACTGACGAGCCCAACGGCACACTGGGGCGAAACGCTGGCCTTGTTTGAGCTAACCGGACCATTTTTATCATTTATTGATAATTCCTCATATCGTTCCTTCTTTTCCCCCTACCTTCCATCCTGCTTCCCTTCCTGCCTTCCTTCCTTCCATCCTTCTTTCCTTCCTTTCCTTCCTTCCTGCCTTCGTTCCTTCCATCAGTCCTTCTTTCCTTCCTGCCTTCCTTCCTGCTTTCCTTCTTTCCTCTTTCCTTCCTCCCCGTCTTCTTTCCTTCGTATGAAAAATAGGAATAATAAGTGCTGGACATACTGTAGGCTACTATCAATCTATTGAGGTGTGTTATGCCCTCAGGGCACAACACTAGTGCCTGTGTGTACCTATGAAAGGTTTTACTCATTGGGTCAGTGCTATTGATCTGACTCAGTGTGGAAAGCAACGATAAATTACCTCTCTCCTCATCTTGCCTAGTATGCCACATTATAGCGCTGCTTTGTAGTTTTGTGGTTATATACCGACCTAACCTGTGGTGGTACATTTTGAGGATCCGACCAGTAACAGATAGACTACTATAGCTGTCACATGAACCCAGCTTATCAGAGAAATTTTATACTGGCACAAGTAGACGGGGTTGATGCCTCATTTAATGGCCGCGTTGTCGCAGTCCCTAAACTTAAGAACCAACCAACCAACCTCCCTAAATATAACATCAGCCAAACTCAAGGTTAAATATCGAAGAGTTTCAAGCTCTTGGGGACGAGATATCTGCTAGCGTTTTACCAAAGAGACCCAGATTCACTTCCCGGGCAATATATAGAAACTTCTACAAAAATGTTTGGTAATTTGGATTCAACGCAAAATTATGTTTCTGTGTCCACTGGTGGTGAGATATAGAACCAGGTAGGACTTTTGAGTTTTCTTCCTGTTTCTCAGCCCCTGTGACAGGAACATTCATTCGAACAGTGACTGTCCTTGCCTGAGGAACCCTGGAGTCCTTCTAACTCACTGAAACTTAATTAATGACTTAAGTCAGGTCTTTCATAAAGGAAGAGCCATCATAAGGATGATGATCACCTATGATGGCAATATTAACTACCATACATTAAGTGTACTTCTTAAGAAGTAAACATGTGACATAGGCTATTTATGGCTAATATTAGTAAATTACGAGACAACGGAAAGTTTTTTCGGTCATGTCAAACGAATGTTTGATCAAGGAAAGGTGAACCAGGATGCGCTGTTGAAGAACATTATCATATATTTACATAGGCTTCCCTCGTGAAAGTCAGTCTAGCGGGTGTATGTAATTGTTATTTTATAGGTCGACCTGTTGACAGCCATAGCCTCCGGCGACAATATAAGCTGGCGAAACCGGCTGCCGTAACCTTAAATATCAGCTGAGACGCATATTGTTCAGTGGGAATATCCACATCGCGCAGTAATTAACGTCAATAACAATGTAAGGGAAAGTCCGCCAATGGATATTTATCTGTGACAGAAAGAAACTCTCACACCTGGAACTGCTGAAGTTTCCTTTTCACCTCCTGCGATGACTCAGTAGATTATTTCGGTAATTGTTATTCCCAGCCATGAAAGGTCATTACGTATTTCTACTGTATCATACAACAATGAACTAGCGTCTGACTAGTAACTAGGTCGTAGCAAGTGAGCCGATATTTCATCAGTGATCCCCTCGTGGGGAGATGCAACAATCAACCTGTTTGACTCCCACCAAGGCCGGACTGAGTTCAGTTCCTGGTAATAATAATAATATCGTATGGCTTGTTACTTGACACCCAGAGGGCAGCTTGCATGTCGAATTTTGTTGTTTCTTGAAGCACTATGAAAATCAATGAGGTTAGATATCTAAGCTCCTTGACACTATAGCGCTTTCTAGTAGAGACATGAGGAACTTTGGTTGGCTGGTTCTTAAGTTTAGGGGCTGCGACAACGCGGCCATGTAGCCCCGTGTACTTTGGGTGTGTGTAGAATCTTTCTGATATCCGGTGTTAGTTGTGATGACTGTAATAGTGTGTGTTATCTGTTGTTTTTTTAAATTTAAGTACTGCAACTTAGAATTTTTCAAATAGTTCCTACTTTTGCCGCAAAGTGCCACCGTCAACGATTACTAGGCCAAGTTCAGAACTTAGCTACTAGACGCCACCGCAGTCGGCTCTTGGCAACGAACGTAGGAACCTAAGAGCGTTGTTTACATTCTTAACCTATCCAATTTAGCTTCACACAGTTGCAATTAGTGGAAGGTTCTTTAACATGCCATAATTCTATGACATGGGACCGCTGGCTTTACTTCCCCTCCGAAGGAAGGCATACTGAGGGATTTTTAACGCAATGAGGAACTTTGTGTTGGCGGAAAACCCCGAGATTAATTTTGCCATTATGGTCACGGCCTACTGAATTCAAATGCGTTCTTTAACAAGCCAACATCGTATGACATGCGTATCGTATTTTTATTTCGCCTTTCAAAAATCACTTACCACGGCCAGGAGCGAACCTGCAAGCTTGGGGGGTTTGGTATACCGACACGATAACCACTCACCCACCGTTGCAAGCAGTTCATGGTTAATATAAGTGGGATTTTTCGAGGTGAAAAGTTACATCTGGTGATTCTGATTCCAGTAAAAGTGAAGTCCCGTGACTGACGATCTCGAGACTGATAGCCACGTAAAATTAGGCGTTCGGCCTGTTTATATCCCGAGTTGTTTTTGCTGACAAAGTCTGTTCAGCTTTCAGACACCGTCCTTGCGACAGTAGAAAAATAATCCCTCGCAGAGTCCGTGGGTGAAGCCCAGCTGGGAGTATAAGTGATTTAATAAAAATAAATATACAGTTTATTATTAGTTGTTGTTGTTGTTGTACTTGTAGTGGTGGTGGTGGTGGTAGTAGTAGTAGTAGCAATAATGAAACTGAAAATCCACAACCTGCTTCCAGTCGACCGACTGGGTCAGGGAATAGAATGAATGAAGCCCCCATCTAGCGGCGAGGATATGAACTGTGCCGGCTGCCGAAGCCAGTCGCACTCCCCTGGGGCAATGATTAAATGAATGACAGATGAAATGAAGTGATGGTGGAGAGTGTTTCTGGAATGAAATTGTGACAGGAAAAACCGGAGTACCCGGAGAAAACCCTGTCTGCCTCTGCTTTGCCCAGCACAAATCTCACATGGAGTGACCGGGATTTGAACCACAGACCCAGCGGTGAGAGGCCGGCGCGCTGCCGCCTAAGCCACGGAGGCTCAGAATTTATATAGGCTAATAACCGGTGTTATTCTGATGTCGGAATAAATGCGTGTTTTTTCTTTGTCATTGAACCTAGGACTTAGACTGTTGTTATTATTAATTCATTTTAGAAGCTTGGTACTTCTTGAATATCGGCCCCCTGTATTTGGTTGTGTGTTGAATTTGTCTGATAACCTGTATATGTGTAATGACTGTAGTAGTGTGTGTAGCTATATAAATGACAGGGACTTGAAGTAAGGTACTATCCTAGCATTTGTCTGGAGGGATGGTGGAAAACCCCGGTGAGAACCAGACTAAATATAGCCGCTATCGAGGTCTGGTTTCGAACCTACGATCTCTGGACTTGCTGCCACTGCACGATTCACGGACCACGCCTACGCCCTTAAGAGCTATCCTGAAGTTACGGAAAACCACTGCTAGTATAATTGAGATGGAACTTGAGGCTTAATGTACCCCGTTTCAACTCTTAGAATAGAAATAAGTTCCTTGAAGGACGCAGAAATAGAACTCGAAGCTCGGGAGTGGCAGCCAAGAATCCGAGGACATTCAAACAAGGTGATCTGAGGTTCAAAAGTATTTGTTATTTTACTTAAATACAAGAGTTAACGCACTGTTATCCTCGATGTTTTTTCACCAGGGCAGTCGGGCTTGTAATTAGTTAAACATGCTTCAGATTCACGCCCATGCGTAAAGTCACCCTTTCTATCAAATAACCAGGTGGATTGAGGAAGAATGATCTATCACTGGCCGATGTCACTTATATTTTCTTGAAAATATTTGAAAGGAAAAGAAGGCACAAGCAGTATTGAAGGCCTTAATTATGGTACGAACATAACATAACGTGAACGAAGCAGTGGAAAAGCTGGCAGTTATGTTTTGTTGTTGCTTATTTTAGGGGTTGCGACATCGCTGTCATATAGCCCCATGTATTTTTGGGTATGTGTGATAACCTGTGCTATTGCGACGGCTGTACTAGCGCGTGTACTTGTAAATTGGGGGATAGGATTGGGAAAGAGTCGGCCGTTGCCTTACGTTAGGATCCATCCCGGCATTTGTTTGGAGTAGAAGTAGGAAATCACAGAAAACTTCCAGGTGAGCTGTGAATCAAACCCGAGTTTCTGGCTGAGACGAAAATAAATCCAAGCTCAACCATAGAGTCAGACCATGATGACAGACCAATTGAAGTAAAGCGTGATCAAGAGTACGTTGATGGAGAGGTTGAATATGATTTTTAGTTGTACCTTGGTTTCAAGCACAAGAAGACATGAAGGAAGCTTGTTATTTTACATGAAATCCGAAACACTAGTCGTGGTATTTTAACTTAAAAAACACGTACATTAACCGAAAATTGAACCCAGTCCACCTGGATTAAAGGCAAGCAGTTCAAAAGCAGGATATACCTAATCATATGCAACGTATGATTTCCATACTAATCACGCAAAGGTAGCATAAACATCTGATATATATCTAACAATGCAAATTAACCATTGGAAACTAAACAAGTCATTACAACAATTATACATATTATGGTGATCTTTTAAAATAAACATAACCTTGAACTGTGTCATTACATTAGCACTAATTGTGCGAAACCTCAATGTTCCATAGTAATTAAATGTTAATGTGTATAAGCTTCGTCTGTTCTGAAACAAATTTACATAGATCAAAATCATAGAATGAAATTCACTATCTTGCTTGGTAAGATTGACATCGTTTACTGTTGAAAAACATTAACGTGTTTGGAAGCCATTTTAGATGTTGTTTAATAAATAAAATTCAAATTATTTTCATTCGGTCAATACGATTTTAACGTCCGTTTTCATATCGGCAGTAAATTGTGAGAGAAGCTCAACGAAACCGAACACCACATCGCCCAAATAACCAGCTAAGTACTCTAATCCATATCCAAGTTAGAACACCAACCTGACCATTTACTAACAACTACACATTATCACACTCAACAAGTAAACTAAGTGAACTAACAAACTAACAAACCAGACAAGTTACGCATGTTTACCTCTGTAACTATAATATTGTATATTAGAACCCACATATTCTTAGACATTGACTAAGAGCCTAAGAGCAAAATATCCGATGATGATTACCTGACGATCGAAAATAGTCACCCAAGTGAATTAATTAATCTCATGCATATAGTTTTCAGGTTTAGGGAAAAACTCCCATTACAAGTTGGGTGCAATCGCGTTGACTGACTAAAAACATTTAAATTTTAGTTGAAAACCAATAATGTCAAACAGGCAAATGCCGGGATGGGTCCTAACTCAAAGCCGCGGCCACCTCCTTCCCAATCTCCACGTGATTTACAAATACGCTCTCTATTACAAACTCCATAATAACACAGGTTATTTATTTGTTTATTTATTCATTTATATTTTATTTACTTATTTATTTATTAATTAATTTATTTATTTATTTATTTATTTATTTATTTATTTATTTATTTATTTATTTATTTATTTATTTATTTATTTATTTATTTATTTATTTATTTATTTATTTATTTATTTATTTATTTATTTTACACACACCCAAGTACACGGGGATAAATGACCAATATGTCCAAGCACCTCACATGAAACAACAACAATAGTAATAATAATATCGTTTGCGCCCAGAGGGCAGCTTGCATGTCAAATTTCGTCATTCCATGGAACGCTATGAAAGTCAAGGAGGTTAGATATCTAAGCTCATTGACACTATAGCGCTTTCTAGTAGAGAAATGAGGAACTTTGTGTTGGCGGAAAATCCCGAGATTAATTTTGCCATTATCAATACGGTCTACTGAATTCAAATGGGTTCTTTAACATGCCAACAACGTATGACATGCATGTCGTGATTTTTGTCGCCTTTCGAAAATCACTGACAAAATGTTAGAGAGAATCCAAGTGGCAGTGAACGAGTTCAGTCGTGTTGATTAAGTGTGCTGATTTATTCTCGAATTGATTGGTTGCAGGACTTCAATTGGGAAGTTTTCCAGGTTAATTGTGAGTACAACGAGTCCACTCATGTAATTGAACACAGGACTGTGATATACTGTTAATATAGAGTGAAAAAATATCATTTTATGTTTTACGAGTGCCAGATCAAATCAACAAAAGTCGACAATTGAATAACGTAATTCAGCGAGGCTTGTCCAAAGCCCTTCGCTACCCAAGAATGGCTACTAGTAATGGCATCGAACCATTACATAACCCTACTAATAGTTCGTTCTACAATGTACCAAAGAAATCCCTTCCAAGTTACGCATCCGTAATTCAATCAACTCCAAGTAAAGAACAAGCAATAATCATAGACGCACATGACGGAATCCCATTAAAGGATTATATCCTGACTGTTGGTAAAATAACTAGTCCTGATAACATACGATATGTATCTCGCATTTCTAATTCGAGAATCTGCATATTCCTATCGAATAAATATCTTGTTCAAGAATTATCCTTGAACCACCCTGTAATCAACATCAACAACATTGACCTTTCCCTACGTCCACTAATAGTTCCAAACCAACGAGTGATATTATCAAATGTCTGTCCTATTTTACCTAACTCAGTCATTACAGACTACCTTTAACAACTGAATATCAAACCAATGTCCTCCATATCTAACCTCAAGGCTGGAATTAATATCCCACGTTTTGCACATATACTCAGCTTCCGCCGACAACTCTATGTTAAACCCTGTGACTTTAATAAACTACCACCTTCATTCCAGATATGCTACGAAGGAACGAGTTATTGGATATACACCTCCTCTGATATCCCAACCTGCTTTACTTGCAAAGAAGAAGGCCACTTGGCCCGTGCATGCCCATTGCTAACTAATCCTTCAGACGAAGAAAACCAACCTTTCAACCTACCTCCAACCCCTTCCAAGGAGCAACCATCCAATCCAGCCGGCAATACTTTGGAGCATGAACAGGATAAGATTCCTCTTCAAACTATTGAACATAATACCGACTCCCTTCCTACTTATCAAAACACTCCTCTAATGGAAACGTCCTTGAATGGACAACTACCCCTACCTGAAATCAACAAAGAATCGTCTCCCACCATACACCATGGAATAAAACGACCTTTACCTCCAAGTGACTCCTCAGATATCTCTTCCAGAGCTGACATCAAGTCCTTCTGTGATGACCTCTCTATATCGGGAGATGATAAAACAGATGATGAATTCCCTACTCTGGGCTCCAAAAAAACTCCAGACATAATCCAACCCAAGAAAAAAACAATGAAACCGAATTCCTTTAACTTAGAAAATCAACTCCTCCCTGTGAAAGAAGTGATAGAAGCTGATCCCTCTAACTTTTCACTTGACTTTTTACAACTAAAAAGTCTTTTTGAGAATACTAAAGGTGCATCAGCACCTAATGCCTTATCCATTGCACTATCTTACACATCTAATATTGAAGAACTCATCGAGACTATGCGCAAACTACATCCCTACTATCAAGACAAGAACATCAAGAATAGTGTGGTGTTTGAAGCCATATTTTCAGTGTTGCCTTAGTAAACAAGAGTTTAGTGCTTTTCAGTCGGTCAACACGAATGTACCCAAAAGAGATGGGTTATGCCCTAATCCTGAAATAAATTACATGAGATTAATAATTAATCTCATGTAATTTATTTCAGAATTAATCTCATGTAATTTATTTCAGGATTAGGGCATAACCCATCTCTTTTGGGTACATTCGTGTTGACCGACTGAAAAGCACTAAACTCTTGATCAAGAATAGTAACACTCGACTTATCAAGAAACTACTCAATGCACTTAATAATGACAGCAACTCCTCTCCTCCTATAACTCCTCAAACCGAAATGAACCCAAGCCAATAATCCTTATATTTAAATAATCTTCATGAATCCCAGTATATTACAGTGGAATATAAACGGGTATTACCCCCAAAACGAATACTTGAAAATTTTTGTCAATGAACTTCAACCTCAAATAATCTGCTTACAAGAAACCAACTTTAGAGACCACAATGTGGCTAATATTAATCATTATACAGCATACTACAAAAACCGCAACAATCCTACTTACGCAAGCGGATGAGTTACCACCTACATTAGCAATAAAGTTCCTCAAAAAGAAATTCCACTAAATACAAAATTGGAAGCAGTAGCATCTATGATCTTCCTTTCACTTTCCTTCTGTATCTGCAATATATATCTCCCCTCCAGCCAGAAAATAGACCTGCAAGACCTAGTAGATCTAACAAACCAACTTCCCAAACCATTTTTTCTCTTGGGTGATTTCAACTCCCACAGTACCGTTTGGAACAATGACTATACAAATAAAAGAGGAAAAATAATTGAAACACTAATAGATTCTGAAAATTTAATCCTGCTAGACTCCAATGGTCCTACACACTGGGACCTACAGCACGGAACGTTCAGCACAATTGTTCTATGTTTATGCACTGCAGACATAGCAGCAACATTCACATCGAACGCTAGTAAAAACCTCTATGGAAGTGATCACTTCCCTATATCAATTAATAAAAACAACAAACTTCACCCTCAAATTAATCCTAAGAAATGGAACTCAAAACATGCCAACTGGAGTCAATACAGAGAAAATATCAGGACTGAGATCAACAGATTACCGCCATCTTACCTCATCAAAAATTACAATATCAACTATATTGTAAACGAATTCACTAAGGCAATACTCAAAGCCGCAGAAAAATCAGTCCCTAGAATTAACAATGTAACCCACAAAGGAGTAATTCCTTGGTGGAACAACACATGTAAAGAAGCGATCAAAATCAACAATCAAGCTTTTTACAAATACAAACGACACCCTACTCTTGAGAATAAATTAAATTTTCAAAGAAGTCGAGCAAAAGCAAGAAAAGTTATCAAAGAAAGCAAACGAAATTCCTGGATAAAATACGTGTCCTCTCTTTCCAATCAGACCCCTCAGAACTCTGTTTGGGAATACTTACGGAAAATTAAAGGAATCCAAAATCCCTCAAAAACAATAACTCTCTCAACAAAATCTGGATCAACAATAACCAACCATCTAGACATTGCTAATACCTTAGCCAAAAACTTTGCAAAAATATCAAGTGATTCCAATAATGAACAAGTACTCTCAAATTTCCGTGGACCTGACAATAACTCACTCTCAGACCTCTTTGATAATACCAATGATAGTTACAATGATGAAATTAGCATAAACGAAATATCTCAAGAACTCAACGACTGCCGAAACTCTAGTCCTGGCCCTGATGATATAATATATGAATTCTTGAAAGAACTTCCCCCTGACGGATTAGAATATCTCACCGAAATTTTCAACTTCATTTGGACTCAGAAAGTATTTCCAGATGCTTGGAGGAAAGCCATAGTGATTCCTATACCCAAACCAGGAAAGGACCACATGATTCCTGATAATTATCGACCAATAGCTCTAACATGTAATATGTGCAAATTAATGGAAAAAATTATTAATAAAAGACTAAAATGGATACTAGAGCAGCAGAATTTCTTTACACAAGAGCAGTGTGGTTTCAGACAATTTCACTCAACAACTGATACCTTAATAACCTTAGAATCAGAAATTCTAGATGCTTTTCGACATGGACTCCATCTCCTGGCAGTCAGTTTAGACATACATAAAGCATATGATACGATACGCAAAACTCAAGTCATAGAAACCCTAAAACAACACAATATCAAGGGAAATATGATTGGATTCATATACAATTTTCTACAGAACAGAAGCATCCAAGACCGAGTTAATGGTGCCCTATCTCAAGAAATCAGATTAGAGAAAGGAGTCCCACAGGGTTCAGTCATTGGGGTAACCCTTTTCTTAGTAGCCATAAATGGCATAACGTCCTGCATCAACCTCCCAGTAAACTCTTGCCTCTTTGCGGATGACATCACCATTTTCTGCAAAGGCCGTAATCTATCAACAACCCAAGAAATAATACAAAAATCCCTCGACAATCTTGCCAATTGGGAGAATCTTACAGGCTTCATTTTCTCTGCATCCAAAACCAAATGCATTCTATTTTCCATACAGATAAGACAGAATGAACAACCAGAATTATATCTCAAGGGAAATAAAATCGAAGTGGAAAAAGAAATAAAAATACTGGGAATGACCTTTGACAGCAAACTAACATGGAACACCCATCTTAAAACTTTAAGAAACGACTGCCTACGTCGAATTAATGTTCTCAAATCATTAGCAGCTAACAACTGGGGAGCTAACGCTCATGTATTAATGTCCACGTACAAAGCAGTCATCCGTTCTAAGCTAGACTATGGCTCCATTATATACAATTCAGCCCCAGCATCAGCACTTAAATTACTTGACCCTATTCAAAACACATCTCTAAGGATCATCTTAGGAGCTTTTAGAACCAGTCCGATCTCCAGTCTACTAATGGAAGCTTATGAACCTCCGCTCCAATCTCGCAGAAAACTACTGACTATCAATTATGCAACAAAGGTCGCAGCGTCTCCGCACTCCAAAACTTACACCTATGTTTTCCCAAATAATCAATCTCTTCGCTACCCCACGCAGCAAAGAAGACATCTTCCTATCCACATTAGACTTTCACGACTCCTACATGATGTCCACTCTCATTTTCCCCCAATTGCTCCGAGAACTACAACAAATATGTCAATTCCGCCATGGAGAATTAAAACTCCACCATCTATTTTAGACTTATGTGAAATTAATAAAGAATCAACTGACAGTAGCACCTTCAAGACACTCATTATAGAGAAAACCAAAAGATTTCCCACCTTTACCGCAATCTATACAGATGGATCAAAGACAGAATATGGTAGCGGCTGCGCTATTATATATCCAGATCATACGATAAAGTATACATTACCAAAATTATGCTCTATATTCACATGTGAACAATACGCCATTCTAAAAGCTATAGAATCCATCAAGAATTACACAAAAAGAGAAATCTTTTTAATCTTCTGTGACTCCTTATCTACAATAAACTCCCTTCAAGATTCATCGCCTTCCAACTCCTTAGCCCAAAATATACTGGAGACATATAACACAGCAACAAATAATGGTCAGCAAATTTACATTATGTGGTTTCCCTCACACAATGGGATAAAAGGCAACGAACAAGCAGACATAGCAGCCAAAGAAGCAACTCGTCTCTCCCCTCAAGATCCAAACTTTCTCACCCCCTACAATGATGTGGCCTCTTCTCTTAAACCAAAAATCCATAAACAATGGTTAACCGACTGGATCCGGTCCCCACACTCAAAGCTTCATGATGTCCGGAATGATTCTACAAATAAATTCGACACCCCGCTCCTTCCACGCCGAGAACAAGTCCTCATTACCAGAATACGAATAGGTCATACCAAAATGACCCACGCACACATCTTCTGCAAGACATCTCCACCGGTATGCGAGAACTGTCAAGAACGGAAAACGGTTAACCACATACTACTAAAATGCCCTTTGTACGATCAACAAAGAACTCTATGCAACCTCCATCAGAGAAGAAGCCTAAGTGAGATCTTAAATGAACACATCCATTTCAAAAACATAATTAATTTTTTAAAACTGACGAATATGTACCAAGATATATAACCTCTGTAACAACTTTTGTAATACAGCACCTTAAGTAAATGTTTGTATCCAACATTGTTATAGCTATGTACAAAATTCTGTATGTCGCGATATGACTCTACGAGTTAAAGCGACAATAAATAAATAGGAATTTAAAAAAATCACTTAGCCTACCTCGGTCAGGAAAGAACCTGCAAGCTTGGGGTTGGTAGTCCGACACGGTAACCACTCACCCACCGTGGCAAGCTTAAAAGATGATGATCACCTGACGATCGAAACTAGTCACCCAAGTGAATTAATTAATCTCACGTATATGTTTTTTCAGGTTTCGGGAATAGCAGCCATTACAAGTTGGGAACAATTGTGTTGATCGACTAAAAAGCATTTAAATTTCAGTTGAAAAACAATTGTCAAACAGGCAAATGCTAGGATGGGTCCTAACTTAAAGCCGCGGCCTCCACCTTCCCAATCTCCACGTGATTTACAAATACGCTCTCTATAACAGACTCCACAATAACACAGGTTATTTATTTATTTATTTATTTATTTATTTATTTATTTATTTTACACACACCCAAGTACACGGGGATAAATGACCCATATGTCCAAGCACCTCACATGAAACAACAACAATAGTAATAATAATATCGCATGGCCTCGGGAGCCGCGTGGTTGCTTTGTTATTTGATGCACAGATGGCAGCTTGCATGTTGATTTTGTTGTTCCTTGGAGCGCTATGAAAGTCAAGGGGGTTAGATATCTAAGCTCCTTGACACTATAGCGCTTTCTAGTAGAGAAAGGAGGAACTTTTTGTGTTGACGGGAAATCCCCAGAATAATTTGCCATTATGAGCACGCCCTACTGAATCCAAATGGCTTCTTTTACATATGACATGCGTGTGGTGATTTTTGTCGCCGTTAAAAAAACACTTACAATGGCCAGGAGCGAACCTGCAAGCTTGAAGTTGGTAGACCGACACGATAACTTAATCTTATAAATTACAAAACCATCGCGTTCATTTAACGAAAAACTTATGATATTGCATTTTCAGCCAACTTTGCACTTTACCTCCACTTCAAAACTATAAATATTTAAAACATTAAAATACGTCATGTGGATAGTTTTGGGAAATCTTCACATTTATCACTGATGCTAAAAAGCACTAACTCTACCTATTGGAGATCTTTCAGAATTCAAAGCATGTTCAATCTCTCCGCCCTCTACGAAAACAGTTATTTACTACGGCCTTGAACTAACATTGAAGGATATTTTTTACAACATTGTTAATTTGAGACCTTGTCTCTGTGGTAAGAGCATCAGTCGGTTAGCAAAACCAGGATAGTACATACAGTAATTTATAACCGCAGTAATTCCTTTCGTCTTATAGCAATTGGTTCTACACAAAGTATTGGTCTTACCATTATAGCTGGAATAATAATTTACTACATACACAAGGTTATTAATATTATCATTACGGATTATTAACACCTCAGTCGATACTGCATTACCCTTGACGGACGTAATACAATGTAATACAGTTCCTATTTATGGTAATAAGGGAGTGACTATTGGCTTTTTTAAATTTCTCTAACATCTTACCTCAAAGTAATTTAATATGTGAGTAATGTTCGTTTAATTAACCACGGACATTCACTCTACGACTCCACGGGATTCATTTTATGATTTTATAAATATCTGAAAGGATATTTTCAAGGTAAGTTACTTTGATGTAAGTATATAAAAGGTTTTATAATAGAGTAAGAGGTTCTTGCGCCAATAAGAATTGACTTCAGTATAATAGGAATCATTATGAAATGTTGGTACTTGTACGTTACGAATTAATGGTTCATTTTCAGTGTTAGGTAGATTTCATTAGAAAGCTAACTATTGCAATGGGTACCATGTTTCGACTTCCGGAAAATTTCGACATATCTTCGCGTTTCACATCCCCCAGACCCCAAAACCACCGTCAGTTCAAAAGTTTATATATAATTTATGTATATATGTATCTATATATATTGTTACGTGCCACCCCCTAGTGGTACCTTTGTTAACTGGATTACGGTGGGTATAAAGCACAACACCAATTACTGCTTAAAGAAATAATTAATTTTATTGCAGCCAGAAAAATACACTACTCAACAGCAATCATTACCTTACTCCAGTTTCCTCACGTCGAGAATACTTTCCCTTTCACTTGTCAACAGACCACAGTTAATCCTCTTCGCTAATGAGTCCGCTCCCGTACGCTCGCTGGAAATAGCTGCACTAGGTCTGTCACTGTACTATACTCTGTTTCACAAGCACCACAATCACTTCCTCGGTGTCAAGAGAATCAGCTTCACTAGGGGTTTCGCAAGTCACCACACTTCTGTCGCTCAGAATAATCGCTCACACTAGCTCTTAAAACACAACAACAACAACTGCTAGACAGGTCGCACTTATATAGCAGGCCGGTGACTCAATAAATGCTTCTAGATCCATCCAGGGTTCACGGCTTCTCGAGGTTTCCATCGCTGGTCCAGTCACGAATATTCTGGACTGCCCCTTTGTCCTAGTAGCCCTGTTGCATAAGGCACACGCAATACAGGAGGCAGGCCACAGCCCAGCCCTGGGGCAGTTGTGACTCATGCGGCGAGTGATGACACAAACTCACAGCCGTAACACCACCCCCTCCCTAAAAAGGCTGATCGTCCCGATCAATCATTGGTCCGTCTGTGTCCCTCCGTAGGCTGCCAGGCGATCTCGGTGCACGATCTTCATCTTTGTCCTCGGGCTCCGCTGGATCCTGTAGACGACATCGTTGATCCGTTTCACGACTCGGTACGGGCCCTCCCAGGACTTCTGCAGTTTGGGTGACAGGCCTTTCTTCCGTAATGGGTTGAAGAGCCAGACCCGGTCGTCCTCGTGGAATCCGCCGGCATCCGTCTGCTGGTCGTATCGGGTCTTCATTCGGTCGGTCTCGATCCGTAGTTTCCTCCTCGTGAACGCGTGTACGTCCTCCAGTTGGTCGACCAGTTCTTGACAATACTGGCTTACCGGGATCGGATCATTCCCAGGTCGGCCGAAGGCAAGATCGACAGGTAGACGGAGCTCCCTCCCAAACATGGCCCGGGCTGGTGTGCACCCGGTGGCTTCATGCACGGCGGCGCGGTAGGCCAGGAGAAATAGTGGAAGATGCTTGTCCCAATCCCTCTGGTGCTCGCTGACGACTATTCGGAGATGGTTCTCGATGGTGCGATTGAATCGCTCTACCATCCCGTCGGACTGAGGGTGTAGCGGCGTTGTCCTTGTCTTCCGGATTCCCAGCAGCTGGCATAGGTTCTGGAACACCTGCGACTCGAAGTTCCTCCCTTGGTCGGAGTGCAGCTCCAGGGGTACTCCGTACCGGCTGACGAATTCCTTCACCAGGGTCTCTGCAATCGTCGCGGCTTCTTGGTTAGGGAGCGCATACGCCTCCGGCCATTTGGTAAAGTAGTCGCTGACGACTAATATGTAGCGGTTCCCTGCCTCGCTTAACGGGAATGGCCCAGCAACATCGATGGCCACTCTCTCCATGGGGCCGCCCACGTTGTAGGTCTTCAGTGGACCCCGTCGTCTTCGTCCAGGGCCCTTGCTGGCTGCGCAATCGTGGCACCTCGCGCAGTAGTTCTCCACGTCTGTTCGGCATCCGATCCAGTAGATCCGCTCTCTCAGCTTCTCCAGGGTCTTCTTTATCCCTAGGTGTCCACCAGATGATCATCCATGAACTTCCTTCAGGACTTCCTCCGTCATAGCCTTTGGAACGACGACTTGTTCCCGAGATGTCTTCCCGTCGGTGCTCTCTCAGGTACGGCAGATGAGGCCATCCCTTACAATCAGCGAGTCCAACTGTGCCCAGTAGGACTTAAACTTTGGGCTGCAGTCACTCACAATGTTCCACCCGGGTCTGGGGACACAGGCCCTCTTCCATTCGGCTATCAGTCGCAGGTCATCATCTTCTGCTTGTGCCCGCGTGAAAGATTCGCGGCTCCAGTTTTCCTTGAAGTTCCACAGTAGTCTGTCGGCACAGTATCCCGGTGTTCTCCTCCCTTCGGGCACAGAAGGTGCAGTCTTCTGGGCACGGTCTTCGTGACAGGGCGTCGGCGTTAGAATGCAGTTGGCCTTTCCTGTGCTGAATCTCAAAGTTGTACTGTTGAAGCCTCTCTAACCACCGCGCGAGTTGACCCTCGGGCTGCTTGAAGTTCAGGAGCCACCGCAGGGATGCATGGTCGGTCCTGATGAGAAATTCTTGCCCGTACAGGTACTTGTGGAAGTGTTCAATGGTCTTCACGATTGCGAGCAGCTCCTTCCTGGTGACGCAGTAGTTCCTTTCTGGCTTTGACAAGGCCTTGCTGAAGTAGGCCACTACTCTCTCCTCGCCGTCCACTACCTGCGACAGGATTCCCCCTATGCCAAAGTCGCTGGCATCGGTATCGACGATGAACCTTGTTCCAGGTCTGGGGTAGGCCAGAATAGGCGCGGTGCACAGAGCCTGCTTGAGTTGTTCGAAGGCACTGTGGCATTCTGCTGTCCACGTGAAGAGTTGGTCCTTCTCAGTCAGTCGATGTAAAGGTTTGGCGATGTCGGCGAATCCCCTCACGAAGCGACGGTAATAAGTGCAGAGTCCCAGGAAGCTTCGTAGTTGGGACTTGTCCTTCGGAACTGGCCACTCCCTCACAGCTGCGGTCTTCTCTGGGTCGGTGCGCACCCCTTCCTCGGAGACGATATGCCCAAGGTACTGGACCCGCTTCTGGAAGAGCTGACACTTCTTGGGGCTCAACTTCAGCTGGGCAGTCCGTAGCTTCAACAAGATCTCCTTCAGGTTGCTGTAGTGCTCCTCGAAGCTTCTCCCCAGAACGATGACGTCGTCTAGGTAGACCAGGCAGGTCTTCCAGTGTAGTCCCCTCAGAATGGACTCCATATGGGCGATCAGTGCAGCGTAGTCCTGGGATCCAGTCGGGATGGCCTGAAGGACGTTAAGGGCGTCGCCTCTCAGCGCTACAATGAGAGCTGTAGCCTTTTCTGTGTTGTTCCAGTTATTTATGGAACAGGCTGCCTCGAACTGACGTAAGTAGGTGCTCCACGGGACCTTTCCGTCGAAGGTTGGGGGCGTCATTCTGCTATGTCCCGTTCCTGATATTCCCGGTGTAACGGTGGGCGGGCGTTGGCGCAGCTCGGCAACTTCCTCTCGTAGAGCGTTGAATTCCTCTTTCACCCCCGTCAGTGGGCGTTGGCGCAGCTCGACAACTTCCTTTTGTAAAGCGTTGAATTTCTCCTCCACCCCCATCAGCGGGCGTTGGCACAGCTCGGCAACTTCCACTTGTAAGGCGTTGAATTTCTCCTCCACCCCCATCAGCGGGCGTTGGCGCAGCTCGGCAACTTCCACTTGTAAGGCGTCGAACTTCTTTTCCACTGCTGCGACTTCCTCACGTAGGCCCTGTTCTAATTTCCTTTGGCCCTCCCCTAATTTCGTCAGCAGACACTCTTCCAGATTTTTCTGGCCATCCAGAAATTTGGCGGTTAGGTCCTCTGCTAACTTATTTTGGCTGTCCTTCAGGTCCTCTGCTAACTTCTTCTGGCCATCCTCCATCTTCTTCTGGCCATCCTCCATCTTCTTCTGGCCATCCTCCATCTTCTTCTGGCCGTCTTCCATTTTGGCAGTTAGGTCCTTGGTTAAATTCTTCTGGCCGTCTTCTATGCCATTTAACTTTTCTAGCAATGCTGCCAATTGCGCCTCCATTTTAGTTGTTTGCCTTGTAAAGGGCATGCACTCACAGGAAAATTAGAGAAAATGACCTGCTCGGGTTTTGATACCAGGACCGTCAGGTGCTGTGCTTGAGTTCTTAATCCGGCTTCTGACACCAGTTGTTACGTGCCATCCCCTAGTGGTACCTTTGTTAACTGGATTACGGTGGGTATAAAGCACAACACCAATTACTGCTTAAAGAAATAATTAATTTTATTGCAGCCAGAAAAATACACTACTCAACAGCAATCATTACCTTACTCCAGTTTCCTCACGTCGAGAATACTTTCCCTTTCACTTGTCAACAGACCACAGTTAATCCTCTTCGCTAATGAGTCCGCTCCCGTACGCTCGCTGGAAATAGCTGCACTAGGTCTGTCACTGTTTTATACACTGTTTCACAAGCACCACAATCACTTCCTCGGTGTCAAGAGAATCAGCTTCACTAGGGGTTTCGCAAGTCACCACACTTCTGTCGCTCGGAATAATCGCTCACACTAGCTCGTAAAACACAACAACAACAACTGCTAGACAGGTCGCACTTATATAGCAGGCCGGTGACTCAATAAATGCTTCTAGATCCATCCAGGGTTCACGGCTTCTCGAGGTTTCCATCGCTGGTCCAGTAACGAATATTCTGGACTACTCCTTTGTCCTAGTAGCCCTGTTGCATAAGGCACACGCAATACAGGAGGCAGGCCACAGCCCAGCCCTGGGGCAGTTGTGACTCATGCGGCGAGTGATGACACAAACTCACAGCCGTAACAATATATATATCAGTTTCTTGTGGACACGATAACTGCCGTAATTTTGCACCAATCACTTTGAATTTTTTACATAATATGTATCCCTATAAAATCTCGGTCGAGTTCGTTAATGGGCAAAATCGGTCGAAGGGGGTGAAAATGGTTTTTTTTTTCGAAAAAGTGAAATTTCGCTATAACTCTCTTAATACGTGAAATATCGAATCCATTCAAAGTCCATAATATGTGTCGGATAAGTGCCAAAAATTTATGTCAAATATGTTTTTTGATAGCACCAACCATTGACCAAAGGGGTGGAAAAAAGTGGGTTTTTCGGGAAACATTAATCATATCTCTCTTAATAGGCACAATATCAATACCGTACAAAATGGAAAATATTCCCCTAATAATTGCCTAAAACTTTTGTCTGAAAGAATTTTTGATATGACCCACCATTACGCCAAGGGATGAGAAAAATGATTTCGGAATTTTAAAAAATGCCAAGTGTCATCTGAGGTTACCATAACAACGCTTTTAAATTGATAAGGGATTACATCATTAGATGTAAGCAGACAGGTTTTTCGTTGTGGTGTATTATTATGAGGTGAAAGTGGTGAAAAGTGGGGGGTTGAAGGATTCCAAACGGAGCGTGTAGGCCTATCTCTTAAACGACATAGGCGAGAAATTTGAAACTCAGCGGGAAAAAAATCAGCTTAAAAAATAAGTAAATCGGTGTTCAACCGTTTTTTCATATATTAATTTAAGGGGTCATCGGGGTGTGGTGAAATTCTGGGGGAAAAAGGAGAGAAAGTGTCCTAACTGACTGACTAACTCACCCACTCATCAAACTCAGGGGAAAAAGACAGCTTAAAAATAAGTTAATAGGTGTTCAAGCGTTTTTTCATCAATCCAATTTAAGGGGCCCATGGGGAAGGGTGAAATTCTGGCAAAAATAATTGAAAGAAAATGTCCTGTCTGACTCACTCACTCATCACGCCCAGCGAAAACTATAAAAGTTGGAAACATGAAATATTGGGAATATGTTCGCTGTATGTCGAAAACGTCAACTAAGGAATGATTTTTGTTTATTCGGGTTTTCAAGAGGTGTTAAGGGGGGGGGGGGGGGGGTAAACGTGCAGTTCATTGAATAACGATATGTCATGAGTTGTTTCTTTGGGGATGTGATATTCGGTATATAAACTAATCATTAAAAATAATCAGACATGCCTAAGGGTTTATCGATGCGGTGTATATTATGAGGTGAAAGGGGTGAAAATTGGGGGTTGAGGGATTCTTAACGGAGCGTGTATCTCTTAAACGACATAGGCGAGAAGTTTTAAATTCGGCGGGAAAAACAGCTTAAAATATAAGTAAATAGGTGTTCGACCGTTTTTTCATAGATCCAATTTAAGGGGCCCTTGGAGAGGGGTGAAATTCTGGGGGAAAAACAGGAGAGAAAGTGTCCTAACTCACTCACTCATCAAACTCAGGGGGGAAGAACAGCTCGAAAATAAGTAAATAGGTGTTCGACCGTTTTCTTTTTCATGAATCCAATTTAAGGAGTTCATGATAGGGATGAAATTCTGAAAAATAAATGAAAGAAAATGTCCTGACTTACTCACTCACTCATCATCGCCCAGCCAAAATTATTGAAGTTAGAAACATGACATTTTGGGGCTATGTTCGTTGTATGTCTAAAACGTCCACTAAGGAAGGATTTTTGGATATTCATATTCTAACGGGGTATTAAGGGGGTAGACTTGCATTTAATTGAATAACAATATCTCCCGATTGGTTTCCTTGGGGATGGGATACTCGGCATATAAACTCATCATTAATAATAAGCAGACATATGCCTAAGGGTTTATCGATATGGTGTATATTATGAGGTGAAAGGGGGTGAAAAGTGGGGGTTGACAGATTCCTATCGGAGCGTGTATCTCCTAAACGACATAGGCGAGGAGTTTGAAAATCGGAGGAAATCAATCAGCTCAAAAAATAAATTAAAAAATAAATAGGTGTTCGACTGTTTTTTCATAAATCCAATTTAAGGGGCCTATGGGGAGGAGTGAAATTCTGGAAGAAAAACGTCCACTAAGGAAGGATTTTTGGATGTTCACTCTCATCGAACAACCAAAACTATTAAAGTTAGAAGAATGATATGTTGGGGATATGTTTGTTGTATGTCGAAAACGTCTACTAACGAGGGATTTTTGGATATTCAGGTTCTAAAGGGGTGTTAACGGGGTTAAACATGCATTTCATTGAATAACAATATGACACGACTATGACGCGAGCGAAGCGAGACTAAAAATGAGATGGTGTGTGTCTGTGTATTACACAATCACGCAAGTACCACTGGTCCGATTTACATGAATTTTACATGGAAGTAGCTGATTTACCTGGTTAACATATAGGCTACTTTTGATGTCAATACTTTGCACTATTTAAAGATGGCGACCATTTTAGTGACGTCACTACACCCTTTGGTTTCAAACTTTCATATTTCCATTTCAAATAAAAAGAGAACGCTAAGAAATAGCAAACTTTTGATGGCATATACGAGGTTTAAATTAAATTTTCTATCCGAAAGGTATCTCCAACAGTTAGCCAGTAAAACCTAAATTTGTGCTATAAAACACGGCCAACGCCGAGCGGTGTAGTTGGACAAAATGTTCCATCCTTAATCACCCTCTGCGCAGCACCTAGCCTATCCCCTGTTTTAACTGTCACCTTCACATTTTAATTTATTTATGACGCGTAGCGAAGCACGGGTACTTCAGCTAGTATATAATATTTCAGATTATTTCTGACCAGCACTCGCATGACATTGTTCCCAACATGCTTTAACGTGTACTAATAGATCCAATGTCTAAATCCATGTAACGTCCTTTGGACTTCAACCACATTTTGTATTCTGTATCTTAGGAGATGGAAGTAAGAATATATTCAGTCACCAGAGATGCCAACTGTATTGCTCTATTAGGCTACATTATGCCTAGTATACCTTATTTCGAACTAATTAAAACATTTCGATATTACCCACTTAATTTCGTCATTATTCTAGATAGGTTCATATACTGTAGATTAATCTATGGCATGAATCTTAATTTTAAGAAAAGTAGGCTCATTAGTTCGTCACGGAACTTCTTGTTCCATCTGACTATGAGGGAAGCGGCTAACTGGTAGCATGCTGAACTTCTATGCCCAAGGTGCTGGTTCAAAGCCGGACAAAGTCGCCGGATTTTCTAAGAGCGCAAAAAATCCGTCAGCATGCTTTCCTTCGGAGGGGAAGTTACAACGTTCGTTGCAAGTTGATGGTTGCGGTGGCATCTAGCAGCCAAGTTCACAGCTAGGTGTCGTTGACGTTAGTACTTGGTACAAAATTAGGTACTACTACTTAAAATTGACCGTCTGCAGACCTTACCTGAATTACAGACCAATACAGTCATCACAAATAACACCGTTTATCAGACAGATTCTACACACACCCAATGTACACGGGGTTACATGACCACCTTGTCACAGCCCCTAAACTGAGGAACCAACCAACATCTCTGCGGGAGATAAAATTTTGCGTGAAGAAGTAACAGACTGTTAGATAGTTACACATTAGTTCCAAACCTTGCATAAGGACAGTGTGATCACAAGTATAAAAATCAACCCCAAATGACAAGAAGGTTACCATCCCCATAAGACAGTAAAATGTTAAAAGTATGCATAGAAAGACGAAAAATGTTAACTAACCTCCAATTGTAAAATACTTTCTCGCAATAAATGAGGTCTGATCCTCCTACGAAAACCTGCATATTTTGCCTATTATAGCCTATCCCCTAGTTTGCCCGGTGAAATCTACCTCCGCCTTCCGGCATCCCGAGAGGATTTTTTTAAAATCCAAATTAGCTCTGTTTTGGTTTAAAGACTTCATGGGAATAAAGACATGATTATAATGACTGCAGTGGACATACAGACTTCTCAGGATTGTGTGGAGAGAGAAGAAAGTTCCTGAAGACTGGAAAAAGGGAATAATATTGCTAATATTCAAGAAAGGAGACAGGAAGGTGTGTGGTAACTACCGAGGAATCACCATTATCTCGCATGTTGCCAAAGTAATGGAAAGAATCCCAGAAAAATGAATTTGAGTTAAGGTAGAAAACCAAATAGAGGAGGAGCAGTTTGGATTTAGAGGGGGCAGGTCAACATTGGAACCCATTTTCATTCTGAGACAGAACATTGATAAGTGTTGGGAATATGGGAAGGATATGGTAATGACTTTTATTGATCTAGAAAAGGCCTATGATAGCATCCCTAGAACAAAATTTTGGGAAAGCTTAACAAATAGGGGGACAGGCAAGGAACTGAGAGACATGATAAAAGGAATGTGCATGGATTGCTACAGTACTGTGAAGACTAGAGTCGGGACATCGGAATAGTTTAAAATTGTCACTGGACTAAAGCAAGGAAGTGTGTTGTCACCATTATTGTTCGTAATGGTGATGGATGACATCATGAAGGCAGCAATGAAAGACTACAATAGGGCAAAGATGAAGGCAATGTTGTTTGCAGACGATGTTGTGATCTAGGGCGAGGATGAGATGGAGGTACAAGAACAGTTAGACGTAATAAATGACAAGATTGAGCAATGGGGATTGAAGATAAATGTGGAGAAGAGTAAAACAGTGGTGATGAGTAGAGGTAAGAAAGAAGGAAAAGGAGTAATCAAAGACGGAGATAAGGAATTGGAAGTGGTGAAACACTTCAAATACTTGGGAAGTGAACTGACTGAAGATGGAAGACTAGATTTGGAAATTAGCAGAAGAATACAACTCGGGAGTGCTTTCGACCAACAGGTACGGGGACTAGTATGGAACAAGGATATACCAATTAAGGCTAAAGAAGTAATGTACAAAGCATAGTATGTTCCTATATTGACATATGCAGCAGAAACTTGGACAATGACTATGAGCGATGAGAGGCAGCTGAGATGAGAATCCTGAGAAGTATGGTCCAGAAAACGAGGAGAGACAGAGTGAGAAATGAAGATATACGGAAAGAACTGGGAGTACAGAAACTAAATTACAAACTGGAGCAAAACAGATTCAGATGGTTTGGACATGTCAAACGGGTGAATGAAGTAAGGCTACCAAGACGAGCACTGGAACGATGGAAGACAGGGAAGAGGGGACGAAGAAGACCAAGAATGCGTTGGATGGGCTCGGTGAAGAATAGCATTAGTAAACGGAACCTGGATTGGAACACAGTGTCGGAAGAGGAATGGTGGAACGACAGAACAAAGTGGAGAGGAACCATATTTGCCCCAACCCAGTGTCAGCTGGAAAAGGGGAAATGAAGATGACGATGATGCATAATAATAATAATAATAATAATAATAATAATTTAATTTAATTTATTTATTAAATACTATTTATGTTACATTATTGTGATATGTCTCACGAATCTGATGACAGTACAGATTATCTGTGAGACATATTAATTATTATTTACAACATATATATAGATTATATTTCAATACAAGAGTGCATGCATTTTTTTTGTAATGTTAATGATAAAATATTAATGTAAATTAATTATTATAATAATAATAATAATAATAATAATAATAATAATAATAATTTGGCGACCACCCGCCCAGCTTTAGTGTTATGTTGAGTACTTGTTTATTTGTTTAAGCGCACTGTTACCGACAGTAGTGGCTACGCTGGCTAAAGCGCAGTGTTAGGTCATGGGGCCAAGCTCTCTGCTGACTCGGTAGACGCGTGGGTTCGAGCCCCACCATCGGCCGTCCTTGAAATGGTTTTCCGTGGTTTCCCATTTTCAACACCATTAAAATGCTGGGACGGTACCTTCTGACAGGCCATGGCCGCTTCCTTCCACATCCTTCACCAATTTCATTCACCTTAATCAATTCCATCTCTCATCCCGACGCGCAGGTCGCCCACGGGCGTCGAATAGAAAGACCTGCACTAGGTCTCTGAGGAGACAACACACAAAAAAAAAAGCACTGTTTAAAATTGTTTTCGATATTTATGAAATCAGAGTGCAATCTGTTGACATCGAATATAGATTTAGGTATTAGGAAGTCATTTTTGAAAGCCTTTGTCTGGAGCGTGGCGCTCTATGGAACTGAAACTTGGACTATTGGTGCAGCAGAAAAGAGGAGAATTGAAGCATTTGAAATGTGGTGTTACAGGAGAATGATGAAGATCAGTTGGGTAGATAGGGTTACAAACGAAGAGCTATTAAGACGAGTGGGAGAGGAGAGATCTTTCTGGCGACTACTAATGAAGAGAAGAGAGAGGTTAGTAGGACACATCCTAAGACACCCAGGAATAGGAAGCTTAGTTATGGCAGGAAGGGTCGAGGACAAGAACTGTAGAAGTAGACCAAGGTTAGAATATGTCAAACAGATTGCCTCGGATGTAGGGTGTGGTAGCTATGTAGAGATGAAACGATTAGCTCAGGACAGAGAGCATGGAGTGCTGCATCAAACCAGTCAAAAGCCTGAAGACTCAAACTACAACGTCACTTTCTCTTTCTTTTGAAAGCACGATCGATAATTAACGTACTCGATTAGTTTTGGCGGTTTCTAAGCCCAAGATCGCGTGTTCACACCCGGCGGAAGTCTTTGGATTTTTAAGAGCGTATATAATCCGTCAGTATGCCATCCTTTGGAGGGGAAGTAAAGCCGGCGGTCCAATGTCATAGATTGATGGCATGAAAAGAACCTTCCACTAACTACACTTGTGTGAAGCCAAAATTTGTAGGTTAGAATTGATAACGCTATATTAGTTCCAACGTTCGCCACCAGATGCAGACTGCGATGGCATCTAGTAGCCAAGTCTGCAAGCTAGGTGTCGTGGACGATAGCATTTGGTAGCAAAAGTAGGAACTACTTGAAATTGATCGTCTGTAGTCCTAACCTGAATTACTGATAACACACACTAATATAGCCATCACATTTAACACCGGTTATCAGACTGATTCTATACACTCCCAAAGTACACGGGGCTACATGTTGTCGCAGCCCCTAAACTGAGGAACCAACCAACGTATTAGTTTGAGGATAAATTGCGCATTGGAATGTTTAATAAGGAATTCTAATGGTGTTGTGTAATAATTTGTTGAAATTAAATGGAGATAAGGAGATAATTAGGAGATTGAAGTTGAATGAAACGACTATCTTCAATACCGATCAGTGTTTAATATTTTGTGAAAGAGTTAGTTGCCTGTTTGCCATCTCTTGATGAATGCAGCACATTTATATTTCTCTGTTGGCACAGGCTAGAGTAAAAAAAAAATGGCTTTCCACCGATGTCTCAGTCCCACTCATAACTGTGACTATATGGGAGCTATTGCGGTATGAGTGGTGCTGAACAATGGCCTTCAGGGCTGTGATTGTTGTGAAAGTTCTACACGTAGGGTTAGTACTGTTGTACTGGCTCAGTGACGAAAGCAATGGCAAACTACCTTACTTCTCATATTGCCGAAAACGTCTCATTATTATGCTGCCTTGACTTTTTGTTGGTATCAACTGACCTAACCTATGGTGATAACTTTTGATTTTATGACTTATGGTAAAGATCAAAGAAATATTAGAATTGAAACAATGTTATAGGTCATTGTGCAAGAGAGTAATGTTCATGAGGTTATGCCCTGTTGTAACAGTAATGGATATGGTATAAACGCAAACAGTGATGCCAACCTTCAAGAAGTAAAATAATACACTAATAAAATGATTACCAGATTGAGCATTGAAGTTAAATGAAAATGTGAATGGATATGTTAGTCCTTTCAGTTAAGAGAGTTTCCAATGAATAATGGGCTAATTTAGACAAATGCCAAGCCGTTTACTAGTGTGTGATAATAGGTTAATGATCTTCAATGAAAATCTATGAAAATCCACAGCCAGCAGTCGACTGACCGGGTCAGGGAATGGAATGGATGAAGCCCCCATCTAGCGGCGAGGATTTGAACTGTGCCGGCTGCCAAAGCCTGTCGCACTCCGCTGGGGCAATGATTAAATGAATGACAGATGAAATGAAATTACAGTGGAGAGTGTTTCTGGAATTAAATTCGTGACAGGGAAAAGCGGATTACCCGGAGAAAAACTTGGCTGCCTCCGCTTTGTCCAGCACAAATCTCACATGCAATTTCTGGAGTAACAATATGTTGATTCATTTTGCCTCATGAAGCTCTCAATCTTAACTCGCGCCTAATTCAGGAAGAAGAGAGTAACTGCAATTAAGTACTGTTCCTCTCACATTAAACCACAGCTAACCTTTAGGCCACTCGGTAACACGCAAAATGACCAGAAAATTACCGCTGAAAGCAAGGCTGTGTAACATCTTACTCAGGCGTGAGTGGTAACTATGTAATCTGATACAATCGTGAAATGTATTAGCGATTTTATCACATCTAATAACGGAATTAGAAAGTGATCCCATACATATAGGCTTATCACACTTCAAACGATTAAAATGAAGACGCGAGGAATATCTGCTAGTTGAAATGTTATAACCTTACGGTGAACTAAGATATTATATTACGCCAATTATCGATTACACCTTGGAATATTAAACAGCGATATTCACAATCTAGATTTTGTACTAATAATTTTAGTTTGATATTCTAAACGTTCCCGGCTAAGAATGATTGTATTTACGGCAAATCTGAGTTGGAAGATAACGTGAATTTTAGCATACAATTTTACTAGCCTATATTCAGTATTATTTCATTCATTATCTGCAGAACTAATCAGTTTAACACGTGAAATATTTGTAGGGTACAAAGTGCATTCCCTATAAATGCTCGCGATGTCTGAGGAGTGGAGTGGTGACTACAGATTCCTGATATGTTTCCAGTATTATACCAGGCTCCTGCCGTTTGGTTGGTTGGTTGGTTGGTTGGTTGGTTCCTTAGTTTAGGCGCTGCAACAACGTGGTCATGTAGCCCCGTGTATTTTGGGTGTATGTAGAATCTGTCTGATAACCGGTGTTAATTGTGATGGCTGTATTAGAGTGTGCTATCTGTTTTAATTCAAGTAAGGACTGCAGACGATAATTTAAGTAGTTCCTACTTTTGCTACCATATGCTACCGTCCACGACACCCAGCTTGCGGACTTCACTACTAGAGGCCCTCGCAGTCAGCACCTGGTGGTGAACGTTGGAACTAATGTAACGTTATCAATTCTAACCTTCAAATGCTGGCTTCAAATAAGTGTAGTTATTGGAAGGTTCTTTTTCATGCCATAAATCTATGACATGGGACCACCAGCTTTACTTCCCCTCTGAAGGAAGGCATATTGAGGGAAATTTAACGCTTTAAAAAATCCGACGACTTCGGCCGGGTTTGAACCCGTGACCTTGGGAATAGAAGCTCATCCATGCTACCAACTACGCTACCGAAGCCGCCGCTCCTGCCTTTTATCTGATCACGTGCCCACGTGGTCGCTGTTATAATAATAATAATAATAATAATAATAATAATAATAATAATAATAATATGAATTATTAATAATAATGATAATATCCAGGCACGTGGCCAGCTTATGAGTAGAAGCAGATGGCCTCGTAGTTCCACCCCTTGAAACGTCAAAAACTAACTAAGTAACAGCTTAAGAGAAACCTCCTTGAACATTAAACTTCCAAAAAAGCCGACGCTGAAAACTGCAAATGCGTGGACGTAAGAAAGAAAGAAAGAAAGAAAGAAAGAAAGGAACAACACACTCTAGGAATGAGGAATACTAGGCTAACATGAAAGCTCAAAGGAAGCAGTTGAAATGACGTGGCCTTCGTTGGCAGAAACGAAACGAAACAATAATAATAATAATAATAATAATAAAAATGCCCGACTTCGGAGCGTATTGGATTGACCACTTGCCCTTGGTCCAAAGGGCCCCCGATTTAATTCCTTGTTAGGTCATGGAATTCTGACTTCGGATGGTAAACTCCCCTGGACTGGAGTTTATGACGTCTTCATCATTTATTTCATCCTCATCACGACGTGCTTGTCGTCGAAGGACCTGTACCATTATAATATTTTTTTTTAAATCGTTAAGCCCAACTACGGAGCGCGCTTGAACTTATTTTGCACAATATTCCTTCTCCTTTTCTTCCCAATATCTCTTCATTCGTTCACTATGTTCCTTTCTGCGTGATTCTGTCCAGCCTGTATTTTTCCTCTTAGGTTTCTCTACAAATTTATGTTTGTTTACTAGGCTTCTAAATTTTACTCTATCTGGAATGGTTTTCTTAGCAATTCCCATTTCTTGTAGATCTTCATGCACTTCTGTTAACCAATTGTTGCGGATTTTCAGGGTTAGTGCTAGATTTAGAATTATCTTTGTCAGCCTGTCGTTATCCATTCTGGGAAAGTGTCCGTAGAATTTTAATCAACGTTTTCTGATAGTATCTGTGATTTTTTCTGCGGATTGAAACATTTCATGTGGTTTCCTTTTCATCCAAATAATAATAATAATAATAATAATAATAATAATAATAATAATAATAATGTACGGAAAGCGCAACGAGCTATCCAGAACGTAAAGGTTCTGAGAAGTGGCAACTTAGACTCGGATCACTACCTTTCGTAGATCAAAGATAGACTAATTCCAAGAAATAACAAGAAGATTACTCCAAGAAAAACTGATAAGTTTGACACAGACAAGCTGAGGAGCAACCAAGAATTCACCCACAAGTTGGAAACTTTAAATCCAGAGAATTGGGAACAATTATAAGAGGCTATATTCAGAACAGCAAAGGAGACTGTCCCACTCACAAAATCAAGAAATCATCCTTGGTGGGATCATGAATGTGATATAGCAGTTCAGCTAAGACAGGTTGCGTGGCAGAAATGGAATTGCCACAAAAATGAAGAGAACATGGTCAACTTCCTAAACGCGAGAAAATCTGCATCAAAAACCATCCGTGGCGTGAAACGTATGTTTAATAAGGAACAGTTGGTACAGATTGAGCAAGACTTCCAGAAAAATAACACACGTGACGTCTATAAAACCTTCAAGCACAGTCTGAACAAATACAAACCCCCCAAGTCTACAGTTTAAAGATTCCAACGGGAAATTAGCTCACAATGATAAAGATAATTATCAGATTCTAGCAAGTTATTTTGAAAACCTCCTCAACTGTGAGGCTCCTGAGACCCCTTTCGTTTATGAAATAAAACAAAACATCCACCTCGATTTGTCCCTCCCTACGAAGGCTGAAATCACGAAGATCATCCAAGAGCTGAAGGACAACAAGGCTCCGGGTGAAGATTTGATATAATTGCTGAACTGTGGAAACATGCAGGGGAAAAGGCAGTCGACAAGCTTGTTGCAATTATTCAAGAGATATGGAGAGTGATAAACTCCCAAGTGGATGGACCTCTGCCGTAAATCATCCACTACATAAGAAAGGGGAGAAATCCGTTGTGAACAATTACCGTGGAATCTCTCTTCTATCAATAACTTACAAGATCATCTCAAAAGCTCTACAGAATAGGGAGGAACAACAAATCGATCCACAACTGAAGGAATACCAAGGGGGTTTCAGAAAGGGACGATCATGTGCTGAGCAGATTATGAATCTGAAGTCTATCCCTTCATATCTGAAACTCAGGAACAGGGAATTCGTGATGACCTTTGTTGATTTTAGGAAAGCGTACGACTCAATTGATCGAACCACCCTGTTGCAAATCCTTGAAGAGTTTGGCCTAGATAACAAGACACAATCAATTATCCAGCAAACCCTGATCAACACCACCTCCAAAGTGAAGTTCAGAGGAAAGATGTCTGATGCCTTTGAAATCAGGACAGGAGTGAGGCAAGGAGACGGACTATCACCACTTCCCTTCAATTGTGTTTTAGAAAAGGTCATTCGAGAATGGCGGAAGGTAATGAAAAATTCAAGGGTAGAAAATGGGGTAAGGCTAGGGTACAAGTATATGAATCTTACAATCGACTGTCTAGCCTTTGCAGATAATTTAGTGTTCTTTTCAGATTCCATTGATATGTCAGAAGAACAACTTAACCACCTGAAAAATCAAGCACTGAAGGCTGGGCTTCAAATCTCATTTGAGAAGACACAATTCATGACAAACATAAAATCAGCGCCCAGGGAATTGGAGGTCGGACTAGGAAAAGTTCAGAAGGCAGGAAAGTTTAAATACCTCGGTGAATGGATAGAGACTAACCTATCAGAGAAGGAAGCCTTCATGTCACGCATTAATAAAATGGAAATGGCATACAACCTGACTAAAGACATCTACAATAAGAGATCGATATCCTTAAACGACAAAATTAGACATTACTACACTGTTATTCGACCAGAGGCTCTGTATGCGGCTGAGACTCTAATAATGAACAAGAAAGGTCTAGTGGAAAACTAGAGGCTAAAGAAAGGAAGATTTTGAGGAAAATCCTGGGTCCCATCAAAGAAAACAGCGAATACAGAAGGCGTCACAACCACGAATTGTACAAGCACGTGGAGAAGATCAGTGACACGATTCGAAAAAGGAGGATTGCCTTTTATAGCCACGTGACACGAATGAACCCAGGCAGGATATCAAAACGTATATTGACGTACTTTCAAGATAAGAAAACCAAAGGGGCATGGTTTACGGAAGTTGAGAAAGATCTACTACGTGAAATGGAAATTTCCCCTAAAGATATCCAGGAGCGTGTACCACTTCAGGAAAAACTACGTACGGACAAAGGTTTCCAGGAAAAGCCGAAGCTGAAGACAGGGAAGGCGTGGTCCCAAGAGAGAAAAGAACAAAACCGGATACGAATGCGGCTGGTAGTTCAAGCTCGGAAGAAGAGACAGTGGGCCGAACCGAAGAAAGAATAATAATAATAATAATAATAATAATAATAATAATAATAATAATAATAATATCGTATGGCCTCGGGTGCCGGGTGCAAGCTTTGTTATTTGACTCCCAAAGGGTAGCTTGCATGTCAAATTTCGTTGTTCCTTGAAACACTATGAAAGTCAAGGAGGTTACATATGTAAGTTCCTTGAACACAATAGCACTTTCTACTAGAGAAATGAGGAACTTTGTGTTGGCGGAAACTCCCGAGATTAATCTTGCCATTATGAACACGGCCTACTGAATTCAAATGGGTTATTTGGCAAGCCATCATCGTATGGCATAGTGTCGTAATTTTTGCTGACTTTCAAAAATCACTTACCACGGCCAGGAGTGAACCTGCAAGCTTGGGGTTAGTAGACCGACACGTTGACCCTCACCCACCGTGGCAAGCTATAACTTTTAATGATACCGGGTAGTTAGTCGTGGTCGTTATGGCGTGGCTGCTGGCAAGCGCTACCATCCGGGAGACGAGGAGGTTCGAATCCCCCCACCGGCAACCTTCCTTCCAGGTAAATGCCGGGATTGGTCCCTAACTATAGGCCACAGCCGCTACCTTCCAATTCCTTGTCCTTACATTCAAAAGTTCCTCCCCAGACAATACTCCACACGTGACGGTACTTGTAGTTTACCCCATGGGTGTCCTCGGACACTCCCGCACTAAAAGCCATACGCTAAAAAATAAAAAATATTTTTATTATTATTAGTAGTAGTAGTAGTAGTAATTTAAGCCCACTAAGGAGCCCTTATGAATAGTGCTTCTGCGATGCTATCTTTGTTCTCCAATATCTCATCAGTCCAGCCAATAACTTGTCATTCCTCTCCAGTGTGAGGGGTGGTCGGGTCTTAATCACTTTGGGTGGTGGGGGCCAAGCGTTAACACTATCACAAAATTTGGAACGGTCAAGATTATCAATAATAATAATAATAATAATAATAATAATAAAAATTACAGCGTTTTTTTTTATAACGTTATGCTCAACTAAGGATCATGATTGAAACTATTTCACAGATGAATTTAAATTAGCTTTCTTCTCTTCCCAAAATCTCATCATTCTCTCGCTAGGATTTTGCTTCCTTTCTGCTGTCCATGCAGTGGTGGCTCTCATCCGGGGGTTTGCAGCAAAGTGATGTTTGCTCACCAACTATCTGAAGCTAGTCCTGTCCCATAAGGTTTCCTCTGTTACGTTGATTTCTTGAAGGTCATTTTCAATTTCTTTTATTGATTTATTCTTAGCTTTTAATGAGGAGGCATAATTAAAAGCTTTTTAATACCAAAATTGTACCAATAATCACTTATGGTATACAAGTAATTTGAGACTTTGAGAAAATTAAAGCGACGTTTCTGAAGCGAGCACTTTGCCTTTCTAAATTTACGCCATCCAGACTGATTCATGAGATGACGAAGGAAACAATGTTGCTTGAAGATCTACGATTGAATATGTTGCTACCATCCACGCCAGCTTATGAAGAAGTAGTATATGAACACCAAGGGGAAAAAACGAGAAATATGGGTCGATTTCTACAGTACAAATGCTATGACTAGAAAGGATTGGAAGGAGGCAAATTACCATCTTTGACATCATGTCCCAAGGCTTGCGGTGCATGGTATCCACCATAAGTTATGTCCGACAGAGAGATTCCATGACCCATGTAGTCTCTGTGGAATGTTATGTGACTGATATCATGTCGTTACATGTACAGAAAGATTTGTATCATTGATCAAGTTTTGTTGTGATTAGTGTTTATGTTAATTTGTATGGCAATTTTGCTGCAATAAACATATTATTATAATTAAAAATATTTTTAGTAAGTCTTTAATTGTCCATTCTTTGAATGGTTTCAATCGTCTTTATCTAATAGTGTCTGATATTTTCTCGGATGTTGGTATTACTCGTGTGACCTCCTTTTCATCCACACTCCCACTATGCACACTGGGCCAAAGCGATTCCTGAGGTTTTTCTTTCTTGTTTTATTTTTTATTTTTTTAAATTTTTAGTTAGTAATCTACTCCAAGGATTATGGTTTCTGATGAGTATAATGCTTCAGGTTGAATCACTGTGCTATAGTGTTTTAATTTTGCGTTCGGAGATATAGCATTTTTGTAGTACTGTATCTGTTTCAGGTGAATATGTAAGCTATTATTATTATTATTATTATTATTATAATTATTATCATTACCAACAGCAGTGGCTACGCTCGCTAACGTGCAGGCCATGAGGCCAAGCTCCCTGCGGACTCGGTAGACTTGGGTTCGAGCCCCACCGTCGGCCGTTCTTGAAATGGTTTTCTGTGATTTCCCATCTTCAACTCCAGGCAAATGCTGGAACGGTACCTTTTGACAGGCCATGGCCGCCTCCTTCCACATCCTTGCCCAATTTCATTCACCATATGGCTGCGTGCCTCAGCGGTGACGTTCTCGCTTGCTGGGTCCAAGGTTGCAGGTTCGTATCCTGGCGCAGTCAGCTGGCATTTCAGGGTGCGCAAATGCGAGGGAGCCATGTCAGTAGATTTACTGACACGTTAAAGATCCCCTTCGGGGCAAAATTCCGGCCCTCCGGCGCCTCTAAAATCCAGAGTAGTTAAAAAGGGACGTAAAACCAATGAAAATGGAAATCACAGACTGCTTCCAGTCGACCGACCGGGTCAGGAATGGAATGAATGCAGCCCCCATCTAGCGGCGAGGATATGAACTGTGTCGGAGTCCGAAGCCTGTCGCACTCCCCTGGGGCAATTATTACATGAATCGCAGATGAAATGAAATGATAGTGTAGAGTGTTGCTGGAATGAAAGTGTGACAGGGAAAACCGGAGTACCCGGACAAAACCCCGTCTGCCACCGCTTTGACCAGCACAAATCTCACATGGAGTGACCGGGATTTGAACCACGGACCCAGCGGTGAGAGGTCGGCGTGCTGCCGCCTAAGCCACGGAGGCTCACACGTAAAACCAATAACATAGTTATTAATTAGTTTAATTCGCCATGGCTCATTTCATCTCTCATTAACTCCCCTCATGAGGCTGGCGTCAGGAAGAGCATCCAGCCGTAAAAACATCCGCCACAAATACTTTCATCACATCTCATCCCAGACTCCGTTGAAATAGGGGAATACTATGTGGTAGATTTACATTTAACTTACATTATTATTATTATTATTATTATTATTATTATTTCATGGTTTGCAGTCTTCTCTTCATATTGTTTCTTTGCATCCATTACTAATTTGTGCCACCCCTCAGGGGCTCACATCTAGTGGAACGTGGGTTGGCGAACACGGGTCCCCAGCTAAGTCCGTTATTGCTTCCACTTACTTGTGGCGGGCTCCTCTCCGTCTTCTTTCCTGTCGACCTCACTTGGTCAACTCTTGCTCTCTTCTGACCCCGACGGTATTAGGGTATCTGAGGCCTAGGGAGTCTCTTCCTTTCCCGCCTTAATTGGCCCTTGTCTCATCTTTTCTGATACCCTCCTTCTTCGAAGGGTCAGCCTTCTTTTTCTTTTCATGTTATCTCCTGCCTTCTGCTCAAGGCCCTCAAGGATTCAGGGTGAATGTAGCCCCACCACTTCTGGTGCACCCTAGATATTGCTACACCCTCAGGGGCTCACGGCTGGTGAGTTTGGGAGTTGGCGACCCCGAGGGATTCCTGAACTGGGCCCGGTTTTTCCCCTTTTATCCATTACCTCTGGGGCGGACCCTCTCCTCTTTCACGTTTCTATCTGCCTTTCATGGCTCTCCTTCCTTCCAAATCACACAATCCGCCTTCTTCGTGGGTTGAGGGCATTTCTTTTCCTCCTGTCCTTTATTTGCCTTATTCTCCTTTTGTTTTCCATTTCTACTTCTAGTATATAAGTTAGTAGTTAGTTTTAGTTATAGTTTACATTGCATTATCATCTTCACGATCACCCAAACAATTAGGGTCCGATAACCTAGATGTTAGGCCCCTTAAAACAACAATTATCATCATCATCGTAATTTGTGCCGGGGCAGGGTGCCTCTGTGATGACATAGGACGATAAGTGACATCAACGCCTCCACTGTGCGACCTGCCTACCGCGATGTAGCAGGTGCTCCACACCACCGACAACAGTAACAGGTTTTCTCACGACACAAACGAGAACTGGGCCGCTACGATGTGGTAAGGCACAGCTGTGTATGCCAAATCACGTCCATAAATGATTCCATTTGAAGCAAACAAAGCCAGCTGACGTCTCGTTACCTGGCGAGTGTTTGTGCAATGGGAGGGGACCATGAAAATTGAGCCATGTGGTGTCAATAGGCTTGGGGGCAACGTTTGGATTGAAGAGCACTTCAAACCTGAAGGACATAGTAGACCCGGGCTAGGTCGAAACTCTTCAGCACAAACGTAATACAGGTTTAAGTAGATGCGCGGACCGATTTAGCCAAGTGTTTGAATTACTGGGCGGGAGTGGAATGTGACAAACAAGAGAATATGGGCTCTTTCAACAAGCTGACGTCCTCGCCTCTTTTAACCTCAGGTTAGGTCTGTGGGCGGCTTATTTCGTTCACTGGAAACAAGTCAAATGAAGAAGAAATCATTTCGCAATAGGTCACGAAAATAGGAACGTAAAACACTTAAAGACCATGGGAGTGACAGTTTACATCAACAGTTATAAATCAAGACTATCTCGAGAATGAATTGGTCATGTCTAACGGGAAGATGACTCGAATTTAAAACCTTTGGAGCTTTTATAATGTGGCAAACTGTGTTGTTGCTGTATGCAAATGTGAGAGAAGGAATTCATTTTCAGCCACGTGAGATCTAGGAATAAGTAGTTAGAACTTCCAATTAATGGACTACTTTTCACAAATTCACCAATTAAATTAGGTGAGAAATAAGCCTCTACCAGAAAAAGAAATACATGTGTTAATTATTATATTGTTGTTGTTGTTGATTCTTTAGGGGCTTTGCAACATCGTACTCATATAGCCCCGTGCAATTAGGTGTGTGTAGGATTTGTCTGATAACCTGTGTCACTGTGTTGTCTCTACTAGTGTGTATTTGTAATTGAGGTATGATGTGACCGTGACCGTGAGTTAGGTACCATCCCGGCATTTGCCTGATGTAGAAGTGAGAAACCACGGAAAACTACTTCCAGGAAGGCTGAGGTAGGAATCAGCAGGAATCGAATCCGCCTCTCCTCATTTTGCCTCACGAGGCTGACTGTACCCCGTTCCAACCCTCAGACCAGAATTTAATTTCATGTCAGAGCCGGGAATCGAACCCGGCCTCTTTGGTGACAGGAAAGAATGCTAGGCACTATGTAAAGAGGCGGGCAGCTAATTACAAATAGCGGGAAGGGGCGTGTGTTGGAAGACATGTTTCGTTCGTCTAGTGAGCATCATCAGGTAACTTATATGTTTATCAAGTCAATCAGACATACAAGATACCCATCCTCTTCTTCTGCGCGAATGGGTCTCCTAGGACCACGCGCAATCAACACTTATTGGCCAATAACTCTTCATGCGCAACGATTGAGCGAGTCTTCGTTGCTGCAACCAGACGTGTCTGGTAGGTCTTCTCTCTGCTCCCTCAACCCCGTGTATGAGTAATTTTCCTAATTTCCTCTCGATCCTTGAGATTGGGAAAACCTAATTCAGCCAAGTCCTATTGCACTTGTTTATACCAATTGAACCTTGTTGCCTTTTTCTGCAAAAACGTATAGATTTTATTATTTTATGTTCGACGTTGTCGAAATGTAAACATTATGTGTCGGAAAACTGTATCATAATGAGGCTCATTATAGTACAAGTTTTCATTATGATACAGTTTCGCCAGCCAATCAGAGCTCATTCATTGACCAATTAGGTAAGGATACCTTCGCGCATGCGCTCAAAATCCAACATGTATATATAAATTACCGACATGGAAAGTGCACCGTCCATATGTTAGCGTAAATAAACTGGCTAATATGAGACAAGAAATAGCACTGTACCTTAATATCCCCAAGTCCAATTTCTACACAGCGCATTGCTTTCAAACGACTTCGCCGACAGTTTGACTGAATGCTGGTGCACATCGGCAGGCTGTAAACATATGGCATCAAAGAATATGTATCGCATTGACAAGCACACAGAGCTCATGCGTCGGTCGGTCAGTCAGAGAACTTGGAAAACTGAGATATCAAACCCAGCGCTTGCACTCCGATCACAAAATTCAAGTGACTGAATCTCAACAGATATTTATGAATATTTATGCTAAAACATATAATAAAGTTATAATTATCGTCGAACATAAACAGTCGTATACACGTCGCCTATAATGGTAATTAAGACACTCGTATGGAAATGATAAAACTCGCTTACGCTCGTTTAATAAACATACTCGTGTCTTAATTATTGTCATTATAGGCTCGTTGCATAATGTACTATAACCTAGTTGGATCCATTCTGTCCAAAATGTCCCATGAATTGGATCCTTCTCATACGGATTGTGTCTGTTTTTTGAGTAATTTTTAAATAGACGTCAGTATTAGGTTTCGGAAGATGAATTCCATCATTGATTCTTGGTCCCAAACTTTTTCGCATGATTTTGCGTTCCTTAATCTCCAATTGATTTCTCAGTGTTTTATGTTGTAGATAAGTGTCACGGCTGCATAAAGAATTCCAAAAGAGGCATTTTTTGTTACAAACTTGTTTTGTCTAATGGAAAGCAGTTTCCATTTGCCGTGGTCTTGCTTCTATAGATTTTGTTTCGTTGCCAGTTTAATTGATCCATTCACCTAAATAAAATACTTCAAGTATTTGACTCGGGAGACCTTACAATTACCAATGCGGAGTGTATTCGGAGCAGTTTTAATATCCGTCATAATTGATATCTTGACTTAACCTGAAGTTATGCATTGAGCTAACCTCATTGCTATTTGAAGTTGTTCCTTCCACGCTCGTCTAGTGAACCCTTATCATTGTGTCCAATAATAATGTTTCATATTATTAAAACAGATGGAAATACTAAATACATGAAATGCTGGATATTTGAGTAATATTGATGTAGCTAGAAATCTGGACTTGGTAAGACATGCTACGTGCTGGCTGGAAATGACCAATAGTTTCACAACCAATGTTATTCTTGGATTTCTGAGAAAATCAGATATGACGCTGTGGCGTACGTGACCATCGAAGGGCAAAATGCTGCGTACAAGGCAAGGAGTGAGAGAGAGGAGAATAGTCGTGACGTCAAAATAAGGGCGGGATTTGTAAGGTCAGAGCTCCAACGCCAACTTATCTGACCAATAAGAAAACATGACGCCAGAACATAGCGTCAGTGTGTTTTGCGCGGCAATCGGATATAAAAAGATCTAGCGATCGGTTTGCTTGTTCGACGGCAGATTCGCGACCTGTGAGAAAATACAAGAATTTTGAGAGGTCACACATAATTATAGGCCCATTATTTAAAATATTGAGGAGCTGTTTTACTCCCACCATTGAAACTTTAGGCTTTCTGTATATATACAAATGTCTGAGATGAATCGGGACACTCCTAATTATTCTTCGACAGTCATTTAAGACGTCCTTAAGACGATATGGTTTTAAAATTATAGTTGTGTGTCGGCAACGAAGTTGGAAATTTTCATAAATTGTGAGATGGCAATTAGCCATAGAATAGGGAAAGTCGACGATTCTGCATAGGACGATCTGAGGAAATAAAATACTTAGAACGCAGATAGAACAGTTTAAAAACTTTGATTTAATTGTGTTTTAACAGCAGCAAAATGTCGACCATGGAGAGAAGACAGCAAGCTTCATCCTCCATTACCATCAGTGTTATGGGCTAACGGCCTAATGATGGGAATTGACGAGGCGGGAGGCCTCTGGAAAGCAGTTTAAGTGATGAGTATTAAAAAATTGATTTATTGATTTTGGACGAGGGGAATCGCGAGAGATGTGTGGAACTTTGTATAGATTTTATTTGTGTGGTTTAATTTAAATTTCAGGGTTTGATTTCTTAACTGACATGCGTGTAGTAAATTTTGGCATTGCGTGACAATTATGTTGTACAGTAAATTTTGTAATATAAATGTTTTCCTTATGTATACGTAATTCTTATAGCGAAACGGCCGCATCGATTAACGTATCTATAAAAAGTGTAGCCATGAATGAGAACCTAGGAACGACAATGATAAATGGACTGATTTAATGATATGTTAAACTAATTACTACGTGGGGGGAATATTTGCATTTGTTGCTTTGATAACTCGGGCTAGGACTGATCCTGTTATTTATTCTTTATTGTCATTTGGACATGTTGTGTGTCATTATCTGAGAGGTGTGCTGATTCATGCTACGACGAGATCTTCGAGAAATGTGCCACGTATTTTTGGGTGTAAGTGATGATGATGAGGAGAGGTAAAGCCTGTCCATGACTGCGATATCATTCCGGCAAACTAGTTATCCGTGGGGATAAGTTTGACCTGGGAATGTATTCTTAAAAATCCCTGAGAGGATGTTTTGAGATAATGTGTTATTTATTTGTACGCGTTTAACAGGTGGCGATTAGCAAAGGTGCTGTACGCTGGCTATGGGCCAGAATCTATATTTAGCATGGCACTAATTACTACTTGGGGGAAGAAATCAGCCACTCTCTCGGTGATGCGATAACAGGCCCGGTTGTCTCCAGCTCGTTATGACACGTTATGTTTGCTTTAAAGCCTAATGAGTTAAGGTTATTTTATTTGGTTTAATTTGGGAAGTTGCCATGTTGTCGATCCAAGTTTCTTTTATCATTACTACGACTTATTTGTTCATTGTTTTAAAACGCCAAACTTTCCGGCGTGAAAATTAAAAGTTGTATTTTGTTGTTGTTGGCTCTTATTTTCAAGGCCATTGTATTCATATAAATATAATTTGGCAACCGGCCAAACTTGTTCATGTCATGTTATGCTATCCTAGTGTTTAAGGTATAAGACGGTAATTCCGCAGCCCTTATTTTAAATAATACACACGTGTATTTGGTTGTGGTAATCTAAGGTTAGAGCATGTCAGTAGTGTATATAAATATGTAATTGTTGTTCCCACATTTCCGTAATTCATCCTTCGCAGTACGGAGTCCGTTCCCGAACCAACTGTTTTGGTCGGAAACGAGCGCCCGTCAAAATGCTCATTACTTGAACTAGTCTTAAAACCCGTGTCGCTCATAAATATTAAATTTTTGTACTATTTTATTTGTTTGTTATATTTGGATCTTGTGATCCGTTTTCTTTTGTTACTTTGATTTAAGTGACATTGCAGTCACAATGCTTGTTGACAGCTGTCATGCCATGTCGTCATGGTACGTCAGGCTGGTCAGTGTTAGATCTGTTCACGCGAGTGAACAATAAAAGGGTGGTTATAGTTTTCTTTTTTATGTTTGATTCAGTTAATAAATTTCATTTGTTAGTAGATCCTGTTGTTTTTCTTGGCTTTATAATAATAATAAGTTAACCTTATGAACCCTGGAAGTTATGTTGATAGCAAAACCTCTAAATCACATTCACAAGAATCCATTACGACCCCGAAATTTTGAATCTTGTCTACATGCTATTTTCCAAAGGGTTTATAAGAGTTACTTTGGCTTCCGAACGTGTGGCATTTGTGTTTTAGAGTAAAAAAATAGATCACCGGCATGTGATAAGTTTATTAACGTAAGTTAGGCGAAGATAGTACCGCCAAATGTTTGAAAATATAAAGTCATGGAGTTTGCAATAAAGTAAATGTGGAACAAGTTAAGTGTTTGAACTTTGATTAAAATTAGAACAAACTGTTCCAGGCGCCCAATAAAATTAAATTAGCTTTGTGTAGAAAAGCCAAACTCAAAGAATTATTTGACAGGAAGGTTAGACCTTAAAAACTAATTAATACTCTATTAATTGGTTAAAAATTTGTAAGTAAAGTAAGGTCAGGAAGATTATAACTGAATCAAAGGGTTAAAATTAAATGGAATAATAAGTAAATTATACTCAGTGATGCTATAGTTTATGGGAGTAATTTAAAGTAAATGAACTGAGTATGTAAAGGGTTAATGTGTGTATATTTAATATGTGTGAGCGCGCGTATCCAGGGCTCCGCCCTTATGTCATTTCCCTATGTCTCAAATATATTATTGTTGTGATGGCAACTCTGGGAGAAATTCGCGAAGTGATTGAACTAGCATCCGCTCGTACGCGAGAACAACTTAGTGAGATGAGAAAAGACATAACCAATGAAATACAGACACAGTTAGCGGCAAATAGTGAAGAAACGCAGACACAGTTAACGGCCATAAATAAACAATCGACAGAAACGCAGACACAGTTAACGGCCATAAATAAACAATCGACAGAAACGCAGACACAGTTAGCTGCTATAAATAAACAATCGGAAGAAATACAGACACAGTTAAACACAAAACTATCTGAAGTTAACGAAAATATAAATCAGAAAATCGCTACACAAAACATTCTGGTTAGTGAACAATTACATAGGCAGTCTGAGAAAAACAATGAAATATTAAACGCACAAGACTAAAGGAACACTCAAAATCTAGCTGCGCTAACGGTAGAAATCAAAGAGCACACAAAAGAACAGCTAATCCAATTAGCAAAGGACGTTAGCACTAACAATACCAAACAATTAGGAATAATAAAAGGTATCGAAGATTCGTTTAAAAAGGAAATAAAAGGAATGGATGAGACTGTTATGGCAAAACTAGCACAAATCGAGCAAGCGTGTTTGACCAGCTCATCTGAGATTAAAGAAGCACACACAAACTTAGAAAAAAGGTTTGAGAATATCGAACGAGGGACACAGGGTATGCAAGATCAGATAATTACAGTAGATAACAATATCACGGGCTTAGTGACGGAACTCAACAAATTAGAAATACAATCAATTAAGAAATGGAAAAAGTTAGAAATTGACCAGGAAGAAATTAAACAAACATTAGAACAGAACAACATTTCTCTGGGAGAAAGGATAGATAAACTTGAAGATAATCAGGAGGCTAATCAACAGGAAGTCGAAAAACGCTTTGTTAAATTGAAGGATACTATTAGGAAAGATTGGACCAAGATGAGCGCTGATTCGAAAGATGAACGGCTCGCAGTAAGCAAGAAGCTAGGGGAAAATAACGCGAAAATACAGGCGTTAGAAGAAAATATGAAGTTAAGGTTTCAAATTCAAGAGGACCGCATGATAAAATCGGAGTTGCAGTCACTTGGACATAATACGATGTTTGCGACACTAATGGAAAAGGGGAAAGGGGAGAATGCGGAAAGAGAGCACACAATAGACAGCCACGAGCTTGGGCAAAGTCCAAGAACGGTAGACACGCAAGCATTCCAGAATTATGAGGGTCGTAGCTCGACACCTCAAAACACACAACTTCCCACGCAAGTTATACAAGTCATCCGTGGAAACGAATTTAAACCGAATAAGTTTTTACCAGAGAGCGGAGGGACACCTAAAGCTTTCTTAAGGGAACTGACAGAATATTTTTCGGACCAAAATGTTAGCTCAACGCGACAATTAAGAATGGTTGAAAAATTTTTGGCGGGCTCAGCACTTACCTGGTATCTTGGATTTAAGAACACATTTAAATCAATGGAAGGTTTCCACAAGGCCTTCCTAAGCAAATACTGGAGTGGGTCGTATCAACAAAGCTTGCGAATGGATTTATACTCGCGCAAATACCATTCCACGCATCAGACGAAATATGCAGATTTTTTCGCCATGCAACTTGTCAAATTGCAGGATCTTGATAATCCCCCGAGCGAAATGGAGCTAATAACTACTATAGGAAAACAGATGCCTATTAGCGTTCAGCAATTCTTGGTGGCGGCAAATATTACGACCGTGGTCCAGGCAGAAGAGGTATTAAGGAAGATAGATGAAACCACTAATTACATCAACCCGAGAGAGAAGAGACAGATAGAGTTAGTTAATGCAGTCGAAGTAGTCAAGACACCGAACAAAAACACGAGGTCGCAAGCTACAAACACTGGGGATAACCAAAGACGGCAGAGCACCGAAGAATATGAGCCGAGATCTCAACCGAGATACGAAAATAGGGACAGAAACCATAACAATCAGGAAGGAACTAACCGCTACCGGAACACAAACAATCAGCAGTGGCGAGATAATAGGAGATACCAAACGTCATACAATAGGAATAATAATAACGCACCTTACAATCGAGGATGGCGTGGAGGACACTATAATCAACAATATAGGCCCAGAGACAATAGGCGTTACAATCAACAATATAACGCACAAAATAACCAGCGGTTTAACGAGCAATCGGATCCAAGGGATGATCAGAGAAATTGGAACGAGAGACACGCTGACCCGCAACAGTACCTGGAGGAGCCACGTAACATGGAAGGAAATAATGATAAATGGGAAAGAGCGATAGATCGGCGGAAGAATCCCGACAACCACGAGGAGGAAAACGGAACACATCAAATGTTGGAGGCCATGCATGTAGAAACCCAGAGATATTTGGAGGAGCTGCATGGAGAAGAAGAAAATAGAGCAGCCGACAATAGGAAACAGAAGAATAGCAGGAGAGATTCGCAGACCGTGTCAGGCAAGGGTCTCGAAATATGGTAAAAAAAAGTTATTGTACGGGAATCGGAGAAGAAGAAGGGAGAAGGAAGAAGATGGCAACGCGGGGGAGAAGAAGGAGATGACATCACGGTAAAATGGAGAAAAGACAGGAGCGGCTTAAGGAAGTTCAACTAGGGGTTACGAATTTAGGTAACAACGCCTACAGAGTCCGAGAGGTGAGCACAGGAAACATGGCAGTGTATAATAGTTCACATTTAAAATTGTATCATCAGAGAGAGCCATACGAACCGAGAAATAATGTTACTGCAGCAAATTAAACATTCGCGTGATAACATACAACAAAAGATACGGGGGTACACTAGTGGTGAAAGCGCTCAAAAGACAGCTCTGACGTGTTTACAAGTTCAGGCGGAAGTCGTTAATGAATATGTTGATGTTTTGAAAGAGTGAGAGGGGAGACGAGTAGCAAGGAAAGAGGCCGGAGGGCATAAGTATACAGGAATTTCCTAATGAGTTTGGAACGAGACGGCTACTGAAACAGACAGAGGCGGACAGTCATTATATTTGAGGGTGACCAGCAACTTCAAATTTGAGCCAGAAAAGTAGGGGATGTGAAATTCGACTTCATATGAGTTCGAATTTCATCAACTAGGGGTCAGATGAACCCTTATCATTGTGTCCAATAATAATGTTTCATATTATTAAAACAGATGGAAATACTAAATACATGAAATGCTGGATATTTGAGTAATATTGATGTAGCTAGAAATCTGGACTTGGTAAGACATGCTACGTGCTGGCTGGAAATGACCAATAGTTTCACAACCAATGTTATTCTTGGATTTCTGAGAAAATCAGATATGACGCTGTGGCGTACGTGACCATCGAAGGGCAAAATGCTGCGTACAAGGCAAGGAGTGAGAGAGAGGAGAATAATCGTGACGTCAAAATAAGGGCGGGATTTGTAAGGTCAGAGCTCCAACGCCAACTTATCTGACCAATAAGAAAACATGACGCCAGAACATAGCGTCAGTGTGTTTTGCGCGGCAATCGGATATAAAAAGATCTAGCGATCGGTTTGCTTGTTCGACGGCAGATTCGCGACCTGTGAGAAAATACAAGAATTTTGAGAGGTCACACATAATTATAGGCCCATTATTTAAAATATTGAGGAGCTGTTTTACTCCCACCATTGAAACTTTAGGCTTTCTGTATATATACAAATGTCTGAGATGAATCGGGACACTCCTAATTATTCTTCGACAGTCATTTAAGACGTCCTTAAGACGATATGGTTTTAAAATTATAGTTGTGTGTCGGCAACGAAGTTGGAAATTTTCATAAATTGTGAGATGGCAATTAGCCATAGAATAGGGAAAGTCGACGATTCTGCATAGGACGATCTGAGGAAATAAAATACTTAGAACGCAGATAGAACAGTTTAAAAACTTTGATTTAATTGTGTTTTAACAGCAGCAAAATGTCGACCATGGAGAGAAGACAGCAAGCTTCATCCTCCATTACCATCAGTGTTATGGGCTAACGGCCTAATGATGGGAATTGACGAGGCGGGAGGCCTCTGGAAAGCAGTTTAAGTGATGAGTATTAAAAAATTGATTTATTGATTTTGGACGAGGGGAATCGCGAGAGATGTGTGGAACTTTGTATAGATTTTATTTGTGTGGTTTAATTTAAATTTCAGGGTTTGATTTCTTAACTGACATGCGTGTAGTAAATTTTGGCATTGCGTGACAATTATGTTGTACAGTAAATTTTGTAATATAAATGTTTTCCTTATGTATACGTAATTCTTATAGCGAAACGGCCGCATCGATTAACGTATCTATAAAAAGTGTAGCCATGAATGAGAACCTAGGAACGACAATGATAAATGGACTGATTTAATGATATGTTAAACTAATTACTACGTGGGGGGAATATTTGCATTTGTTGCTTTGATAACTCGGGCTAGGACTGATCCTGTTATTTATTCTTTATTGTCATTTGGACATGTTGTGTGTCATTATCTGAGAGGTGTGCTGATTCATGCTACGACGAGATCTTCGAGAAATGTGCCACGTATTTTTGGGTGTAAGTGATGATGATGAGGAGAGGTAAAGCCTGTCCATGACTGCGATATCATTCCGGCAAACTAGTTATCCGTGGGGATAAGTTTGACCTGGGAATGTATTCTTAAAAATCCCTGAGAGGATGTTTTGAGATAATGTGTTATTTATTTGTACGCGTTTAACAGGTGGCGATTAGCAAAGGTGCTGTACGCTGGCTATGGGCCAGAATCTATATTTAGCATGGCACTAATTACTACTTGGGGGAAGAAATCAGCCACTCTCTCGGTGATGCGATAACAGGCCCGGTTGTCTCCAGCTCGTTATGACACGTTATGTTTGCTTTAAAGCCTAATGAGTTAAGGTTATTTTATTTGGTTTAATTTGGGAAGTTGCCATGTTGTCGATCCAAGTTTCTTTTATCATTACTACGACTTATTTGTTCATTGTTTTAAAACGCCAAACTTTCCGGCGTGAAAATTAAAAGTTGTATTTTGTTGTTGTTGGCTCTTATTTTCAAGGCCATTGTATTCATATAAATATAATTTGGCAACCGGCCAAACTTGTTCATGTCATGTTATGCTATCCTAGTGTTTAAGGTATAAGACGGTAATTCCGCAGCCCTTATTTTAAATAATACACACGTGTATTTGGTTGTGGTAATCTAAGGTTAGAGCATGTCAGTAGTGTATATAAATATGTAATTGTTGTTCCCACATTTCCGTAATTCATCCTTCGCAGTACGGAGTCCGTTCCCGAACCAACTGTTTTGGTCGGAAACGAGCGCCCGTCAAAATGCTCATTACTTGAACTAGTCTTAAAACCCGTGTCGCTCATAAATATTAAATTTTTGTACTATTTTATTTGTTTGTTATATTTGGATCTTGTGATCCGTTTTCTTTTGTTACTTTGATTTAAGTGACATTGCAGTCACAATGCTTGTTGACAGCTGTCATGCCATGTCGTCATGGTACGTCAGGCTGGTCAGTGTTAGATCTGTTCACGCGAGTGAACAATAAAAGGGTGGTTATAGTTTTCTTTTTTATGTTTGATTCAGTTAATAAATTTCATTTGTTAGTAGATCCTGTTGTTTTTCTTGGCTTTATAATAATAATAAGTTAACCTTATGAACCCTGGAAGTTATGTTGATAGCAAAACCTCTAAATCACATTCACAAGAATCCATTACGACCCCGAAATTTTGAATCTTGTCTACATGCTATTTTCCAAAGGGTTTACTAGGTCGTATGCAGGCATTTGATTTTGGACCTCTTAAGCATAAGGCTTCTTCATTGGTTATGTTCATATGGTGAAGTATTGTGATTTTTGCCAATTCAAGCTTCGACCAGTGTTTTGGAGCGGATTTACGAATTAACTGTCCACTGATTCTCTGTGTTTTGATGGCTGAATATCATCGCTGTTATATATATGTTTTTAGTTTTGCTCAACATTTTCCTGTGACCTACTTATATGGTGCACCATATTAAGTTAAATAGGCATTTATTTTTTGAGTGCTACGCTATCTTATATCTTTCTTCGGATATTTGTCTTGGCTGATGAAGGGGATAAAAGCAATGTACCAGGAGCAAGTGTATTTATAATTTATTTTTGTTTATGTATTGACTAAGGCGGATATACAATTTGTTGTTAAAATTATTTAGTACGTCAATACGGAACCATCATGGAAACTAGTTTAAATAATAGAATAAATTTTGTTTTGTCAAAAGAAATCCGTAAGGCGATTTTTGCGGCTTGTTCTTGGAGTAATTCAAGTTGTTTCTGGGCATCAGAAATGTTTGGAGCAATTAACGCCATTTCATCCGCAAATGCCAAACAGACTAGTTATCCCTTAGAGTTTAAGATAGCCTTCTAATGTTCTGATTTAGATTTAATTAAAGCAAGCTAAGGGAGGAAGCCTTTAGTTTTACATGACCGTTAATCTCGCGATCATGAGCCACGGGACCACCATTTTACGTGGAATCCGAACCACAGGACGTGATATTTCACTTAGTAAATCTCACATGCATTGACCGGGAATTGACCCGGTCGACCTCGTTGAGAGGCAATCAGCTTGACCACTGCAGTATCACGCCCCCAGGTTTAATTGTGCACTGTATACTTATGTTATTCATTCTGAGACTGGTCAGAACCTCATGAATATAGTAAGAGTTAGCAATTGCTATTTTTGAGGTCATCCTAATGAAGCACTGCCAAAGGTTATGTGGGTAGAAACCCCAAAACTCCAAGACAGCACTATAAAGAAGCTTACTAGACACATACCTTTGTTTGGAGTGTCTTACTGTATGGATGCAAAGCCTGGACATTAAGGAAACTGGAGGAAACAAAATTTAAGGCTGCAGACATGTGGTTTTGGAGAAGTGAAGGAGGATCGATGTTTATCAAAGATGTGAAAAACAAAGTTACTTCTCCAAACCATTATCGAGGGCTAAGTATTGGGAAAGAAACCTAGGGGACGTCCAAGGATGTCGTACATCAAGAACTCCATTTGAGAACCGGCATGTGGTTCTTATGGCAGCCAGGGACGTAGAGAGCAGTTACGGGCCATAGGTCAAGGTCGTCCGGGCCCCTCCATTTTATTCAACCTGTGACATAAGTTTGAAATTACGGTATCAAGCTTGCAAATATTTACCCCCCCCCCCCCCTCCCCCCTCACACACAAAAAAAAAGCTTGAATATGAATTTTCTTTCTGTTTAGTTTTTTAGTCAGTCTCATTCTTTTTTTTCCTCTCTCTCACTCTGGTTGTTTTACTTCAAGATTTTGGTCACTATGCATTAAATTTCCATTTTCATTGTATATGAACGTGTTCAGGCACCACATACTCCTCTCCGAAATGTATGGAGTAAAGTCTAATTTCTTTCTGAGATTGAATTAGAAACTCCACAAAGAACTCCAGCACGTTATAAATTAATTGGACAACTTTGGCAACTTCACCATTTTTGCGCAAGAAAAACGAAAAAAAAAATTAAGTAGTTCCGTGAAGAACTATACAGCCTATTTTCATATATCCTGCTCATGTTAATTGTCTCTATCAACCTACAAAATTTCAGTTTAATTGCTGTAACACAATCGTAGATATTGAGAACCGTCTGAATATTTCATATGGTCGTCAGGATGGATTTTTATTTTTGTACTATTACATTAAGATTGTTGTGTACGAGTGGTATTCAAACTTCAATCGCATGATTAGAACACAAGAAGTAAAAACGAGATTTTAAAAGTACGCACACCAGCCATCTTGTGATTATGCAAACAATTGAAATAAATTACATGCCAGTGGATCAACATTTGTATAAGCATTTAACGTGCAACGTTTCACGGCACTCGGATAGTTAATTCGCGAGAACCGTCCATTTAAATATTTATACTTCGCGTCGCCGCCATGTTGGATTTGTGCTCACCAGGTTACTGAAAGTCCTATAGGTGAACATATGTTCATAGTCTCTATGAACATAAAAAAAACAGTTTTGTTGCTGTAAAAGATTCATAGATATTGAGAACCGTCTAAATATTTCGGAAGCTCGCCATTTAGGATTGTTATATGTATAGGCCATAGAGTTATGTACCATTCAGGGACAATTATTGCCTAGCTTCATTATTCAAACTTTCACTTCGATCGCATGATTACGACACAAGAATAAAAACTTAATTTTAAAATTTCGCACAGCCGCCATCTTGAGGTTATGTAAACAATTGAATTAAATTAGATGGCAGTGCATTACAATCTGCAAAATCATTTACTGTACCACATTTCACTGCGCTCAGAGAGTTAAATCACGAGAAAAGTCTATTAAAATATTTCAAATTCGCTTGGTCGCCATGTTCGTTTTGTACTTTACAGGTTTACGAAATATACATAGGTAAACTTGTATCAGTTCCCTTTATCACCGTACAAAATTGAATGATGATATCTGTAATAGTTTCGGAGATATAGAATGTCAGAGAAATATTTCGCACAGCCGCCATTTTGAGGTTACGTAAACAATTGAACTAAATTAGACTCCAGTGCATTACAATGTGTATAAACATTTGCTGTACCAAGTTGGATAGTTAAATCGCGAGAAATGTCTATTTAAAAGTCTCAATTTCGCTTGACCGCCATGTTGGTTTTGTAGTCACCAGGTTTTTGAAAGTCTCATAGGTGAACTTCTAGTAGTGCCCTTTATCACCGTACATAATTTCAGGGCGATATCGGTAATAGTTTCGGAGATATTGAACGCTAGTGAAATATTTCGCACAGCCGCCATGTTGGATTGGTGAGACGTAACAAAATTTGAAGGGCACGGTCGAGGTCGCCGGGAATAGTGCTATGAACTTACCGAGTTTCATTGAAATCGCTCGAGCCGTTTAGATTTTATTAGGGACACACACACACACACACACCTCACTCACACACACACACACACACACACGCACACACACACGGACAAAAGGTGATCTCATAAGCCTATTTTTTCAAAATTGAAAATAGGCTAATAATACAATAGTTATTTACAAAAATTAATTAGGCTCATATATTCTCTTAGTAGTGTTTTGGATACTATTCACTGGCCGTATTTAGGCCTACATCGAACAGAGTCATATAAATAAAAGCATAATAGTTTTGACTTTAAATGAAATGAAGTTGTCCATTTTACCAGCTCGGGCTCTGGGCCTGCAGCACCACTTGCCCCTCCCGCTCATTGGGCCTGATGGTAGCGTGAAGATACTAGCAGAAAACCGTCAAATATGTCTGCAGAGACAAGGTAATTGATGATGACGAGGCACAGTGAGGAGTGAGGTAGTCTTTCGTTGCATTGTTCAGCATCACTGGATACCAACTCTAGGCTGTGCCAACAGACAAATGAAAAAATCAAAACATTGCTCCATGCCTCAAACTAAGTTAAATCAATTCTAAATTGTGAAAATATAAAATATTTTACATGGTTCCCTCACATTCATGTACAGGCAATGAAGGTTGTCTATTTAGAAATATTAATTAATCTGATTTTTGAGGATCCCTCAACTTAAAACTAACCAAGTTCAACTGTAATAATGCATATGTTCGACCATGGCGAAATGTAAGTATTATATGTCAGAAAACTGTTCTATAATGAGGCTCATTACTGTATAGTAAAAGTTTCATTATGATACAGTTTCTCCCACCAATCAGAGCTCAAGAAACAGTTGTGCGACCAATTAGGTAAGGATAGCATCACACCTGCGCTGACTTCCACGGCCTCCTATTTTGAATTTCACTGCGTGACTAGTGTCATAGTGAGGTATTCGAGGAGGCCATGGTCGAATACAAGGTATTCTCTGCGTCCCATGCTCTCTGTTCAGTACATAAAACTAGCGAAATCTCGACAGATATTCATGAATATTTATGATCGCACATAAAATAGTTATAATAATTATCGTCGAACATAAACAGTCGTTTGCAACTCGCCTATAATGGTATTTAAGACACTCGCATGGAAATTATAAAACTCGGTTCGCTCGTTTTATAAACATACTCGTGTCTTAATTATTGCCATTATAGGTTCGTTGCATAATGAACTATTAGAGAATGTAATTGCAACCACGAGTGACCGAAATGGAAATACACATTCTTTTAAAATTCTTCATATTTCTTCACAATATGGAACTGTTCTCACCTTCTCGGTCTAACTTTGACAAAGATAGTTGAAAGGGATTGCCATACATTGGTGAAGAGACAAGAGAACATAAATGAAATGACGTAGCCAACATCAAACTCCCATAAGAATGGTATTCACTTTTCAAAAGAATGCCACGACTAGAGCTAGGAACGTGAAAAGTTCAAAATCGTTCACATTATAGGAACTAATAGGACGATTTGGTCATTGGGAAAGAGAAAATAACTCTCATCTGATGATACTTACTTTACTTTCCGTGTCCGAGAGACACACTAAATTCTTCCTTTCCAGAACTCTGCAGCTCTCATCCCTCGGACTGTGGCCAACATAAGGTCTTCCTGGCTGCAGGTTTCTTTAAGATCTTTGCACGTGAGCAGGTGTCGTGGAGTCTGGATTTCTCCACAGGCACATCGTGGATCTTCTGCATAACCCCACTTCACAAGGTTTCTACGACACATAGGAACTCCTGTTCTCATCCGGTTTAAGGACCTCCAGGTGGTAGAAGGCAAATGACTACCACTGCTCAGTACTTCTTTAGGGGTAAACCAAATACCAACACAAAAGATACGACGAAATGGGGACAAAGAAATAACGGGAACGAAACAGATACCCCATGGACATACTAGAGTAGTTATTTCTTTGTCCCCATTTCGTCGTATCTTTTGTGTTGGTATTTGGTACGGTTTACTGAGTAGCGTGTGTTCAACAGTAAGACCTATGCCATACCTCTTATCTTTTGTTTGCCTCTTATCTTAGGATTGCGTTTTCATATGAAAGTCCATGAGTTTGGCTTAATCCCTTTCTGACGTAACTTATTTTGAAGGTTATCTGATGATACATAATATGTAATAATAATATCGTATGGCCTCGGGTGCCAGGTGCAAGCTTTGTTATTTGACTCCCAGAGGGTAGCTTGCATGTCGAATTTCGTTGTTCCTTGAATCACTATGAAAGTCAAGGAGGTTAGATATCAAAGCTCCTTGAACACTATAGCACTTTCTAGTAGAGAAATGAGGAACTTTGTGTTGGAGGAAACTCCTGAGATTAATTTTGCCATTATGATCACGGCCTACTGAATTCAAATGGGTTATTTAACAAGCCAACATCGTATGACATGCGTATCGTATTTTTGCCGCATTTCAAAAATCACTTACCACGACCAGGGGCGAACTTGCAAGCTCGGGGTTAGTAATCCGACACGTTAATCACTCACCCACCGTGGCAAGGTACATGATATGTGAATCGCAGCCAATGGCCAAAAACTGGGTATTTTTGATTGAACGCCCGAGGGCTCCCAACAAATTCAATTTCAAGTAATTCCAAGATTCGCTACCTGATGCAACTGTCACTAACACTAGCGGTGGAAGTTGGAACTTGTTAGAGCGTTGTGTTCTAGCCAAATGTAACCAGAAATTTTGCTACACACCACCAATTATTGCAGTGGTAGGCTTTTTTCCGTGACAAATCTATGACATGGGTCCCCCGTCGTTACTTCCTCACCGAAGGAGGGCATACTGAAAGATTTTAACACCCTTAAAGGTCTCAGCTCAATATATTGCATGTCGGAATTTAAAGTGGCATATCTTTGTTTCTGAATATCTTTGGACAAAGATCCAAAAACAGATAGATCCTGGCATCTGTTTGGCTGTTTTTGAAGTCATTAGATTATTGTTGTCACAACGGAAAGCGCTAAAAATAAACTCTTCAGTTTTAGCGAGTCAATCGCCGATTGTTCAACATGGTAGTGCCTGGTAGAGCTGAACATTACTGAGAATGATTGCTCACAAATTTTGTGCCTAAACTAGTTGTTTGATGCTTTGTTGAAATACTGCGTTAAATTCATTTTATATATTTAAATATTTATATATAAGGTTGTTTTACCATCATGTGCGGAAACCTAAATTTTCAGCTGCGGAGTGGGCTAAGAAACCTGACTCTCAAAGGGTTAAAAAATCCGACGACTTTGGCCGGGTTTGAACCCGTCATCATGGGCGCGTTAGTGACTATGCCACTCTCATATGTGACGAAGTTGTTCCTATTCTTCCTAATCTGAAGAAATTGAGAATATTTGAGAATGGTTCCTACAAGCTCTGTCGGGATAATGTATTAAGAAGAGACCGAGGAACCATATCAGAAATCATATGAGCAACTGGCACTGCTCATAACGGCAACCGGTATTACTTCTAAGACCCTCAAGTGTCAGCTGAATCAATTTGATCTTGAACATTTGGTCGCTGCAATATAGTAAGCTACCATCTTGATCACATGCCAAATTGTGCGAATATTCATGAAGTTCTACTGAACTATACTGGATGTTTGATGAGCTTTCTGCATCGAAAGATACGACCGACCCTTGGTCGAGAAATTATTTCTTAAGTCTCCACATAGTATAAAACTAATGTAAGTCCCCCATTCTTGGATGTAACGGGTAATCTCGAGAGCCACTGGATAGATTTTGATGCGGGTTTCGCCATTCTGTAAAGGATTTCTCGAGGAAACATTTTGTTCAAAAGCATGCATTTAAGACAAAAGGAAGCCGAGCAATAACGATTTCAGTGAATCGAGTCGAAGAAAAACCTGCCGTCCGTGTCCCTTAACCTTACGATGGGTAAACCGTTAAGAATAGTCCGTGACAGCATATCTCTATCTTTAGTACATCGTCCACTGTAATTGTTTTACGTTTTCATTTCTTCCAACTTTCTCCCTTCAGTGGAAATTTAAATTACTAGCTTCGGAGCGAGTTAATGAGCTAGCGAGCGAGCCTATTACTCCAGCTTCAGCCAGCATCAAACTTCCGAGTCGTGTCGAGAGCCTTCAGAGAAGAGTATGAGTAGGCATGTGTTTGGAATTTTGCTGTTCACCTCGGCTCTTCTGAATTGCGTCTGGGACCTGCCGTCCGTGCGACTTTTAAGCTTACGCTGGGTAAACCGTTTAAGATACTGGGCGAAGTCATGGTGCGTTGCTAGTAATATTAATAACAATAATAAATTGTTCAGAAACATCAAATTAATAGATTCAATGACACCATACTATAAGTATACACCAAGCACAGTTCTTGAAAGTGACGCCCACAAAATTGATTGTGCCAGACCTGTCATCACAGATAAAATCAGTCCGGCTAATAAACCAGACATCATTCTTGTGGACAGGTTCCAAAAACACACGCATTTCATCGACATTGCTGTGCCAAATGCACACAACATGCAACACGTTTACAGTCAGAAAATCTGCAATTTCAGTGAGTTGGCAGAAGAAATAAGGAAGATGTGGCTTCAAGAAAAGACGACTGTTATACCACTTGTCCTCTCAGCAACAGGTGTTATACCAACATCTCGGAAGAGAACCTGCAAGTATTGGAACTTCCCACCAACACAGTAGTATGTGCTCAAAAATCTGTCATTCTTAACACTTAACTTGGTCGACAGTTCGAAAGTTACTATCTTAATACATAATACGCTAAGGAGTATGTTTCACAAAACTCAAGCTCCTAAACTAGAGGATGCTAGAAGATGTGGTTTGTACAAAAATCTTCCAAATCATCTCAATAGTACAGGAAAAATCTTGTATTTCTTGAAAAGTCAACGGAAATATATTAATTTGTTTATAAAGTGCTTTAAAACAAATAAACAATACGACAGCCCCTGGCAGAACAGTTTTGCGTATAGCCCGCATAGCACTAGGGCCGGGCGGTTAGTCTGTACACATGGGGCGCACACAATCCATTATGTGAGAGTCCTCACATGGGCCCGCTAGTTTAAATAGAAGATCATCAACTTGCAGTAGAATGCCGTTTGCGATCGTTTCCTACCTTCTGTAATAAAAGGCGTGTTTACAAGAGAATAATAAAAATAATTAAAATAATGATAATAATACACTTGATGTAAATTGGTCTGTATTAACATTCTCAGATATCACTTTACCCACAGTGAAGGACCACTTCGACTCTGTTATTTGCTCTTAAACTATGGGATCAAATTCATATACAGTCTGGTTTCTAATGCCCTAAGCTATAACTTCTTGTCTTACGTAGGGTTTCCGATAGTCGCCTTTGATTCGTCACTCAGGGAGCAAGTAGCTGACCTCCATGTCAAGATCAGCGTTGAGTGGGAATGATGGATAGCGAGTTCATGTCTCCCTAAAGGCAAAGAACGAATTAATGCTAGTAAAATATCAAGCAGAGGTTATTACGATATTAAGTAGTATAATAAAGGGGTCATTTGAGCAGGGTAGATACTAGATAAAGAACACTGCCTGAAGCAGGTTTCGAACCCACAATCTTCCGAACAGTGAGACGCATGATAGCACTCTGTAATCTAGTCTAATTGTGCGATGAAGATATTAGAGCCATAATAGGACATCACATCAATAAGTTGCTTAATGCATCTTACATTCCCTTATATACACCACGAAGGTAGGACCAATTGACACAGTCATGTTTGGACTCAATAGTTCTGGGGAGACAGACGGATGCATTCGTGAGCAGTAGGGAAGGAGGTGTGAGGGGGAGGGAAGGGGGGGAGGGGGTGGTGCACTCTCCCCTTTCAATCATATCCAAAATAAGGGATGCCCTCACAAACTAAAAGACAAAAGATATATCACATTTCAAGCAGGCAGTAAAAAAGGGGTGAGAGGCACCCAATCCCCTTCGAACATATCCAAAATAAGGGATGACCCCTCAAATAAAGAGACTAACGATGTACAGTTTACGCCATGGTTTTAGACCGATGAGCCCTGATTTCACAGTCGTACAGGCGGCGAATCTCAGACATGTGTAATTGATACGTGAGTGTTCAGTTGCGTGGAAAGAAGCTCACATATCAATTGCACATGCCTAAGATTCGCCACCTGTCCTCTGTACGACTGCGCAGTCGAGCTCACCGGCCGAAATCGGTGGCATGAACTGCACTATATTCCATGGAGTGATGAAGGCGGGAGGGGCACTCATAGTCACATAGACAATGTGAAGTTATTTTATAATTGATTATCCTACAAAATTTCAGGTTGATTTGCTCTAATAGTATCGGATATATTTGAATTTTGAATTTTTGAATTTGAATTTATTATTTCATTCAGAGAGCGATTGAATACAATAAAATAAATGAAGAAAGCAAAAAATACGAGCCTTAGAGTAGTCGCATAACATCTGACATAGAAGAAACCTCACGTGAAATTTTAGCTGTATGCCTCTCACCAAGGCGGTGCGGGTTCGATTCCCGGTCAATGCATGTGAGATTTTCGAAGTGAAATGCCATGTCCTGTGGTTCGGATTCCACTTAAAAAGGAGGTCCCGTGGCTCATAATCACAAGATTCACGGTCACGTAAAACTACAATCTTCCTTTTTTCTTCACGTGAAATTGTTGATACACCGGTATTTTATATTATTATTGGCACAGATATTAATCTATTGTAAAAGGAAGTGTTTTACAGATATTGTAGTTTATAATACGGAACTCATTTTATTAGATGATTTGTAGCTTCCACCAGCACTAGCCTAAATAAAGAATACAATATGGATCAACTAGATTAATAGACGCGACACCACTCATAACCTTAAATTCCTTATAAACAGGTCCTCTTCATTCAATGACCAACAAGTAAGTTCATATGGATTCTGTTAAAATGAGTCATATTGATATGATAAATATCGTTTAAAATGATAATCTGGTAGCGTAAATATCTACCCGTCCTGGATTCGAACCCAAGATTTCCAGAATCACAGTCATAAACACTAACCCCACGGCTATTTCCACTACGCAGATTTTGTGCACAAGATGGTGACTTATTTCCACGTTCCAATAATACTGCATTACGGAATTAAGTTGCATTTATATTTTGCTTGTTTCGATAATGTTCCTACGTGAAATTGGGTTTAAAATGCCTTATGAATAGGCCCTCTTGTGAGTAAAGAGAATGTATTCAGTAATAGTTCATGAAGGCTTGCTCAATTCTCGTATAACCACAACGATTATATTGATGACTGCATTACCGTTATGTGGGTTAATATTTGAATAGCCATTGTGCAGAAACATAATACCGGCAATGCCGACTACTTACAATGTTTGATATTAAGGCATTTTACCATTTAAATACTGATACGAAGACTTCGAACGTGTACCAAGTCATGTGTTTCAATCACTTGACACCAGAGTTCGCATGTGCGTTTTCCGTTCGGTATGTCTATACATTCCACATGGCCGAGAGTACGTCATGGTATCAATTTCCGACACCGCGCGCTCATTGTTTCTCGTACCACTGCCAGCTGGGTCTTACCACTGCCCGCTGGATCGATCGAGTTGGCAGTGCATCTTATACTTCCGTTCGTTCCACCACTGCCAGCTAATACACTTCCGTTCGATTGATCGAGCGGGCAGTGCATACTTCCGTTTTCCACCACTGCCAGCTAGTACACTTCCGTTCGATCGAACGAGCGGGCAGTGCATACTTCCGTTCGATTCACCACTGCCAGCTCGATCGTTCCGATCCACTTCCGTCCCCAATTTTCAAAATCACTCCCACAAAACTATCCAGCATCCGAGCGGAAAGATGTTACACATCAAAAACCTAAACAATCAGTTGAAAATGGAAGTTCTTGTTATTACATCTGTTCACCTTAATCATGATAATTGTATAGCTGATAGTGTTTTATAGCTCTGGTGGAAGGTCGTGAATACTGGTGCAATTTATAATTATTCCAGAGAATACTAGCTAAAATACTGTATGAACCTTTGCATTTTTCGGTTCTATGATGAGTTATCTGGAGCATTTGTGCAGTGTGTCTTACTGCATACTGGTGAAATATTTCACATGGTCACCATGTTGGATAGGTGACACACATCTAAACATGGAAACCATGATCGGGTTTGGTCGAGGTAACGGTAAATTTCATTGAGAATACTCTAGCAAATCAAATTTCAAAAGGAGAGATCATTTAAAAAGAGACAGATCAACAGACAGACACATATAATACCGATAAATGCAATAACCATAAAATTACGCTTAAATTACATAATTACGTTAAACAGAATTTTGTTAAACCAGTCTGCCTCTTAGTACACATCATAACGTGATATTAGTCGCACGACTTCTCGCACAACACACATATAGGCTACATTCCATTCCAAGGTGTGAAATGTGTTGTCTGTAAACACGCGGTGATGAAAGCCGTGTGCTGCTACTCTAGTCACGATGTGCCTAATTTCACAGTATGCCTTCATCCAATCCGTACTAGTAAGGGCCTCTGTGGTGTGAAATGTTTCCCATATACAGTATCTGTCTTCTTGGCTTGTAGATCTGTCTGTAGTTGGTTGCATGCATCTGTTGGTTGGTTGGTTCCTCAGTTTAGGGGCTGCGACAACGCGGTCATGTAGCCCCGTGTACTTTTGGTGTGTGTAGAATCTGTCTGATAACCGGTGTTAATTGTGATGACTGTATTAGCGTGTGTATCTGTTTTAGGTAGATTTCATTCGAAAGCTAACTATTGCAATGGGTACCATGTTTCGACTTCCGGAAAATTTCGCGTTTCACATCCCCCAGACCCCAAAACCACCGTCAGTACAAAAGTTTATATATAATTTATGTATATATATATCGGTTTCTTGTGGACACGATAACTGCTGTAATTTTGCACCAATCACTATGAATTTTTTACATAATATGTATACCTATATATTCTCGGTCAAGTTCGTTAATGGGCAAAATCGGTCGAAGGGGGGTAAAAATGGGGGGCTTTTTTCGAAAAAGTGAAATATCACTATAACTCTCTTAATATGTGAAATGTCGAATCCCTTTAAAGTTCATATCATGTGTCGGATAAGTACCAAAAATTTATGTTTGAAAAGTTTTTTTGATAGCCCCAACCAATGGCCAATGGGGTGGAAAAAAGTGAGTTTTTCGGGAAACATTAATCATATCTCTCTTAATAGGCACAATATCAAAACCATACAAAATGGACGTTATTCCCCTAATAATTACCTAAAATGTTTGTCTGAAAGAATTTTTGATACAACCCACCATTACGACAAGGGATGAGAAAAATGATTTCGGAATTAGAAGAAAATGCCAAGAACCATGAGAGGTTACCATGACAACGCTTCTAAATTGATGAGGGATGAGCTATCAGAGGTTACCATGACAACGAGATCACATTCAGTTTTCCATCTGACTATGTGGGAAGCGGCTTCGGTGACGTAGCCTAGCTGGTAGCATGCTTAACTTCTATGCCCAAGGTCGCGGGTTCAAAGCCGGCCGAAGTCGTCGGATTTTCAAAGAGCGCTGAAAATCCCTCAGTATGCTTTCCTTTAGAGGGAATGTCCAACGTTCGTTGCAAGTAACTGGTTGCGGTGGCATCTAGTAGCCAAGTTCACATCTAGGTGTCGTTGACGGTATATTTGGTACAAACATTAGGAACTACTACTTGAAATTGACCGTCTGCAGTCCTTATCTGAATTACAGACTACTACTACAGCCATCACAATTTACACAGCTTATCAGACAGATTCTACACACACCCAAAGTACACGGGGTTACATGACCGCGTTGTCGCAGCCCTAAACTGAGGAATCAACCAACATCTCTGCGGGAGATAAAATTTGACGTGAAGAAGTAACAGACTGCTAGATAGTTACACATCAGTCCCTAACCTTGCAAAAGGACGGTGTGACCACAAGTATAACAAGATGTTCAGTAAAGAACATATAGCCTACTTTCTCCTAAATGCATGGGTATTGTTATAACTCTTTGTCCTTTTCAAGGAGTATGATTGAATGTTGGTTGTAGTAGCTTGTTGAAATACAACGTGCTATAGGGATATTAAACATGAATATGAGGTGCCCTTTGCTAGTGCTACCTCTGTACCAAATTTCGTTCAATTCGGTTTCACCGTGTTTGAATTGATAAGGGGAATCGATTTGCACACATACTTGGCCACCATCTGCAAACTATTGGGCTTATGTTCTTGCAGTTTGGTCTGAATATGTTTCCCACATAAAGATATGGTGTTGCAAAATTTGGTAGAGACTAGATTATTAGGTTGGTCGTAATTACATTTTAGCTTTTAACATTTGGGTGGCCGCGAATACGTTTCCGTCAAGATAGCGGTGATATAAAACATGACACTGAGGTGCCCTTTGCTAGTGCTACCTCTGTACCAAATTTCGTTCCATTCGGTTTCACCGTGTTCAAATTGATAAGGGGAATCGATTTTCACACAAAGATGGCCGCCATCCCCAAAATATTAGGCTGATGACCCATTAGTTTGGTCAAAGGATGCTCCCTCCATAAAGGTATGTTGTTGCTAAATTTGCTAGAGATCGGATGATTAGGCTATTCGTAATTTGATTTAAGCTTTGAATATTTGTGTGGCCACCATTACGTTTCCGTCAAGATGGCATGCGATATAAATCATGACACTGAGGTGCCCTTTGCTAGTGCTACCTCAGTACCAAATTTCGTTCATTCGGTTCACCGTGTTCGACTTAATAAGGGGAATCAATTTTGACATAAAGATGGCCGCCATCCGCAAACTATTATGCTAATGGCCTATTAGATTGGTCAAAGGATGCTCCCTCCATAAAGGTATGTTGTTGCAAAGTTTGGTATAGATCGGATGGTTATGTTAGTCGTAATTTGATTTAAGCTTTAAACATTTGTGTGGCCGCCATTACGTTTCTGTCAATATGGCGGTGATATAAATCATGAAACTGAGATGCCCTTTGCTAGTGCTATCTCTGTACCAAATTTCGTTCCTTTCGGTTCCATGTGTTCGAATTAATAGGGGGAATCGATTTTGACACAATGATGGCCGCCATCCGCAAACTATTAGGCGAATGACCTATTAGATTGGTCAAAGGATGCTCCCTCCATAAAGGTATGTAGTTGCAAAATTTGGTAGAGATCGGATGATTAGGTTAATCGTAATTTGATTTAAGCTTTGAACATTCGTGTGGCCGCCATTACGTTTCAGTCAAGATGGCGGCGACATAAAACATGACACTGAGGTGCCCTTTGCTAGTGCTACCTCTCTACCAAATTTCGTTCCATTCGGTTCCACCGTGTTCGAATTAATAGGGGGAATCAATTTTGACATAAAGATGGCCGCCACCCGCAAACTATTAGGCTAATAACCTATTAGATTAGTCAAAGGATGCTCCCTCCATAAAGGAATGTTGTTGCAAAGTTTGGTAGAGATCGGATGGTTAAGTTAGTCGTAATTTAACTTAAGCTTTGAACATTTGTGTGGCCGCCATTACGTTTCTGTCAATATGGCGGCGATATAAAACATGACACTGAGATGCCCTTTGCTAGTGCTACCTCTGTACCAAATTTCGTTCCATTCGGTTTCACCGTGCTTGAATTAATAGGGGGAATTGATTTTCTCACAAAGATGGCCGCCATCCGCAAACTATTAGGCTAATGACCTAGTCATTTGGTCAAAGGATGCTTCGTCTATAAAGGTATGTTGTTGCAAAATTTGGTAGAGATCGGATGATTAGGTTAATCGTAATTTGATTTAAGCTTTGAACATTTGTGTGGCCGCCATTACGTTTCCGTCAAGATGGCGGCGATATAAAACATGACACTGAGGTGCCTTTTGTTAGTACTACCTCTGTACCAAATTTCGTTCCATTCGGTTGCACCGTGTTCGAATTAATAGGGGGAATCAATTTTTCACACAAAGATGGCCGCCATCCGCAAACTATTACGCTGATGACCTATTAGTTTGGTCAAAGGATGCTCCCCCCACAAAGGTATGTTGTTGCAAAATTTGGTAGAGATCGGATGATTAGGTTAGTCGTAATTTGATTTAAGCTTTGAACATTTGTGTGGCCGCCATTACGTTTCCGTCAAGTTGGCGGCGATATAAAAGATGACACTGAGGTGCCTTTTGTTAGTACTACCTCTGTACCAAATTTCGTTCCATTCGGTTGCACCGTGTTCGAATTAATAGGGGGAATCGATTTTCACACAAAGATGGCCGCCATCCGCAAACTATTACGCTGATGGCCTATTGGTTTGGTCAAAGGATGCTCCCCCCAGAAAGGTATGTTGTTGCAAAATTTGGTAGATATCGGATGATTAGGTTAGTCGTAATTTGATTTAAGCTTTGAACATTTGTGTGGCCGCCATTACGTTTCCGTCAAGTTGGCGGCGATATAAAAGATGACACTGAGGTGCCTTTTGTTAGTACTACCTCTGTACCAAATTTCGTTCCATTCGGTTGCACCGTGTTCGAATTAATAGGGGGAATCGATTTTCACACAAAGATGGCCGCCATCCGCAAACTATTACGCTGATGGCCTATTGGTTTGGTCAAAGGATGCTCCCCCCAGAAAGGTATGTTGTTGCAAAATTTGGTAGAGATCTGATGATTAGGTTAGTCGTAATTTGATTTAAGCTTTGAACATTTGTGTGGCCGCCATTACGTTTCCGTCAAGATGGCGGCGATATAAAACATGACACTGAGGTGTCCTTTGCTAGTGCTACCTTTGTACCAAATTTCGTTCAATTCGCATTAACCGTGTTCGAATTGATAGGGGGGGACAGACATTCAGAGTACACACACTCACACACACACAGACACACACACACACAGACACACACACAGACTCACACACACACATACACACACACAGACAGACACACTTTTTTCGCCCTGTGTTGATCTCATAAGTCTACTTTCATTTTTTGCAAAAATCGAAAGTAGGCTAAAAATGGACCCCAAATGACAAGAAGATTACCCCCCCCCCCTAAGAAAGGAAGGAAGGAAGATTGTAGTTTTACGTGACCGTGAATCTTGTCATTATAAGCCACGGGACCTCCTTTTTACGTGGAATCCGAACCACAGGACATGGCATTTCACTTCGAAAATCTCACATGCATTGACCGGGAAACGAACCCGGACCGCCTTGGTGAGAGGCATACAGCTAGACCGCTGAGCCACCACGCTCCCCTAAGACAATAAAATGTTAAAAATATGCATAATAAGACGAAAGAAAAGTTAATTGAGCTCCAGTTACATTGTAAAATACTTTCTCGCAATAAATGAGGTCTGATCCTTCTACGAAAACCTGCATATTTTGCCTATTATAGCCTATCCCCTAGTTTGCCCGGAGAAATCTACCTCCGCCTTCCGGCGTGCCGAGAGGATTGTTTTTTAAATTCAAATAAGGACTGCAACTTTGAATTTTTCAAATAGTTCCTACTTTTGCCGCCAAACACCACCGTCAACGAATACTAGGCCTAGTTCAGAACTTAGCTACTAGACGCCACTGCAGTCGGCTCTTAGCAACGAACCGAGCAACCTAAGAGCGTTGTTTACATTCTTAACCTACACAATTTAGTTTCACACAGGTGTAATTAGTGGAATGTTCTTTCAAATGCCATAAATCTATGACATGGGACTGGCTTTACTTCCCCTCCGAAGGAAGGAATACTGAGGGATGTTTAACGCTCTTAAAAAAATCCGACGGCTTCGGCCGGGTTTGAACCCGCTATCTTGGGCATAGAACCTCAGCATGCTACCGACTACGCCACCGAAGCCGCTTAAAAATGCATCTGTAAATTACAATACTAGTTGGTATCGGAGTTCTCCTGTATAGCGGAGATCTCTCGTGAGCTCGTAACATATTGAAGGGGTGAATTTAGACAGGAATAATATCTTTTTCGTGTAGATTGCTTTTACACTTTCATTGTCTTGAATATATAATTTTTTTTTTGGGAGGGGGGGGGGGGGGGGGGAATGTTCCCATATCAATTCTAGTCCATACGTCATTATCGGGGATATTTTTGCATGGAACAATGTCATAGCTACAAGTAGCCTACATCAACCGAAAGTTTTCGTAAAATCAAGACACGCAGTGGCAAAGCTGGAGAAGAACCTTTGAACCTCAGAATATCCATTCTATTATCAAGGAATGTACGCATTAAAATTTTCCTATTTCTCTTTGGCATAGGCAAATTAAATCTCTAGTTTTCGGTATTATTCTCTGTAGCCACGGTGGGATTTACGCCAGCTTCTCAGCGCGCACTGAGTTGCCAGTGAGTCTCCTTTGAAACAGGCTCAAGTCTCTGTGGGTAGAGAAGGCAATTGCGCATGCGCCGAGCGGAATGTTGATATTTGAATGTGTTAGCAGAGAGCCTAGGCCCCAAGCAGTGCGTTCGTAAGACAGGCGCTATTTCAGCGCGTGCATGTACGTTTGTGAGTTTTTAAACATGGATCAGTGTAGTGTATTTACAATCAAGACCATTTTCTTTGTTATCCTATGAAGAGAAATGTGCAGTGAGAGAGGGAAGACCAAAACCTCATCTAAATAGAGTACAGAATGATAAACGTCAGCCACGTAAATCCCAGTCTCAGTGGTATTAGCTGTATGAATGGTTAACAGCAAGTGTAACGACGGGCACGATGCATTGTTATGTTAGTAGTCTGATTAGTGGTGAGAGTAAAGAATGGAGTGAACCTGGGATTGCGTGTATTAAAACTTTTCATTGGAGCAAGAAAGCATCTTATTTCGAAGAAACATATTCTTAATTGGGGACGATTTCATCTTCTGGCACAGCACAGTAAAGAGCCTCTATCACAGTAAAAGTTAAAAATACGACGACTGGAGTTCATCCACAAAACAACATTAGGTATGAACTTTAGAATACCCAGTTGCATGAATGTAGCTTCGACACTGCGCAGACAGACACACATACGGACCAATGTTGTTGTTGCTTAAGTCTTCAGTCTTTTGACTGGTTTGATGCAGTTCTCCATGCATCCATGTCCTGAGCTAATCGTTTAATCCCTACATAGCTACCACTCCCTACATCCGAGGCAATCTGTTTAACATATTTTAACCTTGGTCTACCCCTACAGTACTTGTCCTCGACCCTTCCTTCCATAACTAAGCTCGCTATTCCTGGATGTCTTAGTATGTGTGCTACCAACCTATTTCTTCTCTTCATTAGCAGTCGCCAGAAACATCTCTCCTCTCCCACTCGTCTTAATACCTCTTCGTTTGTAACCCTATCTACCCATCTGATCTTCATCATTCTCCTGTAACACCACATTTCAAACGCTTCAATTCTCCTCCGCCCCAGGCAAAGGCTTTCAAAAATGACTTCCTAATATTTAAATCTATATTCGATGTCAACAGATTCCTTCTTTGTAGAAATGTTTTCCTTGCCTGAGCCAACCTACTTTTTATATCGTCTCTGTTTCGTTCATCACTTCCTAAGTAACAGAAGTCTCCTACTTCCTTTAGCTTTTCACCTGCCAATTTGTTGTCCAAAGAGGTTTCTGATTTATTTCGGCTGCAATCCAATATTTTGTTTTACATTTATTAATTTTCATCATGAATTCTTTCCTCAAGACGGAGTCTAGACCATTCAAGAACTCATTCAAATCCTCAGGCGTGTCGGCCAAGATGACGATGTCATCAGAAAATCTCAGAGTTGAAATTATTTCTCGTTGAATCTTCACTCCCACTTGAAATTTTTCACCAATTTCCTTCATTGCTTATTCAATGTAAAAATTGAAAAGTATGGGCGATATGTTGCAGCCTTGCTTAACAACTTTCTGAATACCAGCTACTCTCTCGTGTCCTTCCGCTCGAATGACTGCTGTCTGGACACTATATTTCATATAATGAAACATTTGAAAGACCTTACTTTCATCGTAGATAGTTTATATTTTCCCTAAATACAGTACAAACATTTTTGAAAAATCGGCGTTATTTTCAAATGCGCTCTTGTGTAATGGGCTGGAGAATGGGAAAATATAGATGTACTGTATTTCTTACATTCGTGGTCTTACAGATCTGGTGCAAGACATAGAACAGAGTTCAAGGTACTGTCATCCCAACTCGTGCACATTTCCTGTCCTTGCTACTTAGCAGCACTTTGAATGCAGCGCCTTTTGCTCACGTGTACTGCCGGACATTCATTACTGCCCACACGACATGTTCCACGCACATCCGATCAGCACTGAGCCAGTGAGGACCTGAATATATCGATCTGTTTCGCATGCACGATAGCTTATTTGAGCTTCAGTTTGACTTCCAGGTCATCAGCCCAAATTTGTCTGATTAGTTTTATTGTTCTAATGATGCACTTACATCGCAGCATTTGTCCAAAATAGAATGAGATACTCATTCTAGGATGTCAGGGTGGAATTGGACCCTAGGGGTATTTCTAATTTTCCTCAAAAAGGCAAGTTCGTCTCTTTCTAGAGCTTGAGTTATTAATTGGCAGAGCCAAAAATAGAACCAGTGTAGTCAGAGAGACATGTATTCATTTGTTTATTTATTTATTTATTTATTTATTTATTATTATTATTGTTATTATTATTATTATTATTCTATCACTTTTGCCCGTATGGACAGTGTTTGAACTTAAATATCTCATGATGACACAATTTTCACTTATCTCCCTTCTTCCTCTTCTCTTCCCAAAATCTCTTCATCCTTTGACTGTGCTCCTGTTTCCACCATGTTCCCGTCTTCTTCTTTTCATTTACTTTAAATGTTGTATTCTTAATTTTTTTGTTTCTGAATTCTCTTCTGTCTCCAATCATTTGCCTGTCGATACCAATTGGTTTTCCTGCTTGAGCTGTTTACTACATCAAAGATTTTCTTTGTAAGTCTGATGTTGCTCATTCTCTGTATGTGCCCGTAAAACGTAAGTCTGCGTTTTCTGATCATATCGGTGAGTCTGTCTGTCTACTCGCATAGCTCCTTGGTAGGTCTTTTCATCCATATGCCATCTCTGTGTATTGCTCCTAATTTTTTCTGAGAATTTTGCGTTCTATTTTTTTTCAGTTTCTATGATGCCCGATGCTCCAATTGTTGTCGTTTCTGGCACATATAATGCTCCTGGTAGTACGACTGTTTTTTTTATTTAATTATTTATTTATTCTAAGGTCGTTTTGGGCAACCTATGGACCACGGTGCTTGTGTTTTAACTGTAGTTGTTGTCTGCCACTTCTGGTGATTTTGGTGGATTGTTTGGCGGCCGCTTTCGTTCTGAAATTTTGGGCCATCCTCTTGGCCCAGTATTCTTTAATTTTCTGGCTGAACTCTATCTTACGTTCCTCGACCATTTCCTGGACGCGTTGTGGTGAGATTCTGTAGTGGTTTTGAGGAAACGTCTGGTTTAAATTGTCAGACTGTAGTGACTCCTGTCATTTATTGTGCCTTGATGAATTTTAATCTTGCCTAGTACGCCTCAAAATAGCGCTGCCTTGGGTTTTTGTGGGTAACTACCCACATAACCTAATGGCGGTCCTTTTTGGGGATCCAACCAGCCCCCGGGATGACTACCGAACACAGATGAATATTAAGTTCAGCAAGGTCTTTCACAATTTGTTTAATCCACAGGGACCCAGTGGCTTTACCCTTCTTGGCTACCTTGAAGATCTTGTAAGACAGCCTGTGGTGGTCCATTACCTACAGGTGGCCGTAGAAAGCCAGGCATCTCCATCTGATGATGGCATCTCTGAGGTTTTCCTGGTGTTTGTAGCTTTCCCACGTTTGGTTTGTACCACCGTAAAATCCTTGGTCTCACTAGTATTCGCAAGAAGTTAATTTCCTGTACCACGAAGACCCTTAGGGGCGAGGGGGGTCTTCTAAATAAAAAAAACAGGCACTCAGCTGCGTAGGAGCTTGGTGGTCTTACTAATGCATTATAGTGTAATTAATTAATTAATGTATTTATTTATTTATTTATTTATTTATTTATTCTTCTTTCTTCGTTTTGCCCACTTAGGGAGAGCGCTTGAACTTTTTGACTCGGGTTGATGGAGCATTTCTCTTTTTCTCCTCCCAAAATCTCCTTATGAACACTCACTATGCCCCTTCTAACGTTCCTCCGTCCATTTTTTTCCAGTGGTCTTTTTAACTTTTTCGGTGAAAGAGTGATTTGTAACTAAGAGTTCCAAAAGTCTTGCGATTCATGATGATATCGTCTGTAATGTTTATTTTCTTTAAGTCATGTTTTATTTCTTCTAACCAACTGATTTTGACCATCTTTTTTTTTTTTTTTTGCATATCTGGTGTTGTCCATTCTGCAGATGTGACCATAAAATTCCAATCGTCTCTTACGCACGGTATCAGTGAATTTATTGATTACTGTGTACAAGTCTGTGGTATTCCTTTTAATCCATATACCATATTAATTAATTTATTTATTTATTCATTTATTAGCCTACTTTCGATTTTTGCAAAAAATGAAAGTAGACTTATGAGATCAACACAGGGCGAAAAAAGTGTGTCTGTCTGTGTGTGTGTATGTGTGTGTGTGAGTCTGTGTGTGTGTGTGTCTGTGTGTGTGTGTGAGTGTGTGTACTCTGAATGTCTGTCCCCCCCCTATCAATTCGAACACGGTGAATGCGAATTGAACGAAATTTGGTACAAAGGTAGCACTAGCAAAGGACACCTCAGTGTCATGTTTTATATCGCCGCCATCTTGACGGAAACGTAATGGCGGCCACACAAATGTTCAAAGCTTAAATCAAATTACGACTAACCTAATCATCCGATCTCTACCAAATTTTGCAACGACATACCTTTATGGGAGGAGCATCCTATGACCAAACCAATAGGTCATCAGCGTAATAGTTTGCGGATGGCGGCCATCTTTGTGTGAAAATCGATTCCCCCTATTAATTCGAACACGGTGCAACCGAATGGAACGAAATTTGGTACAGAGGTAGTACTAACAAAAGGCACCTCAGTGTCATGTTTTATATCGCCGCCATCTTGACGGAAACGTAATGGCGGCCACACAAATGTTCAAAGCTTAAATCAAATTACGATTAACCTAATCATCCGATCTCTACCAAATTTTGCAACAACATACCTTTATGGGGGGAGCATCCTTTGACCAAACCAATAGGTCATCAGCGTAATAGTTTGCGGATGGCGGCCATCTTTGTGTGAAAATCGATTCCCCCTATTAATTCGAACACGGTGCAACCGAATGGAGCGAAATTTGGTACAGAGGTAGTACTAACAAAAGGCACCTCAGTGTCATGTTTTATATCGCCGCCATCTTGACGGAAACGTAATGGCGGCCACACAAATGTTCAAAGCTTAAATCAAATTACGATTAACCTAATCATCCGATCTCTACCAAATTTTGCAACTACATACCTTTATGGAGGGAGCATCCTTTGACCAATCTAATAGGTCATTCACCTGATAGTTTGCGGATGGCGGCCATCTTTATGTCAAAATTGATTTCCCCTTTTAATTCGAACACGGTGGAACCGAATGGAACGAAATTTGGTACAGAGGTAGCACTAGCAAAGGGCACCTCAGTGTCATGTTTTATATCGCCGCCATCTTGACTGAAACGTAATGGCGGCCACACGAATGTTCAAAGCTTAAATCAAATTACGATTAACCTAATCATCCGATCTCTACCAAATTTTGCAACTACATACCTTTATGGAGGGAGCATCCTTTGACCAATCTAATAGGTCATTCACCTAATAGTTTGCGGATGGAGGCCATCTTTATGTCAAAATTGATTCCCCCTATTAATTCGAACACGGTGGAACCGAATGGAACGAAATTTGGTACAGAGGTAGTACTAGCAAAGGGCACCTCAGTGTCATGTTGTATATCGCCGCCATCTTGACTGAAACGTAATGGCGGCCACACGAATGTTCAAAGCTTAAATCAAATTACGATTAACCTAATCATCCGATCTCTACCAAATTTTGCAACTACATACCTTTATGGAGGGAGCATCCTTTGACCAATCTAATAGGTCATTCGCCTAATAGTTTGCGGATGGCGGCCATCTTTGTGTCAGAATCGATTCCCCCTATTAATTCAAACACGCTGAAACCAAATGGAACGAAATTTGGTATAGAGGTAGCACTAGCAAAGGGCACCTCAGTGTCATGTTTTATATCACCGCTATCTTGATGGAAACGTAATCGCGGCCACCCAAATGTTAAAAGCTAAAATGTAATTACGACCAACCTAATAATCTAGTCTCTACCTAATTTTGCAACACCATATCTTTATGTGGGAAACATATTCTGACCAAACTGCAAGAACATCAGCCCAATAGTTTGCAGATGGTGGCCAAGTATGTGTGCAAATCGATTCCCCCTATCAATTCAAACACGGTGAAACCGAATTGAACGAAATTTGGTACAGAGGTAGCACTAGCATAGGGCACCTCATATTCATGTTTAATATCCCTATAGCACGTTGTATTTCAACAAGCTCCTACAACCAACATTCAATCATACTCCTTGAAAAGGACAAAGAGTTATAACAATACCCATGCATTTAGGAGAAAGTAGGCTATATGTTCTTTACTGAACATCTTGTTTATTTATATATTTAAATAAAATAAATTCAGTAATACGAAATAAAGCAATGAAGTAAACCTCATAATTGAATACAAAACACTAACACTCTCATTACATGCATTAATCTAAAAACATAACGGTACATAGGTGATATTCGCACCTATTTGGATCCGTATTAACTTAGAGTATGTTATATCTGTAAATATAGAAATTATTATTTCAGCCAATCAATACCAATAATATTGATTAACATTTTAATATTGAAAAGATGGCATGTTAGCTTTTACGGGAAAGTAATTAAATCTCAGCTAATCTTCTAGGTTTTTGCAGCGTTTTTTGCGGGGTTTTAACTAGGTGCATCTAGTCAGCCCCATCAGTGGACTCTTGGTGGCTGTGCCTGATCCGCCGTTGGGGTAGTAGACCATGTATTACTTCCTCTTACATGAAGTGCATATGCGCTTATTTACTGCGAGAGATGAGTGCACTTACAGCTGCTCTCCTATAGACGTATTCAAAAAGATGAAGGAAGGAAGGAAGTTTGTAGTTTTACGTGACCGTTAATCCCGCGATAATAAGCCACGGGACCTCCTTTTTACGTGGAATCCGAACCACAGGACATGGCATTTCACTTTGAAAATCTCGCATGCTTTAACCGGGAATCGAATCCGGTCCGCCGTGATGAGAGGCCAACAGCTTGATCGCTGTGCCACCTCGCCCCCATCCAAAAGATGACACGGACAGGGTCACCAAGAGCCCACTGATGAGCCTGTCTTGGTCCACTTAGGCGAAATCCCGCAAAAGATATGGCGAAACCCTAGAAGAAATGCTAGACATTCATTTCTAATCTTTTGTCATTTATTTTCTTATTTCGATCTCAACTGTAATATTATCTGCAAGCAGCAGTAATCTATCACCAGAGAGATAGATAAAATAGACCTACTACCTGGACAGTAGTTTCGTTCTGATCAGGAAGTGAAACCCTTGCCAGCTCGCGATGATATCTGCTTTGACACGTACAACTAACTTCCTGGGTGGCTTCTGTGAACACGTTCAGAGACTTTCTTGGTAAACCGTTCTCAAATATGGAGTGCGCAACTGTTGTAACTAAAGATCTATGTTTTTAAATTAAGTCTCTACAGCACTCCAGTTTTAACTGTACTTTCTCCCTCAATGAATATGTTATGTACATAGGATGGATGGATAGATAGAGAGACAGATAGATTATTCTCATTTTCTATCTAAAAGCGCGATCCGTTTATCTCACACGCATAGAATACCAGAACGGACAGCACATAGAAGCCATCCTAGTTAGTTTCGCCCAGGGTTTTCTGCAATAAGTTCAGGCAAGTTGCAGGTGTGGGTGAGGGGTGAGGGAGGGTGGTACCATATTTATAAGTCCCAGGCATCCAAATGTCCGTCCTAGTCTGAGCGATGAGTTCAATCAACGCCAGCTCAATAAATTAACATTGAGTGATGCATTACAGTGAATTTATTTGTAAGATTTTAAGTTGAACAAGTCTTTTAATTGCCCCCAGGAGCTCACAATTAGTAGGGCGTGGGTTAGTCAACTTTGCTTGGTCCACTATTATTATTATGATAGCTTCATTTTCACGATATCTTCTGTCTACTCCTTATTCTTCTCTTTCTTTTTCGCCATTTCTCTTGTTCTATTATTGCTTGACCCACTATTATTACATGACCCTGACGATATTGGGACATCCGAGGCCTGCGGTGGCTTTCATTTTCCTCCCCTAACTGATCTTTGCCTGTTCTATTATTCTGTCAACATTATATATTTCAGGGACCAATCCTCTTCTATTTTCACGGTATCTCCTGTCTACTGTTCGAGGCTCTAAAGACGCTACGATGTGTGTGACCCCACCACGAATGTTACACCCTGGATAGTGCTACACTCGCAAGGGCTCACACACAGCCTGTGGGCTTTGGAGTTGGCGTCTCCGAGGAATTCCTGAGCTGGGCCCACTTTTTCCCTATTTTCCATTGACTTTGGAACGAACTCTCTTCTATTTCCCTTCCTTGTCACCTTCATAGCACTACCTCCTTCCCACGTCTCTCATTTTTCATTCTTCGAGGCTGCGGTAACTTTTATTTTCCTGATTAACTGGCCTGATTGTCTCATTTTTGAAGGGATCAATCTTCTTCTATTATCTACATCTTATTCGTATCTTCTATTTCTATCGTCTTATTGCTTCTTCTAGTTTGAGAGTAAGAAAAAAATCCACAACCTGCTTCCAGTCTCCTACCGGGTCAGGAATGGAATGAATGAAGCCCCCATCTAGCGGCGAGGATATGAACTGTGCCGGCTGCCGAGGCCTGACGCACTCCTCTGGGGCAATGATTAAATGAATGACAGATGAAATGAAATGATAGTGGATAGTGTTGCTGGAATGAAATTTTGACAGGGAAAACCGGAGTACCCGGAGAAAAACCTGTCTGCCTCCGTTTTGTCCAGCACAGATCTCACATGGAGTGACCGGGTGAGAGGCCGGCGTGCTGCCGCCTAAGCCACGGAGGCTTCTTTGAGAGTAAGATTTTTTTAAATTAATACAACAACGGGCAGGACGGGTCACGGAAGGGATTTTGGAAGGAAATAGGCCGTGGACCTATTGAAAAGAACCCTCCCGATATTTGCCTTGCGGTGAAAATTAACAAATATTTGCTATATTTTCATTCATTCTTTGTAAAGATATCCATTAATTTTAATAAATATTTCTGAGGTTTAGCAATAGTAAATTATTGTTTCTTGTAATCAGTAATTTATAGATTTGACACAATGATATCTTAACCCTTTATGCGATAGTGGTCTCTATATTAACCACCTGTCATAAGGATAGTTGATGCTTTCAGAGATGCGGATAGTTGAATCTTTTAGCCAAATTTCGTAGAATTTTCATGCCGAAGTGATAGTATTTCTAAAAAAGACTCGGATAGTCAGTCTGAAAGACTGGACTTTATATAATTTTCAATGCTAGCAGCCGAGTACCAAGAAGGCAGTGCGAGAACAGAGTTTCAAGATTCTATTTTGTTTCTTCACTGCCTACTTGATTGTTCTCGCACTGCCTTCTTGAAACTCTGTTCTCGCACTGCCTTTTGGTACTCGGCTGCAACATTGTACTATGACGTCACACACCTCAGTGCATTCTCGGTACATTTCGTTCCGTCACCGTAACGTAACGCCAGACCTCAGCGTAACGACGAAGTCGACAAGATCATTTAAAATGATAAAATCAAATATTATAATGTATCTACTTGACGTAATGTGTTGGATAAAATTTTAAATTTTTTCAAACAGTTAAAGTTCAAAAATAAAATATAAATATAGAAATAATAATATTAAATATAAAACTAATATATAACAAGAAGTTCCGTGACGAACTAAAGAGCCTACTTTTCTTAAAATTAAGTTTTATGCCAATGAGTAATCTACAGTATATGAACCTATCTAGAATAATGACGAAATTAAGTTGGTAATATCGAAATATCTATTTACTTCGAAATATACTTGGTATAATGTAGCCTAATAGAGCATTACAGTTGGCAGCCCTGGTGACTGAATATATTCTTAGTTCCATCTCTTAAGGTACAGAATACAAAATTTTGTTGAAGTCCAATGGACGTTACATGCAGTTAGACACTAGATCTATCAGCACGCGCAAAATCATGTTGGCAACAATGTAATGCGTGTGCTGATCCGAAATAATTTGAAATATTATATCTTGTTGTGCCAATTTTGGATGAAATCTATTCGTTAGTATAGAAGTTACATGAATTTTAAAATGGACTTATCAGCAGGCATAGAATCATGTTGGCAGCACTGACATATTAATTACTCCAAATTAATCTAGAATGTTAGGTCCTATACGTGTGCAAAGTATAGAGCTGATGGCTTGCATACTTTCTGATATATTGATATTAGGGTAAACACATATAGACAGCATTTATTAACAGTTGGCAGCTATGATCGCTCTTAACAATGCTTATACTCATATCTGTTATGTTACATATAGCACATACGAAATTTGGTTGAAATCCAACTGATAGTATAGAAGTTACATGTATTTAAAAATTGTTACTATCAGCAAGCTTATAATCATGTTGGTAAAACTGACGTATATAAGTTACTCCAAATTAATCTAAAATGTCAGGTACTATACGTGTGCATAGTTTAAAAGTTGTGGGCTTGCATACTTTCTGATATATTGGTATTTGGATAAAAAAAAAATAGAGAGGGCAATTATTAACAGTTGGCAGCCCTGGTTGCTCTTAAGAATACGCTCAGTCATATCTCTTTATGTGCACATATTACATACAAAATTTGGTTGAAATCCAATTGATAGTGTAGAAGTTATATGCATTTAAACATTGGACCTATCAGAAGACTTAAAATTATTTTGGCAACACTGTCATGTATGGCCTCCTGGAAATTAAACTGCAATAGTATTATCTACATGTGTGCCAATTGTGGAATAGCTCCCATGCATACCTTTCAAGATATCCCACATGGAGCTCAAATTTCTAGTGCGTTTTTTCAGCAGTTGATATCACTGACATCATTTTCAAATATGGACGTGAGCTATTCCGGTATACATCTTTACTCATACTAAATTTGGTTTCGATTGCTTCAGCCGTTTAGGAGTTGATAGGGGGGGACACACACACAGCCAGACAGACAGAAGGACAGACAGACAGACACACAGTTTCCCGGATCGATCGATCTCATAAGTCTACTTTTTCCTCATTTTTGCAAAATGTGAAAAGTAGGCTAAAAATGAGATGGTGTGTGTCTGTCTTTCTGTCTGTCTGTCTGTCTGTGTGTTACGCAATAACGCAAGAACGATTTAAATGAAATTTTGCATGGATGTAGCTGATTTACCAGGTTTATATATAGGATACTTTTGATTTCGAAATTTTTCACAATTAAAAAATGGCGACCATTTTAGTGACGTCACTACACCCTTTGGTTTCAAAATTTCATATTTCCATATCAAATAAAAAGAGAACGGTAGGAATTAGCAAACTTTTGATGGCACATATGGGCTTTAAAATTTAATTTCCTATCCAAAAGGTCCTTATCACTTTTCGTGTATCTCCAACGGTTAGCGAGTAAAACCGAAATTTGTGACGTCACTACACCCTTTGGTTTCAAAATTTCATATTTCCATTTCAAATAAAAAGATAACGCTAAGTAATAGCAAACTTTTGATGGCATGCATGAGCTTTAACTTTTAATTTTCTATCCGAAGGGTCCTTATCACTTTTCGTATATCTCCAACGGTTAGTGAGTAAAACCTAAATTTGTGCAATAAAACACGGTCAACACCGAGCGGTGCAGTATATCTCTCTATATATAACAAGTAGTTCCGTGACGAACTAAAGAGCCTACTCTTCTTAAAATTTCAGATGTATGCCAATCTATGTACACCTATCTAGATTAATTACGAAATCAAGTAATAGAGTAAATCACTACAGTAGGCAGCCCTGGTGACTCGGGAGAGTCTGACTTAGTTCCATCTCTTAAGGTATAGAATGCACATACAAAATTTGGCTGAAGTCTAATGGATAGTATGGACGTTACATGCTATTTGATATTGGATAAATCAGTGCGCGTAACATCATGTTGGTAACCATGGTATGTATGTGATGCTCAGAATTAATCTGAAATAATACGATCTATTATAGTGCCAATTTTGGATAACATCCATTTGTTAGTATAGAAGTTACATGTAAATAAAAATTGAAACTATCAGAACGTTTAGAATTATGTTGGCATCACTGAGGTATATTAGTTACTCCAAATTTATCTAGAATGTTAGGTACTATGCGTGTGCAAAGTTTAGAGATGATGACTTGCATACTTTCTGATATATTGATATTAGGATTAAACAAATAGAGAGAGCATTTACTAACAGTTGGCAGCCCTGCTTGTTTTTACGGATACGCATAGTCATAACTGTTATGGTACACAAAGCACATACGAAATTTGGCTGAAATCCATTCGTTAGTATAGAAGTTATATGCATTTAAAAACTGGACTTATCAGCAGGCTTAGAATCATGTTGGCAGCACTGATGTATATAAGTTACACCGAACGAAGGTAGAATATCTGGTACTATACGTGTGCAAAGTTTAGAGCTGTTGGATTTCATACTATCTGATATATTGACATTCGGGTAAAAACATATTGAGAGTATTTATTAATAGTTGGCAGCCCTGGTGGCTCATTAGAATACGTACAGTCATATCTCCTGTAGTACACATAGTACATACGAAATCTGGTTGAAATTCAATCGATAGTATAGAAGTTAATTGCTATTAGAAATTGGACCTATCGGCAGGCTTAGAATCATGTTGGCAACACTGTCACGTATGGTCTTCTAAAAATTAATCTGGAATGCTATTGTCTATGTGTGTGCCAATTTTGGAACAGTTCGCTTTCATAACTTCTGAGATATCCAACATAGAGCTCAAATTACAATTGCGATTTTTCAGCAGTTGGTAGCACTGACGTCAATTCAAAATATGGCCATGAGATATTCAGGTATAGATCTTTGCTCTTACCAAATTTGGTTTTGATAGCTGCAGCCGTTTAGGAGTTGATATGGGGGGAAACACACACAGCCAGACAGACAGACAGACATGTAACGTGTTTTTCGAGGGGTTTTTATGCAACTGGCATAAGTCAGTAGGAAGCCATTCTATATTTATTTACGCGGCAAATTGTTCAGCCAAGAGAATTTTTCATGTTAATTTATTATTATTGTTATTCATTTATTATAATTATTATTAAGGTATTTTCGGAGCATTTTATAAAAATTATTAGCATTCAGATAGGTTTTCTATGTCTTAGAAAACGCTATCAAGCAAATGATTACGAACGACAATATCATAGAAAATTATCTGATTGCGGAATTTTACGGAGTTTTCGTCAGTTAGGGTATATCGAGAGACGTGACTCACTGGGAATTCAAGTACACGCTTAATCTTGTCGGAAAGCATGACGCAATCCTGGGCCGCAGCGTCCAAGAAAGGCGAATAGTTGGAACGGAAATCGACTTCATCATTGCCGCGCCGTGTGTAATGACCCGGAGGAGGGGAAGATCGCGTGGTGGGTCAGCCAATCAGTGAGGACCACGCAAGCTAGAAGCCGGCTGAAGAGTGGGGGAGCCGACAGGTGCATATATCGTTCGACGCGCCGTGGAACGAGGACAATCTGTGAAATACTTGACGAGTATGGGTGCGCGTGCGAGTGGCTCCGATGTTCGGTGGAGTTAGCGACTATCTGTATAGAATTTAACGAGTACGGTTGTACGCGGGAATCGCTCCGATGTTCCGTGGATTGGAGGACTAACTTTTGTAAAACTTAACCAGTGCGGTTGTACGAGTGTTTGGGTCCGAGGTACGGACCATAGAATTATCTAATCTACCAGAATCTCATCAAACATCGACGAAGATGACGACATCCAGGAGACTGTGGGAAGCTCACAGCATCATCCAGTACGAGGGAAAGTCTTCGGGCATTTCCAGTGGTAAGCGCTAATGACGCAGAAATACTCAATCTCTCATTTCTCTTGGTTTTATATTTCATATTTCAGTAACTTCATAGCTTTGGAATAAGAGTAAAATCAATAATTTATCAGACTCCATTTTCACGTAATTTTCTATCGGTAATATTCAAATCACAACGCTCCAATTTAAATTTTATACTTATTATTATTATTATTAATTTTGCTATACTTGTTTTATATAATAAATTCATTTCTTTTACAATGCAATCTTTGCTTTCAGTAGGTAGCATTAGATATAGACCAATTCCTTCTCCTGATACAATTGTTTGTTGGGTTAATGATCAAATCATACCACGATCTGAGTGAATAGAGTCTTGAATGTGTTCTGCCAGAGCTAGACGTTGTTAAATACAAATTTAGATTTCAACATTGCGTTGAGGTCTTGGCGCCCATTAAAACAACATAGCTTAGGCAAAGGTAAACAGTTACATTTCTCACCCAACAGTTAGGGGCTAGCAAAGACGTTTCATTTGTCGCCGACAACTTGGGGCTGAAAACCTAATAACATTTGTGGAAGGAGAAGGGTATATATTTCTGTGCCTGTATTTTGGGGGTTATTTGTCTGTATCAGTGTATATCATTATGGGGGATGAGAAAGAAAGACAGATGAGGTTACATAGTGGTCATCAACGGGAGAGTGATGATACGAGCAGTATGTCGAGTGATGGTAGTACCGGGGTAGCGGAGGTAAATCCCGATACTGAAACAGGGAGTGTAGGCGGCCAACCAGAATTAAAAACTGTACTTCTCGAGTTCATGTATCAGAACAAAGTTAGTAGTGATGCCTTAAATGCAAAATTAGAACAAAACAGTAGGGAAAATAAAGAAAGTACAGACGCTTTAAACGCAAAACTGGAACAAAACAACGCTAAATTAGAACAAAACAGTAGGGAAAATAGAGAGAGTAATGAAACTTTAAACGCCAGATTAGAACAAAACAGTAAGGAAAATAGAGAGAGTACTGAAGCTTTAAATGCAAAATTAGAACAGAATAATGCAAAATTAGAACAAAACAGTAGGGAAAATAAAGAAAGTACAGAAGCTTTAAATAAAAAATTAGAACAGAATAATGCAAAATTAGATAAGAACAACAAGGAAATTAGTGTGAAAATGGAGCAGATTAGAGGAGAAATCAGAGGAGTAATGGAAGAGAAGGTTAAAGAGATCATTGCAGATGTAGACAAGAAATTAGGAAAAGTACAGGAGGAGTTGGAAATTAGAATCAGTACACAGGCTGAAAATTTAAAAGAACTAGTGCAACTGGAAACACAGCAGGTCAAAAAGCAATTGGGGGGAGAAATTGACAAAATTCAGGTAGCTACTAAAGAGGTTAAGGAACAGCTGGGGGGTAGAATTGAGAAAGTCCACTCACAAATAGTTGCAGAAGTAAATGATTTAAGAGAGAGTAATAGAGAGAGCATTAGCAAGATTGAGGAGAAACAAGCAAAGCTATATGATAAAGTAGAAGAATCAGAAGGAAACATTAAATTAACAGTAAACAGTATTGAGAGGAAGGCTGAGGAGAAAATCGCAGAATTAGAGTTAAAATTAAAAGCTAGGATCAGGCAAGAAAATAGTCAGAATAGGCCAGTTTTTGTGAATAGCACACACAGGGAGGTAGAACTGGGTAAGTTCAGCAATCGACAGGGGTGCCCAATGGAGTTCATGGACACTATAGAAAATAAATTCGGGGAGAGGTTGGAAAATGGTAGTATTGAGTGGTGCCAGGTAGTTGAAATTTTAGAACAAGTGTTTGTGGGGGAAACGAGGAATTGGTTTGCTGTCTACAGAGACAAGTTTACTGATATTAATGACTTTAAAATGAAATTCTGTGAAAAGTTCTGGAATGAGGTTATTCAGTCGCAGCATCGTGAGGGAGTAGTGTGTGGTAAATATAACCCTAAAGGAAGCTCCACCATGACCGAATACTTTTTAGGGCAGGTATTAGTGTGTAAATATCTGGATGGATTGAAGGAGGAAAGTGATGTGGTGAGGTTGCTACTTAGGCACTTTCCCTATAGGATCAAGGAGGCTGCTTGTATCCAGAATGTAAAGACTATATCACAAGTAGAAAATTTGTTAAGCACATTTGATGCACTAGGGAGAGGGGGTTATGAGGACAATTTCAATAGGAACCAGGGTAATAATAATAATAGACCTAATGAAGCCAGGCATCAAGGAGTTCAAGGGAACGGTGGCGAAGGGGCCAACGCTCAAAATAGAAATAATAATAATCAGCTAAATCAGAACAGAGGAAATGGCTATGGTGATCAGTATCAAGGAAGGAACAATGATTTCAGGGGAAATCAAGGGAGGAACAATGATTACAGGGGAAATCAAGGGAGAAACAATGATTTCAGGGGAAATCAAGGGAGAAATTATAATGACAATAATTACAAACAGAATAGGGGTCAAGGAAGAGGACAGCCTAGTGGTAGTAATATACAGCCAAACAATGACAACACAGCCCAGAATAAGCAGACCAGTTTAGGAGTTAGTAGTACTACGGCCAGCTGTAGCGGTTCTTTAAACGCGAACCAGGCTGCGAAGTAAGGTCAGAATCTCAGTCTGTAGCATGCCCTGTCCATACAGTTATACAGGAACCCTATGACCTAAATGTAAGAAATGAATTATTACATGAACTAAATGATGAAGGTATTATTCAGGAAGTGGTTAGTAAGAGCCCCATAGTTAAATTTAACGTGTCCGAGGCGTACACAGATGTTTTAATTGATAGTGGTTGTATGAAGAGTTGCATAAGTAGTGCATTTTATGATAAAATGAAAGGAACTGGAGTAAATTTTGAGGAGATGCCAATTAAAAGCACTTTTGTTATCACAGCTGTTGGGAAGAGGTCTAAAGTTTAGTAGACATTAAAATTAATAATCATGTAGAGAAGCAGATTTGTCTTGTAATTCCAAATTTAGTATTCAGTGTTATCTTGGGTTCAGAGTGGCTAAGTAGAGTGTCTGGTAACTTATGTTATGATGTAGGGAGTTTGAAATTTAAATGGGGAGATTCTGAAGTAGAAGTAGCGTTCAATGACCATATTCAGAGGAGTAGTATTGTAGGTGTGATTTGTACTTTAAATGAGATATCGCCAGCCGTAGAGCGGGGTTCTCCATGTTTTGTGGGCAGTGTGATTACGAACGGAAGTCTAGAGGACTCGTTACGTGATGCTGCATTTCAGGGTAATATAGAGGTGGAACAATGTGTTCGGCTCTATGATGTGTTATTGTGTAATAGGAGAGTTTTTGAGGATCGCATTGGTATGGCCAATTGCTATACACATTCATTGAACGTTATTGATAGGTCAGTATTCACAGGACATAGATATCCTGTACCTTTCGCTTATCAGAGTGCAGTTGAGGCACAAATTAACCAGATGCTTGAAGATGGGATTATTGAGCACTCTAACAGTCCATATGTTAATTCTTTGATCACGGTACCCAAGACCGACGGCACTGTTCGTATTTGTTTAGACGCTCGTTTGGTTAACAGTAGAATTAGTTCAGATCAGCTGAAATCTATGTCAATAGAGGAATTAATGCAAAAATTTGAGGGGAAGAAGTATTTCACTTGTGTAGATTTGAGTTCCAGTTTTTGGCAAGTGCCACTTATGTACGAAGATAGACCATTTACAGCTTTTAGTCATAAATATAACCTTTATCAATTTTGTAGAACACCTTATGGGTTAAAGAGTAGTTCAGCAGCTTTAATTAGGGCTTTAAACATCGCATTAGGGGATGACACAGGAGAGTTTGTAACCATTTACATAGATGATATGGTAATTAGTTCACGCAGTTTTGAGGAGCATCTACGTCATTTAGATATAGTTTTTCAGAAGTTAGATCAGGCAGGGTTCACTTTGAATCTGTCTAAGTCGTCATTCTGTCAGTCAGAAGTGACATATTTAGGCCATAGAGTGTCGAGTAGAGGTGTGACACCAGAAGAAAGTAGGGTTAATAAGATACTTAACGCAGAGGTGCCACAGAATGTTAAACAGTTAAAAACTTACCTGGGAATTTGCAACTTTTTCAGGAGGTTCGTTCTTAAATACTCAGGGTTGGTAGAACCATTCAGGGAATTGCTTAAAAGTGGGACTCGGTGGAGATGGGAGTCCAAGCATGATCAGGCTTTTAGAGCGCTGAAGGAAGGTTTTGAAAAAGCTGTAGTGCTGAAATATCCGTTAAAAGATAAGGAATATGTGGTTATGACAGATGCTTCACATATAGGCATTGCTGGAGTATTATGTCAGAAAGATGATGAGGGTAATCTGTGCATTGTATCTTTAGCCTCGCGAGGACTGACAACAGCAGAGAAAAGATACACGATTACTGAGTTAGAGCTTTTAGGTATCGTTTTCAGTTTAGGGAAATTTAGAATGTATTTAGTAGGGGGGAAATTTGAGATCCACACAGATCACCATGCATTACTGTATATGAGAACTTGTAAACTCAGTTCTAACAGAGTTAGTAGGTGGATTCTTGCTCTGCAGGAATACGAATTCACAGCAAAATATATTAAAGGTAAAGATAACATTCTTGCAGACATGCTATCGAGGGACACTAATTTATGTAGGGATTATCCTGTGGTTAAAGCAGAGGACGGTATTTTAATATGTGCATGTGTGGACAGTAGCAACAGGGCATCGTTACAGACACTGAGAAATATGCTAGTGGAGCAACGTGATGACGTTAAGTTAAAGGAGCCACTGGCTAGGTTGGAAATAGGTGAAGAAGAGTATGTGAAAGTAGGACGGTTCACGTACAAGATGCAGGATGGGCTTCTTGCAAGGAAATGTAGGAATAATCGGTGGGCAATATGTGTTCCTGCCACTTTGCGGGAGGAGCTAATTTGGTTCATTCATAGGGAATTAGGACACTTTGGTGCTGCCAAGGTCTTCTATGAAATTGGTCGTGACTTCATTTGGAGTAAAATGGGAAGGGATGTTAGGAGGATTTTAGCTAAGTGTGACACCTGTCAAAGGAGTAAATATCCAGTTAAATATTTAGTGGGGGAGAGATCTGCAGTTCTCACCAGTAGTCCCGGCGAACTACTGTGTGTGGATTTATTTGGCCCGATCGTTAAAGGACAGTACGGCTACGAGTACATTTTTATAGTTATTGACGCTTTTAGTAAGTATGTCAAGCTATATCCGCTAAGGAAAGCCACGGGACTAGCGTGTAGCCGTCTGATCATTAATAAGTATGTACCTGAGTTTGGCATTCCTCTCAGGATACTATCTGACAGTGGACCACAGTTTACTGCAAAGAAATGGAGAAACAGTATGCAGGAAGCTGGTATAACACACGTTCATTCCTCTGTAAGGTACCCTCAGGGTAATTCTGCAGAGCGTCCATTAAGGGAAGTGGCTCGTCTTTTTCGGACTCTAGTGCATGACAAGCATGCGGCCTGGGTTGGACATCTTCCCAAGGTCGAGACTTGGCTGAATTCTGTCCAGCACGAGAGCACGAAATTGACGCCATACGAAGTTCACTTCGGAAAAGACCACAAAATGAACTAGCGAGGGTGTTGGGATTAAATGAGGGTAAGCAACCGGGGATGGATTACATTGTCCAGTTGGCGAAACAGAATTTATCTAAGTCAGCACAAAAGAGAATTCGCCAACAAAAAGAAACTAAATTTGACCTATTCGAGCCGGGAGACAGAGTCTTACTTAGAGTGCCGAAACAGTCAAATAAGCTAGAGAAAGTCATGTCCAAGTTCTTTTATCTCTACGAGGGCCCATTTATAGTTTCCAAACGTATTGGGAAAACAGCATATGTGCTGGAGAATAGTGAGGGAAACAGATTATACGGAACGTATAATATACATAGTCTACGAAAATATGTGTCATAAAGTGAGTGTGTTTAGCTGGCGAGCCAGCCTATCAAATGAGTAAGTGTGGTGTCTGGTGCGTGGAAGATCTGGTCTTCAAGGCAGGCGTATCAGAAGTCACACAGGGGGGTAGTATGTAAGTAAATGAGAGTTTTTAAGGTACAGGGAAATATGACGGGATTGTCGGATGCTCTTGAGCACTAAAATGTCTCGATACACCAAGGCCAGAATTTGGTAGCGCTGGTGAATTCCCATTTGCCTCCTAGAGATGGGTGAGCGCTTGAACAGGGTATTTTTGCTTAAGGCGTCCTCGAGGCAAAAGATTGGCCATCAGAATGCGAGACAGTCCTTCATGAAACTCATACATATCAGCACACGTGATTTCTGTTTACGGCCTCGCCATGTAAGATTTGTAAGTGTGTAATTTAAGGTAATTTGTACAAAGGTATTATTTGTGTCAGGAGAAATGGTCTGTGTTGAGAACTAGTATTAAGTAGAATATGGTCTACGGGAACTTAACAAGACAGGGCGATTACGGCACGGAAATATTTGGTGTTATATGTAATGCGCATTTACTGTTTTTTTTTTCAGAAGTCAATATTAATTTCATCTACTTTAAAGAGAGATTAAGTATTATGGTCACGAGGCGCTGCCACAATAGTGTGATCGTGTGCTCAGTGATAAGTGAGATTAAATTTCACCATAAGGAAGGGACCTCCAGTGAAATTAGGAAGTTCTATGGAGATATAAATATATCAGAACACCTTCAATGCGTGTGATATGACATCATAAATACATAGTGCTCACACATTAATTATGTCTATTTCTCCAACATAGAGAAATTTGAGAGGCGGAAATATCCGTGGAACACTATTCTATATGTAAAACATTGGACTGGTTGCAAAGTGCAATCCATAGTGACAACAAACTTTGACGCAAAGTGCGTGAAGAAAAATTATGAGTGTATATATCTGTAATTTAGGGTGATCTCATTTATGTAATATGTATTTTGGATGGGGTTTATTAACGTGTCTGGGATAATCGGATAATGGACCGTCGTCACGGTAAATCATCCGATGATCCGAGGCGAATATGTAACGTGTTTTTCGAGGGGTTTTTATGCAACTGGCATAAGTCAGTAGGAAGCCATTCTATATTTATTTACGCGGCAAATTGTTCAGCCAAGAGAATTTTTCATGTTAATTTATTATTATTATTAATTTATTATAATTATTATTAAGGTATTTTCGGAGCATTTTATAAAAATTATTAGCATTCAGATAGGTTTTCTATGTCTTAGAAAACGCTATCAAGCAAATTAATACGAACGACAATATCATAGAAAATTATCTGATTGCGGAATTTTACGGAGTTTTCGTCAGTTAGGGTATATCGAGAGACGTGACTCACTGGGAATTCAAGTACACGCTTAATCTTGTCGGAAAGCATGACGCAATCCTGGGTCGCAGCGTCCAGGAAAGGCGAATAGTTAGAACGGAAATCGACTTCATCATCGCCGCGCCGTGTGTAATGACCCGGAGGAGGGGAAGATCGCGTGGTGGGTCAGCCAATCAGTGAGGACCACGCAAGCTAGAAGCCGGCTGAAGAGTGGGGGAGCCGACAGGTGCATATATCGTTCGACGCGCCGTGGAACGAGGACAATCTGTGAAATACTTGACGAGTATGGGTGCGCGTGCGAGTGGCTCCGATGTTCGGTGGAGTTAGCGACTATCTGTATAGAATTTAACGAGTACGGTTGTACGCGGGAATCGCTCCGATGTTCCGTGGATTGGAGGACTAACTTTTGTAAAACTTAACCAGTGCGGTTGTACGAGTGTTTGGGTCCGAGGTACGGACCATAGAATTATCTAATCTACCAGAATCTCATCAAACATCGACGAAGATGACGACATCCAGGAGACTGTGGGAAGCTCACAGCATCATCCAGTACGAGGGAAAGTCTTCGGGCATTTCCAGTGGTAAGCGCTAATGACGCAGAAATACTCAATCTCTCATTTCTCTTGGTTTTATATTTCATATTTCAGTAACTTCATAGCTTTGGAATAAGAGTAAAATCAATAATTTATCAGACTCCATTTTCACGTAATTTTCTATCGGTAATATTCAAATCACAACGCTCCAATTTAAATTTTATACTTATTATTATTATTATTAATTTTGCTATACTTGTTTTATATAATAAATTCATTTCTTTTACAATGCAATCTTTGCTTTCAGTAGGTAGCATTAGATATAGACCAATTCCTTCTCCTGATACAATTGTTTGTTGGGTTAATGATCAAATCATACCACGATCTGAGTGAATAGAGTCTTGAATGTGTTCTGCCAGAGCTAGACGTTGTTAAATACAAATTTAGATTTCAACATTGCGTTGAGGTCTTGGCGCCCATTAAAACAACATAGCTTAGGCAAAGGTAAACAGTTACATTTCTCACCCAACAGTTAGGGGCTAGCAAAGACGTTTCATTTGTCGCCGACAACTTGGGGCTGAAAACCTAATAACATTTGTGGAAGGAGAAGGGTATATATTTCTGTGCCTGTATTTTGGGGGTTATTTGTCTGTATCAGTGTATATCATTATGGGGGATGAGAAAGAAAGACAGATGAGGTTACATAGTGGTCATCAACGGGAGAGTGATGATACGAGCAGTATGTCGAGTGATGGTAGTACCGGGGTAGCGGAGGTAAATCCCGATACTGAAACAGGGAGTGTAGGCGGCCAACCAGAATTAAAAACTGTACTTCTCGAGTTCATGTATCAGAACAAAGTTAGTAGTGATGCCTTAAATGCAAAATTAGAACAAAACAGTAGGGAAAATAAAGAAAGTACAGACGCTTTAAACGCAAAACTGGAACAAAACAACGCTAAATTAGAACAAAACAGTAGGGAAAATAGAGAGAGTAATGAAACTTTAAACGCCAGATTAGAACAAAACAGTAAGGAAAATAGAGAGAGTACTGAAGCTTTAAATGCAAAATTAGAACAGAATAATGCAAAATTAGAACAAAACAGTAGGGAAAATAAAGAAAGTACAGAAGCTTTAAATAAAAAATTAGAACAGAATAATGCAAAATTAGATAAGAACAACAAGGAAATTAGTGTGAAAATGGAGCAGATTAGAGGAGAAATCAGAGGAGTAATGGAAGAGAAGGTTAAAGAGATCATTGCAGATGTAGACAAGAAATTAGGAAAAGTACAGGAGGAGTTGGAAATTAGAATCAGTACACAGGCTGAAAATTTAAAAGAACTAGTGCAACTGGAAACACAGCAGGTCAAAAAGCAATTGGGGGGAGAAATTGACAAAATTCAGGTAGCTACTAAAGAGGTTAAGGAACAGCTGGGGGGTAGAATTGAGAAAGTCCACTCACAAATAGTTGCAGAAGTAAATGATTTAAGAGAGAGTAATAGAGAGAGCATTAGCAAGATTGAGGAGAAACAAGCAAAGCTATATGATAAAGTAGAAGAATCAGAAGGAAACATTAAATTAACAGTAAACAGTATTGAGAGGAAGGCTGAGGAGAAAATCGCAGAATTAGAGTTAAAATTAAAAGCTAGGATCAGGCAAGAAAATAGTCAGAATAGGCCAGTTTTTGTGAATAGCACACACAGGGAGGTAGAACTGGGTAAGTTCAGCAATCGACAGGGGTGCCCAATGGAGTTCATGGACACTATAGAAAATAAATTCGGGGAGAGGTTGGAAAATGGTAGTATTGAGTGGTGCCAGGTAGTTGAAATTTTAGAACAAGTGTTTGTGGGGGAAACGAGGAATTGGTTTGCTGTCTACAGAGACAAGTTTACTGATATTAATGACTTTAAAATGAAATTCTGTGAAAAGTTCTGGAATGAGGTTATTCAGTCGCAGCATCGTGAGGGAGTAGTGTGTGGTAAATATAACCCTAAAGGAAGCTCCACCATGACCGAATACTTTTTAGGGCAGGTATTAGTGTGTAAATATCTGGATGGATTGAAGGAGGAAAGTGATGTGGTGAGGTTGCTACTTAGGCACTTTCCCTATAGGATCAAGGAGGCTGCTTGTATCCAGAATGTAAAGACTATATCACAAGTAGAAAATTTGTTAAGCACATTTGATGCACTAGGGAGAGGGGGTTATGAGGACAATTTCAATAGGAACCAGGGTAATAATAATAATAGACCTAATGAAGCCAGGCATCAAGGAGTTCAAGGGAACGGTGGCGAAGGGGCCAACGCTCAAAATAGAAATAATAATAATCAGCTAAATCAGAACAGAGGAAATGGCTATGGTGATCAGTATCAAGGAAGGAACAATGATTTCAGGGGAAATCAAGGGAGGAACAATGATTACAGGGGAAATCAAGGGAGAAACAATGATTTCAGGGGAAATCAAGGGAGAAATTATAATGACAATAATTACAAACAGAATAGGGGTCAAGGAAGAGGACAGCCTAGTGGTAGTAATATACAGCCAAACAATGACAACACAGCCCAGAATAAGCAGACCAGTTTAGGAGTTAGTAGTACTACGGCCAGCTGTAGCGGTTCTTTAAACGCGAACCAGGCTGCGAAGTAAGGTCAGAATCTCAGTCTGTAGCATGCCCTGTCCATACAGTTATACAGGAACCCTATGACCTAAATGTAAGAAATGAATTATTACATGAACTAAATGATGAAGGTATTATTCAGGAAGTGGTTAGTAAGAGCCCCATAGTTAAATTTAACGTGTCCGAGGCGTACACAGATGTTTTAATTGATAGTGGTTGTATGAAGAGTTGCATAAGTAGTGCATTTTATGATAAAATGAAAGGAACTGGAGTAAATTTTGAGGAGATGCCAATTAAAAGCACTTTTGTTATCACAGCTGTTGGGAAGAGGTCTAAAGTTTAGTAGACATTAAAATTAATAATCATGTAGAGAAGCAGATTTGTCTTGTAATTCCAAATTTAGTATTCAGTGTTATCTTGGGTTCAGAGTGGCTAAGTAGAGTGTCTGGTAACTTATGTTATGATGTAGGGAGTTTGAAATTTAAATGGGGAGATTCTGAAGTAGAAGTAGCGTTCAATGACCATATTCAGAGGAGTAGTATTGTAGGTGTGATTTGTACTTTAAATGAGATATCGCCAGCCGTAGAGCGGGGTTCTCCATGTTTTGTGGGCAGTGTGATTACGAACGGAAGTCTAGAGGACTCGTTACGTGATGCTGCATTTCAGGGTAATATAGAGGTGGAACAATGTGTTCGGCTCTATGACGTGTTATTGTGTAATAGGAGAGTTTTTGAGGATCGCATTGGTATGGCCAATTGCTATACACATTCATTGAACGTTATTGATAGGTCAGTATTCACAGGACATAGATATCCTGTACCTTTCGCTTATCAGAGTGCAGTTGAGGCACAAATTAACCAGATGCTTGAAGATGGGATTATTGAGCACTCTAACAGTCCATATGTTAATTCTTTGATCACGGTACCCAAGACCGACGGCACTGTTCGTATTTGTTTAGACGCTCGTTTGGTTAACAGTAGAATTAGTTCAGATCAGCTGAAATCTATGTCAATAGAGGAATTAATGCAAAAATTTGAGGGGAAGAAGTATTTCACTTGTGTAGATTTGAGTTCCAGTTTTTGGCAAGTGCCACTTATGTACGAAGATAGACCATTTACAGCTTTTAGTCATAAATATAACCTTTATCAATTTTGTAGAACACCTTATGGGTTAAAGAGTAGTTCAGCAGCTTTAATTAGGGCTTTAAACATCGCATTAGGGGATGACACAGGAGAGTTTGTAACCATTTACATAGATGATATGGTAATTAGTTCACGCAGTTTTGAGGAGCATCTACGTCATTTAGATATAGTTTTTCAGAAGTTAGATCAGGCAGGGTTCACTTTGAATCTGTCTAAGTCGTCATTCTGTCAGTCAGAAGTGACATATTTAGGCCATAGAGTGTCGAGTAGAGGTGTGACACCAGAAGAAAGTAGGGTTAATAAGATACTTAACGCAGAGGTGCCACAGAATGTTAAACAGTTAAAAACTTACCTGGGAATTTGCAACTTTTTCAGGAGGTTCGTTCTTAAATACTCAGGGTTGGTAGAACCATTCAGGGAATTGCTTAAAAGTGGGACTCGGTGGAGATGGGAGTCCAAGCATGATCAGGCTTTTAGAGCGCTGAAGGAAGGTTTTGAAAAAGCTGTAGTGCTGAAATATCCGTTAAAAGATAAGGAATATGTGGTTATGACAGATGCTTCACATATAGGCATTGCTGGAGTATTATGTCAGAAAGATGATGAGGGTAATCTGTGCATTGTATCTTTAGCCTCGCGAGGACTGACAACAGCAGAGAAAAGATACACGATTACTGAGTTAGAGCTTTTAGGTATCGTTTTCAGTTTAGGGAAATTTAGAATGTATTTAGTAGGGGGGAAATTTGAGATCCACACAGATCACCATGCATTACTGTATATGAGAACTTGTAAACTCAGTTCTAACAGAGTTAGTAGGTGGATTCTTGCTCTGCAGGAATACGAATTCACAGCAAAATATATTAAAGGTAAAGATAACATTCTTGCAGACATGCTATCGAGGGACACTAATTTATGTAGGGATTATCCTGTGGTTAAAGCAGAGGACGGTATTTTAATATGTGCATGTGTGGACAGTAGCAACAGGGCATCGTTACAGACACTGAGAAATATGCTAGTGGAGCAACGTGATGACGTTAAGTTAAAGGAGCCACTGGCTAGGTTGGAAATAGGTGAAGAAGAGTATGTGAAAGTAGGACGGTTCACGTACAAGATGCAGGATGGGCTTCTTGCAAGGAAATGTAGGAATAATCGGTGGGCAATATGTGTTCCTGCCACTTTGCGGGAGGAGCTAATTTGGTTCATTCATAGGGAATTAGGACACTTTGGTGCTGCCAAGGTCTTCTATGAAATTGGTCGTGACTTCATTTGGAGTAAAATGGGAAGGGATGTTAGGAGGATTTTAGCTAAGTGTGACACCTGTCAAAGGAGTAAATATCCAGTTAAATATTTAGTGGGGGAGAGATCTGCAGTTCTCACCAGTAGTCCCGGCGAACTACTGTGTGTGGATTTATTTGGCCCGATCGTTAAAGGACAGTACGGCTACGAGTACATTTTTATAGTTATTGACGCTTTTAGTAAGTATGTCAAGCTATATCCGCTAAGGAAAGCCACGGGACTAGCGTGTAGCCGTCTGATCATTAATAAGTATGTACCTGAGTTTGGCATTCCTCTCAGGATACTATCTGACAGTGGACCACAGTTTACTGCAAAGAAATGGAGAAACAGTATGCAGGAAGCTGGTATAACACACGTTCATTCCTCTGTAAGGTACCCTCAGGGTAATTCTGCAGAGCGTCCATTAAGGGAAGTGGCTCGTCTTTTTCGGACTCTAGTGCATGACAAGCATGCGGCCTGGGTTGGACATCTTCCCAAGGTCGAGACTTGGCTGAATTCTGTCCAGCACGAGAGCACGAAATTGACGCCATACGAAGTTCACTTCGGAAAAAGACCACAAAATGAACTAGCGAGGGTGTTGGGATTAAATGAGGGTAAGCAACCGGGGATGGATTACATTGTCCAGTTGGCGAAACAGAATTTATCTAAGTCAGCACAAAAGAGAATTCGCCAACAAAAAGAAACTAAATTTGACCTATTCGAGCCGGGAGACAGAGTCTTACTTAGAGTGCCGAAACAGTCAAATAAGCTAGAGAAAGTCATGTCCAAGTTCTTTTATCTCTACGAGGGCCCATTTATAGTTTCCAAACGTATTGGGAAAACAGCATATGTGCTGGAGAATAGTGAGGGAAACAGATTATACGGAACGTATAATATACATAGTCTACGAAAATATGTGTCATAAAGTGAGTGTGTTTAGCTGGCGAGCCAGCCTATCAAATGAGTAAGTGTGGTGTCTGGTGCGTGGAAGATCTGGTCTTCAAGGCAGGCGTATCAGAAGTCACACAGGGGGGTAGTATGTAAGTAAATGAGAGTTTTTAAGGTACAGGGAAATATGACGGGATTGTCGGATGCTCTTGAGCACTAAAATGTCTCGATACACCAAGGCCAGAATTTGGTAGCGCTGGTGAATTCCCATTTGCCTCCTAGAGATGGGTGAGCGCTTGAACAGGGTATTTTTGCTTAAGGCGTCCTCGAGGCAAAAGATTGGCCATCAGAATGCGAGACAGTCCTTCATGAAACTCATACATATCAGCACACGTGATTTCTGTTTACGGCCTCGCCATGTAAGATTTGTAAGTGTGTAATTTAAGGTAATTTGTACAAAGGTATTATTTGTGTCAGGAGAAATGGTCTGTGTTGAGAACTAGTATTAAGTAGAATATGGTCTACGGGAACTTAACAAGACAGGGCGATTACGGCACGGAAATATTTGGTGTTATATGTAATGCGCATTTACTGTTTTTTTTTTTCAGAAGTCAATATTAATTTCATCTACTTTAAAGAGAGATTAAGTATTATGGTCACGAGGCGCTGCCACAATAGTGTGATCGTGTGCTCAGTGATAAGTGAGATTAAATTTCACCATAAGGAAGGGACCTCCAGTGAAATTAGGAAGTTCTATGGAGATATAAATATATCAGAACACCTTCAATGCGTGTGATATGACATCATAAATACATAGTGCTCACACATTAATTATGTCTATTTCTCCAACATAGAGAAATTTGAGAGGCGGAAATATCCGTGGAACACTATTCTATATGTAAAACATTGGACTGGTTGCAAAGTGCAATCCATAGTGACAACAAACTTTGACGCAAAGTGCGTGAAGAAAAATTATGAGTGTATATATCTGTAATTTAGGGTGATCTCATTTATGTAATATGTATTTTGGATGGGGTTTATTAACGTGTCTGGGATAATCGGATAATGGACCGTCGTCACGGTAAATCATCCGATGATCCGAGGCGAATATGTAACGTGTTTTTCGAGGGGTTTTTATGCAACTGGCATAAGTCAGTAGGAAGCCATTCTATATTTATTTACGCGGCAAATTGTTCAGCCAAGAGAATTTTTCATGTTAATTTATTATTATTATTAATTTATTATAATTATTATTAAGGTATTTTCGGAGCATTTTATAAAAATTATTAGCATTCAGATAGGTTTTCTATGTCTTAGAAAACGCTATCAAGCAAATTAATACGAACGACAATATCATAGAAAATTATCTGATTGCGGAATTTTACGGAGTTTTCGTCAGTTAGGGTATATCGAGAGACGTGACTCACTGGGAATTCAAGTACACGCTTAATCTTGTCGGAAAGCATGACGCAATCTTGGGTCGCAGCGTCCAGGAAAGGCGAATAGTTAGAACGGAAATCGACTTCATCATCGCCGCGCCGTGTGTAATGACCCGGAGGAGGGGAAGATCGCGTGGTGGGTCAGCCAATCAGTGAGGACCACGCAAGCTAGAAGCCGGCTGAAGAGTGGGGGAGCCGACAGGTGCATATATCGTTCGACGCGCCGTGGAACGAGGACAATCTGTGAAATACTTGACGAGTATGGGTGCGCGTGCGAGTGGCTCCGATGTTCGGTGGAGTTAGCGACTATCTGTATAGAATTTAACGAGTACGGTTGTACGCGGGAATCGCTCCGATGTTCCGTGGATTGGAGGACTAACTTTTGTAAAACTTAACCAGTGCGGTTGTACGAGTGTTTGGGTCCGAGGTACGGACCATAGAATTATCTAATCTACCAGAATCTCATCAAACATCGACGAAGATGACGACATCCAGGAGACTGTGGGAAGCTCACAGCATCATCCAGTACGAGGGAAAGGCTTCGGGCATTTCCAGTGGTAAGCGCTAATGACGCAGAAATACGCAATCTCTCATTTCTCTTGGTTTTATATTTCATATTTCAGTAACTTCATAGCTTGGGAATAAGAGTAAAATCAATAATTTATCAGACTCCGTTTTCACGTAATTTTCTATCGGTAATATTCAAATCACAACGCTCCAATTTAAATTTTATACTTATTATTATTATTATTAATTTTGCTATACTTGTTTTACATAATGAATTCATTTCTTTTACAATGCAATCTTTGCTTTCAGTAGGTAGCATTAGATATAGACCAATTCCTTCTCCTGATACAATTGTTTGTTGGGTTAATGATCAAATCATACCACGATCTGAGTGAATAGAGTCTTGAATGTGTTCTGCCAGAACTAGACGTTGTTAAATACAAATTTAGATTTCAACATTGCGTTGAGGTCTTGGCGCCCATTAAAACAACATAGCTTAGGCAAAGGTAAACAGTTACATTTCTCACCCAACAGTTAGGGGCTAGCAAAGACGTTTCAGACAGAAGGACAGACAGACAGACAGACAGACAGACGGACAGACAGACAGACAGACACACACACATTTTCCCGGATCGATCTCATAAGTCTTCTTTTTCCTCATTTTTGCAAAATGTGAAAAGTAGGCTAAAAATGAAAGTTTGTCTGTTTTTCTCTGAATTTCTACGGAAATTTGAGTTGTTTACACGTTTCAGACTGTTTTATGATGGATGCGGCCGATTTTTTTTGTCTGTCTGTCTGTCTGTCTGTTTGTTTGTTTGTTCGTCTGTGGACAATTTTGTTCCCTTATAACTCGAGAACGGCTGGGTGTATCAAAATAAAATTTGGTACAGATATCCATCAGAGGCACGACACTTATCATTGATATAACTCTTCTCCGTACCCCTCATAAAAGGGGGCCTACCCCCTTAAAATACATGCTGAAATAGGCGTAGAAGGACGAGACAAAGATCATTTTCAGCCCCTCAATGTGAGAGACAAAACTCGGGTACCCGAAAACCACATTTTAAGGCCCTAAGTCAACCGTTTTTGAGATATTCCCAGAAAACTAATTTCATTTAATAAACTAATGAACGAATGCAAGCCAGTAACCATGGCAACAGATTCTCAGGGGTCCATCTATTGCTGTAAGACGCAATGCAGTTCCATTAATTACATTGGTGTGAAAGTTTGCAAACGGCTAGAAGATTATCACGGAACCAAATTAAGCCGTAAAATTCATCAATACGTATAATGCGCTTAAGGGGATCAAGGGGTACTCTAGAATTTTTTCACGCGATTTACACCTGCGGGTGTGGTACGGCAGGTCTATTATATTCCTATCCCCATATTATTCTTTCATTCATTTCGTATAGGCCATCTATGGACCGCGTCATTCCAACTGTCTCCTACTGGCTTTGATGTTTGCCCAGTACGCCCGCATTCGTTCTCGATGGACTTCCTTCCGTTCCTGGGTCCAAATCTTTCCCGTTTTCAGCTTCGGTTTTTTCTTGGAAACCTTTGCAAGCTTGAAGTTTCCTTTTGAGTGGGGCGCGCTATTGGTGTAATCCCCACTTCTTTCAGATCTTTATCCAGTTCAATGAAAAAGGCCCATTTTGTTTTCCTCTCCTGAAAGTGAGTTATGTTGCGGTTGGTCAGTCTCGCTGGGCTCATTCGTTTCACATGCCGAAAAAATGGTATCCTACTCTTCCGGATGACGTAACTTATCTTCTCCACATGAGTATATAGTTCATGGTTATGCCGTCTTATGTATTCCCCATTGTCTTTGATGGAAGCCAATATCTTTCTCAAAATTTTTCTTTCTTTGTCCTCCAGTTTCTCGATCAAGCCTTTTTTGTTCATCGTGAGGCATTCAGAAGCATGCAAGACCTCCGGACGGATGACACTGCAGTAATGTTTTAGTTTTGCGTTGAAGGATATTGTCCTTTTCTTATAGATGTCCTTAGTTAAATGGTAAGCCATTTCCATTCTGCTCATGCGTGATTGAATGCTTCTTTCTCTGATAATATCCCTTCCCTGACCCGTCCTGAAAAGAAAAGTACATTGCCATTGGCTGCATTAATAATATAAAAAATAGGTGTTATAATTTCTCCCTGTATTATATTATTATTAGTATTATATTATGGCGTACAACGACGAGACAAATCCCCTCGGTGCCAGGAACAAAACTCGTTGGCCCTAAAGGGTCCTCGAAAACTACATTATAAGGCTCTAAATCCAACAGTTTCTGAAATATTCCCAGAAAACTAATTTAATTTAATTTAACAAACTAATGAAGTAATGCAAATCGGTAACCATGAGAACATTATATCAAGGGGTGGTTTACAACTTTGCTTCTATTTCTGTAAAAAGCAATGTCACTCCATTTATTACATTTCTGTGAAAGGTTGCAAATGACTATAAGGTTATCACAGAACCAACGTAGACTGTACAATTCATCAATGCAATTAAGGGGGTCAAGGGGTAACCTAGAATTTTTTCAAACAATTTTCACGTACGACATATAGTACAGAAGGTCTATTATATCTCCAAACAGCAACATTATTTTCGAAAATTCTTGAATAGAACCAGCATTTTTTTTGCGGCTTTTAGGAATTTGTGCAATTTGAGGCTTAAGAACCTGAATTTTCATGCACCACAAGCCTTTATAATTTATGAAAGGGGTCTTCCTGTGTATGGGCACCTAGCACAACGTAGAGGGTCAGTTTTTGTGTGACGTGTATTGCGTTTCGTCTACAAGGCTTTCAATTCTATTTCACGTCAGGAAGTACACGTTAGGTGAATTTAGTCTGAGAGCACATTTTAAGGTTTTTTTTTGTCGACAAAGGGGTTCATCGTAAGGATGATTTTGTTTGATACTGTGAGGTAGATATACCCATATTGGTATATCTGGGTGATATGTTGTAGACAATAGAATTGTCTGTCTGTCTTTCTGTGTATCTTTATGTGCGCCTAGGCCTATAACTCGTGTTGGTATGCTTGGTGCATCGTAAAATGTGGTATGGTAACCATGAGAGTCAATACACCAATCATTTATAAAACTCTTCACCGTACTTTTCATACAGTATAAGGGTGGATATAGAGAAAAACTTCTCAATGCATGCTAAAATAGGCGAAATATTAAAATTAACCTAGAAGGACGACCGAAGCATATGTTGCGCTTCTCAATGTGAGACACAAAATTCGGGAATCTATAAAACATAACAACCTTTCTGATTAAGTATCTAATTTGAAACCTATTGGGGAAAGTGTGGTGTATGAACATGGGAAATTTCTCACACGGGTCCGCTAGTTATATATAAATCAATACATTCTAGTAGCATTCTATTATTTAAACTAGTTTCCATGATGGTTCCGTATTGACGTACTAAATAGTTTTAACAACAAATTGTATATCCGCCTTAGTCATTACATAAACGAAAATAAATTATAATTACACTTGCTCCTGGTACATGTTTCGGGGATTAATTGCTTTTATCCCCTTCATCAGCCTAGACAAATATCCGAAGAAAGATATAAAATAGCGTAGCACTCAAAAAATAAATAGCTATTTAACTTAATATGGTGCACCATATAAGTAGGTCACAGGAAATTGTTGAGCAAAACTAAAAACATATATGTAACAGCGATGATATTCAGCCATGAAAACACATAGAATCAGTGGACAGTTAACTCGTAAATCCGCTCCAAAACACTGGTCGAAGCTTGAATTGGCAAAAATCACAATACTTCACCATATGGACACAACCAATGAAGATGCCTTATGCTCAACAGGTCCAAAATCAAATGCCTGCATACGAATTAGACGAGCGTGGATGGAACAACTTCAAATAGCAATGAGGTTAGCTCAATGCATAACCTGAAAGAAGCAAAGGAAAAACAAACACCATAATAAAAGGGACCAAGGGGAAATTTATAGACTGAAATATTTATGAAAAACTATAAAAATTAATTTATAATGATATAGTACGAATGCAAACTTAATAATATTCGAAGAACTTACTTCAGGTTAAGTCAAGGTATCAATTATGAAGAGATTGTCTTATGTTTGAAAATTATTGTAAATTATTTATGGGTGTAGCCAATTCCAACACTCATATATATGGTAGCAGTAGATGATAAATATTGCCATAGCTAGTTCTGTAATAGGACGTATGTATGAGAGGAGCGCTACTATGAAAAAATAGATTCTTTGGGGGAAAAAATGTTCAAAGTGGAAATTAAATAATGTAATATAATAAAAATCAAGTTGTAGGGAATTGTAATGGCAGAGGGGTGTAACAGTATATTAATAAGCATGTAATTATGTATAAATATGTGATGTAGAAAAGTTATTCTAAAGAGCATCTAAGGTGGTTTATTATTGGACTTACTAGTTAAGTTATTTTTGAGAGTGTCAAATAAGATATTAGAATCGAAAATGACTTCATTAAGATTCACTGGGTCTGAAATACTGTGTGCTGTGTTGATTTTAATGGATTTGAGAACATTCATCATAGTACCCTTGCTAGTGTAATGTAAGATTTCTAAATCATTCTCTATACTAGTGAATTTGTGGCCTGAATCCTCCATATGTGCGGCCATGGCTGAATACTTTCTATATTTAGTGGCATTTAAGTGATCATTATATCTTGTGGTGAAATTTCTTCCTGTTTGACCTATATAATTGGCGTTACAATCATTACAACTTAATCTGTAAACACCGGATTTGCTGAATTTATCCTTCAAGTTGAAAGAATTGGAATTATAGAAAATGCTCTGATTAGTATTGTTAGTTTTGTAAGCTATTTTCATGTTAACCTTTTTGAATTTGTTAGTGATGTTATAAGTTTGATGATTAAAATAAGTAAAAACTGCGTATGAGGGTTTTTCTTTATGCTCAGGTTGAAGTCGTGTGATGGGCTTATTTTTTAATTTGTTGATAATATTAAAAATGTATTGACGATTATAACCATTAACTCTGGCAATTTGATATATTATCTCAATTTCTTTGTCAAAATCTTGCTTGGAAAGAGGTAAATTCATGGCTCTGTTCACAAGGCTAATGAAGGTGGCTTTTTTATGACAGCCAGGATGGTTTGAATCTTGCCTTATAACAGAATGGTTTTGCGTGGGTTTCCTGAAAATTTGGTAATGCAGTCTGTTATCTTTTTTGAAAATGGTTGTGTCAAGAAAATTAATCTTATTGTTTGTGGCGGATTCCATGGTAAATTTAATATTATTATCAATATTGTTTAGTTGATCTAAAATTCTATCAATCTTTTGAATATTATCATCAATAATGATGAAGACATCATCAACGTATCTACCCCAAAATGTAATCCCCATTATTTTATCTATTATTTTAGTTTCTTCTAAATGGTCGAGGTAAATGTTAGCGAGTATTCCTGACAATGGAGAACCCATAGCTAAGCCATCATTTTGTTTATAAACTTTACTGTTGAATGTAAAGTAATTATTATATAGAATAAAATTTAAGATGCAAATGAATTCATCAATTTCTACTTTGGATAGACTGCTATTATCTGTTAGATTCTTCTTAATGATGTCTATTGTAGGCATAATAGGTATATTGGTGTACATATCTTTGATGTCAGCACTATGTAAAGAATGTTCTTGTTTAAGCTCCAATACTGATGTTTTCTCACAAAAATGTAAAGTATTTTTGAAAGACATGTTTGCTTTAAAACAATAATGTTTCTTTAAAAATTGTTGAGCAAAATGTGATGTTTTATATAACGGGCTGTTTCTGAAATTGATAATAGGTCTAATAGGAATGTAATTTTTGTGTATTTTGGGAAGGGCACGTAATGTAGGAGCACTGGGGTTCATATGGGCTAGTTGAGTAACATGCTTATCATCTAAAATAAAAAATGTGTTTTTAAGAATGCTTTTTAGTTTTCTTTGTATGGATGCAGTGGGATCTTTCTTTATTTCTTTAAAATTATCATTGCTAATGAAATCAATAGTTTTAGAGATGTATTCATCTTTGTCAATGAGTACTATAGTGTTTCTTTTGTCTGCTTTAGTTGCAATTATATTATTATTTACAAGCTTCTTTATAGATATCGTGATTATTGGAACTAGTGTCTGAAAAGCTATTATTCTTATTAACAATCTTGTGAATTTCTTTGTTGGTTTCGTGTCTTATTCCGTTTTGTTCATTAATGGGTAGTTTCCTTATTGCGGTTTCAGTTTCAGCTACTATCGTGGTGAGGACTTCATTATTTAATTTAGTATCCCAATTATGCTTTGGGCCTTTGTTCAGAATGTTAAGTTCATGGTCATTGAGCTTAATTTTCGTTAGATTTTTTAAAGGATCCTGAAATTTGTGAAGACCTTTATTTACCAAGTGTTTATGCACTGTGCTGCCATTATTATGTAAATTAGTCAGTTGATTATCTAAAATAGCTAATTTCTGTGACATTTTCGTATGGACAATTTGATTAACGATGAGAGAATATTTGTCCCAATCCTTTTTAGAAGATAAATTGGAAGCTTCAAGATGCGCACGGTATAGCATGTTATTAATATTATTCTTTCTTATGAAAAGGAATTTAATTTCTCTTTGAAATAATCTATTGTTTATCAATCTTTGCGTTTTACTCTCATATGGGGTTAAATGGCCTTTCTTTTGATAAGATTTTAAATGTTGGGGTATTACATTAAGGGCTCTGCATTTTTTAAGGAAAACAATATCTTTTATAGTGCTAGCTAGTTTTATTTTAAGATCTTTAAATTTATATCTTGCTTTCTTAGCTAAGGCAGCCTGGCTCGCTTCATTGATTCTATTATTTAAATTAGTTTCCATGATGGTTCCGTATTGACGTACTAAATAGTTTTAACAACAAATTGTATATCCGCCTTAGTCAATACATAAACGAAAATAAATTATAATTACACTTGCTCCTGGTACATGTTTCGGGGATTAATTGCTTTTATCCCCTTCATCAGCCAAGACAAATATCCGAAGAAAGATATAAAATAGCGTAGCACTCAAAAAATAAATAGCTATTTAACTTAATATGGTGCACCATATAAGTAGGTCACAGGAAATTGTTGAGCAAAACTAAAAACATATATGTTCCTTCCACGCTCGTCTAATTCGTATACAGGCATTTGATTTTGAACCTGTTGAGCATAAGGCATCTTCATTGGTTGTGTCCATATGGTGAAGTATTGTGATTTTTGCCAATTCAAGCTTCGACCAGTGTTTTGGAGCGGATTTACGAGTTAACTGTCCACTGATTCTATGTGTTTTGATGGCTGAATATCATCGCTGTTACATATATGTTTTGAGTTTTGCTCAACAATTTCCTGTGACCTACTTATATGGTGCACCATATTAAGTTAAATAGCTATTTATTTTTTGAGTGCTACGCTATTAGCCTACTTTCGATTTTTGCAAAAAATGAAAGTAGACTTATGAGATCAACACAGGGCGAAAAAAGTGTGTCTGTCTGTGTGTGTGTATGTGTGTGTGTGAGTCTGTGTGTGTGTGTGTATGTGTGTGAGTCTGTGTGTGTGTGTGTGTGTGTGTGTGTGTCTGTGTGTGTGTGAGTGTGTGTACTCTGAATGTCTGTCCCCCCCTATCAATTCGAACACGGTGAATGCGAATTGAACGAAATTTGGTACAAAGGTAGCACTAGCAAAGGACACCTCAGTGTCATGTTTTATATCGCCGCCATCTTTACTAAAACTGAATGGCGGCCACTCAAACGTTCAAAACGTAAAATCAAATAACGACTAACCAAATCATCCGATCTCTACCAAATTTGGTAACAACATACCTTCGTATAGGATGCGTCTTGTGACCAAACTACAAGGTCGTCCGCCATACCATTTCAGGATGGCGGCCGTGCGAATTATGCAAACTTTATAATCCATATCATGGGACCCACCAGTTCCGATTATCGAGCCGAGAATCGTTTTAACTGTTCTAAAGGAAGAGGCACGTTCGAAATTAAAAGTTTATTTTGTAATACTATAGTGCAGACGTGATTTTAAAAAGCTGAACTGATTCAGTAATAAGACAAGATGGCAGCGGATATCTTGTGCCTGACTTATATTTCACTAATTTGAGTATTGAATGCAATATAGCGTACTGATAAAAAAAAAATAAACTTTGTATGAAATGCTTTATATATAAATAATATACTCCAGTGATGAAATCGTTTAGTATAAATCATTATTTGCTAACAAGTTCTATGTAAGTCATTTTATATAGAACGATATTCGTTGACACAATTAGCTCAGTGGTAGAGCGATAGCCTGTCGCTCAGATGCCTATGGTTCAAACCCGATCAGAGCTAGGTTTTTTGCTTGAAATGTTATATGTTTATTGTTTTGTAATGACTCAGATGTTTTAAAATTAAGCGTTATATTGTGCAAATTATGGTGTAAAATATATATTTAATTAAAACATAATTCGCCAGCAGATTTACTCGAGACATCTAGCTGCCAAAAAGGTAACTTCCAGATTTTATTGAAAAGTTTCTTCATCTGGCCGCTAGAATGCACTCGCTCTGTTAGGATTATATTGTTCGATATTTCACCACTAGATGTCCCGACTAGTCTACGTGGGGATCCATTGATTACTATACCATTATCATTCTATGCGCATCGAATTTGAAGAATGACAAGTTGATACTACGATACATTTTAACTTTTTATTTTAAAGGGTTTGTAACAGCCTATTTTGCGTTACTTGAAAATGTTATTAAGCGTTATATTGTCCACATTATGGTGTAAAATATATATTTAATTAAAACATAATTCGCCAGCAGATTTACTCGAGACATCTAGCTGCCAAAAAGGTAACTTCCAGATTTTATTGAAAAGTTTCTTATTCTGGCCGCTAGAATGCACTCGCTCTGTTAGGATTATATTATCGAAAATATCCACATAGTTTCTATACACACGTCTCTGTAGGGTCATGGAAAGATTTGTTAATTCAATTAGGGTTGTGAAAGCCATGCACAACCAGACGTGTAAAGACATGCCTCAACTCAAAGTTGGATGTGGCCCACGGCAGGTCGTAATAATAATAATATAATTGTAACTAAAGCAGACAAAGGAAACACTAGAGTACTCATTGACAAAGATGAATACATCTCTAAAACTATTGATTTCATTAGCAATGATAATTTTAAAGAAATAAAGAAAGATCCCACTGCATCCATACAAAGAAAACTAAAAAGCATTCTTAAAAACACATTTTTTATTTTAGATGATAAGCATGTTACTCAACTAGCCCATATGAACCCCAGTGCTCCTACATTACGTGCCCTTCCCAAAATACACAAAAATTACATTCCTATTAGACCTATTATCAATTTCAGAAACAGCCCGTTATATAAAACATCACATTTTGCTCAACAATTTTTAAAGAAACATTATTGTTTTAAAGCAAACATGTCTTTCAAAAATACTTTACATTTTTGTGAGAAAACATCAGTATTGGAGCTTAATCAAGAACATTCTTTACATAGTGCTGACATCAAAGATATGTACACCAATATACATATTATGCCTACAATAGACATCATTAAGAAGAATCTAACAGATAATAGCAGTCTATCCAAAGTAGAAATTGATGAATTCATTTGCATCTTAAATTTTATTCTATATAATAATTACTTTACATTCAACAGTAAAGTTTATAAACAAAATGATGGCTTAGCTATGGGTTCTCCATTGTCAGGAATACTCGCTAACATTTACCTCGACCATTTAGAAGAAACTAAAATAATAGATAAAATAATGGGGATTACATTTTGGGGTAGATACGTTGATGATGTCTTCATCATTATTGATGATAATATTCAAAAGATTGATAGAATTTTAGATCAACTAAACAATATTGATAATAATATTAAATTTACCATGGAATCCGCCACAAACAATAAGATTAATTTTCTTGACACAACCATTTTCAAAAAAGATAACAGACTGCATTACCAAATTTTCAGGAAACCCACGCAAACCCATTCTATTATATAAGGCAAGATTCAAACCATCCTGGCTGTCATAAAAAAAGCCACCTTCATTAGCCTTGTGAACAGAGCCATGAATTTACCTCTTTCCAAGCAAGATTTTGACAAAGAAATTGAGATAATATATCAAATTGCCAGAGTTAATGGTTATAATCGTCAATACATTTTTAATATTATCAACAAATTAAAATTTAAGCCCATCACACGACTTCAACCTGAGCATAAAGAAAAACCCTCATACGCAGATTTTACTTATTTTAATCATCATACTTATAACATCACTAACAAATTCAAAAAGGTTAACATGAAAATAGCTTACAAAACTAACAATACTAATCAGAGCATTTTCTTTAATTCCAATTCTTTCAACTTGAAGGATAAATTCAGCAAATCCGGTGTTTACAGATTAAGTTGTAATGATTGTAACGCCAATTATATAGGTCAAACAGGAAGAAATTTCACCACAAGATATAATGATCACTTAAATGCCACTAAATATAGAAAGTATTCAGCCATGGCCGCACATATGGAGGATTCAGGTCACAAATTCACTAGTATAGAGAATGATTTAGAAATCTTACATTACACTAGCAAGGGTACTATGATGAATGTTCTCGAATCCATTGAAATCAACACAGCACACAGTATTTCAGACCCAGTGAATCTTAATGAAGTCATTTTCGATTCTAATATCTTATTTGACACTCTCAAAAATAACTTAACTAGTAAGTCCAATAATAAACCACCTTAGATGCTCTTTAGAATAACTTTTCTACATCACATATTTATACATAATTACATGCTTATTAATATACTGTTACACCCCTCTGCCATTACAATTCCCTACAACTTGATTTTTATTATATTACATTATTTAATTTCCACTTTGAACATTTTTTTCCCCAAAGAATCTATTTTTTCATAGTAGCGCTCCTCTCATACATACGTCCTATTACAGAACTAGCTATGGCAATATTTATCATCTTCTGCTACCATATATATGAGTGTTGGAATTGGCTACACCCATAAATAATTTACAATAATTTTCAAACATAAGACAATCTCTTCATAATTGATACCTTGACTTAACCTGAAGTAAGTTCTTCGAATATTATTAAGTTTGCATTCGTTCTATATCATTATAAATTAATTTTTATAGTTTTTCATAAATATTTCAGTCTATAAATTTCCCCTTGGTCCCTTTTATTATGGTGTTTGTTTTTCCTTTGCTTCTTTCAGGTTATGCATTGAGCTAACCTCATTGCTATTTGAAGTTGTTCCTTCCACGCTCGTCTAATTCGTATGCAGGCATTTGATTTTGGACCTGTTGAGCATAAGGCATCTTCATTGGTTGTGTCCATATGGTGAAGTATTTGTGATTTTTGCCAATTCAAGCTTCGACCAGTGTTTTGGAGCGGATTTACGAGTTAACTGTCCACTGATTCTATGTGTTTTGATGGCTGAATATCATCGCTGTTACATATATGTTTTTAGTTTTGCTCAACAATTTCCTGTGACCTACTTATATGGTGCACCATATTAAGTTAAATAGCTATTTATTTTTTGAGTGCTACGCTATTTTATATCTTTCTTCGGATATTTGTCTTGGCTGATGAAGGGGATAAAAGCAATTAATCCCCGAAACATGTACTAGGAGCAAGTGTAATTATAATTTATTTTCGTTTATGTATTGACTAAGGCGGATATACAATTTGTTGTTAAAACTTTCTAGTAGCATGGTAAAACTTATTGCTAATCATAACTCAGCTCTGCCTGTCGATGGTGGCGCTGACGTCTGGTACGCTCAGTAAACACGCGCCGCACGTCCTGCTCGCGGTGTGAAGCATTTGATGACGTAACCGACTGCTTCTAAAGGGCATTACATGGCGCGCCTGTCGGAAGCTTGGGAATCACTCTTAAGTAAGGTGACCACACCTTACTGTATGTCTCAGTCAACACATTAAACATGGGAGTAAAGAAAAAACTGAACTCAACTGGACTAATTCAACTACTTCTGTTGCGACTCACGCGGCATCGTCTAGAAACCATGTTGTCCGATACAGATTCCCTTTTTATCCAACCAATGAACAAGCAGATTAATCGTACGCGTGGCTTTTCAATCTTCCTCTGCGGAGCAAAGACATAGACTTCAAATGTCGTAGAAAAACAGAAGATATTTGAATTTCAAATGTAAGTTCTAAGAAGAATTCTTCGTTTCCCATGGAGAAAAGTAAAAACCAGAATCAGGGCATATGAATATGTTGTTGTTGATTCATTTAGGGGCTTTGCGACATCATGGTCATCTAGCTCCGAGTATGTGGGTGTGTGTGGAATTTGTCTTATAACCTGTATTATTGTGATGGCTGTATTTGTGTAGGCCTATTTGTAATTCAGATGATGAGGATTGGGAAGAAGGTGACTGTAGCCTTCATTTAAGAACCATCCCAGGCTGGTAGCGTGATTCAGCGGTAATGTTCTCGACTGCTGTTCCTAAGCTTGCAGGATCGAATCCTGGTGCAGTCACCTGGCATTAGAGGATGCGCAAATACGAAGGAGCCGAGTCAGCAGATTTAGTAGTTAAAAGGGACGTAAAACCAATAACATTATTATTATTATTATTATTATTATTATTATTATTATTATAAGACCGACAGTAGTGGCTAAGCTGGCTAAAGCTCAGCATTAGGTTATGGGGCCAAGCTCTCTGCTGACTCGGTAGACGCGTGGGTTCGAGCCCCACCGTCGGTCGTCCTTGAAATGGTTCCGTGGTTTCCCCATTTTTAACACCAGGCAAATGTTGGGACGGTACCTTCTGACAGGCCACGGCCACTTCTTTCCACATACTTGCCCAGTTTCATTCACCATCATTCATTTCATCTCTCATTAACTCCTCTCCTGAGGTTGGTGTCAGGAAGGGCACCCGGCCATAAAAACCATCCGCCACAAAGACTTCCATCGCATCTCATCCCTGACCCCGTTGGAAAACGGGAAAAATAAGGGGTAGACATACAATTATTGTTATTAATAGGTACCGGTACTGTTACAGTTAAGCAACACCTGGTGGTAACAAGATATTTACCTACTGTAATGTATATCTCAATTCCTCTCTATAATGACCCGTGTTCCCTGAATACAAAAATTATTATTTTTCTTAAAAATGCTTAAACTGTTAGGAAAAGGTTCTAAGACTTCTCCAGGTAACTAATTCAATGTCTTAACACCCCAGTTTATAAAATAATACTTAGCTAAGTTTGTGTTTTGAATTTTGGGCCTAATGTAGTAAGCGTGATCACTTGTACCCATATAATCCGGCCCATGCATTCTGTTTTGCAATTCATTCCAGCCCGGCTCCCCTGTGTATGCATTGTACATCTCCTGGAGTTTTCCTTATCAGGAACCATCCTGGCATTCGCCTGGAGTAGAAGTGGCAAACCAAGAAAAACCACTTCCTGGATATCTGAGGTGGTAATCAAACCTACCATTTCTTAGTTTTGCCTCATAAGGCTGAGTGTACTCCGTTCCATGCCTCAGACCAGAAATACATTTCTTGGCAGAGTCGGGCCTCGAACCAGGGCCTCCTCGGTGACAGCCAAGAGTGCTAGCCACACTACTCAATAAGGTGCACCACTGTAAATATGGTTAAATGATATCTTAGCGAAAACATTAGATGAGATATTGAGTGAATATGTAGTCTAAAGGAATGAATCAGTAAGTGAAAGCACGATTGATCAAAATATACATAACAATGTAAATATTTTATAATTTCTAGCTTTGTTTGTAAATAGTGAATATGTTTGTTTTTGCTTTCATTGAAAACAGGTCAGGAGACTACGTGTATGGGGTTTGCCCTTTTCTCCTGGCCTTGAATAATGTTAAGGTTTATCTATCTATAGTCTATACTGTGCCCTTGCAAAGGGATCAAACGGGTACAATAGATAGTTTAAAATAATGTCTGTCTTTTTTGTCCAGAATAATCTCGAGAAATATTGGACGGATTTTGATGCGGTTTTCACTATTTAATGAAGCATATTTCGACAAAGGTTCGTATAAGTAAAATCATTCATCTTTCGCCAAAGGAAACCGAGCAATAACGATTTAAGTAAAGCAAGTTAAAGGAAAATCCAATGTCCGTGCGTCTTTTCAGCTTTCGCTAACTTGACCGTTAAAGATAGCCTATATCCAGCGGCGTACCGACAAGGGGTGACATTTGATTATCTGAATCCTTATGGTGTCCCATTTATAACCCGTTACCACTGCCAATGAGGCTTCTTTACTTATTTATTTGTTTATTTATTGAAGGCAACTCCTTCTCATTTCTATATTCTTTGAAACCCTTGAACTCCTCAATCTTTTTTCTAAACGTGGCCTGGCATAAGATGTAGCCTGTCATTTCAGAAATAACATTTCACACTTCCGTAAACCAACGTATTTTCCAAATATGGTCAAATTTTATTTTCGTGAATCTTTTTGGATTCATTATTCGTAAACTATCTTGGAATTTTATCGTTTAGTTATTAATATTATTGAAGCCTCCGTGGCTTAGGCGGCAGCACGCCGGCCTCTCACCGCTGGGTCCGTGGTTCCAATCCCGGTCACTCCATGTGAGATCTGTGCTGGACAAAACGGAGGCAGACAGGTTTTTCTCCGGGTACTCCGGTTTTCCATGTCAAAATTTCATTCCAGCAACACTCTCCACTATCATTTCATTACATCTGTCATTCATTTAATCATTGCCCCAGAGGAGTGCGTCAGGCCTCGGCAGCCGGCACAGTTCATATCCTCGCCGCTAGATGGGGGCTTCATTCATTCCATTCCTGACCCGGTCGGAGACTGGAAGCAGGCTGTGGATTTTTTTTTCAGTTATTAATATTATTGTTGTCTGGAGAGTGGCACTCTATAGAAGTGAAACTCGGACCGTTGGCGCAGCAGATTAGAGGAGAATAGAAGCAATTGAAATGTGGTGATACAGGAGAATGATCAATATCAGATTGGTACTGTAGATAGAGTAAGAAATTGTGACAGACGACCTCGTAGTTCCGCCCCTTTAAACAACAATAACTAACTAGAGTAACAAATGAAGATGTATTAAGACGAGAGGGCGAGGAGAGATGTTTATGACGACTGCTAATGAAGAGAAAAGATAGGTTGGTAGGACACACTCTAAGACATCCAGGAGTAGCAAAGTTAGTTATGGAAGGAAGGTTTAAGAACAAGAACTGTATGGGTAGACCAAGGTTAGAATATGTTAAACAAATGTCTCGGATGTAGGGTGTGGTAGCTATGGAGAGACGAAACGATTAGATCAGGACAGGAAAGCTAGAGGGATGCATCAATCCAGTCAAAAGACTAAAGACTCAATCACAACACATTATTACTATTATTATTTAATTTTATTAATGCAGCCAATGGCCATGTACTTTTCTTTTCAGGACGGGTCAGGGAAGGGATATAGAAGGAAATCGGCCGTGGACCTATTGAAAGGAACCGTCCCGGCATTTGCCTGGTGATGTAAATGGGAAACCACGAAAACCATTTTCAGGACGGCCGAGGTGGGAATCGAACCCACGCTCTCCCGATGCCAGCGAGGCACGAGGTAGCGCCTTAGCGCTCTCGACCGCCGTGGCCGGTATTATTATTATTATTATTAGTAGTAGTAGTAGTAGTAGTAATAGAGCTTGCCACGGTGGGTGAGTCGGTAACGTGTCGGTCTACTAACCCCAAGCTTGCAGGTTCGCTCCTGGCCGTGGTAAGTGATTTTTGAAAGGCAGCAAAAATTACGACACTCATGTCATACGTTGTTGGCATTTCAAAGAAGCCATTTGAATTCAGGAGGCCGTGTTCATCATGGCAAAATTAATCTCAGGAGTTTCCGCCAACATATAGTTCCTCATTTCTCTACTAGAAAACGCTATAGAGTTCAAGGAGCTTAGATATCTAACCTCCTTGACTTTCATAGTGCTTCAAGGAACAACGAAATTCGACATGCAATCTACCCTCTGGGTGCCAAATAACAAAGCTTGCACCCGGCACCCGAGGCCATACGATATTAGTATTATTATTATTAGTAGTAGTAGTATTAGTAGTTGTTGTAGTCGACAATAGAATCCAAATAATTTCAGTGCCTCAGAAACATAGTTAAATCTTCAAGTACTCATCTACAGCAAAGTAGATTAGTTGTTCTTTGCGACTGACTCTTGTATATATTTCTGAGGTCAGGGTCGACCTGGGTGAGCTGAGGTGTGAGTGTTTATTGTTCGCTTTGACAAGGCACGTGGGAAAGGGTCGCTTGTTCACAATATTTCAAAGATGGAACTGGTCCGATTGGTGTCTTGTCGGGAAACATAGGACACCAAGTGTGAACACAACACAACCTGCTAGCAGCACTCTTCACGACCGACCAACCGACCGACCACTTCACGCCAAGCCCATAAAGCACGGCGGAGAAGTGCTAACCGAAGAATCATAAACCAGGAATCTGGTTTGGACCGCACCCGTAGCGACACACTAACAGACATTCCGACACCGAACAATACGCCTTACAAACTGGAACAAACGATGCTTAGACAAAAAAGATTCATGGTGTAACAACAGACTTCAATTTTCGAGGTAAAATTTTATTGCTTTCGATAACAATTGGGTTAAAAGCCACACTTTGTCTCCGTTGCCTCAATAGATTCATTTTTTATTGAGTTTCGTGACTAAGGAATGTTATAAACATTTAGTATTTTATTTGTTCTTATTCATTCATTTAGGGGCCATGTGACATCGCGGTCACGTAGCCCCGTTTATTTGAATGTATGTACTGTATGTGACGGGGATCTAACTGACAACCTGCGTCATTGTAATGTCTTTAGTAGGGCTATACATATAATGCAAATATTTGATTAATTCGGCAACTTCGAATATTCGAAAAAACGAAATAGGATTAATTAATTGAATGTTCAAGGTATTCGAATTATAAGCAGGGTCGATTCAAAGGGGTTGGATGGGAGTTAACTCCTTCCCCGTTCAACGTAATAAATCCCCATACATACATATCGCTCAAACCATAATCACTTGTTATTCCTTTCTTTCTTTCTTTCTTTCTTTCTTTCTTTCTTTCTTTCATTCTTTCTTTTTCTTCTCTATTCACCTTTATACTTTCTTTCCCCATTGTTACCGGTAATGTGTAGCATCTTTCCACTCGGTTGCTGGATTTTTTGTGGGAGTGATTTTGGGACGGAAGTGGATCGGAACGATCGAGGTGGCACCAGCTGGCACACTTCCGTTCGATCGAACGGAAGTGTAAGACGCACTGCCAACTCGATCGATAGATCCAGCTGGCAGTGGTAAGACAAACAATAAGCGCGCGGTGTCGGAAATTGATACCATGGCGTACTCTCGGTCATGTGGAATGTATATAACACACGGAACGGTAAACGCTCATGCGAACTCTGGTGTCAAGTGATTGAAACAAGGCACATGGTACATGTTCGAAGTCATCGTATCAGTATTTAAATGGTAAAATGCCTTAAATCAAACATTGTAAGTAGTCGGCATTGCCGGTATTATGTTTCTGCACAATGGCTATTCAAATATTAACCCACATAACGGTAATGCAGTCATCAATATAATATAACTAGCAGAAGTACCCATTCTTCGAACGGTCTTCGGTATTAATAACCAGATGTTACCAATTGATCTACTGTTGCAATGTTTAGGGGCTTGGAACCTATTTGTTGGCAAAGAAAAATGATTAGCTAAAATGTGCTCTCAAACTAAATTCACCTAACGTGTTCTTCTTGGCGTGAAAATAAAATTCATCAATGTTAGACGAATCGCAATACACGTCACATACGAACTGACCTTAACCGTTGTGTCAAGTGCCCAATTACAGGAAGACCCCTTTTATAAATTATAAAGGCTTGTGGTGCATGAAAATTCAGTTTTCTATAGCCTCCAATGGCCCAAATTCCTAAAATCAGCAAAAAACAGTCTACTATTTCAAATCAGGAATTTTAGAAAATAATGTTGCTGTTTGAAGATATAATAGACCTTCTGTACGACACATCGCACGTTTAAGTCTTGTGAAAAAATCCAGGGTACCTCTTGACCCCCTTAAGCGCATTGATGAATTTTACAGTTTTGTTGGTTCCGTGAAAACCTTATAGCCATTTGCAAACTTTCACAGAAATTTAATAAATGGAGTGGCATTACTTCTTGCAGAAATAGATGGAAAGTTGGATGTACCTTTTTGAGACACTGTTCTCATGGTTACTGGCTTGCATTCCTACATTAGTTTATTAAATGAAATTAGTTTTCTGGGAATATCTCCGAAACTCTTGGTTTTAGAGCATTAAAATGTAGTTTCCGGGGACCCTTTACGACTGTTTAGGGGCCCCGAGGTTTTTTTTCTGACACCAAGGGGCTGAAAATGAGCTTTGTCTTGTCGTTGTAGGCCGTAGTATCATCTTCATCATCCTCTTGCACAGTTTCCAGCCGTTGGCCGGGTCTGTTTGGAACACAGGCCACTCCAACGTCTTCTGTCTTCCCACCATCTCTCAGCTTCCACCCCTGCCCAGTCTTCTCCTCTCTTCTTCACGCTTTCTTCCATCCCTTTCAGCCACCTGTCTCTCGGTCTTCCTCTCGGTCTCTTTCGTTCCCACTTCGTCTCGTGTATCCTCCTGAATATCCTCTTATCCTTCGTTTTACATGTCCATGCCATCTATGTCTAGATTTCTCTATACCATCCCGTAATGGTTCCTCCTTTATTAATTCTCTGGTCCTCTCATTTCTTATTCTGTCCATCTTTGTAGCTCCAATACTGCTTCTCAAGAACCTCACCTCACTGGCCTGTATTTTGCTCTTCTCCCTTCCTTTCATAGCCCAGGTCTCCGAGGCATACGTCAGGATAGGGGCATAGTACGTCCGATATATGATCTTTTTTCTGTTCTGAGGGACATCCTTGCTCCATAACATGCTTCTCACACTCCTCCGGATTGCTTCTGCCTGTCTCCCCCGCTCATTTTTTCTCTATAGTTTCTTCCATTATCTTGTATCAGGCTTCCCAGTTACTTGAAACTCTCCACTTTCTTCAGCTGTTCCCCATCAGTTGTTATTCCCGTTGTGGTTCTTTCCTTCTTCCTTGTTGTGATCACCATCTCACTCTTATTTATGCTAAATTTCATCCCATATCCTTGTATTATTCCTTCCCACACGTCCAACTGTTCCTGTACCTCCTCCTCCTCCTTGATTCCCCAAATCATCAAATCATCCGCTAACACCATTGCTTTCATCTTTCCTTCCCCAATTACTTGTGCCACTCGGGTCATTATGTCATCCATCACCACAATGAAAAGTAACGGTGCCAGTGCACTTCCTATTTGCAGTTTCTCTGTTCCACCCAGTCCGATCTCTCTCCTCCCACTTTCACACAGCTCACGCTTCCCTTGTACATCTCCTTTATCCTCCTTATAGTCCATTTTTCTACTCCTCTATCCTCCAGGGACTTCCATACTTTGTTTCTGCATACACTGTCATATGCTTTCTCAATGTCCAAGAAGGCCATCAGTAGATCTGTTCCATACTCACAGTGCTGTTCTTGTAACTGCCTTACAGCAAAAATCAAATCCACTGTGGACCTTCCTGCTCTGAAGCCATGTTGTTCTTCCCTCATCCCTCCTTCTATCCTTGTCCTAATTCTCCTTTCCAAAACTTTCTCAAACATCTTTGCACAATGACTCATCAGTTTTATTCCCCGATAGTTTCTGCATTCTGTTCTACTACCTTTCTTGAAGATCGGGACAATTATTCCCTTTTTCCAGTCCTCTGGGGTCTTCCTTTCCGTAGTGTAATAATAATATTAATTATAATAATAATATAACAATATAGGGATAGGGATATAATAGACCTTCCGTAGCACACCAGCACGTGTAAATCGCGTGAAAAAATTCTAGAGTACCCCTTGACCCCCTTAAGCGCATTATATGTATTGATGAATTTTACAGCTTAGTTTGGTTCCGTTATAACCTTCTAGCCGTTTGCAAACTATCTCAGTAATGTAATAAATGGAATTGTATTGCGTCTTATATTACAGCAATAGATGGACCTGTGAATTTCTGTTGCCATGGTTACCGGCTAGCTTCCTTTCATTATTGTATTAAATGAAATAAATTTTCTGGGAATATCTCAAAAACTATTGGTTTTAGGGCCTTAAAATGTAGTTTTCGAGTTTCGTTTCTCACATTGAGGGGCTGAAAATGAGCTTTGTCTCGCCCTTCTGCGCCTATTTCAGCATGTATTTTAAGGGGGTAGAGGTACTGAGAAGAGTTACATCAATGATTGGTGTCTTGCGTCTGAAGGATATCTGTACCAAATTTTACGTTGATCCACTCAGCCGTTCTCGAGTTATAAGGACACAAAAAATTGTCCACAGACCAACAAACAGACAGACAGACAAAAATTTCATTTTCGCACGCATCCGTCATAAAACAGTCTAAAACGCGTAAATAACGCAAATTTCCGTAGAAATTCAGAAAAGCAGACAAATTTCATTCTTATATAGAGAGAGATCGTTGTGGTTATGCGAGAATTGAGCAAGCCTTCATGAAGTATTGCTGAATACATTCTCTTTACTCACAAGAGGGTCTATTCATAAGGCATTTTAAACTCAATTTCACGCAGGAACATTATCGAAACAAGCAAAATATAAATGAAACTTAATTCCGTAATGCAGTATTATTGGAACGTGGAAATAAGTCACCATCTTGTGCACAATATTTGCTTAGTCGAAATAGCCGTGGCTGCAGCGATCGAAACCAAATTTGGTATGAGTAAAGATCTATACCGGGACATCTCAACGTCATACTTGAAAATTATGTCAGTGCTACCAACTGCTGAAAAATCATAATTGAAATTTCAGCTCCATGTTGGATATCTTGGAATATATACATGGGAACTATTCCAAATTTGGCACATATATACAGGGTTGCGCACGAATTGACACACACTTGAAATTGTCTATAGCATATTTAATATACAACTTATTTAATAAAAATTGGCATTACAATATTCACTGAAATGTGCATGATTAGTCAGTATGCAGGACATGTTCAATATGCCCACCTTCGAGACGAACTTGCATGTCCTCACTCAACTCTCGGTAGAAAGTCACAATGGCCGCTTGCAAATGCAGTACATGTTCTGGTTTCTGGCGGCAGATTGTCTCCTTCAAATATCCCCACAGGAATAAGTCGCAGGGATTCAGATCGGGGCTATGTGGTGGCCAGATTGAGCAGCTCCGAAAACATTCGGGATATCGATGGGACATCACACGGGGCCCGAAATGTTCAAGCAGAATGTTCAGAACAATATTTGCTGTCTGCGGACGAGCTCCATCTTGCACGAACCATTGTGTCTATTGGTAGTCGTGATGCAGTGAGTTGTGGAAGGAAACTGTTTTGCAACATGTCCATGTAACGCGAACTTTTGACTGTGTCATTGAAAAAGATTGGCCCAATAATTTCATGACTGGAAATTGCAGCCCACAGGCACAATTTCGCACCATAACTTTCAACCTCGTGCACAATAGTAGGCCGTTTCTTTTGCTCAAAACCGGACATTCTGTTTCTTCCCAGCATCGTTGAGTATGCCTCATCACTGAACCATGTGTTGTGCAGTACGGGATCACCTTCTGCAATAGCCCACGCAGCAAACTGTAGGCTTACTCGTCGTTGCTTGTCAAGCGCCGTTAGTTTATGACCTAATGTCATTTTGTATGGGAATAGGTGAAGCTCAGACTGCAGTATTCTCAGAATTGACCGACGAGAGCTGCCCAGCTGAACATAGGCAGTTCTAGTGGATTTGGAGGGGCCCCAAGCCACAACTCTCACAGCAGCAATATTATCCGGTGAGCGGATTGGCTTGAGAAAGGTTCGTTTTCTCTCCTGTTTCAAATTGGCTGGCCAGTCTATACACCGTCCGCAGACAAGGAGCCCACCGGGTACGGAAATGAACACGAAACCTTTCCTAAGTCCGAGTTACAGTCTTCGTTTCTGCATAAAACAACACTGTCTTCACATTCTGTTCTCGCGTCAACCTCCCTTTGTCCGTCATGCTGTATAACTGGAAGCTCTTACGCATGCGCGATATGTGCTGCTCTCTGTCGAATCACGCATGAAATAAGGTTTCTGTTCACCAAAGGACATGGTTGTAAGCCCCGATTTACACATTTTATAAACCATTTTCCATGTATGACATTTCGTGCGCCACCCTGTAGATAATAATACTTCAGTTTAATTTTCAGGAAGCCATACATGACACTGTTGCCAAAATGATTCTAAGCCTACTGATAGATCCAATGTTTAAATGCATATAACTCCTACACTATCAATTGGATTTCAACCACATTTCGCATGTACTATGTGTACATAAACTGATATGACTGAGCGTATTCTTAAGAGCCACCAGGGCTGCCAACTGTCAATAAATGCTCTCTCTATTTTTTTTATCCAAATACCAACATATCAGAAAGTATGCGAGCCAACAGCCTTAACCTTCGCACACGTATAGTGCCTGCCATTCTAGATTAATTTGGAGCAACTAATGTATGTCAGTGCTACCAACATGATGCAATGCCTGCTGATGGACCAATTTTTAAATACATGTTACTTCTTTACTATTAATTGGATTGCAACCAAATTTCGTATGTGCTATGTGTGCCATAACATATATGACTATGCGTATTGTTAAAAGCAATCAGGGCTGCCAACTGTTAATAAATGCTGTTTATATTTTTTACCCTAATATCAATACAGGCTATCAGAAAGTATGCAAGCCAACAGCTCTAAACATTGCGCACGTATAGTACCTGCCATTATAGATTAATTTGGAGCAACTAATGTACGTCAGTTCTACCAACATCATTCTAAGCCTGCTGATAGGTCCAATTTTTAAAATACCAGTAACTACTATACCAACAAATGGATTTCATCCAAAATTGGCACAACAATAGATGATAATATTTCAAATTATTTCTGACCAACACATGCATGCCATTGTTGCCAACGCATGCTGCATTAAGTCCAATGTTTAACTGCATGTAAAGTCCATGCTATCCATTGGACTTCAACCAAATTGTGTATTCTGTACCTTAAGAGATGGAACTAAGAATATATTCAGTCACCAGGGCTGCCAACTGTAGTGCTCTATCAGGCTACATAATGCCAGGTATATTTCGAACTAATTAGAAATTTCTATATTACCAACGTTATTTAGTCATTATTCTAGATAGCCTAGATCCATATAGATTAATCATTGGCATGAATTTTAAATTTTAAGAAAAGTAGGCTCTTTAGTTCGTCACGGAACTTCTTGTTATATCGATTTGGATAAGCTGGATTTCTGGATTAATGAGGGCCGGATAATCGAGGTTCTTGTGTACATTGTACCCCGGCCAGTCTGTTGACCGACTGAAGAGTTACCTAGTGAAACACCAAGGAAGAAGTCACTAAACGTTGGAAGGTAGTGAATGTAGTGCGCTCCTCCCATCGCTGACACACTGACAATACTATCTGGAGCAGGCTCTGCCGTAACGAGAGGAAAATGTCATCCGACTGTTGCGTATTGACTGACCTAAATAAATTGTCACGCGTGATGAGCTGACACAACACAGTTCACCTCCTACTTGTCTTGTACGCGCCTCGAATTATCTTTAAAATTTTCGATGACAATGCGTTGCGTGCTGAAGCAGTGTTGTCATGTCTACTTATTTTGAAAGGGAGCAGCTTCGGTGGCGTAGTTGGTAGCATGCTGAACTGCTGTGCCCAAGATAGCTGGTTCAAACCCGGCCGAAGTCGTCGGATTTTTTAAGAGCGTTAAAAATCCTTCAGTATGCCTTCCTTCGGAGGGGAAGTAAAGCTGGCGGTCCCATGTCATAGTTTTATGGCATGTAAAAGATCCTTCCACAGACTAAACAAGTGTGCAGCTAAATTGTTAGGTTAGATTTCGTCGGAACGCTCTATCAGAGTTCCAACGTTCACCACTAGGTATCATTGATATCTGGTAGCGAGAGTTGGAACTAATTGAAATTGAACGGAACTTGTAGCTCACCCTATATGGGTGTCCGCTGGAAGCAGCTACATGTCCTTCGGCGATCCCGGCACTAAAAGCGATACGATAAGTATATAAATAAATTTTGAAAGAGATTTCCTTCTTTTTAACAATATCTACTTTTTTACTTCAAAAGTTTAATAAACTTATGGCAACACCTTACTTTATGAATTGTTCATGTCTTATTCTTTCTTTCTTTCTCTCTTTCTTTCTTCCTTCCTTCCTTTCTCTCCTTCTTCCTTTCATTCTCTCTTTCTTCATTCCTTTCATTCTCACTTTCTTTCTCTCTTTCTTTCGTTCTTCCTTCCATTCTCTCTTTCTTCCTTTCATTCTCTCTTTCTTCCTTTCATTCTCTTTCTTTCTTCCTTCCTTTCTTCCTTACTTTCTTTCTTTCTTTCTTTCTTTCTTTCTTTCTTTCTTCCTTCCTTTCTCTCTTTCTTTCTTCCTTTCATTCTCTCTTTCTTTCTCTCTTTCTTTCTTTCTTCCTTTCTCTCTTTCTTTCTTTCTTTCTTTCTTCCTTTCTCTCTTTCTTTCTTCCTTACTTTCAATCTCTCTTTCTTTCTCTCTTTCTTTCTTCCTTCCTTTCTATCTTTATTTCTTTCTGTCTTTCTTCCTTCCTTTCATTCTCTCTTTCTCTCTTTCTTCCTTTCTTTCTCTCTCTCTTTCTTTCTTTCTTTCTTTCTTTCTTCCTTTCATTCTCTCTTTCTTTCTTTCTTTCTTTCTTTCGTCCTTCCTTTCTTTTTTTCTTTCTTTCTTCCTTACTTTCATTCTCTCTTTCTTTCTTTCTTTCTTTCTCTCTTTCTTTCTTCCTTCCTTTCTCTCTTTCTTTATTTCTTTCTTTCTTCCTTCCTTTCATTCTCTCTCTTTCTTCCTTTCTTTCTCTCTTTCTTTCTTTCTTTCATTCTCTCTTTCTTTCTTCCTTTCATTCTCTCTTTCTTTCTCTCTTTCTTTCTTCCTTCCTCTCTTCCTTTCTGTCTTTTTTCCTTCCTTTCATTGTCTCTTTCTTTCTTTCTTTCTTTCTTTCTTCCTTTCTTCCTCTCTCTCTCTCTTTCTTTCTTCCTTTCTCTCTTTCTTTATTTCTTCCTTTCTTTCTCTCTTTCTTTCTTCCTTTCATTCTCTCTTTCTTTCTCTCTTTCTTTCTTTCTTTCTTTCTTCCTTCCTTTCTCTCTTCCTTTCTTTCTTTCTTTCTTTCTTTCTTTCTTTCGTTCTTCCTTCCTATCATTCTCTCTTTCTTTCTTTCTTTCTTTCTTTCTTTCTTCCTTCCTTCCTTTCATTCTCTCTTTCTTTCTCTCTTTCTTTCTTTTTTTCTTTCTTTCTTCCTTCCTTTCATTCTCTCTTTCTTTCTCTCTTTCTTTCTTCCTTTCTCTCTTTCTTTATTTCTTCCTTCCTTTCTTTCTTTCTTTCTTTCTTTCTTTCTTTCTTTCTTTCTTTCGTTCTTCCTTCCTTTCATTCTCTCTTTCTTTCTTTCTTTCTTTCTTTCTTTCTTCCTTCCTTCCTTTCATTCTCTCTTTCTTTCTCTCTTTCTTTCTTTTTTTCTTTCTTTCTTCCTTCCTTTCATTCTCTCTTTCTTTCTCTCTTTCTTTCTTCCTTTCTCTCTTTCTTTATTTCTTCCTTCCTTTCTTTCTCTCTTTCTTTCTCTCTTTCTTTCTTCCTTTCTTTCTCTCTTTCTTTCTTCCTTTCATTCTTTCTTTCTTTCTTTCTTTCTTTCTTTGTTATACCCATTCATAGAGTGGCAGATGACCTTGTAGTTCCGCCCCTTAAAACAACAATAACAATCTAAGATACGATGCCACATAACCCAAAGCTACCTTACTCTTTCTTGGCTTAAATCTCATGCACGTTGTGAATTTCACTTGTTGACATCTGTCGATCGATTTCTGCATGAAAACACCCCCCAGGTACATGTCATCAAAATTTAGTTACTTGCCCTAATATAATAACCAAAGCACTCGATCTGGCTCTTCCCTCGCCATCCCCATCAACCACTCATCCATGTTCAACCGCTCTTTTGCTGTTGCTGGGTCTCGACTATGGAATTCAACTCATGCCGATATCAGAAATTCTATAACAATAAGGAGATTTAAGGCCGCATGTCGAGATTGCCTGTTGAATAATGCTGATTGCCCCGTGTAAATGGTGATGGATGATAAGACGTATGACTGAGCTAGGATTATATCTTGGATATTATAGAAAGGTCCGTGACATTGTGATTATTATTATCTTTAATGCTTTAATTATAATTATAATAATAATAATTATTATTATTATCATCATCAGAGTTGATCACTTAACACAAGAAAAATATAAATTAACGCACTACAGCATATCATGCATACACCAAAACATCCTGGCAGGTTGCAAATGTAACACCTTCATAAACAGTACTTCGATACAAAAATACCTAGGAATTACCCTTGATGAACACTTTAAAATGAACACACACACAGTAAACATAATAAAAAAAAGCTAGGAGCAAACCTCTACACCTTCTACAATCTCCGATTTTATGTAGATAAGAAAACTTACAAAACCATTTATAGTGCTCTGATTGAAAGCAAATTAAGATATGCTATAACTTAGCAGCTTGGGGAAATCAAAACACAACTTAAATTAATAATCTTCAAGATAGCCAAAACAGGTTCTTTAAATATTTCACTGATACCCCTTATTTTAATATTAAAAAGTTGTTTCAAATTACTATACTGAATCTCTACTCCCATGATCCAAGATTCAGGCATAAGGTCTCTCACAACATACAAACAAGAGCCATAACAAGTACTAAACATGTTAAACCTTTATGTATAAATAGCTATGGTTTCAAGAGACTAAATTATATTATACCATCACTACTTAATGAACTACCACCTGGATTGACGAACATTAACAGCAAACAACTTGCTAGCTATAGTTTAGGGGCTGCGACAACGCGGTCATGTAGCCCCATGTATGTGTGTAGAATCTGTCTGATAACCGGTGTTAATTGTGATGGCTGTATTAGTGTGTGTTATCTGTTTTTTTAAATTCATGTAAGGACTGCAGACATTCGTTTTTCAAGTAGTTCCAACTTTTGCTACCAAACGCCACCGTCAACGACCAACTAATTCTGAACTTGGTTACTAGATGCCACCGCAGTCGGCTCCTGGCGACAAACGTTGGAACCTAAAAGCGTTAGTCAAATATAACCTATACTTTTGCTTCACACAAGTGTTATTAGTGGAAGGTTCTTTATCATGCCATAAATCTATGACATGGGACCGCCGGCTTTACTTCCCCTCCGAAGGAAGGCATACTGAGGGATTTTTAACGCTCTTAAAAATCCGACGACTTCGGCTGGGTTTGAACCCACAACCTTGGGCATAGAAGCTCAGCATGCTACCAACTACGACACCGAACCGCCGTGAGTATTTGTGTTTCTTGAAGAACGTTATTTCCCACTGGGCGAACTCGATTATGAAAACCGTAAATATCTCTCCAGCGTCACATTACACACTCATAAAATAGCATTTAACAGGATTCGGGTAAGGTGATCACATTACAGGACTACAGAGTGCATATTGATGTTTCCAGGAGGACCCAAACCCCGCTGAATTTATGGTGAGTCAAGTCAGTATCTCACGCAGCACAAGAAAAGAGAAATAGAGCAGGCGAACCACATTTTATAATGCACGTGTTTTCTGCAGGTAGAGAAATAAAAGTAATCGTGGACCTGTATCTGGTAAAGGATGACCTATTTTCTTAAAAACCGCAGGGTGCTACCCCCTGTTGCTACTCCACCCTCGTTGGCTGGTATAATGGATGAGGTAGGTGACGGACCCTAGAAAGTGCAATAGTTCAGGCAGATAGCCATCTATAAAGAGCGGAACACGACAGGATGCTTCCAAACTCAGGTTTCATATTTCCTAGTTTGGAAATAACACGAAACAGATATTTCTATCAGAATTATACTACCTTACTTTTAACAGATGAAATTGATGATGATGATGATGATGATGATGATGATGATGATGATGATGATGATGATGATGATGATGATGATGATAGTTGTTGTTTTGAGGGGCCTAACATCCAGGTTATCGGCCCCTAATGGTTTGGGTGATCGTGAAGATGATAATGAAATGTAAAGTATAACTAAATCTACTTACTAAGTGAAGCCTCCATGGCTTAGGCGGCAGCACGCCGACCTCTCACCGCTGGGTCCGTGGTTCAAATCCCGGTCTCTCCATGTGAAATCTGTGCTGGATAAAACGGAGGCAGACAGTTTTTTCTCCGGGTACTCCAGTTTTCCCTGTCAAAATTGCATTCCAGCAACACTCTCCACCATCGTTTCATTTCATCTGTCATTCATTTCATCATTGCTCCAGAGGAGTGCGTCAGGCCTCGGCAGCCGGCACGGTTCATATCTTCGCCGCTAGATGGAAGCAGGCTGTGGATTTTTTCCCTAACTTATATACTAGAAGAAGAAATGGAAAACGAAAGGAGAGTAAGGTAAATATAGGACAGGAGGGAAAGAAATGCCCTCGACCCTCGAAAAATGCGGATTGAGGGACTTGGAAGGAAGGAGAGCCATAAAAAGACAGATAGGAAAGTGAAAGAGGAGAGGGTCCTCTCCACAGGTAATGGATAAAAGGGGGAAAACCGGCCCCCGCTCAGGAATCCTTCGGGGTCGCCAACTCCCGAACTCACCAGCCATGAGCCTCTGAGGGTGTAGCAATATCTAGGGTACACCAGAAGTGGTGGGGCTACATAAGCCCTGCCTCCTTGAGGGCCTTGAGCAGAAGGCAGGAGATAACAGGAAAAAGAAAAAGAAGTCTGACACCTCGCAGAAGGAGGGTATCAGAAAAGATGAGACAAGGGCCAATTAAGGCGGGAAAGGAAGAGACTCTCAAGGCCTCGGATACTCTAATACCGTCGGTGTCAGAAGAGAACAAGATTTGACCAAGTGAGGTCAACAGAAAAGAAGACGGAGAGGAGCCCAGCACAAGTAATTGGAAGCAATGCCAGACTCAGCGGGGGCCCCGTGGTCGCCAACCCACGTCCCACTAGATGTGAGCCCCTAGGGGGAAGAGATGAAATTCTGCAGATGCAATCTACTATATGTAAACAAATAATTTGCTGTTGTTGCTGTTGATTGGCTTAAAGAAATAGTTTACAAACTGGGGGGGGGAATGAAACGTGTAGCCTACCCTGATGAAGATAGAGTCAACACTGAATTTAATATACAGGGTTATTCCATCCGGACCGTACAATCCCACTGATGTTCTGTGTTCTTGAATGAGATTCATCGTACGATTACAAACAAAACAAGGGACAAAAATTAAATTCAGGTGTAGCGTGAATTAATGTGAGTGTACATAATTAATTTATTGTATACTAGCAACTCCGCCTGTCTTCGCCCGGGAACAGTTGTAAATGCATTACGTGATAAGCGATGTCAATGAACTACGACCTACCGTATATCCGATTTACTTCGTGGCATGATGGGTTAAAATCAATGACTGGACTATTAATTACAGTATATTATCATGGAGATGCATGTTCAACGAATTCTTGTCAGACGTACTTTAAGAATGGCGAGGTGCATGAAACACAAATCCCCCTTCCGTTCATTCTAAATGAAATTATAGTGGGTGATATATTGAACATAGAGATGTGCTCTCGGGGACGTTTTTGTTGAACTTTTCATGCTGAACAATTCTTTTACTCGTAGTATACTGATATTTTTAACGGTTTGCCCAGCGTAAGCTTAAAAAGTGCACGGACGCAAGTTTTTTCTTTTTTCGACTTTTTCACTGAAATCGTTACAGCTTGGCTTCCTTCGATCATAAATAAATTATAAATTATAAATATTAAATCCTCCTCGTAATATCCTTTACAGAATGGTAAAAACCCCATCAAAATCAATCCGGTGGTTCTCGAGATTACCCGTGACATCCAAGAATCGGGGACTTCGTTTTATTCTACCGAGATTGGCTTTCACGGCCAAGAACTTACAACTCAGCAATTGTTCTAGGTTTATGCCGTGTCCAGTGCAGGGTTTCACCTGGTAACACCATGATAGGCTCTTCGTGTCCGTGTCTAGTTCAGGGTTTCACCTGGTAACAACATGATAGGCTCTTCGTGTCCGTGTCTAGTGCAGGGTTTCGCTTGGTAACACCATGACAGGCTCTTCGTGTCCGTGTCCAGTGCAGGGTTTCGCTTGGTAACACCATGATAGGCTCTTCGTGTCCGTGTCTAGTGCAGGGTTTCGCCTGGTAACACCATGATAGGCTCTTCGTGTCCGTGTCTAGTTCAGGGTTTCACCTGGTAACAACATGATAGGCTCTTCGTGTCCGTGTCTAGTGCAGGGTTTCGCTTGGTAACACCATGATAGGCTCTTCGTGTCCGTGTCCAGTGCAGGGTTTCGCTTGGTAACACCATGATAGGCTCTTCGTGTCCGTGTCTAGTGCAGGGTTTCGCCTGGTAACACCATGATAGGCTCTTCGTGTCCGTGTCCAGTGCAGGGTTTCGCTTGGTAACACCATGATAGGCTCTTCGTGTCCGTGTCGAGTGCAGGGTTTCGCCTGGTAACAACACGATAGGCTCTTCGTGTCCGTGTCCAGTGCAGGGTTTCGCTTGGTAACACCATGATAGGCTCTTCGTGTCCGTGTCCAGTGCAGGGTTTCGCTTGCTAACACCATGATAGGCTCTTCGTGTCCGTGTCCAGTGCAGGGTTTCACCTGGTAACACCATGATAGGCTCTTCGTGTCCGTGTCCAGTGCAGGGTTTCGCCTGGTAACACCATGATAGGCTCTTCGTGTCCGTGTCCAGTGCAGGGTTTCACCTGGTAACACCATGATAGGCTCTTCGTGTCCGTGTCTAGTGCAGGGTTTCGCTTGGTAACACCATGATAGGCTCTTCGTGTCCGTGTCCAGTGCAGGGTTTCGCTTGGTAACACCATGATAGGCTCTTCGTGTCCGTGTCTAGTGCAAGGTTTCGCCTGGTAACACCATGATAGGCTCTTCGTGTCCGTGTCCAGTGCAGGGTTTCGCTTGGTAACACCATGATAGGCTCTTCGTGTCCGTGTCGAGTGCAGGGTTTCGCCTGGTAACAACATGATAGGCTCTTCGTGTCCGTGTCCAGTGCAGGGTTTCGCTTGGTAACACCATGATAGGCTCTTCGTGTCCGTGTCCAGTGCAGGGTTTCGCTTGGTAACACCATGATAGGCTCTTCGTGTCCGTGTCTAGTGCAGGGTTTCGCCTGGTAACAACATGATAGGCTCTTCGTGTCCGTGTCCAGTGCAGGGTTTCGCTTGGTAACACCATGATAGGCTCTTCGTGTCCGTGTCGAGTGCAGGGTTTCGCCTGGTAACACCATGATAGGCTCTTCGTGTCCGTGTCCAGCGCAGGGTTTCACCTGGTAACACCATGATAGGCTCTTCGTGTCCATGTCTAGTGCAGGGTTTCGCCTGGTAACACCATGATAGGCTCTTCGTGTCCGTGTCCAGTGCAGGGTTTCGCCTGGTAACACCATGATAGGCTCTTCGTGTCCGTGCCCAGTGCAGGGTTTCGCCTGGTAACACCATGATAGGCTCTTCGTGTCCGTGTCTAGTGCAGGGTTTCGCCTGGTAACACCATGATAGGCGCTTCGTGTCCGTGTCCAGTGCAGGGTTTCGCTTGGTAACACCATGATAGGCTCTTCGTGTCCGTGTCCAGTGCAGGGTTTCGCCTGGTAACACCATGATAGGCTCTTCGTGTCCGTGTCTAGTGCAGGGTTTCGCCTGGTAACACCATGATAGGCTCTTCGTGTCCGTGTCCAGTGCAGGGTTTCACCTGGTAACACCATGATAGGCTCTTCGTGTCCGTGTCCAGTGCAGGGTTTCGCCTGGTAACACCATGATAGGCTCTTCGTGTCCGTGTCCAGTGCAGGGTTTCACCTGGTAACACCATGATAGGCTCTTCGTGTCCGTGTCCAGTGCAGGGTTTCGCCTGGTAACACCATGATAGGCTCTTCGTGTCCGTGTCTAGTGCAGGGTTTCGCCTGGTAACACCATAATAGGCTCTTCGTGTCTGTGTCCAGTGCAGGGTTTCGCCTGGTAACACCATGATAGGCTCTTCGTGTCCGTGTCCAGTGCAGGGTTTCACCTGGTAACACCATGATAGGCTCTTCGTGTCCGTGTCGAGTGCAGGGTTTCGCCTGGTAACACCATGATAGGCTCTTCGTGTCCGTGTCTAGTGCAGGGTTTCGCCTGGTAACACCATGATAGGCTCTTCGTGTCCGTGTCTAGTGCAGGGTTTCACCTGGTAACACCATGATAGGCTCTTCGTGTCCGTGTCCAGTGCAGGGTTTCGCCTGGTAACACCATGATAGGCTCTTCGTGTCCGTGTCTAGTGCAGGGCTTCGCCTGGTAATACCATGATAGGCTCTTCGTGTCCGTGTCTAGTGCAGGGTTTCGCCTGGTAACACCATGATAGGCTCTTCGTGTCCGTGTCTTGTGCAGGGTTTCGCCTGGTAACACCATGATAGGCTCTTCGTGTCCGTGTCCAGTGCAGGGTTTCGCCTGGTAACACCATGATAGGCTCTTCGTGTCCGTGTCCAGTGCAGGGTTTCACCTGGTAACACCATGATAGGCTCTTCGTGTCCGTGTCCAGTGCAGGGTTTCACCTGGTAACACCATGATAGGCTCTTCGTGTCCGTGTCCAGTGCAGGGTTTCGCCTGGTAACACCATGATAGGCTCTTCGTGTCCGTGTCTAGTGCAGGGTTTCGCCTGGTAACACCATGATAGGCTCTTCGTGTCCGTGTCCAGTGCAGGGTTTCGCCTGGTAACACCATGATGGGCTCTTCGTGTCCGTGTCCAGTGCAGGGTTTCACCTGGTAACACCATGATAGGCTCTTCGTGTCCGTGTCCAGTGCAGGGTTTCGCCTGGTAACACCATGATAGGCTCTTCGTGTCCGTGTCTAGTACAGGGTTTCGCCTGGTAACACCATGATAGGCTCTTCGTGTCCGTGTCCAGTGCAGGGTTTCGCCTGGTAACACCATGATAGGCTCTTCGTGTCCGTGTCTAGTGCAGGGTTTCACCTGGTAACACCATGATAGGCTCTTCGTGTCCGTGTCTAGTGCAGTGTTTCGCCTGGTAACACCATGATAGGCTCTTCGTGTCCGTGTCTAGTGCAGGGTTTCGCCTGGTAACACCATGATAGGCTCTTCGTGTCCGTGTCTAGTGAGGGTTTCGCCTGGTAACACCATGATAGGCTCTTCGTGTCCGTGTCCAGTGCAGGGTTTCGCCTGGTAACACCATGATAGGCTCTTCGTGTCCGTGTCCAGTGCAGGGTTTCACCTGGTAACACCATGATAGGCTCTTCGTGTCCGTGTCCAGTGCAGGGTTTCGCCTGGTAACACCATCATAGGCTCTTCGTGTCCGTGTCCAGACCCCCACAGGAGTAGTGAACTGCATGCTACCTCATAAGACACGGCATAAACCTAGAAAAATTGCTGAATTATAATTAATTTAGTTACAATGTGTTTTTGCTGCTTCGTATAGGATTTATTTTAGCTGTTTGATATTGTGACCACCACGAAGGCCCGGATTTGGTTCTGCCAAGAAATTTTAATTCTGGTGTGAGGGCTGGAACGGGGTGGCCTACACTTCGTCTCGTGAGGCAAAACTGAGAAGAGGCAGGTTCGATTCCCACCTCAGCCATCCTGGAAGTGGGTTCCCACTTCTACTCCAGGCAAATGCCAGGATGGCTCCTAATTTAAGACCACGGCCAAGTCGTTCGTAATCCTCAACTTAATTACAAATACACACACTACTACAGACACCCCAATAACACTGGTCTTCAGGCATATTCTACACACACCCACGACGACCAAACACTTCAAATGAAACAATAACTTTTCAATTGGGATATATGAAAAAATTGCTACTTTGAGACGATTTAGGAAATCCCCTCAGCATTAGCTGTAAACCCCGTGATGTTGGGGTAGCGCGCCTGCCTCTCACTCGGAGGTCCCGGGTTCGATTCCTGGCTCCCTCAGGGATTTTAGAAACTGACGTGTGGGCTGAAACGGGGTGCACTCAACCTCGTGAGGGCAATTGAGTAGCTGTCTGACCGTGAGGCAGCGCCCCGGTCACGAAAACCAAGATACGGTCGAGGGGAACCGACGCGCTGACCACGCGTCACCCCAATATCTGCAGGCCAAATGGCTGGGCACCAGTCGCTTGGTAGGCCTGGGCCCTCATGGGCTGTAGTGCCAGGGGTTATTTATTTACTCAGTGTTAGCTATTGAACGGCATACATTATATTCTAATCGGCCCAGTAGAACTCCACGTTACCGGTAACATAGGAAAATGGGTTTCTATTTTTACGGGGGATTTTAGGAGTTGCCTGTTAGTTTAGAACTGTTTTCATGATTTATCGAGAGACGTAAATATTATTCAATTCGGTCGAGTTTAACTCTAGGAATGAGCCTTTCAGTATGAAAGGATTTTTCCACTACTCAGTGGGTTTTCCAAGTAAACTGTCACTTTTAGAATTTACTGAATTCCCCTCAACCAGGACTTTCAAACAATATAAGAATTAAATTCATCGGTTCATAAGAACTCTGAAAATAGGGGTTGATAAGTAGCCTATACGGTAAAGCCATAACCTTTGAAATAAGTAGATACTTGTCTTTGACCTTTGTATTGGGCGGCTCCATGGCTAATTGGTTAGGGTGCTAAGTTTTGACTCGATAGCTCCCGGCTGGACCATTACAGATTTTAATCTCCCGGGGTAGCTTGCCACGATGGATGAGTGGTCAACGTGTCGGTCTACTAACCCCAAGCTTGCAGGTTCTCTCCTGGCCGTGGTAAGTGATTTTTGAAAGGCGGCAAAAATTACGACATCATGTCATACGATGTTGGCATGTCAAAGAACCCATTTGAATTCAGTAGTCCGTGTTCATAATGGCTAAATTAATCTCGGGAGTTTCCGCCAACACTAAGTTTCTCATTTCTCTACTAGAAAGCGCTATAGTGTTCAAGGAGCTTAGATATCTAACCTCCTTGACTTTCATAGTGCTTCAAGGAACAACGAAATTCAACATGCAAGCTACCCTTTGGGTGTCAAATAACAAAGCTTGCACCCGGCATCCGAGGCCATACGATATTATTATTATTATTATTATTATTATTATTATTATTATTATTATTATTATTATTATTATTATATCCCGGGGTTAATTCCCGTGGCTCGGGAACTGGGTGTATGTGACGTCTTCATCATCACTTCATCCTCATTACGACGCGTAGGTCGTCCGCGGGCGTCAACTAGAATGACTGCACTCGGTCTCTCAGGAGGTCACACGATTTAAAAAAATCGTTGCATTAAACCATCCGCCTCGTTGCGTAATTTTGGTCTGAAGGCTGGAACGGGGTACATTCAGCCTCGTAATGCAAAACTGAGAAGCGGCGGGTTCGATTCCTAGCTCAGCAATCCTAGAAGTGGTTTCCTGTGGTTTTCCACTTCTCTTCCTGTCAAATGTCGGGCAACTTCCTACCTAAATCCTACCTCAATTACAAATACACAAACTAGTACAATCATCACAGTGACACAAGCTATCTGGCAAGCTCTACACACACACCAAAGTACACGGGTCTACGTGACCACGATGTTGCAAAGCCCCTAATAAAATCAACAACAACAGCAACTGTATTAAGCCAATCATTAATTTGGATTATATATTTATCGTATGGCTTTTAGTGCCGGGAGTGTCCGAGGACATGTTCGGCTCGCCTGAGTCTGTAGCTGCTTCCAGCGGACACCCTAAGGGGTGAGCTACAAGTTCCGTTCAATTTCAAGTAGTTCCAACTTTTCGCCACCAGATATCAACGATGCCTAGTGGTGAACGTTGGAACTCTGATAGAGCGTTCTGACGAAATCTAACCTAACAATTTTGCTTTACACAAGTTTAGTCTGTGAAAGGATCTTTTACATGCCATACATCTATGACATGGGACCGCCGGCTTTACTTCCCCTCCGAAGGAAGGCATACTGAAGGATTTTTAACGCTCTTAAAAAATCCGACGACTTCGGCCGGGTTTGAACCCGCTATCTTGGGCACAGCAGTTCAGCATGCTACCGACTACGCCACCGAAGCCGCTATTAATTTGGATAAATATTAGTAATAGATTTCAAGACTTATCAAGTTCAAATTTTAATTGCAATGTCTCCTGAACTAGTATCGAGGAACTAGCAACGTTTCAATTGTTGGTTTGAGTGCTCAGCCGAATAAATTACACGAGAGTCTTATCTAAACCCGCTATATTTTGTTTTAATAAAAAATGCTTCCCCTGTAATCTCTAAAATGTTAAGGTACTTGATTTCATGTGAATTGCTTTAGAAAGGCCATGACGTTCATACATTCACTGTCATTTACGTGTATTTAACTAATGTGTGTGACGTGTTTTCTTGTAATGAGTTAGCTGCAATGTTTATTTGAACTTTGCACGCCTCGTAAAGAAATTACACTCAACTGGCAAAATACGGTGTTTGGATTTAGAAGATTACATACTAGTCCCAGGAACATTAACTTGTTTTGTAGCTTTCGTGCCAGAACAGGAGCGCAAATACAGAACACCCAAATCGTATATATTCTGACAGTAAAATGAATTTCTGTTAAGAAACTCAGAGAAGAAAATATATCACAGTTGGCCTAATGATTGATGAAAATGTACCATGAATTCACCTCGATTTGGCGATGTTGGTCCTAAGATTATCCTGAGGATTTTCCTTTCCTTTTTTCGATCATTTTTATTCCAGATTTGTCACCAATTATAATAGTTTCGGATGCATGACGTACATAGCTTCTGTTTTAACGACTGTGTTATGATGTCGTTCTTTTGCCTTTGTTGATACAGTTCTTTTATTGTATATGTTCCAAGTAATTTTGTAAGCTCGTTGTAGTTTTGTAGTTCTTTCTCTGTTAGCTTGCTGATTTAACATTGCTGGTTCAATAATTTCATGTAAATATTTAAATGTGTCTACTTGAGTGATATTCTTGTAGTTGGTAATTAATGGTTGATTGTTGAAACACGATATAGGCCCTACATTATTTTAGTTACACATCTTTTCTGTAAACTTGGGTAACGTGTCAGGTTTGTTAGGCATTAGGCACCCAAACAAATTATTTTAATATCTTGCGACTTTAATGATACGGTATTAAAATACATTCAGGTACTTAATGCCTCATTACTTTATCAGCAGTAGTTGTCGCACTTTTTAGGTTTTTGCCGTGCTTTTAGCATGGTATTGTGGGTTTGGTAGTGTCTTGTAGAGCTATTTTATATTTTGATCTGATGATGCTCGCTTGACGATCGAAACATGTTTTACAATTAAATCCCCACCATTTGTTAGAGAAGTCTGTTGATGTATAAAAATAGGCGGCTTCCGGGGCGTAATTGGTAGCATGCCGAGCTTCTACGCCCAAGATAGCGGGTTCAAACCCGGCCGAAGTCATCAGATTGTTCAAGAGCGTTAAAACATCCCTCAGTATGCCTTCCTTTGGAAGGGAAGTAAAGCCGGCGGTCCCATGCCATAGATTTATGGCATGAAAAAGAACCTTCCACTAACTACACTTGTGGGAGATAAAATGTCTAGGTTAGGTTGATAACGCTATATTAGTTCCAGCGTTCACCACCAGGTGCTGACTGAGATGGCATTTAGTAGCCACGTCCGCAACTAGATGTCGTGGACGGTAGCATTTGGTAGCAAAGGTACTACTTGACAAAATTAATCGACTGCAGTCCTTCTACCTGATTCACAGATAACACACTCTAATACAGCCATCATAATTAACACAGGTTATTAGACAAATTCTACACACACCCAAAGTACACGGGGCTACATGACCGCATTGTCGCAACCCCTAAACTTAAGAACCAACCAATCATAACTAGTATGGGCATTACAATAACGCATGCAATCTGCCAGATTCCACGCAGACCTAAGTGCACGAGGCTGCATCGCCACGATGACAAAATGCCCCTAAATGAATCGACAGCAACCAGTGAGAGCTTCAGAACTGTCAAGTTCCACCCCTGCGCATTTCGGCCATGAGAATATGAACTTTATGATGAATCAGCAAAAGCTTGCCGCTACTGTTATAAACCTTAGTATCTTTTCTTGTATATGTCCTGAATTCCGGTCATAAAACGCATAAAATTGCGAAAAGCCTTACCGTTATTTTCATTTAGAAAGGAAACTGAAAACATCATAAAACTAACCCCTCATAAAATAAAAAAAGAGCACGCCTGCCAGTCTTCATTTTTTATTTCACAATTCACACAAGGCTATAGCCATCTTACCGTTTTTGAAGGTAAAAGAAGTAGAAGAGGGTGTTGGAGGAGAGGGAGGAAGGTAGAACGAAAACTTTCTTTTTTCTTCTCTGACCTCACTTCAACATTTCAACATCATAACAAAAGAATAACTCAACTCCACCCGCTTAAAAAACGTCCAACCTTCCTCATCCCTTCGCATTACCTGCTCTACATCCCCTTTTCAACCAGCATGACAGCAGTAAGAAAGTCAGATCAACTGTATGGTTGTTGTTTTTTTCCTTCCTCTGTTCTCACAGAGGGTGGAGAGAATTTCGTCGTCTGAAGGCAGACGTGTGATGTATCTAATGTATGTCAAGTGAGCATTGAGGGGTTGGAAGAAGAGAATAGCTGGAGTGGGGGTATAGTGCCCCAATTAGCAAGGAATTCTTGTCCCAGATCCCCCTCCTAGAGAGAAAAGTGGTGCATCATGCTAGCTGGTCACTTTTCTTTGTAGTCTGACGCACACGACAAAACCACGTAAAAGAAAGAAGGGTGCGAAGGGCGTTTGCACAGCCAGGTATTGTACGTTCGATGTGCTAACAAATGGAGCTATTGTTGCACGAAAAGTCACAACATCCCAAGCTTTCTAGGAAGGGTATAGTATAATATCACCCGCCAACCCCTTCCTCCAACAGACTGCTTGCTCTTTTTATAAGCTTCTATTGGATTAATAAGGCAGGTGATACTGAAATAAGCCTCATGGATTGACGTCACCTTACTAGTCATTGTGGGAATATATTTGTATCGGAACGATATTATAAGGGAATTTATGTTAAGCAATTCTGTAGTAGAATATCTTGTTCTTCTGTGGGCAGGACGACCGGATATAGCAAATCCTTTTACAGGCATGACGGACTAGGGAGCAATTTACATTTAGTACCTGAGGATTACTACCTATAATTGCACAAATTTTAAATAGCTCCTTGTAGGGACAGGGGATGCATAACTGATAGAATTTTGTAAAAAAAATCACGTTACACTTATTGGATGGTTCATTGAAACAAGAGGGCCATTTTGAATTCCTCCTCACTATTCTGAATACAGTAACATTCATTCTCTTCGAAAGTGTAGATACTGTAGCCTATATAGTATGTCAGCCTAGTGTCCAAAGTTTCTACACATTTGTATGATTATTAGGGCTCGGATTGTTAGGTGCTAAAAATCGGGAAAATATTTATTTTTTATGTACTTAAAATATTTGAAATGTGTGACAAAAAAGTAAAAATATGTAATTATAATTTAGTTTATTAATGTGAATATAAACAATATGCTGTACTTACGAATGCAATTTAGGCTATGTCCCATTGACTGCTGAATAATTACAATATACAACGAGATACATCTTCAGGTTGTCCATCACAAATGACCCACGATTCTCGCGAGACACTTCTACTAATGGCGCGAAACTGTGGCAATAAGCTTCTTGACCTTGAGGTGTTATGTAACTTGAGATCGCTGTTCAGCCTTGATTGCTTTCCCACATGGTTGGCAGAAGAGAACGTCGCCTTCAGAAGTAAAATTATCCTTTAATTCTGCAACTGACGATAACTTGTAGTTGTTTTTACATTAGGCATCGTAGAACTGCCTTACACTTCACAGTGCCAGAAATGACCTGCATGTGAGTGACACTGGTTCCTGGTAGCTGGGGGAGGGGGAGGTCTAGCACGTTGTGCAATATGGTTATGGACAAGGAAATCCCCTGCTTCCACAGTGAGTGGCACGGGGTGACAAGTTAAGAATAACACATTTGCAAGCTGATATATGCTCTGCATGAAGAATAGCTCACAGGTTCTTCCCCGTTGAAGGAACACAGGGAAAAATGCAATAAACTGAAAGATCTAGCATACTGATTTAAAGAAATGTAAATATTATGTCTTTTTATGGGCCAATAAGTGAACAGCAGGAATGTATGTATTTATAGAAAATATGCGTAAAATATGTATTTACATAAAAAAATATTTGTTTACCTAAATATCCGAGACCTAATGATTATCGTACCGTAATTTAAAATGACTTTTATCACGTCTAATCGAATATATGATTAATTATAAATCTACAGATTTCTTTTCTAATTTAAGAAAATAAAATGAAGATTAATTATTACCTTAAAATTTATCACATTTTGAAAATATATGTTATGTGTATGAATGGGTATCTTGAATTAAATATGGTTGAATATCGTGTTCGTTGTACTTCCCTATAGCATTAAATGTAAGGATTCCTGTTACTTAAGAGAGGAATATAAATAAATGAATTCGTAAAGTAAGCATGTAGGTTGGATAGATTTATTTTTTCTGGCAAGATTAGGGCCATTGGGCCCTCTCTTCCATCTAACCAGATTATACAATTCATGCACAATGAACAGTACAAATGTGAACAGAACTATGCTATGTACTTAAATCTAATAGTAATACAATGTTGATACAATGTAAAATACATACAAAAACTGATTCAATTAGAGTAAGAAGTGGAAATACTCATAACTGCTGCTGATGATGATGATTTATCATTTCTGACTTAAGAGCAAGATTAATTATGTAGTGTATTTTGAATGGAGTCTTAACTCGACACCACCACTCACCAGTTTGATGCTGGCCGAAGCTGGGGTGATAGGCACGTTCGCTAGGATGCTGGTATTATAAATTTCCACTGGGTGGAGATTGTTGGAAGAAATGAAAACATCTATTAAAGATAGAGATATGCTGTCGCGGATTTATTGAGATACGATTTGAAATAGTTGAGAAAAAAGGGATTTTGACAAAAAGTATAGTTAAATATTATGATGATACATATTTTTTTTGGACCGCTTAGGATCACGCTACAACTTCATTTCTTGTTCTTGGTGCGAATTTTTCTCTGCACCCAATACTCCTTCATGCGTTCGCTGGCCTGTTTACGCTGTTCTTCCGTCCAGGCTCTTCCGGTCTTCTTAGGTCTTCTTTTGATTTTTCTTTTTTCTTTTTCTTTCTTTTATTTTTGGACAATTCATTTCTTTATTACGCCATCGATAGATTGCACATTGAGGATCACCCGTCAATGGAGGGAACAATCCAGTGTAGCCTAGTTTAAGTGTATTCTGTAGTAGTGTGAAATTGTTTTAGTGTTGAGGCCAAATTTGGAGAAGATGTACATTTATATATAAATTGTTGGGAATCCCCAACGTTCAACTACCCCAGAATGACCACTTCAACACCCTTGTCTGTAAAATGAGCAACATGAGTAGTAGTTAGTAGTCCAACCTCGTGGCTAAGTGGGCCATGCTAGGTTCGGACTTAACCCCCAACGTTTCGATTGTTCAGTAGGTCTGACATTTTAGTTCTCTACCTTCCATCTATATGGCTCATTCTCTCTGTACGCTTATTTGCTGCAACAGTGACAAAATATGATGTTTGTTGGAAACTGCATTAAAAAATTGAAAGGTAGTTACTAATCTGCGTCTTATTTAATAGTACATTATGAAACGAGCCTATAATGGCTATAATTAAGACACGAGTATGTTTATAAAACGAGCGTAGGCGAGTTTTATAATTTACATACGCGTGTCATAATTGCCATTATAGGCGAGTTGCATACGACTGTTTATGTTCGACGTTAATTATAACTTTATTATATGTTTTAACAAAAATATTCATAAATATCTGTTCAGTCACTAGAATGTTGTGATCGGGTGCTGAGCTGGGTAGGATATCTTTGTTCTTCAAGCTCTCTGGCCGACCGACACATGCGCTCTGTGTGCTTCAATGCCATATGTGCAGATTGTGCACCAGTATTCAGTAAGACTGTCACCAAAGTCGTTTGAAAACGACGCGCTGTGTAGAAACTGGATTTGGGGATATTAAGGTACAGTGCTATTTCTTGTCTCATGTATTCACCAGTTTATTTACGCGAACATATGGACGGTGCACTTTCGGTAATTTATATAGACATGTTGGATTTTGAGCGCATGCGCGAAGGTTTCCTTATCTAATTGGTCAAACAACTGTTTCTTGAGCTGTGATTGGTGGGAGAAACTGTTTCATAATGAAAAATAGTGTTATAATGACCATCATTATGATACAGTTTTCAGACATATAATAGTCAGGGTCGAACATAAATAATGTTAAGGTTTTGACGCCATATTGAATGGGGGTTTATTACTCTGCTTTGGGGTCGTAGCATGCTCAACTGCTATGCCGAAGAGCGCGGGTTCAAACCCAGCGGATGTCATCGAATTTTTCAAGAGTGTTGAAATCATTCAGTATTACCTTCCTTGGGAGGGGAAGTAAAGCCGTCGGGCCCCTGTCATAGATTTATGACATGTAAAAGATCCTTCCACAGACTAAACTTGTGTTAAGCTAAATTTCTTGGTTAGACTTCGTTGGAACGCTCTATCAAAGTTCCAACGTTCACCACTAGGTATCAGTGACATCTGGTAGCGAAAGTTGGACTACTTGAAATTGAACGGAATTTGTAGCTCACCCTATGGGTGTCCGCTTGAAGCAGCTAAGGCCTCTGGCGAGCCAAACATGTCCTCGGACACTCCCGGGACTAAAAGCCATACGCAAAATAAATAATAAATAAATAAATAAATAAATAAAAATAGATAAATAAATAGATAAATAAATAAACAGATAAATAAATAAATAGATAAAAATATCAATAAATAGATAAATAAAAAATAGACAGATAAATAAATAAATAAACAGATAAATAAATAGATAAATAAATAGATAATTAAATAAATAAATAAATAGATAAATAAATAAATAGATAAATAAATAAATACATAAATAAATAAATAGATAGATAAATAAATAGATAAATAAATAGATAAATAAATAAACAGATAAATAAATAGATAAAAATATCAATAAATAGATAAATAAAAATAGACAGATAAATAAATAAACAGATAAATAAATAGATAAATAAATAAATAAATAGATAAATAAATAGATAATTAATTAAATAAATAAATAAATACATAAATAAATATATAAATAAATACATAAATAAATAAATAGATAGATAAATAAATAGATAAATAAATAGATAAATAAAGAAACAGATAAATAAATAGATAAAATATCAATAAATAGATAAATAAAAAATAGACAGATAAATAAATGAATAGATAAATAAATAGATAATTAAATAAATAAATAAATGCATAAATAAATAAATAAATAAATAAATAGATAATAAATAAGTAAATAGATAGATACATAAATAGATAACTAAATAGATAAATAAATAGATAAATAAATACACAAATAAACAAATAGATAAATAAATAGATAAAAATAGATAGATAAATAAATAGATAAATATATCAATAAATAAATAGATAGATAAATAAATAGATACATAAATAAACAAATAGATAAATAAATAAATAGATAAATAAATAAATAAATAAATAAAAATACAAATAAATAAATAGATACAAATATAAATAAATAGATAAATTAAAAATAGATATATAAATAAGTAAATAAATAAATGAACAGATAAATAATTAGAAAAATAAATAAATAGATAAATAATTAATAAATAAATAGATAAATAAATAGATAAATAGATAAATACATAGATAGATTAATAAGTAGATAAATAAATAAATAAATAAATAGATAAATAAATAAATAAATGATTAATAAATAGATAAATAAATAAATAGATAGATTAATAAATAGATAAATAAATAAGTAAATAAATAGCTAAGAATATAAATAAATAGATAAATAAATAAATAAATAAATAAATAAATAAATAGTTAAATAAATAAATAAATAAATAGATACATAAATGGATAAATAAATAAATAGATAAATAAATAAATAATTATATAAATAAATGGGGCCTCCGTGGCTTAGGCGGCAGCACGCCGGTCTCTCACCGCTGGGTCCGTGGTTCAAATCCCGGTCACTCCATGTGAGATCTGTGCTGGACAAAACGGAGGCAGACAGGTTTTTCTCCGGGTACTCCGGTTTTCCCTGTCACAATTTCATTCCAGCAACACTCTCCACTATCATTTCATTTCATCTGTCATTCATTTAATCATTGCCCCAGAGGAGCGCGACAGGCTTCGGCAGCCGGCACACTTCATATCCTCGCCGCTATATCGGGGCTTCATTCATTCCATTCCTGACCCGGTCGGAGACTGGAAGCAGGCTGTGGATTTTCATTGTCATGTGTAGTTAGTGGAAGGTTCTTTTTCATGCTGTAAATTTATCACATGGAACCGGCGGCTTTACTTCCCCTCCGAAGGAAGGCATATTGAGGGATTTTTAACGCTCTTAAAAAATCCGACGACTTCGGCCGGGTTTGAACCCGCGATCTTGGGCATAGAAACTCAGCATGCTACCTCCTACGCCACCGAAGCGTAACGTAGCTAACTTGTGCTAAAAATAGATAAATAAATATATAGATAAATAAATAAATACATAAATAAATATATAAATAAATAGATAAATAAAGGAATACCCCACTATGGCCATTGGCTGCAATTCAAATATTAGTGTACCAGACACTAACTCAATTAAGAAGTATCTGGGTTCTTGATGTAATTGAAGGGTTCATCCCAAGAACCAGACAAGTCAAAAGTTCAATTTTTCAGACACTAACAAAAAACAATACAGCTTCATTTGTGCTGAATGAAATAAACATTGCTTTTAGACCTACTATTGTCTTACTAACGGCTTTACATTGCACATCAAGGAAATAAACTTTTTACGAGGATAGTTGAGAAAACCTAGAAAAACTTTTGGACCAGTCTTGTTTTTGCCGAAATCTTAGCTGAATATAAAATTGAAAAATATTGTAATCCTCAAATACGATTATTTATTATGTAAATCCTAACAAAGTACAAATCTTTATTGAATGCCAAGCATTCCAGATATTTAATTATCTTGAAAAACATTGGAAAAGAATTGGACTTGTCATATTTTTGTAGAATCTCCAATGTTTCACACTTGTATATAACCCGGCCTGTCTGCTTTTTGGAGGCAGCAATTCTATACATAAAGCTGGCCTTGAAGAGGGAGGAGATGCATTTATCTCAAAACGTCAATTTTTGGTCTTTGGAATGAACACTTCAATTGCAAAATTTTCAGAAACTGGCACTACGAATTAAGTAGCCTCACGTTGCGAAGAATAGCGATAGATTAGTATCGATTTAATCTGTCGATGAAGAATACTTTCCAGCTATACAATGAGGTTAAGTCTGAAAACGTTCAGATTTATAGTTATACCACTGTTGCAGCAAATAAGCGATATAACCTAACAGCCAAAAAGCGTTCTTTTATGATGATTCTTCTTCTTCTTGCTGTCGTTCCGGCCATATACGATCCACGCTTATTTCAACTATCCTTTTCCATGTCTGGATATCCTCCTGGGTTATCCCCACTTCCGGCAGGTTTTTTTTCTACCTTGGTGATCCACGCCTCCTTGGTTTTCTTGTTAAAAAAGAAACTGAAGAACCTCTTGTTCAACCTTGCAGAACTCGTACCAACATTGCGGCCATAGAAAACTATTCTCTTACGAATAGTGTCCGGGATCTTTTCTACGTGTGATGATTATTATTATACCTAGGGTGCCCGTGCTGCTCCGAAGCATTATTATTCAGTATTGGAATTTAAATTATACGACATTTTGTAATAGTTTATAACCTTTATTTCACAATACTTCCTTCCAGACAATGTTCGCTGTGCGTCGACCCTTAGGTTTAATTTCTACTTCTACATCTTTAAATGATTTTCCTCGGGATAAGGCAACATAGAGCATTCCATGGCCTAAAACAGGATCAGGCAAGTAGATTCCAACTCAATGAAGCTTTTGACCCTTCGCTTTGTTGATTGTAATACAAAACGCTAGTGTAATAGGACGTTTCAGTCATTAGAAGCAAAGATATGATTGCTACAATGAGAAAAAATGTTGAAAAATTGAGATTTAATATCGAATGTTCACTCATAACTTTCCTCAGAATCAGCCAATTTGCATAGTTAAGTGCTCAATGAAAGCGCTTGATTTACTGAGTGTTCTTAGACCAAAACAACCTGCGTACCTCAAATAGAACCAAAGATGATTGCTTCAAAGTTGGAAAAAGTTGAAAAAATCAAATAATTTGAGGGAGGCGGAAGTTAAGTGATTTGTAATACTTGATAACAAATCTGTGCATGAATACCTTTCATTTAAAAAAGGAATGAAGAAAATCGACCGGCTAGAATGGCCGGACGGACTTGGATAAGTTTTCATAAATATTTTAAGCCTATTTTCAATTTTGAAAAAAATAGGCTTATGAGATCACCTTTTGTCCGTGTGTGTGTGCGTGTGTGTGTGTGTGAGGTGTGTGTGTGTGTCCCCCTAATAAATTCTAAACGGCAGGAGCGATTTCAATGAAACTCGGTAAGTTCATAGCACTATTCCTGGCGACCCCGACCGTGCCCTTCAAATTTTGTTACGTCTCACCAATCCAACATGGCGGATGTGCGAAATATTTCCCCAGCATTCAATATCTCCGAAACTATTCCCGATATCACCCTGGAATTACGGTGATAAAGGGAACCACTAGAAGTTGACCTATGTGACTCTTGAAAAACTGGTAACTACAAAACCAACATGGCGGCCACGCGAATTTGCGACTTTTAAATAGACGTTTCTCGCGATTTAACCAACCAAACGCAATAAATCTTGGTACATTATATGTTTATACACATTGTAATGCACCGACATCTAACTTCGTTCAATTGCTTACATAACCACAAGATGGTGGCTGTGCAAGATATTTCACCGGCATTCTACTGTATATCTCTGAATCTATTAGCGGTATCACCCTGAAATTTTGTACGGAGATAAATGGCACTACTGGAAGTTCATTTATAAGACTTTCAAAACCGGTTAGCTACAAAACGAACATGGCGGCCAAGCGAATTTGAAAATTTTAAATAGACCTATCTCGCGATTTAATGTTCCAAACGCGATGAAATCTGGTACAGGAAATGCTTATACACATTGTAATGCACTGGTATCTAATTTAGTTCAATTGTTTACATAACCTCAAGATGGCGGCTGTGCGAATTTTAAAATTAAGTTTTTATTTCTTGTGTCGTATTTATGCGATCGAAGTGAAAGTTTGAATAATGAACCTACGCAATAATTTTCCTTTAATGGTACATGACTCTATCGCCTAAACATTTAACAATCCAACATGGCGACCATCCGACATATATTTAGATGGCTCTGAATATCTAGTAATGTATTATAGCAATCAAGCTGAATGTTTTGATGTTCATAGGGGCTATGAACTTAAGTTCACCTATAGGACTTTAAATAACCTGGTGATCACAAATCCAGCATGGCGGCGACGCGAAGTATAAATATTCACATGGACGTTTCTCGCAATTTAACCATCCGAGTGCAGTGAAAGTTGGTACCGTAAATCCTTATACGAATGTTAATCCACTGGCATCTAATTTATTTCAATTGTTTCCATAACCACAAAATGGCAGCAGTGCGAAATTTTAAAATTTCCTTGTTACTTTTTGCGTCCTAATCATGCGATTGAAGTTTGAATGCTACACGTACACAATAATCTTCCTGTAACCTTACATAACTCTAGGACCTACATATATAAAATCCAACATGCCGACCATCCGAAATATTTAGTCGGTTCTCAATATCTACGAATCTATTACAACAATCAAACTGAAATTTTGTATGTTCGTAGTGGCAGTTAACATAAGTAGGATATATGAAAATAGGCTGTATAGTTCTTCACGGAACTACTTGTTAATATATAGATTATTAATATTATTATTATTATTAACATCATCATTCACAAAGATTAAGATTATCTGTGTCATATGTATCATAATCAGGAGCTGGCTCTGGTTGCTGATGACAGGACAGTTTTGACGCGACTTGTGACAGATCACAGTGATGCACATAAAGTGCTGCCCAAAGACAGAGATAAATGGTTCTTTTATGTTCCTTTCAGCTCTCTGGTAAGAAAGTCAGTTTACATTGCTTTCTGGCTGGAAGTATTTTTTGAAATACATTGCTCTATTCTTCTCGTAAAGAACATCTGCAGTAGCGAGGCAGATGCTGGATGTGGTCCATTGTTAACAAGTAAGGTGTCCCAGATCATTAAAATAGGTGAAGCAACGGAATTTTAAAAATTGCTAATTGTGAAACATGGCTTCATGTAGTGACCATAACACATCCCTATAAATTGCTGGTGAGTAATACAGACGCGGTCATATTATTAGCATAATATGCTACATTAGTTTTCCATACAGATTAATTATGTAGCAGTGTGGTAGCAATTCTTATTCATTTGCAATAATAGGTAATTTAAATATATTTCCCGCATAAAATTATAGATAGCTATTAAAAATAATAGTCTATCATTGCAATTCATGGAACAGATATTGAATTAAAGTACACGGTTCGAACCTTCGATGCAGTCTTCAGCTTAAGGGGAGATCTAGGCAAAATAAGATAACTGAAATATACATTTTTAGCCTATTTTCATTTTATGAAAATTAGGCTTATGAGGTCACCTTTTGTCCGTGTGTGTGTCTGTGTGTGCCCCACCCCCCTAATAACTTTTAAATGGCTGGGGCGATTTCAATGAAACTCGGCAAAGTGATAGCACCATTTTGGTCGACCCCGACCGTGCCCTTCAAATTTTCTTACGTCTCATCAATCCAACATGGCGGCTGCGCGAAATATTATATCAGCAATCAATATCTCCAAAACTATTACTGATATCACCATGAAATTTTGTACTTTGATAAAGGGTACTACTAGAAGTGCACCTATGCAACTTTCAAAAACCTGGTAACTACAAAGTTAACATGGTGGCCAGGCGAAGTTGAGACTTTTAAATAGACTTTTCTCGCGATTTAACGCAATGAAACTTGGTACAGCAAAAGTTTATACACATTGTAATGCACTGACATCTAATTTAGTTCAATTGTTTTCATAACCGCAAGACGGCGGCTGTGTTTGAGGTTTCAACCTATATGGAGTTTCATTACTCTAACAAACATGTGGGTCAAATAAAAGCAAAAACCTTCATTGAGTGCCTTATCGTGCACACTTTTGACTTAAAGAAACGGGGAGCCTCCTTAAATGCCTCACAATTAAATAAATACCATGTTGAACTCGAGAAAAGGCTTATTAAGTCATAAAATAAAGTCATGAAGGAATGGCAAGTCATGTCGTTTCCAGGCAACAGTAGATCTTGACGAGACACGGCCGACTGGATGCGAGTAGCGCTCTGCACTACCGATATAGAAAATGAGGCTCTTTACATGAAATCCAGTTAGTTACTCTACTGCTCATACAGCACTGTTAACCCAAAGACTTGACACTATTTGTACCGCGGCGTACTGCTAGGCGAACCTGCCGCAAGATACCTAACCTATATGTCTTTCTGTAGTCTCATTTATTTCCTATTTACGTATGTGGTCGGAAACCGTGTTGTGATTTTGAGTCGATTTTATACATGCGATGCGACATGACGTTGGGGAGATTTTGATATTTATGTGCCATTGTTGTGCTCTAGTGTGTTTATAGAGTGATCGGTTACGGTCTTTACCAAATTATTATAATCATTATTCAAAATTATACGATACATCAGTCATAGCATTCATGATTGAGACGTTGCTAAGTGTACTCTTTGCAACTACCATATTCGCGGGCGAAGCCGCGACGGGTAATGCTAGTAAAGGAATAACCGGACTCGGCTAATTGCCGATAATTGCAATTTTGTCGATTACAACTGAGAGTACCCCTTAAATTTTGTTTAGAAAAAAGCACTGCATAAGCCTATTATTTTCATAGATGAAAATAGGCTAAAAATGGGGGAGTAACTGAATAACTAAACACAAAGTAAATTAATATTCAGTTCGGCAAGCTTAATTTCACTGCGGGGCAAATATTTGCAAGTTTACCGTAATATCGTAATTCTAAAACTATGTTACAGGTTGAATAAAATGGACGGGCCCAGAAGACCTCGTCCTAGGGCTCGTGATCGCTCTCTATGGCCCCTTTACAGTAGTGGTGCATGATTTAATAAGACGGATATGCAGACAAGAGTAACTATAGTAGAATCAGTAATTTGAGAAACAGCTCATCTCCATTTTTTTGCCGAAATTGAGTTAGACATACAAAATTGTTATTGAAGGCAAGGCACATCCAATACGTATAAAACACCACGTCTCCAATAAGTGAGCACAGTGACACGAGACGTTCAAATTTTCGTTAATTTGAGAAACACCACATCTCCTGGAAATGTGTAGTTTCTCAAATGACTTAAAATTTGTAGCTGGTGACAGCATTGCTCCTCCTTATTCTCCGCCAACCTTACAGAGCTGTAAATGTGTTCAGTTTGTTGTCATGCTTTGTTTCTGAGTAGAAATGAGTTCCAGTGAAAGTAATATTAGTAATTCTACTCGTTTAAAACGTAGAAAAGGGTAGAAGCAAGTCGCATATGTGAAATTCAACTTTTCAACCTATATGGAGTTTCATTACTCTAACAAACATGTGGGTCAAGTAAAAGCAAAAACCTTCATTGAGTGCCTTATCGTGCACACTTTTGACTTAAAGAAACGGGGAGCCTATTCACCAGAACTTCCAACAATTAATTCCTACCCACAAAAATGTGTTTGTATAAACATTAACAAAATTAATGATCTCAAGAAACTCAAAGACTATATTCCTACAGACATTGTCGATGACTTATTTTTCTAACAGTTATGACTGGCCAACTTTTGATAAGTATGAAACTGAACTGATGTAAAATAAAACAATGCCTAGAAAATGTATGTACTAGATTGTAGATTGATCTTAAAATTAGAGAATGGTTTTCTATCATAATGTATATACTCGTATTATAAACAGTTATTTCATGCCTGATGACTCCACATTACGTCAGTCATTTGAGTAACAACACTTCTCCAACAAATTTGAGAATTTTTAAACACGTCCAAATTTACAAAACATATTTTTCTAATAATATAACTCGCTTTCCAAACCTCTGTACATATACATTAAAAAATCTAACATTGATACAATGTGAAATATTGTCCCAGCGAGGTTTCTTTAAGTTTTCCGAAAGTGTAATGTTGTGGATTTTCCGGTGTTTCTCAAGTGACTGATCTGTAGTTTTATAGTGAGGTGAATCAAAGTCAAACTCCAATAACGGAATTGACTTCGGTGGCGTAGTTGGTAGCATGCTGAGCTTCTATACCCAAGGTCACGGGTTCAAACCCGGCCAAAGTAGTCGGATTTTTAAGAGCGTTAAAATCCCTCAGTATGCCATCCATCGGAAGGGAAGTAAAGCAGGCAGTCCCATGTCATAGATTTATGGCATGATAAAGAACCTTTCACTAATTGCACTTGTGTGAAAGCCAACTTATAGGTTATATTTGACTAACTCTCTTAGGTTCCAACCTTCGTCACCAGGAGCCCACTGCGGTGGCATCTAGTAACAAAGTTCAGAACTAGTTGGTTGTGGAAGGTGGCGTTTGGTAGCAAAAGTTGGAACTTCTTGAAAATCGAATGTCTGCAGTCCTTACTTGACTTAAAAACTGATAACACATACTAATACAGCCATCAAAATTAACACCGGTTATCAGACAGATTCTACACACACGCAAAGTACACGGGGCTACATGACCACGTTGTCGCAGCCCCTAAACTGAGGAACCAACCAACCAATATAATAGACAAACGTAGGCCTAGGCTAAAGAGTTGTTGACACGAACGCTGAAGACGGGGAGCGTTTCACACAGCCAGGTCTCTGTAATTAGCAGTGAAGAGCAGTGCGCATGCCTGAGGACAGGACTACACACTTGTCAGCTAATGTCTGTCTTTATACCGCTCTTCCGATAAATTGTATAACCAGAGCAATTAGCGAAATGAAGTGCACGCTACACGTATACATTCACTTGGCAGTATTCAGAGAGACACATTTCTACACTGCAATCGGAGCAGTGGTGGCTCTGATATCACATTGTAAGTGGCAACTCATCTTCTGAGTTAGGTAGCATATTATTATCATTATTATTACATTAAGCGAACCGGTCAAAACTAAGGACCACGCAAATATCATTTAATTTCCTTCTCATCGTTCTTCCTTTCTCTTCCTCCACACTTCCTTCATTCTTTCAGAGTGTTGCGCCTTTCTCTCTGCTGTCCATCTTCCTCCCCTGCGTTCTCTCTTTTGTTCCACAAGAACCTTTATGTTGGAAAGAATTTCCCTGAACTGTGTTCTGTCTCGACGGTCGTCATCTGTAATTTCTAGCCTCCGGAGTTCTTCCTTCATCTGCTTGGTGTAACCCCCTTGGCTCTTCAGATTATATAGTTTATTAAAAATTTGTTTATTATTATCATTATTATTATTTATTTATTTATTTATTTATTTAAGCGAAAATTCACCTACAGGAGAGCGATTAAACTTGATAACATGAAGTCATTTGGAGGTGTGTCTCCTCCGCTCCTCCCAAAATCTCTTCATTCGCGCGGAATGCTCCCTCTTCCTCTCATCCGTCCATTTTTTCCCAGGTTGTCGTAATAATCTTGGTTCAAACTCAACACTCAAGATTTTCGTCGGGTACTCAGCCCGGTCTTCGAAATGTTGTATACGGATTACTTGTAAGTCTCTCTGTACCTCCTTAAGCCATTCTGTGCCGCATTTGCTCTGTGTTATGATACCGAGTAGTTTCTTTGGTAATCTGGAGGTGGCCATCCTGTGGATGTGAATGTAAAGTTTGGCTCTCCGTTTTCTAATTTCGTCTGCTATCGTAATGGTCTTTTCATATAGAGTTCAGTACTGGTCTCTTCATCCAAATGCCGTTTCTGTTGATTGCTCCGTAGATCTTCCGGAGAATTTTTCGTTCCTGATTTTCCAGTTCCCTAATCTTGGAATGACCATCGATTACTATTGTTTCAGCCGCCTTTGTTGCTTCTTGAAGAATAACGGTTTTATAATGTCGTAATTTGGCGTTCGTCGAAATGCATTTCTTGTTGTAATGGGTCCACGTTAGCCTGTATGCCTTCCGGACCTTAGTGATTCTGTCTTCATTGGCGATTCGATTAAGACCTGAGGGCAGTATAATTTCGTCAAGGTATTTAAAAGTGCAGACTTGTGCGATTTTACCGTATTTGGTGTTTAAAGAAGATTTTTTTTCTGGCCTTCTCTCCATATATTTGGTCTTGTCGTAAGTGATATGTAATCCGGTCTTTTGTGCAATCTCATAGAGCTTTTCCACTGCGTAAGTCGCTTCCGATCTGTTGTCTGTGACAATTGCAATATCGTCCGCGAAAGCGAGATATTTGACTTTAGTTCGGTTCTCTTTTTTAAGAGCGATTTGAATACCCTTTACAAGAGGTTCCCATTCCCTAATTATCCTCTCCAGAATAATATTGAAGAGGTTTGGGGACAGTCCATCCCCCTGTTATTATTTATTTATCGTATGGATTTTAGTGCCGGGAGTGTCCGAGGACATGTTCGGCTCACCTGAGTCTGTAGCTGCTTCCAGCGGACACCCTTAGGGTGATCTACAAGTTCCGTTCAATTTCAAGTAGTTCCAACTTTCGCCACCAGATATCGATGATACCTAGTGGCGAACGTTGGAACTTTGATACAGCGTTCTGACGAAATCTAACCTAACAAATTTTGCTTTACACAAGTTTAATCTGTGAAAGGATCTTTTACATGTCATAAATCTATGACATGGGACCGCCGGCTTTACTTCCCCTCCGAAGGAAGGCATATTGAAGGATTTTTAACGCTCTTAAAAAATCCGACGACTTCGGCCGGGTTTGAACCCATCCCCCTGTTGGACTCCAGTCTTGATTTCGAAGGGCTCTGATATTTTTCCCCATGAATTTCACTTTAGATATTGTTCCTGTAAGTGTCTGTTCTATGATTTTGCGTGTCTTACGATCGATCCCAAATTCTTCCATGATTTTAAAGAGTGTGTCGTGGTCAACAGAGTCGTATGCTTTTCTGAATTCGATGAATGCAATGAATGCGATGAATGAATTTCTACATTTCCTCATTTGTAAGATCGTCTTTAGGCACCATATCTGTTGCCCTTTTCTGAATCCAGCCTGGTAGTCACAAATGGGTGGATCCATTTGGGGTTCTAGCCTGTTCAGACGTGCTGTGGAAAGGATTTTATAAGCAACCGGGAGCAGGGAAATTTCTCTATAATTTTTTTTTTTCGTGTGGCCTCCCGAGAGGCCGAGTGCAGGTCTTTCTAAGTGACGCCCGTGGACGACCTGCGCGTCGGGATGAGAGATGGAATTGATGAAGGCGAATGAAACTGGGCAAGGATGTGGAAGGAAGCGGCCTTGGCCTGTCAGTAGGTACCGTCCCAGCATTTGCCTGGTGTTGAAAATGGGAAACCACGGAAAACCATTTCAAGGACGGCCGACGGTGGGGCTCGAACCCACGCGTCTACCGAGTCAGCAGAGAGCTTGGCCCCACGACCTAACGCTGCGCTTTAGCGCGCGTAGCCACTACTGTCGGTTCTATAATTGTTGATGTCCGTCTTGTCGCCCTGTTTGTGCAACGGGTCAACGAGAGCGCATTTCCAGTCATCTGGTATTTGCTCCGTTGTCCAAATATCTGAAATTATGGAATGGAGTTTCCGCATCCAGTATGTAGTATCCAGAGTTCAGCAATGATCCCATCTTCCCCTGGTGCTTTGTTGTTTTTGAGTTGTCGGATTATCTCCGTAATTTATTCAATGTCGGGGGCTTGCGAGTCCAAGTGTATGCATACCGGAGGGGAGACGTAAATTTTATTAGAGGTGGTTCACAGTCAAGAAGAGAGTTGAAATATTGGGCTAATAGGTTGCAATTATTTTTTGAGTTAGTTTCCAATGAGCCGTCGTGTCTCTTGAAGCACAGACTGGGTGCTTGGTATCCCCGTAGATTTTCTCTAAATGTCTTGTAGAAATTTCTAGTATTATTCTTGGTGAAATCCTGCTGGATTTCGTGGAGTCTGTTGTTGTCATACCTTCGTTTTTCTTTCCTAATTATTTTTGAGGCCTGTTTTTGAGTGGTAGGACTGTTCTCCAAGTTTTCCTTTGTTTGGCTACTGTGAAATTTTTTCCAAGCCATTATGCGATTGTCAAGTGCTTGATCGCAAATTGTGTTCCACCAGCGATGTTTTCTGGAGCGAGGTGGTTGTCCTAGCTTCATGGCTTCCTGAATTCTCCCCGTTAATATCAACCAGTCTGTTGATTCCTCCTGATTGATTTCCATAATGATGTCTTCCTTGTGGAGTTTCAGGCATTCCGGATCTAGTCTGAAACTTTTGGGTGGGCATTTTTGTCTTTTATTTGGTTGGAATTTTGTCTTTATTTGGAAAAGATAATGATCGGATTCAAAGACGCCTTTACTAGACCGACACGTTAACCACTCTCCCACCGTGAGGGGCATATATAAGGAATGTGTCATAGAACGAATTACAAATAATAAAACAAAGATAATTACAGTATATCCAGTTTTGAACTAACCTGGATTACATACAGGCTCAGAGGTAGGCACTTACCCGTAGAACTATTGATATTCAACATCGACAGTGTCCTCCATCATAACGCCACAATCCACATTGCAGTTCCTGTCAGAAATTCTCTGCTGCGTTGGAGGAGGATAGCAGATTCTGGACTACCCACCCTACTCGCCTGATCTCAATCCATTCTACGTTGATCTCAATTCAGAAGCCACGGCGTGGGAAGGTGGACATCGACACATCGTTTCGGCGAGATGTGATAGACGAATCGCACACAGCTGACGGTTTTTCAACGCCTTCTTTGTCTTTGGAAAAAAAATACGGGTGCCTTGCGGTATTGTTTTGAAAGGTGGTAGCTGTTTACTCATAGTAAAATTTCCCTTACCCGTTGGCTCCTTTACCCGAACCCAATTTCGTACTATAGATTGCGAAGCACATTCCAGTAACGTTGACTTTCTATCCCTGCTACTTTACTGGCTGATATTTACCGTAGTTGCCATCGTAGAAAATAATAAAAATGATAACGACTGAATTTGGTGTCTAAAAATGTATACTAATAGATACTGTAGATACTTAAATTTAGGGGCAGATGACCTCGTAATTCCGCCCCTTTAAACCTCAATAACTACTTAAATTTCAATTAAGTCTGGTTAAATAGTTGTTAAACAAGGTGTGGTGTCCACATGGTGTCTACTTGTTAGATTTAGAGGTTGTTGGATATTGCAGATGAAGTTATATATTAGGGATACTTTAGCAAAATCTATGTTTTTAAACATCGTTGCTTCTCGTTTAATTGGCTGTGTGTGTAGAAGTTAAAAGAAAGACAAAAGCAAACCTCAGAGATCCGGGTCAAGTTATTCGTTGTTACAGTCGTCATTGGGTCTTATCGTGTCATCTCGTTCAGTTCATTAAGTCGTGCTTCAGTCCGGATAGCTTCATACCTTGAGAGAGCCTAATACTTACTGACACTGTAAGTACAGCTCTCCCAAGTCAATGGAGGGATACCCACACATTAGGGGTGTGCAAACAGATCGCCAAAATATAGTGGAGAAACACTTGTACCCTAATTGATAGCACCACCTGATCAACGCATTTTGTTGTTGTTGCTTCATTTGAGGGGCTTGGACATTGTAGTCATTTAGCCCCAGGTCTTCAATTAGTCTGACAACCTGTGTTAGTGGCTAGAATTCTTGACTGTCATCGGGGAGGACCGGGTTCGTTTTCAGGCTCTGACAACAAATTTAATTCTGGTCTGAGGGCTGGAACGTGGTACATTCAGTCTCGTGAGGTAACATTGAGAAGAGCCGAGTTTGATTCCTACCTCAGCCATCCAGGAAGTGGTTTTCCGTGGTTTATCACTTCTACTCCAGGCAAATGCCGGGATGATGCCTAACTTAATGCCACGGCCGTTTCCTACCGAAATCATGCCTCAATTACAAATACACACTCTAGTATAGACATCACAGTGACACAGCTTATCAGACAGATTCTACACACACCCATGTTCACGGGGCTAAATGATCCCGATGTCACTAAGCCCCTAAAATAATCAACCACAACGATAACCTGCGTTATTGTGCTGGCTGTGTATTAGTAATTCAGGTTAGGATTGAGAAAGAGGCAGCTGTGGTCTTTAGTGAGAAACTATCCCAGTATTTGCATTAAGTAACAGTGGGAAACCACGAATAAGCACTTCTAGGATGGTTAAGGTGAGAATTGAACCCACCTCTTCTCAATTCTGCCTCACTAGGCTGAGTGTAACCCGTTCTAGCCCTCAGAGCAGAATTACATTTCTTCGGCAGAGCCGGGAATCGAACCAGGATATCAGTTGTGGTAGCCAAGAACGCCCAGCCACAGTGCCAGGAGGTGGACTCAACGTATTTTCATAGCTCACCATTTAGGCTACTTAATAATAATAATAATAATAATAATAATAATAATAATATTAAAACACAGCAATTCTTCTAGGTTTGTGCCGTGGCTTGTGTGGGGTTTCGTCTAGGACACCAAGCTAGCTCATCAGCGGGCTCTCGCTGTTCCCGCCCGGACCCCCACAGGAGTAGCTAACTGCCTGCTACCTCACTTTTAATGAAGCGCACCTGCACTTCTTTACTGAGAAAACTAAAAGCTCAAGCAGCCATAACCTCCCTAGTTCCTCTTCTGGGTCCAGAAGGCACCTGTTTTCTTTATTGGCGGTTTGTCCTGGAACTTCAATTGCTGAAACATCTTCCTGAGAGATTTTATTAGCCTACTTTTCACATTTTGCAAAAATGGGGAAAAAGTAGACTTATGACATTGATCCGGGCAAATGTGTGTCTGTCTGTCTGTCTGTCCTCCTGTCTGTCTGGCTGTGTGTGTGTCCTCCCCCCCCCCATATCAACTCCTAAACGGCTGCAGCAATCGAAACCAAATTTGTTATGAGTAAAGATCTATACTTGAATATCTCAAGCCCATATTTGATAATTATGTCAGTGCTACCAACTGCAATTGAAATTTGAGCTCCATGTTGTATATCTTGGAAGGTATGCATGCAAGCTATTCCAAAATTGGCACACATATAGATAACGTATAATATTCAGTAAATTTCAGTTTAATTTCCAGGAGGCCATACATGGCAGAGTTGCCAAAATGATTCTAAGCCTGCTGATAAGTCCAATTTTTAAATGCTTATGACTTTTACTCTATCAATTGGATTTCAACCAAATTTCGTAAGCACTATGTGTAGGCCTACATAAACAGATATGACTGAGCGTATTCTTAAGAGCCTACAGTGCTGCCAACTGTGAATAAATGCTCTCTCTGCTTTTTAACCAAATACCAATACATTAGGATGTATCTAAGCCGACAGTTTTAAACTAGGCACACGTATATTACCTGACATTCTAGATTAATTTGGAGTAACTAATATACGTCAGTGCTACCAACATGATTCTAAGCCTGCAGATAGGACCAATTTTTAAATGCATTTAACTTCTATAGTATCAATTGGATTTCAACCAAATTTCGTAAGTGCTATGTGTACCATGACAGGTTTGAGTATGCGTATTCGTAAGAGCAACCAGGGCTGCAAACTGTTAATAATTGCTGTCTCTATGTTTTTACCCTAGTATCAATATATCAGAAATTATGCAAGCCAATAGCTCTAAACATTGCACACGTATTGTACCTGACATGCTAGATTAATTGGGAGTAACTAATACACGTCTATGCTGCCGACATGATTCTAAGCCTGCTGATAGGTCCAATTTTAAAATGCATGTAACTTCTATATGGATTTCATCCATAATTGGCACAACAAGAGATCATAATATTTCAGATTATTTCTGATCAGCACATGCATGACATTGTTACAAATATGATTTTACGCACGCTGATAGATCCAATGTGTAACTGCATGTAACGTCCATGCTATCCATTGGACTTCACCAAATTTTTGTATTCTGTACCTTAAGAGATGGAACTAAGAATATATTCAGTCACCAGGGCTACCAACGGTTGTGCTCTATTAGGCTACATTATACCAGGTATATTTCGAACAAATTAGAAATGTCGATATTACCAACTTAATTTCGTCATTATTCTAGATAGGTCCATATAGATTAATCATTGGCATGAATCTTAAAATTTAAGAAAAGTAGGCTCTTTTGTTCGTCACGGAACTTCTTGTTATTATTAACATCATTCTCCTAATGATAGCAACTCAATTTTCTCCCCCTTCTGGTCGTTGGTGTATGTCTACCCCCCACCGTTTTTACCATAGGTGCATTGTATTAAAATCTGAACAAAACGTATGATCTTAATAATAACCTGATCCGTGAAAAAATCATTCATTGCAGATGGAGAAAAGCGCTTAATGCGGACGAGTTTCTATAATTCATTGCATCGAACTTGCTTGAAACAAAAGAAAGAGAACAGAAGAAGATTGTCAAAAACAACAAGAACAAATGACCTTCATAAATATAATATCAATCATTTAAACGATCCATCAATCAATCAGTGTTGCCACAATTGATCATCCATTTGTCTGGCCACGCACTGAAACACGTGTGATCCAAGCGGGGAGTCCCACATCTCCTGGGAACGGCAGGGTATGGGGTTGTAGGTTCGAATTCTTATTCATCTTATGTCCACGGTTTGATTAGTAACACCTTGATTAATCACTAAGTGAATGAAAGTTGAACACAATACTTCGAAGACATGAATTCGTATGTCGTATTACAGATATTCTATCTTTCCAATTCACACTTATTTACTCTCTATTTATACATCTAAATAACCTTCTTAATCCATTCAAAATACACTGAATAATTAACATGGCTCATAAGCCAGTAACTACTAATCATCATCATCATCATCATCATCATTACCATCATTAGTTTACATTTTATCAGCATTTCCTTTTCTTACTCTAATTGTATACTTACATCTAAGTATCTTACTTATTCACCCAAGCAATAAATTAGCAATATAATAATTTACTGCATATACCTAGCTCCGATTCGCAGATGACATTGCTTTAACAACAGATAATGAAGATGATCTTCAAAGATACTTCATGTAATGAATAACATCCTTAAAAACGAATTTAACATGAAGATGAATAAAAATAAAACAAAAAAATCGTATGCAGTCGTAACCAGGAAGATCATAGAAGAGCACCAGCAATTTATATCGAGAGTGATAGATTACAACATGTGAAGGAATATAAGTATCTGGGAATCTTGATAACGTATGATGGAACCAGCATACGAGAAATTCAGAGTAGAATTATTCTGGCAAAGAACGCCTTTTAAAGAAAGAAGAATCTCTTCACATCCAGAAGTATAGACCTAAAAATAATGAAAAAACTGTTGAAGACATACGTGTGGAGTGTGGCTTTGTATGGTAGTGAGACCTGGACAAAAGGGAAGTTAGAAGAGAGGAAGTTGATGACTTTTGAGGCTTGGTGCTGGAGAAGAATGCTTAAGATCAGTTGGATAGAGCATATGACAAATGAAGAGGTATTCAGAAAAGCAGGAGAAAGTAGAACCTTTATGAAGAGTTTGAAAACAAGAAGAGCAAATATGTTGGGACATATTCTCAGACATAATAGCCTGCTAGCAAGAGTCATCGAAGGGATGTTAGAAGGGAAAAACACAAGAGGAAGACCACCACTTGCATACATCACACAGTTAATGACAGACACGAACACAAAATCATATCGTGTATTGAAGAGGATGGCGGAGAATAGAGAAGATTGGCGAGTTGCTGCAAACCAGCCTCAGGGCTGTTAACTTAAGAGAGGGCGGCTTCGGTGGCGTAGTCGGTAGCATGCTGAGCTTCCATGCCCAAGATAGCGGGTTCAAACCCGGCCGAAGCCGTCGGATTTTTTAAGAGCGTTAAAATCCCTCAGTATGCCTTCCTTCGGAGGGGAAGTAAAGCCGGCGGTCCCATGTCATAGATTTATGGCATGTTAAAGAACCTTCCACTAATTGCACCTGTGTGAAGCTAAATTGGATAAGTTAAGAATGTAAACAACGCTCTTAGGTTTCTATGTTCGTTGCCAAGAGCCGACTGCGGTGGTGTCTAGTAGCTAAGTTCTGAACTTGGCCTAGTAATCGTTGACGGTGGCGCTTGGCGGCAAAAGTAGGAACTATTTAAAAAATTCTAAGTTGCAGTACTTAAATTAAAAAACAGATAACACACACTAATACAGTCATCACAATTAACACCGGTTATCAGACAGATTCTACACACACCCAAAGTACACGGGGCTACATGACCGCGTTGTCGCAGCCCCTAAACTTAAGAACCAACCAACCAACTTAAGAGAGACCTAGCTAATGCAATAAAATGTTCGAGCTGTAAAATATTTTTGAAATTTTTCGATTTGTATGTGACTACAGAACAAAAAAAATTGCTTATATAGGTTTAAAAAAGTATTTATATTGTATCAACATTATACTATTGTTAGATTTAAGTAATATTTGTATTGTTCATTGAGTCTGTCTGTTAGGTAATCAGCCCGAAGGCTGGTTGGATCCTCAAAAAGTACCGCCGTTACGTTATGTGAGTAGATACCCACAAAAACCCAAGGCAGCGCGATTTTGAGGCGTTCTAGGCAAGAAGAGGAGTGAGGTAGTTTGCCATTGCTTTCCTCACTGAGTCAGAACAGTAGTCCTAACCCTATGAGTAGAACCTTTCACAGCATTCACAGGCACTGACTGTGCCCCGAATGGCATTACTAAACACCACCCATACCTCAGTAGCTTCCATATAATCTCAGCCATGAGTAAGACTGAGACATCGGTGAAAAGCCACCTTTTACTCTAGCCTGTGAAAAATCTGGTTAAATGGAAGAGAGGGCCCAATGGCCATAATTCTTGCCAGACAAAATAAATCTACTGTATTCTATATGTCTCATATTCAATGTACAGTATTTTTATTATACTTGTCTGGACCCTCACTATAAGAGCTACGTGGTTTGGTGACCACGTGACCCCAGCTGAGTTCGGCATAGTTTCTACATGCAGTACTTGTGCCGGGATCCACTCCTCGCCAACCCACTATTTGTGGGCCCCTGAAGGTTCTAGACAACGAATAGTAGAGAAAACGGAACATGTAATACATTCCTTATAACACATATTACTGTGTACTCCCACCATGTACAATGCGCCCTGGATGGTGCTACACCTTCAAGAGATCACGGATGGTAGGAATTCTATTTAAGTTGACTTTAAGGTACTCATCGACACTACTGAAGACATTTCATTACAAGTTATCTTATTTTCTTGATATTGGTATCACTGATTCCCAGAATATAAACTAGTGGATTTTTGCCCCCAAAAAAATTAAATAAATTTGGGGGGTCTTTTTCAAAGATTAATCACAAAAATAACGTGCATTTTTAGGACGCGATATCTTTGCTCTTTTTCAACTTAATTGAGTCATTGTTGTCGCAAATTGATCTGCTGTATGTTCAGAATGTTGTATAGCAGAATCGTTTTTGTATCATTGATTGAGGCAAATATATTAGCTTTGTTTTACAATTTACGTTATTTTGATTGAAAAAAATAAATTAATTGTGTGGGGGGGGGGGGGCGACCCCTTATTTAAATTTAACAGCATCATTCTGCTTTACAACATTGCTGCATTATTTGTCTACTGGATATATTTTTAGTTTTGAAATGAAACTAATATCTTCATTCTAAGTGGACAATTTAACTGCCCAAGTCAAGACAAATATTGAAAAAAATGAAGTGAGAGAAATCGCAACTTAAGTTGAGGTACACATTTAGAGAAAAGAATCTTACTTTTCAACTCAAAAAACCTGCCTTTTCTTTGGATATTAGATCAATCTTCTGCATTCTCCGACCCGAGAGTATCTCCTACATTGTTTTAGTTCTGGAGTAGACTGTTTCAAAGCCAGATTAATGTGTGCTTTATCTGCTGCACCAATGCGTCTAAGTGACAGCTGCTGAAAAGCGTGCACACCGATCATTTAAGTGAATATAATTGACCTAAACAACAATAAAACTAGTATAAACTATATATTTCTTGAAACTAGAGAGGACATACTATCGAATAAGACATTTTTTTTCCCTTGAAAATGACTAATGGAAGGGTCGATGAGTACCGTAAGGAACTTGTACATGATTCGTATATTCGAGGAATCAATATTCTGAAGAACGAGATACCTTGGAATTCAAAATGTCTGGATCCACTGATTAGTCGAACTTAAGCTTTCATGAAATGATTTCATTAACGATATTTTAAAAGCATTACTGTAATGACTGTGTGGGGTAAAATATATTACAGCAGGAACTGGTGAAAGCCACCTCCTGTGATCTCAAAGTACGGCTACGTATTGAGACTCCGGTTTCAAAGATTGGGTTCCCGTCTCTACCAAGAAATGTTATCCTGTTCTGAGGGTTGGACTGCACACGATCAATTTCAAGTAGTTCCTACTTTTGCTACTAAATGTTACCGTCAATGACACCTAGCTGCGAACTTGGCTACTAGATGCATCCACAACTGGCACCTGGAGACAAACGTTGTAACTTAAAAGAGTGTTAATCAAATCTAACCTACAAATTCAGCTTCACACAATTGCAGTTTGGTTGGTTGGTTCTAAAGTTTAGGGGCTGTGACAACGCGGTCATGTAGCCCCGTGTACTTAGGGTGTGTGTAGAATCTGTCTGATAACCGGTGTTAATTGTGATCACAGTATTAGTGTATGTTAACTGTTTTTTAATTTAAGTACAGACTGCAACGTAGAATTTTCAAATAGTTCCTACTTTTGCAGCCAAGCGCCACCATCAACGACTACTAGGCCAAGTTCAGAACTTAGCTACTAGACGCCACCGCAATCGGCTCTTGGCAACGAACGTAGAAACCTAAGAGCGTTGGTTTACATTCTTAACCTATCCAATTTAGCTTCACACAGGTGTAATTAGTGGAAGGTTCTTTAACATGCCATAAATCTATGACATGGGACCGCCGGCTTTATTTCCCCTCCGAAGGAAGGCATACTGAGGGATTTTTAACGCTCTTAAAAAGTCCAACGACTTCGGCCGGGTTTGAATCCATGATATTGGCATAGAAGCTCAGTATGTTACCAACGACTGCACCGAAGCCGCTTAATCCTAACCTTAATTACATAAAGACTCAATATTTCAGACAACGAAAGAACACAGGTAATCAGGCTATTCAAGAGGCTCATGCCCACGATGTCCAAGCCTATAAATGAAATAACAACGAAGAGTTTATACGCGTAAGTACCGATCAATCGAACTTGAAGGGGCTGAGGATCATTCAACTACTCGAAAGTGCGGACAATCAGGGAAAATTCTATTTTCGCGATAAAACGAACATACGGCACCTACGTGCGTCTTAAATTCGATAGTACACTCATTCACCATCAATAAATCAATCTTAACATTAAGGTTATCTGATACGTTCTAAATACACCTAAGTACACAGTTGTTCAAATTATAAGGCCACACAAATTCCTACCAATTTTAAATAAATAGTAAGATACCTGTTTCTTGTCAGATTGTTGGTATAATGCCCAGTAACAGTTCCCACTCCATTTATGAATTCATTCAAGAAGTTGGCAACACTGTTTTGAGCTTCAGCCGTTTTGTTTTGGAGGGATAGTCACTCGCTGCTCTGTGACTGAAAGTAAAAGTTGGATTCTTGCTTCACAGAACAATGCAGTAGTGAGGTTATTGACATTGTTGGTGGAATGGATTGTTGAAAGGGAATTGCTATCTCTCACCGCTAGTTTTGAGGTGTCAATAATGTATCTGTTGTTTCCTTCCGTCATTTATTAATATTGTGTACAGTGAACGAAATGTAATGCTTTTCTGTCGGTCAACACGATTGTTCCCAATTGTAATGGGTGTTTCCCTAAACCAGAAATAAATCCACACGAGATGTATTTGTTCATCATTAGGGAAACACTCATTACAATATTGAGTTCAAACGTGTTGACCGACTGAAAATAATTATTACATTTCGATTAGTCTACTAAGTCATCACTGAAAAATGGCTTCCAACACAATAAAGTGAACAGTAAAATCGAGTGTTTGGATAATGGGGACAGGAAATAAATGAACCCACTTAAAGTGGTAAATGTTGATGCTCTGCTGGATGATGGAATATTAATTATAAACAAGTGCTTGAGTATAATCATTTGAACATATATGTACTGAACCCTTGCAAAGAAGCATATGAGACTCAGTTTCGGGGGGTGTAACGGTTCATATCGTAAGTTGTTGTCAGGGCGCTTCATTAACTTGCAGGGTAACATATAACAAAATAACATGCAGGAAAGAGTGAAGCCAGGGTTAAAACAAATGAATTTAATAACAAATCACCATATTTACACTCAAACAATTAACAACAAAAACTCCCATCTGACTCCCACTTAATAAAAATGCCAAAAACTAGGCCAAAATCTCTGGAGAGATTAATTACCTGGACCAAGTGTCCCTAAGATAAAAATAACAAAAGTGACCATATATGTGCGTATGTCGTTCTACATGCATCACGATGTGTACAATGAATGCGTGATTCGTCATCATCCAGAATAATCATTCAGACAACGAATCCACATTTCTAGAGCTAGACCGACCCGGGGGAACACAACTACAATACTTAAAATTAAACCGACACTTCCTAAATCTAATATAAACAAACACAAAATTTCCGTGTGAAATTGGAATCAAATTTCCGTAGCAACATTTACTGCCTAAAAACTTAGGACTTCTCACACAAATCAACACAAGTACATTAACACGTGACCAATAAAAATACACAAATGACCGCTGTCAAAATTTACAAGTGCTCTACAACTACACCGCACGGGTGTGACACACAAAAATTACATGAATCGAGTCATAAACAAAGCAATAGGCCCACAGCCAACATTTACGTTAATAATACAATATTTTACCCATACAACGTACAACAAGCCGTTACACACATGGCGAACTCCCCAATTAATTATGGCTTAAAAATAACCATCACAATGAACAGGTTTGCTACATGAAAGCTTACAGGGGTCAGTCGGACAATCAGGACTGCCTATCAAAAGTAAGTCACCAGGCAAAACGGGCGGTTTGTGGAACTCTGCATGTCTGTCAACCCACGTGTCAATAACCTCGACCTCCCAGGACATGGGGTCGAATCTCGAAGAAGTGTGCCCCAAAGCACAATAAGACGTGTGTGTGTGTCAGAATAAAATATGGACAAGAAAACAGCGGTCTCCCTAGAGCACCCTGTCTTTCCATCAAAAATACAACAGCAGCAAAAATATAAGGGCGGTAGGACCTCTACCCCCTCTTCACGTAGAATCAACACACACTTGACACAGTAACACACACAGAATCACACGTATGGGTTTTGACAGACCCTGAAATAAAAAGACACAAATAATTTCCACATGCTGGCGCCACCGTTCTATGCCGTGACTAGTCAACCTGAAAAGGACTCAAAAAAAATCTATCAAAATTAGAACGAAAGTGTTCTACAAATTACTTTTAAGTTGGTGCACTTGGCAACCCTAATAGGAATAATAACCTGTTCAGCAAATGTCTTACAGTAATTTCCTCCCATTCCTATTTCAAAATATTAACGTTAATAAAGCACCATTTATCGAATGTAACGGGTTCCGCATTTGCAAGGATAAAAATCACGCACGCACGCCGCGCACATTACAAATGACTCAAGGAAAACCAAATATCTAACAAACACTTTGGCCACGCGCCAACGGACATTTAAAACACTTAGTGTCGGTGCAAGAAAAACTCTAAACAACAAGAAAAGAAACACGACTATTTACAAAGTTCCCCGGCCAAATCTAACTACATAATTGAAATAATCCAATTTTTGTACATCACCGATCTGCTTGTAGAACTAAGGACATCCTCCTCAGCCCATTGCCCCTATGGACAAATTAACACTCCATCGTGGTTGTCTGCGTTGAATTGTTGAAGATCATCCCAACTCCAAACCACGTGCTGATCATCTTGGTATCGACTCCTTGGCAGAAAAGTTCAATGTTAATTATTTGACCTATCTATAATCGCTTGCAGGTTACTCAATTCGCCCACAATTGTCCTAATGCGATTAATTGCGAAGACTGGCCCTAGATATCTCGCACACACGCACAATAAAACACATGAAAAATACACTGCAATTTGTACATAAAATATACACCTCGAGACCACGTCACTGGCTCGATAACAAGTTTAAGATCTTGGCTGCACTGGCAGTCGCTATCTTGCTCGGTATTTCCGTACTGTACTGTTGACCTTCGCTCCGGTGAGCGCTAATTAGGGTGTTACAAGACTTGCCCCTCAGAGCTGAAATGGTTGTCTTTAAGTAAATGTTACAAGTTACCACGCACTGGCGTGAAATATTAAGCTCACAAAATAAAGTTGATTTCAGAATAAAATGTACTAGAGCTTAAAAATTCGTTAATGCAACTGATGTGACTTTAGCTCCTCAGAGCTCAGAAATAAAATAACTTAACCAAATTCAGAGCGTTAAAATCACGATGCAAACTGGCGTGAAGTAAGCCTCTCAAGGCTCCAAAACGATTGACTTCTAATAATTCCGAGCGTCAAAATCACGATGCAAACTGGCGTGAAGTTAGCCTCTCAAGGCTCCACAAAGAATGACTTCTAATAATTTCGAGCGTCAAAATCACGGTGCAAACTGGCGTGAAGTAAGCCTCTCAAGGCTCCAAAACGATTGACTTCTAGTAGCGTCATGCCAAACTATTTATTAGAAACTGACAGGGGACGGAGGAGTGGGGTGGAATCGGATAAAAACTTCCAGAGTTTTTGTCTCACAAATATGGGACTAGTGTCATTCTTCTTCAAATAAATCAAACGTCTCAAAGCACACGTGCGGAGATTAATCCGTTCGGCGGTTCTTTAGATAATCAATTCCGCGGGCTTTTTACTACTGACGCTGTCCACCGCGTGGTCCTGGCTTGGTCTCTTGTGATTGGCTGATTCAATCGTATGTTCGTTGCAAGTGACTCGTGATCCTTCCTTTATGCTTCCAATTTTGGTACAGTAGTTGCTCAATTTGGCCTTGAACCCGACTAATTCTAGCCGTCCCCCAAGAATAGCTACCAGCTCTGCTCCTGTTGCAATCATTACGAAATGCTGGCCTCCCTTTATCCATGTCGACTTCCTCAAGTACTGCCTGGGCCGTAGTAATAATAATAATAATAAATATGAATACTTATTTATCGTAGTTCAATAAGGGTTCAGTACACATGGCTGATGACGACAATGTCCAAGTTCCTCAGATAAAATAGAACAAGTTTCTTTGACGTCTAATTAATTGTTGGAATACAGAGACATTCGTGAAAAAGTGTTACAGTGAAAGGTGATGATATCGTTTTATCTCTCTCCTGCTGCAACACTCTCTCTCTCTCTCTCTCTTCTGTTGCTGAGCTCAAGTGTCGCTACTGTCGTTTTTGGATGTCACGGGTGAACCTGTGGATGGATTCTCATGCGGTATACACCATTCTGTAAAGGATATCTCGAGGAAGAATTTTGTAGAAAATAATTCATGTATCATCAAAGGAAGCCGAGCAGTAACGATTTCAGTGAAAAAATCGAAAGAAACACATTGCGTCCATGTGCTTTTTAAGCTTACGCTGGGCAAAACGTTAAAAACATCTACATACTATGAGAGTAGGAATTCATAAACATGATAAGTTCTACAAAAAAGTCCGCGAGAGCATATGTCTATCTTCAATACATCGTCCACTCTAAGTGTTTTTACGTTTTCATTTCTTCCAGCAATCTCCATTCGAATACTGAGGCGATAGTTAACGTGCTGGCTGGCTAGGGGCGACTCTATCACCCCAGATACAGCCAGCAGCAAACTGTCGAGTCGTGTTAAGTTAAAACTTCATAGAAGAGTGGTTGTGTTGGAGTGTTCCTGGAAGTGCAACTCGGCTTTTCTTCATTTCGCCAGTGAACTTTCCGTTGTGCAAAATACAGAATTTAAAAATATACGAAGCTGAAATTTCACAAGAACGACAGTTTAAACAAATCAGTCCGAGAATACATTGTCACGCTCAAATATCTTCGCGCATCGTAGTTACACACACCCAATATTTTTTTCGATTTTTGAATCGGGAGTTAAGTGTAAAACCATTTCATCCCCTGAGAAGGAAATTAATACGACAGCGAATAAACAGAAGTACTTAAGACAATGACACTCGATAAATGAGTTGGAGTTTCATGCTACTCTACAATCACTTATGCATGAAACGACAGTCTGGTAATAAATCAAGCTTCAAAATACATGGCCAGCCTATCAATTACTTTATTAGTAAGCAATTTACTGATCAAATATAGTATATATGCTGGTTATCAAAATATACTCCACGCCGGGGGTCTTCCAGTGGGACGTTGAGGCTGAAGGACTCGTGACCTTCCCCGTAATTAGTGCCGGATGTCTGTTCGGAATCATCCCACTGATCGGTGAAAGTCGTCCAAGGTCGTGTAAACAGGGGACTGTCGCCTCTTTTTTTAAGACAGTGGTTTCGTCTCTGAAATGGGCATCAGTTTCCTGTGTATATTACTAAAGAATCAAACAGGGAAAGGAAGTGCCAGACAAGCGTAAGTTTCTGTGCAGGGTATTTAAAGTGTTTAGACGCACAAGTGGTGCTTGAAATTGTGAGGACCTCGGTAAAACTTAGTTTTGTCCTATCCTTGAATCTATTAGAACTAATAAATTGGTTATGTATACAGCCTTAGTTAATAGGCTATAGGCCTATATTATTTATAAATTAGACAATATTTCAACCCTACATTGAGATTTTCTTGAGCATTTGTTGAAAAAATTCAATGCAATAATACTAAAATTAAGTCATAAACTTCAGTTATTACAAGCTAATAAAGTTGAGAAATAAGTCAAATCATAATTAAATCTCTGCATAGTATAAAACAGAGTCCCCGATTCTTGGATGTAACAAGTAGTCTCGAGAACCACTGGATGGATTTTTATGCGGTTTACACCAGTGTGTAAAAGATTTCTCAAGGAAGGTTTATGTAGAAAATCATTCATTTATGACCAAAGGAAGACAAGCAGCATCGATTTCAGTGAATCGACTCGAAGAAAAACCTGCCGACCATGCGCCCTTTAAGCTTACGCTGGGCAAACCGATATAAATATCTATATACTACTACGAGTGTAAGAATTGTTCAGCATGAAAAAATCAACAAAAAAGTCCGCGACAGCATATCTCTCTTTTTAATACATCGCCCACTAAAAATGATTTTTTGTTTTCATTTCTTCCAACACTGTCCATTCCGTGGGCATTTAAATTATTAGCTTCGGATAGAGTTTATGAGCAAGCGAGCGATACTATCACCCCAGCATCAAACTGTCGAGTCGTGTCGAGTTAAGACTTGGTGGTTGGTTCCTCAGTTTAGGGGCTACGACAACACGGTCATGTAGCCCCGTGCACTTTGGGTGTGTGTAGAATCTGTCTGAAAACTGGTGTTAATTGTGATGACTGTATTTGTGTGTGTTATTGTAATAGATTCAGGCAACGGCCTGGCCATGTTGAAACACCGTATCCCATGCGAACTCCACAGTTAAGCAGCATTGGGCGTAGTCGGGACTTGGTTGGAATGCCGGTTCTGGGAGACCAAGCCCTGTTGGCGGGGAGAGGGTAAGAAGGAGCGGAAAGGATCTGGCCACCCTACCGCACGGTAACTCTGGCTCAGGATAGCGTCTTCGGAGGCACGGACCTGCCTTCCGGCAGAATACCCAAACGGAATAAAAGAATTGTAATTCAGGTAAGGAGTGCAGACCATCAATTTTCAAGTAGTTCCAACTTTTGCTAGCAAATGATACCCTCCACGACACCTAGTTGCGAACTTGGCTACTAGATGCCATCGCAAACAGCACCTGGCGACAATCTTTGGAACTTAGAGCGAATAAAATTTAACCTACAAATGTTAGCTTCACACAGATGTAGTTAGTGGAAGGTTCTTTTACATGCATTAAATCTATGACATGGGACCGCCGGTTTTACTTCCCCACCGAAGGAAGGCATACTGAGGGATTTTTAACGCTCTTCAAAAATCCGACAACTTTGGCCGGGTTTGAACCCGCAACCTAATCATTGAAACTCAGCTTGCTACTAACTACGCTACCGAAGCCGTCTGCGAGTTAAGATTTCAGAGAAGCGTATATGTAGCCTATTTGGAGTTTCGTTGTTCACCTCAACTTTTCTGAATTGCGTCTGGGACCTGTCATCCGTGCGCCTTTTAAGCTTACGCTGGGTAATCCTTTAAAGGTACCGGGTGAAGTCGGGGTGGGTTGCTGGTAAATAAATAAATAAATAAATAAATAAATAAATAACATACCTCAAAAACATAGATTAAGAGTCTGGATCATTTGACCTTAGAAACAAGAAACTTTAAAATTGTTGATAATGTACCGGTACATGAAACGTTCCAATTTTTTTTAATGCATGGACTTGGTAACAACCAACTTTACTATAGTGTCTAGGTCTTGTTCATGTTCCGGATTTGACTTCCTGCCAGTATCTTCTGACCCCAGCGAGGATTGTCTGTTTATGCTCTTCGGACAGAGGTACTCTCCGTCTTCCGGAAGTTGATACCATTTTAAGACCTTGATAGTTGTTCACTAATCTTCTACAGTCGACCAAAATATTATGTGTACTCGAGCTTGAAGGTTGTTTGTGAAGTAACCAATATACCTACATAAAATCCAATAACATCATCATTTTCGTCGTTCTATTTTACGTTAGCTCATGTAGGTTTTGGATTTTTAATTTATATTTTAATATTTTTTTTATCGCAGTTGGAACACAAAAAGTGCCCGTTTTTAAGCGTGTTTCAACCATGCCTCACATTTAAGAATTATTATCTCATAAACCCGTCATCATATCAAATCCAAATTTTAACATAATATACATTGGAATGTTGTATAACTGGTTTATTAATTTCAAAATTGTGTGTGTCCGAGAACAAGCCTCCGTGGCTTAGGCGGCAGTACGCCGACCTCTCACCGCTGGGTCCGTGGTTCAAATCCCGGTCCCTCCATGTGAGATCTGTGCTGGACAAAACGGAGGCAGACAGGTTTTTCTCCGGGTACTCCGGTTTTCCCTGTCAAAATTTCATTCCAGCAACACTCTCCACTATCATTTCATTTCATCTGTCATTCATTTAATCATTGCCCCAGAAGAGTGCATCAGGCCTCGGCAGCCGGCACAGTTCATATCCTCGCCGCTAGATGGGGGCTTCATTCATTCCATTCCTGACCCAGTCGGAGACTGGAAGCAGGCTGTGGATTTTCATTTGTGTCCGAGAAACAAAGTTGTTATCATTTTTGTAAGGTAACTTTTGCTCGGCTCGGGGTGGTTGGAAAATGTAGTTCTTGGTCCCGTTGTAATCCTTATACATCAAAAAGATATGCTGTATGATTGTGAAATACGTAAATTAAATCACTTATTTTATATCGGCTTGTATTTGTACGGGGAATTAAGGCATGGTTCAACAGTTAGCCGCTCCGGTGAAAGCTGTACAGCCTTGCCAGAATGGGCTCCATTACGCGTCATGGCGCGCCTCGCTCGGAAGTGATGGGCTCCATATCAGCAACACTGTACAGCTTTCCCCGGAGCGGCTAGCTGGTGAACGATGTCTTAATTCCCCGTACAAATACAAACCGATATAAAATAAGTGAATTAATTTACGTATTTCACAGTCATAGGCTACAGCATAACTTTTTGATGTATAAGGATTACAACGCAACCAAGAACTACATTTTCCAACGACCCCGAGCCGAGAAAACGTTACCATACAAAAATTATAACAACTTTCGTTCTTGAACACACAAAATTTTGAAATTAATAAACCAGTTATACAACATTCCAATGTAGGTTGTGTTAAAACTTGGATTCGATATGATGATGGGATTGGGAGATAATAATTCTAATAAAAAAGTATTAAAATATAAATTAACAATTCCAAACCTACATGAACTAACGTAAAATAGAACGACGAAAATGATGATGTTATTGGATTTTATGTAGGTCTATTGGTTACTTCACAAACAACCTTCAAACTCGAGTGCACATAATATTTTGGTCGACAGTAAATGTGTTTATGTCAAGAATTCCTCTGTCTGGAATAACCTTTACATGAGGGGTGTCTCCTTCAGGGTTCCCGCTCACCACCACTCATACTGTACAGCGACCTTGAATCTTCACCACATGCCATCCAAGCAATAACTGCCCTTGAAATAGAGAGACACGACAGGCAACTACTAGGCTATGTACTAGAGCCTTCTGGTGTGAAAAGTGCAAAACTTGAGTTCTGATTCCTAGAATTGATTTAACATCTTCCGACACTACTCTTCTATTTAATTTTAAAATACGCCAGTTTCTTATTCACCTTGCATTCAGTATGACAATTAACAAAGCTCAAGGACAGATTTTAGACCGTGTTGGTGTAGCCTATATTTACCCCAGCCTGTATTTAGCCATGACCAGCTGTACGTAGCATTTGACAGATTGAAAATACAAATAGTGCCGGCGAGCCATAGGACAATAAATGTTGTATTTAAGGAGGTACTCTCACATCACTATTATTTTTCTCTTTATTTCAACAATTATTAGGATTTTATTTCATGAAATTAACAGATATTGAACCAAAATTTCTCTACAAATAGTTACTACAGTCTATAAGTTAATTTCTGGAGTCTGATTCAACCACTGCAAACTACATGAAGCAAGTGCCAGAAAAATGTACTTTACGACCCAGAGACTTAGTATTCCGTTGAATTTCAACGGGTTCACCCTCGTGCTGAATTATTCTGGTGCGGGTTGAAATTGTCCGCCTCTTGCTGGGGCACTACAGGGAGTTTAGTACTTTGAGCCTACTGGATTCTTTGTGGTGCCCTAGCAATGGGTGGCAGGGAGCTTTGCCCATTGACGTTTTTATATTGGAATTCCTTTTAATAAGTTGTTATGGTTTTCTTTTTTGTATGTATGAGTAAGGCTGGCTTTGAAAGAAATGAATAGATGAAGAGATTAGAATTTTGCTATTAAAATTGTATCAGAGACCAATAAGAGCAGGAATGTGATATGAATTGCAGGGTATCAGATGTGAAGGAAGTGTGTCCAAGCCAGTGTTATATTTTTGATGATAAGAATGTTTCTATGGTTATGTTATGTTTTATGAAAGTGAAGAAAATAAAATGTAGATTATATGTTTAAGAAAGAAAAGATACCATTAGTGGAATATATATTTTAAGGTTTATAAAGAGATGAGTATGTAGTAAGTACTTGTAGTAATTTGGGTTGTTTAAATCTGACAATAGGAGATGTCACCAGTGATACCGACAGCTGTGGCTACGCTCGCTAAAGCACAGCGTTAGGTCATGGGGCCAAACTTTCTGCTGTTTCGGTAGACGCGTGGGTTAAAGCCCCACCGTCGGCCGTCCTTGAAATGGTTCTCAGTGATTTCCAAATTTCAACACCAGACAATTGCTGGGACGGTCCCTCCTGACAGGCCATGGCCGCTTCCTTCCACATCCTTGCCAAGTTTCATTCATCTTCATCCATTCCATCTCTCATCTCGGCACGCACGTCGCCCACGGGCGTCGGCTCGGCCTCTCAGGAGGCCACACAAGTGATTTTATTTCCTTAACAATAACGTCCTTTGTTCGCTCAACAGTAGCAGATAAATTCTTATTGATTTGTTAAATAAAACGTAGCACAAGGCAACCTAAATGTTCCTGACTCTGCCTAGGATACTTCGTGACACAGTTGGATGCCCAAACACATCGTAAGGAATAAATTACTTCATGCATCATCCCTTTCATTAATATCTGGACGTCCTTTTTCACAAATTAGTTTACTTTTTCTTTATTCTTTTAATGCAAGGTAACCAAGTGTAAAAAAATAATCACTTTAAGGTTGATCAGACACGGAAATCAACACGGAGGTCTGATGTTTTCATCTTCTGGAGAATTAGGCTTGAACATCGCCGAGTGGATTGCCAAGTTGCTGCTACGCCCCATCATGAATCACCTGAGTGTTTTTTGCTTGTCACACAAAATGAGTCCAGTACAAGCGGGAGGTTGCAATACCGTAACGAGAAGTTGAGCTAATATCATTAGTGGAGACTTCAACGCTCGCACGGACCAGGCGTAACCAAACTACTGCACACGGACATGTCTACTACATCCAAGAAGTAATCGCCCAGCGACCTCTCTATCTAAAGGCCCCTACACACGTCCTGACAAGACTACCCTACCTGACCAAACAAGGGGGAGCTACCACCACCAGTCCAGTTTAGAACAAGCACTTGTGGTGTTAAAGTGTTCTTAAAATGGCTCCGTAATTAACATGAAATCAAAAGATAGGTGTAGCTTTGTGCGCAGTTATTATTTCAGATGATGAACGAAGAAAGAAAAGAAGAGTGTGGTCCAAGACGTGGTTGCAGAAGAGGAAATCTACTTACCTTCCGCGCTTCTCTTCTGTAAGCGGTTCCCATGATTTCCCACTGTAGCATGAGGTGTTATTTCTTTTCATAAATTTCCAGAAGTAAACTGTTGCATTCAATTCTCTTGACTCTCTTAGAATAATTCTCATCTTCGACGTCCCATAAACACCGGCACTCCCTCCAACATTCGAGGAAGTCGACCATAGTCACTATTTCCAAGTCCTTGTTCGTCAAATCTTGTTAATCGACAAATGAGACTGAAGGGTCGAATGGATGTGTAGTAGGGACAACTGCCCTACACACGGTCCGACTCGACAGAGAGAATGGTGGTTGTGGGCGGTTGGATGGTTCTCCCGACACGACCACCCTAATCTACGGCCTGACAGTTTTGACCACCCGACGATCCAACTGTCGGGTCAACCACTGTCAGGCCCTAGATTTGGGTGGTCGTGTCAGGACGTGTGTAGGGCCCTTATTAGACTTCAAAATGTGTCCTCGTCATGGAGTGACCCACAGTTATGTAAGAGGCCAGCTAAAGTTTAAAGTTTTGTTTTATTGGTTTATTCTCGTAGCTTGGCTTCACCCACGGGCTCTGCGAGGGGTCATTCCTCTACCGTCACAAGTACAGTGTCTTTGAGCTGAACACACTTTGTCAGCAGATAAAACTGGGCAGTGAGTAGGGAATATAAGGCGGTTCTGGCACAGGGGCTAATGCGTAAGATGGCGGCCGCGCGCAACAAGCCCTATGTTATTCTTATGGAGGGGTCAGTCAGAGCTGGCACAAGGGCTAATGCGCAAGATGGCCGCCATACTCTGAGACCGTGAATGACGTCACAGGGGGAGGTCGGCCGTGTAGTCGTTAAATGGAATATTTATTGTTTTTATTATTATTATTGTTATTATTATTATTATTATTATTATTATTATTATTATTATTATTATTATTATGTAATTATTGATTAATCATGTACAATCAAGACCAGCCTTATATTGTCCACCTCTTGGTGTAGTGGCTAGCATTTTTAGCTGTTACTGTGGAGGCTCGAATTCGAGTCCTGGCTCTGTCAAGAAATTTAATTCTAGGCTGAGGGGTTGGAATGGGGTACACTCAACCTTGTGAGGCAAAACTGACCAGAGCTGGCTTTTGATTCATACCGCAGCCATTCTGCCTAACCCAACTTTACCTAACCTTACCTAATCTAACCTAACCTAACCTAACTTCAAAGTCAGAATGATCAATACATTTATTGTTTTTATACCCTCATAAATTAGATATAGAGAATGTCCACTACGATTTAGATCCTCGAGCACACGTTTCTGACATATATCATTAAAACGTGTAGAAAGGAATGTCTGAAAATTTTCACTAACACATAATACACGTTCACTATACATTGTGTCCACTTTTTGAATGTTGATGATACGGAAAAGAGTATGCATTGATAATTCAGTGAGCTTTTTTCTCTCTAATCAACAGTTCTGCCCCCCATAGCATTGAGAATATTTATTGTAGTAGCCTATAAAGAAACAAAAAGATCATATCTATTACAGTTTAGCTATAAGTGATCAGAACCACTATAACATTTTATTCTAATAAAGAGATTTCCATAATGATAAGAAAAAATAAAAAATCTTACCATAATGAGGGATTGTGTAAGTAAACGTCTTTTGCTGCTTGATGTCACTACTAAACTGATACTCATACAACGGACAAGTGAGTTCTTGTTTCGCTGACGTAATTGTATGTTCCCACGCACTTCCTGTGTGTTGTACGCGCCGTAGTGACAAAATTTGAAACTACATGAAATTATATGCTGACTTAATCGTATGTTCCCCTGCACGCACACGCCGGTCCCTGTGGACGGGTCCTCATAAGGAGATTTCCATAATGATAAGAAAAAAAATGCTTACCATAATGATGGATTGTGTGTAAGTAAACGTCTTTTGCTGCTTGACGCCACTACTAAACTGATAGTCATACAACAGACAAGTGAGTTCATGTTTAGCTGATGTAATCGTATGTTCCCACGCACTTCCTGTGTATTGCACGCGCCGTAGTGGCTAAATTTGAAACTAGATGAGATGGTTTGCTGATGTAATCGTATGTTCACCTGCACGCACACGCAGGCCCCTGTGAATGGGTCCCTGTGGACGAGTCCCTGTGGACGGGACCCTGTGGACGGGTCATTGTTGACGGGTCATTGTTGACGGGTCCTTGTTGACGAGCCCCCTGTGGACGGGTCCTTGTTGACGGGTCCTTTTTGACTAATCCCTTTAGACCGGTTCCTTTTGACTGGGTCATGACCCCTAATGCTATAATGAAATTAAAACGTTGTTCCACATGATACGCAAGCAAAGAGCCGATCGCTACTATGAATTAACATTTATGTTTTTGTTTTGTTTTTACGCATGTGCACTTGTTTTTTTTTGTAAGAGAGCGGGCTTTTTGAATACAGATTTATAAATGAGTTATTTATTTTTAAATTACCAAAAGATCCAAAACTAATAGGTAATTAGCTTTTTAACATTTAATGAACCAATAAGGCTATGGGACTTGTATTAGAGGTCGTTGGACTTGAGGTGACATTTTGTTTTTGAATCTATTATTATTTTTGTTAAAAGGGTCTAACTACACTTTTGTTAATATCTCGCTAACTAATAATCAGAGAGGGTAAAGTGAGGTGTCATGGGACTCAGGATGGTCAACCCTTTTCCATGACCAACGAATTTACCCAAAAGATTCAAAACAGCAAGGTCATTGACCTAAGATTTTATAAACTAATAATTGAATATTAACATGTGAGGTGTCATAGGACTTAGAATGGTCAACCCTTTCCCATGGCCAATGCATTTACCAAAAGTACCCAATACATCAAGGTCATTGACCTGAGATTTTATAAACTAATAATCGGGTACGAACATGTGAGATGTTTACCATGTGTGATGAAACATAGCTAGGTAGAGAAAGAATTAGTGTAGGCTACATGCATTGTGACTGACAAGTCTTTTACCATTGAAACTTGTTTTCAGATCAAACTGTAGTATAGAGAGAGTATAGGTTGCAGGTATGGGTTAATAAATGAGAAACGGTGTACGCAAACTCTGATTTATCAAGAATTAAGAGTAGACTATCTTTATTTGATTGGTTAAAGAGGATAGCTAAAACACAAAAATGCTCAGTGGTTACCGAGACAAAATGATCGCTACACACAACAAGCTTTAAATACTTGAGGCTAATAATCAATACACACACACACTCGCTTGTTCTAAACTAAACTGTGTTGCTGTCAGTGCTCAGACAGTAGGCTGATGACAAAATGCATTGCTAAAAGAAATATAATCATTTCCGGTTGTCTAATGTTACCAGCTATCCATTTATTTATTTTTTGTGTTGCAATGGTAAGCACTTTTAGCTCTTGTATTGGTAGTCTTAACTCGATTTCCAGGTCTGAGGCCTAGAACGAGTTGAACTAAGAAACAAGGGCATGGTGGTGCAGTGGTTAAGCTGTTAGCCTTTACACCAGAGGGTTCGATTTCAGGTTAATATGCATGTCATAAACATATTAAACAAAACAAAAAACAGAGATAAGGTTTAAAACTGATTACATTTGTGACTTTTCAAATTATTACTTGGATTACAAATACAAAAGGTGAACTGGGTTTGATATACAGTTAATGCTGTCTATCACACACTCGACTGTATGAAAGCAAAAGAGCAAAAGGCTTAGGTAGAGCAGTGGTAAAATTGCTATATGTAGAGAACTACCTGGCAAAGCTATATCGCATAAACAGTGCAGGATACCATCCAGCAATCAAATTTGTATCTTGTGGAACAGAGAAATGCACTTACGTGAGAAAATGCAAGTTCATGTGTAATATGACCTAACACAAAAGTGTTCACCTGTGCACGTGCACAATAAGAGCTAACAAGTCACATTCTGTTTAGTTCGTACGTAACGTTAGGTTAGGGCTAATGCACACACCCTAGTACACGAGGCACATGCCATTTGAGAGCAGGTCAAGGGATCTAACTTGGTGGATGAATGTGTTCTAACGAGTCATTTGTAGTTGAAAGAGAATAATACTTGTTCTTAAGATGTTAAAACTGAGGAGATGGTATGTACAGTAAGACGTCTTGTTATTTCCTGTGTAATATTACAGACATGGCAGAGAGCACACAGTTCTGTTGCTATGACTACGCTGCAGTAATTTGAAACCCTACGTGTTCATTAAGACAATGGGTGATGATTATACAAAGTTAGCAGTCATTGGATATTACACAGGTGTTCCTTCCGGTGTCATGTTGCTGACATGGCAGAGAGCGCACAGTTCTATTACTACAACTAACACTGCAGTAATTTGAAAGCCAAGGTGTTGATCAAGACAATGGGTGATGATCATGCAAAGTCAGCAGTAATTGGATACCACACATCAACATTGACTAAATCATAAACGTGTTGTCATAACCAGCAGAAACCTCATTTAAAGATTTTAGATTTTACATTTTAAATTTAAGATTTTATTTTTATTTTTAGATTTTACTTTTTTGCATTTTCCTAAAAGAGTAAACAACAAGGTCACATACCTAACCTCATTAAACCTAACTTTACCAAACCTAACTTAAGCTAATCCAAAGGCTAATGCACATACCCAAAGCATATAAGGTACATGCAACTATCCTTATGCTAGTCTTACAGGTTACTGTACAACATGATCACTACCCAAAAGGATTTTTTTTTCATTTTGTTGTTTATACATATGTCAATTTTCCAATTTCCCATTTTCAGTTTTTTAATGTCAGTTTTTAGTTTTTTCAATTTCATAATATGGAAAACATGGATTTTTGCATTTTGTTGTTTACACATTTATTAATTTCACAATTTCCCATTTTCAGTTCTTAAAATGTCAGTTTAAAGTTTTTCAATTTCATGATATAGAAACATGGATTTTCCAATTTGTTGTTTTCACATTTGTCAATTTACCAAATTCACATTTACAGTTTTTTAAATTTCAGTTTAGTGTTTTTTGTTCTATTTGTTAATATTGAAACATGGATTTTTTACAATTTGTGTTTTACATGTCATGCAATTATTCTGATGCTAGTCTTATAGGTTACTGTTCAACATGATCACTACCCCCCAACACTGGATATTTTTTTTAATTTTTGTTGTTTACACATATACCAATTTTCCAATTTACCATTTTCAGTTTTTTTAATGTCAGTTTTTAGTTTTTTCAATTTGATAATATGGAAAACATGGATTTTGTATTTTGTTGTTTACACATTTATTAATTTCACAATTTCCCATTTTCAGTTCTTAAAATGTCAGTTTAAAGTTTTTCAATTTCATGATATTGAAACATGGATTTTCCAATTTGTTGTTTTCACATTTGTCAATTTACTAAATTCACATTTACAGTTTTTTTTAAATTTCAGTTTAATGTTTTTGTTCTATTTGTTAATATGGAAACATGGATTTTTTTTTACAATTTTTTTTTTTACATTTCATGCAATTATTCTTATGCTAGTCTTATAGGTTACTGTACAACATGATTACTACCCCACTGGATTTTTTTTTTCATTTTGTTGTTTACACATATGCCAAATTTCCAATTCCCCATTTTCAGTTTTTTTTAATATCAGTTTTAAGTTTTTCAATTTCATAATATGGAAATATGGATTTTGCATTTTGTTGTTTACACATTTATCAATTTCACAATTTCCCATTTACAGTTCTTAAAATGTCAGTTTAAAGTTTTTCAATTTCATGATATAGAAACATGGATTTTCCAATTTGTTGTTTTCACATTTATCAATTTACTAAATTCCCATTTACAGTTTTTAAAATTTCTGTTTAATGTTGTTGTTTTTTTCTATTTGTCAATATGGAATATGGATTTTTCCAGTTTGTTTTTTACATGTTCATTTTGCATTAGGAGTGGACAGAGGTGGGTAGTAATTAAAAATGTGCAATCAGTGTCCATTGTTGACAGGTCATTGTTGACGAGTCCTTTTCATACAACAGAAAAGCGAGTTCATGTTTCGCATGCATTACCTAAAATTTAATACCATGCAAGTGTTTAACATTTTACAACTAACCTGTTAGTATGATTTGCACACTACAAAGGTTATATCTGTTCTGGTAATAGAATTATTTAACGTTGGCTTTTATATTTAATATGTACAGTTTAAAGTGATAGAAAAGTGGTAGAAATGTGGTAGCAAAGTGGTAGACAAGTGGTAGACAATTGGTAACAAAGTGGTAGAAAAGTGGTAGCAAAGTGGTAGAAAAGTGGGTGCAAAGTGGGTGCAAAGTGGTTGCAAAATGGGTGCAAAGTGGGTGCAAAAGTGGGTGCAAAAGTGGGTGCTAAAGTGGGGTGTAAAATGGTACCCTATTTGTAACGGCTTATTTAACAAGTTATTTTGTGGTACTCTATTTGTAATGGCTTATTTGACAAGTTATTTTTTGTCAAATGTATTTAGAGGATATCTCTCTTGTTCTTGGAAAGTATCTCAGCCCTTTTTATGATAGCATAATGCTTACCGCCATGTTTGTAAGCAACAACAACACACTAAAGTTCCAAGAATCCAAACTACTCTAAGGTTCATGATTGTCTCTCAACTCCATTCCACGCCTAGTCAAAAATATTATACATTTCGAATTTTTCAAAAAAAAAGGTAAATTGGGACAGTGTGCTATATGTTTAAACTAAAAATCATATAAAATCATATGCTAACTCCAACACCTACGTCTATCCCACTCTCAGTCAAAAAAAATTATGTTCTTTAAATTTTTCATAACATTTTTGGAAAGTAGGCTATAGTTTGAAAACTAATCATCATAAAAAGTCATATATAGACTCAAACCAATGGCTTTTATGTCCTCGTTAGAACATAACATGGAATTTTTGACATTTTTCCAAAAAATGTTCATTCTAAAAAAATGGGCTATATTTTGTAAACTATGAAATTTACAAAAAAATGTGTTTGACATAAATGACAGGTATTTACTCCCTCTACCATAAAACCAAGTCCCAGGTCTCTGGGGCAAAATCCACAAAGTTTCAATTTTGAAAGTAGGCGATATTTTGAAAACTTATCATTCTAAAAAGTCATATATAGACTCAAACAAATGTTCTTTAAGTCCTTTAACGTTATAACAAAACTTAAACATATTTTCAATTTTTCCAAAAAAGGGTCAATTTTCAAAATTGCCTATATTTTGGAAACTAACAATTTTACAAAAAAGTTTGTTTAACATAAATGAAAGGTATTTACCCCCTAGACCCCAAAAATAAATTGTACGTGCCTAGGACAAAAACTGTGCAGTAGTGTGGTTTGAGGGGTTCAGATGCCTCCTCCTCCTCCCATCCTCCAAGATGGCGGCCGTAGCTTAACTTAACCTAGCCTAACCTAACAAGATGGTGGCCGTAGCTTAACTTAACCTAGCCTAACCTAACAAGATGGCGGCCGTAGCTTAACTTAACCTAACCTAACCTAACAAGATGGCGGCCGTAGCTTAACTTAACCTAGCCTAACCTAACCTAACCTACAAGGTGTGATCAAAAAGTTCCAAAATGGCGGCCGTAGCTTCACTTAACCTAACCTAACTTAACCTAAACCTACGAGGTGTGATCAACAATTTTTCAAAATAGTGGTCATAGCTTAACTGAACCTTGTCTAACCTAACCTAACCTAAACCTACGAAGTGTGGTCATAAAGTTCCAAGATGGAGGTCGTAGCTTAACTCAACCTAACCTAACCCTACGAGGTGTGATCAAAAAGTTCCAAAAATGGCTGCCGTAGCTTAACTTAACCTTTGAGTCATTTTTTTAACGGGTCCCGGAGGACGGGTCCTTGTTGACGGGTCCCTGTGGGCGGGTCCTTTGGACTGATCCCTATGGACTGGCCCTTGTATTTTATCCAAATTATGTCAAAGGGGACCCGCCACAGGGACCCGTGAACAAGGACCAGTCCTCCGGGACCCGTTAAAAAAATGACTCAAAGGTTAAGTTAAGCTACGGCAGCCATTTTTGGAACTTCTTGATCACACCTCGTAGGGTTAGGTAAGGTTGAGTTAAACTACGACCTCCATTTTGGAACTTTATGACCACACTTCGTAGGTTTAGGTTAGGTTAGGTTAGGCAAGGTTCAGTTAAGCTATGACCACTATTTTGAAAAAATTTTGATCACACCTCGTAGGTTTAGGTTAAGTTAGGTTAGGTTAAGTGAAGCTACGGCCGCCATTTTGGAACTTTTTGATCACACCTTGTAGGTTAGGTTAGGTTAGGCTAGGTTAAGTTAAGCTACGGCCGCCATCTTGTTAGGTTAGGCTAGGTTAAGTTAAGCTACGGCCGCCATCTTGTTAGGTTAGGCTAGGTTAAGTTAAGCTACGGCCGCCATCTTGTTAGGTTAGGCTAGGTTAAGTTAAGCTACGGCCGCCATCTTGGAGGAGGGGAGGAGGAGGAGGCATCTGAACCCCTCAAACCACACTACTGCACAGTTTTTGTCCTAGGCACGTACAATTTATTTTTAGGGTCTAGGGGGTAAAGACCTTTCATTTATGTTAAACAAACTTTTTTGTAAAATTGTTAGTTTCCAAAATATAGGCAATTTTGAAAATTGACCCTTTTTTGGAAAAATTGAAAATATGTTTAAGTTTTGTTATAACGTTAAAGAACTTAAAGAACATTTGTTTGAGTCTATATATGACTTTTTAAAATGATAAGTTTTCAAAATATCACCTACTTTCAAAATTGAAACTTTGTGGATTTTGCCCCAGAGACCTGGGACTTGGTTTTATGGTAGAGGGAGTAAATACCTGTCATTTATGTCAAACACATTTTTTTTTGTAAATTTCATAGTTTACAAAATATAGCCCATTTTTTTTAGAATGAACATTTTTTGGAAAAATGTCAAAAATTCCATGTTATGTTCTAACGAGGACATAAAAGCCATTGGTTTGAGTCTATATATGACTTTTTATGATGATTAGTTTTCAAACTATAGCCTACTTTCCAAAAATTTTATGAAAAATTTAAAGAATATAATTTTTTTTGACTGAGAGTGGGATAGACGTAGGTGTTGGAGTTAGCATATGATTTTATATGATTTTTAGTTTAAACATAAAGCACACTGTCCCAATTTACCTTTTTTTTGAAAAATTCGAAATGTATAACATTTTTGACTAGGCGTGGAATGGAGTTGAGAGACAATCATGAACCTTAGAGTAGTTTGGATTCTTGGAACTTTAGTGTGTTGTTGTTGCTTACAAACATGGCGGTAAGCATTATGCTATCATAAAAAGGGTTGAGATACTTTCCAAGAACAAGAGAGATATCCTCTAAATACATTTGACAAAAAATAACTTGTCAAATAAGCCATTACAAATAGAGTACCACAAAATAACTTGTTAAATAAGCCGTTACAAATAGGGTACCACTTTTACACCCCACTTAAGCACCCACTTTTGCACTCACTTTTGCACCCACTTTTGCACCCACTTTTGCACCCAATTTGCACCCATTTTGCACCCACTTTGCACCCACTTTGCACCCACTTTGCTACCACTTTTCTACCACTTTGTTACCAATTGTCTACCACTTGTCTACCACTTTGCTACCACATTTCTACCACTTTTCTATCACTTTAAACTGTACATATTAAATATAAAAGCCAACGTTAAATAATTCTATTACCAGAACAGATATAACCTTTGTAGTGTGCAAATCATACTAACAGGTTAGTTGTAAAATGTTAAACACTTGCATGGTATTACATTTTAGGTAATGCATGCGAAACATGAACTCGCTTTTCTGTTGTATGAAAAGGACTCGTCAACAATGACCTGTCAACAATGGACACTGCTTGCACATTTTAATTACTACCCACCTCTCTCCACTCCAAATGCAAAATGATCATGTAAAAAACAAACTGAAAAAATCCATATTCCATATTGACATATAGAAAAAAACAACAACATTAAACAGAAATTTTAAAAACTGTAAATGGGAATTTAGTAAATTGATAAATGTGAAAACAACAAATTGGAAAATCCATGTTTCTATATCATGAAATTGAAAAACTTTAAACTGACATTTTAAGAACTGTAAATGGGAAATTGTGAAATTGATAAATGTGTAAACAACAAAATGCAAAATCCATATTTCCATATTATGAAATTGAAAAACTTAAAACTGATATTAAAAAAAAACTGAAAATGGGGAATTGGAAAATTGGCATATGTGTAAAAAACAAAATGAAAAAAAATCCAGTGGGGTAGTAATCATGTTGTACAGTAACCTATAAGACTAGCATAAGAATAATTGCATGAAATGTAAAAAACACAAATTGTAAATAAAAATCCATGTTTCCATATTAACAAATAGAACAAAAACATTAAACTGAAATTTAAAAAAAACTGTAAATGTGAATTTAGTAAATTGACAAATGTGAAAACAACAAATTGGAAAATCCATGTTTCAATATCATGAAATTGAAAAACTTTAAACTGACATTTTAAGAACTGAAAATGGGAAATTGTGAAATTAATAAATGTGTAAACAACAAAATGCAAAATCCATGTTTTCCATATTATCAAATTGAAAAAACGAAAAACTGACATTAAAAAAACTGAAAATGGTAAATTGGAAAATTGGTAAATGTGTAAACAACAAAAATTAAAAAAATATCCAGTGTTGGGGGGTAGTGATCATGTTGAACAGTAACCTATAAGACTAGCATCAGAATAATTGCATGACATGTAAAACACAAATTGTAAAAAATCCATGTTTCAATATTAACAAATAGAACAAAAAAACACTAAACTGAAATTTAAAAAACTGTAAATGTGAATTTGGTAAATCGACAAATGAGAAAACAACAAATTGGAAAATCCATTTTCTATATCATGAAATTGAAAAACTTTAAACTGACATTTTAAGAACTGAAAATGGGAAATTGTGAAATTAATAAATGTGTAAACAACAAAATGCAAAAATCCATGTTTTCCATATTATGAAATTGAAAAAACTAAAAACTGACATTAAAAAACTGAAAATGGGAAATTGGAAAATTGACATATGTATAAACAACAAAATGAAAAAAAATCCTTTTGGGTAGTGATCATGTTGTACAGTAACCTGTAAGACTAGCATAAGGATAGTTGCATGTACCTTATATGCTTTGGGTATGTGCATTAGCCTTTGGATTAGCTTAAGTTAGGTTTGGTAAAGTTAGGTTTAATGAGGTTAGGTATGTGACCTTGTTGTTTACTCTTTTCGGAAAATGTAAAAAAGTAAAATCTAAAAATAAAAATAAAATCTTAAATTTAAAATGTAAAATCTAAAATCTTTAAATGAGGTTTCTGCTGGTTATGACAACACGTTTATGATTTAGTCAATGTTGATGTGTGGTATCCAATTACTGCTGACTTTGCATGATCATCACCCATTGTCTTGATCAACACCTTGGCTTTCAAATTACTGCAGTGTTAGTTGTAGTAATAGAACTGTGCGCTCTCTGCCATGTCAGCAACATGACACCGGAAGGAACACCTGTGTAATATCCAATGACTGCTAACTTTGTATAATCATCACCCATTGTCTTACTGAACACGTAGGGTTTCAAATTACTGCAGCGTAGTCATAGCAACAGAACTGTGTGCTCTCTGCCATGTCTGTAATATTACACAGGAAATAACAAGACGTCTTACTGTACATACCATCTCCTCAGTTTTAACATCTTAAGAACAAGTATTATTCTCTTTCAACTACAAATGACTCGTTAGAACACATTCATCCACCAAGTTAGATCCCTTGACCTGCTCTCAAATGGCATGTGCCTCGTGTACTAGGGTGTGTGCATTAGCCCTAACCTAACGTTACGTACGAACTAAACAGAATGTGACTTGTTAGCTCTTATTGTGCACGTGCACAGGTGAACACTTTTGTGTTAGGTCATATTACACATGAACTTGCATTTTCTCACGTAAGTGCATTTCTCTGTTCCACAAGATACAAATTTGATTGCTGGATTGTATCCTGCACTGTTTATGCGATATAGCTTTGCCAGGTAGTTCTCTACATATAGCAATTTTACCACTGCTCTACCTAAGCCTTTTGCTCTTTTGCTTTCTTACAGTCGAGTGTGTGATAGACAGCATTAACTGTATATCAAACCCAGTTCACCTTTTGTATTTGTAATCCAAGTAATAATTTGAAAAGTCACAAATGTAATCAGTTTTAAACCTTATCTCTGTTTTTTGTTTTGTTTAATATGTTTATGACATGCATATTAACCTGAAATCGAACCCTCTGGTGTAAAGGCTAACAGCTTAACCCCTGCACCACCATGCCCTTGTTTCTTAGTTCAACTCGTTCTAGGCCTCAGACCTGGAAATCGAGTTAAGACTACCAATACAAGAGCTAAAAGTGCTTACCACTGCAACACAAAAAATAAATAAATGGATAGCGGGTAACATTAGACAACCGGAAATGATTATATTTCTTTTAGCAATGCATTTTGTCATCAGCCTACTGTCTGAGCACTGACAGCAACACAGTTTATTTTAGAACAAGCGAGTGTGTGTGTGTATTGATTATTAGCCTCAAGTATTTAAAGCTTGTTGTGTGTAGCGATCATTTTGTCTCGGTAACCACTGAGCATTTTTGTGTTTTAGCTATCCTCTTTAACCAATCAAATAAAGATAGTCTACTCTTAATTCTTGATAAATCAGAGTTTGCGTACACCGTTTCTCATTTATTAACCCATACCTGCAACCTATACTCTCTCTATACTACAGTTTGATCTGAAAACAAGTTTCAATGGTAAAAGACTTGTCAGTCACAATGCATGTAGCCTACACTAATTCTTTCTCTACCTAGCTATGTTTCATCACACATGGTAAACATCTCACATGTTCGTACCCGATTATTAGTTTATAAAATCTCAGGTCAATGACCTTGATGTATTGGGTACTTTTGGTAAATGCATTGGCCATGGGAAAGGGTTGACCATTCTAAGTCCTATGACACCTCACATGTTAATATTCAATTATTAGTTTATAAAATCTTAGGTCAATGACCTTGCTGTTTTGAATCTTTTGGGTAAATTCGTTGGTCATGGAAAAGGGTTGACCATCCTGAGTCCCATGACACCTCACTTTACCCTCTCTGATTATTAGTTAGCGAGATATTAACAAAAGTGTAGTTAGACCCTTTTAACAAAAATAATAATAGATTCAAAAACAAAATGTCACCTCAAGTCCAACGACCTCTAATACAAGTCCCATAGCCTTATTGGTTCATGAAATGTTAAAATGCTAATTACCTATTAGTTTCGGATCTTTTGGCAATTTAAAAATAAATAACTCATTTATAAATCTGTATTCAAAAAGCCCGCTCTCTTACAAAAAAAACAAGTGCACATGCGTAAAAACAAAACAAAAACATAAATGTTAATTCATAGTAGCGATCGGCTCTTTGCTTGCGTATCATGTGGAACAACGTTTTAATTTCATTATAGCATTAGGGGTCATGACCCAGTCAAAAGGAACCTGTCTAAAGGGATTAGTCAAAAAGGACCCGTCAACAAGGACCCGTCCACAGGGGGCTCGTCAACAAGGACCCGTCAACAATGACCAGTCAACAATGACCCGTCCACAGGGTCCCGTCCACAGGGACTCGTCCACAGGGACCCATTCACAGGGGCCTGCGGGTGCGTGCAGGTGAACATACGATTACATCAGCAAACCATCTCATCTAGTTTCAAATTTAGCCACTACGGCGCGTGCAATACACAGGAAGTGCGTGGGAACATACGATTACGTCAGCTAAACATGAACTCACTTGTCTGTTGTATGACTATCAGTTTAGTAGTGGCGTCAAGCAGCAAAAGACGTTTACTTACACACAATCCATCATTATGGTAAGCATTTTTTTTCTTATCATTATGGAAATCTCCTTATGAGGACCCGTCCACAGGGACCGGCGTGTGCGTGCAGGGGAACATACGATTACGTCAGCATATCATTTCATGTAGTTTCAAATTTTGTCACTACGGCGCGTGCAACACACAGGAAGTGCGTGGGAACATACAATTACGTCAGCGAAACAAGAACTCACTTGTCCGTTGTATGAGTATCAGTTTAGTAGTGACATCAAGCAGCAAAAGACGTTTACTTACACAATCCCTCATTATGGTAAGATTTTTTATTTTTTCTTATCATTATGGAAATCTCTTTATTAGAATAAAATGTTATAGTGGTTCTGATCACTTATAGCTAAACTGTAATAGATATGATCTTTTTGTTTCTTTATAGGCTACTACAATAAATATTCTCAATGCTATGGGGGGCAGAACTGTTGATTAGAGAGAAAAAAGCTCACCGAATTATCAATGCATACTCTTTTCCGTATCATCAACATTCAAAAAGTGGACACAATGTATAGTGAACGTGTATTATGTGTTAGTGAAAATTTTCAGACATTCCTTTCTACACGTTTTAATGATATATGTCAGAAACGTGTGCTCGAGGATCTAAATCGTAGTGGACATTCTCTATATCTAATTTATGAGGGTATAAAAACAATAAATGTATTGTACATTCTGACTTTGAAGTTAGATTAGGTTAGGTTAGGTAAGGTTAGGTAAAGTTGGGTTAGGCAGAATGGCTGCGGTATGAATCAAAAGCCAGCTCTGGTCAGTTTTGCCTCACAAGGTTGAGTGTACCCCATTCCAACCCCTCAGCCTAGAATTAAATTTCTTGACAGAGCCAGGACTCGAACCCGAGCCTCCACAGTAACAGCTAAAAATGCTAGCCACTACACCAAGAGGTGGACAATATAAGGCTGGTCTTGATTGTACATGATTAATCAATAATTACATAATAATAATAATAATAATAATAATAATAATAATAATAATAATAATAATAACAATAATAATAATAAAAACAATAAATATTCCATTTAACGACTACACGGCCGACCTCCCCCTGTGACGTCATTCACGGTCTCAGAGTATGGCGGCCATCTTGCGCATTAGCCCTTGTGCCAGCTCTGACTGACCCCTCCATAAGAATAACATAGGGCTTGTTGCGCGCGGCCGCCATCTTACGCATTAGCCACTGTGCCAGAACCGCCTTATATTCCCTACTGCAGTGCTTTTCTTCTAAAAAAATAAATAAGTGGTACTCTCATTTGTAGTCGACAAAACTTCACGATCTTGCAATTTTCGGCAATTTGCAAAATCCGGTCATTGTTTGTGTTCGAATCATTAACTTTCAGCTTTTTCGATGCCTGAGTGGATGTTAAATGTTCGTTATTTTCTTCATCCTTCAAAACTAACCACACGCACAAAATAGCAATCTACCCCGCCTCCAAACAATAGCCTGCGTGCTTATAAGAACGTAGGGCCGAGTTGCCGACCAAAAGAAAATCGAGGATTACTCGAAATCTCCTCCAGCTGTTGTGAACAGCGTGTTGACGCCAGCTGATCGATGAACTTTCAAGTCGGAAGTTATACTCGCCGGACTAGGTACAAATGTACCAATATTTTTTCTTAATCAGTTTTCAAATTTTTAAGGGGTAGACGTGCCCCCTCGTTCCCCCTGAAAGAAAAACCACTGCAATTGGAGATGGTGACAGGTCATTCACCCAAGCGACCGCTACTTGGACCTAATTAAGGGTCAGGGAAAAGATTTTGGAAGGAAGTGAGCCGTGGACCTTTTGTAAGCAACCTTCCCGGCATTATCCTGGTGGTGAAAATGGCAAACCACGAAGACCATCAAGAGGACGGTTGAAGTGAGATTCAAACCCACGCTCTTCCGATGCCAGTGGGGCACCGTGGGTGGTTTAAAGTAATTTCTATAATTCTACAATCCAGAATATAGGTTCAACCTTGGTTCGCGGCGGCTTCGATGGCGTAGTTGGTAGCATGCTGAGCGTCTATGCCCAATGTCGCGGGTTCAAACCTGGCCGAAGTCGTTGTTTTTTTAAGAGCGTTAAAAATCCCTCAGTATGCCTTCCTTCAGAAGGGAAGTAAAGCCGGCAGTCCCATGTCATAGATTGATGGCATGATAAAGAACCTTCCACTAATTACACATGTGTGAAGCTAAATTATAGATTAGATTTGACAAACACTCTTAAGTTCCAACGTTCGTCGGCAGGAGCCGACTGTGGTGGCATCTAGTAACCAAGTTCTGAACTTGTTGGTCGTTGACGGTGGCGTTTGGTAGCAAAAGTTGAAACTACTTGAAAATCGAATGTCTGCTGTCCTTACTTGAGTTACAAAAAAAAAACATGACAGCCCCTAAACTGAGGAAATCCTGTGGTTAGCAGCGTTGTTGAGTGTTAAATTCCGCTCAATGACTACAGATTCTATCTCTGGCTCTTGTTAGTGGGGCTAGAATCTTGTCACAGCTGTAGAATACGGACAGTATGTGATGAAACTTTGGCAGACAGATTTCCAGACAATTTTCTGTGGTGGGTTGAAAAGTGACAGCAGTCACTCAACATCCACCGTGCTGTCAACAACGCGTGTTCAAGTTTAAAATGTGTGCATGCAATCGTCTTGAGCTCGGCAACCTTAACGTGACTGGTGTCTTCTCCAGCGTTCCGGCTCCCTACCACACATACAGTACTGTACCACGACCTTGAAGCATCACCACATACCATTCAAGCAATATGCAAGGTTGTGGGATCTAGTCCCGACGCAGTCAGTTGATATTTCAGAGTGTTTAACACCAAGGGAGCTGTGTTGGTAGATTTACTGGCACCTTTGAGATTTTCTCCAGGGAAAAATTCCGACGGTCCAGCTTCTCTAAAAGCCGCAGTATTTAAAAGAGACCTAAAACCCGCAACACTATTAGCCTATTCAAGTTAGGGAGACACGCGGTTTGCTTGGAAGTTTTTAGCTTTTTATTATTATTCTTTTTTCTTTTCTTGCTGTCGTTTCGGCTTGTAGGCCTACGGACCACGCTATTTTGACAGTCTTTTCCATGTCTTATCGCCTGGGCTTTTACGAACACCCAGTATTCACGCATTCCTATGCTGTTTCCTCCTCGCTTGAGTCCATGTTTTGCTAGTTTTTAATTTTGTCTTTTCTTGGAAACCATGATGTTCTTGGAGTCTCAACTTTACTACCATTATTATTATTATTCACGTATGTTCACCATAATATCATTGGGTACTATTCACCATTTCGTCGGCATATGTTGCAAGATGGAGTGGAGTTCTCTATATTGGTAGGTTGAGGAACGAACGAACTAAGGAGCAGGTCTCTAAAATAACAACTTTCTGCATACTGGTGTGCAGATTATGGTGTAGCCCCAGTTTATAGGGGTTGGCCTTCATCGATTTCGGTATGATCCCTGTGGAAGAGATTATGATAGACAATACAGTACAAATTCCTGTCGACACATCTGTCGGATCTCTTCAGCCAGAGGCAACCAGGTGTGTTAGTCGTGGTTCTTACGGCGTGGCTGTAGGCAGTCGCTCACACCCGGGAGGCGAGGAGGTTCGAATCTCCCCTACCTGCAACCTTGAAGATGGTCTTCTGTGGTTTCCCATCTTCCTTCCATGCAAATGCCGGGATTGGTCATTACCTATCGGCCAAAGCCGCTACCTTCCAATTCCTCGTCCTTACATTCACACTTTCCTCCCCAGACAACATTCCACACGCGACGGTACTTGTAGCTCACCCCATGGGTGTCCGCATAGAAGCAGATACAGCCTCTGGCGAGCCGAACATGTCCTCGGACACTCCCGGCACTGAAAAAAGCCAGAGGCAAGTATTTCGCCACTTTCTCAGCATAACATGTCGGGTTGTATTATTATTATTATTATTAATATTATTATTATTATAGCGGCTTCGTTGGTGTAGTTGGTAGCCTGCTGAACTGCTGTGCCCAAGATCGCGGATTCAAACCCGGCCTAAGTCGTCGGATTTTTTAAGAGCGTCAAAATCCATCTGTATGCCCTCCTTCGTAGGCGAAGCAAAGCCAGTGGTCCCATGTCATAGATTTATGGCATGTAAAATATGCTACCACTAAGTAAACTTGCGTGAAGCTAAATTTCTAGGTTAGATTTCTTTGAAAAGCTCTATCAAAGTTCCAACGTTCATCACTAGGTGTCAGTGACATCTAGTAGCGAAAGTTGGAACTACTAGAAAGTAAACGGAACTTGTAACTCACCTCATGGGTGTCCGCTTGAAGCAGTTACAACCTATGGCGAGCCGATCATGTCCTCAGACACTCCCGGCACTAAAAGCTATACACTAAATTAATAAATAAATAAATAAATAACTTTCTTCGGCTTTTCCCAATTGATTGGGGTCGCCGGAGCCAACCAGACTCATTTTGGTTTTGGCTGGGGATTTAAGGCCGGATGCCCTTCCTGACGCCACGTGATTTTTCAGTTGAAAATTCCACCCCGCTGTCACAGGGATTCGAACCCCGGCCGCCCAGGTGAAAGACGAGCATCTAAGCCACTGCTGCATCACGCTCCCCGAAATAAATAAATAAATAAATAAATAATAATTATTATTATCATTATCAATATCATTATCACAAAAGCGATGACAAGTTAGAGCTGTAATTTTTAAAGTAATACATTGGTAAATAATTATCATTATCATTAACACAAAAGCGATGACAAGTTAAGGCTGTAATTTTTAAAGTAATACATTGGTACGTGTGCGATCTTATGGCCAGTCATGCCCATTTTGTACACTAATGACTTGGGAGCACAAAAACAACCGTAGCAACTATGGTACGACAAGGCAAATGGATTGATGAGACTGATTATCGTGCTGGTGGAGAATTAGGTTTGTATTACGTGGGGAACTGCTCCTTCATCCAAATTGCAGGTCGCTATGATTGGTTCGTACAGTACCAGCAATTTGAATCTAGAACAACCAGAAGGTTATTCCAGAACATTTAATTGAATGTCTCTCAGTTCGAATCCTTTGATACCTGCTTGTAGGAGGATGTGGCTCTTATCTGATTGAGCTGTTCAGATCTGTACAAGCAGCTTAGCGGATGTTGTATCGAAATACCGAAATTAATGAAAATACTCATCCAGCATAACATGAACTGAATAATACTCGAAGAAAAGAAGAGGCTTACAAAAAAAACCTACCACATTCACTGCTTCCACATTGTGAACATCGCGATCATATACATGTTCTTCAGATGACACGTAAAACATATGCAACAACCCTGCAGCATCGCTGTTTTGGCAGGCTGGGAGTCCGGAGAACAGAGATACGAATTCCAGCGCTGACAGCGGCCATATTGAGTGTGGTTGGTTGGTTCCTCGATTTAGGGGCAGCGACAACGTGGTCATGTAGCCCCGTGTACTTTGGGTGTGCGTAGAATATGTCTGATAACCGGAGTTAATTGTGATGGTTGTATTAGTGTATGCTATCTGTTTTTATTTCATGTTTTTTTTAATATATTTTTTTTAGCGTATGGCTTTTAGTGCCGGGAGTGTCCGAGGACATGTTCGGCTCGCCAGTTTTGTAGCTGCTTCGAGACGGACACCCAATGGGTGGGCTACAAGTACCGTTGGGGAGGAGAGTGGGAATGTACAAGGGGACAAGGAGTTGGAAGGTAGCGGCTGTGGCCTATAGTTAGGGACCAACCCCGGCATTTGCCTGGAAGGAAGATGGGAAACCACAGAAGACCATCTTCAAGGTTGCAGGCGGGGGGATTCGAACCTCCTCGCCTCCCGGATGTGAGCGACTGCCAGCAGTCATGCCGTAACGACCTCGGCTAAGGACTGCATACATTCGATTTTCAAGTAGTTCCAACTTTTTCTACCTAACGCCACCGTCATCGACTAACTAGTTCTGAACTTTGTTACCGTAGTCGGCTCCTGGCGACGAACGTTGGAACCAAAGAGCTTTAGTTAAAGATAACCTATAATTTTGCTTCACATAGCTGCAATTAATGGATGGTCCTTTATTATGCCATAAATCTATTACAGGGGACCGCCGGCTTTACTTCCCCTCCAAAGGAAGGCATACTGAGGGATTTTTAACGCTCTTAAAAAGTCCGACGACTTATGCCGGGTTTGAACCCGCGACCTTGGGAATAGAAGTTCAGCATGCTACCAACTACGCAACCGAAGCCACCTCCTCATTCATTGTTAGAAAATAATATGCATTTACCATGTTGTGGCTCAACTTCCCCAACCATACACGATACAAATCACAAGTACACACACTACTACAGTCACCTCAGAATTTAATGAAATATTCGACTAAGTAACGCTGATAAGTACTGGCGTTCTGATAAGCTCAGTAGCTAGCTGATTCAGGACTCAATAAACTGAGTGTGATTAAGGGAACTACTCGCGTGTGACGGAGCTCTTTCCAGGTACAGAGGGAGTCCATTATTTTGCTCAGATAAAGATTATGAAAATGATAACTAGTCTAATACTAGGCTTACTACTTACTAATTTCTACCTGAGTTACTAGAAGAAAGAATTATCATAAAATAGTTAAATACAGATATTTTAAAGGAAGAAAAAAGATACAGTCAGTCTGAGAGACTAGACTTTATATCACTTCAAATGACGCATGCTACAAATACTACACATGTTAGAAAGGCTCAGGACTCTTTCAACAGACTCCATTACCCATTAACTTAGGCTTCCCGCGCGGGGAACGGAGAGCGGGAGGTACACTCTGCTGCATGACGTTATGCACTCGCCGTCTCCGCATCGCATAATGCCAGACCTCAGGAGTAAACTCAGACTCAACAGACTCCATTACCCTTTAACTAAGGCTTCCCGCGTGGGGAACGGAGAGCGGGAGGTGCACTCTGCTGCATGACGCCACGCACTCGCCATCTCCCTATCGCATAACGCCAGACCCCAGGAGTAAACTCAGACTCGGTGCATATGCACTGAACAACATGATGACGTCATACACGCCGTAACCGTAACGCATAACGATGAAGTCGACAAGATCATTTGGAATGATAAGAGTCACCGGGATGGGAAGTTAAGTCCCCCTATGTTGTAAGTGTGAAGCCGTATGTATAGTGACCCACATGTTAACCGGGTGTATGGATCTTGCTCATCGGCAATGAAACCTTGGTTTGCAGAATACGCTCGTTGTTATATTAGCCGAGAAAGTGGTGGCTGCTGATCGCACCATCCGCTTTATAAGGGAGAGAGTATTAAGGCCAGCAATCTAAAATTCCAAGTGTAGTATTACTGAAAGAACTTGTAGTTCCGCCCCTTAAAACAACAATCATCGTCATCATCATCATCATCATCATCATCATGATCATCATGATCATCATATGTCTGTTAGGTAGTCAGCCCGAAGGTTGGTTGGATTCTCGTGATCATGAACAACAACAACAACAACATAATTCAACACACACGGAGCTGATGAATAAAATGTCACATCCAAAAAATGAATGATGACAACAACAACAACAACAACAATAAAAAACATCTCTAAGGAAAACAGATCATCGTTTTGGAAAAAAAAAGTAATCTTTTGCACTTGCGTCCTTACACCGTTCTTCTCCAAAGTCACCATTTTAACCCCTTCCAGCTCAACCCCCTCGAAAAAATTATGATACTGTATTTTAGATTTTCATAGAGAACTTGTGAGTATCAGCTTCACTGTTACCAAAGCGACTTCGGTGGCGTAGTTGGTAGCATGCTGAACTGCTGTGCCCAAGATAGTGCGTCGTCGGACTTTTTAAGGGCGTTAAAATCCTTCAGTTTGCCTTCCTTCGGAGGGGAAGTAAAGCCGGCGGTCACATGCAATAGATTTATGGCATGTAAAAGATCCTTCCACAGACTAAACTTGTGTGAAGCTAAATTTCTAGGTTAGATTATGTTGGAACGCTCTATCAAAGTTCCAACGTTCACCAGTAGGTATCATTGACATATGGTAGCGAAAGTTGGAACTACTTGAAATTGAACGGAACTTGTAGCTTACCCTATGGGTGTCCACTTGAAGCAGCTACAGCCTCTGGCGAGCCGAACATGTCCTCGGACACTCCCGGCACTAAAAGCCATACGATAAATAAATAAAACTATTAGCAAATTTCATTCCTGAAAATGCCTAATAATTCATTTTGATTTTCAAAATGTACCTACATATAGTCTACACACACATCGCTCCACCTCAATCATGTTATTACTCAAGATCGTAACGGCGATGCATTTCTCTCTTCAATGCATGAAGTATGAACTTCATAAAAACCTTTGAAACTTCCGAGAGAACAAGTCAACCTTTAAATATTTTATCTCCCTTGATATTCATTGCTGCTGAGAATTATGGGATGATTGTTGTGTTGAAGGTGACTTCAATTACAAAATATGTTTTAAATATGAATCAAGTTCACGTGACGTGAGAGACCATTAGGTTCGCTTTTTGCTTTCATTGTAAGATGATACAACAAGGCTCGGTTGTAAGTGAGACATTCCTTGCTGCCATCTTCAATGCCATTAGGTTCGAGGTCTATTGTGTTTTACTCGTATTCTCGTCTCCAGCAGGGACACTAATGATCCTTATATAACACGTATGACGGCATGGTCTTGTCTTCTTTAGGTACTCGGTCTAAATCTTTATAGAAATAGTACGGCCATTGCGTTAATCGCTCGGGTACAAGGACAAAGCCTCCACCAAGAGTACGCAATTCGTGTGTCCACTGGGCCGAGAAATACAAGAGGAAGGTGTATACCAGCTAGTCCTTCTACTCCAATTGGCTCACAAATAGTGGGACATCACTTGATTCTAGTTTTGCTACTACTACTGTTGTTGTTTGAGTCCTCACTCTTTCGAATGATTTGGTTGGTTCCTTAGTTTAGGGGCTGCGACAACGCGGTCATGTAGCCCCATGTATTTTGGGTGTGTGTAGAATCTGTCTGATAACCGGTGCTAATTGTGATGGCTGTATTAGTGTGTGTTATCTGTTAGGTAGATTTCATTAGAAAGCTAACTATTGCAATGGGTCCCATGTTTCGACTTCCGGAAAATTTCGACATATCTTCGCGTTTCACATCCCCCAGACCCCAAAACCACCGTCAGTTCAAAAGTTTATATATAATTTATGTATATATATATGTATATATATATGTATATCAGTTTCTTGTGGACACGATAACTGCCGTAATTTTGCACCAATTACTTCGAATTTTTTACCGAAGATGTATACCTATAAAATCTCGGTCGAGTTCGTTACTGGGCTAAATCGGTCGAAGGGGGTGAAAATGGGGGGCTTTTTTCGAAAAAGTGAAATTTCGCTATAACTCTCTTAATACGTGCAATATCGAATCCATTCAAAGTTCATAATATGTGTCGGATATGTGCCAAAAATTTATGTCAAATAAGATTTTTGATAGCACCAACCATTGACCAAAGGGGTGGAAAAAAGTGGGTTTTTCGGGAAACATTAATCATATCTCTCTTAATAGGCACAATATCAAAACCGTACAAAATGGACAATATTCCCCTAATAATTACCTAAAACTTTTGTCTGAAAGAATTTTTGATATGACCCACCATTACGCCAAGGGACGAGAAAAATGATTTCGGAATTATAAGAAAATGCCAAGAGCTATCAGTGGTTGCCATGGCAACACTACTAAATTGATGAGGCATGGACCATCAGACGTTGCCATGACAACGCACTTGCACGAGATCAGATTCAGTATTTCCATCTGATTAAGTGGTTGGTTGGTTGGTTCTTAAGTTTAGGGGCTGCGACAACGCGGTCATGTAGCCCCGTGTACTTTGGGTGTGTGTAGAATCTGTCTGATAACCGGTGTTAATTGTGATGACTGTATTAGTGTGTGTTATCTGTTTGTTAATTTAAGTACTGCAACTAACAATTTTTCAGATAGTTCCTACTTTTGCCGCCAAGCGCCACTGTCAACGACTACGAGGCCAAGTTCAGAACTGAGCTACTAGACGCCGCCGCAGTCGGCTCTTGGCAACGAACATAGAAACCTAAGAGCGTTGTATACATTCTTAACCTATCCAATTTAGCTTCACACAGGTGCAATTAGTGGAAGGATTTTTAACATGCCATAAATCTATGACATGGGACCGCCGGCTTTACTTCCCCTCCGAAGGAAGGCATACTGAGGGATATTTAACGCTCTTAAAAAATCCGACGGCTTCGGCCGGGTTTGAACCCGGTATCTTGGGCATAGAAGCTCAGCATGTTACCGACTACGCCACCAAAGCCGCCTGATAAAGTGGGAAGCGGCTTCGGTGACGTAACTGGTAGCATGCTGAATGTCTATGCCCAATGTCGCGGTTTCAAAGCCGGCCGAAGTCGTCGGATTTTCTAAGAGCACTAGAATCCCTCAGTATGCTTTCCTTTGGAGGGGAAGTTCCAACGTTCGTTGCGAGTTGATGGTTGGGGTGGCATCTAGTAGCCAAGTTCACAGCTAGGTGTCGTTGACGGTTGTACCTGGTAGCAACATTAGGAACTACTGCTTGAAATTGACCGTCTGCAGTACTTACATGAATTAAGACTAATACAGCCATTACAATTCACACCGTGTATCAGACAGATTCTACACTCACCCAAAGTACACGGGGTTAGATGACCGCGTTGTCGCAGCCCCTAAACTGAGGAACCAACCAGAGGTAGATTTCGTTAGAAAGCTAACTATTGCAATGGGTACCATGTTTCGACTTCCGGAAAATTTCGACATATCTTCGCGTTTCACATCCCCAGGCCCCAAAACCACCGTCAGTTCAAAAGTTATATATAATTTATGTATGTATATGTATATCAGTTTATTGTGGACACGATAACTGCCGTAATTTTGTACCAATCACTTTGAATTTTTTACCGAATACGTATACCTATAAAATCTCGGTCGAGTTCGTTACTGGGCTAAATCGGTCGTTGGGGGGTGAAAATGGGGGGCTTTTTTTTCGAAAAAGTGAAATATTGCTATAACTCTCTTAATATGTGAAATATCGAATCCGTTCAACATTCATACTATGTGTCGGATAAAGCCCAAAAATGTATGTTTGAAGAGTTTTTTTTATAGCACCAACCATTGACCAAAGGGGTGGGAAAAAGTGGGTTTTTCGGGAAACATTAATCATATCTCTCTTAATAGGCACAATATCAAAACCGTACAAAATGGACAATATTCCCATAATAATTACCTAAAACTTTTGTCTGAAAGAATTTTTGATATAACCCACCATTATGCCAAGGGATGAGAAAAATAATTTCGGAATTATAAGAAAATGCCAAGACCTATCAGTGGTTGCCATGGCAATACTACTAAATTGATGAGGGATGAGCCATCAGACGTTGCCAAGATAACGCACTTGCACGAGATCAGATTCAGATTTCCATCTAAGTGTGAAGCGGCTTCGGTGACGTAACTGGTAGCATGCTGAATGTTTATGCCCAAGGTCGCGAGTTCAAAGCCGGCCGAAGTCGTCGGATTTTCTAAGAGCGCCAAAAATCCCTCAGTATGCTTTCCTTTGGAGGGGAAGTTCCAACGTTCGTTGCGAGTTGCTGGTTGCGGTGGCATCTAGTAGCCAAGTTTACAGCTAGGTGTCGTTGTCGGTAGTACCTGGTAGCAACATTAGTAACTACTGCTTGAAATTGACCGTCTGCAGTCCTTACCTGAATTACAGACTAATACAGCCATCCCAAAGTACACGGGGTTACATGACCGCGTTGTCGCAGCCCCTAAACTGAGGAACCGACCAAAATCTCTGCGGGAGATATAATTTTGCGTGAAGAAGTAACAGACCGTTACATAGTTGCACATCAGTGTCGAAACCTAGCATAAGGACAGTGTGACCACAAGTATAAAAATGGACCCCAAATGACAAGAAGGTTACCGTTCCCATAAGACAATAAAATGTTTAAAATAAGCATAAAATGACGAAAAACAAAGTTAATTAAGCTCCAATTATAAAATACCTTCTCGCATTAAATGAGGTCTGATCCTTCTACGAAAATCTGCATATTCTGCCTATTTTCGCCTATCCCCAAGTTTGTCCGGTGAAATCTACCTCCGCCTTCCGGCGTGCCGAGAGGACGTTTTTTTAATTCAAGTAAGGACTGCAGACGATTAGTTGTTTTAAATTAGTTCCTACTTTTGCTAACAAATGCTACCATAAACGACATCTAGCTGTGGACGCAGCTACTAAATGCCATCGCAGTCAGCACCCGGTGGTGAACGTTGGAACTAATAGAGCGTTATCAAACTTACCTATAATTTAGCTTCACACAATTGTAATAAGTGGAAGGCTCTATTTCATGCCATAAATCTATGACATGGGAGCGCCGCGCCGGCTTTACTTCCCCTCCGAAGGAAGGCATACTGAGGGATTTTTAATGATCTTAATAAAATCCGACGACCTCGGCCGGGTTTGAACCCGCAATCTTTGACATAGAAGCTCAGCATGCTACCAACTGCGCGACTGCTAATGAAGAGAAGAGATAGGTTGGTAGGACACATACTAAGACACCCAGGAATAGCAAGCTTTGTTATGGAAGGAAGGGTCGAGGACAAGAATTGTAGGGGTAGACCAAGGTTTGAATATGTTCAACAGATTGCCTCGGATGTAGGGTGTGGTAGCTATGTAGAGATGAAACGATTAGCTCAGGACAGGGAGGCATGGAGATCTTCATCAAACCAGTCAAAAGACTGAAGACTCAAACAACAACAACAAGTTTTAAAAGTAAACCAGAAGATAGTGTTTATTCCTAACCCTAGTTGATTGAGAGAATTCCTATCTGCCAGAAAATTTCAAATATTTTCAGCACTTTTCAGCTTATATATTATTGTTTGGTCACTAGTGTCAGGAAAGAGGGAATATATCTCTTATAATTTCCAAGAACCCTATATTCTAAATAAACAAAATGATTTAAACGGTCTTGAGTGTGAAAATCACCTCTGACAACCTTGATTGCATTAAATTTGAATATTTAAGGACAGAAAATATTGCCTAGAAGTGTGAAGTTCTCGGTGATAATTTGATGACGTATCATTGTGTAAAATATTTACACTTCTCTAGCAATCCGATTTTATTGGACTTTGCGGAATTTATGTCAAGTTTTGCTGCACTTAAAACAAAAAATAACCCATTTAAAAACCTATTTTACTTATCCTATTCAAAATCTAAATAATACTATTTTATATTTGTGAAAGCCCATAATGACAACTTTCAATTTTGAAAAAATAGGCTTATGAGATCACCTTTTGTCCGTGTGTGTGTGCGTGTGTGTGTGTGTGTGTGTGTGTGCGTGTGTGTGTGATTCGTGTGTGTGTCCCCCCCCTAATAAAATCGAAACGGCTGGAGCGATTTCAATGAATCTCGGAAAGTTCATAGCACTATTCCCGGCGACCTCGACCGTGTCCTTCAAATTTTGTTACGTCTCTCCAATCCAACATGGCGGCTGTGCGAAATACTTCACTAGCATTCAATATCTCCGAAACTATTACCGATATCGCCCTGAAATTGTGTACAGTGATAAAGGGCACTACTAGAAGTTCACTTATGAGACTTTCAAAAACCTGGTGACTACAAAACCAACATGGCGGCCAAGCGAAGTTGAGACATTTAAATAGACTTTTCTCGCGATTTAACTATCTAAATGTAATGAAACTTGGTACAGCAAATGTTTATACACATTGTAATGCTCTGGAGTCTAATTTAGTTCAATTGTTTACATAACCTCAAAATGGCGGCTGTGCGAAATATATCACTGACATTCTATATCTCCGAAACTATTACAGATATCACCATGCAATTTTGTACGGTGATAAAGGGTACTGATACAGGTATACCTATGTATATTTCATAAACCTGTAAAGTACGAAACGAACATGGCGACCAAGCGAATTTAAAATATTTTAATAGACTTTTCTCGTGATTTAACTCTCTGAGCGCAGTGAAATGTGGTACAGTAATTGATTTTGCAGATTGTAATGCAATGCCATCTAATTTAATTCAATTGCTTACATAACCTCAAGATGGCGGCTGTGCGAAATTTTAAAATTAAGTTTTAATTTCTTGTGTCGTAATCATGCGATCGAAGTGAAATTTTGAATAATGAACCTAGGCAATAATTGTCCTTGAATGGTACATAACTCTATGGCCTATACACATAACACTCCTAAATGGTGAGCTCCCGAAATATTTAGACGGTTCTCAATATCTATGAATCTTTTACAGCAACCAAACTGTTTTTTTAATGTTCATAGAGACTATGAACATATCTTTACCTATAGGACTTTCAGTAACCTGGTGAGCACAAATCCAACATGGCGGCGACGCGAAGTATAAATATTTAAATGGACGTTTCTCGCGAATTAACTATCCGAGTGCCGTGAAACGTTGCACGTTAAATGCTTATACAAATGTTGATGCACTGGCATGTAATTTATTTCAATTGTTTGCATTATCACAAGATGGCTGCTGTGCGTAATTTTAAAATCACGTTTTTACTTCTTGTTGTCTAATCATGCGATTGAAGTTTGAATACCACACGTACACAATAATCTTAATGTAATAGTACATAAATAAAAATCCATCCTGGCGACCATATGAAATATTTAGACGGTTCTCAATATCTACGAATCTGTTACAGCAATTAAACTGAAATTTTGTCTGTTGATAGAGACAATTAACATGAGCAGGATATATGAAAATAGGCTGTATAGTTCTTCACGGAACTACTTGTATTAGTGTATGCTATCTGTTTTTATTTCATGTTTTTTTTTAATATATTTTTTTTAGCGTATGGCTTTTAGTGCCGGGAGTGTCCGAGGACATGTTCGGCTCGCCAGTTTTGTAGCTGCTTCGAGACAGACACCCAATGGGTGGGCTACAAGTACCGTTGGGGAGGAGAGTGGGAATGTACAAGGGGACAAGGAGTTGGAAGGTAGCGGCTGTGGCCTATAGTTAGGGACCAACCCCGGCATTTGCCTGGAAGGAAGATGGGAAACCACAGAAGACCATCTTCAAGGTTGCCGGCGGGGGGATTCGAACCTCCTCGCCTCCCGGATGTGAGTGACTGCCAGCAGTCATGCCGTAACGACCTCGGCTAAGGACTGCATACATTCGATTTTCAAGTAGTTCCAACTTTTTCTACCTAACGCCACCGTCATCGACTAACTAGTTCTGAACTTTGTTACCGTAGTCGGCTCCTGGCGACGAACGTTGGAACCTAAGAACTTTAGTTAAAGATAACCTATAATTTTGCTTCACATAAGTGCAATTAATGGATGGTTCTTTATTATACCATAAATCTATTACAGGGGACTGCCGGCTTTACTTCTCCTCCAAAGGAAGGGATACTGAGGGATTTTCAACGCTCTTAAAAAGTCCGACGACTTCGGCCGGGTTTGAACCCGCGACCTTGGGAACAGAAGTTCAGTATGCTACCAACTACGCAACCGAAGCCACCTCCTCATTCATTGTTAGAAAATAATATGCATTTACCATGTTGTGGCTCAACTTCCCCAACCATACACGATACAAATCACAAGTACACACACTACTACAGTCACCTCAGAATTTAATGAAATATTCGACTAAGTAACGCTGATAAGTACTGGCGTTCTGATAAACTCAGTAGCTAGCTGATTCAGGACTCAATAAACTGAGTGTGATTAAGGGAACTACTCGCGTGTGACGGAGCTCTTTCCAGGTACAGAGGGAGTCCATTATTTTGCTCAGTTAAAGATTATGAAAATGATAACTAGTCTAATACTAGGCTTACTACTTACTAATTTCTACCTGAGTTACTAGAAGAGAGAATTATCATAAAATAGTTAAATACAGATATTTTAAAGGAAAAAAAAAAAGATACAGTCAGTCTGAGAGACTAGACTTTATATCATTTCAAGTGACGCATGTTAACGGAGGTACACTCTGCTGCATGACGTTATGCACTCGCCGTCTCCGTATCGCATAATGCCAGACCTCAGGAGTAAACTCAGACTCAACAGACTCCATTAACCTTTAACTAAGGCTTCCCGCGTGGGGAACGGAGAGCGGGTGGTGCACTCTGCTGCATGACGTCACGCACTCGCCATCTCCGTATCGCATAACGGCAGACCCCAGGAGTAAACTCAGACTCGGTGCATATGCACTGAACAACATGATGACGTCATACACGCCGTTACCGTAACGCATAACGGTAGACCAAAGCATAACGATGAAGTCGACAAGATCATTTGAAATGATAAGAGTCACCGGGCTGGGAAGTAAAGTCCCCCTATAGGAGCAGATGACCTCGTAGTTCCGCCCCTTAAAACAACAATAACTAACTAACTAACTAAAGTCCCCCTATGTTGTAAGTGTGAAGCCGTATGTATAGTGACCCACATGTTAACCGGGTGTATGGATCTTGCTCATCGGCAGAATACGCTCGTTGTTATATTAGCCGAGAAAGTGGTGGCTGCTGATCGCACCATCCGCTTTATAGGGGAGAGAGGATTAAGGCCAGCAATCTAAAATTCCAAGTGTAGTATTACTGAAAGAACTTGTAGTTCCGCCCCTTAAAACAACAATCATCGTCATTATCATCATATGTCTGTTAGGTAGTCAGCCCGAAGGTTGGTTGGATTCTCGTCATCATGAAATACAACTACAACAAAATTCAACACACATTCAATAAAATGTCACATCCAAAAAATGAATGATGACAACAACAACAACAAAAAACATCTCTAAGGAAAACAGATCATCGTTTTGGAAAAAAAAGTAATCTTTTGCACTTGCGTCCTTACACCGTTCTTCTCCAAAGTCACCATTTTAACCCCTTCCAGCTCAACCCCCTCGAAAAAATTATGATACTGTATTTTAGATTTTCGTAGAGATCTTGTGAATATCAGCTTCACTGTTACCAAAGCGACTTCGGTGGCGTAGTTGGTAGCATGCTGAACTGCTGTGCCCACGATAGCGCGTCGTCGGAATTCAGTTTGCCTTCCTTCGGAGGGGAAGTAAAGCCGGCGGTCCCATGTAATAGATTTATGGCATGTAAAAGATCCTTCCACAGACTAAACTTGTGTGAAGCTAAATATCTAGGTTAGATTATGTTGGAACGCTCTATCAAAGTTCTAACGTTCATCACTAGGTTTCATAGACATCTGGTAGCGAAAGTTGGAACTATTTGAAATTGAACGGAACTTGTAGCTCACCCTATGGCTGTCCACTGGAAGCAGCTACAGCCTCTGGCGAGCCGATCATGTCCTCGGACACTCCCGGCACTAAATGCCACACGATTAATAAATAAAACTGTTAGCAAATTTCATCCTTGAAAATGCCTAATAATTCATTTTCAAAATGTACCTACATATAGTCTACACACACATCGCTCCACCTCAATCATGTTATTACTCAAGATCGTAACGGCGATGCATTTCTCTCTTCAGTCCATGAAGTATGAACTTCATAAAAACCTTTGAAACTCCCGAGAGAACAAGTCAACCTTTAAATATTTTATCTCCCTTGATATTCATTGCTGCTGAGAATTATGGGATGATTGTTGTGTTGAAGGTGACTTCAATTACAAAATATGTTTTAAATATGAATCAAGTTCACGTGACGTGAGAGACCATTAGGTTCGCTTTTTGCTTTCATTGTAAGATGATACAACAAGGCTCGGTTGTAAGTGAGACATTCCTTGCTGCCATCTTCAATGCCATTAGGTTCGAGGTCTATTGTGTTTTACTCGTATTCTCGTCTCCAGCAGGGACACTAATGATCCTTATATAACACGTATGACGGCATGGTCTTGTCTTCTTTAGGTACTCGGTCTAAATCTTTATAGAAATAGTACGGCCATTGCGTTAATCGCTCGGGTACAAGGACAAAGCCTCCACCAAGAGTACGCAATTCGTGTGTCCACTGGGCAGAGAAATACAAGAGGAAGGGGTATACCAGCTAGTCCTTCTACTCCAATTGGCTCACAAGTAGTGGGACATCACTTGATTCTAGTTTTGCTACTACTACTGTTGTTGTTTGAGTCCTCAGTTGTTCGACTGATTTGGTTGGTTCCTTAGTTTAGGGGCTGCGACAACGCGGTCATGTAGCCCCGTGTATTTTGGGTGTGTGTAGAATTTGTCTGATAACCGGTGTTAATTGTGATGGCTGTATTAGTGTGTGTTATCTGTTTTTAATTCAAGTAAGGACTGCAGACGATTAGTTGTTTTAAATTAGTTCCTACTTTTGCTAACAAATGCTACCATAAACGACATCTAGCTGCGGACGCAGCTACTAAATGCCATCGCAGTCAGCACCCGGTGGTGAACGTTGGAACTAATAGAGCGTTATCAAACTTACCTATAATTTAGCTTCACACAATTGTAATAAGTGGAAGGCTCTATTTCATGCCATAAATCTATGACATGGGAGCGCCGCGCCGGCTTTACTTCCCCTCCGAAGGAAGGCATACTGAGGGATTTTTAATGATCTTAATAAAATCCGACGACCTCGGCCGGGTTTGAACCCGCAATCTTTGACATAGAAGCTCAGCATGCTACCAACTGCGCGACTGCTAATGAAGAGAAGAGATAGGTTGGTAGGACACATACTAAGACACCCAGGAATAGCAAGCTTTGTTATGGAAGGAAGGGTCGAGGACAAGAATTGTAGGGGTAGACCAAGGTTTGAATATGTTCAACAGATTGCCTCGGATGTAGGGTGTGGTAGCTATGTAGAGATGAAACGATTAGCTCAGGACAGGGAGGCATGGAGATCTTCATCAAACCAGTCAAAAGACTGAAGACTCAAACAACAACAACAAGTTTTAAAAGTAAACCAGAAGATAGTGTTTATTCCTAACCCTAGTTGATTGAGAGAATTCCTATCTGCCAGAAAATTTCAAATATTTTCAGCACTTTTCAGCTTATATATTATTGTTTGGTCACTAGTGTCAGGAAAGAGGGAATATATCTCTTATAATTTCCAAGAACCCTATATTCTAAATAAACAAAATGATTTAAACGGTCTTGAGTGTGAAAATCACCTCTGACAACCTTGATTGCATTAAATTTGAATATTTAAGGACAGAAAATATTGCCTAGAAGTGTGAAGTTCTCGGTGATAATTTGATGACGTATCATTGTGTAAAATATTTACACTTCTCTAGCAATCCGATTTTATTGGACTTTGCGGAATTTATGTCAAGTTTTGCTGCACTTAAAACAAAAAATAACCCATTTAAAAACCTATTTTACTTATCCTATTCAAAACCTAAATAATACTATTTTATATTTGTGAAAGCCCATAATGAGAATTTAAAACAAGTAGTTCCGTAAAGAACTATACAGCCTATTTTCATATATCCTGCTCATGTTAATTGTCTCTATCAACAGACAAAATTTCAGTTTAATTGCTGTAACAGATTCGTAGATATTGAGAACCGTCTAAATATTTCATATGGTCGCCAGGATGGATTTTTATTTATGTACTATTACATTAAGATTATTGTGTACGTGTGGTATTCAAACTTCAATCGCATGATTAGACAACAAGAAGTAAAAACGTGATTTTAAAATTACGCACAGCAGCCATCTTGTGATAATGCAAACAATTGAAATAAATTACATGCCAGTGCATCAACATTTGTATAAGCATTTAACGTGCAACGTTTCACGGCACTCGGATAGTTAATTCGCGAGAAACGTCCATTTAAATATTTATACTTCGCGTCGCCGCCATGTTGGATTTGTGCTCACCAGGTTACTGAAAGTCCTATAGGTAAAGATATGTTCATAGTCTCTATGAACATTAAAAAAACAGTTTGGTTGCTGTAAAAGATTCATAGATATTGAGAACCGTCTAAATATTTCGGGAGCTCACCATTTAGGAGTGTTATGTGTATAGGCCATAGAGTTATGTACCATTCAAGGACAATTATTGCCTAGGTTCATTATTCAAAATTTCACTTCGATCGCATGATTACGACACAAGAAATTAAAACTTAATTTTAAAATTTCGCACAGCCGCCATCTTGAGGTTATGTAAGAAATTGAATTAAATTAGATGGCATTGCATTACAATCTGCAAAATCAATTACTGTACCACATTTCACTGCGCTCAGAGAGTTAAATCACGAGAAAAGTCTATTAAAATATTTTAAATTCGCTTGGTCGCCATGTTCGTTTCGTACTTTACAGGTTTATGAAATATACATAGGTATACCTGTATCAGTACCCTTTATCACCGTACAAAATTGCATGGTGATATCTGTAATAGTTTCGGAGATATAGAATGTCAGTGATATATTTCGCACAGCCGCCATTTTGAGGTTATGTAAACAATTGAACTAAATTAGACTCCAGAGCATTACAATGTGTATAAGCATTTGCTGTACCAAGTTTCATTACATTTAGATAGTTAAATCGCGAGAAAAGTCTATTTAAATGTCTCAAATTCGCTTGGCCGCCATGTTGGTTTTGTAGTCACCAGGTTTTTGAAAGTCTCATAGGTGAACTTCTAGTAGTGCCCTTTATCATTGTACACAATTTCAGGGCGATATCGGTAATAGTTTCGGAGATATTGAATGCTAGTGAAGTATTTCGCACAGCCGCCATGTTGGATTGGAGAGACGTAACAAAATTTGAAGGGCGCGGTCGAGGTCGCCGGGAATAGTGCTATGAACTTTCCGAGATTCATTGAAATCGCTCCAGCCGTTTCGATTTTATTAGGGGGGGGACACACACACGAATCACACACACACGCACACACACACACACACACACACACACGCACACACACACGGACAAAAGGTGATCTCATAAGCCTATTTTTTCAAAATTGAAAATAGGCTAAAAATCTATAAATCCGGTTACTAATGATGAGATATTACAAAATGATAAACCTGTGACCAATAACACCTTCACACAATTTACACTCATATTACGTTACTTGTATCCAATTATTAAATATTGTAGTAACAGCTTTCTGGCTGAACTGGAAATTCTCACTTAGATGTGGTTTGTTGCGCGTTAGTATATTATTATTATTATTTTGTTTCCATTGAACGGTTCTCGCACAATAACGTATCCGTTTTAACTGGAAAATAGCGACAATCACAGAATGGGTGGAAGAGGTGACCATACCGGAACACCCCTCTTTCCTGCTTCCCAAACAGAAGAAATAGGCGTTGAGCCTTTTAAGAATCAGAATTCAAACGGTAACTACGATTATCAGGATATCATTACTAATGACCTCCTGTATAGTTGCGATGCACGAATATACTGCTCATCAATCGCAACTTGTTGGCAGCTACTTCCCGCGCCAGGTGTCATTAATACCACTTGTATTTCCGAAACGGAAGTTACTCAGGCATCTTCAAGACCGTGTGGGCACTCAAATCACTTGTAGGGGCAATGCATTCATTCAGAGGATATGGGAACAAAAACGTGATGTCCGGTAGCAAAGGAAATATTACAATGATCAGACCAATGTGAAATTGTCACAGGATTTCTTGTGATATTAACGGCCAATTCAAGCTCTAAGGGCCGTATTCACCATCGCCCTAAGGATGGCCTACACTTGATTTTCAGATGAACATATTTTTAGCCTACTTTTTACATTTCGCAAAAATGAGGAAAAATTAGACTTATGAGATCGATCCGGGCAAATGTGTGTCTGTCTAATGTCCTTCTTTCTGTCTGTCTAGCGGTGTGTGTGTGTGTGTGTGTGTGTCCCCCCCTATCAACTCCTAAACGGCTGCAGCAATCGAAACAAAGTTAGGTAGGAGTAAAGATCTATACCTGAATATCTCAATGCCTATTTGAAAATGATGTCAGTGATACCAACTGCTGAAAAATCACAATTGAAATTTGAGCTCCATGTTGGATATCTTGGAAGGTATGAATGGGAGCTATTTAAAAATTGGCACACGTATAGATAGTACTATTTCAGTTTAATTTCCAGGAGGCCATGCATGGCAGTGTTGCCAAAATGATTATAAGCCTGCTGATAGGTCCAATTTTTAAATGCATATAACTTCTACACTATCAATTGGAATTCAACTAAATTGTTATGTGCTATGTGTACATAAACAGATATGACTGAGCGTATTATTAAGAGCCACCAGGGCTGCCAAATGTTAATAAATGATCTCAGTAGGTTAGTAGTACCGATTCCAACCAGTGTCATGGCCGCCGCGCGAAATTGAAACATTTAAATAGACTTTTCTCTCGAACCCATGGTCGGAGTTTCGTGAATGGGGTGTCGGAGGACTTGAGGTGACGCCCCTTTGCTATGGACCACTCGTTATACTTTTCAAAAAAAAAAAAAAAATTTTTGTTTTCGAAAGTAGGCGATAGTTTGAAAACCAAACATGATAGAACGTTGTGCCATGGCTCAAACGAACAGTCTTTATGACCTTTATTTTTTGTAATAAAACTTTTTTCTTTTTTATATTTTTTTGAAAACACTCGAATTTTGAAAATCCTATATTTTGGAAACTAGGAACTCTACAAAAAAAATTGTTTAACGTAAATCAATGGTACCTACCCCCTCTACCCCCAAAATAAATTTTAAGTCTCTAGGATGAAAACCTGCAGTAGTGGGATGGTGGGGGAGCTGCTTCCAAAAGCAAGTGGTGAGCCCCTGCGACCTTGGAATGGAAGGAGCCATGCTAGGAGGGCGTGCTTGGATTCGTTTTTTTCGTCTCGTTGTGCTCTTTACGGGAATGTAGGTGTCGAAACGGTGAAAATCTGGAAACACGGTTTTTTTAGGGTAAAACCGTGATTTTAAACTTTTTGCTATATTTCGCGAACCAATAACGCTAGAGGCGTGTTCGACAGGTCCAAGGACTCGGGGTGATGTCCTTTTTGCTATGGACCACTCGTTATAATTTTTAATAAAATTGAAAACTCGATTTTGGGGTAAACACATGCTTTTTGTGATTTTGCCGATATCTCACGAACCAATAACGTTAGAGGCATGTACGACGGGTCCAAGGACACGGGGTGACGTCCTCTTTGCTATGGACCACTCGTTGTAATTTTAAAAAATTTTGGAAACGCGATTTTGGGGTAAACACGTGTTTTTTGTGATTTTTGCCGATATTTCACGAACCAATAACGCTAGAGATGTGTACGAGGTGTCCTAGGACTCGGGCTAACGCCCCCCTTTCAAATGTGGTAGATATTTTTTCCAAAAAAAAAAAAATTCACAAAGGGCCTAACGCTGTACATGTTGAAAAAAAAATTCTTTACCGTTACCTGTTTATAATGTTCATGAAGCGTGGCGGTTGAGAGAGACGATACGGCTGGGTGTGTGTGTGTGTTTCAAAGAACCTGTCGCTTAACACAAGGACCATGCTTAATAGAACAATCGCTATTTCGACGGGTCGATGTATGACAGAGCGAGCGTGCGTTTTTCCTGATATTTTACCTTTAACGTGTAAACGGTGATGAGAACTTGATTCTATGTTGGTCGAAGCGAGTAGAGAAAACAAACTTGTCGAGGAGGTGAAGGTCATTTGAGCTTATTGGAAGGCTCCGATCTGACTTGACAACAGGTGCAATGGAAAAAATGACCAAGACGCTTGAAGGTGAAATAATCTGACCATCGTAGTGGCAGGGAAGTGCGAAAGGCGTGCACACATGTGAAACCACATGTAGGCTAAACCAGTCACATCCTGTTTTGCTTCGTACGTGACAAAATGCAAGTTCATGTGAAATTTGATCCGGCACAGGTGTTCGCCTGGGACGTTATCTGTCCACGTGCGCGATAACTGTTAACAAGTCACATTCTGTTTTGCTTCGTACGTGACAAAATGCAAGTTCAGGTGAAATTTGATCCGGCACAGGTGTTCGCTTGGGTGTTATCTGTCCACGTGCACGATAAGAGAATGTTCAAAGCGTGGGAAAAAAGATTATACATGCAACGTAGCATATATAAAGACATGTCGCTGACATTTCCACTCGCACTTATGTGACTACTTTTGAACACGCTACAGCGTTGTGTGAAACACTTGGCCTTGTTTAACAGTTTTGGTGTTGGTGGAAAATACTTAACCTTGTTGTGGGGTAGGTATATATTTATTCATTTATATATTTATTGATTTTATATAAATACATGCAATTATTTATTGATTAGGTAATTAATGATTTTATTTATTTATTTGTTTGCAGATAACCGGTATAGCCTACTTATCGTGTGTGTGAACGATATTAAAGAAAGAGAGAAAAACGGACAACTAGAAAAGAAAACCATTTCCATACTAGCCCACGAGACGGGAATATAGAAAAGCATTACACGTCAAGGTGAGATTTGTTTTTTTAATATATAACCTGTTTGATTTTGTTTTGTTTATGAAATGCATAAACTATATGGAATGGATATACTTATGGTGGTTTATTTTATTTCTTTGTAGAGTGTTGGAAAACGCTTGACCTCTGTGAATAACCAGGAACGTGTGTGTTTTTTGGATTATTGTCAGACAGTCTACATTTCTAAACTCAGGTGAGAGTGTTCTTTCAAAATAATGTCTTTTACTGCTGAGAATACGTTAACTTGGGAACCCATAAACAGTTGTTTCAAATCGCGTGTGTGCTCTGGCCGCGTGGTCAATGTTAGAAAAAGTTTGATTCCCAAAGAATTTTTAGAATCTTGTTTTGAAATTTTTAAAATTGAAATTTGTACAGCGCAAAGGTTGCATACGGCTCTAAAGGTGAATACAGAACTCGTGTGTGATTTCATATATAAAAAAAGGACGTAGAGCATAAAGAGACATTTTATATTTGCAGTAAAATGCAAGAGCTATTCATAGCCCATAATTTGGAACAGTGGTATGAAACCCACGTGGTGAATGCCTTGCTATCAAAATTTGATAAACTGCAACAAGGACCGAGTGGTCTAGCCTTAGACAAAATTCATCATTTACAAATCAACATTTGTCAATTCAACCCGTTGAATGCTGGGTCTAGCTATATTAAAACACCACCAGCTATAGCTTCGAAAAATGCTGTGGTCAATATAAAGAATCGTGACAATGATTGCTTTCTGTGGTCTGTGGCTGCCTTTTTGCAGCCGGTGCAACATCATGGTTTTTGGCCGGGAAAGTACAAGGCCAAGTTTAATGAATTAAAACAAACTTTAAATTTAACTCGAGTATCGTTCCCTATGGACTTAACCGAGATCCATAGGTTTGAACAAGATAACCAGGACTTTTCGTTCATGGTGTATGGCCTTAATGGTAATGAGATTGTGGGTCCTCTTTATGCCTCAAAAGAACCAAAACGTCACCACATTCATCTTTTATATCTGTCTGAGGGAGAGGTGAATCACTATTGCCTAATTAAAAGCTTGAGTAGATTGCTAAGCAGTCAAATGTCCAAAGATCAACATAAGAAACATATTTGTGACCGTTGCTTGCAATATTTTACAACCCCTACGCTTTTGGAACGTCATAGGGTGGATTGTGTTACTCAGGAAGCGGTGAGACTGATATTGCCACAAGGGGACAAGGCTGTGTTAAAGTTTAAGGACATTCATAAGCGTGACACTGTCCCCTATGTGGTATATGCAGATTTTGAAGCTCTCACTACACCCATGGCGGGATGTGAACCAGATCCCTCCATGAGCTCAACCACACCCATTCAAAAACATGAACCTTTTGCCATAGGATTTAATGTGGTGTGTGCCTATGACCCCACACAATCCGTTTACAAATACCGTGAGGGGCCAGATTGTGCCAAATGGTTCTTGGATGAACTTGTCAAGTTGGCCGACCATGTACAGGAATTACTAAACCACCCAGTACCCATGAACCTATCTCCAGAACAGCAGCAGCAGTATGAGCATGCCACGACATGCCATATTTGCGAAAAGCCTATTTTAAGTGGAGAGAAAAAAGTCAGAGACCACTCACACTTTACAGGGGAGTTTCGTGGAGCTGCGCATAGTAAATGCAATTTGAACTTTCTGGCTCCTCGTTTCATCAGTGTCTTTTTCCACAATCTGGCAAATTATGACATTCAGTTTTTGATTCGTGAATTGGGTCATGTCAACAAGGGCTCGTTTACCATTATTCCCCAAAACCATGAGCGTTTTACAGCCCTGACATGGTGGTTGGGCGACTTTAGCATTCGATTTTTGGATTCCTTTAAGTTTATGGCATCCTCGCTAGACAGCCTTGTGAATGGCTTGAATGAGGAGGAATTAAAAAATACTAGAATGCATTTTAATGATCCTGAGCAATTTCAATTGTGCATTCGGAAAGGTATATTCCCGTATGATTTCTGCAATAGCTGGGACGTGTTAAAGCAAAGAAAACTCCCACCACAAGAGAAATTTTACTCGAAACTAACACGCAGTACCGTTTCCGATGAAGACTATGCACATGCATGTCAAGTTTGGCGAGTGTTTGGCATCAAGACGCTAAGTGAATATGCCTTGCATTACCTAAAACTGGATGTATTGCTGCTCACCGATGTGTTTGAAAAATTCCGTAACTTGTGTCAACACATTTACGGTCTTGACCCGGCTCACTATTACACGAGTCCTGGGCTCTCGTTTGATGCCGCTTTGAAATACACTCAAGTGGAATTGGATTTACTCACTGACGTAGACATGGTTCTATTTTTTGAAAAGGGCATTCGTGGCGGCTTTGTGTCACTTAACCAACGCCATGTCGAAGCGAACAATGTCTACATGCCAGATTATTCACCGGAAAAACAAGAATCGTACTTAATGTACTATGACGTGAATAATTTGTACGGTTACGCCATGAGTCAGCCTTTGCCCTATGGGAAGTTTGCTTGGCTGACAGAGAAACAAGTGTCAGAATTTGATGTGAACATGGCTAGCCAAGAAACAGGCCGTGGATATGTGCTAGAAGTGGATATTGAATATCCCTCATCCTTGTATGATGAACATGCCGATTTCCCATTCTGCCTTGAGCAAATGGTTCCCCCTGACAGTAAAGTGAAAATTGAAAAACTCATGGGCACACTTTACAACAAAAATCGGTATGTGCTACATATCCAAATGTTGGTGCAATGCCTCGCCCAAGGCTTGGTGTTGAAGAAAATCCACAGGGGTATTTCTTTTGCTCAAAAAGCATGGCTTGAGCCATACATGCGACTCAACACAGAGCACCGACAAATGGCAACACAGCAGTTTGAAATTAACTTTTTCAAATTAATGAACAACTGCATCTATGGCAAGTCTATGGAGAATGTCCGCAAATACCGTGACATTAAATTGGTGAATGTCTGGGAGGGGCGGTGGGGTGCCCGGCGGTACATTGCCAAGCCAAATTTCAAATCGATCAAAATTATCGATGAGGATTTGGCTACTATTGAAATGAGTAAGACCAGCGTGACCATGGATAAGCCCATTTACTTGGGTCAAGTCATTTTAGACTTTTCTAAATCGGTCATGTATCGATTCCACTATGAGTTTGCGAAACGCCATTTTGAGGACGTCTCTCTTTTGTATATGGACACGGACTCATTCATTTACCACATTCGCCACTGCAACCCCTATGACGTCATGAGGCAACATAGTGACTGGTTCGACACCTCTTGCTATAGCGCTGACAACGTGTTTCAGCTGCCCATAAAGAACAAAAAGGAAATGGGCGTTTTAAAAGATGAATGCGGTGATTCCATTATGACGGAATTCGTAGGTTTGGCTTCAAAAATGTATGCTTATCGCACACTCGACTGTAAGGAAGCCAAAAGAGCAAAAGGTGTAGGTAGGGCAGTGGTAAAATCGCTACGTGTTGATGACTATCTAGCGGTTTTACGTACGGGCAAAGCTATGTCTCATACACAGTGCAGGATACAATCCAGCAACCATCATCTGTATCTTGTGGAACAGAGAAAACGCACCCTCGCCTCCATGGATAACAAACGTGTGTGGTGGCAGGGGCCGATAACCTCGATGTTAGGCCCCTTAAAACAACAATTATCATCATCATCATCAAACGTGTGTGGGCTGATGACCTGCTCACCAGCCTGCCCTGGGGTTATGATCGCAAGGAGGAGGAGGTGTGATTTCACTGTATAATCGTTTATGGGACATAGCTTTATGTAACTTGTAGATTTAGTATTTTGTAAATATAGGTTTCTGTCATTGTAAATAGTAGATTTTGTAAATAGTGACAACCCACTTGGACCTTTTGCTCTTTAAAAAAGTTGTGTGCAACCTTATTTTTTTAAAATTTTTTGATTGGTAAATAGTGTGATTCTTGTAACGCTGTACAAAGTTGAGTTTTTTTTGTAAATATGAAATAAGTAAGATTTTTAGTAACTTTAATAACTAGTATTTAATTATTTTTTGAAATAGTAAAATGGTAAACTAAAAAGTTCTTTTGGGATGAGTGTGCATGTCGAGAATGTGCTTTTGGGAATAAATAAAGAGGTTGTGTTTGTTCCCAAAGACAGGTGTGAATGTATGAGTGGAAAGAGAAAGCTGATGTATATGATTGACCAGAGCAAACACAATGAGGTAGGGTGGGGGGGTGGGGAGGGGGTAAATGCTCACTTATATACTCATTTTGTTTTAAATAGTTTTTTTTTTTCATTGAAATGTGGCAGTCAAAAGACATTATTTTTGCAAAAACAGTCTTACCTGCAGTAGTCGTAGACCTCGACGTTTCTCCAAACACGCATCAGCACATTGCAGTATTATCAAGGTCATGCACTTGCATCAACATCATTATCAAATCTCAACATTCAACATACACCAAATGGAAAAAAATATGAAAACAGCAAAATGGAAATTCCATGTTTCCATATCACCAAAACAGCAAAACTTAAAACGGACATTTTTAAAAACTGGAAATGGCCATGTGTGAAATTTGAAAATTTAAAAACTTTAAACAGACATTGTTTAAAATGTGTCATCAACAAACTGGAAAAATCCATATCATCAAAAACGTTAAACTTGAAACGAACGTTTTCAAAAACTGTAAATTGCAAAATGATAAATGACAGTGTGTGGAATTCATCATGTGTGAAATGTGTAAAATGAAAAAAATCAGCCATCAACATCACGATTTCTTAAAATTAAAAATAACAAATCATCGTGCTCTGGAAAACTTTTGTTTTTATTTCATAGTCATAGTGAATTGACAAAAGAAAAATAGAATACAAACAAATCCCAATTCCTCACTCCTCAATGTTTATGTCCATGCATCATCAACTTTCCTTTCATAGCACTCATGACAATCAGGGCTGCCATTCTTTCACCCACTGAGGCATCATTGGATGTGAAACGTTGTTTAGCTTTCTTCAATAACAATTTATCTGCCACATGTCTTAAACCAGGATGACTATGGCGATAAGAAAGGTCATGTTCCTTGCATGCTTGATCCAAAAGATTAATGGGTACTTCACCACGTTGTAAACGTTTTTCGAGACGAGTTCCAGGGCCACAAAAACGATAACCTGGAAGATGGATTTCGAAAGGTAAGTATTGAATCACTTTGTCAATGACGCCATTGCCAGTACAGGTCTGGCATATCCTTTTCCATCGATGGTAAAAAGGTTTGGTCTTCCTCCTCCTCTGTGGACGATGTTTGTGTTTGTTGTTGTTGTTGTTGCTTTTTCTCGCCATGACACCCGTGGAATGATTCAACAAAGTCTTTACATGGACTTTTATGACCGTGATACAGTTTCACTAGCTGGCAAGTTGCACACTGACGCATAGACGGTATTTTTGCCATGGCCACTTGCTTATGGTGATCGTAATCCGTACAGGGTTGCAATTCACTCAACACAGGATCTTGAGTCCATGATTTTGGTACATGTTGCCAGATTTCTTTGACCGCGTTGGCGGCCACATAATAAATGAACGACTTGGGCAGCGCCAAGAGTTCCTCTTTGGTAAAACTGTCTAGTTTCTTTTTGCACACAAAGAACTTGCCGATGGCTTTGTCCGTAGCATTGCCTTTCTCCATGGTATCACGTGCTGTATATGTTTACACGTCGCTTGTAGAAATCTCACTGACGTCATTCACAGGTAAATCTTGAGTTATAATTTTGTTCAACAACTCCCAGCAGGCATGGGTGGTTAACCAATGAAAGAGATGCCACGCATGTGACAGGGCTGTATGGGTAATGTTGCCACAGGAACAAGTATCCATAAGCGTTTGCAGGGAGGGGCAGCCCAACTCCATGAGGTCGATACATTGGCAGTAAGACGCCAAAAATGGTTGCAACCATTGACGTTTTTCATTACCTTTCACAAATACCACATTGGCCGAGGACAAGTGTGCTTTCATGACCACGTCCAAATATTTATAGGAAATGGTTCCCTGATTCCAGTCTAGTTGCCTATGATTTTCAATCCACTGGGTTTGTTTACGGTCTTTTTCACACAACAAATCAAAAGCATGGGGTGGTTTAAATAGCAAATGCGTAGCTTGTGATATCCAAAACGTGGTACAATCGATCATGGCCACTTGTTTAAATATAAATTTGTTGTCACCAATTTTAAACCCTTGGCAATCCACAATGAGTGTGCGCAACATGTTGACGCTTGCCTGGACCGAGTTCAACTGACGACTGACGGACGATCAAGTGTGATCATGCCATGGACTTACCTGCCATGCTAGTTTCAAAATTGAGGTTAGGGTAGGACAGGGGGACATGCAAAAATTAGAATTTAAGAATTACATCATTTTATTATCATAACACGTCTTACAGGCTTTTCTCATTTTAGGATAAGGACGATAGCAACTGATACAACAATATAGTCTCTTGTGTTTGTAACGTCCATAACACCGATGATGTCCCAATGTCTCTAAACTAGGTGTTTTTGATGGTGAGCTGCTCACCGAAGCACCATGGATACCATACGGCCCACATGTATCGTAACTTGTATTTTTTTCATCACCCAGAGACACAAGTGAGGGATAGCTTGAATGACAGGGTATATTTCCCACTTTCATTCTGCACAGGTAGGGGCATGCAGGTGACCAGCGCTGATGTTCATGCATGGGTTCATCGCCCTCCTGCCATTGGTCTATAATGATGGGACAAAAGGCACATTTCACTTCATCTCTTGTTTTTAAATAGTAGAATCCAGCGGCCGCCAAGGCTTGAGGGTTTATGAAAGGCACTGGCCATGTGGCAAAAGTCTTGAAACGTTGTTCCTCAGAGTTTAAATTCATGGATGTAACGTCTCTTGAGGCTTTAAAGCAAGACATGACTGAGCGGCTTGACGTGGGATGACCTGTTATTTATACACTCGTCACTTGGTTGGACAGTGGATAATAGTTGACTTGTTTGTGATGAATAATCAGACAGTAGGCCGTCGTATTGGCTGGTGCATTGTCATGCGTTTCAAAATCTAGTCGAATGTCGATATTGAATGGCTTGACAGACTCTTCCAGGTAAGAACAGTCAAAGACAATCAGTGGTGCTCTTGCCTTAAACGCTTGGGGTAGTAGCATGGGGCCGTTCTCTTTTTGATAATACGACCATCGAAATTTAGAAAACAAGTCGTACAGGGGGCCAAATTTATTTTTTGAAAAATCCAAATCCAGTCCTTCATAGGGAAACACAGCTCCGTTGAGGAAAAGACGTGCATTTCTCAATTGCAGGTGATCAAATTGCGAGGCATCTTTGGTTTGTTGATACTTGCGATTCGTTTGAAATCCCACGATCAGGTAGAGAGGTCTCTCTGTATAGCGAGCTGTTTTTACAGACCAACTGTGTGTGTTGGTGGTGGGCAATAGCGGATACTCATGGAGTGCCCAGCTTCTAAATTCCATGGGTAGAGGCATATCTCTCTTTACCATTTTGAGTATGTCCAGTTTTTTGCTATCTTCAAGGGTCACATGGGGAACTTTCCATAGCAAGCGTTGTAGTTGAATTTTTGAATCGATGGGGGCATTGTCGGCTCCCTTGAGTGCATTATTATCACTCCTGTCTCTCACCAGATAAAGCACTTGCCTTGCGTTGACCACAATGCGCTGGTGATCTTCAGCAAAGCCTAAAATCAGTTTAAGAGGTAAATATCCAGTGAAGGTGCCATCGGTGTGTACCATCCAGTCATTGGTCGAGTCAGGACACCAACCTGCCATGCAAAGTGTTTTACCGTCTTCCTCACTATAAGAGGGGTATAGTTTCATGACACTGGAAATGCCCACATTTCGAGTGCTATCCACCACGATATCGTTAATGACATACCGCACTTCAGAAAACAGAAAGGCCAAACCATGGTTGGCCAACTTGGATGTGGTGGGTGTAGAGCCATCGGCTTTGGTGAGCCGACCTTCAATCTGAATGACACTTTCATGCGGTAGGGTGTAAATATCTTGGTTGTTGATAACAAATTGAATTTCATCATTGTAATTGAGTCCAGGTGTTTGAGCTTGATAGGAATGGAGATCAATTCTTACCACTCCTGGTTGCTCCTCGATGTGGTTCGCTATCTCTAGGATAGAATTCATTATGAGGGTTGACGTGGTAACCCAAATGCTGTAAAATCTGCTTGCCTTGAGATGTTAACGTGTATTCACGTGGCAAACAACTAACACCATTCCTAGACGGTGTTGTTGCTTTATACACAAACTTCATAGTGGCTTTAGCACCAACTTGTAAGTCACTGGTGTGGTAGAATCTAGATCAATGAGTTGTTGATCTCTATTGATCAGTCTTAATGTTATATTACTAATACTATCGACAGCCACAGCATGAAAAAGCACCACTGGAGGGTTTTCACGAATAATATACCCATTGGGCGATGTCACAATAAAGTCATATAGCGAATGCGATGGTTCTTGATTGGTGTACACTTGGCTAATAATATTACACGTCACCGACACATGATGGTCCTCAATGAATTTCACTTCATGGTCCGATTCATGTTTTTTGTTGGGCTCCAACACACGTGGTTTAAATCCTAGTAATGGGCCAATGGAATCGGGGTGTGTTTTAAAGTCAATGTTGAAGGTAGAGAAAATACTGCAGCGATGAGTGTTGGTATTTCCTACAAGTTCAAACTTGTGCGTTCCGTCGAGAAATGACTTTAAACCATATTGATTGATCAACACCACATAAATGTGTTCATAAATGTCATCGATCGTGTATCCACCAGAGTTCAAGGTGAGCACAGAATCATCATAGTAAAACTTGTTGTTCACATTTTCACGTATGTTGTATATTCGATTGTACGTTTCAAGAGAAACAAGTCCTAAACCATAGGGTTTTTCACTCAATTCGATAGGCGGGTAAAAGTCTAGGCTGACTTCAGGTCCACGTCCATGCAGTGTAAACGTTTTACTTTCTGCCGACATACTGGTGGCGTTTTAGCTTATGCTGCGTCTTATATAAAAAAATTAAACACAAACGTCCACACTGTTGGCTGTTAAACGTTTGCTCACGTTTCACATTATAATATATCTTGATCCTGTTTCCAAAATAGGTCACTAGTTCCATGGGCGGAGGCAAATTCCCAAAACTGTCAAAGTACCATACCGTGGATCCCTCTTTGACATAAGCTACATAATGCGTCCCTGGTCCTCGGTGATCATCCAAATTGACAACAGCACATTCCTGTTTCCAGGGTCGTGGGGGTAATTGGTTTCGCATAAACACACCTCGAAAATGAGAAAGCTTTAGTTGTTTAGCATAGCTTTCCACTTGTTGATGCGTAAGGGCATGTCTTGCTATGGCTGAGGTTATTTTTTTTTTTAATATTTCGAAATGGTGAAATCCCAAATCCTTGTTGATAAAAGGCTGGCTTTAAATTGGCATTTCTAGCCCCCATGGCAATCGCTTCCATCGTTTCATTGTGTCGCTGACTTTCTTTGAGTTGTTGCTTGCCCTGCTGCACGGCTTTAATGGTTTTCGCCACTGCACTGGCACCGCCCAAAAGTGAGCCCAGAGCAGCCAAACCGGCAAATAATGCAGGTAAAAATCCCGCTCGTTTGGGGACGGGAATCACTCGCCCTTGGTTTGAAACCTGTCGCCGACGTTTTGGAATAACCTGTCTCTGTGCTGCTCGAAGGGCTTTCCTTATGGTCAATACATTATTTTTTCTTTTTTTCTTTCGCAAGGGCTTGTCCTCGAATGTTGAAAACCCTGGCTTTGCCAAGGACAATGTCCTTTTTTTAGTCTTTCTCACTGCATACCTTTGTTTCACCATGATGATAATGACCAACAACCTTTCACACGAAAGTTTAAATCACAACTAACGTCAGATGGTTATTTCATGGCTGTATATTCCAATTCCACATAAAGTGGGAAGTCGTTTATGGTTTTTCCCGCTTGCTTTTCATCCCATGTCAACATGAGATAAAAGGATAATTCGTCCCCTGCATTGACCATTTCATGGTCATGGACCAACATCCTATGACCATTTATCTTTATTTGTAAATGGTTCTCATCAGGTATGGCATATTTGATGTGAATGGTTCCATCATAGTGTAATAGATAGTGGCTTAAACCCGAAGCAAGCACATAGGTCAAGTGCTGATCATGGACTAGCGGTAAATGGTTTCTGTCATTCACAGGTTTTTCATTTGTCAGATACACTAAAAACACAGATGGGATAAATTTATAAAGCCTTTTCATTTCATGGGTCACGTAACGCTTGGTACAAACATCGTCTTCGTCTTGTGGGTCTTCCACGTGAATAATCCGATGGTGATTAGCGCTATAGCCATTCACCATAAGCTGGGGCACTTTGTCATAAAACTCATACACTTTGTTATCCACATACTTTTTCGTAGTAACGTCTGTAGACACTTGAGGATGTTTTACATGGGTTAACCGCTTTCCCTTAAAGTCATAATCTCCCTGTTTTGTGCGTGGCACTACTGACGTATCCACATAGTGTTTATTAGCAGGATCTGTTTCTTGTTTAGGATCATGTATGGGGACAGGCCTACCTTTGGCCATCAACGCACGTCCAAAGACATCCATCGTCAACCTGTAGTATCAGTCTACTGTTTCTATGACAAGGTTCGGTGTCCTGTATATAGACAGCCTGCTAGCCTGTCTAAGCCTTAGTTAAAATGAAGATTATTAAGCAGCAAGAGTCATTCCCCGTGGGGGACATGGTTTCCCATCTCTGTCCCACATCACGTGAACAACGCCATGGTTCACTGTTTCCATCTTCCATTCGCTGCATCATTGTGGGGCCTTCCGGCTGTGGAAAGACAAATCTTTTGCTAACGCTCATCACAGCGCCCAATGGTCTGCGTTTTCAAAATATTTATATTTTTGCAAAATCTCTCTACCAACCCCTCTACGTGTTTCTGGATCAAGTCATGTCTGGATTACAAAAAGAGAATATGGGTTATTTTACATTTTCCATGCAAGAAAATGTGATTTCACCGGATGAGGTAAAGCCTGATTCACTCATGATTTTCGATGATGTATCCACTGAACGTCAAGGCATCATTCAAAGCTATTTCAGCATGGGTCGTCACAAACATATCGATTGCTTCTATCTTGGACAAACGTATTCAAAAATGTCCAAACAGTTGATTCGTGACAATGCCAATGTCATTGTTTTATTTCGTCAGGACGAGAGGAACAGTCGTCACATTTATAATGAACATGTGAATCCGGATATGACCTTTCGAATGTTTACAGAATTGTGTGCCAAGTGCTGGAACACTCAACGTCATGCCTGTTTAGTGATTGACAAACAAAGTGAACTCAACCAAGGACGGTATCGCTTAGGGTTTGATCATTTTATTGCTATTTAAGGCCTTGTCTCATTCCCCGGCAAGTCATTTGCCAAGACACCATGGCGTTAGCAGAGAGTCAATTAAAAAAGCATATTATTAGAGCAAAAAATACTATTCGCCAAAAGTTTCGTCAATTGAAACAATCACGTGCCAATCATGCTTTGTTTATTCAACAACATTTAGCACCTCCGCTAAAAGCCATGTTGAAACCCTCTTTCAAGCCATCTGAAACTCTACCCACCGTTTCACAAGCCACGCAGACGCTGCACGAGGACCCTGAGGAAGAGGAAGTGGAAGATTTGACTAGTGTTAGTGAAGTTGAGGATGAGGAGGAACAAGTGTTTACGCCTCAAAAAAAGGCCGCACCCCTTGCAGAGTTTTTGAGAAAAAAGAAATCCTTGGCCATGGTCGAAACACCTTGCCCTTCCAGAGCCTCTCCGTTTTCACAACTCTTGGCCACCCCTCAACATAAAGCTCAACTGAAAACCATTTTAATAAAATATTATGGATCAACATTGGAACCCTATTTCACCGATCTATTTATTGGAAACACAGATACCACGTATGGTGTTCGCTATGAGGATGATAGTTTTAAAATTGGCGATTCATCCATTAAATTTGCTCGTACTAAAGCTGTCATTAAAAACATCAACTATAAATTAACGCCAGGACTGTTAAAGCTGCTCTTTTCTCGGACCCCCTCTTCCCATGATTATACGTCAGAGGATCTTGACAAATATAAATCCATTTTATTGAATACCCATGCCCACAAAAGACAGTATGATCCCACACAACAAGTGAATGCCAATATATCTCAAAAATATAAAACCATCATTGCAAAAATGTTTCCCACTAGTCAAAGTACTCGTCGTAAAGTGTCCGCTTCGGGAGTGACATTTAAACCATTAAAACCCCTTGTGGATGTTACCTACTGGCACAATCCCAATAAGCTCGTCCAGCGGCTACAGTTGTTGCATGCCTCACGTCAAGCTGGCCATACCGGTCACGATTGGGAAATTCAAGAAATTGAACAAGAACTTCGAAATGCCAAAATTATTGTTTAAGCCCTCACCCATTAAAATGGGTATTGCTCACGAGTTGCATCGCCCAGCTAGGCGTCATTATCCACGACTCAAGGTGATTTCACGAGGTGTGGATGAACTTTGGCAGGCTGACTTGGTTGAAATGATACCCTATGCTGGCGTTAACGACGGTGTACGCTATATGTTGACCGTTATTGATGTCTATTCCAAAATGGCCTTTGTTGAACCTGTGCGTTGAAAGTCTGGCCCACTAGTTACCAAGGCCTTTCAACATATTATTCAACACTCCCAACATCAACCTCAGCTGCTACAAACCGACCAGGGGAAAGAATTTTTCAACAAGGACTTCTCCAGTTTTCTCAAATCTAAGGATATTCACCATTACACCACGTACAGCAATCTCAAAGCCAGTGTGGTCGAGCGGTTCAACCGAACATTGAAAACCCATATGTGGAAAGCGTTTACCGCTCAGGGCAGTTATCGCTGGTTGGACATGTTACCTGACCTAGTGTCACGTTACAATGACACCAACCATAGAACGATTGGGACCAAGCCACGTCTCGTAACTAAAAATATTCAGCGATTGGATAAACTGTTTAACCCCATAAAAACAGCTGATCCTAAACGTCACCGACTGAACATTGGGGATTTTGTTCGTGTGAGCAAATTTAAGTCTGCCTTCAATAAGGGTTACACGCCTCAGTGGGGGACTGAACTATTTCGAATTCGTCGAGTCAACTTGGACACTCCAGTCACCTATTTACTCGAGGACCTCAACCATCAACCCATAAAAGGTAGATTTTATCTCCATGAACTTCAGAAAACAGCATTTCCTCAGCATTATCTTGTGGAAAAAGTGTTGAAACAAAAAGGAAATAAACTCTACGTCAAATGGTTAGGGTTTAACTCTACGTTTAATTCCTGGATCAATAAATTACATGTTGTGTGAACCTGTGTACTTTTTATTTATTCACCCATGTTGTACACCACCTATAGCTCTATGTGTACAGCGCTCCGCGCTTCATGCATGTTCATACATGTTTGTCTTTCCCTTTCCTCCTGTGTTCTCTCATACATTACCCCTCCCCTCTCCCTCCCTTCACCTCCCACCACTGCTGTTTGCAGCTCTTGCCTATCTATTGGTTGTGACATCACTCCGACAAGTTGCATCATACTTTTTACTGATTCAGCGATTCCCACGCTTTGAACATTCTCTTATCGTGCACGTGGACAGATAACACCCAAGCGAACACCTGTGCCGGATCAAATTTCACCTGAACTTGCATTTTGTCACGTACGAAGCAAAACAGAATGTGACTTGTTAACAGTTATCGCGCACGTGGACAGATAACGTCCCAGGCGAACACCTGTGCCGGATCAAATTTCACATGAACTTGCATTTTGTCACGTACGAAGCAAAACAGGATGTGACTGGTTTAGCCTACATGTGGTTTCACATGTGTGCACGCCTTTCGCACTTCCCTGCCACTACGATGGTCAGATTATTTCACCTTCAAGCGTCTTGGTCATTTTTTCCATTGCACCTGTTGTCAAGTCAGATCGGAGCCTTCCAATAAGCTCAAATGACCTTCACCTCCTCGACAAGTTTGTTTTCTCTACTCGCTTCGACCAACATAGAATCAAGTTCTCATCACCGTTTACACGTTAAAGGTAAAATATCAGGAAAAACGCACGCTCGCTCTGTCATACATCGACCCGTCGAAATAGCGATTGTTCTATTAAGCATGGTCCTTGTGTTAAGCGACAGGTTCTTTGAAACACACACACACACCCAGCCGTATCGTCTCTCTCAACCGCCACGCTTCATGAACATTATAAACAGGTAACGGTAAAGAATTTTTTTTTCAACATGTACAGCGTTAGGCCCTTTGTGAATTTTTTTTTTTGGAAAAAATATCTACCACATTTGAAAGGGGGGCGTTAGCCCGAGTCCTAGGACACCTCGTACACATCTCTAGCGTTATTGGTTCGTGAAATATCGGCAAAAATCACAAAAAACACGTGTTTACCCCAAAATCGCGTTTCCAAAATTTTTTAAAATTACAACGAGTGGTCCATAGCAAAGAGGACGTCACCCCGTGTCCTTGGACCCGTCGTACATGCCTCTAACGTTATTGGTTCGTGAGATATCGGCAAAATCACAAAAAGCATGTGTTTACCCCAAAATCGAGTTTTCAATTTTATTAAAAATTATAACGAGTGGTCCATAGCAAAAAGGACATCACCCCGAGTCCTTGGACCTGTCGAACACGCCTCTAGCGTTATTGGTTCGCGAAATATAGCAAAAAGTTTAAAATCACGGTTTTACCCTAAAAAAACCGTGTTTCCAGATTTTCACCGTTTCGACACCTACATTCCCGTAAAGAGCACAACGAGACGAAAAAAACGAATCCAAGCACGCCCTCCTAGCATGGCTCCTTCCATTCCAAGGTCGCAGGGGCTCACCACTTGCTTTTGGAAGCAGCTCCCCCACCATCCCACTACTGCAGGTTTTCATCCTAGAGACTTAAAATTTATTTTGGGGGTAGAGGGGGTAGGTACCATTGATTTACGTTAAACAATTTTTTTTGTAGAGTTCCTAGTTTCCAAAATATAGGATTTTCAAAATTCGAGTGTTTTCAAAAAAATATAAAAAAGAAAAAAGTTTTATTACAAAAAATAAAGGTCATAAAGACTGTTCGTTTGAGCCATGGCACAACGTTCTATCATGTTTGGTTTTCAAACTATCGCCTACTTTCGAAAACAAAAATTTCTTTTTTTTTTTTTGAAAAGTATAACGAGTGGTCCATAGCAAAGGGGCGTCACCTCAAGTCCTCCGACACCCCATTCACGAAACTCCGACCATGGGTTCGAGAGAAAAGTCTATTTAAATGTTTCAATTTCGCGCGGCGGCCATGACACTGGTTGGAATCGGTACTACTAACCTACTGATCTCAATTTATTTTGTCCAAATACCAATATATCAGAAAGTATGCAAGCCGACAGCTTTAAACTAAGCACACGTATAGTACCTGACATTCTATATTAATTTGGAGTAACTTATATACGTCAGTGCTACCAACATGATTCTAAGCCTGCTGAGAGGTTCAAATTTAAATACTTGTTACTTCTATACTATCATTTGGATTTCTACCAAATTTCGTATGTGCTATACGTACCATAACAGATATGACTATGCGTATTCTTAAGAGCAACCAGGGCTGCCAACTGTTAATAAATGCTGTCTCTATTTTAGTTACCCTAATATCAATATATCAGAAAGTATGCAAGCCAATAGCTCTAAACTTTGCACATGTAGGGCCTATAGTACCGAGCATTCTAGATTAATTTGGAGTAACTAATAAACGTCAGTGCTACCAACATGGTTCTAAGCCTGCTGATAGGTCCAATTTTAAAATGCATGTAGCCTACCTTCTATACTAACTAATGGATTTCATTCAAAATTGGCACTACAATAGAGCGTATTATTTGAGATTTTTTCTGACCAATACATGCATGATATTGTTGCCGACATGATTTTACGCACGCTGTTTGATCCAGTGTTTAACTGCATGTAACGTCCATGCTATCCATTGGACTTCAACCAAATATTTTGTATTCTGTACCTTAAGAGATGGAACTAAGAATATTTTCAGTCACCAGGGCAGCCAACTGTAGTGCTGTATTAGGTTAAGTTACATTAGGCTACATTATGCCAGGTATACAGTATTTCGCATTACTTTGAAATTTCTATATTACCAACTTAATTTCTTCATAAATCTAGATAGATCCATATAGATTAATCATCGGCACGAATCTTAAATTTTAAGAAAAGTAGGCTCTTTATGTTGTCACGGAACTACTTGTTAATATCATTATCTGAAATCAAATTCCGTTTGCCAGCTGATGCCTTCAGTTTCCAAGAAATAATATTCTACCAGGGGCGTACTATATTGCTTTACACTTTATATTTTAGCCTACTTTCGATTTTTGCAAAAAATGAAAGTAGACTTATGAGATCAACACAGGGCGAAAAATTGTGTATCTGTCTGTCTGTGTGTGTGTGTGTGTGTGTGTGTGTGAGCGAGAGAGAGAGTCTGTGTGAGTGTGTGTACTGTGAATGTATGTCCCCCCCCTATCAATTCGAACACGGTGAAACCGAATTGAACGAAATTTGGTACAGAGGTAGCACTAGCAAAGGACGCCTCAGTGTCATACTTTATATCGCCGCCATCTTTACCAAAACTGAATGGCGGCCACTCAAACGTTCAAAACGTAAAATCAAATTACGGCTAAACTAATCATCCGATCTCTACCAAATTTGGTGACAACATACCTTTATATAGGTCGCGTCTTTTATCCAAGGTTATCGGCCGTGCCTTTTCAGGATGGCAGCCGTCTGAATTATGCAACCATTATAATCAATAGCTTAAGACCCACCAATTCCGATTATCGAGCCTAGGGTGGTTTAAGCTATCCTGAAGGTCGTGATCCGTTGTTTATTATAATATTATACTGTATGAGTGGCTTAAAAGAGCTGAGCCGTCTCTGCCACACGACAAGATGGCAGCTGTCCTCATGTGCCTGTCTTATATTTCAGTAGTTTTAGTATATTGTATGTGATATACCCTACTGATACAATAATATAAACTTTGTATGAAATGATCTATAATGAAAATGTACTGCAGTGAAGAAATCGTTTATTTCAAGTCATTATTTGCCAACAGGTTGTATCTAATATGTCAGTTAAGAACACCATGATGATATGGTTAGCTCTGGGCTAGCGTGTTAGTCTGTCACGCAGTTGACTGGGGGTCGAATACAGCTACAGTTACCATTTTTTTTCTTGAATTCTTTTATAAATGATGTGCACGAGCTCTTTCCACAGATACTGAATGAAATGTCATTTAGCTCAAAGGAGAGGCTAATGTATACACTCGTTTATTAATAAAATCACAGCCCCAGCATCGCACTTAGACAGAAGACATTAGGAAAAGGAGAATAGAAGAACTATATCAGATACACGTTGTCATCAACCACAGCCTTCTCAATGCCTCTGTACGGTGCTGTCCTCTTGTGGGTTATGTGGGTAATATTGTTTCAAACATATCGCTGTGTAAATACCTGGCCTCCTGAAGTATGGCAATTTAATAATACTGGTAGTTCAACTATTAGCCACGATCGCACTCCGATTACCTTTAAACACTGCCAGCTGGATCGCCTCCCTCTTGGCTACTTTAAACTGCCTGCTCATTCAACACCCATAGGCGTACAAGATAATTATTAATTCATTGCTAGGTCGCAGCACCAACCTACTGTGATCGGCGCGGATTTTTAAAGGGGAAGATACCCAAAACGAAAGATTCTTAACTTTGCAGGCTGGCTTAATCAGAGATTAACGGACGTGAATGCATTACAATAAGTTAGTAGTTTTGTTATTCAATCGTCATAAATTACATAATATTAGCCCAAAAACATGAATTATTTATATAATCCGGGCCGTGAAAGCCTTAATATAAATATATAATATTGATTTTGACACTTAATGGCTAATTATCAATATAAAAGAAAACAAACAATACATGGTGGTAGAGGTGATTGTTTTAGGGATGAGGACAAAGAGTTATAAATATACCCATACATTTAGGAGAAAGTAGGCTATATGTTCTTTGCTGAACATCTTGTTTTCTACCCAAATGAAGTACATTACACACCAGTTGTTACGACCACCTTCTCAACATAATCTCCTTGTAACTTTATGCCATCGATGTGTCAGGCTCTACAGACCTTCCTGAAACCATTCTTTCGAAGGGCTGCGTACCCATAACTTGACAACTGTGTCCAGAGGTTCCTTCATGTTCCCAAACAGGTGATAATCACTTGGTAATAATAATAATAATAATAATAATAATAATAATTATTATTATTATTATTATTATTATTATTATTATGTCGTATGGCCTTGGGTGCCGGGTGCAAGCTTTGTAATTTTCCACCCAGAGGGTAGCTTGCATGTCGAATTTCGTTGTTCCTTGAATCACTATGAAAGTCAAGGAGGTTAAATATCTAAGCTCCTTGAACACTACAGGGTGAACAAAAAAATGCCGCACTTGAAGGTGGGCATGCGATTCCTCATCCAAATGCAAGACAAAAGTGTCAATAGCAAAATCGGATCGGGTGCTGTTATAAAACACAAGTATGAAATCGAGAAGCTGGCAACACTGTCACATCCTACAGTGCATCGGAATGCACAGAGAAAGCTCCGGCAGAGTGCCGAGTTCCTTGCGACCTGCTTGTGGCCACGCTGCATGCAGTTACAGCGTTGCCAGAGACTCGTTTCTTAACACGAATTTCTGTTAAACCTATTGCCGGGACTAGATTTTGCAACATAAACTTTTGTTGTGAATTTCGATGAGGAACCTCATACCGACCTCCAAGTGCGGCATTTTTTGTTCACCCTGTATAGCGCTTTCTAGTAGAGAAATGAGGAACTTTGTGTTGGCGGAAACTCCCGAGATTAATTTTGCCATTATGAACACGGCCTACTGAATTCAAATGGGTTATTTGACATGCCAACATCGTATGACATGCGTGTCGTATTTTTGCCGCCTTTCAAAAATCACTTACCACGGCCAGGAGAGAAACTGCAATCTGGGGGTTAGCAGACCGACACGCTATCCACTCACCCACCGTGGCAAGCTAATCACTTGGTGCCAAGTCGGGACAGTATGGTGGCTTTGGCAGCACCGTGAATTATTACTTAGAATGGCCACAGTGGCCGAAAGCGCTAAGGTGCTCCTAACTCATGCCTCTCTGGCATTAGGAAAGCGTGGGTTCAAATTCTACCTCGACTACCTGAAAATGCTTTTTGTGGTTTCCCATTTTCACCACCAGGCAAATGCCGGGACAGTTCATTTCAACAGGCCCATGGTTGACTTCCTTCCAAAATCCTTTCCCTGACCCTTCCTTAATTAGAACCAAGTTAGCGGTCACCTGGGTGATCGGCCTGTCCCCATCCCCAGTTGTATCTGCTCCCAGACACCATCCTTAAGACGGTAGAGGAATGATGTCCGTAGGTGAAGCCGAGCTAGGAGGATAAGTGATTAAAGAATAAATATTACAAAGATCCTTCGGCAGAATGCACGCCTTGTGCGAATCATTCATACCGGATATGGATAACGTGTCCATTGTTGTTGTTGTTGTTGTTTTTGTTTAAGTCATCAGTCTTTTGACTGGTTTGATGTAGCGCTGCAAGCCTCCCTGTACTGAGCTAATCGTTTCATCTCTACATAGCTACTGCACCCTACATCCGAGGCAATCTGTTTAATATATTCTAACCTTGGTCTACCCCTACAGTTCTTGTCTTAGACCCTTCCTTCCATACCTAAGCTTGCTATTCCTGGGTGTCTTAGTATGTGTCCTACCAATCTATCTCTTCTCTTCATTAGCAGTCGCCAGAAACATCTCTTGTTAGGTCCCTTAAAACAACAATTATCATCATCATCATCAAACATCTCTTTGACTCTTGAATCTCCCACTCGTCTCAATACCTCTTCGTTAGTAACCCTATCTACCCTTCTGATCTTCATCATTCCCCTGTACACCACATTTCAAAAGCTTCAATTCCCCTCGTTCTTTAGGGGCAGATGACCTCGTAGTTCCGCCCCTTAAAACAACAAATACTAACTAACCCCTCTTTTCTGCTGCACTAGTCCAAGTTTCACTTCCGTAGAGTGCCACGTTTCAGACAAAGGCTTTCAAAAATTACTTCCTAATAATTGAATCTATATTCGATGTCAACAGATTCCCTTATTGTAGAAATGCTTTCCTTCGCCTGAGCCAACCTACTTTTTATATCCTCTTTACTTCGTCCATCACTGGTTATTTTGCTTCCTAACAGAAGTCTCCTACTTCCTTCGACTTTTCGCTTGCCAATTTGATCTCCATAGAAATCAATTAGTCACCGGATAAGTATACGAACAACTAGCATGGTAGATGTATGGATGAGTATGAGATGAATAACATTTTATCAATGACCCTTAGGCGGAGAAAGTGACCAATGCCGATAATTTCTCCTCGTACGACTATCATCTATGATCATTATTGAAAGTTCGAATGTTTCTCTATGCCCGCACATCACCGGCCGGAAACTTGCAAGGCAATCAGCAATATTGCAACCTAATGGTAACAATAAAATCTTGTCCTGATCACAGAAATCTTCTGAGTTCTCACGCTCATTCTCAGCCATCAATTAAATATTCTATTAAGTATTGTGTGGTGACTCAACACATCGTGCGCGCACGCTATTGGCCTAATACCATTTTGGCGAGTGAAGGACGCTTACATGACATGACCATCACCATTGTATTATAGTTTTGCGTAACCATAGCTCTTTATGCGACGAGCCATGACAGGCATGCATTTAGAATTTTTAAATGCGTTATACACACAGCACTTACTTTCCAATGGTAAACGGGTCAAGATGTTTTGATAGAGAAACTGGAAGGCTTGGCATACTGTGCAGACAAGTCTGGTGGAACATATTAGCCTATTTTCATTTTTGATAAAATAGGCTTATGAGATCACCTTTTGTCCATGTGTCTGTCTGTGTGTGCGTGTGATGGTATGTGTGCCCCCCCATTATAAATTCTAACGGCTGGAGCGATTTCAATGAAACTCGGTAAGATCAAAGCACCATTCTGGCCGATCCCGACCGTGCCCTTCAAATTTTATTGTGTCTCACCATTCCAACATGGCGGCTGTGCGAAATATTTCACCAGCATTCAGTATCTCCGAAACTATTGCCGATATCACCCTGAAATTTTGTACTGTGATAAGGGAACTACTAGAAAATCACCTATGTTACGTTTGGAAACCTAGTAACTACAAAACCAACATGGCGGCCAAGCGAAGTTGAGACTTTTAAATCGACTTTTCTCGCGATTTAACCATCCAAACGTAATGAAACATGGTACAGCAAATGTTTATACATCTATGTAACTTTCAAAACCTGTAAAGTACAAAACGAACATGGTGGCCAAGCAAAGTTGAAACATTTTAATAGACTTTTCTCGTGATTTAACCATCTGAGCGCAGTGAAATGTGGTATAGTAAATGATTATACATATTGTAATGCACTGGTATCTAATTTAATTCAATTGTTTACATAAACTCAAGATGGCGGCTGTGCGAAATTTTAAAATATTTTTTTTATTTCTTGTGTCGTTATCATGCGATCGAAGTGAAAGTTTGAATAATGAAGCTACGCAATACTTTTCCTTTAATGGAACATAACTCTATGGACTATACATATAATAATCCAAAATGGCGAGCATCCGAAATATTTTGACTGTTCTCAATATCTACGAATCTTTTACAGCAATCAAACTGACATTGTTTGTGTTCATAGAGGCTATGAGCACAAATCCGCCATGCCGGCGACACGAAGTATAAATATTTAAATGGACATTTCTCGCGATTTAAATGCTTATAGAAATGTTAATCCACTGGCATCTAATTTATTACAATTGTTTACATAACCACAAGATGGCAGCTGTGCGAAATTTTTAAATCTCGTTTTTACGTCTTGTGTCCTAATCATGCGATAGAAGTCTGAATACCACTCGTATACAATACTCTTCATGTAATAGTACATAAATAACAAGAAGTTCCGTGAAGAACTATACAGCCCACTTTTCATGCCAATGATTATTCTACGGAATGTGAACCTATCTGGAATAATGACGAAATTAAGTTGCTAATATCGAAATTTCCAATTAGTTCGAAATACTGTATACCTGGCATAATGTATCCTAATAGAGCACTACAGTTGGCAGCCCTGATGACTGAATATATTCTTAGTTCCATCTCTGAAGGTACAAAATACAAAATTTGTTTGAAGTCCAATGAATAGCATGGACGTTACATGCACTTAAACATTGGATCTAACAGCGCGCGTAAAATCATGTTGGCAACAATGTCATGCATGTATTGGTCAGAAATAATCTGAAATAATATGATCAATTGTTGTGCCAATTTTGAATGAAATCTATTAGTTAGTATAGAAGTTACATGCATTTTAAAATTGGACCTATCAGCAGGCTTAGAATCATGTTGGCAGCACTGACGTATATTAGTTACTCCAAATTCGTCTAGAATGCCAGGTACTATACGTGTGCAAAGTTTAGAGCAATTGGCTTGCATACTTTCTGATATATTGATATTAGGGTAACAAAAATAGGGACAGCACATATTAACAGTTGGCAGCCCTGGTTGCTCCTTAGAATACGCATAGTCATATCTGTTATGGTACACATAGCACATACGAAATTTGGATGAAATCCAAATGATGGTATGGAAGTTACATGTATTTAAAGTTGTACCTGTCAGCAGGCTTAGAATCTTGTTGGTAGCAGTGACGTATATAAATTACTCCAAATTAATATAGAATGTCAGGTACTATACGTGTGCATAGTTTAAAGCTGTCGGCTTGCATACTTTCTGATATATTGGTATTTGGATAAAATAAATTAGGAGCATTTATTAACAGTTGGCAGCCCTGGCAGGTCTTAAGAATACGCTCAGTCATATCTGGTTATGTACACATACAACATACGAAATTTGGTTGAATTCGAATTGATAGTGTAGAAGTTATATGCATTTAAAAATTGGACCTATCAGGAGGCTTATAATCATTTTGGCAACACTGCCATGTTTGGCCTCCTGGAAATTAAACTAAAATATTATCATCTGTACGTGTGCCAATTTTGAAATAGCTCCCATTCATACTTTCCAAGATATCCAACATGGAGCTCAAATTTCAATTGCGATTTTTTAGCAGTTGGTAGCACTGACATCATTTTCAAATATGGCCGTGAGATATTCAGGTATAGATCTTCACTCCTACCAAATTTTGTTTCGATTGCTGCAGCCGTTTAGGAGTTGATAGGGGGGGACACACACACAGCCAGACAGACAGACAGACAGACAGAAGGACAGACAGACAGACAGACAGACAGACACACATTTGCCCGATCTCATAAGTCTACTTTTTCCTCATTTTTGCAAAATGTGAAAAGTAGGCTAAAAATCGCCTGGCGACCATCTGAAATATTTAGACGGTTCTCAATATTTACGAATCCATCACAACAATCAAACTGAAATTTGGTATGTTGATAGAGGCAATTAACATGAGCTGTACTGAACTACTTGTTTTTGACCCAGATAGTCTAATACATGTCACTAAGGGGCGGATGTTGCCGAAATGTTTATTTTTCCATTTCACTGTAGAACAATGCCAGGTTATACAGAAATCAATCCTGCCTTATGCCAAAGGGTTCCGGTTCCATGGCTAAGCGAATAGCGTGCTAGAAGGGTCCCGGTTTCGATTCCTGACCAGGCTGTTTGGATTTTATTATTTAATGGTTAATTCACCTGACTTGCGCACTGATTGTTCTGACATCATAATACAGCCATCACAATTAACACCGGTTATCAGACTGATGCTACACACACACAAAGTACACGGGGCCACATGACCGCATTGTCGCATCTCCGAAAGTGAGGAACCAACGAACTAACCAGTTTATTTGTACATTTTATACAACGTGTACATAATTATGAACGCCGGTCGTGAAGGTCTAAGTTGTTATATCAGTAATTTTGACCATCTTTGTATTTGAAACTATTTGAGGAGTGGAAATGCTAAACGATCTAAGTGCCATTTTTTAACTTTCGTGTATTTTCACTGCTAACCAATCTTAAGTCCTCGCGCCAGTGCGCTGCTAAGGGATTCAAGTGCCCCAATTGTTCCTATTAGTTGCTACAGTCCCTAACAGAATGCGCTAGTCCTATGTGCAGACAGGCCTGCTCTGCTAATGGATCTACGTGCCACAGCCATCTGCCGCATCTTCTGGCACATAGCACCTTTAGCATTTCCACTCCTCATTTATTATTATTATTTTACTTGGTTATGTCTGTTTAAGGGAAGCCTCCGTGGCTTAGGCGGTAGCACGCCGGCCTCTTACCGCTAGGTCCGTGGTTCAAATCCCAGTCACTCCTGTCAACAATTTCATTCCAGCAACACTCTCCACTATCATTTCATTTCATCTGTCATTCATTTAATCATTGTCTCAGAGGAGTGCGACAGGCTTCGGCAGCCGGCACAGTTCATATCCTCGCCGCTAGATGGAGGCTTCATTCATTCCATTCCCTGACCCGGTCGGTCGACTGGAAGCAGGCTGTGGATTTTCATTTTCATGCCCGTTTAAGGAGAGTGATTGCACCTATCTGGCTGATCTTGCTTTCTTGTCTTCACAAAATCTCGATATCTGCGTTCCTCCGTCCAGATTCGTTTGGATGCAATGTTTGGGTGGTATGAAAGTTATTGATTGCAATCTAGTTCTCTGAATTTAGATCTGTCCAGTACCATATCTCTTGGGATGTCTATTTACTGAAGTTATTTTTCAACTTCAAATTGCCTGTTATGCTTAGCATTCTTTGAGAGAGTATGATTTAGAATTCTTTTATTCAGCCTGTGATCACCCATTCTGAGAATATTCCCAAATAATTTCAAACGCCTTTTCCTGGATATGTCCGATATTTTCTCTGAGTGATGATATTTTTATTATTATTATTATTATTATTATTATTATTATTATTATTATTATTATTATTATTATTATTATTCTTTGTCCGTGCCCAGTGTGAGATCATGGGTAATGATGCTGCGTCTTACATCGGCCAATACGGAGGAACTGTGCTTCGTTTGTGGCTTCCAGGGAATAATAGTGGCTTTACTTTTAGTGCTGAATGTGTGTTAGTGTTATCTAGTGTATGTGTTCCTGTGTAATAGTGTTTTAAAGTAATATTTAATATGGGTTTTGTGCTATAAATGTCCGCCATCTTGGTAATTGCGACAATATTATTCCATAGATAACACTATTTAGAGGTCACTCCGTATATCTGACTAACGCCTTTGACCTAGCTGTCTCCATTTTGTTTTCTTTTGTCATTGATCCCATGGAGGCCATGAATAGGATACGCACTATTCTGTATAGTCTCGGTGTTACCTAGGTCACACAACCGGCCACTATTGTCAGCCATCTTTACGACCGGCAATGTGACGCTTTTGTACTTGACAGCATACTACATTATTACCTAGTCAGCTCACGTGGGGATTTAGTTCCGAACTGAGAACGAGCTAAGCATAACCCTGCGTGAGACACTGGGAAGGGGGCCCTCAACCCCGACACGGCGCGTCCCGATGGCTCATGGGGAATTTCCTGTATATATACAGGAAAGGTGCGAATAAGACCTAGTCAAATAAGCACCCACGGATCAACTGAGGTGAATAAAACAATGGCCAACGGACTCGATGGCAGAGGAGGACCTATGTCTCAATGGCAGCGAGGGCGGAAGAACCAAAATTGAAATCCACTTCGCGTCTGACTTGGATCGAGCGGCAAAGTGGTCAGCGTCTGTTTACCTAATAGGTACGGCTGCATAGCTTATGTTCCAGGAACTAGCAATCCCTGGTCCTAAACTCCCAGTGGAAACACTGGATTAATCCTTGATTACAAGCAGTTATGATTCGTGCGAGTAACTACAGAATTACCCCAGGTGGTAACCAATCCCCCCGTCCATGGACGGCAACCAGGTTTTCGGACTCTGGGGGACCTGGGCAACCACGATCACAGAGAAAGTCGGAGTTCTCTGGCAAACTACCATCAAAGACACCCACATACATCGGGACCTTCAACATCAACACATAACTAAAACCAGGCAAACTACACACCTTAACATCAGAACTAGATCGACAAAGGATACAGATACTAGCTCTTCAGGAAACACGCTTTACAGATGAGAGCACACTAGACTATGGTAACTACCGTATTTTCAAAAGTAAAACGGACAAACGAATAGGAAGAGGTGGCACCCCCCTCTTGGGTATGGCATTTGAAGTTCACAAGAGCATAGTTGATTCGATAAAAGAAGTCACACCCATAAGTAATAGAGTAATGACTATGCGCATACAATGTGCGAACAAAAAATACACATTAATTAACGCACATGCCCCCACGAACATTGAAAATAAAAGGGACTTGCAGAAGGTAGAACAGTTCTGGTCTAAACTCGAAAATATCGTGGCAACGGTTCCTAGAGAAGACACAAGGATATTACTATGTGATTTCAATGCACAGATTGGCAAAGAAAAAGAATACCAAAAGACTGTAGGCAAATACCCAGATCATAAATTCACCAACAAGAATGGTATGAGACTCATTGAACTGTGCCAACAGAACAACTTGAAGATAATGTCCACCTCTCTGAGGAAACACCCTCGAAAACAGAAGACTTGGCGATCACCTGTGCAATCTCTTGGAGAATATCAGATCGACCATGTGACCATCACACATCCTTTACAGAAAGAAATTCATGATGTGCAAGTTCGAAGAGGAGCCAATATTGACTCCGACCATTATCTGGTGCGAATCAAAGTGAAATTTACCCCGAAAAGAATCCACCCCAAGAAATCTCATCTTCAGAAATTTGACACGAAAAAGATAAAGGAAAGTAACATAACAGAGGAATGGGAAAAGGAAAAGGCAAGCACCTGGAAGCAGTTCCATGACAAGACCATTACGAGAGCTAAAGAGACTATTCCATTGAAGAAGAATACGAAACACCCGTGGTGGGATTTTGCATGTGAAGAAGCACTGGAAATGAGAAAGAGAGCTTTTCAGAAATACAACAGTAAGAAGTCACTCGAGACTCAACAACACTATCTTCAGACCAGGAAGGAAGTGTAAAAAGTAATCAGACAAACTAAGAGGAAACACATGAAGGACCAATTGGAATCTATAGATCAAGACTTCCGAGATCACAAAACGCGAGATTTCTACAGGACGTTCGCAGGATGAATCCGAGGATACACCCCACAGAACTTGTGTTTCCGAAAACAAGACGGAAACTTCGCGTTGTCCAACCGGGATAATTGTAGTGAACTGACTCGGTATTTCTCTGAGTTACTCAATTGCGAGGAGCCAACATCACGATGGCCCAAAGAGACTCCCGTACATGTAAACCCTGAATCTCCACCAGCTACTAAAGAAGAAATCCAGAGACACATTTTCAGACTCAAAAGTAACAGGGCGTCTGGAGAAGATGGCATAGTTGCAGAACTATTAAAGAACATAGGCCCAAATACACTTGAGGAGCTCACACTAATCATCATGGATATCTGGAAAACAGAAAAGCTACCTGAAGAATGGAAATGTGCACTCATCCATCCGTTATACAAGAAAGGTGACAGAACGGATGTGAATAACTACAGATGGATTTCTCTCCTTCAAGTCACCTACAAGATTCTCTCCGCGTGTCTTCTTCAAAGAGTACAAGAACCGCTTGAACACTAAATTTGTGAATATCAAGCTGGTTTCCGACCTGAGCGTTCTTGTGTTGAACAAATTTTTAACTTGAAGACGATATTGAAATATAGAGCGACCCGAAGCTCTCCGATCATTTGTAGTTTCGTCGACTTTAAGAAGGCGTACGATTCGGTCGATCGACAGTCTCTCTTTAACATCTTAGAAGAACTAGGACTTGATCCAAAGACATTAAGACTCATCAAGGAAACACTCACGGACACGAAGTCAAAAGTAAAATTTCTGGGTGAATTATCAGAGCCCTTTGCGATTAAGACCGGCGTGCGACAGGGTGACGGATTGTCACCACTGCTCTTCAACCTTGTTCTAGATAAAGTCATTCGAGAATGGGAGAAGGACTTAAATGCCCAGAAGCTCTGGAAACCCATTCAACTTGGACGAAAGAATGATGACATCAAGGTCAGTTGTTTAGCTTTCGCAGACGACCTAGCGATACTAGCAGACAGCGATATTTTAGCGATCAAACAGATTGAAGTCCTCAAGGAATGCGCTGAGAAAACTGGGTTGCAAATCTCATTCGAGAAGACCAAGTTTATTTGCACTAGGTTCGACATCCAGGAACTACAAACAAAATACGGGCACATCAAACGGGTTCCACACTTTAAATATCTCGGTGAGATCCTAGAACCAACAGGATTGGAAAAGGAAGCTCAGAAAGTTCGATTACCAAAACTCAAAAGAGCGTATTGGAGAACCCGTGACATCTATAACAAGAAATGCATGTCCATACATACAAAAATCAAACACTATAATACGGTGATTAAACCTGAAGTGCTGTATGCAAGTGAAACCTTGGTACTTAATAAGAAAGGTGATCTGGAAAATATCTTGAAGGAGGAAAGAAAGCTCTTGAGGAAAATTCTGGGCCCAGAGAAAAGTGAAGAAGGGTATAGACTCAAATCACGCAAAGCCACGGAAAAACTATCCAACCTCGCCGCAGACATCAGGAAACGAAGATTGAATTTCTATGGACACGTTCACAGACTCTCATCTTCAAGGTTAACTCACAAGATTTTGACATACTCTGGAAAACTGAAGAACGTATCTTGGATTCAAGATGTTAAAAATGACCTGGAAAAGGCCCGGATAGAAACGTCAGAAATACTAGACAGAAATGTCTACCGTCAGAAGATAAATAAATGGGTGGTACAGCCAGAGAATGAAGTCCCCAGTAGATCGGGGACTAAGTGGTCAGAAGAAAGGAAACAAGCGCACAGTGAAAGAATGAAAGCAATATGGTCTGTTAGAAAGGCGAATCATAAATGTAATGCGTGATCCAATAGGGTCCATACGCACATAATAATAGTATTATTCTTTGTTCGATTCGGCCAACTAGGGCCCACGTCAGTTCAACTGTCTCTTCTTTTGAGCTCTAACTACCACCCAGTGTTCCCGCATTCGTCTCCGGTATTGTTCTTCTCTCTCTTGAGACCACGGCTTCCCTGTCTTCAGCTTCGGCTTTTCCTGGAAACCATTCTGCGTACGTAGTTTTTCCTGAAGTGGAACACGCTCCTGGATATATTGAGGGGACATTTCTATTTCTCGTAGATCTTTCTTAACTTCCGTTAAACATGCCCCTTTGGTTTTCTTAAAAGAACATCCATATCCGTTTTGACATCCTGCCTGGGCTCATTCGTGTCACGTGGCTATTATTATTATTATTATTATTATTATTATTATTATTATTATTATTATTATTATTATTATTATTATTATTATTGTTATCACATTCATTTCACCACATAAGTGAGACATATCAAAATATCGTCGGCTTGTTTGCAAGACGGTATGGCTAATTCTCTTAAGGTGGCACGTTGAGAAACGATCGATCAATGGAACAGGTCTCCAAGATGACGGCCTTCTGCATGGTGATATGTAGACCAGGATGTATTCCCAATATTTCCAGATTGCGAGCCAACGATTTTGGGACGATGCCGGTAGAAGAAATGACTATGGGCAGAACCACTACACTTTCCTGTCTCCACGTTTGCCGTATTTCCTCAGCCAAGGGCAGATATTTGGTGATCTTATCACAGTAGGTTTGTTGCAGATTATGGGAATTGGGCACTGCAATTTCAATGAGGAAGGTTCTCTTCTGCACCTCACAAGATCGATATCTGGCCGGTTTGCTGGTATGGTTTTATCAGTAATAACTCATCGGTCCCATAACAACTTGTGACTAGGATTTTCCAAAACGGCGTCAGGAACATACTGATATTAAGGCAAAGTATTTTCAGATAATAAGTGCTTTTGTGCAATGTGTAGGTGCATTATTTTGGCCACTTGGTTGTGACTTTTCAAGTAATCAGTACAGGAGATCGCTTGGCAACCTCCTGTGATATGCTGAATTGTTTCCGGTTCTAGTTGGCATCTTCGGCATTTATCATCCTGATAACTATACAACTATATTATTATTATTATTACTATTATTATTATTATTATTATTATTATTATTTCCGATTATTCCCCTTCAGGAGAGCGTGAGAACTTGAGCCAATCACAGCTTCACTTCCTTTTCCTCTCTTCTTTTCTTCCCAAAACCTCTTCATTAGTTCACTGTGCTTTTTCTTCCTTTCCTCTGTCCATTTTTTCCCTGATGTATCTTTCCTTGAAACTTGTACAATTTTCGTGTTTCTGATTTTATTTCTAAATTGTTCTCTGTTCTTAATGTCGTCTTCAGAGATTTTAAGTAATTCCATGTCTTCATGTACTTCTTTAATCCAACTGGTCTTTAATTTACTTGCATTCACGATATTGAAAATCTTCTTAGTGAGTCTGTTCTCATCCATCCTATATATGTGTCCATAGAACTGCAGACGTCTCTTCCTAAATTTATCTACAATGGTGTCTGTATTTTCATAAAGTTCCTTTGTTGGTCTCCTGACCCAAATTCCATTACGGAAAACAGCGCCATGGATTTTCCTATTATTATTATTATTATTATTATTATTATTATTATTATTATTATTATGTGGCTTGAAATAGGATGTCATAATTACTTACTTTGCTCTAGTAATATAGAATTCCCTTCAGCGAATCCACTGTGCGTTAATATTTAAAAAATACCGTGTCGTTAATTAAAGAGAAATATGAAGACTTAAGCCATTACACTAATCAGGAGTAATGTGGGAAACAAGGAGAGGTGCATAAACTAACCAGGATATCGCATCTCGTACTACTGTAAAGTTCCACAAAAATGTAAGACAAGCGCAAGGGAGATAGTAATTATTAGACGCATGATAAAGGAACATTGGCGAACACTTCATCATGATGTTAACGAACATTCTGTATTTTTTTTAAATCTACACATCGTATTTTTATCTTGACCGTACAAGGTTGTCTCGTGTGACAACCTACAACAGTGCTCCATAATGATGACGAATAGTACATTAATTCATTCACTACATCACGTACTCAATTTGGGGGCAGTGGTCTTCTTCCTTTTGTTGAACCAATATTGAGAGCTAATTGGAGACTTTAATGCAAGCTACTCCTTGGGCAAAGCAATTTAAGACTTGCTATAACTAGACCAAATTTGGGATTAACAAATGCATCATCAACTTTAAATAGAGTCCTAGTCCTTTCACTTTCATAACATTAAGAACTCATATTCGAGAAATATCTTATTATAATTTCTCAACTCATCCCATTTAGGACTTGGCCTAACTTGGGTTACAGAACTAAATCAGGGCTAACTTGTGTGTCAAGAAATGTAACCTGAAAACTTCCTGGCACGACATTTGTCTGATTGATATTTTATGATGACCGTGATCCTTTTATGGCATGAGTCTTATGAGGAGGGGACAGTGACCCAACCTACATTCGTTGCTTATAACATAACTCCATCATCATCATAATCATCATTATCATTATCATAATCTTCATCATCATCATCTTCATCATCATCATCATCATCATCATCATCATCATCTTTATTATCATCATCATCGTCATAATATAAGGTGCGTTCAAAAAGTAACGAGCCGGAGGCTGTAATGCGCAAACTGGTGATGACATAGGCTAATCGTGGCGTGTGTAACGAGGTGTGGTTCCGACCAGAGCGTGGAAGGTCACAGCCCGTCGCTAGAGGGCAGGCGTACACGTCACGAGACGATACAAAGCGAGCAGCAGCATGCATCAATCGTCCAACGCTGCCAGTCGCATTGCAAACAGTGACATGGAGGCGTCAAACGAAGAGCAAAGAGGTGTTGTTCGGTTTCTGACAGCGAAAGAAGTAGGGGGAACGGACATTCATCGCCGAATGTCACAAGTGTACGGCGAACACTGCATGTCCCTTGGAAGGGTAAAGGCGTGGCACAAACGCTTCAGGGAAGGACGGGTGTCGTTAGCCGGTGATGCCCGGTCTGGGGCATCCCCCTGCATTACCGATGACAACGTCCAGCTGGTTGATGCACTCATTACTCAGGACCGCCGAGTGACAGTGAACGCCATAGCTGCCGTGGTCGGATTGAGCGTCGGAAGTGTGTACACCATCACGAAGGAACGATTGCACTTGCGGAAAGTGTGTGCCCTAAGGGTGCCCCACAGTCTTCAACCACACCAGGAAGCATGTCGAATGGCCTACTGTCTTGGTCTTGGTTGGACGATTGATGCATGCTGCTGCTCGCTTTGTATCGTCACGTGACGTGCTCGCGTGCCCTCTAGCGACGGGCTGTGACCTTTCACGCTCTGGTCGGAACCACACCTCGTTACACACGCCACGATTAGACGATGTCGTCACCGGTTTGAGCATTCCAACCTCCGGCTCGTTAATTTTTGAACGCACCGTATATTATTTCAGTACTATATATCCAATTTGGGCTGCGCACAAGTAACCGATGACAATATATGAGCATTCAAAAGAAAGAAAATTACCTGGAGAAGTGACGAATTGCACAATAATTTCTTAAATGTTTAAAAACATTTTGTTTAAACAATTAAATAAGACGATAGCCCTACCAGAACTGTGTCGTATCGTGTTTTACTGCTGTGCAGGACTAACGCATAAAGACAATGATGTTGAAATGTGAGATTTCTAGTACGGTGGCACATATTCAAGAAACAGGATTCGGAAGCAGTTCTCTACGCACAAAAATATATTCCCCGTGGCACTTAACCACTGAAGGGCCTTAACCTACCAAACGACCGCTGCCAAGCCCTGTTGGCTTATTACAGATGGTGAGGTGAAGCGTAGTCGGCTCGTTGGGGATAGCGGCCGTTAATCGTGGTATTCTTCACCGGGGTGTTGGCTCTCAGATCAGACAGATACTCGGGGGCGTGGTGGCTCAGCGGTCTAGCTGTATGCCTCTCACCAAGGCGGTCCGGGTTCGATTCCCGGTCAATGCATGTGAGATTTTCGAAGTGAAATGCCATGTCCTGTGGTTCGGATTCCACGTAAAAAAGGAGGTCCCGTGGCTCATGATCTCGCGATTAACGGTCACGTTAAACTACAAGCTTCCTTTAGACAGATACTCAATTGTCCTCACGAGGCCGAGTGCACACCGTTCCAGCCATCACGTCAGTTTTTAAAATCTTTTATGGAGCCGCGAATCGAGCCCTCGGCTCCCGATTGACCGGCAGGCACGCTAGCTAGCCTACGTGTAAGAATATTCAATAATATACGAGTAGAAATGCCTATAGGACATAGTTCTCCTTGGAGCTATGTGCTTGATTTTAAAGTAATAATAGCCTACGTAGTTCGGCACGTCCAACTCCCATCTTGAATGTATGTTGTCGGTGTTTTTCTGCCTTGAGCATACATCATCATCATCTACATCACTGGCACGACAGCCCTCTGTGGGCCTTGGCCTTCTGAAGAAGTTCTCCCCATTCTTTCCTGTTAAGTGCTGAGATCCTCCAATTCTTGATTCCAATTGTCAATTCTCAAGTCTTTTAAACGTTTGCGGGGTCGTCGCAAAGAGGTCAGTCCGGCTATTTCTTCTTCAGATTTTGTAACGAGAGTTTTTTACGGATTGGGTTGTTGGCCCAACGCCAACCCTCAGCAATCCTGGAGGGCCGATGTTTTCTTTCGGGGTTGTCCCCATTTTTAAGCGTCGGGAACTCGCTTTTTCGCCCTTGCATGAATTAGCCGCGCGCACAAACTGTACCCGTTGCCCAGAGGCTATGGCGTGGACATGCATGTATCGGACTTGGTAGGAATAAATGGCATTTCCTGTGTTTTATTAGTAGACTTCCACCAGCAGGAAGTGAACCCACAGGGCCACATACAACCCCTTCGACCTCCGTCTTGAACATACAAGTCGACTTATACAGTTCTAACTTATTATCACGTGATTCATTGGTGTTACTTTAGCAATTCGCAAAATTGATTGTGTTCTTATAATTTCTTTCAAGTGCCTGTGATTATCAGCATCTCAATGTTTTCACGTTTTGACCATTAAGCCTGTGTTTTGTCAGCTGTAAACTACGTTGTGTAGTCGAAACATGCACCATTGGTTGTGCTTTACACCAGTCAGTGTTGATTAGGCGGGAAAATTGTACCTTCTTATCAATTAGTGAAGGCAGATGTTACGTAATTACAAAACGGTTACATTAAGGGCGACGAAGAATTTATATCAGAGCTGTGCAGGAGTTTCTCTTATGCTCTCAACTTTGCCACTCATTTTATAAGTTCACAACTATAATACTATTGTTATTAATTCATTTTAGTTTCACTTATGCTCTCAACATTGTTATTGATATTGTCATTAATTCAGTTTAGTTTCAGTTATGCTCTCCACACTGCCACTCATTTTATAAGTTCACAACTATAATTTATTTATTTAGTGTATGGCAATAACAAAACTAAATTACAAAATAATAAATATACAAAATTAATTTAATATCTAAATTCTCTATCCATTGAAGGGCTGCCTCTGTCACTTCATAGATTTCCCGGGTACGCTCGACGGCTGTAACTTGATATAATGTGTTGGATGGTCTGATGTTCACTGCCACAATCACATTGGGGAGATGGGACCTTTCCCATGCATCTGCGCATCTCTCTGCGCAGATGCCATGGCCTGTTCGAATCCCGTTAATTGTCTTCCATGCATGTCGCGGGAGTTCCATGCCTGGTGGCTTTGTGGTGGTTCTTATTAGAGTCTGATGTTCGACGTTATTAGTTCTACTCCACATTTCCGACCACTTCTTGTTCAAGTTAAAGCCCATTTCTTGTAACGATTCTGCCAATATAATGGATTGCCGCCTGGATTTTAATCTACTCCTTTTAAGCATAGGAACGTCAGAGTGAATTGGGAGCTGTGGATTTTTAATCAATTTTTCATATTCCTTGAGAAGGGCATTCTTCCTTCGCAAATCTGGTGGAGCAATATGACTTAAAGGACAACTATAATAATTGTTATTAATTCATTTTATAGGCTTTGAAACATATCGGTCATCAATGTCATTATATCTTTACATGAATATGAGTGGAATTTGTCTGATAACCTGAGTAATCATCATTTCTGGGTATGAGGCAGCAGTGGTCTTAAGTTATGTACGTTCACGGCATGAGTTACTCTCTATCACAGCGCTGAACAAACCTAAACATTCATTAAGTCTGAAAAGTAGGTGACAAGGAAGTCGAGAGATTTCAGTAGCTCGCATGCGTGAGGGCTTGGATGGAACGAGATGAACACATCATTGTCTCTTGACAGTTTTGATGGATATTATATATAATATGCGATTTGATATTCGCACCCGTAGATTATATTACTACGTTGAGCACTCCTAAGAGCACGCAACTTGTCAGTCACTTTTCCTGGTATAAAGAAGGCTGAAGAACACGCATCGCTTTTCAGCGTGGGAGAAACAAATTTAGAAGCTTTTAGTTTTAATTACATGTGAGTTAAGGTGAAATGATAGCTTAACTACTTGTTTTTAGTCATCTAGAGCACGCCGCTGCTTCCCTGCGGCCAAACCAATTAATAACTTCAAACAGTTATTTTTGGTCGCCGTCTTCCATGAACACATTTTGTGAATAGTTTCCTAGAGATGGCTGTAAATGAACATGATGAACTTGGCCTGAAAATGCGAATCTATTTTAACAGATGTAGATCAATTTACAACACGAGTTTGCCGAAAGACAGAGCGGGGTACAATACACTAATATCATATGGGAAAATGGGATTGCCTTGTAGATTGTAGTATTTTCTGAGACGTGATAACTTTGAAGATTTATATCACGATGGACGAAGCGAAGAGGATATAAAAAGTAGGTTGGCTCAGGCAAGGAAAGCATTTCTACAAAAAAGCACTTTGTTGACATCGAATATAGATTTAGGTATTAGGAAGTCATTTTTGAAAGCCTTTGTCTGGAGCGTGGTGCTCTATGGAAGTGAAACTTGGACTATTGGTGCAGCAGAAAAGAGGAGAATTGAAGAATTTGAAATGTGGTGTTACAGGAGAATGATGAAGATCAGATGGGTAGATGGGGTTACAAACGAAGAGGTATTAAGACGAGTGGGAGAGGAGAGATGATTCTGGCGACTGCTAATGAAGAGAAGAGATAGGTTAGTAGGACACATACTAAGACACCCCGGAATAGCAAGCTAAGTTATGGAAGGAAGGGTTGAGGACAAGAACTGTAAGGGTAGACCAAGGTTAGAATATGTTAAACAGATTGCCTCGGATGTAGGGTGTGGTAGCTATGTAGAGATGAAACGATTAGCTCAGGACAGGGAGGCGTGGAGCGCTGCATCGAACCAGTCAAAAGACTGAAGTCTCAAACAACAACAACAACAACTTCATTAATGTAAATATTGTTCGACACCTTATATAATTTCAGCTGAAGGATTTTTGCCAAAAGTGGTCGTAGTACTCAAGCAACTACATTAAAAATACGAAGTTTAGAAGGTTTGAAATGAATTCAACGATGAACTACTGAACCCTTGGGCCATCGGGTCCATGACGGTCGAACCCATGTCCTTAAGGAAGAAATGAAAGAAAAGTATAGTTTCTTAAAGGAACGGAGAGAGATTTTAAGCCAGGAATATAGCTTAACATTGTGCAAGCGACTAGGGACAGATGCTCCTTAGATGAGATCACCCCACTCGACATGCCAGAGAGGGCTGGTCACGAGTATTAATAACTGAGTGGAATCTTCCACCGTGATAGAAAGAGAAGCCTGAATCGGAATTCAAGCTGACGTGGCTGGAAATTGACAACGTCGCATATGCACCAGAAGAGGAATAATTAAAATTAACACGTTTACGAGCATAATAATGAGTAAACAAGCACAGTACAGTGAATCATTTGGAATGAGAGATTTTTCAGTATAGAGAAACCATGTAATAATTGTGCAGAAATAAACTGCCGACGTAAGACGACGTCATCGGTGAATTACCTAAGCCTCTGTGGAGGGGAGAGAACAAAAAGAATGCAACTCCCACACAATTGAGGACGAGAAATTAATTAATATCTCCAAATTGCACGATCGATTCTTAGGTGCAATAAGATCATTTGACATTGAGAAGACGAGCTTTCGGAAGGTATAATTTTTATATTTGTGGCACCATTATTTTAGAAGTTGACCACAGGAAAGGCTTGAGTCTTATTTTTTTGTAGTAAAACAGTATAAAGCTTCGGGCGTTTCCAAGCCAATCATGCAGTATTCGAACGGCCCGAGGGGTATCGCCACGCATCACGCATCGCATCGAATGCAGTTCACGACAGACTCCTTGAGGGGAGGTGCTGTATCACATCACAACGAATGCAGTTATTCTGAGAGCCCGTGAGGGGGCATAACGCTGTATCACGTCACATCGCATGCAGTTATTATCAGCCTGCGGGCATGACATTGTGTCACGATCATCATTGAATGCAGTTACAACGAGCACTCCGTGACCGGAGGTGCTGCATCAAAGTCTTCAAACGTATGAACCTCAGGGGAGGTCATACTGCGCAACAAGTATAAGCACCGAATGCAGTATTCAGACAGCCAGAGGGCACGTCACTGTGTCATATCGCATGCAGTCCTACGAGCATTCCGTGAGGGGAAGTGCTGCTCCACGACGTAGAAGTAATCATTCCGACAGTCCGTGAGGGGACGTAACTCTGCGTTACATCGATAACAGCTACCAGTACTCCTTGAGGGGAGAAACGCTGTTTTACATCACCGAAGTAAGATCCAATAGCCACAGGCGTCACAGTAGTAACGACTTGCTTGCCTCCATAAGGAGCATTTAAGGCGAAATTTTAAAGTATCGCCGCAGTGAAGTATTAGGAAAATCCTAATTATAGGATTTAGGCCCGACTGTATACAAGTTAAAGTGAAAATTCGCAAGATATAGTCAGAGCAGGCTGCGAACGTCGGACTTAAAGGCGATAGGTCGTTAAATGTACGAACGAACAGATCACAACGTACGGAAGTATCGTGCCAGACAGATAAACTGTTATTTAAATTGAAGAAACCTAAAAAGGGAAGAACAAAATAAGGTTCGAACGTAGGAGTGTTAAAACAGTTCAAATAAATAGAATAGGAGACTATAAATATTAGCTCCAGAAAGCAGGCGAACAATTCTAATAGTACTAGAATCGAGAAGTGCTATCTGCTAGAAACTAAATCTATAGGTCTTAGAGGAGACCTCGATCCATATAGACTCTCGTTAGGATCAATAGACAGATCTACAGAGAAGCCGTTCAAGCTAGATAAATAGCCGGTTATCCAGGATAGGAATAGCAGAATTGAACTCCAGGGAACAGTAGATGTTTCGGGACTTTCGCATTTAGGAAGCCGACATCGAATAAATTTCACCCTTGGAAACGGGAATTTACGAAGATCACGTGTGACAGGCGCAGAAACACGGCCTAGTGATCGAGAAATTGTGAAGTGTAAAATAATCAAGATTGTGTGTTAGATAATATTTTTAGTGTTATTATGTGTTCAAAAGGGACACACCAGGATATAAAAATGTCGTCAATATTAAGTGTTCTAGATATAGGTCAAAAAGTGTTTTTACGTAAGATGAATACCTTCAATATGGTGTAAAAAGTTCGAAGTGGGCCCAAAAATGAAACACCACACCAGATTTAAGATCATGGGATGATCTGGAAATATGTGAGTACAAAATTCCTTTTTATTTTGGTGTCAGAAATTGATTGTGTACAGATCCACCGGAGTTTGGAGTGAAAGGGATGTGTTTTTAAGAAATAAATGCTGAATAATCAAGAATACGGTCTGAACAATAATAAAATAAATAGAGAAATTATGAATAATAAGGTAAAGAATAATTCCCGTATAGGAAATATGTGAATAAAGGGTTAATGTATTTAACAAATGTCATAAGAGCAAGCGAAATATCATTTAATTATCATAAAAGACATTGAAATAAAGTAAAGTTGAGATATGAAAGAAATAGCTTTTGAGCTTGTATAAAGAATAATAATAATAATTAAATATGGAAATGTTAAATAAAAAATCAAATAAATTGATATGAACATAAGAAACGTTAAGCCTTAACGTATGTGTAAAAGATGAGGTTCAATGGAATATTTTAAAACAGGGAGCGATTTATCGACCACAGAAAGATTAATATGTGAATTAAAATAATATGAATTGTTACTAAAGAGATTTACCAGTTCTTGGGAAGACATTTTCGGCTTAAAATAATACATAGCGCATAATGAGCGCAAATATAATATTAAAGTGTCACGCTAGGAAAGCGTAGTGGTTAAATACTTGGTACATTACTTATGGAGGGTAGTTGATTGCAGTGAATTGATAATTGTGTAAGTCCTCTATTTTGTGACATTAGTATCACGAGGCATTGTGTATGTATTTAAAAAGGGAGCTAATATATGGTATTATTGAGCGTATGTCATATGGGCCACGGCCGACTCTAAATCGCATTGTGTAATAAGTCCTCTGTACGGGATTAGTTCCCGAGGCACCTGAAGAGATTCGAATGCAGGATCTTCTTATGATAAAAGCCCCTGAAATTCTCCGTCGTCGTTTGTGTATTAATCTTCCCAATCAATGAGGACCCTCTCATAATTAATAAATGCCAAGGATATGAAAATGGTCTTTGAACCAAAGAATAGTTGTTTGAATGTTACGGTACAATAAAGCCCGGTCTCCTCAGAACTGGATAGAATGGAAAGGTTTGTTTTGAAAGCCTTGAAAATAAGCTACTAATGTTGGGTCAGACAGGATGGCTCCGCCACCCTAAGATGTCATAAATCGCACCCCTTGTAGTAGAGACTAGCTCTTTTAAAGCGAGGGGAACAGAGACCGTCTCGTAAGCTGTTGTAAAAGAGAAATGAATACACCAGGAGTGTTTAAAGTTGTAAACGACCCGGGCGTTGAACCGAGGTCCTTAAAGATGGATATTTCGTTTGCCGGTTCAGATCGTAGTTTCTTATATGATAATGGTCTATTAAGACATAAGAGATAAATAACAATCCCTATTGTAATAATGTATGGACGTGGGATTCCACGAGTTGATTGAAGGCAACTGAGTTCGGGAGTAACTATAGTTTTTTGACTGTGTCAAGTACCTTCACGCTCTGGAGTACACAATTGATTTTCTGATTACCTTAATATGTTTGTGAAATAAAGAGAGATGATAACAACTGAATGTGTGGACATGCCCAAAAAGATTGAGTTAGATAATTAACCTAGATTTTAAATATAATTATATATTTGTTTTTGAGAAATAAGTAAATATAAAAGCTAGTGTTTGAGGTGTACAAGAATGACACCGTAATAATGTAATTGCATGGAGCCAAAGAGCTCGGAGTTATGTAAACTTAATGTTAGTGCTTTATGGAAGTGAGACTAAGTAAGAATTGTTGGTTTATGTGGAAACCACAGGTTTGAATACAATATTTGTTTATTTTATTTTGTGATCCCTTGTTCATTTGGAACAAGCAGTTGATATTTTGGTCAGTAATTAAAGTGTTAAAATGTTTGTAGCGCCATTAATTTTATTAATTAAATATGTTTAAATAGGAGTTGATTTTGTTGTTATTTTTGCAAGTGTATCCTCTAATTAATCCAAAATATGTGAGTCACAGAGTGGGGGAACTTACCACTGCCCCGAAATCCCGAATTGAGCTACGCTGGTATACGGTGATTGGCATATTTCTTGCTAAATGGGCACACTACCTAGGTCCGACACGTCTACAGTAATTCAAGGTGACAAACCACTATTAACAATACAACACAAGGTCTTGACTGGTGTATCCTTGTATATTTACATTTATATGAAGTTGTGAGAAACATTCCCTGCAGACTACACACGTTCGTTTTACGGTGCTCAGACGGGGAATTGAGCAAGACCATAAATGGAAATTGTGTCTCTTAATCGTTCCTTTCTTAATGAATTTGTAATCTGTTAGTTTATGGTCAGAAAGTGGAAATGTAAATTAAATGTGCGTGAATGCTTCCCTAATGTGAGCTGTTTTGCTACGCAGCTGCGGATATTTGCCTTAGCAACCAGAGCATTAGAAGACTATATTCATGATTACGCAATCGTGTTGTATCCAGATTAATATTAACTGGAATAATAGCGTTAATTGTATTGTACATGATTTATTCATAAGGCTGTAAACACACACACTTCTCTCGCACGACTGAATAATGATACGGAAGGTTCCAATTAGTTTTGAGTTGAACTGCTTGAGTTACGACGTAACATTATGTGCTACAAAGGTAACACTGACACCAGAAGTTATTCCAACTTTAACATCAATACTGTAGATAAAGTTTATACTTTTTACACCATCTGTCGAAATCTCGTAAATAAGGAGTGTGGCAATGTATGGAGCAGAAACTTGGACACTTAGAAAAATAAGATGAGAGAAGAATAGAGGTCAAAAATGTGGATTTAGAAGTGGATGTACGGAATAAGTTGGAATTAAGAAATAAGAAATAATATTAATGTTATTGGTTTTACGTCCCTTTTAATTACTATGCTTTTAGAGACGCTGGGTTGTCGGAATTTTGTGCCGAAGCGGATCTTTAACGTACCAGTAGATCCACTGACTCGGCTCCCTCGCGTTTGCGCACCCACAATTGCCAACTGACTGCGCCAGGATTCGATCCTGTAACCTTGGGATCAGCAGGCGATAACATTACCGCTGATCCACGCAGCCATCAATAAGAAATGAAGAGGTATTGCAGACAATAGGAGAAGAAAGGATGATTTTAGAACACATTCGAAGAAGATAAATTAATTGGATTGGACATTGCATAAGGGGAAATAGTTTGGTGACAAGAGCGTTGGAAGGGACAGTAAATGGTAAAATCTGAAGAGGAAGAAGGTTCCAACTGATTGATAACATAAGGATTGATAAATCTTAAGCCTAATGAAACGTTATGCAGAAGATCGGATACGATGGTGAGTAAACCAGGCATCAGGCAGATAAACTAATCTGATAACTCACCACTCTCTCGTTAAACCCTGACATGAGAAAAAAAGAATTCATGCAGATTCCTATTAGCTTATAAGCAAGAAAAAAAAGTGTTTTTTTAGTAAATTTATTTTCTAAGGACTGTACAATAGTGGTTTCAAAAGTGATATTTCTTCGAAATTGTTGGAGTTACAAAATTGAAATCGAAGAGACTCATCGAGGAATTTTCTATTACATGCATGTTTGGAAATGAAAATTGAAGTTGAAAGAACTCCTTAAGACGCGCCTATATTTAAAACTGCTGTAGTGAGAAACGAGTGGCCGAGAAAATGTAATCAACTTAAACTTTAAAATACGTGTGTTCAATGGAGTCATTTGGAAATCTGCACATGTAGGTCAGGTGGTCTTCAGAAATTTCAGCTGTATTACAGGAATGAGTTACACCATGAGAGATTTCTTTTTTCAACAAAATCTCATTTAGAATAGAAAATCACCTTTAGGATTTTGATAAGCTTAGACACAGTGCCTGCGTTCTAAGTTCTTTTTTCTCATGACAAATTCACCTTCTTGTATTAAACTAGCAACCCGTCCTGGCTTCGCCCGGTATCTTTAATGGTTTACCTAACGTAAGCTTGAAAGGCGCACGAACGGCAGGTTTTTCATTAATTCTTTAAGAGAGGGTTTCCTTCTTTTATATCACTTTCACAAGGCTAAATATTGAATATATATATATATATATATATATATATAATTTGATTCACATACCTTCTGGGAGTGGCCTGTTCGCCATCTCTTGATGAATACAGTACTTTTGCATTTGTCAGTTGGCACAGGCTAGAGTAAAAGGTGGCTTTTCACCGATGTCTCAGTCTCACTCATGGCTGTGATTATATGGAAGCTACTGAGGTATGGGTGGGGCTTAGTAATGGCATTCGAGGCACAGTCAGTGCCTGTGAATGCTGTGAAAGGTTCAACTCATAGGGTTAGGACTACTGTTCTGACTCAGTGAGGAAAGCAATGACAAACTACCTCACTCCTCTTCTTGCCTAGAACGCCTCAAAATAGTGCTGCCTTGGGTTTTTGTGGGTATCTACTCACAAAACGTAACGGCGGTACTTTTTGAGGATCCAACCAGCCTTCGGGCTGACTACCTAACAGACAGACCTTCTGGGAGCTTATGGGAGTTCATTTTCGATTTGCATCGGCATTGCTGCACTGGAAATAATTACTTTTACTTCCGATAACAGTTCATTCTTATGAGATTCCACGCCATCTTACATTCACGTCACACGCTACGTCATACCCGTTGTCAATGTTGCCAACATGCCCAATACAAAATACACCACACGACATGAAATAAAAGGCAAAACTATTGGCCTGGATAAAGATTATTGATGCGTGACTTCCCCACTGTGCGTGACAAAAACCAGGGGTGTTATCTATGCGCTATCAATCCACCATTGGTCTGGACGAAAATATTGTTCTAGGCAAAACCATTGGTCTGCCGGATGCGATATAGTACCGAATGCGTGTTGTTGGCAACTCTGGCACTGTACATACTCTAATGACAGTTGGTCCCCCTGCTGGAGGGTTGTTGACCCATTAAGAGGAAGGGTCGTTTTTCTTACCTGCGTCAAGCAGGACTCACTTGCAAGTAGGTAGCAGTGGCTACCGGACATGGTGTCATAGCACGCATGTAATATCTACTGTACTTGTTCAGTGTTTAATCATGTACATACAGTGTAAAATATATTTCTTTATACAGTCCACCACATCGTATTCTATGTATTCGACATAAGTTTTGGTCCTCCGGGCACGATTAGATGGCAAGAAAAACAGTGAAAATTGAACTCGTGTGATCCAAAGACAGCATGGTTTCTCACAAATGGCGTGGGTGGTTACCAGCATGGCGACTACTGGACAACAGAATTCATCATCCTGGTAAGTCACCGATCATCCTTAATTATTCCTTGTGACTAATATGCATTCCTTTCTTTCTTCATTCTAAACTGTTCGTTTGTACTTGCAATGTATTGGTATTGCTAGTGATCACACATGATTTCGCCCGTAAAACTGTATGTTATTTGTACGCAGTTTTCCCGCAACTCTTTGAAACAAAACCAGGAGTTCATCTTTGTATTATGTAAATATGTTAGGTATTTGTCTTTTCGTTTTGTCATTCTTTTACGTATATGCATTTGGTCTATTGTGATTTTATATCATTCAGCAGTTTATTGGGAATTGCTAGTGAAAAATGGAACAAAAGATAAAATCACTGTGTAGCAAAAGGGGTAGGTTAAAGGCTAGCTTATCTCGCATACAAGGCTTCGTAGAGAAATTAGATTCTCAATCTAAGGACGTAGATCAGTTGGAAGATCGACGGGCTCACTTATCAAAAATCTGGGAAGAATATGAAACAGTTCAATCACAAATAGAGGATTTGAAAGAGGATGAATCATTTCAAGCAGAACAAGAATCTTATCGCTCCGACTTTGAGGAGCAATACTTCAAAACATCTGGTCTTATAAGATCCATAAACAGTGCAATTTCCAAGTCAGCAACTTCGCTAAGTGATTCTATTGGTGAATCAACTACCAGTTCGCAAACACGTTCAGTTAAACTGCCTCAAATAAGTTTACCTACATTCGCAGGTGATTATTTAGAATGGCCCAATTTTGCCGATACCTTTAAGAATCTCATTCATGAAGATGCAAATTTGTCAAAAATACAGAAATGTCATTACCTAAAATCAGTGGTATCAGGCAGGGCGGCAGACGTGTTACAGTCTCTAGAAATATCTGCAGCGAATTACGACATAGCGTGGAACCTGTTAAATGAAAGGTTCAATAACCGGCGAGCAATTGTTTCCTCCCACATTAATTCGGTCCTTCAGATTAACAAAATAGAAGTAGAATCTTCCAAGGCATTAAGAGACTTGTATGACGGCTTCAGAAGGCACATACAGTCGCTATCAGCGCTTGGTCTGTCTTGTGAAGAACAATTAGATGCCATTTTGATACATTTAATAACAAACAGATTTGACGCTGAAACATTAAAAAAATGGGAGACCTCGTTACCAACCTTTGATCTTCCATCGTATCAGACACTGGACAAATTTCTACTCGAAACATGTAATGCATTGGAATCGATCGAAACTAAGAATTGTGATCGCACAAAACAGCTGAAGCAGGTAGGCGTTTCATCTAAACCGAATGCATCTGGTTTCAAACCGAGGCCATTCACGAACCCAGGGAAAAATTGTTTACTTTCACAGAAAAATCAGAAATGCCCGTTTTGCACGGAAGAACATCCCATATTTAGATGCAAAACATTCACTTCTATGTGTGTTTATGACAGATGGCGGGAGATCAAGAAGCATAAACTCTGTGTTAATTGCCTGTCTGGAAATCACTTCGCTAACGAGTGCACTCGTTCATGTTGTAAGCTGTGCAAGGATAAACATAACACCTTGCTTCACAGGGACCAAGGGTCACCGAACCACAATAATAGTCAAACTTCAAACAAGAGTATTGTGTCCAATAATACTTCATTGTCTCCCCTTAATGAGCAACATAGTAGTAATGCTGTTTCATTGCACAATCACAACAATGATGTTTCCTCTCATGTATTGTTGTCGACAGCAGTAGTGAATGTCAACAATTCAGAGGGAAAAACCCGTCATGCTCGGGTTGTGTTAGACAGCGGCTCGCAACTCAACTTCATAACCAGGGAATTAGCTCATCAATTACGATTGTTAAAGACAATGACTAATATTCCGATACATGGGTTGCATAACACTACCATCAAGGTGGGGTCGGTGGTAAGAACAAAGATTTCTTCGCGGTTCGGTTCCTTTGAACGAATCATGACATTTCACGTAATACCTTCAATTACTGGTCAGTGCTTACCCACTAAAAATATCAACATCACAGATTGGAGTATTCCAGAGTTTATATTAGAAAACCTTGCGGATCCTCAATTTAATGTGTCATCATCCATAGACATTCTCATTGGAGCAGAATTCTTTTATGATCTTATCGGCGCAGAACAATTTCAGCTCGACAGTTTCTCAAACAAACTACCGTTGTTTCGCAACACGGCTCTTGGCTGGGTAGCAGCAGGTAGTGTTGGTTTGTCTGAAAAGCACGCAGATAACAGTTCTTCCTGCCTCTTTGTGTCAGGTAAGATATTCAATGAGCCGGGGAAAGCACTGCTTGGCCAAGGACATTCTGAGCAAGAGATTAGTGAGAGGCTATTTACTGACGGTCACAGAAGGAATTCACAGGGTAGGTTCATAGTCCCACTACTCCTTAAAGAGGACCCGAGTCAGCTAGGTAGCAATGTTAATGAGGCAATTAGACGGTTTCACAGCCTAGAGAAGCGTTTTGAAAGGCAGCCCCAAGTCAAGTCGGAGTACGTACAGTTTATGAGAGAGTACACTGACCTGGATCATATGGAGGAAATTCCCAGTAATGAGATAAACAAACCATTACAGTACTACCTTCCGCATCATTGTGTATTTAAGGGTAATTCATTGACAACGCGCACTCGCGTGGTATTTGATGGCAGCTCGAAGGGCGATTCTGTATTATCCCTCAATGATTTGTTATTAGTAGGACCGATCGTTCAAGATGATTTATTTTCAATATTGGCTAGATTTCGCATGCATCGCTATGTATTGACCGCTGACATAGAAAAAATGTATCGACAGGTCCTCATAGAACCTGCACATACTGACTTTCAGCGCATCGTGTGGAGGGAGTCCCCTAAGGACGAGCTTAAACATTATCGTCTCAAAACAGTCACATATGGCACGTCATGTGCACCCTTCCTGGCCACAAGATGCCTCTCTCAATTGGCGAATGACACTAAGGAGGAATTTCCTGAAGCTTCGAATGTAATACGGCGGGATTTTTATGTTGACGATTTAATGACAGGTTGTGAATCAACTGACGGCTTAAGAACCACTCACAAGTGTGTTTCAGATATTTTATCCAGTGCGGGTTTTACCTTAAGAAAATGGTGTTCGAATGAGCCCAATGTACTATCGAGCATTTCTAACCATGAAACAGATCCCAAGTACATTATTAAGGTAGATGAAGCTGAAGACTTGAAGTTGTTGGGGCTATCTTGGAAACCCATCACAGACACTTTTCAGTTTGAATTGAGAAGTGATTTCAGTTCGACACAGATAAACAAAAGAATAATTCTATCAGACCTGGCTAAAATATTTGACCCCTTAGGGCTTTTGGCCCCAGTATTGATTAAGGGTAAAATTTTCGTCCAGCAACTGTGGCAAATGAACTTAAATTGGGACGACGTTCTCACAATAGAACTTCAAATTAAATGGATTCGTTATATGCAGGATATTGCTAAATTGAAGGAGTTCAAAGTGCCTCGTCATGTTAGGGCAGTAGAATTTGTGGAGTATGAAATTCATGGATTTTGTGACGCGTCTCAGATTGCTTACGGCGCTTGTGTTTATGTAAGATCTCAGACAGGAGATGGTAAAATAACAGTTCACTTATTGTGTTCCAAGTCTCGCGTTGCGTCATTAGGCTCAGTAACTTTACCAAGATTAGAACTATGCAGTGCTGTATTACTTGCTCAGTTGGTCGAAAGAGTCATGAGATCCATAAACGTAACTAAAGACAAGTGTTTTTGTTGGACTGACTCCACAATAGCATTAGCATGGATTTCGGGCCATCCACACCAGTGGAAAACATACGTCGCTAATCGAGTGTCGCAGATTCAACAGTTGACAAATATTGATTGTTGGCAGCACGTCTCTACTCATCATAACCCAGCAGATATGATCTCGAGAGGAGTTACCGCGGAGAAGCTGTTAAATTCATCATTTTGGTTATCGGGACCATCTTGGCTTTCAGATAATAAAGACGAATGGCCTTCACAGCAGAGGCATAGCTCTCAAGAATTACCTGAAGTTAGGAAAACTAAAATCGTTCTAGTGTCATCTACAGAATCCCTTGGATCGAATCTGATTAACAGATACTCTTCCTGGAGCAAGCTGATTAGAATAACAGCTCTCGTGCTCAGATTTATCAAAAATCTTAAAACTAAAACAGACAGACAAACAGGTGCTCTTAATCCGGTAGAACTAGAGCAGGCTAAGTATTTATGGTGTAAAATTGCGCAAGGTTCTGAATTTTCACAAGACATAAAGGCTCTCAAACAAAATTTGCCACTACCCAAGGGAAGCAAATTACATGGATTAGCACCGTATTTGGATGAGCAGGGTCTGTTACGGGTAGGAGGCCGTCTGCAAAATACTAAACTATCGGTCAACAGAAGACATCCTATTTTATTACCTGGCAATCATCGCATTACAATAATGTTATTTGATCATTTTCATTTTGTTTTTCTTCATGCTGGAGCTCAGACTTTATTGACAATGATGCGACAGCAATACTGGCCTCTATGTGGGAGGAACGGTGCTCGAAAAGCAGTGTATCGATGTAAGACGTGTTTTCAATTCTCGTCTCGGCCGTATCAACCGATAATGGGATCGCTACCTGAAAGGAGAGTAGTTCCCAGTCGACCATTTGCATCTTCAGGAATAGATTTCTGTGGCCCAGTATATTTACGGCCTTCCTCCAGGAAGGGCGCTCGGATTAAGGCATATATAGCTATGTTTGTTTGTTTTGCCACAAAGGCTGTACATATTGAACTTGTAAGCGATCTGTCTACAGCTGCTTTTTTAGCATCACTGAAAAGATTCATGGCTAGACGAGGAACTTGCACCCACATATTCACTGACAACGCAACTAATTTCGTAGGTGCATCACGTGAGCTAAAGAAATTCTTTAATGATATGAATACCAAGCAGTCACTCATAAGCTTTGCTACTGAGAAGGGGATTCAGTGGCATTTTAGTCCTCCTGGTTCACCTCACTTCGGAGGGTTGTGGGAGGCTGCAGTTAAATCAGCTAAGTATCACCTTAAGAGAATAGTAGGAAATGCTGCATTGTCGTTTGAAGAAATGACTACAGTGCTTGTACAGATAGAGGCAGTTTTGAATTCGCACCCCCTCTGCCCACTATCCTCTGATCCCAATGATCCGGAAGTATTAACCCCATCCCACTTCCTGATCGGTGGCTCATTTCATCTTCCTGTGGAAGAAGATGTGTTTCAGACTCCCTTGAATAGACTGAAGCGCTGGCAACTGCTTCAGGCTATGTTCCAACAATTTTGGCGTCGATGGTCCAAGGAATATCTCGGACAACTCAAACAGCGTTCTAAATGGCGGTCGCCCGGACAATCCCCACAAATCGACACTCTGGTTGTTCTGAAGGAAGAGGGCGTGCCTCCACTTCATTGGAAACTGGGCCGTGTCGCAGCAGTGCATCCAGGAACCGACGGAGTTACGAGGGTTGTTACCATCAAAACACCCAGCGGAGCTCTTTTGAAAAGAGCAGTGTCAAGACTTTGCCCATTGTTGAGTGAAGAGAAGTGAATTGTTTAAATGTTTGTGTACATAGTGTTTATTTCAACTCTCATTCCAGTTAATAGAACAAAGTGACGGTATTTAATTGTTGTTTGAAATATTTGCTATTTCAAGGGGGGGAGTATGTTGGCAACTCTGGCACTGTACATACTCTAATGACAGTTGGTCCCCCTGCTGGAGGGTTGTTGACCCATTAAGAGGAAGGGTCGTTTTTCTTACCTGCGTCAAGCAGGACTCACTTGCAAGTAGGTAGCAGTGGCTACCGGACATGGTGTCATAGCACGCATGTAATATCTACTGTACTTGTTCAGTGTTTAATCATGTACATACAGTGTAAAATATATTTCTTTATACAGTCCACCACATCGTATTCTATGTATTCGACATTGCGATATAGTACCGAATGCGTGTGGTTGGCATTACTGACTCCTTGAAAAAGATGGATGCTAAAGTCGCAATTTCAACAATATAAGTAGTGATCCTATTAGGGACGGCTGGGTGGGTCTCAGACAGCGGAGGAGTAAACATCTATTACTACATCATCTCCAGATATTTTCCCGACTGTTTATTCAGGTGAATTCGTTAATTTCAGTGTAGTTAAAATAAATTATACAAAGGAAAACTTCTTGTGACGTTTAACCGGGTTTTCTTTGACTCGATTCACTGAAATCATTGTCATTTCATGCCAGACAGCTCTGAACGAAACCTGCAGGTTGATAACAGGTTGCTTAAAGCCTATCCCAACAGATAAGCTCTACTAGGCTACCAGGCTGGAATAGCACCACCTTGTGTACCCAGAGAGGTGGCTGCCAACAGGGAGAGGCTGAGAGTGGAAGAGAACAGCACCCACCCACTACATGAATACAATCCTCCTCAGCAAAGGCTGACGTCCCGGATGAGCTTCCTGAGGACATCTGAGATGCTTACCATCTCACCGGAGAAGGCAAGGCTGGATTTATGGAAGAAGACGACCCCTTACCCCTGCGGTTGGATGCCAGTAGCTGAAGAACTACCACCTGGACACAACGAAAGCTGGTTGGTGTGGAAGTCCCCGAACAGAATGCGATCAGGAGTTGGAAGATCCTGAGACAATATTAGGAGATGGGACCTCAGTACAGGTGACACGTCTTGCGAATGTGCACAAGAACAAACCACAAAACACATGCTTATTTGCCCTCTGTGTGCCCTTCATCTTATGCAGAGGAAGATCTCGAGCTAGCCACTCCGAGTGTCTTGGATGTTGCTCAGTATTGGGCACGTGCAATATAAATAGATAATGTTACCCTTATATGTATAGCAACTGTACATGTGTATGTTTCCGACATGAGAAGAAATAAATAATTACTGAAATCGATACTGCTCGGCTTTCTTTGATCATAAATGAATCTTTTTTTACCGAAACCTTTTTCGAGTAATCCTTGACAGAATGGTGAAAACCGCATCAGAATCTATCCAGTGGCTCTCGAGATAACCCGTTACATCCAAGAATTGGAGACTTTGTTTTATACTGTGTGGTCTGACTGTCCTACCTAAGAGGAGACTAAAAGAGACACATTTTATTGAACCTAACACGTATTGTTAAGTGTTGCCCCTAGTGGCAAGTTCGTTAACTGGATTACGGTGGGTGAAAGCACAACACAATTGTTCCTTTAACGAAATATCAGCTTTATTGCAGGCCAGGAAAATACACCACACAACGAGCACTGAATCTCACTTCATAAGACACTACTAGTCACTATAGCTTCCACACTTAGCCTACTTTCACACTACTGTCCTCGCTATTAATACCTACAACTCGGCCTTGTACACAAACAATAGTTATTTACGATAGCCAGTCACTCACCACTACACACTGCTTCGCTGTCCGCTGGCTAGGGAACAGCCCACTGCGTTTCGCAATTCACCACAATATCTCTGTCGCACTAGGTAAGTACACACTCCTCAAATCTCAGTCCCTACGTATGATTCACACTGCATCGCTGTCTGGAGAATCAGCCTCACTTGGGTTTCGTAACTTCGCACGACACGTCGCCACACTAGTGTCGCACAGGTAAAAACACGCAATAGCTCAAAACCACAGTCCCTCCCTCGCTGGTGAGGCCGCTTTATATAGGGAGGGTGGTGACTCAATGGATGTTTCCAGAGTAGGAGAGTTCACGGCTCCTCCCGAGAGTTCCATCACCAGGTACGCCGGGAACATTCCAGACCATGTCTTTGTTCCCGTTGCGCAAGTAGCGGGCCGACAGAGACCAGAGGTAGCCTCAGGCGGCTGTGAGTCACGCGAGAGGGAATGAAGCAATCCCGCTCTCGTAACAGTATGCAACGCGAAGTGGTTTATATCCGAATGGGCTCATGGGTAGGGAGTTTGTGGAAACCTGAGGGTTCCTCAGGTTGGTTCGTAGTCCCCATTTTACAGTGAACTTGAAGGTGGACATTCTCCCCTTCCCCTTCCACTCTCTGCCTTTTTTGGTCCTACAATATTCCTAGTCCCGAAATCAAGGGATTACGGCAATTCATCTGTTCTCTTTTACTGTGTACACTTAAAGATAGTCTCAGTAACATTTTAAGTATTTAGTTCAGAGTTCTGGAAGCCTCCGTGGCTTAGGCGGCAGCACGCCGGCCTCTCGCCGCATGGGTCCGTGGTTCAAATCCCGGTCACTCCATGTGAGATCTGTGCTGGACAAAACGGAGGAAGACAGGTTTTTCTCCGGGTACTCCGGTTTTCCCTGTCAAAATTTCATTCCAGCAACACTCTCCACTATCATTTCATTTCATCTGTCATTCATTTCATCATTGCCCCAGAGGAGTGCGTCAGGCCTCGGCAGCCGGCACAGTTCATATCCTCCCCGCTAGATGGGGGCTTCATTCATTCTATTCCTGACCCGGTCGGAGACTGGAAGCAGGCTGTGGATTTTCATTCAGTTCAGAGTTCTAAAGGTATAGTAATTTAATCTTTCTTAGATGTAAGTGAAATCTGAAGTAGCAACTCTTCATTCTTCAATACCGAAGAACGGACCAGTTATTGTTCATTCTTGGGTAACCAATTAATATAAGCTTATTTCTCCCTGAAATTATTTACCGGTACTTTTATTCAAATGGATTTTTTAAAAATTCTTAAATTGAAATGCTTTGACTTCGCTGCCAGAGATAAGGAAATTATCAATCTTTACAACGTCAAGATTGATTTTCTTGTTAATTCGCAAGACAGTCTTCGCTAGAGAATGTATACACACAAAGAATAAGAGTAAAGCTTGCTAAATTAGTCGTATTATTATTATTCAATGCAGATGAAATTAATATTTATACGTGAAAATGAAGTTTCAATTTTAAAATATTGAGCATGCTGCCACGAAAAATAGCTTTTTTTTTGCCGAAGAACGGATCAGTTATTGGTCATTCTAGGGTATCCAATTTACATAAGTTTATTTATCCCTGGAATTGTAGTTAAGTTATCACTTTTTGCTGACACCCTTGAGATGCAGGTTCGATTCCTGGCTCTGCCAGAAAACTTGTTATTATTTGTTGGTTCTGTTTTTTAGTTTGAGCGGCTTGAATATCGTGATAATTTATCACCTTCCATTTTGATGAGTGTGGAATATTGTTTGATAACCTGTGTAATTGTTTTGGTTGTGGCCTTTTAGTGTGAGTATTTGTAATTGAGGTAAGGATTGGGAAGAAAGCGGTCGTGACTTTAGGTTAGGAGCCACCCTAGCATTCACCTGGAGAAGATGTAGGAAATAACGGAAAACCACTTCCAGGAGGACTGAGGTGGGAATCAAAACCACCCGTTCTCAGTTCTGACTCATGAGGCTGTTTGTACCCTGTTCTAGCCCTCAGACCAGAATTAAATTTCTTGGCAGACTCGGACTTCCGGGGCGACAGCCAAGAATGGTAGCCACTTCACCACGAGCTGTATCTTTACAACGTCAAGATTGATTTTCCAGACGATTCAGACGAAGCAAAGAGGATATAAAAAGTAGGTTGGCTCAGGCAAGGAAAGCCTTTCTACAAAAAATGAATCTGTTGACATCGAATATAGATTTAGGTATTAGGAAGTCATTTTTGAAAACCTTTGTCTGGAGCGTGGCACTCTATGGAAGTGAAACTTGGACTATTGGTCCAGCAGAAAAGAGGAAAATTGAAGCATTTGAAATGTGGTGTTACAGTAGAATGATGAAGATCAGATGGGTAGATAGGGTGACAAACGAAGAGGTATTAAGACGAGTGGGAGAGGAGAGATATTTCTGGCGACGGCTAATGAAGAGAAGAGATTATTATTATTCTCGAGTCAGAAAACATCAAATAAAACACAGATACAAATACTATGACTACAAACATTATATAGTACTAGCAGAAGTACCCGTTCTTCGAACGGTGTTATATATTAACACCGGACATTATCAATTGAGCTACTGTTGCAATGGTTAGCGGTTTGTCATTCCTTCATAAGTTTATCAGAACGAAGTTAGTTTTCTGGGAATATCACACACACTGTTAATTTAAGGGCCTTAAAATGTGATTTTCGGAGACCCCTTATAGACTCGCGAATTTTGTGTCTCACAATGAGAAGCGCAACATATGCTTTGATCGTCCTTCTAGGATAATTTTTATATTTCGTCTATTTTAGCATGTATTTTGAGAAGATTTTCCCTATATCCACCCTTCTACTGTATGAAAAGTATGGTGAGGAGTTTTATAAATGATTGGTGTATTGACTCATGTTTACCATACCTAATTTTACGATGCACCAAGCATCCGAACACGATTTATAGGCGTACATGAAGATACACAGAAAGACAGACAGACAATTCTATTGTCTACAACATATCACCCAGATATCCAAATATGGGTATATCTACCACACAGTATCAAACAAAATCATCCTTACGATGAACCCTTATGGCGACAAAAAAAAAAAAAAGTTAAAATGTGCTCTCAAACTAAATTCACCTAACGTGTACAACCTGACGTGAAATAGAATTGAAAGCCTTGTAGACGAAACGCAATACACGTCACTTAAAAACTGACCCTCTACGTTGCTTTAGGTCCCCATACACAGGAAGACCTCTTTCATAAATTATAAAGGTTTGTGGTGCATGAAAATTCAGGTTCTTTAGCCTCAAATGGCCCAAATTGCTAAAAGCCGCAAAAAATGCTGATTCAATTCAGGAATTTTTGAAAATAATGTTGCTGTTTGGAGATATAATAGACTTTCTGTACTATATGTCGCACGTGAAATTGCATGAAAAAATTCTAGGTTACCCCTTGACCCCCTTAATTGCATTGAAGAATTATACAGTCTTCGTTGGTTCCGTGATAACCTTATAGCCATTTGCAAACTTTCACAGAAATGTAATAAATGGAATAGCCTAATAATAATATCGTATGGCCTCGGGTGCCGGATGCAAGCTTCGTAATTTGACACCCAGAGGGTAACTTGCATGTCGAAATTTCGTTGTTCCTTGAATCACTATGAAAGTCAAGGAGGGTAGATATCTAAGCTCCTTGAACACTATAGCACTTTCTAGTAGAGAAATGAGGAACTTTGTGTTGGCGGAAACTGCTGAGATTAATTTTGCCATTATGAACACGGCCTACTGAATTCATATGGGTTCTTTGACATGCCAACATCGTATGACATGCGAGTCGTATTTTTGCCGCCTTTCAAAAATCACTTACCACGGCCAGGAGTGAACCTGCAATCTTGGGGTTAGTAGACCCACACGCTATCCACTCACCCACCGTGGCAAGGTATAAATGGAGTGACATTGCTTCTTACAGAAATAGATGGAAAGTTGGATGTTACCCCTTGAGATAATGTTATCTTGGTTACCGATTTCCATTCCTTCATTAGTTTGTTAAATTAAATTAAATTAGTTTTCTGGGAATATTTCAGATACTGTTGGTTTTAGAACCTTATAATGTAGTTTTCGAGGCCCCTAAGTTTTGTTTCTGGCACCGAGGGGCTTTGTCTCCTCGTTGTACGCCATAATATAATACTAATAATAATAATATAATATAGGGATAGGAATATAATAGACCTGTCGTACCACACCCGCAGGTGTAAATCGCGTGAAAAAATTCTAGTGTACCCCTTGACCCCCTTAACCGCATTATACGTATTGATGAATTTTACAGCTTAATTTCTTTCCGTGATAACCTTCTAGCCGTTTGCAAACTTTCACACCAATGTAATTAATGGAATTGCATTGCGTCTTACAGCAATAGATGGACCTCTGAAAATCTGTTGCCATGGTTACCGGCTTGAATTCGTTCATTAGTTTATTAAATGAAATTAGTTTTCTGGGAATATCTCAAAAACAGTTGGATTTAGGGCCTTAAAATATGGATTTCGGGGACCCTTTAGGGCCCCCGAGTTTTGTATCTCATATTGAGGGGCTGAAAATGATCTTTGTCTCGTCCTTCTACTCCTATTTCAGCATGTATTTTAAGGGGGTAGGCCCTCTTTTATGAGAGGTACGGAGAAGGGTTACATCAATGATTAGTGTCGTGCCTCTGATGGATATCTGTACCAAATTTTACGTTGATACACCCAGCCGTTCTCGAGTTATAAGGGAACAAAGTTGTCCACAGATAAACAAACAAACAAACAAACAAACAGACAGACAGACCAAAAATTATTTTCGCGCGCATCCATAATAAAACAGTTTGAAAGGCGTAAATAACTCAAATTTCCGTAGAAATTGCGAAAAAAAACATACAAACTTTAATTTTTATGTATGTAGAGATATACTGCACCGCTCGGTGTTGACCGTGTTTTATTGCACAAATTTAGGTTTTACTCGCTAACCGTTGGAGATACATGAAAAGTGATAAGGACCTTTTGGATAGCAAATTAAATGTTAAATCTTGTGTATGCATCAAAAGTGTGATATTTCTTAGCGTTCTCTTTTTATTTGAAATGGAAATATGAAATTTTGAAACCAAAGGGTGTAGTGACGTCACATATGTGGGTTTTACTCGCTAACCGCTGGAGATACACGAAAAGTGATGAGGACCTATCGGATAGGAAATTAAATTTTTAAGCTCGTTTGTGCCATCAAAAGTTTGCTATTTCTTAGCGTTCTTTTTTTATTTGATATGGAAATATGAAATTTTGAAACAAAAGGGTGTAGTGACGTCACTAAAATGGTCGCTATTTTTTAATAGTGCAACATATCTAAATTAAAAGTATCCTATATGTAAGCATGGTAAATCAGCTACATCCATGCAAAATTTCATTTAAATCGGACCAGTGGTTCTTGCGTTATAGAGTAACACACAGACAGACAGACAGACAGATAGAATGACACACACACACCATCTCATTTTTTATATATTAGTATGATTTGACCAAAACTTGGCCACTTCCACTGCATTCTGTGATGCTTCATAAAGTTCATCTTCTGTACAGGAGGTCGGGCACAGTCTACACTGAAGCATATGTTTCACAGTCTGATCTTCTCCACAATCACACTGTATGTCATCTTCCTTAATGTAGCCCCACTTTGCAAGATTGATCTTAGATCTGTCCACTGCTGATCTTAATCTATTCAAGGATTTCCATGTTACCCAATCTTGATCATGACCAGGAGGTAAAGTTTCGGCTATCCTTTTCCAGCCCAGGAGAGGAGATTTCTTAGTTTTCCATAATTCTAGCCTGGCTTTTTCACATGTAGTCTTCAATTCTTTGGATGTTCTTAGGAAACTCTTCCTAGACTTCAGCCTCAGAGCATGTAGTTCATGCCCATGTAGAGGATGGGTTGCTTCCTGGACAACTTTCTTCCTTTCCTTGTTTGCAGCTACTTCTCGTCGAATAGAGGGTGGTGTTATTCCTGCAAGCTGGTAGAGGCATTCTGTTGGTGTTGATCTTAAGCATCTAGTTATAGTTCTACACGTTTCATTGAGAGCTACGTCTACCTGTTTAGCATGAGTTGAGTTATACCAAACCGGGCAGGCGTACTCTGCATCGGGATAACACAATGCCATTGCAGATGTTCGAATAGTGTCAGGTTGGCTACCCCATTGTGATCCGGCCAGTTTCCTCAGAAGATTATTCCTGGTGTAAACTTTTGACTTGGTGTTCAAACAGTGTTTCTTGTAGATAAGAGCTCTGTCCAGTGTCACTCCTAGAAATTTTGGGGTGTAACAGTGTTCCAGTTCAACTCCGGACCATATTAACTTCAGTTTACGCAAAGCTTCCCTGTTTCTCAAGTGAAAGACACATATTTGTGTCTTGGAGGGATTTGGTTTCAGTTGATTTACGATATAATATTTAGACAGATCATTAAGGGCACTCGTGAAGTTGTTCTCCACTGATTCAAAATCCTTACACTGTGTAGCAAGAGCGAGATCGTCAGCATACAAGAAACGTCTGGTGTTGGGAGCTATCGGCTGGTCATTTGTATACACGTTGAACAGAAATGGAGCGAGAACACTTCCTTGGGGTAGGCCATTCTTCTGTAGTCTCCAACGGCTGCGTTGCCCCTGGAAGTCCACAAAATATCTCCGATTCTGCAGGAGAGTAGCAATGAACCTGGTTAGGCTGGAGTTCTTAGTCAGCGTGTAGACCTTAGCAAATAGAAGCTGATGATTAACAGTGTCGTAGGCTGCCGATAAATCGACAAATGCCACTCCAGTTACCTTAGCTACTTCAAAACCATCCTCTATGAGTTGCGTAAGGTTCAGCAACTGCCCAGTACAGCTTTTGCCGGGACGAAATCCAGCTTGTTCAGGTATGAGCAGAGGATCAATTACGGGTAAAAGGTGATTCAAAATCATTCGTTCTAGTAGTTTGTAAAGGTGACACAGTAGTGCAACAGGTCTGAAGTTCTTTGGACTGTCCCCTTCTTTGCCAGGTTTCAACAAAGCCATCACACGGCTCTTCCGCCATATCTTTGGAATTTGATAATTCTTCATGCAGTTATTGAAGAGCTGGAGTATACAATCCTTTGTTTTAAGCCGAAATGCTTAATCTGTTCTGTCCGAATGTCATCCAAGCCGGCTGATTTTCCATTTTTAGTCTGTTTGATAGCCTTCTCCAGTTCTACCATAGTGAATAGTATTGTAACATCGTTACTTTCCTCTTGAAATCCTCTTTGATGTCTGGGCACTTTGTGCTTATAGATGGGCTTCCCGTTCATCAATAGCTGATGAGCTATTTGGTTGGCAGTGATGTTGTAATGTACAGAGGTCTTTGTCGGATCATTGCTTAAACGCCTTAAAAGTCTCCAAGCCTTATTGCTGTCTCTTCGCAGATCCAGGTCTTCTACTGTTCTAACCCAATGATCCCGTTTTGTTTCTCTAATGGCGGAGATGAGTCTGTTCCCAGCTTCTACTGTTGATTCGCCGAAAGAGATAGGTTAGTAGGACACATACTAAGACACCCAGGAATAGCAAGCTTAGTTATGGAAGGAAGGGTTGAGGACAAGAACTGTAGGGGTAGACCAAGGTTAGAATATGTTAAACAGATTACTTCGGATGTAGGGTGGGGTAGCTATGTAGAGATGACACGATTAGCTCAAGACAGGGAGACATGGAACGCTGCATCAAACCAGTCAAAAGACTGAAGACTCAGACAACAACACACCACGAGCTGGTGTGCCAGGAAAATTAATTCCGGTCTGAAACGGGATACACTCAGCTTCGAGAGGCAGACATGAGAAGAGAGGCGTTCGAATCCCACCTCAGCCATTCTCCTGTGATTTCCCACTTCTACTCCAGGCAAATTTCGGGATGGTTCCTAACTTAGCGACCACGGCCGCCTCCTTCCCATTCCTTGTCTCATTTATAAATACAGACACGACTAGTGACATCACCATAAGATAAAGCTTCTTTTTAAATTCAGACAATTCCCACTCACATCCAATTATGCGGGGCAAAATGACAACGTTGTCGCAACCCCCTAAATGAATCAGGAGGTACAACAAAATTAATTAATCTCGGAGGTAAGCTGTATAATTTATTTAGCCTATTTACACTTATGAAAAAAGCTGAGTTATAATAATAATGTATTTCAGTCAAATGGCCGTATTACAAATTTTCATAAATATTAATTAAGTCCGTCCACTAATCGTAGCAAATATTACTACTAAGCATTGTTTATTAGTTATAGTTCATTGTTTCAGTAGACTGTGATGTGTGATTGCATGTGAGTGTGTCTGGTGACAGACTGTTTTAGTGGTAGTATTTGGTGTTGGTGGAACTTTAGTATTTTTTCGTTAGTAGAATTTTGGTATTTAATTGTTAGTACAGTAGAAGGTTAGTATTTTTAGCCTATTTTCAATTTTGAAAAAATAGGCTTATGAGATCACCTTTTGTCCGTGTGTGTGTGCGTATGTGTGTGTGTGTGTGTGTGTGATTCGTGTGTGTGTCCCCCCCTAATAAAATCTAAACGGCAGGAGCGATTTCAATGAAACTCGGAAAGTTCATAGCACTATTCCCGGCGACCTCGACCGTGCCCTTCAAATTTTGTTGCGGCTCACCAATTCAACATGGCGGCTGTGCGAAATATTTCACCAGCATTCAATATCTCCGAAACTATTACCGATATTACCCTGACATTTTCTATGGTGATAGAGGGAACTACTATAAGTTCACTTATGTGACTTTTGAAAACCTGGTAACTACAAAACGAACATGGCGGCCAAGCGAATTTGCGACTTTTAAATAGACGTTTCTCGCGATTTGACCAACCAAACGCAATGAAACTTGGTACAGTATATGTTTATATACATTGTAATGCACCGACATCAAACTTCGTTCAATTGTTTACATAATCACAAGATGGCGGATGTGCGAAATATTTCACCGGCATTCTATATCTCTGAAACTATTAGCGATATCTCCCTAAAATTTTGTACTGTGATAAAGGGCACTACTGGAAGTCCATCTATAAGATTTTCAATAACCGGTTAACTACAAAACGAGGATGGCGGCCAAGCAAATTTGAACATTTTAAATAGACCTTTCTCGCGATTTAATGTTCCAAGCGCACTGAAACCTGGTACAGGAAATATTTATACACATTGTAATCCACTGGTATCTAATTTAGTTCCATTGTTTACATAACCTCAAGATGGCGGCAGTGCGAATTTTAAAATTAAGTTTTTATCTCTTGTGATGTAGTCATGCGATCGAAGTGAGAGTTTGAATAATGAACCTACGCAATAATTTTCCTTTAATGGTACATGACTCTATGGCCTATACATTTAACAATCCAACATGGCGACCATCCGAAATATTTAGACGATACTGAATATCTACGAATCTATTTTAGCAATCAAACTGCATTTTTTAATGTTCATAGGGGCTATGAACTTAAGTTCACCTATAGGACTTTAAATAACCTGGTGATCACAAACCCAACATGGCGGTGACGCGAATTATAAATATTCACATGGATGTTTCTCGCAATTTAACCATCCGCGTGCAGTGAAACTTGGTACAGTAAATCTTTATCCGAATTTTAATCCACTGGCATCTAATTTATTTCAATTGTTTCCATAACCTCAAGATGGCAGCTGTGAAAAATTTTTAAATCTCCTTGTTTTTTCTTGTGTCCTAATTATGCGATTGAAGTTTGAATAAATAACCCTCAGGGGCTCACGGCTGGTGAGTTCGGGAGTTGGCGACCCCGAGGGATTCCTGAGCTGGGTCCGTTTTCCCCTTTTGTCCCTTACCTTTGGGGCGGACCCTCTCCTCTTTCACTTTCCTATATGCCTTTCATGGCTCTCCTTCCTTCCAAGTCCCTCAATCCGCCTTCTCCGAGGGTTGAGGGCATTTCTTTTCCTTCTGTCCTTTTATTTGCCTTATTCTCCTTTAGTTTTCCTTTTCTTCTTCTAGTATGTAGGTTATTAGTTAGTTTTAGTTTTAAGTTCGCTTTTCATTTTCATCTTCAGGATCACCCAAACCATCAGGGGCCGATAACCTAGATGTTAGGCCCCTTAAAACAACAATTATCATCATCATCATCATCATGAAGTTTGAATACTACACGTTCACAATAATCTGCATGTAACAGTACATAACTCTAGGACCTACATATATAAAATCCAACATGGCGACCATCCGAAATATTTAGTCGGTTCTCAATATCTACGAATCTATTACAGCAATCAAACTGAAATTGTGTATGTTAAATAGTGGCAATTAACATAAGTAGGATATATGAAAATAGGCTGTATAGTTCTTCAAGGAACTACTTGTTGTTAGTAGAATTGCTCTTTACTTATTATGAAAGGGAGTAGCAGCCTTTCAGAATAAATCAATTCTTTACTAGTCTTATAGACGGTTAAGATATTGATAATATAAGCCAAATAATGGCTACACTGCGTCTTGCTGCACGGCTGAAAGCAAGGGGAAACTACAGCCGTTTGCTATTCCCGAGGATATGCACCTCTCTATGCATAAATACATGTGATGATGGCCTCCTCCCTTGTAAAATTTCAATCCGGAGGTAAACTAGTCCCCCGTTCGGATCTCCGGGTGGGGACTACTCGAGAGGGGGTTAACATCACAGAAGTGACAAAGAGGAACTCTGACATTCTACGGATCGGAGCGTGGAATGTTAGAAGTCTGCTAGGAAATGGAAGGTTAGAAAACTTAGAAAGGGAAATGGATAGGTTGAGGTTGGATTTGGTTGGGATTAGTGAAATGCGCTGGCAGGAAGAACAGGACTATTGGTCAGGAGACTATAGGGTCATTAGCACTAAATCAAACAATGGCCAAGCAGGGGTTGGCCTCATATTGAGTAGGAAACTTGGACAGTGGGTGGAATATTATGAGCAATATAGTGAACGGATTATTGTAGCAAAAATAAATACTAAACCTACCTGCACCACAGTGGTACAAGTCTATATGCCTACCAGTCAAGCTGATGATGAGGATGTTGAAAAGGTCTACGATGAAATAGACGAAATTCTGAGGTATATCAAGGGTGATGAAAATGTTATAGTAATGGGAGATTGGAATGCTGTGGTAGGAAAAGGGAGAGAAGGGAAGATAGTAGGAGATTTCGGATTAGGTGAAAGGAATGATCGAGGAAGCAGGCTGGTAGAATTCTGCACTGAGCATGAGTTGGTCATAGCTAACACCTTATTCAATAACCACAATAGAAGAATATACACATGGATGAGACCAGGAGATACAGGGCGTTACCAAATCGACTTCATTATGGTAAAGCAGAGGTTTCGAAACCAGATTTTGGATTGTAAAACATATCCTGGTGCTGACATAAACTCTGACCACAATCTGGTTGTAATGAAATGCAGATTAAAGTTGAAGAAACTGAAGAAAAGTCAAAAGCCAAAAAGGTGGGCAATAGACAGACTGAAAGAGAAGGATGTAAACGAAAGATTCAAGAAGAGTATAAAGGAAGGACTAATGAAAAACCCTAAACAAACTTCAATTGCAGACGAATGGGCACTTTTGAGGAATGAAATAACAAAATCCGCAGAAGAAAACATTGGTAGGAAAGAGAGAATAGGTAGAAAACCGTGGATCACTCAGGATATACTCGAATTGATGGATGAAAGGCGGAAGCACAAGAATGTAAGAGATGAAAAGGGGAAAGCAGAATACAGACGTCTGAGAAATGAGGTTAACAAGAAGTGCAAGGAAGCGAAAGAAGAATGGTTGAAAGAGAAATGTGCTGGTATAGAAAATTGTCTGAAATTAGGAAAAGTAGACACAGATTATCGAAGGATTAAGAATACTTTTGGGGAAAAGAAGACTAAGTGCTGTATTATTAAGGACACAAATGGAAAGCCTCTAACAGATAGGGAAGAAAAAGTTGAGAGATGGAAAGCTTACATAGAGAGTTTGTATAAGGGAAAGGAGATTGAGAATCATGTAATGGAAAGGGAGGAGGAAATTGATGAGGATGCGAAAGGAGATTTAATATTGAGATCAGAATTTGATAGAGCTTTGAAAGACTTAAGCAGGAACAAAGCACCAGGCATAGATGATTTACCGATTGAGTTGCTACGCTGCATAGGAGAGGAAGGTCTGATCAGGTTATTTCACTTGGTGTGTAGGATTTATGAGACAGGTGAGGTACCCCCTGATTTCAAGAAGAATGTAATCATCCCTATACCAAAGAAATTGGGAGCTGACAGATGTGAAGATTACCGTACAATCAGCTTGATTACTCATGCTTCAAAGATCCTTTCTAGAATAATTTACAAGAGGATTGAGAGCCAGATAGAAACGGAGTTGGGTGAAGACCAGTTTGGTTTCAGGAGAAATGTAGGAACAAGGGAAGCTGTACTAAGTCTTAGGCTGATTTTGGAAGGTAGAATAAGGAAAGATAAGAGAACGTTCATGGCTTTTGTAGACTTAGAAAAGGCTTTTGATAACGTTGATTGGACTAAATTGTTTGACATTTTGAAATCGATTGGAATAAAGTACAGGGATAGGAGGGTGATATACAATCTATACAGAAACCAGACAGCAGTCATTCGAGTTGAAGGACATGAGAGAGAAGCTGGTATTCAGAAAGGTGTAAGGCAAGGCTGCAACTTATCACCCATACTTTTCAATCTTTACATTGAACAAGCAATGAAGGAAATTAGAGAAAAATTTAAAGTGGGAGTGAAGATTCAAGGAGAAATAATTTCAACTCTGAGATTTGCTGATGACATCGTCATCTTGGCCAACAAGCCTGAGGATTTTAATGAGTTTTTGAATGGTATGGATTCCGTCTTACGGAAAGAATTCATGATGAAAATTAATAAATGTAAAACAAAAATACTGGAATGCAGCCGAAATAAATCAGAAACCTCTATGGAGATCAAATTGGCAGGTGAAAAGCTGAAGGAAGTAGGAGATTTCTGTTACTTAGGAAGCAGAATAACCAGTGATGGACGAAGCAAAGAGGATATAAAAAGTAGGTTGGCTCAGGCAAGAAAAGCATTTCTACAAAAAAGGAATCTGCTGACATCGAATATAGATTTAGGTATTAGGAAGTCATTTTTGAAAGCCTTTGTCTGGAGCGTGGCGCTCTATGGAAGTGAAACTTGGACTATTGGTGCAGCAGAAAAGAGGAGAATTGAAGCATTTGAAATGTGGTGTTACAGGAGAATGATGAAGATCAGATGGGTAGATAGGGTTACAAACAAAGAGGTATTAAGACGAGTGGGAGAGGAGAGATGTTTCTGGCGACTGCTAATGAAGAGAAGAGATAGGTTGGTAGGACACATACTAAGACACCCAGGAATAGCAAGCTTAGTTATGGAAGGAAGGGTCGAGGACAAGAACTGTAGGGGTAGACCAAGGTTAGAATATGTTAAACAGATTGCCTCGGATGTAGGGTGTGGTAGCTATGTAGAGATGAAACGATTAGCTCAGGACAGGGAGGTATGGAGTGCTGCATCAAACCAGTCAAAAGACTGAAGACTCAAACAACAAAGCTTAATTATTCTTCACTGTACTCATGCAACGTTTTCACTCTTTTGGAGCACCTTATGAAAATTAGGCTTATGAGATCACCATTTGTCCGTGTCCATGTGTGTGTATGTGTGTGCGTTCGTATGTGTGCCCCCCCCCCCCCCAACTTTTGAATGGCTTTAGAGATTTCAATGAAAACTCAGAATGGTCATAATAGACTACTATTTTGGCTGACTCCGACCGTCTCACCAATCCAACAGTACTTCACCAGCATTCTACAGTAGCCTATATCTCCGAAACGATTACTCATATATCCCTGAATTTTTTTACGGTGACCTATGTAATTTTCAAAAACGTGTTACCTACAAAACATGCTAGCCAAGCGAATTTGAGACATTTAAATAGACTTTTCTCGAGATTTAACCATCTGAACGCAGTGAAACTTGGTACAGCAAATGAATATATAAATTGCAATGCACTGACATCGAATTTAGTTCAATTGTTTAAATAATATCAAGATGGAGGCTGTACGAAATTTTAAAATTAAGTTTTTATTTCATATGTTCTAATCATGCGATCGAAGTCAACGTTTGAATAATGAACCTACACTACTATCCCTATCTAATAGTACATAACTCTATGGCCTACATATATTAAAATCCAACATGGCGACCATCCGAAATATTTATAAGGTTCTCAATATATATTAATCTATGAAAGCAATCAAACTAAAATTCTGTATGTGTGTAGAGGCTATAAACATAAATTCACCTATGGGACGTTCAATAACCTGATGAGCACAAATCGAACATGGCGGTGACGGGAAATGTAAATATTCGAATGGATGTTTCTCGCGATTTAACTATCCGAGCGCAGTGAAACTTGGCACGATATATGCTTATATAAATGTTAATAAAATGTTAATACACTGGCATCTAATTCATCTAAATTATTTTCATAACCACAAGACGGCGGCTGAGCGAAACTTCGTTTTTATTTCATGTGTCCTAATCATGCGATTGAAGTTTGAATTAAACACCTACACAATAATCTTCAAGTAGTAGTGCATAACTCTAAGGTCCATACATACAAATCCAACATGGTGACAATCCTAAATATTTAGACGGTTCTCAATATCTACGAATCTATTACAGCAATCAAACTGAAAATTTGTATGTTGATAGAGGCAATTAATATACGTAGGATATATGAAAATAGGCTATTTAGTTCTTCACGGAACTATTTGTTGTTTTAATTTTATTCATGCAGCCAATTGCCATTATTTTTCAGGGCGGGTCAGGAAAGGGATTTTGGAAGGAAATCGTCCGTGGACCTATTGAAAGGAACAATCCAGACATTTGCCTGGTGGTAAAAATGGTAAACCACGGAAACAATTGTCAGAACGGCTGAGGTGGGATTAAAACCCATGCTCTCCCAATGTCAGCGAGGAACGAGGTAGCGTGTTTGGCGTCAAATGTAAGGTCAATTTTTTGCACTTCCTCCCACAACATAAATCTATAGATACAAATTTCACCCCACTGTCAACGAGAATCAAACCCTAGCCATCCGAGTGAGAGACGAGGGACAGTGCCACTGTGTAAATAAGCTCCCCCAAAAATAATCAGCGTAACTTAATAGAAAGACATTGTAATATAGGGTATTACTGTTTCAAATTGAGTAACCTAGTACTTTTAATCAGGTGATGACATGACCTCAAAAGGATAATACATTACTGAATAGAATAATACATATTTTGTCTATGTTATACGAAAATAATTGAATTCCGTATATATTTCAGCTGGTTAGTAATAACTTGTATATAGTACATGGTCAGATTTTCTTTGTGGATCATAAATTAGTATGCAAACGCCGATGTTGATTTCACACGCCCTATAAGGCTAACATTCTAGGTCAGTGAGTATGATTTAAGTGTGGGGTTACATGTGCTGTACCAACTGTAGAATTAAGTAATTACAGAAAGGTCATTGCAGATGATCACATTCTGCGCTAAATGGCTACCCTGATCAAATTAATAAGCGGCTTCATGGTGATGGTACCGCTTAGGTGAGCTGGAACTAATCCCTAGAACACGTCTTGCTCGTATACCCGCCATCTGAAATACAAGTAAATGGATTCTAGTTTAGAATTCACTCTCTACTCCTTCAGGTAATTACGTGGATGGTACGTAATTCTCGTTCGTCATCAAATCACGCTCTTTGCTGGTGGTCTGGTGATGAGAATGAGGGAGATCATCAGCATTACAAGAGGCGTATGTGTTAGACACAAACAAGGATCAGTAATTTAGTGTACATAATGAAATTAAACTGAAGGACAAAGAGGAAGCTATTAGTAAAGCCATGCGTGGATGAGGATATCCGCGTATAAACCCGCGGATATCCTCATCATTTTTGCCATGCGGATATAGTTTGCATGGCTGTGCGGATAGCGGATAATGTTTGGAGAAAATTTGCGGATAGTTTTTAGAATACAATCCGAACTTCATTAATATCATTATTAAGACCCGGTGAAGCCTCCGTGGCTTACGCGGCAGTACGCCGGCCTCTCACCGCTGGGTCCGTGGTTCAAATCCCGGTCACTCCATGTGAGATCTGTGCTGGACAAAACGGAGGCAGACAGGTTTTTCTCCGAGTACTCCGGTTTTCCCTCTCAAAATTTCATTCCAGCAACACACTCCACTATCATTTCATTTCATCTGTCATTCATTTAATCATTGCCCCAGAGGAGTGCGTCAGGCCTCGGCAGCCGGCACAGTTCATATCCTCGCCACTAGATGGGGGCTTCATTCATTCCCTTCCTGACCTGGTCGGAGACTGGAAGCAGGCTGTGGATTTTCATTAAGACCCGGTGATTTCTACCTTTTGTATTATCTTTTGTATTGATAGTTTCTGTTTTCCCGAGCGATTATCAAGGGTTGACGCCAGGAAGGGCATCCGGCTGATAAACATGTCCACCAAAACCAATATGACAAGTTCTTTGAGTTCAGCCACGGATAAAGGAAGGGGATGACCAAGAAGAAGGTGGAGGGACTGTTTACGAGATGACTTTAGGGAGAAACATCTAAGGGAAGAGGACGTATTGGACCGAGGGAAATTGAGAAGACTTGCCAGGAACGTCGACCCCACTTGAGTGGGAAAAGACGAGGGAATATAAGAAGAAGATTAGGACCCGGATATTTATGACATACCGGTATCAATTATTCCTTCATTTTTTTGATGTGTAACATCTTTCCACTCGGTAGCTGGACATTTTTGTGGGAGTGATTTTGGAAAAGGGACGGAAGTGGATGAGACGGAAACAATGAGCGCGCGTGATGGCGGAGATCGGTACAACGACGTACGGTAGGCCATGAGGCTATGGGGAATGTATATCGCATACAGTTTAGTTCAAGGTTTGGAGACCCAATTTAAGATATTCATAGAGTAAATCATCTTCAAGTTGTCGTTCTTTGGTGTGAAAATATTCATTTTATCATATTTGCTGAAAACAACTACGATTTATTAAATCTTCATACTTTTGCTGTATTCTTAGTTAATGTAAGCACTCAATGTACTGTCGGCCATATGGCTATGTGGAATCTACATCGCATCAACAAACACTCCAAACAACGTAGGAATTCAGTATATTAACGCCGACTACTAACAATAATTGAAACTTCGTTGGTCTAAACATATCACTGGAAGAAACACATTTATTATACCTTCCGCACACCTAATTTTTAATCGCGCCTATACTTGGCAGTGCGCTGATCGGCAAAACGAGGCCATTTTCAATAACATCGCTGGCATGGGTTCACTAACTTGCCGGTATAGAGCGCAGCTCGCATCAAGTAGGCAGAGGATTGCTTCCGCCACGGCAAATAACAATTATGATTCATTACGGTCAGGATTTGGCACTGGAGTTTTACAAGTAGTTATTTCAATGGCCAACAGAGCTCACTATCAACAAGGGATTTGCGCACCCGGCACACACATAGTAGGATAACATGTCACATGTTACACATCATATGCGACTACTGTAAGGCTCGTATAATATTTATTTTCATGACAAATGTAAAATGTTGATTTAAGCTAATCTCATTCAAAATATGTCATTAAGCATAATAACACTCCGAGCAGGAAAGGGTTGCAATTCTGGCTGTGTAACGTTCATTTTAAACATAGCACATGACATACAAAGCCGAAGGGAACGACTTTTTCCTCAAATGTCTATACACGTTGCTTTAGTAATGTATGCTTTATCTAATTAAAATAGAACATTATGCAACAAGCCTATAATGGCAATAATTAAGATTCGAGTATGTTTATAAAACGAGCGTATGCGAGTTTTATAATTTCCATACGAGTGTCTTAATTACCATTATAGGAGAGTTGTATACGACTGTTTATGTTCGACGATAATTATTATAACTATTTTATGTTCGAACATAAATATTCATAAATATCTGTCGAGATTTCGCCAGTTTTATGGTTGGTTGGTTCTTAAGTTTAGGGGCTGCAACAACGCGGTCATGTAGCCCCGTGTACTTTGGGTGTGTGTTGAATCTGTCTGATAACCGGTGTTAATTATGACTGTATTAGTGTGTGTATCTGTTTTAATTCAAGTAAGATTGGAGACGATCAATTTTCAAGTAGTTCCTACTTTTGCCACCAAACGCCACCGTCAACGACTACTAGTTCAGAACTTAGCTACCAGACAACAACGCAGTCGGCTCTTGGCAACGAACGTAGGAACCTAAGAGCGTTGTTTACATTCCTAAACTATACAATTTAGCTTCACACAGGTGTAATTAGTGGAAGGTGCTTTAAAATGCCATAAATCTATGACATGGGACCGCCGGCTTTACTTCCCCTCCGAAGGAAGGCACGCCAGTTTTATGTACTGAACAGAGCGCATGGGACGCAGAGAATGCTTTGTATTTGACCATGACCTCCTCGATTACTCCACTATGACACTAGGCCACGCAGTGAAATTATATTAGAAGGCCGTGGATCTCAGCGCAGGTGCGATGCTCTCCTTATCTAATTAGTCAAACAACTGTTTCTTGAGCTCTGATTGGTGGGAGAAACTGTTTCATAATGAAAAATAGTGTTATAATGAGCCTCATTATAGTACAGTTTTCTGACATATAATAGTCAGGGTCGAACATAAATATTATTGGGAATATCAGTCGATTCGGATAACAAACGTGGGAATGCGGAAAATAGTCGTGCGGATGTGGGGCGGATGCAGATGACAGTCACGCAGTTGCGGGATGGATGCGGATAACACTCGTGCGGATGCGGGGCTGATGCGGATAACGTTTTCTTTATCCGTGTAGGGCTCTAGCTATTGGATGTGGAGAGTTCCAAAGAAATAATATGTTCCCGAAAATACTGTATATGCATCTCCGAGTCAGAACGTGGTCATTAGACGTCAAATTCCACTGGCAACATTATCAGAGATGCCGACGTATTTCAAGTGCTGGCGGGGAGGATTTGTGAGAAATTATCAACTATACTTGAAGCCTCCGTGGCTTAGGCGGCAGCACGCCGGCCTCTCACCGCTGGGTCCGTGGTTCAAATCCCGGTCACTCCATGTGAGGTCTGTGCTGGACAAAACGGAGGCAGACAGGTTTTTCTCCGGGTACTCCGGTTTTCCCTGTCAAAATTTCATTCCAGCAACACTCTCCACTATCATTTCATTTCATCTGTCATTTATTTAATCATTGCCCCAGAGGAGTGCGTCAGGCCTCGGCAGCCGGCACAGTTCATATCCTCGCCGCTAGATGGGGGCTTCATTCATTCCATTCCTGACCCGGTCGGAGACTGGAAGCAGGCTGTGGATTTTAATTTATCAACTGTACTTTATACAGAGGGTGAACCCGAAATCCACCAACAAACTCTCGGAGGGACGCCTTCTCCTGAAATGCTTTAATACTGTCTACTCTCGTTCTAAACTCTCTTCTGTTGTGGACCATCTGCAGTGTGATTCCAACTTCTGCCGCAACCCTTTTCACCTCATCTACCCATTTGAATGTGGCCTTTAACCCCAGGATGTAGTTGAAGATCCTTTTGGTCAGTCTGCATTCATCCATTCTTAGTAGGTGTCCATAGAACATCAACCTCCGCTTCGTCATTGTGTCCATGATATTCTCAATATATTTGTAGAGTTCTTCGTTTTTCCTTATCCTCCAAGTCACATCAGCAGTTTCCTGTGGTCCGAGTATTTTCCGCACAATCCTCCTTTCTTTCTTTTCTAGTTCATGAAGACACTCTGAAGAGTACAATCCTTCAGGTTGTACTTCAGATCTATAATAGTGTCTGATTTTGGCCTTGTAAACTTTACTAAGTTATGTTTTCGGTCCTTATCGGAAGAATAGTATGAACTTTGTACGGATTCAATGTTTCACATACTAAGAAAGTTATAGCGATATTTCACTTTTTCGAGAAAGTCCCTCCCCCATTTTCACCCCTCCGGATGCGATTTTGCCATTTAGTGAACTTGACCGAGATTTTGAATGGTTATATTTTATGTTTATACTTTCCCTTCCTTCCTTCCTCCCTTCCTTCCTTCCTCCCTTCCTTCCTTTCTTCCTCCCATCCTTTCATCCTCCCTTCCTTCCTTCCTTCCTTCCTTCCTTCTTGGCTTCGTTCCTTCCTTTCTCCCTCCCTTCCTTTCTTCCTCCCATCCTTTCTTCCTCCCTTCTTTCCTTCTTGGCTTCCTTCCTTCGTTTCTTCCTCCCTTCCTTTCTTCCTCCCATCCTTTCTTCCTCCCTTCCTTCCTTCTTGGCTTCCTTCCTTCTTATCTTCCTCCCTACCTTCCTTCCTTCCTTTCTTCCTCCCACCCTTTCTTCCTTATTGGCTTCCTTCCTTCCTTTCTTCCTCCCTTCTATCCTTCTTGGCTTCCTTCTTTCCTTTCTTCCTCCCTTCCTTTCTTCCTCCCATCCTTTCTTCGTTCCTTCCTTCCTTCCTTTCTTCCTCCCATCCTTTCTTCATCCCTTCCTTCCTTCCTTTCTTCCTCCCTTCCTTCCTTTCTTCCTCCCTTCCTTCTTGGCTTCCATCCTTTCTTCCCCCCTTCCTTCCTTCCTTCCATCCTTTCATCCTCCCTTCCTTCCTTCTTGGCTTCCTTCCTTCCTTTCTTCCTCCCTTCCTTCCTTCCTTCCTTCCTTCCTTTCTTCCTCCCATCCATTCTTCCTCCCTTCCTTCTTGGCTTCCTCCCTTCCTTTCTTCCTCCCTCCCTCCCTCCCTTCCTTCCTTTCTTCCTCCCACCCTTTCTTCCTCCCATCCTTTATTCCTTATTGGCTTCCTTCCTTCCTTTCTTCCTCCCTTCCATCCTTCCTTCCTTCTTGGCTTCCTTCCTTCCTTTCTTCCTCCCACCCTTTCTTCCTCCCTTCCTTCTTGGCTTCCTCCCTTCCTTTCTTCCTCCCTTCCTTTCTTCCTCCCTTCCTTCCTTCTTGGGTTCCTTCCATCCTTTCTTCCTCCCTTCCTTTCTTCCTCCCTTCCTTCTTGGCTTCCTTCCTTCCTTCCTTCCTTTCTCCCTCCCTTCCTTTCTTCCTCCCTTCCTTTCTCCCATCCTTTCTTCCTCCCTTCCTTCTTGGCTTCCTTCCTTCCTTTCTTCCTCCCTTCCTTCCTTCTTGTCTTCCTTCCTTCCTTTCTCCCTCCCTTCCTTTCATCCTCCCTTCCTTTCTCCCATCCTTTCTTCCTCCCTTCCTTCTTGGCTTCCTCCCTTCCTTTCTTCCTCCCTTCCTTCCTCTTGGCTTTCTTCCTTCCTTTCTCCCTCCCTTCCTTTCTTCCTCCCGTCCTTCCTCCCATCCTTTCTTCCTCCCTTCCTTCCTCCCATCCTTTCTTCCTTCCTTCCTTCTTGGCTTCCTTCCTTCCTTTCTTCCTCCCCTCCTTCTTGGCTTCCTTCCCTCCTTTCTTTTTCCCTTCATTTCTTCCTCCCTTCCTTTCTTCCTACCTCCCTCCCTTCCTTCCTTTCTTCCTCCCACCCTTTCTTCCTCCCATCCTTTATTCCTTATTGGCTTCCTTCCTTCCTTTCTTCCTCCCTTCCATCCTTCCATCCTTCTTGGCTTCCTTCCTTCCTTTCTTCCTCCCATCTTTTCTTCCTCCCTTCCTTCCTTTCTTCCTCCCTTCCTTTCTTCCTACCTTCCTTCCTTCTTGGTTTCCTTCCCTCCTTTCTTCCTCCCATCCTTTCTTCCTCCCTTCCTTCTTGGCTTCCTCCCTTCCTTTCTTCCTCCCTTTCTTTCTTCCTCCATTCCTTCCTTCTTGGTTTCCTTCCCTCCTTTCTTCCTCCCTTCCTTCCTTCTTGGCTTCCTTCCTTCCTTTCTCCCTCCCTTCCTTTCTTCCTCCCTTCCTTTCTCCCATCCTTTCTTCCTCCCTTCCTTCTTGGCTTCCTTCCTTCCTTTCTTCCTCCCTTCCTTCCTTCTTGGCTTCCTTCCTTCCTTTCTCCCTCCCTTCCATTCTTCCTCCCTTCCTTTCTCCCATCCTTTCTTCCTCCCTTCCTTCTTGGCTTCCTCCCTTCCTTTCTTCCTCCCTTCCTTCCTTCTTGTCTTCCTTCCTTTCTCCCTCCCTTCCTTTCTTCCTCCCGTCCTTCCTCCCATCCTTTCTTCCTCCCTTCCTTCCTCCCATCCTTTCTTCCTCCCTTCCTTCCTCCCATCCTTTCTTCCTTCCTTCCTTCTTGGCTTCCTTCCTTTCTTCCTCCCCTCCTTCTTGGCTTCCGTCCCTCCTTTCTTCCTCCCTTCCTTTCTTCCTCCCTTCCTTTCTTCCTCCCATCCTTTCTTCCTCCCTTCCTTCCTTCTTGCCTTCCTTCCTCCCTTCCTTCCTTCTTGGCTTCCTTCCTTCCTTCCTCCCTTCCTTCCTTCTTGACTTCCTTCCTTTCTTCCTCCCTTCCTTTCTTCTTGGCTTCCTTCCTTTCTTCCTTCCTTTCTCCCTCCCTCTCTTCCTCCCTTCCTTTCTTCTTGGCTTCCTTCCCTCCTTTCTTCCTCCCTTCCTTTCTTCCTTCCTTCCTTTCTTCCTCCCTTCCTTCCTTCCTTCCTTCCTCCCTTCCTTCTTGGCTTCCTTCCTTTCTTCCTCCCTTCCTTCCTTCCTTCCTTCCTTTCTCCCTCCCTTTCTTCCTCCCATCCTTTTTTCTTGGCTTCCTTCCTTCCTTCCTTCCTTCCTTGCGTCTGTTATTCCCGTGCAAGGGCAGGGTCCGCTTGTCGGCACATCCATCTTCATTTGGGACCATCCATTTGGGACGAGGTGGCGTCAACATAATCCACGACCTCCCTGATACGATCCATTCAATTTATCTTAAGTCTACTATGGAGTCGCTGGCCATCAGAATTCATACTCATAGCTGTCTTCAGCCCCGAGGCTTCATTACTGCGTACAACGCGTTCTTCGCGCAGTTTTGTTGTGATACACCCAGTCGTCAAACGTTGTCGTTCATGGTGCGTTCAAATTGCGTTACTCCAAGGTATTATTGGAGCATTTGCAGTTTTATTGGCAGTAATGTTCAAGTAAGCTTAAAGATAGGGTTCTCAGAAAAACGATATTCTCGAGAAATATGCTTAGAAATATCTGTTTACGTGTGCGGCTCTCTTTAGCTAGAATCAGCTCTACGCTACATTTTCCACAATTAATACTACGTTGGTAATAAGTGTCTACTATAGATATGATACTTGGTAAACATGTTATTTGTAGCAAAATGTACATTCTCATTAAACAACTAGAAATCTTGGAATTACAGGATAAATTTCTCCCACATTCACATCGTAACTTCTTCATCCGGAAGAAGTTTACTTTACAGCTTAAAGTAAAGCTGTTAAGAGCGCAAAGACTAATTAATGATCCAGAATTCCGAACACAGTTATTTAGAAGGTCACGTGTGCTTTCTACAGATGTATTCATTTCCCCTATGCTAATTGGCCTCACTGATTAAAACCCTATCGTGACGTTTGTTAGTGCGAAGCCAATCAGCTGATCACATATGGCTCTCACGTAGCCAAAGACCTGCTTTAATAGCAGCTGAAGGTTTCTTCTCCTTAGACTGGTTCCAATTCTAAAGAGCGCATTACAAGAAATAAGCTGAATAGGATGATCTTCCAGGCAGAACGTCTACATGAATTGAAAGCATGTTGGTAGTAAACACGCGTGCAATCTCGCTTCAGTTGCCAAACACTTGGAGTCCTCGTGGTTGGTTTCTGTGCTACTCTTCGCCAGCCTTGTCAATATTCTTAAGACAACCCTGACCCGCATTTCAATGGCTTCACTTTTGTCTTCATTTACTGTACAAGTCGGAGGGTACTTAGACATGTGCAATATCTGGGATTATGGTAGCATCTGTAAACTAAACCTGATCTTTATTTATTTTTGATATTTTTAGTTATTTGTTTATTCATACATTTATTTATTTATTTATTTATTTATCTATATATTTATTAATCTGTCTATTTATATAATTCCTTCTTTATCCATTTACTTATCTATTTATCAATCTATTTATCTTTTCCTTCTTCTTTCCTTTCTTTCACTCTTTTGTATAAAAATTTTCCATTATTATTATTTATTTATTTTACACGTTACAGGCCTATTAGACCACGCGAAGCAATCATGACTTTTTGTTCTTCCTGTTTTTCCAGTACTCTTTCATTCGTGCACTAAAGGCCCTCTTCCTTTCTTCGGTCCACTTTGGTCTTTGGGCTGTAGGTGCAGCTCTCTCTGACAACACTTCCCACTTGTACACTTTGTGTCTAAATACGCTTTTGTCTATGACGTCTTCTGGGTCGACCTGTGCTTTTACTAGATCAATTTTGACTTGCATCATCCAGGCTGTATGTATCTAAGAATTTTGTTGGTGAGTCTGGTTTGTGGGAGTCTGCTGATGTGGCCGTAAAATTTTAGGCGCCTCTTTCTGATGTCTGCTGCGAGGTTGGACAATTTCTCTGTGGTGTCTCTGGAGTGAAGCTTGTATCCTTCATCTGTGTGCTTTGGTCCAATTATTTTCCTTATTATTTTTCTTTCCTGTGTGAGGATTTTTTCCAAGTCGCCCTTAGTGTGTAACGTCAACGTCTCACTAGCATAAAGCACCTCAGGTTTAATAAACGTGTTGTAATGACGAAGTTTAGTGAATGTGGACAGACATTTTTTGTTGTAGACACTCTGTGTCTTGTATAAGGCTCTCTTCATTTTCATTAACCTAGTGTTCTGCGCGATTTTCTCTTTTCCCGTCGGTTCAAGCACTTCACCTATGTATTTAAAGTGGGCGACTCTATTGATCTTGCCATATTTCGTGTTTAAATTCTGTATGTCGAATTTCGTACAGAAAAACTCTGTCTTTTGGAACGAGATCTGCAGTCCTACTTTTTCGGCGCACTCTTGGAGTACTTCTATCTGTCTGATTGAAGTGGTTTCGTTATCTGAGAGTAGAGCCAGATCATCCGCGAAGACTAGACATCCAACCTCCAGTTCGTCCTTTGGTCGTCCTAGTCGCACTGGCCTCCAGTAACCTTGAAGTCTCAGCTCTTTCTCCCATTCCTTGTTAACTTTGTTCAGCACTAGGTTGAAGAGGAACGGAGAGAGACCGTCACCTTGGTGAACACCTGTATTGATCTGAAATGGTTCTGAGATTTCCCCCATGAATTTCACTTTTGATGTCGTGTCTGTCAGTGTCTGTTTGATCAATCGCAAGGTCTTGCTATCCAAACCTTGCTCGTGTAAGATGTTGAACAATGACTGACGGTCAATGGAGTCATATGCCTTCTTGAAGTCAACGAAGGTACATATAACTGGAGTATTCCTGAAGGCTTTGATTTTCAATATACTTTGTAGGTTGAAGATTTGTTCCGCGCAGGAGCGACCAGGACGAAATCCCGCCTGGTACTCGCCAATCTTGTGTTCCAGCTGGTCCCGAGCCCTTTGGAGTAGGCACGCTGAGAGGATCTTGTACGTAACTTGTTATAGTGAAATGCCCCTGTAATTGTTTACGTCAGAGCGGTCGCCTTTTTTGTGTAATGGGTGGATCAATGCACATTTCCACTCATCTGGTAGCTTTTCTGATGTCCAGATGTCAGTGATAATCTGTGTGAGTTCCCTAAGTGAGTGTGGCCCTAGGTTTTTCAGTATTTCGGCCACTATGCCGTCTTCACCAGATGTCCTGTTGTTCTTAAGTTTGATGATGTGCCTGTGAACTTCCTCTTGTGTCGGAGGTAATGAGCCTGCGTTCTTGACTGTAGGTTCTTCCTCTGAGAATCTCTCTATTGGTTCTGGACAGTTGAGAAGATCAGAGAAGTATTGTGCCATCACCTTGCAATTCTCCTTATTCGTTAGTGCTAATTTTCCATCACATTTTCTGAAGCAAAGGTTTGGTGGTGTGTACCCTCTGATGTGTCCTGCAAACGTTCTGTAGAAGTCCCTTACGTTGTAGTTACGGAAGTTGTCCTCAATGGAGTCCAACTGTTCCTTCAGGTATCTCCTCTTGGATTGTCTGATAAGTTTTGCGGTTGCTTTTCGTGTTTCATGGAAAGTCTGTAAATTTTCTGGGGATTTTTTACTGTTGTATTTCTGATATGCCAATTTCCTGGTAATGAGTGCATTCTCACAATCAACATCCCACCAAGGATGTTTGGAATTCTTCTTCAAAGGAATGAGAGCTTGTGCTGTTTCTATGATTTTTCGGTGGAAATTTTGCCAGTCATTGGCATGTTCTTTTTCCCAGGCTTCCTTCACTCCAGAATCTGCGATCTTTTTTGTGTCAAATTTTGATAGGGGGGTTTTCTTACAGAAAGTTCTCTTTGGGGTGAACTTGACCTTGACGCGGGTTAAGTAATGGTCAGAGTCAATGTTGGCTCCTCTACGTACCTGTACATCATGAATCTCCTTCTGCACTGGATATGAGATTGCCACATGGTCGATTTGGAACTCACCTAATTGCTGCACTGGAGAACGCCAGGTTTTCTGTTTTCTAGGGTGTTTTCTAAGAGATGTTGACATGAGCTTGAGGTTATTCTGCTGGCAGAGTTCTATGAGTCGTGTGCCATTTTTATTTGTGAATTTATGTGCAGGATAGTTTCCGACTGTTTTCCTGTACATCTTTTCTCTACCGATCTGTGCATTGATGTCGCCCATGAGGAGTTTGACGTCATCCCTGGGGACTTTGGACATCACTGTGTCAAGGGTCGACCAGAATTTTTCTGCGGACTGTGGATCGCTCTTGTTACTTTGGTTAGTGGAGGCGTGTGCGTTGATCAGTGTGTATTTTTTGTTGGCGCACCGGAAGCGCATGCTCATCAATCTGTTGTTTACTGGAGTAACTTCTTCTAAGGATTCTACTATGGTCTTGTGGACCATGAAGGCCATCCCCAGAAGTGGAGCGCCTTTGGCAACGCGACTGTCAGTCTTGCTCTTGAACAAGCGGTAATTGCCGTAGTCCATGGTGTCTTCATCTGTAATACGTGTCTCCTGCAGCGCGAGGATTAGAAGCTTCTGTCTATCGAGTTCTGTCACTAGATTGTGCAACTTTCCAGGCTGTATGAGAGTGTTGATGTTTAGAGTGCCTACGTATGTTGGTGTCTTATGTGGAAGTTTGCCAGAGAACTCCGATTTTCTCTGTGGCCGTGGTTGCCCGGGTCCCCCAGAGTCCGAACGCCCGGGTGCCGTCAGTTGACGGGTGGATTGGTTACCAACTGGGGTAATACTGTTATTATTTGCACGCGCCATGGTTACTTGTAAGAAATGGGGTCTAGTGGTTATTATTATTATTATTATTATTATTGTTATTGTATCATTACTGTCTTTTTGTTACTATAATTGTTAGACTATTATCACTTATATTGTGAATGTAAGAGAAATGTTTTATTTTTATAAGCCCTAATCTTATTTTATGTAGGGCGCTACTGTGAAGTAGCTCTTAAGGTCTAAGTGTAGCCGTGAAAATAAATAAATAAATAAATAAATAAATAAATCAAACAATCAATCAATCAATTGTTTCTTTTTCTCTTTCTCTCTTGCTTCCTTTCTGTCTTTCTTTATCTATCGATCTATCTATCTATCTATCTATCTATCTATCTATCTATCTATCTATCTATCTATTTATTTATCTGTATATCTACTTATCTATTTACCTACTTCTTTGTTTATTTATTTACCCATCTATATATCTATTTAAATTTTTTCATTCTTTCCTTATCTATTCATATATTTCTTTCTTTCTTTCTTTCTTTCTTTCTTTCTTTCTTTTGTTATTTATTTGCTGCCAGACAATTTGCTATAAGACAAAAAATACAACCTAAAATGTTCGTTGTGGTTTGAGTCTTCAGTCTTTTGACTGGTTTGATGCAGCACTCCATGCCTCCCTGTCCTGAGCTAATCATTTCATCTCTACATAGCTACCACGCTCTACATCCGAGACTATCTGTTTAACATATTCTAACCTTGGTTTATCCCTACAGTTCTTGTCCTCGACCTTTCCTTCCATAACGAAGCTTGCTATTCCTGGGTGTCTTAGTTAGTATCCTATCAACCTATCTATTCTCTTCATTAGCAGTCACCAGGAAACATCTCTCCTCTCCCAGTCGTCTTAATACCTCTTCATTTGTTACCCTATCTACCCATCTGATCTTCATCATTCTCCTGCAACACCACATTTCAAACGCTTCAGTTCATCAATTTAGAATTCCGACAAATAAGACAAACACAACAATACGAATAAAACATTTTAAATTAAATTTGTATTACTGATTATTGTATATTATGTCAAATAAGTGCCTCCACATGATTTGATTTGAACCCTTCAACTAGGAAGGACCAATCATGACTTAATTGTTTAGGATTTTAAAACGCACATCAAATATTTATATTGATATGGCTTGGAAATGGTTCCATGGCTGCCAATCGTTTACCCAATATAGTTCCCTCGCTTTCCTGGTTAACGAGTGGCGACGTAAACGTAAGGCACTAGCACGCGCTGACAATAACTATTGTTACCTACTGACCAATAGCTGACGGTTGTTGACCAATAGAGTGCTTCCTCCATCACTCCACGTGGACTCCACAGTCCCGCCCTGGTGGCTAGCTCGTGTCTCCCGCAGGCATCAGACGTCCACGGTTGCACATCTGCACGTAGTTCTGCCCAGTCTCGCTGCTTGCTTCAGTGGCTACGGTGGATAGTTGACAACGCTGTGCCTCGCAGTGGGAAAGCCTTGGCTCCAGGCAGCCATGCAATATAAACATATCTGCCCAGCTAGATTTCAAAAGCGAGCCGCACGTATAACAGAGACATTATCTGAATTATATTTGATTTGATGTAGCCTATACGTTTCTCACGGTTAACTTCTTCAGACTGTTCAGGATTTACTTCAATCGAACAGTTGGGTTGATTATGAAGTTCGACTTGTCGTAATCGATTGTAATAATGTCAAAACTTATCGTACTTCCTTCATCGACAAAGCAGTAAACTTCCTCATAAAGAATGTTTTCTTTTTTCAGAAAGGGAAGCCACTACCATACTCCAAAATCTATATTGGCGAGCGTTGAGTCACCAGGGCTGCCAACTGTAGTAAGTTACATACGACGTATGCTAATGTTTCAATCTCAGTATACAGTCCGAGGAAGGTTATTGTTTGTTATCCGGCAATAGAAATTCTCATACTTGATTACATTTGAGAAGTCAACCGGCAACTGTCCAACCGAATATTATTAAAATTACTATCAAGGAAACCTCACGAATGTCAAGTGCCCCGATTTTGTTGAAATATTGGCACATACTGTAGACTACATGTCACGTGTTATGTCCCCAAATTCATTCGGTGTATCTGTAAAGGTTGGTTGATTGGTTGGTTGGTTGGTTGGTTGATACCTTAGTTTAGGGGCTGCGACAACGCGGTCATGTAGCCCCGTGTACTTTGGGTGTGTGTAGAATTTGTCTGATAACCGGTGTTAATAGTGATGATTGTATTAGTGTGTGTTATCTGTGATTCAGGTTGAAGGACTGCAGGCGATTAATCTTTTCAAGTTGTTCCTACTTTTGCTACCAAATGCTACCGTCCACGACACCTAGCTGCAAACGTGGCTACTAAATGCCATCGCAGTCACCACCTGGTGGCGAACGTTGGAACTAATAAACCGTTATACAACTAACCTACACATTTTAGCTTCCACAAGTGTAGATAGTGGAAGGATCTCTTTCATGCTATTAATCTATGACATGGGACCGCCGGCTTTACATCCCCTCCGAAGGATTTTAACGCTTTTAAAAAATCTTGGGCATAGAAGCTCAGCATGCTACAAACTACGCCACCGGAGCCTCCTATCTGTAAAGAGAAAGGCTATATGCCTGCAATTCATAAAGGCGTAGGAGACATTGTGCTAACAAGAAGAAAAAAAGAATCCACATCCTGCTTCCAGTCTCCGACCGGGACAGGAATGGAATGAATGAAGCCCCCATCTAGCGGTGAGGATATGAAATGTGCCAGCTGCCGAGACCTGACGCACTACTCTGGGGCAATGATGAAATGAATGACAGATGAAATGAAATGATAGTGGAGAGTGTTGCTGGAATGAAATGTTGACAGTGAAAACCGGAGTACCCGGAGAAAAACCAGTCTGCCTCCGTTTTGTCCAGCACAGATCTCACATGGAGTGACCGGGATTTGAACCACGGACCCAGTGGTGAGAGGTCGGCGTGCTGCCGCCTAGACCACGGAGGCTTTGCTAACAAGACGCTAAACATCTCGCTATATCCAATCAATTGCTAGAGAGTCTACAGAGTTTGCTTAAATTGCATACTACGCAAGTTTCATGGGATCCTTAAAAATCCGAACGGTTATAACGATAGGATATTTAAATCCCCTCGTAGGCAACCCAACGTTTTAGTATTGTGGACATTGGACTACTTCTGATTTGAACATAGATTTATTCCAGATGAAAGCATATATTTGTATTAGAGCATTATTAAAATTCGAATTTCCAACCTATTCGAACATTCGAGTTTGGAAATTAGCGGCTTTGGTCGCGTAGTTGGTAGCATGCTGAACTGCTGTGTCCAAGATCGTGGGTTCAAACCCGGCCGAAGTCGTCGGATTTTTAGGAGCGTTAAAATCCTTCAGTATGCCTTCCATAGGATGGGAAGTGAAGCCGGTGGTCCCATGTCATAGAATTATGGCATGTAAAAGATCCTTCCACCAACTAAACTTGTGTGAATCTAAATTTCTAGGTTAGATTTCGTTGTAACGCTCTATCAAAGTTCCAACGTTCACCACTAGGTGTCAGTGATATCTGGTAGTGAAAGATGGAACTACTTGAAATTGAACGGAATTTGTAGCTCACCGTATGGGTGTCCGCTTGAAGCAGCTACAGCCTCTGGCGAGCCGAACATGTCCTCGGACACTCCCGGCACGAAAATTCATACGCTAAATAAACAAATAAGTGAAATAACCCATCTATTCAGACAAACAAATAAATCGGTGCATTCAAATTATTATGAATTTGAGTGTCTTAGCAATTACTGTAAGTTATTCCCCCGCCCCGCGGCGTAGTCGGGCAGGTTAAATCGCCCAACACGACTGCAACGGGTAGCTGCAGAAAATCCGGAGATTATATGTTCGAAATCCGATACTGACAGCAGCTATCTTGAAAGTGGTTTTTCCACATTCTCCCCCAAGAAAATGGTGGAATGGTGTATTTTTTCAAGTCCCAGGGCAACTAGCCTATCTCTGACACTATTATTGCAATGCATACGCAAACAGTCACCACATAAACCACAGGTTATCAGTACAGCCCTGCGCGGATAAACAAAACGTTATCCACATCCGCCCCGCATCTACCGGGTGAGTTAGCCGTGGTCGTTACGGCATGACTGCTGGCAGTCGCTCACATCCGGGAGGCGAGGAGGTTCAAATCCCCCCGCCGGCAACCTTCTGTGGTTTCCCATCTTCCTTCCAGGCAAAATGCCCGGGTTGGTCCCTAACTATAGACCACAGCCACTACCTTCCAACTCCTCGTCCTTACATTCCAACTTTCCTCCCCAACGGTACTTGTAGCTCACCCATTGGGTGTCCGTCTCGAAGCAGGTACGAAACTGGCGAGCCGAACATGTCCTCGGACACTCCCGGCATAAAAGCCATACGCTAAAAAAAACCGCATCCGCACGTTTGTTATCCGAATCTATTGGCATTACAATAATCTTTCTAATTGGATAAATCATAAGTCGCCTCCGTAGCGTAGCGGTCAGCATGGTTAGCTGCCGCCCCAGCGGTCTTGGGTTCGATTCCCGGCTCTGCCACGAAATTTGAAAAGTGGTATGAGGACTGGAACGGGGTCTACTCAGCCTCGGGTGGTCCAAATGAGTAGAGGAGGTTCGATTCCCACCTCAGCCATCCTCGAAGTGGTTTTCCGTGGTTTCCCACTTCGTCTTCGGGCAAATGCCGGGATGGTACCTACTGTAAGGCCACGGCCGCCTCCTTCCCTCTTCCTAGCCTATCCATCCCAGTCTTCCATTCCTTCCCATCCCTCATGAGGCCCCTGTTCGCTTTGCAGGTGAGGCCGCCTGGGCGAAGTGCTGATCACACCTCCCCAGTTGTATCCATCCCGACCAGATGTTCCAAGCTCCAGTACACTGCCCATAGAGGCGGTAGTGGTGAGTTCCCTCGCTGAGTCCGTGGGAACCACCAACCTAGAGGGTAAATTGACTAAATAAAAAAAATCATAAATTACTAAAGCAACATATTTAGACATTTGAGGGAAAAGTCCTTCCCTTAGACTTTGTGTGTCAAGTGCTATGTTTAAAATACATGTCATTACAGCCAGAATTGCAACCCTTTCCTGTTCGGAGTGTTAATTACGCTTTAATGACATAATTTGAATGAGATTAGCTTCAATCATCATCTTACATTTGTCATAAAATAAAACATAGCGGAACAACATGATATGTCATAAACATCTGGGTCCTAGTAATGATATTCAAAAAGCTCGGATTGTATTCTAAAAACTATCCGCAAATTTACTCCTAACATTATCCGCAGCTTATCCACTATCCGCACAGCTACGCAAAATATATCCGCACGGCAAAAATCTTTGGGGATATCCGCGGGTTTTCCGCGCAGGGCTTTAGTGATCATACACACATCCAAGTACACGGGGCTGATGACAAATATATCCTAAGCCCCTTATATGAATATAGCTTACACCATAACACGAATTATTGTATAAGATATATGAATGTTATTGGCATAAGAATGACCGAGCGTTTCCAATGGAAATTGGGTTGGATGGTTTGGGTGTGGAGTTTGGCTACGTGTGCTGCATGGGTATGAATAGAAGAGCTCTTTTCCAAAACTCACTAAGTCAAATATGATGATTTTTCAGTACATACATTATTTGAACCGGAGCCTACTTTGGCAATATTACTTCATTGTGAAAAAAAAAAGAGACGCATTTCCAATTAATATGAAGAACAATGATAACAAACCAAAACCCTATTTTGAAGTTATTAACGTTAAAATGACAATTTTCCAAAAGTAAACTAAGTCACTTAGACTTGGCAGAGTTTGGAAGACATCACGGCCTGGTGGGAAACAGGAGCTTACTCGTACGCATGCGCATTATACTTAGCAGAGTTTGGAAGACATCACGGCCAGCCTACTACAGTTTTAGAAAAACACAAGAAGTTCCGTAACGAACTAAAGAGCCTACTTTTCTCAGAATTAATTTTCATGCCAATGATTAATCTACAGTATATGAACCTATCTAGAATAATGACGAAATTAAGTTGGTAATATCGAAATGTCCAATTAGTTCGAAATATACCTGGTATAATGTAGCCTAATAGAGCATTACAGTTGGCAGCCCTGGTGACTGAATATATTCTTAGTTCCATCTCATAAGGAACAGAATACAAAAATTGGTTGAAGTCCAATGGACGTTACATGCAGTTAGACATTGGATCTATCAGCACGCGTAAAAGCATGTTGGCAACAATGTCATGCGTGTGCTGGTCAGAAATAGCCTAATCTGAAATATTATGATATCTTGTTGTGCCAATTTTGGACGAAATCCATTTGTTAGTATAGAAGTTACATGTATTTTAAAATTGGGCCTACCAGCAGGCATAGAATCATGTTGGCAGCACTGACTTATATTAATTATTCCAAATTAATCTAGAATGTCAGGTGCAATACGTGTGCAAAGTATAGGGCTGTTGGCTTGCCTACTTCCTGATATATTGATATTAGGATAAAAGAATAGAGAGAGCACTTATTAACAGTTGGCAGCCCTGGTGGCTCTTAATAATACGCTCAGTCATATCTGTTTATGTACACATATTACATACAAACTTTGGTTGAAATCCAATTGATAGTGTAGAAGTTATAATTTAAAAATTGGACCTATCAGATGGCTTAAAACTATTTTGGCCACACTGTCATGCATGGCCTCCTGGAAATTAAACTGAAATATTGTTATCTACATGTGTGCCACTTTTGGAATAGCTCCCAGGCATACCTTCCAAGATATCCAACATGGAGCTCAAATTTCTAGTGCGTTTTTTTTGAGCAGTTGGTAGCACTGACATCATTTTCAAATATGGACGTGATATATTCCTGTATACATCTTTACTCATACTAAATTTGGTTTGGATTTCTGCAGCCGTTTAGGTGTTGATAGGGGGACACACACACACACACACACACACACACACACAGACAGACACACATTTTCCCGGATCGATCTCATGTCTACCTTTTCCTAATTTTTGCAAAATGTGAAAAGTAGGCTAAAAATACAATATCCTACGTTACAATTTACGATGACATAGTGATTTCTGGAATGAAATATTAGTAACATACATAGGTTTACACATTACGTACAAGATCCAATGGATTTCTCAATTTCGTCCAAAACTGACTTAGTGAGCTTTGGAAACGAGCTCTTCAATTTGGTTTTGAGCCGCCCCTGACGCTCCATATTCCACATCTGCATATAGCTCCAGTTCGCAGTTCCCAAGAGCAGACTTGCCGACCGGTTTCCAGAGCGCGCGAAGTCATCCGAGAAAATTGCCTCTTCGCAGAAGTTCATTGCCAAAGGACAGCCTTTTGTCCTCGAGATATAAATAAGACGTTTCTTGTTACGGATAATGACGACTTAAGATTAATAATTGAGTTACCGTATTACTCTGCCCAATACATTACCAGAAGGAACATGCAAGGTCTCCACCGAGCCACTGCTTCTTATGACAATTCCATTATGTCGTTTTATCCACGATTTAGCTTGCCACGTTGGGTAAGTAGTTAACGAGTCAGACTGCCGACCCCAAGCTTTCAGGTTTGGTCCTGGCCGTGGTAAGTGATTTTTGAAAGGCGGCAAAAATTATGACACGCATGTCATACGATGTTGGCATGTCAAAGAACCCATTTGAATTCAGTAGGCTTTGTTCATAGTGGCAAAATTAATCTCGGGAGATTCCGCCAACACAAAGTTCCTCATTTCTCTACTAGAAAGCGCTATAGCGTTCAAGGAGCTTAGATATCTAACCTCCTTGACTCTTATAGTGCTTCAAGGAACAACAAAATTCGACATGCAAGCTGCACTCTGGGTGTCAAATAACAAAGCTTGCACCCGGCACCCGAAGCCATACGATATTATTATTATTATTATGATATCCAATATTTTACCCTTATAGAGGGGCAGATGACCTCGTAGTTCCGCCCCTTAAAACAACAATCACTAACTAACTTACCCTTATAGATAAATTGGGATCTATCTAACACCTATAATACAAAACGTCAGCGACGGAGTCAAAATAGTGCCATTCAGATGAATACAGGATGGTCGAAAGTAGCTTTGCCCCACTGTACACACATTCTACTATTTCGTACATTTACTGGCTGTTAGCTCTGCACTTCCCCCATCCTACTCTCCCAGTGTACTACTGCAGCGTAAAACATTTGCCACGCTAAGCGTGTCTGTGTGTGATTGTGAGAACCTACAGTCATGCACGTCAATGTTCTCAGATAGGGAAGCATTCGGATCGCTCCCCGCACTGCTCTACACCCCGCTCCTACCCCTGAGCTCTAAAGACCAAGAGCACAGCTATACGTCACAACAGTATCTGTACAGGCCATGGAGTCCTATGGAGCGGTATAATCGTACTGTAGATACTTCCACATTTTGTGACTTTGGCACTAGATTGGATAGAGTTGACAGCTCCATTACAAAAGAAAGCTGCTAGATTTGTGCTCAACGATTATAATCCTGGAAGTAGTGTAACTGGAATGATAGAAAGACTAGGGTGGGAATCTCTGGAAGATAGAAGGACGAAATCCAGACTATCCGCTATGTTTAACAGTTACACTAATCAGCCAACATGGGCAGAACTAAGCAAACGTCTGGGAAATCCCACCTGTCTGAGCAGGGCAGATCATCCACATAAAGTCAAGGTCCGACCACAGCGTACAAATTATGGGAAATATGCTTTCATTATCCAATCCTCCGAGGCTTAGGCGGCAGCACGCCGGCCTCTCACCGCTGGGTCCGTGGTCACTCCATGTGAGATCTGTGCTGAACAAAACGGAGGCAGACAGGTTTTTCTCCGGGTACTCCGGTTTTCCCTGTCAAAATTTCATTCCAGCAACACTCTCCGCTATCATTTCATTTCATCTGTCATTCATTTAATCATTGCCCCAGAGGAGAGCGTCAGGCCTCGGCAGCCGGCACAGTCCATATCCTCGCCGCTAGAAGGGGGCTTCATTCATTCCATTCCTGACTAGGTCGGAGACTGGAAGCAGGCTGTGGATTTTCATTTCTTCATTAACCGTGGTATTGATAATTGACACTCATTACCTGCCTCAGTCTTAAAGCCTTTCCCAAACCATATTGGTGTGTTTAAGAGAAGAGTGACATTTTGCGTAAATACTACGATGTAATTATATAGTTCCTAAATTGCAAATTGTGTATATTAGTGTTTCATGTTTTAGTTGGTAATTTTCTGTATTTGTACAATTTGCTACCGGGGAATTAGCCCCATTTACAAATATTGTATAATAATAATAATAATAATAATAATAATAATAATAATAATAATAATAATAATAATAATAATAATAATTACTCTGGTACTCATTTTTGTTTTAGTCTGAATGAACCCCAAGCACATTTACGTTTCTAAAAGTGGTAGCTTTGTTTCTATAATCCACTACCTGAGTGGGAATCGAACTCACTTTCTTTCTTTTAGAAGCTCAGCGCCTTTACCGACTGGGCTACCGAATTCTTGGCTAATACCACAGGGGTCAGGGTTCGATTCCTGGCTCTGCTAAGAATTTCTTTTCTCACTGAGGGTTGATACGAAGTCCACTCAGCCTCGACAGACACAACTGAGAAAATAATGTGAGTTCTATTTCCATTAGGATGGCTTTTATTAGACTCTTGCTAGGCGCGGATTCAGGGGGGGGGGGGGGGCACGGGGGTCATGAACCCCCCCCCCCCCCCCCCCCAAACGGAGACCAATTTTTTTTGCAAACTCAAAAAACGAAAACACAATAACCAGACAAATAAAACTTAACGAATTTTAAATGAAAAACTGATTATTTTTTTCATCATTTTATTCAATACTGAAAATATCTTTATTGCAATTATTATGTTCTGTTACAACTGTACATATTTACAACTTCATACCTGTTATATCAAAACGATTAATTATGTAACAAAATCAACTCATCTATTTTGTTTAGCAAACCTTGTGATTACCGAATCGATGTTTTTAGTGATGTCACGATGAATGTGCAGCAATGCACTGATAGGAATTTGGGGCTTTTTTCGCACTAAAAAATTTGCCGACGTCCAAACTGCAAGTTAGGTTGGCAATTTAAGCTGTGACTTTCTCCCTTTGTCGGTACCAACTCGACTTGCCGAAACTGTAACGTACCTTGATACTTTTCTCGAAGCTCGATGTAAAAGTCGCAAAACACGCCGTTGCAATTTGTACGAATATTTTTGGTGCGCTAAACGCATCAAATTTCTATCCACGTAGCTTGCAAAAAAATTGGTCTGGTTTTGTACGTTTGGTTATTTTGTGATTGCGTTTTTAGTGATACCAATTTTCTTAACAATTTCGATTACCTGACCCTCCCCCAAGCGAAACTCTAGATCCGCGCCTGACTCTTGCGTTTTGCCACAGAATTCATACTTTTCCTCGAGCACACAATATCCACTCCACAAAGGCCACTACCAGGGCCATGTAATATTTTACAGAGAGTAGGAAGCTCATAAATACCACCATTCCATAGTTAATAAACAACAGAATGCACAGATTAGCCCAGCGTTAATGAAACCCACCGCTATTTTCATTAACATAAAAAGAGTTTTATATTGGTGTACAATTTGACATGGAGAACACGGTTGAGATTAGCGCGCCTAATTTGATATGAAATATGCTGCATTGCCACATCAAATCACATGGAGATAGAAAACACGTAAAGCACGCCAATGAGATTAATGATCAGCATTTGGTACACGACGGATCCGTGAGATCCTTGATAAAATCAGTCATCAATAGGGCTAGAATTTTATGCCCTATAAAACATTGAAAATTGCATTTTCAAATATGCAGTTATGACCTAAAAACCTCCAAAATATGCTCTATAAAATTGATAAAATGACCTTAAAATTACAGAAATGAAAACGGCCGTGGTAGCTATGCGCGCTGAGGCACAAGGCCATGGGTCGAGATTGCTCCGGACTCAGTAGACAAATGGGTTCGAACCCTACCGTTGGCCATCCTTGAAATGGTTTTCCATAGTTTTCCATTTCCAGATCAACTTAAATGCCTTGATCAAACCTTATAATTGAATACGGTCACGTCCTTTCAACTCCTCGCCCAGTTTATAAATTAATCGTATCCCATCCTCAATCCCGTAGAAATGGGAACAATAAGGGGTAGACATACATACCCTTGAAACAATTTTCAGCAACCTAAAATACAAAAGGAAGGATGGAAGTTTGTAGTTTTGACGTGAGCGTTAATCTCGAGATCATGAGCTACGGGACCTCCGGTTTACTTGGAATCCGAACCACGGGACATCGCATTTCACTTTGAAAATCTCACATGCATTGACCGGGAATCCAACCCGGTCCACCGTGGTTAGAGACCAATAGCTTGACCGCTGCGCCACCACGCCCCTACCTAAAACACACCCAAGAAGTATTTCAAATGCAAAAGTTTGGTGCTTTTCAGTCGGTCAACACGATTGTACCCAAATAAGATGGGTTATTCTCTAATGCTGAAAAAAATTACTTTAGATTAATAAATACACTTGGATGAATAGTTTCGATCGTCAAGCGATCATCATCAGATCCTTTACACTTAGGCTATAACATCTATGTCTGAAAATATGGGTGAAAATATTTACAATATGTACACTTATTTAGTTGCAGTATGAGTTGAGATAATGCAACTCGTCATTATTTGTTAGTTGCAGTCCATAGCTTGCCACGGTGGGTGAGTGGTTAACGTGTCGGTCTACTAACCCCAAGCTTGCAGGTTCGCTCCTGGCCGTTGTAAGTGTTTTTTTTTTTGAATGGCGGCAAAAATTGCGACACCATGTCATACGATTTTGGCATGTCAAAGAACCCATTTGAATTCAGTAGGCCGTGTTCATAATGGCAAAATTAATCTCGGGAGTTTGCACCAACATAAAGTTCCCCATTTCTCTACTAGAAAGCGCTATAGTGTTCAAGGAGCTTAGATATATAACCCCCTTGACTTTCATTGTGCTTCAAGGAACAACGAAATTCGACATGCAAGCTACCCTCTGGGTGTCAAATAACAAAGCTTGAACTCGGCACCCGAGGCCATACGATATTATTATTATTATTATTATTATTATTATTATTATTATTATTATTATTATTATCTATGTGCGCCCCGATAAAAACGGCAAACTAAGCTGGCTGTAACTGGCGCAGATCGAGGGCGCGCATTCGAGGTTCAGTCGGTGGTGGCGCGCTCCGCTGACTCATATCGTTAGTTCACACGTGTTTTGTCATTCATATGAGTAGGATATAAAGGGGCGGTTCTGGGGCAGGGGCTAATGGGCAAGATGGCCATCATGCGCAACTCTCCTATGTTATTCATATGGAGGTGGCAGTCAGAGCTGGGGCAGGGGCTAATGGGCAAGATGGCCGCCACGCCCTGAGACCATGAATGACATCACAGGGAGAGTTCGGCCGTGTAGTTGCTAAATGGAATATTTATTATTATTGTTATTATTATTATTATTATTAGGTAATTATTGATTGATCGTGTACAATCAAGAACAGCCTTATATTGTCCACCTCTTGGTGTAGTGGCTAGCATCCTTGAATGTTAGTGTAAAGGCCTGGGTTCGATTACTGGCTCTGCCAAGAAATTTAATTTCTGGTCAGAAGAGTGGAACGGGGTACACTCAGCCTTGTGAGGCAAACCTGAGAGGAGCTGGCTTTTGATTCATACCGCAGCCATTCCTCCTAACCCAACTTCACCTAACCTAACCTAACCTAAACTAACCTTACCTAACCTAACCTAACCTTACCTAACCTAACCTAACCTAACCTAACTTCAAAGTGTGAGCAAATTTGAGAGCAAAATGTGGTAGCTATACGTGAGAGCAAATAAAAGTGAGAGCAAAAAGTGAGAGCAAAAGAGGGAGAGCAAATATCAGAGCACATGTAATAAACTTAGTTATAACCTAACCTAACCTAACTTCACCTAACCTAACCTAACTTCTCTTAACCTAACCTAACCTAACCTAACTTCACCTAACCTAACCTAACTTCAAAGTCAGAGCAAAAATAAATAAAGTAAGAGCAAATGAAAGAGCACAAATAATAAACTTAGTTATAACCTAACCTAACCTAACCTAACCCACAGAAACCTCATTTAAAGATTTTAGATTTTAGATTTTAACATTTTACATTTTAACATTTTTGATTTTTGATTTTTTCCATTTTCCATTTTTTAGATTTTACATTTTTGATTTTTTGTATTTTAGATTTTAGTTTTTTTTTTAGATTTTACATTATAAATTTAAGACTTTTTGATTTTAGATTTTACTTTTTACATATTCCGAAAAGAGTAAACTACAAGGTCACATACCTAACCTCACCAAACCTAACTTAAGCTAATCCAAAGGCTAATGAGCAACGCCGGGTGGCTTAGAAACCCTACCCATCCCCTACTGCACAGTTTTAGCCCTAAGGGCTTGAAATTTATTTTCGTGGTAGATGGGGTCAGGGCGATTCATTTATGTCAAACAAACGTTTTTGTAAACTCTTTAGTTTCAAAAATATGAAAATTTCAAAATTTAACTTTAAAAAAAGTTTTTTATAAAAAAATAAAGAACATAGAGACTATTCCTTTAAGTCCATAGAACATATTTTATAATGTTTGGTTTTATGAAAAATCGCCTACTTTCCCAATTGAACTTTTTTCATTTTTGTCATACAGACCTGGAACTTGGTTTACCGGTAGAGGGGTAGAGACCTTTCATTTATGTTAAATAAACTTTTTTGTAGAATTGCTAGTCTCCAAAATAGTGACCATTTTTCAAAAATAATTTTCGTTTGTCCTAGAAACTTGAAATTTGGTATGGTGCTAGAGGAGGTAAAGACAATTGATTTATGTCAAACAAACGTTTTTGTAACATTCCTAATTTTGGAAATATAGCCTATTTTCAAAATTTTATTTTTGTTGTTCTAGAGAGCTGAGACTTGGTTTACAGGTAGAGGGGGGCAAAGACCATTGATTTACGTCAGACAAACTTTTTTGTAAAACTCCTAATTTTGGAAATATAGCCCATTTTCAAAATTTTATTTTTGTTGTCCTAGAGACTTGAGACTTAGTGTGGGGGCAGAGGGGGGTAAAGACCATTGATTTACGTCAGACAAACGTTTTTTGTAAAATTCGTAATTTTGGAAATATAACCCATTTTCAAAATTTTATTTTTGTTGTCCTAGAGACCTTGGACTTGGTACGGCGGTAGAGGGGGCAAAGGCCATTCATTTATGTCAAACAAACATTTTTGTAAACTTTTTAATTTTGGAAAATTTGAAAAATACACAATTTTTTGGACTGAGAGTGGTATAGAGGTTGGTGTTGGAGTTAACTTATGTCTTTATAGGATTTTTAGTTTAATGATATAGCCTACTTTCCAAATATTTTTTGAAAAATTTGAAAAATACACTATTTTTTTGACTAGGCATGGGATAGAGGTAAGTGTAAGAGTTGAGAGTCATTGATAAACCTTAGAGTTCTTTTTTTAAATTTTGTGTGTTGTTGTTGTTGTTGCTCCTTACAAACATGGCTGTAAGCATTATGCAGCCATAAAAAAGACTGACATACTTTCCAAGACCAAATAAGCCCCAACAAGCAAGAGCAAATATGAAGGAGCTAACACAAAAGCCAACAAAAGCCAACAAAAAAGCCAACAAGAGCCAACAAAAGCCAACAAAAAAGCCAACAAAAAAATGACAAAAAAAAGCCATGTAGCATGCTGGTAGTTGAGTGAGTTGTTATATTGACCGATAGGTAGCAGGCTGGTAGATGAGTGAGTATTGATATCGACCGCTAGATAGCATGCTGGTCGTTCAGTGAGCGAGTTTTGAAATGGAGCGCTAGGTAGCATGCTGGTCGTTCAAGTAGTTCTCATAGTCACCGCTAGATAGCGGCAACATACTTTGCGTGTCGCATGCAGCTATTTAACAAAGTTTTACCTCATGAAAAACGTGCTTGTATAAGCTTTGTATAAAAATGTAATATACAATTAACTACTAAGTGTTCAGAACTAACATGTATAACCTTGTGTAGGGAATAATGGGGTCCTCAGCAAGAAAGAGTGCCTAACACACGTGAGTGTACAGCCTTTTGATATGCAGTGAGTTCCTGATAACCTTGAGTGTGGTGTAAGAATATTTTCAGTTGACTACTACCTTTCACAGTGTTTACATTGTGAATTTCACAGTGTTTACATTGTGAAAGACCGTTGAAACAACCAGTCTTTAGCCTTGTCATAAGCATTGAGCAGCTGTTACCCTTAACTAGGGGTATATTAGAGGACCCTTAGCAAGAATATCATTAGTTGACTACCACCACTCATAGTGACCACATCGTGAAAGACTGTCAAAACAACTATTGTACAGCCTTGTACTACCCAGTAAGTAACTGTTTGTCTTGACTATTGTATATTAGAGAACCCTTAGCAAGTATATAATCAGTTGACTACTACTTGTTACAGAGTACACATAGTGAAAGACCGTCTCACTATCCAGTCTACAGCCTTGTCATACACTGTAAAGGGCTGTTGGTCTAGACTAGGGGTATATTAGAGGACCCTTAAGAAGAATATCACCAGTTGACTACTACCTCTCAATGTGTTCACATCGTGAAAGACCGTCTCACCGACCAACCTCTAGCCCTGTGATACTCAGTAAGCAGCTGTTTGCAGAAATCAACATTCGTAATGGAAGAACCCGTTCCTAGCTATATGTGCAAAGAGTGTGGAAAAACTTTTCTTCGGGACTATCATAGGAAGCGTCATGAAGTTTCGTGTGGGGAATTTCATAAGTGTAAAACGTGTGCCAATAAATTCAACAATGCCTACAATGGACGTCGTTATGAAGAATGTTGTAATGTTGTGTCGGCAGCTAAAAGACAAAAAGCAGAGCCTACAAAACATTACCTACTGTCATTGGTCCCTGACAAAAATGGACTTATTGAATATGAGACATCTTTTCAAGGTCGACTTAAATCCTATTTCATTCGTTGCGATACGTGTAAGGATTTAAATTCATACATTAAAGAGTCCAAACAGCAAATAATACAAGCTATGCAGAAAGAACTAGCAATGCACAAGTCGATAAAAGTTAATCTTGTGGCTGAATGTAGATTCATTCATACATCTACCAATGAAATTACAGATCGTGCTTTTAAAACACGAAATCAGGCCCTATTTTTGGAAACAGACTTAAGTAGTTTCTTGGAAACACAATTAAGTAAGTTAACTCCGGAAATGGAGGAATCTGAGCTAAAAGGCAGTAATTGGGCTTTGTTAGTAGTGGAAGGAGTACGATTGAAAATAAATAAGTACAATCCCTTGCGTGGAAGCACATATATTCCATTACCAGCAGCTATACAAGCAAGAAAAGCCTGCATTAATCCTCAAAACTTTAAGGACGAGAGGTGTTTTATGTATGCCATTTTAGCAAAACTGGATAAAAACTTATGCTAAACGCATTAGTAAATACAAGGATCTGGCAACAAGTATGATTTTTCAGTAATATCATTTCCTACATCGCTAGCTGACATTCCGAAATTTGAAAGAGCCAACGATATATCCATTAATGTATTTGGATTGCAACAAGACAACAAATTGTTCCCTCTAAAGGTTGTGGATCAAGAGCTGAAAAACCATCGCGACCTCCTTCTGCTAAGTTCTTCATCCGGCCAGAACCACTACGTCTTTATCAAAGATTTTGATAAACTAGTAAGACATCAGATTACCCACCATGAACATAAGATGTATACGTGTAAACGGTGTTTTACTCACTTCGATAATCGATATGGTCAACAAGGAATGGACAAATTAAAAGAACATAGAGCCTTGTGTGTCCAGCATGACATTGCTAGGGTTGAAATGCCTATTAAAAACACAATTGTGAAATTCTTAAATGTTGAAAAAATGCTGAGAATACCTTACGTTATCTATGCAGATTTCGAAAGTATACTCTTACCATAACAAACGTGTTTACCCAATCCTGAAGCAAGTTATACAGTGCCATACGAGAGTCGTGTTCCTATGAGCTTTGGTATATACGTTAAACCCTCACCTGCTGTGGAACACATAAAGACAAACCTTCCAAGCCATTCTGTTATTTATCGTGGACCTGACGATGCAGAAAAGTTTATGGACTGTTTGATCTCAATAGCTAATGAAATCGATCGCCTTTACAGCTTAAATGTTCCAAAGGCCTTAACTGAGGATCAAGAAGCAGAGTTCCAATCTTCTGAAATCTGTTATTTGTGTCAAAAACCATTTACCAAAGAGGACTGGAAAGTTCGAGACCATTGCCATATTACAGGGGAATATCGTGGAAGTGCTCACAATAACTGTAATTTGAGGTGTAAAACACTTAACCCCGTTCCTGTGTTTCTACATAATATGAGTGGCTACGACGCAAATTTCATTGTAAAGCAATTGGGGTGTACTACTGAGAGAGTGGATGTTATCGCTAACTCCAAAGAAAAGTACATTTCCTTTACCAAATATGTAGGAAATGTTAAGCTTAGATTTGTGGATACGTTTCGGTTAATGCCGAGTAGTTTGGAAAACTTAGTTTCCAACTTAACATTATACCCTGAAACAGACAAGTACTTTGGAAAAGAAAATGCAATGCTCATGACTCGCAAAGGGGTATTTTGTTATGACTACATTGACTCATGGGAAAAGTTAAGTGAAACGTGTTTACCTCCAAAAGAGGCATTCTTTAACAAATTAAGTCAAGAAAATGTTAGTCAAGAAGACTATGAACATGCCGAAAATGTCTGGAAACAGTTTAACATTAAAACTCTAGGGGAATATAGTGACCTCTACCTAACTTCAGATGTACTCCTTCTTGCAGACATCTTTGAAACGTTTAGAAACAAAACACTAGAAACACACCGGTGGATGCTGCACACTTTTTTACTTCGCCTGGTTTAAGTTTCGAGACAATGCTCCTTTACACAGGCATTGAACTGGAATTGCTACAGGATTACGATCAGATTCTTCTAATTGAGTCTGGAATACGTGGAGGCATATGCCAGGTGTCTCATCGGTATGCTGAAGCTAACAATAAATACATGGAAACCTATGATTCTGAAAAACCATCGCAGTTTATTACCTAAGATGATGCCAACAACCAATACGGGTGGGCTATGTGCCACTCCCTTCCTTATGGTGGATTTCAGTGGGTTTCTCCAGATACTGTTGATCTAGAAAAACTTAAGGAAGACGATCCTGTGGGATACATTCTAGACGTTGATGTTGATTACCCATCTGACCTTCATGATCTACACAACGATTTACCTTTCCTACCAGAGTGTATACAACTTAAGGATTCGTCTCTGAAAAAACTAATTCCTCATCTTGGAAATCGAAGGCGATATGTTGTTCACTACAGGCTTTAGATCATGGAATAAAATTGATACAAATTCATCGTGTGTTAAAGTTTAAGCAAAGACCGTGGTTAAAGGAAAACGTTGATTTTAATAACCTTCGAAAACAAGCCAAAAATGATTTTGAGAAAAATCTGTACAAATTATTCAACAATGCCATTTTCGGAAAAACAATGGAAAATAACCGTAAAAGAATAGACATACGTCTTGTGACTGACAGCAAAAAGGCAGAAAAGCTCATAGCAAAGCCGATATTTATTGACAGAGTAATTTATGGTCCTAACCTAGCTGCTTTCCACATGGCTAAACGTAACATTGTATTCAATAAGCCTATATATATTGGAATGTGTATACTGGATATTTCAAAAACTATAATGTATTCCCACCACTATGATGTCCTGCTACCCTATTATGGAATGAACAATCTTAAACTCATGTATATGGATACCGACTCGTTCATTTATTTGGTTAACACCCCGGATGTATATCAAGACAAGTTGGATTTCCTAGAACACTTGGACACATCAGATTATCCTACTAATCACATATGTTACTCTACATCAAACAAGAAAACGTTGGGGAAATTTAAAGACGAGGCTTGTGGACAAATTATAAAAGCATTTGTTGGACTTAGAGCTAAAATGTACGCTTTAGACATAAATGGTAAAGAAATCAAAAAGATTAAAGGTATTAACAGAGATTGTGGTGTTTGAAGCCATATTTTCAGTGTTGCCTTAGTAAACAAGAGTTTAGTGCTTTTCAGTCGGTCAACATGAATGTACCCAAAAGAGATGGGTTATGCCCTAATCCTGAAATAAATTACATGAGATTAATAATAATTTATTTCAGGATTAGGGCTTAACCCATCTCTTTTGGGTACATTCGTGTTGACCGACTGAAAAGCACTAAACTCTTATTAACAGAGGTGTTGTCAAAAATTGTATAAGCTTTCAAGATTATAAGGATTGTGTCATGAAAAACAATGTAAAAAGAATACCAATGAACATTATCGCTTCTAAACAACATGACATATCTTATATATAAAAGTGAAAGTCTGTATGTATGTATGTATGTATGTGGGTATGTGGGTGGGTCTGTTCCGTATACAAATCTACACCGTTCCACCAATCTCAACCAAATTTTTCATACACATAGTTTAGGACCCAGAACGAACCGCTGGCTACATGAATTTTCGATAGTCTTTCTCATTCTTCTGATTTCGGCCCTTTTGCACTCAAGCACAGGCAAATCAAATCATAAAATATACTCATGAAGGAATGGCAAGGCAGATAGTTTCCATGGCAACATAGCTCAAGTCGAGACACGGCCGACTGGATGCCATTCGCGCTCTGCACTACCGGTATAGAAAATGAGGATCTTTACTTGAAATCCCGTTAGTTACACAACTACTCACACAGCACTGTCAACCGAGTTTAGCATAACAAAGACTTGACACCATCTTCTACTATATATTTGTCAAATACCACTCACTCACTCACTCATTCATTCATCACGAAATCTCAGAAACCACCGAACGGATTGGACTGAAATTTGGTATGCAGCTTCCTCAAGGGACGCGAATGCTCACTAAGAGAGCATTTTTGCATATTCAGGTTCTAAAGGGGTGTTAAGGGGGTAGATCTGCATTTCATTGAATAGCAATATCTCCCGATTGGTTTCATTGGGGGATGTGATACTCGGCATATAAACTAATTATTAAAAATAAGAAGACATGTGTCTGAGGGTTTTTCGATGTGGTGTATATTATGAGGTGAAAGGGGTGAAAAGTGGGGATTAAGAGATTCCTAACGGAGCGTGTATCTCTTAAACGACATAGGCGAGGAGTTTGAAACTCAGCGAAACAAATCAACATAAAAAAGAAGTAAATATGTGTTTGACCGGTTTTTCATAAATCCAATTTATGGGGCCCACGGGGAGGGGTGAAATTCTGGGGGGGGGGGGAGGAAACAGGAAAGAAAGTGACCTAACTGATTGACTGACTGACTCACTCATCAAACTCAGGGGAACATTAATTAAGTAAGTAAGTAAGTAAATAGCTGTTCGACAGTTTTTTTTTCATAAATCAAATTTAAGGGGTTCATGGGGAGGGGTGAATTTCTGAAAAAAGAAAATTGAAAGAAAATGTCCTGACTCCCTCACTCACTCATCATCGCCCAGCCAAAATTATTGAAGTTAGAAACATGACAGTTTGGGGATATATTCATTGTTTGTCAAAACCGTCTACTAAGGGAGGATTTTCGGATATTCAGGTTCTAAAGGGGCCTTAAGGGGGTTAAACCTGCATTTCATTGAATAACAATATCTCCCGATTGGTTTCATTGGGGGATGTGATACACGGCATATAAACTCATCATTAAAAAGTAAGAAGACACGTGTCTGAGGGTTTTTCGATGTGGTGTATATTATGAGGTGAAAGGGGTGAAAAGTGGGGATTGAAAGATTCCTAACGGAGCGTGTATCTCTTAAACGACATAGGTGAGGAGTTTGAAACTCAGCGGGAAAAAAATCAGGATAAAAATAAGTAAATATGTGTTTGACCGTTTTTTTTTTCATAAATTCAATTTAAGGGTCCCATGGGGAGAGGTGAAATTCTGGGAGGGGGGGGGGGGGCAGAAAAGAAAGTGTCCTAACTGATTGACTGACTGACTCACTCATCAAACTTAGGGGGGGGGGGGAACTGCTTTAAAGTAAGTAAATAGCTTTTCGACAGTTTTTTTTAACAATAAATTATAAGGGGTTCATCGGGAGGGGTGAAATTCTCAAGGAAAAAAAATGAAAGAAAATGTCCTGACTCATTCTCTCACTCATCATCGCCCAGCCAAAAATATTGAACTTGGAAACATGGCAGTTTGGGGATATGTTTGTTGTATGTCAAAACCGTACACTAAGGGAGGATTTTTGGATATTCAGGTTCTAAAGGGGTCTTAAGGGGGTTAAGCATGCATTTCATTGAATAACAATATCTCACGAGTGGTTTCATTTGTGGATGTGATACTCGGCATATAAACTAATCATTAAAAATAAGCAGACATGTGTCTAAGGGTTTTTCGATGTGGTGTATTATTATGAGGTGAAAGGGGTGAAAAGTGGGGGTTGAAGGATTCCTAACGGAGCGTGTAGGCCTATCTCTTAAACGGCATAGGCGAGAAATTTGAAACTCAGCGAAAGAAATCAGCTTAAAAAGTAAGTAAATCGGTGTTCGACCGTTTTTTCATAAATTAATTTAAGGGGCCAATGGGGTGGTGTGAAATTCTGGGGGAAAAAGGAGAGAAAGTGTCCTAACTGACTGACTAACTCACTCCCTCATCAAACTCACGGGAAAAAGACAACTTAAAAAACAAGTTAATAGGTGTTCAAGCGTTTTTTCATCAATCCAATTTAAGAGGCCCGTGGGGAGGGGTGAAATTCTGGTAAAAATAATTGAAAGAAAATGTCCTGTCTGACTCACTCACTCATCACGCCCAACGAAAACTATTCAAGTTGGATACATGAAATTTTGGGAATATGTTCGCTGTATGTCGAAAACGTCAACTGAGGAATGATTTTTGTTTATTCTGGTTTTAAAGAGGTGTTAAGGGGGTAAACGTGCATTTCATTGAATAACGATATCTCATGAGTTGTTTCTTTGGGGATGTGTTATTCGGTATATAAACTAATCATTAAAAATAATCAGACATATGTCTAAGGGTTTATCAATGTGGTGTATATTATGAGGTGAAAGGGGTGAAAATTGGGGGTTGAGGGATTCTTAACGGAGCGTGTATCTCTGAAACGACATTGGCGAGAAGTTTGAAATTCGACGGGAAAAACAGCTTTAAAGACAAGTAAATAGGTGTTCGACCGTTTTGTCATAAATCCAATTTAAGGGGCCCTTGGAGAGGGGTGAAATTCTGGGGGAAAAAACAGGAAAGAAAGTGTCCTAAATGATTGACTCATTCACTCATCAAACTCAGTGGGAAAACAGCTTTAAATAAGTAAACAGGTGTTCGACCGTTTGTTTCATAAATCCAATTTAAGGGATTCATGGGGAGGGGTGAAATTATCGAAAATAATTGAAAGAAAATGTCCTGACTGACTCACTCACTCATCATCGCCTAGCCAAAATTATTGAAGTTAGAAACATGAAATTTTGGGGATATGTTCGTTGTATGTCGAAAACGTCCACTAAGGAAAGAGTTTTGGATATTCAGGTTCTAAAGAGGTGTTAAGGGGTAAATGTGCATTTCATTGAATAACAATATCTCACGAGTGGTTTCATTTGGGGATGTGATACTTGGCATATATTCTAATCATTAAAATAAGCTGACACATGTCTAATGGTTTTTCGATGTAGTGTATATTATAAGGTGAAAGGGATGAAAGTGGGGTTTGAAAGATTCCTAACGGAGCGTGTATCTCGTAAACGACATAAGCGAGGTGTTTGAAACTCGGAGGAAATCAATCAGCTTAAAAATAAATAAATAAATAAATAAATAAATAAATAAATAAATAAATAAATAAATAAATAAATAAAATAAATAGGTGTTCGACCGTTTTTTCATAAATGCAATTTAAGGGGCCTATGGGGAGGGGTGAAATTCTGGAAGAAAAACGTCCTCTAAGGAAGGATTTTTGGATGTTCACTCTCATCGACCAACCAAAACTATTAAAGTTAGAAGAATGATATTTTGGGGATATGTTTGTTGTGTGTCGAAAATGTCTACTAAGGAGGGATTTTTGGATATTCAGGTTCTAATGGGGTGTTAACGGGGTTAAACCTGCATTTCATTGAATAACAATATGACACGACTATGACGCGAGCGAAGCGAGGCTAAAAATGAGATGGTGCGTGTGTATTACTCAATCACGCATACCACTGGTCCGATTTACATGAATTTTACATGGAAGTAGCTGATTTACCTGGTTAACATATAGGTTACTTTTGATTTCAATAATTTGCACTATTTAAAGATGGCGACCATTTTAGTGACGTCACTACACCCTTTGGTTTCAAACTTTCATATTTCCATTTCAAATAAAAAGAGAACGCTAAGAAATGGCAAACTTTTGATGGCATATACGAGGTTTAAAATTACATTTTCTAACTGAAAGGTATCTCCAACGATTAGCGAGTAAAACCTAAATTTGTGCTATAAAACATAGTCAACGCCGAGCGGTGTAGTTGGACAAAATGTTCCATCCTTAATCTCCCTCTGCGCAGCATCTCGCCTATCCCCTGTTTTAACTGTCACCTTCACATTTTAATTTATTTATGACGCGTAGCGAAGCACGGGTACTGCAGCTAGTCATCTATAAGACTAAACAAAATTGCTTTGTGTCCTGGTGATGATAAAAGAGTGATTGATGCTGATGGTATAGGTACACATGCCTATGGTCATTACTCAATCATTAAACACGCTTAAAGTGTTAAGTTATGAATATCAAAATCTTCTACCTGCAACTAGCAAATACATAAAACAAAACAATTTAGGAAATAAAACAATAGCACTACAAAAATTTAAAAAATTGTATTCATAATCAAAAAATAAATAAAATAGAAAACAAAATAAAAACAACTGTATAATTTATAACAAAAAAGAATTTATGTAAAAATGTATTATGTGTAAATAGTGTACATGTATTTAAAATAAAAATATATTGTATGGACACTGCTTGTAAATTTTAATTACTACCCACCTCTCTCCACTCCTAATGCAAAATGAACATGTAAAACACAAATTGGAAAATCCATGTTTCCATATTGACAAAATAGAAAAAACATTAAACTGAAATTTTAAAAACTGTAAATGGGAATTTGGTAAATTGACAAATGTGTAAACAACAAATTGGGAAATCCATGTTTCTATATCATGAAATTGAAAAACTTTAAACTGACATTTTAAATACTTTAAATGGGAAATTGTGAAATTGATAAATGTGTAAAGTACTAAATGCTAGGTCCATGTTACCATATTATGAAATTGAAAAACTTAAAACTGAAATAAAAAAACTGAAAATGGGAAATTGGAAAAATTGACATATGTGTGAACAACAAAATGAAAAAAATACCCGGTTGGGGTAGTGATCATGTTGTACAGTAACCTATAAGACTAGCATAAGGATAGTTGCTTGTACCCTTATATACTTTGTGTATGTGCATTAGCCTTTGGATTAGCTAGTTAGGTTTGGTGAGGTTAGGTATGTGACCTTGTAGTTTACTCTTTTCGGAAAATGTAAAAAGTAAAATCTAAAATCAAAAAATCTTAAATTTAAAATGTAAAATCTAAACAAAACTAAAATCTAAAATACAAAAAATCAAAAATGTAAAATGTAAAATCTAAAAAATGTAAAATGAAAAAAATCAAAAATCTAAAATGTTAAAATGTAAGATATTAAAAGGTAAAATCTAAAATCTTTAAATGAGGTTTCTGTGGGTTAGGTTAGGTTAGGTTAGGTTATAACTAAGTTTATTATTTGTTCTCTTTCATTTGCTCTTACTTTTTTTTTGCTCTGACTTTGAAATTAGGTTAGGTTAGGTTAGGTTAGGTTAGGTGGAGTTAGGTTAGGTTAGGTTAGGTTAGGTGAAGTTAGGTTAGGTTAAGTGAAGTTAGGTGAAGTTAGGTTAAGTTAGGTTATAACTAAGTTTATTACTTGTGCTCTCACATTTGCTCTCACTGTTTTGCTCTCACTTTTTGCTCTCACTTTTTGCTCTCACTTTTTTTTTGCTCTCACGTATAGCTACCAATTTTTGATCTCATATTTCCTCACACTTTGAAGTTAGGTTAGGTTAGGTTAGGTTAGGTTAGGTTAGGTAAGGTTAGTTTAAGTTAGGTTAGGTTAGGTTAGGTTAGGTGAAGTTGGTTTGGACAGAATGGATGCAGTATGAATCAAAAGCCACCTCCTGTCAGTTTTGCCTCACAAGGCTGAGTGTACCCCGTTCCACTCTTGAGACCAGAAATTAAATTTCTTGGCAGAGCCAGGAATCGAACCCAGGCCTTTGCAGTAACATTCATGGATGCTAGCCACTACACCAAGAGGTGGACAATATAAGGCTGTTCTTGATTGTACACGAACAATCAATAATTACCTAATAATAATAATAATAAATATTGCCCATTAGCCCCTGCCCCAGCTCTGACTGCCACCTCCATAAGAATAACATAGGACAGTTGCGCGCGGCGGCCATCTTGCCCATTAGCCCCTGCCCCAGAACCGCCCTTTATATCCTTCTCATATGGACGTGTATCAGCAAATCTTAGACGTTAGTGTTGCACGTTTATTGAGTATTGTGATTACTGTGATTGTTGGTCACCCCTAGACACCAATTCACATTGCGAGAACGTGTGTATATCCATAATTCGTATATGAAAAGTTTCCAGGAAGACCTGTGCCTAATGCCAGTACAATTAGGAGGCTCGCTAAGCGACTCAGGAATCAGGCCCGTAAATAATAACAGAGTTGACAGACATTCTTTCATCAGAAGATGTCAGGTGTGTGTTACAAGAGAGGGAGGACATTTTCAGCATCGCCTATGAGCACTGTAAGTACATATTATTGAACATGGTAAAAGTGTGCAAGTGCGCGGCACCACCGGCTGAACCGGGTACGCGCGGCCACGATCTGTGGCAGTCACAGCCGGCTTAGTTTGCCAAGTTTATCGGGGTGCCCATAGATAATGACCCTTCAAACAAGTTAAAAATCCAATATGCACTCAAGAAGTATTTCAAATGCATATAAAATGCAATAAACCTCGATAAGAATAAATTAAAAAATGCACAAATCTAAAAAAAATAAAAAATAAAAAAAAAATTGCCCTATCCCACAAAATTACAGAAAAAGGCAAAACCAAATGCTGTAACAAATATGCTTAGTTCAGCACCTCTTACTCTGAAACACAATTAGACTATATACAACTCATTAATAAATTGGGCTTACTACAGTACATAAAAGATGCAAAGTCATCAGTCTCACGAGTTTTATCGTATTTCATTTGCTTTCACCGCGGGGTTCCGGGTTCATTCCCGAGAAATTTAATATTAGTCTTAGTGTTAGAAATGGGTTCACACAGTTTCTTGAGGCAAAACGTAGAAGAGGTGGGTTCGATTCCTACACAGTCCTAGTTTATCAAACACCTAATGATGAAGAATATTGTGCCAATGGCCGCTGATAGTCTTACAACTAAACAGGCTGTGATGGTGATTGTTGAATGTGGGTTATTATCTGGGTAGCCATCGTGCAGAAACATAATAACGGTACTGCCGACTATTCACAATGTTTCAAATTAAAGTATATCATTATTTAAATACTGATACGACAAATTCTAAATTACACGGGTCGACTTACACTCACACTGATACGAAGTCAGACATCATGTGGTTTGTGTTTCAATCAGTTGACACCAGAGTTCGTATGAGCGTTTACCGTTAAGAATTCAATTGTGACCAATCACATAAACCGTACTGTAGATGTTCATTGATACTTCCGACGAGTAGTAACTCACCGAGTAACTTTACATTGAAAAACACGTTTATCCAGAGATTGGAAAAAATCTAGATCACCTGCCGAAATGATGGGCCGATGGATCCGGAGGTCCAGGTTCAATTTCCGAATCTGCCAAGAAATTTTAATTATGGTGTGAAGGCAGGAACGGGTTACACTCAGCCACGTGAGTCAAAATTGAGAAGAAGAGGGTTCGATTCCCATCTCAGTTAACCTCGAAGTGGTTTGCCGTGGTTCCCACTACTACTCCAGGCAAAGGCCACGGCCGCCTCCTTCCCTATCCTATCCCCAATCTACAAATGCACACCCTAGTACAGCCATCACTAAAATATAGGTTATCACACAAATTCCGTACACAGCCAAGTACACGAGGCTACTTGACAACGATGTCGCAAAATCCCTAAAATAAGCAACATCAACCACTACATCTAGTCCACATAGGCCTACTAACCAAAATGGACAACCTCCCGTGGTCAACTCTTGGTCTCGTCCAACTCCAACGGTATTAAGGTACCCGAAGCCTAGGGTGTCTTTCATTTTCCTGGGTTTGATTTATCTCCCTGTTTCTTATATATTAGGCAAATGCACCTTTTCTGGCACAACATTGGAAAAAAAAGGGGAAAATGGACCCAGCTCAGGAATCCCTCGGGGTCGCCAACTCCCAAACTCACCAGTCATGATCCTTTGAGGATGTAGCACACTCAGGATAATAATAATGGCATTGGTTTTATGTCCCTATTAGCAACTATGGCTTTTAGAGACGCCGCGCCGGGAAGCCAGAATTTTGCCCCGAAGGGGATCTTTAACGTGCCAGTAAATCTACTGATATGGCTCACTCGCATTTGCGCACCCTCAAATGTAAACTGGCTGCGCCCGGATTCGATCCTACAACCTTGGGCACGTCAAACGAGAACGTTACCACTGAGTCACGCTGCCAGCCTAGCATTATCACGGATGCACCATAAATGGTTTGACTACATACACCCCAGCCTCCTTTAGGGCCTTGAACATAAGAAAGAGGATACCAAGGAAAAAAGAGGTCTGACCCGTCGAAGAGTGAGGGCATTAGCAAAGATGAGATAAGGGCCTAGTAAACCAGGAAAATGAAAGCCACCCTTGGCCTCAGATGTCCTAATAACGTCGGAGTTGGACGAGAACAAGAGTTGACCCAGGGAGGTTGACAGGAAAGATGAAAGAGAGAGCTTGGCGCAAATAGTGGAAGCAATGCTGGACTCAGCTGGGATCCCGTGTCGCCAACCCACTTCCCAGTATTCGTGAGCGCCTGGAGGGATGGGTGGCAACACGTGCTATGGCACTTAGTTCCCATTTCATGTAGCATGTGTGATACAACTTCAATAATGAATGAATGAATGATGTGTGGCCTCCAGAGAAGCCGGGTGCAGGTCTTTGTAGTTGACGCCCGTGGGCGACCTGGGCGTCGTAATGAGGATGAAGTGATGATGAAGACATCACATACACCCAGTCCCCGAGCCACGGGAATTAACCCCAGGAGATTAAAATCCCGGATGGCTCGGCCGGGAATCGAACCCGGGGCACTTCGGGCCAAAGCCTAGCACGCTAACCATTTAGCTACGGAGCCAGACACTTGAATAAAAACATATTGGTAATTCTATGTTTGTTTCTGTAACATCATAACTTTATCTTAACAGGGGTAGATGACCTTGCTGTTCTACACCTTATAACGGCAATAACTAATCCCTCCCTATATTATTCTGCTAAGGTTCCATTCCAGTTTTGTACCGAAAATAAGGTCCCATTAACCCCAACCTACACATATGGGGTACCTACAGGTTCAGCATAACCTGACGCGTAAGCGAAACGCACTCACTTACTCTTTAAATGCCTCACAATTAAATAAATACCTTAAAACATGTATATTTACAATGAAATAATGAAAGAATGCAACACGGTAACCATGGTAACAGAATCTCACAGGTCCATCTATTTCTGAAAGACGCAATGCAATTCCAATTATTAAATTACTGTGAAAGTTTCCAGACGGTTATAAGGTTATCTTCTTCTTCTTCTTCTTCTTCTTCTTCTTCTTCATATTCCGTCTCCGCGTCGAAGATTGGCGATCATCATTGCAATCCCTTGCCTCGAGGTTGCCGTTCGAAACAGGAGATGCTGAGTCAAGTTTAAACCATTCCCGCAAATTCTTGAGCCAGGAGATCCTCCTCCTCCCTGGTCTGCGCCGCCTTCAATCTTGCCTCCGAAAACCACATTTAAAGGCCAATAAATTACAGTGTCTGTGATATTCCCAGGAAACTAATTTCGCTCTGATATACCTATGAAGGAATGACAAACCCCCTAACCACTGCACCAGTAGCTGAATTGATAAAGTCTGGTTATTCATACCAAGGATAAATCAGTCATAGCATTCATGATTGAGATTTTGCTAAGTGTACTCTTTATAACTAGAATATTCGCGGGCGAGGCTGCGACGGGTAATCTTAATATTTACATTGACTTTGAGACGATTCCACTCCATTCTCCTCTTAATTTTCTCGTAAATTTGCTTCTATTGAAGTCAAATATATTCTCCATGTTTTCTTTCACTTTTTTTTCTTTCTTTATTCATCTGTTCTTTTATTATATCAGTCAACAGTTAGTAGTAGAACGTATTTTCATATTCATTCTATTTATGCATTACCTGACCAGATTATTATAATCAAGTACCGGTACGTGCCCGCTGCTCCCAAGGTTGCAGGATCAAATCCTGGTGCAGTCAGTTGGCATTTGAGGGTTCGCAAATGCGAGGGAGCCGTGTCAGTAGATTTACTGGCACATTAAAAATCAACTTTGGTGCCAAATTCTGGCACCCTGGCGTCTCTTAAAGCCGCAGTTGTATAAAGGGACGTAAAAGCAATAACATTATTATTATTATTATTATTATTATTATGAGCACCAGTACACGCTTATGCTCATGTATTTCTTCGTGGTCTGAATTTATCTACCCTTTGGTATCCAGAATCTTTGAAAATCCACAGCTTGTTTCCAGTCGACCGACCGGGTTAGGGAATGGAATGAATGAAGCCCCCATCTAGTGGCGAGGATATGAACTATGCCGGTTTCCGAAGCCTGTCGCACTCCCCTGGGGCAATGATTAAATGAATGACAGAAGAAATGAAATGATAGAGGAGAGCGTTTGCTGGAATGAAATTGTGACAGGGAAAACCGGAGTACCCGGAGAAAAACCTGTCTGCCTCCGCTTTGTCCAGCACAAATCTCACATGGAGTGACCGGGATTTGAACCACAGATACAGCGGCGAGAGGCCGGCGTGCTGCCGCCTAAGCCACGGAGGCTTATCCAGAATCTTTCCCATTTCATATTATTTTCTTCATTTTTCCCACAGATAGCCAATGGCCTGGCTATGTTTAAACACTGGATCCCATGAGAACTCCGCAGTTAAGCAGCACTGGGCCTGGTTGGACCTTGGATGGAATGCCAGATCAGTGGAACCACGCGCTGTTGGCAAAAGAAAGGAGGAGTGGAAAGGAGCTGGCCACTCTACCGCACGTAAACTCCGGCTGAGGATAGCCTCTTCGGAGACATGGACCTGCCTTTGGGCAGAATGCCAATAATAATAACCCCACAGACATTTGTTACTGAACTTGCCTGTTTTTGTTGGTATATTTATGTTTGTAAATGATCGCAATTTGCAAGTTGCACAAAAACAGAGTGTCTTTTCCAGGACAATGTATGTCTTAATTTCCCCAAAATATTGAAGATTTTGGCGAATGCACAGATAACTACAAGCAGTCTCGTAAATGAGAGGATTTTAAGAAGAAGAAACCACAAATTCACACTTATCTAGACTACAGCTGTAATCAACAAACCTACAAAAGCAAAAGCCTCACTGAAACACTTAGGACCCTCTATCATCGCTCACCAAAACCTGTGGAGTAACTCCAAGCGCGCTACAAAAACGCCAACAAACGTGGAAGAGAGTTAATAATCTTTATTTAACCATTTATAGGGCAGACTACATTTTTCTAATTTATATTTCAATTGTTTTTATTTTAATTTTCATTTCAGCTCGAATTTTTATTTTATTTATTATAATTTGAATTTTGATTTTAGTTATTATTCAAAATTATTTATTTTATTAAAATAAATTTTAAAAAATTCTTCATATTATATTATTTTTATTTTTTTATTTTTTATTTATTTATTTATTTTATAATTTGAATTTTATTTTAATTTTAGTGTGTTTTATTTTAATTTGTATATTCATGTTTCATTTTTTTGTTTAATTTTAATATTTTTAGTTACGTTTTTTATCCAGCACCATAGATCAAGGAGACAGATATAATATTTGCCTTTCAGAAATACATCTACAGTACAAGAAATGTTGTTGTAATTATAGTCAAGCCATCATTACTTCCGACTTGACGTTTCAGTCTTACCCTAGAGTTATCTAGCGGTCAGAAGGAAAATCACTTTAACTAGTCAATCACAAGCAGCCATTTAAATAGATATATCACAACAAATCGAGTTTTGTTCGCGATGTCGCGATTTAGCGAACGAAGCTCTAGCCTACTGAAATGTCAAGTCGGAAGTAATGATGGCTTTACTATAGGCTGATAGTTTCAACTATTAGCACCTTTGATAATAATATACAAACTCTTTTTATAGTACGTGTTTAATATACAATATACTGTACCACTATCCCATAAAGGGTAAACAAATATCTCCTACAAAAGTTCGGTGCTTTTCAGTCGGTCAACCGGAATGTACCCAAAAAGAGCTGGGTTATGCCCTAATCCTGAAATAAATTACATGAGATTAATCCTAGTGTATTTATTAATTCCATGTAATTTATTTCAGGATTAGGGCATAACCCAGCTCTTTTCGGGTACATTCGTGTTCACCAACTGAAAAGCACCAAACTTTTGTTTACTTAGGCAACACTGAAAAAATGGCTTCAAACCCCACAAAAATATCTCCTATATAGAGCAAACAAAGATAAATACAAGAAATCTAAGAATGATAATATAATCTTGCCAGATACTCTAATCCATATCATTAGGGACAGATGACCTAGTTGTTACACCCCTTTAAACCACAATCAGCAACATCATCATGACCTTTTATTTCCACTTTACCTTAATTCAAATCCGGTTGGAAAACTAGAGATAAGAGAACGATTTAGTGAGATACCATCAGATATCTGATTTCTTTCTATCGCCTTGAAGGAAGTGCATCTATGGCGGAGGGATCAAACGCTCGGTATCTTTCGATAGGTTTGCGGTTTAGTAGCTAAGTAAAGGGGTAGTTAAGAATTATTATTTATAATGGCCTAGTCTGTCGACGTAATAAATATCATATAATATTACCTGCTCTTATCTGCCAGGGAATCGCAATGGAAGCACGGTGTTTAAATAACTCCCGGCTCATAGCTAATTCCAGGTCGGAACATGTAATTCACTGTGTGAGGTAACTGACAGAATTCCAATGAGAACACGGTGTTTATGGTTGCGTTTCGGTCGTTCTCTAACCTTGAGAAATATCGTTGCATGATGACTAGACACTCCTGATCTTATATCTCTTCTAGACCGTTGTAAAGTTAAAAATTACACCTCCACGTACGTCCAGGAGTAAAAATAATTAAGTTATTTTTTCAATCTCCCCCCCCCCCCCTCCAGTAAACCAGAGAACATTAAATTGTGCCCTTCAAATGGCGTTCGATAATGTTAAAATGTATCCAAATTTGATTTATTTAAAAGGTAATTTCTACACGTAATATGGGATTTTATAGAATCTGTTATTTGTGCCATAAACTAACCAGAATATGTATCTGCTTCGTATAGGTCTATTGATCTGCCGTTCCATCTCAAAACAAGAATAATTCACTCATTGGAATTCTTCATTATGCAATCTGATACTGTTTATTGTTATCATTATTATTATTGTATATCCACTCCATATTATTCCCGCTTTCAATGGCGTCAGGGATCAGATGCAATGAAAGACCATATGTTTCTCCTCCTAAGTCGCTAAGTCCACTCCTGCCTTCAGACCAGATGACCTTGGGTTCTGAGCTATGATTTTCCTGAAACCCTTTGAGTTTGTCAACCTCATTGTTATTACTATTATTATTATTATTATTATTATTATTATTATTATCAGATATGTCGTGTAAATGAGGTCAACTGTTCAAAAATCAATTTGGGACTACTTATTATATGTGTTTAATGATGAATTAAATTAGTTACCATAGCAACATTCGCTTGGAGTAGAAGTGGGAAACCACATAAAACCACTCCCACGATGACAGAAGTACAAATCAAACCCACATCTTCTCAGTTCTGTTTCATGAGCTTGAGTGAACCCCATTATAGCCCTCAGACCAGAAATTGTTTTTTGGCATAGCCAGGAACTGAACCCGGACCTCCACGGTGTAGAAAGTATATTTCTTTTGTTGTTGCTGATTCATTAGGGGCTTTACGACATCGTGGTCATGTATCCCTGTGTACTTGGGTGTGTGAAGAAGTAGTCTGATAACCTGCGTCACTGCGATGTCTGTACTAGTGTGTGTATTTGTAATGGAGGTAGGGTTCGGGTAGGACCCAGCCGTGGCCTTACGTTAGGTACCATCCCGGCATTTGCCTAGAGTAGAAGTGAGAAACTACGGAAAACCACTTCCATGATGGCTGAGGTAGGAATCGAACCCGCCCCTTCTCAGTTTTGTCTCTCGAGGCTCTCAGGCCTCAATTGAATTTCTTGGCAGAGTTGGGAATCGAACCTGGGCCTCTGCGGTAACATGATGATGGTAATATTGTTGTTTTAGGTTATCGGCCCCTAATGGTGTGGGTGGTAACGAAAGATGAGATGACAATGGAAACTATAACTAATACTAACTACAGACTTACAGACTAGAAGAAGAAATAGTAAACTAAGAAAGGATAAGACAAATAAAGGACAGGAAGAAAAGAAATGCCCTCAACCCTCGAAGAATGAGGATTGAGGGACTTTGTAGGAAGGAGGGCAGATAAGAAAGGGAAAGAGGAGGGGGCCCGCCCCAAGGGCAGAGGGAAAATGGGACAAAACGGAACCAGCTCAGGAATCCCTCGGGATCGCTAATTCCCAAACTCACCAGCCGTGAGCCCCTGAGGGTGTAGCAATATCCAGGGTGCACCAGAAGTGGTGAGGTTACATACACCCGGCCTCCTTGAGAGCCTTGAGCAGAAGGCAGGAGATAACATGAAAAGAAAAAGAAGGCTGACCCCTCGCAGAAGGAGGGTATCAGGAAAGATGTGACATGGGCCAATTAAGGCGGGAAAGTGAATGAATCCGTAGGCCTTGGATACCCTAATACCGTCAGGGTCGGAAAAGAACAAGAGTTGACCAAGGGAGGTCGACAGGAAAGAAGACGGAGAGGAGTAAGTGGAATCAATGCCGAACTCGGCTGGGGTCCCGTGATCGCCAAACCACGTCCCACTAAATGTGTGCCCCTGGGGGATCTGCGGTAACAACCAAGAATGCTAGCCACTAATATGATTTTTCCAATAACTACCAAATCAAACATGAGAGGTCTTAACAGATTGACATGATACGACGCGTTTTTTTTTTCGCCTTCCAAAACTCCGGCTGGGTGGTCACGATCAGCTACTGATTCAGTTATTTTCTGTACGAAGGTCACTACATTCCACACCTACAACAAAGTGTTTCTTGTCTTTGATGCAGGCCGACGTCTACCGGATCTCGTCTCTGTGAAGGAAGAAACCTTTCTATTCAGTGATCCTGTTAATAATATTGACATGGGCAACACTATTAGCTGTGAGTATATCCGCTCCCTCCTCTACCTTTCCCATTATAATTATACCTCGTGCACCTGGTGTGACTCTTCCTTTTTACCTGACATGGCGCTAATTTTATTTCCAGATCGGTCCCTGTTGAATTTGTTTAGAAGTATGCCACCTGGTGCATGTTCATTTGTCAGGATTACGTCTGCCCCGGTCCAGACCTGTCACTCAGACTGTGTGAGCGTGTTGAAGGTCTGCCACGCCTCGCTGACAAGACGTTTGCTTTGGGGGATCATCATCACCTCCACCATATATTCAAATTACTTATCACATATCAGTTTACTCTCCATTTACACTGTCATAATTTCTATCCTCCATCCATTGTTTGTGAATTACAAGCAGTTTAAGCCTCTGTGTTATTTTCTTTTCGTCAGCCCCGTGGCGTAGTCGCTAGCATTCTTGGATGTCACGCCAGTGCACAGTGGGTCAAAATCATAATCTAGGAGGACAAATTTATTTATTTTCATAATTAAAAAGTCAAAATGTATTACTTCTACAGCATTCTCATATAATTGCCGCTCACTATTCAGGGATACAAACGCATCTTAGTGTAAATCTGTCACCACTGTTCGAGCAGTCTGAATTGGAGGGTGAATGTAAGTGGCTGTGGTTAGGTTGTCTTTGTGGTTAGAGTGATGCTTTAAGATGGAATATGTAGCTGAACGTATGATCTTTGTAACGTGTTTCAGTTATTAATGGGCGTAATTGTTACGTAATTTTAGCTATATTTGCATTATATAACATTTAACTATTATTTTCAAAATTATATTTTCACTTAGATTTTTAGTATGTTGCGTCACTCGGCGTCACTTTCTACTTCATGTTAAAATGTAGATAACGTCTTGTATTTTACGCCTGTTATAAGATTTTTTGCATCTTTTTGCAACTTACTTAGTTATTTTATGTTTTACAAGATGCCGCACAACCAATTATCACACGTTTACAACTGTTTGAAGCACTGGGTTTGACGATTATTTATTTATTTATTTATTTATTTATTTATTTATTTATCAATATGAAGGAACACAGGCACCAGCCCAAATACATTCCTTCTTGACATTATCTGATTAAAGAACAACATGTATCAGTGGAAAATTGAGAAAACAGATTACACAAATTACACAAATTACACAAATGAAGAACAGAACATAAATACTACAAAGGAGATCGTGAAAATATAAACCATAAAATGAAAACAAAACTGTACAAAGTAGAAAAAAAGAATATACAAAAATAAAGGAGAAAAGAGTACCCAGTATTCAAGGAACAGCTGCTTTTACTTGTTTATTGAATAAGTTAGCGCCAGCGAATAAATCTACTTGAACATCAATTGAATTATAAAATGATAATATTTTAACTAACGGCGAATTAGAATGGTGAACACTTTTAGATCTTGGGATGTGAAAGAGTGCTTGCTGTCGAGATCTTACTTGTGGTACATGAAAAGTGATGAATTGAAATAATTCTTGGCAGTCAACTTTTCCAGTTAAATTTTTCCTCAGCAGTTGCAAAGAACTTAACGACCTTCTACTTTTCAAGGACTTGAAATTGAACAAATTTCGTAAAAACTAAGTCGAAGTATCAAATGGACAAAATACATTGAACGTCTTATAATACATGTATCTTAGAAATTTATTTTGCACAATCTCAATGTGATGAATTTGATCTTTATAAATGGGATCCCAGATTACTGCTGAATATTCTAACTTGCTTCGAACTAAACTTTCATACAACTTAACAATTACTCCAGTTTTAGTAAATAATTTGGAGTTTCTAATGACAAAACCAAGCATCTTGTTGGCCGAACTAATTATATTTGCAATATGGTTATTAAAGGTTAATTTGCTGTCATAAATAATTCCTAAATCATTTATCGACGGTACAATTTCGAGTGCTGTTTCTCCAATACAATATTTAGGATTTATATACTCCTTCTTCCTTGTAAATACCATGACTTTACATTTTTTTACATTAAGGACTAAATTATTTCTAACACACCAAGCTACAATATTATTAACATCCCTCTGAAGGTCATTCTCGTCTCTCAAGTTGTATATGGTCTTATATAGCTTTATATCGTCAGCAAACAATAAGCAGTCAGAGTAACATAGAATATTAGGCAAATCATTAACCAAAATTAGAAATAGAAGAGGGCCAAGATTAGATCCTTGTGGGACACCAGAAGAACTAACAAAATTACCTGAAATTTCACTTCTGAAACAAACAAATTGCTGTCTAAATTTTAAGTAGGAGCATAACAATTGAAGTAATGGTTTAGCAACTCCAAACTGGTACAGCTTTGTCACCAGAATTTTATGGTCTACTTTGTCGAAGGCCTTTTCCAAATCCATGTATATCACGTCAGTTCTTCTATTGGTATCTAATGCATTGTAAACCTTTTGAGTAAAACCCAGCAAATTTGTAATAACTGATCTGCCGGGCATAAAGCCATGCTGATATTGTGAGAGCTCAATCTTAATATGATTGTAAATCTTAGAATATAAAATGTGATCATATACTTTTGCTATAGCATTTATCACTGAGACAGGGCGGTAGTTCGATATCATTTCAGAGTTGCCTCCCTTTAGGATTGGAATAATTCTAGACATTTTCCACTTTCCAGGAAAGCTTGACGTCTTTAAGGAAAGATTAAAGATAAAGGCCAACTGAGAAACCAATAAGTCCACACAGCCCTTGATTATGTAAGGTGGTATGCCATCAGGCCCACAGGATTTCTTAGGCTTTAATTTTCTATTTATAGTTGTTCTTACTTCATCCACCGCTATGTGAGTCACGTTCAGCATATCAACCCTGGGCAAAACAGGAAATTCATTCAAAGACAAATGATCCGCATTATAAGTAAAATTCGTTTTGATATATACTGAAGAGAAATACTCAGCAAACCCATCTGCAATACTTCCAGCTGTATAATGATTTCCGTTTAGTATAAATGTGTAGTCGCGTGTACGTGATTCCCGCTTGCTTTTAACATACGTCCAAAACTGATTATGTCAAAAGTGGAACTTTGTGACTTTGTTAAAAGTAAATTAGGGGTAGAAAATTGTTCTGAAGAGATAACTGAATGCTCTATCCAACCCCTAGTCATAGACAATTTCTTGCATGTGTAGACGTAGCTTAATAATGGTCTTAACTGTTGTTTATTATGAAGTAAACAAATTATATACGTTGCTTTCACTCTAAATTCATGATTAAAACGTAAAAATAATTTTGTCCCCCAAGATTTCGATTTTGACCCACTGTGCAGTGGTGCGGGATCAATGCCCAGCTGAGCAAAGAAATTTAAGTCTGGTCTGAGGGCTGGAATGGAGTACACTTAGCCTCGTGAGGCAAAACTAAGACATCCTGGAAGTGGATTTCCACGGTTTCTCCTTTTTACTCCAGATGATCGCCGGGATCGTTCCTAACTTAAGGACACAGCCAACTCTCACCTGAATTACAAATGCACACTCTGCCATAGGCATCGGAATAACACAGGTTATCAGACAATTTTTACACACACCCAAGTACACGAGGCTAAATGACTACGATGTCCAAGCCCCTCAAATGAAACAAGAAGAACAAGGAAGATTTCTTGTAGCCCCATGTACACGGGTGTATGTGGAATCTGTCTGATAAACTGTCAGTGTGATTGGCTGTAGTAGTGTGACTGAGACTATATTATTATTATTATTATTATTATTAGAGTAGTCTATTATTGTTATTGTTATTACTGTATTATAATAATTATGTTTCGACTATTATTATTATTATTGTCCAGCTCATGGCGAAATGGTTTGTGCACTTGGCTTTGACCCAAAAGGTCCTGGTTTTGATTCCCAGTCGGGCCATTGAGGCTTTTAACCTCTTGGGGTTAATTTCCTTGGCCCGGAAACTGGGTGTATATGACGTCTTCATCATCACATCATTCTCATTAGGACGCGGAGATCGCCCACGGACCCTTTGGGTCAAAGTCTAGTGCACGGGCGTCAACTAGAAAGATCTGTCCTCGACCTCCTATAAGGAGGCCAAACTTCATTCTTCTTATTCTTCATCTTGCTTCCGAATTTGACCATGTGTGTACCGCGTCTAACTTAATGCTCTCTGGCCAGTCTTCTCTTCTCTTCCCAGAACTTCTTCTTTCGTTCATTCCTTAATTTTCTCTCCTCCTCAGATATTACGGATTTGAGCCTGTTCTTCAGTTGCTCTTCGTGAAATTTGTGATTATCAGAAGACATTATTATTATTATTATTATTATTATTATTATTATTATTGTTATTATTTGTTTATGTATTTATTCATTTATTTATTTTCTCAACTCTCAGTCGGTATCATGACTCAAATCGGTTCATCAAGTACAAGGAATTGAGTATAACACTTTGAAGAGACTACAACATATATTTTCAAATTAAATACGCCTTTTTTCACAGTAAATTATTTCGTGGAATATCATATTCTGCGTCTCCTTTTCACAAGCACGTCCTAGAAAATCCTATTATTATTATTATTATTATTATTATTATTATTATTATTATTATTAATAATAATAATAATTCAATCACAGAACATTATCTGACAAATATGAGTAAGTTACAGTATATGGGAAATATACAGATTATGTGAAATCAGAACATAAAAACCACATTTAAAGAACTATTTTCTCTAGTCCATGAATTTCCTAACTAATCTGGTTGTCGGGGCAGATGACCTCATAGTTCCGCCCCTTGAAACCTCAATAACTAACTAACTAACTAACTAACTAATTAACTAATTAATCTGGGTGTCGCAATGGTGACTGTTTTTTGTATTAATTTGTATAAATTGGTGTCAACATCTTTTAACCCCTGAAGTAAACTCCTTGGTACAACGCCAGTGCTTGATATAACAGTTGGTATGATCTTCACATTTCCAATCTGCCATTACTTCCTGATAGGATCCACTAGGTCTTTATATTTGGAGACCTTTCCGTCGTGCTTTGCTTTTATGTTGTTGCTACTGGGAACTGCTACACCAACCATGATGGCTTCCTTAACCCTTTTATTGATGACTACAATATCTGGCCTGTTATGCCAGACTGTCCACTCGGTCGATACCAAAAAGATAGGTATCATTTTCCGCGATGCACTCTGGAAATATTATTATTATTATTATTATTATTAATATTCTTATTATCATTATTGTTATTTAATTTAAATTTATGTTGTTAACACTTTATAGGGCAAACTATTTTTTCGAATGTTTACTTTTTAAAATTTAAATTTTCATGACAGCTCTAATTTTCTATTCGATTTTAAATATTCAATATTATTTTTAAAGAAAAATTAGAAAATTATCTATTTATTTATTAATTTGAATTTGTAATTTTAACTTTTAATTTTATATTATTATTAATTTTATTTACCTTAATGTTTTGCCCACATCTTTCCTGCTGATGAATCCATCCAAAACCGAGTCCTTCATTCACAACCTGCTGGGAGACGCCCAAGGGGACGTCCCAGGACGCGATGGACGAATCGAGTATTGACAATACTTCAGCAAGTGGAGCCGAATGCGGTGGAAGATGAAGCTAGAGACTGGCAGCGTTGGAATGCTATCTACAGTACAGTAGATACCTCCTCCTTTGTGACTGATTCCTTTGTTACCACTTTTTCTCTTCTTTATATTTCTTTTGTTCTTCTGCCGTAGGGATTAAGAGCCCATAAATGCAATAAATGATGATGTTGAATTTAGTTTTAGTTTTTAGTGGGTTTTATTTTAATTTTAGTGTGTTTTAAATTAATTTTTAGTGTCCTTTATGTTTTATTTTATTGTTTAACTTTAATATTATTGATTATATTTACTGGTTGAAATTTAATCCAGCACCATAACACTAGACAGATATATTATTTACCTACCAGAAATATTATATCTACAAGAGATTTTGTTGTAATTTGGCTGAAAGTTTCAACTATTAGCACCTTTGATAATAGCCTACACACTATTTCCATAGTAGGTGATTAATATAAGGTGCGTTCAAAAAGTAACGAGCTGGAGGCTGGAATGCGCAAACCGGTGACGACATCGGTTAATCGTGGCGTGTGTAACGAGGTGTGGTTCCGACCAGAGGGTGGAAGGTCACAGTCCGTTGCAAAGCGAGCAGCAGCATGCATCAATCGTCCAACGCTGCCAGTCGCATTGCAAGCAGTGACATGGAGGCGTCAACCGAAGAGCAAAGAGGTGTTTGTCCGGTTTCTGACAGCGGAAGGAGTAGGGGGAACGCACATTCATCGCCGAATGTCACAAGTGTACGGCGAACACTTCATGTCCCTTGCAAGGGTCGAGGCGAGGCACAAACGCTTCAGGGAAGGACGGGTATCGTTAGCTGATGATGCCCGGTCTGGGGCACCCCTCTGCATTACCGATGACAACGTCCGGCTGGTCGTTGCACTCATTACCCAGGACCGCCGAGTGACAGTGAACGCCATAGCAACCGTGGTCGCTCCACGATAATGCACGACCTCATACGCCAACACAGTCGCGGTACTCCTGCATAAATTCAAATGGGAGGTTCTCGGCCACCTCCATACAGTCCAGACCTCTCTCTCTCTCTGTGATTACGCCATGTTTGGTGCCCTGAAAAGGGCTCTGCGGGGCCAACGATTCACCTCGGAAGCCGACGTCCAGCTGTACGTGCGGAACTGGTTCACATCGCAGCCCAGGGAATTTTATGAGACAGCCATTCACCGCCTCGTGTCATAGTTGGACAAGTACCTCAACAGCCAGTTACAATACTTCTAACATACAGGTACTGGTTTCTGTAATTATGCCTCCGGCTCATTACTTTTTGAACGCACCTTATAAGGGTTAAAGATCTTGGTTAAAACGCCCCACTCTTTGCATTAAGTCGATTTGTAAATTCTTCTCAAAATTTTTGGAGATATCAAATAGAGACAGAGAGAGCTATACAATGTTGAGACAGTTATTAAATGGATTTTGAAATCGTTTCTGAACTGTCAAGATAATTTAAAAATTTCTAAAAAAAAGAAGCATTGGTAACTATGAAACCTCTCCATATGTTTGTCAGAGTGTACGGAAATTACAAGCATCAGCTGACGTATTTTAAATTGGCAACATTGTAATTCTCCCTTTAAGGCAATGTGATTAAGAAATTTTCTCATAATGACAGCGGACTGCTCACTCCTTTTGTTATGTGTACATTGAGGTATGGATCTCTTCTCTGCTCTACATTCATCGCTCATGAGTAATCGTCTGTCCAGTAGAAAATTGTATATTCACCGCCTGGTCCAGTTATTAGCATCTTAACGCAGCTTGACAGCATAATGAATCATCTAGGTAAAGTAAAAAGAAAAACACTGAAAGGGTAATTACACGCAGACTACATGAAGTTCAATCTTGAACATTCATTTATCAATCAGATTAATTTCATTTCAAACGACCAAAGCGATGAAAATCAGAACGCCGTGATCTTAATCTCCTGTTCGGTGACGGAGTAATTATATAATATTTTTGCTATCATTTATGCTTTGCAAAGTAACTTGAGAGGAGTTGCTGAATAATTACGTTTGTTCAAGGAGGGCAGAGGCTGTCAAATATTTTATTCCTAATGAACGGTCCATATTATAATATTCATGTAAAAAACATCGTTCAACATCTGCCTTCACCTATCAGGTGTGATACATCTTATCTCGTCTCAGCCTTCCAGGGCAAACAAATAATGGGCAAGGGAGTGACTCCCCAACCCATAGGAGCTCACAACTAGTGGCACGCATGTTAATGACCACGGGACCGCAGTCAAGCGCGCTTGTACCAGACACCTCCCTTCCATATTTTCTGCCGACCTTCCATGGTCAACTCTTGCTCTCTTTCACCCCAACGTTATTAAGGTTTCCGAGCCTTAGGGTTTATTACCGTTAATCCTTTTTGTCCAATTTAAGCAGTTTTCATAAAAATAAAATGTTCTGAAATCACTCGGGTGCCTGTGTGTTTGTGTGTGCCCGTCTCTTCGGTGTGTGCGTACGTCCCTTCGTATCAGTTCCTAAGCAACCGGGTGAGTTAGCCGTGGTCGTTACGTCATGACTGCTGGCAGTCGCTCACATCCGGGAGGCGACGAGGTTTGAATCCCTCCCCGGCAACCTTGAAAATGGTCTTCTGTGGTTTCCCATCATCCTTCCAGGCAAATGCCGGGGTTGGTCCCTAACTACGAGTATAGGCCACAGCCGCTACCTTCCAACTCCTCGTCCTTACTTTCCAACTTTCCTCCCCAACGGTACTTGTAGCTCACCCACTGGGTGTCCGTCTCGAAGCAGCTACAAAACTGGCGAGCCGATCATGTCATCGGACACTCCCGGCACTAAAAGGCATACGCTAAAAAAAAATCCTAAGCACTTGAACAGGATTGAATAAAACTTACTGCAGAGGTAATAATCCTCTTGTGCACCTTAACTGCATTTTTTTAAATATTCATTGTCTTAGAGGAAACATAACGGCGATCACCTGAATTTTCATCGCTTAAGGCGGCTACAGGCTAATCCAACCATCACAGTTCTGCTAAACTCAAGCCTCAAGTACCATCGTTTAATAGAAGCCGTACGCTCAAGTTATAAGTTCGATTAGTTGGTTGGTTCCTCAGATTTGGGGCTGCGACAACGCGGTCATGTAGCCCCGTATACTTTGGGTGTGTGTAGAATCTGTCTGATATCCGGTGTTAATTGTGATGGCTGTATTAGTGTGTGTTATCAGTAAATCAGGTAAAGACTGCTGACGATCAATTCCAAGTAGTTCCTACTATTGCTACCAAATGCTACCGTCAAAAACACCTAACTGTGAACTAGGCTACTTAATGCCACCGCAACCGGCATTTGGTGGCGAACGTTGGAACTTAATAGTGCGTTATTCAAATCTAACCTATAAATTTAGCTTCACACAATTGTAGTTGGTGAAAGGGTCTTATACATGCCATAAATCTATGACATGGGCCCGCTGGCTTTACTTCCTCTCAAAAGTAAGGCATACAAAGGGATTTTAACGCTCTTAAAAATCTGATGACTTTACCCGGGTTTGAACCCGTGATTTTGGTCATTGAAGCTCACAATGCTACCAACTACGCCACTGAAGCCGCAAAGTTATGAGTTTCTAGGCTAAGCAAATTCAATATGACGTCCAGTAATTTTAAAGTGTTATAATCGATAACTTACGTTCCAATACATAATTGGGATGTAATAGACTTTATATGACGGTGTGACGGCCGTAGCTATAGTTACCACAATATACCATTGAATATTCGCGCATCCTTCATCTTGAACATATAATATGGTGAAATAAATTACTCACCACTCAGTAAAATTAAAATTCAGAAAGTTCGCAACTAAGTTATTAGAATATAGGATTTTTTTTTCCGGTGAAGACATGAGCACATATATCACTGTGGATTATGGTGATGTGACTTACTGCAATAGAAACTCACGGCTGGTGAATCTGGCATTTCAATTAGTTATTCCCAGGTTCCCGTGAGCTGATTCAAAAATCATATTTGCCAGTGGATTCCAAGTGGACTCTACACTCTGTTTGAACCACTAAAATTCGGAGATACTGTATAACCAAGGGGCGTAAAGAAATGTTCAGACGCGTCAATAGTTTGCAATCAAATAGCTTTCTGACTAATAACACAATAAATGAACTATTACCCACCTGATAAGTATCGCGATAATTGTGGGTGTATACATCAAATTGTAATAAAACATTATTGATCTTATATTTTCATGTAGGGACTGGCTAAATCAAGCTCATCTGTCCCTTACAATTGGGTGAGCGTTGAATCTGTCAAATGGCTTGAGTTATTGTGGTGTCTGTATTAATGTGAGTAATAATTGGACCAAGGATTGAGAAATGGTTGCCATGGTGTTACTTAACATACCATCACAGCATCCGCCTGGAGTAGAACTAGGTTATTTGTTAGCCTATTTTCAATTTTGAAAAAATAGGCTGATGAGATCACCTTTTGTCCGTGTGTGTGTGTGATGGTGTGTGTGTGTGTGTGTGTCCCTAATAACCTCTAAACGGCTGGAGTGATTTCAATGAAACTCTGTAAGATCATAGCACCATTCTAGCCGACCCCGACCGTGCCCTTCGAATTTTATTGTCTCTGACCAATCCAACATGGCGGCTGTGCGAAATATTTCACCAGCATTCAGTATCTCCGAAACTATTACCGATATCACCCTGAAATATTGTGTACGGTGATAAAGTAAACTACTAGAAGTTCACCTATGAGACTTTCAAAACCTGATAACTACAAAACCAACATGGCAGCCAAGCGAAGTTGAGAATTTTTAAATAGACTTTTCTCGCGATTTAACTATCCAAACGTAATGAAACATGGTACAGCAAATGTTTATACACATTATAAAGCACCGGTATCTAATTTAGTTCAATTGTTTACATAACCTAAAAATGGCGGCAGTGCGAAATATTTCACCAGCATTCTTTATCTCCGAAACTATTACAGATATCACCCTGAAATTTTGTACGATGATAAAGGGCACTAGTACAAGTTTATCTATGGAACTTTCATAAACCTCTAAAGTACAAAACGAACATGTCGGCCAAGCGAAGTTGAAACATTTTAATAGACTTTTCTCGTGATTTAACTCTCTGAGCGCAGTGAAATGTTGTACAGTTTATACATATTGTAATGCACTGGCGTCTAATTTAGTTCATTCGTTTACATAACCATTTTAAAATTAAGTTTTTATTTCTTGTGCCGTAATCAAGCGATCGAATTGAAAGTTTGAATAATGAACCTACGCAATAATTTTCCTTTAATGGTACATAACTCTATGGCCTATTCATATAACAATCCAAAATGGCGGTTTTCAATATCTACGAATCTTTTACAGCAATTAAACTGAATTTTTTATGTTCATAGAAGCTATTGTTTTAGATCCCTTATTTGGGGGTGGATCTAAAAGGGAGAGTTATTGTACTAATTTATAAGGTGGTGCCTAAAAGGGTAGCTTCCCTTGTCAGGGCAAGCTGACCAGTGTAGAGTGTTGTGGTGTACTAGGAACTAGGGGGCGTTCCTATAAATAATGTAGTAGTGTTTGAAGGGATGGGACCCAATGCACAGGGTCGCTGTGCTGGTCGCTTAGCTCAGCTGACTGCTTATTATGTAACTGACTCTGTTCGTATCAGCCGAGTGGCACGCGCTGCTTGTTGGCAGCCGAGTCGGCTCGGGGAACACAAAGGTACCTGAGTTAGCGCTATTGGGCTACCGTCTGTCACGTCTTACCGTGACGGGAATAAGGAAGGGCGTTGGGATGTAAAGAGGCGTATAAACAGTAATGCTAGTGTAGAGTGTGGACCAAGTGTTTATTGGTCTGTGATTCTGAGTGTGAGTCCCTTGTAGGGAATGAAATTATGTTCACAATGTATTACAAGTGGTGGGTTACAGGTTACACAGTAGGAACTCTGAACACGATTGACTGACTCACCTCGGTTGACACCAGCGTAGCCTCGGGCCGTCTCGATGAAGCACTGACAATGGAGAGCTCCTTTGACCTCATTAGGATGCCTTCTTATACTCTCTGGCGCTATGTTGTCAGCAATGTGTTGGCCCAGTTACTAGTATGTAGGTATGTGTAACCATTGCGCAAGGACTGGGCTGTTTTTAGAGTGGCAAGCTGTCCCTGCTAAGTTTTATGGATGTTGGGCCGGCTTTCCAAGGGTTGCCATTTAGGGGATTTAGCCAGATGCCGGGGGGATGGACTCCAAGGGGTGCATACCCCTGGGAGGCTGTACACTATGAACGTAAGTTCACCTATAGGACTGTCAGTAACCTGGTGAGCACAAATCCAACATGGCGGCGACGCGAAGTATACATACTTAAATGGACGTTTCTCGCGATTTAACCATCCGAGTGCAGTGAAACTTTGCACGTTAGATGCTTATACAAATATTAATCCACTGGCGTCTAATTTATTTCAATTGTTTTCATAACCACAAGATGGCAGCTGTGCGAAATTTTAAAATCTCGTTTTAACTTTTTGTGTTCTATTCATGAGATTGGAGTTTGAATATCACACGTACATAATAATCTTCATGTAATCGTACTTAAATAAAAATCCAATCTGAAATATTTAGACGGTTCTCAATATCTACGAATCTATCACGACAATCAAACTGAAATTTTGTATGTTGATAGAGGCAATTAACATGAGTAGGATATATGAAAATAGGCTGTATAATTCTTCACGGAACTACTTGTTTTATTTAAATTTTCATTTCAGCTCTAATTTATATTTTGATTTTTTTAAATATTCAATAAACTATTATTTCTTTTTATAATGTTTAAAAATTATGTATTTATTTCTTATTTTTAATTTTGTTATTTTAGCTTTTGAATTTTATAATTTTTATTTTAATTTGCAAATTTATGTTTTATTTTATTGTTTAATTTTAATATTTTCGATTGTATTTACTAGTTGAAATTTTATCTAGCACCATAAAACTAGACAGATATAATATTTGCTTATCAGAAATATTATATCTACAAGAAATTTTGTTGTAATTAGGCTGAAAGTTTCAACTATTAGCATCTTTGACATTAGCCTACAAACTCCTTTTATAGTAGGTGGTTAATATATAGTCCACTATCCTCTAAAGGGTTAACATACCATCACAGCATCCGCCTGGAGTAGAACTAGGTTATTTGTTGTTAATTCATTTAAGGGGCTGAGGACAACTTAGTCATCAACCTCGTGTAATTGGGTGTGTGTTATACCTGTCTGATAACCTGTATTCCTGTGACGACTACAGTAGTGGGTACAACTGTATTATGGACAGGGATGGAGTAGGTACCCCGGGACTTGAAGTGAGTTACTATCCCAGCATTTGCCTGGGGGGGGGGGGGGAAAGTCGGGTAGAAACCACGTGCAGGATAGTTGCTGTCTGCGCCGAGATTAGAACCTGCGATCTCCGGACTCGCTGCAACTGCCCACGTGGTCTTGGTGCACAATTTAATGAGCACGGGTACGCCGCGGGGTAGCAGACCAAGGGAAACTAAGGAAATTCATCTGTAGGATGGTTGCGTTGGGAATCGATCTCATCACCTTCCAGTTATCCTCCCGAGGCTGACTGTACTCTATTCCAGCCCGCAGCCCAGAATTAAATTCCTTGACAGAACTGGTAATCAAACTCGGGACAAGAATCTCAATACATGTTTCTAGACCTCTCAAGGTGGCAACGTGAGAATAAGGAAATAGCACTCCGAATGACAATGTGTTGTTGCACTGCTATGTCAGCTGTTTATACATTGTTCAAACACAACCTAACAGTAGCCTAATGCTTTAATCTCTTGTGGTAAGTGTGTCATTTCTTGGACCTTACTTCGTGCAGGCATCTAGACTCGCACGAATACACTTCAAGATTTTAGTGATCGGGGCCAAACGTGAATCATGATCAACAGTAGTCCGATGAATCGTTGACCTAGAGTCAACCTGCAATTTACTTTATGCATTCCCTCGTACAATCTTAAAATAGAATTAGAAGGAGAAATTGAACAAGTTGACATTTTTAAATACCGTACCTAGGAAGTTGGTTTGTACAAGATATGAAATGCTCAAAAGAAATAAAAGGATTGCGTTAGACATAAAAGAAGCATTTAATAAGAACATAAATTACTTTGTGGAGCAATCAATCTCAATTTAAGAAAGAGAATTTTGAAGTGTTATGTTTGGAGTGTGACAAAGTATCGAGCCAAAACCTGGGCATTTAGAAAAGAAGATAAGAGAAGAATAGACGCTCTAGAAATGTGAATTTGTAGGAGGATGGAAGAAATAAGTTGGAAGAAAAATATGAGACGTATTGCAGAAAATAGGAGAAGAAAGAATTATGTTAAAAAAGATACTTAAAAGAAAAAATAATAATTTGATTTGGCATTGCATAAGAGGAAATAGTTTGGTGACAAGAGCGTTGGAAGGGATAGTAAATGGTAAAATCAGAAGAGGAAGAAGGAGGTTTCAGCGGATTGATAAATCTTGTGATCTAATTAAACGTTATGCAGAAGACCGCAAACGAGGGAGAAAAAGACCAAGAGTTAACCTGTCATTTGGCTGATAAACTAAACTGTACTGAACGCATATTCCTACCGAGTTATAGGCTATATTGATTGAACTTCGTCATCATTTCACACGCTCAACATGGATTTACTCGTGGCCTACGTTCCTCGGATTTACTAATGTGTATGCATACGTGGTGGAGGTGGTTGCTGTTTAAGGGTGACCGTTCCCAGCAGAAATGTGAAAAATAAGACATATTATGATAAGTAGCTCATTAAATCAAAATGATGTATAATTTATGAAGAGAACCCATTTATAATTATTTCAATATTAAAGGAATCCGGAATGTCCTATATTTCCCCTACTAATTTCCAACTATTTGTTCACCTTCTTCTCAGAAATGTACAAGAACTAAAGGCATTTTCAGGGATGCTCTTCCAGACTTTCTCATAACTTCAACACTAGCGTTATGAAAATTATGTGTTTTTGAATTTACATGAAGCTTTTAAAAATTTCATAATTTTTACAAAAAGCTTCCGTGGCGTAGTCGGTAGCATGCTAAACTGCTATGCCTAAAATCACATATTCAAACCCGACCGAAGTCGTCGGAGTTTTAAGAGCGTTAAAATCCTTCAGTATACTGTACCTTCCTTCGGAGGGAAGTAAAACCGGTGGGCCCATGTCATATATTTATGGAATGTAAAGGAACCTACCACTACAATGGTAGTGTTTAGTCAAATTTGTAGGTTATATTTGGTTAGTTAGAAACGCTCACTCGTGTTCCAATGTTCGCCACTAGGTGCCAGTGACGGTGGTAGCCAAATATGGAACTACTTGAAATTTGAACTTACTGGGAGCCTAAGGGCGTTCAATTAAAATACCCTGCTATGGCCATTGGCTGCAATTAATATATAATAATAATTTTCACAAAACTTTCATGAACATTTCAAAGTGGTGTTACAGGAGATTGATGAAGATCAGTATGGTAGATAGAGTAACAAATGAAGATCTATTAAGACGAGTGGGAGAGGAGAGATGTTTCCGGCGACTGTTTATGATGATGATGATGATAATTGTTGCTTAAAGGGACCTAACATCTAGCTTATTGGCCCCTAATGGTTTGGGTGATAGTGAAAATGAAGGATGATCAAATGAAAATTACAACTAAAATTAACTACTGACTTACAAACTAGAAGAGGAAAAGTAAAGCAAAGAGGAGAACAATGTAAAAAAAAGTCAGGGGAAAGGAAATGCCCTCAACCCTCGAAGAATGAGAATTCAGGTACTTGGAAGGCAGGAGAGCCAAGAAAGACAGCGAGGAACAGGAAACGCCCTCAACCATCGAAGAATGAGAATTGAGGTACTTGGAAGGCAGGAGAGCCAAGAAAGACAGCGAGGAAAGGGAAACGACCTCAACCCTCGAAGAATGAGAATTGAGGGACTTGTAAGGCAGGAGAACCAAGAAAGACAGCGAGGAAAGGGAAACGACCTCAACCCTCGAAGAATGAGAATTGAGGGACTTGGAAGGCAGGAGAACCAAGAAAGACCACGAGGAACAGGAAACGCCCTCAACCCTCGAAGAATGAGAATTGAGGTACTTGGAAGGCAGGAGAGCCAAGAAAGACAGCGAGGAACATGAAACGCCCTCAACCCTCGAAGAATGAGAATTGAGGTACTTGGAAGGCAGGAGAGCCAAGAAAGAGAGCGAGGAACAGGAAACGCCCTCAACCATCGAAGAATGAGAATTGAGGTACTTGGAAGGCAGGAGAGCCAAGAAAGACAGCGAGGAAAGGGAAACGACCTCAACCCTCGAAGAATGAGAATTGAGGGACTTGTAAGGCAGGAGAACCAAGAAAGACAGCGAGGAAAGGGAAACGACCTCAACCCTCGAAGAATGAGAATTGAGGGACTTGGAAGGCAGGAGAACCAAGAAAGACCACGAGGAACAGGAAACGCCCTCAACCCTCGAAGAATGAGAATTGAGGTACTTGGAAGGCAGGAGAGCCAAGAAAGACAGCGAGGAACAGGAAACGCCCTCAACCCTCGAAGAATGAGAATCGAGGGACTTGGAAGGCAGGAGAACCAAGAAAGACAGAGAGGAACAGGAAACGCCCTCAACCCTCGAAGAATGAGAATTGAGGGACTTGGAAGGCAGGAGAGCCAAGGAAGACAGCGAGGAACAGGAAACGCCCTCAACCCTCGAAGAATGAGAATTGAGGGACTTGGAAGGCAGGAGAGCCAAGGAAGACAGCGAGGAACAGGAAACGCCCTCAACCCTCGAAGAATGAGAATTGAGGGACTTGGAAGGCAGGAGAACCAAGAAAGACCGCGAGGAACAGGAAACGCCCTCAACCCTCGAAGAATGAGTATTGAGGGACTTGGAAGGCAGGAGAACCAAGAAAGACAGCGAGGAACAGGAAACGCCCTCAACCCTCGAAGAATGAGAATTGAGGGACTTGGAAGGCAGGAGAACCAAGAAAGACAGCGAGGAAAGGGAAAAATCAGAGTGTCCGCCCCAAAGGCAACGGAAAAGGGGGGAAAACTTGACCCAGCTCAGGAATCCCTCGGGGTTCCCAAAAACCGAACTCGCAAGCCGTGAGCCCTTGAGGGTGTAGCACTATCCAGGGGGCTACAAACACCCTGCCTCCTTAAGGGCCTTGTGCAGAAAGCAGGAGATATCATGAAAATAAAAAGAAGGCTGACCCCTCTAAGAATGAGGGTATCAGGAAAGATGAGGAAAAGGCCAATTAAGGCGGGGAAGTGAAAGACTCCCTATGCCTCGGATAACCTAATACCGTTGGGGTAGGAAGAGAACAAGAGTTGGCCAAGGGAGGCTGAAAGAAAAGGTGACAGAGAGGAGGCCGGCACAATTAAGTGGTAGCTGTGCCGGACTCAGCAGGGGTCCCGTGGTCGCCAACCCACGTCTCACTAGCCTCGGACCTCTGGGGGAGACTGCTAATGAAGAGAAGAGATCGGTTGGTACTGTAGGACTCATACTGAGACCTACAGTAATAGTAAGCTTAGTTATGGAAGGAAGGGCCGAGGACCATAAATGTAGAGGTAGATCAAGTTTAGAATATAATTAACAGATTGCTTCGGTTATAACGTGTGTTAGCTGTGTAGAGATGAAACGATTAGCTCAGGACAGGGTTGAAAGGAGAGCTGCATCAAAACAGGCAAAGGTCTGAAGACTCAGACAACTACACATAGGGTACTGTATTTGTTTACATGTTTGCATGTCCAATTAATCCTCACTTTAATTAATCCTCTTTCTGAGCTAGACTTTCCCAAACAAACTCGTGTAGATGGAGGCGTGAGCTGTACCAGGCAGAGGCGATACCAACACGTGCTGGCCCATATTAGCATAGTTCCAGTTCTTCCAAGAATCGGGGAAATTGTTGCGTGGAAATCATTTAACGTCGTGCCGTAACCTCTGAGCTGCCGAGATGCCTGATCATTTCAATTAACTACATGCTCCCTTCACTCTATCGAGATAGCATAGCCCCCTTAAGTTCACTACAGTTCATCAATTTATAATATTATAATTGGCACGATGGATCCTCCGTGGCTTAGGCGGCAGCACGCTGGCCTCTCACCGCTGGGTCCGTGGTTCAAATCCCGGTCACTCCATGTGAGATTTGTGCTGGACAAAGCGGAGGCAGACAGGGTTTTTCTCCGGGTACTCCGGTTTTCCCTGTCACAAGTTTCTTTCCAGCAACACTCTCCCCTATCATTTCATTTCATCTGTCATTCATTTAATCATTGCCCCAGGGGAGTGCGACAAGATTCGGCAGCCGGCACAGTTCATATCCTCGCCGCTAGATGGGTGATTCATTCATTCCATTCCCTGATCCTATCGGTCGACTGGAAACAGGCTGAGGATTTTCAATTGATACGATATGAAGCGGTTTATGGGTCCTTAATTCATGGTAATAGGCCTACTGCCTCCATGGTCTTTCGTCGTGCGTCATCCCTAGTAGGCCTCGGGTTCGATTCTCCATCAAGTACTTTAGAGTCAGTTGTTGTTCTATTTGAGAGGCTTGGACTTAGTGGACATCCAACCCTGTGTGTTTGAGTGTGTATGAACCGTTGTCTGATAACCTGTGTTATTGTGATGGCTGTATTAGTGTGTGCATTTGTAATACAGGTATGGATTGGAAAGGAGACAGCTGTGGCCTTAAGTTCGGCACCATTCTGACATTTGGCTGGAGTAGAAGTGGGAAACCACGGAAATTGAACCCACCTTAGTTTTGCCTCTCGAGGTTGAGTGTACCCCATTCCAGCCCTGAGACCAGAATTAAATATCTTGCAGAGTCGTGATTCGAACCCGGGCCTCCGAAGCGACAGCATAGAAAGCTAGCCACTACGCCATGAGGTTATCTATTTTCGAACTGACGTTAGATCTCACATTCACTCAGCCTCGTGAGGATAAATGAGTAACAGTAGGATCTGGGAGGCAGCAAACCCGATCATGAAGGCCGAGATCAACAGTGAAGATACACGTCGCGCTGACCTCATCACACCACAATATGGCCGAGCAGCGATCGCCTGGTTGGTTAAGGCCTTCCATGAACTGTTTAGCCAAGGCTTTTTTACTTCTTCTTAATGGTTCCCTAGTGTCGAGGCTGACTAGGGGGGGGGGGGGGATATATGCGACTACAGAATAATGAAAGATCCAGGTCTACTACATAAAACTTTCCATTAGCATAAACATGTGTTATAACAAGTAGTTCCGTGAAGAACTATACAGCCTATTTCCATATATCCTGCTAATGTTAATTGCTTCTATCAACATACAAAATTTCAGTTTAATTGTTGTAACAGATTCGTAGATATTGGATTTTTATTTTTGTACTATTACATTAAGATTATTGTGTACGTGTGGTATTCAAACTTCAATCACATGATTAGAACACAAGAAGTAAAAAACGAGATTTTAAAATTATGCACAGCAGCCATCTTGTGATTATGCAAACAATTGAAATAAATTAGATGCCAGTGAATCAACATTTGTATAAGAATTTAACGTGCAACGTTTCACGGCACTCGGATAGTTAATTCGCGAGAAACGTCCATTTAAATATTTATACTTCGCGTCGCCGCCATGTTGGATTTGTGCTCACCAGGTTACTGAAAGTTCTTTAGGTGAACATATGTTCATAGTCTCTATGAACATTAAAAAAATCAGTTTGGTTGCTGTTAAAGATTCATAGATAACGAGAACCGTCTAAATATTTCGGAAGCTCGCCATTTAGGATTGTTATATGTATAGGCCATAGAGTTATGTACCATTCAAGGACAATTATTGCCTAGGTTCATTATTCAAACTTTCACTTCGATCGCATGATTACGACACATGAAATAAAAACTTAATTTTAAAATTTCGCACAGCCGCCATCTTGAGGTTATGTAAACAATTGAATTGAATTAGATGGCAGTGCATTACAATCTGCAAAATCATTTACTGTACCACATTTCACTGCGCTCAGAGAGTTAAATCACGAGAAAAGTCTATTAAAATATTTCAAATTCGCTTGGTTGCCATGTTCGTTTTGTACTTTACAGGTTTATGAAATATACATAGGTAAACTTCTATCAGTACCCTTTATCACCGTACAAAATTGCAGGGTGATATCTGTAATAGTTTCGGAGATATAGAATGTCAGTGAAATATTTCGCACAGCCGCCATTTTGAGGTTATGTAAACAATTGAACTTAATTAGACTCCATTGCATTACAATGTGTATAAACATTTGCTGTACCAAGTTTCATTACGTTTGGATAGTTAAATCGCGAGAAAAGTCCTTTGAAAAGTCTCAACTTCGCTTGACCGCCATGTTGGTTATGTAGTCACCAGGTTTTTGAAAGTGTCATAAGTGAATTCTAGTCGTGCCCTTTATCACCGTACACAATTTCAGGGCGATATCGGTAATAGTTTAGGAGATATTGAATGCTAGTGAAATATTTTGCACAGCCGCCATGTTGGATTGGTGAGACGTAACAAAATTTGAAGGGCACGGTCGAGGTCGCCGGGAATAGTGCTATGAACTTACCGAGTTTCATTGAAATCTCTCCAGCCGTTTAGATTTTATTAGTGGGACACACACACACACCTCACACACACTCACACACACACACACACACACACGGACAAAAGGCGATCTCATAAGCCTTTTTTTTTTTCAAAATTGAAAATAGGCTAAAAATACGCCTTTCTACTTAGAAAGTAAAATATGCTTTTTTTTCTGATTTTGGCCAACTAGGGACCGCATTGAACCTATGGCTTTCTGGTCAATCTCTTCTTTTTCTCGCAGAACGTCTTCATTCTTTCTCCTTGAATCCTCCGCTGATGGAATATCAGACAAATTACGAAGGTCTACACACCTAAGTACACGGGGCTATAAGACCACAAAGTCTCTAAATAAAGCTGTTGTTATTGATTCTTTAGTCCCACGTACATGGGTAAAAAGTGTGAAGGTTGTTATGATCACCTATGTTATTGTAGTGTCTGTAGGATGTGTATTTGTACTTCAGTCGAGGATTGGGAAGGAGGCAGCCATGGCCTTAATTCAGGAACAATCCTGGCATTTTCCTGGAGATGTTTTGGGAAAACCACGGAAAACCAGGATGGCTGAAGTGGGTATCGAACCAACCTCTTCTCAGTTTTGTCTCACAAGGCTGAATGTACCCCGTTCCAGCCCCCATACTAGAATTAAATTACTTGTCAGAACTGGGAATAGATCTCTGGCCTCAGGGGTTGAGTTGTTGTTGTTTGAGTCTTCAATCTTTCGACTGGTTTGATGAAACGCTGCATGCTTCCCTGTCCTGAGCTAATCGTTTCATCTCTACATAGCTACCACTTCCTACATCCGAGGCAATCTGTTTAACATATTCTAACCTTGGTCTACCCCTACAGTTCTTATCCTCGACACTTCCTTCTATAACAAAGTTTGCTATTCCTTGGTTTCCTAGTATGTGTCCTACCAACCTATCTCTTCTCTTCATTACCAGTTGCCAGAAACATCTCTCCTCTCCCGCACGTCTTAATACCTCTTCATTTGTAACCCTATCTACCCATCTGATCTTCATCATTCTCCTGTAACACCACATTTCAAACGCTTCAATTCTCTTCTGTTCTGCTGCACCAATAGTCCAAGTTTCACTTCCATAGAGCGCCACGCTCCAAAAAATGACTTCCTAATACCGAAATCCATATTCGATGTCAGTAGATGCCTTGTCAGGCGTAACAACCAAGAATGCTAGTCACTACACTATGAGGCGGACTCTCTCAATAGTTCAACAGCAATAACAACCACCTTAGCTTCACATGGTACCGGGTTTGTTCCAATATCCGTCACACCCTGTACCAGACCATTTTTTTCTTCAACGCCGAAACAGAGTCATTACGTCATAAACGCGGTCTATGCTCCTCTTACTCACGGATAATAGTAATTAAGTTAATTTTGTATCATGCCCTCCCCTCCTCCCACCTTGAGGGCAATCAAAGAACGATTTGCGTACCTCTACAAGAGAAAGGAAACAACGCAACACAACATAACCGGAGGAAGTGGGGGCTATGTGAGACCATTTGCTCGTGATACACTTTAAACTAGCTAGGCGGCTTCGGTGGCGTAGTCGGTAGCATGCTGAGCTTCTATGCCCAAGATAGCGGGTTCAAACCCGGCCGAAGCCGTCGGATTTTTTAAGAGCGTTAAAAATCCCTCAGTATGCCTTCCTTCGGAGGGGAAGTAAAGCCGGCGGTCCCATGTCGTAGATTTATGGCATGTTAAAGATCCTTCCACTAATTGCACCTGTGTGAAGCTAAATTTCATAGGTTATTGTAAAAACGCTCTTAGGTTTCTAAGTTCGTTGCCAAGAGCCGACTGCGGTGGCGTCTAGCAGCTGAGTTGTGAACTTAGCCTAGTAGTCGTTGACGGTGGCGCTTGGCGGCAAAAGTAGGAACTATTTGAAAAATTCTAAGTTGCAGTACTTAAATTGAAATGACAGATAACACACACTAATACAGTCATCACAATTAACACCGGTTATCAGACAGATTCTACACACACCCAAAGTACACGGGGCTACATGACCGCGTTGTCGCAGCCCCTAAACTTAAGAACCAACCAACCAACCAAACTAGCTAGCGATCGTCTTTTTGTGCACTAGGCTATATGTTTTAACGATCCCTTTATAACAAAAGAAGTGTAACGTATAATTGTATCTGCTTTAAATAACAGTTACAGACTTATTGTAGCGGATAATGAGACGTGATTAAATGGAATTATAAACACTTTTAAAATTGTTTAAAAGGTGAATCAAAGGAGATCTCACGAAAAATGAATGGTATCGTTTGGGTGGTCTGCTGTGTACAACTGCACGGTCTCCTTGTTCGGCGATTTTTTACTCTTTTGTTCCAGATTAGGAAGTAATTATTGTACTGCGCTTGGGAACGCTGATGCACAGTGTTGTAGCATATTGAACGAGCTAGATACTGAAGAAGAATGTAGAGTTAGTGAGTGATACTATCTTTGTTATGAAAAGAGTTCGTGACACAACATTTCCGGTCAGGAAATCAGGATTTAGTTGGGTTGGTAAAAGTACCTTCAAGAGTAAGTTAGGACAAAATACATAGTTAGTTGTTGTTGTTGTTGTTGTTGTTGTTGTCTTAACGGGAGAAACAGTGATGTAATCTGCCCCTACCACCTCCATGTATGTCCGCCCCGTTGGGTACTGGCTAGCATTCTTGACTGTCACCACGAGGACCCGGGTTCGATTTCCGGATCAGCTGAGAAATTAAATTTCGGTAGGTACTGACGGAAACATCTGTCACAACTGCTCTGTCCCAGTAGATCTTGCGTGTGTCATTTTCGAGTACTGTGGATGTTACGTATTTCCAATAGGGGACTGAGCTTTGAAGAAGTTTGTACTTCAAGGCCAGTTTCTGGTTGATAATGTTGGCAACTTCATCGTGTCTATGTTTGTAGTCAGTGTTGGCAAGGTGGGAACAACCTGATATAAGTGTTGAATGGTCTCACTACATTTGCCAGAGTGCCGACACTTCTCACTCTCAGTTACTTGATCTTTGATAATAAATTTCCGATAGCTTATTATTATTATTATTATTATTATTATTATTATTATTATTATTATTATTATTATTATTATTGGTTTACACAGTACATATAACACATCTCTGGTATATTACAACATAACTATACGGGCTTCAGTGAACCAAAGTATAGTTACTGAAACAGGAACTTCTAAGCTGGAATTTCGCTACCCATGAACTTCTGAACGATTCTGGTTGTTGATAGAACTACTGCCTTCTGCATTAGTTTGTACAGCCGAGTATCTAAATCCAGTTCTTTAAGGCCTTGGAGCAAGGTACTTGGGATCACACCCCTACTTGAGACAATGATAGGTACGGTCTTTACCCACTCTACATTCCATTGTATTTTGATAGCGTCGACCAACTCGCTGTATTTGCTCATCTTTTCTATGTGTTTTGACTGGATATTCTTGTTGTTAGGAATTGCAACATCAATCAAGGTAGTTTGCTTGGTTTTCTTGTTGACAACCACCAGATCCGGCCTGTTGTGTGATTATTATTATTATTATTATTATTATTATTATTTTATTGGACTATTATTTTAAGGTTAGACCTATTTCCCGTTAAGACAACGGTGGGTTTAGACGCCGGTGAGTCGGCATTTTCCACAAGAGGGATTTTTTAATTGCCATTAAATTTATTGGCATGGGTTTCTCGCATGTTAGCAATCACGTGGTTAGGGGCAGATGACCACTCTGTTCCGACCCCTTAAAACAGCAATAACTATAACTAATCTCTAACACAAAGCAAGTAGGCTATACTAAGATTTGAGCCATTATCATTGAGTACTGCAAATAAAAACCTAACCACTGCGCCACTTAACCGATCGAGACAAATTACGCAAACTTGCACACACACATAAATGTGGTAGATGAACAGATGAGTGTATCAGGTCCTCCAATATAACAGCAGCTGCGACAACAACAACAACAACAACAACAATAACAATAACAACAACAATGACGGAATTTGTATTAAATTTGCTATTATTTCTTACTGCTGCTTAAAAATCAATCTTGCCCAGTACTGAATCACTGAGATATTGTGAAACGTTGAAGGTTATGCATGCGATTGTTCAAAAAATACAATACAATAGTATACAAGGCCCATATTATAGCCCATTATTGCTTGGACCAGAACATTAGCCACGTGGGACATCTGTATAATAACGTGGAGGAAGCGGCGACAGTCTACGTAGGTGAGGATGATCTACAGCTCCTTTGACTTCTTCCGCATGTCCAAATATTAACATACAGCCTTGGTTTTTACTGAAACATATTGAGAAATACCATTTTATTACTAGTGGGCGTAAGATATTGTTCAGAAGCAGAATGTAGGAAGACTTCAGAGAACAGTCCACCTAACGCAAGAGTTCTTTCCAGGAGATATTTATGTCAACAGTAAGTTACGGTATAACTGGCCAAATCAGCAAAAATACTGATAATAATAATAATAATAATAATAATAATAATAAGTGGACTGAAGAAATAAGACGGACTCATAGTCAGAAAATGAGGGACTATTGGAAGAAGAAGAAGAGAGCAACAATACCGAAGAGTAGATACGAGCCCCGTGGTCCTACGTAGGCCCAAACGATAAAGAAAGAAAAATGATAATAATAATAATAATAATAATAATAATAATAATAATAATAATAATAATAACTAGCGGACCCGTGCGAGAACTCTCGCATAATGGGTTGTGTGCGCCCCATGTGTAAAGACTACCCGCCCGGTGCTAGTGCTATGCGGGCTATACGCGACACAGTTCTGCCAGGGGCTATCGTCTTGTTATTTTTTTAAAGAACTTTATATACAAAGAAATATATTTCCGTTGAACTTTCTAGAAATGCTAGATCTTACCTGTACTATTGAGACGATTTGGAAGATTTTGGTACAAACCGCACCTTCTAACTCCCTCTGGTTTAGGAGCTTGAGTTTTGTGAAACATACACCTTAGCGTATTATATAATAAGATAATAATAATGATAATAATAATGACAAATAGTTCCGTGAAGAATTATACAGCCTATTTTCATATATCCTACTCATGTTAATTACCACTATCACATACAAAATTTCAGTTTGATTGCTGTAATAGATTCGTAGATATTGAGAACCGACTAAATATTTCGGATAGTCGCCATGTTGGATTTTATATGTAGGTCAACAACAACCCCTGGCACTATCCAGCCCATGACGGGCTAAGGCCGACCAAGCGACCGCTGCCCAGCCATTTGGCCTGCAGATATTGGGGTGACGCGTGATCAGCGCGTCGGGTCCCCTCGGCCGTTAATCTTGGTATTCGTGATCGGGGCGCTGTCTCACTGTCAGACAGCTACTCAATTGTCCTCACGAGGCTGAGTGCACCCCGTTCTAACCCTCACGACAGTTTTAAAATCCCTGACGGAGCCGGGGATCGAACCCGGGGCCTCCGGGTGAGAGGCAGGCGCGCTACCCCAACACCACGGGGCCGGCTTTATATTGAACCCTTATCATTGTGTCCAATAATAATGTTTCATATTAATAAAAACGATGGAAATACTAAATACATGATATGCTGGATATTTGAGTAATATTGATGTAGCTAGAAATCTGGACTTGGTAAGACATGCTACGTGCTGGCTGGAAATGACCAATAGTTTCACAACCAATGTTATTCTTGGATTTCTGAGAAAATCAGATATGACGCTGTGGCGTACGTGACCATAGAAGGCCAAAATGCTGCGTACAAGGCAAGGAGTGAGAGAGAGGAGAATAGTCGTGACGTCAAAATAAGGGCGGGATTTGTAAGGTCAGAGCTCCAACGCCAACTTATCTGACCAATAAGAAAACATGACGCCAGAACATAGCGTCAGTGTGTTTTGCGCGGCAATCGGATATAAAAAGATCTAGCGATCGGTTTGCTTGTTCGACGGCAGATTCGCGACCTGTGAGAAAATACAAGAATTTTGAGAGGTCACACATAATTATAGGCCCATTACTTAAAATATTGAGGAGCTGTTTTTCTCCCACCATTGAAACTTTAGGCTTTCTGTATATATACAAATGTCTGAGATGAATCGGGGCACTCCTAATTATTCTTCGACAGTCATTTTAAGACGTCCTTAAGACGATATGGTTTTAAAATTATAGTTGTGTGTCGGCAACGAAGTTGGAAATTTTCATAAATTGTGAGATGGCAATTAGCCATAGAATAGGGAAAGTCGACGATTCTGCATAGGACGATCTGAGGAAATAAAATACTTAGAACGCAGATAGAACAGTTTAAAAACTTTGATATAATTGTGTGTTAACAGCAGCAAAATGTCGACCATGGAGAGAAGACAGCAAGCTTCATCCTCCATTACCATCAGTGTTATGGGCTAACGGCCTAATGATGGGAATTGACGAGGCGGGAGGCCTCTGGAAAGCAGTTTAAGTGATGAGTATTAAAAAATTGATTTATTGATTTTGGACGAGGGGAATCGCGAGAGATGTGTGGAACTTTGTATAGATTTTATTTGTGTGGTTTAATTTAAATTTCAGGGTTTGATTTCTTAACTGACATGCGTGTAGTAAATTTTGGCATTGCGTGACAATTATGTTGTACAGTAAATTTTGTAATATAAATGTTTTCCTTATGTATACGTAATTCTTATTGCGAAACGGCCGCATCGATTAACGTATCTATAAAAAGTGTAGCCATGAATGAGAACCTAGGAACGACAATGATAAATGGACTGATTTAATGATAGGTTAAACTAATTACTACGTGGGGGGAATATTTGCATTTGTTGCTTTGATAACTCGGGCTAGGACTGATCCTGTTATTTATTCTTTATTGTCATTTGGACATGTTGTGTGTCATTATCTGAGAGGTGTGCTGATTCATGCTACGACGAGATCTTCGAGAAATGTGCCACGTGTTTTTGGGTGTAAGTGATGATGATGAGGAGAGGTAAAGCCTGTCCATGACTACGATATCATTCCGGCAAACTAGTTATCCGTGGGGATAAGTTTGACCTGGGAATGTATTCTTAAAAATCCCTGAGAGGATGTTTTGAGATAATGTGTTATTTATTTGTACGCGTTTAACAGGTGGCGATTAGCAAAGGTGCTGTACGCTGGCTATGGGCCAGAATCTATATTTAGCATGGCACTAATTACTACTTGGGGGAAGAAATCAGCCACTCTCTCGGTGATGCGATAACAGGCCCGGTTGTCTCCAGCTCGTTATGACACGTTATGTTTGCTTTAAAGCCTAATGAGTTAAGGTTATTTTATTTGGTTTAATTTGGGAAGTTGCCATGTTGTCGATCCAAGTTTCTTTTATCATTACTACGACTTATTTGTTCATTGTTTTAAAACGCCAAACTTTCCGGCATGAAAATTAAAAGTTGTATTTTGTTGTTGTTGGCTCTTATTTTCAAGGCCATTGTATTCATATAAATATAATTTGGCAACCGGCCAAACTTGTTCATGTCATGTTATGCTATCCTAGTGTTTAAGGTATAAGACGGTAATTCCGCAGCCCTTATTTTAAATAATACACACGTGTATTTGGTTGTGGTAATCTAAGGTTAGAGCATGTCAGTAGTGTATATAAATATGTAATTGTTGTTCCCACATTTCCGTAATTCGTCCTTCGCAGTACGGAGTCCGTTCCCGAACCAACTGTTTTGGTCGGAAACGAGCGCCCGTCAAAATGCTCATTACTTGAACTAGTCTTAAAACCCGTGTCGCTCATAAATATTAAATTTTTGTACTATTTTATTTGTTTATATATTTGGATCTTGTGATCCGTTTTCTTTTATTACTTTGATTTAAGTGACATTGCAGTCACAATGCTTGTTGGCAGCTGTCATACCGTGTCGTCATGGTACGTCAGGCTGGTCAGTGTTAGATCTGTTCACGCGAGTGAACAATAAAAGGGTGGTTATAGTTTTCCTTTTTATGTTTGATTCAGTTAATAAATTTCATTTGTTAGTAGATCCTGTTGTTTTTCTTGGCTTTATAATAATAATAAGTTAACCTTATGAACCTTGGAAGTTATGTTGATAGCAAAACCTCTAAATCACATTCACAAGAATCCATTACGACCCCGAAATTTTGAATCTTGTCTACATGCTATTTTCCAAAGGGTTTATAAGAGTTACTTTGGCTTCCGAACGTGTGGCATTTGTGTTTTAGAGTAAAAAAATAGATCACCGGCATGTGATAAGTTTATTAACGTTAGTTAGGCGAAGATAGTACCGCCAAATGTTTGAAAACATAAAGTCATGGAGTTTGCAATAAAGTAAATGTGGAACAAGTTAAGTGTTTGAACTTTGATTAAAATTAGAACAAACTGTTCCAGGCGCCCAATAAAATTAAATTAGCTTTGTGTAGAAAAGCCAAACTCAAAGAATTATTTGACAGGAAGGTTAGACCTTAAAAACTAATTAATACTCTATTAATTGGTTAAAATTTGTAAGTAAAGTAAGGTCAGGAAGATTATAACTGAATCAAAGGGTTAAAATTAAATGGAATAATAAGTAAATTATACTCAGTGATGCTATAGTTTGTGGGAGTAATTTAAAGTAAATGAATTGAGTATGTAAAGGGTTAATGTGTGTATATTTAATATGTGTGAGCGCGCGTATCCAGGGCTCCGCCCTTATGTCATTTCCCTATGTCTCAAATATATTATTGTTGTGATGGCAACTCTGGGAGAAATTCGCGAAGTGATTGAACTAGCATCCGCTCGTACGCGAGAACAACTTAGTGAGATGAGAAAGGACATAACCAATGAAATACAGACACAGTTAGCGGCAAATAGTGAAGAAACGCAGACACAGTTAGCGGCTATAAATAAACAATCGGCAGAAACGCAGACACAGTTAGCGGCAAATAGTGTAGAAATGCAGACACAGTTAGCTGCTATAAATAAACAATCGGAAGAAATACAGACACAGTTAAACACAAAACTATCTGAAGTTAACGAGAATATAAATCAGAAAATCGCTACACAAAACATTCTGGTTAGTGAACAATTACATAGGCAGTCTGAGAAAAACAATGAAATGTTAAACGCACAAGACGAAAGGAACACTCAAAATCTAGCTGCGCTAACGGTAGAAATCAAAGAGCACACAAAAGAACAGCTAATCCAATTAGCAAAGGACGTTAGCACTAACAATACCAAACAATTAGGAATAATAAAAGGTATCGAAGATTCGTTTAAAAAGGAAATAAAAGGAATGGATGAGACTGTTATGGCAAAACTAGCACAAATCGAGCAAGCGTGTTTGACCAGCTCATCTGAGATTAAAGAAGCACACACAAACTTAGAAAAAAGGTTTGAGAATATCGAACGAGGGACACAGGGTATGCAAGATCAGATAATTACAGTAGATAACAATATCACGGGCTTAGTGACGGAACTCAACAAATTAGAAATACAATCAATTAAGAAATGGAAAAAGTTAGAAATTGACCAGGAAGAAATTAAACAAACATTAGAACAGAACAACATTTCTCTGGGAGAAAGGATAGATAAACTTGAAGATAATCAGGAGGCTAATCAACAGGAAGTCGAAAAACGCTTTGTTAAATTGAAGGATACTATTAGGAAAGATTGGACCAAGATGAGCGCTGATTCGAAAGATGAACGGCTCGCAGTAAGCAAGAAGCTAGGGGAAAATAACGCGAAAATACAGGCGTTAGAAGAAAATATGAAGTTAAGATTTCAAATTCAAGAGGACCGCATGATAAAATCGGAGTTGCAGTCACTTGGACATAATACGATGTTTGCGACACTAATGGAAAAAGGGAAAGGGGAGAATGCGGAAAGAGAGCACACAATAGACAGCCACGAGCTTGGGCAAAGTCCAAGAACGGTAGACACGCAAGCATTCCAGAATTATGAGGGTCGTAGCTCGACACCTCAAAACACACAACTTCCCACGCAAGTTATACAAGTCATCCGTGGAAACGAATTTAAACCGAATAAGTTTTTACCAGAGAGCGGAGGGACACCTAAAGCTTTCTTAAGGGAACTGACAGAATATTTTTCGGACCAAAATGTTAGCTCAACGCGACAATTAAGAATGGTTGAAAAATTTTTGGCGGGCTCAGCACTTACCTGGTATCTTGGATTTAAGAACACATTTAAATCAATGGAAGGTTTCCACAAGGCCTTCCTAAGCAAATACTGGAGTGGGTCGTATCAACAAAGCTTGCGAATGGACTTATACTCGCGTAAATACCATTCCACGCATCAGACGAAATATGCAGATTTTTTCGCCATGCAACTTGTCAAATTGCAAGATCTTGATAATCCCCCCAGCGAAATGGAGCTAATAACTACTATAGGAAAACAGATGCCTATTAGCGTTCAGCAATTCTTGGTGGCGGCAAATATTACGACCGTGGTCCAGGCAGAAGAGGTATTAAGGAAGATAGATGAAACCACTAATTACATCAACCCGAGAGAGAAGAGACAGATAGAGTTAGTTAATGCAGTCGAAGTAGTCAAGACACCGAACAAAAACACGAGGTCGCAAGCTACAAACACTGAGGATAACCAAAGACGGCAGAGCACCGAAGAATATGAGCCGAGATCTCAACCGAGATACGAAAATAGGGACAGAAACCATAACAATCAGGAAGAAACTAACCGCTACCGGAACACAAACAATCAGCAGTGGCGAGATAATAGGAGATACCAAACGTCATACAATAGGAATAATAATAATAACGCACCTTACAATCGAGGATGGCGTGGAGGACACTATAATCAACAATATAGGCCCAGAGACAATAGGCGTTACAATCAACAATATAACGCACAAGATAACCAGCGGTTTAACGAGCAATCGGATCCAAGGGATGATCAGAGAAATTGGAACGAGAGACACGCTGACCCGCAACAGTACCTGGAGGAGCCACGTAACATGGAAGGAAATAATGATAAATGGGAAAGAGCGATAGATCGGCGGAAGAATCCCGACAACCACGAGGAGGAATACGGAACACATCAAATGTTGGAGGCCATGCATGTAGAAACCCAGAGATATTTGGAAGAGCTGCATGGAGAAGAAGAAAATAGAGCAGCCGACGATAGGAAACAGAAGAATAGCAGGAGAGATTCGCAGACCGTGTCAGGCAAGGGTCTCGAAATATGGTAAAAAAAAGTTATTGTACGGGAATCGGAGAAGAAGAAGGGAGAAGGAAGAAGATGGCAACGCGGGGGGAGAAGAAGGAGATGACATCACGGTAAAATGGAGAAGAGACAGGAGCGGCTTAAGGAAGTTCAACTAGGGGTTACGAACTTAGGTAACAACGCCTACAGAGTCCGAGAGGTGAGCACAGGAAACATGGCAGTGTATAATATCTCAAATTTAAAATTGTATCATCAGAGAGAGCCATACGAACCGAGAAATAATGTTACTGCAGCAAATTAAACATTCGCGTGATAACATACAACAAAAGATACGGGGGTACACTAGTGGTTAAAGCGCTCAAAAGACAGCTCTGACGTGTTTACAAGTTCAGGCGGAAGTCGTTAATGAATATGTTGATGTTTTGAAAGAGTGAGAGGGGAGACGAGTAGCAAGGAAAGAGGCCGGAGGGCATAAGTATACAGGAATTTCCTAATGAGTTTGGAACGAGACGGCTACTGAAACAGACAGAGGCGGGCAGTCATTATATTTTGAGGGTGACCAGCAACTTCAAATTTGAGCCAGAAAAGTAGGGGATGTGAAATTCGACTTCATTTGAGTTCGAATTTCATCAACTAGGGGTCGGATGAACCCTTATCATTGTGTCCAATAATAATGTTTCATATTAATAAAAACGATGGAAATACTAAATACATGATATGCTGGATATTTGAGTAATATTGATGTAGCTAGAAATCTGGACTTGGTAAGACATGCTACGTGCTGGCTGGAAATGACCAATAGTTTCACAACCAATGTTATTCTTGGATTTCTGAGAAAATCAGATATGACGCTGTGGCGTACGTGACCATAGAAGGCCAAAATGCTGCGTACAAGGCAAGGAGTGAGAGAGAGGAGAATAGTCGTGACGTCAAAATAAGGGCGGGATTTGTAAGGTCAGAGCTCCAACGCCAACTTATCTGACCAATAAGAAAACATGACGCCAGAACATAGCGTCAGTGTGTTTTGCGCGGCAATCGGATATAAAAAGATCTAGCGATCGGTTTGCTTGTTCGACGGCAGATTCGCGACCTGTGAGAAAATACAAGAATTTTGAGAGGTCACACATAATTATAGGCCCATTACTTAAAATATTGAGGAGCTGTTTTTCTCCCACCATTGAAACTTTAGGCTTTCTGTATATATACAAATGTCTGAGATGAATCGGGGCACTCCTAATTATTCTTCGACAGTCATTTTAAGACGTCCTTAAGACGATATGGTTTTAAAATTATAGTTGTGTGTCGGCAACGAAGTTGGAAATTTTCATAAATTGTGAGATGGCAATTAGCCATAGAATAGGGAAAGTCGACGATTCTGCATAGGACGATCTGAGGAAATAAAATACTTAGAACGCAGATAGAACAGTTTAAAAACTTTGATATAATTGTGTGTTAACAGCAGCAAAATGTCGACCATGGAGAGAAGACAGCAAGCTTCATCCTCCATTACCATCAGTGTTATGGGCTAACGGCCTAATGATGGGAATTGACGAGGCGGGAGGCCTCTGGAAAGCAGTTTAAGTGATGAGTATTAAAAAATTGATTTATTGATTTTGGACGAGGGGAATCGCGAGAGATGTGTGGAACTTTGTATAGATTTTATTTGTGTGGTTTAATTTAAATTTCAGGGTTTGATTTCTTAACTGACATGCGTGTAGTAAATTTTGGCATTGCGTGACAATTATGTTGTACAGTAAATTTTGTAATATAAATGTTTTCCTTATGTATACGTAATTCTTATTGCGAAACGGCCGCATCGATTAACGTATCTATAAAAAGTGTAGCCATGAATGAGAACCTAGGAACGACAATGATAAATGGACTGATTTAATGATAGGTTAAACTAATTACTACGTGGGGGGAATATTTGCATTTGTTGCTTTGATAACTCGGGCTAGGACTGATCCTGTTATTTATTCTTTATTGTCATTTGGACATGTTGTGTGTCATTATCTGAGAGGTGTGCTGATTCATGCTACGACGAGATCTTCGAGAAATGTGCCACGTGTTTTTGGGTGTAAGTGATGATGATGAGGAGAGGTAAAGCCTGTCCATGACTACGATATCATTCCGGCAAACTAGTTATCCGTGGGGATAAGTTTGACCTGGGAATGTATTCTTAAAAATCCCTGAGAGGATGTTTTGAGATAATGTGTTATTTATTTGTACGCGTTTAACAGGTGGCGATTAGCAAAGGTGCTGTACGCTGGCTATGGGCCAGAATCTATATTTAGCATGGCACTAATTACTACTTGGGGGAAGAAATCAGCCACTCTCTCGGTGATGCGATAACAGGCCCGGTTGTCTCCAGCTCGTTATGACACGTTATGTTTGCTTTAAAGCCTAATGAGTTAAGGTTATTTTATTTGGTTTAATTTGGGAAGTTGCCATGTTGTCGATCCAAGTTTCTTTTATCATTACTACGACTTATTTGTTCATTGTTTTAAAACGCCAAACTTTCCGGCATGAAAATTAAAAGTTGTATTTTGTTGTTGTTGGCTCTTATTTTCAAGGCCATTGTATTCATATAAATATAATTTGGCAACCGGCCAAACTTGTTCATGTCATGTTATGCTATCCTAGTGTTTAAGGTATAAGACGGTAATTCCGCAGCCCTTATTTTAAATAATACACACGTGTATTTGGTTGTGGTAATCTAAGGTTAGAGCATGTCAGTAGTGTATATAAATATGTAATTGTTGTTCCCACATTTCCGTAATTCGTCCTTCGCAGTACGGAGTCCGTTCCCGAACCAACTGTTTTGGTCGGAAACGAGCGCCCGTCAAAATGCTCATTACTTGAACTAGTCTTAAAACCCGTGTCGCTCATAAATATTAAATTTTTGTACTATTTTATTTGTTTATATATTTGGATCTTGTGATCCGTTTTCTTTTATTACTTTGATTTAAGTGACATTGCAGTCACAATGCTTGTTGGCAGCTGTCATACCGTGTCGTCATGGTACGTCAGGCTGGTCAGTGTTAGATCTGTTCACGCGAGTGAACAATAAAAGGGTGGTTATAGTTTTCCTTTTTATGTTTGATTCAGTTAATAAATTTCATTTGTTAGTAGATCCTGTTGTTTTTCTTGGCTTTATAATAATAATAAGTTAACCTTATGAACCTTGGAAGTTATGTTGATAGCAAAACCTCTAAATCACATTCACAAGAATCCATTACGACCCCGAAATTTTGAATCTTGTCTACATGCTATTTTCCAAAGGGTTTATAAGAGTTACTTTGGCTTCCGAACGTGTGGCATTTGTGTTTTAGAGTAAAAAAATAGATCACCGGCATGTGATAAGTTTATTAACGTTAGTTAGGCGAAGATAGTACCGCCAAATGTTTGAAAACATAAAGTCATGGAGTTTGCAATAAAGTAAATGTGGAACAAGTTAAGTGTTTGAACTTTGATTAAAATTAGAACAAACTGTTCCAGGCGCCCAATAAAATTAAATTAGCTTTGTGTAGAAAAGCCAAACTCAAAGAATTATTTGACAGGAAGGTTAGACCTTAAAAACTAATTAATACTCTATTAATTGGTTAAAATTTGTAAGTAAAGTAAGGTCAGGAAGATTATAACTGAATCAAAGGGTTAAAATTAAATGGAATAATAAGTAAATTATACTCAGTGATGCTATAGTTTGTGGGAGTAATTTAAAGTAAATGAATTGAGTATGTAAAGGGTTAATGTGTGTATATTTAATATGTGTGAGCGCGCGTATCCAGGGCTCCGCCCTTATGTCATTTCCCTATGTCTCAAATATATTATTGTTGTGATGGCAACTCTGGGAGAAATTCGCGAAGTGATTGAACTAGCATCCGCTCGTACGCGAGAACAACTTAGTGAGATGAGAAAGGACATAACCAATGAAATACAGACACAGTTAGCGGCAAATAGTGAAGAAACGCAGACACAGTTAGCGGCTATAAATAAACAATCGGCAGAAACGCAGACACAGTTAGCGGCAAATAGTGTAGAAATGCAGACACAGTTAGCTGCTATAAATAAACAATCGGAAGAAATACAGACACAGTTAAACACAAAACTATCTGAAGTTAACGAGAATATAAATCAGAAAATCGCTACACAAAACATTCTGGTTAGTGAACAATTACATAGGCAGTCTGAGAAAAACAATGAAATGTTAAACGCACAAGACGAAAGGAACACTCAAAATCTAGCTGCGCTAACGGTAGAAATCAAAGAGCACACAAAAGAACAGCTAATCCAATTAGCAAAGGACGTTAGCACTAACAATACCAAACAATTAGGAATAATAAAAGGTATCGAAGATTCGTTTAAAAAGGAAATAAAAGGAATGGATGAGACTGTTATGGCAAAACTAGCACAAATCGAGCAAGCGTGTTTGACCAGCTCATCTGAGATTAAAGAAGCACACACAAACTTAGAAAAAAGGTTTGAGAATATCGAACGAGGGACACAGGGTATGCAAGATCAGATAATTACAGTAGATAACAATATCACGGGCTTAGTGACGGAACTCAACAAATTAGAAATACAATCAATTAAGAAATGGAAAAAGTTAGAAATTGACCAGGAAGAAATTAAACAAACATTAGAACAGAACAACATTTCTCTGGGAGAAAGGATAGATAAACTTGAAGATAATCAGGAGGCTAATCAACAGGAAGTCGAAAAACGCTTTGTTAAATTGAAGGATACTATTAGGAAAGATTGGACCAAGATGAGCGCTGATTCGAAAGATGAACGGCTCGCAGTAAGCAAGAAGCTAGGGGAAAATAACGCGAAAATACAGGCGTTAGAAGAAAATATGAAGTTAAGATTTCAAATTCAAGAGGACCGCATGATAAAATCGGAGTTGCAGTCACTTGGACATAATACGATGTTTGCGACACTAATGGAAAAAGGGAAAGGGGAGAATGCGGAAAGAGAGCACACAATAGACAGCCACGAGCTTGGGCAAAGTCCAAGAACGGTAGACACGCAAGCATTCCAGAATTATGAGGGTCGTAGCTCGACACCTCAAAACACACAACTTCCCACGCAAGTTATACAAGTCATCCGTGGAAACGAATTTAAACCGAATAAGTTTTTACCAGAGAGCGGAGGGACACCTAAAGCTTTCTTAAGGGAACTGACAGAATATTTTTCGGACCAAAATGTTAGCTCAACGCGACAATTAAGAATGGTTGAAAAATTTTTGGCGGGCTCAGCACTTACCTGGTATCTTGGATTTAAGAACACATTTAAATCAATGGAAGGTTTCCACAAGGCCTTCCTAAGCAAATACTGGAGTGGGTCGTATCAACAAAGCTTGCGAATGGACTTATACTCGCGTAAATACCATTCCACGCATCAGACGAAATATGCAGATTTTTTCGCCATGCAACTTGTCAAATTGCAAGATCTTGATAATCCCCCCAGCGAAATGGAGCTAATAACTACTATAGGAAAACAGATGCCTATTAGCGTTCAGCAATTCTTGGTGGCGGCAAATATTACGACCGTGGTCCAGGCAGAAGAGGTATTAAGGAAGATAGATGAAACCACTAATTACATCAACCCGAGAGAGAAGAGACAGATAGAGTTAGTTAATGCAGTCGAAGTAGTCAAGACACCGAACAAAAACACGAGGTCGCAAGCTACAAACACTGAGGATAACCAAAGACGGCAGAGCACCGAAGAATATGAGCCGAGATCTCAACCGAGATACGAAAATAGGGACAGAAACCATAACAATCAGGAAGAAACTAACCGCTACCGGAACACAAACAATCAGCAGTGGCGAGATAATAGGAGATACCAAACGTCATACAATAGGAATAATAATAATAACGCACCTTACAATCGAGGATGGCGTGGAGGACACTATAATCAACAATATAGGCCCAGAGACAATAGGCGTTACAATCAACAATATAACGCACAAGATAACCAGCGGTTTAACGAGCAATCGGATCCAAGGGATGATCAGAGAAATTGGAACGAGAGACACGCTGACCCGCAACAGTACCTGGAGGAGCCACGTAACATGGAAGGAAATAATGATAAATGGGAAAGAGCGATAGATCGGCGGAAGAATCCCGACAACCACGAGGAGGAATACGGAACACATCAAATGTTGGAGGCCATGCATGTAGAAACCCAGAGATATTTGGAAGAGCTGCATGGAGAAGAAGAAAATAGAGCAGCCGACGATAGGAAACAGAAGAATAGCAGGAGAGATTCGCAGACCGTGTCAGGCAAGGGTCTCGAAATATGGTAAAAAAAAGTTATTGTACGGGAATCGGAGAAGAAGAAGGGAGAAGGAAGAAGATGGCAACGCGGGGGGAGAAGAAGGAGATGACATCACGGTAAAATGGAGAAGAGACAGGAGCGGCTTAAGGAAGTTCAACTAGGGGTTACGAACTTAGGTAACAACGCCTACAGAGTCCGAGAGGTGAGCACAGGAAACATGGCAGTGTATAATATCTCAAATTTAAAATTGTATCATCAGAGAGAGCCATACGAACCGAGAAATAATGTTACTGCAGCAAATTAAACATTCGCGTGATAACATACAACAAAAGATACGGGGGTACACTAGTGGTTAAAGCGCTCAAAAGACAGCTCTGACGTGTTTACAAGTTCAGGCGGAAGTCGTTAATGAATATGTTGATGTTTTGAAAGAGTGAGAGGGGAGACGAGTAGCAAGGAAAGAGGCCGGAGGGCATAAGTATACAGGAATTTCCTAATGAGTTTGGAACGAGACGGCTACTGAAACAGACAGAGGCGGGCAGTCATTATATTTTGAGGGTGACCAGCAACTTCAAATTTGAGCCAGAAAAGTAGGGGATGTGAAATTCGACTTCATTTGAGTTCGAATTTCATCAACTAGGGGTCGGATGAACCCTTATCATTGTGTCCAATAATAATGTTTCATATTAATAAAAACGATGGAAATACTAAATACATGATATGCTGGATATTTGAGTAATATTGATGTAGCTAGAAATCTGGACTTGGTAAGACATGCTACGTGCTGGCTGGAAATGACCAATAGTTTCACAACCAATGTTATTCTTGGATTTCTGAGAAAATCAGATATGACGCTGTGGCGTACGTGACCATAGAAGGCCAAAATGCTGCGTACAAGGCAAGGAGTGAGAGAGAGGAGAATAGTCGTGACGTCAAAATAAGGGCGGGATTTGTAAGGTCAGAGCTCCAACGCCAACTTATCTGACCAATAAGAAAACATGACGCCAGAACATAGCGTCAGTGTGTTTTGCGCGGCAATCGGATATAAAAAGATCTAGCGATCGGTTTGCTTGTTCGACGGCAGATTCGCGACCTGTGAGAAAATACAAGAATTTTGAGAGGTCACACATAATTATAGGCCCATTACTTAAAATATTGAGGAGCTGTTTTTCTCCCACCATTGAAACTTTAGGCTTTCTGTATATATACAAATGTCTGAGATGAATCGGGGCACTCCTAATTATTCTTCGACAGTCATTTTAAGACGTCCTTAAGACGATATGGTTTTAAAATTATAGTTGTGTGTCGGCAACGAAGTTGGAAATTTTCATAAATTGTGAGATGGCAATTAGCCATAGAATAGGGAAAGTCGACGATTCTGCATAGGACGATCTGAGGAAATAAAATACTTAGAACGCAGATAGAACAGTTTAAAAACTTTGATATAATTGTGTGTTAACAGCAGCAAAATGTCGACCATGGAGAGAAGACAGCAAGCTTCATCCTCCATTACCATCAGTGTTATGGGCTAACGGCCTAATGATGGGAATTGACGAGGCGGGAGGCCTCTGGAAAGCAGTTTAAGTGATGAGTATTAAAAAATTGATTTATTGATTTTGGACGAGGGGAATCGCGAGAGATGTGTGGAACTTTGTATAGATTTTATTTGTGTGGTTTAATTTAAATTTCAGGGTTTGATTTCTTAACTGACATGCGTGTAGTAAATTTTGGCATTGCGTGACAATTATGTTGTACAGTAAATTTTGTAATATAAATGTTTTCCTTATGTATACGTAATTCTTATTGCGAAACGGCCGCATCGATTAACGTATCTATAAAAAGTGTAGCCATGAATGAGAACCTAGGAACGACAATGATAAATGGACTGATTTAATGATAGGTTAAACTAATTACTACGTGGGGGGAATATTTGCATTTGTTGCTTTGATAACTCGGGCTAGGACTGATCCTGTTATTTATTCTTTATTGTCATTTGGACATGTTGTGTGTCATTATCTGAGAGGTGTGCTGATTCATGCTACGACGAGATCTTCGAGAAATGTGCCACGTGTTTTTGGGTGTAAGTGATGATGATGAGGAGAGGTAAAGCCTGTCCATGACTACGATATCATTCCGGCAAACTAGTTATCCGTGGGGATAAGTTTGACCTGGGAATGTATTCTTAAAAATCCCTGAGAGGATGTTTTGAGATAATGTGTTATTTATTTGTACGCGTTTAACAGGTGGCGATTAGCAAAGGTGCTGTACGCTGGCTATGGGCCAGAATCTATATTTAGCATGGCACTAATTACTACTTGGGGGAAGAAATCAGCCACTCTCTCGGTGATGCGATAACAGGCCCGGTTGTCTCCAGCTCGTTATGACACGTTATGTTTGCTTTAAAGCCTAATGAGTTAAGGTTATTTTATTTGGTTTAATTTGGGAAGTTGCCATGTTGTCGATCCAAGTTTCTTTTATCATTACTACGACTTATTTGTTCATTGTTTTAAAACGCCAAACTTTCCGGCATGAAAATTAAAAGTTGTATTTTGTTGTTGTTGGCTCTTATTTTCAAGGCCATTGTATTCATATAAATATAATTTGGCAACCGGCCAAACTTGTTCATGTCATGTTATGCTATCCTAGTGTTTAAGGTATAAGACGGTAATTCCGCAGCCCTTATTTTAAATAATACACACGTGTATTTGGTTGTGGTAATCTAAGGTTAGAGCATGTCAGTAGTGTATATAAATATGTAATTGTTGTTCCCACATTTCCGTAATTCGTCCTTCGCAGTACGGAGTCCGTTCCCGAACCAACTGTTTTGGTCGGAAACGAGCGCCCGTCAAAATGCTCATTACTTGAACTAGTCTTAAAACCCGTGTCGCTCATAAATATTAAATTTTTGTACTATTTTATTTGTTTATATATTTGGATCTTGTGATCCGTTTTCTTTTATTACTTTGATTTAAGTGACATTGCAGTCACAATGCTTGTTGGCAGCTGTCATACCGTGTCGTCATGGTACGTCAGGCTGGTCAGTGTTAGATCTGTTCACGCGAGTGAACAATAAAAGGGTGGTTATAGTTTTCCTTTTTATGTTTGATTCAGTTAATAAATTTCATTTGTTAGTAGATCCTGTTGTTTTTCTTGGCTTTATAATAATAATAAGTTAACCTTATGAACCTTGGAAGTTATGTTGATAGCAAAACCTCTAAATCACATTCACAAGAATCCATTACGACCCCGAAATTTTGAATCTTGTCTACATGCTATTTTCCAAAGGGTTTAATATGTAGGTCCTAGAGTTATGTACTGTTACATGAAGATTTTTGTGTACGTGTAGCATTCAAACTTCAATATGTAGGTCCTAGAGTTATGTACTGTTACATGAAGATTTTTGTGTACGTGTAGCATTCAAAAGGATTTACTGTACCAAGTTTCATTGCACTCGGATGGTTAAATTGCGAGAAACGTCCATGTGAATATTTATATTTCGCGTCGCCGCCATGTTGGATTTGTGATCACCAGGTTATTTAAAGTCCTATAGGTGAACTTAAGTTCATAGCCCCTATGAACATTAAAAATGCAGTTTGATTGCTAAAATAGATTCGTAGATATTCAGTATCGTCTAAGTATTTCGGATGGTCGCCATGTTGGATTGCTAAATGTATAGGCCATAGAGTCATGTACCATTAAAGGAAAATTATTATGTAGGTTCATTATTCAAACTTTCACTTCGATCGCATGACTACATCACAAGAAATAAAAACTTAATTTTAAAATTCGCACAGCCGCCATCTTGAGGTTATGTAAACAATTGAACTAAATTAGATACCAGCGTATTACAATGTGTATAAACATTTCCTGTACCAGATTTCATTGCGTTTGGAACTTTAAATCGCGAGAAAGGTCTATTTAAAATTTTCAAATTCGCTTGGCCGCCATGTTCATTTTGTAGTTAACCGGTTTTTGAAAGTCTTATAGATGAACTTCCCGTAGTGTCCTTTATCTCTGTATAATATTTCAGGGTGATACCGCTAATAGTTTCAGAGATATAGAATGCCGGTGAAATATTTCGCACATCCGCCATCTTGTGGTTATGCAAACAATTGAACGAAGTTAGATGTCGGTGCATTAAAATGTGCATAAACATATACTGTACCAAATTTTATTGCGTTTGGTTGGTTAAATCGCGAGAAACGTCCATTTAAAAGTCGCAAATTCGCGTGGCCGCCATGTTGGTTTTGTAGTTACCAATTTTTTCAAAAGTCACATAGGTGAACTTCTAGTAGTTCCCTTTATCACCCTAATAAATTCCAGGGTTATATCGGGAATAGTTTCGGAGATATTGAATGCTGGTGAAATATTTCGCACAGCCGCCATGTTGGATTGGTGAGACGTAACAAAATTTGAAGGGCACGGTCGGTGTCGCCGGGAATAGTGCTATGATCTTACCGAGTTAAATTGAAATCGCTCCAGCCGTATAGAACTTATTAGGGACACACACACACACACACACACACACACGCACACATACACACGGACAAAAGGTGATCTCAAAAGCCTATTTTTTCAAAATTGAAAATAGGCTAAAAAATGAAAGCTGCACGTCACCAGGTCATGTATTTCACAAATAGTAGCAGCCATGTATAGTATTTAGGACAGGAAAGTTTGTAATTTTTCATGACCGTGAATCTCGCGTTCATGAGCCACGAACCTCCATCTCTACGTGGAATCCGAACCACAGGACACGGCATTTCACTTCGAAAAACTTACCTGCATTGACCGGGAAACGCACCTGGTCCGTCTGGGTGAGAGGCAAACTGCTTGACCGCTGCGCCACTACGCCCAGGGAATTAAAATATCTGACTCCTGCGGGCTCCAACCCGTGACCTCTGGGACCACCTCGTGGCGTAGCGCCTGGCATTCTTGGCTGTATCCGGGTTAATTCCTTGCTCCCCCAAGAAATTTAATTCTGAACTGAGGTCTGGGACAGGGTACACTGAGCCTCGTGAGGCAAAACTGAGAAGAGGAGGGTTCGATTCTCAACTCAGTCATCCTGGAAGTTGTTTTCCATGGTTTCCCACTTCTACTCCAGGAAAATGCCGGGATATATCCTCAAAATAAGTCCATAGACACCCCAATCCCAATCCACCCCTTAATTACAAATACACACACCAATTGAGGGATCGAAAAATGACGCTGTCATTAGACATTTGAGGGTGTTTCAGTGCGAGAAAGCCGTGTCAGTAGATTTACTAGAACATTAAAGATTAAAGATTAGAGGTCCTTGATAATATTCCAGCACCCCTGGCGTCTACTAAACCGCAAGACTAAAAGAAAGCCATAATAATAATATTTTTTTTTCTCGTGTAGCCTCCTGAGAGGCAGAGTGCAGGTCTTTCTAGTCGACGCCCGTGGGCGACCTGCGCGTCGGGATGAGAGATGGAATGGATGAAGATTAATGAAACTGGGCAAGGATGTGGAAGGAAGCGGCCGTGGCCTGTCAGAAGGTACTGTCCCAGCATTTGCCTGGTGTTGAACATGGGAAACCACGGAAAACCATTTCAAGGACAGCCGACGGTGGGGCTCGAACCCACGCGTCTACCGAGTCAGCAGAGAGCTTGGCCCCTTGACCTAACGCTGCGCTTTAGCGCGCGTAGCCACTACTGTCGGTATAATAATAATAATAATAATAATAATAATAACTCTGCCACTGCCGGTCCCAAGCTCGGGGCCTCATCTCGTAAGGGATGAGGAAGGAGGAGGGGGAGGAGTAACACCTCGTTAAAAAACCTGGGTCCATCTGGCTCCGGATGGTAGCACCCTGTAAGGGCCCCTGCCTAGGGTTACTAGGTGAAAATTGGTCAACGCTCCTGATAGCGGAAGAGGAATCTAAAGTTTCCCAACGATGGATGGAGCGGAAGAGCCAGGTGGTTTCCCCACCAATAAAGAACTCTAAATCCAAAAGCGTTTGTTCCCAGATTGGGCGGCGTATGGTCAGCGTCTGTTCACCAAGTGGTGCGGCTGCAAACATGCTCCAGGAACTAACAATCCCTGGTTCTAAGAAAGCTAGTGGATAACCACTAGACCCCATTTCTTACAAGTAACCATGGCGCGTGCAAATAATAACATTATTACCCCAGGTGGTAACCAATCCACCCGTCAACTGACGGCACCCGGGCGTTCGGACTCTGGGGGACCCGGGCAACCACGGCCACAGAGAAAATCGGAGTTCTCTGGCAAACTTCCACATAAGACACCAACATACGTAGGCACTCTAAACATCAACACTCTCATACAGCCTGGAAAGTTGCACAATCTAGTGACAGAACTCGATAGACAGAAGCTTCTAATCCTCGCGCTGCAGGAGACACGTATCACAGATGAAGACACCATGGACTACGGCAATTACCGCATGTTCAAGAGCAAGACTGACAGGTGCGTTGCCAAAGGCGCTCCACTTCTGGGGATGGCCTTCATGGTCCACAAGACCATAGTAGAATCCTTAGAAGAAGTTACTCCAGTAAACAACAGATTGATGAGCATGCGCTTCCGGTGCGCCAACAAAAAATACACACTGATCAACGCACACGGCCCCACTAACCAAAGTAACAAGGGCGATCCACAGTCCGCAGAAAAATTCTGGTCGACCATTGACACAGTGATGTCCAAAGTCCCCAGGGATGACGTCAAACTCCTCATGGGCGACTTCAATGCACAGATCGGTAGAGAAAAGGTGTACAGGAAAACAGTCGGAAACTATCCTGCACATAAATTCACAAATAGAAATGGCACACGACTCATAGAACTCTGCCAGCAGAATAATCTCAAGCTCATGTCAACATCTCTTAGAAAACACCCTAGAAAACAGAAAACCTGGCGTTCTCCAGTCCAGCAGTTAGGTGAGTACCAAATCGACCATGTGGCAATCTCATATCCAGTACAGAAGAAGATTCATGATGTACAGGTACGTAGAGGAGCCAACATTGACTCTGACCATTACCTAACCCGCGTCAAGGTCAAGTTCACCCCAAAGAGAACTTTCTGTAAGAAAACCCCCCTACCAAAATTTGACACAAAAAAGATCGCAGACTCTGGAGTGAAGGATGCCTGGGAAAAAGAAGATGCCAATGACTGGCAAAATTTCCACCGAAAAATCATAGAAACAGCACAAGCTCTCATTCCTTTGAAGAAGAATTCCAAACATCCTTGGTGGGATGTTGATTGTGAGAATGCACTCATTACCAGGAAATTGGCATATCAGAAATACAACAGTAAAAAATCCCCAGAAAATTTACAGACTTTCCATGAAACACGAAAAGCAACCGCAAAAATTATCAGACAATCCAAGAGGAGATACCTGAATGAACAGTTGGACTCCATTGAGGACAACTTCCGTAACTACAACGTAAGGGACTTCTACAGAACGTTTGCAGGACACATCAGAGGGTACACACCACGAAACCTATGCTTCAGAAAATGTGATGGAAAATTAGCACTAACGAATAAGGAGAATTGCAAGGTGATGGCACAATACTTCTCTGATCTTCTCAACTGTCCAGAACCAATAGAGAGATTCTCAGAGGAAGAACCTACAGTCAAGAACGCAGACTCATTACCTCCGACAGAAGAGGAAGTTCACAGGCACATCATCAAACTTAAGAACAACAGGACATCTGGTGAAGACGGTATAGTGGCCGAACTACTGAAAAACCTAGGGCCACACTCACTTAGGGAACTCACACAGATTATCACTGACATCTGGACATCAGAAAAGCTACCAGATGAGTGGAAATGTGCATTGATCCACCCATTACACAAAAAAGGCGACCGCTCTGACGTAAACAATTACAGGGGCATTTCACTATTACAAGTTACGTACAAGATCCTCTCAGCGTGCCTACTCCAAAGGGCTCGGGACCAGCTGGAACACAAGATTGGCGAGTACCAGGCGGGATTTCGTCCTGGTCGCTCCTGCGCGGAACAAATCTTCAACCTAAAAAGTATATTGAAAATCAAAGCCCTCAGGAATACTCCAGTTATATGTACCTTCGTTGACTTCAAGAAGGCATATGACTCCATTGACCGTCAGTCATTGTTCAACATCTTACACGAGCAAGGTTTGGATAGCAAGACCTTGCGATTGATCAAACAGACACTGACAGACACGACATCAAAAGTGAAATTCATGGGGGAAATCTCAGAACCATTTCAGATCAATACAGGTGTTCGCCAAGGTGACGGGCTCTCTCCGCTCCTCTTCAACCTAGTGCTGAACAAAGTTATCAAGGAATGGGAGAAAGAGCTGAGACTTCAAGGTTACTGGAGGCCAGTGCGACTAGGACGACCAAAGGACGAACTGGAGGTTGGATGTCTAGCCTTCGTGGATGATCTGGCTCTACTCTCAGATAACGAAACCACATCAATCAGACAGATAGGAGTACTCCAAGAGTGCGCCGAAAAAGTAGGACTAGAGATCTCGTTCCAAAAGACAGAGTTTTTCTGTACGAAATTCGACATACAGAATTTAAACACGAAATATGGCAAGATCAATAGAGTCGCCCACTTTAAATACCTAGGTGAAGTGCTTGAACCGACGGGAAAAGAGAAAATTGCGCAGAACACTAGGTTAATGAAAATGAAGAGAGCCTTATACAAGACACAGAATGTCTACAACAAAAAATGTCTGTCCACATTCACTAAACTTCGTCATTACAACAAGGTTATTAAACCTGAGGTGCTTTATGCTAGTGAGACATTGACCTTACACACTAAGGGCGACTTGGAAAAAATCCTCTCAGAGGAAAGAAAAATAATAAGGAAAATAATTGGACCAAAGCACACAGATGAAGGATACAGGCTTCGCTCCAGAGACACCACAGAGAAATTGTCCAACCTCGCAGCAGACAACAGAAAGAGGCGACTAAAATTTTACGGCCACATCAGCAGACTTCCACAAACCAGACTCACCAACAAAATTCTTAGATACATACAGCGGCTCAAGATTACTACACCCTGGATGATGCATGTCAAAATTGATCTAGTAAAAGCACAGGTCGACCCAGAAGACGTCATAGACAAAAGCGTATTTAGACACAAAGTATACAAGTGGGAAGTGTTGTCAGAGATTGCTGCACCTACAGCCCAAAGACCAAAGTGGACCGAAGAAAGGAAGCGGGCCTTTAGTGCACGAATGAAAGAGTACTGGAAAGACAGGAAGAACAAAAAGTCATGATTGCTTCGCGTGGTCTAATAGGCTGTAACGTGTAAAATAAATAATAATAATAATAATAATAATAATAATAATAATAATAATATTTTTTTTTTAATTTAATTTAATTTATTTATTAAATACTATTTATGTTACATTATTGTGATATGTCTCACGAATCTGATGACAGTACAGATTATCTGTGAGACATATTAATTATTATTTACAACATATATATAGATTATATTTCAGTACAAGAGTGCATGCATTTTTAGCCTACTTTCGATTTTTGCAAAAAATGAAAGTAGACTTATGAGATCAACACAGGGCGAAAAAAGTGTGTCTGTCTGTGTGTGTGTATGTGTGTGTGTGAGTCTGTGTGTGTGTGTGTGTGTGTGTGTATGTGTGTGTGAGTGTGTGTGTGTGTGTGTGTCTGTGTGTGTGTGAGTGTGTGTACTCTGAATGTCTGTCCCCCCCTATCAATTCGAACACGGTGAATGCGAATTGAACGAAATTTGGTACAAAGGTAGCACTAGCAAAGGACACCTCAGTGTCATGTTTTATATCGCCGCCATCTTGACGGAAACGTAATGGCGGCCACACAAATGTTCAAAGCTTAAATCGAATTACGACTAACCTAATCATCCGATCTCTACCGAATTTTTCAACAACATACCTTTATGGGGGGAGCATCCTTTGACCAAACCAATAGGCCATCAGCGTAATAGTTTGCGGATGGCGGCCATCTTTGTGTGAAAATCGATTCCCCCTATTAATTCGAACACGGTGCAACCGAATGGAACGAAATTTGGTACAGAGGTAGTACTAACAAAAGGCACCTCAGTGTCATGTTTTATATCGCCGCCATCTTGACGGAAACGTAATGGCGGCCATACAAATGTTCAAAGCTTAAATCAAATTACGATTAACCTAATCATCCGATCTCTACCAAATTTTGCAACAACATACCCTTATAGAGGAAGCATCCTTTGACCAAATGAATAGGTGATTGGCCTAATAGCTTGCGGATGGAGGCCATCTTTGTGTGAAAATCAATTCCCCCTATTAATTCAAACACGATGAAACCGAATGGAACGAAATTTGGTACAGAGGTAGCACTAGCAAAGGGCATCTCAGTGTCATGTTTTATATTGCCGCCATCTTTACCAAAACGTAATGGCGGCCACTCAAATGGTCAAAACTTATTTATGTATTACGACCAAACTAATCATTGGATGTTTACCAAATTTGGTAACAACATACTTTCATATGATATGAGTGTTGTGCCCAAACTTCAAGGTCATCAACCGTACCACTACAGGAAGGCGGCCGTGTGAATAATTCAAACTTTATAATCCATAACATGGGACCTACCAGTTCCGATTATCGAACCAAGAATCGTTTACTCTGTTATAAACGACGTGGTCCGTTCGAAATTAAAAGTTTATATTGTGATATTATAGTCTAGAAGTGACTTGAAAAAGCTGAGTCGTCTCGGTTATTTGACAAGAAAGCAGCTGATCTCTCGTCCTGACTTATATGTCACTAATTTGAGTATGTTGCATGCAATATACCCTACTGATAGAAATTATATGTACTTTATATGAAATGAACTCGGTTTGAAATATACCCCAGTGAAGAAATCGTTTAGTCCAAGTTATTATTAGCTCAGACGTTGTACGTAAATTGATTGCTTACGCTTGAATACAGTGTGCACGATTGGCTGAGTGGTTAGGGATTTGGTCTTACAACTGGCTGGCCGGGGTTCAAATCCTAACAGATTTTTTTTTTGCTTGCATTTCTTTGTATTTATTGTTGTCTAAGTATTCAGACCTTATAAAATTAAGCGTTATATTGTCCGCTTTTCAGTGGAAAATATTATCGCTTATTCAAAGAATGGGTTGTTGAAACAGGATTTTAATGGCGTCTAACAACAACAGCAAAGAGAAATTACATTTGGAACTCATTTTACACGACGAACGCTACGACTGGATGCAAGGATCATATGAGCTAAGATTGACGCGCTTTGCGGTGCATGGTTCTTACCACCAGGTCTGCGCGAAAGACATCTATCAACAACCAGATGAACTATGCATGTGCAAACATTAAGAAAGCCCATGCGACGGATAGGCTACCACGTAAGAACATGCAAACGCAGAGAAATATCTTTGACGCAATTCTGTGAAAGTGAGACTTAACAAACTCTGTACTTTACTTACGAACATTTTACTCAAATTAAATTATATTTAAATTAGGAAACATTTCTTGCTTTGGCAAGAGATCAAATCATATATAACATAGCGGATGATGATATTCCAAAATAGATACATTGTGAGCGATAAAATAGGTATGAAGTACAAGTTTAAACGTTAAAAAGGGTTTTTCAGATCACAGGGAAATAATAAAATAACCGGATTAATCTAAGGTACGTGGCAAATCACAAATACATTTTGTATTGCAGTCACGGCCTTCATGATCATCACACTATAAAAAAAAAGAGTGAGTCAGCGACATTTGTAAACTAGATACGGTTTCTATGATCATAACAATCTAGTCACGGCTTCTATGACCATCATGCCTGAAGTTAGCACACAAGCTGTCTCAAAATCGGACAATCATGATATTTGCCCTATCTGCGAGAAAAGTGTTGAAAATGAGAATGCAGTAATGTGCCTTGAAACAGGTTCATACCGGAAATTCGGAGGGTTCAACAATCAAAATGCTTTAAAGGGTAAAGGTGTTATTGATAATCCAAATTCTTATCGGAGCATAGTACTCGAGAGCAACGTGTTCAAGATATTTTCATCAATACTCAATAAGAGGCTAAACGGATATGCAGAACAGCACCTCTCAATGGAACAGTTCGGATTCAGAACAGGAAGGGGGACACATCAGGCCTTAAAAAACCTTCTAGATTTAATAATAGAAACTATAAAAGAGACAGGAGGGAAATAAACGGTCGTATTAATGGGATTAAATTAAAGAAAAAGAAGACAGTAATGACGACATTCAGGAAATAAAGAAGATTAGCAACGGAAGACAGGATAACATTAGAAGCAGAAGAAATGCAACGAACAAATCACTTCCAATACCTAGGAATAACTTTGCAGACGACAGGAACTACGTTCATAATTCATACACTGAAGAGAACGACAGCAGCGATAAGAGCTATCTATGACATACAAAATCTAAGGAATGTATTCCTACCAACAGCGATGGCATTATTTAGGAAGTAGATAATGCCCGTCGTCACATATGGCTTGGAAATAATGTGGGAACATTTGAAACCGAGAGACATATCTGCAATAGAGTCAATAAAAGCAAGATTTCTAAAATTAGTTTTAGGAATATCAAAAACAATAAAATCACGATTGGCATACGAATTGACAAGGGAAACCTTCTTCATCGAGGATATTAGAACCAAAATGCTACTGCCAAATACAAAGCACAGCGAAGACCATATACGTCATAATGGACAAAAGAACAGAAATCCACACGGACTTCTACGCCACGGATGCCATGACAAACAGAGCCTGGACGGGATCGATTCAGGAACTACGGAGTGCCCTCACTGAATTGGCGGTTCATGGTTTTCATCACACGTTTTGCGAGAAGGCTCAATTTCATCTTAGTAGATAATTCCCGTCGTCACATATGGCTTGGAAATAATGTGGGAACATTTGAAACCGAGACATATCTGCAATAGAGTCAATAAAAGCAAGATTTCTAAAATTAGTTTCAGGAATATCAAAAACAATAAAATCACGATTGGCATACGAATTGACAAGGGAAACCTTCTTCATCGAGGATATTAGAACCAAAATGCTACTGCCAAATACAAAGCACAGCGAAGACCATATACGTCATATGGACAAAAGAACAGAAATCCACACGGACTTCTACGCCACGGATGCCATGACAAACAGAGCCTGGACGGGATCGATTCAGGAACTACGGAGTGCCCTCACTGGATTGGCGGTTCATGGTTTTCATCACACGTTTTGCAAGAAGGCTCAATTCCATCAAGTCAATGAAGAATGCGTGTGCAAACTCTGTAACAAACCGTGTGAGACGTATCACTTCGCTAAATGCGCCAAACGGACAAAGTCGCTCAGCGAATATAGCAAAGAATAGAGAAATAATGATAATATTTAAAAATAAAAATAAAAAACAATACCGTTAGAAGTAATCAGTGGGTACTCTGATGCATTCATGAGGGTTTCTATTATTATTACTGTAACGTGAATATTATGTAGAACAGTGCAAGATCACATTTAAAAAAAGTTATGATAATTAAGTTAATGAATATTGTAAACCTTTTTCCTGGCCATTCGGCTGCAATTCATGCTTATATATTTCACACGTGTACAGGCATCAATAATTCAAACTGCATCTATGACTGCGCTCTTACGACGACTACAACAAACATATTTTGATATTTGCGCCTTCCTGTGTTAAACACGTAACATAGAGCAGGCAGTGTAAAAAGAATTGAGATGGCAGGCGGCATTGGGAACAACAGTAAAGCCTAATCTTATATGATATGAAATATTGCCATGACCATGAGTGCAACACGAATTTCAAATTATAGACAACGAGAGCCTCTTTTATTTTTAAGAAGTTGGCTTCAGTCTATATAAGCAATGGCAGCTGTCGGTTCTTTTGAGCATAGCGAAGCTAATTTAGCATATTAGCCAAGCAATTAAATAATCTATGAGATGGCAGTGCGGATGACGTGTGACCTGCAATCTAGCGGCGATTTAATAAAACATGGCAAAGGCTTATGAAATATTAGAAAACTTCGTATATCTATGACAACATATACTGCCTAATATTACTATCTCGGTGGTGGAGTCAGTCAGTTAATGTGTTCAATGATCCTTGTGCTCAACATAGTAAGAGTATTACTACGAGACGGTATTTATTGGATAACCTTCAATATTTGCGTAAGTGCGAAATATATTTCTATTTTATTTTATTGATCACATCCCATGGCCATACACGAATGTAGAATGAAGAGTAAAAATACGCACAGTCTGTTTAGGGTAGTCACACAAGGTCTTCGATCCTGTGTTACAATGCTGCATGTAATATCTGTCACATCTCTCACTACATAATTCACACACACATAAATCACAAGGGTCATGATATTTCTTATTGAAAAGCTTCTTTTCGGTTTCATAGTTGTCATTTCCTTGCACACAATGTGCATTATATTTGTTTGGCGTAATCACACAATGAGTTTGATCTATTTTTGCACAATTGCATGTGGTATCTGCCACACCGAACATCAAACAGTTTACACTCACCTCACACGAATCACAAGGTTCATGAAATCTCTTATTGGTGCAGACCGCATGATGGAAACCATCAAGATATATCTCGTACTGGGACAGATGGCCTCGCTGTTCTGCCCCTTAAAACCTCAATAGCCAACTAACTACCTCTTACTGCGTCGGAGTATCCCAATACTCATATAAATGGTCCCATTGTTATCATTATTATTATTATTTTTATTGGGCCTACTTGAGTGTCAGGAACGACATGTGCTTATTAAAGCTTTTTTTTTTCCTCAAGCAGATTCACTTCACCCCTGACCCAGTAAAAGTGGATGGTATGAGGTTACGACATTACACTTCAACATTCAGATTATTTTTTTCGAATGAACGACAATTGCCATGTTTGTAAGCCCACACTTTCACGTCACATTACTGTCACCAATATGGGAGAAACAAAATACAACTTGTAATTATGTTAAGAAGCATTAATTGTCAAAACGATTGGTCTGGATAAAGATAATGATGGGTGAGTAGGCCTACTCTCACTGTGCGTGAAAAATGTCGGGGCTGTATATATTTTGAAATTAAACAATATTATTATGATAAATTTCTCTTAATACCTCAGACCTACAATATCATTAAATTAGTAATAATTTCACACACGTAGAGGAATCAATAATGCAATCTCAATCTGTGACTGCACTCTTACGGTAACTCGAACAAACATTGGTATTCGCGCTACAAGCGGCTAGGCATAGAACTCATCCACTTCGTGATTGGCTGAACGTTGCCCTTATCTCATTGGCTGTTACAGAAGTGTCTAATGGAATAAAGACTCTTATCGGCAGGTTCGTGACTGGTCAACAATGGCCAACGTTCACTTCCTGACCCGAACTTAAGCTGAGACGGACTGTTACTCTCATTTTTTTTTTGCACTGCCCCCTTTAATTAATTAGTTAACTTAGAACTAAGTAATTAAATAGTTATTATTATTACCTTCCTTGCACAAATATTAATCAAAGCACAACAAATACGCTGGCTATGGTTAGTGACATACCATTGCCAGAAATAAATATTTCCAATCACTCAATTATTATTATTATCAAGTTTTTCCCTCAAAACAGAGTAAAAGGAGCCCGGTTTACGAGCACCAGACTCTGCCTCTTCCCGCATTCACCTTTTCCAAGGTGCGATGCTGTCACAGCATGTGAGTAGTAGAGCTTTAAGGTTTGTTGTGGCAAGACTGCATACAATATCTCAGACCGCAATATGAAAATCGTTAGTTATTGTTGTTTTAAGGGGAGGAACTACGAGGTCATCTGCCCCTGACAGCAATCGTAGGGGAGCAGTTAGTTATTGGAGTTTTGAGGGGGTGGAACAGTGGGTCATATGCCCATAGGGGAACAGTTGTTGACGCCGGCAGGCACAGCTCAATCGTGATAGCAGCAAATCTGAGGGCAGGCTTTCGAATAATTGATTAATATTCACCATAAATGATTGGTTTCACATAATACAGCACAACTTCCATATGAAATACCGACGAACTCCACTACGAATAGAGTTGTTGTATCGATTGAAGAGCTTCGACATTGTGGTCATTTAGCAACGTGTACGTGCGTGACTGTGAAATTGTTGAATGATAACCTGTGTTACTGTGATGGCAGTATTAATGTGTATATTTGCAAAACAGGTGGAGATTGGAGAGAAGGCGGCCATGGCATTTAGTTAGGAACCTTCCCGGCATTTGCATTGAGTATAAGTGATAAAACTTGGGAAACATCTTCCAGGAAAACTGAGGTGGGAATCGAACCCACCTCTTCTCAGTTTTGCATACAAAGGCTGAATGTTCCCCGTTCCAGCCCTCAGACCAGAATTAAATTTCTTGGCATAGCCAGGAACCGAACCCGGACCTCCGGAGCGACAGCCATGAATGATAGCCCTCTTCTCAGGAGGGTTCACTTCCCGCCTCAGCCATCCTGGAAGTAGTCTCCCGAGCCGCCCCCTCTTCTACTCCAGGCAAATGCTGGGATTATTCGTAACTTAACTCCGGCCGCCTCCTTACCAACCCTAGCCCCAATTTACAAATACACACACTAATACAACCATCACAATATTAAAGGCAGAATGTTGCTCTACCTATAAGTATGGTTTATTATAAGGGCATACGCCTAGTGCAGGCTGTTCCAGCCGAGTTGCTCGCCTGTGAGCAGTGGAGTACTCTCCGCCTTGCGCGAGTAAACCTGCAACATGCAATACAGCTCTGGTGTGGGAACTGCCGTCACTGCGCGGTGGATACATCAAGACTGGCAGGAAAAGCCTGGACTTGTGTTATGATCTTCGCCCAGTGACGTATTGGATATCACCCCCAGTCCCACTCCAACCGTGCTCCGAGCATCACTACTGAGTACTCGCGTGTACGCTTACTCAAACTCTTGGATTTGGAACAGCCTGGCCTAGTGGCTTTAGAGATATTGTTTAAAGAGGATAGCATGCCTCTATCTGGTAATTGATATTAAGTTCCATTGTCAATGATCAGCATCCCAGAAGGAAACATACATTCCAAATGTGTCAATCCAATCTACAGGGCAAATAACACCAAACTTCTTTTTCTACAGACCATATATTGATATCTGTCATACGTCTCAGAATTTTACATGGAGACGGCTGCGTGGCTCAGCGGTAACGTTCTCGCCTGCTGTTCCCAGGGTTACAGGATCAAATCCCGGCGCAGTCAGCTGGCATTTCAGGGTGCGCAAATGTGAGGGAGCCGTGTCAATAAATTTCAAGATCCCCTTCGGGGCAAAGTTCCGGCACCCCGGCGTCTCAAAAAGTTGCAGTAGTTAAACGGGACGAAAAACCAATAACATTATTTATGTTACATGGATGTTTATTCATTTTAGGGCTTTGTGTACTTAGGTGTGTGTGGAATATGTCTGATAACATGTGTCATTGTGATGGCTGTCGTAGTATGTATGTTTGTAACTGAAGCTAGGATTTGGATGAAGGTGGTCGTAGTTTTAAGCTAGAATCTCGGTATTTGCCAGGAGTACAGTATAAGTAGGAAAACACGAAAAACCACTTCAAGGACAGCTGAGGTGGGACTCGAAGCGTCTCTTCTCCGTCCTGCCTCACGAAGCTGGATGTGGCCCGTTCCAAACCTCAGACGAGAATTACATTAATTTCTTGGTAGAGCCAGGAATCGAACCCAGGACTTTGGATCCACAGTCTCAATGCAATCCCTGGAACCACATATTGCGGAACAGGCTGTTATAAAACTCAGCAAATTTTATAGGTTTATGCCGTGTGTCTTGTGTGGGGTGTCGCTTAGGAACACCAAGCTCGCTAATCAGAGGGCACTTGGTGTCCGTGCCAAGACACTGGCCGTGAAAGCCAATATACCAGACTGTTGTAACATTGTCATAATGGTAGAGTTTACACTTTTTCATTAAGAATGATATTTGAGAAAACCCTATACCACATCCTCCCAGAAACTGATAAGTAATCTGATCATCTTATTTTTGGCCGCTCGCCGATGTGGATTGGGTTCGATTCCCATTCATTGCACGTGAGATTTCCTGTGGTTCCAATTCCATGTAAAAAGGAGGTTCTTTGGCTAATGATGGAGAGATTAGCGTTCATCTATAACTATATCTTTAACCAATTACTAAATACGAGGCACGTCCAGAAAGTAAGTTCCGTTTGGTAATAAAATTAAATTGTCTACAGATACAGAAACATTATTTAGTGCACAACATTCTACACCTCTAAAACTACTTTTCCACATAACTGCCGAACTTTTTCAGGCATTTGTCAAAGCGTGGCACAAGTTTTTGGATACCTTCTTCATAGAAGTTTGCCGCCTGTGTCTTCAACCAGTTGGAAACTTCTTCTGTCAGCTCGTCGTAATTGTTGAAGTGTTGACCGCCAAGGAAAGACTTGAGATGTGTGAACAGATTAAAGTCGCTAAGAGCGAGGTCAGGGCTGTACGGAGGGTGGTCAAACACGTCCCAGCCAAATCCCTGTAGGTTTTTCGTCACATTTGCAGTGTGTGGTCGTGCGTTGTCGTGAAGAAAAACAACACCTTTTGACAGCAACCCTCGGCGCTTATTCTGTATTGCGCGGCGCAATTTCCTAAGTGTCTCGCAGTAAGCATCTGCGTTCATTGTTTGACCACGCGGTAAGAAATCAATGAGTAAGATGCCTTTCCAGTCCCAGAACACTGTGCACATCATTTTCCGAGGTGTCAAGATTTGTTTCGGCTTAACCTTTGCTGGGGATGAAGTGTGCCTCCATTCCATTGATTGCCGCTTACTTTCAGGGGTGTCGTAAGAAACCCAAGTTTCATCTCCTGTGACGATCTGTGTCAGAAATTCATCGCTGCTTTCATTGTAACGGGTCAAAAACTGAAGTGCAACTACCCATTCGTTTTGTTTTGTGTTGCTCCGTAAGAATCTTTGGTACCCAACGTCGGCAAAGTTTACGAAAGTTCAGTTTTTCGGTAACAATTTCATGAATTAGTGATCGTGAGATTTGGGGAAATTCCATAGCGAGAGCACTAATTGTAAACCTGCGGTTTTCCCGGATCTTGTCATCAATCGCGTGAACCAGTTCATCTGTAACCAAAGATGGACGTCCACTTCGTTCTTCATCGTGCACTTCACTACGTCCTTCACTGAACTGTCGGGCCCATCTTCTCACCATTGAATCACTCATCGCATTTTGTCCATACACTTCGCAAATTTGCTGATAAATTTCAATTGGTTTCACTTTCCTAGCATTCAGAAAACGAATCACAGATCTGATTTCACAAGCGGCGGGATTTTCAATCAACACCGACATTGTACGAGTAAACATGCACAACAACGCGTACGTGGCTGACAGCGCTCTCCAAATGGCGCACGTTTCTTCCCCTTGATACAGAGCGTCTACCGCGCATATACGGAACTGCGCTGCAGTGGAACGTACAACTAGTTGAATGAAGACACAGGTGGCACACGTCTATGAAGAAGGTATACAAAAACTCGTGCCACGCTACGACAAATGCCTGCAACATTTCGGAAGTTATGTGGAAAATTAGTTTAAGGGTTGTAGAATTTAGTGCAATAAATAATTTTTCTGTATCTGTACACAATTTAATGTTATTACCAAACGGAACTTACTTTCTGGACGTACTTTGTATATATCTGATACTTAATCATTTTTTGCTACGTTCCCAGGTCTAGTACACTTCCTCTATTATCTGTACGATATGCCACCCAAGAGAAAGTTATCGCAGCAGGAAAAGCTTCAAAGGGTTAGAGAAAGGGATCGAATTAAGAAACAAAACAAAAGAAATGATGAGGCGAAGAGAATCAACGAGAGAAGAAATGATGCAAAAATTAAGAGGAAGAAGAGACAGGAGAGTCATACGCAACAATCGAATCGAGAAAATAATGCGGTGGTTATAAGAACTAAAAGAGAAGACGAGGTCTTCAGAAATGCAAAACGTGCAAAGAATGCTGAAGCAATGAGGATGAAGAAAAAAATTGAAACGATTAGACAAGATGAAAGGGCCAAGAATGCAAAATCCAAGAAAATAAGGAGAAATGATGAAATGATTAGACAAGAGGAAAGAGCCAAACATGCTGAATTAATGCGGAAGTGGAGAAACGAAGAAATGATTAGACGAACGGAACGGGCGCAAAATGCTGAATCAATGAGGAAGAAGAGAGAGGATGAAACGATTAGACAAGAAGAAAGGGCCAAAAATGCTGAATCAATGAGGAAGAAGAGAGAGGATGAAACGATTAGACAAGAAGAAAGGGCCAAAAATGCTGAATCAGTGAGGAAGAAGAGAGAGGATGAAACGATTAGACAAGAAGAAAGGGCCAAAAATGCTGAATCAATGAGGAAGAAGAGAGAGGATGAAACGATTAGACAAGAAGAAAGGGCCAAAAATGCTGAATCAATGAGGAAGAAGAGAGAGGATGAAACGATTAGACAAGAAGAAAGGGCCAAAAATGCTGAATCAATGAGGAGGAAGAAGAGAGAGGATGAAACGATTAGACAAGAGGAAAGGGCCAAAAACGCTGAATCAATGAGGAAGAAGAGAGAGGATGAAACGATTAGACAAGAGGAAAGAGCCAAAAACGCTGAATCAATGAGGAAGAAGAGAGAGGATGAAACGATTAGACAAGAGGAAAGGGCCAAAAATGCTGAATCAAAGAGGACGAAGAGAGAGGATGAAACGTTCAGACAAGAGGAAAGGGCCAAACATGCTGAATTAATGAGGAAGTGGAGAAACGATGAAATGATTAGACGATCGGAAAGGGCCAAAAATGCTGAATCAATGAGATCGAAGAGAGAGGATGAAACGATTAGACTAGAGGAAAGGGCCAAAAATGCTGAATCAATGAGGAAGAAGAGAGAGGATGAAACGATTAGACAAGACGAAAGAGCCAAATATGCTGAATCAATGAGGAAGAAGAGAGAGGATGAAACGATTAGACAAGAAGAAAGGGCCAAAAATGCTGAATCAATGAGGAAGAAGAGAGAGGATGAAACGATTAGACAAGAAGAAAGGGCCAAAAATGCTGAATCAATGAGGAAGAAGAGAGAGGATGAAACGATTAGACAAGAGGAAAGGGCCAAAATCGCTGAATCAATGAGGAAGAAGAGAGAGGATGAAACGATTAGACAAGAGGAAAGGGCCAAAAATGCTGAATCAATGAGGAAGGAGAGAGAGGATGAAACGATTAGACAAGAGGAAAGGGCCAAAAATGCTGAATCAAAGAGGACGAAGAGAGAGGATGCAACGTTCAGACAAGAGGAAAGAGCCAAACATGCTGAATTAATGAGCAAGTGGAGAAACGATGAAATGATTAGACGAGCGGAAAGGGCCAAAAATGTTGAATCAATGAGATCGAAGAGAGAGCATGAAACGATTAGACTAGAGGAAAGGGCCAAAAATGCTGAATCAATGAGGAAGAAGAGAGAGGATGAAACGATTAGACAAGACGAAAGGGCCAAATATGCTGAATCAATGAGGACGAAGAGAGAGGATGAAACTTTTAGACAAAAGGAAAGGACCAAAATACTGAATCAATGAGGGCGAAGAGAGAGGATGACACGATTAGACAAGAGGAAAGGGCCAAAAATGCTGAAACAATGAGGAAAAGGAGAGGTGATGAACTGATACGCGACGTTGAGCGGGTAAAAGACTTGCAAGCAAAAAGAAAGCGCAGAGAAAATGAAGGTTTTAGACAAGTATAACGTCTAAAGGACAAGCAAACAAAAAGTAAACACAGAAAAGATGAAGAATTTAGAGAAAAAGAACGGGTAAAGAATTCACAACTACAAGCAAAAAGAAGAGAAGATGAACGTTTCAGAGAAGAAAAGCTTGTGCGAAAGACAGACGCTAGGAAGAAAAGATATATTGACTGCAGTGGAAATGAAGAAGAGAATGCCTGCCAGCCAGTTGCAAAACGAAAAAAGGCAAGCCTAGAAGCTCCAAAATTGATTCTAAATGCTGAAAGGATTAATGAAACCCGAGAAATTGAAAATCATGACAATGCTGTTAGGGAACAAGCAGTGAGTATACAGGACTGTAGTGAGGGAGTTCAACATGAACCGTTTCAGAACATCCCAGAGGATAACACAGAAGACGGGGAAGAAAGTAATGGCGAAGAGGTTACAAGTCAGAAAAACGCTGAAGGCCAATTTCCGTCTAGAAAGAGTAGAAGGGCAAATAATGAAAGTAAGGTACTGGAGAACTACTTTTCTTCCTTTAAGTATGGCCCGACAGTTTCATGCGCATCCTGTGAGAACCTGTATTTTAAAACATCGGTGAGACAATATAATGCGGACACATTTTTACAAATACGAGACTTTATGGAAAAGGAGGTACCTTTCATTCTTCAGAACTTTCCAGTCACTCTTTGTAGTACATGTAAATTAGCCCTATTCGCAAAACGCATTCCTCGGCTCTGTGTAGTCAACGGATTAAAATTTCCTGATATTCCCGATAATCTACTTCCACGTACTACGCTTGAGGAAAGGCTTGTGTCACCCAGAATACCATTCATGAATATAAGACCTCTGAGTTTTGATAAGCAATACGGTGCTAAAGGCAGTGTAGTTAACGTCCCCGTTTCGGTCGACACCATGATTTCGGCCATTCCCAGAGTGTATAATGAGGCCCAAACTATTCAAATAAAACTCATGAGGAAAATGGGGTACACTAGGCCATACATTTATGAAACTGTCCGTCCAGCTGTTGTACATCAGTGGGCAGAATATCTAGTGACAAATCCTCTATACAAGCTCCATAAAATTTCACTTGCTATAAACCAGTCGTCATCTAATGCTAACACAGAAGAAAATTTCATTGTTGAAGATGAGGACAAACTACAAACAAACCATGAAGAAAGTCTTCCTCCCGATGACTGGGAAGAAATATGTGACGAAGAAGTGGCAAATCCACGCATAGAAGAAACTCTATTGGAACCAATAATGCAGGAAGAAGGCATTAGATTTGCCCCAGGAGGAGGACAGAAACCTTTACCGCTATTTATGGATAAACACGCAGAAGAACTATCCTTCCCATCAATTTACATGGGCACAGAAAGAAATTCCAATAAATCGGTGTCGATTCGAGACCTCGCAAAGTCCGAGTTACGGCGCAAAGATCGTCGGTGCGCGCGAAGCATTCCCAATATGTTTTACAAGCACATGCGTTGTTCTATGGATAGGGCGTTGTCTTCAGTTACTCTATGCCTTAAAAAATCGAGAAATACGGACAAGGTCACGGAAAATTCTCTGCTAAATGGTGATGTTGTAATTGAACTCATAAAACGAGATGAAGGATTTCAAGTTCTTCGTGGGGAGCGTTCTTCGCCTGCTTTTTGGGAAATGAAGAAAAGAGAGCTTCTAGCCATGATTCGACAATTAGGATGTCCCACTTTCTTCTTCACTTGCTCTGCGGCGGAGGCTAAGTGGCCAGAACTGATTGCAATTCTAAAAAGTGTGCTTGATGGACAAATTATAACTGTCGAAGAAGCCGTTAACCTTCAATATGCTGAGAAGAGAGATCTGATAGGCAAAGATCCAGTTACGACTGCACGGTACTTTGACTATAGAGTGAGGCAGCTTTTCAAAGTATTTCTGTCATCTTATGGACCATTCAAAGACCACCCCCTCCTGGATTATTATATCCGTGTGGAATTCCAGCACCGTGGAAGCCCCCACATTCATTGCCTTCTCTGGCTTGCAAATGCTCCACAATTCAATAAACAATGTATTCAATCCTCATCGATAGTGACTAACTATATTAATAAATACATTTCATGCGATTCCAGCCATCCATTAGCTGGATTTCAAAAGCATAGACATTCTTCCACCTGCAAGATAACCATCAAATCATCTCAACAATGCCGCTTTGGGATGCCAAGTCCACCCATGATTACAACAGAGATACTTACTCCCTTGAGGGAAGAGGAGAACCGTAAGAAATATATTCAAACGTGGAAAATGGTGAAGGTATTGTTAACTGACATCAGTAAGGGACGTCGTCAAGTTCAGTACTTCGACGAGTTTCTTGGCATTCTTGAAATTGATTTCAGGGGCGTGGTGGCTCAGCGGTCTAGCTGCAGGCCGCTCACCAAGGCGGTCCGGGTTCGATTCCCGGTCAATGCATGTGAGATTTTCGAAGTGAAATGCCATGTCCTGTGGTTCGGATTCCACGTAAAAAGGAGGTCCCGTGGCTTATGATCTAGAGATTAACGGTCACGTTAAACTACAAGCTTCCTTCCTTCCTTTTGAAATTGATTTCGATACGTACGTAAATTCTTTGCGGAGTGGTATCAATAGACCAACTGTTTTCTTGAAGAGGGCCATTCAAGACATCAATACAAATGCTTACAATCCTACTCTGCTTTCCCTTTGTCAAGCAAATATAGACTTTCAGTTTATATTGGATCCGTATGCATGCGCCCACTATGTACTTAATTACATAGGTAAATCTTCAAGAGGAATGTCCAAATTGCTTAGAGAGGCCTTGGATCAAATTCGACATGGAAATATGTCAGTTAAGGAACGCCTAAGAAAGCTGGGAAATACGTTTCTTAATTCTAGTGAGGTATCCGCCCAAGAAGTAGTATACCTAGTACTAGGAATGCCACTATCAAGATCTTTCAGAAGTACAATCTTCATCAATACAGGGCATCCTGACCAGAGGATAAGATTAACGAAAGGCATTCAACAACTCAAGGCTTTAGATCCCACATCTAAAGATATTTTTGCGACAGGGATAGTTGAGCATTACCAAGACAGGCCCAATGAGCTGGAGAATATCTGCCTTGCAGATATTGCAGCTTACTTTGATTATAGTTCCAAACCGAAAACGAAGTATTTTCACGAAGAAAACGATGATGATGTGGAAGAGGTTGCATCTGAGACTTCCAAACATTGGCTTCGTCTTCGCAATGGGCAAGGTTATGTCAGCAAGAGAGGTAAGGAGAAAGTAATAAGGTATCGTCGATATGATAGATTCCAGAATGAGAATGATTATTACCGGGAAAATGTGATGTTGTATATACCTTGGAGAAACGAAAGGGAGGAACTGTTGGAGGTTGATATCAATGCCAAATATCATCAAATGAAGGAACAAATTAAATGCAAAAGAATGCAGTACTGCAGTCCAGAAATTCAATATTCACTTGACGATGCCCATGAAGATGTCTTTAACAATATGAGTGATGATGCAGACCAAGACCTCGATAACGAGTTTGAAGTTTACCGTGGAGGTAACAATGAAGTCGATATACTGCATGACATCGGCGGGGACGCAGTTCAAGAGCCGGTTGAAAGGTTTGTTCCCTCCAACTTCATTCCAGATAATCAATTTCATTCCCTTATACGATGCCTAAATCAACAGCAACGACGGTACTTCATTAATACATTGCACAAATTACAACTCAATATCAACTTCCACCACTTCGTATCTGGCGGTGCCGGTACTGGGAAAAGCGTCTTGATTAAGGCCATTTATCAAGCAGGAATCCGATTCTATACATCATTACCCGGCTGCAATCCTGACGATGTCACCATTATCCTTACAGCACCTACTGGTAAAGCCGCTCATAATATAAACGGTGCAACCCTTCATTCTGTATTTCGTCTGCCTGTGTCTAAATACCAGGGTGTTATGCCCGCCTTATCAGCTGACATTACTAACCAAATTAGTTCACAGTTATCTAATGTGAAGCTTTTGATAATTGATGAAATAAGCATGGTTGGGTATAGACAGTTTTTGCAGATTGATCAAAGGTTGAAACAGATATTTAAAAGAAATGACGCATTTGGAGGAATATCAGTTATTTTTGTTGGTGATTTTCACCAGCTTAAGCCAGTTGGTGATAGCTATGTCTTCTCTGCTGGCAAATTGAACTCTTTGAATGAGTTAGGAACGTCTCCATGGGAATTATTTTCTGTGTTCGAGCTCCACGAAATAATGCGACAGAAAGAAGATAGGGAATTTGCAGTTGCATTGAACAATATGGCGTGTGGCCTAATGCCAGCCAGTGACATTGCACTCATTAAAAAGAGGCAGGTGAAGACCAATTAAGAAGTTCCCAGAGAAGCGATTAGACTATTCACATCAAACGCTGAAGTAGAGGAGTACAAAACCACATCTTAATGTCACTTCCGGGTGAGCCACACATTGCCAAAGCAATTGATGATTGCAATGTTGATCTCTCTGAAGAAATTAAGAAGCAAGTTCTTGACAATGCTGCATCAAGAAATTTGAATGACACGTATGGCTTACCCTATCACCTCGTGCTAAAGGAAGGTATTATGTACATGATGAGGGTAAATGTAAATACCTCAGATGGCTTAGTCAATGGGGCTGTTGGGCGACTTCGAAAAATTGAATTTGAACGAAACCCTCAATTGGGTGCAGTGCCCTTCAGAGTTTGGCTGGAGTTTGAGAATGAAGAAACAGGTATTAACCAACGGCGTTCTTATAAAAATGCCATTATAAAAAATAACATACCTCCAACATGGACACCCATTGAACCTGTAAGTCGACAAATAAAAATGGGAAATCAAACGCATATTTCAGTTCACAGAAAGCAGTTCCCAATAGTACCAGCTGAGGCAATAACAATTCATAAATCGCAGGGTTCAACTTACTCTCAGGTTGTCGTAAAGGTTAAGAAAAATATTGACAGGTGTAGTCTCTATGTTGCTTGTAGTAGGGCAACTTCAGCATCTTCATTACATATAGTAGGAGAATTCAAACCTCCTAAACCTTCTCCTCTTTCACATCCCGTGAATATGGAAATGATGCGACTGCGAGAGTCTTCTCCCGTTCAACTCTATTTCATGGACATATTGCAGGATAAGAAGGAGAAGATATATTTCCACAACGTGCAGAGTCTTCACAATCACTACCAAGATTTCATAAGTGATACAGATGTTCTTTCCGCTGATGCACTCCTGCTAGTTGAGACATGGCTTCTTACAACCGAGGCATGTGATATACCGGGCTTCAACGTCCTATATCGAAGGGATTCACCAAATGTGAGAACAGTTCTGAGCAGTGCCATCTTCACTAAATCACATTTTGAGGCCAATATCCTCTTGCATTTATCTCGCAAGTATGCAGGTGGTTTTATTGATTGTTGCGTCATTTCACATGAAGACAAAACTATTATGTACCTGTATAAATCACCTAAGGTATCCGAGAGCAATCTTATCACTCATATTCAAGAGACATTTAAGGATCTAGACACAAGCAAACTGATACTCGTTGGGGACTTCAACACACATTGGTTGCCAGGCTGCTTGCTAGATAGATTTTTGAAAACATTTAATCTCCAAATGATATTACCAAATGAAAGCTCAACGAGACTAGGAACCCAGATTGACCTGTGCTTTAGCAATTTAAACAACATTAGTGCAATGTACTACGAATCTACAACGAGCTATCACAAACCAGTGTGGATTTTACTACAGTGATCAAACATTAATAGTCAAACGATTGGATATCAAGCCCATCTAAGCATGATGTATTTTGACGAACATCATGAAATACACGAACGGCGAGTATTGGCTGGTAACACTTTTCAGTCACACACAAGAGCTTATTTATCAGTGATGCTACCCAGAGATTGTTCTATTCGATGTCTTGTCATGGTGCGTGGCAGCTCTAAAAAATACAATGGATAATTTTCAGCTACATTTGTTGACTGCCATTTGGCAGTGGTATGTACAACATGCTAGGATGTAGCGAAGTACTAATGACACAGTTCCATGAGTTTCATATGAAGTGGTAGAAACTTCCGTTATGTAGCCGAGGTATGGTGCAAAAAGGCTACATCTCAACGATATGTCCGTCAGTCGTTTGAGAATACCCACAAAGCAATGACCTAGCAAAATGACGAATATCGAAAAAGACTTCCGTGTGTGTAATATTTGTCAAAGCTGGAATGCTTGGATACTGTATATAAATTTACTTAACAAAGTAGTCCCGTATGTTGTATATCAATTTTTTTTTTTTTTACAAAATTACTTCCTGTTGTTTGTGAACTGTGTTCATCACTAAGTTCTCTGAGGCGCACCATGCTTATTTCGATGTGCATGTTAAATTATCTCCCCAAGAGACTTGTGGCAGCTGCTGGTCTACTTTAGAGCGTTGGATGCATGGGACAAGGAATTCCAAATCCCTGAATATGATGAGAATCTACAAATTATCACAGCAACTGTTACTTTTGTATGGTGAATATTACACATTGTTGAAGTACCAAGAACATAAAAATATCTCATATCCCAACATACAGTATAGTATTTCTCCAGTAGAACATAGTGAAGAGCTGCCCATTCCATCACCATCAAAATAGACTATTGCTGTAGAGGAAGTAAATACGAACTCAGCTGACGGCAGTGATTTCAATAATAGTGATGAGAGCATTTCTACAGAATCACACTTCTTTACTGAACAGAAATTAGATGACCTTCTGACGGAGTTGCAACTAACCAAATCGAAAGCTGAACTACTTGCATGTCATCTTAAGAATATAACTTGGATGATAAATCCTGTGAAATGGCAAAATATAGAGAGAGGCATGAATGATTAGCATGCTTCTACTAAATGTACTAAATTTTTGTAGTGATATTAATGGTCTCTTTGAACGTATTAACACTCTCACCAATGGTTCTTTTAATATACCGGTATAGCTCAAGTACAAATCGCAAAACTGTATTGTTGCACAACAGGAACGAGTTTTCCTCTATTCGAGTAGCTCATTCTGCACAACTCCAAGAGACTTATGAAAATATCAAGCTGATCTTGAAAAAACTCAACTATGGATGTTACAAACGGGATATTATTGGTGATTTCAATACGTTGGGATTTATCAAAGGGTTTTGCATTGCCTACACCAAATATCCTTTCTTCCTCTGTCTGAGAAATAGCAGGGCAGATTAACAGCATTATGCCAGGAAAGAATAGTCAGTAGGAAAATTGTTGCCAGGTGCACACAATATAACAAATGAGCCTCTTGTGTGTAGGGAGAGGATTGTGTTACCAGCACTCATTATGAAACTTGGACTCATTAAACAATTTGTCAAAGCTTTGAACAGTAACAGTGAAGCTCTGAGCTTCATCAAGCAAATGCTCCCCAAGTTATCCGACGCAAATATGAAAGGTGCATTTTCTATCCAACCTCAAATTCGTGTTATGTTACAACCTGAAGAACTTGTAGAAGCAATGACTCTTGATGATCGAAATACTTCGGTTGCTTTCAGAATTGTAGTGCTATGGGTTTTGAGCAACAAAATATGCGATAATTACATCAAATTGGTAGAAAATTTGCTACAGAGTTACCATATTCTTGCACGTAGAATGTCACTGAAAATGCACTATTTGATTTCTCATATTGATTTCTTTAGCCGTAAATTAGTACGGTAGCTGGAAAGGAAGAACAGAGTAAAAGTTTTCAACAGGATATTCAAATAGGGAAATAAGGTATCAGGGATGGTAATCTCACCCAATGGGAAGTTGGGAACTCGCAGTAGGGCGAACGGCCAAAAGCCACCAATTTACGTACGTGAACACAGTCTTAGAGATGGCACCCTCATTCAAATACCTGGTAATAACACTACAGACTACTGCAGCAACATTCTCTATTCATATTAGGGAAAGAACAGCTACCTCAACAAAAGCTATGTACAAGATACCAATACTTCAATTGCAGTCGAATGGGCACTTTTGAAGAATGAAATAACAAAATCCGCAGAAGAAAACATTGGTATGAAAGAAAGAATAGGTAGAAAACCGTGGATCACTCAAGATATACTACAATTGATGGATGAAAGGCGGAAACACAAGAATGTAAGATACGAAAAGGGTAAAGCAGGATACAGACGTCTGAGAAATGAGGTTAACAAGAAGTACAAGGAAGCGAAAGAAAAATTGTTGAAAGAGAAATGTGCAGGTATAGAAAATTGTCTGAAATTAGGAAAAGTAGACACAGTTTATCGAAGGATTAAGAATACTTTTTGGGAAAAGAAGACCAAGTGCTGTAATATTAAGGACACACATGGAAAGCCTCTAACATATAGGGAAGAAAAGGTTGAGAGATGGGAAGCTTACATAGAGTGTTTGTATAAGGGAGAGGAGATTGAGAATCATATAATGGAAAGGGAGGAGGAAATTGATGAGGATGCAAAAGGAGATTTCATATTGAGATAGAATTTGACAGAGCATTGGAAGACTTAAGCAGGGACAAAGCACCAGACATATATGATATACCGATTGAGTTGCTACGCTGCATAGCTGATGAAGGTCTGATCAGGTTATTTCACTTGCTGTGTAGGATTTATGAGACAGGTGAGGTACCAACTGATTTCAAGAAGAATGTTATCATCCCTATACCGAAGAATGTAGGAGCTGACAGATGTGAAGATTACCGTACAATCAGCTTGATTACTCATGCATCCAAGATCCTGTCTAGAATAATTTACAAGAGGATGGACAGCCAGATAGAAGCGGAATTGGGTGTAGACCAGTTTGGTTTCGGGATAAATGTAGGAACAAGGGAAGCTGTAGTAAGTCTAAGGCTGATTTTCGAAGATAGAATAAGGAAAGATAAGAGAACGTTCTTGGAATTATTTTGTAGACTTAGAAAAGGCTTTTGATAACGTTGATTGGAAAAAATTGTTCGACATTTTGAAACCTATTAGAATATGAGGATCATCTACAATCTATACAGAAACCAGACAGCAGTCATTCCAGCTAAAGGACATGAGAGAGAAGCTGGTATTCAGAAAGGTGTAAGGCAAGGGTGCAACTTATCACCCATACTTTTCAATCCTTACATTGAACAAGCAATAAACGAAATTGGAGAGAAATGTAAAGTGGGTGTGAAGATTCAAGGACAAATAATTTCTACTCTGAGATTTGGCGATGGCATCGTCATCTTGGCTGACACGCCTGAGGATTTGAATGAGTTTTTGAATGGTATGGACTCCGTCTTGAGGAAAGAATTCATGATGAAAATTAATAAATATAAAACAAAAATAATGGAATGCCACACAAATAAATCAGAAACCTCTATGGACATCAAATTGGCAGGTTAAAAGTTGAAGGAATTAGGAGACTTCTGTTACTTAGCAAGCAAAATAACCAGTGATGGACGAAGCAAAGACGCAAAGAAAGCATTTCTACAAAAATGGAATCTGTTGACTTCGAATATAGATTTAGGTATTAGGAAGACATTTTTGAAACCCTTTGTCAGGAGCGTCAGAATCTTGGGCTATTGGTGCACTAGAAAAGGGGAGAGTTGAAGCGTTTGAAATGTGGTGTTACAGGAGATTTATGAAGATCAGATGGGTAGATAGGGTTACAAACGAAGATGTATTAAGACTAGTGGGAGAGGAGAGATGCTTCTGTCGACTGTTAATGAAGAGAAGAGATACGTTGCTAAGACACATACTAAGACACACAGGAATAGCAAGCTTAGTTATGGAAGGAAGGGTCGAGGACAAGAACTGTAGGGTAGACCAAGTTTAGAATACCGGTATGTTAAACAGATTGCCTCGGATGTAGGTTGTGATAGGTATGTAGAGATGAAACGATTAGCTCAGGACAGGGAGCCATGGAGAGCTGCATCAAACCAGTCAAAAGACTGAATACTCAAAGAACAACAACAGATATCAAAACCCCACCATCTATCAATCAACACTGCAATGGCCCAATTCAAACAGAAAGTTGCCTCAGTAGCAATATACGGCATACAACTAATGTGGAAAAAGCATAGCATACCCAACATGAGGAAACTTTAACATCTAAAATCCAGATACCTGAAACGCACCCTCCATATCTCCAAATTCACCGAAGACAATCTAGCATACATAGTAGCCAATGAATAATTCTACTGCATGATATCAAATCCACCTTCAACCTATAGGACACCCTGCCTTCACCTTCATCCTCGAAGAGAGAAGAGAAAATGCACGGGAGCGCATATCCACTCCACGGAAATACTACAGACAGACGCATGGAAAGGTTCAAACTTCGAGCTCAGGCATGTCTACACAAGATTCGCCGCCCACGGTTTTCACTGTAAGATCTGCACGGCTGATGTGTGTATGCATGAAATGTACGAAACGTATGAAGTGTACGCAGTAGCATATGAGGAACTGTTCTGAAAGGACTATCACACTCGCCAATTACGCCAAAGACGTATACATTCAGGCCAACACGCCTCATGTGCACATTGTGCTTTGTATATAATACATTTATTGTCCAATAAATGATACAAGAGCGTGTGTGATGTTTTACTTCAAAGATCAACTCCCATCACATTATGCTGGTTGTGTTCACGGAAGGGAAACTTCTGACTAGATCTCAGCATACACCAACTGTTTTTATAAACTGCATGCAGAAATACTTTAGACTCGTTGCTGTAAACGAAATGGTGGTATGTTCCTAACGAAGAGTGAATTCCACTTAGTATCATTGTGTTGCAACTTTACAAATACCAGAAGCTTATGTATTTAATCTTAAAGAATTTGCAACCCCGAATAGCAAATGTAATAGCCTTCTGTGTTTATGTTACTTTACGGCTTTATAACCCAGCCAACCTAGATCCTATACCGGAGGTCAGGCTCTGCCTGTCACAAGCCAGGACAAATTGGGGAGTGCTAGAGGAGTAACACCACTTTAAAAAACCTTGGTCCAGCTGGCTCCGGCTGGTAGAACCTTGTAAGGGCCCCTGCCTCGGGTTACAGGTGAAGTTGATCAACAATTCCAAAGATAAAAAATACCTACCTTTAAACGGCAAAGGTGGTTGAATAATTCTGTTCCTGGCCGATAAAACATCACATTTGGCACCAAAGCGATACATACAACAAATGATACCTGTATTAAAACTTAACATTTACTGGCATAATTGACAGTAACAGTCACAGTAAACAATTTTACACAATTAGGAAGCTCAGAAATAGAAGTACTTAGTAGAACGTAATTAATACAACACCTACGTCAACTCAAACAGATTTATGGTCAATGTTCATATCTTTGATACATATTCCGTACACTTTTCTACAGTGGAATAATATCCTACACCTCTTCGAATAGCCAAGACATGGTAACCATTTTGCAAACAGAAGCAGTCGGGATATCTGATTCAAACGAATTATAAAATACATCAGGTGTACAATACTACAAACCAATATTTTACTGGACTTAAATATTGAATATTGTAAAAGAAAACCTTACTTCTAGCGTATATGCTGGAGAACTGAATTTAAATAACATTTAACTCTTCTGTTAAAGAATAATGATCGTTTCAAAAAACTATCTTAATAATTAAACTTCAATATTTGTAAACATAACCAGCTAACAAAAACAATTGTCACTTTCATGGCATTCGTTCACTAATTCGTTCTATAATGAGATTCTCGTCTCCATCTCACCTCCTCACTTTTGTGCTTGTAGACTGAAATCCAGAATTGGCAATGCATTGCCTTTGATGTAAGCCGTCTCCAGTTTAATTCAAATGATACCATCACAGTAAAACGCCAAGGCAGATACAACAATGCATAGTACCGATAATCGTATATACTTGAGAATACAAAGTTGAACAAATACTGAACTAATTAACGATCGGATAATGGAAACCCGTGAAGCAAGGTCACCGATCAATTATAGCAAATTGGAAGCGCCGAAGAAGTTCATAGTTATTACTTAGATTTGGTAATATTTTTACTATCACCGAAAACAAACTAGTAACCATAACAGCCAACGAATCATTCAACTGGATGATATCAAATCCAACTTCTACCTACAGGACAGCGTGTTTTTGAATTTGGTATTTCAGATACTATTTTGCATACAAATGTCTTACAATACACAATTAATTTGTTTTAAATACAACAATAAATTAACTAAGAACTCATCTTGATCATGCTTAACTTCTGTAACAGGGTAATTAGCCAAAGCCAGATTATACTGCTTGACGATATCTAAAGAGATAACCATACCTACAAATTAACCAGAAAGTAGGCTATATGTTCTTTACTGAACATCTTGTTTTTTGTAATGTTAATGATAAAATATTAATGTAAATAATTAAAGATACAAAAAATTACACTATGGTAGTTATATTAATAAATTTATGTTATGAGTTAATGTTTGGTTAAGTAATATTTTTTAATGTGACTTATAGCTAGTTGTTTGCTGTTAATGTTTGTCAGTCCAGGTGGTAGTTCATTAAGTAGTGATGGTATAATATAATTTAGTCTCTTGAAACCTTAGCTATTTATACATAAAGGTTTAACATGCTTAGTACTTGTTATGGCTCTTGTTTGTATGTTGTGAGAGACCTTATGCCTGAATCTTGGATCATGGTAGTAGAGATTCAGTACTGTAATTTGAAACAACTCTTTAATATTAAAATAAGGGATATCAGTGAAATATTTAAAGAACCTGTCTTGGCTATCTTGAAGATTATTAATTAAAGTTGTGTTTTGATTTCCCCAAGCTGCTATAGCATATCTTAATTTGCTTTCAATCAGAGCACTATAAATTGTTTTGTAAGTTTTCCTATCTACATAAAATCGGAGATTGTAGAAGGTGTAGAGGTTTGCTCTTAGGTTTTTTATTATGTTTACTGTGTGTGTGTTCATTTTAAAGTGTTCATCAAGGGTAATTCCTAGGTACTTTTGTGTCGAAGTACTATTTATGAAGGTGTTACATTTGCAACCTGCCAGGATGTTTTGGTATATGCATGATAAGCTGTGGTGCGTTAGTTTGTATTTTTCTTGTGTGAAGTGATCAACTCTGATGTGCATTATTTTAGATTTGGTTGTATTTATATACAAATTATTGTCATGGCACCATCTTGTGATGTTATTGAAGTCTTCTTGAAGTCTATCAAAAGCTGTTTTAGAGTCTTTATGTATGGTATATATAGTGGTGTCATCAGCATAAATAAATATTTTACTGTGTTTAATGGCTTCATTCATGTCGTTTACGAACAGGTTATACAGTGTAGGTGAAATAATGCTGCCTTGAGGGATACCTTGTGTTCCTTCTACTGCGTCACTGATAGTGTTATTGACCATAACTGCCATTTCCCTGTTTTTCAGATAGCTTTCAAATAGTTTGTAAGTCGTGCCTCTTATTCCAATATCGTGTAATTTAGCAAGTAGTTTATTGTGATTTATTGTGTCAAATGCTTTAGAAAAGTCAAGAAAAAGTACCATTATGTGATTGTTCTTATTTAAGGCATTATTTATTACATTGGCAAATTCAGCCAGGAGTAGTTCAGTACTTTTCCCCTTCCTAAAACCGTATAGGTGTCCCTTTAAAATATCATATTTATTGAGGAAATTCTTCAATCTCTTATCCAAGCATTTTTCCATTATTTTGTGGAGGATTGATAAAATGCATATTGGTCTGTAGTTGCCAAAGTCTAAGGGATCGCCATTCTTATATATTGGTTTAATAATTGTGTATTTCAGATATTTTGGTATTATGCCTGATTCGAATATCTTGTTTATGAGATGTGTTATGATTGGTATAGTTTTTTTGGATGTTGCCTTAATGTCTTTCAAGCGTATATTGTCTACCCCAGGCGATTTGTCTGTTATTAATTCCTTAATTATGTTTTCTATTTCATATTCATCAGTTTCAAGTAATGTAAAGGAATTCATTAATGTGTTTCTATTTGATTGCCATATGTTGATACTACAGTTATGAGCTAGGCTGTTTATTTTTTCACTAAAGGTATTGATGAATTTATTGACTATCACTTCGTTAGTATAATGTAATATTAAATGTTTGTTTATGACTTCATTGACAGTTTGTGTTTTCCGACCTGTTATATTATTAATGACTTTCCACATTCCTTTATTATCGTTTTTGGAACCATTTATCTTATTTTTATATTATTGATGTTTTGTTTTGTTTATTAGCTTATTTAATTTGTTTCTGAAAGCTTTGTATTCATTTTTTATTGTAATATTATCCTTGTTTCTGAGCATTGTTTTGTAAAGTCTGTCTCTTTCCTTACATTGTATTTTTAGGTCATAAGTGAACCACTGTTTGCTTTTTCTGTGTTTACGAGTTGTTATGTAAGATGCTTTTTGGTAGATTTCCTTAAATTTGGTTGTTATATTGTTATATATGTCATTAGGATTTTTTAATTCAAGGCAATCTGTCCAGTCTGTGTTGTTAAGGCTTGTGTGTGTTATAGTATCGTTCATTAGCGTAATGTACGATTCATTATCTTGTAATTGTGTCTTATCATTTTTTGGCCAAATACCTGCATATGTTATGTAGTGGTCCGAGATATCTGATTGTATGACTGCAGAAGTATATTGATCTAGTCTGCTACGATAGTATATGTGATCAATACATGATCTCGAGTCTAAATTTGGATCATAACGAGTACATTGAGTAATAAGTGGTAGGAAACCATGAGTTGCCATAATATTTGTATATTTGATAGCTGATAGACTGATGCCATTAGATAAAGTATCAATGTTGATATCTCCTAAAATGGCGTATTCGCTGTACTTACTAGTGTGTTGTGTTATATGTGTCTCCAGTTCATCAAGAAAGACATTTATGTTAGTGCTAGGTGGTCTGTAAATGCATGTTAATCCAATATTTTTGTTCATGTGAAGTATTTCTATTACCATTGATTCATGAGTATTGGAAATGTATGAATTGTGTGTTCTAATAGCCATGTTGTTCTTTACATATATGGCTATGCCTCCTCCTTTACGATTTGTTCTATTACAAAATACAGCATTAAAATTATCCAAAGTAAATAGGTAATTATTAGATTCAAGTATGTTAATTTCTGTTAAGCAAATAATATCCAGATCATTAATTTTCTTGCCTAAGGTTATGGTTAAATAATCCCAGTTTTTTATATAGATTGAATATTTAGAGAGAGGATATTGATTTCAGCATTATTTCTAGTCTTATTACCATTTTCGATGAAATCGGGTATATTGAGAAATGTGAGTTCATTTTGTATTCCAGAAACATTTATATTGCTGTCCCAACTGTTCATAATATCAATTAATATAATAATTCAATAATAATTCTTTCTTTTTGGCGGGGGGGGGGGGGGGTTACCTAATTTTGTTAATGTCTTCCTCACGGGAGATTCTCAATATACCAGATTCGTCGTTTTTTCGCGCTAGTATTTTGCCGTTTTTAACCCAAATGAATTTCCAGTTATTTTCTCTGGCCTGATTTTTAGTTTTCCATAGTAACTCCCTGTAAAATGACGTTAGACTTTCGTTAATGAAGAACCTAGATTTAGTGTTCCCATGAGTGAGGAAATTTTGTCCTTTTCTTTTCTGTAAAAATTCATTCTTTTTGGATATGGAGTTGAATTTTACCACTATTGGGGGGATTTTGTTCTTTCTTTGCAGTGGGGGCCTATAAACTTCCTCTACATCAAACATGTTTAGATCTACTTCTAGAGTCTCAGCAATTTTGTGGACGATTTCATCCAGGCATTCATCTTTCGCGCGTGGCACTTCACATATTTCAATGTATTGTTGCCTACCGTTCTGTTCCATTGTGTGCACTTTCTCGTTTAGATCTGATATTATTTTGTCTTGTAGATTCTTTTCGTCTTTTAGGGTTTTTATTTCTGCTGTAAGTGATTTCAGAAGAGTTGCATTTGACTTAGTTTCCTTAATCAACTCATCATATTTCTGCGCAATAAAGTCGGCACTTTTTACACTTTCACTCACTTGGTTTTTCAGTTCACTAATCTGCTTCTTTAATTCTAAAAACATACCTTTGATATCCGATGCGTGTATTATCTCCGTGTCCGGTGTTGAAGGTGCAAGCTTTGTTGTTTGACACCCAGACGGTAACTTGCATGTCGAATTTCGTTGTTCCTTGAAGCACTATGAAAGTCAAGGAGGTTAGATATCTAAGCTTCTTGAACACTATAGCGCTTTCTAGTAGAGAAATGAGGAACTTTGAGTTTGCCATTATGGACACGGCCTACTGAATTCAAATGGGCTCTTTGACATGCCAACATCTTATGACATCCGTGTCGTAATTTTTGCCGCCTTTCAAAAATCACTTACCATGGCCAGGAGCGGACCTGAAAGCTTGGGGTTAGTAGACGACACGTTAAGCACTCACCCACCGTTGCAAGCATGAAAGCCATGAAACCCATTATATTATTATTATCTTCAAAACAATAATAATAGACAGGATCGCTAAATTGCAGAAAGCACACCGCTTACATGGATCCACTACTATAAAAAAAAGTTTTTCCATCGATGCCAAATTACGACACTATCATACAGTAGTCTTACCAGAGGCCTTATGTGCTTCAGAAACGACAGCAATCAATGGACGAGCTAAAATCAAGGAATTAGAAAAACAAGAGAGAACAATCGTGAGACAGATCTACGGGCCAGAATAAAGAGACTGACAATAGAACTGTACAAACAGAGACGATTACATACAACATAAGGAAAAGAAGGACAAATTGTATGGACATATACCGGGTCATCATTTTATTTCACGCATGTACGTGCCGCTAGGCCGGTGAAGGTGGCCTTGGCAGATGCGGCCGCTAGGCCGGTCAAGGTGGCCCTGGCGTTCTCCCCGCAATGAACACGTGCGCTGCGATCGGCAATGTTGCAATAAGCTGTCAGTATCTCCGGCGTATTCAAGCTTGTGAAGTGTTAGTTCTTTCATGAACTCACGGACGAAGAAAAGAACAATGGTTACTTCATGCAAGATAATGCAACGGCGCACACAGCTCCTTGGCAGTAATACGGGAAGTTTTCAATGACCGTGTAGTTAATTATCCCGCCAGATCACCCGATTTAAATCCATGTGATTATTACCTCTGGGGAATGCTGAAAGGAAAGGTATATGCAAACAATCCTCACACATGTGAGGAGTTAAAAGAAAATATTCGCCAAGTTATAACGAACGTCACCCAGGAAGAAATTCGCCGTGTGTCTAGAAACTTGTTTACGAGGTGCCAGGCATGCTTGCGAGCCGACGGAGAACACTTTGAACATTTCTTGTAAAACCAGGTAAGTTTGTAGATAATTATTTTCACTAGAAATTGCTATTAAATGACTGTATGTTGACGCGAAGTAGTGGGGAGAAGTCGCGCACTTTTTACCGGCCAGCGAGCGGGTGTCAGCGCGAGAGCTTGCCGCGCCGTGATCGGTATCGGATGCGAGACTTAAATTGATGACCCTGTACATAGGATGATCGAAGACAGACTGACCAAGAAAAAATTTAATATAGTTACGAATAGTACACTAAAAACCAATTGGGTAAAGGAAACCATGGAAGACCTCAAGAAACTAAACATCTCTACAGAAGACATCACAGACAGGAGCACATACAGACAGAAACTTTGACAACAGAAATTTGAGCAAACTCCCAAAGAGAGACAACCAGGAAAGAAGTGGAAAGGAGAGAGAAAGAGGAAGCATAGTACATATATGAGAGGATTTGGGGAAAAAAGAAGACAAGTCCAGAATAAAACATGAAAATTGAATGTGTTTTAACGCCCCCCTTATGGGGAATTAACGAATAAGTATATAAATAATATATACATTTAAAACGCTAAGGTGATTTTTGTTACCGCGAGATTGAAAAAATGTCTTAACCGATTGACTTCGTAATGCATTCTAACGAGAGCTCTTGCCATGTAGAATTGCAGAGTGTCTTTAAAAAGAAAATACATGTTAGGGTATATTTTTAAATTATTAAAGAAAAATGTAATATTTGTCGCTCCCGCGCTTGCGCACAATGGCTTTATTCCACCAAAGAAATGGTGGATCCCACCGCGTCTTACTGAGATCTTTGTTTATGGCAATTAAAAAGGGGGGAAATATTGTTGTGGCTCTATGTCTCAAACTTTTAGAGTAGCCTAAGTATATATGGAGGCAAATCAATTAATGGGCAGAGAGAGAGCTATATAATCCTTCAACTTAACATCTTCCGATAAAAGACTTCAATTTTCCAATTTCCAATTCGCTTGGCGTACTTTATCACAATCGATAAAGCTCAAGGGGAAACTCTGGAACGTGGAGGTCTCTATTTGCCTCATCAAGGTTTCAGTCATGTCCAGTTAAATGTTGCGAGGTCGATCCTTCGACGCCCTTAAAGTTGCAACAGTGTCAAAAAGTAATCGTTCAAAAAATGCATACTGTATAAGAGAATCCTTCAGTAAATATTTTCCCAATGACCGTCATGTTATATTAATAATAATAATCAGTGTAACAAGGGAGTGTACTCTCACCATTGTAACCTAATTAAACTGTAATTAACCTACAACAAGTAGTTCAGTGAAGAACTATACAGCCTATTTTCATATATCCTACTTATGTTAAGTGCCACTATGAACATACAAAATTTCAGTTTGATTGCTGTAATAGATTCGTAGATATTGAGAACCGACTAAATATTTCGGATGGTCGCCATGTTGGATTTTTTATATGTAGGTCCTAGAGTTATGTACTGTTACATGAAGATTATTGTGTACGTGTAGCATTTAAACTTCAATCGCATGATTCGGACACAAGAAGTAACAAGGAGATTTTTAAAATTCGCGCAGCTGCCATCTTGTGGTTATGGAAACAATTGAAATAAATTAGATGCCTGTGGATTAACATTCGTATAGGATTTACTGTACTAAGTTTCAATGCACTAGGATGGTTAAATTGCGAGAAACGTCCATGTGGATATTTATAGTTCGCGTCGCCGCCATGTTGGATTTGTGATCACCAGGTTATGTAAAGTCCTATAGGTGAACTTATGTTCATAGCCCCTATGAACATAAAGAAATTCAGTTTGATTGCTATAATAGATTCGTAGATATTAAGACCCCTCTAAATATTTCGGATGGTCGCCATGTAAGATTGTTAAATGTATAGGCCATAGAGTCATGTAACATTAAAGGAAAATTATTGCGTAGATTCATTATTCAAAATTTCACTTCAATCGCATGATTACGACACATGAAATAAAAACTTAATGTTAAAATTCGCACATCCGCCATTTTGAGGTTATGTAAACAATTGAACTAAATTGGATACCAGCGCATTACAATGCGTATAAAGATTTCCTGTACCAGATTTCATTGCGTTTGGATCATTAAATCGCAAGAAAGGTCTATTAAAATTTTTAATTCGCTTAGCCGCCATGTTCGTTTTGTAGTTAACCGGTTTTTGAAAGTCATATAGATGAACTTCCAGTAGTGCCCTTTATCTCCGTACAAAATTTCAGGGTGATACCGCTAATAGTTTCAGAGATATAGAATGCCGGTGAAATATTTCGCACATCCGCCATCTTGTGGTTATGTAAACGATTGAACGAAGTTTGATGTCGGTGGATTACAATGTGTATAAACATATACTGTACCAAGTGTTATTGCGTCTGGTTGGTTAAATCGCGAGAAACGTCTATTTAAATGTCGAAAATTCGCGTGGCCGCCATGTTGGTTTTGTAGTTACCAGGTTTTCATAGTCACATAGGTGAACTTCCAGTAGTTTCCTTTATCACAGAAAAAAATTCCAGGGTGATATCGGGAATAGTTTCGGAGATATTGAATGCTGGTGAAATATTTCGCACAGCCGCCATGTTGGATTGGTGAGACGTAACAAAATTTGAAGGGCACGGTCGGGGTCGCCCGGATTAGTGCTATGAACTTACCGAGTTTCAGTGAAATCTCTCCAGCCGTATAGATGTTATTAGGGGGGGGGGGACACACACACCTCACACACACACGCACACACAGACACACGGACAAAAGGTGATCTCATAAGCCTATTTTTTTTTTCAAAATTGAAAATAGGCTAAAAGTGAACATAATCACATTTGCTGATAATGCTCTGATTTGGGGAGAGAATGAGAATGTGGTCCAAGAATAGATGGATGTCTGAAGCAAAATATTGTGAAATGAGAAAATAAAATCAAGGTAGAGAAAAGGAAGACAATGATAATGACAAGAGGAGGATGTAAAAGGAATTGTTAAAATTGGAGATGTAGATTGGGATGAATTAAGGAGAGCACTTCAATTATTTGAAAAGTGAATTAATGGGAAGTGTAAGATTGGATATGGAGATCAACAAGAGTATACAATGTGTGAGTGTTTACTATCATCAGGTTCGGAGTTTAATTTGGAATAAATACATATCACTGAAGACTAAAGAAGTAATATATAAGGTGCGTACAAAAAGTAACGAGCCGGAGGCTGGAATGCGCAAACCGGTGACGACATCAGCTAATCGTGGCGTGTGTAACGAGGTATGTTTCTGACCAGAGCGTGGAAGGTCACAGCCCGTCGCTAGAGGGCACGCGTGCACGTCCCGTGAAGATACAAAGCGAGCAGCAGCATGCATCAATCGTCCAACGCTGCCAGTCGCATTGCAAACAGTGACATGGAGGCGTCAAACGTAGATCAAAGAGGGGTTGTTCGGTTTCTGACAGCGGAAGGAGTAGGGGTAACGGACATTCATCGCCGAATGTCACAAGTGTACGCCGAACACTGCATGTCCCTTGCAAGGGTCAAGGCGTGGCACAAGCGCTTCAGGAAGGACGGGTGTCGTTAACCGATGATGCCCGGTCTGGGGCACCCCCCTGCATTATCGATGACAACGTCCAGCTGGTTGATGCACTCATTACCCAGGACCACCAGTGACAGTGAACGCCATAGCCGCCGTGGTCGCATTGAGCATCGGAAGTGTGCACACCATCATGAAGGAACGACTGCACTTGCGGAAAGTGTGTGCCCAATGGGTGCCCCACAGTCTTCAACCACACCGGGAAGCATGTCGAATGGCCCACTGTCTTGGTCATCTGCAGCGCTATGCGAGGGAAGGTAATGGGTTCCTGGGACGAGTGGTGGCTGGAGATGAGTCATGGTGTCATCAGTTCGAGCCAGAATCCAAACGACAAAGCCTCCAGTGGGAGCATCCAGGGTCACCACCACCCAAAAAAGGCAAGGCCATCCACACGAGTGCAGGAAAGGTATCCTCCGGCTCGTTACTTTTTGAACGCACCTTATTTAAGCCATGTTACTTACCAATAATAATCTGCGATGATTTATGGAGCAGTGACAAGGGCACCAACTAAGGCACATTGTAAGGCAGTGGATGTGGCTGAAATGAAAATGTTAAGAAGAATTTGTGGCGTCACCAGAGCCGATAGGATTAGAAATGAGACACTAAGAGGCAGTGTTAAAGTGACGGAGATATCAAAGAAGGTTCAAGAGAGAACACTGCAGTGGTATGGACATGTCATGAGAAGGAACGACCCTTATGTTGGCAAGAGAATGACAGTAATGGTAGTGGAAGGTGACAGAGGAAGGGGACGACCAAGAGGATGGAGGGACGGGCGGGCATCAATTCCACCCGGGAATTCCAGTCAGGTAGCCAGGGTTACCTCAATTCCACCCGGTCCTCCAAGGGACCCAGAAATGAGTTCCTCAACTCCGCCGAGGCTTTTCCCCAAGGACGTAAACAAATGTCATAACCCTCCTGCTCGCATACCAAGGGCCGTGTCAAACACCTTATGCAGCGCATGAGTAGAAAAAAATAGAAAACTTGGCAGATTTATGTAAAAGAATATTATGATTAATTTTAAATCACCACCACCAAGTCCGCTCAATCGTTAAATCAGATATAAACATAATACAAAGAGCTAGATATTAATCACTGTTGTTAAATAAAAATATGGACAGGAAATTTAATAAAATAAAATAAGAAAAATCAGCATCTTTAAATCACATAAATCTTTAGTTCATTTCAAACTATACAAAAACATTAGATGAAACTCCTTTCATTCCCTAACTATTGTGTGAGAAACACACTTCACAAGATCTAATCTACTCATTGTTTGGTTGGCGTACTGCATGAGCTTGTTTTCAATGAATTATTTTCTCACACGACTATTCTTGTCTTTGCTCGACACCCGCCCGCTGCTGTTAAGTAGAATGTACGTGTCTGTCTGTATCTGATGTTATGACATTTGTTTACGTCATTGGGGATAACTCCTTTGCCGACCCCTTTAGCCCAGTCATATGGTAGTTTTGACCAAAAAAAAATAGGGTAGAAGGTTTCTCGACGGATTCTTATGTTTTTCGGTGTGCTGAATCCGAATCTGAAGTTTGCCAACAAAAAAATGACGGCTTCACAGTGAAAATCGCAAAAAAATCCTAAAAATTTCGGATTTTTTTCACAAAATCGCTGATAAGTTAAAAAATATGCAACCTAGTGAATTTCTCATTATTTACAAAATTAAAGTAGACAAAATTTCTTTCAAAATGCACTGGGCACTTTAAGTTTTTGAGTGCAGGGTATCGCCGCTAGAGCGCGCTGAAAAAGAGCGACGTTTTGGCACTTAGGCAAAAACGAGAGAAACTCAGCCCTAACTAGCCCCAGACACTTTCTAATCGTGTTTCCTCCATTAATACGTGTTTTATTCATGTTCTATGGTGGTATCATGACTGAAAGTTCGTTGGAAAAAAAATTGATAAATTAATATATTCAAGTTAAGTCATCTGTACTTATCCACCTAATGGTAAAGTGTGAAAGTGATGAGGTGAGTAATGTAAAGCAGTTTTTGTGATTTTCACTCAACATCTCACCATGTCACACATATCTCACACATTCCTAAAGAGATATATTTAATATATTGATAGTGTGAAACCGGAGTCGTTTCCCCTTTGTGTGAAATGTTCACCCTCAAGCCCTCAATAGGAAGGGTCCCTTTTTTGCCGACACATCTGTCCTTGACAGGTCCCCCTACATGCCTCCGGCCAACACCTCTGCCATTCGGGTTTAGTTTAGTTTGCTCTCTCCTCCTTGTGGGACTGCTAAGCGTTCTTCTTCGGATTTCTGCCGTTCGTTCAGTGTTTTCAAGTGAACTAATGTTAATATTAGTGAATATGTGAGGGACGAAAATGTTGCGTCGTGAATGTGCAATTTGTGAGGAGCCTCTGGATGATCAAACTCGAACTTTCTTTCAAACGACAAGAACAAGAGTAGATTCACAGAGCTCCTCTGAGTGAGGCAGGGATTGAATCACGACAAGCCATTGAGGATGCTGATGCCCTGATCATAAGAACGGCTCAATCCATAGCTTACACGCATGGCACAGTTGCAGTGGTGGGAGAAGATGTTGACCTTCTCGTCATCATGATAGGCATCCGCACTTCTCCTAACGTGTTCTTCCTGAAACCAGGAAAAGAAAAGTACCACTGACGCAATATAGCCCTGGCAGCTCGCTAGAGGAGCCCCTGAGCCATCATATTTTATTCCTCCACGCTGTCAGTGGTTGTGACTCCACATCCGCCATGTTCAACCAGAGTAAGACGAAATTCTTGAAGACCCTCAAGAAGAACCCAGATCTTGTAAACTACCATGAGCATTACATGGACCCACAGCACAAGTCGAGGACCAAGTGAATGCTGGCGAAAAATTTCTAGTGGCCTTATATGGTGGTGACCACCATACCACTCGTCTAAACGAACTGAGGTACAAGCTGTACCTCAGTACAGCATATAAAGTCACCGGAAACATGGCCTCGATCCCTCCCACTGAAGCTGCAGCCCGTGAGCACTTTCTGCGAGTTTACCACCAGATCCAGCAGTGGCTGACAATCAGCTCAACCCAGAACAGTGGGGGTGGAAGTCATCGAGGAACGGCCTCACCCCCACGAGAACAGCTAAGGCCCCAGCTCCTGACAAGCTTCTCTGCAAGGTCTCTTGCAAATGCAAAGGCGACTCTCGAAGAACCTGCGGTTGTCGACGTGTGGGTCTATATTGCTCTAGGCTTTGTACCATCTGCGAGGGAAACTGTCTAAACCTTGACAACTCATGCGACATCGACAATGAAGGTGACCCTGATGACCCTTCTCCGGTTGAGTCACCACCTACAATCCTGGATACATCAGCACAAGGTAAATAGCATGTTTGTACACCACCTTATTCCAATGCGGTCTGCTTACTTCAACCTCTAATGTATTCGTACGATTTATTTTTTAGAGTTGTCTGAGGATCCTGACGATTCCATCTCGGTCGAATCACCAACGACGATAGCGGAGACTTCAGCAGAAGGTAAACTGCCTGTTTGTAATACACCCTATTTCACTGGGTTTCGAACAGTTTTCCAACTCGACACCTGAAAGTATTGTGGACAATAATTTGTACAATTCCTTTTCCAGTGGAGTTACGACCGGTAGCGATCAACCGGGACCTTCTGATCGGTAACCGGAGGCTGCTCCATCAAGGCCAAAAAGGAGGAAGCTCAATTAAAGAATTGAAATCAATTGTAATGTAATAATAGTTAATTGCAATTACATTCCTTTTCATTATATTCATTTAATTTAATTTTTAAATAAATAATAAAACGGCTTGATCGGTCCTTTATGAATTCCTACCACTCCGTGGGCAATGTTTTTCAAGGGCTTCGTAATCTTGTAACCACCATAGAGCATGAATAAAACACGTATTCATGGAGGAAACATGATAAGAAAGCGTCTGGGGCTAGTTGGGCTGAGTTTCTCTCGTTTTTGCCTAAATGCCAAAAAGTTGCCCTTTTTCAGCGCGCTCTAGCGGCTGTGCCCTGCACTCAAAAATTAAAAGTGACCAGTGAATTTTGAAGGAAATGTTGGCTACTTTAATTTTGTAACTAATGAGAAATTCACTAGGAAGCATACTTTTCAACTTATAAGCGATTTTGTGAAAATAGTCCGAAATTTTTAGTTTTTTCTGCTATTTTCACTTGAACCCGTCATTTTTGTTGTTGGCAAACTTCAGATTCAGATTCAGCTCACCGATAAACATAAGAATCCGTCGAGAAACCTTCTACCCTAATTTTTTTTGGTCAAGACTACCATTTGACTGGGCTATTAGGAATGTGTGAGATATGTGTGACATGGTGAGATGTTGAGTGAAAAATCACAAAAACTGTTTTACATTACTCACCTCATCACTTTCACACTTTACCATTAGGTGGATAAGTTCAGATGGACTTAACTTGAATATATTAATTTATCAAATTTTTTTCCAACGAACTTTCAATCATGTTACCAGCATAGAACATGAATAAAACACGTATTAATGGAGGAAACACGAATAGAAAGTGTCTGGGCCTAGTTAGGGCTGAGTTTCTCTCGTTTTTGCCTAAGTGCCAAAACGCCGCTCTTTTTCAGCGCGCTCTAGCGGCAATACCCTGCACTCAAAAACTAAAAGTGCCCAGTGCATTTTGAAAGAAATTTTGTCTACTTTAATTTTGTAAATAATGAGAAATTCACTAGGTTGCATATTTTTCATCTTATAAGCGATTTTGTGAAAAAAGTCCGAAATTTTTAGGATTTTTTTGCGATTTTCACAGTGAAGCCGTCATTTTTTTTGTTGGCAAACTTCAGATTCGGATTCAGCACACCGAAAAACATAAGAATCCGTCGAGAAACCTTCTACCCTAATTTTTTTTGAAACAGGCACTTCTGAGCACCAAATGACTGGGCTACTTGTCAAAGCCTGAGCGGAGTTGAGGAACTTATTTTTGGGTCCCTTGGAGGACCGAGTGGAATTGAGGAAAATCGGGCGGAATTTATGTTCGACCGGAGGGACTGTATACGAGATGAATTGAGGGGGAAACATCTAAGGGAAGAGGACGTATGGGACCGAGGAAAATGGAGAAGACTAGCCAGGATCGTCGATCCCACTTGAGTGGGAAAAGACGAAGGAAAAGAAGAAGATTACTTGCCAATAATAAATATGGAGCAGAAACCTGGCCGATGACCAAGAGATGAAAGTAGAATACAGGCAGCCGAAATGAAATTTATGAGCAGTATGGTCCGGAATACTAGGAGAGATAGAATGAGGAATGAAGACATTCGAAAGGAAGTGAATGTTCAGAACCTGAATGATAAGCTGGAGCAGAAGAGATTGACATAGTTTTGACATGTGAAAAGGATGAATGATGAAAGAATGCCGAAGGAGATGATGGAGAGATGGATGATTGGAAAGAGAGGACGAGGAAGTCCTAGATTACGGTAGATGGATTTGGTGAAGGACAGTGTGAGAGGGTTACGTTCTGGAGTTCAGTGGTCGAGGAAGGATGGTGGGCAGACCCAGTTAAGTGGAGGGGAGTCTTATTTGCTACGACCCGGCTTAGGCTGGAAAACGGAAAACGATGAGTAATATTGTAATCAGCTATATTATATGACCTATATCTCTATATATATAAAAATGAAAGTTTGTCTGTTTTTTCTGAATTTCCACGGAAATTTGAGATATTTGCGCGTTTTAGGCTGTTTTATGACGGATGCGCGCAAAAATAATTTTTTGTCTGTCTGTCTGTCTGTCTGTCTGTGTCTGTGGACAATTTCTTCGAGTCCTTATAACTTGAGAACGGCTGGGTGGATCAACGTAAAATTTGATACAGATATCCATCAGAGGCCCCTCACTAATCATTGATGTACCTCTTCTCCGTACCTCTCATAAAAGGGGCCCTACCCCCTTAAAATACATGCTGAAATAGGCGTAGAATGGTGAAACAAAGCTCATTTTCAGCCCATCAATGTGAGAAGCGAAACTCGAAAGGGCCCCCGAAAACAACATTTTAAGGCCCTAAAACCAACAGTTTTTGAGATATTCCCAGAAAACTAATTTCACTAAATAAATTAAAGAATGAATGCATGCCGGTAACCATGGCAACTGAATCTCAGAGGTCCATCTATTTCTGTAAGACGCAAAGCAATTCCATTTATTACATTACTGTGAAGGTTTGCAAACAACTATAAGGTTATAACGGATCCAAATTAAGCTGAAATATTCATTAATACATACAATGCGCTTAAGGGGTCAAGGGGTACTCTAGAATTTTTTCACGCGATTTACACGTGCGGGTGTGGTACGGACGGTCTATTATATCCCTTCTCTATTATATAAAAATGAATGTTTGTCTGATTTTTCTGCATTTCTACGGAAATTAGACATATTTGCCCGTTTCAGACTGTTTTGTGACGGATGCACGCAAAAATATATTTTTGTCTGTTTGTTTGTCTGTGGACAATCTTTTGTGTCCTTATAACTCGAGAACGGCTGGGTGGATCAACGTAAAATTTGATACAGATATCCATAAGAGGCACGACACTAATCATCGATGTAACTCTTCTCCGTACCTCTCATAACAGGAGGCCTACCCCCTTAAAATACATGCTGAAATAAGCGTGAGGCAAAGCTCATTTTCAGCCCCTCAATGTGAGAAACGAAACTCGGGTGCCCTAAAAGGACCCCGAAAATCACATTTTACGGCCCTAAAACCAACAATTTTTGAGATATTCCCAAAAAACTAATTTCACTTAATAAATTAATGAAGGAATGCATGCCGGTAACAATGGCAACAGAATCTCAGAGGTCCATCTATTTATGTAAGACGCAATGAAATTCCATTTATTACATTACTGTGAAGGTTTGCAAACGGCAATAAGGTTATAACGGATCCAAATTAAGCTGAAATATTCATCAATACATATAATGCGCTTAAGGGGTCAAGGGGTAATCTAGAATTTTTTAACGCGATTTACACGTGCGGGTATGGTCCGGGAGGTCTATTATATCCCTATCCCTATATTGTTATATTATTATTATTCTTTTAATTATTAACATTATTATGGCGTACAACGAAGAGACAAAGCTCATTTTCAAACCCTTTGTGTCAGAAACAAAACTCGGGGTTCCTCAAGAGCCGTAAAGGGTCCCCGAAAACTATATTTTAAGGCTCTAAACCCAACAGTTTCTTAGATATTCCCAGAAAACTAATTTCATTTAATAAACTAAAGAAGGAATGCAAGCCACTAACCATGACAACAGTATCTCAAGAGGTGGCATCCAACTTTCCATCTATTTCTGGAATAAGTAATGCCACTCCATTTATTACATTTCTGTGAAAGGTTGGAAATGGCTATAAGGTTATCACGGAACCAACTAAAACTGTAAAATTCATCAATGAGCTTAAGGGGTTCAAGGAGTACCCTCGATATTTTTCACACGACTTACACGTGCGATATGTCGTACAGAAGGTCTATTATATCTCCAAACAGCAACATTATTTTCAAAAATTCCTGATTTGAAATAGTAGAGGGTTTTTTGCTGATTTTAGGAATTTGGGCCATTGGAGTCTAAAAAAACTGAATTTTCATGCACCACAAGCCATTATAATGTATAAAAGGGGTCTTCCTGTAGTTGGGCACTTGACACAACGGTTAGGGTCTGTTTATATGTGACGTGTATTGCGATTCGTCTACGATGTTTTCAATTTTATTTTCACGCCAGGAAGAACACATTAGGTAAATTTAGTTTGAGAGCACATTTTAACTAATAATTTTTCTTTGCCAACAAACAGGTTCCAAGCCCCTAAACATTGCGACAGTAGCTCAATTGATAACATCTGGTTATTAATACCGAAGACCGTTCGAAGAATGGGTACTTCTGCTAGTCTCTATTGTGCCCTTCCAGCAAGAAATATGCAAATCACAGTATGCCAGCAATGCTCAAATCGGGATTTTTCGGGGTTATGGTATGTTCTCCCACTCTGTGACTTACACATTTTGGATTAAATAGAGGATAAACTTCCAAAATAAAAACAAATTCTACTCCTATTTTTACACATTTAATTAACCAAAATTATGGCGCTACAAACAAATAAAACAAATAAACTATTGACCAAATCCTTCTAAACTTGTTCAAAGTGAACAAGGAAGATATAAAAATTAAACAAACATCATATTAAAATAAATGGTTTCCTTCAAACCAACAAACTTATAATTCTTTTCACTTACATAAAGTATCCCTTTTAAAAGTTCAATATAATTACGAGCTCCTCTGGCTCGATACATTTCAATATGACCGGTGTCATTCTTATACACACCTCAATAATAATTTTATGAGTTTCTTGTAATTAAAACAATATATAATCGTCTTTACAGTATATGTTATTCCTTCACTTAAAATTCTGGGCATTTAACAATGTTCTCAACGTTACCATCTCTCTCAAGATAACAAATTAACTACAGTGATCGGGAAAATACCTGTGTACTCCAGAGTTACAAAAGATTACTTGACAAAGTCAAAAACTATGATTACTCCCGGAATCTAGTTATCTTCATTGAACTCATGGAATCCTACATCCATACAACATTTCATTAGGGATTTTATTTATTTATTTGTCTTATAAGACCATTATCACATAAGAAAGCTACGATCTGAACTGGCAAGCGGTACTTTCAATCTACAAGGGCCTCGGTTCAAATCCCGGGTCATTAACAACTCCTAAACACTCACGGTGTATTATTACTTCTTCCAGACGGTTCTCTCCGACCTTACTACAACAAGGGGTCTGACCGTACACTTGACTTGATTTATGGCCCGGGAGGGAAGGCTCTATGTCTCGCCTCGAGACCGCTACACTCATGCTTTTAAACCCGCTATTTCCTTTCCACAGTTTCTTTGAATAGACCTGGCGTTTCTTTCATTCATCTTTAACAACATTTTATAGGTTCATAGACCACTTTCGTAACCTTGGCATTTATTAATTATGAAGTGTCATCGTTGATGGGTAAGAATAATTCAATACAACGACGATATTTTAGGGGCTTTCACAACTATACGAGTCTGGGTTTAACTGCCTCGGGAACCATTCCCATACTGGAGGACTTACAACAATTCAGCGTTTAAGGCGACCTCAGTCTAACCTGCGCTCTTCAATACAACAAATACGCTCCCCATTATTCAATACAATATATCACACATGGCCTCGGGAATTAATCCCATACTGGAGGACTTACAACATAGCTCAATTACCGCAATCAACTGTCCCTCAAAATTAACTTGCCAACTATATTTAGATTCAACGCCTTCCTAGCGTGATAAATTACTTAAATACGCGACAATGCGTTACACATTACTTTTAAAGCCTAGCGTCTTCCAAAGAACTGGTAAATTCAAAAATCAACATTTGATCTACATCTCCATTTTTATATTTATCCTCTCCCGTGACGATAATCACTATACTTTTAGAACACGTATTCATATCATGTCTTCATTCCTTACAAAAGCTCAAAAGCTATTTCTTTCATATAATTCAAATTTATCTTCATTTATATACTTTCCATTATTATTATTATTATTATTACGCTTGCTTTTACAATATTTATCAAACATACTGATATTTTACTTCATACCTTTCCTCTAAAGGATTTATTCATTTCACATAATTATTTTATAATTTATCAATTCTTATTTGTTCAGACCGCGCCCTTATTCTGTTATTTGTTACTCAAACATCCCTACTTCTCAAACTCCGGTGGATTGTACACAAACACTTCCCCAACACAAAACATAATGAAAATATTTACTCACATGTTATAGGTCGGTCCCTGACCTTCCTTTTCTTGCGATGTTTCATTTTTGCCCACTATTTTGTGATTACACCATCGTGTACAAATTCATTTCATGTACTGACATATCATGACACACATTTAACTCAAATACATTTAACACTGATAACATTTTAAAATACACTGGTGTATTCGTTTAGAATACACGATAAAAACACTGAATATATTACTCTTTAACACAAATTTTATATATTTACACTTCACAGATTCTAATCACTAAGGCTGCTATTAAGCCTTTCACACGTGATTTCTTGACCTCCCGTCTCCAAGGGTGAAATTTAGTAAATGTCGGCTTCCTATCTTGCCAGAATGTGAAAGTCTCGAACCATCTACTTCCTCCCTGGAATAGTACTCCTTCAAATCCCGTTTCCTGACGATCTGCTATTATTATTAACTCGAACGGCTCCTTTCTAGACCCTATTGGTTGGTCTAGCGAAAGTCTGTTCTGTCCACAGTCCCCCGGATAATCTATCGGTGACCTATTGATTTCTAGCAACTAATACTTCTCGTAACTTAGTGCCTTTTATATTTCGTACGTTTCTTTGAAACAATGCCTAGAGTTTCCTTCTCCTTTCCGCTTATTCGGTTCTCGAATTTCTATCTTTCCAGAATACTTTGCGAACCTTATTCTGTCCGTCCCTACTCGGGTTCTTTAAAGTTGATAGAATGTTTATCTCGCTGTTACGGTATTTCAATACGTTATAATACTTTTGGTCGTTTAATTTAAGACCTATGGCCCTTGGTTCTAAGTTCGCAGCCTGCTTTGACTGTAATTACTGAACTTTTCACTGTAAACTTTATACTGTCGGAACTAAATCCTGTAACTAGGATTTTCCTAATTCTCCACACAGCGATACTGTAATAATACTTCTTGGCTAATCCTTACGGATGCACGTTGGTTATCGATACCGCGACGCTCTTGGCTGTCGGATAATGTCTATACGATGTGATACAGCGTTTCCCCTCAAGAAATACTTGTAGACTGTCTTCGGTGTGATGTAGCACTATGACGCCCCCTGGGCTATCGGAAACTGCATGATTGGTCTGGCTTGGCCTGGACTTTTATACTATTTAGTCAAAAAAAGATAAAATCCTAGTCCTTTTCGTGACCAACTTTTGAAATAATTCTCGCACATTTATAAAAATTATATCTCCAGAAAGCTCGTTTTCTAAACGTCAAATGACCTCACTGCACATGAAAATCCATCGTGCATTTCTAAGATATTAAATAATTTTAGTCTTCAGCTGTGTGGGTGTTGCTGTCGATTTTTAATTCCCCACTCCTCGGGCCTCGGTAAATCCCCGATGACGTATGGCTACGTTTGCAATTCTTTCCTGGACAATTATTAAAAGCTTTTTCTCCACACAAAAATCTCTCTTCTGAAATCATTCACAATGCTGTATTTATTTACTTACTTTTATTCTTGCAAATGGGTTAAATTTAATTATTCTCCTTCTGGCACAGTTGCGCTGTTGCCGTTTTAATGCAAGGTAAGGGTGATTTCCGAAACGTGTTCTCTCTCATACGCCTGGAACTTTCCATTCCTTCTATTTACATTCGTGACCGGCTCCTTATCAATGAGTCAAGCATGATCTCATTGCCTGGCCACCTGGGTCCCGCTTCTTACACAACGTTAGGCTAGCATCCTTGCATGAAATCTTTCTATGTTCCATTTAAAACTGTATATTTCTTTCCTTCCTTTTACAAATATACATGGATTCGACCCCCTTTGAGCCAATGGTACATGGGTTCACTATATATATAACAAGATGTTCAGTAAATAACATATAGCCTACTTTCTCCTAAATGCATGGGTATTGTTATAACTCTTTGTCCTTTTCAAGGAGTATGATTGAATGTTGGTTGTAGTAGCTTGTTGAAATACAACGTGCTATAGGGATATTAAACATGAATATGAGGTGCCCTTTGCTAGTGCTACCTCTGTACCAAATTTCGTTCAATTCGGTTTCACCGTGTTTGAATTGATAGGGGGAATCGATTTGCACACATACTTGGCCACCATCTGCAAACTATTGGGCTGATGTTCTTGCAGTTTGGTCTGAATATGTTTCCCACATAAAGATATGGTGTTGCAAAATTTGGTAGAGACTAGATTATTGGTTTGGTCGTAATTACATTTTAGCTTTTAACATTTGTGTGGCCGCCATTACGTTTCCGTCAAGAAAGCGGTGATATAAAACATGACACTGAGGTGCCCTTTGCTAGTGCTACCTCTGTACCAAATTTCGTTCCATTCGGTTTCACCGTGTTCGAATTGATAAGGGGAATCGATTTTCACACAAAGATGGCCGCCATCCGCAAACTATTAGGCTGATGACCTATTAGTTTGGTCAAAGGATGCTCCCTCCATAAAGGTATGTTGTTGCTAAATTTTCTAGAGATCGGATGATTAGGCTAATCGTAATTTGATTTAAGCTTTGAACATTTGTGTGGACGCCATTACGTTTCCGTCAAGATGGCGGCGATATAAAACATGACACTGAGGTGCCCTTTGCTAGTGCTACCTCTGTACCAAATTTCGTTCATTCGGTTCCACCGTGCTCGAATTAATAGGGGGAATCAATTTTGACATAAAGATGGCCGCCATCCGCAAACTATTAGGTTAATGGCCTATTAGATTGGGCAAAGGATGCTCCCTCCATAAAGGTATGTTGTTGCAATGTTTGGTAGAGATCGGATGGTTATGTTAGTCGTAATTTGATTTAAGCTTTGAACATTTGTGTGGCCGCCATTACATTTCTGTCAATATGGCGGCGATATAAATCATGACACTGAGATGCCCTTTGCTAGTGCTATCTCTGTACCAAATTTCGTTCCATTCGGTTTCACCGTGTTTGAATTAATAGGGGGAATCGATTTTGACACAAAGATGGCCGCCATCCGCAAACTATTAGGCGAATGACCTATTAGATTGGTCAAAGGATGCTCCCTCCATAAAGGTATGTAGTTGCAAAATTTGGTAGAGATCGGATGATTAGGCTAATCGTAATTTGATTTAAGCTTTGAACATTCGTGTGGCCGCCATTACGTTTCAGTCAAGATGGCGGTGATATAAAACATGACACTGGGATGCCCTTTGCTAGTGCTACCTCTGTACCAAATTTCGTTCAATTCGGTTTCACCGTGTTTTAATTAATAGGGGGAATTGATTTTCACACAAAGATCCATCCGCAAACTATTAGGCTAATGACCTAGTCATTTGGTCAAAGGATGCTTCCTCTATAAAGGTATGTTGTTGCAAAATTTGGTAGAGATCGGATGATTAGATTAATCGTAATTTGATTTAAGCTTCGAACATTTGTGTGGCCGCCATTACGTTTCCGTCAAGATGGCGGCGATATAAAACATGACACTGAGGTGCCTTTTGTTAGTACTTCCTCTGTACCAAATTTCGTTCCATTCGGTTGCACCGTGTTCGAATTAATAGGGGGAAACGATTTTCACACAAAGATGGCCGCCATCCGCAAACTATTACGCTGATGGCTTATTGGTTTAGTCAAAGGATGCTCCCCCTATAAAGGTATGTTGTTGCAAACTTTGGTAGGGATCGGATGATTAGGTTAGTCGTAATTTGATTTAAGCTTTGAACATTTGTGTGGCCGCCATTACGTTTCCGTCAAGATGGCGGCGATATAAAGCATGCCACTGAGGTGTCCCTTGCTAGTGCTACCTTTGTACCAAATTTCGTTCAATTCGCATTCACCGTGTTCGAATTGATAGGGGGGGACAGACATTCAGAGTACCCACACTCACACACACACACACACACACACATACACACACACTGAGACTCACACACACACATACACACACACACACAGACTCACACACACACATACACACACAGAGACAGACACACTTTTTTCGCCCTGTGTTGATCTCATAAGTCTACTTTCATTTTTTGCAAAAATCGAAAGTAGGCTAAAAATGAAAGTTTGTCTGTTTTTTCTGAATTTCCACGGAAAATTGCGACATTTGCGCGTTTCAGGCTGTTTTATGACAGATGCGCGCAAAAAAAAAATTTGTCTGTCTGTCTGTCTGTCTATGTGTCTGTGGACAACTTCTACGAGTCCTTATAACTTGAGAACGGCTGGGTGGATCAACGTAAAATTTGATACAGATATCCATCAGAGGCACCACACTAATCATTGATGTAACTCTTCTCCGTACCTCTCATAAAAGGGGCACTACCCCCTTAAAATACATGCTGAAATAGGCGTAGAATGGTGAAACAAAGCTCATTTTCAGCCCCTCAATGTGAGAAACGAAACTCGGGGGCCCTGAAGGGCCACCGAAAAAAACACATTTTAAGGCCCTAAAACCAACAGTTTTTGAGATATTCCCAGAAAACTAATTTCACTTAATAAATTAATGAAAGAATGCATGGCGGTAACCACGGCAACTGAATCTCAGAGGTCCATCTATTTCTGTAAGACGCAATACAATTCCATTTATTACATTACTGTGAAGGTTTACAAACGGCAATAAGGTTATAACGGATCCAAATTAAGCTGAAATATTCATCAATACATATAATGCGCTTAAGGGGTCAAGGGGTACTCTAGAATTTTTTCACGCGATTTACACGTGCGGGTGTGGTACGGAAGGTCTATTATATCCCTTCTCTATTATATAAAAATGAATGTTTGTCTGATTTTTCGGCATTTCTACGAAAATTTGACATATTTGCCCGTTTCAGACTGTTTTGTGACGGATGCACGCAAAAATATATTTTTGTCTGTCTGTCTGTCTGTCTGTCTGTCTGTGGACAATTTTTTGTGTCCTTATAACTCGAGAACGGCTGGGTGGATTAACGAAAAATTTGATACAGATATCCATCAGAGGCACGACACTAATCATTGATGTACTGTAACTCTTCTCCGTACCTCTCATAACAGGGGGTCTACCCCATAAAATACATGCTGAAATAAGCGTGAGACAAAGCTCATTTTCAGCCCCTCAATGTGAGAAACGAAACTCGGGGACCCTATAAGGACCCCGAAAACCACATTTTAAGGCCCTAAACCAACAGTTTTTGAGATGTTCCCAAAAACTAATTTCACTTAATAAATTAATGAAGGAAGCCTCCGTGGCTCAGGCGGCAGCACGCCGGCCTCTCACCGCTGGGTCTGTGGTTCAAATCACGGTCACTCCATGTGAGATCTGTGCTGGACTAAACGGAGGCAGACAGGTTTTTCTCCGGGTACTCCGGTTTTCCCTGTCAAAATTTCATTCCAGCAACACTCTCCACTATCATTTCATTTCATCTGTCATTCATTATTAATTGCCCCAAGGGAGTGCGTCAGGCCTCGGCAGCCGGCACAGTTCATATCCTCGCCGCTAGATGGGGGCTTCATTCATTCCATTCCTGACCGGGTCGGAGACTGGAAGCAGGCTGTGGATTTTCATTTCAAATTAATGAAGGAATACATGCCGGTAACAATGACAACAGAATCTCAGAGGTCAATCTATTTCTGTAAGACGCAATACAATTCCATTTATTACATTACTGTGAAGGTTTGCAAACGGCAATAAGGTTATGACGGATCCAAATTAAGCTGAAATATTCATCAATACATATAATGCGCTTAAGGGGTCAAGGGGTAATCGAGAATTTTTAACGCGATTTACACGTGCTGGTATGGTCCGGAAGGTCTATTATATCCCTATCCCTATTTTGTTATATTATTATTATTATTATTATTATTATTATTATTAGTATTAGTATTATTCTTTTAATTATTATCATTATTATGGCGTACAACGAAGAGACAAAGCTCATTTTCAAACCCTTGGGGTCAGAAACAAAACTCGGGGCCCCTCAAGAGCCGTAAAGGGTCCCCGAAAACTATATTTTAAGGCTCTAAACCCAACAGATTCTTAGATATTCCCAGAAAACGAATTTCATTTAATAAAATAAAGAAGGAATGCAAGCCACTAACCATGACAACAGTATCTCAAGAGGTGGCATCCAACTTTCCATCTATTTCTGGAATAAGTAATGCCACTCCATTTATTACATTTCTGTGAAAGGTTGCAAATGGAGTACCCTAGATTTTTATCACACGACTTACACGTGCGATATGTCGTACAGAAGGTCTATTATATCTCCAAACATCAACATTATTTTCAAAAATTCCTGAATAGAAATAGTAGACTGTTTTTTGCTGATTTTAGGAATTTGGGCCATTGGAGGCTTAAAACACTGAATTTTCATGCACCACAAGCCTTTATAATTGATAAAAGGGGTCTTCCTGTAGTTGGGCACTTGACACAACGGTTAGGGTCAGTTCGTATGTGACGTGGATTGCGATTCTTCTACGAAGTTTTCAATTTTATTTTCACGCCAGGAAGAACACGTTAGGTAAATTTAGTTTGAGAGCACATTTTAACTAATAATTTTTCTTTGCCAACAAACAGGTTCCAAGCCCCTAAACATTGCAACAGTAGCTCAATTGATAACATCTGGTTATTAACACCGAAGACCGTTCGAAGAATGGGTACTTCTGCTAGTGTCGTCATAAAACAAGAAGTTCCGTGACGAACTAAAGAGCCTACTTTTCATAAAATTTAAGATTCATGCCAATGATTAATCTATATGGATCTATCTAGAATAATGACGAAATTAAGTTGGTAATATCGAAATTTCTAATTAGTTCATACTCTATACCTGGCATAATGTAGCCTAATAGAGAACCACAGTTGGCAGCCCTGGTGACTGAATATATGCTTAGTTCCATCTCTTAAGGTACAGAATACAAAATTTGGTTGATGTCCAATGAATAGCATGGACGTAACATGCAGTTAAACATTGGATCTTACAGCGCGCGTAAAATCATGTTGGCAACAATGACATAGCCTACATGTATTGGTCAGAAATAATCTGAAATAATATGATCTATTGTTGTGTCAATTTTGAATGAAATCAATTAGTTAGTATAGAAGTTACATTCATTTTAAAATTGGACCTATCAGCAGGCTTAGAATCATGTTGGCAGCACTGGCGTAGGCTTATATTATTTACTATACGTGTGCAAAGTTTAGAGCTATTGGCTTGCATACTTTCTGATATATTGATATTAGGGTAACAAAATAGAGACAGTATTTATTAACAGTTGGCAGCCCTGGTTACTATTAAGAATCGGCATAGTTATATCTGTTATGGTACACATAGCACACACGAAATTTGGTTGAAATCCAAATGATAGTATAGAAGTTACATGTATTTAAATTTGTACCTCTCAGCAGGCTTAGAATCATGTTGGTAGCACTGACGTATATAAGTTACCCCAAATTAATATAGAATGTCAGGTACTATACGTGTGCATAGTTTAAAGCTGTCGGCTTGCATACTTTCTGATATATGGGTATTTGGATAAAAAACATTGAGAGCATTTATTAACAGTTGGCAGCCCTGGTGGCTCTTAAGAATACGCTCAGTCATAACGGTTTATGTACACATAGCACATACGAAATTTGGTTGAAATCCAATTGATAGTGTAGAAGTTATATGCATTTAAAATTTGTACCTATCAGCAGGCTTATACTCATTTTGGCAACACTGCCATGTATGGCCTCCTGGAAATTAAACTGCAATATTATTATCTATACGTGTGTCAATTTTGAACTAGCTCACATTCATACCTTCCAAGATATCCAACATTGAGCTCAAATTTCAATTGTGATTTTTCAGCAATTGGTAGCACGGACATCATTTTCAAATATGGCCGTGAGATATTCAGGTATATATCTTTACTCCTACCAAATTTTGTTTCGATTGCTGCAGCCGTTCAGGAGTTGATAGGGGGGGGGGGACACACACACAGCCAGACAGACAGACAGAAGGACAGACAGACAGACAGACACACATTTGCCCGATCTCATAAGTCTACTTTTTCCTCATTTTTGCAAAATGTGAAAAGTAGGCTAATAACAATTTTTGATGTGTAACATATTTCCACTCGGTTGCTGTATATTTTTGTGTGCGGGTTATTTTGTAGAAAGGGACGGAAATGCAACGGAAACAATGAGAGAGTGCGGTGGTGGAGATTGGTACAACAACATACTGTCGGCCATGTGGCTATGTGGAATGTAAATCGCATATGGTTTACTTCAAGGTTTGGAATCCCCATTACAGATATTCCTACAATAAATCATCTTCAAACTGTCGTTTATTGGTGTGAAAATATTAATTAAATCATATTTGCTGAAAACAATTATGATTTATTAAATCTTACTACTTTCGATGAATTCTTATTTAATGTAAGCACTCGAGGTACTGTCGGCCAAAATACAGCACTATTATATCATATTTGTTGAATGGATTTGTCACTGGAGTTTTACAAGTAGTTATTGCAGAAATAATAGCAATGAGAACTTACCGATGGTAATAACACGAAGGAATCCTTAATGTTTGCTGGCACAAGGTAGCACTATGAGTTCATTCTTTAAAAAATATGCGAGCAAGTAATATGGAATTATTCGAATAACTTGTCAGATGATACACATCATACGCGATTACTGTATGGTTCTTTTTTTTTCCTTTTTCTTTTAGTTTTTCGAGGGAGCCCGTGCGAAATTTTCAAAAGACAGATTGCAAGTTTCCGGACTTAAAACTGTGCAGGATTCTTGCCTACTAAAGACCCACACACCCTATACTTGGCTTAATTAAGGCCACCCCGGAACTGCCTGTTCAGCCTTACTTCAGGGTGGAGCCACTGTTACGACCAGAGGTCTCAGTCAATTTCATTTAACGTGATGATAATGAAACTACTCATAATCATCCTCACTGTCTTCAGCAACCAATTTTCTCGGTTCCTCTTCTGTTTTGTTATTAGCAGCTCAGCGATGTAGACAGCAATATGTGCCCTACTCTCTCTGCTGCTGAGCATTTTATCCATCGCAATGTCTGGTGTAATGACTCCAGAAGCCAGATTTCTCCATCTCAAGGATGCAAAGTACGTGTGCCTAACGTCATCCCATTGATCATCACTAGGGGGCGGATTTCTATGAGAAGTCATATTTTTTCCCTTAACATTATATCTTATAGTCTTGTATTTTCAACACGTTTCCAACCATGATTACCAAAATTAAACAGATTGCATTGGGCATATACATGCATATTTAGGCTTTCTTAAGTTTTATGGCATATTTTGAACAAAATATCATTATAAACGGCGTATTTTGGTCATTTTCATTTGAATTTCGTTTTATAAAAATCAGAATACGCTCTAGAAATTATTGTTCAGGACAGACTGGAATATACTACTGAAGAACCATTCTAAAGTAGTGTGTGGAATGTTTCTAACAGGTAGGAGCTATTGTTTGCTAGCTGGGTCAATTCTTGGAAACCGGGCTATTGTTTACACGGAAGCAGAGGTAATTCCGCAGTTATTTGTCATCGATCTTATCTCTCTCCTTCACCCTTCCCTCCTCCACCTTCAACACACTGAATGACCTTGGTCATTCATTAGGGAGCTTCAGTCATTCAGTTCCTTTCAATATGCCTAAAACGAAAGTCTTAATTTGTGGGAAGTTGCGAAGTTTTGTTCACGAGTTAGGTGAAAACATATTCAGTACGGATGGCGTAATAAAAGTATTTCTATGTAACGTAGATGCTATTCATTAAGTCATATTTTGAATTTTATATGTCATATTTTTATGTTTAAGGTCATAAATGCATGCATATTTCATACATTTTTAGGTCATAGAAATCCACCCCCTAATCATCACAATAATGACACCGTGAACTCGGTGATATTCCCATTCGATGGAGGTATGCTTCATAATAACCATGGCCAGAAAATTAACATTAATAATAAAAATATTAATAATAATGTTATTAATAATTATAATAATCAGCATTATCACAACCAACTTGTTGCCATAAAACGTTGCTTGAATGCCGTATTTCTCAACTAATCTGTTGAACATAATTGTCTAGGAACAGTACGTTCAAATGAATCGCCGAACGGTCACGTTCAGAATGTCATTCCTTGAAATACGTGGTTCGAGTCCTCCATACTAATCAAGTAGTATAATATTCCCTGTTTTCTTGAATTTCTCGTTTCATATGGACGCCTCTGAATAATTTGCGGCAGGCAGGCACTCCTAAAGCCATTCTGTATTCCAGAATGCTCGCATTCACCTGCCCAGTATTTATTACAGTGACTTGTTATGTGACTCTTTGCACGCGCTCTGTACGCTCCCTGTTTACGTACACGCATTATTCACATTGACATTAACGATGCTCTGCACTCACAACCAACACTCTCATCTTACTTGCATATGCAGAATAATGCAGACACATAAACTCTTCTTCTTGAAGGAGAGGGATCAAAGGAATCTCCGACTTTTGTAATTATTGCAACGAATGTTCAAAATGTTCTTTAGTCCTTTATAGGACAGAAGTAATTACTTAAAAATCTGTTCAAATCATTAGGCAAAATACACAAATGCCCACCATTCTAAATATATTTTAACCGTAGATTACTACTGTATGCAAATCATTGCTACTCTGGGTCTGACAGACCCAGATGTTATTCCACACTTTCTTGATGGACAAAACGAGAAATTACTATCTCTATATATATAAAAATGAAAGTTTGTTTGTTGTCTCTGAATTTCGACGGAAATTTCAGTTATTTACGCGTTTCAGGCTGTTTTATGATGGATGCGCGCGAAAATTAATTTTTGTCCGTCTGTCAGTTTGTTTGTCTGTGGACAACCTTGTTCTCGAGAACGGCTGGGTGTATCAACCTAAAATTTGGTACAGATATCCATCAGAGGCACGACACTAATCTTTGATGTAACTCTTCTCCGTACCTCCCTTAAACGGGGGCCTACCCCATTAAAATACGTGCTGAAATAGGCGTAGAAGGACGAGATAAAGCTCATTTTCAGCCCCTCAATGTGAGAGACAAAACTCGATTTTAAGGCCCTAAAACCAACCTTTTTTTGGGATATTCTCAGAAAACTAATTTCATTTAATAAACTAATGAACGAATGCAAGCCGGTATCCATGGCAACAGAATCGCAGAGGTCCATCTATTGCTGTAAGACGCAATGCAATTCCATTAATTACATTAGTGTGAAAGTTTGCAAACGGCTAGAAGGTTATCACGGAACCAAATTAAGCTGTAAAATTCATCAATTCGTATAATGCGCTTAAGGGGGTCAAGGGGTACTCTAGAATCTTTTCACGCGATTTACACCTGCGGGTGTGGTACGGCAGGTATATTATATTACTATCATTATTTATTATTATTATTAGTAGTAGTAGTAGTGGTAGTAGTAGTAGTAGTATTATATTATGGAGTACAATGACGAGACAAATCCCCTCGGTGCCAGAAACAAAACTCGGGAGCCCTAAAGGATCCTCGAAAACTCATTATAAGGCTCAAAAACCAACAGTTTCTGAGATATTCCCAGAAAACTAATTTAATTTAATTTAACAAACTAATGAAGGAATGCAATTCGGTTACCATGACAACATTATCTCAAGGGATGACATCCAACTTTCCATCTATTTCTGTAAGAAGCAATGTCACTCCATTTATTACATTTCTGTGAAAGTTTGCAAATGGCTATAAGGTTATCACGGAACCAACTTAGACTGTATAATTCATTAATGCAATTAAGGGGGTCAAGGGGTAACCTAGAATTTTTTCACTCAATTTTCACGTGCGACATATAGTACAGAAGGTCTATTATATCTATCGCCCATCTTAAACCTGGCAAGTCGGAGCAGAGACCTGAAAACTACCGTCCAATAGCACTTCTTAGCTGCATTTATGAAGTTTTAGAACGAGTCCTTCTTGCCAGGATAGCACCACTCATTGAAGCTGTAACCCCACCAGAACAAGCTGGATTCAGGAAAAACCGAAGCTGTACTGATCAAGTCTTGGCCCTCACCACTCACATTGAAGCAGGGTTTCAAAAGAAGCTAAAATCAACAGCTGTCATTATCGACCTGACTAGCGCATATGATACTGTCTGGCGACATGGACTGATCCTCAAAGTGCTGGAAGCTATCCCCTGTTTGGAAATTGCAAATCTTATCTCTAACGTGCTTTGTGAAAGAGAGTTCGTAGTATTTCTAGATGATGCTAAAAGTCGCAAAAGGAAACTAAATAATGATCTACCCCAAGGATCAGTTTTGGCCCCAGTTCTATTCAATTTGTACATTCATGACTTGCCACCAACAACAGCTACTAAGTTTATTTACGCTGATGACATTGCACTGGTGGCTCAAAGCAGAACTTTTGAAGATTCAGAAGGCACTCTTACAACCGATCTGGAGAAAATGTCAACGTTCTTCAAGTCCTGGCGACTGATCCCAAGTATGTCTAAGACAGAGGTTTCATGCTTCCATCTTGCCAACCGACTAGCAAACTACAAGCCAAATGTTGTATTTCGTGGTGAAAAACTGAAATACAACCCATTCCCGAAATACCTAGGTGTCACGCTGGACCGAACTCTGAGCTACAAAGAACACCTCACCAAGCTCTCTCACAAAATTTCCACCAGAAATAACATCCTGCACAAGCTTTGCCGTAGTTCATGGGGAGCCACGGCGGACTGCTTAAGATTAACGGGTATCAGTCTAGTCTATTCTGCAGCGGAATACTGTGCTCCAGTATGGTTGGAAAGTGCACATGTGCATAAAGTGGATAGCAAGCTGAATGACACTATGCGTTGCATAACCGGCACCATAAAATCAACCCCTCGCCACTGGCTACCAGTACTCAGCCACATTCCATCACCTCACCTGAGGAGGAAGGAAGCTCTGATCAGAGAAGCAAAGAAGATCTATGCTTCTCCCTCATTACCAATACACCAGGAATTCTGCCAACCACCACCGAAGCGACTTCATTCGAGGAGACTAACCAGTTTATTGGCCGACCAACTTCTGGCAAATCGATTCAACCTAAACCAATGCTGGCAGGACGAATGGTCAAACTCAACGTCTGGAACTAGTGCCCAGGAGATCAACCCAACGGTGAAAATACAAGGATTTGACCTTCCTAGAAAATTATGGTGTCGCCTCAATAGACTGAGAACCAGGCACGGCCGTTGCAATTACCTATGCCTTAAGTGGGATTGGATAGATTCCCCATTGTGTCAATGCAATGAGGAGGAACAGACCATGGACCATATCATCCAGCGCTGCCCTCTACACGCCTACTCCGGGAGCCCTAGTGATCTGTTTCATCTTCGAGAATGTACTGTGGAATGGCTCCTAAACTTGAACTTGGATTTGTGATTTGTTTTTAGGTAATTCACCATACGATTAAATAAATAAATCTCCAAACAGCAACATTATTTTCAAAAATTCCTGAATTGAATCAGCATTTTTTGCGGCTTTTAGGAATTTGGTACATTTTAGGCTAATGAACCTGAATTTTCATGCACCACAAGTCTTCATTATTTATGAAAGGAGTCTTCCTATGAATGGGGACCTAACACAACGTAGAGGGTCAGTTTTTATGTGACGTGTATTGCGTTTCGTCTAGAAGGCGTTCAATTCTATTTTTATTCAGGAAATACACGTTAGGTGAATTTTGTTTGAGAGCACATTTTAACTAATCTTTTTTTTTTTCGACATACGGGTTCATTGTAAGGATGATTTTGTTTGATACTGTGTGGTAGATATACCCATATTTGGATATCTGGGTAATATGTTGTAGACAATAGAATTGTCTGTCTTTCTGTGAATCTTTATGTACGCCTATAACTCGTGCTCGTATGCTTGGTGCATCGTAAAATTAGGTATGGTATCAATGATAGTCGATACACCAATCATTTATAAAACTCTTCACCGTACATTTCACACAGTAGAAAGGTGGATATAGGAAAAAACTTCTCAAAATACATGCCAAAATGGGCGAAATATAAGAATTATCCTAGAAGGACGTCCAAAGCATATGTTGCTTCTCAATGTGAGACACAAAATTCTTGAGTCTATAAAGGGTCTCCAAAAACCACATTTTAAGGCCCTTAAATTAACAGTGTGTGTGTGATATTCCCAGAAAACTAACTTCGTTCTGATAAACTTAAGAAGGAATGACAAACCGCTAACCACTGCAACAGTAGCTCAATTGGTAATGTCTGGTGTTAACACCGAAGACCGTTGGAAGAACGGGTACTTCTGCTAGCTCAGGATATACAAATAACTTAAGTTATTTATATAGACAAAAACTATTTTGTTTTGGTTTATAATTACTATATTTATAATTTACAGAATAAATTTACTAATTTATACTACTGAATTTTACGTATAATATAGCCTATATTATTTTTTAAAAAATTTGTTTAATTTAGTCACTCACCGACAGTGGTAGCTACGCTCGCTAAAGCGCAGCGCTAAGCCATGGGGCCAAGCTCCCCACGGACCTGGAAGACGTGGGTCCGAATGCCCCCGTCGGACGTCCTTAAAATGGTTTTCCGTGGTTTCCCCATTACCAACACCAGGCAAATGCTGGAACGGTACCTTCTGTCAGGCCACGGCCACCTTCCACGTCCTTGCGCAGTTTCATTCATCTTCATTCATTTCATCTCTCATTAGTTCCTCTCATGAGGTTGGAGTCAGAAGGGCATCCGGCCGTAAAACCCAACCGCTACATAGAATTTCCGTTGGAAACGGAAATAATAAGGGGTAGACATAGGCTACATAGTCCAATTTAGTCTCTCACACTTTTCAGTCCTAAAGACATAACAAGAAAACACTGTAAATATCACTCAGGAGAATCTAAGCAATGAGAACCTGTCACGTCACAATTGTTACTACACACAACATTACTACCCGTGTTTCACTTACCTGCAAATGGCAAATGGCAAATGTTGAGATTGAGCCTTATAGGGGCTTACAACGGATGGGGCGTGGTTTAGTGACAAAGGGACTCTATAAAAAAATAGCAGAATCTGGTATTGCTGCCGGGCACATCTCTTTCGTCCTTCCTGTCGACCTCCCTTCGTCAAAAATAAAGTTCTCTTCCTCCCGAAAATATTAGGGTAGCCGGGTCCTAGCAATCTTCTCGTCTTAATTGAACCTTTTATTTCCTTTCCTTATACCCTGATTCTTCGAGGGATGAGACCTCTTCTTTCCTTTTCACGACCTACTAGCCGGGTTGTGCCGCGCTGACACTCGAATCACCTTCCTGTGTCTTCCAAGCCACATGGGAATTGCGGGAAATGAGTTAGCGGATCAAGCTGCAAAAGAAGCGGTATCACTACCACCTCGACCAATGGAGGTACCCGCTAGAGATATTCGCTCTCAGTTACACCTACAAGTACTGGCATTTTGGGAGAGTCAGTGGCTAGCTGACCCAATGCCCAGTCAACTGATAGCGATCAAGGGAACTACTCGCGTGTGGTGGAGCTCTTTCCGGTAGGCTATGGATAGGTCATACAAGATCCACCCTCTCATACGTAATGAGAAGGGAAGACCCCCCACTTTGTACCTGTGCAGCCGTTTTCACCGTGGCCCACATTGTAACCGAGTGTGTTGATCTTGCTGACTTACGAAGAAACCTTGGTTTGCGGATGACAATCAAACTTGTATTAGCCGATGACTCGGTGGCTGCTGATCGCGTTATCCGCTTTATAAGTAAGAGTGGGCTAGGGCCAGCAATCTAAATTTTCCAGGGCACATTGACTCAACGACTTGTTCGCTTTTGAATGATATTATTTTGTTTTTCCTTAATTTTTGTTTATTTTTATACTTATTATTTTTATAAAAGTTTTTGTTGTATTAATATTAGGTCTTTTCAAATTTTCAAATCTTTAAATTCATTTCCAAACTTGTGTTATTTAATCTATGTTAAGAGGGGCAGATGACCTCATAGTTCCGCCCCTTTAAACAACAATAACTAACTAACTTCGTTTCATGATATTGCCTGGTTTATGCACAAGGCCCTAAAGGAGGCAGGGTGGGTGTAGCCTCACCATGCATAGTACAACACCCTTAAGGGCCTAGTGTTGGTGAGCTCGGGAATTGGTAACCCCGAGCAATTCATGAGCTGGGTCCTTTTTCTCCCTTTTTCCATTGACTTTGGGGTAGACCCTGTCTTATTTCCTTTTCCTATCTGGATCTACTTCCTTCCAAGTCTCTTAGTCCTCATTCTTCGAGGGCTAAAGGCATTTCATTTTCTTATCTTTTATATCCTTTATTCCCTCCTTTGACCTTTTCTTCTTCTAGTAGGCAAGTTAATTTTTGCAAGTCTGTGGTTAAACCATTAATTGCAGATGAACTACTGTCGACCAAAATATTATGTGTACTCGAGTTTGAAGGTTGTTTGTGAAGTAACCAATAGACCGACATAAAATCCAATAACAGCATCATTTTTGTCGTTCTATTTTACGTTAGTTCATGTAGGTTTGGAATTTTTAATTCATATTTTAATATTTATTATCGCAGTTGGGACACAAAAAGTGCCCGTTTTAAGCGTGTTTCAACCATGTGTCACATTTAAGAATTATTATCTCACAAACTCTTCATCAGATCGAATACAAATTTCAACACAATATACATTGGAATGTTGTATAACTGGTTTATTAATTTCAAAATTTTGTATGTCCAAGAAACAAAGTTGTTATCATTTATGTAAGGTAACTTTTTCTCGGCTCGGGGTGGTTGGAAAATGTAGTTCTTGGTTGCGTTGTAATCCTTATACATCAAAAAGGTATGCAGTATGATTGTGAAATACGTAAATTAATTCACTTATTTTATATCAGTTTGTATTTGTACGGGGAATTAGGACATGGTTCACCAGCTAGCCGCTCCGGTGAAAGCTGTACAACGTTGCCAAGGCGGGCTCCATCACGCGTCATGGTGCGCCTCGCTCGGAAGTGATGGGCTACGCTGTACAGCATTTCCCGGAGCGGCTAGCTGGTGAACCATGTCTTAATTCCCCGTACAAATACAAACCGATATAAAATAAGTGAATTAATTTAGGCTACGTATTTCACAGTCATACTGCATAACCTTTTGATGTATAAGGATTACAACGCAACCAAGAACTACATTTTCCAACGACCTCGAGCCGAGAAAAAGTTACCTTACCAAAATGATAACAACTTTCGTTCCTGATCACACAAAATTTTGAAATTAATACAATGTGTATATTGTGTTAAAATTTGGATTCGATCTGATGACGGGTTTGTGAGATAATAATTCTTAAATGTGACGCTTGGTTGAAACACGCTTAAAAACGGGCACTTTTCGTGTTTCAACTGCAATAAAAAAATATTAAAATATAAATAAAAATGTTCAAACCTACATGAACTAACGTAAAATAGAACGATGAAAATGATGATGTTATTGGATTTTATGTAGGTATATTGGTTACTTCACAAACTACCTTCAAACTCGAGTGCACATAATATTTTGGTCGACAGTAGTTATCAGACAGATTCTACACACACCCAAGTAGGTGGGAGATGTAGCAAGACCCTAAATAAATCAACAACAACGACTCCATCAGTAGGTGTTTGTTCCACCCCTGCATTAAAGTCTCCATGAAAGCCATCTGCAGAACAAATGGATGAAATTCAACAAGAGACTTGCAGCTACGCATATATAAATCAGTCCAACATATATTAGAGTTGTTCTCGCATTCAGAGTGTGTATACCCAGTGCACACCTACTCAAATTAAATAATCAATTCTACAACTACTCTAAATAAGGCTAGGAAGAAAATACTGGCTATAAAGTAGCGATATACTTAATTTTTAAATTGGGTATAAATGAATCATTGATAAGACGTACTTAACCTTCAGTGTGTGCATAGATTAATAATTGTGAGACATTCCTCATCTAAGGGGAGCAAGTGCGCAGTAAAAGCAATTTTGTAGTGAAGTTCGCTTCACCATGGAATCGTGACCTGCATTATGGCTTCGTTACAATAAGCTTTGCAGTACAATAATTCCTCGCTGTATATTACTAAATTGATTGCTTGGAAAGAGGCTTGCAGAATTACCTTGAACTTATTACCTCAATAATTGCGTCAGTAGACGTTTAAGGATTTGAGACTAATGATGAAAATAAACATCTCAATATTATGTAAATTGCGGCTAAACCAAGTTTGCCGCTAGGGAACATATTAACCTTGATACAATTCCCAAGAGAATAAGCAGGCAGCTTGATCCTACAATATAGTATTATTCATGTAAGATAAAATTGATTAGAGTGTAAGTTGTTTGATATTCTGAAAAGGATTGGAATAAAGTATAGGGATAAAGGGGTGATCTAAAATCTATACAGAAACCTGACGGCAGTTATTCGAGCCGAAGGACATGAGGGAGAAGCTGGTATTAACCACCTATCATAAGAAGAGTTAATATTACCAAAGGTGCTATTGGTTGAAACTTTCAGCCTATTTAATACAAAGTTTCTTGTAGAAGTAATATTAAGGAAAAGCAAATATTAAGTTGTTATTTGTCTCATTCTACTGGGGTGATGAATAAAATTTTAACTAATCAAGATGTTTAAAAATATTCAAAATAAATATTAAAAATAAACGTTAAAAACATTAAAATAAAATGTATATTTTAAATAATTAAAATTATTATCATAAAACTATAAAATTAAAATTAATAAACATAATTATAAAATATTTCTTGAAAATTATATAAAATAATTATTTTGAAGAATAATTAAAATTAAAGTCATTAAACTCAATATTACAATTATAATAAATAAAATAAAGATTAGAGTTAAAACGAAAAATATAAATAAATACAAACGAAATACAAATTTGTAAAAAAAAACTGCCCTATAAAGCATAAAGAAAGGTGTAAGCCAAGGCTGCAACTTATCACCCATACCTTTCAATCTATACGTTGAACTAGCAATGACGGAAATTAGAGAAAAAATTAGAGTAGGTGTAAAAATTCAAGGAGAAATCATTTCAATTCTAAGATTTGTTGATAACATTGTCATCTTAGCCGATTCACCAGAGGATTTGAATGCGTTATAAAACGGTATGGATTCCCTCCTGAATTCATAACGAAAATCAATAAATGTACAACAAAAATAATAAAATGCAGGTGAAATGAATCAGAAACCCATATGAACGTCAAATGGAAGGTGTTAAGATAAAGGAAGTAGGAGACTTCTGTTACTTAGGAAGAAAATAGTCAGTGATGGACGAAGCAAAGAGGATTAAAAATAGGTTGGCTACGACAAGGAAAGCATTTCTGAAGGAAGGAAGGAAGAAAGAGAGAAAGAAAGAAAGAAAGAAAGAAAGAAAGAAAAACTTGACATCGAGTATAGATATACGTATTGGAAAGTCATTTTAGAAAGCCATTGTCTGGAACGTGGATCTCTATGGAAGTGAAACTTGAACTGTTGGCACAGCAGAAAAGAGGAGAATAAAGGCATTTGAAATAGAGTGTTACAGGATATGATGAATATCAGATGGGTAGATAGAGTAACAAATGGAGATGTATTGAGACGTGTGGGAGAGGAGAGTTGTTTCTGGCGACTGTTAATGAAGAGAAGATTATGTTGGTACGGCACATACTAAGACACCCAGGAATAGCGAAGTAAATTATGGAAGGAAGGGTTGGGGACAAGAACTGTGGGGGTAGACCAAGGTTAGAATGTATTAATCAGATTGACTCGATTATAAGGTGTGGTAGCTATGTAGATATGAAACAATCAACTCAGGACAAGGAGACATGGAGTGCTGCATCAAACCAGTCTAAAGACTGAAGACTCTAAAACACACATGTAAAATTCAACACGGGACAGCTAATGCTTTATTCTTTGAAGAAAATACTGTATGTCGATCGCGATTATGTTTTCATCATGAAAATCCACAGCCTGCTTCCAGTCGACCGACCGGGTGAGGGAATGGAATGAATGAAGCCTCCATCTAGCGGCGAGGATATGAACTTTGCCGGCTGCCGAACTATGTCGCACTCCCCCTGAGGCAATGATTAAATGAATGACAGATGAAATGAGATGATAGTGGAGAGTGTTGCTGGAATGAAATTTGTGAAACGGAAAACTGGAATAGCCGGAGAAAACCCTGTCTGCCTCCGCTTTGTCCAGCACAAATCTCACATGGAGTGACCGGGATTTGAACCATGGACCCAGCGGTGAGAGCCCGGTGTGCTTCCGCCTAAGCCACGGAGGCTTAACTACTGTATATCTTCAACATACAAGTAGATATTTACTCAGGACTGTTGTTAATTCCTTCTACCTTACGGTGCAGTTGTGCGCGTTAATCGGTCCCCACGACTGGAATTGGGAGCTGCTGCATGTACAGGTTTGGGCCTTGGTGCTGACAGCGGCTATCAAGAGTGTGGTTATTCCACGGTTTCCCCACACTCCCTCCTGTCAAACGCAGAATTCGACCCTTATTTCAAGTCTCGGGGCACTTACACCATCCCGTATCGTACGTATTTCTGCTCAACCTAGTGCGTGTTGGAAGGAATGCCCGGAAATATGTCCATTAATTTCTACGTCCTTCCTTCTCATGTGATTTTCATGGCGAAGAGAAACATCGATCTTTAACTTTATCAGTATTTCTTTTAGGTGTCTGGGACTGTACACATTCTCCGGGAGAAGAATTAGATTTGTTCGACAGTCAGGTCAGGATATCGGTCATTACAGTGGTAATGGAAAGGCTTTAGGAACTGGAATGGAGCGAAGGGTATACAGGTGCTGGCTAATTAGAGTGATCTGTATCATATACCTGCTGATCTTAATTCGTCCATGGTCAACATCAGTGAGATAGCCGCGCCGTTTGCCGTTGTGGCGTAAGAAAAATAAACTGCGCTAATAAAATGAACACTATAACGTTAGCTACGACTCCTCCATTTCCAATCCAAACCCTCGCAACGAGTGAGACGTGAATTGGTAACCATGGCCCAAGAGCTGAATTCGAAATTACTTAGGCCTACTTGCCGCATGAAATCACCTGTGATAATTCATATTTTCTGTCGACACCCATTGGACAATGTTCTATTACAACCCTGGTACGCTAATTAATAGGAAGCTTTGAAGATATTATACAGAGTTGCCTTAATAGCAATTGATGAATAACTTTCAGTCGGTCAACGTGTCTTTTTAGGAGGTAAATATGAGACTCTAAGTCGCCTCCGTAGCGTAGCGGTCAGCATGGTTAGCTGCCGCCCCGGAGGTCCTGGGTTCGATTCCCGGCTCTGCCACGAAATTTCAAAAGTGGTATGAGGACTAGAACGGGGTCTACTCAGCCTCGGGTATTCCAAATGAGTAGAGGGGGTTCGATTCCCACCTCAGCCATCCTCGAAGTGGTTTTCCGTGGTTTCCCACTTCGCCTTCGGGCAAATGCCGGGATGGTCCCTCTTCCAGGCCACGGCCGCCTCCTTCCCTCTTCCTTGCCTATCCATCCTGACCATCCCTTACGTTCCCTCATGAGGCCCCTGTTCGCTTTGCAGGTGAGGTCGCCTGGGCGAGGTGCCAATCACACCTCACCAGTTGTATCCACTCCTATTAGATGTTCCCAGCTCTAGGACACTGCCCGTAGAGGCGGTAGTGGTGAGTTCCCTCGCTGAGTCCGTGGGTTCCACCAACCTGGAGGGTAAATGAATAAGAAAGAAAGAGAGAGAAAGAAATATGAGACTCTACATGAAAAAAGACAGAATGTTCATCCGCTACAGTGAGCAACATCGAATCATGAATATGGTTTTCAGATCTAGATGGTGAAAACTTGTTAACCTCTCTATCAAGGTTATATTAGAGATAAGCACGTGTTTACACTACTCGCAATTTGCTTGAGGATAGGTCTGTAAACCAGTTTATTTATAACGTTGTTGACACACAAAGTTAGCTAATTTGGTATTGTAGTTGCAAGGAGAAGTAAGCGGCTTCGGTGGCGTAGTTGGTAGCATGCTGAACTGCTGTGCCCAAGATAGCGGGTTCAAACCCGGCCGAAATCGTCGGATTTGTTAAGAGCGTTAAAATGCTTCAGTGTGCCTTCCATCGGAGGGGAAGTAAAGCCAGTGGTCCCATGTCATAGATTTATGGCATGTAAAAGATCCTCCCACAGACTAAACTTGTGTAGAGCTAAATTTCTAGGTTAGATTTCGTTGTAACGCTCTATCAAAGTTCCAACGTTCACCACTAGGTATCATTGATATCTGGTAGCGAAAGTTGGAACATGCCCACTGACAAGAACTACTCGTTTTAAAATGACAGCTACTGTATAGATGAGCATGTCATCATCATCATGTTTTTTACTCAAGCGACTGGTCTGCCCCTACAATGAGTCTTTTCTACGTTGTTCGGCCTTGTGCTGTCCTTTTGACCACTTCGTAACTTCGTAGGCCAGAGCTATATAGGAAAGATCTCATGAAAGTGTTCCGTGGCCTCCCTCGAAGGCGTTTTCCAGGTATTTTGCATTCTAGTATGTCGATCATCAGGCCACCATGTCGTAACCTGTGGCCAAGCCAGGTGGATCTCCTTCTATTGATCTGGCGGATCATTTGCCGTTTTTCCTTTAGCCTATTCGATCCAGCACCGTTATGTTGGTCATTTTCTCTACACAGCTGATCTTTTTCATTCGGCGCCAACACCACATCTCAAACGCTTCTAGTCGTTCAATGTCACCTCTATTCATTGTCCAGGTCTCACTGCAGTACATTGCAACTGGCCATATGTAGGTCTTAACCAATTGTTTTCTAAGGCTGAGGGACATCGAGCGTTGATAAATTAGAGAATGCTTTTCACGGAATGCCTGCTTTGCCATGACTATATGGCTCCTGATTTCAACTTCACATCGTAGGTCTTCTGTGAAGATCTGACCAAGGTATTTAAATCGACTGACCTGTTGTACTGGTTCTTTAATTATGGTTATATTTAGTTGGTGTTGATGCTTACTTATCACCAGAATCTTGGTCTTCTTAAAATTGATTTTCATTCCGTATTCTGTAGCTGTCGGTCACTCCATGTAAGATCTGTGCTGGACAAAACGTAGGCAGACAGGTTTTCCTCCGGGTACTCCGGTTTTCCCTGTCAAACTTTCATTGCAGCAACACTCTCCACTACCATTTCATTTCATCTGTCATTCATTTAATCATTGTCCCAGAAGAGTGCGTCAGGCCTCGGCAGCCGGGACAGTTCATATCCTCGCCGCTAGATAGGGGCTTCATTCATTCCATTCCTGACCCGGTCGGAGACTGGAATCAGGCTGTGGATTTTCATTCTGTAGCTGTATCATTTAAACATTGCAACATGTTTGTTAATGTATACGGATTTACTGCAAGTAATGCCAGATCATCAGCAAATTTAATATTCTGGATAAGTCTTCCACCAACTTTCACTCCCATATTAGAACCTTTAAAAGACCACTTTGTTATAGCTTCAGCGAAGGCATTGAACAGTCCAGGGGACAGCAAACAACCTTTTCGCACACCTTTGAGGGTCTTAGCGGGTTCTAATACGTCATTTCCAAGCCGAACAACAGCAGTTTGATTTATATACAGATCAGATATTAATCTGAGTAATCGATGGGGACATCCTATTTGATTCAGAAGAGGAAATAGCTTGTGCCAGCATGTAAAGTACAAGTATATTCCTTACGTAAATGAGAGCATCAAAGTGATGGTTCAAAGGCTCCCTGACACATCAATGTGAAAGGAGTAAAATGTACAACACGGTTATCAAGTAACAAGACGTTCGATTCGAAAGTGAAATATCTAGATGAATATTAATGCTACGTAGTGTGACAAGTGACTTGAATTACCGTACCCATTAATATCGGACTATCTTCTTGTCTTACTTCCCGCTACCATTCTTCTCTCATTGAACCGTATCATTTCACTTCACAAAAATGAAAGTAGCGGCTTCGGTGGCGTAGTTGGTAGCACGCTGAGCATCTATGCCCAAGATCGCGGGTTAAAACCCGGCCGAAGTCATCGGATTTTTTAAGAACGTTAAAAATTACTTAGTATGCCTTCCTTTGGAGGGGAAGTAAAGTCGGCGGTCCCATGTCATAGATTTATTGCATGTTAAAGAACCTTCCACTAACTACACCTGTGTGAAGCTAACTTTTATTAATAGGGTAAACATTTGACTAACGTTCTTAGGTTCCTACGTTCGTCGACAGGAGACGACTGCGGTGGCATCTGGTAACTAAGTTCTGAACTAGTTGGTCGTTGACGGTGGCGTTTGGCGGCAAAAGCAGGAACTACTTGAAAAAAAATCAATTTCTGTAGTCCTTACTTGAATTAAAACAGATAACACACACTAATACAGTCATCACAATTAACACCGGTTATCAGACAGATCCGAAGCCGTCGGATTTTTTAAGAGCGTTAAAAATCCCTCAGTATGCCTTCCTTCGGAGGGGAAGTAAAGCCGGCGGTCCCATGTCATAGATTTATGGCATGTTAAAGATCCTTCCACTAATTGCACCTGTGTGAAGCTAAATTGGATAGGTTAAGAATGTAAACAACGCTCTTAGGTTTCTACGTTCGTTGCCAAGCGCTGACTGCGGTGGCGTCTAGTAGCTAAGTTCTGAATTAGACCTAGTAGTCGTTGACGGTGGCGCTTGGCGGCAAAAGTAGGAACTATTTGAAAAATTATAAGTTGCAGTACTTAAAATTAAAAAACAGATACACACACTAATACAGTCATCACAATTAACACCGGTTATCAGACAGATTCTACACACACCCAAAGTACACGGGGCTACATGACCGCGTTGTCGCAGCCCCTAAACTTAAGAACCAACCAACCAACCACCAACCATTCTACACACACCCAAAGTACACGAAGCTACATGACCTTGTTGTCGCAGCCCCTAAACTGAGGAACCAACCAACCAAAACTGAAAGTGTCTCACACTTCAGAAGAGTTAGATTGTTGTTGTTCTATTGCGACCTAGTAGTCATTTAGTTCCATGTACTTGGGTGTGAGAAGGATTTGATTGATAACATGTTTTATTGTGGTGTATGTACTGGTATGTGTAGTTTTTAATTAAGAGTAGAATTGGGAAGAAGGCGGCCTATATATATGAAACATCCTGGAGTAGAAGTGTGAAACCACGGAAAATCTCTTCTAAGTTGGCTGAAGTGGGATTTGAACCGACCTCGTCTCAGTTCTGAATCCCGAGGTTGACCGTACCCCGTTCTAAATCTCAAACCATTTTTTATTTTATTTTGGCAGAGCCGGGAATGAAACGCTGGACCAAAAGGGTGACAGCCACGAGGTGATCTAAAGAGAAAGAGTTCAACATGAGACTACACTCGGGACTCAAACCAAAAGATGTTGCATTTCGGCCACCTTCAGTGGTCTTGGGGTACGTATCCATACACAAAAGGGATCGAAAAAGGAAACGCTGCCTAGACAAAACTGAGAAGAGATGAGAGAGATTTCCACCTCAGCTATCCTTGAATTGGTTATCAGTTCTACTTTCGGCAAATGTTCCTAATTTAATTTGAAGCCATATCTTGGTGTTGTCTAGTATTTTATTGTTGACTCTTCTGTTATGATGCAGCTGTCCATGCATCCCTGTCATGAGCTATTCTTTCCATCTATACTTAGCTGCCACACCTTACATCCGTGGCATTCTGTAAAACATATTCTAACCTTAGTCTACCCCTACAGTTCTTATCCTCGACTCTTCATTCCATAACTAAGTTTGCTACTCGTGTGTGTTTTAGTATGTGTCCTACCAACGTACCTCGTCTCTTCATAAGCAATCGCCAGAAACATCTCTCCTCTCCCACTAGTCTTAATACCTCTTCGTTTGTAACTCTAACTACTGTACCCATGTGAGTAATTTCCATGGAAAACATGCTTCTGCCTCCAGCCAGCATCAGTCCTCAGGCGTGTACCGTCCACCCACTGAGCAGTTGCATATTTTTGACCTGAGACTAAAAGGTATCAACTCTACAATAATAAAGCACAACTCTATTCTAAAGACTTTAAGTAAGTTCAAAATCATGGCTTCAAACAAACAAAAACACAATCCCAACAATATAACACAAAACAATGCAAAATGATTCCTACAATCCACCAACATTCGCACTTTGTCCTAGTAAATCCCAATGATTATTCATTCATTTACCATGAGATTAACATCCAATTTCATTCTCACGTGCGCTGATGCACAGGTAAACTACACATAAACTGTATTTATCATCTTATGTCACCTATTGTGACTCCTTTAATTTCACAATCTTAATTGTTTACTCTTACCACATCTTAATTTACATTATGCGTACACTTGTGTTTTGTATCTCTTTTCCCACCAAAATGCTTTACCATGCATTAACCAATTTATGGGTTGCACATCAAATTTACTTGCAACTCCACAATTACTGTAACCATACCCCTTTCCTACAGTACCATTTTCTACAGTTCCACTGTATGCTGTCATGAGTTCAATTTCAAAGATTCCGTTAACGCTGTGTCGGATGGTATATTATGCTACCCTTGCGTGGGCATAGCCTATGGCATCTAGTGTCGACCTTTAGAACAAAGTGACAATGTCAGTATAAAAATGCAACTTTCGACAACTCATAAGTTTGCTAAATCTTAAGTCATTAGGATGATCCTTAATTATCAATGTGTTTCAAACCACACAAATTCATTATACAATACAACAATGATTCTTTTCTTACAAACAGGGTTTTAAAGTCTCTCCACTCTAAATGTCAAGCTCCAAGGGTCGTTTAACATCTCCCCCTCGGTTCTACTTGTATACAATAGGAATGAGTCGGGTGGTCACAAACACGTGCTCTGTCCCTTCCTGACTCCCTCCTGCTTTATCTCCAAGCAGTAACAAATAATTTTAAATACAATAGTGCAGTCTCATGGATCTACACATCCCATATGATTTAACTTAAACTGTATGCAAGATAGGTGATGGACGTATTTAATCATTTATTCCTAACCTTAGGATATTAATAACTGGCCTCAACAGGTCCATTTCATTATATGAAGGAACGAGATTCATCAATCACTGGTCGAACTGGCTCGCCGGCATCTTATTAAATGCTACGGTCAGGCACATCCTGCCGCCAATTAAATTCACTTCCCAGGAGCTGAATTATTTCAATAGCTAGTTCTCGGTCGAGATCAGGTGTCATGTTGAGGTTTCTATTGTTGTCCTCCCATACACCACTGGATTCGAACCCGGAACATTTCATGGCAATCCACAGAGCTAGGGTCAGTCACTATTTACGCTCTGTCCATAATAAATATCTCTGTATGCCCTAGGCTATACGAGATTTCAAACGTCGAATAGATTACCTGGCTTCCGTGACCATTGTGGTATGATCTCGTCCTTTAATTAGTAAGATAAATCTATCAATTACTCTTACAAGCTTATTCACAAGCTGCAAATTCAATTCTCTATTAAACTCTTCCATTTCCCAGATTCTTGCATATTTATTTCTATTATTATAATATATTCTGATATTAAATTGCTATGCTTAGCCCTTCATGTATAATATTACTGCTTGGATAGATAAATATTCCACTTAGCATATATATTTTGCTTATAACCATTTTTCCCTTATGTGTTCATTTATTCTTATTCTTCTTATTATTATTATTATTACTGACATGTATTACCATAACCCGACACAACGTAACCATTTTCAATCACCGAACATCCGTGTTCGTTACGTTACGTTTCTATATACTGAATTGCCATTTTACAATAGTGGTAACGATTTATCCACTCAATGAAGTACAAAAACATCTCAACTTGATAAAAAAATCAACACAACAATAATATATTGAGGTTCTACCTCCTAAAATTGACTCTTATTGGCATATTTTATAATTTTGAAATCACTCAACGTACAGTGGACTATAATTGCTACAAAATCATGGTTTTTGGGTACTTACATTAGTTAAACTGGTGGTTCCAACCACGCATTTCTTCCAGTAATGCCCGCTATTATTTGCAAAATTAGCAAGGCATTCTTATACTTCTAACACACATTTTACATAACTTTCGCCTTACAAAACACACGGCACTTTTCCTTTCCATATTGAAGCTGTCGGTTCCTTATTCACACAACACGTTATAGCACTTGTTACACTATTAATTTTACATATATTTAACAGATCATCACTACAATCACACGATCACTATTTACATTTCTTACTGGTTGACTTTTCCTGGCAAGATATCAGAAATGCAGACGTTGAAGATCTCCTCCTCACTGCTATCCGCATCCTGATTGAAAGTCTCGATTCTCTGTCTAAGGATTCCTATCGGTTCCCCAAACTGTCTATCAATTTCTATCCTTAGATAAATTTCCTGATATCGCATAAATATGCTTGCATATCGTCCTGAGCATTAATTACATTAGTATTCCTATGCAATTTCACCAATCGCGTAACAAATTTTATATCTGCGCAGTCCAACATCCTATGATATGTCTAACTAATAGTTTACACACTGCGCTCAACCATTGTACATTGTACTTGTACAGATTACCACTCTCAATTGCCCTACCTTGTATAACACACGGTACATTTCCTACGTGCACAATAACAATCGCTCGTAATGCCGACTATACAAATATGGCGCGACTGTCCTTAATAAATGGTATTAATAAAGATCTTACTGCACGACTCTTCATGCTGAAGTCCGAGCGTCCCTTCTCGACTTCGGTAACGTGCATTTCGCATTATACTGCGGTTCAACTGACTACATTACTCGTTATTAATTCATGACTTAATGCATGATTATATGTTGCTGCACTTAGAATGTTAAAGTCTGCGCGTCCCTTCTCTAGACTTCGGGTGACGTGCTCCGTGCGCTCAAGTATGGCTCGACTGACTGCCTCTGTCCTGCGTCCACCCCTTATATCCGTTTGGAGAGAAAAAGTAGACCGAAATTTTCCCTGCAGCGTCATCTTCTCCCTCAGTATGATTCTGGTCTTGAAATAACGTTTATATGGTTCCTTTTCCCTCGCTGATCACAGATCTGTATGAGTGCTCGAGGATCGATCGGCCCATTAATTGATATTAATTGCCTTTGCCAGGGCGTACCCACGCGGCGTCCCCTAAAAATCCCCGAAGACGTGGTTAGATCTCGCCGCTAACCTCCAATTACTGTGTTACTGCGCGTTCCATTAAATCTACCTCGATTTCAATGTTTAATGGCTTGATAATTAGCCTCCCGGCTAAACATTCACATAGGTGCAATCCTCATGTCACTGAGTTGCTCCAATCACGAGTAATCATTAAATTACACTGGTATCTTCCCCTTCCACTAGCCTCTCTATTCTCAAACGGGGAATAACTTGACAATATGTTACCCTCTTGACCTGTTCCAGACGACATAAGTAGGTCACATTGAGTGGCACGGCTCCAAGAATCCACGCCCCTCTTCCAGAGTCATTAGACAAATGTCAAGCGCTCCAACTTCTGTGTTCAGTACAGAATTGTATGCCTCATACAGCCCAATAATGCAGTATTCTACTATTATTCCCTGCATTATATTAATAAATAATGTCAGAATTAGTTCATATCACAACAGTGATTTAATATGTATTGTCTCGAGGGGTTTTTATAACTTATACTCCCTCAAAAGATCTCGTGTTCGTTCCTTGCTGAACTCTCAATTCTGAGCTCAACTATCTCTGAGATCCACGTTCGACACCAGTCAGCCTAACCCCGTTGGGTTCACTACCCATCTGATATTCATCAATCTCCTGTAACACCACATTTCAAACGCTTCAATTCTCCTCTTTTCTGTTGCACCAATAATCCATGTTTCACTTCCACAGAGTTCCACGCTCCGGACAAAGGCATTGAAAAATGACTTACTAATACCTACAGTAAATCTGAATTCGATTTCAACAGATTTATTTTCTGTAGAAATACTTTCCTTTCCTGAGCTAATCAACTTCTTATATCCTCTTTGCTTCGTCCATCACTGGTTAATTTTGCTTCCTCAGTAACAAAAGTTTCCCACTTCCTTTAGCTTCTCACCTGCCAATTCGACGTCCATAGGGGTTTCTTATTAAATACTTAATAAATTACTTTATAAATTTTGAAGAACAATAAAGTAGCCTATGTACACTTGACTCGAAAATCACTGGCGACAACAATCTGAAATTGAGTACAGGTTTAATCAGTGTTAGTGCAAATACATCGGTGGAAGTATGTTTTAAGTTAATTAGTTTCAATAATGAGAGATTAAAATTTTTCATGATGTTTCTTTTCCATTTTGAATGACATTCTCAAGGCTCTAAATAGTACCCCGTAAGTTATCAAAATATCCCCTCCCAAAAGCTTAATTGAACATAGTTGTGCTTCTGTGCAAAATGTTAAATCAACAACTGGGTTAGGTTCTGAGGAGAGGTACATAAATATGAAAATACCATGTTCCTAGAAAAATGCATTTGAAGATGGACAAATTTCTCGCTTGGGTGGGTCTCTTCATCAATTGTTCATCAACATTCACCACAAGCATATTTCATGTCTTTCTGCACGGCATTCACATCCTGAATGTTGTTCTCGATTGCCATACCATAATAGCACTGAATATCACTTACTTTTTCTTTTGGTAGTTAGTCTAATTTTACCACTGAATCCTCTTTGACACGTGGGCGTGGTAGAAGCGCACGTTCCTTGATTTATATTATTTTAAGCTACCATACTTACCATGAAACTTCGGGAATATGTTTGTCAGACTCAATCTATCATAATATGGAATTTTAAAAAAAGCATTTTCGGGTCACATTTTGATGACATCTCTCCTTAAAATCACAAATTTCCTTGTTTGTCACGTACCTTACAATGTCTATTCTAGGCTGCTTTTGTGGCGTAGTTGGTAGCATGTTGAGCTTCTATGCCCAAGATCGCGGGTTCAAACCCGGCCGAAGTCATCGGATTTTTAAGAGCGTTAAAAATCCCTCAGTATGGCTTTCTTTCAAGGGGAAGTAAAGCCGGCGGTCCCATGACATAGATTACTGGCATGTAAATGAGCCTTCCACTAATTACACTGAGTGAAGCTAAATTATAGGTCAGATTTGACTAACGCTCTTAGGATCCAACTTTCGTTCCCAGGACCGACTGCGGTGGCATCTGGTAAACAAGTTCAGAACTAGTTGTCGTTGACGGTGGCGTTTGGTAGCAAAAGTAGGAACTACTTGAGAATTGAATGTCGGCAGTCATTACTTGATTAAAAACAGATAACACACACTAATACAGCCATCAAAATTAACACCGTTATCAGGCAGATTGTACACACACCCAAAGTACACGGGGCTACATGACCGCGTTGTCGCAGCCCCTAAACTGAGGAACCAACCAACCGATGTCTTTTCTGGACTCATACTTATTCTAACCCCTAACTTCCCAAACCACGGGAAGATCCGGGTAGCTCAGTTACTTGTGAAGCACACATTGCATGACCCTCATACATACAAGTGCGTGCAGTGCGCTGTGTTCTTTGATGTTATCCACTCCGGAGCGGAGGAAGAAGCACGGGGATAGTACATCCAATAAACGCTAAATCACTGCCCCTCCTATGAATGTCAGTCATAATATCCGCCAGCAAGAACAATACGCTTCTCGTTTTGTCAAGACCGTTTAACAGGTACAGACTGTCTGAAATGTGCTGAGCAATGATCGGGGCAGATGTTGGTGATACCCTGCAGATTGATTATCTTAACTGCTGCGTATTCATTGCACAACATTCGAACATCATGACGTTGATCACTAGGAGGCGGATATTGTTGACCTGAAATAACTTAAATCGTCAATAAATTGACACTGAATTTTGTGGGAAAAGATATTTTTTAGAAGTACTCTACATAAATTTCTACAATAACCACATATGTTTCGGTTGGGTGCGAGGTCATTCCGCCATGAAAGGGAACGAAAGAGCTCACCAATTGGCCAAAGAAGCTTGTCATTCTAATTTCTTAGAGAGTTATACTTAATGTCCTATTTCTTTTCTCAAAAGAACCATAAAGGATGAAATGCTCTCACGTTGGAATGAATTGTGGTTAGAAAACAAAAATGGCTTAGTAACCAAAAACTTATTTATAGTAGGCTGGAATGTAAAGATATAGTGTGCAACTTTCATTTAACTCAAGTGCTATCAGGGCATGGTTAATTTAATGCTTACTTCGAGCGTTTCAAAATTCCAACACAAAATGGCTGACTGTGCTTCTGCACTGAAGACTTTCAAACTGTAGAACACATTCTGTTCAACTGGCCTGCTTTTGAAATAGCACGTTTTGAACTTAAGGTGCATTTGTTCATTTGCAGCTGCTATTTCGAAAAACACTAATTGTCGTATTTTATTTAAAAAATGCAGCTCTTTTCAATTTTCAGAATTTATTGATTATGCATTTAAACACATCATCATCATCATCATCTTCATTTCCCCTTTTCCAGCTGACACTGGGTGGGGGCAAATATGGTTCCTTTCCACTTTGTTCTGTCGTTCCACCATTCCTCTTCCGACACGGTGTTCCAATCGAGGTTCCATTTCCTAATGCTATTCTTCACCGAGTCCATCCAACGCATTCTTGGTCTTCCTCGTCCTCTCTTCCATGTCATCCGTCGTTCCAGTGCTCGTCTTGGTAGCCTTACTTCATTCATCCGTTTGACATGTCCAAACCATCTCAGTCTGTTTTGCTCCAGTTTGTCATTTAGTTTCTGTACTCTCAGTTCTTTCCGTATATCTTTATTTCTCACTCTGTCTCTCCTCGTTTTCTGAACCATACATCTCAGGAATCTCATCTCAGCTGCCTGCACTCTGCTCTCATCCCTCTTAGTCATTGTCCAAGTTTCTGCTGCATATGTCATTATAGGAACATAATAACATATTTAAACACATATAACCTGATATTGTCTGCTTAATAGCTGCTTAACAGGTGTATTGTAGATATTATGATCTGGTATTTTAAATATTAGTACTCTAGTATTAAGGATTGTACGTATCATACTTTTATCTTTTCATTTCTGTTCATGTCTATTTTGTTGTTTATGTATTGGTTTTTACCAGAGATATTGTGTATTTTGGATAAACTACAACCCTATCATACCTTATGGTAAAATAGGGTTCACTGCACTTTGGAGATTAAATTTCCTTAGGGCACGGCTCTGCGAGGAGTAGTCATAAGCCATCCGGTGAGTTGAAAATGTGGCCTCAGTCAAATCAAAATTCCTCTTCAGAACAGGGATGTCACTGCGAGCACAAGAACAATAGCCTGTCTGTTCGTGAAAATATTATGTACTATTGACATAAAATACCAAAGGCCTAAAGTATTTAAGACCATCTCCTGGTGTACTGGATTAAAATGTTGTTTGCCATATCCTGAGGTGCCAGGTTCGATTCCCCGCCCTACCAAGGATTTAGAAGCCTTCGTTTTGTCTGGTACGTGGTCTCCCAGCATTTTGATGCCGAATACAAGGAAACCACCCCGTGGTGTAGCAGCTAGCATCCTCACTGTCACTCCAGAGGTTCCATTCCTGGCTCAGCGAAGAAATACAATTCTGGTCTAAGGGCATGAATGGGGTACACTCAGCCTCGTGAGGGAAAACTGAAAAGAGGTGAGTTTGATTCCCCTCAGCCGTCCCGGAAGTGGTTTTCTGTGGTTTCCCACTTCTACTCCAGCCAAATGCAGGGATGGTTCCTTACTTAAAGCCACAGCCACCTCCTTCCGAATCCTCTCTTGAATTTCAAATACATACACTAATACAGCCATCACAATAGCACAGGGTATTAGAGAAATCCTCCACACACACATACAAGTGAAAATTAAAATCCACAGCCTGCTTCCAGTCAACCGACCGGGTCAGGGAATGGAATGAATGAAGCCCCCATCTAGCGGCGAGGATATGAACTGTACTGGCTGCCGAAGCCTGTCGCACTCCAAAGGGGGCAATGATTAAATATATGACAGATGAAATGAAATGATAGGGAAGAGTGTTGCTGGAATGAAATCGTGACAGGGAAAACCGGAGTACCCGGAGAAAAACCTGTCTGCCTCCGTTTTGTCCAGCACAGATCTCACATGGAGTGACCGGGATTTGAACCACGGACCCAGCTGTGAGAGGCCGGCGTGCTTCCGCCTAAGCAACGGAGGCTCTATACACATACAAGTACACGGGGCTAAATGGCCACGAAGTCCAAGCCTCGCAAATAAAAATAACAACCTAATTTTTTCTCGTGTTGCTCCGCTTTCGGAAGCAATAAGTATTTACACTTTATGGATATGAATATTTAATTAAGGGTGCGAGGTGCTAGGCTCTGTTAAGTCTCGGGTATCCAAGTACCAATTACAGACAGCCTCTTAATTGCTGTCGAGTGTTCTCCAGGCACGTTGCTAATTGGATCAGGATCATTGGGTCTCATACACACATAATTATGTCAAAGTACTGGAACAATTTACTTTCATATGTGGTGCAAGCACGTAGAACGTTACATTTTTATACGGAAGCAAGTAGTTGCAGTTCTCGTTAATAGAACGGAACACGACCTGAGATAAATTGCACTGAACACCATCCATCTGCCAGAAGCAACGTTTTAATTGAAACTCTAGGCAAATAAAAACTTTTGGATTCATCAAGCCACCTGCTTCATGGGAACTGTGTAGTCATATAGTAAGATCAACATTTACCTCGTTAAAAATTTACACTCAGTATGTCATGTAGCCGACCCCGTGGTGTTGGGGTAGCGCGCCTGCTTCTCACCCGGAGGCCCTGGGTTCGATTCCCGGCTCCGTCAGGTATTTTAGAAACTGACGTGAGGGCTGGAACGGGGTACACTCAGCCTCGTGAGGACAATTAAGTAGCTGTCTGACAGTGAGGCAGCGCCCCGGTCACGAAAACCAAGATTAACGGTCGAAGGGACCCGGTGCGCTGAATACGGCGTCACCCCAATAGCCTATCCGCAGGCCAAATGGCTGGGCAGCGATTGCTTGGTAGGCCGAGGCCCTTCATGGGCTATAGTACCAGGGGTTATATTATGTTATGTTATGTCTTGATATGAACTAATACACTGACCGGCACGAAAAATTTCTTACAAAAACTGAAATTTATTTTAAATGTATGACACTAATCTACCATATGATGATGAAATATTGTAGTACGGTCCCATGTAAGTGTCTAACAATGAAAGAAAAAGATGATTATCAACAATTTTTTCTTCATTGGTAATTAAAAGATATAGGCCTATGGTAACATATTTTTAGGGACACTCTGCAAAGCTTTCGTTACAGTGGTTCACGAAATCAATCGGTCCAGCCGTTCTCTCAATCTCGCGGTAACAAAAATTACCTTGGTGTTTTAAATATATTGATTATCAAATATACAGGACTATGGAAATTACAACGGAAACGATAAGGATATTAATATTTTTTGGGCATATTTAAAGAATGGAATGATTCCAGATTAACAAAAAGAATATTCAAGTACCTTAGGGAGAAAAGGTCAACGACTAGCTGAATTCAAGAGGTAAACAAGGATTTAGAAAATAAATATTATAAGAGAAGAAGACTCAGTGATATATGATGATAATAATAATAATAAGGTTATTGGTTTTAAGTTCCTTTTAACTGCTGCGACTTTAAGTAATGCTGGGGTACCAGAGTTTCATTATGAACGGAATCTTTAACGTGCCGGTAAATCTATTGACACGGTTCGCTTGCATTTCAGCTTCCTCAAACACTTATTGACAGCGTCGTGATCTCGCCCTATAACCTTGGCCACAAAGAGCGAGAACCTGACCGGTGTGCCACGCATCCAGCCTATATAATAATATAAGGTGCGTTCAAAAAGTAACGAGCCGGAGGCTGTAATGCTCAAACCGGTGACGACATCAGCTAATCGTGGCGTGTGTAATGAGGTGTGGTTCCGACTAGAGCGTGGAAGGTCACAGCCCGTCGCTAGAGGGCATGCGTGCACGTCACGTGACGATACAAAGCGAGCAACAGCATGCATCAGTCGTCCAACCAAGACCAAGACAGTAGGCCATTCCACATGCTTCCTGGTGTGGTTTAAGACTGTGGGGCACCCATTGGGCACACACGTTCCACAAGTGCATTCGTTCCTTCATGATGATGTACACTTCCGACGCTCAATCCGCCCACGGTGGCTATGGCGTTCACTCTCACTCGGCGGTCATGGGTAGTGCATCAACCAGCTGGACGTTGTCATCGGTAATGCAGGAGGGTGTCCCAGACCGGGCATCATCGGCTAACGACACCAGTCCTTCCCTGAAGCGCTTGTGCCACGCCTTGACCCTTGCAAGGGACATGCAGTGTTCGCCGTACACTTGTGACATTCAGCGAAGAATGTCCGTTCCCCTACTCCTTTCGCTGTCAGAAACCGAACAACATCTCCTTGCTCTTCGTTTAACGCCTCCATGTTACTGTTTGCAATGCGACTAGCATTGTTGGACGATTGATGCTCGCTGCTGCTTGCTTTGTATCGTCACGTGACGTGCACGCGTGCCCTCTAGCGACGGGCTGTGATCTTCCACGCTTTGGTCGGAACCAAACCTCATTACACACGCCACGATTAGCCGATGTCGTCACCGGTTTGCGCATTACAGCCTCCGGCTCGTTACTTTTTGAACGCACCTTATATTAACTCACTCCCCCTTGAGAGGTGAATTTCAAGCAAGGAACTAATAACAACCTCACATTACATCAGCAGTGTTTACGGGCAAGGTTTCCGCTTTCAACATGATCACTGTAACTGCACAGTACAGCATCGAGCGTGTGCGGCACTGAAATCTTCTGGCCTCCTCCTAGTGCCTTCAACCCACGCTGACGTTTCAGTTTCCATGGCAACCGATGCCTGGCAGGGGGCTCTGCATCAACCTGGCTTCCAAGTGGAATTTTGTGAGCGGCAAAGAAGAACGATTCAAATAAATTGCAAACTTTGAAATGTGTATATTGATCACACCAGCTTTTGTTGTGACAATAGCAGTGGCGACAGAGAGAATAAAACACTAATGCTACAGATGTGGCCATATTGTTCGAATTAAGATAACATTTCCCAGTTCATTAACAATATGTGTCCCTAATTAAGATAGTAACCTGTGCTTTTATAAAATTTATGTTCGACCCTCACTATTATGTGCCAGAAAACTGTATCATAATGATGGTCATTATAACACTCTTTTTCATTATGATACAGTTTCTCCAGCCAATCAGAGCTCGTTTATTGACCAATTAGGTAACGATACCTTCACGCGTGCGCTCAAAATCCAACATGTCGGACATAAACACAACATCGAACTATAATAAATTACCGACATGGAATACGCACCGTCCATATGTTCGCGTAAATAAACTGGCGAATATGAGACAATAAATAGCACTGTACCTTAATATAATTTCTACACAGCGCATTCATTGTCTTCAAACAACTCCAATGACAATATTACTGAGGGGCGGCAGATGTAAACATATGGGCTGCATATGGCATTGCAAGCACACAGAGCGCATGCGTCGGTCGTCCAAAGATCTTGAAAGACAGAGATATAACACCCAACGCTCGCTCTGCGATCACAAAGTTCAAGTAGCTGACTCTCAACAGATATTTATGAATATTTATGTTAAAACAAATAATAAAGTTATAATTCTCGTCGAACATAAACAGTCGTATGCAACTCGCCTATAATGGTAATTAAGACACTCGTATGGAAATTATAAAACTCGCATACGCTCGTTTTATAAAAATACTCGTGTCTTAATTATAGCCATTATAGGCTCGTTGCATAATGTACTATTATGTTATCCATTGATGAAAGTGGAATTTCTATATTTTGAACTATGTAATATTTAATCCAATTATATTTAGCTGAAAGGCTATTATCTACCCCACTGTTTTGTGAAAAATTATCACACTTTTTGGTCCTTAAACCAAACATTTTTAATTCAGGAAATAAATATACATGTCACACTATCCATAAAGATACAAATATATGAGATGTTTTAATAACCGGGCAACAATGACCATTATATAAATATCCATGATCCAATGAAAATGAAAATCCACAGCCTGCTTCCAGTCTCCGACCGGGTCAGGAATGGAATGAAAGAAGCCCCATCTAGCGGCGAGGATATGAACTGTGCCGGCTGCCGAAGCCTGTCGCACTCCTCTGGCGCAATGATTAAATGAATGACAGATGAAATGAAATGATAGTGGAGAGTGTTGCTAGAATGAAATATTGACAGGGAAAACCGGAGTACCCGGAGAAAAACCTGTCTGCCTCCGTTTTGTCCAGCACAGATCTCACATGGAGTGACCGGGATTTGAACCACGGACCCAGCGGTGAGAGGCCGGCGTGCTGCCGCCTAAGCCACGGAGGCTCTTATAACATTAATAATTGTGAGCATTAATGTGGCAGGACCCCCTAATTTATTTGAATTAGTTTATTCCCTACCTTTTTGGTCAAAATCAGCCGAAATATCCCATAACTTTCAAGGAATGAATTTACTTCAAAATATATTGTTATAAAAATTGATCGTTAACAGCCTGCTTTAGAAATAATTTCTCCATATGGAAAACTAATATAGAATGCATAGACATTAACCATTATGAATATGGCATTAAATATATCCATGTTGACTGATAGTAATCTCCAATTATAAAACCCGCCTTGTCAAACACTATCAAGTTTAATAATTACATTAAAACGTACATGTTTCGGTATAAAATGATAACTTCGTCAGCGTAGATTAATGAAAAAGAAATGTTAACAAATACAAAGAGAAAATGGAAATCCTTAAAAAAGCTTTAGAATGTACATGCATTGCGCGTTTGGACGGCTATTTCTACGGAGCTAGTCAACAGGTGGGAATCCTCTGTCTTGTTAGAGGTTAGTTGATTTTTGCCATTTGTAGAGAAATTTGTGCAGTTTTCAACCATCTAGAAGCGACATATTGAAGGCGACAAATGGGATTCGACAGAATTCTCTCCAGGGTTGGATGACTTCATCTTTTTGAAATATTATGTGCAGTTCCGTATCATTAGCAACAACCCATAGCTCTCAGCAGCGACGTCCGATAGATCGTCCATTAAGGAGGATTTATTTTTTCTTTTCTTAGTCGTTTACCCTGCAGGTTGGTGGAACCCACGGACTCAGCGAGGGAACTCACCACTACCGCCTCTACGGGCAGTGTCCTAGAGCGGGGAACATCTAATTGGAGTGGATACAACTGGTGAGGTGTGATTGGCACCTCGCCCAGGCGGCCTCACCTGCAAAGCGAACAGGGGCCTCACGAGGGAAGGTAATGGATGGTCAGGATGGATAGGCAAGGAAAAGGGAAGGAGGCGGTAGGTACCATCCCGGCATTTGCCCGAAGACGAAGTGGGAAACCACGGAAAACCACTTCGAGGGTGGCTGAGGTGTGAATCGAACCCCCTCTACTCATTTTGAACACCCGAGGCTGAGTAGACCCCGTGTCAGTCCTCATACTACTTTCCAAATTTCGTGGCAGAGCCGGGAATCGAACCCAGGACCTCCGGGGCGGCAGCTAACCATGCTGACCGCTACGCTACGGAGGCGACCAAGGAGGATTTATATTAACTTTTAATCTTGTTCTTTTATGTATTTTCTAAGTTTTTTGTGAACTTTCTTTTATTAACATTCTAATGCCTTCGTAAGGATGTCCATTTTCTCTTTGTATTTGTTATCATAGTTTTTAAGATTCTGATTCTTTAATCTACGCTGACGAAGGTATCATTGTATACCGAAACATGTACGTTGTAATTTAATTCTTAAACTTCTTAGTGTTTGACAAGGCGCAGAATAAACTAATATAGAACATTGTTCTCATAATAGGCTATGGCCCCATCTGTAGTAGGACTATCATAATAATTTGTAGGTATATTGATAATTGCTTTCGCAAAACTGATCACAATAATAATGCAAATAAATATAAATAAAAATGGCCTTGAAAGAAAAAGTCTGACAATTGCGATTTTGACAAGGATAAAACGGTCTATGATTAAAAAATCTGAGAACCTTTGAGTAGATCACTAAAGCTTCTAAGTTGTCTGTCATTGACTACTATACGTACTGAAATGTATATAACGTGTTGCAATCCATCGTATAAATGCTTAATCATCTGGATTCTACTTATAAGATGTGCAGTTGTTCACTACCTATCTCCCGCAGCCAAGGGCTGAGAGGAACTCTCGGAATCGAGGGCAACTCTCTTCATCTCGTAGATCGTGGCACTCACTCCCCAACCCTGAGGTTATGGGCCAGCTGGGGTATAATTAAGACAGTTTACGGTATCCTTTTGAGAGAACAGGTGCCGGTAGATCTTGTGTTGAAGGGGATACATTCGAAGAACATTATTCCTCGTACAAAGATGTCCAACATGGTTCGTGAAGCAGCTTTGTCATGTTCTTAATGGAAGATAACCCTGTTATTATTCATCCGGTGCTCTTTTGGAGAATGATTAATTCCCATAAATATATCGTACACTAAAATATGATGGTGATTTTTTGACCACAAAAAATATATTTGGCTGGTGAGAGAGTAATTGGCATCGTGGACGGCATTATTTCTCCTTTTCCTTCAACATTCTCCTGGTCGGTAAATGTTTGTCCGTAGTATAATTGATTCGTATAATGTGTAAAGGCTATTCCCTTATTGTTCCTCTTTTATTTAGAGGTTTCAACGCCTGTTACGGCCAAAGTAATTGTATACCTGTGTATCGTTCCTTTTTATATCTCGTCCTATTCTCCCTCTTCTTTTTTTATTTGGTTCAAAAAGCATCAATCAATTTAGCACGCTTGAGTGGATTCCGTCACGCCTGTATAGAAAGACTTGGCTAGCTTGCGATGATGGGGCAATCAGGAGACTTTGTCCGCTCACTGTCAAACACTCACAATCATTGATTGTTACTTTATTCATACAGCCACTTGGTGGTGGTTCCCAAATAATGCTTTGTGGCGAGCCTCAAAAACCGCGCTAGCAAAATAAATAAATAAATAAAGAGTAGGAAGGAATATTGACCGCCGTATTGATCGGATAAGTGAATGTAATTTCGTGGGAGAGAATTCATGAGGGTAGTGTAGAGTAGTATAATGTGGTATCGTATCTTGAGTGTTTAGGTGCAGGTATAGATTTAATTTGAATGATAGAAAAAATGGGAAGCAACTTACTTCAACACGATTCCCATGTAAGGTTAAATATACAGAATTGCACAGTCACTTAAAACAAGTAGTTCCGTGAAGAACTATACAGCCTATTTTCATATATCCTACTTACGTTAATTGCCACTATCAACATACACAATTGAACAGTCACTTAAAAAAATGATATGAGAGTACTCCTAATAACGGTACAGCTTATTACTATCTATCTCTCTATCTATCTATCTATCTATCTATCTATCTATCGGTTTGTATATATTAATTAATTAATTCATTCATTTATGTATTCATTATGTATATATTTATTTATCTATTTATCTAATTATTTATTTATTAAATATTCGTTAATAATTAGTTTATTTACATATTTATTAATTGATTGATTTATTACTGTAACTATCGTACATTCCATTTCAAAAGAGCGGGTGAACTTGAACAATTTTCATGACAACCCAGTCTTGCGGTGACGCTCTTCCCAAATCCTCTTCATTCGTGCACTATGTTCTTTCTTCCGTTCGTCCGTCCGCTATTTTCCCTGGCATCTTTCATAGCACTTCTTTATCAAATGTATGTTTCATTATGGTTTTTCTAAATTTAATCCGATCAGGTCTTCTTCAGTTTTCTGTATCAATTAATCAATTTATTCATAGTTTATAATATTTTTTTTTACTTTAAAATGTATGTATTTATATAGTCTATTAATTAAATAAATTATTTATTTATTTATTTATTTATTTATTTATTTATTTATTTATTTATTTATTTATTTATTTATTTATTTATTTATTTATTTATTTATTTATTTATTTATTTATTTATTTATTTATTAATCACAGAGTGAAAACTCGAAAGAATGAGCAGAGTAATATTTTAATTCCTGACACCACTGGACAAATTAGTATTTAAACCTTTTCGACTTGTCAAAACAAGTAAGTGTGAAAACACTCATCGTTTCTGCCACTGTAGACTACTAGTAATGTCGGAAAAGTATTGTCAGAACAGTTTAAGATTCGGAGAACGACAAAAGGAACTATTTTACTAAGTACTGGATGTAAAATCGGAAGCTGTTCACATAAGTTATTTCGTAGCTACTGATTAAATAGAAGTAGATTAGATTAGATAGATTTATTTTGTCTGACAAGATTAGGGCCATTGGGCCCTCTCTTCCATCTAACCAGATTTTACAATTAATACATTATTACATTACTTCCAAAACTTAACAATGGTACTTAAATCTAACAGGAATACATTTCGGATTTGATCACAATACATATAATGGCAGGTAAGCATGGCGTAGGAAAAATTATTGTAATTAGTTAATTATAGCTAAAGTAAGGAAATAATAGGGAAACACAAACACTAATAAAACAGAACCTGATGATGATGTGATGATGTTGATGATGATGATAAGCATCATGGATGAGTTATTACTATAGCCTAATATTGATTTTGCAATGCGCATTTAAAAGGATGTAAGAAAACATTTAGGTAACAAAACAAAAAATAAATAAAACGTAAATTAGAAACACGAATATAACTCAGCATAAGGATTCAAATATTTGACGTGTTGAGTTCAGGTTTCATTTCTTTTGTGATATGTACAGCTGGCATTGCTGCCTGAAGCTAGACGGGGTTGCTCCTCTGACAGAGCGCGGCAGGTTGTTCCACAGTCGTGCAGTAGAAACTACGAAGGAGTTAGTGTAGCGTACCGTACGGTGTATTGGTATGAGCATGAGTGAATCATTTTTTGACCGTGTACCAAGACTATGTTCGTGTGAGAGGCAGTGAAACTGAGAATGCAGGTAAGTTGGCGAGGAACTTAAGAGTATTTGTCGGAAAAGACATAGCATTGTGAGCGTAACAGGGTTGCTGTTGTTAAATATACAAGGTAATTGAGAAAGTATGGAGAAAGAAGAGCACCCCTTACGAATAATATTTTTGTATTTTGTGAAGAGATGATGATATTGATGCTTGTTTTTTAAAGGTGCGAAAGGGGGAGGTCATCTGCCCCTCTGTAAGGATTTTGTATAGGTGGAATGCCACGAAATCAAATCAAATATAATTGACGTCAGCATTGATTGATTGTTCGTCGGACTTTTTAAGAGTGTTAAAATCCTTCAGTATGCCTTCCTTCGGAGGAGAAGTAAACCCAGTGGTCCCATGTCATAGATTTATGACATGAATAAGAACCTTCCAATAACTCCATTTGTGGAAGCTAAAATGTGTAGGTTAGTGTGATAACGCTATATTAGTTCCAAAGTTTGCGACTAGGTGCTGGCTGCGATGGCATCTAATAGCCAAGTCCGTAGCTAGGAGTTGTGGACAGTAGGATTTGGTAGTAAAAGTAGGAACTACTTGAAAAATTGATCACAGATAACACACACTAATACAGGCATCACAATTAACACCGGTTATCAGACAAATTCTACACACACCCAAAGTACACGGGGCTACATGACCGCGTTGTCGCAGCCCCTTAACTAAGCAACCAACCAACCAACCAAAACTAACTACTCATATACAAGAAGAAGAAATGGAAAACAAAAGAAGAATAAGGTAAATAAACGACAGGATAAAAAGAAATGACCTCAACCCTCGAGGATTGCGAGACTTGGATGGAAGAAGAGCCAGGAAAGGCAGATAGGAAAAGGAAAGAGGAGAGGTCCCGCCCCACAGTCAGTGGAAAAAGGGGGAAAACCGGACTCAGCTCAGGAAACCCTCGGTGTCGCCAACTTCCGAATTCACCAGCCGTGAGGCCTTGCGGGTTTAGCACTATCCAGGGTGCACCAGTAGTGGTGGGGCTACATACACCCTGCTTCCTTGAGGGCCTTGTGCAGGAGGCAGGAGATATCATGAAAATAAAAGAAGGCTGACCCCTCGAAGAAGGAGGGTATCAGGAAAGATGAGACAAGGGCCAATTAAGGCAGGGAAAGTGATAGACTCCCTAGGCCTCGGATACCCGTCGGGGTCGCAAGAGAACAAGTGTTGACCAAGAGAGGTCGATTGGAAAGAAGACGGAGAGGAGCCCGGCACAAGTAAGTGGAAGCAATGCCGGACTCAGCTGAGGCCCCGTGGTCGCCAAACCCACGTCCCACTAGATGAGAGCACCTGGGGAGGAGAGAGAGAGAGAATTTATTAGGAATCATCTAAACATTCGGCTGCAGAAGAAGTGGTAAAACACGGAAAACCACTTCCAAGATTGTGTAGGTGGGAATAAAAAAAACACCTCTTCTCAGTTTTGCCTTACTAGGCTGACTGTACCCCATTTCAGTCCCCATTAAATTTCTTGGCAGATCCGGGAATTTAACCCAGACCTCCGGGGCAACAGCCTAGAATGCAAGCCGCTACACCACGAGGTGGTCTACTAGGAAACGGACGTCAGATATGTGCAACTAACTAGGCTGACAATCTTCCCGTTTGAACTTAAGTAGTGAATTTGCTGCTTCATGCTACGATAGTTAATTATCTAACGAAATCGACAATAAATACATTGGAATTAATTGAACAGGTTTTATGATACATAAAATGCTCCCTTTCCGAATGAAATCTAATAAGGAGAGTGAGATGACTAATATTATATAACTAACTGATAGGTTGTTACAAAGTACTGTATATCTTAAGAAAGCAATTAAAATACCATTATTGTTGGAATGGACTGGTTCCTCATTAGTGTCCTTGTTAAATGACACCGCTTAAGCGAAGGTTTATTTTTAATTTAATTGGTCCAGCAGGTGCGTTAATTACACTATATCGGGTCTCGTTCACAGAAGTGATAGCGTAGAATCCAGTTCCATGGTACCGTGAGAATAAGAACATGATCCTTCTTTGTGCAGATCATTAGCGGTTCGCACTGAAAACAACCTCGCCAATACAATAGAATATGAAAGTTTTATTTGATCAGAGCGACGAACTCGCTCAATATTTCGTTCCCAAGTAAGGGATATCTTCAGGGTGAATTTGAATTTTAACTTAATATTCCACTTTATGCCGTAGTAATTAGCATTCCAGGCTGCCACTGTGGAGCTCTGTGTGTGATTCCCGGGTCTACAAAGACATGTAATCCTGATCTGAGGGTTGGAACGGGGTACACACAACGTCGTAAGGCAGAAGTAGTTTTCCGTGGTTTCTCACTACAACTCCAGGCAAATGCCAGGATGGTAATTAAATTACAGCCACGGACGTTTCCTGCCCTCTCTTCACCTCAATTTATTGCAAATACACACATACTAGTGCAGCCATTACAATGACATATGACACACACACGGGACTATTAAGTTCACGATGTCGCAAGAATCAACAATAAAAACAACAGCCACAGCAAAGTACTTGATAGGTCTAATAAGTAAAGTCATGTAGTCCACTGTCCTGAATGGGCTGATTACCAAGTTGTTCCAAGCATCTAAAAAGAATCAACATTAACAACAACCACCCACAGGTCTGGCTTAAGTTATCGAAATTGACACCAAATTGGAGAATTGCATGCCAACGATTACCATTCCATCTCCCACCAGATTCTTTTTGCATATTTGGCAATCGACCCCAGGCCTCCGTGGTGGGAACCAAAAATAATAACTACTACACCACGAGTGTTTTGGTTTCAATTGGAGACTTAGAACACCTCTGGTCTTCAGGCCCATGTAAAACAGTAGCATGTGTATGGTAATTGTCCGATATCCTGGTTAAAACCCACACTAAAAATGGCTGTTGTGAGTGACGGGATTCAAAACCTTGACCACCGAACATTTTATTACAGTCATTATGTAAACTTGAAATTATAAACCAGTGCAAAATGAAAGTTTAAGAAACATGACAATTTGTATTTGCTTTTACTGGTAAGACGATCCAAGTTGGTTCGTTCCTTAGTTTAGGGGCTGCGACAACGCGGTCATATAGCCCCATGTACTTTAAGTGTGTGTAGAATCTGTCTGATAACCGGTGTTAATTGTGATGGCTGTATTAGTGTGTTTTATCTGTGATTCAAGTAAATGGACTGCAGACGATTAATTTCTTTAAGTAGTTCCTACTTTTGCTACCAAATGCTACCATCCACGACACCTAGCTGCGGACGAGGCTACTAAATGCCATCGCAGTCAGCGCCTGGTGGCGAGCGTTGGAAGTAATAAAGCGTTAACAATCTAACCTACAAGTTTTAGCTTCCACAAATGTAGTTAGTGGAAGGTTCTTTTTCATGCCATAAATCTATGACATGGGACCGATGGCTATACTTCCCCTCCGAAGAAAGGCATACTGAGGGATTTTTAACGCTCTTAAATAATCCGACGATTTTGGCCGGATTTGAACCCGCGATCTTGGGCATAGTAGATCAGCATGCTACCAACTTGGCCACCGAAGTCGCCAAAGAAGATCCAAGAATTGTAAAATAATTTAAAGGTATGGTGAAAATGGAATATGGTCTTTCATATAAAGTAAGAAAGGCAAGAGTGGCAGTTTTGTTATTCGATGCTGCGGTGGTCTTGGCCGAGCGTGTGGCGCGCCATGGCCCCTGCTGTACTATTCAAAGCGCGCGCATAATACATACGAGGGCTGTTTTTTTTTTTTTTTTTTTTTTTTTTCAAGTTCCGATGGACTGTATAAAATAACAGATTGACTTACCAAACTGAATTTACTACTAAATGTTTGCTTGTTTTTTTCGTATGTCAGAATATAATCGCCAAAACGATTGAAACATTTGTCGTATCATTACACCAGCTTTCCAATGCCCTCGGCAAAATATTCTGCCGCCACTGAGGTAGGTACGTCTGGATAGTCTTCTCAAGTTTTTCCTTTCTGACGAGGCGTTGCCCTCCAAAAATGAGAAATATTTCTTCGGATTTTCCCAAATAATTGGGGTCGCCGGAGGCAATTTCACGTGTGGTTTCTTCTATGTCAGATGTTACACATCATATGCGACTACTGTAAGGCTCGTAATTTTTTGTTTCCTATGAAACCCAGTTCCTAATTCACGCCCTGTGGTCATTTAGATCTCGTCCTCACGGATTATTATTTTCCTCGAATCTAAACTTGTTTGATCATTCATGATTTTATAAAGTGTTGTACCGAACTCTAACTGCGGATTGCGTTGATGAGCCGGGCCACTCAATCCTAGGTTGCAGTATCGGGCACAGTACCTAACGTAAGGCCACGGCCGTCTCCTTTCCTCTTCCTTGCCTATCCCTCCCAATCTTCCCATCCCTTCCCATCCCTCATAAGGTCCTTGTTCGCTTTGTAAGTGAGGCCGCCTGGGCGAGGTGCTCGTCCCACCTCCCCAGTTGTATCCCAAAACCTGATGTTTCAAGCTCCAGGACACTGCCCTAGAGGCGGTAATAGTGGGATCCCTCCCTCAGTCCGAGGGAAATGCCTGGAGGGGAAACCGACAAAGAAATAATAATCATACTAATATATAAAAATGAGATGGTGTGTGTCTGTCTGTTACTCAATACCTCAAGAACCACTGGTACGATTTAAATGAAATTTTGCATGGATGTAGCTGATTTACCAGGTTTACATATAGGATACTTTTGATTTCGAAATTTTGCACTATTAAAAAATGGCGACCATTTTAGTGACGTCATTAGACCCATTTGTTTCAAAATTTCATATTTCCATATCAAATAAAAAGAGAACGGTAAGAAATGGCAAACTTGTGATGGCACAGACGAGCTTTGAAATTTAATTTCCTATCCGAAAGGTCCTTATCACTTTTCGTGTATCTCCAACAGTTAGCGAGTTAAACCGACATTTGTGACGTCACTACACCCTTTGGTTTCAAAATTTCATATTTCCTTTTCAAATAAAAAGAGAACGCTAAGAAATAGCAAACTTTTGATGGTATACATGAGCTTTAACATTTAATTTTCTATCCGAAAGGTCCTTATCAATTTTAGTATATCTCCAACGGTTAGCGAGTAAAACAAAAATCTGTGCAATAAAACACGGTCAACACCGAGCGGTGCAGTATATCTCTCTATATATAAAAATGAAAATTTGTGTGTTTTTCTCTGAATTTCTACGGAAATTTGAGTTGTTTACACGTTTCAGACTGTTTTGTGATGGTTGCGCGTGAAAATAATTTTTTTGTCTGTCTGTCTGTTTGTTTGTTTGTCTGTGGACAAATTTGTTCACTTATAACTCGAGAACGGCTGGGTGTATGAACGTAAAATTTGGTACAGATTTCCATCAGAGGCACGACACTAATCATTGATATAACTCTTCTCCGTACCTCTCATAAAAGGGGGCCTACCCCCTTACAATACATGCTGAAATAGGCGTAGAAGGACGAGACAAAACTCATTTTCAGCCCCTCAATGTGAGAGACAAAACTCGGGTCCCCGAAAACCTCATTTTAAGGACCGAAGACCAACCGTTTTTGAGATATTCCCAGAAAACTAATTTAATTTAATAAACTAATGAACGAATGCAAGCCAGTAACCATGCCAACGGATTCTCAGAGGTCCATCTATTGCTGTAAGACGCAATGCAATTCCATTAATTACATTAGTGTGAAAGTTTGCAAACGGCTAGAAGGTTATCACGGAACGAAATTAAGCCGTAAAATTCATCAATACGTATAATGCGCTTAAGGGAATCAAGGGGAACTCTAGAATTTTTTCACGCGATTTACACCTGCGGGTGTGGTACGGCAGGTCTATTATATTCCTATCCCCATTTTATTCATTCATTCATTCATTCATTCATTTCGTATAGGCCATCTATGGACCGCGTCATTCCAACCGTCTCCTACTGGCTTTGATGTTTGCCCTGTACGCCCGCATTCGTTCTCGGTGGACTTCCTTCCGTTCCTGGGTCCAAATCTTTCCCGTTTTCAGCTTCGGTTTTTCTTGGAAACCTATACAAGCTCGAAGTTTCCCTTTGAGTGGGTCGCGCTCCTGAATGTCTCTGGGTGTAATCCCCACTTCGTTCAGATCTTTATCCAGTTCAATGAACCAGGCCCATTTTGTTTTCCTCTCCTGAAAGTAATTTATGTTGCTGTTGGTCAGTCTCGCTGGGCTCATTCGTTTCACATGGTAACCTTCTCTTCCGGATGACGTTGCTTATCTTCTCCACATGAGTATATAGGTCATGGTTATGCCGTCTTCTGTATTCCCCATTGTCTTTGATGGAACCCAATATCTTTCTCAAAATGTCCCTTTCTTTGGCCTCCAGTTTCTCGACCAAGCCTTTTTTGTTCATCGTGAGGCATTCAGAGGCATGCAAGACCTCCGGACGGATGACACTGCAGTAATGTTTTAGTTTTACGTTGAATGATATTGACCTTTTCTTATAGATGTCCTTAGTTAAATGGTAGGCCATTTCCATTTTGCTCATGCGTGATGTGAATGCTTCTTTCTCTGATAATATCCCTTCCCTGACCCGTCCTGAAAAGAAAAGTACATGGCCATTGGCTGAATTAAAAATAATTTAAAACAAGATGTTCAGCAAAGAACATATAGCCTACTTTCTCCTAAATGTATGGGTATCTTTATGACTCTTTGTCCTCATCCCTAAAACAATCACCCCAACCACAATGTATTGTTTGTTTTCTTTTATATTGATAATAAGCCAGTAAGTGTCAAGATCAATATTATATACTTTATGATGATTGAATAACAAAACTACTAACTTATTGTAATGCATTCACGTCCGTTAATCTCTATATTAAGCCAGCCTGCAAAATTAAGAATCTTCCGCCCCAATCATCTTCCGCCCCAATCACAGTAGGTGGTGCTGCGACCTATCAGTGAATTAATCTTTATCTTGTACGCCTATGCACTGCCATCGTAATGTACTACGATGGCAGTGTTCTATGGGTGTTGAATGAGTAGGCAGTTTAAAGTAGCCAAGAGGGAGGCGATCCAGCTGGCAGTGTTTAAAGGTATTCGGAGCGCGATCGTGGCTAATAGTTGAACTACCAGTATTACAAAATTGCCATACTTCAGGAGGCCAGCTCAGGCATTTACACAGCGTTATATTTGGAACAATATTACCCACATAACCCACAAGAGGACAGCACCGTACAGAGGCATTAAGAAGGCTGTGGTTAATGACAACGTGTATCTAGTTCTTCTATTCTCCTTTTTCTAATGTCTTCTGTTTATGTGCGATGCTGGGACTGTGATTTTATTAATATACGAGTGTATACTTTATCCTCTCCTTTGAGCTAAATGACATTTTATACAGTATCTGTGGGAAAAGCTCGTGCACATCATTTGTAAAAGAATTCAAGAAAAAAAAAAACCTAACTGGTATTCGATCCTCAGTCAACTGCGTGTCAGGCTAACATGCTAGCCCAGAGCTAACCGTATCCATGACGTCAGGTGTTCTTAACTGACATATTAGATACAAACTGTTGGCAAATAATGACTTTAAATAAACGATTTCTTCACTGCAGTACATCTTCATTAAAGATCATTTCATACAAAGTTTATATTATTGTATCAGTACGGTATATCACATACAACATACTAAAACTACTGAAATATAAGACAGGCACATGAGGACAGCTGCCATCTTGTCGTGTGACACAAACGGCTCAGCTCTTTTAAGCCACTCATACTGTATAATATTATAATATTAAATTATAATAAATAACGGATCACGACCTTCAGGATAGCTTAAACCCCCCTAGGCTCGATAATCGGAATTGGTGGGTCTTAAGCTATTTATTAAAATGGTTGCATAATTCACACGGCCGCCATCCTGAAATGGCATGGCCGATGACCTTGAATTTTGGGTGAAAGACGCGTCCTATATAAAGGTATGTTGTCACCAAATTTGGTAGAGATCGGATGATTAGTTTAGCCGTAATTTGATTTTACGTTTTGAACATTTGAGTGGCCGCCATTCTGTTTTGGTAAAGATGGCGGCGATATAAAGTATGCCACTGAGGTGTCCTTTACTAGTGCTACCTCTGTACCAAATTTCGTTCAATTCGGTTTCACCGTGTTCGAATTGATAGGGGGGGACACACATTCAGAGTACACACACTCACACACACACAGACACACACACACACAGACTCACACACACACATACACACACAGACTCACACACACACATACACACACACAGACAGACACACTTTTTTCGCCCTGTGTTGATCTCATAAGTCTACTTTCATTTTTTGCAAAAATCGAAAGTAGGCTAAAAATAGGTGTTATAATTTCTCCCTATATTATATTATTATTTGTATTATATTATGGCGTACAACGACGAGACAAATCCCCTCGGTGACAGCAACAAACCTCGGGGGCCCTAAAGGGTCCTCGAAAACTACATTATAAGGCTCTAAATCCAACAGTTTCTGAAATATTCCCAGAAAACTAATTTAATTTAATTTAACAAACTAATGAAGGAATGCAAATCGGTAACCATGATAACATTTTCTCAAGGGGTGGCATACAACTTTCCATCTATTTCTGTAAGAAGCAATGTCACTCCATTTATTACATTTCTGCGAAAGTTTGCAAATGGCTATAAGGTTATCACGGAACTATCGTAGACCGTATAATTCATCAATGCAATTAAGGGGGTGAAGGGGTAACCTAGAATTTTTTCATGCAATTTTCACGTTCGACATATAGCACAGAAGGTCTATTATATCTCCAAACAGCAACATTATTTTCAAAAATTCCTGAATTGAACCAGCATTTTTGCGGCTTTTAGGAATTTGGGCAATTTGAGGCTGAAGAACCTGAATTTTCATTCACCACAAGCCTTTATAATTTATGAAAGGGGTCGTCCTGTGTATGGGCACCTTTCACAACGTAGAGGGTCAGTTTTTATGTGACGTGTATTGCGTTTCGTCTACTAAGCTTTCAATTGTATTTCACGTCAGGAGGTACACGTTAGGTGAATTTAGTCTGAGAGCACATTTTAACTTTTTTTTTTGTCGACATACGGGTTCAGCGTAAGGATGATTTTATTTGATACTGTGTGGTAGATATACCCATATTTGGATATCTGGGTAATATGTTGTAGGCAATAGAATTGTCTGTCTGTCTTTCTGTGTATCTTTATGTACGCCTATACCTCGTGTTCGGATGCTTGGTGCATAGTAAAATTAGGTATGGTAGCCATGAGAGTCAATACACCAATCATTTATAAAACCCTTCACCGTACTTTTCATAAGTAGAAGGGTGGATATAGAGAAAAACTCCTCAATATATGCTAAAATAGGCGAAATATAAAAATTATCCTAGAAGGACAACCAAAGCATATGTTGCGCTTCTCAATGTGAGACACAAAATTCGGGAATCTATAAAGGGTCTCTGAAAACTACATTTTAAGGGCCTTAAATTAACAGTGTGTGTGCTATTCCCAGTAAACTAACTTCGTTCTGATAAACTTGAAGGAATGACAAACCGCTCAAAATTGCAACAGTAGCTCAATTGATAATGAATTGTGTTAACAACGAACACCGTTCGAAGAACGGGTACTTCTGCTAGTACATAAATAAAATACAATTTTATTCTCCTGACATTTTTGCAATAAAGAAAATAATTTTGTAGATGCAGATGACCTAACTGTTCCGCCTCTTAAAACAACAATAACTAACATAACTAATATATCTATCGAAATATCGTATGGCGTTTAGTGCCGGGAGTGTCCGAGGACATGTTCGGCTCGCCTGAGTCTGTAGCTGCTTCCAGTGGACACACTTAGGGTGAGCTACAAGATCCGTTCAATTTCAAGTAGTTCCAACTTTCGCTACCAGATATCCATAATACCTAGAGGTGAACGTTGGAACTTTGATAGAGCGTTCCAACGAAATCTAACCTAACAATTTAGCTTCACACAAGTTTAGTCTGGGGAAGGATCTTTTACATGCCATAAATCTATGACATGGGACCGCCGGGTTTACTTCCCCTCCGAAGGAAGGCATACTGAAGTATTTTTAACGCTCTTGAAAAATCCGACGACTTCGTCCGGGTTTGAAGCCGCTATCTTGGGCACAGCAGTTCAGCATGCTACCAACTACGCCAACGAAGCCGCTAACATAACTAAAATAATTATGTAATAATGAATCTAACTTAGATCGGGGAACATTTCTCGAGAGTAGATCACTATCTCTTCAAGTCCGGCCACCAGGGTTAAACTCTCTCTAATAACAAGTGTCTTCGCTGGGTTTCGACTCCGCAATCTTGATCTCATCAGGTGAGAACCTTTCCGCTTCTCCACGCAGTCAGACGAATAAGAATGAGGCAGTTTAAAAATATGTTACAGATAATTTGCATTGAGAGCATGAAACTTCCCATTTAGTAGTTGTTTCGCGGTGAGAAACACATTTGGCAGTGGCCCAAGAAACACGTAACTGGTATCTAAAATGATGTGTTGACGGCTCGGATGATTCCCCTTTGTAATACAATAAGTCGAGCGGGGCACGATTTGGCCATAACTCGCCCAACTTCAAACAGTGCAGCGCGCTGATTAAATTCCTCGCAGCTCGTGTAGAATACTGCAGCTCCACGCCTCTGCTCTGCTCGCCAGACATAAAACTGGAACAAAGCGCGCGCCGTGATACAAGGTGGCTGAAAAGTAGATTCTCTATCAGTTGTAACTCTTCAGCCAGTCCACAAAAATTTGACCAATTGGCAACTCAAACTAACACTTGGGGCGCTGCGGTCGGTCTGGATAAGTAGGGTAAAAATAGTCAATAACACGCGTTTGATATGGAACACTTTTTATTTTTCGGTTATAATTAGTAAATGTGTTCCCTAAAATAATGACAGTGTTATTTTTAAGTGTATATATGTATAACTGTGCAATACACGTCATCTAATTTGTGTGTTCCACTGGATTTTATGTATCAATTGCATATTATCAAGCATCGGTTGTCTGCTGGTATTTGTTTTTGGTCAGTTCGAGTAAAGGCGTTGTTACGTTTAAAAGCTATATTTGAGTTCGCTCACTGTACCATAGACTCTAGAAATTATTTGCTGCTTGGTAGGGTGAAGGGATGAGTTTAACTTGTATTACAACTCGGGGGAGACAGGATTTGCTTGATTTGGATTGTTAGCAGGTGGGATTGGTGTTGAATATCAAACTGGTAGCAGGTTCTCACAGAGTAGATATTTACCCTGCGAAGTCAAATTAGTCCTATATGACTCGTAGTGGAATGGCTCGGATATCGCAAAGCGAGGTGATGGCGATTGATAGGGTTATTTGAAATGAACTAGGGAGCGGGGAAGGATACCTGACTGATGAAGCTTGGCTGTCCTCGGCTGGTGTAGGCTTGGCTGTCTTGGTACGGCTTGGCTCGGCGAGACTGTGCTTGGCTGTCTAGGTGCGGCTTGGCTCGGCGTAACAGTGAACAACCCGTCCTGTCGTCAGTGAGTGTACTTGTGAGTGGTCCTACCCGCTCCTGTTGCCCGTATTTGTTTGGTATCGTCACCTTTCGGCTATTGCTATTTGCATCTTTTGGAAAGTGATGAAAACATTTATCCGCAGCCCTCTTATACATCGACTTACAGCCATAAAATGAGCAATATACTTTGATTTTACTCATTTTGCACTCTATCAACGAGTAAAACTTATTACTTATGTATAAAGTCACGAAGAATTTACCACGATCTGCTTACCAATACAAGAAACCATATACAAACAGTCACCACGTGACAACTAGGTAAGTTTCTCATTTTTACCTCTAGATGTCATATCAGATAGCTGGAGTTGCCAATATGACTGCACGTGGGTACAATGTTTAAATACCGGGAGAATCAGCAGCCCTATCCAATATCGCTTCCTACAACCCAACTAACGCATGTTGTCAGGAAGGTCGATATTTCTGTGTTTGCATCCCGTATGGTACTATTTCACTGCAAGCATATCCCGTAAACGATACTAAACTCTATTGTCTGTAGTCACATCGAGGGAAAGATACAGTGTACGGTTGCAAGCAGAGAAATATCGACCTTCCTGACAACACGCAGCAAACGACATTGGAAGGGGCCGTGCTAGCATCAATAGTTGCACTTGTAAGGTGGCATCCAAGATAGAAAAAATGTTCTGTGATCTGTAGTGGGTCAAAATCGAAATCTAGGAGGACAAAATTATTTATTTTCATAATTAAAAAATCAAATTTATTACTTCTACAGCATTCTCATATAATTGCCGTGCACTATTCTGGGATATAAACGAATCTTAGGGTAAATCTATCACCACTGTTCGAGCAGTCTGAATTGGAGGGTGAATGTAAGTGGCTGTGGTTTGGTTGTCTTTGTGGTTAGTGTGATGCTTTAAGATGGAACATGCATCTTTGTAACGTGTTTCAGTCATTAATGGGCATAATTGTTACGTAATTTTAGCTATATTTGCATTATATAATACTGTACCATTATTTTTAGAATATATTATATTTTTAGTATGTCACGTCACTCTGCGTCACTTTCTACTTAATGTTAAAATCTAGATAAAGTCTTGAAGTTTACGCCTGTTATAAGATTTTTTGCATCTTTTTGCAACTTACTTAGTTATTTTACGTTTTACAATATGCCGCGCAACCAGTTCTCACACGTTTACAACTGTTTGAAGCACTGGGTTCGACGATTATGTCAAAAGTGGAACTTTGTGACTTTGTTAAAAGTAAATTAGGGGTAGAAAATTGTTCTGAGGAGATAACTGAATGCTATACCCAACTCCTAGTCATAGACAATCTCTTGCATGTGTAGACGTAGCTTAAAAAGGTCGTAACTGATGTATATTATGAAGTAAATAAATTACATACGTTGCTTTCACTCTAAATTCATGATTAAAACGTAAAAATAATGTTGTCCCCCTAGATTTCGATGTTGACCCACTGTGCATTGATTGTGCATGTAGGACGCATTGCTTGAGCAGTAGGATGAATAGGCTGCATCTAAAATAAAATTCTGTTCTGAAAAGACAATGCCGATTTCACATTTTATCTGTCACAAGGACAATATAGACTATAATTACAGTACATCGTCAAAGGTGAAGGAAGGATGCTTGTAGTTTAACGTGACCGTAAATCTTGTGATCATCAGCTACGGGTCCTCCATTTTATGTCGAATCTGAACCACAGTACATGGTATTTCACTTCGAAAATTACACATACATTGACTGGGAATTGAACCCGGTCCGCTTTGGTGAGAGGTAGACAGTTTAACCGCTGCGCCCCCACGCCTCAATTTTAAGGAATTGTCTTGGGGATGTGTTCATATTTTTGGAAACCAAATACATTTCCTAGATATCTTTGATCTCCTAGACAAGAGCGAAACCAATAGAAAAAAAATAACTAAAAATTAGAAAACAAATATGTAGGAGCAAAATAAAAACATAACCATAAACGAAAACAAAAGCACAAACAAATTGACACCAAAAGCTCATTTATCGAGGGATCAGACCTTTTCTTTTATTCTCACCCACAAAATGGCAGTTTCAGTGTAAACCTATCATGCCAGGGGTACCCTACATTATTCTACACTATCAAGAGATCATGGTATTGTTTATTTATTTATCGTATGGCTTTTATGCCGGGAGTGTCTGAGGACATGATCGGCTTGCCAGAGGATGTAGCTGCTTCAACCGGACCCCCATGGGGTGAGCTACAAGTTCCGTTCAATTTCAAGTCGTTCCAACTTTCGCTACCAGATGTCAATGATACCTAGTGGTGAACGTTGGAAGGTTGATAGAGCGTTCCAATGAAATATAACCTAGAAATTTAGCTTCACACAAGTTTAGTCTTTGGAAGGATCTTTTACATGCCATAAATCTATGACATGGGACCGCCGGCTTTACTACCCCTCCGAAGGAAGGCATACTGAATGATTTTAACGCTCTTAAAAAATCCGACGACTTCGGCCGGGTTTGAACCCGCTATATTGGGAACAGCAGTTCATCATGCTACCAATTACGCCACCGTCAAGAGATGAGCTTGAATGTTGGTGTACCCGAGGGATGAAGTATGCAGATTGGCTACGCTGGTGTGTTTATGGCTAGTAGGCTAGAATATGCGAACATGCTCTGTTGAACTGCTCCATTACATTATGTACAGGGTCTGTGTACCTATGGAGTTCGTCTACAGCACGTTATGAACTAATCAGCAAGCACACAGCACATGTAAACTTTCAATCATTCTACTACGAAACGGGTCTAATTACTCACAAGCCAAATTTCTTGAGAACTCCATTATGGTATTCTTCATGCACGCAAATGACTACTAATAAGTTCCATTGCATCACTGGAACAGATCAGTGTTGTTGGTGTGAAGTATCTCATTACTCGCTGAAGCTTGTACGTTCCTTTTTAATAGGATGTAGGCTACTTGTTGCTCGCTCCGCAATCATCAGTCAAGCCCTGCGCCGCTACCCATGGCATGAGTGGGTTACACTGAATCTGCCATTTTGGGAGGGAGAATGAAAGAAAAGGTCTGATCCCGCGGATATCCGCAGAATGTTTCTCCACGCGGATCTAGTTTGCATGGCTGTGTGGATAGCGAATAAACTGCGGTTAATGTTTGGAGTAAATCTGCGGATAGTTTTTGAATATCATTACTAGGACCCGGATGTCATGTGACATATTTTTCCGTTATGTATTTTTAGCCTACTTTTCACATTTTGCAAAAATGAGGAAAAAGTAGACTTATGAGATCGGGCAAATGTGTGTCTGTCTGTCTGTCTGTCTGTCTGTCTGTCTGTCTGTCTGTCCTTCTGTCTGTCTGTCTGTCTGGCTGTGTGTGTGTGTGTTCCCCCCTATCAACTCCTAAACGGCTGCAGCAATCCTAACAAAATTTGGTAGGAGTAAAGATCTATACCTCAATATCTCACGGCCATATTTGAAAATGATGTCAGTGCTACCAACTCTTGAAAAATCGCAATTGAAATTTGAGCTCCATGTTGGATATCTTGGAAGGTATAAATGGGAGCTATTTCAAAATTGGCACACGTATAGATAATAATATTGCAGTTTAATTTCCAGGAGGCCATACATGGCAGTGCTGCCAAAATGATTATAAGCCTGCTTAGAGGTCCAATTTTTAAATGCATATAATTTCTACACTATCAATTGGAATTCAACCAAATTTCGTATGCGCTATGTGTACATAAGCATATATGACTGAGCGTATTCTTAAGAGCCACCAGGGCTGCCAACTGTTAATAAATGCTCTCATTTTTTTAAATCCAAATACCCATATATCAGAAAGTTTGCAAGCCGACAGCTTAAAACTAAGCACACATATTGTACCTGACATTCTATATTAATTTGGAGTTACTTATATGCGTCAGTGCTACCAACATGATTCTAAGCCTGCTGAGAGGTCCAACTTTAAATACATGTCACTTCTGTACTATCATTTGGATTTCAACCAAATTTAATGTGTGCTATGTGTACCATAACATATATGACTATGCCGATTCTTAAGAGTAACCAGGGCTGCCAACTGTTAAGAAATGCTGTCTCTATTTTTGTTACCCTAATATCAATATATCACAAAGTATGCACGTCAATAGCTCTAAACGTTTCACACGTATAGCACCTGGCATTCTAGATTAATTTTGAGTCACTAATATACGACAGTGCTGCCAACTTGATTCTAAGCCTGCTGATAGGTCCAATTTTAAAATGCATGTAACTTCTATACTAACTAATGGATTTCATTCAAAATTGGCACAACAATAGATCATATTATTTCAGATTATTCTTGATCAATACATGTGTGTCATTGTTGCCAACATGATTTTACGAGCGCTGTTTGATCCAATGTTTAACTGCATTTAACGTCCTTGGTATCCTTTGGACTTCAACCAAATTTTGTATTCTGTACCTTAAGAGATGGAACTAATAATATACAGTCACCAGGGCTGCCAACTGTAGTTCTCTATTAGGCTACATTATGCCAGGTATACAGTATTTCAAACTAATTAGAAATTTTGATATTACCAACTTAATTTCGTCATTATTATAGATAGATCCATATAGATTGATCATTGGCATGAATCTTAAATTTTAAGAAAAGTAGACTCTTTAGTTCGTCACGGAACTTCTTGTTTTCTTGATAAATGTGAGATAACTTAAGTTTATATCATACAAATTATGTCATTAAGCATATTTAACACTCCGAACTGGAAAGGGTTGCAATTCTGGCTGTATTACGTTCATTTAAAACATAGCACTTGCTAGCGACTTTCTCCTCAAATGTCTAAAGGTGTTGCTTTATACTTTATCTAATTAAAATATTATTGCAATGCCAGTAGATTCGAATGGCAAATGTGTGCATGCAGATAAAGGTCGTGCGGATGCAGATAACATTTTGTTTATCCGCGCAGGGCTCTAATCATCCGCAGTCCTAGCTTTTCCTCATCCTCCTGTTTAAACCTTACCCACAGGTTTCGTATTAACTTATATGCCCCCTGTTCATAGGATGATAGTGAAAATGATCATTACTACTACGCGTACTTCTAATTCTTCTTCTGGGCCACTATGGGCCACGGAGTACAGAGGTGCTCGATGCTAGTATACCAACATTTTTTTTTTTTTTTGTTTATAACTTAATGCAGTAAAAATGTTTGCGCGGCTTTTCTTTTTCAAATGATAAACCAATAGTATTGATTATATTTTCTCTTAGGAATAACAACAAAGCCAACTCCACACAGGCCGTGGAGGCCCTGGGAGTAGTGGAAGGTAGAGGCTTCTACTTTTTGTGACATCGGCACTAAATGGGATGGAGTTGTCAGCTCCACGGCCGGCCGTCTTTGCTCCCAGGAATTACCCCGGTACACATATCTGTTGTAGGCTGAGTGAACCCCAGGGCTATTTACGTTTCCAAAAGTGGTAGTTTTGTTTATAAAATCCACTACCTGGGTGGGGATCGAACTCACTCCCTTTCAGTAAGAAGGGCCTCTACCGACTGCGCCACGCAGCCCCCTTTTTTCTCTTAGGAAACTGACGGTAAAATAATGTATTTATAATTTCCACAGGTTCTGTTTGCTTTTCATTACGTTATTCTAGTTTTCTTACGAATTGAGTGCATAAGGTTTCAAAGTGTTTTATTACTGAACGCCCACTCTTGAACTATTCAAAGATTCGTGGACCTTGGATTGAAATCACTTGATTCAGATGGTAGAGACTTGGGTGGCGTTGTTAGTAGCATGCTGAACTCCTGTGCCCAAGATAGTGGGTTCAAACCCAACCGAAGTCGTCGGATTTTTAAGAGCGTTAAAGTCCTTCAGTGTTGCTTCCTTCGAAGGGGAAGTAAAGCCGGCGGTCCCATGTCATAGATTTATGGCATGTAAAAGATCCTCCCACAGATTAAACTTGTGTGAAGCTAAAGTTCAGGGTTAGATTTCATTGGAATGCTCTATCAAAGTTCCAACGTTCACCACTTGGTATCAGTAATGTCTGGTAGCGAAAGTTTGAACTACTTGAAATTGAACGGAACCGTATGGGTGTCCGCTTGAAGCAGCTACAGCCTCTGGCGAGCCGAACATGTCCTCGGACACTCCCGGCACTAAAAGCCATACGATAAATAGATAAATAAATAACCTGACTTAGAAGGTACATTCCAAAGTGAATGAAGAAAGGAGAAAACTGACCTAGCTCAGGTATCCCTAAAAATCTCCAATTTTGAAAATTTATCCACGCAATTCCTTATAGGAAAAGTTCGAAGTCCTTAGGAGAGAAAATAACACTAAGAAGGGTGGTAAAAATAAAATAAATAGATTTCGAATGAAGAATTGTGACCGATTTCAATCCATTAATTTAGTCTAATAATTTGCACACCTCTGTAACAACTACGATATCTTGGATCATCCTTTCCCCTCACTGGCTATGATCTTTTTCCAATACAGATTCATTCGTTGGCTCCAGTAGCGTAACTGTGGTTTGTCTCTGGAGGGGGCTGAGCGGAGACAAAATTACACCCGGGGGCTCGGACACAATGAGACAATAAATTAAAGCTAATATACGATCTCAAAGCGTTTTCGTTAGTGTAGTCGGTAGCATGCTGAACTGCAATGCCCAAGATCACGGGTTCAAACCCGGCCGAAGTCGTCGTATTTTTAAAGAGCGTTAAAATCCTTCAGTATGCCTTCCTTTGGAGGTGAAGTACAGCCAGCGGGTCCTTGTCATAGATTTGTGGTATGTAAAATAACATACCTCTACAATTGGTAGTATGTAGCCAAATTTGTAAGTTATATTTCATTAGAAACGCTCTATCGCCGCTAGGTGTCAGCGACAGTGGCATCTTGTAACCAAAGTTGGAACTATTTTAATTTGAAATTGCTCATTCATCTCCATTCATTTCATCTCATTCGCACGTAATAGTACTTGTAGCCCACCCCCATGGGGCTTTACATAGAAGCAGCTACAATCTCTGGCGAGCTGAACATGTCCTCGGGCACTCCCGGCACTAAATAAATCAAGAAAAGAGCTTCCTGCAGTCAGCTATAGCGATCCCATCATCACCTGGAACTCGACGATTACAGTTATGGCTGGATTCACTACCCGAAGCTCATTGGAAGAACCAGTTGCGGGGTGTTTTCAGCCGTAAGTCATCTGGAAGGCAATCAGCAGACTGAGAACCGGAGTATCTTGATGCAGAGCTAGTCTCAAGACATGGGGCTACACTGAAGACGGATTTTGTGAATGTGGGGAACTGCAGGACCCACAACATCTTCTGGTATGCAGAAACCTACCTGAGACTTGCACCACCGACGATCGTTGGAGAGCAAATGATAGGGACATCAAGACTGCCAAATTCTGGTCTTTGCATTCCATTTGATTGTTATTATAGTCTGTACGTCTGTCTGTATTTTTCCCTTTGTTTCATAATTTTTCTTGGACACGTAAAACAAGTAGTTCCGTGGAGAACTAAAGCCTATTTTCATATATCCTACTTATGTTAATTGCCACTATCAACATAAAAAAATCCAGTTTGATTGTTGTGATAGATTCGTGGATATTGAAAATGAAAATCCACAGCCTGCTTCCAGTCTCCGACCGGGTCAGGAATGGAATGAATGAAGCCCCCATCTAGCGGCGAGGATATGAACTGTGCCGGCTGCCGAGGCCTGACGCACTCCTCTGGGGCAATGATTAAATGAATGACAGATGAAATGAAATGATAGTGGAGAGTGTTGCTGGAATGAAATTTTGACAGGGAAAACCGGAGTACCCGGAGAAAAACCTGTCTGCCTCCGTTTTGTCCAGCACAGATCTCACATGGAGTGACCGGGATTTGAACCACGGACCCAGCGGTGAGAGGCCGGCGTGCTGCCGCCTAAGCCACGGAGGCTTCTCGTGGATATTGAGAACCGTCTAAATATTTTATATGGTTCGCAGGTTGGACTTTAATTTATGTACTATTACATGAAGATTGTTGTGTACGTGTGGTATTCAAACTTCAATCGAATGATTAGAACACAAGAAGTAAAAACGAGATTTTCAAAAATTCCGCACAGCTGCCATCTTGTGCTTATGAAAACAATTGAAACAAGTTAGATGCCAGTGGATTAACATTTGTATAAGTATTTAACGTGCAATGTTTCACTGCATTCGGATGGTTAAATCGCGAGAAACGTCCATTTAAATATGTATAATTTGCGTCGCCGCCATGTTGGATTTGTGTTCACCAGGTTACTGAAAGTCATATAGGTGAACTTATGTTCATAGCCTCTATGAACATTTAAAAAAATCAGTTTCATTGCTGTAAAAGATTTGTAGATATTGAGAACCGTCTGAATATTTCGGATGCTCGCCATTTTGGATTGTTATATGTATAGACCATAGAGTTATGAACCATTAAAGGAAAATTATTGCGTTGGTTCATTATTCAAACTTTCACTTCGATCGCATGATTACGACACAAGAAATAAAAACTTAATTTTAAAATTTCTCACAGCCGCCATCTTAAGGTTATGTAAACAATTGAACTAAATTAGATGCCAGTGCATTACAATATGAATAATCATTTACTGTACCACATTTCACTGCGCTCAGAGAGATAAATCGCGAGAAAAGTCTATTAAAATGTTTCAAATTCGCTTGGCCGCCATGTTCGTTTTGTACTTTACAGGTTTATGAAAATTACATAGATAAACTTGTACCAGGGTCCTTTATCACCTTACACAATTTCAGGGTGATATCTGTTATAGTATCGGAGATTAGAATGTCGGTGAAATATTTCGCACAGCCACCATTTGAGGTTATGAAAACAATTGAACTAAATTAGATGCCAGTGCTATACAATGTATATAAACGTTTGCTGTACCAAGTTTCATTACGTTTGGATGGTTAAATCGCGATATAAGTCTATTTAAAAGTCTCAAATTCACTTGGCCGCCATGTTGGGTTTGTAGTTACCAGAATTTTGAAAGTCTCATAGGTGAACTTCTAGTATTACCCTTTAACGTCGTACACAATTTCAGGGTCATATCTTTATTGGTTTCGGAGATAATGAATGCTGGGTAAATATTTCGCTCAGCCGCCATGTTGGATTGGTGAGACACAATAAAATTTAAAGGCTTGGTCGGGGTCGGCCAGAATGGTGCTGTGATCTTACCGTGTTCCATTGAAATCGCTCCAGCCGTTTAGAAGTTATTAGGGGACACACACACATCATCACACACACAGACACACGGACAAAAGGTGATCCCATAAACCTTTTTTTTTTTCATAAAATAAAAATAGGCTAATAAATAAAAATAAAATAAATAAATAAATAAATAAATCTTGAAGTTTAAAAATCTATATTTAGTGTTGAGTTTCATTAATATTTGATATTTGTATTTACACTTAACAATGTGCAAATGCTTGAAAAATAACAATTTTGTTGATGTTGGGCCTACAGTAAATTATAAAGTACGGTTTGCTTCGCAAAATCATCTGACTCTGTCTATTCGCCGACATTCCATGCGTATTAATAAACTACAGTAAACAAATACATTCTAACTTAAAACAGCAATACAAGAAAACACAATATTATTCACTTTCCACAGTGACACTCTCACTCGGATACTAACAGAATGACAACTGGCAAGTGGTGTATTTTTGGAAAGAGATGAGGAAAGGTAGTGCCCCACCCATCTTACTGTCATCCCCTCTGGCTAACTAAACAGCTGACCATTTTGTTCATTCAATATTCTAAGTGTTAAATTAAGATAACAATAACAAGAAGTTCCGTGACGAACTAAAGAGCACACTTTCTTAAAATAAAGATCCATGCCAATGATTAATCTACAGTACATAAACCTATCTAGAATAATGACGAAATTAAGTTGGTCATATCGAAATGTCTAATTAGTTCGAAATACACCTGGTATAACGTAGCCTAATAGAGCACTACAGTTGGCAGCCCTGGTGACTGAATATATTCTTAATTCCATCTCTTAAGATACAGAATAAAAAATTTGGTTGAAGTCCAATGGACGTTACATGCAGTTAGACATTGGATCTATCAGTACGAGTAAAAGCATGTTGGCAACAATGTCATGTGTGTGCTGGTCAGAAATAATCTGAAATATTATGATCTCTTGTTGTGCCAATTTTGGATGAAATAGATTTGTTAGTATAGAAGTTACATGTATTTTAAAATTGGACCTATCAGCATGCATAGAATCATGTTGGCAGCACTGACTTATATTAACTACTCCAAATTAGTCTAGATGTCAGGTGCTATACGTGTGCAAAGTATAGAGCTGTTGGCTTGCATACGTTCTTATATATTGATATTAGGGTAAACAAATATAGACAGCATTTATTAACAGTTGGCAGCCCTGATTGCTCTTAAGAATACTTATAGTCATATCTGTTATGTTACACATAGCACATACGAAATTTGGTTAAAAATCCAACTGATAGTATAGAAATTACATGAATTTAAAAATTGGTCCTATCAGCAGGCTTAGAATCATGTTGGTAGAACTGACGTATATAAGTTACACCAAATTAATCTTAAATGGCAGGTACTATACGAAGCGTGTGCATAGTTTAAAGCTATCGGCTTGCATATTTTCTGATATTTGGTATTTGATTTTAAAAAATAGAGAGATCGATTATTAACAGTTGGCAGCCCTTGTTGCTCTTAAGAATACGCTCAGTCATATCTGTTTATGTACATATATTACATACAAAATTTGGTTGAAATCCAATTGATAGTGTAGAAGTTATCTGAATTTAAAAATTGAACCTATCAGAAGGCTTAAAATAATTTTGGCAACACTGTCATATATGGCTTCCTGGAAATTAAACTGAAATAGTATTATATACATGTGTGCCAATTTTGGAATAGCTTCCATACATACCTTTCAAGATATCCAAAATGGAGCTCAAATTTCTAGTGCGTTTTTTCAGCAGTTGGTAGCACTGATATCATTTTCTAATATCGGCTTGAGATATTCCGGTATACAGCTTTACTCATACTAAATTTGGTTTCTATTGCTGCAGCCTTTAGGAGTTGATAGGGGGACACACACACACACACACACACACACACACACATACAGACAGACACACATTTTCCTGGACCGATCTCATAAGTCTACTTTTTCCTCATTCTTGCAAAATGTGAAAAGTAGGCTAAAAAAATGCTTTCAAACACAATCCAATCATTGATTTTATTCAAAACTAAAAACGTAATCAACTTTCATATTTTCATTATTTGGTTTTTGAAGGAGGGATTGATCCTCCTGATATGTCCCTCTCGTAGTTACGCACTGGTTGGCTTAACTCCTTCCTTCTTTACTATAGTTATTGTACAGCCCGGGGGCAGTACCCCCTGAGACCCACCCCGCCATCTTTTACCAAAACTACCCGCATAGGCAGACCATAAGCCTCATGCATTTCTTCAGACACGAGCGGGCTCGGCATACTGCTGACGGCCATGCTTACGAAATATAAACATAAACACGGTAAATGGAGCGACAGCTATGAGGAAATGCTGACCAGGCAGTGGGGGAAGGCCTTAAAGCCTAGGCCCAGAGGAACCCCATCATCTGTTCTGTTCTGTTCTGCTCTTGGCCAGTGGCCCTGTCCGACGAGGTCCGTTCCAGCTCTTCACCAGGTGAGATCTAGCTGTGCTCAGAGTCCTTTATCTTTGTAAACACCTACCCTGAACAACTGTACACCTTACAAATTGTCCTACATTTCATATTTGTTTAAACTCCCCAAGAGGGACATCACATCACATCTACTGGCCAATAAACACATGGTCAGTAAGCATACACGTCTATCACTAATCACACTCCATTTTACATCCTTATACCCAACCTGACCTTAGTCATAATTGGCCCTGACCGTAGAGGCCAGTAACTGCATCGTCAGGTTCTATTGTACTCGAGCACGCGACTCGGCTGCAAAGTGTCGAGTCACCGACTCTGCACATTCGCTGAATTGCTCACTCTACTCAATTGGCAGGCTAGATTAGCAGCCTGCACTTAGACATTCATCCCCTGGCAGGTAATTGCATCCTGCAGAGACGCCCCCAATAGCTTAAGCACTCACACCAACACACTACACTGGTAGTCTCTCCCAACCACGGGAAACTACCCTCATTCGGAAGCAGCCCTCAAAATTAGCACATCTACACTAGCCTGTTTATCCCACCCCCAACGAAGGGATAAAACATATTTGGTGGAGGCGCGGCTACCACGCAAAATAAGTGTAAGGGACTCAAACAACGAGCCCTCGTGGTAGAGCGATCCGTACCGCAAGCAGCCAAGCAAAAGTTGATTTTTTTTTCTGGGAGAAAGCATTATTCTTTTTCCCTTCACTCTAGGACTACAAGGGAAATTTTAGTCAAACCACCCACCCCCCCCTAGAAAGAATCAGAAATCTAATACATTGGAAGCCGCACACATTTCTTTTTATACACACACTTGGTTCAGGATGGCCCCTCTATACCGTCTAGCTGTGCTAAGGAGCATTGGGGAATACCAGGAATTAATTGCCTGGCACAAGGTCTTTGAGACAAGGCAGGACTACCTCAGAAGGTATCAGCAGCTCCTGCACGCCCAGTATATGAGAATTATAAGGGCACTTCTCCGGCCACTCCGCAGCGCCAAGAATCGAAAGATTCGAGCGAAAATCCCCACCCTCCATACACAAATTACTAAAGCACACCGGAAACTACACTGCAGACACGAAATCATGTTCCAGCAATGGGAGACACTCATCAAAGAACACAAGCGGATAGGAACTAGCGGTACTAAAGTTGCCGAACAGGCCATATGCCTCAATAGGCAGTACGCCCAAATTTGGGAAGAATATCGGGAACTCCAAGTCAACAAGGCCATTTTTGAGTTCGCGGCAGGGCTACCAGCCCAGCCAAGAGAGGACATAGGCGTAGATACGCTAATTCAGCAATTCGCGAAGATGTCCCTCTCGACACGTACCGCTACACAAGAGAAGGAGTCTACCGTGACCATAGGCCATAAATCGGTCAGACTACCCTCCAATACATTGCAAGAGCGCTCACAGACAATTACACGACCCCTACCGCCAGTTCAGAGGGCGATTTCGCCAGAATGGAAGCGGACACCAACATGTGCACCCCCAGTGCAAAGACATACAGGGGGATTGTTTACAGTTCATCAGCATGTAACACACACGCCTGCAAGCACTATCTTGCCTCCGAAACAAAGTACACGGGGTTTAAGGAAAATTTTACCGCCCACCCCACGTGGCCAGGCAGACAGGAGGGCATACACACATACAGACACTAATAGAATAGCGCGGAACCAACACAGCCCTTCAGGCGCCAGCATACCTACGCCTATTAACAGGCACTACGGGGAACGTAGGCTTAGGCCTGCTTTACTTAAAACACCCCTGAATGATAGTAAAGAAGCACCTCAATGGGAACCTGAGGCGTATGCCCTCATATCAGGGCGCAGTAATCCACCCCGACGGGCGAGGGCGCGCGCACAATAGTGAAATTCACTGACCGCACAAGCCCATGGATAAATGTTCCCAGGACAAAACACACAGAATTTTCCACATAAAATGCCGAAACGTTCCCAAGACCCTCACGGGGGCGCGTACACACAATTAACACAAGAAGACAGGTTCTACCCCTGTAGAGGGTAAACACACAAAAACACATGCACAAAACTGTACAATTTGCATGCGTAAACATATATTTAATCCATAAAGGTACGTTATTTCTTACACTGCCCATAACAGGAATTTTTCTTGTCCCCCATAACAGCGCTCAAACTAAGCATAAATACCATGGGATAACACTCACAGTTCAGGGGAAAATACTATAATATATTTTTGAGGTCACGCAGTAAGCATAGTTACCATAAAAAGAGTCAATAACACTAACAAAACTTTCACAGAGACACAGGCCCAAAAGGCAACAGGAATGATCATCCTGAACGAAGACGGTCTCAAACCCGCGACCTTCTGAATACCAGGAACGCAAGATCAGGTAACTATCCAATTGGAGGATACAGCAATAAGGGACAGTCACGTTAACAGGGATTAATATGCATAAAATAATAAAACCGCCTCCGACATCTAGTAACCAGACACGCGACTAGAAGCCCGGAGATACACGTACATAAATACATCACCTATTCACGGAAACATATCAAGAACAGGAATATATTCGCATCAGATCAACAATAACACAAAATTTGGGGACACAATATATATGAACAGAGGTAGGGTTTTTTACATGACGAGGAACCAAAGGCACACCATGTATGCTCACAATAGAAAAGCGTGTCAGCAAACTCACGCACATTTACTCAACACATGCGATAAGCAGACCGCTAGACTAGCAGCAGGCACTTCACACACCATTGAAACTTGACACTATCGCCAGTCAGCGAAAAGACGTAAATGAACATGCGACATTCGCGAGTACCAGACAGGCTAGGAGCGCCCTCGCTCTGGCAGTAATACACACAATCATTCACTAGAGGAGGCAAAGCCACATTACGCCCACAAATTAAATCCAGGATCGACCAAAATTCGTCCAGACAACAAACATGGGACATACATACAGGGGCGTAGGTTCGTTCTAAGATACTCGTTATAACAGCCTACTTAGGGCATTAGCGACCCCGAGACTGCCAATAGGGGACGTACCGGGAACGCCAGGCCTCTACGGAGACCACAAGACACTTTTTTGAACCATAGCGCCCGACACCTGAATACGGGGGACGCCACTCTCACAGACAAACGCTCACACAAAGCAGGCAACACCACATTTCTACGGCCAAAAATCATGGCAATTTGGATTACCCCGGACATAAAATGATAGGGCAAGACACAATGGAGAACGAATCGCGAAAACAAATTCCCAAACAAGCTTGTAAGCGGAAAAAAGGTGACAAGGTAGCACCTTGGCCTTACAAGAATGAAAACACATGTCAACATACAGACAGTGGCGAAAGTCACGTTTCGTTAGCCTTCATACATAACATTAAAGACTTTCTGTATACAAGGACACAAAAAAAATACGCAAAATAACACTGCGTTGCAAATAAGCGAATTCCAGCGCGTTGCGACACACTGTTGCCGGTAGGCATTCTTATAATAACAATACGTGACAATGGCATGCATACATGGTGACACTCGCACAAAAACAATAACAATAACGACATACAGTGACACGGATGTTGATACAGAAAGGAGAGCGCCATTACAATAGGCTCTGCATCCAATAGTACACAAATACTGTGGGCCGGATTAATCTCGGGAATACAGGCTACCATACGCCTACCATTACCGACACTAGGAACATGTCTACAAGGGTGATAACACGCAACACGCGGCACCTGACAATTAGCCACGCGACACGAGATAAAGCCTTCTCCGATAACATCCCACGCGCCAGCAGACGTCAGCGATAGGCGACCTCACACATACAGCCGCGCTAATTACAGCCACGGCCACTTCCTTCCTACACGCGCCCAACACTCAGGGGCGGATACAGACAGAATCCAGGAGGGAACACCCCCCCCCCCCAATAATTTCTTTTCTTGGTTTTTATTATCTCTAAAAATCATTACCGGCGATCATGCTATGACAATTCATACTTACAATCACATGCTACCCCAACGTCATGAACAGGAGACCAGGTTAAGCCGTGACGTCACAGCGTCACCGCACTTAAACATCCCAAGGAGCGGGTAGAGAACACATAGTGACTAAGAGAGGATGACACACCACAACAGGAGTAGAGATGGATAATGCCATCAGGATGGCCATGGTACCAACTACAGGCTACCATCCCAGCACCCTTCTTCCTACATACCCCGTCACCTACAACACTAGCCAACGCAGACATACAGACACACAAAAACACCTACACTACATTTCAAAATATACATCGGGGTTGATAGACTTCATGCTTCTAATAAATTTAGGTTTGCTACACCTTGGCCCCAAACGCCTACACCTGAGTATTAGGGGTGAGTCGGAAACTGATATCAAGCGGCAATGCACATCTCTGTGTAGAGAGATGAGGCCATATTCATACTAACAAGTATTTTATTAAATAATCCCGCATGCAAGGGGCATAAACTTATTGTATCCCAGCACTGGCCTTATCCTCAAGTGAGAGCGGACACGCCTCACATCCATCGCAATGCAGGAAATATCCTATCCACACACCAGGAATTGTATTATTATTACACCCGCATGACATTTTTAAATTTTGCACACCTGGGAAAAACCCACCCCATCCACTCACAGTAAATACCTCCTCACAGCATCATCGGCTCCCGGCCACCATAAACATGGAGTCCAACGATGCACGACCCCCTCTCACCACTCTTTAACCACATTCAGCAAATAACACCCCCGGATCCTAATAACAATGGACCAAACACCCTACAAACCTACTAACACCTCTAAGAAAGTACCAAGGCATCAACGCTGGAAATCCGACACGGCAATGACAAGCCTAAAGTAGCCAATGCATTTCGAAGATTCTACAACCCCAGAACACTAAAAAAAATCATATAATTACATGGTACACATAAACATATTTACAAATCACACTTATTAAAAAAAAAGGAATCTGACATCACACTAGATGGTGATGAGGAGGTAAACGGAGGGAGCAGAAGCTCCACGGAAGGGCAGGGACGGGGCCAAACGCCAACAGATCCTGACCCAGACTAAAGACGGAATAACGTAAGGTCGAAGCAACGATGACTTAGTGCGGGCAAACGTCGAGATCTCGGGTGTGCCTAGCCTGCCCCCGTGTCGGACAAGGTTATACCCATTATGCGCTACGGTCATCGAAGCCAGACCTGCAGGGGAGACTTTTGACGGCTAGTAGGAGAATTAGCCAGCTCCACACTAGACTCAGGAGACGAACCTAGAGACGACCACATTAGGACTAAACTCTTAGCTAGTTGTAATATAAGTAGCGTTCCTATGGCGGGGAGCGAGTCTTCCATTTCGAGGAAGTGAAGATAGTGTGCCAATGGTCCAGCGGGACAACCCCTGGCCACGCAAGACCTCATCCGGATATGGGGCGAAGAGGATTCCCGGACGCTAAATTCCCGGATGTTATTATTTTATCGGATGATTTTTTCCCGAACGAAGTCCCGTGCCCACATAAATGGATGACAGCGTGTCTCCATAGCTTAAATGGTAACGCAGCGGGCGGCCAGAGATGTAAATGAGGAATGCGGCGAGCTCTCACAGGGGTCCGGGCAACCCAGTAATAAATATAAATGAATGATAAATGGCGAATAAAGCGAATATAAGCTACAACAATTATGGATATCCGCGCGCAGCGTTTGCACCTAGCAACGCAATCACACAGGCCTCTACACACAATACACTAGTTATAAAGGGGGGAAGTCGACAGTTAGTATTAAGGGAAAGGAATCTAGAAGGGCTTTCGGGCCTGGTGGTTTTAGAGACAACCGGTGTTTCTAAAATACACACGGGCGGTGCCCTGAGGAGGTAAAACTGCTTCAGGCGATCGTTCCGATCAAAATTCTAGTATGTAAGGCAGTTGTATTTGGAACGCAACTTAGACTTAAACAAATTTAATAAGCACTGTTGTAAAACAGCAGCTACAGCACATTTCGGCACTAGACTAAGGACCATTTCGGCTTGTAAATACATTTTTTTTTCATTTAAGTATTAATTAATATATTCGTATCAGAAGTATACATTGTACATTTTCAAAAATGGTACTTAATAACACACATATCAAGTACTGTCTGTTGTATTCAGGAAACTTCTCCTAGACCTCAGTCGTCCATGGGCAGGTTCATATCCGTACAATGGGTGTGCACATGAAGTAATTGCTTTAGCTCTCTCAGTCATGGCTGCAACTTCTCTTCTAATATCTGGTGGGTGATTCCTCTGAAAAGATCACTTTTGAAGATTTCTCTTCACATTCTCCTCGGAAACCTCTGAAGTGTGAAATGGATTTTCGAAAGTGGTTCATGTCTTGAATATCTTTCCAGGCTGGCTGCGTGGCTCAGCGGTAACGTCTCACTTGCTCTGCCCAAGGTTGCAGGATTGAATCCAGATGCAGTCAGCTGGCATTTGAGGGTGCGCAAATGTGAAGGAGCCGTGTCAGTAGATTTACTGGCATGCTATAGATCCCCTTCGGGACAATATTCCGGCACCCCGGCGTCTCTAAAAGCCCCAGTAGTTAAAAGGGGTCGCCTCCGTCAACGTGCTTAGCTGCCACACCGGAGGTCCGAGGTTGGATTCCTGGCTCTGCGACGAAATTTGAAAAGTGGTATGAGGACTGGAACGGGGTCTAATCAGCCTTGGGTGGTCCAAATGAGTAGAGGGGGTTCGATTCCCACCTCACCCATCCTCGAAGTGGTTTTCCGTGGTTTCCCACTCTTTGTCTTCGGTCAAAATGCCGGGATGGTACCTTCCGTCAGGCCACGGCCGCCTTCTGCCCTCTTCCTTGTCTCTCCCTCCCATTCATCCCATCCCGTCCCATCCCTCATGAGGCCCCCTGTTCGCTTTGTAGGTGAGGCCACCTGGGCGAGCGCTAGTCCAGCCTCCCCAGTTGTGTCTCCCATTCAGATGTCAAGCTCCAGGACACTACCCGTAGATGCGGTAAAGGTGGGACCCCTCACTGAGCCCGTAGAAAAGGCCTACCTGGAGGGTAAACTGACTACGAAACGAAAAGAAGTTGAAAAGGACCTAAATCCAATAACATTATTATAGAATACCTTTCCGACAGATCCTCATTCTATGCATACCAGTACGTTTCTCCAGAAGCCACCTGGGAACAATCTCTTTCCCTTCAAAATATGCAAGGAATATCCGAGCCATTCCTCCTTGATTAATGCGTAGGAGATGACCATAGAATTGAAATCGTCTCTTCTACTACTAATGTATGCACTGTATGTCTACCCCTTATTATTCCAGTTTTCAACGGGGATGAGAGGCGATGTAAGGCTATGTGGCGGGTGGATTTTACGGCCGGATGCCCTTCCTGATGCCACCCTCATGAGATGAGTTAATGAGAGATGAAATGAATGAAGATGAATATGAATGAATAGCAGCCAATGACTATAGCAGGGTATTTTAATTGAACGCCTGTCGGTTCCCAGCTTTCAAGTAGTTCATACTTATTGTACTACACACATCAAAAAAAGTTTTGCATCACCTCGGTTCCAAGAGTTCCGGAACCGTTAAATACAAAGGGAATAGAGATCAACACAAACAACATTTCAGCTCGTTTTATTGCTCATGAGACCCACACATTGCATGTTGTACCATCATACAGCTAGACTTTCAGCATTTGTGGTCCAGATTGCAGTACACACCACTACCTCTAATACCCAGTAGCACGTCCTCTTGCATTGATGCATGCCTGTATTCGCCGTGGCATACTATCCACAAGTTCATCAAGACACTGTTGGTCCAAATTGTCCCACTCCTCAACGACAATTCGGCGTAAATCTCTCAGAGTGGTTGGTGGGTCAAGACGTCCATAAACAGCCCTTTTCAACATATCCCAGGCATGTTCGATAGGGTTCATGTCTGGCGAACATGCTGGCCACTGTAGTCGAGCGATGTCGTTATCTTGAAGGAACGCATTCACAAGATGTGCACGATGAGGTCGAGAATTGTCGTCCATGAAGACAAATGCCTCTCCAATATTCTGCCGATATGGTTGCACTATGGGTCGGAGGATGTCATTCAGGTATCGTAAAGCCGTTTCGGAGCCTTCCATGACCACCAGTGGCGTACGTCGGCCCCACATAATGCCACCCCAAAACATCAGGGAACCACCACCTTGCTGCACTCGCTGGACAGTGTGTCTAAGACGTTCAGCCTGACCAGGGTGCCTCCAAACACGTCTCCGACGATTGTCTGGTTGAAGGCATATGCGACACTCATCGGTGAAGAGAACGTGATGCCAATTCCGTGGGGTCCATTCAGCATGTTGTTGGGCCCATCTGTACCGCGCTGCATGGTGTCGGGGTTGCAAAGCTGGACCTCGCCATGGACGTCGGGAGTGAAGTTGCGCATCATGCAGCCTATTGCGCACAGTTTGAGTTGAAACACGACGTCCTGTGGCTGAACGAAACGCATTATTCAACATGGTGGCATTGCTGTCAGGGTTCCTCCGAGCGGCAATCCGTAAGTAGCGGTCATCCACTACAGTAGTAGCCCTTGGGCGGCCTGAGCGAGGCCTGTCATCGACAGTTCCTGTATCTCTGTACCTCCTCCATGTCCGAACAACATCGCTTTGGTTCACTCTGAGACGCCTGGAAACTTCCCTTGTTGAGAGCCCTTCTTGACACAAAGTAACAATGCGGACGCGATCGAACTGCGGTATTGACCTTCTAGGCATGGTAGAACTACAGACAACATGAGCAGCGTACCTTCGTCCTGGTGGAATGACTGGAACTGATCGGCTGTCGTACCCCCTCCGTCTAATAGGCCCTGCTCATGCATGGTTGTTTACATCTTTGAGCAGTTTTAGTGACATCTATGAACAGTCAAAGGGACTGTATCTTGGATACAATATACACAGTCAACGTCTATATGCCGGAGATCTGGGAACCGAGGTGATGCAAAACTTTTTTTGATGTGTGTAGATGTCACTATCACTGATACCTAGCGTCGAACGATGGAACTCGATAGAGTGTTTCAAAACAGCCAAATATAACCTACAAATTTGGTTAAAAACTACCAATTGTATTGGTTAATTAAAGCTAAAACGACACTACAGTCATCACAATAAAACAGGTCATAAGCCACATTTGCTATGCAAACTGAGAGCTGATATCCAAAGATGACCAAAGTCTCTTATTTAAGAAATATCACTCTTTTTATGTTAATATTCTTTTAATATTAGGCCTATGGAGAAGCATTTCTGCAAGGACTGGGCCAACAATCATTCAAAACGAAATATACAAACCACCGTCCAAGGGAGGACTGCCTTGGAAAACTTGGCGACGTTCTTGGATGATTCTTAAAAATTGAAGACGTGATTCTCTGTATCATATCGAACCTGGGATCATAAGCTACCTGTCCATGAGGATCATCCTGTATCCATTTTATGTATAATCATAGGGACCGGACAATTATGCACTAAAAATGTAGAAAATATGAATTAAAAATTTTAAAATTTGCACTTAACAATAAGCCGATCTTTTTCACTCACTTTATACATATAGCATTCACTGCAGAAAGAAGCATCACAATAGTTTGTACGTCTATTTTAATCGTTTTCAGTGCTAATGTCCGGTCCCTGCCATCAGTTGAATAATCACTATTGCCTGACACCCACTGTTTTAATAAATACTTTCTGCTGCTCTTCTCTTTAGCCATTTCGAGTTAAGGATATGCAGACTAAGAATAAAGCCACACATTAACTGAAGAAACTCCTCACAAAACTAACCCCGGGCTACTGGCTGTCGAGATGGTTAAAGGAATGTCCCACGCCATTCCCTTCTTCTAATAGCCAGGCAGCATTGCGTAAAGTACGAGTACTGTCATCTCGTTATCTGTTTCTCAGAAAGTTGCTTACAAGGGATACTAGTCAGATGGTGAAAGGAATGTCCCACCCCATTCCCTTCTTGAAATAGCCAGGCATCATGCTTGCGTAAAATATTAGTTGTTAATCTGTTGCTCAGAAAGTTGCTTACAAGGTATGTCCAACACGCAGGCGAAACCTATTTTGTTGAAGATGTTCTAAATTAAGTTATACTTTATTTCAACTGTATATGCTAAAATATGCTGTTATGTTCAGAATATGAATACAATCCAATAAACCCTCAAAATATGCATTTGCATTGGCGCATAGGCATTTTCAAAAAATCCGGTCCCTAATAATCACATCGAGCCAGGGATCTGAAGCTACTTGTTCAAGATCATCCTGTACCTATTTCCTGTATCTTCATATCGAACCTAGGATCTGAAGCTAATTGTTCTTCAGGATCATCCTGTACCTATTTCCTGTATTTCATAACGAACCTGGAATCTGAAGCTACTTGTTCTTCAAGATCATCCTGTACCTATTTACTGTATCTTCATATCGAACCTGGGATCTGAAGCTAATTGTTCTTCAGGATCATCCTGTACCTACTTTTTGTAACATCATAATTATCGAACCTGGAATCTGAAGCTAATTGATCTTCAAGATCATCCTGTACCTATTTCCTGAATCTTCATATCGAACCTAGGATCTGAAGCTAATTGTTCTTCAGGATCATCCTGTACCTACTTCCTGTATCTTCATATCGAACCTGGGATCTGAAGCTACTTGTTCTTCAAGATCATCCTGTACCTATTTCCTGTATCTTCAAAGCAAACCTGGGATCGGAATCTAATTGTTCTTCAGGATCATCCTGTACCTATTTCCTGTATCTTCATATCAAACCTGGGATCTGAAGCTACTTGTTCTTCAAGATCATCCTGTGCCCATTCCCTGTATAATCATATCTAGCCTAAAATCTGAAGCTACGTGTTCTTCAAGATCTTCCTGTACCCATTCGCTGTAACATCATATCGAACCTGGAATCTGAAGCTGCCTGTTCTTCAAGATCATCCTGTACCCATTCCCTGTATAATCATATCTTGCCTAAAATCTTAAGCTACGTGTTCTTCAAGATCTTCCTGTACCCATTCGCTGCAACATCATATCAAACCTGGAATCTGAAGTGGCCTGTTCTTCAAAATCATCATGTACCCACCTAGCCTATATAAAAGCTTTGTCTGTTTGTCTGTTATTCATACAAATCCATACCGTTTCATAGAAGTGAACCAAAGTTTGTATACGTACCCTTTGGATCCCTACGAGTAACACTGTCCACTATAAATTTCGGACAGACCACTCCATTCCCTGCATTTAGGCCCTTTGGCACAAATCTACACCGTTTCACCGATCTGAACCAAAATTTGTATACTTACCCTTTGGATCCTTGCGAGTAAAACTGTCCACATGAAATTTCAGACAGACCACTCCATTCCCTGCATTTAGGCCCTTTGGCACAAATCTACACCGTTTCACCGATCTGAACCAAAATTTGTATACTTACCCTTTGGATCCTTGCGAGTAAAACTGTCCACATGAAATTTCAGACAGACCACTCCATTCCCTGCATTTAGGCCCTTTGGCACAAATCTACACCGTTTCACCGATCTGAACCAAAATTTGTATACTTACCCTTTGGATCCTTGCGAGTAAAACTGTCCACATGAAATTTCAGACAGACCACTCCATTCCCTGCATTTAGGCCCTTTGGCACAAATCTACACCGTTTCACCGATCTGAGCCAAAATTTGTATACTTACACTTTGGAACCTTGGCGCGTAACACTGTCCACTTTAAATTTCGGACAGACTACTCCATTCCCTGCATTTAAGCCCTTTAGCACAAATATACACCGTTTTACATAATTGCACCAAATGTTACATACTTACCCTTTGAAACCCTGCTGGTAACACTGTCCACTTGATATTTTGGACAAGCCTCTCCATTCCCTACATTTAGAATAACAGACAAAAGGAACTTGAAAACCACGTTTTAAGGCCCTAGAACCATTCATGTCAGTAGTACTGTAACTGTAAGAATAGTTTAGTAAGTCTATTGTTGACTGGCAATGCGGGCTGCATCAAGGCACTCCTAACAATGTTCTGGTGCAAAATTGCGAAAATAGTTACATCTTGCGCTGCTTATAAATTGCAGTCGGAAGGAGTAAATAGTGCAAAAAGATTCCTTAGGCCCCTTAAAACAGTTATCATCATGAAAATATTATGCCTCTGTATAAGTGCGATGGTGTTGGTGCAGTATATTGAGGTTATCAGCTGCAATAAGCGTTGGTGCTTTCAAATTTATTTTCATTTATTCCGATCCAGATCATTGAGCGCTATGTGGCGAAAAATTACCCTATTGCTACCTCAGGGGCTCGGGAAACCCAAAGTTTTCCAAAGTGCTCTGATTATTTTTCTAAGGCGCTATGCGACAAAAGACGACCGTATTGGTCTCTACTTTTCAAACAGCCATTTTATTTCACTTACTCCTCTTTCTAATCAAATGTTTCAATTCTTTTTTAAATTACATCTGACAGTACTGTACTGTACTTAGTAAATAGCCGTTTCCACCCTCGCCACCTGCACCATAAAAATATGTTTTAAAATATTCTGTTAGTTTAAGTATCATGTGCCAGTCGTGTAGTAGTATTCATTATGATCCATAAAACAAATAAATCCACCGGGCGAAGCCGGGCACTACTGCTAGTTCTCTATATAATCATATCGAGCCAGGGATTTGAAGCTACCTGTTCTTGAGGGTCATCCTGTAGCCATGCCATACCTTCTCGTCGTGAGTGCTTAGAATATATAAAATGGATGATGTGCACGAATTTCGCCACGCAATTTAAAAGGGAAGAGTGGGAGTGATCTAATGAATGGTTTGCATGCGGCCCGCGTCCGAGTGCAACACCTCGGCTCCTCAGACAGCTAGTCAGTTGTTTCGACTTCCACTACGCCCAACAATGTTTGGTGAAGATTGAGGGAGAGACTTGTCATCTACTGGTGATGTGATCACTTCGAAATTACGCGGCATGTACTATTCATCTCTCTCTCTCTCTTGTAGGTGGGGGAGGGGGCAAAATAAAATCCTCGTCGCCATCAGTTGTCTTGGAGTACATAATTATTGTTGTTGTCGATAGTTTTAGGAGGTTTGCGATATCGTAGTCCCGTGTACTTGGGTATGTGTAGACTTTTTCTGATAACCTCTATCACTGTGATGTAGTGACTTCGGTGGCGTAGTTGGTAGAAGATCACGGGTTCAACCCCGCCGAAGTCGTCGGATTCCTTAAGAGCGTTCGGAGGGGAAGTAAAGCCGGCGCGGCGGTCCTATGTCAAAGATTTATGGCATGTAGGTTGGTTGGTTGGTTCTTAAGTTTAGGGGCTGCGACAACGCGGTCATGTAGCCCCGTGTACTTTGGGTGTGAGTAGAATCTGTCTGATAACCGGTGTTAATTGTGATGACTGTATTAGTGTGTGTTATCTGTTTGTTAATTTAAGTACTGCAACTAAGAATTTTTCAAATAGTTCCTACTTTTGCCGCCAAGCGCCACCGTCAACGACTACTAGGCCAAGTTCAGAACTGAGCTACTAGACGCCGCCGCAGTCGGCTCTTGGCAACGAACATAGAAACCTAAGAGCGTTGTTTACATTCTTAACCTATCCAATTTAGCTTCACACAGGTGAAATTAGTGGAAGGATCTTTAACATGCCATAAATCTATGACATGGGACCGCCGGCTTAAAGAACCTTCCACTAATAACAGTTGTGTGAAGCTAAATTATAGATTAGATTTGACTAAAACTCTTAGGTTCCAACGTTCGTCGCCAGGAGCCGACTGCGGTGAGATCTAGTACCAAAGTTCAGAACTAGTTGTCGTTGACGGTGGCGTTTGGTAGCAAAAGTAGGAACTACTTGAAAATTGAATGGCTGCAGTCCTTACTTGAATTATAAACAGATAACACACACTAATACAGCCATCAGAATTAACACAGATTATCAGACAGATTCTACACACACCCAAAGTACACGGGGCTACATGATCGCGTTGTCGCAGCCCCTAAACTCACTAACCAACCAACCCAATTAGAAATAGGCCTACACACACACTAACTTACTACAGACACTTGGGTGTTTATGTGTAGAATTTGTTTGATAACCTGTGTTATTGTAGTACCAGTAGTTGGGTGTGTGTAACTGTATTTCAGGTGAGGATTGGGAAAAGGTGGCCGTTGCCTTAAGTTAGGAACCATTCCAGCATTTTCTTGAGGGAGAAGCGGGGAAAACCACGAAAAACCACTTCCAGGAGACTGAGTAGGCCCCGTTCTAGCCCTCAAACCAGAATTAAATTTCTTGGCAGAGCAAGGAATGTAACCCGGACCTCCGGGCTGACAGCCAAGAATGCTAACCACTGCACCAAGAGGTGGTACAATATTTTTAGCCTATCTTCAATTTTGAAACCAGATGTTCAATAAAGAACATATAGCCTACTTTCTCCTAAATGCATGGGTATTGTTATAACTCTTTGTCCTTTTCAAGGAGTATAATTGAATGTTGGTTGTAGTAGCTTGTTGAAATACAACGTGCTATAGGGATATTAAACATGAATATGAGGTGCCCTTTGCTAGTGCTACCTCTGTAAAAAAAAAAAAAAAACATTCAATTCGGTTTCACCGTGTTTGAATTGATCTGGGGAATGGATTTGGACACATACATGGCCGCTATTTGCAAACCATTGGGCTGATGACCTTGTAGTCAGTCATAAGATGCTTTCCACAAAAAGGCATGTTGTTGCAAAATCCGGTAGAGATCAAATTATTGGGATGGTCGAAATTTGATTTAAGCTTTTAACATTTGGGTGGCCGTCATTCCGTTTCCGTCAAGATGGCGGCGATATAAAACATGACACTGAGGTGCCTTTTGCTAGTGCTACCTCTGTACCAAATTTCGTTCAATTCGGTTTCACCGTATATGAATTGATAGGGGGAATCGATTTGCACACATACTTGGCCACTATCTGCAAACTATTGGGCTGATGATCTAGCAGTTTGGTCAGAATATGCTACCCACATAAAGATTTGTTGTTGCAAAATTTGGTAGAGATTAGATTATTAGGTTGGTCGTAATTACATTTTAGCCTTTAACATTTGGGTGGCCGCGATTACGTTTCCGTCAAGATGGCGGTGATATAAAACATGACACTTAGGTGGCCTTTTCTAGTGCTACCTCTGTACCAAATTTCGTTCCATTCGGTTTCACCGTGTTCGAATTAATAGGGGGAATCGATTTTCACACAAAGATGGCCGCCATCCGCAAAATATTAGGCTAATGACCTATTAGTTTGGTCAAAGGATGCTCCCTCCATAATGGTATGTTGATGCAAATTTTGGTAGAGATCGGATGATTAGGTTAATCGTAATTTGATTTAAGCTTTGAATATTTGTGTGGCCGCCATTACGTTTCCATCAAGATGGCGGTGATATAAAACATGACACTGAGGTGCCCTTTGCTAGTGCTACCTCTGTACAAAATTTCATTCCATTCGGTTTCACCGTGTTCGAATTAATAGGGGTAATCGATTTTGACACAAAGATGGCCGCCATCCGCAAACTATAAGGCTAATGACCTATTTGATTTGTCAAAGGATGCCCCCTTCATAAAGGTATGTTGTTGCAAAATTTGGTAGAGATCGGATGATTAGGTTAGTCGTAATTTGATTTAAGCTTTGAACATTTGGGTGGCCGCCATTACGTTTCCGTCAAGATGGCGGCGATATAAAACATGACACTGGGGTGCCCTTTGCTAGTGCTACCTCTGCACCAAATTTCATTCCATTCGGTTTCACCGTGTTCGAATTAATAGGGGGAATCGATTTTGACACAAAGATGGTCGCCATCCGCAAACTATTAGGCTAATGACCTATTAGATTTGTCAAAGGATGCTCTCTCCATAAAGGTATGTTGTTGCAAAATTTGGTAGAGATCGGATGATTAAGTTAGTCGTAATTTGATTTAAGCTTTGAACATTTGTGTGGCCGCCATTACGTTTCCGTCAAGATGGCGGCGATATAAAACATGACAATGGGGTGCCCTTTGCTAGTACTACCTCTTACCAAATTTCGTTCCATTCGGTTTCACCGTGTTCGAATTAATAGGGGCAATCCATTTTCACACAAAGATGGCCGCCATCCGCAAACTATTAGGCTGATGACCTATTAGTTTGGTCATAGGATGCTCCCCCCATAAAGGTATGTTGTTGCAAAATTTGGTAGAGATCGGATGATTAGGTTAGTCGTAATTTGATTTAAGCTTTGAACATTTGTGTGGCCGCCATTACGTTTCCGTCAAGATGGCGGCGATATAAAACATGACACTGAGGTGTCCTTTGCTAGAGCTACCTTTGTACCAAATTTCGTTCAATTTGCTCTCACCGTGTTCGAATTGATAGGGGGGGACAGACATTCAGAGTCCACACACTCACACACACACACACACACAGACTCACACACATACACACACACAGACAGACACACTTTTTTTTCGCCCTGTAGTGATCTCATAAGTCTACTTTCATTTTTTGCAAGAATCGAAAGTAGGCTAAAAAATAGGCTTATGAGATCACCTTTTGCCCGTTTGTGTGTGCGTGTGTGTGAAGTGTGTGTGTGTGTCCCCTAATAAATTCTAAACGGCTGGAGCGATTTCAATGAAACTCGGTAAGATCATATCACTATTCCGGGCGACCCAGACCGTGCCCTTCAAATTTTGTTACATCTCACCAATCCAACATGGCGGCTGTGCGAAATATTTCACCAGCATTCAATATCTCCGAAACTATTACCCATATCACCCTGGAATTTTTCACGGTGATAAAGGGAACTACTAGAAGTTCACCTATGTGTCTCTTGAAAAACTAGTAACTACAAAACCAACATGGCGGCCAAGCGAAGTTGCGACATTTAAATAGACGTTTCTCGTGATTTAACGAACCAAACGCAATACAACTTGGTACAATATATGTTTATACACTTTGTAATGCACCGACATCTAACTTCTTTCAATTGTTTACATAACCACAAGATGGCGGCTGTGCGAATTATTTCACCGGCATTCTATATCTCTGATACTATTAGCGGTATCACGCTGATATTTTGTACGGATATAAAGGGCACTACTGGAAGTTCACCTATAAGATTTTCAAAAACCAGTGAACTACAAAACGAACATGGCGGCCAAGCGAATTTGAAAATTTAAATAGACCTTTCTCGCGATTCAATGTTCCAAACGCATTGAAACTTGGTACAGGAAATGTTTATACACATTGTAATGCACTGATATCTGATTTATTTCAATTGTTTACATAACAACAAGATGGCAGCTGTGCGAAATTTTAAAATCTCCTTGTTACTTCTTGTGTCCTAATCATGCGATTGAAGTTTGAATGCTTCACGTACACAATAATCTTCATGTAACAGTTCATAAATCTAGGACCTACATATATAAAGTCCAACATGGCGGCCATCCGAAATATTTAGTCGGTTCTCAATATTTACGAATCTATTACAGCAATCAAACTGAAATTTTGTGTGTTGGTAGGGGCAATTAACATAAGTAGGATATATGAAAATAGGCTGTATAGTTCTTCACGGAACTACTTGTTATTTTATACTGACATGGCTCAGTATTAGAATTAAAGAGAATGAGTACCTCACGCTTCACTCAGAAGTTTTGTGTTATTTAGTTGTCGGTGTGATTTATTTACGGTATTGGAGACGTCGTCATGTAGCCCCGTGTACTTGGATGTATGTGGAATTTGTCTGATAACCCGTCTTATTGTGATGGCTGTATTATAAAGTGTCTTTGTAAGCCAAGTGAGGATTAGGAAGCAGACATTCGTGGACATAAGTTGCGAACCATCCCAGCATTTGCCTAAAGCTGAAGTTGGGAAACCACAGAAATCCACTTCCAAGGTGGCTGAGGTGGAATCGAACCCACGTCTTCTCATTTTTGCCTCACGAGGTTAAGTGTATTTCGTTCCAGCCCTCACACCAGAATTAAATTTATTGGCAGAGCTGGGAATCGACCCCGGACCTCCAGGGTGACAGCCAAGTATGTTAGACGCTACGCCACGAGATGGTCTCTGTATTATAAAAAGACTCACAGAAATCGTTGGTAGGGGCAGATGACATCTTAGTTCCACCCCTTAAAACATCAATAACTAACTAACTAACTAACTAACTAACTAACTAACTAAATCGTTGGTAATTTATTTATTTACTTATTTATTTATTTACTTATTTATTTATTTATTTATATATTTATTTACTTATTCATTTATTTACTTATTTATTTATTTATTTACTTACTTATTTATTTATGTATTTATTTATTTATTTATTTATTTATTTATTTACTTATTTACTTATTTATTTATTTACTTATTTATTTATTTACTTATTTACTTATTTATTTATTTACTTATTTACTTTTTTATTTATTTACTTATTTATTTATTTATTTATTTATATATTTATTTACTTATTCATTTATTTACTTATTTATTTATTATTTATTTATTTTACACGTTACAGGCCTGTTAGACCACGCGAAGCAATCATGACTTTTTGTTCTTCCTGTCTTTCCAGTACTCTTTCATTCGTGCACTAAAGGCCCGCTTCCTTTCTTCGGTCCACTTTGGTCTTTGGGCTGTAGGTGCAGCTCTCTCTGACAACACTTCCCACTTGTACACTTTGTGTCTAAATACGCTTTTGTCTATGACGTCTTCTGGGTCGACCTGTGCTTTTACTAGATCAATTTTGACTTGCATCATCCAGGGTGTAGTAATCTTGAGCCGCTGTATGTATCTAAGAATTTTGCTGGTGAGTCTGGTTTGTGGGAGTCTGCTGATGTGGCCGTAAAATTTTAGTCGCCTCTTTCTGATGTCTGCTGCGAGGTTGGACAATTTCTCTGTGGTGTCTCTGGAGTGAAGCCTGTATCCTTCATCTGTGTGCTTTGGTCCAATTATTTTCCTTATTATTTTTCTTTCCTCTGAGAGGATTTTTTCCAAGTCGCCCTTTGTGTGTAACGTCAACGTCTCACTAGCATAAAGCACCTCAGGTTTAATAACCGTGTTGTAATGACGAAGTTTAGTGAATGTGGACAGACATTTTTTGTTGTAGACACTCTGTGTCTTGAATAAGGCTCTCTTCATTTTCATTAACCTAGTGTTCTGCGCGATTTTCTCTTTTCCCGTCGGTTCAAGCACTTCACCTAGGTATTTAAAGTGGGCGACTCTACTGATCTTGCCATATTTCGTGTTTAAATTCTGTATGTCGAATTTCGTACAGAAAAACTCTGTCTTTTGGAACGAGATCTGTAGTCGTACTTTTACGGCGCACTCTTGGAGTACTTCTATCTGTCTGATTGATGTGGTTTCGTTATCTGAGAGTAGAGCCAGATCATCCGCAAAGGCTAGACATCCACCCTCCAGTTCGTCCTTTGGTCGTCCTAGTCGCACTGGCCTCCAGTAACCTTGAAGTCTCAGCTCTTTCTCCCATTCCTTGATAACTTTGTTCAGCACTAGGTTGAAGAGGAGCGGAGAGAGCCCGTCTCCTTGGCGAACACCTGTATTGATCTGAAATGGTTCTGAGATTTCCCCCATGAATTTCACTTTTGATGTCGTGTCTGTCAGTGTCTGTTTGATCAATCGCAAGGTCTTGCTATCCAAACCTTGCTCGTGTAAGATGTTGAACAATGACTGACGGTCAATGGAGTCATATGCCTTCTTGAAGTCAACGAAGGTACATATAACTGGAGTATTCCTGAGGGCTTTGATTTTCAATATACTTTTTAAGTTGAAGATTTGTTCCGCGCAGGAGCGACCAGGACGAAATCCCGCCTGGTACTCGCCAATCTTGTGTTCCAGCTGGTCCCGAGCCCTTTGGAGTAGGCACGCTGAGAGGATCTTGTACGTAACTTGCATTTGCCCCTGTAATTGTTTACGTCAGAGCGGTCGCCTTTTTTGTGTAATGGGTGGATCAATGCACATTTCCACTCATCTGGTAGCTTTTCTGATGTCCAGATGTCAGTGATAATCTGTGTGAGTTCCCTAAGTGAGTGTGGCCCTAGGTTTTTCAGTAGTTCGGCCACCATGCCGTCTTCACCAGATGTCCTGTTGTTAAGATTGATGATGTGCCTGTGAACTTCCTCTTGTGTCGGAGGTAATGAGTCTGCGTTCTTGACTGTAGGTTCTTCCTCTGAGAATCTCTCTATTGGTTCTGGACAGTTGAGAAGATCAGAGAAGTATTGTGCCATCACCTTGCAATTCTCCCTATTCGTTAGTGCTAATTTTCCATCACATTTTCTGAAGCACAGGTTTGGTGGTGTGTACCCTCTGATGTGTCCTGCAAACGTTCTGTAGAAGTCCCTTACGTTGTAGTTACGGAAGTTGTCCTCAATGGAGTACAACTGTTCCTTCAGGTATCTCCTCTTGGATTGTCTGATAAATTTTGCGGTTGCTTTTCGTGTTTCATGGAAAGTCTGTAAATTTTCTGGGGATTTTTAGCCTATTTCCAATTTTGAAAAAATAGGCTTATGAGATCACTTTTTGTCCGTGTGTGTGTGCGTGCGAATGTGTGTGTGTGTGTGTGTGTGTCCTAATAAAATCTAAACGGCTGGAGCGATTTCAATGAAACTCAGTGAGTTCATAGCGCTGTTCCCGGCGACCTCGACCGTGCCCTTCAAATTTTGTTACGTCTCACCAATCCAATATGTCGGTTGTGCGAAATATTTCACTAGCAATATCTACGAAACTATTACCGATATCGCCCTGAAATTGTGCACGGTGATAAAGGGCAATACTAGAAGTTCACCTATGAGACTTTCAAAAACCTGGTGACTACAAAACCAACATGGCGGCCAAGCGAAGTTGAGACTTTTAAATAGACTTTTCTCACGATTTAACTATCCAAACGTAGTGAAATTTGGTACAGCAATTGTTTATACACATTGTAATGCACTGGAGTCTAATTTAGTTCAATTGTTTACATAACCTCAAAATGGCGGCTGTGCGAAATATTTCACTGACATTCTATATCTCCGAAACTATTACAGATATCACCCTGCAGTTTTGTACGGTGATAAAGGATACTGATACAAGTTTACCTTTGTATATTTCATAAACCTGTAAAGTACAAAACGAACATAGCGACGAAGCGAATTTGAAATATTTTAATAGACTTTTCTCGTGATTTAACTCTCTGAGCGCAGTGAAATGTGGTACAGTAAATGATTTTGCAGATTGTAATGCACTGCCATCTAATTTAATTCAATTGTTTACATAACCTCAAGATGGCGGCTGTGCGAAATTTTAAAATTAAGTTTTTATTTCTTGTGTCGTAATCATGCGATCGAAGTGAAAGTTTGAATAATGAACCTAGGCAATAATTGTCCTTGAATGGCACATAACTCTATGGCCTATACATATAACAATCCTAAATGGCGAGCTTCCGAAATATTAGGCGGTTCTCAATATCTATGAATCTTTTACAGCAACCAAACTGATTTTTTTTATGTTCATAGAGACTATGAACATATGTTCACCTATAGGGCTTTCAGTAACCTGGTGAGCACAAATCCAACATGGCGGCGACGCGAAGTATAAATATTTAAATGGACGTTTCTCGCGAATTAACTATCCGAGTGCCGTGAAACGTTGCACGTTAAATGCTTATACAAATATTGATCCACTGGCATCTAATTTATTTCAATTGTTTGCATAATCACAAGATGGCTGCTGTGCGTAATTTTAAAATCTCGTTTTTACTTCTTGTGTTCTAATCATGCGATTGAAGTTTGAATACCACACGTACACAATAATCTTAATGTAATAGTACAAAAATAAAAATCCAACCTGGCGACCATCTGAAATATTTAGACGGTTCTCAATATCTACGAATCTGTTACAGCAATTTAACTGAAATTTTGTACGTTGATAGAGGCAATTAACATGAGCAGGATACATGAAAATAGGCTGTATAGTTCTTCACGGAACTACTTGTTTATTTATTTATTTATTTATTTATTTATTTATTTACTAACATGAGTCAGTAATGACATTAAAGAGGAAGTACAACTCATGCTTCAGACTGAAGTTCTATCCACATGGCTATGTTTATTCCCAATTAAAATATGAAAGGAGACATCATTGGATGGTCGGAATTCGGCACAGATAAGGGAGAAAGTTCTAATATTTGGTTATGCTGATGATGTGTATCTGGTGACGAGATCATATGCTGGTCTCGAAGGTAAATACTCTATTGGAGATCAAGACAAATAAAGGAAGTGAAGCGAGACCTGTGCTCGTATTTTCTCTAGATCAAGCTCGACGCATGGAACATATTTCATTACTGTTTACCGTCGTTAATTAGTTGATCATACAGTAGCATTATACAATGCTTTGATGCCAAAATGTCAGTGTGGCTAATTCAATTAATTGGTAACTTTTCACTGAGTCAACATGTATTCACGCCTATTTATTTAAGGGTAGAAATGTTAGACTCTGAAAATAAAATACAATTTCCCTATTATTTGATCGGATTACAATAATAATAATAATAATAATAATAATAATAATACAATTAGGAAAAGACGTTTACGTTTCTATGGGCATATGGTTAGAATGGATCCAGCAAGAATAAATAAACAAATTTTTGATAAAATATACAGTCTGAAGAGCCAAGGGGGTTACACCAATTAGATGAAGGAAGAACTCCGCAGGCTAGGAATTACAGATACAACTGTCGATACAGAACACAATTCAGGGAAATACTTTCTAACATAAAGGTTCTTGTGGGAGAAAAGAGAGAACGCAGGGCAGGAAGATGGACAGCAGAGAGAAAGGCGCAACACTCTGAAAGAATGAAGGAAGTGTGGAGGAAGAGAAAGGAAGAAAGAACTATGAGAAGGAAATGAAATGATATTTGCGTGGTCCTTAGATTTGGCTGGTTTGCATAATGTACTGTAATGTAATGTAATACAATTAATAATAAACAGTAATTCAACCAGAGTGCTGTATGCTTCGGAATGCCTAGGACTAGCAACTAAAAAAGAAATTGAAAAAAGGATCGAAACGTTTTAAGAAAATTTCTCGGACCAAAAACATGTGCTGACACATAAGTATATAAAGCATGCAGCAGAATCTCAGATACAATACGAAAACGAAGGGTTAAATTATTTGGACATGTTTCATGAATGAAGAAATTTTTAACCACTTCAACAATCCCAATAGAAAAGGCAACTCTTATGAAAAATGGCTTGCAAACACCAAGAAGGATCTACAAGAAATGAACAACACTGATCAAGACATCCGCAACAGAACCACTTTCAGAAATAAGATGCATACATTTGAGGGGTTCCTAGAGCCAGAAACAGCGACCAAGAAGAAACAACATTGGTCAGCTGAAAAGAAAAAAGCTGTGAGCAAGACAACGAAGGAATGCTGGCGCCAAAGAAAACTGAAATCATGAAGAGTTATTTACGTGGTCCTTATTTGGCCAGAATCGATGATGATGATGATGAATATTAATAATAATAATCAGGAGCAATGGCAGATTGGCAAGGTGAAGATCATACCAATTGTTATATCAAGCAAAATCACCGAACTAACACCAGTATCTTGGAAGAAGCATGTACCATCAGCATTGAGGCTATGGTCAGGAAACATCGACTTCGTTGGACAGGTCATGTCGTTCGTATGCCTCATTTTCGCCTTCCAAAGCAAATTATGTACGCTCAACTGAAGGGAGGCCGTCGACACTAGGGTGGACAGCAAAAAAGGTTCAGGGACGTCCTAAAGTCAGACATGAAGAATTGCCTCATCAACACCACTAACTGGGAAACAAAAGCAGCTTACCGCCTGGTAAGGCGTCGTCTTACCCATGAAGATCCTAAGAACTTTGAACTACAACGTCGGAGATTTGAAACTGAGAAGCGGATTGCTCGGAAAGAGCGGGCGTTCCGCAGGATGAATAACCCACAACAACTGGATCTCAACGCTGGCAATGTTTGTCAGCACTGAGGAAGAATTTGTGGCTCGAGGATTGGCCTGCATAGTCATATAAGAACTCATAGACTCACAAATAACATCTGAGGAAGACAGTCATACTCGTCAGCGAGTGATAGCCTGTCATCAAGCACTGGCGTTGTACCAAGGAGTTTACTGCAGGGGTTGAAAGAAGTTGACAGAAATGTGTTAAAGTCAATGCAAAAAGCAGTCATCAATACGACACCAGATTAGTTAGAAAAGTCATGGAGTAGTGAAAATAGTTTTTTTAAGGTGGTGGTTATGCTCTGATTTCTTATAATTTCTATAGTTGCCATATATTTGTCAGATAATGTTCTGAGAGTGCAGTAATGATAATAATGTATTTATATTCCCTTTATTAATCCCGTTTTCAACGTGGTCGAGCGTGAGATGTGATGAAATTATATGTGGCGGATGGTTTTTATGGCCGGATGCCCTTCTTGACGCCAACCTCTTGAGAGGAGTTAATGTGAAATTAAATGAATGAATGAATATGTATGAAACTAGGCAATGATGTGGAAGAAAGTGTCCGTGACCTGTCAGAAGGTACCGTCCCAGCATTTGCCTAGAGTTGAAAATGGGAAACCACGGAAAACCATTTCACAGATAACTCAGCCCCATTGCTTAGCTCTACGCTTTATCGAGAGTAGCTACCGCTGTCGGTGAAGTTTACAGTTTGTTTATTTATGCCCAATATTACATTTTTTGGTCCTACCAAACTAACGCTTGTCGGTAGGTGCCAATTATAGTTGTTAACAAACACAATTAAATTTACACAATAGGCTACACAGTCGAATCTCTCACCTTCCAATTGTTTTATATAGTGCCCCAAATAATATTTCACAAAGATATTCAATCAGCTCATAACAATTAATATTGGTTAAAATTATTATAATATGTTAATATTAATATAATAAAGAATGTGTAGTAAATTATAATATTTTTACCCACCTTAAAACAACACTTATGTCGTTACTATTGTAAAAACTTAACATAAAACTTAAAATACAAATGTTACTATCATGTTCATAGTCTAATACATATAAAAGCAGTTGTCCATTTAGTCCAAGGAGTTATTTAGTATCCAATGTTTATATCTTTTTTATTTTTGACATACTCTCAAAGGCCAGCAGTGAATGTGGTAGCTTGTTAAATAGAAAAGGTACCATGTAAGCTAATGTTCTTTTGCCAAATTCATTATTTGTTTTTAGAATTACAAAATGTGAATTCTTAAATCTTGTATCCTTTTGATGTTTTAAATGATCTTTGAAAGTGCTATTTAAAAAATTATCCATAATTATCATTAAATATATTAGGCCCCTACAAGGCATTGTCTGACAATTGGAGAACAATATCACTGGTGAGTTTAATCCATGCCTATCACCATGTCTTACAAAGAATTTAAGGAAACGTGTCTGAATGCTGGTAATTCTATTAATATAAGTATTTGAAGCAAGTCCCCAAGCCTTTATTCCATATCGAATTATACTTTCCACTAATCCATAGTATGCCATTCTTAGCACTGAGGTAGGCATATTTTGCCTCAGATGGAAAAATTTACTTAAAATTATTCTTAGTTTGGAAGTAACTTGATTAATATGCTTGTCCCACCTGAAATTACAATCAATATTCACACGTAAGTATTTTTGAACAGTTGCATTTTCACTGTTGTACAGTTTCCACAGTTATTGTTGCTACTTGCCATGCAATCGCATTCATGTACTTTTAAATGTACCGTTTGTAATAAAATCATTGGAGACCGAATGTGCATTGTTGTTGTCTTTGCACTGTTAATTATTAAGCCATGATCATGTGCCCATCTCTGTAGCACATTGAAATCTACTTGCAAGAAATTTTCTGCCTTCTTAAAATCCTTATGAACTGATACCAATATTGTATCATCAGCATATTGTAGTATTTGTGTGTTCTTCATATGCTGAGCAAGATTATTTACATATATCAAGTACAGCAAAGGTCCCAGGTTACTACCTTGAGGAATACCCATTCTTATTCTTTTCTCTTCACTATATGTTTCACCAATTTTCACCAGAAAGTGCCTTTCCTCTAGTTAATTTTCCATTAGTTCAAGTACTGGGCCTCGTATACCAATTTTTCTTAGTTTTTCTACAAGAATCTCATGGCGAAGGGTGTCGAAAGCTTTACTGAAGTCAATTAAGACTACCAAAACTTGTTTCCCTTGATCAAGTTTCTTATTTACTAGTTCAGCAAATTTTCCAAGTAATGTCCCAGTTCCCATGCTTTTCCTGTATGCAAATTGTTCATCTGATAGCAACTTATTTTCATCCAAGAACCCCATAATTTTATCTGTTAAAAATGTTTCTATTATCTTGCACACTGTAGAGATAATGGAACTAGGGCGGTAGTTATTTAAATCTGTGCCTATCCCTCCCTTTAAAACTGGTCTAACTACTGATGTTTTTAGATAATAATAATAATAATAATAATAATAATAATAACATATTGGTAAGATGATCCCTGTTACTGTCTTATAAAAGGAGGCAATCAAGACAGGACTCAGGAAGATTGAATTAGCATTCCAAATAACGAAAAATGTGTACAACAAGAAGTCACTATGTAGGAGAATAAAACTAAGGCACTATAACACTCTGTACAATCCAGAAGGACTTAACACTGATGAGACCTTGGATTAAACAAGCAAAGGATTGCCGGAACAACTGGAAAAGAAAGAAAGGACCTCAGTAAGACTCTCGGACCTAGATAATATGTGGATGGACAACGCAGATTGAATGCTAACAGAGAGTTATGCAATGAAACTCAGGAAATTATAGAGTCAATGAAGAAGTGACAAATAGGTATTATAGTGTGGATATCTTCTACGCTTGAAACCAGGAAGACTGACTCGAAACCTCCTTGCATATTTGGAAAGGAAATAGATTGTTTCCAGGAGATTTCTGGCGATAGGCTACATAATTATGTGGAGAGAATGGGCAACAGTCAGAAAAAAAATCAAAACGGTAACCTCTTTCGAAAAATAGTTTCAGACTCCAGAGGTTTCCTAGGAGAAGGATTCAAGAAATCATCAAATATGGTCTTTTCATAGGAATGAAGGAATGATATCAGTTACCGAATGAAGCAGTATTGGCAGATGATTAAAGCCAATGGAGCGAAAGGATGATCCAAAATATCTTAGTTGTTAAAATCCGTGGTCCATAGTTGCCCAGATTGAACAGAAAAAGAATAAGAATAAGATGTGATATCTAAATAATGACACCATTTTCGGATTCAGAACATTAATCTCTATCAAAATTGCTTATTTTCTCCTTTACCGCAAAATTTATCAGGCCAGTGTAATCGCTGAAAACCAATCACATATCTGTAATCTTCTCGGTCTACGACTGCATTAACCGCTATTTCAAGTATCACATTGATTTAGTCCTCCTGGTTAGCTTATTTTATTACCTGAATAAAATTAACTTTGATACAGTTTAAAAGATATGTGTTTTTAATCCTTTTCATTAAAGTATTTTGCTGAGGAAAATGTCACAATTAATAAGCTAGATTTTGAAGTTATGATAACAATGTGATGTTAGATGCGAAATGAATTCACTAGTATGCTAGATCTAGCTCCTGGAATTGACATCGCTTAGTCTGATTTCAATACGTTAACAAAGCCATTCAAAGATTATTATCAATAGAATGCTTGCCCCTTACCTAGGAGTGTAATGGTTAGCATTCTTGGCTGTCGCCCCCAGAGGTCCAGGTTCGATTCCCGCCTCTGCCAAGAAATCGAATTCTGATCTAAGGGCTGGATAGGGGTAAACTCAGCCTTGTGAGGCACAACTTAGGAGAGGTGGGTTCGATTCCCACCTCAGCTATCCTGTAAGTAATTTTCCGTGGTTTCCTACGTCTTCTCCAGGCAAATTCTGGAATGGATCCTAACTGAAAGGCAACGGTGTCCTTCTTCTCAATCCCCACCTGATTTATAAATACACCAGACACCACAATTATACAGGGTTTCTGACAAATTAAATACACCTACACAAATACACAGGGCTAAGTGATTTATTTATTTATTTATTTATTTATCGTATGGCTTTTAGTGCCGGGAATGTCCGAGGACATGTTCGGCTCACCTGAGTCTGTAGCTGCTTCCAGCGGACACCCTTATTAGGGTGAGCTACAAGTTCCGTTCAATTTCAAGTAGTTCCAACTTTCGCTACCAGTTGGAACTTTGATAGACCCTTCCGACGAAATCTAACCTAACAATATAGCTTGACACAAGTTTAGTCTGTGAAAGGATCGTTTACATGCCATAAATCTGTGACATGAGACCGCCGGCTTTACTTCCCCTCCGAAGGAAGGCAAACTGAAGGATTTTTAACGCTTTTAAAAAATCCGACGACTTCGGCCGGGTTTTGAACCCGCTATCTTGGTCACAGCAGCATGCTACCAACTACGCTAGTTATTGTCGTTTTAAGTGGAGGAACAGCGAGGTCATCTGCCCCTCTTAACACAGATAAAAATTACAAATTTAGACTTATTTAAAATTTGGAGGTGAACTCCTAATATGAAAGAGCCTAAAATAATAAAACAATAAAATAAACGAAACTAATAATTGAAATAATAACCTAAAGAAAATATCTGGAAAATTAAAAAATCAGACATTCAAAAAGGAACGAGATCTTTGAGTAAATATACAGTTGAGAATTTAGATTGCTGGCCCTAACCCACTCTCACTTATAAAGCGGATGACGTGATCAGCAGCCACCAATTCGTTGGCTAAATAAGATCGACTGTATTCTGCAAACAATGTTTCTTCGTAGATCAGCAAGATCCACACACTTGGTTAAAATATGGGCGTTCTTGTTAGCTACGAGTGGGTGGAACTTGCACGACCTATCATTAGTCTACACATACTGTAATGATGACTCCCTCTGTGACCGGAAAGAGCTCCGCCACACGCGAGTAGTTCCCTTGATCGCTCTCAGTTAACTGGGCATTGGGTCAGTTAGCCATTAACTCTCCCAGAATGCCAGTAATTGCCGCGTAACTGAGAGTGAATATCTCTAGCGGGTACCTCCATTGGCCGAGGTGGTAATACGGACTCTTTTGCAGCTTGTTCCGCTAACTAATTTCCCGCAATTCCCATGTGACAGGGAAGCCACAAAAAGGCGGCTCGTGTATCAGCGTTGCACAACCCGGCTAGTAGGTCATGGATTCGCTGCACTAAGAGATGTTGCGGGAAAATGAAGCAATTTTCTGCTGCGAACTCAAAGGTCGGTGCATACAAGAAATTGAATTTGTGCAACCTGTAGTGCAAACTGCAGGGCTTCATAGATAGCAACCAGCTCCGCAGCACGATTTCCAAGCCTCTCATATGAAATAACAAGAAGAGAAGAGAATAATCTCTGTTCAAAACCTTGGATAACCAGAGATTGGGTCGAGAGTAGTATTTATTGAAACCATCACCTGATGCATGTGATTATTTGTTGCAGTGATTCCCTAATGGTCGAATACAAAAATCCTTCCCAGTAAGATTAATAAATCACAACATGAATTTAAAAATGTCACAGAAACTTAAAATAATGTACAGTATATGGGATTAAATATTATAAACAATTAACAAAACAATAATAATGGCTATTAATTATGTTCTATTTTATTGAGAAATGTACACTGAAGTTTGATCATTAGATTAATTTCACATTTCAATCTTTGCTATAGTCAGTAATTGTCCTGGTTCTTTTCGTGCATGTTTTGATATGATATCTACTACACTTCTGTCCGCACAATATACACTTGCATTCTTCGTCTGGCTCGTGGAACTTCTTGTTTATAGCCTACATATCTTGTGGTGAAACCCATGAATCAAGAGTCGTACTATCTATCTTAATCATATTCTAATTGATACAGATAAGCTACGGTATCCTAGACTTTAACTAAGTTTCATACTTTAGTTTACCGTCTCGTGTACACGTATACTTGTTTCACATGCATCTTTGTTGTGTTTCTCATCTGTAGCTTCCTACCCCACATCCCCCTGATAACATTAAAAGGTTTCGCTAATTTACCTGTCTTCCCCCATTCCTTATTTAGTAATTTTCTTAAAGAACAATATTCATTTTCACTTTCTATTCTGTTTGTTCTTAATATTTTAGTTTCGTTGCATTCCCTGATCAGGTGTGCTGCACTCATAACCTTCCCACAAAAAAGGCAAAGATTCTCTTTCTCTACTTCAATGAAACAACAATAACTTAACATTTTCTATAAAATGACTTAAAATTTAATTAGAAAATTTCAGAAATTAACTTGGAAATAAAAAGTGGCAGCTTCGGTGGCATAGTTGGTAGAATGCTGAGCTTCTATGCCCAAGATCACGGGTTCGAACCCGCCGGAAGTCATTGGATTTTTCAAGAGCGTTAAAAATCTCACAGTATGCCTTCCTTCGGAGGTGAAGTAAATCCGGCGGGCCCCGGCGGTTTGTAAAATAACCTTCCACTAACTACAATTGTGTGAAGCTAAATTTATAGGTTATATTTGATTAACGCTCTATTAAGTACCAACGTTCGTCGCCAAGTGCCGGTTGCGGTGGCCAAGTGTGCAGCTAGGTGTCGTTGACGGTAGCATATTGTAGCAAAAGTAGGAAATACTTGAAATTAATCGTCTGCAGTCCTTACCTGAATTACAGATACACACACTAATACAGCCATCACAATTTACACCGGTTATCAGACAGATTCTACATACACCCAAAGTACACGTGGCTACATGACCGCGTTGTTGCAGCCCTTAAACTAAGGAACCAACCGAAGTCTAAAGTAATCCTTTATAGAACGTTTTGGGTTCACTACCACAAATAAGAGACAAGAAATAAGAAACCATTAAACCCATCAATGACATATAGGCTACAGGGTCTTTCATATAAAATAAGAGCGCCAAGCGGCGGCTTTGTTAACCGACCGAAGCTGCGGTCACCTTGGCCGAGCTTGTGGTGCGCCACGGCCCCCTGCTGTACTATTGAAAGCGCGCGCATAGTACATACGATGGCTGTTTTTTTTTTTCAAGTTCCGATGGACTATACAAAAAAAGATTGACATTACCAAACTTGACCTTTCAATAAGCGTGCAGGTGCTCAGTCGCCAGTCTAAACCTCAAGTGCTAACATGGTGAGACAGTTATCATTGCAACATCGTATTTTTTTATGTAAAACTTATTTTAAGTACGAGTCGGCTCGGCGGGTACGTGATGCATTTGTTTAGCAATTTCCTGATGAAGTGCCACCTTCACTAGCACAGATTCAAGTAATTGCAAATAAGTTTGACACTACTGGCTCGTGCTCAATAAAAAACATGCCCGCACACGAACAGTTTTAACAGAGGATGAGCTAGATGACATTGGCGAGAATCTTGAACGGTCTCCGAATAAATCACTCACAAAATTAGCACAAGTAGGGGTTTCGGTTTCATAAACAATAACTAAATAACTAACTAACTAAAGTAAGATTTCAGCATTGTACAAACGCTAGCAAGGCCGCTGCATGATATAGGATTGTACACACGCTTAAAGCAGGGGGCCTTGGCGCGCCACAAGCTCGGCCAAGGTGACCGCAGCTTCGGTTAACAAAGCCGCAGCTTGGCGCTCTTATTTTATATGAAAGACCCTGTATAACCAAATAGATCTCACATTTCTCCGAAAATCTCTAGCTGGCACCATTGAACTGTCCCCATTTCACCGCCTTCAGCTATCATATCACTCAGTCCGTAGAGCACAAGGTGTCACCTTCGTTCCTCCATTCGCTAGGACAACAGATTATCAATTTTGGTTCTACAATCGCTTTGCTCGACTCTGTAATGACCTGCCTCATGCAATAAAAGACCTTCCTTTACGACAATTTTGCCGCAAAGTGAAGGCTCTAAAGGGACTTAAACTCCATGTAAATTGAATTCATAATATACAGGGTGTCTTTTATGTACCTTCGAGAATGATAGATCGTGTAGGGGACGGGTATAGAAGTAATTTGAGATCGGGAACTTGGGGTCGGATCGGCCTCCTTAACCCCTAAAATAAGGGTTGATTCAGGCCCTCAACCCTGTAAGTTAGGCAACCGACCCAAGCCTCTATTACTTTTCTGAATCCTTTAACTCTTGGCAAGATTTATTTCACCATGTGGCGTTCGCGTAATGGATAGCTTTGCGGTGCGAAAGGCGGGTAGTCCCGGGTTCGATTCCGGGCTTGGGCCAATTTTTTTAAAAGTTATTTTAGGTGTAAAGTTTGTAAGCTTGATACCTTTGGTAAATTTGTTCATGTGACTACAATACGACAAATAACTTAAAAAAAACAGATTTTGACCAGGCCCGGAGTCGAACCTGGGACGACCGGCCTTTCGCACCGCAACGCTATCCATTACGCCAGCGCCACATGGTGAAATAAATCTTGCCAAAAGTTAATGGATTGAGAAAGGCAATAGAGACTTGGATCAGTTGCCTAACTTACAGGGAGGAGGGCCTGAATCAACCCTTATTTTAGGGGTTAAGGAGGCCGCTCCGACCCCAAGTTCCCTATCTCAAATTACTTCTATACCCGTCCCCTACACGACATATCATTCTCCAAAGGTACATAAAAGACACCTGTATAATGAAACGAGCTTGAGCGTGCATATCTGTGTGTGCGTACGTGTATCTTCTCTTTTATTTAAGAATTGTATGATATAGACGCCATGTACAGCATATTATATGTTTATAGCAATGTAAAGTTGTAAATTGTATATAGACTACAGTATGTAACATATCAGATTTGTATAGATTTAATGAACGGAGATGGAGACACTGCGAGGTATGTGGGGCTTGCCCTTTCTCTATCTGCCATCCATAAATTGTCGGCACAAACTTTGGTAAATAAATAATAATAATAATAATAATAATAATCCCGTGGGGGTTTCAGCCTGTTCCCCTATCGGGCGCGTCCCAGGTGGCGGATAGGGAGGCTCGCCGGACTTGTCCGGAGGGTTTGAGGGAAATAAAATACCTCTCGCGGACCAAAAACAGGCACAGCTTGACAACATCTTCAGCAACCTCTGAAGCTCACTACTTCAGTTGTAACCATGACACCGACATAGATCGATGTCCCCACTACTTTCAACTTGTTAGCATGATGGAAACAACCTACAATATAACTACCCCAGGCCCTAGTAGACATACTAGTTATTTTTCTCGGTCATCGGATTCTGGGGGACCGAGAACATCATGCGGGAATGTATCGGAGCTTCCCAAATCTCTTCGCCCAAAATGCAAAACTTTCATTGGTAGCTTAAACATCAACATACTTCGGAAAACTGGCAAGTTAAAACAATTAACAGACATGTTGGATAACTTCAACATCCAAATTTTAGCACTACAGGAAACCAGATACACGGATGAAAATCATTTTGAATCAGGAAATTATAGAATTTATAAAGGCAAGCCAGCAATCTCCCTCCATATGAAGCCACTACAATTTGGCACTGGATTCGCTGTCAGAAAAAACATTATAAACTCAGTGCTTAACTTTTCCTCGCCTTCTGAAAGAATGTCAACACTATCCGTTAAATCAGGAAACAAAGCTTATACGCTTATTAATGCGCATGGACCCACCAACAACTACCATCGTAAAGACCCACAAAAGGTGGAAGACTTCTGGGAACTGCTGGAAGAAACTACAGCCATCATTCCAAATCATCACATAAAAATCCTCTTGGGAGATTTTAATGCCCAAATTGGTAGAGAAAGGAAATTCAGGACCATTGTAGGACTATATCCAGCACACAATAGAACTAATAAAAATGGAGAAAGATTACTTGGTTTTTGCAAAACTTTTGATCTCAAACTAATGTCAACACATTTCCTGGCACTTCCACACAAGAAAAAGACCTGGAGATCCCCTAATTTTCACTTAGGAGAATTTCAAATAGATCATGTGGCTATTTCCAGAAAGAATCAAAAAGAAATTATGAATGTCAAAGTCAAGAAAGGAGTCATTGACTCTGACCACCATCTATCCTTAATCAAGGTAAAATTTCAACCAAACAGGTCCAAACCAAAAATAACAAAAAATCTGCGCGTCGATCCGGAATTTCTTAAACAGAACGCCATTACTTTCCAAGAAAGTATCCCTACTCACGATTCTTCTGGCTGGTTAGAACTCAAAGATATACTTTCGAAAGCTTCTCAAAACATTGGCACACCGCCCAGGAAACGCAAGCATAGGTGGTGGAACGAAACCTGTGACAAGGCTATAAACTTCAGAATTAAAGCCTGGCAGAATTGGAATTCTCACAAAACGGAACAAAATTGGCACGAATTCACCAAAGTACAGAAACAAACCTCTAAAATCATCAGATCTGAAAAACGCAAGTACGATCACTACAGATTGGCTGAAATTGAACAAGATTTTACTAAAAACAATACACGAAACTTCTACAAAACATTCAGAGAAGAATTATCAAATTATCAGGTACCCAGTCTTTGCTTCAAACTCCTGGATGGGACATTGGAAACAAATAATCAAGAAAATTGCAAACTTCTAGCAGATTATTTCAAGGATCTTTTAAACTGTGAATCCCCTAAAGAACAACTCATCTTTGAAAAAAAAAACATCCAACCAAGATTCAGAACCCCCAACATTGGAAGAAATTAAAGAAATAATCCATGGACTCAAAAATAATAAAGCCCCAGGGGAAGATGGTATAATTGCCGAAATGCTGAAGATAGGCGGTGAGAACGTAGCCCGGAAAATCCACTCAATTCTTGAGAACATCTGGATCACCGAAGAAATACCTGAGGATTGGAAATGTACGCTAATCCATCCACTGCACAAGAAAGGGGATAAAACCAACATCAATAATTATAGAGGAATTTCCTTGATACCAGTTATTTATAAAATTTTCTCCAAAGCCCTGCTCACTAGACTTGAGAAGCAAACAGACCGTCTGATTGGAGAATACCAGGCAGGTTTCCGAAAAGGAAGATCATGTACGGAACAAATTCTTAATCTCAAAACTATCCTACAAATGCGCAAAACCAGACAGACAGTCATTACCTTTGTAGATTTCAGAAAAGCATATGACTCTATAGTTCGTCAAACACTTTTCAATACTCTAGAAGAATTTCAAGTGGATAGAAAAACAAGAGTATTAATCAGACAAACACTAACTGGCACTACGTCAAAAGTTAAATTCCTCGGCGAAATATCTGAGCCTTTTGCAATTAACACTGGTGTCCGCCAAGGAGACGGATTATCTCCGTTACTGTTCAACCTCGTACTTGAGAAGATAATCAGGACCTGGGAAAAGGAAACTAAGGGAATAACCCTTGGCAGACTACTCAAAGATAGAATTCATGTACATTGTTTGGCCTTTGCTGATGACATAGCAATCCTTTCTAATAACAGGCAAGAAGCAATTCATTCCATTGAGAAATTACATGAAATTGCCATCAAAACGGGACTTCAAATTTCTTATGAGAAAACTCAGTACATACTTAGACGGACAACCTATGAGAACTAAATTCGGCAAAATCTTTCAAGTGAACGAATTCAAATATCTGGGAGAAATTATTCAGCCCTCTGGGTTAAACCGTGAAGCAAATAAAGAGAGAATTTCCAAATTACAGAAAGCTTACAGAATCACTTGGAATAGGTATAACAAAAAATCAATATCTCGGAAAGCAAAACTTAGACATTATAATACAGTAATCAAACCGGAGGCGTTATATGCATCAGAAACCTTAATCATTGGTGGCAAATCTTTAACCAAAGAGATTGAAAAACAAGAAAGGAAAATTTTACGAAAAAATTTTGGCCCAGTTTTTATAGAGGGAATCTGGAGGAAAAAGTCATCCCAGGAAATATATCGCCAATGTGAAAAAATGGCTCATACTTTTCGGAAAAGACGATTGAAATTTTACGGGCACATTATCAGAATGAACAATGGCAGATTGACTAAAAGAATTCTCAACTTGGCCCTCTCACTAAAAACCAAGAACAGCTGGCTACGTGAAATTGAAACAGATCTCCAGGAAATCAACATTTCAGACAATATTATACAGGACAGATGCAAATTCAGAACCCTAATCGACAATCACCAATTTGAAGACAAACCCAACACCAGGGCCACCATAACTTGGACAGAAGACCGAAGAAAGGCGCTCAGCGAGAGGATGAAGAGATTTTGGAAGGAAAAGAAGGCCAACACATCAGCTAAACAGGTTCAACCGTGCTCCTGAGTCGGGCATAACGATGCAAGAATAATAATAATAATAATAATAATAATAATAATAATAATGTGCTGTATATACTGTATTTTGAACCAATCATCATCGTCGTAACATTTTCAGGGGGAAAAGGTGCAAAGTCATTGAAATCCGGGCGCACACTAATTATGCGTTAGCAGAGAGATTTAAGGAGGTTGCACGAGTACGCGAGCTCCCACGCTCTATTAGCCTTGTTGAGTGCCACTTTAATTCAATGTTGATCAGTATGTGACCGGGGCCACTAATAGGATGCCCAATTAACTAGCGCTACTTCAATACCTGCCGCTCAGTAGCATTCGTTTTGACACGTTCTCAAACTTCTGCTGCCCGCCTGCAAGTTTTTATACTCCTTATTCTCTTACATGCTCTCTTAATATAATTCTTATGAGCTCATTTAACTTCAGTTCTTTTTATGAATCTGTTCTGTGAAACGAAATGATGATGTCAGGAAGAATAAAAGGAACTGATTTCTGCTAGGCAGCTGTGGAAGGAAGGTAGTTCCTCAATATTTAAAAGTTAACACACAACGAATGACTAAGCTAGACGTATGAAGCTTTAAAGAGATTGATATAAAAAAGAAAGACGCACTGGTTTTAATTGCCATGTTCGTCATGTTAGGTGAATGTTTTAAAACATTCCTGAGTATAAAAAAACGTAAAAAAATAGAATTTGTGGCTCTTAACATTAATGATAGATGCGATATTTTTTCCTAACTTCTCCTTTGATATATCTTCGCCTTTTTTTAACAGTTTGAATACCAAATTTGCTAACAATGTGAAATCGTTCGTTTCCCGCGAAATAAACGGAAGATTGATTCTGTTTAGAAAACCAAGTATTTTGCTTTACTACTAGTTCTTTATTTCTTCGTAAAAAAAAATCTTCAAAATATAGAATGTGTTTGTTTTAAGAAATACATTTTTTTGTACAAATTATTAACTTTTATTGACAGCACTTTGAGAATTGAAATGATAGTAGTTATTTTTTCAGTGTTGCCTAGTTTTGGTAAAGGAAACTTTCTTTAATAAAATGTCTAAAACAGTCCTGATAAATTATGTATTCAACAAAACGAAATCAAAAGAGTGAATTCTTTCAAATATCTCGGTGAATGGATTACAATAAATAATAACGAGAAAAACAGCCTAACAGTTAGAATAAAGAAAATGAATATAGCTTTCCAGCTTACCAGGAACATTTATAATAAAAAAGCATTACTTAATTCTATTAAAACTAAACATTATACTACTGTTGTGAAACCAGAGGCCTTATATGGATCTGAAACGCTCAAATTAATGAATAAAGGCGAAATTAACAAAATCATGGTCATGGAAAGGAAAATAATTAGAAGTATACTTGGCCCTAGAAAAGTAGGAGCATATTACAACAGACCTAGACCAAATGCTGAAATTTATGAGCATGTATAAAACATGCTACATACCATGCGAAGAAGAAGATTATCCTTTTTTTGGACATTTACAAAGAATGAACGATGATAGTTTGACAAAGAACATTTTCAATAAAATTATGAAACTTAAGATACAGCCAGTTTGGTTTCAACAGACCTTGAATGACCTTAAAGAGGTCAATATACAAATTGAAGACATACCTAATAGACAACTCTTTCGGAACACAATTAAATCAATCACCTTCAAGGAGGAACTAGAGAGAAGCAGGAAACAGCCACACAACATTGAGGAGCTCCGGCAACAATAATCTGAAAGAATGAAGCAATTTTAGGTGACCAAGAAGAAATCATATAGCAAAACTTGATGTATTGATTTAACGTGCTCTATTAAGGCCTATTTGATTAAATAAATAATAATAAAATGTACTTAGAAATGCAAGACACCTCCCTAACAACTAAAGACACATTGCTATTTTTCTGTGCATTCTTATACATTTCAATTAAGGGCTATATTATGTGATGAAATTATATTTTAATTACATGTGACATTGCAAATAATGCTTGTTTCCAAACAATGTGCTGAAAATACCTAAATATGAAAGTATTAGTTCCTACAAAGCACTAAATTAGGAATTCAAGAAGCTGGAGTTTGGATTTTACAGTAGCCTACTGTATGCCACGAACTCTAGTAAGGATTCATATTTGCTTTCTGGGACTTAGGAGTTTTCTTAATCAACTCTGAATCAATGGTTAAGGCTGATTTGAACATCGAATTTCCTATGGTGAGGTAATGCTGAATAGTATTTTAAGGAAAAAGAAATTGGAAATTATCAGCCTCTCCTAACACACAATTAGGTTCAACGAAAAATAGCATTCAATATTTTTTTAAAAGAATCATGCAATTAGCATTATTAAAACTGCTCCGAATACACTCCGCATCGGTAATTGTAAGGTCTCCCGAGTAAAAGACTTCAAGTATTTTATTTAGGTGAATGGATCAATGAAACTGGCAACGAAAGAAAATCTATAGAAGAAAGACTACAGAAAATGGAAACTGCTTTCCATGTGACAAAACAAGTTTATGACAAAAAATGCCTATCTTGGAATTGTAAAATTCAACATTATAAAACAGTAGTCTTGCCTGCAGCCCTCTATGCAGCCGAGACACTTAATCTACAACATAAAACACTGATAAATCAATTGGAGATTAAAGAACGCAAAATCATGCGAAAAATTTTGGGACCAAGAATCAAAGATGGAATTCACCTTCCGAAACCTAATGCTGACATCTATTTAAAAATTACTAAAATCACAGACACAATCCGTGTGAGAAGGATTCAATTCATGGGACATTTGGATAGAATTGACCCAACTAGGTTAACAAATAAAATCTATACGTTTTTGCAGAAGAAGGCAACAAGGTCCAACTGGTACAAACAGACGGAAACGGACTTGGCGGAATTAGGCTTTCCCAATCTCAAGGATCGAGAGGAAATTAGGAAAATTACTCATACACGGGGTTTTGAGGCAGAAGAGATAAGACCTACCAGACACGTCTGGTCGCAGCAACGAAGACTCGCTCAATCGTTGCCCATGAAGTGTTATTGGGCAAACACCAAGGCCAAGAAGTGTTGATTCCGCGTGCTCCTAGGAAATCCATTCGCGCAGAAGAAGAAAATAATTGTAATGAAGATTTTGTATGAAGGCCTATGCCTAATAAACAACCACCACTTCAATACTTGCCTTTTAGTAGCGCTCGTTCTGACACGTCTTCAGAATTGCATTGCCTCCTTGCAAGTTTTTATACCTTTTATTCACATACATGCTCTTTTAAAACACATGCAGTTCATATGAGCTCATTTAGCTTCATGTCAGTATATTAATCTGTTTTATTAAACTAAATGATGATGTCAGGAAGGATAAAATCAACTGATTTCTCTAAGACACCAGTGGAGGTGAGAGAAGATTGTCCCTCTCTGATTATGGGTTAACCAGCTACCAGCGAATAGGCTAGATATCTGAAGAACTAAAAGAGACTGAATTAAATAAATAAAATCCTGTTAATTGCTGGACAAGACTTTTCTCTAGACACATAATTTTATATTTTGTAAACATCAAGCAACATTAAATGTATGATTATGCATATTTTTATTGAATTAAGCAGATTTCTAGATCTACGGTGGATTGACTTGAAGTTCGAAGATCTAGTGGTGGTAGTGTTGGTCAACATTTAGGATACATCGAAAACAAAAAATAAAAATAAACTTTGAAAATTATTAAAACATAGATAATTACACTACTAAAGTATTTTTTGAATAAGTTCAAAAATTGGAATACAGGGTCTTTCATATAAAGTAAGAACGGCAAGCGGCAGTTTCGTTATTCGCTGCTGCGGTGGTCTTGGCCGAGCTCGTGGTACGCCATGGCCCCCTGCTGTACGATTGAAAGCGCGCGCATAGTACATACGAGGGCTGATTTTTTTTTTCAAGTTCCGATGGACTGTATAAAAATATCACATTGACATACCAAACTGATTTTACTACTAAATGTTTGCTTGTTTTATTCTTATGTCTCAACATAATCGCCAAAACGATTGAAACATGTGTTGTATCGTTACACCAGCTTTCCAATGCCCTCGGCAAAATATTAGAGAATTGAAGGTATGAAGGAAACACTTCAGGAGACTGTCCAGACGTACCCTCCTCAGTGGCGGCAGAATAGTACAGCAGGGGGCCATGGCGCGCCACAAGCTCTGCCAAGGCCACCGCACCAGCGAATAACAAAACTGCGCATGCCGTTCTTACTTTATATGAAAGACTCTGAGTACGCAAAAACAAAATTAATTAATTTTGGATTTAATTAGGAAAAGTTTTACAATTAAAAGCCATACCTAATTCCAAAACATCTCGTGAAGTACATGCGTAATCTGAGACATTGCTCAACACCAGTATGCCTAGCAGTAATGCTGGATCGTACTCTGGCATTCAAACAACACTGTTTGAACACGAAAAGGAAAGTAAACTCCCGTAATTGGAAGCACTTGGAGAGCCAGTCCACACATTCTGAGGATCTCTCCACTTGCTTTGTGTACGTCGGCTGCTGAATATGCTGCTCCTGTGTGGAATGCATCTGCTCATGCAGAGCAGGTTGATATTGCGGTTAATGTTACTATCTGTATAATCTCTGGATGCCTGATACCAACGCCAGTACGTAAAATGTATCCACTTGTAGGAATAGCACCGCCCAACATTCGGAGGGCCGTTGCTGCAGATGCGGAGAGAACACAGCAGGAGACTGACCCTCGACGCCAATGTTCGGGCACCAGGCAGGAAAATCTCGCCGCAGATCCCGAAAGAGTCTCATTGCTAGGATTCTTCCACTGCAGAGAACACAGGAGGCAAACCATCTTAACAGATGGTGGAATTCAGTTTCCCAAGATATGTCACCCAAAGAAGAACTAGCTCCTGGCGAACCTCCCTACCATGTGTAGAAGTCTCTTAATCGTCTAAGAGTGGGCGTCTAAGACTAGCTTGAAGAAATGGGGCATTCTTCCGGTGGACGCGGACACTTCTTGTGAATCTTGTGAACAAGATCCAAGACACCTGCTCATCTGCCCTATTCTAAACAATCCCTGCACTATGGAAGATGTATATATACGAAGTGACAAGGCCATTGCGGGAGAAAAACTTTGAAATTGTTAACCGGACTCGGAAACGAACGAACGAAGGCGTTAGATCCACAGACTCTTCATAATCTTGTGACAAAAGAAGCGTTTTTATTGTATTGTATTTATTTTTCTATTTAAAAATTAATTAATTTACGCTCTTAAAAACCGACGACTTCGGCCAGGTTTGAAGCAGCGATCTTGGGCAGAGCAGTTTAGCATGCTACCGACTACGCCACCGAAGCTAGGCCCTAAATGAGCTGTAGTGTCACGGGGATTGGATTATTACTATTATCATTATATAGAGGTTGGTCATCATGGTTATTATACCCGTATTCTTGGGTGTGTGAATAATTAATTGGTAATATTGGTTATAGTGGTGTCTATAGCAGTATGTACCGTATAGAGGGTGGGTACGGTATCACTAGGTAGCTGGGAATGTAGAGGTTAGGAGCGACGAAAGATGTGAAAAAACTATCATAATAGAAGCATGGTTTAACTGGAACTACTACCGAATGGGAAAGCCATCCACAAGCCCAAAATGAACAATCGGCAAAGAGAAGAAGAAGAGAGTAATGATTTTACTATACCATTCACCCTGGCTAAGTTAGAGGAGGCCATTAAACAAAGTAAAAATGGAAAATTAGCTGGCCTGGATACCTAAAAGTGGGTGATTCGAAAAGAAGAAGAAATAAAATTGTAGTTTTAGGTTTCATGTAATTATATTTCATTATCACTATCCCCCAAACCATTTGGGACCAATAACCTAGATGCTAGGTCCCTTAAAACAACAATTATAACAAGTAGTTCCGTGAAGAACTATACAGCCTATTTTCATATATCCTGCTTATGTAAATTGCCTGTATCAACATACAAAATTTCAGTTTGATTGCTCTAATAGATTCGTAGATATTGAGAACCGACTAAATATTTCGGATGGTCGCCATGTTGGATTTTATACACGTAGGTCTTAGAGTTATGAACTGTTACATGAAGATTATTGTGTACGTGTAGTATTCAAACTTCAAACGCATGATCAGGACACAAGAAGTAAAAACGAGATTTTAAAATTTCGTACAGCTGCCATCTTGTTGTTATGGAAACAATTGAAAAAATTAGATGCCAGTAGATTAACATTTGTATAAGGATTTACTGTACCAAGTTTCACTGCACTCGGATGGTTAAATTGCGAGGAACGACCATGTGAATATTTATACTTCGCGTCACCGCGATGTTGGATTTGTGATCACCAGCTTATTGAAAGTCCTATAGGTGAACTTACAGTTCATAGCCCCTATAAACATTTAAATATTCAGTTTGATTGCTGTAATATATTCGTAGATATTGAGATCCATATAAATATTTCATATGGTCGCCATGTTGGATTGTTATATGTATAGGCCATATAGTCATGTACCACTAAAGGAAAATTATTGCGTAGGTTCATTATTCAAACTTTCACTTCGATCGCATGATTACGACACAAGAAATAAAAACTTAATTTTAAAATTCGCACAGCCGCCATCTTGAGGTTATGTAAACAATTGAAATAAATTAGATACCAGTGCATTACATTGTGTATAAACTTTTCCTGTACCAAGTTTCATTGCGTTTGGATCATTAAATCGCGAGAAAGGTCTATTTAAAATTTTCAAATTCGCTTGGCCGCCATATTCGTTTTGTAATTAACCGGTTTTTGTAAGTCTTATGGATGAACTTCCAGTAGTGCCCTTTATCTCCGTACAGAATTTCAGGGTGATACCGCTAATAGTTTCAGAGACATAGAATGCCGGTGAAATATTTCGCACAGCGGCCATCTTGAGGTTATGTAAACAATTGAACGAAGTTAGACGTCGGTGCATTACAATGTGTATAAACATATACTGTACCAAGTTTTACTGCGTTTGGTTGGTTAAATCGCGGGAAACGAGAAAAGACGCAACTTCGCTTGGCCGCCATGTTGTTTTTGTAGTTACCAGGTTTTCAAAAATCACATAGGTGAACTTTTGTTAGTTCCCTTTATCACCGTAAATTATTTCAGGGTGATATCGGTAATAGTTTCTGAGATATTGAATGCTGGTGAAATATTTCGCACAGCAGCCATGTTGGATTGGTGAGACGTAACAAAATTTAAAGGGCACGGTCCGTGTCGTCCAAAATAGTGCCATGAACTTACCGAGTTTCATTGAAATCACTCCAGCCATTTAAAAGTTATTATGCGGAGACTCACACCATCACACACACACGCACACACACACGGACAAAAGGTGATCCCATTAGCCTTTTTTTTTTTTTTCCATAAATGGAAATAGGCTAAAAATCATCATTCTATTGCTCTTGTACATTTTACGACCTATAGCTCCGTGGCACCTCTAAACCTGAAGTGAAGCTGGGAAGGACCCTCATCACAGTTGTACCCATCAGTCATTGGTTACTCAGACAGCTCATGCGGTTACTAGTGAAGTTAATGTTGCGCATAAAGCCAACGTAATGTCTAAATCGAACAAAAGAAGAGCTACATTAAGAGCAGAGGCAAAAAAGAAGAAACACATTACCAGTCGAAATGAAATATAGACCATAAAGGAAATTGAACTAGAAGTTATATATTCGTTCTCAGATGTATTCTCACACAATTATTCTGGAGTAACGCTAGAATTACCAATGTAAATTTCCTTCACGTAAATGTTTTGCATATAAATAGCAATCTGCATCCAGCTGTTTTCTGCTTGGACTTCATTGCGTGTGTATTGCATTAAGACTTCTCACCTGTCATTTTAGATTTAATATTTATACATGCACGTGAGCAAATCTTCACGTTAAAAATATAGACGGCGTCATTACCCTTTAATGAACTCCGTTTGAATATGCCACTCCATATTTCGTTGGTTTCATCGCCCGTTATTAGATAATACTTCTTCTAAATCACTGTTGATTCTGGAGCAAGTAAATTGTGAAATCACTGCTATAAAAAAGAAGGTACCAAATGCATCTCTTTGCAGTCTCTAACAACATTTCAATAATATACCGGTATACACTGAAGTTGGCACGCTACGTGAATGGTTCAGCAAACCCCCGTCCTTTAACAACGACCTTTTGGAAACATATTTCTGAAATTTTGTAAGTTGATAGAAGCAATTAACATAAGTAGTATATATGAAAGAATACAAGAATACAACTTGGGAGTGCTTTCTACCAACAGGTACGGGGACTAATATGGAACAAGGATATACCAATTAAGGCTAAAGAAGTTATGTACAAAGCATATTATGTTCCTATAGTGACATGTGCAGCAGAAACTTGGACAATGACTAAGAAGTATGAGTTTCCTGAAAAGTATGGTCCAGAAAACGAGGAAAGATAGAGTGAGAAATGAAGATACACGGAAAGAACTGGGAGTACAGAAACTACATGACAAACTGGAGCAAAACAGATTGATATGGTTTGGACATGTCAAACGGATGAATGAAGGAAGGCTGCCAAGATGAGCACTGGAACGATGGATGACAGGGAAGAGAGGACGAGGAAGACCAAGAATGCGTTGGATGGACTCGGTGAAGTATAGCATTAGAAAACGGAACCTGGATTGGAACACCGTGTCGGACGAGGAATGGTGGAACGACAGAACAAAGTGGAGAGGAACCATATTTTTCCCCACCCGGTGACAGCTGGAAAAGGGGAAATGAAGATGAATGAGTATATATGAAAATAGGCCGGAACTACTTGTTATTTTTATTTTTTTAGACGATAGATACAAAAAGGAATATTTATGAAAGAGTCTGCGCTAGAAGCAAGGGCAAATGGACATGGAACAACAGCAAAACGTATGCTAGTGCTTCCTATTGCAATGGCATGTTCTATAGGCTACATCGGAATAATCTTTGATTCCATTTTCTCACTAAAATGATTTCCTAGATGTGAAATACCCCTTTTATATAGGAACAAGAACATACAAAGCTCATTTTTAGCCTATTTTCAATTTTGAAAAAATAGGCTTATGAGATCACCTTTTGTCCGTGTGTGTGTGCGTGTGTGTGTGTGTGTGTGTGTGTGTGTGTGTGATTCGTGTGTGTGTCCCCCCCTAATAAAATCTAAACGGCAGGAGCGATTTCAATGAAACTCGGAAAGTTCATAGCACTATTCCCGGCGACCTCGACCGTCTCCTTCAAATTTTGTTACGACTCACCAATCCAACATGGCGGCTGTGCGAAATATTTCACCAGCATTCAATATCTCCGAAACTATTACCGATATTACCCTGACATTTTCTAATGTGATAGAGGGAACTACTATAAGTTCACATATGTGACCTTTGAAAACCTGGTAACTACAAAACCAACATGGAGGCCAAGCGAATTTGCGACTTTTAAATAGACGTTTCTCGCGATTTGACCAACCAAACACAATGAAACTTGGTACAGTATATGTTTATATACATTGTAATGCACCGACATCTAACTTCGTTCAATTGTTCACATAATCACAAGATGGCGGATGTGCGAAATATTTCACCGGCATTCTATATCTCTGAAACTATTAGCGGTATCTCCCTAAAATTTTGTACGGAGATAAAGGGCACTACTGGAAGTCCATCTATAAGACTTTCAAAAACCAGTTAACTACAAAATGAACATGGCGGCGAAGCGAATTTGAAAATTTTAAATGGACCTTTCTCGCGATTTAATGTTCCAAGCGCACTGAAACCTGGTACAGGAAATATTTATACACATTGTAATCCACTGGTATCTAATTTAGTTCAATTGTTTACATAACCTCAAGATGGCGGCAGTGCGAATTTTAAAATTATTTTTTTATTTCTTGTGATGTAGTCATGCGATCGAAGTGAAAGTTTGAATAATGAACCTACGCAATAATTTTCCTTTAATGGTACATGACTCTATGGCCTATACATTTAACAATCCAACATGGCGACCATCCGAAGTATTTAGACGATACTGAATATCTACGAATCTATTTTAGCAATCAAACTGCATTTTTTAATGTTCATAGGGGCTATGAACTAAAGTTTACCTATAGGACTTTAAATAACCTGGTGATTACAAATCCAACATGGCGGCGACGCGAATTATAAATATTCATATAGACGTTTCTCGCAATTTAACCATCCGCATGCAGTGAAACTTGGTACAGTAAATCCTTATACGAATGTTAATCCACTGGCATCTAATTTATTTCAATTGTTTCCATAACCTCAAGATGGCAGCTGTGCAAAATTTTAAAATCTCCTTGTTTTTTCTTGTGTCCTAATTATGCGATTGAAGTTTTAATACTACACGTTCACAATAATATGCATGTAACAGTACATAACGCTAGGACCTACATATATAAAATCCAACATGGCGACCATCCGAAATATTTAGTCAGTTCTCAATATCTACGAATCTATTACAGCAATCAAGCAGAAATTGTGTATGTTGACAGTGGCAATTAACATAAGTAGGATATATGAAAATAGGCTGTATAGTTCTTCACAGAACTACTTGTTTTAAATTTAAAACCTCCTGATATGTGTTACCCGTGGTGTTAGGGTAGCGCGCCTTCCTCTCACCTGGAGGCCCCGGGTTTGTTTCCCGGTTCCGTCAGGGATTATAGAAACTGACCTGAGGGCTGGAACGGGGTGCACTCAGCCTCGTGAAGACAATGAGCAGCTGTCTGACAGTGAGGCAGCGCCCCGATCATGAAAACCAAGATTAACGGCCGAGGGGACCCGATGCGCTGATTACGCGTCACCCCATTATCTGCAGGCCTCATGGCTGAGCAGCGAACCCTTGGTAGGCCTAGGCCCTTCACGGGCTGTAGTGCCAGGGGTTATTATATATATATATTATTATTATATTATATGTGTTGTATTTTAACTGGCCCGTTATTAAAAGAATATTTTAGTTTAATTTTGCCAAATTTTGACACATGGAAAAGTTCATGAAAATTAAATAAAGCATTAAATTTCACAAAGCGTGTGTCAAAATAGGGAGAGAGTCTTGAAGAAAATCCTTGAAAAAACCAATTAGTTCTTCTTAATATGTTTCTGAGAAATACAGGTAAATAAAGAGTTGGAAATTAGCAAGGGTAATATAGGATAATTCGGAGTCCTTTAAGGGGCATAATATTGATTTTAGTCGGTGATTTTACCACCATCGAATAGAGTGACCTTCCAAGTGTATCCTCTGCAAATTACAATCCAATTGGGGGATTGAGGTTGGATGCAACAAGAGATCACTTGTAGGTTACATATTTTCGGTAGCATGCTGAACTGCTATGCCCAAGATCGTGAGTTCAAACCCGGTTGAAGTCTTCGGATTTTTAAGAGCGTTAAAATCGTTCAGTTTGCCTTCCATCGGAGGGGAAGTAAAGCCGGCGGGCTCATGTCATAGATTTATGGCACGTAAAAGAACCTACCACTATAATTGGTAGTGTGTAGCAAAATTTGTAGGTTATATTTGGCTAGTTAGGAACGAACTATCAAGTTCCAACGTTCGCCACTAGGTGATAGTGACAGTAGCGTCTGCTGGGCGGGCATCAATTCCACTCGGTCGAACATAAATTCCCCAAGATTTTCCTTAATTCCACTCGGTCCTCCAATGGACCCAAAATAAGTTCCTCAACTCCGCTCAGGCAAAGGGGTTATCCCCAATGACGTCAACAAATGTCATTCTTGAATGCCGCTGGTTTTTCCGTTCTAGGCTGGAAAAACAGTATTTTCAGCATCCGTAGCCGATAACGAAAGTATTTTTAGGTACAAATTATACACCTATTATTATCTAAATTTAATTTAATAATGTCTGACTAGGTTAAAAAACATACAAACATTTAATTATGCACCAAAAACAAGGTATAAAATTTGTAGAGAAACATGGAAAACTTGGCAGATTTATTTAAAAGAATATTATGATTAACTTTAAATCACTTGTATTTTCTGCCATATAAGTTATAATGTGCCAAACACTTTATACCTGACTTAACGAATGAGCGGACTTGACATCAGAGCGGTTGACCAATGGCACAACAATGTCTTGCGAACACCACCACGCCATCGGTCAAGCGCTCTCAAGTAAAGTCCGCTCATTCGTTGGTTGGTTGGTTGGTTCCTTAGTTTAGGGGCTGCGACAACGCGGTCATGTAGCCCCGTGTACTTTGGGTGTGTGTAGAATCTGTCTGATAACCGGTGTTAATTGTGATGACTGTATTAGTGTGTGTATCTGTTTTTTTTTTTTAATTCAAGTAGGGACTGCAACTTTGAATTTTCAAATAGTTCCTACTTTTGCCGCCAAGCGCCACCGTCAACGACTACTAGGCCTAGTTCAGAACTAGCTACTAGACGCCACCGCAGTCGGCTCTTGGCAACGAACGTAGCAACCTAAGAGCGTTGTTTACATTCTTAACCTATCCAATTTAGTTTCACACAGGTGTAATTAGTGGAAAGATCTTTAACATGCCATAAATCTATGACATGGGACCGCCGGCTTTACTTCCCCTCCGAAGGAAGGCATACTGAGGGATTTTTAACGCTCTTAAAAAATCCGACGGCTTCGGCCGGGTTTGAACCCGCTATCTTGGGCATAGAAGCTCAGCATGCTACCAACTACGCCACCGAAGCCGCCTCCGCTCATTCGTTAAATCAGATATAAACATAATACATAAAGAACTAGATATTAATCACTGTTGTTAAATAAGAATATGGACAGGAAATTTAATAAAATAAGAACAATCAGCATCTTAAAATCCCATAAATCTTAACTTCATTTGAAACTATACAAAAAAAACATTAGATGAAACTCTTTTCATCCCCTAAATATTTTGACCTGGCCCTTGGTATGCGAGCAGGAGGGTTATGACATTTGTTTACGTCATTGGGGATAGTCCTTTTGCCTGAGCGGAGTTGAGGAACTTATTCCTGGGTCCTTTGGAGCAGTGTTTCCCAAACTTTTGTGTGTGTGTACCACATTAAGAGATGAGAATCCCTCGCGTACCACCTAATGGTTGGGAGATATAGCAACCATAACCAACTAAGTACCAGACCAAAGGATGGATTGTAAATTGTGTTTGTTAGAGTTAAAGTTCAAATAATTAAATCTGTGTCCAGTTGTTTTATCATTTATTGCAATAAGTATGTAATTCAAACATTCAGAAATGACACTGTACAAATAATATCAATAAAAGAACTCGTAATAATTAAACATAAAAACCGAAGTTCAACTATCAACTTCAATGTGAGCTTGAAGCTTAGGAATGTCTGGTTTAAGATTGCTGAGTCTCAAACGAAGATCATTTTCCACTGTCAGGAGCCTATTCCAGTATTTATTCATGAGATAAACAAGTGAAGAAAATGCAGTCTCACACAAGTACGAAGTAGTGAAAGGCAGTAAAAATTGAACTGCTTTGTCAGCAGAAAAATTCAGAATAGCCATTTTTGAAAAAGTTTGCCTTTATATATTTTTCGTAACATCACCGCGTACCGCTGCAGCAGTACGAGCGTACCATCAGTGGTACACGTACCACAGTTTGGGAAACGCTGCCTTGGAGGACCGAGTGGAATTTAAGGAAAATCGAGGTAGCCAAAGTTGGCGCTACTTAAATTGAACTTGTTGGAAGCCCTCGGGTAGTCAATCAAAAATACACGATTTGGCCATTGGCTGCAGTTCATGTATAATATTTTCTAAGACAATTTCCTAAAATACATGGCTGTCTCGTACGATACATGGGCGGTCAAAACAATGAAATCGCACGGAAAACTGGGAAAGCAGGTAACTGTTCGTATCGTGCAGTTCTTGAAGGTTCACTGAGGCGGAGCGTGTGAAGCTGGGAAAATACCTACCGGATTTTGGTGTTCACATTAAATTGTACTTGTTTACGCTGTTTATCTTCAATTCACCCAGTAGTACATCCATAATAGCTTTGTAGCCAGGCTCAAACGAGCTCCGTGACGAACTGTCAAATGGTACTGAATACACGCAAGAAGGAATTAAGTTTAAAACACACATTACACTACAACATGTTTGAACTGAGAATAATGAATATGATCACAATATTGTATGACGATACTATTCATATTATCAAACGGTTGGTTGGTTCCTTAGTTTAGGGCTGCGTGTATTCGTGTAGCCCCGTGTACTTTGGATGATTGTAAAATCTGTCTGATAATCGGTGTTAATTGTGATGGCTGGATTAGTGTGTGTTATCTGTTTAATTCAAGTAAGGACTGCAGACAATAATTTCAAGTAGTGCCTACATTTGCTACCAAATGCTACCGTCCACGACACCTAGCTTGTGGACTTGGCTGCTAAATGCCATCGCAGTCAGAACCTGGCGAACGTTGGAACTAATATAGCGTTATCAATTCTAACCTACAAATTTTGGCTTCACACAAGTATAGTTAGTGGAAGGATCTATTTCATGCTATTTATATATTTATTTATCGTATGGCTTTAAGTGCCGGGAGTGTCCAAGGACATGTTCGGCTCGCCAGAGGCTGTAGCTGCTTCTAGCGGACACCCCTAGGGTGAGCCACAAGTTCCGTTCAATTTCAAGTAGTCCCAACTTTCGCTACCAGATATCAATGATACCTAGTGGTGAACGGTGGAACTTTGATAGAGGGTTCCAACGAAATATAACCTAGAAATTTAGCACCACACAAGTTTAGTCTGTGAAAGGATCTTTTACATGCCATAAATCTATGACATCAGACTGCCGGCTTTACTTCTCCTCCGAAGGAAGGTATACTGAGGGATCTTTAACGCTCTTAAAAGATCCGACGAATTCGGCTGGGTTTGAACCCGTGACCTTGGGCATAGAAACTCAGCATGCTAACAACTACGCCACCGAAGCCGCTTATTATTAAACAGGCTGCTGTACTTTCAACTTACAGATTTTTATTTTTTATCGTATGGCTTTCAGTGGCGGTAGTGTCCGAGGACTTGTTCGGCTCGCCAGTTTTGTAGCTGCTTCGAGACGGTCACCCAATGGGTGAGCTACAAGTACCGTTGGGGAGGGAAGTTGGAATGGAAGGTCGAGGAGTTGGACGGTGAAGGCTGTGGCCTCTAGTTAGGGACCAACCGCGGCATTTGCCTGGAAGGAAGATGGGAAACCACAGACGACCATCTTCAAGGTTGCCAGCGGGGGGATTCGAACCTCCTCGCCTCTCGAATGTGAGCGACTGCCAGCAGTCATGCCGTAACGACCACGGCTAACTCACTCGGTCGTAGTAGAATGAGATACCCTGATTCAGTAAATACAACCGGCTTTGGTGGCGTCGTCGGTAGCATGCAGAGCTTCTATGCCTTAGATCGCGAGTTAAAACCCGGCCGAAGTCGTTGGATTTTTAAGAGCGTTAAAAATACTTCAGTATGCCTTCCTTCGGAGGGGAAGTGAAAGCAGTGGCCCCATGTCATAGATTTATGGCATCTAAAAGAACCTTCCACTAATTAAACATGTATGAAGCTAAATTTGCAGGTTAGATTTCGTTGAAACACTCTATCAAAGTTCCAATGTTCACCGCTAGGTGTTAGTGGCATCTGGTTGCGAAAGTTGGAACTGCTTGAAATTGAACGGAACTTGTAGCTCACCCCATGGGTGTCCTTATTGAAGCATCTACAGCCTCGGGCGAGCCGAACATGTCCTCGGACACTCCCGGCACTCAAGGCCATAAGTTAAATTCATAACTAAATAAACAGTAAATACATGTAGCCCAGTGGCATAACTACGGGGTTTGATTGAGGAGATCAATCCCCCCCCAGAGCCAAATAATGAAAACAAGTGACAGTAAGTCTGAAAGACTAGACTTTGTATCATTTTAAATGCTACAAATGCTGAAAATGCTAGAAAGGCTGGAGACTCTTGACATGTTAGAAAATTATCTGCATAATACTTATTTTGCTTATCTTGTTTCAAATTACTCGCGAAGGGCAAGTGCAAACCAAGGGCAAAGCAAGGTCCAGCGCGGGGAATGCAGCACGATCACCAGAGCGCGCGGGGACGTGCCCCTTCCATCCAGTCTAAAAACACTTATAGTGGGCGATGTATTGAAGATAGAGATATGCTCTCGCGTTTTTTTTTGTAGAACTTTTCATGCTGACCAATTCTTACGCTCATAGTATCCTGATATTTTTAACGGTTTGCCCAGCGTAAGCTTAAGAAGCGCTCGGACGCCAAGTTTGTTTTCGACTTTTTCACTGAAATCGTTACTGCTTGGCTTCCTTTGATCATACATAAATTATTTTCTACAGAATCATTCCTCGAGATATCCTTTACAGAATGGTGAAAACCGCATCAAAATCCAACCAGTGGTTCTCGAGATTACCCGTGACATCCAAGAATCGGGGATTTTTGTCTTATACTAACGAAGTAGTGATTGTCGGGGTACACATGCACCGAGCGGTACTATGACATCACACACCTCAGTGCATCTGTCCGTCCGTCACCGTAACGTAACGCCAGACCTCAGCGTAACGACGAAGTCGACAAGATCATTTAAAATGATAAAAGAAACGTAATTTGACGAAATGTTTTACTCAAAGAAATCCAATTTTCAGACTGTTGACAAATGATTACAGTAGATTATGTACGTTACGTTTATAATTTGAGAACATTTATCAGAGATCGAACATAAGAACGTTAGGTTTGCTTTCATTGTCTTATTCTTCCCCCCGCACGAAACAATGAGCAAAAACAAACATATGACCAAAACAGTAAGGAAAAAAAGAAAAAACAAAAGCAAAAGCAGAAAATAAATACAAAACAAACAAAAAACTGCATTCATTAGTGGAGATATCACTGCTCAATATGGCTAAACGTAAAGCTTTGTTTATTTTTATTCTCATAAGATTCAGTGTTGAACTATTTCAAAGCCAGAGGTGTAGAAAGCAGAGAAGACCGAAGTGCTAACTGCTAATAGGGGATTATGGAGGTGACTTGTTCGCAATTAGAGGCTTGGAGATTAGACTGGACGCTGAAAGACAAAACAGTCTCGAATGAAAATGTATGTAGGCTAGCCTATGTACTGTATTTTTTTTCTCCTAAGTGAATTTACATCGCTTGATTATTATTTCGCAATAAAGAGAAGCCGGCTAGTTTATTTGGTGTCCAAGGATACGCGAGGGCCAATCGTGAGGTTAATTTTTAAGAGCTTTAATGGAACCGTTGACGAACATCTTGAATCAGAAATATTTATGGAAGGGGTAGTAACATAATGGTCAGTCCCAGCAAACTGAAAGTTATTGAGGGAACTACTCGTAGTTAGTGGAGCTCCTTCCGATCACTGTGAGTGTCACACATTTTATGCAAATTAAGTTCAGGTCACGCGAGTTTCACTCACGTACATGATGAATAGAGGAGACCTCACTGTATTCACCGTGGCCTACATTTTAACTGAATGTTTGAATCTTGTAGACCTATGATGAAACCTATGATGACATACACTCAATCTCAAATAAGCTGACAACGTTGAGGCTAGTGATCGCGTCATTTCCTTGGTGTTTATATCTGTTCTGGCTTAATTTATTAATGAATAAACCTATTTTTTAAATTTAATTGTATTTAATTTTATTTATATTGGATTGACTTTTATGTTAACACGTTTTATTTTAAAAATATCTATGTTACAAGGGTCAGATGACTTTGATATTTCGCGCCTTAAAACAACAATCACCATCATAATGGCCCTTTGTATATAAAGAATTGCGCGCTGCGGTCCTCTGGTGCGAACAACATGTCCAATTGTCCATCTCTGAACGATCGCATATAAGCCGATAACGTGGAAGCTGCTGATCGCGTCATTTCCTTGGTATTTATATCTGTTGTGACTTAATCAACCAATTTATTTATTTATTTATTTATTTACTTATTTATTTATTTATGTATTTATTACGGCAATTCATTAATTGATTAATGTATTTTAATTAAATAAATAATTTTGGCAATTGATTAATGTATTTATTTATTTATTTATTTATATTTGATTGACTTGTATGTTCTAATTGTTCAAAATAACTGTGTTACAATGGACAGATGACCTCGTTGTTTTGCCCCTTAAAACAGCATTCACTGTCATATATGGCCCTTGGAATTTTAAGAATTGCACACTGTTGTCTCTGATGCGAAGAACTTGTCCATCTCTGAACGATTGGAGTTGAATGAAACCCTTGTGGTTGGTACCTTGGGCTGCCCTGATCTAGTGTCGGACGGAATGCCGATCGGCCCATTAAATCCTCTCGCTCGGTCGGTAGTATCATCATTATGATCCTCATGTGTGTGGACAGGCGTGTAACGGGACTGGGGCCGCTTGTTATCACAGCCAGGGTCAACGGCCACCCCGCTCCCTCACTTTCCAGTAACGGAACCCCGGATTACACTGACAGTTTCTTCTCCATCTTCACCACTCGCTTTATGGAACACTTCTCAGAATTTGGTCAGGTATGAAACAAGTTAAGAGGCTTAGTGTTTACCTTAACCACATAGCCACATAGTTCAGTAATTTTCGGCTTCCACTCCACTTGTCGAGTTGAATGCGTTGGCCCCACCTAGGTTCCTCTTTTGACAGACCGTTGAAGTCTCCAAGTAAAACAAAGGCTTACGTCAGAAGTGGCAAACAATTCACCACATTATTTATTGTCCTTAATTTAAATACGGTACAATATCGGTATTTGCAAAGTGAGAGTATGAATAATCCGTGGGAAAAATAATGTTCATGATAGGGGACAATGGTCAATGGCGGGAATCTAGCCTTCAACCTCAGGGCTTCAAGATCCCTTTTGCAGTCGCGGTGTACGACTTAACGCTCCTGGCTAGGTTTTTGACACTCATGGTTAGGCTGTGGAGTAAGTGTAATAAAGATTACGTTAGAAGATTTTGGGAAATTTGATCATAAGAAATTAGAGAGATAACCGTATTTGAAGTCGAGAGATGTGAATATCGGTGGTGGGGGTGGTGGTGAATTATGATTATTGCTGTTTTAAGGGGCGGAAAATACAGGCCATCTGCCCATAATGATTTGGGTGATGTTGAAAAATGGGAATGAGAGTGAAACAACTGCTCTTATTACAACTTCTTCTAACCACTGACTTTTAATTACCTTAGCCTTCATACTATTAAACTGACTTGAGGGCTGGAATGGGGTGCACTCGACCTCGTGAGGGCAATTGTGTAGCTGTCTCACAGTGAGGCAGCGTCCCGGTCACGAAAACCAAGATTAACGGCCGAGGGGACCCGATGAGCTGACCACGTGTCACCCCCAATATCTACAGGCCAAATGGCTGGGCAGCGGTCGCTTATTAGGCCTAGGTCCTTCATGGACTGTAGAGTCACGGGATTTGGGGGGTTCATACTATTGGGAGAAATGTCAACAAAAAAGGAAAAGAAGTATAAAATACAGGAGGAAATGAAATGCCCCCTCCCTCCCCCACAAAAAAGGAAAGCCATTGAGGAACTTTGGAGGAAGTAGAGCAATATAGGACAGTCAGAAAAGGGAAATAGGAGATAATGCGTCCCAATATCAGTAGAAAAAGGTGACAAACCGGACTCAGCTTAGTAATCCCTCTGGGTTACCAACTCTTGAACTCACCAATCGTGACCCTTTGAGAGTGTAGCACTACCCAATAGAGCTAAACACAACCCCTGCCTCATTTTGGGCTTTGTACAGAATGTAAGAGATATAAAATACCATGAAGAAGTTCGAGGGTCTCAGGAAAGAAAAGACAAGGGTGAATTAACGTGGGGAATTGAAAGACACCCTAGACCACAGATACACTAATATCATCCAGGGTAGGAAGAAAAGAAGAATTCACCAAGGGAGGTAGACAGGAAGCATGAGCGATAGGATCCCGGCACAAGTACGTAGAAGCAATGTCGGACATACATGGGGTCCCGTGGTCACCAACTCACGTCTCTCTTGTTGTGAGGCCCGGGAAGAGATATGAAAACTCTCCGACGAAGAAATTGTTCAATAACTTTTCACATGAGGTAATATGTAATGAAATGTTACGTTGGATATGTTAACATTATTCCGAAAGTATTGGTAATGATTACGGTCCGGATGTTGATGACAAGTCATATTTTTACTGAGCTGTCTAAAACAATGCTGAAGTAACTTACTTAGAAACTCCGGACCGGCCAAAACGTCTTCAAATATGTCATTTTTATTTTGCATCTTTTTGCGTTTTTTTGCTATTTTTCATTTTAAGAGCATTCTTTAAGTTTGATAGATTTTTTTTGGTCTCATTTTAAAGAAATCGGCCTTTTAAAGTCTTTTTTTTTTTTCAATTTAGTCATGTCACAGCTTTATGTGACGGAGTTATGTCTCTCAGAGTTAAGAAGCTAGTAACTGATACAAGATAATTTAAAATATTGAAATATTGATTCCATTTCTTTAATCAACCGGGTGTAAACTAGTCTTAGCAACAATCGTTGCGAAATTGCTGCGGGTATTGTATCAAAACTGGACAAAAGCACTGGGTATAAATCATAATGCAATATCTCAGACATTCTTTCTGATTAAAACTACTGCATGGTGTACCCGTAGGATGGGATTGAGGAGGATTTAGCAGCAAACGACCTTCCTCACTTCAAGTACGCTCCGATCACATCAGTTGATGTTGAACGCAGCTTTTAGAGATTAAAAAAAATTGTTGGCTGATAACCGCAGATCATTTACATTTGACAACATCAGAATAACATTCGCAGTGCAGTGCAACTCAGACTAAAGTGAACATAAACCTTTTGTTAAGTGCTAGAAATCTATTATGATTGACTTTTCAGTTAGAGAGTTGGATGTCATTTTTGAAATATTGGTGAGTTTATTATTATAAGATCATTTCTCCATTTTATAGTGCATTTTTCGAATTTAAGAAATATGGGTGAGTTTATTGTTTTAAAACCATTTTCTCCATTTTAAAGCGCATTTTTCGAATTTTTAGGTAATTTATTAGAGTCATTTTTGAAAATTGTAAATGCATTTTTTTAACTTTTCTTTGGCATCAACACCCGGGCCCTTTTAATGATTATATGAACTTACGTAAGTATAATATTTCTAAATTTATTTTTAATGATTTATTTACTCTAATACTTTCTTATTAATCCATAGACCTTTCTCACTAATGCTGTCATGAATAAGATTAGACTCGTCTTCCTTCTCACCCCAGTTACGCAAATGCCTATAATAAGGTATTATGAATAACGTATTTACTGTATATAAATAAAATCTAATCACCCATAATCAAAGGCTTACACATAAATTCCATCTAGACCTTTATATTTGCATCTTTGAACCCTAAATATGCATTATATTTAATTGTAAGGGTTTGAATATAATGGAATGAGGCACTGACAACAGACACCCATGGTGTTCCTCTGTAATTAAATGAAGGAACAAGCAATAATTTAGTTACAAATCATTAACTTTCCCTCAAACTGTATGTTTATTACTCGGATGTAACCCAAAGTGACGGTTAAAAACCTATACACACTGAAGAAGTTTTGTAAGAAAAAAAAACGTGTTTTGTTGCTCTCATGTTGTCTCCACGGAAAATTTATGCTATGCGTCCTCATAAAAAAGTTATAGCGGTCAAGACATAGTGTGTACAACATCAGCCAGATTCTTCTAGTGGCTTAAGAATGTATACAGGTATTCTGACACTCAAGGGGAAGATGAAACTCATAAGAAGAAAAAAAAACTGTGAACAAAAGATGAGCTAGCAAAAAAAAGTGTCAACAGCAGCCATTATTTAAAGGGAAGGCCTATTAAACTGAGAAATGTATTAGAGTTTCTATAAACTGAAATGATACCGCTGCGTGTTTGGATATTGTCGTACACTGAATCTTTGATCATTTTGCTTGCTCACTTCTGTGTACAAAGCATTGGAGTGTTACATTCACACCTTGCATAAAAACAGTGCTTTGTATAGGTATGGATATCATTGTTTGATTACGTTGGCCTTATTTATAATGTTTACGGGCTATTGAGTCTTTAGTGAACTTAACAAAGTAGGAGAGGGAGCTCATAAATGAAGCTGAAGGGATGGTAGAGGGTAGGGGTTGACTGGAGTTTATACAGGGAGTTCTCAACGCTTCCTAACACAGGGGGATCGTATTTCGCCAGAACTCATGTAGATTGTCAAGTCCCATAACTTATTGGTAGCTATTACTTCCGGGTTTATTACCCATATACCTCTATCAAACCTACTCTGTTTCCTCTCGGCTTTGTATTTTCATGATTCTTTATGAAAAGGATCGATCCTTAACATTAGAAATGAGAGGAATATTATGACCATGAGAACGATTCAGAGAATTTTTAGAATGTTGAATGAATTTGGTATTTCACAGTCTGTATTTTACTGCGAGCGAGGGAAATTTACGACTTCGCTCGTCACATCCAGGCCAATAAAATAAATTCTAGTTTCGGATTGCCTCTTCCTCCCTTCCTTCCTTTCTTCCTTCCTTCCTTCTTTCCTTCCTTCCTCCCTTCCCTCCTTCCCTCCTTCCTTCTCTCCTTCCTTCCCTCCTGCCTTCCTTCCCTCCTTCCTTCTTTCCTTCCTTCCTTCCCTCGTTCCTCCCTTCCCTCCTTCCATCCTTCCTTCCTTCCTTCCTTTCTTCCCTCCTTCCTTCCTTCCTTCCCTCCTTCCTTCCCTCCTTCCTTCCTTCCTTCCTTCCCTCCTTCCTTCCTTCCTTCCTTCTTTCCATCCCTCCTTCCTTCCTTCCCTCCTTCCTTCCTTCCCTCCTTCCTTCTTTCCTTCCTTCCTTCCCTCCTTCATTCCTTTATTTATTTAATTATTAATTAATTTATTTATTTATTTATCTCCTTCCTTCCTTCCTTCCCTCCTTCCTTCCTTTATTTATTTAAGCCTCCGTTGCTTAGGCGGCAGCACGCTGGCCTCTCATCGCTGGGTCCGTGGTTCAAATCCCGGTCACTCCATGTGAGATCTGTGCTGGACAAAACGGAGGCAGACAGGTTTTTCTCCGGGTACTCCGGGTTTCCCTGTCAAAATTTCACTCCAGCAACACTCTCCACAGTCATTTCATTTCATCTGTCATTCATTTAATCATTGCCCCAGAGGAGTGCGGCAGGCTTCGGCAGCCGGCACAGTTCATATCCTCGCCGCTAGTTGGGGGGCTTCATTCATTCCATTCCTGACCCGGTCGGAGACAGGAAGTAGGATGTGGATTTTCATTTATCTATTTATTTATATACTTACTTTACTTTTATCGTTGTGGCCACTAGGGACCGCGAGATATCAACTCTTCTTCTTCTAGTTAGGCCACCACGCCTTCATCCTTTCGGAATGGGATTTCTTCCATTCATTCGAGTGAACATATCTCTAGCTGGGTATTACGTCCTCTTGATGAACGTGACGGAGTTTTTGTTTCAATGGGGATCTGAGCTAGATATCTGATTCAGAAATTTCAAACTTTAACAAGTCCTTATCCACATCCACCAGCCAAAGAGGCATCACCTTTAAACCTCGGAAGTATGATAATGGACTGACTGGCATTCTGAGGAAGTGGGCATAGAATGTTATTCTCCGTTTCCGGATTATACTTGAGATATTTTCAGTGAGGGGGTATATTTCTGAATTACTCCAGAGCTTGTACAACTTAGGACCTAGACATTTCCTAATGATATTTCTTTCCTTAACTACAAGTATTTATTTATCTATTTATTAATGTATTTCTTCTTCTTCTTCTTCTTCTTCTTCTTCTTCTTCTTCTTCTCCTTCTTCTTCTTCTTCTTCATCTTCTCCTTGCGTCCGGCCTTCTAAGGATCACGTTCCAATTTCAATTCGTTCCCCTTAGTTGTTCTTTCCCTTTCTTCCAGTAGGCATTCCTTCATTGTTGCACTACTGTATTCTTCTTTCTCCTGTTTTCAGTCCACTTTGCGCCTCTTTTCTTTTCTTTTCTTTGCTCCCTTGGAATCCTTCCAGTTGCAAAACTTTCGTCCTAAAAGCCACTCTTTTCAATAATTCTTCTTATCTTATATTGTTCCTTTCCAGATCTTTCTTGACTTCTGGATTCCAGGTGGTGGTTGATTTCTTTTCCCAAAGATATTTGAAAATTCGTTTTGTTAGTCTATTGTCATCCATTCAGTAAATATGTACAAGAAACATCAATATTCTTTTCCTTATTGTTTCTGATATGTTTTAGGGACAGATGACCTCGTAGTTCCACGCCTTAAAACAACAATAACTAACTAACTAACTAACTTTCTGATATGGTTTCTATGTTCTGATAAATTCTATTTTTACTTCATAACTTCCAAAACTCTGCAATTTTTAGAGGACATCATATTTTTCTTATAATTCTTCTTTCTAATACTTCTAATTTATCAAGCTTCTAATTCAATACTAGACATTCGCTGGCACACAGGCATTCCGGTTTCGCTACTGTGTTGTAGTGCTTTATCTTAAGATTTTTGAATAAGCACTTTTTGTTGTAGCTATTCTTAGTTGTACCGTACGCACTTCCCATCTTGTATATCCTCAAATCTGTTTATTTAATTATTTACACTTACAAATAATAACAAAAAGGAACTCATTTTACGCTCTACGTGGCATTCCAGCCTCGCTGACAGAAGGTGCGAGCGAAGCCACCGGGCGGTGGGACGAAGGCTTATTCCCCTGACAGGGGATGTTAGTAGTAGCCTTACCTTGTAAATTGAATGTAATAATAATAATGTTATTAGTTTTACGTCCCTGCGGCTTTTAGAAACACAAGTTGAATGTACGGGTCATTAAAGTTTTACGTATAAAATAAGCAGAAGCCTTGCCTTGTAAGTTGAATGTAAAGGTCATTTAAGTTTTACGTATAAAATTAGCAGAATCCATGCCTTGTAGGTTGTATATAAAGGGCATTTAAGTTGTACGTATAGCTTAAAATAAGCAGAAGCCTTACTTTGTTATTTGAATGTAAAGGTCATCTTCATTTTACCAACTTATAAATTCATATTCTTGTTCATGTTCTTGTTCTTGTTCTTGGTCTTGTACATGTTCATGTTTACGATCATGTTCACGTTCATGTTCTTGTTCTTGCTTTTGTTAATGTTAATGTTCTTATTATTGCTTTGTTCCTGTTCTTCTTATTATTATTATTAACGACAGCAGTAACTACACTCGCTAACGAGCAGCGCTAGGCCATGGGGCCTGGTTGGAGTCGTGCAGTGTAGTTTAGTCCGAAGGTGATTGTAATAATGAAGGTTATATATAGGCCTATAGCCTAATAAGTTTTAACAATTGTTGGTTAATCTTCACTACCCGTTTTTCCTAATCCCATAGGAAATCTTTGGGAGTGTTTTGAACATGGGGTGAAATGCAAAGTCCAGTGTCCGTGTAGTTTGGTGGTTATATAAAATCTTATCATCAGTGAATGGCTTCAACTAGAAATGGCAACCCTGTAGAAACTTGCGGACCTCCGTCCTCGCGGAATCAAGTGAGTTACGATAGCAAGAGTATGTTACACGGTATTGGAGCGATATCTCAAGAGGGTGACTATTTCTTTTTGCCCGACGACCTTATGGTCGTATTTATCTCTCGGATTGCGAGAAAAATTACTTGGCTATATTATGTTACTTTTATTGACGAGTTAATACAATTATTATATTGGGATACCGTTTCGAATTTATAACCATTCAGCATGAAAAACTGTTCTAATGCATATTAAGCCACAACCTTCGATTTATTATTTCGTTCCAATCAAATACATATCTTGATAATTCTTCTTTCTCGTGCTGTAGACTGACGTCCTTCACGGAAGGGTATCTCCATGTAATATAATTTAAGTACACGCAATTTTGTTCAATAAATTATCACACATATATTCTCCTTCTGGTTGATTACATGACGTACGTCCACGGCCACGATATGAAGATTCTTCATAACAGTCACCATCTGTGTCCTCGGGGTACAAACTTGGACTCCAGTCTTCAATGTTTTGGGCTCGATTCCTGGCTCAGCCAAGAAATTTAGTTCTGGTCTATGGGTTGGAGAGAGATAATTTACATCCAGCCTTGTGAGGTAAAACTGGGAATGGGTTCATTTGATTCTAACTGCAGCCACTCTAGAGGAAGTTTCTTATGGTTTGTTCACTTTTACTCCAGGCAAGAGACAGATTGGTCAGTGATTTAAGGACACGTTCACCTGCTATCCAAACCCACCCTAAAAAAAAGCCTACACACAATATTACAGGCCCACAATAATACAGTTTAACTCTACTCACACCCAACTACACGGGGATTATAACAGCGATGTCTACGTTCCTGAATGAAACAACAACAATATCGCAGCTAGTCGGTATTTTTATTGTGTCCCTTCTTATTACTATTTTTCTTATAACTAAGGGGCCCAAGGTGAGAACAGAATAAGTTCAAACTATTGTAGCATGTCTCTTTAATTCATCTTTCCAATTGACCTCCCTTGATAATTTCTTGTTCTCTTCCTACTCCAACGTACTAGGTAGCTTGCCATGGTGGGAGAGTGGTTAACATGTTGGTCTACTATCCCCAAGCTTGCAGGTTCACTCCTGGACGTGGTAAGTGATTTTTTGAAAGGTGGCAAAAATTACGACACGCATGTCATACGATGTTGGCATGTCAAATAACCCATTTGAATTCAGTAGGCCGTGTTCATAATGGCAAAATTAATCTCGGGATTTTCCGCCAACACAAAGTTCCTCATTTCTCTACTAGAAAGCGCTATAGTGTTCAAGGAGCTTAGATATCTAATCTCCTTGACTTTCATAGTGCTTCAAGGAACAATGAAATTCAACATGCAAGCAACCCTCTGGGTGTCAAATAACAAAGCTTGCACCCGGCACCCGAGGCCATATGATATTATTATTATTATTATTATTATTATTTAATAATAATTAATATCGTAGTTAGTAAAAAAAAACAAAGTCAACCCCTGGCACTATCCAGCCCATGACGGGCTAAGGCCGACCAAGCGACCGCTGCCCAGCCATTTGGCCTGCAGATATTGGGGTGACGCGTGATCAGCGCGTCGGGTCCCCTCGGCCATTAATCTTGGTATTCGTGATCGGGGCGCTGTCTCACTGTCAGACAGCTACTCAATTGTCCTCACGAGGCTGAGTGCACCCCGTTCCAACCCTCACGTCAGTTTTAAAATCCCTGACGGAGCCGGGGATCGAACCCGGGGCCTCCGGGTGAGAGGCAGGCGCGCTACCCCAACACCACGGGGCCGGCCTCGTAGTTAGTAAGTATTTTCAAATTCATTTTTACTTTCTCTGAAATCATCATGGACGTTAGGCTACTCCTTAAAACAACAGCAACAACCACCACCGTATTTCCTTCATTTACTTTATGAACTAGTGAATACCATCGCCACGTTGCGTAGTGGCTAGCACTCTTGGCTGTCACCACGGGGGCCCGGGTTCGATTCCCGGCTCTGCCACGAAATTTAATTCTGATCTGAGGGCTGGAACGGAGTACACTCAGCCTCATGAGGCAAAACTTAGAAGAGGCGGTTTCGATTCCTACCTCAACCATCCTGGAAGAGGTTTTCCATGATTTCCCACTTCTACTCCAGTCAAATGTCGGGATGGTTCCTAAATTAAGGCCACGGCCGCCTCCTTCCCTGTCCTCATCTGAATTACAAATGCACACTTTAATACAGCCATCAAAATAACAAAGTTTATGAGACACATTCAACACACGCTTACCCAAGTACACGGGGCTACATGACCACGATGTCGCAAAGCCCCTAAATGTATCAACAACAACTAGTGAATAGCCGGCAAATGAAAGTTAGTTTTCATATAAAGTACTACTATCGCCAAAATATTATGTGCACTCGAGTTTCAAGGTTGTTTGTGAAGTAACCATTAGACTTACATAAAGTCCAATCACATCATCATTTTCGTCGTTCTATTGTACGCTAGTTCATGTAGGTTTGATATTTTAATTTATATTTTAATATTTTTTACCGCAGTTGGAACACAAAAGTGCCCATTTTTTATCGTGTGAATTAGTGTACGTATTTCTCAATCATTCAGCATAAGATTTTGATGTATGAGGATTACAACGTGACCAAGAACTACATTTTCCAACCACCCCGAGCCGAGAAAAAGTTACCTTACAAAAATGATAACAACGTTGTTTCTTGGACACATAAAATTTTGAAATTAATAAACCAGTTATACAACATTCCAACTTATATGGTGTTAAAATTTGGATTCGATCTGATGACGGGTTTTTGAGATAATAATTCTTAAATGTGACCCATGGTTGAAACACGCTTAAAAACAAGCACTTTTTGTGTTTCAACTGCGATAAAAAATATTAAAATATAAATTAACAAGAAGTTCCGTGACGAACTAAAGAGCCTACTTTTCATGCATATGATTTATCTACAGTATATCTATCTAGAATAATGACGAAATTACGTTGGTAATATCGAAATGTCTAATTAGTTCGAAATATTCCTGGTATAATGTAGCCTAATAGAGCACTAGAGTTGGCAGCCCTGCTGACTGAATATATTCTTAGTTCCATATCTTAAGGTACAGAATACAAAATTTGGTTGAAGTCCAATGGACGTTACATGCAGTTAGACATTTGATCTATCGGCACGCGTAAAAGCATGTTAGCAACAATGCCATGCGTGTGCTGGTTAGAAATAATCGGAACTATTATGATATCTTGTTGTGCCAATTTTGGATGAAATCCATTTGTTAGTATAGAAGTTACATGTATTTTAAAATTGGACCTATCAGCAAACATAGAATCATGTTGGCAGCACTGACTTATATTAATTGCTCCAAATAAATCTAGAATATCAGGTGATATAGCCTACGTGTGCATAGTATAGAGCTGTTGGCATGCATACTTTCTGATATAATGATATTAGAGTAAAAAAATATAGACAGCATTTATTAATAGTTGGCAGCCCTGATTGCTCTTAAGAATACTTATTGTCATATCTGTTATGTTACACATAGCACATACGAAATTTGGATGAAATCCAACTGAGTGTATAGAAGTTACATGTATTTAAAAATTGGCCTATCAGCAATCTTAGAATCATGTTGGTAGAACTGAGGTATATAAGTTCCTCAAATTAATCTAAAATGTCAGGTACTATAGTTTAAAGCTGTCGGCTTGCATACTTTCTTATATATTGGTATTTGGATAAAGAGAATAGAGGGAGCAATTATTAACAGTTGGCAGCCCTGGTGGCTATTAAGAATACACTCAGTCATATCTGTTTATGTACACATATTATATACAAAATTTGGTTGAAATCCAATTGATAGTGTAGAAGTTATATGCATTTAAAAATTGGACCTATCAGAAGGCTTAAAATTATTTTGGCAACACTGTCATGTATGGCCTCCTGGAAATTAAACTGAAATAGAATTATCTACATGTGTGCCAATTTTGGAAAAGCTCCCATGCATACCTTCCAGGATATCCAACTAGGAGCTCAAATTTCTAGTGCGTTTTTTCAGCAGCTGGTAGCACTGACATCATTTTGAAATATGGGTTTGAGTTATTCTGGTATACATCTTTACTCATACTAAATTTGGTTTCGATTGCTGCAGCCGTTTAGGAGTTGATAGGGGGGGGGGGGGGGGGACACACAGCCAGACAGACAGACAGACAGAAGGATAGACAGACAGACACACATTTTTCCGGATCGATCTCATAAGTGTACTTTTTCCTCATTTTTGCAAAATGGAAAAGTAGGCTAAAAATTCCAAACCTAATGAACTAACGTACAATAGAACGACGAAAATGATTATGTGATTGGATTTTATGTAGGTCCATTGGTTACTTCATAAACAAACTTCAAACTCGAGTGCACCTAATATTTTGGTCGACAGTAGTGTATGAGGACTCTGCAGAGGGGCAAATGACCTCACTGTTCGGCCCCTTAAAACATCAATAACTAACAAACTCTGCAGAGGTAGTCTACTGGTAGCAGTAACCGTGTACCGGAAGCAGAGTGTAGCTGACCAACGACCCCTCCACAGAAGTGTTTACATAATCATTGCCATGGTGTAATGCGGTTCTGTGATGGAGAGGGAATGCCTCTTGTTGAAAAGAACATTTAGTCGACTTATGTCTATTCTATTGCCTTTCCACATCTCCGCGCCCGTTGTCCTGTGCTCTTCCAAGTGCGAACGCTTCGACGGGGGTTATTATTTATTTGTTTGTTGGCTCAACAGTTCGGGGCTGCAGCCGAACCACTCAAGCAGATCTCTTTCTGCTACACACAGGCTGGCAGATTTATTGGCAAACACGATGTGGAAACAGGGCTGAACCGGGAGCAATTCAAGTTAGCCTTCAGCTAGAGGTTAAAGCGATGTTTGGATCTATTGATATCTTCCGGGCGATGATGCAGCTCAGATGGCTCTCTGTATCTGATAAGGGGCGGTCCTCACATTACGTAATCACGTTATGGTCGATTTTTGCGCCCTCTTACCCCGCGTATTCATCGCATAACCCCGTCCCCTTCCCCTGTATAATATTCGTCTCGATTTATTGGTAGGCCTATAAATAAATGAAGTAAGAAAATCAATACCAGAAACTCAGGGACACCAATGGTGAGTTAGCCGTGGTCGTTAAGGCGTGGCTGTAGGCAGTCGATCACATCCGGGAGGCGAGGAGGTTCGAATCCCCCCGCCGGCAACCTTGAAGATGGTCTTCTGTGGTTTCCCATCTTCCTTCCAGGCAAATGCCGGGGTTGGTACCTAACTATAGGCTACAGCCGCTACCTTCCAATTCCTCGTCCTTACAATCATCTTTTCCTCCCCAGACAACACTTCACACGCGACGTTACTTGTAGCTCACCCTATGGGTGTCTGCATAGAAGCAGCTACAAACTCTGGCGAGCCGAACATGTCCTCGGACACTCCCGGCACTAAGAGCCATAAGCTAAAAAAAGAAAAAAAATTATAACGGACATAAATTATTGTAAAAAATATATAACGTTGTATATTCCTAAGATGCTTTGGGGGCAAAATAACACAAGCAATAAAACTAACAATTGACGTAAGTCCTACTTACATTTTCATCAGAAATATTTTTGAATCTCTTTTATGATCTGAATAGAAGTATTCCTTGAACAAGGTAAGGCTACTGCTAATTTATAAGTAAAACTCAAATGGCTTTTAAATTCAATTTACAATTTACATGAACGAGAACAAAAACAACAAATAGAACAATAACATAAAAAAGAACAATATTATAATGTAATTGGTTTTATGTTCGACCCTGACTATTATATGTCAGAAAACTGTAGCCTACTATAATGAGGCTCATTATAACACTATTTTTCATTATGAAACAGTTTTTTGCACCAATCAGAGCTCAAGAAACAGTTGTTTTACCAATTAGATAAGGATAGCATCGCACCTGAGCTGAGTTCCAAGGCCTTCTAATTTAAATTTCACTGCGTGGCCTAGTGTCATAGTAGGGTAATCGAGGAGGCCATGGTCAAGTACAAGGCATTGTCTGCGTCTCATGCGCTCGTATGGAAATTATAAAACTCGCATACGCTCGTTTTATAAACATACTCGTGTCTTAATTACTGCCATTATAGGCTCGTTGCATAATGTACTATTACGTCCCTTTAAACTACTGTGTCATTTAGAGACGCCGTGGTGCCGGAATTTTGCACTGAAGGCGATCTTTAACGTGCCTCTACTGACACGGCTTCCTCGCATTTGCACACCCTCAAAAAACATATGAATGGTTCGATTACAGTGAATCGGACGTCACTGTAAACGAACCATTCATGTGTTTTTTAATTCTTTTTGTGACCTTTCTCTTTATTTAAATTTCTAACTGTGTTCTGTAAGGATATCCATTTCCCCTTTATCTTTGTAAACTTAGTTTTTAATTCAATCTACGCTGACGAAGGTTTCATTGAACACCGAAACATGTACGTTTAAGCAGTGATTAAACCACATTCTTTAGTGTTCGACAAGGCGGTTTTGAATAAGATAGTAGGAGTATGGAAATGCTGAACATCTCAGAGGTCCAATTGTTAAACAGAAATACATTCGAGAACATAGTGAAAAATTTCGAACGGGTTCCAGCCGAAAAAAGAAAGAAAAAAAAAGAACTAGCAAGACCGGAAGAGCGGGCAGAAGAACAATAGGAACAGGCCAGCTGTCGCATGAAGGAAACAGAGAAATCTTCTCACGAGAAATAAGAAATTAAGTTGTAATGTGATCGTAAGTGGTCAAATAGCTTGTAAAAATAATAATAATAACAATAATAACAAGAATGTACGTACATTTTCATTTGAGACTGTCTTGCCCTTCAGTGTTCCGTCTATTCTGCAGGCCTCTAATTGTGAACAAGTCGCCTCAATGATCCCCTATTAGCAGTTAGCACTGTGGCCTCCTCAGCTTACACCTCACACTTTAAAATCCCTCAACATTGAGTCTAACCATCACCTCTGCTTCTCTTACCCTCTACAGCCGAACTCATTAACATCTTAGGTTAACTCTTCTCCCCCATTCTCTTCACATGACCCCACCATCTAAGTCGGCTCATATGAGCAGCTTCATCTAACGTATTCATTTCTAACTTGAGCCGTTATCTCTTCCGTACGAGTACCCTCTTGTCATTGGTCCCATCTATTTGTCCCAGCAATCATCCTCATATCAGTTACCTCTACCTTATGTATCAGATATCCTGAATCTACCCAGCTCTCACTTCCATAATGCAAGGTCAGTCTAAATACTAAGCGATGAAGGGAGCGTTTTGTTGCTATAACTTCTGTTTTACCCAATACTGTAGATCGCAACTGAGAACTCACTGCGTTGGCTTTTCCATACTTTGACTCGATTTCCTTCCCCATTCTACCAACCTGATAATAATAATAATAATAATAATAATAATAATAATAATAATAATAATAATAATAATAAATTACGAGCCTTACAGTAGTCGCATATGATGTGTAACATCTGACATACAAGAAACCTCACGTGAAATTGTTCATACACCGGTATTTTATATTATTATTGGCACAAATATTAATCTGTTGTAAAATGTAGTATTTTACAGATATTGTAGTTGTATAATACGGAACTCATTTTATTAGATGATTTGTAGCTTCCACCAGCACTAGCCTAAATAAAGAATACGGTATGGATCAACTAGATTAATAGACGCGACAACGCTCATAACCTTAAATTCCTTATAAACAGGTCCTCTTCATTCACAGACCAACACGTAATTTCATATGGATTCTGTAGCAAAAATATCTACCCCGTCCGGAATTCGAACCCAAGATCTCTAGATTCACAGTCATAAGCACTAACCCCACGCCTATTTTGACTACGCAAATTTTGTGCACAAGATGGTGACTTATTTCCACGATCCAATAATACTGCATTACGGAATTAAGTTTCATTTATATTTTGCTTGTTTCGATAATGTTCCTGAGTGACATTGAGTTTAAAATGCCTTATGCCATTGCAATGCCGACTACTTACAATGTTTGGTATTAAGCCATTTTACCATTTAAATACTGATACAAAGACTTCGAACATGTACCATGTCATTTGTTTAAATCACTTGACACTAGAGTTCGCATGAGCGTTTTCCGTCCAGTATGTCATATACATTCCACATGGCCAAGAGTGCGTCATGATATGAATTTTCGACACTGCGCGCTGATTGTTTCTCTTACCAGTGCCAGCTGGATCGATCGATCGAATTGGCAGTGCGTCTTATACTTCCGTTCGATCCACCACTGCCAGTTAGGGCACACTTCCATTCGATCGATCGAGCAGGCAGTGCATACTTCCGTTGTCCACCACTGCCAGCTAGTACACTTCCGTTTGATCGATCGAGCGGGCAGTGCATACTTCCGTTGTCCACCACTGCCAAGTAGTACACTTCCGTTTGATCGATCGAGTGGGCAGTGCATACTTCCGTTTGATCCACCACTGCCGGCTTGATCGTTCCGATCCACTTCCGTCCCCAATTTTCAAAATCACTCCCACAAAATTATCCAGCAACCGAGTGGAAAGATGTTACACATCAATAACAATAAAATCCCCCCGCCGGCAACCTTGAAGATGGTCTTCTGTGGTTTCCCATCTTCCTTCCAGGCAAATGCCGGGGTTGGTCCTTAACTATAGGCCACAGCCGCTACCTTCCAACTCCTCGACCCTCCCTTCCAACTTTCCTCCCCAACGGTACTTGTAGCTCACCCATTGGGTGTCCGTCTCGAAGCAGCTACAAAAACTGGCGAGCCGAACATGTCCTCGGACACTCCCGGCACTAAAAGCCATACGCTAAAAAAAAAAAAAAAAACATCATCTTCATGGTAGTAGGTTAGTAGTTGTCCATCCAGATTATCTATTCACTAATCCAGATATTCGGGTTTTCACAGCCAACTAGTTGGGAACTGGCAGCATACGTACTTGGGCATCTCTGGCTGACAATCAATTTTGTCGTAGTTATCAGCCCACTGAACGAGATACAAGAGGCCATTCTCCCTTCAAAAGAAGTACAATTCTTCGACCGAGAATCGAACTGTTTTTAAAATAAATTACGGGTATTTGGCGTTTAGGCCATATAAACAACGACATTATGAAGAAATTCCACGAACAGTTTATAATGTTGAACACTAGCATAAAGGCGTATCGTCGAGAATCGAACTTGTAATATTGTGGTCGTACGTTTTTTTTAGCGTATGTCTTTTAGTGCCGGGAGTGTCTGAGGACATGTTCGGCTCGCCAGTTTGTAGCTGCTGCTAGGCGGACACCCATGGGGTGAGCTACAAGTACCGTCGCGTGTGGAGGGTCGTCTGTGGAAGAAAGTTTGAATGTAAGGACAAGGAGTTGGAAGGTAGCGACTGTGGCCTATCGTTAGGGACCAACCCCGGCATTTGCCTGGAAGGAAGATGGGAAACCACAAAAAACCATCTTCAAAGTTGCCGGCTGGGGGATTCGAACCTCCTCGCCTCCAGAATATGAGTGCCAGCAGCCATGCCGTAACGATCTCGGCTAACTCACCCGGTGATCATAGGTGAGACACTCATCTACCGAAGAAAGTTTCATACGTTGTTGTTTTTGGGTATTTACCGACCTAACCTATGGCGATTTTTCTTGAGGATCCAACTACCTAACAGACAGAGTTGTTGATTCAAATTGGGGCTTTGCGACATTGTGGTCATGTAGCTCCGTGCACTTGGGTGTGTGTGAAATTAGTCGGAATACCTGTCTGATGAACCTGATTGTGATGGCTGTATGATTGTGAGTAATTTTAAGACAAGTAAGGATTGGGAAGGGGACGATCATGGCCTTAAGTTAGGAACCATCCCTGCATTTGCCTGGAGTAGAAGAGAGGAAACCAAGGAAAATCACTTCCAAGATGTCTTAGGTGGTAATCGAACCCAGCTCTTCTCAGTTTTGCCTCACGTGGCAAGCTTTCATACGGACGTTTCGTTGAATGAAACCAGGATGTTACACTCCTTTGTTGATCTTTCGCAGTCCACTCCCTACTGTCTGCTATATTTGCTTGCTGTTATTTCCGCTCGATTTTGTTTCACAGTTACCTGGTCATTGGAGGGATGAAGGCCACTCTTCTTCCCTTTGTTGAGCTGGCAAGACCCGTTGCAGATCGCCAACCCTAGAGAAGGGGGGAGGATTGGCCCTCTGTAGGGACTGTATCAGTCCATCTCACAGCAGGTGTTTCACAGCGGGAAATTAGTACGGGATATTCTTAAATTTTTAACAATTTATTCAGAACAGAGTATTATTACAGTTGCTGGTAGGGTGTATCAAAAATACTGTTGTTGTAGTTTTTGATTCTTGAATTTGAATTTATTCATAGAGAACTGCCACTGAGGCGAAAGACCTCCTTTATGTAGCGTATAAAATGTTCTCGATTGAAGTTATGTAATGAGAAACTAAACCTAGCTTAACAACTAACAAAACAAAATATAAAATACACTTATTATTAAACAACACAATTAGCTAACATTTCATATTAGACGAATAATACAAATTAGAATATAATCATTAAATAAATAAATGACCTACCTAATGTGTTAATAAATCTATTGAAAATCACAAACAAACAAGTTATAGCACGTCAAACAAGTAGTTCCGTGAAGAACTATACAGCCTATTTTCTTATATCCTACTCATGTTAATTGCCTCTATCAACATTTAAAAAAAACAGTTTGATTTTGAGATAGATTTGTAGATATTGACAACCGTCTAAATATTTTAGATGGTCGCCTGGTTGGATTTTTATTTATGTACTATTAAATGAAGATTATTGTGTACGTGTAGTATTCAAACTTCAATCGCATGATTAGGACACAAGAAGTAAAAACATGATTTTTAAATTTCGCACAGCTGCCATCTTGTGATTATGAAAACAATTGAAATAAATTAGATGCCAGTGGATTAACATTTGTATAAGCATTTAACTTGGAAAGTTTCACTGAACTCGGATGGTTAAATCGCGGGAAACATCCATTTAAATATTTATACTTTGCGTCGCCGCCATGTTGGATTTGTGCTCACCAGGGTACTGAATGTTCTATAGGTGAACTTATGTTCATAGCCTCTATGAACATAAAAAATATCAGTTTGACTGCTGTAAAAGATTCGTAGATATTGAGAACCTCAACATATTCGGATGCTCGCTATTTTGGAATGTTATATGTATAGCCCGTAGAGTGATGTACCATTAAAGAAACATTATTGCGTAGCTTCACTATTCAAACTTTCACTTCGATCGCAAGATTACGACACAAGAAATAATAACTTAATTTTAAAATTTCGCACAGTCGCCATCTTGAGGTTATGTAAACAATTGAACTAAATTCGATGCCAGTGCATTACAATATGTATAATCATTTACCGTACCACATTTCACTGCGCTCAGATGGTTAAATCACGAGAAAAGTCTATTAAAATGTTTCAAATTCGCTTGGCCGCCATGTTCGTTTTGTAGTTTACAGGTTTTTGAATGTTACATAAATAAACTTGTAGGAGAGCCCTTTATCATCGTACAAAATTTCAGGGTGATACCTGTAATCGTTTCAGAGATATAGAATGCCAGTGAAATAATTCGCACAGCCGCCATTTTGAGGTTATGTAAACAATTGAACTAACTTAGACGCCAGTGAATTATAATGTGTATAAATATTTGCTGTACCAAGTTTCATTACGTTTGGATGGTTAAATCGCGAGAAAAGTCTATTTAAAGTCTCAAATTCGCTTGGCAGCCATGTTGGTTTTGTAGATACCAGGTTTTTGAAGGTTTCTTAGTTGAACGTCTAGTAAAGTCCTTTATCACCGTACAAAATTTTAGGGTGATATCTGTAATAGTTTCGGAGATACTGAATTCTGGTGAAATAATTCGCACAGCCGCCATGTTGGATTGGTGAGAGACAATAAAATTTGAAGGAACGGTCGAGGTCGGCCAGAATGGGGCTATGATCTTACCGAGTTTCATTGAAATCGCTCGAGCCGTTCAAATGTTATTAGGGGGGGGGGGGGCGCACACACACCTCTCACACACACACACACGGACAAAAGGTGATCTCATAAGCCTATTTTTTCAAAATTGAAAATAGGCTAAAAATGGCTACTATTTTCATATGAATTATTATATGATCTATTATTAAAACAAGTACATGAGTGACATGATTGCTCGAACTACTATCAATTCCACGGAAGATGTATCTTGGATACTAAAAATATTATAAAAGGCTGTATGGCACGTAACGAAGTAGAATTTGGGTAGAGCGCTAAAAGCTTGTAGTTTAACTTGACCGTTAATCTCGCGATCATGAGCCACGGGACTTCCTCATTACGTGGAATCCGAACCATAGGACATGACATTTTACTTCGAAAATCTCACATGCATTGACCGGGAATAGAACCTGGTCCGCCTTGGTGAGTGGCCAACAGCTTGATCGCTGCGCCACCACGCCTCTCGGATAGAAAGTGGTCGTGGTCTTAAGTAAAGTACCATCCCGGCATTTGCTTGCAGTAGAAGTGGGGAAATCATGGGACCACTTCCAGGATGGCTGAGGTAGGAATCAAACCCGCCACTTCTCTGTTTTGCCTCACGAGTCTGAGTGTACCCCGTTCCAGCCATCAGACCAGAATTAAATTTATTGCCAGAGGACAGGGAGGCATAGAACGCTGCATCAAACCAGTCAAAAGACTGAAGACTCAAACAACAACAACAACAATAACTTATAAGTCTATAACTTGTCTAGTGACTTCTAATGAAGTTGTTCGTATGGGCCGACTCAGATGGTGGGGTCATGTGTAGAGAATGGGGGAGGAGAGATTACCTAAGAGATTAATGAGTAGGGCTCGGATTTTTAGGTGCTAAAAATGGGGGAAATATTTTTTTTTTATGTATGAAAAATACCTGAAATATGTGACAAAAAAGTAAAAATATGTAATTATAATTGAGTTTATTAATGTGAATATAAACAATATGCAGTACTCACGAACGCAATTGATGCTATGCCTTACTGACTACTGAAAAATTACAATACATGAGATACCGACGATTACCGCGAAACAATTCTCCTGAAGGTGCGAAACTGCGGCAATATGTTTTGTTTTTTTTTGTTTTTTTTTTGCCTTTGAGGTGTTGTGTAACTTGAGATCGCTGTTCAGCCTTGATTGCTTTCCCACACGGTTGGCAGAACAGAACGCCCCCATCAGAAGTAAAATTATCTGGAAATCCCCGGCTTCCACAGTGAGTGGTACGGGGCAACAAGTTAAGAATAACACAGTTGCGAGCAGACATACGCTCTGCATGAAGATTAGATAGCTCACAGGTTCTTCCCCGTTGAAGTAAAACAGAACAAAAATGCAATAAACTGAAAGATCTAGCATACTGATTTAAAAATGTAAATATTATGTCTTTTTATGTGCTAATAAGTGAAAAGCAGGAATTTATGTATTTATAGAAAAAAACGCTTAAAATATGTATTTACATAAAAAAATACAGAAGGCGATGGTTAGATTCAGTTCTGAACGATTTCTAAGTGGTAGGCGTAAGAGCATTGGAGACCACAGTGCTAACTGCTAAAAGGGTAGCCTATCATGAAGGAGACTTGTTCTCGAACAAAGGCTTGCAGACTAGATAATAATAATACAAATGTTATTGGTGTTACATCCCTTTTAACTACTGCAGCTTTTAGATGGTTGGTTGGTTCCTTAGTTTAGGGGCTGCCACAACGTGGTCATGTAGCCCCGTGTACTTTGGGTGAGTGTAGAATCTGTCTGATAACCGGTGATGACTGTATTAGTCTGTGATATCTGTTTTTAATTCAATCAAGGACTGTAGACGATAATTTCAATTAGTTCCTACTTTCGCTACCAAATGCTACCGTCAACGATACCTAGCTGTGAACTTGGCTACTACTGGATACCATCGCAACCAGCGCCTGGTGACGAACGTTTGAACTTAAGAGCATTAATCAAACCTAACCTACAAAATTTTGCTTCACACAATTTAGTTAGTGGAAGGTTTTTTACATGCCATAAATATATGACATGGGCCCGCCGGCTTTATTTCCCCTCCGAAGAAAGGCATACTGTGGATTTTTAACGCTCTTAAAAAATCTGACGACTTCGGCCGAGTTTGAACCCGCGATCTTGGGCATAGAAGCTCTGCATGCTACCAACTACGCCACCGAAGCCGCTGGTTTTTAGAGACGCCAGGAAGCCGGAATTTTGCCCAGAAGAGGATCTTTAACGTGCCAGTAAACCTACTGACAAGGTTCCCTCGCATTTGCGCATCTTCAAATGCCAGTTGACTCCGCCAGGATTCCATCCTGCAACCTTGGGTGGGAACAGCAGGCGAAAACGGTACCGTTGAGCCACGCAGCCAGCCTATTGCAGACTAGACTGGACGCTGAAAGGCAAACCTGTCACAAATGAAAATGTATATACAGTATGTAGTCTATGAATTCTTCTTTATGTTACAGAAAATAACCTATGTATGCACTGTAGAACCCATTCCCCCCCCCCCACATTTTATGCCCTCATTGGAACACTTTAATCAATACAAATACAATTAAGTCCAACAACGGTAAATGGAGATTAGCGATTCAGCTTCTGCTTCTTCTGCACCCAAAATGACTTCATTCTATCTGACCTGGCTGCCCTCTGTTCATCTGTGATAGAGTAGTTCTTCCGTTCGAATGTTTTTAATGCGAATCGTAAGTATTAATTCCTTAATATATTCTTCTCTCCTCCATTTTTAATTTGGAGCATCGTTAAATTAAATTCATATAAATCATGCCGGATCTCTTTGAACCAGTTGTTCTTTGTTTTACTCTTCCAGAAGTAACTAAAGAGCTGTTTTATTAGTCTGGTTTCTGGTAGGCATGAGATATGGCAGAAAAAAGAGATTCTCCTTTTCCAGATTGTATCTATTATTGATTCACTCTCTCGATATACCACTTCATTCGGCAGTAATCTCCATTGGCATTTACTTGTTTTTTGTTGTTGTTAAGAATTGTTCTACTTGTTCTGTCTGCTTTCGGTAGTTTGTCAGTTGTTGATTTGATGTTCAACTTAAAGAGTGTTTCACTACCGTAAGTTGCCTCGGGTTTAACAACGGAATTGTAATGCCGAAATTTGGCATTCGTTGAGATGTTTATTGGATACTGTTTTCTTTTTTGAGCCTAAGATATTAGGCACATTTTTTTTCACCTTGCCCATCTGCGGTGGCTCCAGGACTCGTAATGACGACTTCCCGTTCATGCCTCGGACCACAGCGATCCGCGACCTGAAACAATCGATTAGGGAACGTGTTTTTGTAACACACAAGATTAACGTATGTGTGGGAGGATAGCGTGAGCACTGAGTTTAAACTGATTTGGTACGTAACAATTTCCAATAATAACATTATGTGAGTCGGGAAGGGATCTTAGGTCAGACATGCAGTATGAACATTGTTCAACTTAGGCAGGCTTTCTCAACCCGGTGCACGCAAACTCAAGCGCCCCTGCGATCCATTCTTCAACAAAAATGTTGTTGCACGAACCGGAATAATAGTGTTTTCATTACACGTTTTGCCAGTCAGAAATTCCATCTATTTGTGCAATTTTACGTTTTAAGAATAATTGAGCATTCCTGTTTTATGAGCAACATGCAAGATTCTGATTCAACTAGGTTTCCCCCAAATACACTATATTTACAGACCCTTATTTCATTTGCATGAGTCATACAAGCAGTTGTAGCATGCCCAGTGAGTGGTGATTCCCTACAATTTTCAGTATTTCAGACGGAGAGAGAGGCAGGAAAAAGAATGAGGCGCATGAGTGTTGCGTTATTATTATTATTATTATTATTATTATTATTATTATTATTGTTATTATTATTGTTATTATAGCGGCTTCGGTGGTGTAGTCGGTAGTATGCTGACTTTCTATGCCCAAAAGATCGCGGTTTCCAACCCGGCCGAAGTCGTCGAAATTTTTTAAGAGCGTTAAAATCCTTCAGTACGCGGCGGTCCATGTCATAGATTCATGGCATATAAAATAACCTTCCACTAATTAAACTTTTGTGAAGCCAAATTTGCAGGTTAGATTTCCTTGAAACGCTCTATCAAAGTTCCAACGTTCACCACTAGGTGTCAGTGACATCTGGTAGCGAAAGTTGGAACTACTTGAAATTGAACGGAACTTGTAGCTCACTCCATGGGTGTCTGCATTGAAGCAGCTACAGCCCCTGGCGAACATGTTCTCGGACACTCCCGGCACCAAAAGCTATACGCTAAATAAATAAAAAAACAAATAATTTGTAGATTTGTAGATTAAGGCTTTCATGTTTTTTGGGTTAATGCCGTGTGAAATTAAATTAGAACCATACGTTTCGGAGAAACCTTGCCTCCTTTTTCAATAGAATCAAGCAATGTGGCCTTCAAAAAACATGAATTATTTATAAATAAAAATATAAATTATTATTATTATTATTATTATTATTATCGATTTAATGGTACTCGGTTACATGGTGTGACATAAAGGTGCTGCTCACAGAATCAGAAATGATGAGAACGCTTGGTCTAAGGACTGTTTTATTGTGTTTTGTACTCTTTTTATGTAATAATAATAATAATAATAATAGCTTCTGGAGAGGGATGAGTGGAGTCAAAATGCTATTTATAGGACAGAACTTTTTTTTTATGTTTAAGTTTGATTTTTTCCTCTGTTTGTTTTAAGTTAAGTCTGGTGTCTGTTTATTGTTGTGTGTTTGTTTTCGTATCTATGCCATTTGTTTGTTTTTGTTTTTAACTTTGCTTTTATTTAATTTTTTGTTTATGGTTTCTTTTTTGTGTTATTTTCTGCTTTTGATTTTGATTTTTGTTTCGTGTTTTTGTTTTTTTGATTTCGTTTTGGTATTTTGTTTCCTCTTTTGAATTCTTGTTTTCGATGGGCAATCTAAGACATAACCAATGAAAGCAAAACTACACTTTTTTTTTCTTAATGTTGGTAGCATTTGATACGTTTTATTTGCACCTATGAATGTTGGGGCAGATGACCCCACCGTTCCTCCCCTTAAAACTGAAATAACTAACTAACTAACTAACTAACACCTATGAATGTACAAGGTAACACTGAAAGTTTGACACGGGTAAATGGAAATTGTCTCGAATTAGTAAATAATTATAACGTACATAATCCAAAGATTGGTTTCATTCAAAATAATCATTTCATCATTTTACGTACCTATTTTTATAATTTGGCTCTGGGGAGGATTGAACCCCCTGATCTCCCCCTGTAGTTACGCCACTGATCGTATGGCCTCAACAATAGTGAGGTACTCCTTGATCTTTCGAGTTGGACCCATTTAGGTGATCCATTCTCCAATTTCGAAGATCCAGATGGCTTGGCCGATGGCTTAGCGCTGCACGTTTGCGAGAGAAGCTTTTTGCTGTTACTATTTCATTTGAAGGCTTTGGACATCGTAATCATTTAGCCCCATGTGCTTGGGTGAGTGAGCCACAACGGTAATATGCGTATTGGACTACACGCAACTGCCCATTAAGTCGCCTCTGACGATAGGTTGAGTCAAAGGAGAGCCCAACACGAGGATCTGGCAGTAATGTTCATCTGAAATCTCGTGGTCGCCAACTGCCGTCCTTCGGGTGTAATTTCACTTTGTGATTTCAAACATATTGCAAATTTTCCAGTTGATCGTGATCACCTTTCCTTCCACAGTTGTAATGCATTTCAGTAATCATTTTACAGTGAAACAGCATTTATCGAATCTATAAACCATAAGCGTAACGTAGCTAACTTGTGCTAAAAATAGGCCTATATCAACGGATCTGTCGTAGTTGTGGAACAGCAACGTTCCAAGTTTCCCGCGTACTCCCGCATTGAAGTCACCTCTTTACTGCTGGCTTGGCTCACCAGTTCCAACCACATTACAACGTGGATAATATATTATTATATCATAATCAACATATAACATGTATTTAATTGATTAACTAATACATAATTGCCACATTTTTGCTTTCTGAACATTCAATAGTTAATTACAGAAATATTGTTTCTAAGGAGAATCGCATTTATCCTTTTGGATATCTGATTTCTTTTTAGTTTGGATCAATATATAACAGCAGTCTCTTTTATAATGCTTAGACGTTAATCAAATATTAAGACATCACATAATAGACTGCTAAAAAATTACAAAATTAATGTCAGTAGACCAAGTACTGTAGAAAGTATTGTCGTCACCGAACTTGCAATTTCGCATATCTGACAATGCTCTTCATTTCAATTATTTCCTAATTTGTGATTGGTCACGCCTCCCGGCAATGTGTGGATGTGCCTTCAAACAGAACAATTCACGCTAGGTTAATTCCTTGCGTATTCATCTAAAGGAAAATGAACCCAAAATATAAGTGCATGACTACAAGGAAATATACCTTTCTACAGTACAGTTTAAAGCTCAATTTTCTTTATTGCCCTACACAGGAAAATGAACCTAATGTGAATGTTTATGTTGGATGGCACATCCACATACGGCTGGGAGACGTGACCAGTGCCATGGAGAGCTATTGGGGGCCCTGAGAACAAAACTAGCAGGCCTCATTACAAGTTAAATACGTTTTCTTCAGTGACATCCTCGCTTTTCTTTCATAAGCGTAAAAACTAAAAAAAAAAAAGTAATGGCTTGTTATATATAGTCTAATAAATAATATTTGAAAGTCTAGCGACTTTATGCACTTAATATTTCGTAGTTAATAACGGAAGTTCAAGTGTTCTGATTGGTTTCAGAAATCAGCAGAATTTTATTTATTTATGTTTTTGCATTTTTTCAGTATTAGAAAAATTGTGAAGACTGAATTCAGCCCACAAAGTATTTAAAAGGTGATCTTATCTCGCCCAGGCCTGTAGCCCCGTTTGCCCCACCATTTCGTTGGGCCTGGGCGTGACCAGTCATAAGGAAGAGCATTGTCAGATACGCGGTATTGCAAATTCAGCGGCGATATTAATATTGAACTAAACTATTTCATTGTGCAAAATTATGTGTATCAAATTGTAATCTAACCTGTCATTAAATTTGAACATTCTGAGAGTGACCTAGGAGACAACTAGGTTTGGTCGAATTTCCACAAATAGAAATTTAAAATGGCCTTTTTTATTTAGTTTTGGTGGAGTTTATTTATTTATCGTATGGCTTTTAGTGCCGGGAGTGTCAGAGGACATGTTCGGCTCACCAGAGGCCGTAGCTGCTTCAAGCGGACACACATAGGGTGAGCTACAAGTTCCGTTCAATTTCAAGTAGTTCCAACTTTCGCTACCAGACGTCAATGATACTTAGTGGTGAACGTTGGAACTTTGATACAGCGTTCCAACGAAATCTAGCTTCACACAAGTTTAGTCTGTTAGACATCCCCTCCGAAGGATTATAACGCTCTTAAAAAATCCGACGACTTCTGCCGGGTTTGAACCCGCTGTCTTGGGAACAGCAGTTCAGCATGTTACCAACTATTCCACCGAAGCTGCTTTGGTGAAGTTAACAGACCGCTTATAACTATCGTTAGGATAGTCGGAACTGAAGATTCCCTGGGATACATGAGACATGAGCCATCGCGGAGCGCAGAGTAGAGGTCCCTCAGGTCTGCTCCAAGCGAGGTCCGCTGGAGGTGTGACAGCGTGCCGGATGGTAGGGGGCTCCCCTCACGTACTGTGGCCGTGGTGGAGGGAGATCTACTACAGCTTGGTTGGTTGGTTACCTCCTTTGCCGCGTGCTCTATAGGGAGGGGGAAGAAGTTTGACCTCATTTTCATCCCATCCTGACACTTGCAGCTTCACCGCTCATACAACACCTAGCTACCTGCCAGGCGCAGCGCGCACTTCACAAAAACTTTATTTTGTAAATAAAAACCAATAATAATCATTTTCTTGTGTGCCTGTGAAGAAGAGGAAAGAAGATTCAAGGTCTGTCTCGATTCGAGTGAAGTGTCATTTAAATACAGAGAACGGTTCTCAGATAATGGCAGGGAACAGTACTGGTCTATTTATCTCTGTCTGTGTTGTTTCGAGTGGTGCGTATTGGATGGATATATTATATATCGTTGTGGACAGGTGTCTATTGTGAATGAAAGATGGACCAAGTTCAGAAGTGAACTGTGTGATTGACAGCTAGGTAAAGTGGATTTCAAGACGAGAGAGGTGCTGTGTGAGGAATACTACATCAGAATAAAAAAACAAAAAAACAAAACGAAGACGAAGAAGAAACGGACACATTTACTGAGTGTACATTTCACGCTGTGAGGTTAATCAAGGAACCGAGAACGAGAGAGAAAGAGATATATACACAGGACGAAACGAAAAATTATCATGTTTAAGTTTGCAATTTTCTATTAATTTATCTCTCGTGTTGTTTTTTTTATATAAACAGTGACAATAAATCATTAGTGTAAGAGAAGACTTTTTTTTAAAGAGGCTAGTTTGTAGTAAGGACTGCTTCATGTTCAAAATAGACGGGCGAAAGAAGTTACTGTCCAGAACTTCCGGCTCGGTGCGGTGAAGGTTAGTTCGCTGTCATCTCAACAGGTGGCGACTACAACAACATTCACGGAGATCTTCGCCGTTAAAGGTGAGTGGGAAATTAAGAGCAAGTGCATGTGTAAGCTTTTAGTTCAATTATGCTTTTGTTGAAGTAGGTTATTGATCCCTTGATAGTATCACACTGATGTAATAATTCGTTATTGACAGTATTGAACCGGTATGGAAGATATTCCATTGCAACCCCATTCAAGAAATATTTTACACGACAAAATGTAAGATTTCTATAACCCGTTGAATCTGTTTTGGAGAAAATAATTTTAGGCACCCATAAGGAGCACTTTCCCGAAGGAAGGTTCGTCTATTTTCTGTTAGTTTTTTTGGAGGGGGTGGAGTGGGGAGGGGATGGTCAGTATGTGGAGAGGAAGTTGTAGGAGGAGAATATTTGGAGTGGGGACGGGGATGTATCTTCCCCTTCTGAATCAACTCATCTTCAGATTTTGCCTTCACCTTCAAAACTTAATTTGCCAAAACCGTATTGTGGAATTGCTTGAGAATACCGACATTTCTGGAATTTCAAATCTCCGCACAATTGTTAATTTATACTAAAGTACTAATTATGATTGTACTAACTGGCCACTTGGTTGCAATACATTTTCATTTCAATTTAAACTGAAATTTTTCAACTAATTATAGTTCTTTAAAATAATACAGCACGGTAACTATTTTTGATGAAAGCGAAGTCGATGTAGATCACCAAGAATACGAATGCTGTGACCGCCTTTATTACTCCTGTCTAATGATGTACTTGTGCTAGTTAAGGAAGGAGTGATTTGCTTAGGAAAATATTTACACAGTTAATAACATTTCCACCAATTAATACTCCATTCTACTATCTTACGGCACATGGCATTCTTATTAAGTATAGTAATACTCACTTATCTTTAACTTAAGTTCTATAAAAACTAAAAATCAATTTCTAAATTACTGTATTAAATCAATCACTTTTTTTCTACGGAAATTAGTAAATTGAATTATCCGTTATGAAGTATCATATTAATGTTACCATAATATCGGTTCAGTTACTTCTATACCAGTCTCGATGTTCTTTAGAAACTCTTGTGTGCATGTGCACTTTGGCCGGAGAACATATCCCACGACCTTTGAACTTCGACTTTCCCTTAAAGAAAAACTTGCTACGGAATCGCTGGCTAGTTAGTTAAGTTACCAGATGACCCTTGACGAATGGAGTTGCTAATATTTGGAACAATTTACTGGCAAGAGAATCAAATTTCTACTTTCTAATATAATCCAGTATAAGTCAGTACCCTCTGACAGTTCAACTTTCTTACGTCTCATCAGAGACCACAGGGTTTACACATATGCTAAGCCAATGTATACTGCCGACACGTCATATGTCATTGGTGGAGTGTTTAGTATCCTACTCTTTGAAATACCCTTAATATTGGTGGCTAGCGGATAACATTTTGAAAAATTTGAAACCATTTTTGTGGTATCCCCATTTTAACGAAAATGTCAACTATGAAGAATAATTAACGGGCCAGCAGAGAAAGTTGTTACTTTGGAATACTATTTGCCTGGATAGAATGAGTTTTGTTAATAGATTTGTTTCATTTTAATATTATATTTATATTTTACCTCTGTTATTTTGGGTATTTGTACAAGCGTGAAGGGCTCACATAGCTGTTGTAGTTTGACTTTTGAGTAATATATTTATTTTAAATGTTCAGGTGGGCATAGGAAGTGGATGACGAGAATTGAACTCTGTATCCTCCATGTGTTTCCTGACTTAGAGTTGGCTATCTTAATTGAGAGATATATCTCATGCAGATGATCATACGTAGAGAGTACGGAGCCTTCATTGTGGTGCTTGTGGGAATATTCAAATGGATAAAAGCACAATTGAGAATGATAGGTTATCATTAGGTTAGGTCAGAATTATTTTGTCTGCAAAGATTAGGGCCATTGGGCACTTTCTACCATCTAACCAGATTATACCAGAAATATCGAGTCCAAGCAAAACAAAATTAATTAGAATTATGGTACTTGAATTTTAAAAGTATACGGTAACACAACATTAAAGCAATCGGTGATTATGATAACTATAATAATTTAAAAGCAGAGGTGAGTTGTGACAAAAAAATTACCATTAATAATGTATTACTAATATAAATATTTAACAAATAAATTGGATAAGCTGATAGAAGCAATAGCAATCAAATAATAACACATGACGACAGCCACCGTTTTCGTTAAATTATTTGCGAAGTTTAATCTGCATGTACTGTATGTAAGAAATTACTTACACATTTAAATATTATAACGGGTACTTTAATAGATTGAGAGCATTTTCAGATAATTTCTTATACAGTAGCTTGTAAGATACCGTGCATTGTTGAATTGTTATCCCGGACCTACGTGGTCATTTTATCTGCAAAGCCGGATCCGTTTCCTTTTCCTTTAAATAAAACATACGATTTCAAAGAGGTATCTCTCTGTTGTACCCTCCTCTTCGCCTTGGCGTAGTATTCAACCATAGAATTGGCTTGCCCACGACGTCAACCAAATTCACAGAATTTTATATAATTCATTGTAGAATGATATTTAAAGCATTGTTAACTTATTATATCAGGGCTTGGTATCTATTCTCGTTAGTAGAAGCTAAAACAGCAATGTTTCGAATTGGTAGGACACTTCTTTCAATAATAATAATAATAATAATCGTGTGGCCTACGGAGAAACAGAGTGCAGGTCTTTCTAGTTGACGCCCGTGGGCGACCTGCGCGTCGTTATGAGGATGAAGTGATGATGAAGACGTCACATACACCCAGTCCCCGAGCCACGGTAATTAACCCCAGGGGATTAAAATCCCTGATGGCTCAGCTGGGAATCGAACCCGGGGCACTTTGGGCCAAAGCCTAGCGCGCTAACCATTTGGCCATGGAGCCGGACACTTCTTGCAATAATTCATAGTTACGTTACGTTCCACCATCGAATTTATGATTTCTATTCATGAATAAGCGCTCTCTATAAGAAGTTATGGGGGGGTTAGAATCTTAGAAATTAAGATAACTAGCATTACCCGTCGCAGCCTCGCCCGCGAATGTTCTAGTTGTAAAGAGTACACTTAGCAAAATCTCAATCATGAATGCTATGACTGATTTATGCTTGGTATGAATAATCAGACTTTATCAATTCAGCTACTGGTGCAGTGGTTAGGGGTTTGTCATTCCTTCATAGGTATATCAGAGCGAAGTTAGTTTTCTGGGAATATCTCACTGTTAATTTAAGGGCCTTTAAATGTGGTTTTCGGAGACACTTTATAGTCGGGTGAAAAAGACCTTTCATACCACACTCACACGTGAAAATTGCGTGAAAAAATTCTTGAGTGCCCCTTGACCCCCTTAAACGCATTATTCTGTATTTATTGACGAATTTTACAGCTTAATTTGGTTCAGTGATAACCTTATAACCGTCTGGAAACTTTCACAGTAATGTAATAATTGGAATAGCATTGCGTCTTACAGAAATAGATGGACCTGTGAGATTCTGTTACCATGGTTATCATGTTGCATTCTTTCATTATTTCATTGTAAATATACATGTTTTAAGGTATTTATTTAATTGTGAGGTATTTAAAGAGTAAGTGAGTGCGTTTCGCTTACGCATTGGGTTATGCTGAACTTGTAGGTACCCCATAAGTGTAGGTTGGTGTTAATGGGACCTTATTTTCGGTACAAAACTGGAATGGGACCTTAGCAGAATAATATAGGGAGGGATATGGTTCAGAAAGGGATCAAAAAAGTATTCTCTAGGAAATGTGGGTATATCTCTGTAATATTAAAAATATATTAAGTCAAAGTAAACCACATAGATATCATTAAAGATTCCTGAAGTAAATAGCTCACACAAATATGCTGAGAAGAAGACTGTTTATATATATCTGATGGAATGAATCGGTATTTTTACAGCATAATATTGTTAGTTTATAAGAGACCATTTCTAACAATGAAGTAAACACTTAGCAATTTTTCCTAATTTTAACCACTTGGGTGACTTTCTTGTCAATGATACCATCCCAGTACCAGAAGCCAGAATAAATCTCTTAACAGAACTGGAAATCGATCCTGGGCCTCAGGAGTGGCAGTCAACAACTCTAAACTACTGTACCACGATTTACAACAATACCAGCAATGAAATATAACATCACATTCCAACGTATTTACTCTCATAAAATAATCAGTTAATGCCATACCAGATTCTTTTGTGCTGAAGGGGAACCGATATCATATCATTTAATGCAAAACTCAGAATAGTAAATACAGCAGTGACTTTGCACCCAGTATGAAAAGAATCACTCATTATGTGAGCAAACCTAACAATTTCAATTAGAATAACAGTTACTGTTCCCAAGATTGCAGGATCGAATCCTGGCGCAGTTAGCACTTGCAAGGGAGCCATATCAAGAGATTTACTGCAACGTTAAAAAATGCCTATGAGGCAGAATTCCGGCACCATGGCGTCTCAAAAAGCCTAAGTAGTTAAAAGGGACGTGAAATTTAACAACATTATTATAAGTTATAACAACACAAATTAAATACAGTTTTCAAGACAGTCACAAGAATCAATGACGGCTTTGTGCTTCGAGAAACCCCATGCTCTCTTAAATGCAACAGTACCAAATCATTGAGCAATTCTTGAGGCAATGGCCCCACTCCTCGACAGCAGCATCTTTACGGGCATGTATCGTGGCGGAAATTAACGGTTGACAGTCGAGAGTTAAATTCTGCCTGTCTGTGAAGAAATTGGGATTGCCATGTTTTAAACAACTTACATAATTATTATATAACCATAAATGAAAAATAAATATTAGATCTTGGTGGGTAACCAGTAAAGATGCATAACATTTTAATACGAGTGTCGTGAGAAAAACACGCATTACATTTTATCCTGATTCACCACTGCGTATATGGGCTAGATGGATACATCTATGTCTACGACGACGACTATAACGATGGAGATTTAATAAGTCTTTATAGTCTAAGAAATTAGCATAAAACTAGATGATTTTGTAGGGTACACTACATAAACTGGGGTGAACATTCTGTTGTACATGCACTTTTTCGCCACTAAAGCATAAGAAATAGATGACTTTGTGCTTGCAAAACCGCAGTATTTTATATTACGATCTGTATTGTACAGCATTGCTTGTGTCCATTTCAGTTAATTTGATTGATTGCCATATTGATTAAATAATAGGAATCCTTCAGAGTTATTCTGTAAGCTCCAGATACCCAATGAAATGTTGCATTTATTTTTGGGTCTAAATTGCAATGACTTACGAGCGTAACTTCGAATAACAAGCATCGATACACCAGCCATCCTGTAGTCCAGAATTGTACCCTTCAACCTGCTAGAGTTATTAATTAATATTTTTCACTTTTAATAACAACAATAATAATAATAATAATCGTAGATTCTCAGCCACCTACTGTGGTTTCTTTGGGTGAACTGCTCTCCATTTTCGACGTTCCGTTCTGCAGTGCTATCTGGCAGAGAAACCAAATCTCTGTTGGGTGACTTCTGGTTGAGATTTAATTAATATGTTTATCTTGCAATCACCAAGTGTGATACGAGAGATCATTGACGAACTGACATCTTAGACTCGCGAGTCCCGTGAACAATTCTTGCAATTCAAAATTCTGGTTTTCTCGGCCGGGAATCGAACCCGTGATCATGGGACCATGAATTGCACATTCTACACTAATAAGCGGTCTTGAATGCAGTATTCAAGTTAAAGGAAACTAATATTTTAGAATCATGGAGATTGCTTTTTGAAGCGGCAGCATCTTCGGAGATTGCAAAAAAGCAAGCTTGTAGTTTAACGTGACCGTTAATCGCGAGATCATGAGCCACGGGACCTCCTTTTTACGTGGAATCCGAACCACAGGACATGGCATTTCACTTCGAAAATCTCACATGCATTGACCGGGAATCGAACCCGGTCCACCTTGGTGAGAGGCATACAGCTTAACCGCTTCGGAGATTGCCTCCGCAATTCTGGATTGAGTCTATTATGGTGGTCTCGTTTTCAGTTATTACCCCACAATTGAATTACACCATGCTTATGATAACAGGAACAATTATGTCCACTCCTACACAATGGCTTCCTATTCTCAGCCACATCCCACCACCTCATTTGCGGCGATGCAACATTTTGATAAGGGAATATAGAAAGATCCAGACCAACAAACAACTACCTATCCATGGAGACATTGCTGATCTACATGTGAAACGATTACTTTCAAGACATCCACCTATCTGCACAGCGGAGAATCTTGCAACCAACAAATTCAACCTGACTGAGAGATGGTCTTCTGATTGGAATTCGTTTGCCCCTCCAGACCGTTCGGCACCTAGTTCAAGAATACCCACAAACATCTTACAGTTGTGAATTCAGCGACTTCTTGCTAGGGACACCACAGGCACTTTATTATGTTTCCAACCTTGATATCAAATTATAAATAATTTTCATGTATGCCATACGATAAATAAATAACTCCACAAATAATATTTTAATCCAATGGTCTGCCCCATAAAATTCGACCACCTCATGGTGTAGTGGCTACCATTCTTGGTTGTCACCCCCGGAGTTCCGGGTTCCATTCCCGTCTCTGCCAAGAAATATAATTCTGGCCTAAGGGCAGGAACGGAGTACACTCAGCCTCGTGGGGAAAAACTGAGAAGGTGTAGGTTCGATTCCCACCTCAGTCATTCTGGAAGTGGTTTTCCGTGGTTTACTACTTCTCCTCCAGGCAATTGCCGAGATGGTTCTAACTCAAGGCCACGGTCGTCTCCTTCCCAATCCTTACCTGAATTGCAAATACACATACTAATACAGCCATCACAACAACACAGGATATCAGTCAAAATTCCATACCCACCCAATGTCTTAAATGTCGCAAACCCAATAAATTAATCACCAACGGAGAATTTATCACGAACCGTCTGTTGTTTCAAATTTTTTACCAAGCTATATTTCTTATTCACGAATAAACAAACCAGCTACATGTTAATAGAGGCAGATGCCCTCAATGTACCAACCCATTAAAAGAACGATCACTACCACTATACATGTTTATAAAAAGCAATAATAATACCAGAATTGATTTTCATAGCCGACTTAATGAGAAATGGAGGTCTTGGAAATACAATTCTGTGAATCAAAATTTGTTACTTTCACAAAATCATATGCCCATTCAAAAATCGAATAGCATAGAGGTAAGCTGTTAAGAATTCTGCAGGCATTATAGTACATTATGCAACGAGCCTATAATGGCAATAGTGTCTTAATTACCATTATAGGCGAGTTGCATACGACTGTTTATGTTTGACGATAATTATTATAACTATGTTCGAACATAAATATTCATTAATATCTGTCGAGATTTCGTCATTTTCATGTACTGAACAGAGCGCATGAGACGCAGAGAATGCATTGTATTTGACCATGGCCTCCTCGATTACCCTACTATGACACTAGGCCACGCAGTGAAATTTAAATTAGAAGGCCGTGGAACTGAGCGCAGGTGCGATGCTATAATTATCTAATTGGTCAAACATCTGTTTCTTGAGCTCTGATTGGTGGGAGAAACTGTTTCATAATGAAAAATAGTGTTATAATGAGCCTCATTATAGTATAGTTTTCTGACATATAATAGTCAGGGTCGAACATAAACAAATTTAAGATCTAAAATAATTGTAACAACAAAATTTCCTTCAGTTATGACACTTTTGTTTCAATTAATAAATAACCAAAGTATATTGATTCCTGCCCATATAGGCCTAACGGTTGTTGTTGCAGATTCATTCAATGGGCTTGGGACATCTTGGTTTTCATCCCCATGTAGTTGGGTGTGTGTTGAACTTGTCTGATAACCTGTATTGCTGTGAGGACTGTAGCAGTGTGTAAAACTGTATTCAGGCGCGGATTCAAGAGGGGGGAAGGGGTCACGGGGATCATGACCCCCCTCCAAACGGTGACCACATTTTTTTGCAAACTCAAAAAACAAAAACACAATAACCAGTCAAATAAAACTTAACGAATTTCAACTGAAAAACATGTGTTTTATTTTTATTTTATTCAATACTGAAAATATCTTTATTGCAATTATTATGTTCTGTTACAACTGTACATATTTACAACTTCATACCTGTTATGTAAAAACGTTTATGTATATAACAAAATCAACTCGTCTGTTTTGTTTAGCAAACCTTGTAATTACCGAATCGATGTTTATAGTGATGTCACGATGAATGTGCAGCAATGCACGGATAGGAATTTGGGGCTTTTTTCGCACCAAAAAAATGTTGCCGACGTCCAAACTGCAAGCTTGGTTGGCAATTTGAGCTGTGACTTTCTCCCTTTGTCGGTACCAACTCGACTTGCCGAAACTGTAACGTACCGGTATCTTGATACTTTTCTCGAAACTCGATGTAAAAGTCGCAAAACGCCCCGTTGCAATTCGTACGAAAATTTTTGGTGCGCTAAACGTATCAAATTTCTGTCCATGTAGCTTGCAAAATAATTGTTCTGGTTTTGTACGTTTGGTTATTTTGTGATTGCGTTTTTAGTGATACCAATTATCTTAACAATTTCGATTTTCTGACCCCCCCCCCCCCCCCCAAAGCCAAACTCTAGATCCGCGCCTGGCTGTATTAGGGACAGGGATGGGGTAGCCACCCCGGGGCTTAAAGTAAGGAACCGGTACTATTCCAGCATTTTCCGGGAGGGAGCTTGGAATAACCGGGGAAAAACACACTCTGGATAGCCGCTGTCAGTACCGGGACTCGATCCTACGATCTCCGGACTTGCTGCAGCTGCCTATGCGGCCATGGTGTACGATTTAACGAGCACTTCTACGCCACGGGACCTATGTAACAGATACCCTTTTTATCTTTTCAGCTTTCGTAGCTGGATTTGTCGTTAATGATTCGATTACGGTTAGGTGTATCGTTAGCAAATCTATAGAAATTGCCTAATGAAGTGATGGTTTAATTCTTCGGACCAGAGCGCCATAAATCACAAGTTTTGAAGATGTGACGGCCAAATATTCATCAAACTCGTCCTTCGAATAAGCATGTTATATTCCTTTTTGACTCACTGCAACACCGCCGCTCTACAACTACCACCAACATGAGGCTGACATTATCTCCATTCCTGGAAAGAATAACTGTGCAGAAACAATTGACCAACCATTCCATTCACATTGAGAAGTCAATACCTCAGTCCTAGGAAGAGGACAGTGATAAGAAGTCAGGGATGCATCACTTTATCAATTCATATTTTATTAACCTTTATAATGCCAGGGGACAATTATATCGGCCGAGAGAGCTTCTTCTACAAGTGCCACGGACAGATGTATCGGTTCGGATTTGTCATTATTTTTTTGGGTAATTTTTCCCAGCCACGCACTTCTATCAATGTTATAGCTAAGACAACGTGGGAATTATTATATGTCCGGATATATCGATGTGTTTAAGTTCCGTGCATAACTCGAAACATGCTGTAGTCAGCTGACTTTCCGCGCCTGTATTTTTTTGAGACGTACTTGTTTACATTCATTATCGGAGATAATTTAATTTCATGGTGAACGAAGAGGAAATAAGTAAGGTGTTAACTAAATATGCTTTTTTATATGGTTTAGGCTATCAAAATTATAATTAAAATGTTCAATAAAAATATGTTTAATGTAACAAATTATATTATATTATACTAGTTAAAATATCTTTGCCTGATACGGAAAGAGTCATTCTATCTTAAAAATACAGGTATGAGGTACCTTTTATAAAAGACCTTCAATCTTACTAAACTTGGCTTGGCGTTTTAAACATAGTTTGGCAGCAAATGAATTAAATATGTGACAGGTTTTTTTTAACTGCTCGGGGTGCGACACATAAAATTGAACAATATTCAGGAGAAAATCGTTACCATAATACTCCAAATCTACGTCGCAATTCGCAACAACCATGTGATGAATCTAGTTTAAAGATATAGATTGCTGTTTTAAATTAGGCCTACATTTGAAGACCCCACGGAAAGAACTGGGTAAGTCCATTTTTTCGGAAATGAGTTTATGGCGCATTCTGGTGGCCATCCATTGTCACTACAGATCAGTTGAAATTAATTTCAAATCAAGCGGCAAGTCACTGAGATACAGAGGATTTTACTTTTGGTGGAAACGGAAGGAACGTCCCATATCCTCTCACTTTTTCATAATTTAACTTTAGTTGTTATTTGTTTAACATGCACTTCCTTTATAAGAAATACTTGTGGCAAAATAACTATATTGCTTACCCTCAATTGGGGTGTTTTAAGTATTTCTTTTTAGAGTTGAAAGTTTAAATTCGCTCTCCTGAAAAATTTACCGAATGTGACTTAGTCTACCCCATATTTCCCGTGCAGTCTTCATTTGTCAAGTTGGTGAATTTTCTCTTATAAACCTCTGTGTCCAAGAAAACCCAGTCGCTATTATTTTGTATATCTAATTGACGAAGATCTTTCACTATTTTGATTCCAACCACGACACCACGATGCCTTGATTTAAAAACACCACGTTAAGTCTTGTTACATTTGACTTTCTTTTGCACCCAGAATTCCCTCATCCTTTCCGATTGAGTCTGTTTGCGTTTCTCTGTCCAAGAGACACCATGATTGTCTTCTTTTTGGAGGCAAGCTTTGGTTAAGCCCGATCGTCACTATCTTTTGGCGGAAGAGATCCCTGTTCAATGCGTCGTCGGGATTGATTTGGAGCATTCGGAGGCCTTCTTTGTTTTTTTAAAATCAAGGCATCGTGGTGTCGTGGTTGGAATCAAAATAGTGAGAGATCATCGTCAATTCATTCCCATTCTTTACGGATTGTGTCTGTAAGCTTCTCTTTTTAGCCTATTTTCATTTATGAAAAACAAAAACCAGGCTTATTATATCACCTTTTGTCCGTGTGTGTGTATGTGTGTGTGCCTAATAAAATCTAAACGGCTGGAGAGATTTCAATAAAACTCGGTATAGTCATAGTACTATTTTGTCCAACCCTGACCATGCCCTTCAAATGTTATTACGTCTCACAAATTCAACATGGCGGCTGTGCGAAATATTTCACCGGCAATCTATATCTCCGAAACTATTACTGATATCACTCTGAAATTTTGTACGGTGATCAAAGGCACTACTATACATTTACTTATGTAACTTTCAAAACCCTGTTAAGTACAGAACGGACATGGTGGTCGAGCGAAGTTGAAACATTTAAATAGATTCTTCTTCCGATTTAAACATCCGAACGCAGTGAAACTTGGTACAGCATATGTTTATACACATTGCAATGTACTGACATCTAATTTAGTTCAATTGTTTACAAAACATTAAGATGGAGGCTGTGCTAAATTTAAAATTATTTTTTTATTTCTTGTGTCCTAATCATGTGATCAAAGTCAACGTTTGAACAATCAACCTACGCAATAATAGTCATCCAATAGTATATAACTCTATGGCCTACATGAAATGAAAATCCACAGCCTGCTTCCAGTCTCCGACCGGGTCAGGAATGGAATGAATGAAGCCCCCATCTAGCGGCGAGGATATGAACTGTGCCGGCTGCCGAGGCCTGACGCACTCCTCTGGGGCAATGATTAAATGAATGACAGATGAAATGAAATGATAGTGGACAGTGTTGCTGGAATGAAATTTTGACAGGGAAACCCGGAGTACCCGGAGAAAAACCTGTCTGCCTCCGTTTTGTCCAGCACAGATCTCACATGGAGTGACCGGGATTTGAACCACGGATCCAGCGGTGAGAGGCTGGCGTGCTGCCGCCTAAGCCACGGAGGCTTTTTATATGGCCTACATACTGTATATAAAATCTAACATGGCAACCATGCAAAATATTTTTGACAGTTCTCAATATCCACTAACCTATGACAGCAATCATACTAACATTTTGTACGTTGATGAAGGCTATGAACATACGTTCATCTATGGGTTTTTCAATAACCTGGTGAGCACAAATCCAACATAGCAGTGACGGGAATTTTTAATATTTAAATGGGCGTTTCTCGCGATTTAACCATTCGAGCGCAGTGATACATGGTGCAGTAAGTGCTTATACACCTTTTAATCCACTGACATCTAATTTATTCCAATTGGTTTCATAACCACAAGATGGCGGCTGTGCAAATTTTTTAAATCTGATTTTTATTTCTTGTGTCCTATCATGCGATTGAAGTTTGAATAATACACCTACGTAATAATCTTCAGGTAATAGTTCATACATCTATGGCCTTCATACGTGATGTATACAAATCTAACATGGCGATCATCTGAAATATTTAGACGGTTCTCAATATCTACGAATCTATTACAGCAAGCAAACTGAAATTTTGTATGTTGATAGAGGCAATTAATTAACTATTAGTAGGATATATGAAAATAGGCTATTAGTTCTTAACGGAACTTTTATTTACTGTACACTTCCTTGTTGGATGTGGTTTTGTGGATGCCATTTTTGTAGTTAGACCCCATGATTTCGACTGCATACATAACTACTGGCTTCAGAACCGTTGCTTAGTGATGTATCTTAGTGTTTCGGGAAAGGAACTTTTTGTTATAAATCGTGCGTGATGTTTGGTATGCTATGGAAAGCGTTTTCGTTCCCGAAGCGCTTCCTTGTCTGGTCCTTTTTTTTCTTCATGATGATCTCACCTAGATACTTGAATTTCTCCACTAGGTGGATTATTAATAGTATTATTATTTATTAAATTTATTAAATTTTATTTCATTAACGTCCATTAGAGATCACGTTAAACAACCGTTACACATTCATTGAAGCCTTCTATTTAGCCCAGTATCGTTACGTTCATTTCCTGGCCGTTTGTTTCTTCTTCACTGTTCACCCGCTGTTCAGTTTTTTCTTCTTCGTGAAAGCCCATAAAGTTATAGATCTACTGCAAATAGGCTACTTTATTCTATTAGCGAAGCCTTCGCGCTTCATCACTGTTTTCTACATATCCTTCCCTACCTCCCTGAACCACTTATCGGGAGCATTAGGTCTGCCATCATTATAGTGGAAATTCTATTTATCAACTGCTTTTCGTCCATTCTAAATAGGTGACCATAGAATTTGAAACATTCGTTTTTTATGGATTCCAGCAATCGTTCGTTACTTTGATACTATTACATACTTCCTCGTAATATTATTAGTCTATTATTATTATTATTATTATTAAAATGGGGCCTGTTTACCACCTCTTGATGGATGCAGTATTTTTTGCCTAATTTCGATTTTTGCAAAAAATGAAAGTAGACTTATGAGATCACTACAGGGCCAAAAATTGAGTGTCTGTCCGTGTGTGTGTGTATGTGTATGTGTGTGTGTGTGTGTGTGTGTGAGTGTGTGTACTCTGAATGCCTGTCCCCCCTATCAATTCGAACACGGTGAAACCGAATTGAACGAAATTTGGTACAGAGGTAGAACAAGCAAAGGGCACCTCAGTGTCATGATTCATACCGCCGCCATCTTTACCAAAACTGAATGGCGGCCACTCAAACGTTCAAAACGTAAAATCAAATAGCGACTAACCAAATTATCCGATCTCTACCAAATTTAGTAATAACATACCTTTATATAGGATGCGTCTTGTGATCAAACTACAAGGTCATCCGCCGTACCATTTCAGGATGGCGGCCGTGCAAATTATGCAAACTTTATAATCCATATCATGGGACCCACCAGTTCCGATTATCGAGCCGAGAATCGATTTAACTGTTCTAAAGGAAGAGGCACGTTCGAAATTAAAAGTTTATTTTGTAATACTATAGTGCAGAAGTGATTTTCAAAAGCTGAGCCGTCTTGGTAAGAAGACAAGATGGCAGCGGATATCTTGTGCCTGACTTATATTTCACTAATTTGAGTATTGCATGCAATATAGCGTACTGATACAAAATAAATAAACTTTGTATGAAATGCTTTATATATAAATAATATACTCCACTGATGAAATCGTTAGGTATAAATCATTATTTGCTCGCAAGTTCTATGTAAGTCATTTTATATAGAACAATGTTCGTTGGTAAACATGGCTCCGTGGTAGAGCGTTGGTCTATCATACATATGCCTATGGTTCAAACCCCATCAGTGTTAGGTTTTTTGCTTGAAATTTTACATATTTATTGCTTTGTAATGACTCAGACGTTTTAAAATTAAGCGTTATATTGTGCATATTACGGTAGGAAACATATATTTAATTAAAACATAATTCGCCAGCAGATTTGCTCGAGACATCTAGCAGCCAAAAAGGTAACTGCACGCCGGCCTACTTATTAACTTCCAGATTTTATTGAAAAGTTTCTTCTTATGGCCGCTAGAATGCACTCGCCCTGTTAGGATTATATTGTTCGATACTTCTCCACTAGCTTTCACGACTGGTCTACATGGGACTCCATTGATAGTATACCATTGGCATTCCATGCGCATCGAATTTGAAGAATGACAAGATGATACTATGATACATTTTTACTTCTTATTTTAAAGGGTTTGTAACAGCCTATTGTGCGTTATTTGGAAATGTTATTTGAAGTAAAGAACAAAACGATTTCACATAGTAACTGAATTCTAGCCGTTGGTGCTAGTTCAGGTTATTAATACATTTAATTCAGGCAAATAGCAATCGAAAATATCCACATAGTTTGTATACACACGTCTCTGTAGGGTCATGGAAAGGTTTGTTAATTCAATTAGGGTTGTGAAAGCCATGCACAACCAGACGTGTAAAGACATGCCTCAACTCAAAGTTGGATGTTGCCCACGGCAGGTCGATTATGTAATAATAATAATAATAATAATAATAATAATAATAATGTTATTTGTTTTACGTCCCTTTTAACTACTGCTGCTTTTAGATACGCCGGGATGCCGGAATTTTGGCCCGAAGGGGATCTTTAACGTGCCAGTAAATCTACTGACACGGCTCCCTCGCATTTGTGCACCCTCAAATGCCAGCTGACTGCGCCAGGATACGAACCTGCAACCTAGGGCCCAGCAAGCGAGAACGTTACCGCTGAGCCACGCAGCCAGTCCGGTCGATTATGTCTCCAGATCCATAACATTCTTGAGATACTTCTTATCTATCTTTCTTCAATGATGGTAGTAGTTTTTTTCTAGATTGTGGCGTTTGGTAGAGGTAAATAGTTTCTAAGGTCTTCAACCAAGAAATGATTCTATTATACTCTTTGATAATAACAACAGTCGCCTCCGTAGCGTAGCGGTCAGCACGGTTAGCTGCCTCCCCGGAGGTCCTGGGTTCGATTCCCGGCTCTGCCACGAAATTTGAAAAGTGGTATGAGGACTGGAACGGGGTCTACTCAGCCTCGGGTGTTCCAAATGAGTAGAGGGGGTTCGATTCCCACCTCAGCCATCCTCGAAGTGGTTTTCCGTGGTTTCCCACTTCGTCTTCGGGCAAATGCCGGGATGGTACCTTCTTCAAGGCCACGGCCGCCTCCTTCCCTCTTCCTTGCCTATCCATCCTGACCTTCCATTACCTTCCCTCAAGAGGCCCCTGTTCGCTTTGCGGGTGAGGCCGCCTGGGCGAGGTGTCAATCACACCTCACCAGTTGTATCCACTCCGATTAAATGTTCCCAGCTCTAGGACACTGCCTGTAGAGGCGGTAGTGGTGAGTTCCCTCGCTGAGTCCGTGGGTTCCACCAACCTGGAGGGTAAACGACTAAGAAGAAGAAGAAGAAGATAAAAACAACGAGTTATAACTATACTCATACATTTAGGAGAAAGTAGGCTATATGTTCTTTACTGAACATCTTGTTGTATTCGTCTGTAGGCACAGGCTAGAGTAAAATGTGACTTTTCACCGATGTCTCAGTCTCATGCATGGCTGTGATTATATGGAAGCTACTGAGGTATGAGTTGTGCTGAGTAATGCCATTCGGGGCATAGCTAGTGTCTATGAATGCTGTGAAAGGTTCTACTCATAGGGTCAGTGCTGTTGTTCTGACTCAGTGAGGAAAGCAATTGCAAACTACCCCACTCCTCATCTTACCTAGTACGCCCGATTATAGTGCTGCCTTGGGTTTTGTGGGTTTCTTCCACATAACCTATGACATTGCATTTTGAGGATCCAATCTACCTCCGGGTTGACTACCTAACAGACAGATTATTATTAATATAAACCCGTTAATATATCTAAGTCAGATCTAATGTTTGCTTCACATAATATGCGTCGGGGGTGAGTACATTACAGCCACATTTAGTGAATTCATGTTATTAATATATGCTGTTATTATTATTATTATTATTATTATTATTATTATTATTATTATTATTATTATTGTTGTTTTAAGGGGCGGAACCAAGACATCATCTTCCCCTAATTAGCAAATTCTCATTCTCGAAAACTAGTCTCTTTTTAATTACTCTATAAATGAAATATCATACATAATTTTAATAAACTCCCAACGGTAGGTTTACACGGGAACATTTACAGTTGTTTATTGCTAAATTATTGCACTCTCTCTTTGCGTGACTGTACACAGACAAAATATTGTATCCCGATTTAACTTTGTTAAAAAACTCATCATAAAGGAACACAATTACAAAATAGAATGAATGAGGTACTGATCAAACAGCTTGAATCTTATGAGTTAATCAAGTATTTTAATCACATCTATGAAGTATCATTGACAGTCTGAGAAGAAGTAAGATGAGAAAATGATTTTGGTTACTTTATGCCGAACTGACGGGCTTAATTCGATCAGGTTGGTGGATTCAATGTATGTTGTGGTGAAGTTTACGCCATCTCTGGCCAGTGATCATATGCCTGTGTGGGAGATTACCAACTCCCGAATAAAAAAACAAATACTCTCCTTTACCTTGAAGTGGCAAACCTGTAGAGATCCTCACAGAGTAAATAAGGTCAATAAATCACACACGGAATGTGGACGGATGATGACCACCTCCAACACGTAATTACCCTCTTTCAGTGTTCTACGCTTTAAAGGTCCGCTGTTGTCCTTAGAGCATCGTGACCTCTCTCGAGCTCGGTGGTACAAAGAGAACGCCCTCCTTCGCTTGCATAATGTAGGACTGCCCTAAACTGGTCCCTCAGGGACTCTCAATTAGTGCGGGTGTAGGTTGGCGATCACGGGAGCCCAGCCGAGTCCGTCATTGTTTCCACTTGAGCCTTTCCTTCATCTTTCCTGTTGACCTCCCTTGATCAATTCTTGTTCTGATTCGACCCGGATTGTATTAAGGTATACGAGGCATAAGGCGTCTTTCATTTTCCCACCTTAATTTGCTATTGTCTCATCTTTTCTGATACTCTCATTCATGTTTTCATGGAATCCCTCGCCTTCTGAATCAGGCCCTAAAAGGGGCTATGCCCAAGATCACGGGTTCAAACCCGAACGAAGTAGTCGGATTTGTATTAAAATCCTTCGGAGAGGAAGTTAATCCGGCGGGCCCATGTCATAGATTTATGACACGTTAAAGAACCTATCACTGCATGTTGTACTGTGTAGCAAAATTTGTAGGTTATGACTTATTTGGCTTGTTAGAAACGCTCTATCAAGTTCCAATGTTCGCCGATAGATGTTAGTAACTAGCATCTGGCATCCAAAGTTGGAACTACTCGAAATTGAGCTTGATGGGAGCCCTCGGGCGTTCCTTCGAAAATACCCAGCTTTGGCCATTGGCTGCAATTCATATATAAAAAAAGGGGCAGGGTGTGAGCAGCCCCATCATACATAGTGCATCTTGAATTAACCATGGCTGGTAGGCTCAAGGTTGGTGACCCTGAATGGTTCCTGAGCTGGGGATCTGTTTTCCCCTTTCCTCCAATGAGTATGGGCGGACCCTCTCGTCTTTTCTTTTTCTATCTGCCTTCCAGCTACCTCTTGCTTTGCTAGCATCGGGAGAGCGTGGTTTCAATTCCCACCTCGGCCGTCCTGAAAATGGTTTTCTTGGTTTTCTATTTTCACCACCAGACAAATGCCGGGACGGTTCCTTTCAATAGGTCCACGGCCGATTTCCTTCCAAAATCTCTTCCCTGACCCGTCTTGGAAAGAATATACATGGCCATTGGCTGCATTAATAAAAGTAAATAAAAATAATTATAATTAATCGTCATTCTTCGAGGGTTGAAGGAATTTATTTTCCCTAACATCAAAATGAAAAAGACTACTCAAATAGAAATTAGAAGGAAAGATAAAATTGAGCGCGAAACGAGTATTTATGACAAAATGTCACAAAATGAAAACAAACGTAGGCCTACATGATTATATTAATAATAATACTCTAATAATAATAGACTAATAATGATAATGTTCTTTGTTTTACGTCCCTTGTAACATCTGCGGCTTGTAGAGACGCCGGGGTGTCGGAATTCTGCCCCAAAAAGGATCTTTAACGCAACAGTAAATCAACTGACACGGCTCCCTCACATTTGCGAACCCCCATATGCCAACTGACTGCGCCAGTCCACCGCCAAAGAAATGTCGAACAGTGCCATCAGCTGGCAAGCTAATGGCGACTGTGTTCTGGGACACAAAGGGCACCATCCTCATTGACTGGCTGGAGTTGGGGACCACGATTAACAGTGCAGCATATGTGGCAACCCTTATGCGCTTGCGTGGTGCCATTCAAACTTAGCGGCCAGGAAAATGGGCTCAAGGTGTGCTTCTGCAACATGACAATGCCCGCCCCACAGTAGCCGAGAGACCACCGTTGACATTGATCAAATGGGATTCACGGTGCTGCCAAAGCTACCATACTGTCCCGACTTGGCACCAAGTGATCATCACCTGTTCAGGAACATGAATAAACCTCTGGACACAGCTGTCAAGGCGCGGGTACGCAGCACTCCTAAAGAATGGTTTCAGGAAGGTCTGGAGAGACTGACACATGGATGGCAAAAGTGCATAAAGTTACAAGGAGATTATGTTGAGAAGGTGGACGTAACAAGTGATATGTAATGTACTTCGGTTGTTTGGATGTGTGGTTGGTTCCTTAGTTTAGGGGCTGCGACAACGCGGTCATGTAGCCCCGTGTACTTTGGGTGTGTGTCTGATAACCGGTGTTAATTTTGATTACTGTATTTGTGCGTGTTATCTGTTTTAATTCAAGTACGGACTGCAGACAGTAATTTCAAATAGTTCCTACTTTTGCTCCAAATGCTACCGTCCACGACACCTAGCTTGCGGACTTGCTTACCAGATGGCATCACAGTCAGCACCTGGCGGTGAACGTTGAAACTAATAGAGCGTTATCAATTCTAACCTACAAAATTTGGCTTCACACAAGTGTAGTAAGTGGAAGGTTCCTTTTCATGCCATAAATCTATGACATGGAACCGCCGGCTTTACTTCCCCTCCGAAAGAAGGCAAATTGAGGGATTTTTAACGCTCTTAAAAAATCCGACGACTTCGGCCGAATTTGAACCCGTGACCTTGGGCATAGAAGCTCAGCATGCTACCAACTACGCCACCAAAGCGTGTACGCCCCTCGTATTATGATTTACATTTAGCTGTATTTCATTTGCCCCCTTTACTAATAATTGAGGCGTTATAAGCCAACGGGAGGAGATGATGACTGAGAAGCGTGGGAAAATGACCCTTAAAGCATATGTCAGTAAGGGTGATTATCCAAGTGAAATAAAATGTCACTTTCAACCTTCTGCTTTCGAGCACCTCAATGTTTATAATAGGCAACTCAGCCGTTCGATTTCTTTCTGGAATTTCCTCTTCAAACAATAAATCTTCGTCCGTGGCTTGGTATACTTCGTTAATCGTGATTTCATAAGCTAATGGAGATTCTCTTTCTTTCTACTTCCGTTTCGTAATTGCCGTTTCTGTTTTTGTTTCTCTTTTTGTTTTTGTTTTTGTTTCAGTTTCTGTTTTTGTTTTTGGTTCTTTTTCTGTTTTTGTTTCTGTTTTTTGTTTTGTTTTTGTTTTTGTTTTTGTTTCAGTTTCTGTTTTTGTTTTTGGTTCTTTTTCTGTTTTTGTTTCTGTTTTTAGTTTCGTTTTTGTTTTTGTTTTTGGTTCTATTTCTGTTTTTGTTTTTGTTTTTGTTTCAGTTTCTGTTTTTGTTTTTGGTTCTTTTTCTGTTTTTGTTTCTGTTTTTTGTTTTGTTTTTGTTTTATGTTTTTGTTTTTGTCCTGAGAGTTACTGTTACCTCTGTTTACCTGCCTGCTGGTACTTGTCTTCTGGTCATCCTGTCTAGGCCTGATTTCTTCCTTGCCCCTCATTATTATTTTCGCGTAGATTTCTCACGTATTCCTGATTCGCTTGATACCGCTGTTGATATCTTTGTCTATTGAAGTTGTCAGCGTTCCAATTTTTGTAGCGATCGTGACCCTGATTATTACCGTCGTTGCTTCGGTGGCGTAGTTGGTAGCATGCTGAACTGCTGTGCCCAAGTTAACGGGTTCAAACCCGGCCGAAGTCGGTGGACTTTTTAAGAGCGTTAAAAATCCTTCAGTATGCCTTCCTTCGGAGGGGAAGTGAAGCCGGCGGTCCCATGTCATACATTTATGGCATGTAAAAGATCATTCCACAGACTAAACTTGTGTGAAGCTAAATTGTTGGGTTAGATTTCGTCGGAACGCTCTATCAAAGTTCCAGCGTTCACCGCTAGGTATCATTGATATCTGGTAGCGAAAGTTGGAACTACTTGAAATTGAACGGAACTTGTAGCTCACCCTAGGGTGTCCGCTGGAAGTAGCTACAGACTCAGGCGAGCCGAACATGTCCTTGGACACTTCCGGCACTGAAATCTATACGATAAATAAATAAACTGCGACGATAAGCGTTGTTATAGTGATAGTCTGTTCAAATGGAATAATAGTACATTATGCAACGAGCCTATAATGGCTATAATTAAGACACGAGTATGTTTATAAAACGATCGTATGCGAGTTTTATAATTTCCATACGAGTGTCTTAATTACCATTATAGGCGAGTTGCATACGACTGTTTAATTTCGACGATAATTATAACTTAATTATATGTTTTAACATAAATATTCATAAATATCTGTTCAGCTGCGCTGGGTAGTATATCTCTGTTTTCCAAGCTCTCTGGCCGACCGACGCATGCGTTCTGTGTGCTTCAATGCCATATGTTCAGATTGTGCACCAGTATTCAGTAAAACTGTCACCGAAATCGTTTGAAAACAACGCGCTGTGTAGAAATTGGTTTTGGGGATATTAAGGTACAGTGCTATTTCTTGTCTCATATTCACCAGTTTATTTACGCGAACATATGGATGGTACACTTTCGGTAATTTATATAGACATGTTGGATTTTGAGCGCATGCGCGAAGGTATCCTTATCTAATTGGTCACACAACTGTTTCTCGAGCTCTGATTGGTGGGAGAAACTGTTTCATAATGAAAAATAGTGTTATAATGAGCCTCATTATGATATAGTTTTCTGACACATAATAGTCAGGGTCAAACATAAAACACTAAAGCGATTAGAAATTCGAAGTATAGACAGACAGCAGCCTGTCACACTCATACTGTATACATTTTACTTAGCGCTACTAGGCTACCTCGTACGGTCTCGCTTCCTCAGTGACGAGGAAATCACCAGAACGTGACTTGTACATCATCGCTAGTTGGGAAGGCTCGAGTTACGTTCTGAGAAACAAATCTGATAGAACCTTAATATTAGTGCTTCTAGTCTTACTTTCTGAGAAGACCGGGTCGGGCACCTTACTAAGCTTCTCATTGGAATGCACGTCAAGAAAACAATTCCTCTGAACAAGTTAATGATGCAGGGACTTGGTGATGTGAGGGAGATATCACAAGGGCAGGCGCTATCTCTCCTCTGCTTTTCGTATAATGACTGATCCTGTCTCCTGATAAGCTGAAGGGCGCAGTTGGTTAAGCGCAGTGGCGTAACTAGGGTTTGCTTCTGCAGGGGGATGAACTGAGTCGAAATTTGGGAGGGGGTTTAGTTAGGGCTCGGACATGAAAATCCACAGCCTGCTTCCAGTCGACCGACCGGGTCAGGAAATGGAATTAATGAAGCCCCATCTAGCGGCGTGGATATGAACTGTGCTGGCTACCAAAGCCTGTCGCACTCCTCTGGGGCAATGATTAAATGAATGACAGATGAAATGAAATGAGAGTGGAGAGTGTTGCTGGAATGCAATTTTTGACAGGATAACCTGTCCGCCTCCGCTTTGTCCTGCACAAATGTCACATGGAGTGACCGGAATTTGAACCACGAACCCTGTGGTGAGAGGCCGGCCTGCTGCCGCTTAAGCCACGGAGGCTTGGACATAATGAGACAAAATGAATGAAAGCAAATGAACGAACCCAAAGTTTCAAAACCCCTTATCTATATTTTTCCGTGTTTGATTTCATTAGCATTTGATACGTCCTATCTCCTCTTATCAATGTGCAAATGCTCGAAAATTAACAATTTAGTTAATTATAAATTATAAAGCAGAGTTTTCTTTGCGAAATCATCTGGCTCTTTCTAAAGTTAAGATCCGACCACAGCCTACAAATTATGGGAAACATTCTTTAATTAACCGTGGTATTGATAATTAGAATTCATTACCTGCCACAGTATTAGAGCCTTTTCCCAAACATATTGATGTGTTTAAGAGAAGATTTAAGTTTATTGTAAATACTACGATGTAATTACTATAGTTCCTAAATTGCGAATTGTGCATATTGTGTTAGATGTTATTGTTGGCAACTTTTCTGTGTTTGCACAATTTTACACCGGAGTATTACCCCGATTTGCAAATATATAATAATAATAATAATCATAATAATAATAATAATAATAATATACTCCCGACATTGTATAAATATTAACAAAACAAAAGTTTAATAGGGGACATACAGCTTAAGGAAGCTAAACAATCATGATTTTACTATTATAACCGCGCCTGTCATAGATCTTGTACAACAATTATATACATTTCCATAAAAACACACACATCCTGTTATTATAAGTTAAGCAAAGCTTCAAATTTTCAAAATTTAAATCGTAACTATTTTTATCCATTTTTCAAAATGTTGTCCTTGTTTTGAGCTCATCATCACCGTTTCCCTAATATCTTCCATGCCGATAGGTATTTTTAGAATTTTGCTTTTTTTTAAGGAGGAACCTGCACTGACATGTTCTCATGGGACTATCTTTCCTGTGACGTTTGCTCACTCAGTGTACTATACCAAACGTCAGGTCAAGTCCTAATGAAAATACCCCTCCTCGCATCTTCTGTCTCAGTCCCTTCTTGTGTTTCCGGTATGGAAACTCTAGATTGTCATTCCTCAATCGGACGTAATGTGACTATAAATCAACCTTTATTGATACGGCAGTCTGTACGACATTGATAATATTAAACCACACTGAAGGATTGTGGAAGATACATCATAAAGCAGTGACGTCTGATTCACTATAATCGAACCATATTTATTAACAAGCAGTCCTTTAAGGTACATTTATATTCATTCTGTTCTTATTTATTCATATGTTTTCTAATTCTTTTTGTGAGCTTTCTTTTTATTTACATTTCAAATAGTGTTCTGTAAGGATATCCATATTCGCTTTTATCTTTGTAAACTTAGTTTTAAGATTATTTTAATATTCAATCTACGCTGGTTAGGGTGTCATTGAATACCGACACATGTATGTATACGCAGTAATTCTTTAGTGTTTGGCAAGGCGATTTTGAATTACATCGATTTTAAGGGTAGGCTACTTAATGGTCACAACATTATGTTAGTAGCTTTATTTTCACGTAATAGATCCAATCCAGAGTGAAATTCTACCACTACAGCATCCAGAAAGCCACAGTTTAATCAAGAAACTATTAACAATGATGGAAAGAACAGTTAAATTAGAGAAATGCCAACCAGGTTATAACATAAATCTTAGATATCTGGAAGGAATGGGGAACTTATGTTGTGCTAAATAGTCATTTGCAGCACATCACATAATAATCAGTCGCATGTCTGACAGGTTTATGAAGGCTCATATAATGTGGTTTCAGTATCTAGTGTTTTTATCGAGTGACATTTCTTTTGTCGGCACTCTCTTGCGACAGGCTCACCAACAAGTCAGGCATACACCTGACGCTTCATGACTGATTCATACTATGGGATTTGGTTGACTGTGTATACCTGTAAAGCTCTTAAATGAGCAGCCAAAGTGATGGTTACTGTATTTCAGACAGCACTGGGAGATATGAGGTGAATATGATGGAGCTAATTGTCAGTAATGTCGATTTTCATGACCATGGATAGTAACTCTCTAATCAGATAGGTCTTGCATTGTCTTCAAATGGTCCGCCTCGTTTCGTAGTGGCTAGCATTTTAGGCTGTCTCCGTGGAGGCCTGCGTTCGATTTCCATCTCTGCCAAGAAATATAATTCTGGTCTGAAGGCTAAAAAGGGGTAAACTTAACCTCGTGAGGCAACCCTGAGAAGTGATGGATTCTATTCCTATCTAAGCCACCCTGAAAGTGGTGTTATGTGATTTCCTATTTGTACTCCAGGTGAATGCTGCGATGGTACCTAACATAAGGCCACGGCCGATCTCTACCCATTTTTTTTATATATATAGCTTGATAGAGCTCTGCAAGACTCGCATTTTGAAACGTTTACTGACCCTATAGCCCTTCAACGTTTGGCACAATTTAGGAAATTGCCTAATTTTACGGTTTTGCCAAGATGGGGGTCCCCTACTTTGTCTGCTAAGATATGTTTTCAACAATAAACAAAAAGTTCCGTGACGAACTTAAGAGCCTAATTTTCTTAAAATTTAAGGTTCAAGCCAGTGATTAATCTATATGGATCTATCTAGATTAATGACGAAATTAAGTTGGTAATATCGATATTTCTAATTAGTTCGAAATATTGTATATCTGGCATAATGCATCCTAATAGAGCATTACAGTTGGCAGCCCTGGTGACTGAATACATTCTTAGTTCCATATTTTAAGAGCCGGCCGGAGTGGGAACGGCCGACCGCCAGCCCAGCACTTGTTGTAACATGGGTGAAAAGTTTGTGAAACGTTTTATAAAGAAACGGGACAAGGTAAAATTATTTTGTTCCTATAGCCCGCTGTAGTATTTTATACACTTTTCATCGGTACAAAAGCATATCGAACAGGAATACAAAGATAGTTATAAAAAGTGTAGTTAAAATCACAATTCTCCATATAAAATAGAGTTCTGAACTGCAATTTTCCAAACCTCTTCAATGCCTTCAGATGATGTTGAAAACAGAAACAAACTCCACTGCAAGACAGCTCATAGTTTTCTCTATTGTGCTACTGAATCATATTTTCAAATTAAGAACTCTGTATATGTTTAATCGTGATTTTAGAAAATGTCAGCATATTGAGTTGCTAATGCTAGCCGTGTCGAGGTGCTGGCAGTTCAGGCAGTTACCGTCAGATACCGCATCGTCGCAAAGTCATGTCCTTGAAACAGGGTGAAGTAAGACAGAGCCGGCTTCTGAGAGATGGTAATCTCATACCAGGAAGTGATGAAATCAGCTCATGTCCAGGTGCTGTCAGTCGCTTCATTACAATCAGTGCCGGATCCAGGCTTTGCGGTGTCCTGGGCGATATGATACGGTCGGGCCCTCAACAATAGAAAATATAAAAAATATCAAATCAAATGGAAAATAGTTTTGTAATAATAATAAAATAAAGAATAGTTACAATATTTTGAATACACTACGGTACATTCTTTTAATAATATGAAAGAAACCCTTAAGTCCCCTTGAAGAAGATTATGTAAACTATGAAATATTAAAATATTACTTTGCGACTCTTTTTCTCGGATGAAGTCTTCCATCATTTCACTGAAATCTATACTTGCTAAACGGTCACGGGAGGTCATAGCTGCACTGAAAAAAGAATATGAATTATAAATTAGTTTGAAAAGTATAATTAATTAATCAATTAGACTTAGACAACAGATGTTTGAGCAGACTCCCAAAGAGAGACAACCGGGAAAGAAGTGGAGGGAGGAGAGACAGAGGAAGCATAGTGTGTGTGTATGAGAGGTTTTTGGAAAAAAAAAGAAGGACCAGAATTAAACATGAAAATTGATTGTGTTATAACGCTCTCCTTATGGGGAATTAACGAATAAATAAATAATTAATCAATTAAATTTAAAACAATCCATGACTCCCCCCCCGGACCGCGGGGCCCTGGGCGGTCGCCCTCCCCTAGATCCACCCCCGATTACAATCGTCTGCTTTCTAGATCATCATATTATGGTGTGTGGCCTACAGGTCTTTTGCAGTTCCAGTGTTTATTATGAGCTTTTTAGTTCTTTCTAACATGTCTGTAATATACAGTAGTATAGGCTACTTTCAAGATTATGCCATTGTTGTACTGTAAATAGAGTTGTTGTTGTTGTTGGAGGTGGTGATTCGTTTAGGAGCTTTGGGACATGGTGGTCATGTAGCCGCGTGCACTTGGGTGTGTGTATAATGTGTCTAATAACCTGTGTTATTGTGATGGTTGTATTAGGGTGTGTATTTGTATTAGGGACGGGTTTTGTATATGCGGCGGTCGTGGCCTTAAGTTAGATACCATCCCAGCATTTGCCTGAAGCATAAGTGAGGAAACAACTTCCAGGATGGCTGAAGTAACAATGTAACCCTTCTCTTCCCAGTTCTGCCTCACAAGCCTCAGTGTATCCCATTCCAGCCCTCAGCTCCTAAACCTGGACCTCTGCGTTGACAGCTAAGAAGACTAGCCACTACGCCACGAGGTGGATTGTAAATAAAATGTTGCTTTGTCAGTCTAAATATGATGTAGCGACTACTGGGCTTTTGAAGTTACAGTAATTATTATATGAGTAGCAAGCAATCACTAGTTAGTAACCATCACTAAAGTGGACCTGAATTTCATTAAATTAATTTGTTTATTTATTTATAATTATTTGTTTGTTTATTTATAGTTCTTCTAACAGGTTACAACCTAATTACGAGAAATAATAATATGAATTACACTTAATATTTTTCTTACACTAATATAAAATGATACTTATAATACGTATGACTAAATATTATTCTAGTAAGTATCGTACTTGAAATTATGTTTCAAGTCACTGATAAGGAGTGTATGATATTAAGTGATTTCTCTACAATACAAATGAACAAAAGGTGCTGTCTGATATATGGAAATGTGTGCATGTCTTTTTTCTTTTTTAGATATTGAATGTGTTCGATACAGGCGAATGTTTATATTACTCTGTATTGGTTCTTGGACAGTGGAATATTATACGTTTCGGTCTTATTGACCGCGAAGGAACATATAGTTCAAATTCAGATGACAAATAAGGTCTATCAAAGATGTTATCAAATTATTTAATGTAATAACCTGCCTACTTTTCTCTAAAGTCTTTAAAGAAAAAGTTCCATTAATAAATTATGCTTAGCATTTTTAAAGGAAATGTGTAGTTTATGTTATCGTCAATCTCGCGATCAATAGCCACGGAACCTCCTTTTTACGTGGAATCCGAACTACTGGACATGACGTTTCACTTCGAAAATCTCACATCATTGACCGGGAACCGAACCCGGTCCGCTGTGGTGAGAGGCCAACAGCTTGACCACACCACTGGGCCACCACATTCCCGCTTAGCATATTTAGGATATACATGTGTCCTTTTGTATTCCAAGAATATAGGGAATTTATTTTTTATCGATTCAACTCTATAGTTAGCATTCGCACATCTTGGGTTCCAAACTATTGAGCCAAATTCAAGTCAACTTCATACGAATGCATTATACTGTACAATCTTTAGCAATGTACAGGTTCCTAAAATAAAATGTGCATCTTCTTATAAATCCCAGCATTTTGAATATATCTCAAAAATTCGATCAATACGGTGAGAAAAGGATAACTTTTTTTTTCATAGTATAGCCTACCATAAACCTAGATGACTTGAGATGGGAACTACATAGGAAATGGTGGTGTTTTATATCAATGTTTTCGTGTAAATGCAATCGGATGACACTTATAAATCGAAACAATTTGTTTTGTTCCAATTTATTGTTTCTTCATCTTTTGGAGCAGCATACAATCCCATAACGAATAAATGTATTTAAACGATTACACGACATTTGCAAATAATAATAATAATAATAATAATGATATATTGGCATCCCGGAGATGGTTAATTAAGATAAGATTACAGAGGCACAAGATTCGATCCCAGGGGAACACCAGAGGGTGAATGGAGCTTTTCTCTATGATACAAAGTGTTGCGTCTTTCATACTGTAAGTATGATCCGTAATAGGACATTTTCGTAAGTTGTAGGCTACGTCATGGTTAACTCTACCAATAATCTGTATATATTACATCGACTCGTTATCCTTTAATTTAAACCAGATGACTCCTGATTCGTGAAAATTGGTTATTGTTGATCATCGAGGGATGAATCCGTGTTATGAATCGTGAATAAAATGGCATGTATGCCTGAATAATACATTAGGCCTATGTGTTCATGAAGTGTTTGCTCGTAAAGTTAGTTTGGGGCAAACTTAGTAGCTACCGGTACTGTTCGGTAGTTAAGAATTAGTGAAATCTTACCCGACTTGTGAATATGACTGACTTGAGTAAGTTTCCATTTCACTGGAAATATCAAAGACTTGATCGATAAATTAAATTTAATATCAAGAGGATAAGTTAAGCCTCCGTGGCTTAGGCGGCAGAACGCCGGCCTCTCACCGCTGGGTCCGTGGTTCAAATCCCGGTCACTCCATGTGAGATCTGTGCTAGACAGAACGGAGGCAGACAGGTTTTTCTCCGGGTACTCCGGTTTTCCCTGTCAAAATGTCATTCCAGCAACACTCTCCACTATCATTTCATTTCATCTGTCATTCATTTAATCATTGCCCCAGAGGAGTGCGTCAGGCCTCGGCAGCCGGCACAGTTCATATCCTCGCCGCTAGATGGAGGCTTCATTCATTCCATTCCTGACCCGGTCGGAGACTGGAAGCAGGCTGTGGATTTTCATTTTTCATCAAGAGGATAAGCTATTTTTTTCCCGGATCGTTTTTTAACAAATATGGAAGAATAACCCTCTTGTGTCCCATATATTCATCGTAAGTATCGGAGTGAGAATGTCACTACGGGTTACCTCATAATAATTAAGATGTCAATTTCGAGATGACTTTCTAGGTTATCATGCGTTAAAATGTCATAGTTGGATCCATTTTGGCAATATACTGATGAGTAAGGCTAGGATTTTAATGTAATATCTATCATCATCATAGCAAACACTCATATCGAGTAGATTGGCCTTTCAATCCGGAAGTCTCTCATTGGTGAGTTCGGAGGTGACTATACAGCCCAATGCGGGAGGCACACGATTTGCCGCAGTGATGACAGATGGTTCCACGTGGGGCATCTGCGTTCCTTCCATTTCTTCTATGTAATATTACATTAAAAAATTTGAAATATGTAACATTGATTTAATTTTTATATAAATCATATACATTACACATGATATTGCTTGTAGATTCTTCATTTTATTCATTATATTTTTTGCAAAATAAAGGATGGTACACTAATTAATTAATTAATTAAGCATGTTCATATTATAGCAAATTTAAATAAATTCCATGATTATGTATGCGTACGGAAGAGTACCAAGGGAAAAGAAACTGACGATTCTGAAGTACAGTATTATGGTATCCAGGGAAGGCTGCTATAGGCAATCAAAAGTTCCGTATTTGTGTTTATAATGAAGCTGCGGTAAGAGTTGATGCTAGGATGAGTTTCTGGTCTAAGTTGTTACAGGAATAGGCTGAAATCTTTCACCTCTACTACTGATTTTTTATATAGGCTATAATATTGTCTTTTGTAGCTTTTCAGTCGGTCAACACGACTGTGCCCAATGAATGGGCGGGGTACAAGATATAAATATGTAAATACACTCCTGGAAAAAGTTACATGTATTAGTTAATTATCACAATTGCCCCATATAATTGCACCATATTTGTTCATGAATAGTGATGTGATGATCGTGGGAAACGGATCTTAGTTTTCTTTCCCTTGAGCAACTGAATTTGTAGTTTCTGGACATTTTTTGGTTGTTGATGAGGAAAAGGCAATGCGAAAGGAAGAGCTGAAGCAACTCAGTCCTGATAATAATATGCTATAGCTTATCGTTGAAGTTAATCCTGTGTGATGAGAAATGTAATTTCAAAAAAGGTATTCTACATTTTTTTAAATATCGCCTTTGTTAAGAATAAAAGAAAAAATAACTTGTCATGGTTACTTACAAAAACACGTAAATATAATTCTAGGAAATAAACAGCAGTTTTTCAGCATACTACTAAGTTACAGGTATACTAGGAAGTAGGCTTCCTTACGTATCTTTTCCATGTTATCGTAAACACGATGAGTTATATTTTGAAATATTCAAACAGAAGTGTTGAAAATTTACTTTTCAACTCTTTTCAGGAATTAGTTTAGTCTGAAGGATTCTTTATCACAATTAAGGTTATTATGAAGATAAAACAAAAGTTCGGTGCTTTTCAGTCGGTCAACACGAATTTACCCAAAAGATTTGTAAATTTTTCAGGATTAGGGTATAATCCAACTCTTTTGGGTACATTCGTGTTGACCGACCGAAAAGCACCAAACTTTTGGTTACTAAGGGAACACTGAAAAATGGCTTCAAACCCCATAATGTCAGTATGAAGATGTTTATGAAAGTAAATGATTGAATATACACAATCTAATTGAGCATGAGCAACAACAACGACGGCGTGAAACCTTATTGTGTTTCGGTTTCGAACTTCGCAACATAGGCAGTTTTATGTAAGGAAGGTCTGTAAGGAAATGGTAGAGCTTGAAGAATAACATTTTATTTCTTTCTGCGTTATCACATTCTGCATAACATACTGTTTTAAAGACCATCTCGTGGTGTAGCGTTCTTGTGTGTGACCCCCGGATGCAAGGCCTTAGAGAGTGGTGATGGGCCCTGGGGCTGGAGAATCCTGCACTCCCTCACCTCTATTGCCAAATTATGTAATATTAATTTATAATCCTCCTAAATAAGCAGAAACTGATAGTAATTTTAGAATAATAATAATAATAATAATAATAATAATAATAATAATAATAATAATAATAATAATAGAAATAATAATAATGTTATTGCTTTACGTCCCTTTAAACATCTGCGGCTTTAGGAGAGGCCGGGGTTTTGGAAGTTTGCCCCAAAGGGGATCTTTAACCTGCCAGTAAATTCACTGACACGGCTCCCTCGCATTTGTGCTGTGCCAGGATTCGATCCTGCAATCTTGGACACAGCAAGTAAGAACGTTACCCCTGAGCCACGCAGCCAGAGTAGAAGTGAGAAACCACGGAAAACCACTTCCAAGATGGCTGAGATGGGAATCGAAACCACATCTTTTCAGTTTTGCCTCACGGGGCATTCCAGCCCTCAGACAAGAATGAATCGAATTTCTTGTCGGCGCCGGGAATCGAACCCGAACCTCTGGGGTGACAGCCAAGAATACTAGCCGCTACAACACGAGGAAGGCCAAGGATATTTCAGTCACTTGTGAATTCCGTAATCCGTAGTTTAACTATTAGCTTATCTATAGCAAAATATTTCGGCCATTCAATTGGAAGTAGCCTATACAGACTATCACTTCGAAATTTCTGGTCGCGATATTCTTGAAGCGCATTGCCACGAGATTGCATTTCCCCAGTGTTTGGACTCCGGAGCAGTTAGAACTTTCTCGCACGCGCGACCTTGAATCACCCTCACCACAGTAGTAGTAGGTAATCTGTGCTCACAGTAGGGGGTAATCCGTGCTGATACCTATGTACGGGCCATGTAACTACTAGGGGACAGCGACTACAACGAAACTAGTGGCAACGTTTTGAAATGAAAGGTGAAATAGGAACTGACTCCGGCCGCCTCTTAAGGTACAGAATACAAAATTTGGTTGAAGTCCAATGGATAGCATGGTCGTTACATGTAGGTAAACATTGGATCTAACAGCACGCGTAAAATCATGTTGGCAACAATGTCATGCATGTATTGGTCGGAAATAATCTGAAATATCATCTATTGGTGTGCCAATTTTGGATGAAATACATTAGTTAGTATAGACCTTACACTCATTTTAAAATTTGACTTATCAGCATGCTTAGAATCATGTTGGCAGCACTGGCGTATATTAGTTACTCCAAATTAAACTAGAATGTCAGGTACCATACGTGTGCATAGTTCAAAGCTGTCGGCGTGCATACTTTCTGATACATTGGTATTTGGATAAAAGACATTGAGAGCATTTATTAACAGTTGGCAACCCTGGTGGCTCTTAAGAATACGCTCAGACATATATGTTTACGTACACATAGAACATACGAAATTTGGTTGAAATCCAATTGATAGTGTAGAAGTTATATGCATTTAAAAATGGAACCTTTCAGCAGGCTTATAATCATTTTGGCAACACTGCCATGTATGGCCTCCTAGAAATTAAACTGAAATATTATTATCCATACGTGTGCCAATTTTGATATACAGTAGCTCCCATTCATACCTTCCAAGATATCCAACATGGAGCTCAAATTTCAATAGCGATTTTTCAGCAGTTGTTAGCTCCAACATCATTTTCAAATACGGCATTGAGATATTCAGGTATATATCTTTACTCCTACCATATTTTGTTTCGATTGCTGCAGCCGTTTAGGAGTTGATAGGGGTGGGACACAGACACAGCCAGACAGACAGACAGACAGACAGACAGACAGAAGTACAGACAGACAGAAGGACATACATTTTCCCGGATCGATCTCATAAGTCTACCTTTTCCTCATTTTTGCAAAATGTGAAAAGTAGGCTAAAAATAATTTGAACTCTCTAATCGTAAGGCCGAACAATCCAACTCAAACTAAGATATACCAGTATATGGCGCGGCATCTCAGGTGTTCAGTGCTTTGTAGGATGCCTCGCGGCACCAAAGAGACTGAACACGGCTTGCTCGTAATCACGATACAGGCCTCGGAGAACGCGCCTGAAGGCAGCCGACCGTGTTACTCGTGTGATCGCTCGTTTAAGTTTCTTCAATTAGCTAAGCAAGGAAATAGACCTGATGACTGACGACAGCTTCTTTCAACTTCAAGACTGATCCGCTAGTGTATCATATTTTCATACTGCCTTTGGATTAACGGTACCAATAGTGACATTTCATCCTCAATCACGATTAAAAAACGTACTGAGCAGTACTATCAGCCAGCATGTTACTCACCTCATCTGTGACCTGACTCAAAGTGCTACGATAAGAAGCAGCATTAGCCAGTGGTACCGGGTGAGTTAGCCGTGGTCGTTACGGCGTGGCTGCTGGCAGGTGCTCACATCCGGGAGGTGAGGTAGTTCGAATCCCCCTGCCGGCAACCTTCCGGGCAACTGCCGGGGTTGGTCCCTAACTATAGGCCACAGCCGCTACCTTCCAACTCCTCGTCATTACATTCAAACTTTCCTCCCCCAGACAACACTCCACACGCGACGCTACTTGTAGCTCACCCCATGGGTGTCCGCCTAGACGCAGCTACAAACTGGCGAGCCAAACATGTCCTCGGACACTCCCGGCACTAAAAGCCATACGCAAAAAAATAATGGTGTTTGAAGCCATTTTTCAGTGTTGCCTTAGTAAACAAAAGTTTGGTGCTTTTCAGTCGGTCAACACGATTGTACCCAAATGAGATGGGTTATTCTCTGATCCAGAAAAGAAAATACACGAGATTAATGAATACATGTATTAATATTTATTAAGCTCATGTAATTTCACAGTCGTAGAGAGGACAGGTGGAGAACCTCAGGCATGGGAAATTGATACGTTAGTTGCTTTTCGCGCAACTGAAAGCTCACGTATTAATTTCACATGCGTGAGGCTTGCAGACTGCCCTTTGTACGACTGTGAAACCGGGACTAACCAGCCAAGAACCGTGGCATAAACTGTACCTGTATTTGCTCATCTAACCGAAATAGACACACATTATCCATCTTACACATATTGGTGTAACTTTTTCATACATCCTCCTAGCTAATCGCAACTGACAGGGCAGCTGGAGATTCTGGTTTGAATCCCGACTGCCGTCCACACGTTCAGATATGACCGCTCCAATGAGAGCTAAGCCATTTCTATACTTACTGATCTACCCTCAAGCATACGATATCCAATGCATGACAATAATCTAATTCGACTCAATATATGACTTGTTACACACTGCAAGTTTCTATACAAAACTCTAAGAATTAGGAAATTAATGTAGCAATTCTTCATATTCCATTTATTTTCTTCTGCTATCATGGTGAAGTCTCCCTACTTACATTTTCTTCACTGGTAGTCTTTATTTGCTGTACAGTGTGTAGTAGTTTTATTATCTTGCTGGGTTTGAATACTAAAAGTCTATTCTTGATCCTGTGTTAGGCCTATCACCTGACAAAAGCCAAGGCAGCACTTAAAGGGCGCACCAATATGGATGATGAACGACGATGGTTGACCAGTTCGATGAATACATCACAAGTATGTAAATAATATCTTATACTGTAGTTTGAGTACATAATGTAGATAATTGGCATGGCTCTCTTCTAAATTAATGGCAAAGAACATCTGCCTTACATGGTCTTGGGAATATTGCACGAGACCATTGATCACTGATTTACTGAAATTCTCCAAAGCAACAAACACTTATTTTACACTAAAGAACACCTTAGTTATGCAATTTAAGATTTGAAATCCCCTAGAAATATGTATTAATATTATTCTGATGGTTTAATATTAACAACCCCATTAGTAATAGAGAGTTATTTAGGGTGAGTTTTGGCATGGTCAACGGTTCTCATACGCTCCACTGGTCGGGAGTTAATAGACCGCCACCCGAGCTACGTGTTGCGTACCGTCGACTATTAGAGCAAATAAATAAATCATTAAATAAAAATAGAAAAGAAAAAATATTGTTCAATGTACGGTACTTTCAATGTAATATGTTGGAAGTGCTGTCTCCCACCTTACATTCATCATCGGATAAAATTTTCATTCACTTAACGTGCTCCTTTTCAGGAACACCTGCATAACTTATTCGTGATTAATTTATGTCTTCAAAAACTTTAAATTTGTAGAGTAAAGAACAACTCTGCTTATTATTCTGAAATTTAGTTCTTCTACTTCTTCTACTTATCATTATTGTGAAGGCGGTGACAGGCCGTTATTTGCTCATCTGCCTATCGCCCTTCACGCTTTGATGATAGGCTACAAAATAAAATATGACACTTAGCTTTCAGGAGAAGTTCTGGATGTTCTCGACGATATTACATTTTAATAATAATTCGATTTTCATGTCCCTATTAGCTGTAGTATCAATGACCAGAATCCCGTCATGTCTTCACAATAGATTCCAATTCCGTAGATATTTTTATAAATGGTCAAATGAAACATTTTAACAGACCAGAAAATCGTACGAGTTATATCTGCTGACCCTCATTTCTTCTCTGTCATCGCAATACTCTCGACATAACAATAATAGAAGTCGTGTTCTTTAGGATCAGAGCACATTCTCCAAAGCGGGCGCGTTTTATTTATTGCAGATCCGATGTCGGTACAAAAATTAACCAACAGATGCCAGACTATACAATATCGCGTACTTGTCGATCCGTTTCTAAAATAGTTACGGATCAATTATTATTATTATTATTATTATTATTATTTTTTACTTGCGAATTGACCACTTCGGATCACGCTACAATTTCATTTTTTCTTTGCCTGAAGTTTCCTCTTCCTCCAGTACTCCTTCATATGGGCGCTATGCTGTTTCTTCTGCTCATCCGTCCAGGCTCTTCCCTTCTTTGTGGTTCTTGTGACGTGAAACCCTTCCAAATATTGAATTATGTACCGAAATGTTTCCCTGTTTGACATCTGAACTTCCTGGATGTTGGAATTTTCGAGATCGTTTCGAACTTCCTTAATCCATGTCGTTGTTGTCTTCTTGTTCCAATTATTATTATTATTATTATTATTATTAAGCTTCTGCTGCTGCTAAGCGTCAAGCATGCCCCAGTCGTCCATTTCTCCACAACTCTCTGTCCTTGCACATCCTCTCCACCATTATCTTCCATCTCTTCTCACCTATTATTTCTATCGTATTCTGCCATGTTACCATTGGTCTGCACATTCGTATTCTCCCAGCAACTCCTATCTCCTGTACTTAACTTTCCTTCCTTCATCCATAAGCTGTACATAACTAGAGCAGATGCTCCCCAATGGTGACTGTAAGCGATGTTTTCTATTTCACTTCGTCCCTTATACTTTCATTTCTTACTCTACAGTATGTCTCCTCAAGTACCGTATCTCGACTGCCATAATTTTGGTAGTGTTCTTTTCCAGGAGTAAAGTGACATTTAAAGGTCAGATATATTCCACAAGACTCTTTTAGTGATGGAGAATAACGGGCATTCCAAAATGATTAAATCGCAATCACAACCAAACTCATAATGGAATTCCTGTAGGTTAGGAATATCCACCACGGAAATATTGCTAGAAGGACGTAAGCGATGGCATTTGACGTTTACAACAAGTTCGACCTATATTGCTACAAAGTCTCAAATGGCACACTTATTCAGACATCTCCTGTTCCGGAGCTCTCCTTGTACGGTTCTTATACGTAAGAATTCACATTCCCGACAATGTTTCCACAATGTATTAACGATTTAAAATGGTTACAAGTAGTTTATCGTCTCTTACATTCCTTGAAATCTTACTCAACAGTGGTAGCCTTTTCTGAGTAAATGCTGCATTTTTCTGTTTATATCTATCATAAATACTTGAGGAAAACAGAGTCAGTGTATGTATACGAGAGAGAGAGAGAGAGATAGAGAGGAAGACGTCTTTCTACTTTTTCTTACTGAGGACCCAGCCGGTCGGAGCCTCATTCATCTTTAACCTTTACGAAGCTTGCGGTGCAGTGGATCTTGTAGCCCGGGGTGTGCTACACTCGTGAGAGGTTTGACCCATACGAGATCTTTCTCAGCCCCACTATATCGCGCCCTATCTCTGCCATGAGAAAGGCTTTCTCTACCTTGGCCTATGCTTGTTCTCACATTTCCTCAATCAGCATTGTGAAATAATGCATGTGCTCTACGGATTTTATTACATAGGTAGGACAATTCTTGCAAATAATTTTCTTACTAAAGTTACGTTTTATACACCGCCTCCAGGCATTAGAGTTTGTCATAAATACCACTCAGATAATAATACCTGCACATGAAATAATAATTAGCATGACAGTAATAATATAAAGGCATTTTAGGAGTCATTCTTTGTTGTTGCCTTCGTAATATAGTAAGAAGAACTTTCAGACGTGTAAGATTAATCACTGAAATTTTTGTAAAAGTGTGTAATTAATCGTTTTTTTTTTTTGCTTAGCAAGTATGAATAAATAAGTTTTACTAGCGGAGCCGTACGAGAAATCTCGCATTTCATAAACCACACTTTCCCCAATAGGTTTATAATGAGAGACTTGCCGGTAAGGAGAAAGGTTTTTATGTTTTTATTTCAATCAAATGATTATAGAACACTATTTACATTTCAGTTAGAATTCCAAGCTCTACATGCCCTAACTTAAGAAGACAATTACTGAAAATTGGATCATCATAACACTCATAACACTTATACGATTTGAGTACTCATTCCTTTGATTTACTGTTTCTGAAATCCATGCAAAATGATAAAGGAAATACCTCAGAATCTTAGAATGACATGAAACAGGCGTCACAGCGGCCAAAATGTGAAGTGGACAGCAATTATGGAGCGTATTTTCCTACAGGAACAGTATCTGCAAATCGCACATTTCGCACATTTTTTTAAAGTATTTTTTTAAGAAATGATAGATATTTATGAAATTAGAGTTCAATTTGTCACTGCTAATGTATATTCTCTTTCATTTGAATGCTCATCTGTCACGATCGGTCGCATGTGAGCGTCGCAGGAGGGATCTATACTACTGAAATAATATATATGATTTGCCTCCAATTTCACTGGACACGTTAGCGTGTTCACTGACTGAAAAACAATTATCTTACTAAATGTCATGCCCAGAGGAGTAAATGACTAAAGCACGTGAATATTTAATGAAATTTCTGGAATATACATAAATTACTTGTAGTCACTAGGAACGACTTCTAACACAGTCTCCTGAACTCAACATGGAATAACTTGGTCCAACAAACAGTTCTCACTCACTGAAAGAGGTTATCGTAGCCAGTAGCCTAATTCGTTAGCACACTGGAGATTGAGTTCCTCTTAGTCTTAACAAACATTCAGCCCAGTTACATTTAATTGAGTTTACTGAGAAATACCTGTTAATACTATAATGCTTATTGTAACTTGTTTTCAACCGTTCATTGGGGTCTTCATTAGCATTGGCTCATTTCTAAAACATACTAATATACTAAATAGGGTATTTTTCATACAAACACTTCTTCTTCTTCTTTCCCTTTGTACTGTTAGGTCTCGTGACAAACTAATTTAATACAAAAGTTAATACGTCTATAATAATAATAATAATATCGTATGGCCTCAGTACCGGGTGCAAGCTATATTAATTGACCCCCAGAGGGCAGCTTGCATGTCAAATTTTGTTGCTCCTTGAAGCACTATGAAAGTCAAGGACGTTAGATATCTAAGCTCCTTGAAACTATAGTGCTTTCTAGTAGAGAAATGAGAAACTTTGTGTTGGCAGAAAATCCAGAGATTAATTTTGCCATTATGAACACGACCTACTGAATTAAAATGTTTTATTTAACATGCCTACATCGTATGACATGCATGTCGGGATTTTTTCTGCCATTCAAAAATCACTTACCACGGCCAGGAGCGAACCTGCAAGCTTAGGGTTAGTAATCTGACACGATAACCACTCACCTACCGTGGCAAGCTAATACGTATATTAAACACATTATCCATTATGGTTATGTTTTCGCTTCTAGTTACATTTGCAATAATGAAGCTGCATAATATTACTTGAGTATTGTCTGCATTAGTCTATGCATAAACACTGACTCACTCAATCTGAACACTGTTCCTGTAGTATATTCTATTGCCCCAGAGGACGATGGTGGTGCTGATTACTGCTTTAAGATGCGAAACTTCTCGCTAATAATTTGGGTGATAACGGAAATTAGAATGAAATGAAAACTGCAACTTACATCCATACCAGAATAAGAACAAGAAAGAAAAGGAGAATTAGGAATACAAAAGACACGGAAAACAATTGCCCTCAATCCTTGAAGAATTAGCATTGAGGAACTTGGAAAGGAGTAGCGCCACGCAAGGCAGATAAGAAAGGCAAAACGAAGAGGGTTCTCGCTGAAGTCAATGGAAAATGGCAAAAAATTGAACCAACTCAAGAATATCCCGAGGAAAAAGAGCAGACCGTAAACAAGACGCCGAGATGCACTCGTAAACCAACTCGTAAATCATTTCATGGCGGCTCGATCCTTATTTAACTCCGTGCGGGAACTGCGCTGCTAAACGACACTGAATTTGTTCGAAAAAAAAAAAAAAAACTCTGTCATAACAAATAATTTCTCTATAACTGATACCATTATGGAGAAGTAACGCCATCTGAAGTGGTGGTAAATGGACATTAATTAATTAATTCATTCATCCATTCATTCATTCGCGGGACATTAAAACTTGTGACATTCTCTATCTATTGCCGTTTGTTGTGTTGATGTGTAACATCTTTCCACTTGGTTGCTGGATATTTGTGCGAGTGATTTTGAAAAATGGGACGGAAGTGGATCGGACGATCCAGCTGGCAGTGGTGGATCGAACGGAAGTGTAACACGCACTGCCAGCTGGATCGCATTACAGAACACTTTCATTTTGACGGTAAACACGCATGCGAACTCTGGTGTCAACTGATTGAACACAAAGCACATGGCACATAGTCGAAGTCCTCGTACCGTATCAGTATTTAAATTATTATATGCTTTAATAGTCGCCTCCATAGCGTAGCGGTCAGCATAGTTAGCTGCCGCCCCGGAGGTCCTGGGTTCGATTCCCGGCTCTGCCACAATTTGAAAAGTTGTACGAGGACTGGAACGGGGTCTACTCAGCCTCGGGTGGCCCAAATGAGTAGAGGGGGTTCGATTCCCCCTCAGCCATCCTCGAAGTGGTTTTCCATGGTTTCCCACTTCGTCTTCGGGCAAATGCCAGGATGGTACCTTCTTCAAGGCCACGGCCGCCTCCTTCCCTCTTCCTTCTCTATCCATCCTAACCATCCCTTACCTTCCCTCATGAGCCCCCTGTTCGCTTTGCAGGTGAGGCCGCCTGGGCGAGGTGCCAATCCCACTTCACCAGTTGTATCCCTTCCGATTCGATGTTCCCAGCTCTAGGACACTGCCCGTAGAGGCGGTAGTGGTGAGTTCCCTCGCTGAGTCCGTGGGTTCCACCAACCTGGAGGGTAACCGACTAAAAAAAAAAAAAAAAAAAAATGCTTAATATGACACATTGTAAGTAGTCGGCAATTCCGGTATTATGTTTCTGCACAATGGCTATTCAAATATTAATCCACATAACGGTAATGCAGTCATCAATATAATATATATCATCGTGTTTATACGGGACCTAGGCAAGCCTTCGTGAACTATTGCTTAATACATTCTCTTTACTCACCAGAGAGCCCATTCATAAGGCATTTTAAACTCAATTTCACGCAGGAACATTATCGAAACAAGCAAAATATAAATGAAACTTAATTCCGTGATGCAGTATTATTGGTACGTGAATATAAGTCACCATCGTGTACCACATATTAGTGTGGTCGAAATAGCCGTGGGGTTAACGTCATTGACTGTGAATCTAGAGATCTCGGGTTCGAATTCCGGACGGGTTAGATATTTTTGCTACCAGATTATCGTTAAACGATATTTATCATATCAATATGACTCATTTTAACAGAATCCATATGAAATTACGTGTTGGTCTGTGAATCAAGAGGTCCGGGAACTGGGCAAGCCTTTCATGATCTACTGCTGTGCACATTGCATTTACTCACCAGTTGGCCTATTTATATGGAATGTAAGGTTATGAGCGGTGTCGCGTCTATTAATCTAGTTGATCCATATCGTATTCTTTATTTAGGCTAGTACTGGTGGAAGATACGAAACCTCTAATAAAATGAGTTCCGTATTATAAACTACAATATCTGTAAAACACTCCCTTTTACAATAGATTAATATTTGTGCCAAAACTATTATAAAATACCGGTGTATCAACAATTTGCAGTCATTGAAATGGTTTTCCGTGGTTTCCCCAATTTCAACTCCAGGCAAATGCTGGGACGGTACCTTCTGACAGGCCACGGCCGCTTCCTTCACACATCCTTACCCAGTTTCATTCACCATCATTCATTTCATTTCTCATTAACTCCTCTCGTGAGGTTGGCGTCAGGAAGGGCATCCGGCCGTAAAAACCAACCGCTACAAATACTTCCATCGCATCTCATCCCCGACCCCGTAGGAAAACGGGAATAATAAGGGGTAGACGTACAATACCGGTGTATCAACAAAGTCATGTGAGGTTTCTTCTATGTCATATGTTACACATCATATGCGACTACTGTAAGGCTCGTAACTTTTCTTTTTTAATATACATTTCAACATTAATATATGCTGAATATTTCAACGTGTTGCCATCTCTATGAATAAACCGGAATCGAAAGTCACTAATATTATAATTAAAATTAAATTGTTGTTGTTGTTGTTGTTGTTTGAGTCTTCAGTCCATTCACTGGTTTGTTGCAGCACTCCATGCCTCCTGTTCTGAGCTAATCGTTGCATCTCTACATAGCTACCACACCTTATACCCAAGGCAATTGTTTAACATATTCTAACCTTGGTCTACCCCTACAGTTCTTTTTCTCAAGATATCCTTCCGTAACTATGTTTGCTATTCCTGGGTGTCTTAGTATGTGTCCTACCAACCTATCTCTTCTCTTCACAGCAGTCGCCAGAAACATCTCTCCTCTCCCACTTGTCTTAATACATCTTCATTTGTTACTATATCTAGCCATCTGATCATGAATATTCTCCTGTAAAAGCACATTTCAATCGCTTCAATTCTCCTTTGATCTTCTGCGTCAAAAGTCCACGTTTCACTTCCTTAGAGCGCCAAGCTACAGATAAAGACTGTCAAAAATGACTTCCTAATACCTGAATCTATATTCGATGTCAACAGATTTCTTTTCTGTAGAAATGATTTCCTTGCTTGAGCCAAAACATTCATTAGCTAGCCTAAATAACCATTAATTTGAGGGTTAAAAATCGAGTTACCGTTGATGTACTTTGGTGTTGCTGAAGAATATGGAGCCTTTACGTGGTAATATATGTACGTATTCTTTAGTGCCAGACAGACTACACGTGTTGTAACATTTTTAATGAGTTAACTAAACGTGGTGATGACTATTGTGGTTCAATAAAACAAACATGATATGAATAAATAATATACACTGTGGTGTGACCTTACCTGTGATAGTGTAATATAATAAGTTGTTGAGCGCCAGATTCCTATTTAAGATAGTGAATCGAAATTTATAGATTTAACCTCGGCTATCAGCAGTAGAGTCGAGAACCACTTACCCGGGCCGTAGTGAGACGAAGTCATCTAACCAATCCGTATTTAATCAAGGAGTATGATTGCCTTAAAGTACCAACTACAATGAAAGAAATAGGCATTACGTTAAAGGAAATGAATTTATTTACTCAAGAACAAAATACTAATAAAACAGAATAGTGATAGTCACACAATTGAATTTAAAATTACTCAATGCGGCAATTAATTATTTAAAAGAAAATGAATATTAAAATGAATTGAAAGTTAAATGAAGTTAAATTATAATAGAGACGATAGTTTTATTGAATTGTTGGCTCACCCAGTCGAAGATTCGTCATATTTAAGAAATGATCGATGATCTCGTTGTTACGTCGCTTATGTTTAAAAAAATGATGTGATATCTCAATTACCGTACTATGAAATATCCTCATTAAGTACGTTGCCATCTGTAGAAAGACTCTTGATCAGGGATATAACCCATTATGTATTGATATAGATGTCGGCAAGACATCGTTCAGTGTCGACTCTCGGTGCTCAGTCCATTAGGACCCAGAAAGCAAGGTTACAACTTCCTTCCTTCATTGAGAGCTGTAGAACAATGCCATTCTTGTCCGATGTTGCAGGTACAAATACTAATGACTTCCTTGTCACGTGGTGTCACAGCTTCCCTCTCTCTTAGCCTTCTCCATTCTTGACTCATAACTTGCAATATATATTGACGCGTATATACCGTAGAAAATGGCGTGTTGGTTACAACATAGTGGGTTTCTTAACATCTCAGGAAAATGACGCAGTTGGCGTGGTGAAATTCTTACTACGTCGTTCAGTTTGTGACGCACAGGGTTAGTCCATATCGCCAGTCTTGTTGCAATATATAATACTTCGTCTCTTTACAAGTAATTGTTAATAAGAATCTAATTGAATATAATAATCAAAACCGCTTACAATTATCTGATATAAAAATCATCTCATGGATGTACTAGTTAATAATAATAATAATAACATGATAATAAATGAATAACCCTTTAAATATAACAGCTATGGGATCGAATCGTTACAATCGCCCCTGATATAAATAATTTAAAATAAAATGTAACATTATTTATATCACTACACATCCTACACAAATGAATACAAATTTAAATATTAATACCCCCATAACGACAACATACAAATAATACCCTTCAACAATACATAAAGATATACAAGAACATACTCTTTTCACTTTACATATTTGTACTATCATTTCTCATTCTTCCAAATGTTCATAATGTTCATTCTTCTTTATATATGTTGTAAAAAAAATATACATAAATGTATTCTTCACAAAAAAAATCATATTTTAACTTTCATTCATATCATTCTTCCAAATGTTCATAATGTTCATTCTTCTTTATGTATTAAACGAGCTGTAAAAAATATACATATAAAATGCCCTTCACTTTTATTTTTGACATATATGTCAACGCTGCACTCGTTTATATTTCGGTGATCGTATGCATGACATACAATTTTGGCTTCATCTCTTTTGAACGTAGTTTTTGTATATCAGTCTGGCGTAGAAGTACATTGTTGTAATACCAGCTGATTAACCCATAATAACTATTACAGCACACGATAATAGGATGCAAACAATACAATATTCCTTTCGTCTTTATAAAGGGATTACTCAAATGCAGTAAAATTTCAATAATTGAAGAAAAAAATAACTTAGCAAGATATTCAAGGCAATTCCTATTTCAGTGCATATGTCATACATGTAAATATTTCCCCAAATACATAATGACATCGAAATACCTCAAAGCAGTTATTAAACAGTTCATTTAAATATCCAAGTTACTACTCACCTGCCTTCGTGGCTTAATTCTTTCTTAGGCCACGGCCGCCTCCTTCCAAATTAATACTTCCTAAGTCTCCACGACTTCTTAACTTCTCATAAAACCATAATTCCTCTTTACTACTTCTCGAAAACAATAACTTGGTTTTTTTTTTTTTTAAATCACCAATAAACATAAAATCTGACTTCTCGTTCACTTTATAAAATTTAACTTAGCGTCAAGATATAACTTTACCGTACCGTCATTCCTTACTTACCATAACAAAATGATTAAGACTTGGACAAAATACTACTCAATACCTGAATTACGTATATCACTAAACTATTTCACAAAAACACATGACAAACTCCTCGGAATAAATATTTCGTTCCACAAAATATTAATGCTCTTATACTTTGAACTTAGTCTATTCATGATTTGACTTTTTGCTGAATACCTAAAAACCCCCCTTAGTTTTCTCTCAAAACTCTTAATTAAGTACCGTGTCCTCCAAACACCACTTCCTACTTGTTCTGACCGCCTGGACTATAGCTCACTCTTGCTATACCAGAATCTCTCAAAACTCATCGTGACATCACACGTCACATACAAAAACCTCCCCTATTCGTGGTATAATCCCACTTCTTCTTACTGTTACAGGTCACCTCTCTCTTAGCCTAAAAACCCCCCTTAGTTTTCTCTCAAAACTCTTAATTAAGTACCGTGTCCTCCAAACACCACTTCCTACTTGTTCTGACCGCCTGGACTATAGCTCACTCTTGCTATACCAGAATCTCTCAAAACTCATCGTGACATCACACGTCACATACAAAAACCTCCCCTATTCGTGGTATAATCCCACTTCTTCTTACTGTTACAGGTCACCTCTTACTGACCAATAACACACTAAATTTCAGCTAAAAAATCTTACATGCTTCGACTAATTCCTTGGAATAATAACATCACACTTTGCTTTCCTAGCTATTGTCTTCCTAAAATAATGACAGTATTCCAGTTGATAGTTAATAACACCGACACTCCTAATTCGCAAATATTCTCCCATAATCATTTCATAAAGCAAGTTCTGAGTTCTAACACAGTTCAGATACTTTCTTCTCTATCAAATTAAATGCGTAAATTACACCTGCCTTTAATTGTAACTTCATTATTACCCCTTATGTATACTCACCTTACATTACTAACTTATTCTTGTCTTCAAAATATTAAACTTATCTTTACTAACTCCGTATGACATAAATAAAACTTTAATTTCCTGTCTACTAAAAAAAATGATTTATTTTTTTAAAATCCTCAAAACATCGAATTATAACAAATTCCTTTCACTTCTAGAAAATATTATGCCAACCATATAATTATTACTATTATCTTTACTTTAACCTGTGTGTAGGACAACAATCTACCACATCATTAATTCGTTATTAATCATCAGTAACTTTTTACTACAAAGTGGTTTAGCTCAATAACAAGCCTTGTAATATCTTTAAAACGTGCGTAACTGTAACAAAAACTTGGACAATCTTACCTTTGTAATCTCTTATTACCTTGTGTGCATACATCCATATATACTTAAAAAAAAACTCCCTTATTAACTTCACGTAGTCCCGTAGATACCATAAAAAATCTCATTGCTCAACGGAATATACCTTGCTGACCTACTTCATCCTCCAAAACCTTCTTAAAACTTCATTTGGCATCTAACCAAAACTTCCTCCATTATAACTCCATTTGGCATCTTACCAAAAACTTCCTCAAAAAACAACTTCATTTGGTATCTTACCAAAACTTCCTCCTTAAAAAACTTCATTTGGCATCTTACCAAAACTTTAAAACCACATTGCTCAACGGCATTACCTTCGTTGGCCTACTTCTTCAAACTCACGTCCATTTACGTGAAAATACACACATACACACACACATATCTGTCACCAAGTAAGTTACCAGATGTCCTAATTAGTTACTACTTCCTCATTTCAACCCGATGTTGGTTAATTCATACAACGCATTACCATTAACAATTCTAAACCACTTATAAATTTCTCAACATATATCCGCTGATAACCTCGCTGTCCTCAACTGAAACTTCTTTATTAAATCAATACTTAATTCTTCAACTCACTAGTTTTATTACCACTGTATCATCTGATCTTCACTCACTTTTGAATTAAATCTTTATTACCATTATATTCTTAATTATGGTTGCCATAATAATTATTACTTTCTTTCGATTACTTACCTATGTAATAACCTTCCTACTTTTAAAATTTAATTCTTACTTCATCCAACTTACCTGCAGTTTAAGGACCTACATTCAACTTACCTGCATTGCTCAATAGCACGACAACCTCTGTCTTCAAAATTAAATAATTTTAGTCAATCTAAATCAATAAGCGTAGGCACTACGCGCCCCTTACCATCCTAACTTCACGACTGAATTAAAATTACACACAGCAGGTTCCTTATCTACCTCTGTTAAATCCTATAACACTTCATTACTTAATATGTAAGTCATACGGAACAGTAACTATCGGTAATATAAATTTGCATCACTACTTTCTCTGGCATATCACAGTTCTTACCATCTACTATTCTGATATTGGCCCCTGCCATTATAATTCTGCTGATTATTATCATAATAATTATTTTCAGGATTATTCTGTAATATGGGCATATCGTATGAATCTTCGAGTGCATCGAATCTGCTTAACAATCCCTCTAATTCCTGTATTGTAGTGATCATTTGCATACAAGCAGCCACGTTTACCTTGGGTGGGAAATGCCTGAGGAGAAGCCTTATCACATCCCCATCTTGATTCATCCCGTCAAGATGTTTACATATGAGTACATACTCTAGAAAGTAATCAGTCATATTACTCCCTTCCCCAGATTGATACCTGCCAGAATTAATAATCTGTCTCATTTGTGATTGGATATCCTCATTCCAATATTTTTCAATAAATTTACTTTTGAAATCTTCAAAATTTATCAAGGTATGCTTGTACACTAAAAACCATCCCTTAGTATCTCCTATAAAAGCCTGGTCCAATAGCTCTACTACCATCTTCCATTCAATTTGACCATCCTTTAGCCTTTCTTTAAATCTATCCTCCACCTGATTCATGAACTGCATAGGACACCCCTGTTTGTTTGAAAACTTAGGCAGTTCAGTCTCTCTCATACTACTTAAATACTTCATTCTATCCTTATTTCCTTCCTCCCTTATCTGCTTCTTTAATCTCGCCTCCATTTCTTGAAAATTACTCTCTTTATCCATTAATTCATTTCTCAATACCTTAATCTTATCCCCAAAATCTTCTCTCATCTGCCTAGTTTCCGCTTCTATCAATTTGCTAAAACCTTTATCTAAAATTTCCTCGGACTCAGATCTACTTTCATCTAAAATCTCCTGAAAGGCTGTCTTTACTGATTCTACTTTCTTATTAACTTCTATCTCAACTTCCTTAATTTGATTTTCTACTGCTTCTAATTGTTTATCTATTTTTTCAACCATATCTTTAGCCTTCTTCTCTACCACTTCCTTAATTTCACCTCTGATCTCCTGTTTTACCCCCTGAATACTTTCCTGTAGCATATCATACTTCTTACTCAATCCTTCATTTACCTTAACCACACTGTCTAGCTTTTTACTATTTTCTTCCAGCTTTTGGTTGATCGTTTTACTATTTCTATGCAATTGTTCAAACTTCTCATTAAATTCCTTCCTACTTTCCTGATTTTGTCTACCCATCTCTTCTCTCATTTCCTGACTATTCTTATCAAGCTTCAAATTCAACTCCTGACAATTCTTTTCTAATTTCTCAAATTTAACATTGAACTCCTGACTATGCTTATTTAATTTTTCACTCATATCTTGATTTAGCCTACCCATCTCTTCTCTCATCTCCTTACTATTTTTATTCATATCTTTATCTAATTTCTCAAATTTACCATTGAATTCCAAATAATTTCTTTTATTCTCTTCACTATTTTTATTCATACTTTCAACAAATTTCGCACTTAAATCTCTACTCATCTGCCTTATGAGCGCAGTTAATGGATCTTCAGGAATCTCTATAGACTTTTCTTTCTCTAGACTACCACTAGTCTCAGGATGTACCTCTGTATCCGTCTCAAGATTTATCTCTGTATTCATGTCAGGGCTAACCTCAGGATTATTTTCAGGATTACTCTCAGGATTATTCTCAAGATTTACCTCCGACATCTTGGTATTATTCTCTACGCTCTCAACATCGCTACCGCTATCAACCTCCTTATAATTAACTTTCTTGACTGCATCCCTACTTCTCAACTGCCTCTGTTCCTCCTCCGACATCTTGAAGTACACCGTATAACAATTGCCCTTCCAAAATTTCACTTCACTTCACTGTCCCCCAAAAGCACTGACAATTTGCACTGAAATTATACACTCCTCTGACTAAATACCGAATGGTTTTCGTGCCCTACTTTGTGGCGCCAAATGTAACATTTTTAATGAGTTAACTAAACGTGGTGATGACTATTGTGGTTCAATAAAACAAACATGATATGAATAAATAATATACACTGTGGTGTGACCTTACCTGTGATAGTGTAATATAATAAGTTGTTGAGCGCCAGATTCCTATTTAAGATAGTGAATCGAAATTTATAGATTTAACCTCGGCTATCAGCAGTAGAGTCGAGAACCACTTACCCGGGCCGTAGTGAGACGAAGTCATCTAACCAATCCGTATTTAATCAAGGAGTATGATTGCCTTAAAGTACCAACTACAATGAAAGAAATAGGCATTACGTTAAAGGAAATGAATTTATTTACTCAAGAACAAAATACTAATAAAACAGAATAGTGATAGTCACACAATTGAATTTAAAATTACTCAATGCGGCAATTAATTATTTAAAAGAAAATGAATATTAAAATGAATTGAAAGTTAAATGAAGTTAAATTATAATAGAGACGATAGTTTTATTGAATTGTTGGCTCACCCAGTCGAAGATTCGTCATATTTAAGAAATGATCGATGATCTCGTTGTTACGTCGCTTATGTTTAAAAAAATGATGTGATATCTCAATTACTATGAAATATCCTCATTAAGTACGTTGCCATCTGTAGAAAGACTCTTGATCAGGGATATAACCCATTATGTATTGATATAGATGTCGGCAAGACATCGTTCAGTGTCGACTCTCGGTGCTCAGTCCATTAGGACCCAGAAAGCAAGGTTACAACTTCCTTCCTTCATTGAGAGCTGTAGAACAATGCCATTCTTGTCCGATGTTGCAGGTACAAATACTAATGACTTCCTTGTCACGTGGTGTCACAGCTTCCCTCTCTCTTAGCCTTCTCCATTCTTGACTCATAACTTGCAATATATATTGACGCGTATATACCGTAGAAAATGGCGTGTTGGTTACAACATAGTGGGTTTCTTAACATCTCAGGAAAATGACGCAGTTGGCGTGGTGAAATTCTTACTACGTCGTTCTGTTTGTGACGCACAGGGTTAGTCCATATCGCCAGTCTTGTTGCAATATATAATACTTCGTCTCTTTACAAGTAATTGTTAATAAGAATCTAATTGAATATAATAATCAAAACCGCTTACAATTATCTGATATAAAAATCATCTCATGGATGTACTAGTTAATAATAATAATAATAACATGATAATAAATGAATAACCCTTTAAATATAACAGCTATGGGATCGAATCGTTACAGTGTGACAATCTAATAATTAACAATAAAATTTACAAGTATAAACAAAACCAAAAGAAACAATATCGAACACAAAATAGAAAGATATTATTATCTATCAACAACCACAACCACACAGACGTGCACTCAAACACCCTGGTAGAAAAATACCTCTAGCTTTCATTCATTCATGCAATACCAAATGTTCAAGAATCATTAAAAAGGCTATTAATTTGCAGATAATTAAAAACTATCTACAGTAAATGGAAAGTAAACGGTTTCTAGAATGAACGATCAATAACCGGTGAATTTTGACCCGCATGAAGTTCTGCAGACTTTAGTTACAAATAAGCTTCAAATCTTTCTATAAACCTTATCCAAAGAAATCTGAGAGTTTTCTTCGATTTGTCATCTCTACGTAATAGGCAACAGGTCCCGATTCTTGGATGTAACGCGTCATCTTGAGAACCACTGGATGGATTTGGATGTGATTTTCACCTTTGTGTAAAGGATTTCTCGAGGAAGGTTTCTGTAGAAAAACATTCATTTATGACCAAAGGAAGCCAAGCAGTAACAATTTCAGTGAATTGAATCGAAAAAAAAATGCATTTTAAGCTTACCCTGGGTAAACCGTTAAAAATATGTATATACTATGCGTGTAAGAATTGCTCAGCATAAAAGTTCTGCAAAAACGTCCGCGACAGCATATGTTTATCTTTAATACAACGCCAATTATAAGTGTTTTTACGTTTTCATTTCTTCCATCAATCTCCATTCAGTGGAAATTTAAATTACTAATGTAGCTTCGTAGTGTTTCAGTGCGCGTGTGTGTGGTTGTGGATGTGGTTGTTGATAGATAATAATATATTTCTATTTTCTGTTCGACTTTGATTTTTTTTTGTTTTGTTTTATTTACTAGCTGGTGAGTGTGATGAGAAAAACGAGAATGTCTTTCTTTGGACATTTGGAACGGATGGAGCATCATCGACTTTCATATCGAATACACTCATCAATCTCTAAAAAAAATCCTATTGTAAATGGTCGATGCAAGTTAGAAAGGACATAACAGAAGCTCGAATCAATCAAGCTCTGGTTTGGATAGGAACCTGTTCAGAAAGGCGGTTAAATCAACCAGTAATCTACACCCTTTAACATCTGTGATGCCTCGCCCTCACTGCAAGTGGACGGAAGAAAGGAGAGCTGAACATTCGTCAAGAATGAAGATCTACTGGCAGACAAGAAAACAAGCATTACAGTGATCATATGAGTGAAGAACATCGTGGTCCATTGATGGCCAAAACGACTCAAAACAAACAAACAAACAAACAAACTAAGTTAGCTAGTGAGAGAGCCTATCCCCCCAACTTCAGCCAGCTTCAAACTGTTGAGGCGTTTCGAGTTAAGAATTCATAGACGAGTAGGCTATATGTGCCTGGAGTTTCGCTGTTCACCTCGGCTTTTCTGATTTGCGTCTGGGACCTGCCGTCTGTGTGCCTTAGCTTACACTGGTTTAACCATTAATAAAGATACCAGGCGAAGCCAGGGTGCGTAGTTAGTTCAAAGATAGTTGTGAGTTAGTATTACGGGACATCTTGTTTACGTCCAATGGCACTGTCACGATTTGCAAAGTAAATAAAGATAAAAGTTTATTGCTCATGCCTGCAAAGTGAGCAATTATTTACGACAGTAAACAGAAACTATCCTCAAGACTTAACACATTTCAATCATATTGAAGGTTTGATCAGTGAGTGACGAATATATTACTCCGGAGAAGATGAATGAATGAAGGATGTATGTAATGGTTGTCATCTCAAAGTACACTACGGCATTTTTATTGCCTGTAATGTGAAGGGAAAGGCTATTTGATGCGAATTACAGGATAATGTAACCGCTGGAGGGCACGGCTTAAATGTGAGTCATAAGAGGAAGTGCCTACTACTGGGGCTGATGGGAACATACAGGTGCATACAAGGCTAACATGTGCCTGCACATGATTAGCATACCAAATATTTACTGCTCCCAACAATGATGTTCTCTTGTCTTGCTTTAGGGTCTATAATTAGGAATACGGTAATGTACAACTACTGTATTTCTGTGTGGATAATTGCGCTGCTTTTAATACCTGCGGCATATTTTAGCAACAGACTGTACTGACATGGCAAAGTTATTACAATTCATGAGCTGTTTGTTAAGAATAGAAATTTTAGAAGCGAGTCTTTCAGTGCTATTTTTGTAATCTAATGTTGTTGTTGTTGTTTGAGTCTTCAGTCTTTTGACTGGTTTGATGCAGCTTTCCATGCCTCCCTGTCCTGAGCTAATCGTTTCATCTCTACATAGCTACCACACCCTACATCCGAGGCAATCTGTTTAACATATTCTAACCTTGGTCTACCCCTACAGTTCTTGTCCTCGACCCTTCCTTCCATAACTAAGCTTGCTATTCCTGGGTGTCTTAGTATGTGTCCTACCAACCTATCTCTTCTCTTCATTAGCAGTCGCCAGAAACATCTCTCCTCTCCCACTCGTCTTAATACCTCTTTGTTTGTAACCCTATCTACCCATCTGATCTTCATCATTCTCCTGTAGCACCACATTTCAAATGCTTCAATTCTCCTCTTTTCTGCTGCACCAATAGTCCAAGTTTCACTTCCATAGAGCGCCACGCTCCAGACAAAGGCTTTCAAAAATGACTTCCTAATACCTAAATCTATATTCGATGTCAGCAGATTCCTTTTTTGTAGAAATGCTTTTCTTGCCTGAGCCAACCTACTTTTTATATCCTCTTTGCTTCGTCCATCACTGGTTATTCTGCTTCCTAAGTAACATAAATCTCCTACTTCCTTCAGCTTTTCACCTGCCAATTTGATCTCCATAGAGGTTTCTGATTTATTTCGGCTGCATTCCAGTATTTTTGTTTTACATTTATTAATTTTCATCATGAATTCTTTCCGTAAGACGGAGTCCATACCATTAAAAAACTCATTCAAATCCTCAGGCTTGTCGGCCAAGATGACAATGTCATCAGCAAATCTCAGAGTTGAAATTATTTCTCCTTGAATCTTCACTCCCACTTTAAATTTTTCTCTAATTTCCTTCATTGCTTGTTCAATGTAAAGATTGAAAAGTATGGGTGATAAGTTGCAGCCTTGCCTTACACCTTTCCGAATACCTGCTTCTCTCTCATGTCCTTCAACTCGAATGTATGAATCGCTTTTCAGTCGGTCAACACGTCAACGTGCCTAATTTAATTCAGCGAGGAGTACCAACCTGCAGGAAATAACATACACTTGTGATCACTTCCCGAAATATGACATCTTTCAGTTGTGTGTTTCCTTCAGCCTTTATTTTAACCCTCAACTATAGGGCTAGCAAACTGGGAATTCAGCTGGGAGCCTTGTGCAATGTCCGCAGACCGCACATTATACAGTAAACTCTCGATTATCCGCGGGTGGCTCATCTGCTTTGCCGATTATCCGCGGTGCCTGAGGGAGAACATTTTTATAAAAAAGGAAGGTTTTGAAACCGAAAATTATTTCTCATTTTGATGTAAAAGAGAAAAATATCGTTGAGAGGATCGAATGTGATGCCAATGAACCGGGCTTTGAGCACCTCACAGATGGAAACATCGTAAATCAAGTACGAGGGATTGAATCTGTTGAATCGGAAGACAATGAGGAAACGCAGATGCAGAGGACCGTTACTCATGATGCAGCATTAGGACACATTGACAGGATTCTTCAATACCTTGAAGAGCAAGACGACGCATCACTTTGTGACAAGATGGTGTTGAGAAAACTCAAATCACAAATAAAGAAAAAGTGTTTCACTACGAAAAAGAAAAAGCAAATGACCGGTTTTTTTTATAAACAGTAAACAAGACTTTTTATAACACACATAACATCGACTGAGTTTTGTTATCATGTACGTCCTTGTATTGTATAATAAACTTATTTAAAGCACTTGTGTGTTGTTTTTTAGTGCGTTCGAACTTTGTTTAAGCATTACCAGCAATTTTGCGGTTTATCCGCGAAATTCTATTATCCGCGGTATCCGCGCCAGTCAATTCCGCGGATAAACAGGAGATTACTGTACAAGCACAGGGGATTAGGACCACCCGTATTCCACAGCATGAGTCACGTAGTGGACTTCGGTCTTTCAAGCGTTTTTAAATGCACTTTAATTTTATCGTAGTCACTGCGGAGAACATTTCCTGCCCCCCTGTAGCCTATCTGTGGAGTATTGCGTATGGCAACAGCGCCATGTAAAACTAAACACTGGTGGTGAACCTACGATAATGACAACGTAACGAGACATAACCAAGAGTGCATGTTCCCCATGATTCTAACGTTCTGTTCTTGTGCTTTTCCCATGATTAATGAGTTGGAGAAAACGAGTTGTAACATGGAAACCAAGCGTTTCCAGACCAATGTGCATCTAACATAATTTCTTCGTCTAGGTGTAAGGAACGTGTCCGGCAATTTGTGCCGTACTTTTTTGTTACACCCTGTATAGACTATATTTGAAGACAAGGAACATTCTAAATAAAATTAAATATTAAAATTATAGGTCACATATACTGCTTGCGGTAATGCGCCAAGTCTCAAGTGTATGTCATTGGGCCAGCCTATCTTCAGACTGTAGGTTCGAACCTCACAGTCGGATGTCCTTGAAATGGTTTTCCATGATTTATCTTTTTCAACTCCAGGTGAAATCACAGCGGTACTTTTCTTCCCAAATTTCATTCGTCACTATTAATTTCACCTCTAATTATCACCTCCGATAAGTTAGGCGTTGAGAAAGGCAACCAGTCATAAAATCAATCTGGCACAAAACCACATCTCATCTCAGATTGCGTAGAAATTGGGATGTTTAGGTATAGAAATACACGTCAGAATTTGCAGAATACCAACTGCTGCTGATAAAAGTATTAAAAACCGAAGGTGCACATGTGTGCACCCTGGGTCTGAAGAGGATAAAGAATTTAATTTTTAAGATTCCACAGTTTGACTACATAGGCCTAGTCAACTTTATTACAGACCATCTCGTGGTGCCGCGGCTAGCGTTCTTTGTATGGACTGTTTTGGTATTGTTTGTGGCCATTAGAGTAATTTGTAAGTTGTTTGGTATTATTGTTCCTGTAATTATGTGTAGATTCGATATAGGCTGCATCAGCACATCCGAGATTCACTACAACGGTGGGTTGATGCATGTATCAATGCGCACGGAGGGCATATTGAACACATCCTGTAAGAAAGAGCTGCATGTGGTATGCTGGTACGTTCTGTTCTTGTGTGTTTCTCATGATTAATGGGTTGAACAATGAGGTTTAACAATGGAAACAAAGTGTTTCCGGACTCATGTTCATATAGCATAATTTCTTCATCCACGTGAGAGGAATGTGTCCTGCATTTTGTGCTGTACATTTTTGTTACCCCCTGTATATTATTATTAGTAATAAATTATTATTATTAATAATAATAATAATCCCTGGCATTACAGCCCATGAAGGGCCTAGGCCTACCAAGCGACCGCTGCCCAGCCATTTGGCCTGAATATATTGGAATGACGCGTGATCAGCGGCCGTTAATCTTGGTTTTCGTGATCGGGGCGCTGCCTCACTGTCAAACAGCTACTCAATTATTGTCCTCACGAGGCTGAGTGCACCCCGTTCCAGCCCTCACGTCAGTTTCTAAAATCCCTGACGGAGCCGAGATTCAAACCCCGAGCCTCCAGGTGAGAGGCAGGCACGCTACCCCAATACCACGGGGCCGGCATATTATTATTTTAGTGCCATTACTTAATAAGAAGTACAGGAATAAAATGGAATCTCAGTTACAAATTTTGTCCTGTGTATGAAGAGGCCATTTCGTGATACTTGATTGATTCAACCTCTATATTGTTCGTTCCGTAAATAGGACGAAGAAAGGAACGCTGACGCGTGAATCAACAAGTTGCACGGTTTTGAAGTAACAGAGCTCCTGTTTTACCACTTCCCCCCTTACGGCTTCATCAATAGCTACTCAGTAAATAGACGGCTAGTGTCAACTGCCGACGTTAATACGATATCGAAGCTCACATCGATCTAAATTACTTTTTCAACACTTGTCACTGGGAGAGATGGATGGGCGTGTAAGCGAGAAGCAGCAAGCCTTGTTAAACGGTTATTAGTCTCCTGATCGAACGTGTTTCTATAGCATGGATCGTTAACAAGCTTTTCTGCGACTTCTTTCCTACGTACCAGGCAGGCAATTAATCATAATAAAAAGAGATGATGCGTGAGAAACATACCCTTTGAGCTGTAGAATAAAATGAGAATACGCGACAATACGTATTTCCAGGCTGGTGTGGATCTCTACACACTGATTTGTTGTCTTCAGACAGGTATGGAGAAATTATTTTAAATAAGAAATAATGTTATTGGTTTTGCAGTACGTCCCTTTAAATTACTGTGGCTTTTAGAGACACCGGGCTGCCGGAATTTACCCCGTAGGGGATCTTCAACGTGCCAGCAAATCTACTGACATGGCTCACTCCCATTTGCGTACCCTCAAATCCCATCTGACTGCACCAGGATTCGATCCTGCAAACTTGGGAATGGCAGGCGAGAACATTAACACGGTGCCATGCAGCCGGCCAAATTATTTTAAAAGATGAAGTAGTGTTTACACCATAATCTTACTATTTTACGCTGGATATTTTATAAATATCCGGAGAGGCCAAGTGCAGGTCTTTCTAGTTGACGCCCGTGGGCGACCTACACGTCGTAATAAGGATGAAGTGATGATGAAGACGTCACATACACCCAGTCCCCGAGGTACGGGAATTAACCCCAGGAGATTAAAATCCCTGATGGCTTGGCCGGGAATCGAAACCGGGGCACTTCGGGACAAAGACTAGCGCGCTAACCATTTAGCCATGGAGCCAGACATTGGATAACATGCTATAGCCGAATTACTGTAAGTCTGTTAGAAGGCAGCCAACTAATTTTAAAACCCATGAAGCTCAATACTGCATAACGTTATTTTAGGGGCCATCGCTAGACCTTCCAAAATTAATGTTGTATGGTAAATAATAGTAATAATAATTATATACTACTACTACTACTACTACTACTACTACTACTACTACTAATAATAATAATAATAATAATAATAATAACGCGCTCTGTGTTCGTTCCAGGCTCAGCCAAGAAAGTTAATTCTTGTCTAAGGGCTAGAACGGACTACACTCAGCCTTGTGAGGCAGAACTGAAAAGAGTCTTCTGCGAAGTGGCATCCCATGGTTTTCAATCTTCACTTTGAGTAAATACCGGGATAATTTCTATAGTTAGGCCACGATTGCCTCCTTCCCACTCTTAGTCTCAATTACAAATAGCCTACTCACACTACTACAGATACCACATAAACACACACACTCAGGTACACGGAGCTGGATAATCACGATGTCATAAGTTCATAAATGAATCATCATCAACAACAACAGCGAACAAACAATATAATAATAATGAAAATGAAAATCCACAGCCTGTTTTCAGTCTCCGACCGGGTCAGGAATGGAATGAATGAAGCCCCCATCTAGCGGCGAGGATATGAACTGTGCCGGCTGCCGAGGCCTGGCGCACTCCTCCGGGGCAATGATTAAATGAATGACAGATGAAATGAAATGATAGTGGAGAGTGTTGCTGGAATGAAATGTTGACAGGGAAAACCGGAGTACCCGGAGAAAAACCTGTCTGCCTCCGTTTTGTCCAGCACAGATCTCACATGGAGTGACCGGGATTTGAACCACGGACCCAGCGGTGAGAGGCCGGCGTGCTACCGCCTAAACCACGGAGGCTTCTAATATAATAATAATAATAATAATTATTATTATTATTATTAATATTTTTCGCTATCGTTTTAGCCTCCAGGATCGGCTTTTCCCACGGACTAAGCGAGGGATCCCACCTCTACCGCCACTGAGGGCAGTGTCCTGGAGCTTGAGACTCTGAGTCAGGGATACAACTGGGGTGTGTGACCAGTACTACGCCCAGGCGGCCTCACCTGCAAAGCGAACAGGGGGCCTGATGAAGGGGATGGGAAGAGTGGGACGGTTAGGCAAGGAAGTGGGCAGGAGGCGGCCGTGGCCTTACAGTAGGTACCATACCGGCATTTGCCCGAAGACGAAGTGGGAAACCCCGGAAAACCACTTCGAGGATGGCTGAGGTGGGTATCGAGCCCCCTCTTCCCCCGTTCCAGTCATCATACCACTTTTCAAATTTTGTGGCAGAACCGGGAATCGATCCCAGAATCTCCGGGATGGCAGCTAACCATGCTGACCACTACGCTACGGAGGCGATATAATAATAATAATAATAATAATAATAATAATAATAATCTTCTTCTTCTCTTTTTCCCACGTCACGTAGGATCAGCGTTACTTGGATGGATTCTTCTCTTCCATAAATGTCTACCCCTGCTTCCTCCCTCTTCCATCCTTTATCTCTGAGTTCCCCTGCAACCTTGTCTTTCCCTCTCAATATAATAATAATAATAATAATGATAGTCATATCAATAATCAGCTTACTGATTGTGTTAAGAATAAAATTACAGGGTAGTAGTATGTGTGTTAGCTGCTGTTGCTTCATGTAAGGACTGTTTACATAGTAGGTATATTCCGCGTGTACTTGTTTGTATGCATATGTAGCCTATCTGTTAACCTGTGTTATTGCGATGCCTGTAGTGCGATTATCGGGTTTATAAGTTATACTTCGACTGTGCTGTATAATCCCAGGTGTACCATACATAATAATGCTACGTGAATACACAAACACATGCCTCAGTACTTGATTCGTGTATTGCGAAGGAAAGATCAACCTCTATAGAGTGATCATCATTTGTCTACAACGAATAATTGTCTTGATCATGATACCAATAAACGAATGGCCCATTCTATGTCTTGAGCACAAGCTCCATTCAGTGGAAATTTTATGCGACGCACCATTTCCTAACAAGGAGAAATTCAAACCATAGAATGAAGTATGTATTGAGAGTTCCTCGAATAGGATCTACTTCATATCAGACAAGACAATTCAGATGTTTCGTTTTTCTTTCTAAGTTTATTAATGTGCAGTTGCATTGTTTATTATATGCATCTTTCTTCTATGGAAAGGATGTTGCAATAATCTACCGTGTGTATCACGTACGCCAGTTGCATTTCCTCCGATCTCTTCGTGGTGTAGTGGTTAGCATCCTTGGATGTCACTGTCACTTTCGATTCTCGGCTCTGCTAAAAAACAAACTTGTCTGAGGATGGAAAGGACTACACACTTTACCTTGAGAGGTAGAACAGAGAAGAGGTGGGTTCGATTCTCACCTCAGCCCTCCTAGACGTTGTTTCCATGGTTTCTCACTTCTACTTCAGGCGAATGCCAGAATAGTACCTAAATTAAGGCCACGGCAGCCTCCTACCTAAACCATAGCCCCCAATTACAACTACACACATTGGTAGAGCTATCAGAATCCCATAAGTTATCAAGCAGATTCCACACCCACACGCAAGTACACGGGGCTACATGACTACGATATTCCATGATGAATCAAGAAGATGAACAACAACAACAAGAATTTTGTACAATATGTTTCTATATATTTTTAATCAAGCTTACTTGAATGATTAAGTAGATTCACGACGAATGAAGTCAGTATATGAGAGGTGATGATAATGATATTAATTAATGTTTTAAGGGGCCTAACATCTAGGTTGCGACGACTACTAAAGATACCTTGGACTGATAAAGTCACGAATGAGAATGTTCTCAAAAGAGCAAAGGAGACACGTACCTTGGTTGAATCCTTAAACAGAAGAAGGAATAGTTTTGTTGGCAGTTTTATTCGTCATTCTGACTGGTGCACACTCTTCGAAGGGAAGCTAGAAGAAAATAGGAGTCGAGGAAGACCAAGGACTCAATTCATAGACACCATTAAAGGCAAGCACACTTATTGCCATTTGAAACTCCAGGCCAGAGAAAGAAGACGTTTTGGAAGACATGCATGTTACCTACCAACCTAGCGGTTGAGAAGAAGAAGAAGAAGAAGAAGAAGAAGAAGAAGAAGAAGAAGAAGAAGAAGAAGAAGAAGATCTAGGTTATCGGCGCCTAGTGTGTGTGTATGATATGGATAATAATAATCATAAATAAAAGTAATGTTGGTAAATTGGCTTTCACGGCCAGTGAATTAAAACTCAGCAATTTTTCTAGGTTTATGCCGTGTCTTGTGAGGGATTTCACCTAGGACCAAGCTGGCTCATCAGCGGGCTCTAGTTGTCCGTGCCCGGACCCCACAAGAATAGCGAACTGTGCACTACCTCCCTTCCTATTAAGCGCACCTGCAGTGTAGCATCTCTCTGATAACCGATGTTAGTTTTGATGGCTCTTAAAAATACGATGACTTCAGCCGGGTTTGAACCCTCGAAGTTCAGCATGCTACCAACTTCGGGCGGGTATGAACCCGCGAAGTTCAGCTTGCTACCAACTACGCCACCGAAGCCGTCATACAAAACTAGAAAATCACCCACAATGTCAGTTCCAAATTAATAGTCGCAGGCCTCCAACACTAATTCGCAACTTTGCGATAAAATCCTAACTAAGAGCGGCTAATACAACACAGGTATTGAGGCAGCATGCCTGCCTCTCTCCCGGAGGCCCCAAGTTTGATTCCCGACTCCATCATGGATTTTAGAAACTGAGGTGAGGGCTGGAATGGGGTGCATTGAGTCTTGTAAGAACAATTGAGTAGCTGTCTGAGAGTGAGTTAGTGCCCAGGTCACAGAAGCCAAGATTAGCGGCGAAGGGAACCCAACGCCTCACCCCGTAATCTGTACGCAGATGACTGGTAGGCCAAGGCCCTTCGTGGGCTGTGTTGCCACGGGGTTTGTTTGTACGTTTGTGTGTTTGTCTACTGCTGTGATGTGCTTTAGTGATAAGCTCCCAACATAGAACTATTTAGTTTAAATATATGCCAGACAACAACATTTGTTTAGAAAATTATTTAAAAAAATAATATGTACTTATATATTCAATTTTATTCTTCAGTAAGCAACCTAGAGGATGTGGAAAAGGTTAAGGCGACATTTTTTAAATTTTACCTCTTCAAGGCTGGTATATGAGCTAACTAGGGATATTATGTTGTTGGAGGAAATACTGAAGAAATTCTCTCTCCCATCAACTACAGCATATCAAAGTCTTTTTCTTGAACATCATAGATAGAAAACAGAAATTTGGCTGGAATTTTACAGTTCAGACGCAATGACCACAAGTGGAAAGAAGCCAACTACGAATTAACCAGACTAGCTGTTCACGGATTCCATTTCATGTTATGCTCTATGAAGAGGTACCACTCGCCAAATGAGGGATGCGTGTTGTGTCTTGTGTGGGAAGCAATGTGATCGATATCACGCACTGAGTTATGCAGGAACTACAATTCCTTTACTAGGTTCTGCACAGAATGATTGTGAAATAATCTTGCACATTGTGCGTTTTCAAATAAATAATAATTATATTCTTCATCGTTCACAAAGCTTCGTAAAACATCTGAACTTCTTATAAAATACAATCTTGTCAATTCACCCTCCTATGAATATAAAGTTTATAGGCTTGTTTTACAATATAATTGAATTGCTGCAAAGCAATGAGCTGGCAACCAATGCGGAACTGCTTATAGGACTCGTCCAGTCTGATTCCTAGCCTCGTGGATTCGTTTATAAATCAGTCGTGTTCCACTCCTTGAACTATAACAAACACGGATGTCTTTTGTTCCTCAGAGTAGGGTTATAAAAACACAACGAAGTGTTTAAAGTTGTAAAATACCGTTTACATTTATAACCACCTTCTACCAGTTGAGGGATATTCTTCTCAGGTATAAAAGGTCACTTTAGAGTCTATTATGATAATTTTCTCCAACGTAACCTTCCTTCTTTACAACAGTTTTCGTGAATTACAGGTCACTGAAACAGATGTTTCCTCACGTCTTCTTCATGTGGGCTATTTGTCCGGTCTTGTCCGTCGTTGAATAAAGATAGTATCAAAGCTTGTCTTGTCAATTACTCCAGAGGAAGACGAGTGTCTTGATAAGAGATCAGTTTCACTAGCAAGGCTTTATGCTGATTGTTGGGTGTGACGAAGCAGGGCTATGCAAAACTTGCTGCACGTACTGTATGCTTATCTTCATCTGGTAGTGCATTGAAATCTCTCGGCATGAGCGGCGGCCGCAGATCTACATACACACACACACAGAGGAAACCGGGCCGTGGAGAGCTAATCTTATTGTCGTGGGAAACATTTACTTGCTTCAGTAAATCTAAAAAGTAATGGGGTTATGTACTTTCCGTGTTGCCTTACATATTTAAACATTTAAGTATGAAACTCATCTCTACTGAGGTAGGCTACTGTACTAGTATACATACCTATTCAAGGGGCGACCCGTGGACATGTTCAGGATGCGGACGTAGCTCACAGTTATGGACCCAACAAGATAGCTTTGAAGCCTTTTTTCAGTGTAGCCTTAACTTTCTATCGATAACACAAAACGATTTGATTTGAATTTCTGGAATATGCGAAAAAATAATCTGAAACATATTAAACTTACATGTGATTAAAATATATATATATTGAAAATCCACAGCCTGCTTCCAGTCGACCTACCGGGTAAGCGAATGGAATGAATGAAGCCTCCATCTAGCGGTGAGGATATGAACTGTGCTGGTTGCCGTAGCCTTTCGCACTCCCCTGGGTCAGTGATTAAATAAAAGACAGATGAAATGAAATGATAGTGGAGAGTGTTGCTGGAATGAATTGTGACAGGGAAAACCGGAGTACCCGGAGAAAAACCTGTCTGCCTCCGCTTTTTCCAGCACAAATCTCACATGGAGTGACCGGGATTTGAACCATGGACCCAGTGGACGGAGGCCGGTGTGCTGCCGTTATGAACTATTGAAACAGGAGAAACTAAGGGATGGCATGTTTCGCTCGTCAAGAGAGCATCATCAGATCCAAATATACAAGACAAATGACTCCACAAAACACTGCCAAACCTACAGAGACACCAACATATACTGTAGTCTCTGCCCTCCAAATTGAAAAACAAACAAGAAATTCATAGAAATAGCAGCGACACCTTCATAGATTAGTATTAATTACCGCACTAAGTTTCTGACAGGTCTTAATTTTTAAATGGCCTGCCAAGCGACCACTGCCCAGTCATTTGGCCTGCAGGATTTGCGATGACGCGTGGTCAGCGCGTCGGGCTCCCTCGGACGTTATTCTTCGTTCTCGAGACTGGGGCGCAGCCTGACTGCCAGACAGCTACTCAATTGTCCTCATGAGTCTGAGTGCACCCCGTTTCAGCCCTCATGTCAGTCTCTAATATTTCTGACGGAGCCATGAATCAAACACAGGGCTCCCGGGTGAAGGGAGGCACGCTACCCTACCCTATAACACCACAATGCGATATTATTATTAATAATAATAATAATAATAATAATAATAATAATTAATGTATTGTGTCAGTTACCCGACGTAGTCATATAGGTGATTATACAATTTCGACGTTCCGTTTACACTTCCATCTGGCAGTAAAACAAAGAATCCCTTAGGCGACTTGTGGTTGAAATTTAAAAATATTTGACTATCACCAAATATCATTATGAGAGGAGGTCTTTTAAGAGTTGACTTCTTACGACTTGGAGTACCATGGGTTATTCCCTCCCTTCAGAAATCAGACCGTTCCCTTCGACCAGGAATCGAACTCATGAGTTGGGCGCTCCACCAATGATCCATCGAGGAAACTATGGAACTATGGTAGACCTATTTAATTATTGACAAACGTGACATCGGCCGTGCTATGGCAGTAGTTCTTCTGGGCAGGATTGAAAACGACATTAATGAAGGAATGCATATCAACATAAGAAGTGAGTTAATAGCTTATTTCGCTATGTTATTGTTTTTACCACCGCACATTCTTTGTAATTACTGCCGTTAATAATGAAAGCAATTAGCAGGTAACGACTGCTCGACTGGCGCAGAGTGAGAGAATTTTTACAGACTTGAAAAAAAAAAAAAAAAAAGATAATGTGAATGTAGGGTTCATTTGATTATTTATTTATTTAGAGGGTTTTGGTCATATAACCCCATATACTTGGGTGTGTGTCTATTTGCCTGAAAACCTGCCTTGCTGTGATGGCTGTATTAGTTTGTGCATTTGTAATTAAGGTGAGGATTGGGAAGGAGAAAGGTGTGGCCTTATGTTAGGAGCCATTCCAGCGTTTGCCTGGAGTAGAAGTGGGAAACTACGGAAAACCACTTCCAAGATGGCTCTGGTGGGAATCAAACCAACCTCTTCCCAGTTTTGGCTCCTGAGGCTGAGTGTGTCCCATTCAAGCCCTCAGACTAGAATTAAATTTCTTGGTAGAACCGGGAATCGAACCCGGACCTCCGAGGCGACAGCCAAGATTGCTCGCCGCTCTATAAAGAACCAAGTGGTTGCCTCCGATTAAGATGGACCAAGTTCGATTACAAGTAAGTGCATGTGGAATTTTCGAGATGAAATGTTATGTCCGGTGGTTAGGACTCCACGTAAGAATAGGTCCCATGGCTAATGAAAACATGATCAACGGTTGCACATAACTACAAGCTTCCTTCCAATCCTTAACCTGCTTTGAAATCAGTAAGAATGTATCTCTTTTAGTTTTACGTGAAGAATATCAGCTGAAAGGAAATGTTTGAATAAATATACCGGGTAGGCTATCTGTATTTAAGGTACTGTCTAGCCAAATATAGTACGTAGCAGTCTAGAACTTGCTAGACTGAGTTATCTCTAAGTAATGCAGAATTGTGGCATTGAAACCAACGTTCCTGCTGACGTATTGTGTGCTAATTCCTTAGTATCCAGTATTGATAGTGCCGAGATTCACGTTCATAAATAAGGTGATGTCCAGTATCTCGTGCAAATAATTTATTCAATTTGGCTATGCTAACATATAGGCTAGCTAGACAAATAAGAACGGATTTGAAGAACAGAAAATCTTCATTTACTCAAAAGAGGATATCTGTACTGGAACTAAAGAGTTGAATTTCCTAACGTAGACTTCATAATGCTTTCTTGCTTACATTAATACCAGCCGTATAACCTCAGCATGAAAGTTAACTGTTGCTCTATTTGGAAGTAAGAGGGCAGGATGAACCGTTAAGTTAAAATGACAAAACTAACAAGTATCATTACTTTCGACTTGACGTTTAAGTGCTACGCTAGAACTACCTAGCGGCCAGCAGTAAAATCATTCTAACCTGTCAATTACAGGCAACCATTCATATCGATAAGTTATATCACGACAAATCGAGTTTCGGTCGCGATGTTGCTCAGGTTATACTCTGAGTCTGTAACGCAACCACTTACGCTACGAAGACAACGGGGTGAACGTGACCGATTTAGCTTAGTAAACAATGTACACACACAACTGCCAGTTCTCATAAATACTTTATTCATATCATATCAGGATAAGGTCTTCTGTATTTCTCTTCCTTTATAATTACATTTCAGAAAATCTAAGGGAAGTATCACAATCCACGATCAGTGCTACACGCATCTTGTTCTGTCTGCCATTGCAGACTATGCAAAACTGGAAGGAATTCGAATCCCACTTCGGTTAATTATGTTATTTTCTTATTTCCGTATTCTTGTTTTTTTGTTATTAGTAACATGTATGATCTTTTATGATTTCATAGTCATTAACATGTGCCATATTCATATGGATGAAAGTTCATGTGAAACTCAGAAACAGACGAATTCTTCCGACATTGCAAGAGGCGCGAGGTAGAATTCAGTTGTTTCCATTCACTTAAACGATGCATTAGCGAGTTCAGTGACCAGATTTGGCCATTTAACGTAATTGCTTAATAGGGGTAAGTTAGCTTGCCAGGGTGGGTGAGCGGTTATCGCGTCGGTCTACTAACTCCAACCTTCCAGGTTCGCTCCTGGCCGTGGTAAGTGATTTTTGAAAGGCGGAAAAAATTACGACACCATGCCATACGATGTTGTCATGTCAAAGAACCCATTTGAATTCAGTAGGCCGTGTTCACAATGGCAAAATTAATCTCGGGAGTTTCCGCCAACACAAAGTTCCTCATTTCTCTACTAGAAAGTGCTATAGTGTTCAAGGAGCTTAGATATTTAACCTCCTTGGCTTTCATAGTGCTTCAAGGAACAACGGAATTCAACATGCATGCTACCCTTTGGGTGTCAAATAACAAAGCTTGCACCCGGCATCCGAGGCCATACGATATTATTATTATTACCTTTAACGATGAATTAAGAGACAATTGACGCAAGTGAAAATGGCCGTATTAAGTAATCGTGTAAGATAATTCTGACAATGCGGGTGACCTTGGCAATGCTCACTTTCAATGTATTTGTGCTGCAGACGTGCATTTGTGCTTCAGTTTGAAATAACAGTGCGAATGATTGGAACGGGAAATTCCCCTCCCCCTCCCATACTGTTAATTGTCGTGTTTCCTAGAAGGGTGGTAACATCGTCCAGGAATGCGACCACACCAGGCAGCAAGAAATGAGCTCAATTGCCAGCCATTATGTGTCTTTGTGTCTGGGGAACTCGAGACAAATGCAAAACCTGTGTCAAGTAACTTGGTCATTTTCCATTCCCCACTTATAATATTAATAATAATACAGATAACGCACAATGTGCAGATTTCATACATTAACCTCGACAGAAGTCAGTTAGGAAGGTTTTTCTTTTGTTACAGTACAGGACGTGGTATCTATCACAAAGTTTGTAACACAGATTACAAATGCACTGGTCTTCTGGTTGGCGGTAGCTCTTGTTCTGGCAGATAAGGTGGTGAAAGCCGTGCACGGCGAGTCGCGTCATCATATGTCTGAGCTCGTAGTCGGCTCGCATCCTGTCTCCTTTTGTCATTGCGTCTGTAGTATAAAAGTCCATCCAGATTTCTTCCATTTTCACTTGTCGTTCACTTAAGAGTCGTATATATGCTGACGTAGATGGCAGTGCCAGTTGATAACGCAGATCTTCAATGAAATGTGTTTATCTCGATTTTGTAGTTTTTGAGAGGCATAGTGCTCGTTTCAGAAAATTTGCTTTTATTCTTTCTATATCTTCTAGGTTACTTTTTGTCAGCTGTTCCCATATTACGTCTAGTCCATACGTCACGATTGGCATTATCTTTAGTTGGAATAATTTCATTGCTGTATCTATGGATAGCTTATGAATATTTTGAATACTGTTTTACGCAATGGTAGCTGCTACCGCTCTTTCCTTTATGTGCTTGCTGAATGCCGTTCCATTTGTCTGTAGGGTGATCCCAAGGTATTTAAACTGTTGTGTGTTTGTCAATGTCTACTTACAATATTGCTCCCTTGTTATACAGAGAGTCCAGTTTGTATGTATTGGAGACCCTCGCTAGCCCGCTCGCCCGCGGCGCGAACCTGTCTCCCGCCAGGCACTTTGCCGTTTTGCGGCGCTGGCCCGACAATAAGTCATTGAGTATAGGAATTTGTACATAAATTTGTACTTCAATGTGATCCTTGACCAATGTTTTTGACGAACTGACTTACGGAGAGCGATTGTCAACTTATTTTCAACAAGATTCTGCCACTGCTCACAATGACGAAGCATCCATGACAGAATTGCGTCGCATTTTTGGTACTAGGATTATAAGTCGGAACGTGTGGCCCCCGCGAAGCCCAGACCTATCACCATGTGACTTTTATTTGTGGGGGACGCTTAAAAATAGAGTGTATGCGAGAAACCCTCCACTATAAATGAGCTTAAAGACTATATTACAGCTGAAATACAGTCAATCGGTGCTGAGGAACTTCAGAGAGTAAATGCCAGTTTCATAAAAAGGTGCCAGCGATGTGTAGCAGTGAATGGCGAACATTTTCAGCACCAGCTGTGAACTAGGTAAGTACAAATTCCTATACTCAATGAACCAGTGCCGTGTGGCGCCGCATAACGGCAAAGTGCGTGGCGGGAGACAGGCTCGCGCCGCGGGCGAGCGGGCTAGCGAGGGTCTCCGATACATACAAACTGGACTCTCTGTAAATGTAGGCAATTCACTGAACAGCTCACGTTTGGTTCTTAATTGTGTGAGAGAGAAAATAATTATCACTTAGGATGGGCAATGCCAGCTTACTGATTCGAAACATCAATCACCGGACTTCACACTGTTTGTTGCAGTCGTAGTGTGTGACTTAGCATGCAAGCTATGTCAGTGGCGGCTGGCGGATAATTGTTCAGGGTGTCGCACTATTTTCATTAAGGGGGTGGTGGTATGGTAAACGACTGCTTGATATCAGAGAGAACTGTATTCATTTGCGCGGTAAAACGAATGAACCTCATTATCACAAATTTCGCAGTTCATAGAACTTCACATTGTCATCGGATTTAAGTTAGTCTCCACGAAAATTGGGTTGGCGACCACGGGGCCCCAGCTCAGTCAGGCATTGCTTCCACTTACTTGTGCCGGGCTCCTCTCTGTCTTCTTTCCTGTCGACCTCACTTGGACAAATCTTGTTCTCTTCCGACCCCGACGGTATTAGGGTATCCGAAGCCTAGGGAGTCTCTTCCATTCCCGCCTTAATTGGCCCTTGTCTCCTCTCTTCTGATTCCCTCCATCTGCGAGGGGTCAGCCTTCTTTTTCTTTTCATGTTATCTCCTGCCTTCTGTTCAAGGCCCTCAAGGAGGTAGGGTGTGTGTAGCCCCACCACTTCTGGTGCACCCTGGATATTGCTACACACTCAGGGGCTCACGGCTGGTGAGTTCGGGAGTTGGCGACCCCGAGGGATTCCTGAGCTGGGTCCGTTTTCCCCTTTTGTTCCTTACCTTTGGGACGGACCCTCTCCTCTTTCACTTTCCTATCTGCCTTTCATGGCTCTCCTTCCTTCCAAGTCCCTCAATCCGCATTCTTCGAGGGTTGAGGGCATTTCTTTTCCTCCTGTCCTTTATTTGCCTTATTCTCCTTTAGTTTTTCATTTCTTCTTCCAGTATGTAGGTTAAAAAGTTAGTTTTAGTTTTAAGTTTGCATTTCATTCTCATCTTCTCGATCACCCAAACCATCAGGGGCCGATAACCTGGATGTTAGGCTCCTTAAAACAACAATTATCATCATCATCTCCACGAAAACCTTCACTAGAACAAAACAACGTAAGTTTTATACGAGGGTGAGAAAGAACCGCAAGTGTTACATATACTGTATGTGCAAGGCTGTTGACGGAGCATCTCGGATGTCTCCATCTGCACCTCGGCTCTCCTGTTGCAATCAGCGGGCAACGACCAGCCGAGTAACTGTTGGGATAGGACTTACTCGGTCTAGCATCTCTGCCGTACCCTTCACTATTGAGATCTGGTCGGTGCTTAGGGCGGGCAACGACCAAACGGACGGGCGCTCCAAGACAGTTGGCGCACTTCGCTTTCTCAGACAGTTCACAGTAACTTACTACACTAAGATTTCCTGAATTATTATTATTTTTTAAAATCGTGTTTACCCTCCAGGGTGGTGGCTCCCAGGGACTCGGCGAGGGAACTCACCCCTACCGCCTATCCAGGCAGTGTCCTAGAGCTGGGAACATCTAATCGGAAGGGATACAACTGGTGAGGTGGGATTAGCACCTCGCCCAGGCAGCCTCACCTGCAAAGCGAACAGGGGCCTCATGAGGGAAGGGAGGGGAAGATTGGGATGGATAGGCAAGGAAGAGGGAAGGAGTTGGCCGTGGCCTTACGGTAGGGACCATCCCGGCATTTGCCCGAAGACGAAGTGGGAAACCACGGAAAACCACTTCGAGGATGGCTGAGGGGGAATCGAACCCCCTCTACTCATTTGGGCCACCCGAGGCTGAGAGTAGACCCCGTTCCAGTCCTCGTACCACTTTTCAAATTTCGTGGCAGAGCCGGGAATCGAACCCAGGACCTCCGGGGCGGCAGCTAACCATGCTGACCGCTACGCTAAGGAGGCGACTTTCCTGAATTATTAAAGAACAAAATTATGAATTCCTATACATATAAAAGGAAACGTACGGCTTTTATTACTAAAAGTATTATTACGGTATTATTTATGTTTCTGAAAGAAATCTGGCCGTTGTGCATCACTGCAACCTTATTACCGGGCGCCACTGAGCTATGCTGCAGAGTGTGTAGATATTTATCATTATAATATCAGACGTTCGTTCATCTTTGAGTGGCGTGGTCTAGCTGTATGCCTCTCACCAAGGCGGTCCGGGTTCAATTCCCGGTCAATGCATGTGAGATTTTCGAAATGAAATGCCATGTCCTGTGGTTCGGATTCCACGTAAAAAGGAGGTCCCGTGGCTCATGATCTCAAGATTAACGGTCACGTTAAACTACAAGCTTCTTTTTCATCTTTGAGTTTCTGGGTTTGATGCCAAGACCCTTCGGGGATTTTAGAAACTAGCATGAGGGCTGGAACGGAATGCACTCAACCTCGTGAGGACTATTGAGTAGCTGTCTGATTCGAGTCGAAGCGCCCCCCAGTTAAGAAAACCAAGATTATCGGTCTAACGTCTAAGAGACACGTCGTACTGACCATGCGTCACCCCACAATCTGAGGCCAAATAGTAGACTAAGCACTTCATGGGCTGTTTGCTCCTTTTTTCTATTTTTCAGTCGTTTGTACATTTAACACGAATGGACAATAGTTGATGTTTGTTGTTGTTGTTGTTGTTGTATATTTAGTTGCTTTGTGACACCGTGGTCATGTAGCTCTGTCTACTTGGGTATGTGTAGAATTTGTCTGATAACCTGTGTCTCTGTGATGTCTGTACTAATCTGTGCATTTGTAATTGACGTAGGATTTGGGTAGGAAGCAGCCGTGGCCTTACGTTAGGAACCTCCCGGCATTTGTCTTGAGTAGAGGTGGAAAACCATGGATAACCACTTACAGGATGGCTGAGTTAGAAATCGATCCTGCCCCAAACCCCTCAATTAAAACATCAACAACAACACAACTCAAATACGACACGAAGTCAAGCACACGTGGCTTATAACTAGGTTTGCCATACGTCCCGGTTTGACTGGGACAGTCCCGGTATTTTGCTCCTGTCCCGGTGTCCCGCCCGGTTTTATCAATGTCCCGGAAAACGGCTGTAAGATGTAAATGGAAGCAGCACTTCTCAGAAAATAAAATCTCTGTTCGGAACCTTGGACGTGTTTTAGAGTATATGTTTTGTTTACCAGGTACATCAGCACCCGTGGAAAGGGTACTTTCTCTAATGAACAATGCCTGGGGGGATGACAGAGCATTAATGAGAGAGTCTACTGCAAGAACATTGATTGTATGTAAAATCAATTTTGGCCTTTCTTGCTATGACTTTTATGAAAAGGTCATGCTTAAGAAAGACATTTTGAAAAAAAGTACATTCAAGTCAAAAATATGAGTGGTTTGAACGCAAGGATTAACAATGTTAACTCATATATTAATTGTTTTCTTTAGTTTGACAAAAAAGTTCTTTTGTAATTGTTTTTGTAGTCAGACAAAAAGTTGTAGTATGTCAAAAAATAATAAGACATAGTAATTGTTCAATTAAACAACTTTATGAAGTATTTTAATCGTATTTTATTAACACTTCTTTCTAGATGGTAGACCTGAAAAAAATTATCATTAAAAAGGAAAAATTATATATTTTTATGTAGCAAAAATTTCTTTTTTATTTTTAAAAGGTGTGTAGAACTAACAATTTAGGGTGCCATATCTCCCCCTCCCGTCACTTGCGAGGCAAAAAAAAAGTCTTAAAAACTCACCATTTTGCTTCTAATTTTTTAATAATTACCCTTCGGTAAGGCCATCCCCTATTAATGTGTCCTGGTTTCGCTCACCAAAAATATGGCAAGCCTACTTATAACCACAGTTTCAGAAAACCTTAAATGAAACAGCTACTCACTTTAGCAGTTAACGAAAGAAGGAAAGAAAGAATGAATCGGCGGGTTTCAATACACTATGTTGAAATCTACCTGCTGTTTGCGGGAGATGAGCTGAGATAACGCCCAGCAGGGGAATGACGATCCTTCCCAGAAGAATGTGCGCTACGGAACACTTGTCTGAGGATGGTCCACATAGACTCAAACAGCGACATTGTCAAAGTGTTTGCTCTGAATAGTAAAGAAAACATCCTGATGCGTCCTTCACATTCATATAGCCTTCTTTTATGAGTTGATCTCAAATTAACTACAATATCTGCCATATTGGAACATATTATATTCAGAGCAAATAGGATAGTACGGTACCATTAGAAATATGTTAAAAGCTATATCTCCTTATATTCTTTAATTTCAACATGGCCGCTGTGCACTATGTACTATGTAATTTGTCTTATGACTAATGATATAAAAGAAAATCTAATACTTTCCCTTATCAAGTTTCGCTTTAATTTCACAATTGCATCTTAAGTTTTGTGTTTTGATAGATCAGCCAACTCGAATATATGGCGTGACTATTCTTTTCCCTTGGGCGTAGAAATCCTCTTACATGATTCTACCTTCTATATAAATTCCGTTATTGTAGCTGTAAAATGTTGAAAGATATTTATTATTATATTGTGAAATTTCTGAATGACTGCTCCGTACTAATCTCCACGTGATATTCTTAATGAAGTATACTATGTAATACTCCGATCTTACCAAGTTTCGTCTTAGTTACGTTATTTTATCCTGAGGTACTTATTAGCCTATTTTGATTTATGAAAAAAAAAAGGTTATGAGATCATCTATTGTCCGTGTGTCTGTCTGTGTGTGCGTGTGTGATGGTGTGTGTGTATCCCCCCTAATAACTTCTAAACAGCTGGAGCGATTTCAATGAAACTCGGTAAGTTAATAGCACTATTCCGGACGACCCCGACCGTGCCCTTTAAATTTGTTACGTCTCACCAATCCAACATGGCGACTGTGCGAAATATTTCACTAAATTCAATATCTCCAAAACTACTACCGATATCACCCTGGAATATTTTACGGTGATAAAGGGAACTAATAGAAGTTCACCAATGTGACTTCTGAAAATCTGATAACTACAAAACCAACATGGCGGCCAAGCGAATTTGCGACTTTTAATTAGACGTTTCTCGCGATTTAACCAACCAAATGCAATAAAACTTGGTACAGTATATGTCTATACACATTGTAATGCGCCGATATCTAACTTCGTTCAATTGTTTACATAACCTCAAGATGGTGGCTGTGCAAAATATTTCACCGGCATTCTATATCTCTGAAACTATTAGCGGTATCACCCTGAAATTTTGTACGGAGATAAAGGGCTCTACTGGAAGTTCATCTATAAGACTTTCAAAAACCGGTCAACTACAAAACAAATATGGCGGCCAAGCGAAGTTGAAAATTTTAAATAGACCTATCTCGCGATTTAATGATTCAAACGCAATGAAACTTTTTCAAGCCCTAAATCTATGACATGGGACCGCTGGCTTTACTTCCGCTCGGAAGGAAGGCATACTGAGGAATTTCAACGCTCTTATAAAACCCGAGGACTTTGGCCGGGTTTGAACCCGCGATCTTGGGCATAAAAGCTCAGCATGCTACAAACTACGCCACCGAAGCCGGCCTGAAGGCATGTATACACGAGAATTGTGTAAGTTGCAGATAATAGTGAACGAACAATGGAATAACTGGTTGTCATGACCACGGGTATTCAGGAAGCTAAACGAGCACGTGACCAGCAATGCAATTAACCATGTTCATCTGATAATTAATTATTGTTGCTACAAGACGCAAGGTCGTTCCCATGGAGACAGACGTTTCGCTCGACGAGACGATGTCGCTGCACTCGAAAGGGAAGACAATCTTGTAATTTTACTGGGCTTTAGAATATTGGTGATGACTACCTCGTGGAGTGGTGGCTAGCATTCTTGAAAGTCACGCCCAGGTTTGGTTGGCGCCCTAAATATGAACTACCCCCGGTTCTTCCATCCTCCCTATATTATTCTGCTAAGGCCCCATTCCGGTTTTGTACCGAAAATAAGGTCCTGATAACACCAACCTACACTTATAGGGTACCTACAGGTTCCGGATAACCCCATGCGTAACCGAAATGCACTCACTTCCTCTTTAATTGTCTCACAATTAAATAAATACCTTAAAAAATGTACATTTATAAGGGGAGCACCGTAACCTGGCGAGCCTTCCGCTAGAGTGCAGTGCAGCGCGGCAATGGCAGCCATCTGGCGGGAGCGCGGCGTACTGCTAGCTGAGGAGTTTCTCAGCAGATGGCTCCGGTGTGGTCACGCCAAGACTTTGTCTAGTGTTCAATCCTTTGCAAATGTAAAAATTGCTGTAGAAGAAACTCCCGAGCAAACAATAACCGATGAATTCGTTGTAACATCGAATATTGTATACAAAGAGGTGCTGTGACAAGTACAAAACACTGTTCTACATTTTGTGTTCTTCTCTTCTCATGTACGTATGCCGTTTAACAACAATAAATACATTTCTTCAATATTTAAAACTTCGTTCTCCCACATTCTTCTCTACTACCCCATAAACCTACATTCACGTTGCGAAAGCTCGCACGGGCCCACTAGTTTCTCTTTATTCGTTTACTCGATTCCGACTCTCCGTGACCCCATGTACTAAACTACGCTAATTTCTTCTGTCCTGCACTGCCTCCCGAAGATTTTCCAAGCTGGAATTTAGTGCTTCTGTGATGCCATCCATCCATCCATCCATCCATTGCCTCCTTCTTCTCCTTGTGCCTCCTATCTTCCCCAGCATTTTAAGGTGTTCTCTAATGAATTATGTCTTCTCATGATGTGTCCACAGTAGCTCATTTTTTGTTTCAGGATTAAGCCCTCCCAGGAACATTCCCTTTTATATCGGGACGTTACGTCATTGCAAGTCCCAGGGCACTTACTCCAATGCTTGGTTAAGTTAGTTATTGTTGTATTAAGGGGCAAAACAGCGAGATTAGCTGCACCTTGATGTCGTGAGAGTTCCTTCAAATGGAATGCTGCATGCGGGCTTTCCCACAACCCGTTCCTCACACGTTGTCCCATAAGTAAAATATCCTTTCACTCGTTGTCTGGAACTTAATTTTTTATTTCATTTTATTAATGCAGCCAATGCCCATTTATTTCATTTTGAGGACGGCTCAGGGAAGGGATTTTGGAAGGAAATCGGCCTTAGACTTCACCTGGTGGTGAAAACGGGAAACCACGAAAACCATATTCAAGACGGTCGAGGTGGGATTCGAACCCACGCTCTTCCCATGCCAGCGAGGCACGCGGTAGCACTTCGGCGCTCTTAGACACCGCGACCGGTTGTCTCGTAGTTACTCCCGTATGAAGTTAACGTCTTCATTCCTGAAGAAAAAAAAAGGCTGTAAAATTTTGGACTAGCTAAATAATTGAAATATATTTCATCTATATATTACACCAATATCCACTTTACAATATAAAAATGTTTTTATACGATGTCCTTACACTATCTGATACATGTTTCGGCTCTGTGAGCCTTCTTCAGTCAAAACACATTAATGATTTTCATATGGCATTCTATGTCTTGAGCTTGTAAAAAAACAATTTAAAAATCTTTTTACAATCGTCAAAGTTATTTAAAAATGGACATAAAATACTTTAAGAATTCGACTATGTGCAGAAGTTCAGGACATAGGCCCTTCGTCGTTGAAATCATAATTCAACAGGACCTGTAACAGTAAAAAAAAGGGGAGTCCTGATAATCTAAATTTTATTGGGAAACTGAAACAGATTTTAAAATTTGGGCTGAAGAAGGCTCACAGAGCCGAAACATGTATCAGATAGTGTATGGATATCGTATAAAAACATTTTTGTATTGTAAAGTGGATATTGGTGTAATATATCATAATCAATACGGGAAAATCTTGAATAATGACAAAAGTCATAGATAGGCCTATTCATATCTTTCATCTATTTAGGCATATTTAAGATCAGTTTATAAAACCTTTGTCGTGTTAAAAATAAGTTAATAAAACTTCGATATTCCTATTTGTTTTACTGGGAAGAGGTTTCCCAAAATATTAAATTACATTTTATTTACAAAATACAAAGTATATTTAGATCAAAGATCTACGTCATGTGATGGAACTAGACCTTACGTTTCGTCTATTTTATTCAATTTTTGTATGAATGAGATAGATCTGTTTCCCTGAGAATCCATTGATTCTTTACAAAGGTGCCGTACACTATTCATTAGGTTTTCACGTTGCATGCTGCTGACCCCCTGGGTGGTCTATACACGTTAATATTCCCACGCCATGCACCCAGGAGTTCTCTTCTCTTGCTAATATTTCAGTGAAGAAGCCACTAGTAAGGCTGCTGAATCATTATCATACAGTTTGACCGTCCGTGACTATCTTCTTCTCCAATCATGAACAGCGAATATCTCTAATGTTTAATAATCCCCTCTCTGGAACCGCTCCTGATTCACCATCACTCTGAATGAACGTTATCATGACCTTGATGTTTCATACTAAAACAAATTCCACAAATCTCCATACTTGAGCTGGCCGTGGAGAAAGTTTAATAGTTCAGTGTAGCTCCATCAGATAGGTGATTTTATAGCCACTGTGCTACGAATTAAATATATGTTTATTATATTCTTCTCACTGTTATTTACTCTGTCTATTAGTTACCCAAATTTGCATGCTTTTTTTCTTTGAATTTAATTGTATTCATTAAAAGAAGGTGTTTATTTATTTTAAAAATAGTTACTATGCGTGAAAAGTCCCTAAGATACTGTTATCGATAATTACCAAACATTATTAAAATTTATTAAAAATCTACTGGAACTAAAAGGAATATTCTCCAGGATATTTATAATTTATCACCACCAAGTTCAGGAAATTGTAGGTTATTTCAACATGAGTTGACAGGACTTGCTATGAATATGACAACCAAGGACGACTCCAGACGACTCTCCGATTGCAGCTCGAGGGGAGCGCACGCTGAATATCGAAATCAGGTAAATAAGTGCCTTCAGACATTGTAAACGTGTGCTAAAACGTTCAGTAACACAGTACAAGCATCGCCGTCTACAATTCTCAAACCGTGTCGTTAAGTTTGACAACGCCGCCCACCTGTCATCTGGGAGGCTTCGGTGGCGTAGTTGATATCATACTGAACTGCTGTGTCAAAGATAGCGGGTTCAAACCCGGCCGAAGTCGTCGGATTTTTTTAGCCTATTTTCAATTTTGAAAAAAAAAAAAAAAAAAAAAAAAAAAGGCTTATGAGATCTCCTTTTGTCCGTGCGTGTGTGTGTGTGAGGTGTGTGAGTGTGTCCCCGTAATAACTTTTAAACGGCTGGAGGGATTCCAATGAAACTCGGTAAGTTCAAAGCACAATTCCGCGCGACCCCGATCGTGCCCGTCAAATTTTGTTACGTCTCACCAATCCAACATGGCGGCTGTGCGAGCTGAACATGTCCTCGGACACTCCCGGCACTAAAAGCCATACGATAAATAAAATAAAATAAATACAAAACCAAAAATAGTAACGAATTTACCATTACTTTGTGTGAAAAGTAACTGAGTTTCAATAATCGTTATTTTTCCCAAAAATAGTTACGAATTTACCATTACTTTGTGTGAAAAGTAACTATGTAAGAGTTATCGTTATTTTTTCCAAAATTAGTAACAAATTTACCTTTACTTTGCGTAAATATCATCTATGTAAGAGTTATCATTATTTTTCCATAAAATTAACAATGTAAGAGTTATCGTTATTTTTCCAAAAATAGTAAAGAATTTACCTTTACTTTGCGTGAAAATTAATTATGTAAGAGTTATCGTTATTTTTCCAAAAATAGTAACGAATTTACTTTTACGATGTGTGAAAATTAACTATGCAAGATGTATCATTATTTTTCCACAAATAGTAACGAATTTACCATTACTTTTTGTGAAAAGAAGCTATGTAAGAGTTATCGTTATTTTTCAAAAAATAGTAACGAATTTACCATTACTTTGTGTGAAAAGTAACTATGTAAGAGGTATCGTTATTTTTCCAAAAATAGTAAAGAATTTACCATTACTTTGTGGGAAAAATAACTATGTAAGTGGTATCGTTATTTTTCCAGAAATTGTAAAAAATTTACCATTACTTTGTGAGATGAAACGTAACTGCGTTACAGATAGAATGGAAGCAAACGAATCGCTACATTTTCGTTACTTATGTATAAAAACAACAGTTGCAGCCGCTTGCTCTTGCCATTTTCCACAGTTAGTTATTGATGTTAAAAGGGGGCGGAACAGCGATGTCATCAGCCCTCTTTAACACAGCTATTGATACAAGTTTAGATTGATTTTAAATTTAGAAGTGGATGACTAAATATGAATTGTTATTGTAGTTGTAGTAAATGTGTTCGTAAGATTCAGCACCGAGTGATTTTTACTTGTGGGGGAACTTCGAACTGAAGGTACCGTATACAAATCTCTGTTTCGCGGGCTTATAGGCCGTGTTCTAAGGACATTTTGTCGTCCTGACGTTTCGCTGAAGACTGCGTTCAGCATGTTCACAGGTTACATTAAGCGAGATAAAAAAAATAATAATGTGAACTTGCTGAACGCAGTCTTCAGCGAAACGTCAGGAAGACAAAATGTCCTTAGAATATGGCCTGTAAGCCCGCGAAATAGAGATTCCTATTAGTACCGTATACAGGTTCGATCCGCGTTGTCTGGAGGCTCTTGAGAACGAAATAACTGCACCGATACGAAATATCATTGAGGATTAATCTCAGCGAATGTACCAAAATTTCCTACGTTGCGTTGGTGAAACGTGAATTTTTAGGAAAAGGACAGGATTCGCAGCAACAACTCTGAATGAAAGGTGTAAACGTGTTTAACTAGTTGGGCGCTACACTGCTGCTAACGCCAGTGCCTTGCTCGACAAGCGACTAGCCAGAGTATCCTGGCCGTTACACGGCGCCTGCAAGGTTTCGTTATGTAAAGAAGGCCCTCGCTGTATTATAAGGCATGTTAAAAATGAAAATCCACAGCCTGCTTCCAATCGACCGACCGGGTCAGGGAATGGAATGAATGAAGTCCCCATCTAGCGGCGAGGATATGAACTGTGCCGGCTGCCGAAGCCTGACGCACTCTCCATGGCAATGATAAAATGAATGACAGATGATATGAACTGGCAGGGGAGAGTGTTGCTGGAATAAAATTTGTGACAGGGAAATCCGGAGTGCCCGGATTTGAACCACGAACCCAGCGGTGAGAGGCCAGTGTGCTGGCGCCTAAGCCACGGAGGCTTGTATTTTAAGGCAGGTTAATTATTACATTGTTTATGTTCGACCCTGGCGAAATGTAAATATTATACGTCAGAAAATTGTACTATAATGAGTACAAGTTTTCATTATTATACAGTTTCTCCCACCAATCAGAGCTCAAGAAACAGTGGTGTGACCAACTTCCATGGCCCCCTATTTTAAAATTTCACTGCGTGGCGAGTGTCATAGTGAGGTATTCCAGGAGGCCATGGTCAAATACAAGGTATTCTCTGCGTCCCATGCGCTCTGTTCAGTACAGAAAACTGGTGAAATCTTGACGGATAGTTATGAATATTTATGTTCGAACATAAACTAGTTATAATTATCGTCGAACATAAACAGCGTATGCAACTCGCCTATAATGGTAATTAAGACACTCGTATGGGAATTATAAAACTCGCTATGTTCGTTTTATAAACATACTTGTGTCTTAATTATTGCCATTATAGGCTCGTTGCATAATGTACTATTAATGCATAGATATTCAGGGAAATCTGGCGACAGATATCGTCCAGGGGCAAAACAAAAGCCCGTTTCTTCCAGGATTATACCCGGGGAAGTGGACAGTGCATAGCATGCTGCCACCTGGTGAGAGCACATCACAACTTGCAAAATGAATGTCCTTGTACTTGCGTCTGGTGAACGTTGCAGCGGGCACTCACAACAAAACCCATACAAAAGTGTAAAATTGGAAATTCTAAATTCCACGGCAATAAAGCGTTGCGAATGTAAAACTGGTATGAAGATGGAAGGCTGCGCGACAGGAGATGCAGGTGTACGCGCGGCACGGCGAGGTGGCCAAGTCAAGGTGCTAGTGTTAAAGGGTTTCAGCCTTATATAGCTTCCATTTTCAGCGAAACCTTGGACGTCTTAATTCGACCACAATTTACCTGTCTACTTTTTGTTATAACTTCTGGAACTGCTCAAGTGGAAATAAATGAAACACTCAGATGATGTGATTCTTTCCGCACAGGAAGAAGATCTGTATTCGCAACACGCTATTTGTGGGTGGCGTTCAAGAGAATATTCAAGGACACAGAAAACACAGCAAGCCGTGACGATGTTCATCCCATTGGGACTGGTGCAGACAAGATTCTCTTGTCAGTTGTTTGGTTCCTTAGTCATGTAGCCCCGTGTACTTTTGGGTGTGTGTAGAATCTCCGATAACCGGTGTTAATTGTGAAGGCCCTATTAGTGTGTGTTATCTGTTTTAACTACCGGGTGAGTTAGCCGTGGTTGTTACGGCGTGGCTGCAGGGAGTCGCTCACATCCGGGAGGCGAGGAGGTTCGAATCTCCCCGCCGGCAGCCTTGAAGATGGTTTTCTGTGGTTTCCCATCTTCCTTCCAGGCTAATGCCGGGTTTGGTCCCTAACTATAGGCCACAGCCGCTACCTTCCAATTCCTCGTCCTTACAATCACACTTTCCTACCCAGACAACATTCCACACGCGACGGTACTTGTAGCTCACCCCATGGGTGTCCGAATTGAAGCAGCTACTAACTCTGGCGAGCCAAACATGTCCTCGGACACTCCCGGCACTAAAAGCCATATGCTAAAAAAAAAATCTGTCTTAACTGCAGACAATAATATCAAGTAGTACCTACTATTGCTACCAAATGCACCGTCCACGACACCTAGCTTGCGGACTTGGCTACTAGATGGCATCACAGTCAGCACCTGCCGGCGAACGTTGGAACTAATAGTGCGTTATCAATTCTAACCAACAAATTTTGGCCTCACATAGGTGTAGTTCTTTTTCATGCCACAAATCTATGACATGGGACCGCCGGCTGTACTTCCCTTCTGAAGGATGGCATACTGAGGGATATTTAACGGTCTTAAAAAAATCCAACTGCTTCGGCCGGGTTTGAACCCGTGACGTTGGGCATAGAAGCTCAGCATGCTACCAACTACGCCACCGAAGCCGCCTTTCTTGTCAGTTATGCAGTTTTATCGCCTAAAATTAACCGTCCTAGGGATTCACGACTAGTGGGACGTGCGATAGCGACCACGGGGCACCAGCTGAGAATGTCATTGTTTCCAGATACTAGTGGCTGACTCCTCACATTCATCATTCCAGTAGACCTACTTCAGCCAACCCGTGTTCTCTTCCAGTCCCGACGGAATTGGGGTAAACCAGACCTAGGGAGCCACTTATTTTCCCACCATAACTGGTTACTTTGGTAGTTATTGAAGTTTTAAAGGGCGGAACTACGGGGTCATCTGCCCCATAACTGGACCTTGTTTATTGCCGTATTTTGTGTTACCATATTCGAGGGATCAGATCTCTTCTTGTTTTTCATGGTATGGCATCCCTAATCACCCTGGAAGTTCGGGTTCGGTTTCTGGGTCCTCCAAAAAATTTACCTCTCATCTGAGAGCTGCATGTGGTTTTCCACACTCCCTCCCTGCAAATGCCTGGATAGAACCTAATTCCAAGTCCCGGAGCGCCTACCCCATCCCTGTGTATGCTTGTTTTATTATTATTATTATTATTATTATTATTATTATTATTACAGTGAAACCCCTCAAAACTGTCGAAAAGAAAACTCGTTTGGATTACCCGAGATTTTAGATTTCTGGGATTCGGATTCGAGGGGTTTCACTGTATTATTATTATTATTATTATTATATTATTATTATTATTATTATTTTGATTTAATGCTGATCGGGTAGTTGGTATGGCATGAAGGTGGTGTTCATGGACTCGAAAAGATTGAGAGGTCCTGTCTACTACATTTATTTATTTATTTATTTATTTATTTAGCGTATGGCTTTTAGTGCCGGGAGTGTCCAAGGACACACAAGTTTAGTTAGTGGAAGGATCTTTTAGATGCCATAAATCTATGACATGGGACCGCCAGCTTTACTTCCCCTCCGAAGGAAGGCATACTGAAAGATTTTAACGCTCGTAAAGAATCCGACGACTTTGGCTGGGTTTGAACCCGCTATCTGGGGCACAGCAGTTCAGCATGCTACCAACTACGCCACCGAAGCCGCTTGTCTACTACACACACCACAAGGACACAGGTTACCAGAAAAATTCTCCAACCAAATTTGCGTGATTGATCGCCCCCGATGATCATGTCCCCAAATTAAACAACAACACACAAAGAAATATCGGACAAGGAAAGGAACTAATTTATCTCACAGAGAAAAAAAATATTGCATTCATGTTGAGTTTGTCTTCTCCTTGACTGTCCCGTTCGCAATCATAACTCACCGGTCGGCGAGTCCGTCGCCAGCTGCCATGGCTGTATAAGGTCATCTCGTATTAGTTTGACAAAATGGTACAGACTTCTCTAATGACAGATAACTTTGATGGCATGCAGAGAATGGAACATACTCTTAGCTTCCAGAGTTGAAGAATGCTCTTTTATCTAATCGCAACCAAATTCCTTGAAATCCAACATGATGAAAACTATGTCTTGTACCAATATACGTACATCCGCAGGCTTAATTTTTTCTTGATATTTTGACGCACTATTTAATGAAGCATAGAATAAAGATTGGAGATTGGTAAAATGTTCATGCCAGTCGAATCGGGAAACACCGATTCTTGTTGTTGTTGATTCATTCAGGGGCTTCAGACATCGTGGCTATTTTAGGTTGGTTGGTTGGTTCCTTAGTTTAGAGGTTGCGACAACGCGGTTATGTAGCCCCGTGTACTTTGGGTGTGTGTGGATTCTGTCTGATAACCGGTGTTAATTGTGATAGCTGTATTAGTGTGTGTTATCTGTTTTTAATTCAAGTAAGGACTGCAGACAATAATATCAAGTAGTACCTTCTTTTGCTACCAAATGCTACCGTCCACGACACCTAGCTTGCAGACTTTGGCTACTAGATGACATCGCAGTCAGTATCTGGCAGTGAACGTTGGAACTAATAGAGCGTTATCAATTCTAACCTACAAATTTTGGCTTCACGCAAGTGTAGTTAGTGGAAGGTTCATTTTCATGCCATAAATCTATAACATGGGACCGCCGACTTTACTTTCCCTCCGAAGGAAGGCATAGGCTACTGAGGGATTTTTAACGCTCCTAAAAAATCCGACGGCCGGGTTTGAACCCGCGATCTTGGGCCTCGTATACTTATGTGTATATGTTGAATCTGTCTGGTAACCCGTGTTATTGTGATGGGCGTTTTGTGCGAATATTTGTAATGCGGGTAGGTATGGGTAGGAGATGATCGAGGCAATAATTTAGCTACCATTCCAGCGTTTGACTGAAGTAGCAGTGAGAAACCAGGGAAACCCACATCTTGGGTGGCTGAGGTAGGAATCGAACCCACCTCTCCACAGTCCTGCCTCAAGAGGGTGAGTTTACCCCATTCCAGCCCTCACACCAGAATTTATTTTTTGGCAGGGCCAAGAATTGAAAATGGACCCCCGTGGTGACAGCCAAGAATGCTAGCCGCTACACCACGAGGCGGTTGGCTATGAAAGATTTAACGAATTTGAATGATATTAACGATGAGATGAGATGAGATGGGAGCTATCAAATTCGGCAGCTACGCTCGCTAACAAGCAGCGCTAGGCTAAATGGGGTCAAGCAACCTGCGGACTACTACTTGGGTTCAATCATTATCTTCGGCCGTCCTTGAAATGATTTTCCGTGGATTCCCCATTTTCAACTCCAGGCAACCGGGTGAGTTAGCCGTGGTCGTTACGGCATGACTGCTGGCAGTCGCTCACATCCGGGAGGCGAGGAGGTTCGAATCCCCCCCCGCCGGCAACCTTGAAGATGGTCTTCTGTGGTTTCCCATCTTCCTTCCAGGCAAATGCCGGGGTTGGTCCCTAACTATAGGCCACAGCCGCTACCTTTCAAATTCTTCTTCCTTACTTTTCACCTTCCCTTCCCAACGGTACTTGTAGCTCACCCATTGGGTGTCCGTCTCGAAGCAGCTACAAAACTGACGAGCCGAACCTGTCATCGGACACTCCCGGCACTTAAAGCCATACGCAAAAAAAAAAACTCCAGGCAAAGGCAGGGATGGTACCTTCTAAAAGGCGACGGCCGCTTCCTTCCTCATCCTTGCACAGTTTCATTCATCTTTATTCGGTGGCGTAGTCGGTAGCATGCTGAACTGCTGTTCCCAAGATAGCGGGTTCAAACCCGACCAAAGTCGTCGGATTTTTTAAGAGCGTTAAAATCCCTCAGTATGCCTTCCTTCGGAGGGGAAATAAAGCCGGCGGTCCCATGTCATAGATTTATGGCATGTTAAACACCCGTGTGAAGCTAAATTATAGTTTAAACATTTGACAAACGCTCTTAGGTTCCAACGTTCGTCGCCAGGAGGTGGCATCTGGTAACCATGTTTTGAACTAGTAGTCGTTGACGGTGGCGTTTGGCAGCGAAAGTAGGAACTACTTAAAAACAATCAATGTATGTAGTCCTTACTTAAATTGAAAAACAGATAACACACACTAATACAGTCGTTACAATTAGCACCGTTTATCAGACAGATTCTACACACACTCAAATACACGGGGCTACATGACCGCGTTGTCGCAGCCCTTAAACTAGGGAACCAACCAACCAAATATATAAGACTCTAAATAGTTAAATATCTTGCCCGAACATCATCTCATAAGCCTGCCTCTGCTTTTTCTTACCCTCAAAGTCTGATTTCATTGGCTCTCTAGGCTTACTCTCCTTTCCATCCCTTCTTCAGGATGATTATCCAAGAAGGTAAACCTGGATCTCTTGGAGGCTCAAAATTACCTATGCGAGATCTTAAAATGTATATCTCCATTACAAATATACCGCAGGTATAAAACGGATGAAGAGTTCTGAGAAAATAAATTTGAACCATTACAAGCACGGTAGGATGCTAAACCATTAATGGGGATTAATTGATATCTGCCATTATAATTATGATAATACGTTGATAGATTAACAGTTACATCATTTATAACACTCTAGGTAGAGGGTAACCAGGAAGGGTAAACCCTCTGAGCGGTATGTGTGCGCGCGCATATCATGGACTCGATAATGAACTGAGGATAAAGACAGCGCTGACGGACTCAAGTAGGGCCAAGCGTTCCCGTGTCAAGCGACTGCCTGCAAGAGTGGCCTAAGTACTGAACTAGGGCAGCATTGTTTCCATTCCGTTTTTATGTTCATAGCGATACTGTTCCATTCGTTAGGTTCGTTTCCCGGTCAATGCATGTGAGATTTTCGAAGTGAATGCCATGTCCTGTGGTTCGGATTCCACGTAAAAAGGAGGTCCCGTGGCTCATAATCACAAGATTCACGGTCACGTAAAACTACAATCTTCTTCTTTCCATTCGTTAGACAGAGCTCGCTTATATCATCACTCTAATCTACATCAGACTGGCAGCTTGGCTCAGCGATAACGTTCACGCCTGCGATGCCCAAGGTTGCAGGATCGAATCCTGGCACAGCCAGTTGGCATTAGAGGGTGCGCAAATGTGAGGGAGATGTGTCATTTGATTTACTGGCACGTTAAAGATCCCTTTGGGTGCAAAATTCCGGCACCCCGGCGTCTCTAAAAGCCGCAGTATTTAAAGGGTTGTAAAATCAATAACATTATTAATTATTATTGCTAATATTTAAAAGAGGACGGGGAAGAAGAAGAACATCTTGGCTTGGAAACTTAAGAACATGGACTCCACACACGAGTGAAGAACTATTCAGAACATCCAAAACTTACATAACTATGATGGTCACCAACATCCGGAACGGATAGGCACAAGAAGAAGACGAAGAAGACGAAGAAGAAGAAGAAGGAAGGAAGGAAGGAAGCGTGCAGTTTAACGTGACCGTTAATCTCGAGATCATGAGCCACGGGACCTCCTTTTTACGTGGAATCCGAACCACAGGACATGGCATTTCACTTCGAAAATCTCACATGCATTGACCGGGAAACGAATCCGGACCGCCTTGGTGAAAGAAGAAGAAGAAGAAGAAAAATAAATCATCACTAAAAGAGAGGGGGAGTTATGCCCTAAATTACGCAGATGAACCTTAATATTCATGAATTATGGAGATATTTTCAGACCGAAATCTTGTAAAGAAGATAGAAAAAAAATTGGAGATAATTTTAGAGTTGTTTTTGATTCCCTAAGGGCATCGCGGTCGTGTAGACCCATGTACTTAGGTGTGTGTATAATTTGTTTGATAACCTGTGTCACTGTGATGTCTGTACTAGAGTGTGTATTTGTATTTGTGGTCATATTTGAGTAGGAAGTGGCCGCGGCCCTAAGTTACGCACCATACCAGCATTTTCCTGTAGTAGTAGTGGGGAAACCACGGATAACCACTTCCAGGATGGCTGAGATAGGATTCAAACTCGGCTCTCCTCAATTTTGCCACACGACATTGGGTGTACCCCGTTTCAGTTCTCAGACCAGAATTAAGTTATTTGGCACAGCAGAGAGCCGGGAATTGAACCCAGATCACCGTGGTAATAGTCTAGAACACTACCCACTCCACAATGACGCGGACTGGTAATTTAAGAGAAGATGCCAGAAAACTAGATCTAAAATCCTGCGTGCCTACAATAGAGTAAAATTGCTCTGCAAAGAAGTAACATTGTCAAGATGGTATCACTGTATGGATGTCCCATTTCGAGAAGCACGCTCTCCCTTACAATCTTAGATAATTTTCAGACATGACTATGTGTAAAATAACGGGAAATTACGCAACATTTACAAACTACGACTATTGTTCTGAGGCACTTCGCTAGCTGGCATTTCGCGTCTTTAATACATAAAGAAGAACTACAAATAGAACAATCTCACTGCACACAACTGCAGTTTATATAATTTTTGATGCATCTTCTTCTTCTTCTTCTTCTTCTTCTTCTTCTTCTGTTTTTACGGCCTCATTGGACCACTTCAGTCAATCATTTCTTGGTCCTCTTCTTCAGTAAGTTTCCTTTCCGAGTCGCCCAGTAGCTCTTCATTCGCTCTGATCTTCTCAGGCGTTCCTCATCTGTAAATAACCTTTTTAGTGTATTACGTTTGTCTATTTTAGCCTGAAATCTTATTTTTATATCTCTCAGTTTTTTTAATTTTGTTGTTTTGTTTTGCAAGTCATCCAAGGTTATTTCTAATTCTTTCACATCTTCTCTAATTTCCTTAATCCATCCTACTTGTTGTTTCATATTCCAAAGTTTCACTACAATTTTTCTAGATAACCTGGTTTCTGGTGTCCTCATGATGTGACCAAAAAAAGAAATCCGTTTCTTCCGAATAGTATCAGTGATGGGCTCCAGTTCTCTGTATACCACTTCATTTGGTACTATCCGCCACTGTCCATCTTTCTGATAATTTTTATTTATGCATATTCTAGCTATTCTTCTTTCTACTTTTAAAATTTTGTCGATTCTGTTTTTCTGAGTAACTTTAAAAAGAGTTTCACTTCCATATGTCACCTCTGGTTGAACCACTGTCTTGTAATGTTTTAATTTTGTTGGGATTGATAGACATTATCTTTTATATGTAGACCGTGTTAATTTTTGGGCTTTTATCATTTTATTAGTTCTTTCTTGCCATGCAGGTTTCTCATCCAAGTTGTAAGTTATAATTTCTCCTAAGTATTTAAATTGCTTCACTATTTTAACTTTCTTGTTATTTACTGTTATGTGATTGATTTCAAGTGGATTTCCTACCATTATCTCTGTCTTTTCAAATGATATCTGAAGTCCAATTTTTTGTGCTATATTTTGTAGGCTTATTATTTGATTTCTGGCTTGATTTTGATGCATTTTATAACATTTATTTTTAAAATTTCTAAAAATATTTTTGCAAGTTATAAGTTAGTAATCAGTTGGCATTGCTTCCTTTACCTAACTACTAAACTGGAAGATCATTATGCATAGGGAAGCGAGGGTGGCAAGTCACTCGGCAAGTAAATGAACGACAGATAGTGGTAGCTCTATTAAGAATAGTTTTAAAGTTGCCGATCCGGACAATACTGCAAAGCGACCTCGAAGACAGACTAGGAGCAATATAGGCATCCCAGCAACACAAGAGTACCTGCTGTGTGTAAAGGCGTTAAAATTAATGTTAAAATCTGCCAGAAAATTCCATTACATTTTTGTAAGCATTTTTAAGAATTAATATACCATTCACACCAATATTTGGACCTCCTGTTGATTGCAAAAAGATGTTGTTTCCCCGAATAATGAATTGGTGTAATACTGTAGGAGAAACTTAAATTTAATTAATTAATTAATTAATTATTTAGTGTAAACTATAACTGGTACACGGTCATCAGGATCCGATAATGGTCACTTGAGTGTCGAAACGCGTAATCTTAAATTGCCCCATTGTTTATGATAATCTAATTAATACATAAGAAAATCTGAACGCCGTAGAATAGATTCCTTCGGATTATGGTGTTGGAAGAAAGTTCTTCGAGTTCCATGGACTACGAAGAGAACAAATAAGTCAGTTTTACAGCAAATTAAACCAGAGTGTACCTTGGAGGGCTTAATCCTGAAACAAAAACTGGGCTACTTTGGACACATCATGAGAAGACATAATTCATTAGAGAATACTTAAATGCTGGGAAAGATAGAAGGCTCAAGAAGAAGAGGGAGGCAAACAATGAGATGGATGGATGGCATCACGGAAGCACTAAATTCCAGCTTGGAAAATCTTCGAGAGGCAGTGCAGGGCAGAAGAAATTGGCGTAGTTTAGTACATGGGGTCATGGAGAGTCGGAATTGACTAAACGAATAAAGAGAGAATTAATACATGTATTTATTTCCAGGAGTGTGGTTACATAATTATGTATATCTTGTACCCCACTCATTCATTGGGTGCAATCGTGTTGACTAAATGTAGAGCTACAAATTAACAATTATCACAAATTTATTATAAGATTATGCGACCGTAGTGAAAGTGGGGCTTAGTACACAAATATTTGACAGTGGATGAACATATATTGAACTATCCATCTGGCCTTACCAAACCAATGCTTCTTTTCAGGTCACTCCGTATAACTCGTTGAATCTCGAGGTCAGTTGTGTGCTCGTCGTGATCGGATTGTTCTCACAATTTTCTCACTTTTTGTTTTGGGTGAAGTGCGCTATTATCGGAAACCTTTCGCCTTTCATACAATTCTGGTTCCATAAATATGTAGAACCTTCATAAAAATCGACACTTGAAGACCCTGTGTATGTCACGTCTTATGTTTGGAATTATAGGCTGCCATGGGACGTAACACCTTCACCCGAGAGATCAAGCAAAGTGCGGTGTTAGGATTACTGTTATCTACGAAGATCCGTTGTTCTTGCCATTGGTTGTAGCTTACTTACACAATACTGGTAGTTTGAAGCTTTCTGCTTGTGAACACTTTCTCATTAGCAATCATCATATTGCACCTCATGGCCATGAACTATGCGAGTGTGATCCTCTTATCCCACATATCTCACTGAGGTGTCACTTAATCTACATCTTATTCGTTGAGGGAATATGCTGCTGCTGCTGATGATGATGATGATAATTGTTGTTTTTAAGGGGCCTAACATCTAGGTTATCGGCCCCTAATGGTTTGGGTGATTGTGAAAGATGAGATGAGAATGAAAACTATAACTAATACTAACTACAAACTTACATACTACAAGAAGAAATGGTAAACAAATAAAGGATAAGGCAAATCAAGGACAGGAAGAAAAGAAATGCCCTCAACCCTCGAAGAATGAGGATTGAGGGACTTGGAAGGAAGGAGAGCCATGAAAGGCAGATAGGAAAGAGAAAGAGGAGAGGGCCCACCCCAGGTCAGAGGAAAAACGGGACAAAACGGACCCAGCTCAGGAATCCCTCGGGGTCGCCAACTCCCGAACTCACCAGCCGTGAGTCCTTGAGGGTGTAGCAATATCCAGGGTGCACCAGAAGTGGTGGGGCTACATACAGCTTGCCTCCTTGAGGACCTTGTGCAGAAGGCAGGGGATAATATGAAAATAAAAAGAAGGCTGACCCTCGAAGAATGAGGGTATCTGGAAAGATGTGACAAGGGCCAATTAAAGCGGCAAGGTGAAAGACTCCCTAGGCCTCGGATACCCTAATACCATCGGGGTCGGTAGAGAACAAGAGTTGACCAAGAGAGGTCGACAGGAAAGATGACAGAGAGGAGCCCGGCACAAGTAAGTGGAAGCAATGAATGACTCAGCTGGGGTCCCGTGGTCGCCAACTCATGTCGCACTAGATGTGAGGCCCTGGGGGGCGTTGAGGGAATAGCATGCTATTTTTTTCATTCTTGGATTTCTCGCCTTATTGCTTCACACTCGTATTTTTCTTCGACGATGATGGATTCCCCCAAAAACTGAACAAGCTGGAGAATCGCTAGCAAGTTGAAATATGTTTCACTTGCGATATATTTAGGAACTATTTTGCACATTGAGATTTGGATGTTACGACATAACTTCAGTAACTGTGGCTTAGTGGGATTCTTCTTTAAAACTTTTTAATTGGCCCTAATAAATTGGACTTTAAACTTTGCTTCATTATAAACATTAGTTTAAAGTATAATGATGGAAATAATGATACCATTGCCTTGACCATATTGCATATTTTTTTATCAAATTTACTCGGTGATGTTTACAAATAGTAGCCTAACCAAAAAGACCATGGCACCACAGGCCTTAAAGCTTGGCTTTGAAAGCGACCACTATCCAACCATTTGACCTACAGATTGCAGGTGACCAGTGGTTAGCACATCGGGTTCCCTCAGCCGTTTATATTGCTTATTTGACCGGAGCCGCTGCCTTACTGTCAGACAGCTACTCTATTGTCTTCACGAGGCTAAGTACAATTCGCTTGGTGCATATTGTCACAATCAATAAAGCTCAAGGGGAAACTCTACACCGTGTAGGTCTGTATTTGCCTCATCAAGGTTTCTGTCAGTGCTTGATTTGTAAAAAAAAAGAGGTTCCGGTACTGTGGGATACCGGGTGGTGGTGGGAGGGGGGTGAGGGGGGGGGGATGGAATATTGAATTATAGAGTTCTAAAAACTATATGTTTACGCTTTTCTGAACACCTTTAAAAATTAATCAGCGGACAAAATAGCAATCTAATTTTAAATTAAATTGAGACTGCTGTAGCAACATTTTTCTTACCTTAGCCGTTGGCCTATATTAAATTTTAATGTTGGCCAACTAGGCTAGCATTCAAACAATGTACTTGATTTCATTTTTTTACGTAATTTAAAAAATACATTCGGTTTGAAAATGCACACATTATTTCAATTTAATTTTTTTGCGTAAATAAAAAAAATACATTCGCTTTGAAAATACACACAAGTTCACCAACAATTTGTATTTCTTATTTTATAATTTTGTCTTTACAGTTTTCTGAAATAATTATCCAGTCAAAGACCAAGTTGACTTTGACTTACAACTAACTTTCCACAGTTCTAAAAATGATGTTATATATTCGACTTTTCCCCCAATCAGAGGTTTCGGTACGGCGTACCGGTGCGTACCGTCACAAATCTAGCCCTGGTTTGAGTTATATGTTGCGAAGTCGATCTTTCCACGCCCTTAAAGTTGCAACAGTGTGAAAAAGTAAACGTTCAAAAAATTCATACTGTAAAAGAGAATCTTTCAGTAAATATTTTCCCAATGACCGTCATGTTTTGATGGGTATCAACTAGTTATTATTATTGTAAAATTATTGTGATAAAGAAGGAAATAAGAATAAAACGGGGGGGGGGCAAGGGGCGCTAGATATTTCATGTTTCAGAAGGGGGTCGCGACAGAACAAGTTCGAGAATCCCTGCTCTAGGGAATGCGGAGATGAAAGTCGCGGGTACACAATCAACCTGAAGTGACCCCATGACTACATCCTGCACCACATTGCCGCGTTATCATGAAACATAAATTGTATTCTTTGTAATATATTGTATTTGCACTCAAACATGCTGGCTTTGATCCAGGTGACTTAAGTAAAGAACAGCAACATAAATCAATTCAAACGGATAGGATCCTCCCATGTTCGCATATCAGCCTTTCATCTTTCCCATCCATTGTGAGCATACGGAAACAACTGCACATCTCATCACCAACCACTACGATAGTCTAACACGCCTTCAAGGGCACTGATGTTTGTTTACAGTCATACTTGCAGTAAACATCACGCATGATCCTCCTTCTGTCCGAGCCGGGGATTCACTAATTATTATACGTCACTCTTTCAATTTTGTCTAATAACATGTAAGAATTTTCAAACCACTAAATTATAAGTGGTGTAGCACCTTATGTTCTTAGTTGTCGCCCCGGAGGTCCAGGTTCGATTGCCGGCTCTGCGAAGAAATTTTATTCTTGTCTGAGGGCTGGATCGGTATACATTTAACCTCGCGAGTCAAAACTGAGAAGAGGTGGATTCGATTTCCATCTCAGCCATCCTGAAAGTGGTTTTCCGTGGGTTTCCACTTATATTCCAAGCGAATGCCGGGATTGTTCCTAACTTAAGACCATTGCCACTTCCTTCCCAATTCTCATCTGAATTACAAATACACCCACTAAAACATCACAATAACACAGGTCTTCAGCCAAAAGAAACCACCCTCACCCAAGTGCATGGGGCCAAATGACCGCGATGTCCAAGCCCCCTCAAATGAAAATCAACAACAACAACAACAACTAATTTTTCAGCACATTTCGTTGCTGTTAATTTATTCAGTAGCTTGGAACAACGTGGTTATATTAGCCCTGAGGCAGTTTGTGTGTTTGTAATTTAAGCTAGGATTGGGTATGAGGCGGTCAGTATCGATTGTCTGGAGTAGAAATGGTTAATTATGGAAAAGAACTTCTTGAGTGGCTGAGGTGGAAATCGAACCCACCTCTTCTCAGATCTACCTCATGAAGAAAACTGATAAGAAATGCTTATTGTTTCTTGGTGATTCATTTAGGGACATGAAATATCTTGTTCGTTCAGTCCCGTGTACTTGGGTGTATATGAACTAGCAAATCACCCTGGTATATTTAACGGTTTACCCAGTGTAAGCTTGAAAGACGCACGGACGGCAGGTCCCAGACGCGATTCAGAAAAGCCAAGATGAACAGCGAAACTCCAAACACTTAATAGGCTATACTCTTCTCTGAAGTCGTAACTCGACACGACTCGACAGGTTGATGCTGGCTGAAGCTGGGGTGATGGGCTCGCTCGCTAGCTCGTTAACTCACTCTGAAGCTAGTAATTTAAACTTCCACTGAATGGAGATTGTTGGAAGAAATAAAACGTGGGCGATGTATTAAATATAGAGATATGCTTTCGCGGACTTTCTTTTAGAACTTTTCAAGCTGAACAAATCCTACACTCATATTATATAGATAACGGTTTAGCCAGCGTACGCTAAGGCGCACGGATGGCAGGTTTTTCTTCGACTTGATTTACTAAAATCGTTACTGCTCGGTTTCCTTTGGTCATAAATGAATATTTTTTGTACAGGAACCTTCATCGAGAAATCCTTTACAGAATGGTGAAAACCGCATCAAAATCCATCTAGTGGTTGTCGAGATTACCCGTTACATCCAAGAATCGGGGACTTTTTTATACTGTGTTTAAGAGCTTGTGTTTTTTGAAACATACCCCTTAACGTTTCATATTATTTATTCATTTATTTATTCGTTAATTCCCCATAAGGAGAGCGTTACAACACAAACAATTTTCATGTTTTATTCTGGCCCTTTCTTCATTTTTCCCAAAAACCTCTCATATACACACTGTGCTTCCTCTTTCTCTCCTCCGTCCACTTCTTTTCTAGTTGTCTCTCTTTGGGAGTTTGCTCAAACTCCTGTTGTCTAAGTTTTTCTCTGTATGTGCTCCTGTCTGCCATGTCTTCTGGTGAGAAGTTTAGTTTCTTCAGGTCTTCCACGGTGTCCTTTACCCAATTGGTTTTTAGTGTACTGTCCGTAACTATATTTAAAATTTTCTTCGTCATTCTGTCTTCGGTCGTCCTATGTATATCCCCCCAGGGGCTCACATCTAGTGGGACGTGGGTTGGCGACCACGGGGCCCCAGCTGAGTGCGGCATTGCTTCCACTTACTTGTGCCGGGCTCCTCTCCGTGTTCTTTCCTGTCGACCTCACGTGGTCAACTCTTGTTCTCTTCCGACCCCGACGGTATTAGGGTATCCAAGGCCTAGGAAGTCTCTTCCTTTCCCGCATTAATTGGCCCTTGTCTCATCTTTTCTGATATCCTCCTTCTGCGAGGGGTCAGCCTTCTTTTTCTTTTCCTGTTATCTCCTGCCTTATGCTCAAGGCCCTCAAGGAGGCAGGGTGTATGTAGCCCCACCATTTCTGGTGCACCCTGGATATTGCTACACCCTCAGGGGCTCACGGTTGGTGAGTTCGGGAGTTGGCTACCCCGAGGGATTCCTGAGCTGGGTCCGGTTTCCCCCTTTTTTCCCTTACCTGTGGGGTGGACCCTCTCCTCTTTCACTTTTCTATCTGCCTTTCATGGCTCTCCTTCCTTCCAAGTCCCTCAATCCGCATTCTCCGAGGGTTGAGAGCATTTATTTTCTTCCTGTCCTTTATTTGCGTTATTCTCCTTTTGTTTTCCATTTTCTTCTTCTAGTAAATAAGTTAGTAGTTAGTTTATAGTTATAGTTTGCATTTCATTTTCATCTTCACGATCACCCAAACCATTAGGGGCCGATAACCTAGATGTTAGGCTCCTTAAAACAACAATTATCATCAACATCATCCTATGTATATTTCCATGAAATTGTCCCGTTATTTTCCTTATGTTGTTTGTAATCGTCTCTGTCTGTTTGTACAGTTCTATAAATTGTTGGTCACCTTATCCATGCTCCCTCTTTCTGAACTAGCCCATTTTATATACATAATGTTGATATTAATATTGACAGCTTTAATAACACAATTAATTCTTGCGAAAAGAAATCTTTTCACAGCCCCAAGTGTTTGATTCGTCACCTGTTTGACTACATACTCCTGCCAATTGGTCAGCTCCTGGTCGTATGTAGTCGCCTGTGTTCGGCTTCGACCGACTTGAGAACTCGTTCTTACTGTATGTGAACATCTGCATAACCCATTTGACGAGTGTCGCTATGTCATACGTATGTAGATGTGTGTGGTAATTTATCACCAAGGTCTCTTCTTATTTACCGTGCAATACCGTTATACTGAGCGCCGAGCAAGAGTGGCACAAGGGACGCGCAACAGCTGGCTGGCATTCCATTCATCCTAAACTGTGTAACCTAGGGCAGAGGCACGCGTGTGCACGCAACATCACACATTAAGGGGCAGTGATTGTGGGACAGGGCGTGGCTCTCTCACAAATGTTTGTCAGGAGAACTGAGCCTCTAACGATAAGCCATTTGCCTTTCACTTACACAACGTGTACAGCATTCCGCTGGTTAACGTGTCGGACTGTCAACCCCCAAGCTTGCAGGTTCGCTCCTGGCCGTGGTAAGTGATTTTTTGAAAGGCAACAAAAATCACGGCATGTATGTCATACGTTGTTGGCATGTTAAAGAATCCATTTTAAATTCAGTAGGCCGTGTTCATAGTGGCAAAATTAATCTCGGGATTTTCCGCCAACACAAACGTTCCTCCTTTCTCTACTAGAAAGCGCTATAGAGTCAAGGAACTAAGATACCTAAACACCTTGACTTTCATAGCGTACCATGGAACGAATAAATTCGACATGCAAGCTGCCCTCTGGGCGCAAATAACTAAGCCTGCACCCGGCACCGAGGCCATACGGTATTATTATTATTATTATTATTGTTATTAATAATATGAAGTGTTGGGGTAGCGCTCCTGCCCCTCGCACTTGGAGGTCCCTGGTTCGATTCCCGGCTAAGGGATTTTAGAATCTTCCTGGGTGCACTCAGCGTCTTGAGAAGCTGTCTGACAGTGAGGCAGCTCCCCGGTCACAGAGACCAAGATTAACGGCTGAGGGGACTCGACGCGCTAACCACGTGACACCCCATAATCTGCAGGCCAAAATGGCTAGGCAGCGGTCACTTGGAAGGCCTAGGCCCTTCATGGGTTGTAGAGGCACGGGGTTTGGTTCTTTATTAGTAGGTATGTATGTCTACCCCTTATTATTCCCGTTTCCAACGGGGTTGGGGTGAGATGGGATGAAACTCTATGTGGTGGATAGTTTTTACGGCCGGATGTCATTTCTGTCGCCAACCTCTTGGGAGGAGTTAATGAGAGATGAAATGAATGAAGATGAATGAAACTAGGCAAGGATGTGGAAAGAAGTGGCCGTGGCCTGTCAAAAGGTACCGTCCCAGCATTTGCCTGGAGTTGAAAATGGGGAAACCACGGAAAACCATTTCAAGGACGGCTGATGGTGGGCTCGAACCCATGTCTACCGAGTTCGCAGATAGCTTGGCCCCATGGCCTAGCACTGCACTTTAGCGAGCGTAGCTTCTTCTGTCCGTAATTTATTAGTATGAAGATGTTAATTCATTTAGGGCCTTTGCGACATCGTGGTCATTTAGCCACATGTACTTGGGTTTATGGAGAAATTTTCTGGTATCCTGTGTTATTATGGTGTCAGTAGTAGTGCGTGTACTTGTAATGCTGGTGAGGATTGGGAAGGAGGTGGCCGCGGCCCTAAATTAGGTATTTGACTCCAGTAGAAGTAGGAAACCACGGAAACCACTTTTTCTCAGTTTTGCCTTATAGTGCTGAGTGGACCCCGTTCCAGCCCTCAGACCAGAATTAAGTTTCTTGACAGAGCCGGGAATCGGACCTAGACATCCGAGGCGACAACGAAGAATGCTATACGCTACACCAGGAGGTAGACTTAGTATAAAGAATCTCAGCCAAGAAATTCAAGTCTATCTCGTCGCGCAGTGGCTTACATTCTTAGCTGTTACCCCTGACGTCTGGGTTTGATTCACGTGTCTTCTAGAAAATTTAATTCTAGTCTGAGGGCTGGAATAGGCTACACTTCTCGTGAGGGAGAACTGAGAAGAGATGGGTTCGATTTCCACCTCAACCATCCTCGAAGTGGCTTTCCGTGGTTTCCCCAATTCCACTACAGACATATGCTGGGGTGTAGTCCCACTACTAATAGTATATCCTGGATAGTGGTACATCCTCAAGAACTCACGGCTGTTGAGTTCGAGAGTTGGCGATCACAAGGGATTTCTGAGCTGGATCCGGTTTTTCTCCTTTTACATTGATTATTATCGTGTTGGAAGCCATTTTTCAGTCCATGATACCTTAGTGACAGGCCAAGTAAGATGGATCTCGATGAAGTGTGAGAGAATGCTCTGACGTAGTCCGACTGTTCGAAAGTTTACCCTAGAATCTTTAACATTACGGTACCAAGTTAGTAAATTAAGGAAAGATCGCGTCCATTGTCTCCTAAAGAGAACTACCGCAACTACCAATTCCACTCTTTCTTATTGAGTATCTGTATTTAAAATGGGACTAGGATTGGGAACGAGAATATTGTGGCCGTGCGAAATGCAGCATTCCAACATATTTTAGAGTAATCCTGGGAATCAAGGGTTAATCGACAGCCCAATTCAAATTCATTTAATACTTGGCCCCATTGGCTGACATTACATCACACTGTGCTGTCGTGATTGGCCAAGAAAATTAAAAAAAAAACAAAAAACAAACATAAAAAAGTCGATCCATTGGCAGAACCAGAAAGTAACAATTGTACAGTAAGTACCAAAAAATCTCATCAGACGAGAATGAATGCACAGTATTCTTTGCCATCGTTGTTGTTGATGATGATGATGATGTCTCGGTATTCAGGAAGTCAATCCTCATTGGAGAGCAACCATTCAAAAGAAGGAAGTCTTGCACTGATTCGGGTTATCAAAGGGGAACAGGAAGTACAATGGTGCTTATCCGCGAGGTTGGCGGTCGGCTTGTCTTTCCATTAGCGCCCTGTGCGTCCTGTCCCAGTTACACTGATATCTGCTATGTGACATACTCTATTTCTTGCTAACTCTTCTTTAGTCTCATTACAAAGAGAGCTACAACACACACCGTTATCCTCGCTAAAAATAAGTAGCATAGAAGGAAGCACAATTGGGAGATAGTAGAATTATTGACTACAAGGCTGCTGTGCAATGTGTTAAAATTCTGCTTTTTTACACCTCGTGGTGTAGTGGCTAGTATTCTTGGCTGTCACCGTGGAAGCCCGGATACACTCATTCTCGTGAGGCAAAACTGAGAAGGGGCTGGCTCGATTCCTACCTCAGCCATCCTGGAAGTGGTTTTCCGTGGTTTCCCACTTCTACTCCAGGCACATGTTTAATACATCTATCCTTAGTCTACCACTACAGTTCTTGTCCTCGACCCATCCATAACTATTTTTGCTTTTCCTGGGTGACCTATTATGTGTCCTATCAACCTATCTCTTCTCTTCATTATCAGTCGCCAGAAACCTCTCTCCTCTCCCACTCGTCTTAAGATTTTTTCATCTACTACTACCGTCAGCCGTCCTTGAAATGGTTTTCCGTGGTTTCCCAGTTTCAACACCAGGCAAATGCTGGGATGGTACCTTATGACAGGCCACGGCCGCTTCCTTTCACATCCATGCCCAGTTTCATTCATCTTCATTCATTCCATCTCTCATCCCGACGCGCAGGTCGCCCACGGGCGTCGACTAGAAAGACCTGCACTCGGCCTTTCAGGAGGCTACACGACACAAAAACATTTGTTACTCAGCTGGCTGTTCATTAATACACCGAGCAAAATTCACGGAATCTCCTTTTTACGTTAAGTTTGAACTACAGGACAAAGAATTTCCAAAATGTCACTTGCATTAGCCGGGAATCGAACTCTTATCGGCCTGATGAGAAGCAAGCATCTTGACCACAGTACGATCATGTCTCGAATGTTTAAATTAATTAATATCGTATGGCCTCGGTGCCGGGAGCAAGCTTTGTTATTTGACACCTAGAGGGCAGCTTGCATGTCGAATTTTGTTGTTCCTTGAAGCACTATGAAAGTCAAGGAGGTTAGATATCTATGCTCCTTGACACTATAGTGCTCTCTAGTAGAGAAATGAGGAACTTTGAGTTGGCGGAAAATCCCGAGATTAATTTCCCCATTATGAACACGGCCTACTGAATTTAAATGGGTTCCTTAACATGCCAACATCGTATGACATGTATGTCGTGATTTTTGCCGCCTTTCAAAAAACACTTACCACGGACAGGAGCGAACCTGAAAACTCGGGGTTAGTAATCTGACACGATAACCACTCACCCACCTTGGCAAGCCACGGTACTGGTACATGAAAAAGAAAATCCACAGCCTGCTTCTAGTCTCCGACCGGGTCAGGAATCGAATGAATGAATCCCCCATCTAGCGGTGAGGATATGAACTGTGCCGGCTGCTGAGGCCTGTCGCACTCCTCTGGGGCAATGATTAAATGAATGACAGATGAAATGAAATTATAGTGGAGAGTGTTGCTGGAATGGGATTTTGACAGGGAAAACTGGAGTACCCGGAGAAAACCCTGTCTGCCTCCGTTTTGTCCAGCACAGATCTCACATGGAGTGACCGGGATTCGAACCACGGACCCAGCGGTGAGAGGCCAGCGTGCAGCCGACTGGTACATGATAGGATGATATTTAATGTTTCAGCATTAATGGAATAAAGGGTGGACGGGCGCAGATGATAAATTATAACTGTAAATTAGCCGTATCGGTCTCTGTCCACCGTATGCCCCCACAGTGCCGCAACACAATGTACTGGAGTGGGAGCCACTCAGTGGGTAGATCAAATTACCAAATAATCGCGAATGAGATTATGCAAATCTGTCGTCAAGGCCATTGATAATTTGAAAATTGTAGTGGAACGTGTCATAATTGTGTGGAACAATGAGAACAGTTTCAGAGTTGAGATGTCACCCATATGCCATTATCTCGTCAGCACACCTACAGGTACAGTACATGATTTGCGCCTCACAATACAACACTGCAGAAGATAGGGATACATGAACATTTTGTAACTTCATGAATGGAGCCTTTAGTAATTTGGTCATTCGATGCACAAACAATACAAGACATATAGACGGAAGGGTGAACAGGGTAGACTAATAGGGTGTTAGAAAGTATCCAATATTTTAAGAGGTGAAAGTATACGTCAAAACAACAATAACAATTAGTTCCGTGAATAACTAAATATATATAAATTATTTATATTAATTGCCTCTATCAATATACAAAATTTCAGTTTGATTGCTGTTTTACATACGTAGATATTGAGAACCGTCTAAATATTTCGGATTGTTGCCATGTTGGATTTGTATATAATATGTAGGCCATAGAGTTATGTACAATTACATGAAGATTATTGCGTACGTGTATTATTCAAACTTAATATTTTATTTATTTTTGTCGTGTAGCCTCCTGGGAGGCCGAGTGCAGGTCTTTCAAGTCGACGCCCGTGGGCGACCTGCGCGTCGGGGTGAGAGATGGAATGGATGAAGATGAATGAAACTGGGCAGGGATGTGGAAGGAAGCGGCCGTGGCCTGTCAGAAGGTACCATCCCAGCATTTGCCTGGTGTTGAAAATGGGGAAACCACGGAAAACCATTTCAAGGACGGCCGACGGTGGGGCTCGAACCCACGCGTCTACCGAGTCAGCAGAGAACTTGGCCCCATGACCTAATGCTGCGCTTTAGCCAGCATAGCCACTGCTGTCGGTCAACCTTCAATTGCATGATTAGGACACAAGAAAAATAGAAAATTTCGTACAGCTGCCATTTTGAGGTTATGTTAATAATTGAACTAAATTAGAGGTCAGTGCATTATAATGTTTGTAAACAATTGCTGTATCATGTTTTACTGCACTCGGATGGTTAAATCACGCGAAAAGTCTATTCAATTGTTTCAAATTCGCTTGACCACCAAGTTCGTTTTGTACTTAACAGTGTTTTGAAAGTCATATAGGTGAACTTCTAGTAGTACCCTTTATCACCGTACGAAATTTCATGGTGATGTCGGTAGTAGTTTCGTAGATATTGAATGCCGGTGAATATTTTCGCACAGTAACAATGTTGGATTGGTGAGACGTAATTAAATATATAGGGCTTGGTCGGGGTCACACAGGAAAGTACTATGACCTTACCGAGTTTCATAGAAATCGCTTTGGACGTTTAGATTTTATTGGGACACACACACACATACACACGCACGGACAAAGGGTGATTTCATAAGCCTATTTTTTTCATAAATGGAAATAGGCTAAAAATCCCTCTCGGCATGCCGGAGGGCGGAGTTAGATTTCACCCGGCAGAGAAAAATTGTTCGAAATCACTAAATTTGGGAATTGTTGTTTGTATGCCTACAAACGTTCCACATGTTTAGCATATGAGAAGCTCCATCTTCTTATAATTCCCAAAATATTTTCCTCATCCCTTGGCAAAAGGCTGGGTCATATCAATTGTTTTTTCATACGAAATTTTAGGTACTTTGTCGAGTTTAAACGGTTTTGTTTTTGTGCCCATTAAGGAGGTATGATTTTTTTTCTTCAAAAACTCAATTTTCCCCACCCCATTGGTCAACGGTTGGTGCTATCAAAAACCTTCACTGAAATATGTTTTTGGCTCTTATCTGAAGAATTGTATGAACTTCGATTTTTCACATGCTGTATGAAGAAAGTTATAGAGATATTTCACTGTTTCGAAAGAGGACCCCCATTTCCACCTCCATGGTGTGATTTCTCCCATTAACGAACTCGACCGAGATTTTGATGGGTTATAGTTTATGTAGGCTTATTTGTTTGAAAGCGATTGGTGCAAAATTACGGTAGCTATCGTGTGCACATAGTCTATACGAACTTTTGAACTGACGGTGGTTTGGGGGTCTGGGGGATTTGAAACGCAAGCGTATGTTGACATTTTTCGAAAGTAGCAATTTGGTATCCATTGCAACAGGTAACTATCTCATGAAATCTACAGTACCTGATAAACATTGGTCCTACAGTGCTTTTCTGCGATCTCAACACTTGTTCATCGGAGTCTTGCAGACTAGAATGGATGTTGAATTGCGAGACAGTCTCAAATAAGAAGGAATGAACCATGAAATATAGTGATTTATAATTTGGTTATCGAGAATCAATAAGTAGTCGAATATACGCAATAACTGCTACAGTAATTTCGGCTAAAATCGAGAAGAAAACATACGAGAGTTGGGAATGCTCACAATGTTTTTTTAGATATCGACTTGTTAATGGGTATTTAAAATGTACATTCTTTATAATAATAATAATAATAATAATAATAATAATATAATAATGATGATGATGATGATGATTATATTATTATAGTTCACTCGGGTCTCTATTGGAATGAAATACTTATTAATTAACTGAAATCCAAATTTTTAACTCTCATTAATAGGCGACGCAAAAATTTGATTTAGAGTTATTGTTCCAAATCATTAGTTTAATATACCTTACATGTTACACGCTTACCTCATGAATCATCGCGCAGGTTAGTGTCTCTACTGGGACTACAATTCACAGTTACCACCTCGAAAAATCTCAAGTCCATCAAAAACCCTTGGAAATTGTCCTGTCTTTATTCTTCCATAAAATAATAATCATGTACTTAAGTACGTTTACTCCAACCCAATTTAAACACCGTTCGTCCTACATAAATAACTTCCTACGATCGAAAGAAGAAGTCGTTTAGTTATAATGATAGGAATATAAACTCAATAATTGAGCAACACTATTGCTACAATGCTCGACACAATTTCGGTAGCCTTCATTATAAAACACTCTTCTAGTCTGCTTCTCTTTATATATGGCAGTAAATAAAAGTTGATCCCGTTATGTTTCTTTTCTGACTTATTGTTTGCTTTTAGTCATTGCTGTACTTTCTGGTTGTGACAAAGGAGTCTATCATGAAGTTTATAACATAAGTAGTCCATCCATCCAGACTGTGTAAGGCCGCAGAGTATGCGACACTAGGCGCAGTAACCGCTGGCTGTTGGCTCTCAGATAAGTGCCTGCCTTTGGTGACATGAAAGGAGAACTCAAGTTGTTGATGATGTTCGTTTCCGGGGTCATGCACATCTATTGGATCAAGCAAAACTTGTTGGTCTTGCCTTCACCGACCAGACAAGGAGGGCTATCCCTCTTCTTTACCTAACAAACACACTGTCTCTCTTCTGAATCAAACCACCCTGACAGAAAGAATCATTTATCACGGATGAGATTTCTTCCCCCCTTCTCTTATCACTTCACAACCCTCTATAAAAACATACCCTCACTTTTTTTTTGGTTTGGATAAGGACAAACTGTTACAGACAGCCGTTCCGACCAGAGAATAAGCATGCAGTTCAATGCGTTTCAATAGTACTCTGGCTAGATCATTTAACATCTTTGTGAAGCGATAATGCATGAAAAGCCGACCGTCCCTGTCTTCCCCTCTCTTCCTTCCGTCCTTGTCACTCGCACAGGCTCAAGGTGAGTTGGCTATTTTACACCGTGAATCCTTACACACACTTGGACGCCCGAATACAAACAAACGGGTAATCTTCTGCACTGCCTTTCTTTCACGTTCTCTCACTGTTCTATTATTCATCTTCTTCTTCTTCTGCTCTTCTTTACATATCTCATTCTTCACCACATATAAAGACTCCACGTGATACCTACCAAACGGGGAATTCTCCGGCGATGATGTTGGAGAATGATTGAGTAGATCAGAAGATTAAATTCTTAAAAAATAAAGTCCTCTATTCAACCATTGTTAAACCCCAAATATGCTGTTTTTTATTTTGAAGGGAGCTGTTTTACTCCAATAAAGATACCCGGAAAAGGTTGACACTACATTATACTTTAACTATTATAAAAGGAAGATTAAATTCTATAATATAGAGCATCTAAGAACGATTAATGTTGTTGTCTAAAGGTTCATTAACTTGACAAATATTTGGAGGTTTTTCACTAGAAAGGACCGTTACCAAAGCATTGTGTGTGGTTCCCGTGTGCTACGACGCATGTCTTAGCATAAAAATGAAATTCACGTATCTTTGTAGGATGCCACTCCGCCTGCAGAAGGAATCTTTGGCAAGGATCTTTTGCACATCCTGGGAAATAAATCAATGTCATGTCGGAAGCTCAATTAATCTCTTAGAGAACTATAACTTGTCGGAACACGAGAGTAAGAACAGTTTTCTGCATCGAGAAACAACTAGAATGAAAATAAAAGTGTGTTTGAATTCAAGAAAATTGCTATTGGCTTGGTGATAGTATCGGACTGTGCCACAGGGGTGACCATAACCGTGTGTCACGGGGATGTAGCACAACGATATCGCAACTGCATTTCTTATATTGATTTTGCCGTCATTGTAATGTGATTTATGTTATTTTTTAAAAAATTCAGCTCCTGGCATATGACATGTCTCCTTATTTATTTATTTATTTATTTATTTATTTATTTATTTATTTATTTCGTATGGTAAAATGCGGAAAAGAATTAAAAACAAATACGTCTCCTCATTTTAACTGTATGCTCACTTTCGTTTATCTTTATCTTTACTCCTCTTAGGAAGTTTACATCAGGAAGAAATAGTAAGAAATGCATTTACTAATTTATTTAGCATATGGCTTTTAGTGCCGGGAGTGTCCGAGGACATGTTCGTCTCGCCAGAGGCTGTAGCTGCTTCAACGCGAACACCCATAGGGTGAGCTAAAGGTTCCGTTCAATTTCAAATAGTTCCAACATTCGCTACCAGATGTCACTGACACCTAGCGGTGAACGTTGGAACTTTGATAGAGCGTTTCAACGAAATCTTACCAGCAAATATAGCTTCACAGAAGTTAAATTAGTGGAAGGCTCTTTTACATGCCATAAATCTAAGACAAGGGACAGCCAGCTTTCCCCTCCGTAGGAAGGCATACTGTAGGATTTTAACGCTCTTAAGAAATCCAACGAAATAATTTGTCACAATGGAAACTCAGCTCAGCTCATCCTTGATCCCAAAGAAATAGGAATAAATAGATGCTGAAATATATTTCAATATTTTTGAATGCTTATCTCCCTTATTAAGTTGACAAACTCTCAGTAGCGTTCGGATATTGTTCATACCGTACTGATTGAAATTCGGCTTCTTGTTGTTGTTGGAACCCGAATGTTAGCCTAACAGGAATAATTTAAAATGGTTGGTCTCCAAGTTTAGCCTTCACTAGTGTTCGTATCTTAAAACATAATTCTTATGAAGGGACGTTGTTCACACTACATTTTATTGGCAGGTGAAGGATATGTAATTTTGTACTAAGTTAAGTGCGGGTGATAATACTTCTCAAGTTTGGAGATGGCGATTATTGTTTCAAGTTGTGGAACATCGAAGAATGAATATGGAAACAAATGAATCGTTATTGAATAAGTTGCTATTTGTGATGACGAGCGTGGATATTGGGATGAATTTGGAAAGAATTGTGGCGATCGAGAATATTGAGATGAAGTTTGAGAGAAATGCGTCGTTGTTGAAGTTCTTACTTGAGGTGGCGAGTGTGAATATTGGAATGAATTTGGAAAGAAAAGCGTCGTTATTGAACAAGTTTCAACTTGAGGGGTCGAGCGTGAATTTTGGAACGAATTTGGAAATAAATGCGTCGTTATTGAAGAAGGTTGTAATTAAATCGGTGAGCGTGAATATTGGAATGAATTTGGAAAAAAAATGCGTTGTTATTGACCACTTGAAGTGGCGAGCGTGAAATTTGCAATGAATTTGGAAAGAAATGCGTCGATATTGAACAAGTTTCTACTCGAGTTGACGAGCGTGAATATTGGAATGTTGGTAACTTTAAAAAATGGTTTCAAACTCCATAATGTTGGTAACTTATTCACGCCGAAGAGCTGAGTCACTTTCGATCTAAAGTGTTGCTTTAGTTACTTATTATAGGGGCAATTAATGAAAGCTTTCCACACGGTCAACATAAATTTTGCCCAATTACATCAGGCGGGGAAACAAGTATTTATATACCCTAACACTGAAACAATGGCTTCTATCACTTCAATATTTTAGGGTCTACGACATCGCAATCATAATAGCCCCGTGCATTTTATGTGGAATTTGTGTGGTAATCTATGTTATTGTGATGGCTGTACAAGTGTGTGTACTTTTAGGCTAAATTGGGGACAGGATTAGGAAGGAGGCAGCCGTGGCCTCAAGTTATGAACCATTTCGGCATTAGCCAAGAGTGAAAGTGAGAAACCACGGAAAACCACTTCTAGGATGGCTGAGGTGTAAATCGAACCCTCCTCATCTCAGTATTGCCCCACAAGGCTGAGTGTACCCCATTCCAGCCCTCAGACCAGAGTTAAATTTCTTGGCAGAGCCACTACACCACGAGTTCGCATCTATCGCAAATACTATGAACCATAAACTCTAGTGATGGTATTTTCACACCCCTGGGGAGGATACCTCGCGCGTGTCACGTGTAGCACGGGTTTATTGACGGACAAGACACACAAGTCCCATTATCGCTACTTCATTCTTATTGCTACAAGTAGTCTGTTCCTGGAATCCAGCAGCGGGTCTTCCTCGAACTCGTGACCACTCTTGTGTTTCAACAGGACTACTTCTCTCCAGTTTATCTTTCTATTCTCTTTTCTGTTCTCCTCTTTTTGCAGTTGCGCAGACACTGACGACTGTCTTTACCAGTTCATATAGGGCTGTGCAATGAGGGAAGACTGTGTATATACCTAGCCTACTCTCCCATAATTTTGGTTGTATCGTGATCGAGAGACGGTTTATAAAACGCCTAATCACTGCTTAATTAATATCGCATCTCCCGCTTGTCTCCACATGTGAGGCAGGGGAAAGTTACAACGTAATTCGCTACACTCGTATTCAAGTTTTGTCTCAGCGTGTATATTCATAGTAATGGGTACTGTTCTACATCAAGCATGTTTTGACGAGTTTTAGCGATAGAATTTCGGAAAATAATGCCTTGATTTTTATAATACAGTAATATTAATTACAATATTATTACATTATATATAATATATAATTCGTTGAGGCCATCTACGACCACGTTAAGTCTTGCTACACTTGGCAATAATCTTCGCTTTCCTCTGAGCCCAGAATTCCCTCATTCTCTGTGAGTGGGCCATCTTGCGCTCCGCTGTCCAGGTGGTACCTTGTCTTCTTTTCGGTCTTGGTGTCTCATCTCGGGTTAGCCCATTAGTCAGTATCTCTTTGCGGAAGAGATCCCTATTGAAGGCGTCGTCGGGTTTAAGATGCAGCAATTTGAGGTCGTCTCTGGTATTTATAAACCAAGACATTGTGGTTTTGGGTTTGAAATCAAAAAGATGAAACATTATTAATAATAAAAATATTAATAATAATAATTATTGGAACATTACGTGGTTCAAATCCCGGTCACTCCATGTGAGATTTGTGCTGGGCAAAACGGAGGCAGACAGGTTTAACTCCGGGTAATCCGGTTTTCCCTGCCAACAATTTCATTCCAGAAACACTCTCCACTATCATTTCATTTCATCTGTCATTCATTTAATCATTGCCCCAGGGGAGTGCGACAGGCTTCGGCAGCCGGCGCAGTTCATATCCTCGCCGCAAGATGGGGGCTTCATTCATTCCATTCCCTGACCCGGTCGGTCGATTGGAAGCAGGCTGTGGACTTTCATTTTTTTTTATTTTCATTGAAACATTAAGAAAAATGTGATTTATATGTTTGGGTATAACTATAGAATGAAAGTTGGGAGTTTAAAAATGCCTTAGGGAGAAGAAATCTACAATATTATGGATTCAAGTACTAAATAAAGATTTAGAGTGAAATAATACAAGATAAGAAGAAAGTATGGAAAGAGAAATATTTAGAAAGAGGGTGTTAAATACGGAAATATTCCGATGCAGATGGAAAAAAAAATACTGGCGAGGAATGGTCCAAGGAGAGAACAACAACAATAATAATAATAATGAAAAATAATTCTCCTGCAGTAGAATAGAGTAGTTTGCTAGTTGCTGTTGCTGGTCCCTGGAAATAGGCATCTCAAACAATAGGGTGCTGGTTATGTCTAATTAATTGAGGGAATTAGTTGACAATTATCAATTTTCAGACTGCCCAAACATTGCATTCAACAGAACCTCGACGGAAGAGAGCAGAAAGAGCCATAGTGACAAAGCGAGACGAAGATATTTCGGGAGGACACGAAAGCAAGATCAGCTAGATAAATTCAATAATAATAATAATATCGTATGGCCTCGGATGCCTGGTGCAAGCTTTGTTAATTGACACCCAGAGGGTAGCTTGCATGTCGAATTTCGTCATTCCTTTGAACGCTATGAAAGTCAAGGAGGTTAGATATCTAAACTCCTTGACACTACAGCGCTTTCAAGTAGAGAAATGAGGAACTTTGTGTTGGCGGAAAATACCGAGATTAATTTTGCCATTGAACACGGCCTACTGAATTCAAATGGGTTCTTTAACATGCCAACAACGTATGACATGAGTATCGTGATTTTTGTCGCCTTCAAAAATCACTTACCATGGCCAGGGGCGAACCTGCAATCTTGGGGTTGGTAGTCCGACACTATAACCACTCACCCACCGTGGCAAGCTAATAATAATAATAATAATAATAATAATAATAATAATAATAATAATAATAATAATATCGTATGGCCGGGTGCGAGCTTTGTTATTTGACACACAGAGGGTGGCCTGCATGTCGAATTTCGTTGTTCCTTGAAGCACTATGAAAGTCAAGGAGGTTAGATACCTAAGCTCCTTGAACACTATAGCGCTTTCTAGTAGAGAAATGAGGAACTTTGTGTTGGCGGGTGTCAAATTACAAAGCTTGCATCCGGCACCCGAGGCCATACGCTATTGTTATTATTATTATTATCGGGGTCGGAAAAGATCAAGAGTTGACCAAGGGAGGTAGATAGGATAGAAAACAGAGAGGAGCTCGGCGCAAGTAAGTGGAACCAATGCTGGACTCAGCTGGGGGTCCCGTGGTCGCCAACCCACGTCCCACTAGATATGAGCGCCGAGGGGGGGTCTGTCACAGATGTAAACGAATGTGATATGCGAGTGGTTTCTACGAGCCGGCATCGTATGAAACCTTGACCGGGAATGGAAGCTGTGATCTTCAGAGTCAAACACTTTCTGCTGTTGCACCGTGGAGGCAAATAACGAGTAAATACTACGCTATACATCTTGCCCAGTGCCCTAAATCTTGAAACAAACTGTAGGAAGTTATTTGACACCTCCGCTAGGAAGTTGTCTTGAGCAGGTCCTTTTATAAGATTAGTGTTCACGCAATTATTTTATAGGCACCTCGCGTGTGTGTTTTGACAAGACGTGGGCAACCCGTGAGCCCAGTACCCCATGCGGCTCAGTACCAGGCTATTAGCACGCTACATCTCCGCGACATGTTTACAGCGCCACTAGCTACAAGACAAACGACATTCGAGTGGCGCAATGCGACATCGGCTCTTCAACGTATGAGCAATAAACATTCATGGATATAATGAACGAAACAAGATGTTGGAGAAGCGATAAAACAAGGAAATACTTCACAACTTTGACAATACCAAAGGTTCAGTGGCTATCTTTATATAAAATTTGCACAATGAAATCTAACGGGAATTATGAACGTGTAAATAGGTAAAATACTATTTCTTTAATAATCTGAATTCAGACAAATTTTCACCAAAATATAAACCTAATATTTTGGAGGGTTTCAGCCTGCGGAATTAATTAGATTAATTGGCATATTTATATAAAATTCTGCTTATTAACCTATCGTTTACAGTATAATGAATATTTGGAGTTCACAGATACTTCCAGCCTCAACCTAGCTAATTACCATATTAACTACCGGGTGAGTTAGCCGTGGTCGTTACGGCATGACTGCAGGCAGTCGCTCACATCCAGGAGGCGAGGTGGTTCGAATCCCCCCGTCGGCAACCTTGAAGATGGTCTTCTGTGGTTTCCCATCTTCCTTCCAGACAAATGCCGGTGTTGGTCCCTAACTATAGGCCACAGCCGCTACCTTCCACCTCCTCGTCCTTACATTCCAACTTTACTCCCCAGACAACACCCCACACGCGACGGTACTTGTAGCTCACCCAATGGGTGTCTGCTTAGAAGCAGCTACAAATTGGCATGCCGAACATGTCCTCGGACACTCCCGGCAATAAAAGCCATACGCTAAAGAAAAGAAAAAAAACACAACATATTAACTCGTGTTAAGTAATCTTAGGCATCTCCTCTTGGCGTAGCGGTTATTATCCATTCAACATTTGATTGCCGCTGAGCGTGGCTGCACCAGCGTTTGTTGTTTATTTTAGCATGGGCCCCGCGGGGCGAAGCGGAGGACACAGCGATGACAGAGTCCAGTCCTCACATAAGTCAAGCGACATTGCGTCAGATAAGCTGTCACAGGAGCTCATGATACAACGGATGTTACACGTTGAATGAGGCTACTGGAGCTGAGTCATATCCTACTCGCGCAACTGTAGCTGTCAACGAAGCAGGCTGACGTGTGACACAAGTAAACAAAGAATAGTTCCCATCTCGACCGCCGGCAATCAATTCGTGAAAGGGTGATAGTTTTCTTCGTTTTAATGAGGTCCAACTTCCCTTCTCAGACAATGAAAATCCACAGCCTGCTTCCAGTCTCCGACCGGGTCAGGAATGGAATGAATGAAGCCCCCTATCTAGCGGCGAGGATATGAACTGTGCCGGCTGCCGAGGCCTGACGCACTCCTCTGGGGCAATGATTAAATGAATGACAGATGAAATGAAATGATAGTGGAGAGTGTTGCTGGAATGAAATTTTGACAGGGAAAACCGGAGTACCCGGAGAAAAAACTGTCTGCCTCCGTTTTTTCCAGCACAGATCTCACATGGAGTGACCGGGATTTGAACCACGGACCCAGCGGTGAGAGGCCGGCGTGCTGCCGCCTAAGCCACGGAGGCTTGATTCCCTTCTCTGACAAAATATTCAAATTCTGGTCGGAAGGCTGGAACGGGGTACTATATTAGCCTCGTGAAACATAATACTAGGAAGAGGTCGGGTTTGGGTATTTGATTCCTACCTCCATCTCGCTCTTTTCCTATATATGGACTTTCGTAGTTTCCCAAATTCTACTCCAGTAAGACATTTTACCTAGTTTTAGTTCCAAATAAAAAAATCCCCTCACATTAGAACAGCCATAGCATGATGCAGGTTGTCATACTGATTCCACACATAACCAAGTACACCATGTTAGAAGCCCGTAATAAATCAAAAACAGCAACAGTAATAATTATCTTGCACAAACATGGCTAAACGTCAGTTTTTTCAATCATTACACATGGCAGAAAATCCCAAAATGTAAATTATACTATCGGCAACCAAGATGTTATAAACCTATTCTTGAACAACCGTATTTCACTATTTATAATGCCGATATCAATATCGCGTATCAGAATTAATGCTGAATATCATTACGGAAGACATAGGTTTTCTTCAATCTTACACAAATATCTGAGAGGAATCGTTCGCTCTTGTTGCTCAGTCATGCGTGTCCATACGAGGAGTGGTGCAGGACAGGAAATAGAGACGTGTATCATACGACCAGATGGCGGTACCGAGCTCATGTAGTACAAGGCTGACAGAATTACTAATAAGGACGACATAAAAAGCCTTACTCACAGATTTTTTAAAAACTTGATGTCTTTGAATACCAGCCTATTTATTTGTTGGTTAAATTAACATATTTCTAAAGAGTCGGTCTTACTTTCAGTGATTACGCAACGGAAGTTACACAGTGTAAGGGAACTACTTTGAATGCGATAATTATATATTTTTCTTTGAATTGCATCCATTGCGGGGTGTTTTATTTGAACGCCCGTAGGCTCCCCCATAAAGTTCAATTTCAACTAGTTACAACTTAGGTTCCCAGAGAGCCACTGTCACTGACACCTAGTGGCGAACGTTGGAACTTGATAGAGCGTTTCTAACCAAATAACCTACACATATACCAATTGTAGTGGTAGGTTCTTTTACATGTCATAAATCTATGGCATGGGCCCGCCGTCTGTGTTACTTCCCCTCCGAAGAAAGGCATACTGAAGGATTTTAGCGCTCGTAATAAGCTCTTGATGCTCCGGGTTTGATCTGATTCCCGGCTCTGTCAGGGATATTAGAAACATGATGATGATAATTGTTGTTCTAAGGGGCCTAACATCTAGGTTATCGGCCCCTAATGGTTTGGGTGATCGTGAAGATGATAATGAAAAGCAAACTATAACTAAAACTAACTACTAACTTATATACTAGAAGAAGAAATGGAAAACGAATGGAGAATAAGGCAAATAAAGGACAGTAGGAAAAGAAATACCCTCAACCCTCGAAGAATGCGGATTGAGGGACTTGGAAGCAAGGAGAGCCATGAAAGGCAAATGGAAAGGGAAACAGGAGAGGGTCCGCCCCAGAGGATATGGAAAAAAGGGAGAAAACCGGACCCAGCTCAGGAATCCCTCGGGGTCGCCAACTCCCGAACTCACCAGCCGTGAGCTCCTGAGGGTGTAGCAATATCCAGGGTTCACCAGAAGTGGTGGGGCTACATACACCCTGCTTCCTTGAGGGTCTTGAGCAGAAGGCAGGAGATACATGAAAAGAAAAAGAAGGCTGATCCCTTGAAGAATGAGGGTATCAGGAAAGATGAGACAAGGGCTAATTAAGCGGGAAAGTGAAAGACTCCCTAGGCCTCGGATACCCTAATACCGTCGAGGTCGGAAGAGAACAAGAGTTGACCAAGTGAGGTCGACAGGAATGAAGACGGAGGGGAGCCCGGCAAGGAAGTGGAAGCAATGCCGGACTCAGCTGGGGCCCCGTGGTCGCCAACCCACGTCCCACTAGATGTGAGCCCCTGGGGTATATTAGAAACAGACGTGAAGGTTGAAACGGGGTTCACTCAGCCTTGTGAGGACAAATGAGGAGCTGCTGACAGTACGGAAGTGCCCCAGTCACGGATACCAAGATTGACGGCCGAGGGGACCTAACGCGCTGACCACACGCCACCCCATAATCTGCAGGCCAAATGGCTGGGCAGCGGTCACTCGGTACACCTAGGTTCTTCGTGGGCTGTAGTGCCATGGTTTGTTTTTTACCTAATCATCATCCTCATCATCATCTTGAACAGTTTCCAGCCACTGGCAGGGTTTGTTTGGAACATAAGCCTCTCCATCCTCTTCCGTCTTCCCACCATCTCTCCGTCACCACCTTGGTCCAGTCTTCTCCTTTCTTTCGCAAGCAGTTCTCCACACCCTTCAGCCACTTATCTCTTAGAGCCTTCCTCTTGGTCTTTTTCCCTCTATTTTCATCTCGTGTATCTTCCTGGGTATCCTCCTGCCATCCATTCGCTAACATGCCTACACCATTTAATCCTTGATTCCTCTATCCTATCCTGTAATGCTCTCTCCTTGACTAATTCTCTGATCTTCTCATTTCTTAACCTATCCACCTTTTTCACTCCAATACTGTATCTCAAGAATTTCATCTCACAAGCCCGTAATCTGCTTCGCTCCCTTCCTTTCATAACCCAGGTCTCTGAGGTATACGTCAGGATTGGAACGTAGTGCGTCCTATATATATTACCCTTTTGCTTATTTGAGGGACATCCTTATTCCATACCAGGCTCCTAATCCTTTTCCTGAATAATTCTGCATGCCTCCCCCGCTCATTTATTTATCTGTCGTTTTACTTAATGAAATGAAAATACACAGCTTGCTTCCAGTCTCCGACCGGGTCAGGAATGGAATGAATGAAGCCCCTATCTAGCGGCGAGGATATGGACTGTGCCGGCTGCCGAGGCCTGACGCACTCCTCTGGGGCAATGATTAAATGAATGACAGATGAAATGAAATGTTAGTGGAGAGTGTTGCTGGAATGAAATGTTGACAGGGAAAACCGAAGTACCTGGAGAAAAACCTGTCTGCCCCCTTTTTGTCCAGCACAGATCTCACATGGAGTGACCGGGATTAGAACCACGGACCCAGCGGTGAGAGGCCGGCGTGCTGCCGCCTAAGCCACGGAGGATTTCTTTTTTTACTTAATAGGTATTTTAAATAAATTGACAATATCATCCTGGAATTAACTTAATGGAGATTCAAGAACATTACACGAGTGTGGGGTTGCATATTTGCATTATAGCTTAATTCGGGGGAACTGAGAGTGGGTTTGTTCCAACTCCGAAGTTGGCAGCTGTGCTGTGATTATGAGAAGCATCGGTTCGCCTGAAGCACTTAAGGAGTGTGTTCATAAAGAGCTGTAGTATTTTTGCGCGTACAAAGAGAGGGAAGTCTTGTCTCATTAGAATTAGTCAGGCGCGGCAAGCCTGTGGGCTCCACCTGCCACACTCCGGGAAATAATAGAGATTTACTGCGACAGCTCTGGAACCTATAATCTTCCTCATTCTTGCACCCATTCTCACCAGCCGCAATGGCTAAGTTCAGAGCTGTTTTAACTCTACTTATAACCTCATTTTCCGTAATAAGCTTGGACACATTGCGGTAAAATGCCCAATAATAGACGACACTTTCGGGTCCTCCATGGTTCAGTCGGTAAGGAAGTTGATAGTTGTGACCTGGAACTTACACAACAACAGAAACATATTCAAGAAAATCTTTGGTTGGTTGGTTCCTCAGTTTAGGGGCTGCAACAACGCTGTCACGTAGCCCCGTGTACTTTGGGTGTATGTAGAATCTGTCAGATAACCGGTGTTAACTGTGATGACTGTATTAGTGTGTGTTACCTGTTTTCAATTCAAGTAAGGACTGCAGGCATTGAATTCTTTCAAGTAGTTACCTACTTTTGCCGCCAAACGCCCGACTACTAGTTCAGAACTTGGTTACCAGATGCCACCGCAGTCGGCTCTTGGCGACGAACGTCGGAACCTGAGAGCGTTTGTCAAATGTGTAACCTATAATTAAGCTTCACATAGATGTAATTAGTGGAAGGTTCTTAAACATGCCATAAATCTATGACATGGGACCGCCACACCGGCTTTTACTTCCCCTCCGAAGGAAGGCATACTGAGGGATTTTTAACGCTCTTAAAAAATCCGACGACTTCGGCCGGTTTTGAACTCGCGATTTTGGATGATCAGCATGCTACCAACTACGCCACCGAAGGCGCACCAAATAACTTTAAAACCTGTAAAGAGAAAAAGTAGGGGACACTTGTGAAACTCCGCGGTACGGCTAATTCCCCAGTAATTCAAATATACCTTCTCTACAGATGCTGCTGCTGATGATGATAATTGTTGTTTTAATGGGCCTAACATCTAGGTTATCGGCCCCTAATGGTTTGGGTGATTGTGATGATGATGATGATGATGATGATAGTTAAAAGTAAACTATAACTAAAACTAACTACTAATTTATATTCTAGAAGAAGAAATGGAAAATAAAAGGAGAATAAGGCAAGTAACGGACAGGAGGAAAAGAAATGCCCTCGACCCTCCAAGAATGCAGATTCAGGGACTTGGAAGGAAGGAGAGCCATGAAAGGCAGATAGGAAAGTGAAAGAGGAGAGGGTCGACCCCAGAGGTGATGGATAAAAGGGGGAAAACCGGACCCAGCTCAGGAATCCCTCGGGGTCGCCAACTCCCGAACTCACCAGCCGAGAGCCCCTGAAGATGTAGCAATATCTAGGGTGCACCAGAAGTGGTGGGGCTACATACACCCTGCCTCCTTAAGGGCCTTGAGCAGAAGGCAGGAGATAACATGAAAAGAAAAAGAAGGCTGACCCCTCGCAGAAGGAGGGTATCAGAAAAGATGAGACAAGGGCCAATTAAGGCGGGAAAGGAAGATACTCCCTAGGCCTCGGATACCCTAATACCGTAGGGGTCAGAAGAGAACAAGAGTTGACCAAGTGAGGTCGACAGGAAAGAAGACGGAGAGGAGCCCGGCGCAAGTAAATGGAAGCAATGCCAGACTCAGCTGGGACCCCGTGGTCGCCAATCCACGTCCCACTAGATATGAGCCCCTGGGGGAGACACAGAGTCAGCGTGTCGAGTCACCCTGGTGTTCAATCTTGATTTCCGTGACCCGGGTGCTGTCTCATTGTCAGGCAACTACTCAATTGTCCTCACGAGGCAGAGTACACCTCATTCTAGCCGTCACGTCGGTTGCTAAAATCTCGAATGGAGCCGGGAATAGAACCCAGGGCCTCCAGATGACAAGCAGACGCGCTACGGGGCCGGCTCAATTATTATTATTTGTGATATATGACCTCAACTACCATGGCGTAGATCCTTTGAGTAGAAGCCACAGATGCGATATACTCACCAATTTTGACGTTCCGTTTGCCACTGTTATCTCAGTTAATACCATAATTCTACGTTCGATGGGGGCAGATCGAGAATTAATGTACATAAAAATTCATGTCTGATCCGGTTGCAGTCAACATACAGCTTGATGGAGAGTAAAAGTGCTACTGATATTCACTTCGACTCTCTATCAACTGTTATGAGAAACATCTCAAGTGGGCTGTAAAATAGTGTGTGCATTTTGTGTTTTTTCTATTTGCGTTTATTGATTGATTGATTGATCATGTGGTTGAATGAATGGTTGATTGATTTTTTGATTGAATGTACGAGCGACTGAAGTAATGTATTTTTGTTTGCTGTTATCCTGATCCTCGAATGTCACTCTTATATTACTTTTTTCCCAGTTTCTGAACTTTTTCTTCTATCTTTCATTTTATGTTTTTGCCTTTTTCCGTTTACTGTAGATAGTTTTGTTTTTTCTGTAATTATTTCAATGATTCTTGTACAAAGGGATTGTATGAATGAATGCTTGAGATAGGATGTTTGAGTGAGTGTCTGTATGGTTGTGGTCGTTGATTTATAATAGACTAGTGTATTTCTATTTTTTGTTCGTGCTACTGTTATTGTTTTGTTTATACTTGTAAATTTTATTGTTAATTATTATATTGTCACTAGCGGATTCTATCTGTCTGACAATAAAGAATACATACATAAATAGGCGATCTATGCTTGAGATTTAATTGTAATCACCAAATTGGATATGAGAGATCTTTTGCGACTCGAAATGCCGTGATTATTTCCGCTCTTATAAAATCTGATTTCCTCAATGGGAAATCAAACCCGTGATCTTCGGATCATGAATTGGAGGCTCTACCACTGCTTGGTGGCTAATATACGGATAAATAGTTGAAGACGAATTTCTGTGTGCATTGAGTATTTTGCGATGAAAAAGAAATGAAAATCCACAACCCGTTTCCAGTCTCCGACCGGGTCAGGAATGGAATGAATGAAGCCCCCAGCTAGCGGCGAGGATATGGACTGTGCCGGCTGCCGAGGCCTGACGCACTCCTCTGGGGCAATGAGTAAATGAATGACAGATGAAATGAAATGATAGTGGAGAGTGTTGCTGGAATGAAATGTTGACAGGGAAAACCGGAGTACCCGGAGAAAACCAATCTGCCTCCGCTTTGTCCAGCACAAATCTCACAAGGAGTGATCTGGATTTGAACCACGGACCCAGCGGTGAGAGGCCGGTGGGCTGCCACCTAAGCCACGGAGGCTCTACAGTATCTTGCGATATTGACGAATATTCTAAAACGGCAGTCGATTATCACCTTATACGGAAGACACGCATACAATATAATGTGGCATGCGATCTTCTGATTGAGAACTCCTTCCATCCTTATAGAGCGAGTAGAATTGATGGTAAACATGTCCACATAAACATCTCAGTCGTGGATGATCGGCACTGCCTACCCGTATAAAGACACGACCTACCTAGGTCTACGAGCATGCATCACATTCATAAACAAACAACGGAGTTGAATGATGTTCCCAAACATGAAGTCATCCTCTAATCTATACGATTGCTAACTTTACACAATTAACGCACGCGACAGGAGTGGGACGGGATGGGTTCGCTGTACCAGTACTCAGGTAATTGTGGCTTCGTAAAATAAGAGAAACTTAATATCTGAATACACACCTTCGGTAACACGGAAATACGTTTAAATGTTTGTTCCAAAGAATTGGATTTTCACAAAAAAACATACGGAAAGAAAAATAGAGGTGAAAAGTGTCAAACCCTTGGAGGGTTACTCTACAATCATCTCGTTCATTGTATGTAATATCAGGGTTAATCGGGCAAAATACTTGATACACAAAAGTTAATAAAAACTCTGTAAAATCCCGTTTCATCCATGTTCAGCCAATCATGAGCAGCAATTTTAACGTTTTTTTAAGCACCACGTCCAGATGTTTTATAACTATTTCTCAGAAAGATAACCATTCAAAACTTCTTCGATATGAATCGTCTAAATCAGCAGCGTCACTACTGTGTAAATTGTAACGACAGTGTTATCAGCCGTATTCGTGAGATATGATTATTATTTATTTGGGCTTATTGTGCTTGTAACAGGCATATACCGTACCTATTAAAAAGGTTACGCAAAATTCTGTAAAATTATCGAATATAATCGACAGGCATGCGTTTGAGCTTGTAATCCAAATTATTTCTTAAGACTAAATATTAATACACACATCAAAAAAAGTTTTGCATCACCTCGGTTCCCAGATCTCCGGCATATAGACGTTGACTGTGTATATTGTATCCAAGATACAGTCCCTTTGACTGTTCATAGATGTCACTAAAACTGCTCAAAGATGTAAACAACCATGCATGAGCAGGGCCTATTAGACGGAGGGGGTACGACAGCCGATCAGTTCCAGTCATTCCACCAGGACGAAGGTACGCTGCTCATGTTGTCTGTAGTTCTACCATGCCTAGAAGGTCAATACCGCAGTTCGATCGCGTCCGCATTGTTACTTTGTGTCAAGAAGGGCTCTCAACAAGGGAAGTTTCCAGGCGTCTCAGAGTGAACCAAAGCGATGTTGTTCGGACATGGAGGAGGTACAGAGATACAGGAACTGTCGATGACAGGCCTCGCTCAGGCCGCCCAAGGGCTACTACTGTAGTGGATGACCGCTACTTACGGATTGCCGCTCGGAGGAACCCTGACAGCAATGCCACCATGTTGAATAATGCGTTTCGTTCAGCCACAGGACGTCGTGTTTCAACTCAAACTGTGCGCAATAGGCTGCATGATGCGCAACTTCACTCCCGACGTCCATGGCGAGGTCCAGCTTTGCAACCCCGACACCATGCAGCGCGGTACAGATGGGCCCAACAACATGCTGAATGGACCCCACGGAATTGGCATCACGTTCTCTTCACCGATGAGTGTCGCATATGCCTTCAACCAGACAATCGTCGGAGACGTGTTTGGAGGCACCCTGGTCAGGCTGAACGTCTTAGACACACTGTCCAGCGAGTGCAGCAAGGTGGTGGTTCCCTAATGTTTTGGGGTGGCATTATGTGGGGCCGACGTACGCCACTGGTGGTCATGGAAGGCTCCGAAACGGCTTTACGATACCTGAATGACATCCTCCGACCCATAGTGCAACCATATCGGCAGAATATTGGAGAGGCATTTGTCTTCATGGACGACAATTCTCGACCTCATCGTGCACATCTTGTGAATGCGTTCCTTCAAGATAACGACATCGCTCGACTACAGTGGCCAGCATGTTCGCCAGACATGAACCCTATCGAACATGCCTGGGATATGTTGAAAAGGGCTGTTTATGGACGTCTTGACCCACCAACCACTCTGAGAGATTTACGCCGAATTGTCGTTGAGGAGTGGGACAATTTGGACCAACAGTGTCTTGATGAACTTGTGGATAGTATGCCACGGCGAATACAGGCATGCATCAATGCAAGAGGACGTGCTACTGGGTATTAGAGGTAGTGGTGTGTACTGCAATCTGGACCACAAATGCTGAAAGTCTAGCTGTATGATGGTACAACATGCAATGTGTGGGTCTCATGAGCAATAAAACGAGCTGAAATGTTGTTTGTGTTGATCTCTATTCCCTTTGTATTTAACGGTTCCGGAACTCTTGGAACCGAGGTGATGCAAAACTTTTTTTGATGTGTGTATTTAAATAATTCTGTGTAGGAAATAGGTAGGTAGAATGCGTGAGTACAAGTTATCTAGTAGCAAGGCAGAAACAAAGGAACTATATTATGTGTTACAGAGCAAGTCAAGGCTGGTTCTGTTGAATGTCCATTTTATACTTGGATTGCGGTTACAATCGGAGAATGTTTGTTGTTGTTCGGTTCTAGTTCTTGGGCAGTAAAATGTAATAAACTTAGGCCGAGTTGAGGGAGGTGGGATACGTAAACCAAACTGTGATATTAAATACGGACTATACAAAAAGGTTATTGAGTACTTTGATGACAAAAACAAGAATTGCAATTTTTTCGTATGTTAGCCAGGATTAAAACACTAGTGATGCCACCAAAAGATTAGAACAAAAAGGAAGGTAGGAAGCTTGTAGTTTAACGTGACCGTCAATCTTGAGATCATGAGCCACGGGACCTCCTTTTTACGTGGAATCCGAACCACAGGACATGGCATTTCACTTAAAAGATTAGAACAAACATAAAGCAGTATTTCTGTCCGTTTCTGGGTCGACAACGGTAAATCGTAATTGCACTCACGATACGCCTATGGTATAAATGAATGGCTTTATACTGTACTCTGTGAGCACATATTTAAGACGTAAATGCGATCATAATGCACTCGGAATATTTCACATTCTTTAATGTGGTGAGGAGATCCCTATTTCTAAATACTTTATAGTCATTAGCTGACATTTCATACGTCAGGTGATACGTAATGTCCCCGGCAAGAATTGTCCGGTAATCAGTCAGGATGTTGGATTTTGCCCAGACGGGAGCTTTTTGTGTGCCAGCTGACACCAGGTTGTCGCATTTGAACACCATTGAATGTAATTGGATTGACCACACACACTCTTGGGATTAGAAGGCCCATCTATAGCCAACTGTACCTTTCAGTCCGACTCCTAACATTTGGGAGAAATTACTAATGTTGTTGATTCATTCATTTGTTCCTAGGGACATCTTTGTCAATAACCCCGTGTTCAATTTGTCCGATAACTCGTATTTCTGTGCTGACTGTATGTGAAACTGTAATTATTAGGGTAGGGGGATGTAGGACAGGGGAAAATAAAGCAAACGAAAGCGCTCAAATATTTGGGTGAGTGGATTGACCCCAATCTCTCCGAGAAGGCAGCTTTCGAGTCACGAATCAGGAAAATGGAAATGGCATATAATCTAACAAAGGCCATTTACAAAAATAAACCCATATCAACAAATGCCAAGTTAAGACACTACCAAACAGTCATCCGTCCAGAGGCTTTGTATACTGCAGAGTGCCTTGAAATGCATCGCAAAGGACTAACAGAGAGTCTGGAAGTGAAAGAAAGAAAAATTCTAAGAAAAATCTTGGGTCCGGTAAAAGAAAATGGGGAATATAGGAGACGGCACAATCACGAACTTTACACCCATGTGGAAAAACTAACTGATACCATGAGGAAACGCAGAATTGCCTTTTACTGGCATATAACAAAAATGAACCCAGCACGATTGACCAATAGAATTTTCACCTACTTCCTCAAAAAGAAAACCAAGGGAGCTTGGTTCACTGAGGTGGACAAAGATTTACAAGAAGTGGGAATTACAGGCAACGATATTTGGGAACGTGCCCCACTTAAACAAAAACTAACAGCCCACCGATGTTTCCAAGAAAAGCCAAAGCTTCCAACTGGCAAGAAGTGGACTGCAGAAAGGAAACACCAGCATCGAGAACTAATGCGAAAGTACTGGGAGGATGTTAAAGCTCGATGCAACAAAAACAGTTGAAATGACTTCGAGGGGGCGTGGTGGCTCAGCGGTCTAGCTGTATGCCTCTCACCAAGGCGGTCCGGGTTCGATTCCCAGTCAATGCATGTGAGATTTTCGAAGTGAAATGCCATGTCCTGTGGTTCGGATTCCACGTAAAAAGGAGGTCCCGTGGCTCATAATCACAAGTTTCAGGACACATAATACTACAATCTTCTTTTTTGAAATGACGTGGTCCTTAGATGGCCGAATCGAGAGAAGAAGAAGAAGAAGAAGGGTAGGGGGATAGGGTAGTTGCTCCGGGGCTTGAAATAAGGTTCAATCCTGGCATTTTCTTGGAGAGAGTGTGGAAAAACACACTCAGGAAAGCTACTGTTAGTGTCAGGATTCGAACCTCTGATCTGTGGACTTGCAGTAGCTCTCCATCGCAGTCGTAGTGAGTGCAAAGCTACGCCGTGTGGTTAAGGAAGAAACTGTTAAGAGTTATCAGAGAATACGATGAAAGATGGAGATAGAAAAGAAGTGTCAGTATAAAAGGATGACAAGTCTATAAGAAGGAATGCACAGAGAAAAAGCTGAAGGAGTACCTGTTTTATCTTTAAGGACAGCCAAGTCAACAGCAAACAAGGATTTAAGTTAAAAAATAAAAAGAACTGTCGCACGAGAAAGTAATTCTAATAAGAATTGCAAATAGACTGTGTTGTTTTATTAATTCAATGGCTATTTATCGGTACGGGGAAGCAGTGCCGCAAAGAGATGAGGAGAGAAAAGCCGGGCAGATCTCTGTTCACTACAACATTCCTCGTCACTTGTCCTTCCCCCTCACGTACAGGGGCGGTATTGCTCCCATTCTGGGATGTACTGAACACTACGGTACTACCCTGGAGGTCGTTTAGCATACCATCTTCGCTTGTGCCTTCTGAAACAAGCTCCACGTCAACCTTCTTCCAATGCAGACGTGCGTGTTAATTTACTTGGAGGACTGACGATATCTTACGCAGCACAAAGGGTCTACAACCAGTTACCAACCGAAGTGTATTGTACGCCACGAGAACACACATTCGAAATCTTCACAGTCTTAATAGTATGCAAATTCCGATGATGGACCAAAGATCATTCATTCATTCGTTTAAAATTCAGTAATTTTTCTATTTTTTTTTTTATAGGTTTGCACCGTGCCGGAAAGCGAATATATCAGCATTCATTGGTGTTCACGCAGAGACTATGATAATCTGTTCCATTTATAGACTTGTTTATAATAATTATTATTACTAATAGTATTCATTCATTTCGTATCGGCCATCTATGGAACGCGTCATTCCAACTGTCTCATTCTTCGGGCCTGCATTCATTGTCGGTGTGTTTACTTCCTTTCCTGGGTCCAAAACTTTCCCGTTTTCAACCTCGGTTTTTCTTGGAAACCTTGGCTTGCTTGAAGTTTCCTCTTCACTGGGATGCGCTCGTGAATGTCAGTTTAGTCGGCTTTGATGGCGTAGATGGTAGCATGCTGAGCTAACCCCAAGGTCGCGGGTTCAAACTTGGCCGAACTCGTCGGATATTTAAAGACCGTCGCCCATGTCATAAATTTATGCCATGTTAAAGAACCTTCCACTAAATAAACTTGTATGAAGCAAAATTTTGTTGGTTAGGTTTGATTAATGCTCTTAATTTCCAACGTTCGACACCAGGCGCTGGTTGCGATGGCATCTAGTAGTAGCCAAGTTCACAGCTAGGTTTCGTTGACGGTAGCATTATTTGGTAGCGAAAGTAGGAACTATTGGAAATTATCGTCTGCTGTCCTTACTTGATAAAAGCAGATAACACACACTAATACAGCCAGCACAATTAACACCGGTTATCCGACAGATTCTACGCACACCCAAAGTACACGGGGCTACATGGCCACGTTGTCGCAGCCCTTAAACTAAGGAAGCAACCAAATGAATGTCAGTTGAAGTAACCCCACTTCTTCTGAATCTCTATCTAGTTCAATGAACCAGGCCCATTTGGTTTTTCTCTCCTGAAAGTATGTACTGATGTGTTTGGTCTGTCTCTCTTGGCTTATTCACATCACGTGTTCATAAGAGTTAATCCATATTATTATTATTATTATTATTATTAGGCGATTATTACAACGTTATGCCCAACAAAGAAGCTCGTTTGAACCTAACTAACAGTTGAATATAAAAGTTTGTTTTCCTCTCTTCCCAAAATCACTTCACTCTCACATTATGAATTTTCCTTCTTTCCTCTGTACATGCAGAGGTGGCTCTTATCCAGAGATTTGCAGCAAAGTGATATTTCTTCACCAACGTCCGGTAAAACGTTTTCTGTTACGTTGATTCCTTGCAGGTAAATTTCCAGTTATTCATGGCTTTTAGTGTGGAGGCATGATAAAATATCCTTTCAGTAAATCCTTCACTGTCGTAGACACACATTCACATATTCGTAGACATAGATTAACAATGATCGCTTTACTAGTCATCCAAGTGTAATCAATAATCTCATGTTATTTTCATCAGGTGTAGGATATAGCCTAATACTTATTACAATTTGGGTAAAATCCTGTTGACCATCGGAAAAGCTATTCCCAGGAAACTAATTTAATTTAATAAACTAATGAAGGAATGCAAGCCAGTAACCATGACAACAGTACCTCAAAAGGTGACATCCAACTTTCCATCTATTTCTGCAAGAAGAAATGCCACTCCATTTATTATATTTCTGTGTAAGTTTGCAAATGGTTATAAGGTTATCGCGGAACCAACTGAAACTGTAAAATTCATCAATGCGCTTAAGGGTGCCAAGGGGTACCCTAGATTCTTTTCACACGACTTACACGTGAGGTATGTCGTACGGAAGGTCTATTATATCTCCAAACAGCACCATTATTGTCGAAAATTCCTGAATTGAAACAGTATTTTTTGCGGCTTTTAGGAATTTGGGCCATTTGAGGCTAAAAATCCTGAATTTTCATGCACCACAAGCCTTCCTATGGACTGGGACTTGACACAACAGTGAGGGTCAGTTTTTATGTGACGTGTATTGCGTTTCGTCTACGAGGTTTTCAATTTTCTTTTCACGCCAGGAAGTACACGTTAGGTAAATTTAGTTTGAGAGCATATTTTAACTAATAATTTTTCTTTGTCGACAAACAGATTCCAAGCCCTAACCATTGCAACAGTAGCTCAATTGATTACGTCTGGTTATTAATACCGAAGACCGTTCGAAGAATGGGTACTTCTGCTAGTTAAATATATTATTGAAATTAAATTATTCATTTAAATCATATTTTTACGTCCTTTTTCCCAGTTTTAGAGCATATTTGACATATTTTGAGTCTTTTATAGGCCGTTTTTAGGAAGTTGATAGGTCTTCTACTTACGAGCCCTATTCATATCTCACTACAGTGACTCTTACTGCAGTCTCCTAAAACAAAAGCCAGTATCAACATATCTCACAGATCGTAAAGAAAAATCATAATAGTAGTTTAAGCACGTTGCAAGAAGATAGGTTGTCATTGAACGACTTCAGAATCACTTGCGCGGCCACACAAGCCATGGCCAGATGCAGTAGGCAGGCATTTCAAGGCAATTACGACATGCATCAGAATGTTGTAAAACAGAGGAACAGATCATCTGCCAAATGGGCGTTCTGCCGTCGTTCTTGCAATACAATACTGGCACATGACTTGGGTCCACAAACATCACGGTGGCAATGTTGGGCGTTGTTTTCCTCTACTATATTCAATTACATTTGCGAAAATGTGTTTAGATGAAGTAATAAATAAACTACTCCAATAAGCTACCAATAAACAATCACTTGGATTTAAAGCAAATGTCTGGTATTTAGTTATTTATCGTATGACATACATGAAAATTATTTATAATTTAACATCAAGGTTAGAAACAGAATGAAGTGCCTGTGGTGTCCCCAGGAAGAAGTCGCTGAATTCACCACTGTATGATGTTTGTGGGCATTCTTGAACTAGGTGCCAAACAGTCTGTCTTTCAGCACCGCACTCGCAACATGATGAAGATTTTTTCCTCCACTTGTTCAGGAGATCCGCGCATACACCGTGATTGGTCTGGATTATATTTAATTTCGACCTGGTCTTTCTAGGCTGAGTGAACCCTGGCACCTTCTCAGTCATGCATGGCATTACTGAACTCTCTGGAGGGACAAACGAATTCCAATCAGAAGACCACCTCTCAGTCAGGTTGAATTTGTTGGTTGCAAGATTTTCCACTGTGCAGATAGGTGGATGTCTTGAACATAATCGTTTCACATGTAGATCAGCAATGCCTCCATGGATAGGCAGTTGTTTTTTGGTCTGGATCTTTCTATATTCTCTTATCAAAATGTTGCATCGCCGCTAATTAGGTGGTGGGATGTGGCTGAGAAGTAATATTTGGAAGGGAATAAGGTACATCAACAAGGAGTAAAGCCGTCCTCAATCAGGTATCGATATACGAGTTGAGACTGCGTTCCTGCGTTCTATTCCCGGCTCTGCCAGGAAATTTAATTTTTGTTTGAATGTTGGTACGGGGTACACATAACCTCTCAGGGCAAAACTGTGAAGAGAGGGATTGAATTCCCATCACAGCTGCCTTAGAAGTGGTTTTCTATGATTTCCCACTTCTGCTCAAAGCAAATGGTTCAAAACTGAACGCCATGGTCACCTCCTTCCAAACCCTAGCCTCAATAATAAATATGCAGCCATCACAATGACACAGGCTATCAGAGATACCACATACACACATGTACACGGGGCTAGATTATGTCACAAAGTCTCTGAATAAATAAAGTATAGTGAAGTACACGTGTACTTTTCACTGCTGTTGTTGATACGTTTCTTACCTACATAATGATGAATTAACAAAGTGTTATTAAGTTTGGAGTGTGATGGTACTGCTGTTAAACAGCATATCTTTAACCAAAGAGGACTTGGCTCCATTCCGGGTCAAAGCAAGTGAGATTTTCGAGATGAAAATGATTAGTATTCCATGTATAAAGGGTGTTCCATAGTTTATGATCGTTAGATTACGGGCAATAAAAATTAAAGCTTTCTTCCTTGTTCTTAAGTTACAAATTATTAATGTCAATGATAATAATAATAATAATAATAATAATAATAATAATAACAATAATAGAAACAATAATAATTTACGGTGTCGGATTTCTCTTAAAAGATAAGCCTATTGGCTTAACTACAGCTCTTGTTTCTGGTTCTAAAATAGTCTATTAATTTTACAATCGTACATTCCCTTTTAATAGAGCGTGTGAACTTGAACAATTTTCTGAAATAGTCTATTAATAATATAATAATTATTAATAATAATATAATTTAAAATAATATAACTAAAAATACTTAGGAAAATTTTGGGTCCCCAAAAGAATGAAGATATTTGGATGAAGAGAAAAAATGAAGACCTTTACCGAAATGTGGAAAAAATTACAGACTCAATTAAAAGACGGAGACTACAATTTTATGGTCACCTTCATAGAATGGATAGCAGCAGGCTAACTAAGAAAATTTTTGACTACATCTCCAAATTAAAAAACACCACTAGATGGCTGGAAGAGATAAGGTGTGATCTGCAAAAACTGAAGATCACAAATAACATCATTTCTAATAGGGTGGAATTCCGGCGACTGATCACTACTGCAGATTTTTCGATTCTGCAAGTTCCACATCAACCACGGAGAGTGTTATCAACGGAACAGAGGCAGGCCATCAGCCAACGTATGAAGAAGTTTTGGGAAGAAAAGAAAAAACGAAACAATGTACCGTAGTCTTAGGTTCAAAGCGGTCTATAATTGGCCAAATTCTAAATATATATATAACTAAAAGGAAAACCACAGACTTGTACACAGTAATAAATAAGTTCACTGATACCGTGCGTAAGAGACGATAGAAATTGTATGGTCACATCTGCAGAATGGACAACACCAGCTATGAAAAAAAAAAAAAAAGGCTTGATATAATTAATTCAAATTAATTAATTAATTCAGTTGGTTAGAAGAAATCAAACAGGAGTTAAAAAAATAAACATTACGGAAGATATCATCTTAAATTGCAAATCACTCATTCACTGAAAAAGCTAAAAAGTTCACTGAAAAAAAAAATGAACGGAGGAACGTAAGAATGGGCATAGTGAGTTCGAGAGGAGATTTTGGGAGGAGAAGAAGAGGAAAGCTCCATCAACCCGAGTCAACAAGTTCAAACGCGCTCCCCAAGTGGGCAAAACGAAAAAAGAAAGAAAGAAAAAATATAACTTACGATATCGAATTCCTGTTAAAAGATAAGTTTCCTGGCTTATGCTCGCGAGATTAACACTGCGTAAAACTACAACCTTTGTTTATTGTTCTTAAATTATTGTCTATTAATAATATTATTATTAATAATAATAACAACAATAATGATATAATATAATTTTCTCTCTTATTGAACACGATCAGTTCTATGATTAAATTCCGGTATTGAAATGTGCATTATAAAGGTACAGTAGAATCATCGCTCATCATACCGTTATAGCAATCAGTTGTTCATGTCACAACCAGAGCTAACTTCTCTTTTGAAGTTTCTCCCATTGCTATTCTTGTGAGACTAGTCGAGTATTCTAAGAGCATTGCGTGTGGACTAGTCTATATATTTAAAACACTAAGCTGTTTTTTGTACACACGAGATTGTGAAAACGACTTAACCGATTGGCTTCGTAAGACATTCTAACGAAAGCTCTTGGCATGCAGATTTGCAGAGTGTCTCTAAAATAAACAAATATATTACGGTATATTTTTAAATTAATATAGAAAATAGCAGAATTCTAGGCCCTCACGCATGCGCACAATCCGCCTGGGGTCATGACAAAATGGCGGTGAGAAGTCCATTAAAATGTAAGTTATTTAATAAGCTTCCATGTAATTGAAAACATACATTAACCAAGTTCTGACAATAAAATATAATAACAGTATGAACGTATACGAATGTGCACCATTGATTTATTTGGATAATGAAATTGATTATTTCCTTCAAACAGCGGCTTTTGAATATAATGAATGGCTGCGTCTGCTGCTATACATGAGTGCGTCAGTAGCCATGTGGTTAAGGCGACTGACTGTGGTTCCAAGAAGCGCCGGTTCGATCCTAGCCCTCGCCAGTATTTTTTTTTTTACCACTGAAATATTGTTTAATCAAGGAGTAACAGTAAGGTTTTATGTCTGTTAAAGATACTTATTTCTACATTCCCTCTAAATACGTTTTATTTTCGTTTTACCATTGCATTGCAGCATGTAATCAAAAGAGCAAACTGTTGTCCGCAGTACGCCGTTTAAATATCTGCAATCAGTTCCTATAACTGACAACAGATGGCAGTAATTCGCCCATATAGTTCCATTAACTGACAGCAGATGGCAACACCATTGCATCGATATATTTAAAACACAAGACATGGCATGTTTTCACGTGATGGAAAATTATAAAGGAAGGGAATATTTAAGAAGGGAAATGTTGAGGAACATTAACCGACAGTTGAATGTGTAGGCTAGGTTGTTTATGTACCTTAATATTGCAATTTCTTCCCAATGCTTCGGTGGTCAAGTTATTAGCGTCCTAGACTAAAAGTTATAATTATGCATCGTCGATATTAAAGAAAAAAGTAGTTTTCCAGGCACACGCGCGTCTCCACAATTGCTTTCGCCATGAGAGACACTTGGCAAATATAATTCGTTTGAAGGACTCCGACATCTTGGTCACTCAGCCCCGTGTACTTGGGTGTGTATGTGTGAAATTTTCTTCTGATAACCTGTGTTATTGTGATGGCTGCATTACTGTGTGTATTTGTAATTAAGGTGGTAAATGGCAAGGAGACGGCCAAGGCCTTAAGTTAGGAACCATCCCGGTATTTGCCTTAAGTGGAAGTGGGAAACCACGGAAAACCACATCCAAGATTGTCGAGGTGGGAATTAAACCTTCCTCTTCTTAGTTATACCTCAAGAGACTGAATGTACCCCGATTTTGCCCTGAGACCAGAATTAAATTTCTTGGCAGAGCAGGAAATGTAACCCGGGTCTCCGGGGCGATAGACAAGAATAGGTGGGCCTCCATGTGTTAATACGATTTTTGACATGCACGGGACATAGAATTCAAAAACTGCCTCCATTAGGGTGACTATCGAAGTGAGTATTGAGTATAGGCCTATGGTCATTCCAGTAGTTGGTGAAGTGATTCTATGTTCCCCTGCAAAATGTACTGCCATAACCTATAACAGGTGATGGAAATTGCTTATTTAGAGCAGTTTCGTACTGTTTATAACAAAATGAAGAACGTCATTCTGAGCTGCGTTTTCAAGCTATCGCAAAAAATTTCGCTGGCAGGAACAATTATAAGGAATTTATTTTAAGCGATCAGTCTCATCGCATTCTCCTCACCAACCAACTTGAGTATGAAAGTCTCTGGACGGTCATGTTGAACTTCATTGTATAAGACAATTGTTTAATGATTATTTGTTTAGAGTACGGAGTCTAACTACGTAGTTGATTTCGGCAATGGAAGTATTATTTGCCATTTAATATTTAGCGACTCCGTTATTGCAGGACACTATAGTGTTATCGAATAATACGAAGCCACATTTAAAATCCAATATAAATGGTCCATTTCAGAAACAATTCCAGATATTATGCAATACAGTGTACTGTAAGGTCCTTGACGATCAAATGTAAACATTTTTCTACATTGTATTTCTCTTGCGTAAAATCTATGCGTGGTTACTTTGGTCTTTACTGTTGTGAGGGTAAAATTGATCTGCTGGAATATAAAATATTTGCCAAGCTGCAACAATGTAATGATATTAATTTAAAAGTCATTGAACTTATATCCAGCAGTTCAAACACATACATCAGCGTTAACAGATTGGATACTGAAGATGAAAGCCAGCTACTTCATGTCCCTATTATTGAATTTTTCAATTCCTTGGAATTAAGAGATTCGCCTCCACATACTTCGAACGTTTAAGCCGTAGATATTCTTCTTAGAAATCTGAACGTTTCCCAAGGACTCATATATGGTAATATATTAATTGTAAGAAATCGCTTGGATTCGGATATAATAGGTGCAGTAATAATAGGCAGAGAGCTCAAATCCTACGACTTGATTTAACACCTTCCGATAAAACACTTACAGGTAGCCTACAGTACATTTTCTTTTAATAGGCAACAATTTCCTATTCGCTCGGCCTACTTTATCAAAATCAATCAAGCTCAAGGAGAAACTGTTGAACGTATTGGGCTATTTACCTCATCACGTTTTCAGTCATGACCAGCAGGATAGTGAAGGTGCAAAAAAGGTCCTGTTTGGGATGGTAAAGAATAAGAGGCGGAAGGATCCTACGGATTATGTTAGAATGGTGAACAAAAGGGGACAAGAGATAGAAAATAGGGAAGAACTGAAGAAAATGTGGAAATAATATTTTGAAGAACTCCTGAACCCAAATGGAAACCACGGCGAGGAGGAAGAAATCGGGGAAGAGGTACAGTAGATGAACTGCAAACAGAAAAGGACTTAACATGGAAAGAAGTGGAAGATGCAGTGAGGAAGATGAAAGGAGGGAAGGCACCGGGTGTGGATGAGTTGAGTGTGGAGATGGTGAGAGCAGCAGGAGAGGTGGGGATACAATGGTTGTACCGAGTGATGAAGACAGCATGGAAGGAAAGGAAGACCCCAGAGGACTGGAAAAAGGGAATAATTGTCCCGATCTTCAAGAAAGGTAGTAGAACAGAATGCAGAAACTATCGGGGAATAACACTGATGAGTCATTGTGCAAAGTTGTTTGAGAAAGTTTTGGAAAGGAGAATTAGGACAAGGATAGAAGGAGGGATGAGGGAAGAACAACATGGCTTCAGATCAGGAAGGTCCACAGTGGATTTGATTTTTGCTGTAAGGCAGTTACAAGAACAGCACTATGAGTATGGAACAGATCTACTGATGGCCTTCCTGGACATTGAGAAAGCATATGACAGTGTATGCAGAAACAAAGTATGGAAGTCCCTGGAGGATAGAGGAATATAAAAATGGACTATAAGGAAGATAAAGGAGATGTACAAGGGAAGCGTGAGCTGTGTGAAAGTGGGAGGAGAGAGATCGGACTGGTTGGAACAGAGAAACGGCCTGAAACAAGGAAGTGCACTGTCACCGTTACTTTTCATTGTGGTGATGGATGACATAATGACCCGAGTGGCACAAGTAATTGGGGAAGGAAAGATGAAAGTAATGGTGCTTGCAGATGATTTGATGATTTGGGGAAACAAGGAGGAGGAGGTACAGGAACAGTTGGACGTGTGGGAAGGAATAATACAAGGTTATGGGATGAAATTTAGCATAAATAAGAGTGAGATCTATCTATATATTTAAAACACTAAGCTGTTTTTTGTACACACGAGATTGTGAAAACGACTTAACCGATTGGCTTCGTAAGACATTCTAACGAAAGCTCTTGGCATGCAGATTTGCAGAGTGTCTCTAAAATAAACAAATATATTACGGTATATTTTTAAATTAATATAGAAAATAGCAGAATTCTAGGCCCTCACGCATGCGCACAATCCGCCTGGGGTCATGACAAAATGGCGGTGAGAAGTCCATTAAAATGTAAGTTATTTAATAAGCTTCCATGTAATTGAAAACATACATTAACCAAGTTCTGACAATAAAATATAATAACAGTATGAACGTATACGAATGTGCACCATTGATTTATTTGGATAATGAAATTGATTATTTCCTTCAAACAGCGGCTTTTGAATATAATGAATGGCTGCGTCTGCTGCTATACATGAGTGCGTCAGTAGCCATGTGGTTAAGGCGACTGACTGTGGTTCCAAGAAGCGCCGGTTCGATCCTAGCCCTCGCCAGTATTTTTTTTTTTACCACTGAAATATTGTTTAATCAAGGAGTAACAGTAAGGTTTTATGTCTGTTAAAGATACTTATTTCTACATTCCCTCTAAATACGTTTTATTTTCGTTTTACCATTGCATTGCAGCATGTAATCAAAAGAGCAAACTGTTGTCCGCAGTACGCCGTTTAAATATCTGCAATCAGTTCCTATAACTGACAACAGATGGCAGTAATTCGCCCATATAGTTCCATTAACTGACAGCAGATGGCAACACCATTGCATCGATATATTTAAAACACAAGACATGGCATGTTTTCACGTGATGGAAAATTATAAAGGAAGGGAATATTTAAGAAGGGAAATGTTGAGGAACATTAACCGACAGTTGAATGTGTAGGCTAGGTTGTTTATGTACCTTAATATTGCAATTTCTTCCCAATGCTTCGGTGGTCAAGTTATTAGCGTCCTAGACTAAAAGTTATAATTATGCATCGTCGATATTAAAGAAAAAAGTAGTTTTCCAGGCACACGCGCGTCTCCACAATTGCTTTCGCCATGAGAGACACTTGGCAAATATAATTCGTTTGAAGGACTCCGACATCTTGGTCACTCAGCCCCGTGTACTTGGGTGTGTATGTGTGAAATTTTCTTCTGATAACCTGTGTTATTGTGATGGCTGCATTACTGTGTGTATTTGTAATTAAGGTGGTAAATGGCAAGGAGACGGCCAAGGCCTTAAGTTAGGAACCATCCCGGTATTTGCCTTAAGTGGAAGTGGGAAACCACGGAAAACCACATCCAAGATTGTCGAGGTGGGAATTAAACCTTCCTCTTCTTAGTTATACCTCAAGAGACTGAATGTACCCCGATTTTGCCCTGAGACCAGAATTAAATTTCTTGGCAGAGCAGGAAATGTAACCCGGGTCTCCGGGGCGATAGACAAGAATAGGTGGGCCTCCATGTGTTAATACGATTTTTGACATGCACGGGACATAGAATTCAAAAACTGCCTCCATTAGGGTGACTATCGAAGTGAGTATTGAGTATAGGCCTATGGTCATTCCAGTAGTTGGTGAAGTGATTCTATGTTCCCCTGCAAAATGTACTGCCATAACCTATAACAGGTGATGGAAATTGCTTATTTAGAGCAGTTTCGTACTGTTTATAACAAAATGAAGAACGTCATTCTGAGCTGCGTTTTCAAGCTATCGCAAAAAATTTCGCTGGCAGGAACAATTATAAGGAATTTATTTTAAGCGATCAGTCTCATCGCATTCTCCTCACCAACCAACTTGAGTATGAAAGTCTCTGGACGGTCATGTTGAACTTCATTGTATAAGACAATTGTTTAATGATTATTTGTTTAGAGTACGGAGTCTAACTACGTAGTTGATTTCGGCAATGGAAGTATTATTTGCCATTTAATATTTAGCGACTCCGTTATTGCAGGACACTATAGTGTTATCGAATAATACGAAGCCACATTTAAAATCCAATATAAATGGTCCATTTCAGAAACAATTCCAGATATTATGCAATACAGTGTACTGTAAGGTCCTTGACGATCAAATGTAAACATTTTTCTACATTGTATTTCTCTTGCGTAAAATCTATGCGTGGTTACTTTGGTCTTTACTGTTGTGAGGGTAAAATTGATCTGCTGGAATATAAAATATTTGCCAAGCTGCAACAATGTAATGATATTAATTTAAAAGTCATTGAACTTATATCCAGCAGTTCAAACACATACATCAGCGTTAACAGATTGGATACTGAAGATGAAAGCCAGCTACTTCATGTCCCTATTATTGAATTTTTCAATTCCTTGGAATTAAGAGATTCGCCTCCACATACTTCGAACGTTTAAGCCGTAGATATTCTTCTTAGAAATCTGAACGTTTCCCAAGGACTCATATATGGTAATATATTAATTGTAAGAAATCGCTTGGATTCGGATATAATAGGTGCAGTAATAATAGGCAGAGAGCTCAAATCCTACGACTTGATTTAACACCTTCCGATAAAACACTTACAGGTAGCCTACAGTACATTTTCTTTTAATAGGCAACAATTTCCTATTCGCTCGGCCTACTTTATCAAAATCAATCAAGCTCAAGGAGAAACTCTTGAACGTATTGGGCTATTTACCTCATCACGTTTTCAGTCATGACCAGCAGGATAGTGAAGGTGCAAAAAAGGTCCTGTTTGGGATGGTAAAGAATAAGAGGCGGAAGGATCCTACGGATTATGTTAGAATGGTGAACAAAAGGGGACAAGAGATAGAAAATAGGGAAGAACTGAAGAAAATGTGGAAATAATATTTTGAAGAACTCCTGAACCCAAATGGAAACCACGGCGAGGAGGAAGAAATCGGGGAAGAGGTACAGTAGATGAACTGCAAACAGAAAAGGACTTAACATGGAAAGAAGTGGAAGATGCAGTGAGGAAGATGAAAGGAGGGAAGGCACCGGGTGTGGATGAGTTGAGTGTGGAGATGGTGAGAGCAGCAGGAGAGGTGGGGATACAATGGTTGTACCGAGTGATGAAGACAGCATGGAAGGAAAGGAAGACCCCAGAGGACTGGAAAAAGGGAATAATTGTCCCGATCTTCAAGAAAGGTAGTAGAACAGAATGCAGAAACTATCGGGGAATAACACTGATGAGTCATTGTGCAAAGTTGTTTGAGAAAGTTTTGGAAAGGAGAATTAGGACAAGGATAGAAGGAGGGATGAGGGAAGAACAACATGGCTTCAGATCAGGAAGGTCCACAGTGGATTTGATTTTTGCTGTAAGGCAGTTACAAGAACAGCACTATGAGTATGGAACAGATCTACTGATGGCCTTCCTGGACATTGAGAAAGCATATGACAGTGTATGCAGAAACAAAGTATGGAAGTCCCTGGAGGATAGAGGAATATAAAAATGGACTATAAGGAAGATAAAGGAGATGTACAAGGGAAGCGTGAGCTGTGTGAAAGTGGGAGGAGAGAGATCGGACTGGTTGGAACAGAGAAACGGCCTGAAACAAGGAAGTGCACTGTCACCGTTACTTTTCATTGTGGTGATGGATGACATAATGACCCGAGTGGCACAAGTAATTGGGGAAGGAAAGATGAAAGTAATGGTGCTTGCAGATGATTTGATGATTTGGGGAAACAAGGAGGAGGAGGTACAGGAACAGTTGGACGTGTGGGAAGGAATAATACAAGGTTATGGGATGAAATTTAGCATAAATAAGAGTGAGATGGTGATCACAACAAGGAAGAAGGAAAGAACCACAACGGAAATAACAATTGGTGGGGAACAGCCGAAGGAATTGGAGAGTTTCAAGTATCTGGGAAGCCTGATACAAGAGAATGGAAGAAACGATAGAGAAATAAATGAGCGGGGGAGACAGGCAGAAGCATTCCGGAGGAGTGTGAGAAGCATGTTATGGAGCAAGAATGTCCCTCAGAACAGCAAAAAGATCATATATCGGACGTACAATGTCCCTATCCTGACGTATGCCTCGGAGACCTGGGTTATGAAAGGAAGGGAGAAGAGCAAAATACAGGCCAGTGAGATGAGGTTCTTGAGAAGCAGTATTGGAGCTACAAAGATGGACAGAATAAGAAATGAGAGGACCGGAGAATTAATGAAGGATGAACCATTACAGACTGGTATAGAGAAATCTAGACTTAGATGGTATGGACATGTAAAACGAATGGAGGAGAAGAGGATACCCAGCAGGATACACGAGACGAAGTGGGAAGGAAAGAGACCAAGAGGGAGACCGAGAGACAGGTGACTGAAGGGGGAGGAAGAAATCGTGAAGAAGAGAGGAGAGACTGGACAAGGGTGGAGGCTGAGAGATGGTGGGAAGACAGAAGACGTTGGAGAGACTTGTGTTCCAAACAGACCCGGCCAGTGGCTGGAAACTGTGCAAGATGATGATGACCTAATCACGTTTTCAGTCATGACCAGCAATATATTGCAATGCTGAGAGTGCTATCTTTTGACGCCCTTAAAATTGCAATAGTGCTAAAAAGTAATCGTACAAAGAATGTAACTTATATAAGAAGCTTCTTCAGTAATTTTGTTTTCCATTGTCCGTCATGTTTTGACGGGTTTCATCTAGTAATAGATAAATTTCGTAAGAAAGGCGTGTTTGTGCATACGAAGGAAGAAACGAGTATGGAAAGGTGGGTGTGATAGAATTCTGAAGTCTCTGCTTTCTTTGCTCAGAAACAGCTGCAAGAACTCTTGAGAAAATCAAGTCAGGGAACAAAAAATCTAAATAAGGCCTTGCATGGATTGAATAATTTCACTGAATTTTATATATTCTGGGTTGAGAGAAGGAAGAATTTTTTGGAATGAGGTGAGAATCATGCTTCTTATTACTAAACCTTCCCACCAGTTTAAAGTAACGTGACACATTCCTTCACTTGTAGAATGTAGGTGGCAGGTCGATCGCGACAAAATGGTGGACTCAAGGGTGATAGCCTTCATGATGTAGGCTACCGTATTGAATGTTGGCAATTCTAGGTGGGCTCTCGTTGAAGGACAGGCAATTTTAGATGCCAAATAGATAATTATGTACGGGATAGTTCAAGAAACGGAAGATTTTATGAGACTTAAAGCTTTATGGTTACAACAAAAAAAAAATGTTCAGGAATATGTAATATGCGTATAGTCAGTACATTGCTTTACATACTTCTGTAAGTAGATACATCTAAATTTGTAAGATATAGCCTAATACTGTTGAAGTCGATAAATCAAAGACTGTACAAATTGGCCGTAAAGATTTTTAAATTTTTAATAAGCACATGATTGAAAACTTCTGTAAGTAGATACATCTAAATTTGTAAGATATAGCCTAATACTGTTGAAGTCGATAAATCAAAGACTGTACAAATTGGCCGTAAAGATTTTTAAATTTTTAATAAGCACATGATTGAAAACTTAGAAAACCTGAGCTTCACAGATTTGAAGGAACAATGGGGCAAGTTAACGAAAAACAACCACATATAGGCCTACAATAAAGCGACCCCTAAAAGTAATGTTTGGCACATGGGAAGAACAGCTGTCAAATCGACCTTGCTAAGTCGCCTAGTTTGTAGTGCAGGGGGGAATGTAGGGTACTGGATATTATAAGAAATGCATTAGTAATTTTTTAATAATTAATTCTCCTTGGTAAATTGCCAGCCTCATACGATCATATACTTCGAAATCGGCTTTGCGACGCGAAGTAATCGACTCCCTTTCGTCTGGAAAGCTTCCTTTTTCTGAAAGGAATACATTGATATCGCAATTGTTGAATTTGAAGAGCACAGCGGAACTGAGCAATTATATAAGTCATCTTTTATCCTCAATTATTATGCGAATAACTGAAAATACGAGAGAAGCATCTGTTTGTTTATGTTTCCATCAGCATTACGCTAGTTCCACAAAACGGCAGCACCGTCGCTTGAGTTCGCGAATATCAAACACGATGTGTTTACCTCACATAATTCTGAAACTACAGTTTTTCTTTATCAGAAACAGCTACGAATAAATTTTCGAGAAATTAATATGAGTTTTATTTCAACTTTTCATTGGCTAATAGCACATTGTAAAAATACTTACCTGAAAATAGAAACGCAGGGGACTATGTTTCCTTTAGCTTATTATATAACATTTTAATTTATTTCGTTTCAAGTATTTTATAATAGGCTATTTTCTATTTCTTTCAATACATCGCAGCATTTATCAATAACTAGCAACCCGCCCCGGCTTCGCCCGGTATCTTTAACGGTTTACACAGCGTAAGTTTGAAGGGAGCATGGGTGGCAGGTCCCAGACGCAATTCAGAAATGTCGAGGTGAACAGCGAAACTCCATATACTCTAACTCGACAATACTCGACAGATTGATGTTGGCCGAAGCTGGGGTGATAGGCTCGCTTGCTTGCTGGCCGCTTGCTCGTAAACTCGCTCCAAAGCTACTAATTTAAATGGAGCTTTTTGGAAGAAATGAAATCGTAAAAGCACGTATAGTGGGCGATGGATTAAAGATAGAAATATGCTGTCCGGGACTTTTTTTTGTAGAACTTTTCGCGCTGAACAATAATTCTTATACTCATAGTATATAAATATTTTTAACGGTTTACCCAGCGTAAGCTTAGAAGGCGCTTGGAAGGCAAGTTCATCTTCGACTCATTACACTGAAATCGTTACTGCTCGGCTTTCATTGGTCATAAATGAATATTTTTCTACAGAAACCTTCCTCGATAAAGCCTTTATAGAATGGTGAAAACCACATCAAAATCCGTCAAGTGGTTCTCGAGATTGCCCGTTACATCCAAGGATCGCGGACTTGGTTTCATACTATGCAGAGATCTAGGGTCACCACACTATATTGTACATGGTGTGGATTTCCATTATGTCGCAACCCGCTAAATGAATGAACAACAAATTATTTAGAATACATACAGTAAATATACGGATAATATTAATAGTTGATTGATGATTGATTGATTGATTTATATACTTATTTAGTGGCTGGTTGGTTGGTTCCTTAGTTTAGAGGCTGCGACAACGCGGTCATCCAGCCCCGTGTACTTTGGGTGTGTGTAGAATTTGTCTGATAACCGGTTTTAATTGTGATGGCTGTATTTGTGTGTGTTATCTGTGATTCAGGTAGAAGGATTGCAGACGATATTTTTTCAAGGAGTTCCTACTTTTGCCACCAAATGCTACCATCCACGATACCTAGCTGCGGGCGTGGCTACTAAATACCACCGCAGTCACCGCCTGGTGGTGAACGTTGGAACTAATAAAGCGTTATCAAACCAACCAACAGACGTCTAGTTAGTTGAAGGTTCTTTTTCATGCCATAAATCAATGACATGGGACCGCCGGCTTTACTTCCCTTCCGAAGGAAGGCATACTGAGGGATTTTTAACGCTCTTAAAGAAACCGACGACTTCGGCCGGGTTTGAACCCGCTATCTTGGGCATAGAAGCTCTGCATGCTTCCAACTACGCCACCGAAGCCGCAAAATGAACACCGTTCGAGCTCTTAGACCAAAATAAAATTGCTTGGCAATGAAGGGAATCGACCGCAGACCTCCATGTTGGCAGCCATGATTGCTAGTCATGACGCTAGGAGGTGAATTGTACCTAGTAATTGTAATTTCATATTGAACAACAGTTTAATAACTACGGTAACTTTGTCTGAAATATTATTAATATTCTAGATATTACTTTAATTAATTATCATTGATTACGAAGCCTCAGAGAGCTTGGCTCACAAGAGATACCGAAACCTATTGTTCGTAGTGAATTCACTCGGTTGGCTTGAATATTTCACAAAAATCTGTAATAAAAATGTACATAAAATTGATATGTATTAAAAGGAATGCTATTAGCAGAAATTTTGCGATCATTTTGCGATACCACGAGTTGTGAAATACAATTGGTTGCAATTCAGTGATTCAGCATCCCTTGTTGGTTGCTTGAGACAGACTTAATGAATGTATTTGAATGTATACTGCTTTTTCTACTTTAAACAAGATTTTAAGAATGTACGTGCTTTACTAATGACTTACGTTTATAAATATTTGGATCAGTTCTCTGATTGATATAAACATGTTGACCGATTGAAAGACAACCTACAATTTAAAAAGACAATACTTAGAATATGACTTGAAAGTTTGTTATGACTTCAGTGATACAAATATCGAATATAACTTTGTAGGATAATGCTTTATTACTCTTACTAAAGAGATAACCACACTTTGAAGACAATTTTAAAGTACATTCTTTAAAGAACAAAAAGAGCTGAGACCGTAAATAGCAGCTATACGTGAATTGCGGCCAAGGCCCATTAGGAGTTCATAAAACGAAATGGAAAGCCATCAGGTTCATTGGTTTTGACAAATGAGTAGATCACGAAAACACTGCAGGGTATCATGCATCCTCTGCGTTTAATTACCCTCATTGTATACGGCATTTGGAAATCAACCTCATTCAACCTTATCCTCATAATTTGCATACCAGAGGAGAACAGTCTCATTCCTACCACTTGATTGTTTCCTTTTATGGTGAATGAAACGTATCAATGCTAAGGCTATTAGCATCATCAGTGTTTTCATAACATGGCTCCGTGAAAATGATGGACAAGTATTTCAAAGTTAGGTATTCCTTTATGGTGCATCGCCAGTTGATGTTATTTATGCAAAGTTAAGTCATAAAACTTCGCAAATATTTACACAATTCTTTAACTTACGGTCTGTCATCACTGCAACATAAATCAAAAGAGAATATATTACTATTTGATCCAAATCTCAGATAGCCCGAGATTGGGCGAGAGTATTATTTATTGCAACCATCAGCTGACGCATGTGATTATTAGTTACAGTGATTCCTTCTAAGTAAGATTAAAACATCGCACGAAATCAATGAACCTACAAAAAATGTACATGGTATTAAATTTTATGGAAAATTATCAGAACAATATTAATGGCTATTAATTATGTACTATCTTGATCTCTTTATAATTGATGCAGAGATGCTATCCTAGGCGCTAAATAAGTTTTATAGTTTAGGATACCGTCTTTAGTACCCGTGTACTTGTTTCATATACATCTTTGTTGTGTTTCTCATCTGTCGCGTTCCTATCCTACATTCCCCTTATAGCATTAAAAAGTTTCGCTAATTTATCTGGCTTCCTCCATTCATATTTAGTAATTTTATTAAAGTGTGATATTGGTTTTCACTTTTTATTCTGTTTAGGCCAACATCTCCCTCATCTGCAGACTTCTCTCTTATTATTATGGTTTCATTGCATTCTCTGATCAGGTGTGCTGCACCCATAACCTTCCCAGAAAAAGGCAAAGGTCCTCTATTCCTACTTCTCTCAATGTTCTGTTCTAATACACCCCCATTAATCACCAAACATATCGACATTTAATGTTTTTCAGTCGGTCAACACGATTTTACCCAATTGTAAAGGATGGTTCCCTAATTCTGAAACGAAAGTACATGAGATTATTAACAAAAATTGGGTCACCAGTATCGATTGTCAAGCGATCATAATCAGATCATTTACACTATTAAATCTATGTTTATATGTATGATTATGATAATTACAATATAGGCCTATACACCCTCCAACAGGCACGGCAGAATCCTGGAAAATTTGCTGGAGTTTAATAATATTTTATTAGAATGATTGTACTGACATCAAAGTCACTCTTCATTTTCTTAGTTGATGCCCCACGAAAATATTTTGAGACCAGTAGGGGGATCAATGCGTCGCATCGAGTTCATTTGCCCCTAGGGTTAAGACTCCTGTCTCCAGGGACCCTACTTTGTATTTATAGTAATACTGTTATGAGTGTATGGTCCACTGTGATTTTAGGGATGCTGATGTGCCAGAATTTTGCCCTGGTTGGATTCCTTAACCTGTGCTAAATCTACCGCTACGGTGTTGTCACTATATAGCATATTAACCACCTACTTTAAAAAGAGTTTGTAGGCTATTATCAAAGGTGCTAATAGTTGAAACTTTCATCCTAATTTCAACAAAATTTCTTGTAGATGTAATAATTCTGATAAGCAAATATTATATCTGTCTTGTTTTTGGTGCTGGATACAATTTCAACTAGTAAATATAATCAAAAATATTAATATTGAACAATAAAATAAAACATAAATATACAAATTAAATTAAAATAAGACACACTAAAAATTAAAATTAAATTAAAATTAAGAAGTAAAAATTATAAAATTAAAAAAAAAGATAATTTTTGATATTTATTTAAGAATAATAATATTGAATATTAAAAATCAAAATAAAAATTTGAGCTGAAATGAAAATTTAAATTAAACATTTAAGTTAAAATTAGAAAAAAATAGTCTGCCCTTTAAAGGGTTAAACTCTCACGAATGACTACAAGCAGAAAAAGGATGAAACCCGCTATCTTTGGTTTTGAAAGCCAACGCTTAACCTACTCAGACCTACTTTAGTTATAATCTACTCTGGATGGAGGTTCTAAGGAGATGCATTCTGCTCCGTAGACTATTTGTTTGCAACCCAAAATGTATATTAATCATTGCTATTGCACTTACGTTTGCGCCTAACGTCATTGAGTGGTGTTGTCTGGAGCACTGCTCTAAGATAGTGAAGCTTGGACTGTTGGTGCAGCAGAAGAGAGGAGAATAAAGCGTTTGAAATGTGGCGTTACAAGAAAATTATGAATATTAGATAGGTGGATAGCGTTAAATGTGAAGAGGTATTGTCATGAGTGGACGGGGGGAATGATAGTATGCTGCATACTAAGATACCCAGGAATTGCAAACATTGTTATGAATGGAAGGGTCGAGGAAAATAATTGTAAGGCTAAGGCAAGGTTAGAATAATGTTAAATAGATTGCTTCGTATTTAGGGTATGTTAGCTATGTAGAGATGAAATGAAGACTTCACGGGGAAAACGGGGTAAGTCACATTATGTGAATATTTCAGGAGAGCCAATTTAAACTTTCAACACTAAAATGAAATACTTAAAAACACCCCAATCGAGGGTAAGCAATATAGTTATTTTTCCAAATGTATTTCTTATAAAGGGAGTACATGTAAAATAAATAACAACTTAAGTTAAATTATGAGAAAAGTAGAGGATATGGGACGTTCTTTCCGTTTCCACTAAAAATAATAACCTCTGTATCTCGGTGACTTATCGCTTTATTTGAAATTAATTTCGCCTGATCTGTAGTGACGATGGCTGGCTACCAGAATGCACCATAAACTCATTTCCGAAAAAAAAAATTGATTTATCCCGCTCTTTCTGTGGGGTCTTCAAATGATTTGCTGACGACAGGGAGACATGGAGAGCGGCATCAAAACAGTCCTAAGACTGAAGATTTAAACACATAACTGATGAGATATTTCACATATACTTTAATGTTGTACAATCCTCTATCTTTGTTATCAACGTGCACTGTGCATATGTTTTAGCAACGTTGTATTCTGAACGCTAGACAGCCATAATGGCAAGATACCATAAAACGACTATTAATCACCATAAAACCACCGCAATTAAGGTTTAACTCGCCTATCATTATTTTGTATTTTGTATTCAACATGTAAAACATTCTATCATCGTGCCTTAATAATATAAATTGTTGCATAGCTATATTCATTAAGGAGATGGTATCTGCTTGCAAGTTTCCTGAATACAATTAGCCACTCTTCCATCTAGCTTTTGAACTGCGCGTGCTTAAAGTTTATATTCTGCATTCCCTGTTCTTCTTGCCGAACATTTCCTTTTTCTTTATCTGATATAATCTTTATAATTGGTGGCTTTCGTTACAGAATTCGCAGTACCTAAACTTGTACATTTATTTCAGAGTCTGTTGTCATAGGCAACATCCGTTCTTATCTTAGAACAGCAAGAGAGGCGTCATAATTTGAAGTGTAAGGTTGCAATCAATATTTTATGATTCCCCCATGACAGTTTAATTTAGGCTATTGGCATTATTTATTTCTCTTCATATATATTTCATAACAATATATTATCGTGTTTGCAACTTGACCAATTGTATTGGTCCGTCTGCAGTAGACGCAATGTCACTATTTTATCAATTATTATTATTATTATTATTATTATTGACGTTATTGTTATTATTATTGTATTCAATAGCATTTTTTCTTCACATCTTTATTTATCATCTGCAAAGCCATAGTGGTGGTGTGAATGTGGGGACGTGATGCTACAAAATGGCCGCCTTATTGCCTGGGCTAAACATCTCATCTAGTCAGTGGCGTATACTGGTCTGAAGATCTGGGCTACCACTAAGCTTAATATTACACAAATGATGCTTTTGATCTGCCGTGCGAAAAAAAAACCTTCCTCTCACGGCTAAATAACAAACACGGCCAGCAATAGAATTTAGACAGTTTAGAACTGCCAGATAACCTATTCCACCTAGCATGTAGATGATGTGAAATGACGTGTGTACATTGGCACACAATTGCAGTTCAGGTCATATGTATAATATGAACTTTCTCACTGTATAGACGACGGCTGAAAGGAACTTCTAACAAACTCTCTATTATACAGTCAAACCGGCCGCGGTGGCCGAGAGCGCTAACGCGTTACCTCGTGCGTCGCTGGTAACGGGAGAGCGTGGGTTCGAATCCCACCTCGGCCGTCCTGAAAATGGTTTTCGTGGTTTCCCATTTTCACCACCAGGCAAATGCCGGGACGGTTCCTTTCAATAGGTCCACGGCCGATTTCCTTCCAATATCCCTTCCCTGACCCGTCCTGAAAAGAAAAGTACATGGCCATTGGCTGCATTAATAATATATTATACAGTCACTGGCATTTAAAGCCCCCGCATAATTTTCTCACAAAATCACAACTGGCACAGTTAAAACAAAACACTACATGAAGATTCTTCAGCTTACACACATTTAAATAAATCACACATCGAAAATACTACAACTTCTAAAACATATTCACATATATGCGCGCGATAATGTATATTTATTGTAGGCTAATTGTTCTTTTAAACGCTTTTAACTTCAAAGAAACCGCTGGTACTCAATTAAATTAGCCTCTGGCTGCGCGAGCCAGCGGCGTGTGGTCCAGGTATGCGGTGCGACTAATAAGCGCTCCTTAGCCTGGGGTTTAACTTGAATCGGGGTTAAAAATTGGCGGTTTCTTGCGTGGTTTCAAGTTGTTGAGCGAATAATTTTTATTTGATGTTGTGTATGCAATCATTTAAATATTTGGTAGTTTGATGTTATTTTGCGTGGTATAAATATGTTAGTACCTATTTCGCTCCGTATTACTCAGACCATCGCCGCTCCAAGCTGTGTTTATTCTTGTTAGGCGCTGTCCAGTATGGTAAGAAACCGCTGGCCATAGCGGCAACTCACTCGCTATGAGCGATGGGCCTGCACGGAACAAGGGAGGGTGCGGAGAGATGGGGATAGCGGCGTAAGGCTGCCGCATCTAGTGGCCCAAGTTTACTAACTTTCTTGTCAACCAACCAACCAACAATATGGAGCAGAATGAAGAAGGAAACTGAACAGCATGAAGATGGAGCAGGAGGATAATTCATGTTTGGAGTTGTGTAGATTCCAAATTCACGGCAAGATCTCGACGTTGTTAGTATGTGTACGTTGAGAAAATGTTTTGGCTAGAACATCCCTTCATCATCTGAAGAAGGAAAGTTGGACAAGTTCGCACCAGACTGATAGAAACCATTGGAAAGGTTGGGCACCATTTCAAAACAGATTGGATACAGAAAATTTTGAAAAATATAATAATAAAATTGCTGCCATTACCATGAGGTCAAACCAAAAGGTACAGTATCATATTCCTGCAATCACACTCGTATAAGTAATTATTAAATTTAACCATATTTTTAGTTTCTTTCTTTTCTTTTAGTTATATGATTTAAGGAGCGAGTACATCGCCCCACGACCCTAGAGTAGTTAGAAATATTAGGTTTGAAGGTAAAGTTCTTTTAGTATCATCTAAAGACTAATAAACATGTCAATATACATCTCTGTTTAAATTATTACACTACACAAATTTCCACCATTCTTAAATGTATTTCAAAATAACTGTTTATGAAGGGGAGTTTTCTTGTCAGATTGTTAAACGGCCTATAATGCGCAATAACAGTTCCCATTAGGGGCAGATGACCTCGTTGTTTCGCTCCTCAAAACCCCAATAATCAATCAATAACAGTTCCCACTCGATTTATGGATTCATCCAAGATGTTGGGAACTCTGCTTTGACCTTCATCTGTTTTGTTTTGAGGGAGAGTCAGTCGCTGCTGTGTGACTGAAAGTAACAGCTTAAGACAACATTGCAAATGTGAGATTATGGTCATTTTTGTTTCAATATATTGTTAATAGAGAGTTGCCAGGGAAGTGTAGATAGTAGCCTACATTTCTCTAACAGTGTAACTTGGTTTCTAGGTGGGTTAGGTAAATTATTTGTCCATTAGACTATTATCATCACATCAATACCGAGTGAGTTAGCCGTGGTCGTTACGGTATGACTGCTGGCAGTCGCTCACATCCAGTAGGCGAGGAGGTTCCAATCCCCCCACAGGCAACATTGAAGATGGTCTTCTGTGGTTTCCCATCTTCCTTCCCGGCAAATGCCGGGGTTGGTCCCTAACTATAGGCCACAGCCGCTACCTTCCAACTCCTCGTCCTTACATTCCAACTTTCCTCCCCAACGGTACTTGTAGCTCACCCATTGGGTGTCCGTCTCGAAGCAGCTACAAAACGGGCGAGCCGAACATGTCCTCGGACACTCCCAGCACTAAAAGCCATACGCTAAAATAAAATAAAAAATATTGACATTATATAACTGCTCCGTGGACATTTGTGCTTCTAAAATGTAAAATGTGCACGTAGGTCTGTATTATAAAATCCGACATGTTGCTTTTGAGAATAGCAAGTTAGACGTCATAATTTGAAGCGTAAGGTTGGTTGGTTGGTTGGTCAACGCGGTCATGTAGCCCCGTGTACTTTGTGTGTGTGTAGAATCTGTCTGATAACCGGTGTTAATTGTGATGGCTGTATTAGTGTGTGCTAACTGTTTTCAAGTAGTTCCAACTTTTGCTACCAAACGCCACCGTCAACGACCAACCAGTTCTGAACTTTGTTACTAGATGCCACCGCAGTCAGCTCCTGGCGACGAACGTTGGAACCTAAGAGCATTAGTCAAATATAACATAATTTAGCTCCACACATGTGTAATTAGTGGTAGGTTCTTTATTATGCCATAATTCTATAACATGGGACCGTCGGCTTTACTTCCCCTCCAAAGGAAGTTATACTGAGGGATTTTTAACGCTCTTAAAATATTCCGACAACTTCGGCCGGTGGTTAAGATTTTACAAGAACGGTCTATACATATTCAGCCAAGTGCTACTACATAATAACCGGAATGGAATTTCATTTTTAAGCATTGCTGGCGAACTTCAAACTTGCTTATGAAAAACTCATGTTAAGTCGAAACGTAGCCTAAATTTCTCAAACAGTGTAACTTGGTTTCTACGTGGGTCTAACTTAATAGTAAAAATTATTTGCCCATTATTTTCATCACATCAATATGGATCCTTACTAACATGCTTAAGTCGCCTCCGTAGCGTAGCGGTTAGTAGGATTAGCTGCCGTCCCGGAGGTCCTGGGTTCGATTCCCGGCTCTGCCACGAAATTTGAAAAGTGGTATGAGGACTGGAACGGGGTCTACTCAGCCTCGGGTGGTCCAAATGAGTAGAGGGGGTTCGATTCCCACCTCAGCCATCCTCGAAGTGGTTTTCCGTGATTTCCCACTTCGTCTTCGGGCAAATGCCGGGATGGTACCTACTGTAAGGCCACGACCGCCTCCTCCCCTCTTCCTCGCCTATCCATCCCAAACTTCCATCCCTTCCCATCCCTCATGAGGCCCCTTTCGCTTAGCAGGTGAGGCCGCCTGGGCGAAGTGCTGATCACACCTCCCCAGTTGTATACTCCCGACCAGATGTTCCAGACTCCAGGACACTGCCCGTAGAGGCGGTAGTGGTGAGATCCCTCGCTGAGTCCTTGGGAACCACCAACCTAGAGGGTAAATTGACTAAATAAAAAAAATAACATGCTTAGATTATTGACTTCGGTGGCGTAGTCAGTAGCATGGTGAACTACTAAGCCCGGCCAAAGTCGTCGGATTTTTAAGAGCGTTAAAATGCTTCACTGTGCCTTCCTTCGGAGGAGAAGTAAAGCCGGTGCCACCGGGCATAGATTTATGGCATGAGAAAGAACCTGCCACTACAATTAGTGTGTAGCTAAATTTGTGGGTTATTTAGTTTATAAACCCTCTATCAGTTCCAAAGTTTGCCGCTGGGTGTTGACAGTGCCATCTGGTAGCCAAAGTTGGAAATACTTGAAAATGAACTATCACTCATCTTCATTCGAATGTCATCTCTCATCAACTCCTCTTGTGAGGTTGGCGTCAGGAAGGGCATCCGGCCGTAGAAACTATCAGCCACGTGGAATTCATCCCCGACCCGGTTGGACATGGGATTAATAAGCGGTAGACATAGATAGATGGACTAACATGCTTAGATTCATGCCTTTCTACAAGATAATAATAATAATAATAATAATAATAATAATAATAATAATAATAATAATAATAATAATAATAATAATATCGTGTGGCCTCGGTGCCGGGTTCAAGCTTTATTTGACATGTCGAATCATGTTGTTCCTTGAAGCACTATGAAAGTCAAGGAGGTTAGATATCTAAGCTCCTTGAACACTATAGCGCTTTCTAGTAGAGCAATGAGGAACTTTGTGTTGGCGGAAACTCCCGAGATTAATTTTGCCATTATGGACCCGGCCTACTGAATTCAAATGGGTTCTTTGACATGCCAACATCGTATGACACGGTGTCGCAATTTTTGCCGCCTTTCAAAAAAAAAATCACTTACCACGGCCAGTTGCGAACCTGCAAGCTTGGGGTTAGTAATCCGACACGTTGACCACTCACCCGCCGTGGCAAGCTTACAAGATAAATCAGACCTTCTGAAGAGAAAGCTCACAGGCCACATCCAGCCAGAAAGGCATTTTTGATGGTTCGCTATAAGAATGCCACGTAAGAAGAATTCTCAGTATGATGTCCCAAGCCTCTTAATTAGTTAACAGCAAAAATGACAAGAATTAGTAGCAATTAAATAATGTTATCGTCGAGGGCAGAGTCTCTAATCAGGTAATTTTTGACACCCATTGTGTGCCTAAATATTGGGATTGTTTTATTTTAACGCTCAAGGTAATCATGGTTAAGATGTATATGTTTAATTTCATTCTCTTTAACTCGTTTAACTGGGTGGCTCAGCGGTAACGTTCTCACTTGCTGGACCCAAAGTTGCAGGTTCGTATCCTGGCGCAGTCAGCTGGCATTTGAGGGTGCGCAAATGCGAGGGAACGGTGTCAGTAGATTTACTGGAACGTTAAAGATCCCCTTCGGGGCTAAATTCCGGCACCCCAACGTCTCTAAAAGCCAGAGTAGTTAAACGGGACGTAAAATCAATAACATTATTGTATGTTTAACTCGGTTTCACCAAACCGACGTCTTTTACAATAATCGACGTAAATAGGCATTTGTTATTTTATCCGACAGTCCATAAGATGACGAAACTACTCAATTCAAAAAACATCTTAAATTTAACGCCTCGTTTGAAACAAATGAATATTTGCCACTCCACCTCGTCTCAAATTATGTGCGACTGTTTTACTTCTACCACCTAAGGGCAGAGATATGTGTCCTGAGCAATTACAACGGATCGTTTCGTTCCAATACGCTTAATAACTACCTTACTCGACTACTAAAGTGAGCGAGTCTAAAACGTAAATCATCATTGTGTACCATTCTACTCAATTGAAAGTCATGTCATACTAATAGTGTAGGCTACTCCCATCGCACTGAACAGTTTCACCAAATTAAATTATTGTACACAGCTACTAGGTTGATGGCAGCATCGTCCATTGTCGATCACATACGCTTATGTTGCCATAGCAAGAAAATTTCAAATTCATAAATACTGAATGAGTTGTCATTCTCTCCTACGAAAGGATTATTATTATTAATAATAATAATGATAATAATAATAATAACTAATTAAGAGATATAATAAAAAATCAATATCCAGAAATGCAAAATTACGGCATTACAACTCTGTAATCAAGCCTGAAACACTATATGTTTCTGAGACGCTGATTATTGGAGGAAGATCATTAATTAAAGATGTGGAAAAGCAAGAAAGGAAAATCCTAAGAAAAATGTTTAGACCAGTCTGTACAGGGGGAATCTTGTTGAAAAGAAAACCCCAATACTTATACCAGCAGTCGGAGAAAATCTCAGACACATTTAGGAAAATACGATTGATATGTTACGGGCATATCCTCAGGATGGGCAATTAGAGACTGAGCAAAAGGATTCTTAGCCTTGTCCTGTCAATGAAAGTTTAAAAACACCTGGCTGCTTGAAGTTGGAAAAGATCTTCAGGAAATAGGCACCACAGATGACATTGCACTAGACAGAGCTAAGTTCAGAGAATTAGTCGATAATCACCGCTTTGCAGACCATCCAAGCACTATCACCAACAAACCCTGGTCAGAAGATCGCAAGAGAAGACACAGCGAGAAGATAAAGAGATTTTGGGAGAAGAGAAATGCAATGCAATCAGCTAAATAAGTTCAATCGCGCTCCTTAGTCGGGCATGACGAAGAAAGAAGAAGAAGAACTCGGCCTAAGGCAAGTTATCGTTATACCAGTTGTCTCTGTCAATGGTTTAGTAACAAAGGACTGAGAATATGCAAAGGAGAACCTTGGATCGAAATGCCCTTCGGTACAGCAAGTATAGTATGTAAGGGTTTGTCTCATCAGTGACTTGCTCTGAACATCTTGAGATCCAGTGCTATCATCAGTGTGTTTGGCTTGCAAGGAGACCGATGGTGATGGATTTGTATTTTTATGTACATTTTATATATAATAATAATAATAATAATAATAATAATAATAATATATACTAATATAATAAAGGTGAAGAGTTTGTTTGTGTGTTTAAACGCACTAATCTCTGGAACTACCAGTCGGATTCGAAAAATTCCTTTGTGTATGATAGCTAGAATCAAGAGGTATAGTTTAGCCTATGTATCATTATGCTACACCTCTCAGGTAACCTTAAATATTGATTCTTGTTCAGTAAGTCGGAAGAACAAGCGCTCCCGAACAGCTTCAAGTCTATTGTTGCCTTGCAATGCAGGCTGCATCACGTCACCCCTACCAGTGTTCTGGTGCAGAATTGCGAGCTGGTTATAAATTGCAGTCACGGGGAGTAATTAGTGCAAAAAGATTTCTTAGGCCCCTTAAAACAGTTATCATCATGACAATAGTATGCCTCTGTATAAGTGCGATGGTGTTGGTGCAGTATACTGAGGTTATCAGCTGCAATAAGCGTTGGTGCTTTCCGATCCTTATCCTTGAGCGCTCCAGTTCTGTAGTAGTTATCTTTATAATCCGTAAAACAAATAAATCCACCGGCCGAAGCCGGGCACTACTGCCAGTAATTATTATATAAATATAGAAAATTACAGAAACGATCCGCAAGAGAGGGGAACGGTATTACGGTCATCTCATCAAACGAATGGACGGAAACAGGCTGACTAAACAGTTTTTTCATTTCTTTTTTACCCCAAACATAAAACCACAATGCCCAGGTTTATGAATACCAGAGACGACCTCAAAATGTTGCATATAAAACCCAATGACGCCTTCAATAGAAATCTCTTCCTCAAAAAGATACTGACTAATTGTCTAACCCGAGATGAGACACCAAAACCGAAAAGAAGACAAGGTACCACCTGGACAGCGGAGCGCAAGATGGCCCACTTACAGAGAATGAGGGAATTCTTCGAAGATTTAGCAAAGCGATTTATAAAAACAGATCAGTATTGACTCATCATTAGTCACTAATTATTAAGGATTTCCTACTTGGCTATGACAGTTTTTTAAAAGCTTCAGCTATAAATAAGAATAATATTGTGCCTTAACATGACCAATAAAAGATCTCAAGTTTATCGTTATAGGTAAGAACGATTGATCAGTAGAGCTAGTTGGTCACCCCTGAATATACAGCTTTGTAATGTTCGCTACATGAGCCGTCTGTTCAAAATGCATTGCTTCCCACAGAGTGAACATAAATATTACTTCCATAGAATAAAGGATGTGTTCGCAATGTGGTATTTTAAATGTCAGACCATATTTAACCTTTAAAATAGATTGATTAATTTTGAAAGAAATAGTGGCTCTTGAGTGAATCACTGAAGGGTAATTTGTGTTGCAAAGTCTTAAACCGTTATGTTACAATAGCAGCTTGATTAATGGGTGAGTGTCATCCTTGAATAGAGCAGTACTCGTTTTGCGTTGAATCTCTCAAGAGTTAGTATTTACTAGTGTTGGCAAATCGAAAGCTATTCAGATATAGTATGACACTAGAAATTCTCGACTTGTAATACAATTTATTGTTCAATCAATAAATAAAGAAATCAAGTTTTTGCAGCAACAAGTCATGAATGACCAGTACAGGGAGATTGAAAAGTCGTAGCTGTTGTAGAACAATTGAAAATAATTACATGAGTTGGCTGTGGCTTCCATGGCCCAATGTACTAGACATGTAAGCGTTTTGGGTGTTAGTGACGCCGAGTACTATTTTAGTTGGAATATTGGCTTCCATGGCCCAATGTACTAGACAAGTTAGCGTTTTGGGTGTTCGTGATGCCCAGTCGTATTTTAGAACCTAGAAAGATTTGATGGAGTTTGCTTGGTTCGTTCCTCAGTTTAGGGGCTGCGTCAAGGCAGTCATGTAGCCCCGTGTACTTTGGGTATGTGTAGAATCTGTCTGATAACCGGTGTTAATTGTGATGGCTGTATTAGTGTGTGTATCTGTTTTAATTCAAATTAGGACTGCAACATTGAATTTTTTCAAGTAGTATCTACTTTTGCCGCCAAACGCCACCGTCTACGACCAACTAGTTCAGAACTTAGTTACCAGAAGCCACCGCAGTCGGCTCTTGACGACGAACGTAGGAACCTAAGAACGTTAGTCAAATGTTTAACCTATATAATGTAGCCTAACACAGGTGTAATTAGTGGATGGTTCTTTAACATGCCATAAATCTATGACATGGGACCGCCGGCTTTACATCCCTCCGATTGAAGGCATATTGAGGAATTTTTAACGTTCTTAAAAACTCCGACGACTTCGGCCGGGTTTGAACCCGCGATCTTGGGCATAGAAGCTCAGCATGCTACCAACTACGCCACCGAAGCCGCTTTGATGTAGTTTATAGTATATCAGTTGTTTCCCGACTTCACACGACAAGAAATCTGTCATGTCTAGTTATTGTCTGCGTGCCATGAGAAGTAAGCTGGGTTTGAACTGCAGATGCTTTTGTACGTACTGTATACCACGCGTTCAAAAAACTGTCACTGCGAGTTTCACTCATTCACGCATTCTATTTTTTCTTTATTTGTACTACTGTAGTATTCTGCAAACGGGAAAAGTGGAAAGGGGCCTTCAGTAACAGACTACTTACCTTAAGCTGGATGAACAAGAACAATGCGGGAGATAGCAGTAACTGACTGTCGATATATTTAGGTCAAGAATAGACAGACCACGCATGCGTACAGCCAAACCCCCACTCCCCGTCACAGCGTGTTGATCTGACTTCTCCTGGTGCGCAGACAATACGCGAGCTCTAGTTTTTCCGGCGTCGAAAATCACACTAAATGTATGGTCTAAACTGCAGTAACTCTCGCAATAAAGAAGGACAAATGCGCTTTTCATAAGGAAACTACTCCTGCGGTGGTCCGGGCACGGTCATCAAGAGCCCACTGATGAGTCTGACTTGGTGCACCTAGGTGAAAACACGCGAAAGGTACGACATAAACCTAGATTTGCTGGATTTTACATCAAGAAGTTATTTTTAGGTCGTGAGAAACAAAAATACAGCAGTGCAAAGCTTTAAGAACATTTCGCCTTTATCAATGACACAGCCTATCAAACAAATTCAATATAAATCCGGGTATACGTGGCTACATAATCACGATGTTGCAAAGCTCCTAAATGAATCAACAAAAACAACAACAGCAACAGCGACCGTGACGTATCAGTGGAATTGTCATTGAAATATGTGCGCAATAGCAAGCAAGATGAAGAAAATTACAACCATAAATTCACACATGAAGTGCCTATGAATGAACGATGTGTCCTGGTCCGTTACGTTATGTTTTATCTGAAGGAATATCACCTTGGTATTCAATGGAATGGCGACACAGGCTGTGTGTCAGTTTAATATGGAACACAGTACGTGCGGCTGTGCTCTTAAAGGACTTGCTAGAGTTACGATTCGTGCGGCATACGAGGACAGTTTAGTAATGTGTTAGCCACAATCTAGAAGGAGAGCAAATCACTCGTGTTCGTGGAGCACATTCTCATTAAATGAGGTGATGGACAGCTGCTCTGCTATCAGTCTCCAGATGGGGTTGTTTCTGCAAATTGGGGACCTCTACCACTCCAGATATTGAGAATTTCACAAGTTGACGTTCTAGGAACTGCTACTTATTACGCTAACGAGAGGACAATGACGTTACTAGGAACTGCTACTTTTTACGCTATCGAGAGGACAATCGCGTTACTATTAACTGTTACAGTTTACGCTAACGAGAGGACAATGACGTTACTAGGAACCACTACTTATTACGCTAACGAGAGGACAATGACGTTACTAGGAACCACTACTTATTACGCTAACGAGAGGACAATGAAGTTACTAGGAACTGCTACTTATTACGCTAACGAGAGGACAATGACGTTACTAGGAACTGCTACTTATTACGCTAACGAGAGGACAATGACGTTACTAGGAACTGCTACTTATTACGCTAACGAGAGGACAATGACGTTACTAGGAACTGCTACATTTTACGCTAACGAGAGGACAATGACGTTACTAGGAACCACTACTTATTACGCTAACGAGAGGACAATGACGTTACTAGGAACTGTTACATTTTACGCTAACGAGAAGACAATGGCGTTACTATTAACTGTTACATTTTACGCTAACGAGAGGACAATGACGTTACTAGGAACCACTACTTATTACGCTAACGAGAGAACAATGACGTTACTAGGAACCACTACTTATTACGCTAACGAGAGGACAATGACGTTGCTAGGAACTGTTACATTTTACGCTAACGAGAGGACAAGGGCGTTACTATTAACTGTTACATTTTACGCTAACGAGAGGACAATGACGTTACTAGGAACTGCTACTTATTACGCTAACGAGAGGACAATGACGTTACTAGGAACCACTAATTATTACGCTAACGAGAGGACAATGACGTTACTATTAACTGTTACATTTTACGCTAACGAGCGGACAATTACGTTACCAGGAACTGCTACTTATTACGCTAACGAAAGGATAATGATGTTAATAGTAAACGAAACTGCAGGAACACTTGGTAGTGAGCAGGTTCAGCTACTCCTCATGGATTGTGCCATGTTCGACTAGTTTAAATATTCCAGCGCTACGCTTGGTTTCACAGCCGCCTCGTCAGTTGATTTGCATTATTCAGTCAGTGCTAGTTGTTAACATGATCCTAATCATGGGGTCTTATGGGTATTACGTGGAGTTGTAATGTAATTATGTTAATTGTTGCTTTCAGATGAACCAGCAGTGCAAAGTGTGCGGTGAACCAGCTGCGGGGTTTCACTTCGGAGCCTTCACGTGTGAGGGCTGTAAGGTGAGCATTACATTAGGCTACTACATAATGTCATGGTTCTCTGCACGAATGACGTTAGGGTCATCTTATCCACGTAACAGAGTTTAAAAATAGACTACATATTTAAATTAGTTAAAATTTACGGATGGATTTCTGAAGATGAATAATCCCTGCCTTCAACGGAAAAGGACGGGAATCGCAACTTTTCCGTTAAACGTAGGTTTCCAGTTGACGGAGGTAGGCCTATGCTAAATTAATTAAACCATGAACATGCATCTCTGAAGATTTACATTTCATCTCTATAGTTTTATGTATCATATCTGTATATTTACGCTTCATCTATTTAGATTTAAGTCTCATCCCTGAAGATTTAAGTTTCATCTCTATAGATTTATGTATCATCTCTCTAGATTAAAGCTATATCTCTATAGATTTAAATATCATCTGTATAGATTAAAGCTATATCTCTATAGATTTAAGTATCATCTCTATAGATTAAAGCTATAGGCTCTCTCTATAGATTTAAGTCTCATCTCTGAAGATTTAAAACTCAGCAATTCTTCTAGGTCTGTGCCGTGTCTTGTGTGGGGTTTCGCCTAGGACACCAAGCTGGCTCATCAGCGGGCTCTTGGTGCCATCTCTCTAGATTTAGGTATCATCTATATTGATTTAAGTATCATCTCTGTAGTTTTAAGTATCATCTCTGAAGATTTAAGTTTCATCTCTATAGATTTAAGTATCATCTGTATAGATTAAGTTTCTTCTCTATAGATTTAAGTTTCATCTGTATAGATTTAAGTCTCATCTCTGAGGATTTAATTCTCATCTCTGAAGATCAATAGATTTAAGTCTCACCTATAATACTGAAGTTATTTTTGTGTCCCTGATTTATGAGCACTGTAGTCGGAAACTGAATTATTGTTTCTAAGACCACGTATAAAAATTAGAAAAACTAACATGTTGTAGCCTACATATCCTATTTACATATTTCTGGTACGAAATTAATAAAGCACTGTACAAGCAAGACTTAAAATGAACATGAAGACAGGTATTCTTTGGTTGACGACTTCTCAAAGGGAGCATTGGGAAGGGCTTGAGCAACACGAATCATGCAAATAATCGTACACTTTGACGTGTATGGAGAGAAAGGAGGATGACCTACAGGGTCTTTCATATAAAGTAAGAACGGTGAGCGGCGGCTTTGTTATCCGCTGCTGCAGTGGTCTTGGCCGAGCTTGTGGCGTGCCACGGCCCCCTGATGTAGTATTGAAAGCGCACGCATAGTATATACTGTACTCGACCTTGCAATAAACATGCAGGTGTTGAGTCACCAGTCTGAACCTCAGATGTAAACATGAGACAGTTATCATTACAATATTGTATTTTTGTATGTAAAACTTATTTTAAGTACGATTGGGCTCGGCGGGTACGTGATGCATTTGTTCAGCAATTTCCTGATGAAGTGTCACCTTCACTAGCACAGATTCACGTAATTGTGAATAAGTTTGGTACGACTGACTCAGTGCTCAATAAAAAGCTTAAAATTAAACATCAGAAACATTACAGTGACAGAACTCACTCGCCCAGCCAGAATGTGGTTACCGGATACAATGCCTGTATAACCCAGGAAGGACGACACTTTCAGCATCTTATATAAGGTAAATTCATACAGGATTGTACACACGCTTAAAGCAGGGGACCGTGGCGCGCCACAAGCTCGGCCAAGGCCACCGCAGCAACGAATAACAAAACTGCCACTTGCCGTTCTTACTTTATACGAAAAACCCTGTATTTGCACATTCCTTGTTAGCTACAGTTTCAAATGTTACAGCAGAAAAGGTAGACTTTCACTGGTGCCTATCAAAATTTTAAACACTGCATTTCGTAACTTGATTGATTTCCGTTGTCCGTGTAACACAGTCCGTTTGATGATGGGAATTTAACACGTTTTCACCCCGTAAAATTTTTCCGTTTAAGACAAGTTTCCATTTAATAAAGAGTCCGTTGAAGACAAGTTTGGGCTTCGGTGGCGTAGTCGGTAGCATGCTGAGCTTCTATACCCAAGATAGCCGTCGGATTTTTAAGAGCGTTAAAAATCCCTCAGTATGCCCTCCTTCGGAGGGGAAGTAAAGACGGCGGTTCCATGTCATAGATTTATGGCATGTTAAAGAACCTTCCACTAATTGCACCTGTGTGAAGCTAAATTGGATTGGTTAAGAATGTAAACAACGCTCTTAGGTTTCTACGTTCGTTGCCAAGAGCCGACTGCGGTGGCGTCTAGTAGCTAAGTTCTGAACTTGGCCTAGTAGTCGTTGACGGTGGCGCTTGGCGGCAAAAGTAGGAACTATTTGAAAATTCTAAGTTGCAGTACTTAAATAAATTAAAAAAACAGATAACACACATTAATACAGTCATCACAATTAATACCGGTTATCAGACAGATTCTACACACACCCAAAGTACACGGGGCTACATGACCGCGTTGTCGCAGCCTCTAGACCTAAGAATCAACCAACCAACCGAAGGCAAGTTTTAATTTACAGTATTATTAAAACAAAAAATCTTAGGTGCAGTCAAAGAGAAGGAAGATGGCACAACAAGGATGTGAGCACACATATGGAGAAAATTACAGACAGGGCGGCTTCGGTGGCGTAGTTGGTAGCATGCTGAGCTTCTATGCACAAGGTCACGGGTTCAAACCAGGCCAAAGTCGTTGGATCTTTTAAGAGCGTTAAAAATCCCTCAGTATGCTTCCTTCGAAGGGGCAGTAAAGTCGGCGGTCCGATGTCATAGATTTATGGCATGAAAAAGAACCTTCCACTAATTACATTTGTGTGAAGCCAAAATTTGTAGGTTAGAATTATAACGCTCTATTAGTTCCAACATTCACCGCCAGGTGATGACTGCGATACCATCTAGTAGCCATGTCCGCAAGCTAGGTGTCATGGATGGTAGCATTTGGTAGCAAAAGTAGGAACTACTTGAAAAATTAATCGTCTGCGGTCCTTACCTTAATCACAGATAATCTAAACGAAACTTCCTTCGGCATTTCCCAATTAATTGGGGTCGCCGGAACCAACCAGGCTCATTTTGGATTTGGCCGGGGATTTGGGGCCTGATGCCCTTCCTGTCACCACGTGATTTTTCCGGTGAAAATTCCACTGCGCCATCACTCTTCCCACCTGAGATAACACGCACTAATATAATCATCACAATTAACACCGGTTATCAGACAGATTCTACACACACCAAAGTGCACGGGTATATATGACCGCGTTGTCGCAGCACCTGTAACCAACCAAAATTACTGACTCAAGGCAGGAAAGACGATTCTTTCACTTTCTTTTTTTTCCACAAATATTCACCAAATTAACCTCACACATGATTCAACTAAACGATGAAGTCGCATTGTTTCCAAAAATGAAATGACAGCCTTGAACATTATTCTTGTCTCTTTCCTTATGTTGTATAAAAACCCGTTGTTCAGTACGGAGCACGCCGATGACATACAACAGGTTAACACACTTTAAAGAACGATGTGTCCAACAAGGAACAGGTGAGAGATGTTTCCTGTGTTTTGCGACTCGTCAGACCTTCAATTATTCTGCAATCAGATCCTCCTCCACAGAAAAGAACAGAGCGGAGTCCAGTAATTGCTATCGCCATAACTCTGCGACACTTCCTTTGCAGCTGTTTTTTTTTGTCATGACCTGAGGCCTTTTATAGGGCACACCGCGATCTCCTTGTTCTAAATGAGCGGTTTCATTCACCGAGATTTTTTTAAAAAAAAGGTAATATAGTATTTGATTCACTGGCTCGTAACACCGTTAAGTCCATTAGATATTAAAAGCAAAAGGAAACTTTCTTTTTTGTGTGCATTTAAATATAAAAAGATTCAAGGAGAAATAATTTCAACTCTGAGATTTGCTGATGACATTGTCATTTTAGCCGATTTACTAGAGTATTTGAATGATTTTTTAAATGGTATGGACTCCGTCTTGAGTAAGAAATTCATGATGAAAGTCAATAAATGTAAAAACAAAAATAATAGAATGCAGTCGAAACAAGATGTTCAGTAAAGAACATATAGCCTACTTTCTCCTAAATGTATGAGTATAGTTATAACTCGTTGTTATTATCAAAGAGTATAATAGAACTATTCTTTGTTGAAGACCTTAGAAACGATTTACCTCTACCAAACGCCACAACCTAGATAAAAACTGCTACCATAATTGAAGAAAGAAAGATAAGAAGTATATCAAGAATGTTATGGATCTGGAGACATAATTGACCGGACTGGCGGCGTGGCTCAGCGGTAACGTTCTCGCTTGCTGGGCCCTAGGTTGCAGGTTCGTATCCTGGCGCAGTCAGCTGGCATTTGAGGGTGCACAAATGCGAGGGAGCCGTGTCAGTAGATTTACTGGCACGTTAAAGATCCCCTTCGGGCCAAAATTCCGGCACCCCGGTGTCTCTAAAATCAGCAGTAGTTAAAAGGGATGTAAAACCAATAACATTATTATTATTATTATTACGACCTGCCGTGGGCAACATCCAACTTTGAGTTGAGGCATGTCTTTACACGTCTGGTTGTGCATGGCTTTCACAACCCTAATTGAATTAACAAATCTTTCCATGACCCTACAGAGACGTGTGTATACAAACTATGTGGATATTTTCGATAATATAATCCTAACAGAGCGAGTGCATTCTAGCGGCCAGAAGAAGAAACTTTTCAATAAAATTTGGAAGTTACCTTTTTGGCAGCTAGATGTCTCGAGTAAATCTGCTGGCGAATTATGTTTTAATTAAATATATATTTTACACCATAATGTGCACAATATAACGCTTAATAACATTTTCAAGTAACGCAAAATAGGCTGTTACAAACCCTTTAAAATAAAAAGTTAAAATATATCGTAGTATCATCTTGTCATTCTTCAAATTCGATGCGCATAGAATGATAATGGTATAGTAATCAATGGATCCCCACGTAGACTAGTCGTGACATCTATTGGTGAAATATCGAACAATATAATCCTAACAGAGCGAGTGCATTCTAGCGGCCAGAAGAAGAAACTTTTCAATAAAATCTGGAAGTTACCTTTTTGGCAGCTAGATGTCCCGAGTAAATCTGCTGGCGAATTATGTTTTAATTAAATATATATTTTACACCATAATGTGCACAATATAACGCTTAATTTAAAAAAAATCTGAGTCATTACAAAACAATAAACATATAACATTTCAAGCAAAAAAACTAGCTCTGATCGGGTTTGAACCATAGGCATTTGAGCGATAGGCTAACGCTCTACCACTGAGCTAATTGTGTCATCGAATATCGTTCTATTTAAAATGACTTACATAGAACTTGTTAGCAAATAATGATTTATACTAAACGATTTCATCACTGGAGTATATTATTTATATATAAAGCATTTCATACAAAGTTTATTTATTTTTTATCAGTACGCTATATTGCATGCAATACTCAAATTAGTGAAATATAAGTCCGGCACAAGATATCCGCTGCCATCTTGTCTTATTACTGAATCAGTTCAGCTTTTTAAAATCACGTCTGCACTATAGTATTACAAAATAAACTTTTAATTTCGAGCGTGCCTCTTCCTTTAGAACAGTTAAAACGATTCTCGGCTCGATAATCGGAACTGGTGGGTCCCATGATATGGATTATAAAGTTTGCATAATTCGCACGGCCGCCATCCTGAAATGGTATGGCGGACGACCTTGTAATTTGGTCACAAGACGCATCCTATACGAAGGTATGTTGTTACCAAATTTGGTAGAGATCGGATGATTTGGTTAGTCGTTATTTGATTTTACGTTTTGAACGTTTGAGTGGCCGCCATTCAGTTTTAGTAAAGATGGCGGCGATATAAAACATGACACTGAGGTGTCCTTTGCTAGTGCTACCTTTGTACCAAATTTCGTTCAATTTGCATTCACCGTGTTCGAATTGATAGGGGGGGGACAGACATTCAGAGTACACACACACACACACACACAGACACACACACACACACAGACTCACACACACACATACACACACACACAGAGACTCACACACACACATACACACACACAGACAGACACACTTTTTTCGCCCTGTAGTGATCTCATAAGTCTACTTTCATTTTTTGCAAAAATCGAAAGTAGGCTAAAAATCAAAAACCCCTATGTACGTCAAATTGGCAGGTGAAAAGGTCAAGGAAGTAGGAGACTTCAGCTACATGGAAACAAAATAACAAGTGATGGACGAAGCAAAGAGGATATAAAAAGTAGGTTGGCTCAGGCTAGGAAAGCATTTATACAGAAAAGAAATTTGTTTAAAAGATTCTGTTCATATTTTTTTGTTCGACAATGGCGAAATGTAAGTATTATACGCCAGAAAACTGTACTATAATGAGGCTCATTATAGTACAAGTTTTCATTATGGTACAGTTTCTCCAACCAATCAGAGCTCTAGATGTATGATGTGTGACCAATTAGGTACTTGATAGCTTCGCACTTTAACACAGAATCCAACATGTCGGACATGAATTACATGATTTGAAAGTTGACATTGTAAAATATATCCGATCAACCATAGTAGTTATAATGGCAACCCCAAAGACAAAATCACCGACATGGAAAGTGCACGTTCCCATATATTCGTGTAAATAAACTGGCGAATATTAGAAAAGAAATAGCACTGTACCTTAATATCCCCAACTCCAATTTCAACACACGGTATTCTTTCATACAGCAGGCTGTAAACATATGGCATTGCCAAGCAGACAGAGCTCACGCGTGGGTCAGCGAGCTTGGAAAGGAAGAGAGCAAACTCGGCGCTTGCACTCCGATCACTAAATTCAAGTGACCGAATCTCGACAGATATTTATGAATATTTCTGTTCGAACATAAAATTAAATTAAATAAAGTTATAATTATCATCAAACATAAACAGTCGTATGCAACTAGCTTATAATGGCAGTTAAGACACTCGTATGAAAATTATGAAACTCGCTGCGCTCGTTTCATAAACATACTCGTGTCTTAATTATTTCCATTATAGGCTCGTTGCATAATGTACTATAAATGACCACTTATACAACATCATGTTGAAATTGAATTGTTCTCCCAGACGTCCATAGTCACGTGATGTGCATGGCTCAATACGTTCTTTTTCAGGATAAAGTTGAGAACATTCAAATTTATGCATTATCAATGCATAACAGATTTTGAATTATGTCGTTCCCCCCCCCCCGCAATATTCTATAGAAGCGATACGAAAATCGCGATAAGCAGAACAAGTGGATGCATGGGAACATCACAAGCCCTCGCTGTTCTCAGTGACGTGAGATATCTAGTCCAGGATCGGCTGCGATAATGTTTTCTCTATGGCACAGCGAAATGGTTAGCATTTTTGACCCCCAACTTGGGCCGTGACGCATTTAACTAGCCGAGAGCCGAAGAAAATCGGATCTCAATGATTGATTGTCTGATAGATACTTTCGGTCAAGGGGTTATTTTTCTTCTTGTGATTATCTTTCGATTCAAGCCATCAGTGTTGAGTTACGATTGTTGATGCGGAACAATACCAGCACCTTCAGGGTGCCACACCCTTTACTCTGTGGTTCCGTTTAAAACTGTGGCAAATGCGAGGCAATAATATTTTTGTTGAGTAATAATAATAATCCTACTCGCCCTGTTTCAAATGATGTATGCGAATTATTCAACCGTGGAAGCGATAAATGGGTTTGACACAGACCTGCCTCTATCTGATTGGTATAATTTTGTTTCTTATTCCTCCATCGCCTGCTAACAATGGCGTTTAATCGCAATTTCTCTTTATCATCCAATATCTTACTTCCCTTAATTCGTGCCCCAGTTGTTATGTTGCTGATTTATTTAGGTACTTAGCGACTAGAGCTGGTAATTAGCGACGTTTGTTTAATCGATTAATCAAATAATGTTAAAAAATCGAAAACGATTAATCGATTATTGGAATAATTTGGAATTAATCGAAAATGATTAATCGACTAATCGAAAAATAGATTAATTGACTAACCGAAGAATCGATTGCTTGATTTGTAGGCACGAGGTAAGAAAAGCAGTTCGAGAGGTCATCGCTTAAGTTGAGTTACGTTTATTTTCGGAATGATGTAATAGTACATTACGCAACGAGCCTATAATGGCAATAAATAGAACACGAGTATGTTTATAAAACGAGCGAAGCGAGTTTTATAATTTCCAATCGAGTGTCTTAATTACCATTGGCGAGTTGCATACGACTGTTTATGTTTGACGATAATTATAACTATTTATGTTCGAACATAAATATTCATAAATATCTGTCGAGATTTTGCCAGTTCTATGTACTGAACAGAGCGGTTGGGACGCAGAGAATACCTTGAATTTTACCATGGCCTCCTCAAGTACCCCACTATGACACTAGCCACGCATTGAAATTTAAAATAGAAGGACGTGGAAATCAGCGGAGGTGCGATGCTATCATTATCTATTTGGTCACACAACTTTTTCTTGAGCTCTGATTGGTGGGTAAAACTTTTTCATAATGAAAAATAGTGTTATAATGACCCTCATTATGATACAGTCTTCTGACATATAATATTTACATTTCGACATCGTCGAACATAAAGAAATTTATAAAAGTTATTTTTGCCTAAATATACAAAGCGTCCTTCCTTGTTTATGTTAACAATTGTCAAACAAATTAATAACAGTGACAGTCGAAAAACAAGCCTCAATAACATTAGGAAGGATTTCAAGAAACGAAAACTAAGAGTTTTCAGCAAAGATTTTGAAATCTTGTTCAATGTTTACAATTTAGGACAGGAAAGGTTTTGTTTTACTTCGTGTTAGCCTACTTTTCACAAACAAGCCATTTTATAAAAAAAAATATGATACAATATATTTTAATTATTTAAATGTCTGTTTTGCCTCTGAGAGAGCGTAGTGAAAGGAGCGAAAAGCATCTATTTATCGACCAAACAATTAATCAATAACTAGCATTACCCGTCGCGGCTTCGCCCGCGAATATTCTATTTGTAAAGAGTACACTTAGCAAAATCTCAATCATGAATGCTATGACTGATTTATCCTTGGTACGAATAATCAGACTTTATCAATTCAGCTACTGGTGCAGTGGTTAGGGGTTTGTCATTCCTTCAAGGTATATCAGAGCGAAGTTAGTTTTTTTGGAATATCACAGACACTGTTAATTTAAGGGCTTTTAAATGTGGTTTTCGGAGACCCTTTTAGAGTCGGGTGAAAAAGACCTTTCGTACGACAATCGCACGCGAAAATTGCGTGAAAAAATTCTAGAGTGCCCCTTGACCCCCTTAAGCGCATTATACTGTATGTATTGATGAATATTTCAGGTTAATTTGGTTCCGTCATAACATTATAACAGTCTGGAAACTTTCACAGTACCATAATGTAATAATTGGAATTGCATTGCGTCTTACAGAAATAGATGGACCTGTGAGATTCTGTTACCATGGTTACCGTGTTGCATTCTTTCATTATTTCATTGTAAATATACATGTTTTAAGGTATTTATTTAATTGTGAGGCATTTAAAGAGTAAGTGAGTGATGTTTGGTTACGCATTGGGTTATGCTGAACCTGTAGGTATCCCATATGTGTAGGTTGGTGTTAATGGGACCTTATTTTCGGTACAAAACTGGAATGGGACCTTAGCAGAATAATATCGGGAGGGATTTGACCAAACTACTGATCTATTAAACTCACAATCGATTGATCATTAATTATTGCTATTATTCGATTTTTCTGCGTCGATAAATTGTTTATTCAATAACTGAAATTATTCGTATAAAAGTACCGACATTTTGGTCACATAGCCCCGTGTATTTATGTGTGTGTGGGCAATCTGTCCGATAACAAGTCTGTATGTTAGGTCGTCAGCCCGAAGGCTGGTTGGATCCTCAAAAAGCACCACCATTAGGTTATGTGCGTAGATACCCACAAAAACCCGAGGCAGCGCTATATAGAGGCGTACTAGGCAAGACCGATAACAAGTGTCGTACAATAAAACCTGCCTTCTACCTAATCGAACATGACTCGCAATGTTTCCCGTTAAAGTTGTTTTCCGGTCAACGGAGGTAAGCGTACGCTGTAATAAATCAAACCATGGATATGTGTATAATGCACATACTGAGAACAATTAAAATGGTATAGGCTACATACCTTATCCAGTTTTGTATCTACATACGAGTATTTCTGCTACTATTTAATGCAGTACTGTATAACTTTTACTTTGTGTTAAGATCATGAACAACTCTTCATTTCGAAGCTACAATGACTGCTGGTGAACTGTGTCAGTAATGTAAGTTGAGCAGTGAAATGCCAAGCTGATAGACAAGGGTTGAGACAGACAGGCATTTGTTGATTTTTACCAGCACTGGGAAAGGTTGGGAAACAGGCAATTATTCGTACACTTTGAATTGTAAGTTCGAGGATAACAGAAGGAAGACCTATTTGCACTTTCCTTGTCAGCTACATCATCAACTGTTTTGACAAGGTAGAATTTCACAGGGTGCCTGAAAATTTTCTGAACACTGTATTGCGGAGCTTGGACATTTTCCGTTTAAATGCGCATTTTTGATATCCGCTGTCCGCGTAAATGCAGGGAATTTAATACGTTCTCACCCCTAAGTTCACGAGACGGTTATATAATTCCGTTTAAGACTCCGTTTAATAAAGGGTCCGTTTAATGACAGTTTTATTGTAGTATTTACTGTAGTATTTGTAATTCCGGCTAAGATTGGTTAGTGGGAGGCCGTGGCTTTAATTTATGTGCCATTCCTGGATATTCCTAAGGTAGAAGTTAAATAGCTATGTCTAAGAATGGCTGTGATGGGAAAAGAACCTACCACTTCTCAGTTCAGTCTCACTAGACTAAGCATACTCCGTTCCAATCCTGAGATCAAATTAAAGTTTCTTGGCAGAGCTAAAAATTGAACCCAGATCTCAGCGTTTCAGTGCCATGAATGCTTGCCAGGAAACCACATTTCCTTCCAAATATTCTTTTGATTTATGAACCCAGCATAAAAACGTATTTTTTCCAACAGTCCACAGTGCAAAGGCTACTTGTGTCATCTCGTGTCACCAACCGTGAACTCCCTTGACCAATTCTGTCGGCCGAGGCCGATACACAGAGATGCGTTTTACGGTCAGCGAATCCCTTCTTGGGCAACCATCGAGGGATGTTGATTCACCGGATTCCGTCAATTGCGCACAGTTAAGAAATACAGTAGCCTAGTGTAGGCTAATTATTCTTCTAGTTGCCTTGGAACGATATAATAATAATAACATTCTTAGAAGTAATTGTGTTGTGAATTAATGGAAAGTGATCGAACAAAAAAGGAAAATCCCCAGGAAAATCTTAGGACCAAAGTGTGAAAATGGAATTTGGATGAGAAAGAAATCACATGAAATTTATCAACTTACAGAAAACATCCCAGATACCATAAGGAAACAGCGGCTACAGTTTTACAGACACTTAAGTTATATACGAATGGAATGGATAATAACAGGCTCACAATGAAAATTTTCAACATAGCCTTATCAACGAAAAATTAAAACAACTGGCTAAAAGAAATCAGTGAAGACATAAATTAAATTGGCTGTCCTGAAGAGACCATTCAAGACAGAAAACAATTCAGAACTTTAAATCACAAACACAGTTTCCGTGGCTTAGGCGGCAGCACGCCGGCCTCTCACCGCTGGGTCCGTGGTTCAAATCCCGGTCACTCCGTGTGAGATCTGTGCTGGACAAAACGGAGGCAGACAGTTTTTTCACCGGGTACTCCGGTTTTCCCTGTCAAAATTCATTCCAGCAACACTCTCCACTGTCATTTCATTTCATCTGTCATTAATTTAATCATTGCCCCAGGGGAGTGCGTCAGGCCTCGGCAGCCGGCACAGTCCATATCCTCGCCGCTAGATGGGGGCTTCATTCATTCCATTCCTGACCCGGTCGGAGACTGGAAGCAGGCTGTGGATTTTCATTTTCAAAACACAAACACAATTTTTTGAGAACCCCACCTGACAAAACACTGGATGGACAGAACTGCGTAAAAGGGAACACAGGAGAGAATAAAGAGATATTGGGAAGGGAATAAGAAAAATTGCTAATAAGTTCATACGCGCTCTTTAATTGGGCACAACGAATGAAAAATAATAATAATAATATATTCTTAACATTTCAGTCAATTGTTGTACTCGTAGATTAGGCTAAGTACCGGCGTGAGTCGGATGTAATGGGTATGTCTCTCCCCATTTTAGAGTACTTCTTATTAGTAATTCTGTTGTGAATTAATGTAATATGATCAAAAAATCACCACAGTGAATTAAGACAAACCACAAAATTCTAGAACAATTAAAAAGTAAACACCCAAAAAAGAAAATCACGAGGAAATACTGATCAAACCCGCACGCATTATTAAAATCCAGTCCGGGGCAGCCATTGGCGCACCAATTGTAACCGGCATCTTGCGTTTTCCTTTCTTGGCTGTCATTCCGGCGTTCCCGACTCTGGCAAGACATTTTGATTCTGGCGTGAGGGCTGGAACGGGCTACAGTCAGCCTCGTGAGGAAAAACTGAGAAGAGGAGAGTTCAATTTCCACCTCAGCCATCCCAGAAGTAGTTTTCCGTGGTTTCCACCCTTCAACTCCAGGTTAATGCCGGGATAGTTCCTAACTTAAGGCCACAGCTGCCTCCTTCCCAATCCCATCCCTAATATACATGTACACACACTAGTACAGCCTTCTCAATAACACAGGTTATCACACGAATGTGCCTCCCCCCCCTTCTCCCCCCCCCCCGCTCCTTCCCCTTGCACACATACACACAGACATCCGAAGTACATGATCGAGACCTCACAGTCCCTGGAATAAGCAACAACAAAAGCACTGCTGTGGCTTTAGAGACGGATGAGTGCTGGAATTTTGCCCTAAAGGGAATCCTTAACGTGCCAATAAATTAATTACTAAATAATGGTCATATAGGCCCTCCTGGCGCAGTCAGCTAGCTTTTGAGGGGTTCACAAATGTGAGAGAGCCGTGTCAGCAGATTTACCAGCCCGTTTAAAGATCCCCGTCAGGGCTAAATTCTGGCACCCTGGCGTCCCTAAACGCCGCAGTAGTTAGGCAAAATAGGAATAAAGCTTTTAGTTTTACGTGACAGTTAATCTTTTGGTCATGAGCCACGGGACCTCCTTTTTACGTGGATTCCGAACCACTGAACTTGGTATTTCACTTCGAAAATATCACAAGCATTGACCGGGAATCGAACCCGGTCCACCTTGATGAGAGGCGAATAGTTTGACCTCTGCAACACCACGCCCCTCGCAGTAGTTAAAAGAGACGTAAAACCAGTAATATTATTATTATTATTATTATTACCGACAGCAGTGGCTAGGCCATGGGGCCAAGCACTCTGCTGACTCGGTAGACGCGTGGGTTCGAGCCCCACCGTCGGCCGTCCTTGAAATGGTTTTCCGTGATTTCCCCCATTTTCAACACCAGGCAAATGCTGGGACTGTACCTTCTGACAGGCCACGGCCGCTTCCTTCCAGACCCTTGCTCAGTTTCATTCATCTTCATCCATTCCATCTCTCATCCCGACGCGCAGGTCGCCCACGGGCGGCGACTAGAAAGACATGCACTCGGCCTCTCAGGAGGCCACACGACAAAAGAAAATTATTATTATTACTAAAATACTCCCTCTTGGAAAATCCCACGATTATGATAGATCCTAGCTGCAATAGTCAATGTGAATCATGACTTCTAAATCTAGCTCCAGTATGTTAGGTATGGCTACTTTTGTACACACACAACTACACGGATGTGATGACAACACTGATGTCCCTAATTGAAGCAACAGCAATACATTTGATTTCTCATTGAAAGAGACTTCTAACCCGAATATCCCGTTATCCTCCTGATTTCTTCCGCCCCCAATTTGGTTATCTTTGCAGCTAACTGTTGCTGCGACCTGAAGAGTTTCAACAGCACCGCAAGCAGGATGATGGACTAAGTGGCTACAGTAGTGTTTTTGTTTTATCAGAGTAATGTCATTTCCGCTGTGGAGCTGAGGTAATGCACAGCACAGGGCAGGAGAAAGTGGGGGAGTGGGGATGGCAACTGGAGCGCGTAGATTCATTGAGGCTTGATTCCTCCCGACCCTAGCAACCCACACCCCGCCCTTCTCGTGTCTCAAGGTACAGTACATCACCGCTCCGCATATCATTGGGCACCCATAGTATCGCTAACGGATTCTTATTAACTCCACCGCAAAACTTCAATATTTTTTCAAATAATTTTATTGGCTATTTCAGACCCCTGGAGTGTTTTCTCTTAGATCCCAGAAAGATTTGGTTCTATTCGAATTATAAATAAGTATAAATAATATTAATTTGATATATGAGTCGTACAGTTGCAAAACTCGTTTAATCCACTTGTGAATAAGGATCACGTCGTAAAATTATGTATTTAATTATTTTATTTTATTTTATTTCGTTTTATTTTGTTTTAAATTGTTTTATTTAATTTTTGTTTCTTTTTTGTTTTGTTTTATTTTGATTTTCCAGAAAACAAACATAAAACCAAAAACAAAAAACACGAACTAAAAAGAAAAATTTTAAACAAAAGCAAAAGCAGAAAACAAACAAAAAAAGAAACACAAAGCAAAAAGCAAAATAAAAAAGCAGAAAACAAACACAAAACCAAAAAACAAAAACTCAAAGCAAAAAGAGAAAAGTAGAAAACCACAAACACAAAAGATATAAGGCCAAGTCCAGAGAATCGTTTCTCATGAAAATGATTCTTATTCACAAGTGGATTAAACGAGTTTTGCAACTGGACGACTTATATGTACTGCATGAGGGGTGTGTGGCTCACTGACAGCTATCAAAGATAGTATTTGATGTTATCACCATCAAACACGACATCTTCTCACCAATCGGACAATTTTGTTTCAAAGTTGGCTCTTTGCTTTTTCTTCAAGTGTAACGATTCCTGGTGATACAAAGCTGAATTAGTGATTTCAACAAACATATTGTTGGGAGGTAAATTTTTATAAGTTTGATTTCTAACTTCAATACCAACTTTTTTATCCTAAATATTAACCAATCTCAGTGAAATGTTTGCAGGACGTAGTCATGAACCATTTGCATTCTTCTGTGCATTAGATGGCCATGGTACTAATGATCTCTGACGCAGTACTGCGGCGATGAAAACCTGTCCGAATCATTCGAATTTCAAATATTAGTGAAGCCCAAAATAGTGAGTATTCACTGTAGTTACTACCGGCACTTTGTAATTAAATTATTTTTAGATAACTGAAAGAATGGCTTTTATTATATCAATACTCGGGAAAAGATTATTCTATTTATTTATTTATTTATCGCATGGCTTTCAGTACCTGCAGTGTCTGAGGACATGTTCGGCTCTCCAGAGGCTGTAGCTGTTTCGAATGGACACCCATAGAGAGAGCTACAAGTTCCATTCAAATTCAAGTAGTTCCAATTTTCGCTACCAGATATCACTGACACCTAGTGGTGAACGTTGGAACTTTGATACAGGTTTCCAACGAAATCTAACCTAGAAATTTAGCTTCACACACGTTTAGTCTGCGGAAGGTTCTTTTACATGCCATAAATCTATAACATGGGACCGCCGGCTTTACTTCCCCTCCGAAGGAAGGCATACTGAAGGATTGTAACGCTCTTAAAAAAATCCGACGACTTCGACCGGGTTTGAACCAACTATCTTGGGCACAGCAGTTTAGGATGCTACCAACTACGTCACCGAAGCCTCTAAAATTTTTCTCAAGGAGACAATCGCCATTAAATACTCAGCTGTAAGGGGTATAGCATTTTTTTAAATCACTTACCCTCCCAGCTCGGTTTTACCGATGGACTCTGCGGGGATCATTCCTCTATCGTCGCAAGGACAGTGTCTGGTAGCTGAACACATTTTGTCACCAGATACAACTGGGGATGGTGACAAGCCGATCGTCCAGGTGACCACTAACTTAGGTCTAATTAAGGAAGAGGAAGTTGACCGTGGACCTGTTAAAAGGAAACGTTCTGGCATTTGCCTGGTGGTGAAAATGGGAAACTTTGAAATCCATTTTCATCACAGCTAAGATGGGATTCGAACCCACGCTCACCCGATGCAATTGAGGCACGAGATGAGGCGTTAGCACTCTCAGCCACCGTGGCCAGTTGTGCGAGTATATTACTTAACGTTATCCCTAGGAATAGTCTACTTGTAGCGGAAGACCATAACGCAGCAAACTAACTTCGAGTAAGCAAGTCATTGTTGACGCATTACCTTCAGAACATAATGCAAACAGAGCAATGACAAGGCGTTCTTTTAAAGTAAGAAGTATTTGAAATAATATGTCCTTGGGTAATACTAGCACTGCAAAAACTTATGGTTGCTAGGAGGATGAGAACAAGGATTTTATATCCATCATGCACTAGTAATAATGTACTCTAATCTTAATACTAGTTCATAAGCGGCTTCGGTGGCGTAGTTGGTAGCATGCAGAAGTGCTGTGCCCAAGATAGCGGGTTCAAACCCGGCCGAAGTCGTCGTATTTTTTAAGAGCGTTAAAAATCCTTCAGTATGCCTTCCTTTGGAGGGGAAATAAAGCCGGCGGTCCCACGTCATAGATTTATGGCATGTAAAAGATCCTACCACAGATTAAACTTCTGTGAAGCTAAATTGTTAGGAACGCTCTATCAAATTTCCAACGTTCACCACAGGTGTCATTGATATCTGGTAGCGAAAGTTGGAACTACTTGAAATTGAACGGAACTTGTAGCTCACCGTAAGGGTGTCCGCTGGAAACAGCTAGAGACTCAGGCGAGCCGAAAATGTCCTTGGACACTCCCGGCACTAAAAGCCATACGATAAATAAATACTAATTCATACAGAAATAATAACATGATGTTAATAAATCTCGGTTATCTCAGTGACAGGGAATAACACCCATTAGAATTGCATACAATTGTGTTGACCGACTGCAAATCATTTGAATTCCGTTTACTAAGGCAACCCGATGATAATAATAATACAATAATAATAATACTGTGTATGTCTACGCCTAATTATTCCCGTTTCCAACGGGATCGGGGATGCGATGCGGTGAAAGGTTATGTTGCGGGTTACTTTTACGGCCGGACGCCCTACCTGACGTCAACCTTCTGACAGTAATTAATGACAGATGAAATCAATGAAGACGAATGAAACTGGGCAAGGATGTGGAAGGAAGCAGCCCTGGCCTATCAGGAGGTACCATCCCAGCATTTGCCTGGAGTTGAAAATGGGGAAAAACCACACAGAAAACCATTTCAAAGACGGTTGACGGTGGGGCTCGAACCTACGTCTACCGATTACGCAGATAGCTTGGCCCCATGGTCTAGTGCTGCAAGTTAGGGATCGTAGCTAACGCTGTCAGTTAATCGTAATAATGATAATAATACTAATAATAATAATAATAATAATGACCTCGGGTGCCAGGTGCAAGCTTTGTTATTTGACACCCAGAGGGTAACTTGCATGTCGAATTTCGTTGTTCCTTGACTATGAACACTATAGCGCTTTCTAGTGCAGAAATGAGAAACTTTGTGTTGGCGGAAACTCCCGTGATTAATTTTGCCATTATGAACTCGGCCTACTGAATTCAAATGGGTTCTTTGACATGCCATCATCGTATGACATGCGTATCGTATTTTTGCCGCCTTTCAAAAATCACTTACCACGGCCAGGAGCGAACCTGCAATCTTGGGGTTAGTAGACCGACACTATATCCACTCACCCACCGTGGCAAGCTATAATAATACTAATAAAATATTAATAATAATGTTATTAACAATAGAAATAATTATTGTAGCAACAATAATAAAATAATATTTCTTGTCTTAAGGCTGGAAAGGGGTACACTCAGCCTCGTGAGGCAGAACTGTGAAGAGGTGGGTTCGATTCCAACCTCAGTCGTCCTGGTTCCCCACTTCTACTGTAAAGAAAATGACGTGATGGTACCTACATTAAGGTCATGTTCACCTCCAGCTTAATCATAGACTAGCAAATAATATTCGCATTAATACAGCCATCACAGTAACACAGGTTATTAAACAAATTCTTCTCACACTCAAGCCTCTAAATCAGAGATTCCCAAACTGGGCGAATTCGCCCAGTAGTGGGCGATTTTAGCACGCTAGTGGGCAAAACTGACAGAATGTGAATTTGATGGGCGATTTGAAAAATTAGTGGGCAAATAATTCAGTTTTTATATATACCTACAATATGAGCAAGACGTTTTTGCCTATTAAAAAAAAGGAATAAAATAAAAATGCAAACAAGTAATTTAATTATATCAAATTATGTTTCCTTTTTAATCTATTTACAACTACAGTAGTGCACATGTGCATAAAGTGGATACCAAGCTGAATGACACTATGCGTTGCATAACCGGCACCATAAAATCAACCCCTCGCCACTGGCTACCAGTACTCAGCCACATTCCACCACCTTACCTGAGGAGGAAGGAAGCTCTGATCAGAGAAGCAAAGAAGATCTATGCTTCTCCCTCATTACCAATACACCAGCAATTCTGCCACCCACCACCGAAGCGACTTCATTCGAGGAGACCAACCAGTTTATTGGCCGACCAACTTCTGGCAAATCGATTCAACCTAAACCAATGCTGGCAGGACGAATGGTCAAACTCAACGTCAGGAACTAGTGCCCAGGAGATCAACCCAACGGTGAAAATACAAGGATTTGACCTTCCTAGAAAATTATGGTGTCGCCTCAATAGACTGAGAACCAGGCACGGCCGTTGCAATTACCTATGCCATAAGTGGGGTTGGATAGATTCCCCATTGTGTCAATGCAATGAGGAGGAACAGACCATGGACCATATCATCCAGCGCTGCCCTCTACACGCCTACTCCGGGAGCCCTAGTGATCTGTTTCATCTTCGAGAATGTACTGTGGAATGGCTCCAAAACTTGAACTTGGATTTGTGATTTGTTTTTATGTAATTCACCATACGATTAAATAAATACTACAGTAGTTTATCAAATTACATTAATTAGACATAGGTATTCATGGTGTTTAATTAATTTTAATTTTCTTTTTTTCTTTAATTCATTTCATTGATTGTTATTCATTTTTAGACCTCTTATTTGCAAATTTTTATGAACATAATTATACCTAAATAAACAGGATGCATCTATTAAAATGTCCGTCAAAATCCTCATTTCTCAACTTATTTGTAGGTATTTGAATGTATGTGTTCGTAATTTTAAGATTTGTGCGCGTTTTTGAAATGAGGTGGGCGAAAAAAAAATTGAAAGTGGGCGATGGTCAGAAAAAGTTTGGGAAACCCTGCTCTAAATGATTCAGCAACGACATTCTACGTGAGTTGCTCCACTTTATTTCTTGCTGTGTTCTGGTAGCTACAGACCAATGTCTTCAACATTCGACTTGTTAGCCTGCTGTTTATCACACTATACTACTACTAGGTTAGAACACACGTCAATCTTTCTCGAACAGATGTTCCATTTCATTGGGTAATCTTCGACGTGTGACACTATTACCTTGCTCCAGATAGACGTATGCCGTTACATATAGTCCATCTAGTGTAAAGCGCCTTGCGACATCGCTCCACGTTCATAATAAGACGCCGAGAAGCATGTGGGACGTGTATCACGTTGTAAACAAGGTCGGTAGATTAACTTGGACATCGAGCATGGAAATTAAGCGGTTACTGATGTGCGCTGATTCGTAGGAAATAGCAGTTATGTTTCTCTATCGGTAATGACGTCCTCTCCCTGTGCCTATCGCACATTTATCTCGTCGCGGCTTCTTCTACACCGATGCCAATAACAAGACCACTTTCTAATGTAATAGTGAATCTCTTAATGCTAACTTCTAAGATCTCGTTACATTTACCTAATGCCGCATATACCGAAGCTTTACAGCTGTTAAATAAAACATGAGGTGACTTTGTAACTGAAAGAAACAGACACATGTGATTCAAAAACATTTGATCGTAATGCCGATTGATTCTAAGATTTACTTTCTGTGACCACATTCTTCTTTCTTCCATTTTCCGCAACTGTCGGAAAGTGGTTTTATTTCAAAAGCTCGTACAATTTATCATCATAATTGCCTCCAAGCAAGGTCTGCAGTTGCATTGCTTCTTTTTGCCGTCTTATTTTAGGTGCTTAAACAACGTGGTCATCAGATTTATGGACTGGCGTGCATAGAATGAGTCTAATAGCCTTTGTTATTGCGATGCCTGTATTATCGTGTGTAAATGCAATTGTAGCTAGGAATTAATAATAATAATAATAACAACAAAATAATAATAATAATAATAATAATAAATTTCATAACAACAAATGAATCCATGTCAGGAACGAAACTCTTTACCAAAAAACTGAAAAACTCTCGGACAAAATAAGAAAATGGAGAATTGATTTTTATGGGCACATCCTCCGGATGAATTCAAATAGATTAACCAAAAAGATCTTCGACCACTTCCGTAATTAAAAAAACCTCTTTGGTTTAAGGAAACCGAGAAAGACCTCGTGGAACTCCAAATTACAGACACCATGCTCATGGACAAAACAGCCAAAACCTTCACCAAGGATAAGAAACGACGGTTTCAAGTTAAACTCAAATAAAAGCGTACGACCCACATCTCTGCCGAAGAAAGGGAAGCAAGATCTCAAAGGATGAGGCAATGCTGGGCCAAAAGGAAAGCTCAAAACAATAAAAAGTGATGATTTCATGTACCCCAAAGTTGGGTGGAACAAATAATGAATAATAATAATAATAATATATATATATATATATATATTAATTTTTCTAGGGAAACCTTGGGGAAATCTTCAAAAGACAGATTGCAAGCTTCCGGACTTCCAACTGTGCAGGATTCTTACCTACTAAAGACCCACACACCCTATACTTGGCTTAAGGCCACCCCGGAACTGCCTGTTCAGCCTTACTTGAGGGTGGAACCACTGTTACGACCAGAGGTCTCACTCAATTTCATTTAACGTGATGATAATGAAATTACTCACCATCATCTTCACTGTCTTCAGCAACCAATCTTCTCGGTTCCTCCTCTTTTTTTGTTTTCAGCAGCTCAGAGATGTAGACAGCAATCTGTGCCCAACTTTCTCTGCTGCTGAGCATTTTATCCTCCACATTGTCTGGTGTAATGACTCCAACTTTTGGTTGTCTCCAGAAGCCTTCGAAGATTTCTCCATCTCAAGCATTCAAAGAATGTGTGCTGAACATCGTCCCATTGATCATCACAATAACGACACCGTGAACTCGGTGAAATTCCCATTCGATGGAGGTATGCATCATAATAACCATGGCCAGAGAGAAACATGGTAATGTAATAATTAACCTCACCATGTTCCCTCGACAACCATGGCTTCAGTTGCTTGATGAGCCTAGCGGTCCACCTGCCACGATGTTCACGTTCCCATTCTTCCTGCCATTCCAGAAGAGATCTGTCTCTTTCCTCCCTCTTCACGCGTATCTTAGAATGATCGTCTTTGCGCAAGTATATACGACGCCTTTCCTTGGCCAGGATGTAAATGTGTATCGCCCCAGCTATTACTAGCACTGCCGGTCCAGACACTGTACGATAGGCAGAAGTTATTCTGAGGGCAGCTCTTCTGTGAACAGAGGTTATCCGCTTCCTATACATCTCAGAGCCAAGAGCTACTGACCAAATCTCTGCACCATAAACAATAACTGATTCCGCCACTCTCATCAGCAGTTTCCTCTTCAATGGTGAAGGGCCGCCAATATTACCCATGTGCCGCGACAAGTTGTTAACAATCCTTGCAGCCCTATCAGCAGTCTTGCTGATATGATTCCAGAATGTTAACTTGTTGTCAATCATAACACCCAAGTAACGAACAGCAGGAGCTGTTTCTATCACTTGATTATCTACTAGCATTGGTACAACTCGTGGAACTTTCTTCTTAGTAGCAGTAATAATAATAATAATAATAATAATAATAATAATAAGTGAGATGCAGAATGATCTGCAGGAGATTGGGATTTCAAGTGAAGTTATCGAGTTGTTGTTATTGATTCATTTAGGAACTTTGCTAGATCGTGGTCATGTAGCCCCGTGTCCGGAATTTTGTCTGATAACCTGGCTTATTGTGGTGGCTGCGTTATTGTGTGTACTTTTAATTCAGATGAGGATTGGGAAGGAGGTTGCCTTAATTTAGTAACCATCCCAGCATTAGCTGAGATTTATTTAATTTTATTTGGTAGATTACGATTCTTTTTAGGAGCTGGGGTCGCAATATTTGGTATGTCGTGATTAGCTGCCCTTCACAAATCCGCTTACTTGGCCAGGGATTGAACCCACGACTTTAATCAGGAGGTGGGCACTCCGCCACTGATTCACGGAGGAAGCCACGAGTATATCTCCTCACAAGCTGTGAGTCCCTGAGAGAAGTGCTAGATTTTACTGCCCGGAACAGCGGAGTTACGCTGTAGTTTCGCCCCGATAAGCCACGTGTACGCTAAGTGCTCCGTCATGTACTGGGGCTTGCTGTTAGCTCATTCTCGCGATTGCGGCATCTGCCGGCCGACCGTTCCGATGACCAATTCTGCAAATTGGGTTAAACCAACAGTCACGGGATTTAGATTACGCAAACAATCTGTCCATTGTCAAACAGGCTGCGATTCGTTTGTTATTCACGGTGCCGAGTAAGGAACATACTATATCAATCATTTCAGCATGCACGCGGTTAGCTTCCTGTTCCTATTAATTTCACTGTAGAGCAGTGGTTCTTAACCGGTGGTCTGCGAGTGCCTCGGGAGTGGTCCGCGAAGAAAAGGGTCCACCAACACGTACAAAAAGTGGCCAATAAATGGGGATTTCGAAAACGGTGTGCGTTGAACGAGAATCGTCCAAATGTATTCGCGGCGATGACTATCAGATTTTGAATTGAAATATCTTTAAAATAAGTGTTATTGAGGAAGGGTTACGATGATGATAATAGTTGTTTTAAGGGTCATAACATCTAGGTCATCGGCCCCTAATGGTTTGGGTGATCACGAAGATGATAATGAAATGGAAACTGTAACTTAAACTAACTACTAACTTATATAGGCCTACTAGAAGAAGGAATGGAAAACAAAAGGAGAATAAGACAAATAAAGGACAGGAGGAAAAGAAATGACCTCAACCCTCGAAGAATGCGGATTGAGGGACTTGGGAGGAAGGAGAGCCATGAAAAGCAGATAGGAAAGTGAAAGAGGAGAGGGTCCGCCCCACAGTTAATGGATGAAAGGGGAAAAACCGGACCCAGCTCAGGAATCCCTCGGGGTCACCAACTCCCGAACTCACCAACCGTGAGCCCCTGAGGGTGAAGCAATATACAGGGTGCACCAGAAGTGAAGGGGCCACATACGCCCCGCCTCCTTGACGTCCTTGAGCAGAAGGCAGGAGATAACATGAAAAGAAAAGAAGGCTGACCCCTCACAGAAGGAGGGTATCTGAAAAGATGAGACAAGGGCCAATTAAGTCGGGAAACGAAGAGACTCACTAGGCCTCAGATATCCTAATACCGTCAGGGTCGGAAGAGAACAAGAGTTGACCAAGTGAGGTCGACAGGAAAGAAGACGGAGAGGAGCCCGGCACAAGTAAGTAGAAGCAAAGCCGGACTCAGCTGGGGCCCCACGTCCCACTAAATGTGAGCCCCTGGGGAGGAGGAAGGGTTACAACTGATTAGGTGTATTGGGGGGGGGGGGGGGGGTCCGTGCATAATTCAATTTCAGGCTGAGTGGTCCGCAGACTTCTACGGGTTCGGAACCACTGCTGTAGAGCAACAATCCCCAAGTGTTACAAAAATCAGTCATCGAATTTAGATACAACATTCAGGCCTTTATGTTCCCGTTGTTCTAACAATGAGTGTTATGTTGTGTGAGCCCAATAGCAAGGGAAATGTGAAGAGCCCATGTCAATTCGTGGCTTATTGACTAGATTGTTCGCTGTCACTGTGGAAGTCCGGATTCGATTCCAAGCTCTGGCAAGACATGCAATCTGGTCTGAGGGCTGTGGAACGAGATTCACTCAACCTCGTGAAGCACATGGATATGTTTGGTCCGAGGCTTAAATAATGCTCTATATTTTCGTTTTGGTCAGCCCTTATTTTCTGTCGCTTACTGTACCTTCCTTCCTAGCCTTGAACTTCACCCTGCAAAAGTAACATGTCCATAACCTTTTGAACACTCAAGTTATTTCTATACTATTTACTGTCGGGTCAGGTTTACCCATGGCGCCAGTCCACGAGTGACAATTTTTGGTTTACGTTACTCGGGATAATCTGTAAAAAAAATAAGGTGGAAAATGCACCTATTTTGGTGCAGCACAATCACAAAGCTCACGTTCTTGTTGATCCATGTTTAAGGCCTAGAACAGCTTGGTCAACATCTCCTTTGTAAAAAAAATATCAGGATTTCTGCTTCGCCACCATTATCAATGCCAATTATACTGTTATGAAAATTACTGTCATTTTTCTGCAAAGGAAATTTCAAAAATATTAATAAACCTCATTTTATGTTGGGAATAGTTCATAGGAAAACACCAGGTGTAAAATTACTTCATTAATATCCGTACAACTACGACAAAAAGGGAGTGACACACTATGGGTTAAAATGACCCGGCGCCAGTCCTCGTGTTATGCTCTTTCACGCCTGTTCTCAAGGGTTAAGGAAAGGTGGGTTATATTTCTACCTCATCCAACCCCTGAAGTGGCTTCTACCCTCTACTCCTAGCCATTGCGGGGATGTTACCATGGCCGCCACCTAGGAATGCCTAGTCCCAAATACACACACACACACACACACACTAGTACAGACATTGAAATACACAAGTTGTCAGACATATTTTACACACAAGGTGCTACATTATTACGATGTCGCAAATCCCCTAAATTAATTAACATTAACGACAAATCGAGTTTCGATCACTAAAACGCGACATGGAGAACGAAACTCGATTTGTCCTGATATATCCATTTGAATGGTTGCGTGTGATTGGCTAGTTGAAGTGATTTCAATTTTGACCCCTAGATAGCTCTAGCGTACCACTGAAATGTCAAGTCGGAAGTAACGATGGGTTGTACTTGGAGAAAGTAACTTCCCCCACCCTGCAATCCATGATGTCCGTACACCCTCAGTCACTGATTGGAGCCCTGGGAAGTACAATAGGAGCAGCAACCTGTCTCCTAAGCCGAGCTGCTCAAGGCTGCACTCGAGTAATTACACTGCTCAAGATTTATAGTTATTATTCTTGCTCAAGTATGTCTGCATTAATTGAAAACTTGACATTAACCTTTGAAATTTAATTTATTTGCCGAGGGAATTCTTCAGTTTGCACGATTACTGTGTTACGTTTCGAGGTCACCATTATGTACTATTTTAATTGAATGTCGTCTGAAGAATATAACACACGATATCTGGAGCCATCCTCTTGGAGTAGAGCCACATACTATTACTCCTGTATAAAGGCCGACAGCTCTGTGTAGCATTTACATTCCATTCCACAGACAAGAACGCTCAGGCCATTCATTTACACTGGCTTATGAATCTTGCCGCATTTTAATTATTTTAATAGAGGAGTCAATACTTAAAGAGCTATTAAACTTTGACAATAATAATTGTATGGCATCGAAACAATTATACGTCATTTCCAAGGAAACATATTCATCTTTGATACCAAAAAATAATTCAAGATTTTCCAAATTCTAAAATAGGGTAAACTGTACAGTTATTGGCACTTGAAGGACACTAAGCAATTAATGAATAATTTTGAACAGAAAATCTGCTGTTGTTTGTCTCATTTCTTGCCTCGTGTTCTGTACATTATGATTATTGATTAAAAATATTTATAAACTAAATATAGAGCCTTAACATATTATAAATCGGTTATGAAATATTATGTGAGCAAACAGACAGTACTTGGCACCTAAATTTAGTTGTTAGCACCTTGGTCAGGTACAGTTTTTGGCACCTTTCTTTGCTTTGTGTGTCTCCTGTTCTTTAATACAAACATGTAGAACAATAATCTTTCCCACTTGAAAGGCATTGCTCAAGACCTTAGACATGGACAAGACGGCAAAAACCAAAATCACAGTTATTGGTACAGGGTGCCAAGTAGTGCATCTTATCGTCATTTTAATGCAGTAATTGGCACCCCCATTACACAGAATAATTATAGGTTAGAGTGCTTCATAAACACAGGACAAATACATCAAGGCGTATTCAACATGTTTTCACACTTACCCTTAAAATACAGTTTGAATACTGAGCTCAAAACATCGAAGTTTGGAACTAGTAACCTGAACAAAACTGTAAGATGCCAACAAAATACCAGCAGTGATGAACAACACCAACTTGTTCCAACATTCACTTCAAAACTGTTCACCTGGTGGCAGTAAGATGAAGTATAGAGGCCAAGGAGTAATAGAATGGAAGGATAAAAAACACTCTGTGGCAATGCTATTGTTGTAAACATACTATTATATTCAAATAAATGCAAGCAGAGCCAATAACTGTCAGAGGGCCAATGACTGTACAGTTTGCCATATATTTGATCAATTTTTCAAAATTTGTTCTTGCTTTGAGCTGTCCTTAGGGTTTTCCTAATTTCTCCATTTATAATTATGTAGATTCTTTTAACGTTTCCTTTTCTGAAGTGCTTATTAACGCTATATGGGATAGGGGTCTGTATCATATACCAAACACCTATCAAAAGGATGATTTTCTTTATAAAAGGCGCTCATTGTTAAAACATTAATCTTCATTTTAATAAATCTTCCTTTGGAATTGTTAATATTTCTGGAAAACTAAATATAATTTCTGTGTCTACTTGACCTACGCTACTTGATTAACTTTAGGTGTCCTAAAAACAACAGCAACTTTAAAACGTAATAAACAAGTAGTTCCGTGAAGAACTACTGTATATAGCCTATTTTCATATATCCTATTGGTCTTCTGTATTATAAGTCATCCCACCTAGGAAAAGGATCGCCATGTTGGATTGTTCTGTATGTAAGCCATAGAGTTAAGTACCATTAGATGAATATTAATGCGTTGGTTCATTATCCAAACGTTCACTTCGATCGTATGATTAGAACACATGAAATGAAAACACAATTTTAAAATTTTGCACAACCGACATCTTGACGTTATGAAAACAATTAAATTAAATTAAATTAGATGCCAGTGCATTAAAATGTGTACGGTATATACATTTACTGTTCCAAGTTTCACTGCGCTCCGATGGTTAAATCGCGTGAAAAATCCATTAACATGTTTCAACATCGCTTTGTACTGAATAGGTATTTGAAAGTCACAATGATGAACTTCTAGTAGTACCCTTTACCACTGTACACAATTTCAGGGTGATATCTGTTACCGTTACGGAGGTATAGAATGCCAGTGAAATATTTCACATGGCTGCCATGTTGAATTGGTGAAACTTATCAAAATTTGAAAGGCACAATCGAGGTTGGACGTGGTAGTAGTATGTATGCCCTTACCGAATTTCATTGAATACGATTCGGCCATTTAGATTTTATTAGGGACACACACGCGCGGACAAGAGGTGATCTCATAAGCCTTTTTTTTTTTTATAAATGAAAATAGGCTAAAAATGAAATAAATATTATTAATGTAGAATTTAAAATAAATTTCTAAAAATATAAATATAGAATTTAAATTTAAAAAATAATATGATCACAAATAATAGGTAAAATTAAATATATAAAATTATAAAAAATATATAAAATTATAATTATATAAAATTAACAATAATTAAACCTAAAATAATTAAAATGAAAACACTTAAAATCCAAAAACATTTTGAAAATCCACAGCCTGATTCCAGTCGACCGACCGCGTCAGGGAATGGAATAAATGAAGCCCCCATCTAGTGGCGAAGATATGAACTGTGCCGGCTACCGAAGCCTATCGCACTCCCCTAGGGCAATGTGCTGCCAAAGCCTGTCGCACTCCCTTAGGGCAATGATTAAATGAAAGACAGATGAAATGAAACGACAGTAAAGAGTGTTGCTGGAATTAAATTTGTGACAGGGAAAACCGGAGTACCCGGAGAAAAACCTGTCTGCCTCCGCTTTGTCCAGCACAAATCTCACATGGAGTGACCGGGATTTGAACCACGGACCCAACGGTGAGAGGCCGGCGTGCTGCCGCCTAAGCCACGGAGGCTCACCCAAAACATTTTAATGAATACAAATAAAACGAAATCAAGAAATAAACATGTCCTATGATGGGTCGAAACTTCAGCTACAAATTCAACCGCAGTCATTTAATATAAGCTTTCTTATTTCAGTTTCATACTGGGCAACCTAAGTGCATTTTTTGTGCTCATATGACTGTGTGTGTCATTCAGGAGATCATTCCGGAAGCCGCCCAACAGCGCTTCTCTGTCTAAGAGATAAAAAATTATACGAGCCTTACAGTAGTCGCATATGATGTGTAGCATGTGACATGTTATCCAATTATGTTTGTCCCGGGAGCGCAAATCCCTTGTTGAAAGTGAACTCTGTTGGTCATTGAAATAACTACTTGTAAAACTCCAGTGCCAAATCCTGACCGTAATGAATCATAATTGTTATTTGCCGTGGCGGAAGCAATCCACTGCTTACTTAATGCGAGCTGCGCTCTATAACGGCCAGTTAGTGAACCCATGCCAGTGATGTTATTGAAAATGGCCTCGTTTTGCCAATCAGCGCACTGCCAAGTATAGGCGCGATTAAAAATTAGGTGTGCGGAAGGTATATTAAATGTGTTTCTTCCAGTGATATGTTTAGGCCAACGAAGTTTCAATTATTGTTAGTAGTCGGTGTCAATATACGGAATTCCTACGTTGTTAGGAGTGTTTGTTGATGCGATATAGATTCCACATAGCCACATGGCCGACAGTACATCGAGTGCTTACATTAAATAAGAATACAGCAAAAGTATGAAGTTTTAATAAATCGTAACTGTTTTCAGCAAATATGATAAAATTATTTTTTTCACGCCAAAGAACGACAACTTGAAAATGACTTACTGTAGGAATATCTTAAATGGGGTCTCCAAACCTTGAACTAAAGTGTATGCGATATGCATTCCCCATAGCCACATGGCCTACAGTATGTCGTTGTACCGATCTCCGCCATCACGCGCGCTCATTGTTACCGTCCCATGCACTTCCGTCCCATCCATTTCCGTCCCATCCACTTCCGTCCCTTTTCCAAAATCACTCCCACAACAATGTCCAGCTACCGAGTGGAAAGATGTTACACATCAAAAAAAAAAAATTGTTGTGGTTAGTGTGTGGCCGTCTGGTGTATGTGGCTAAACGTATCTACCCGAACAGCAAGGGATACGGGTTCGAATCACGATTGTGGTCACATTCTCAAGTCTACTCAACAGGAAAAGCTATGACCTAAAGCATAATATTCTAGTTGAGCTGTTGAGTGATACCCCAGTAGGTTGCTAAGCAGTGCGATCTGGCTCAGCCTGTAGAGTTACTTGACATTCGGTACACCACCCCATCTAATGACAAATGAGCTGGAAAACACACCGTCTCAGAGCAATTGTAATTCACTAAGTCCCGGGTTTGCAGCCAGCTCGAACCAACTGGTACGTGACTGCCTTACGTGAACTTCATTCCTTGCTACGTGCGGCTTGATGAGGTTACAGTGCCAAATGTGTTGGGGACCAGAGTTTGTTAGAGTAATTAACCCACAAAGGTTGTCATTATCGCAGATATGCCGGCTGAATACAAGATGCGTCATTTGTATTAATAACGTAGATCCATATATCACGATATTAATTGCTGCTCACACGTTTCATGCTTGCTATAACAGCTGTTTACAAATCACACACCAAGGTTAACTGCTCCAAAATAAGTTTTGAATCACCGCAGATCTTAGTTTATTTTTCTTTAATATTAATATCTTGTACATTGCCATCATCTGCAGTCTCGGAATTCATTTTAAGACTCTTGTCTTAAAGATTTTTCGTTTATTTTGTAGTCAGTGTGCTGTACCTTCCAGGTAGGCTTTTCCCACGGACTCAGCGAGGGATCCCACCTTTACCGCCTCTACGGGCAGTGTCCTGAAGCTTGACATCGAGGGGAGGGATACAACTGAGGAGGCGGGATTAGCGCCTCATCTGCAAAGTGAACAGGGGGCCTCATGAGGGATGGGACGGGATGAGAAGAATGGGAGGGATAGGCAAGGAAGAGGGAAGGAGGCGGCCGTGGCCTGATGGTAGGTACCACCCCGGCATTTGCCCGAAAAAGACGTGGGAAACTACAGAAAACTACTTCGAGGATGGCTAAGGTGGAAATTGAACCACCTCTACTCATTTGGATCACCCGAGGCTGAGTAGACCACATTCCAGTCCTCATACCACTTTTCAAATTTTATGGCAGAGCCGGGAATCGAACCTTGGACCTCTGGAGTGGCAGCTAAGCACGCTGACCACTACGCAACGGAGGCGACTGTCTTAACGTTTCTGGGTTCGATTTCAGACTCTGTAGAGAAATTTTGCCTCGCGGGGCTGAGTTAACACCGCTCCAACCATCAGACCGTAAATATATTTCTTAATTAACTCTCACCCACAGGTCACCTGGTAGAGTTCCGAAAGTTTTGCCAGGAATACTAAGGGAAACAAAACAACAGGGGGAAAATGCTCTCAACCCTTGAGGAATGGGGCTTGAGGGTCTCGGAAGGAAGCAGATAGGAAAAGAAAGAAGGAGAGAATCCGCCCCAGTCACTGGAATATAGGAGACGGATAAGACCCAGCTCAGGATTCTCTCTGCGTCGCCAAGTCTCGACCGGAGGCCAATGAGAGTGCTTTCTCAAGAGTGCACCGTACATGTAGAGACATCACGCACATCCTGTAGCCACCTTCAGGGCATCCTTCAGAAGTTAGGGGATTCTGTAAAAAGATAGTAGAGATCACTTTAGATAAGTGAGGGTATTAGGAAAGAAAAGACAAGGGTTGATTAATTAGAATTAATTACATTTGGGTGTGCATTGAAGTTGTCTCATAACCTGTGCTTTTGAGGTGTCAGTGAGTGTCTGTATTTGTTCTTGAGGCGAAGATTGGGATGGAGGCGGCCATGGCCTTAAGTTAGGAACCATCTGTTCATCAGCCCCATGTACTTGGTTGTATGAACAATTTGACTGATTACCTATGTGTTGGGGGGGGGGGGGGGGAGCTGTAGTAGTGTGAGTGACTGGACTTGAAATAAGTTACTAACCGGCTGCGGTGTCCGAGAGCGCTAACGCGCTACCTCGTGTCTCGCTGGCATCGGGAGAGCGTGGGTTCGAGTCCCACGTCGGTCGTCCTGAAAATGGTTTTCGTGGTTTCCCATTTTCACTACCAGGCAAACGCCGGGAGGTCCACGGCTGATTTCCTTTCATAATCCCTTCCCTGACCCATCCTGAAAAGAAGAAATACATGGCTATTTGCTACATTAATAAAATTATTAAATAAGGTGCTAACCCACCATTTACCCGGAGAGAGTGCGGAAATAGCCACTGAAAAACCACACTCAGGATAGCAGTTGTCAGCATCGATATTCGAACCTCCGATCACCAGACTTGCTGCAGCTCCCCGGTTACGCTTCGTGATATCATTTCTTTTGAGCCAGGGCAATTCCTTTTATCAAGTAGGTAAACCAAAAGCTGACAAAATAAGAATATACACTATTCTAAAACGTAATTCTTGTGTAAGAGAACCAGAGTTGACAAAGGGAGGTATACAACAGGAAAGATCAGAGAGAGGAGGAAGTGGAAGCACTGAGCTGTGGCCTCGTGGTCACCAACCCACTAGTTGTGAGTCTCTGAGGAGCAAACATGTGGAGACAAAAGGGAGTTCCCGTCAGCCCACCCATTGTAAAGTGCTCTATATGAATTATATTAACCCATATTTTCCGGCCGTCAGTCATTAGGCAAGACGTCTTCAGTGGGTGGAGGTGGAGGTGGAGGGAGAAGACCTTGCTGGGCCACGCATTGATGCACACTCTGTCCGTTCCGCCAGCCACTCACTCAACTCGCTATCAAAACAATGGCTCCGTGACGACATGACAATTCGGGACAATGTCCAAGCCTATTACATCACCGCACTGCCAGCCAGCTTGTCCCACATTCTGCACAGGATTCCAAATATGCAAGACCTACCGTAATGTGCGGAGTGCGACTCCACATTCTTACTGTACTGCCAACTACAGGGGTGTACACACTCTTCCAACAACTACCTGTCCCCCTCAGGAGCCCGCTATTATTAGTTGAACGTGAACTAGCAACCACTGGACCACAGTTGAGTCTGACATTACTGCCACTTACTTCTTCAAGAGTTTTCGTTTTCGTCTTTTCATTGACCTCCATAGGTCAAATATTGGTTTGTGTATTACCAAGTCTCTTTATCCCGGATGAGGAGGGTGAGGTGGCGCAGCGGACAAGCTTTCTGCCTCTCGCAAAGGCGTTTAGATTTCCGGTCAATGCCTGAGAGATTTTCGAGGTGAAATGCCATGTCCTGTGGTTCGGATTCCACGTAAAAAGGAGGTCACGTGGGTCATGATCATAAGATTAACGGTCACGTAAGACTAGAAGCTTCTCCCTTCCTTCTTTCCAATCCCGAATGAGGTGCAAAATGACCAAAAATACCCTGAGTTTAAATTCCATAAGTTTAATTAAAAATATCTATAACTAGGTCAATGATAGTATTTTCCACCCAATCAACACTCAAAAGGAACCAAGCTATATTGTACCCGTTTTTATTATATTGTAATCTTCTTTGGGAAATATGGCATTGTAAATTCAGTTTAATTAGCATGACATTAAATAATAAACAAGATGTTCAGTAAAGAACATATAGTCTACTTTCTCCTAAATGCATGGGTATTGTTATAACTCTTTGTCCTTTTCAAGGAGTATAATTGAATGTTGGTTGTAGTAGCTTGTTGAAATACAACGTGCTATAGGGATATTAAACATGAATATGAGGTGCCCTTTGCAAGAGCTACCTCTGTAGAAAATTTCATTCAATTCGGTTTCACCGTGTTTGAATTGATATGGGGAATGGATTTGCACACATACATGGCCGCTATTTGCAAACTATTGGGCTGATGACCTTGTAGTCAGTCGTAAGATGCTTTCCACAAAAAGGCATGTTGTTGCAAAATCTAGTAGAGATAAAATTATTAGGATGGTCGTAATTTGATTTAAGCCTTTAACATTTGGGTGGCCGTCATTCCGTTTCCGTCAAGATGGCGGCGATATAAAACATGGCACTGATGTGCCCTTTACTAGTGCTACCTCTGTACCAAATTTCGTTCAATTCGGTTTAACCGTGTTTGAATTGATAGGGGAATCGATTTGCGCACATACTTGGCCACCATCTGCAAACTATTGGGCTGATGATCTTGCAGTTTGGTCAGAATATGCTTCCCACAGAGACTAGATTATTAGGTTGGTCGTAATTACATTTTAGATTTCAACATTTAGGTGGCCGCGATTACGTTTCCGTCAAGATAGCGGTGATATAAAACATGACACTGAGGTGCCCTTTGCCGGTGCTACCCCTGTACCAAATTTCGTTCCATTCGGTTTCACCGTGTTCGAATTAATAGGGGGAATCGATTTTCACACAAAGATGGCCGCCATCCGCAAAATATTAGGCTAATGACCTATTACTTTGGTCAAAGGATGCTCCCTCCATAAAGGTGTGTTGTTGCAAAATTTGGTAGAGATCGGATGATTTTGTTATTCGTAATTTGATTTAAGCTTTGAACATTTGTGTGGCCGCCAATACGTTTCTGTCAAGATTGCGGCGATATAAAACATGACACTGAGGTGCCCTTTGCTAGTGCTAGCTCTGTACCAAATTTCGTTCCATTCGGTTTCACCGTGTACGAATTAATAGGGGGAATCGATTTTCACACAAAGATGGCCGCCATCCGCAAACTATTAGGCTAATGACCTATTAATTTGGTAGACATCGGATGATTTTGTAAGTCGTAATTTGATTTAAGCTTAGAACATTTGTGTGGCCGCCATTACGTTTCTGTCAAGATGGCGGCGATATAAAACATGACACTGAGGTGCCCTTTGCTAGTACTACCTCTGTACCAAATTTCGTTCCATTCGGTTTCACCGTGTTCGAATTAATAGGGGGAATCGATTTTCACACAAAGATGGCCGCCATCCGCAAACTATTAGGCTAATGACCTATTAATTTGGTCAAAGAATGCTTCCACCATAAAGATATGTTGTTGCAAAATTTGGTAGAGATCGGATGATTAGGTTAGTGGTAATTTGATTTAATCTTTGAACATTTGTGCGGCCGCCATTACGTTTCCGTCAAGATGGCGGCGATATAAAACATGACACTGAGGTGCTGTTTGCTAGTACTATCTCTGTACCAAATTTCGTTTCATTCGGTTTCACCGTGTTCGAATTAATGGGGGGAATCGATTTTCACTCAAAGATGGCCGCCATCCGCAAACTATTAGGCTGATGTCCAATTAGTTTGGTCAAAGGATGCTCCCTCCATAAAGGTATGTTGTTGCAAAATTTGGTTGAGATCAGGTGATTAGGTTAGTCGTAATTTGATTTAAGCTTTGAATATTTGTGTGGCCGCCATTACGTTTCCGTCTAGATGGTGGCGATATAAAACATGACACTGAGGTGTCCTTTGCTAGTGCTACCTTTGTACCAAATTTCATTCAATTCGCGTTCACCGTGTTCGAATTGATAGGGGAGGACAGACATTCAGAGTACACACACTCACATACACACTCATACACACACACAGACACACTTTTTTTTCGCCCTGTGTTGATATCATAAGTCTATTTTCATTTTTTGCAAAAATCGAAAGTAGGCGAAAAATAAAATAAAAATGTGAGCATCATCAACTATGTTATCTAACATATTTTGTCTACTAACATTACTAAGGAAAATGTGAATTAAAATAGAACAAGAAGTTCCGTGAAGAACTATACAGCCTACTTTTCATGCCAATGATTATTCTACAGAATATGAACCTATCTAGAATAATGACGAAATTAAGTTGGTAATATCGAAATATCTAATTAGTTCAAAATATACCTGGTATAATGTAGCCTAATAGAGCACTACAGTTGGCAGCCCTGGTGACTGAATATATTCTTAGTTCCATCTCTTAAGGTACAGAATACAAAATTTGGTTGAAGTCCAATGGACGTTACTTGCAGTTAGACACTGGATCCATCAGCACGCGTAAAAGCATGTTGCCAACAATACCATGCGTGTGCTGGTCAGAAATAATCTGAAATATTATGATATCTTGTTGTGCCAATTTTGGATGAAATCCATTTGTTAGTATAGAAGTGACATGTATTTTAAAATTGGACATATCAGCAGGCATAGAATCATGTTGTCAGCACTGCCTTGTATTAATTACTTCAAATTAATCTAGAATGTCAGGTGCTATACGTGTGCAAAGTATAGAGCTGTTGGCTTGCATACTTTCTGATATATTGATATTAGGGTAAAAAATATAGAAAGCATTTATTAACAGTTGGCAGCCCTGATTGCACTGAAGAATACTTATAGTCATATCTGATATGTTACACATAGCACATGCGAAATTTGGATGAAATCCTACTGATAGTATAGAAGTTACATGTATTTAAAAATTGGTTCTATCAGCAGGCTTAGAATCATGTTGGTAGAACTGACGTATATAAGTTACTCCAAAATTAATCAAACATGTCAGGTACTATACGTGTGCATAGTTTAAAGCTGTCGGCTTGCACACATTCTGATATATTGGTATTTGGATAAAAATAAATAAATAGAGAGAGAGAGCAATTATTAACAGTTGGCAGCCCTGATGGCTCTTAAGAATACGCTCAGTCATATCTGTTTATGTACAGATATTACATACAAAATTTGGTTGAAATCCAGTTGATAGTGTAGAAGTTATATGCATTTAAACATTGGACCTATCAGAAGGCTTAAAATTATTTTGGCAACACCTGTCATGGTTGGCCTCCTGGAAATTAAACTGAAATAGTATTATCTACATGTGTGCCAATTTTGGAATAGCTCCTATGCATACCTTGCAGGATATCCAACATGGAGCTCAAATTTATAGTGCCTTTTTTCAGCAGTTGGTAGCACTGACATCATTTTCAAATATGGACGTGAGCTATTCCGGTGCACATCTTTACTCATACTAAATTTGGCTTTGATTGCTGCAGCCGTTTAGGAGTTGATAGGGGGGGACACACACACAGCCAGCCAGACAGACAGACAGACAGACAGACAGACAGACAGACACACATTTGCCCGATCTCATAAGACTACTTTTTCCTCATTTTTGCAAAATGTGAAAAGTAGGCTAAAAAGATCATTGTATTATTTTTTATAAAGTGCACGATGAAATTATCTCAAAGTAACTTACCTAAATTAAAAGCGAATAAATATAAACTCACTTGAACTACGTGTAAACATCAAATAAGAACTTTTTAATTAAATTGAATTCCACTACTGTAATGTTTAATGTGAAATTGTCTTGATTGGGAAATCATAAAAACATACGAAGATCAGTTCTGTTACAATGGTACCTGTTAATGAAAGAAGATTCATTTTAATATCATAACGTAATGCTGAGTAAAAATTGAAATAATCAAAAAGGAATACATTCCATTAATCTCATAAAAGTAATCTAAAACTATGCTTGTAGTTATATCAACAAATTATAAAAGAAATGCAACTTATTCCTCATTGATAATGACCAAGATTTCACGTTTGATATTAAAGTTCTTCTATCATGTTGTTCCATAGAATATGTAGCAAACAATTATTCGCAAGTTAAAATACTTCAACATATGAATCCGATATGGTTAGGATTTTTAATGGAAATGTCCATCTATGTGACTGCCTTGAGAGAAGATAGACAAAGATCATTGTGGAAGAACTTTGCTCGAATTAACATAAAAGGGAAATCGATATGCAAAATTGAATGTGAATCTTGTCTCTTGTTCATTAAGGCCTGCGTCTTCATTGGAATGTGCAATAGGGCACTCGCAATAATGCGATAGAACGTAAATTTTAAATAAACACGTTATCAGGGGCTGTTCGTGAATTCACTGCCTTCATTACTACATGATCCCGTCAACATGGGTATTCATAGCTTTTAAGATATAACATTTCGAATAACTGTACATAATTGTGGCCAGTGAGCAAGGAAATATTAAGGACTGTTGTTACAAGGTGTCATCACGTACATTATGATAAAGAGTGGTGACCTCAGCACATCCGGTAAAGTGGCCGAAGAACAAGTGGACAGAGACCTTGCTTGATGCTAAAAATATTAGTATCAGGTTTGAAGGACAAGCATGCTAGAAAGTCCAAGGCAAGTAAACAGCAGGTCTTGATAAAGTGGCGGGTGCTCGCCTCGGATTTTAATAACGTGAAGATGCGCGCGCACCTAGCACGATGTGCGCTTCGAGGGCTCATTAGAGATGAAGTTGTGGGCACGATATCCTGCCTGGACGCTCGCTATTACTGAGAACTAGTTCGCGATATTAGGAACATAGCCTTGAAACGAAATGAAAAATTAGAGCACATCTAGTCTTGATTTACTCAGAATCGTTCTTCACCGAACCAAGCGTAAGGTATATGATGAGTCAATAATTATTGGCGAACATGAAGAGTAAACAATTAGCTATACGTCGCATTAACAACTATTAGCCTACCTAAATAAACATTAACTCATAAAATAAATTTATTATAACTACTATAGTGTAACTATTTGTGTCTTTAATTATTTACATTAATATTTTTCTCATTATTACCTAACATGTTAAATTAAATTATGTAAAATGAAAAAAAATAATAATATTAAAACAAAACAAAATTTATGACAAGAAGTTCCGTGACGAACTAAAGAGCCTACTTTTCATGCCAATGATTATTCTACAGTATATGAACCTATCTAGAATAATGACGAAATTAAGTTGCTAATATCGACATTTCTAATTAGTTCGAAATACTGTATACCTGGCATAATGTAGCCTAATAGGGCACCACAGTTGGCAGCCCTGATGACTGAATATATTTTTAGTTCCATCTCTTAAGGTACAGAATACAAAATTTGGTTGAAGTCCAATGATTAGCATGGACGTTACATGCAGTTAAACATTGGATCTAACAGCGCGCGTAAAATCATGTTGGCAACAATGTCATGCATGTATTGGTCAGAAATAATCTGAAATAATATGATCTATTGTTGTGCCAATTTTGAATGAAATCCATTAGTTAGTATAGAAGTTACATGCATTTTAAAATTGGAACTATCAGCAGGCTTAGAATCATGTTGGCAGCACTGACGTATATTAGTTACTCCAAATTCATCTAGAATGCCAGGTACTATACGTGTGCAAAGTTTAGAGCTATTGGCTTGCATACTTTCTGATATATTGATATTAGGGTAACAAAAATAGGGACAGTACATATTAACAGTTGGCAGCCCTGGTTGCTCTTAAGAATACGCATAGTCATATCTGTTATGGTACACATAGCTCATACGAAATTTGGTTCAAATCCAAATGATAGTATGGAAGTTGAATGTATTTAAAGTTGGACCTGTCAGCAGGCTTAGAATCATGTTGGTAGCACTGACGTATATAAGTTACTCCAAATTAATATAGAATGTCAGGTACTATACGTGTGCATAGTTTAAAGCTGTCGGCTTGCATACTTTCTGATATATTGGTATTTGGATAAAATAAATTAGGAGCATTTATTAACAGTTGGCAGCCCTGGTGGGTCGTAAGAATACGCTCAGTTATATCTGGTTATGTACACATACAACATACGAAATTTGGTTGAATTCCAATTGATAGTGTAGAAGTTATATGCATTTAAAAATTGGACCTATCAGCAGGCTTTTAATCATTTTGGCAACACTGCCATGTATGGACTCCTGGAAATTAAACTGCAATATTATTATCTATAAGTGTGCCAATTTTGAAATAGCTCCCATTCATACCTTCCAAGATATACATCATGGAGCTCAAATTTCAATTGCGATTTTTTAGACAGACAGACACACATTTTCCCGATCTCATAAGTCTACTTTTTCCTCATTTTTGCAAAATGTGAAAAGTCGGCTAAAAACAATAATTATGATTGAAATATATAAACTAATATAATGAAATAAAAACACATTTTTTGCATGCACTCTTGTATTGAAATACAATCTGTATAACTTACAGTATATGTTGTAAACAATAATAATTAATATGACTCTCAGATAATCTGTACTGGATTTGTCGTCAGATTCGTGAGACATATCACATTAATGTAATATCAATAGTATTTAATAAATAAAGTAAGTAATAATAATTATTATTCGAAACCTCCGTGGCTTAGGCGGCAGCACGCCGGCCTCTCACCGCTGGGTCCGTGGTTCAAATCCCGATCACTCCATGTGAGATCTGTGCTGGACAAAACGGAGGCAGACAGGGTTTTCTCCGGGTACTCCGGTTTTCCCTGTCACAATTTCATTCCAGCAACACTCTCCACTATCATTTCATTTCATCTGTCATTCATTTAATCATTGCTCCAGAGGAGTGCGTCAGGCCTCGGCAGCCGGCACGGTTCATATCCTCGCCGCTAGATGGGGGCTTCATTCATTCCATTCCTGACCAGGTCGGAGACTGGAAGCAGGCTGTGGATTTTCATTTTCATTATTATTCGATATGCCCATTCAAAGAGTGCGTTTGAACTTGTTAGATGGCGATGGTTTTCGTTTTCTTAACCTCCCAAATTCTCTTCACGACTGGACTGTGTTGCATGTTGCGTTCTGGAGACCACTTCCTACCAGTTTTCTTGTTAGGTTTCTCCATGAATTTGTGCTTGCGTGCTATAGTAGTATTAAAGGCTCCACGATTTTTCTATAATGTCGTCTATGATATTTGTTTCTTTGAGGACTGCCTTAGTTTCTCCTAGCAGTTTATTTTGACCTTCTTTGAGTTGATTCCTTTTAATAACCGCTTGGTTAGTCCGCCGCTGTCCATTCTATAGATGAGCTATGGCCATAGAAAGTCAGACATCTATTGCGTACGGCATCAGTGAACCTGTTACTTAAGGCATAGTGGTTCGCTGTTCTCCTCATCCACATTCCATTTTCCTCGTGAGACCATACATATTCCGGTCTTTCATTTCGATTTCTATAGCTTCAGAGTGACCACCAATGGATATGGTTTCTGAGGCGTATATGGCTTCCGGTAAAACAACTGTCTTGTAGTGTCGTAATTTTGCATTAGGCGATATAACTTTTGTTGTAGTAATTCCACGTTAGTCTGAACGCCTTATGGAGTTTGGTGTCTATTTCTACATTGGACCTACTCTCTCTAGTCCCGATGGCAGTATGATTTCTCCAGGAGGACGCCTGTGAAATTGTTCTGTTTTCCAGCTCTAGCGGAGATTTTTAAGTATTATTATTATTATTATTATTATTATGCTTGTCACGGTGGGTGAGTGGTTTTCGTGTCGGTCTACCAACCCCAAGCTTGCAGGTTCGCTCCTGGCCGTGGTAAGTGATTTTTTTTGAAAGGCGACAAAAATCACGACACGCATTTTTATACGTTGTTGGCATGTTAAAGAACCCATTTGAATTCAGTAGCCCGTGTTCATAATGGCAAAATTAATCTCGGGATTTTCTGCCAACACAAAGTTCCTCCATTCTTTACTAGAAAGCGCTATGGTGCCAAGGAGCTTAGATATCTAACCTCCTTGACTTTCATAGCGTTCAAAGGAACGACAAAATTCGACATGCAAGCTACCCTATGGGCGTCAAATAACAAAGCTTGCCCCCGGCACCCGAGGCCATACGATATTATTATTATTATTATTATTATTATTATTATTATTATTGTTATTATTATTATTATTATTATTATTATTATCATTACTCTATGAACCCATCATAGCATTTGTTCCAGTACTTTTGACGCCATCACATAACAAACTACAAACAGTTACAAATGAAACTGAAGGTATATTTGGTCATTATAGGCATTATCCGGATTAAATAAAAGTTTTAGCGGGAAATTAAAAATTTTCGACAACTAATCTTACTTTATTCATTAAGATACCTTCTGTAATCGAACAGAAGGATGTAAATAAGAAGGCCAACGATAAATTATTAGACCACCTCGTGGTGTAGCGGCTAGCGTTCTTGGTTGTCGCCCCGGCTCTCTCAAGAAATTTTAATTCAGGTGTGAGGGCTGGAACGGGGTACACTCATCCACTTCAGGAAAAATTGAAAAGAGGAGGGTTCGATTCCCACCTCTGCCATGCTGGATGTGGTTTACCGTGGTTTTTCTCCCCCTCCCCCTTTTTCACTTCTACTCCAAGCAAATGCTGGAATGGCTCCTAACATAAGGTTGTTGTTGATTCTTTTAGGGACTTTGTAACTTTGAGGTCAATTAGAGCCGTGTACTTGGGTGTGAGTAGAATTTGCCTGATAAACTGAGTCACTGTGATGTCTGTGTCAATCTGTGTATTTGTAATTAAGGTAGGATTTGGGTAGGAAGTGGCCGTGGCCTTAATTTAGGTTCCCTCCCAGCATTTGCCTGGATTAGGAGTGGGGAAACACGCAACAAAAATAATATTATCAGGTTTAAAGAACACGCGTGCTAGAAAGTCCAGGTCTTCTCAAAATGTACAAGATAGTGAAGAAATCTAAAGACAGTGTGATTCGTATTTTGACTTTCGGAAGAGTCATTTTGTTTTCATGAACAGGTGATGGTAAAAATAAGCATACAATAACGAACAATCTCTGCCTCTCTTCTCTCCAACTTCTGTACTACAGTTTCAGAGTCGTTTACTCCCTGATTTATTGGACATGATCCCTTCTTTCCCAGGTCATTGTATCTTGTTCCCCCCCAGGAGCTCACATCTAGTGGGAAGTGCATTGGCGACCTCGGGAACCCAGCTAAGTCTGGCATTGCTTCCACTTACTTGTGTCGGGCTCCTCTCCGTCTTCTTTCCTGTCGACCTCTGTTGGTTAACTCTTGTCCTCTTACGAAACAAACGGTATTAGGGTAACCTAGACCTAGGGAGTCTTTCACTTTCCCGCTTAATTGGTCCTTGTCTCATCTTTCCTGATACCCTCATTCTTCAAGGGATCAGCCTTCTTTTTCTTTTCATGATAAACCGAACAACACCTCTTTGCTCTTCGTTTGACGCATCCATGTCACTGTTTGCAATGCTAATCTCCTGCCTTCGGCTCAAGGCCCTTAAGGAGGCAGGGTGTATGTAGCCCCACCACTTCTGGTGCACCCTCGAGAGTGCTACACCCTCAAGGGCTCACGGCTGGTGAGTTCGGGAGTTGGCGACCCCGGGGGGTTCCTGAGCTTGGTCTGGTTTTCCCCCTTTTTTTCATTGCCTCTGGGGCGGACAGTCTTCTCTTTCACTTTCCTCTCTGCCTTTCATGGCTCTCCTTCCTTCCAAGTCCCTCAATCCTCATTCTTCGATGTTTGAGGGCATTTCTTTTCCTCCTGTCCTTTATTTGCCTTATTCTCCTATTGTTTTCCACTTCTTCTTCTAGTATATAAGTTAGTAGTTAGTTTTAGTTATAGTTTACATTTCATTATCATCTTCACGATCGCACAAACCATTAGGGTCCGATAACCTAGATATTAGGCCCCTTAAAACAAAAATTATCATCATCATCATTATCATCTTGTTTTCGCCGTATATTAGGAACGAACTCATTGTTTCCATGGCCGCGCCCTGGTTTAGTGGATAGCAGCTTTCTGTCATCTCGGAGGCCCGTGTTCGATTACCACCTATGCCAAAAAATAATAATCTGGTGTGAGGGCTGATCGGGGTTACTTAACTAAAACTGCTTTCAGTCTGTAATTACAAAATAATCGAAAGTGGCAATTTGATTTAGTGCCATGCTGATCTCTTGTCACACATGATGCTAACATGAGGTTATCAGACAAATTCTACACGCACACAAGTATACGGGGCGATATGACCACAATGTCCAAGACCCTCAAATGGAATAACTAACAACAACATTTTTTCCAAAACCAACTATGCGGTATTGTTTAGGACCAGTAAAGAACCTTTGTTACACATATAAACTTAAGGGGGGCGTGGTGGCGCAGCGGTTAAGCTGTTGGCCTCTCACCAAGGTGGACTGGGTTCGATTCCCGGTCAATGCATGTGAGATTTTCGATGTGAAATGCCATGTCCTGTGGTTCGGATTCCACGTTAAAAGGAGGTCCCGTGGCTCATGATCTCAAGATTAACGGTCACGTTAAACTACAAGCTTCCTTCCTTCTTTTATAAACTTAAAAATATTAGATATACACATAGCACTTCTGTTTCTTTGCACTATTAAAATATAGAAGAAATTTCGATGTTCTTCACAGCAGTTTGGTCACACATCATGTGCCTGGACTTGCACAACTTTGTATATGCAGCAGATTTGGCAACAGCGCGCTCCATTTATCGCTGAATTAAGGTAGAGATGCACTACAGAAGAACACTGTTTTGCAGTCTACCTAATTACAAAATGATAGAAAGTGGCAATTTGATTTATAAAACTCAGAAATGGCCCAAGCCTGTTAAGCGTGTCCGACCCGATCTCTTGTAATACATGACAACACCATTATGTCACACGTCCAGCAAGACTTTACTCATCGAGAAAGTTTATTAGCACTCACGAGCTATTGAATGAGGGACGTTGCGTGACACCGCTCCTTTCCTTGCATAATGCAGTGTGCATATCGATAATGTTTGTTCAGCTAATATATCGTAGGGTGTGGATCGCACTTTCACGGTTGGTATGTTACATCCAGAGTTAAGATTTAGCCTGTATGTACTAAAAAGTGTAAACATATGTAGCCTTAATATATATAATGTGAATATATTTTGCAAAATATAGACAACAAAATTAATTTAACAACTAATAATAATAATAATATCGTATGGCCACGGGTGCCGAGTGCAAGCTTTGTTATTTGATGTCCAGTGGGCAGCTTGCATGTCGAATATTTGTCGTTCCTTGGAGAAGTATGAAAGTCAAGGAGGTCAGATATCTAAGCTCCTTGAACACTATAGCGCTTTCTAGTAGAGAGAAGAGGAACGTTGTGTTGGCGGAAAATCCCGAGATTATTTTTCCATTATGAACACGGCCTACTGAATTCAAATGGGTTCGCTAACATGACAAAACGTATGACATGCGTGGCGAGATTTTTGTCGCCTTTCAAAAATCACTTACCACGGCCAGGAGCGAACCTGCATGCTTGGGGGTTGGTAGTCCGACACGATAACTACTCATAAAATATGGCAACATATTTATTTTACATATAAATATGCATCAATATCAGAGATTTGGAAAATAAATTTATTTAATTTGAAAAGAGGACAACATACTCAATGGAGATCCGTTAAAAATATGTATATCCGGGTAATAAAGAAATATGAAAATGCATATAGATCATAACCCGGGTTATAGATTGGTTGGTAGGTTCCTAAGTTTAGGGGCTGTGACAACGCGGTCATGTAGCCCCGTGTACCTTGGGTGTGTGTAGAATCTGTCTTGACAACCGGTGTAAATTGTGATGACTGTATTAGTGTGTGTTCCCTCTTTTTAATTCAAGTAAGGACTACAGACGATAATTTCAAGTAGTTCGTACTTTTCCTACCAAATGCTACCGTCCACATCACCTAGCTTGTGGACGCGTTTTCAATTCTAACCTACAAATTTTGGCTTCACACAAGTGTAGTTAGTGGAAGGTTCTTTTTAATGCCATAAATCTATGACATAGGACCGCCGGCTTTACTTCTCCTCCGAAGGAAGGCACACCGGGGGATTTTTAACCCTCTTAAAAATACGACGACTTCAGTCGGGTTTGAACCCGCGACCTTGGGCCTACAAGCTCAGCATGCTACCAACTACGCCACCGAAGCCACCTAATCCTGGTTATATCCTTACATATAGCCTATTCTTCAAATGCTGATGATGATAATTGTTGTTTTAAGGGGCCTAACATCTAGGTTATCGGCCCCTGATGGTTTGGGTGATGGTGAAGATGAAAATGAAATGCTTAAAAATAAAACTAACAACTAACCTACATACTAAAAGAAGAAATGGAAAATTAAAGGAGAATAAGGCAAATAAAGGACAGGAGGAAAAGAAATGCCCTCAACCCTCGAAGAATGCGGATTTAGGGACTTGGAAGGAAGCAGAGCCATGAAAGGCAGATAGGAACGTGAAAGAGGAGAGGGTCCGCCCCAAAGGTAAGGGACAAAAGGGGAAAACGGACCCAGCTCAGGATTCCCTCGGGGTCGCCAACTCCCGAACTCACCAGCCGTGAGCCCCTGAGGGTGTAGTATCATCTAGGGTGCACCAAAAGTGGTGAGGCTACATACACCCGGCCTCCTTGAGGGCCTTGAGCAGAAGGTAGGAAATAACATGAAAAGAAAAAGAAGGCTGACCCCTCGCAGAAGGAGGGAATCAGAAAAGATGAGACAAGGGCCAATTAAGGCGGGAAAGGAAGAGACTCCCTAGGCCTTGGATACCCTAATACCGTCGGGGTCGGAAGAGAACAAGAGTTAACCAAGTGAGGTCGACAGGGAAGAAGACAGAGATGTGCCCGGTAAAAGTAAGTTGAAGCAATGCCGGACTCAGCTGGGGCCCCGTGGTCGCCAACCCACGTCCCACTAGATGTGAGACCCTGGGGGATCTTCAAATGTAGTGTACCGTAAATGAAATTAATGTAGATTGAGTGTAGTTGGTGGACAGTCGATCTGATCAGCTGGGTGGTTTAGCGTATACTCGGTAGCAGCTCGTGGTCGTGATGGAAAACAATGAAGTTTTGTGCAAATTGTTGACCAATGGAGTGTTCCCTGAGGCACTCAGTGGCGAAGCGGCCTTCATGAGGCGCGTGGTCAGCCTTCACCTTCTGACGCTGCCTCCAGGAGTCTTCAACTCAACTCTTCTCAGCCCTACTTGCATGTTATTTAAGAGCTATTTCATACGTCACCCTGGGCTAAGCTGCCCACATGGTGCAATACAGGCCATAGGCATTAAACGGGGACTCCTCATTCAGTGGCGTGGTAACACCTGGGTGGGGGGCACTTGAACAGAAGTTGCTTCGTAGACACGCATGGGGGCGGCTTCGATGGCGTAGTCGGTAACATGCTGAACTTCTATGTCCAAGGTTGCGGGTTAAAAACCCGGCCGAAGTCGTCGGATTTTTTAAGAGCGTTAAAAATCCCTCAGAATGCCATCCTTCGGAGGGGAGTAAAGCCGGTCCCATGTCATATATTTATGGCATGGAGAAGCAAGTGATCGCTACAACCTAGAGCTCTTTAGAAAAAGGACAAAATAAATCAAAGACTATGCTACTCAAAGTGCCAGAGTGCAATTGTATTGAACGTGTTTGTACTTTATTTCAATGGCTATTTGACTGCAATAAAAGTATTAATAAAAAGAACCTTCCACTAACTACACTTGTGTGAAGCCAAAATTTGTAGGTGAGGAGTGATAACGCTCCATTAGTTCCAACGTTCGCCGCTTCAGCTGCTGACTGCGATGCCATCTAGTAGCCAAGTCCGCCTGCTAGGTGTCGTGGACGGTAGCATTTGGTAGCAAGAGTAGGAACTACAATACTTGAAATTACTGTCTGCTCTCCTTACTTGAAATAATAAATAAATAACACACACTAATCACAGTTAACACCGGTTATCAGACAGATTCTTCACACGCACACAAAGTACACGGGGCTACATGACCACGTTGTCGCAGCCCCTAAACTAAGGAACCAACCAACGAACCAGACACCCATGGCTGCATCTTCTTGTAAACGTTGTTGTTGTTGTTGTTGATTCATTCAGGGGTTTGCAAACTTTTGTGCACTCAACTCAGAATCAGTGATTGTACGAGGGAGGTTTCGAAAGTAGGCTAAGTATCGTTACTTCATTGCATGTGACACAAACAATCGCCATAAGAATCCACACCCGTGGCTGGTTCAACGAAGGAAATAGGTTAATTGGTTCGTTCCTTAGTTTAGGGGCTGTGACAACGCGGTCATGTAGCCCCATGTACTTTGGGTGTGTGCATAATCCGTCTGATAATCGGTGTTACTTGTGATGACTGTACAGTATTAGTGTGTGTTATCCGGTATGAATGGGCACGTGTGACTAGTGTGTCTGCCTGCAGACCGTGTATGGTGAAGCGGTCATGTCTCTGCGTATTGGTTGTGCCCAGGCCCATCACATGCTCCATGCACTCTCGGGACGTCACTTTCACACCAATGCTGAGGTGGAGCAGGCTGTGCGACAATTCCTTGTATCGCAGGGCACCGAGTTTTACCAGAGTGGTTTCTTGAAACTGATTGGACGCTACGACTAGTGTCTCAATGTCGGTGGCGACTATATTGAAAATTAGTTGGTTGGTTCCTCAGTTTAGGGGCTGCGACAAGGCGGTCATGTTGCCCTGTGTACTTTGGGTGTGTGTAGAATCTGTCTGATATCCGGTGTTAATTGTGATGACTGTATTAGTGTGTGTTAACTGTTTTCAATTCAAGTAAGGACTGCAGACATTGAATTGTTTCAAGTAGTTCCTCCGTTTGCCGCCAAACAACGACTACTAGTCCAGAACTTGGTTACCAGACGCCACCGCAGTCGGCTTCTGGCGACGAACGTCGGAACCTAAGATCATTTGTCAAATGTTTAACCTATAATTTAGCTTCAAACAGGTGTAATTAGTGGAAGGTTCTTTAACACGCCACAATTTTATGACATGGGACCGCCGGCTTTACTTCCCCTCCGTAGAAAGGCATACTGGGGGAATTCCAACGCTCTTAAAAAATCCGACAACTTCGGCCGGGTTTGAATCCGCGATCTTGGGCATAGATGCTCAGCATGCTACCAACTACGCCACCGAAGCCGCTTGAATATTAGTGCAAGGTTTATAGTTCATGATGGCATGGCGTATGTCAGTTTGGCAATAAATAGTCCTTGGGGTGAAAAATGACGAAACTTCCCTCGTATTTTGTACATGTGGCGAAGATTTGGGTAGGAGACGGCTGTAGCTTTAATTTAGGTACCATCTTAGAATTTTCCTGGAGTAAAAGTGTGAAACAACAGAAGGCCGCCTCTAAGATGGAAGAGGTGAAAATCGAGATCAACCATTCCAGCTCTCAGATCAGAATTAAATTTCTTCGGAGACTGCTAGTCACTGTACCACGAGATGGACAATTCATGCAAACCACCTCGTACTGTAGAATGGCAAACATTCTTGGTCGTCAACCCTGTGAAACCTAGCTAGACAACCCAATTCGGTGGAACATGTCCCGGGTTTTACAGTACATAAAAATATCGCGTCTCACTTCGAACTTCGAAATGCGATATGGACAGTGGCGTAACTATGGGGGAGGGGGTGATTTGGGGAATAAGTTTCCTCCCAAAGCCAAATAATTTAATTAAAAATAATTTGATGATTTTTCATTTTGATAAAAAAGGGCCAATTTTCGGATTTAGTGTTAGACCTGCGAAAACTGTTCATTTCCGAGCATTGTTAGTTATTGTTGTTTTAAAGGTCGGAACTACGAGGTCATCTGCCCACTTTTCCGAGCTTATGAAATGTTATCGAGATCAAACATGAAAACGTGTAGGTTTGCTTTCATAGGTTACCTTATTTTGCCCTTTGCACAAAGCAAAAAGGAAAAACAAACACATGACTGAAACAGAATGTAAACACAAAAAGAAAATAAGAAAACAATCAAAACCAAAAAGCACAAATTAAAAGCAAAATTCAAAAAAGCAGTAAACAAGCACAAAACCAAAAACCATAAACACAAACCAAAATTCAAAATCAAAAGCAAAAACAAAACCGAATACACAAAGCAAAAAGCAAAATTCAAAAACAAAAGTAGAAAATAAACACAAAACCAAAAACCAAAAACACAAAGCAAAATTCAAAACCCAAAGCAAAAACACAAAACACAAAGCAATAAGCAAAATTTGAAGAGAAAAGCAAAAGCTGAAAACAAATACATAACGAAAAACAAGAAGAAAACCAGAAAGGAGAAAGCAGAATTTGAAAACAAAACCAGAAATCGAACAAATACATACAAAAACGTAAAGCAAAAGTAAGAAAGAAAAGCAGAAATCAACAAACACAATACCAAAAGACGCTGTATTGGTTTCCAGTGAAGAACTCTCGAAATAATGCTTGGCTCACCTGCAGATTCTGTACATGTGTTAAGCAGTTATCTTCCGCTGATTCCCACGACACACCTGTCGTCAGAAGGGCGTGGTGAGATGGTCAGTATTGTCTACAACTCATTGTGTTACCATCTGCGAAGGCGTGAGTACCTCGTTCATTGTGCGAATTCTTTTCACGTGATGTCATGCTATTTACTCAAACAATTCAACATCTTTGCGCAGTGTCACATTACACATAAGCAAATATGCTCTTCATCTTTGAACTGTCTCGAAAGTACAATACGAGCAGGTTACGAGGAACCATATAATCTTTGCCAAGAAAATAAACGATGCCAGTTTTCATGAGATAACGTGGGGAAGGAGGGAAGAAAACTAAAATATCAAGAAAATAGAAAAATGACTACAATTGAATCCCTTGTTGTTGTAAGGTACTAAGTCCACATATTTGACAAATCCTTTTTATCGTGATTTTGCGTCCTAGGAAGCAAGATACATATTTTGGTGTTGAATGGAACCATGTCCTAGCAGCGCTTGTACTATTACCTCAGCCGTCGAGTTAGTTATTTCGTATTGAAAGGAACATAGTCCACCAGTTAGTGCGTTTCAACATGACAAAATAACAGTTATTACATTCATGTTACCTTTTCTTTTCAGGCTTCCGGATACATCAGTTCATTTAGAAATAAAGGAAATAATCTAAGAATGTGAATGATATTCCTCTCTCGAAGGTTCTGCTCGTTCCATGTTGAAATGGACTAAGTCCAGTTACGTATTTTCTATTTTTCCAATAAAAGTGTTAGAAACATACGGAACAATGCTATTTTGGTTTTATTAAATCGGCGTTTGTGTGCACTTTCAACATACAAAAAACTACGTCTCATATTTCAGAACAAGTGCGGAAAGCAAATATTTTGTGTCTATCTCAAAACTTTAAAATTTGGAATTAGTGCCTTTCAAATACGAGCGATTCAATTGTTCGAGTGTGGGTAAAAACCCATAGTTACAGCCCTTAGGCAAGCATCTCAATGTTGAAAACATCTTATTACATTTTCGTCCGATTGCCGACTCGACACTGGTTGATTACTGAATCTTATTGTTGGTGCATTTGAAATTAATCTTCGTTGTTTTCTCCACTTTTCCAAACGTAAAGCATTCACTAAACGTTTCTTACGAGGTGCTGACATGATGATACGCGGTACACTGATTATTGTTCACCGGAAACTCAATAATATTCGGTCGATTAGCAGCTTGCCTTTTCTACCACTACGACGGCTTCTGTGAGTCAATGAAAGTCAACCATATCCGCTAGATTAGATTAATTATTAATTAAATATTTAATGCAGCCAATGGCCATACAATAATAATATAGTATAATATAGTATAGTATAGTATAATAATATAATATAGCACTTAACTACAGTGGAACTTGGATAATTCGAACCTCAAGGGACCAGTAAAAAATTCGGATTATCCAAAAATTCGAATTATGAAAGTTCTTTGAAAAGGGTAGAGAAGATATTCAAATTTTAAGTTTTCATGCTAGAACCTGTATTTAACATTATATTTCATAGGTTTTTAACAAGTAAAGTGCTTATATACTATGTAGGTCTATTACGTTTACATAATGATTTACGTTCTACAAAGCATATTAACAGACAACGGTACTGTGAATAACCTCAAAAGTTTCAAATGATAAAATAAAACCAAAATGTGCTCTTCACCTATTTAACGACAGTAGTAATCCAGCAATCTACGTAAGTCTTAGAGAAATCAACTGTTTTACAAAAAAGTTTGAGATTTTTACCTGTTTGCTACAATTAAGTCACTAGCCCATCACAAAAGAATCAAACAAATTTAAGGAACGGAAAACAGAATCACTTACGTCATTTCTACTTTCAAAAGAAAGCCTAAGTTCTGTGATGTGGTTTGTTGCTTGGGCTGCACTCGGAACAGTTTTTTTTGGAGGGAACTTCCTCCACGAGTTCATCGCCAGATGCGTCGTCACCATGTTGTTTTTCAGAGTTCAGTACATCGGCGATGATTTCTGCGTCGGTCAGCTCACCACAAATTGCGACAGTTTCGGCTTTTAAAACGAAACATCTTCGAATTATCCAAAATATAATTCGAATTAACCACGATGTTTTATCATTGATTGTATATTAAATGCTAGGGCCCAAGAGAAAAATTCGAATTAAAGAAGAATTCGAATTATAGAAGTTCGAATTAGCCACGTTCCACTGTATTACAAAATTTTGTCAAAGAGATTTTCCTGCTTTTGCATTTTATCACATGATATCTATCACATTGGTCACCACAGAGTTTACACTGGTACAGGTCTCTTGGTTCATGGTAGGTATCTCTTTTACAGATTTTGTAGTGAAAACCATGGACCGCAAAGCGAGTCATGGTGTGCCTCAGTTCATAGTTAGCCGTTATCCATGCCCTGTTTATCATCGCGTCTGTGGAGAAGAAATCTAGACATATATCTTCCGTTTTGTCCCTAAGTTCTTGTAATAGGCTCTGGTATGTTCCTGTTGTGGGCAATGATAATTCAAACCTGAGATCTTCAATGTAGAATGGTTCTCTGGCTAGCAGGTAAACCAATCGCGATAGGGTAAATTTATAGAACACCTTCGGCTCCTTTTTTTTTTAGAAATCTAGCCTTTACCTCTTCAATTTCTTTGATGTCCCTCTTTTGCAGTTGGTCCCAGATTAATGTCAGGCCGTTAAGTTAATATCGGTGAGATCTTTCGCTTAAATATTTTCAACGCAGTTTCTAATGAAATTTTATGTATATTCTGAATGCTGTTCAGGGCAGATATTGCAAATGCCACTTTTTCTTTGATGTGGAAGCTGAACGCGTTTCCGTTTGTCTGTACTGTTAATCCAAGATACTTAAATTGTGAAACAACTGTTAGTGGTTCTAGTCTGTCACTGGCTGCTGGCCTACCACCTTTCCTGAAAGTCATTGTCACTGTTTTCCTCTCATTTAATTCAAACCCATTGTGTATAGCCCAAGATGTTAGTTTATTGAATGCTTCTTGAAGTTCTTTTATATCATGAGACACCAGTACCATGTCGTCTGCGTATGCAGATTAGCAGTTTGCATTTTCTACTACTACGAGCTTCTTTATCTGCTTCTCTTCACCCTCCCTAAAAATGGTTAACAATCGTTCTTTGGCTATAGTACAGTATACTTGTTCAGTTCCTTACTTCCTACTAGATCCCAGATGTTCTCCACAAATCTGTGCGAGTAGATAATTAAATCTTGATGATTCCGTCGTTATTCCGGCGATCTTGAATTGGGCTTCGGCTTGGCAAAAACAAATGTCCGGTTTATCAGTCCGAAAAGGTGGTAGCTTGTCGCTGACTTTTTCCACTTCACATTTCGGTTGCACTTCGGATTCTTTGCTGTCCATTATCACGTCAGGGTGACCAATTATGTAACGGCAGCTACACAGAGTTTGACTTAAAAGCCCTTATAACTATTTCCGGTGTGAAGATATTTCAATAAAACAAATACACGCCTGAGGGTAATGAAACAAGGAACACGTTAAAGAAAGAATTATTTAAATAAGTAAATTTGGCTAGGATTTGAATCGAAAAGTAACACGTGATTTTAGGCTGGTTTTCTGGAACTGCATTTAGACTGGAAGTGATTTTCGAAATTTGTTTTCTTAGTTTTATTGTGCTCTCCACGACTCACAATTTGATAACCTCTCCAGGCTCTTTAGCTCTTCAGCATTTAGCACAATTGAGGAAATTGCTTAATTTTACTTTTTTCCTAAAATGTGGGAGCCCTACTTTGCTAAGAAATTGTTTCAACAGTAGAACATTAGGCCTATCCGTTGAAACATTGTGGGGAGCCGGAATTGTGTCCTGATGACGATCTTTAACTTGCCAGTAAATCTACAGACACGGCACCCTCGCATTTGTGCACCCTAAAATGCCGACTGACTGCACCTGGATCGATCCTGAAACCTTGGGAACAGCAGATAAGATCGTTACCGCTGAGTCACGCAGCCCTTAAGTAAGCAGTAACCGGGAATCTAACCAAAGACCTTTCGGACCAGAGTATTAATACGTACAATACGAAACCAGAAGACATCCAATTATAAATTTTTCTTGGATAATTAAATAATTTTGTTTCGGCAATTTTACATAAAGTAGTTCGTTTCACTTTCACGACTTCAGCATTGCTTGATCTCAGAATGCGAAGCGATTGTAAGAAGCTGGATAATACTACTACAGTCCGTAAACCAGTTTTATTGAGCTCATGAATGTTGCTAATATATTTCTTCCATGTGCATTGACACCTAATTAGTAATTCTTTTCCACACATTACTCCAATTTTCTCTTTTTGTAGACATACATCTTGTTTGGTCTGTGTCTCAGAGTATTAATTCTTCGAAGATCTAACAATAAATATGTTTAGTTACTTCGTTTCTTGTTTGTTAATTTCCTCATCAGTGGTGTCATAGTTTATCGTCTTTGTGTCTGTATGTTGCGAAGGGGAAAATAAAGTCAGTACGTGCCGCACTATAACTGCAGGGTGATCGTGTGGCCTCAGTTCAACATCTTCTGCCAACATACAGTGAAACCTCTATTAAGAGACAAGGGACGGTTCCATGGAAAACTGGTCTTTTAGAGGGAGGGGGTGGTTTCTTAATAGGGGTAGGCATTAAAAATAATTTATACTGCATTATTAATGAAGTATAGTTGGAACACTTACTTGATTACAATTTATCTGCATTGGTTGACATTTAGTACAAATTAATTACAATTAGTTATTTTCTGAGCTCTGTCATTTAAAAAGTCACGAATTGATCTCTGTTTCAGATTAGCGCATCTTTTTTTTAAACAATTTCACTTTCTAGAATATCTCTGAGTGAGTTCGAAAGTCCATTAATTTGTTCTGGGTTCGAACAATCTTCTAGGAGAACCGTTTTTTGTATTTTTTATTCGTTACATAACACTTTTTCGAATGACATTGTATGCTGATGCAGTTCTGTGCCAACAGAACCATCGTTCACATCATTGTTATTGTGGGGCCTAATTCACCGTGGCACACATTTTAACCATCTCCAATGGGAAGGCAGACGAGAAGTGGTCTTTTGAAAGAGGTCGGACTGAGAATATGCCTCCTTAAATAGAGGTAAGAAATACATTGACCTTATGAGGTTTTAAATCGGTTCCAAGAAAAATCGGTCTTTAAGAGGGGTGGTCTTTTAATAGGGGTGGTCTTTTAGAGAGGTTTCACTGTAGTTATAATATCCGCAGGGCTTGGGTCAACGTTTGACGCAAATCCGATTCTACTGGAGGAACAACAGTAGCCTTTCAGTATTGGATAATAAAGTTAATTGTTGTTTTAGGGTGCCTAACATCTAGGTTATCAGTGCCTGATGGTGTGGGCGATAGTAAAAACGAAACATGATGACATGAAACTTACCAACTAAAACTACCTACTAACCTAACAATTAATTAACATACTAGAAGAAGAAAATGACAAAACGAAGTGAATAAAGATAAAAAACAGACACGGAAAAAAATGCCCCCAGCCCTCAAAGAACGAGGATTGAAGGACTTTGAAGGAAATAGAGCCATGTTTCCACATGGATTAACCGGAAATACAACACGATCCGCCTGGATGAGAAGCAAGCAGTTTTACCACTACACTACTAAGCCCATTTTAACCACGTAATCTTTTAGTATGTAAGTAGGATGTATGCAAGTTATTGTCAAAAATTTAGCATAGTCAAAATACAAGGGCATTTTATTTACTTAGCAGGATATCACAATGCTTACAGAGCAAAGTGCAAATGAACTGAATGCCATTTGACAAAAGAGAGTAGGCCTATACACAACATCATAAGTTATTCAAAAACTAGTGGCCTGAATGAAGTTTATGTTATAGCTTCTTGGCTGCCACCCCTAAAGTTCGGAAGGAATTCCCGGCTCTGCCATTTCTATAGAACTTAAAAGAAATGATTTTTTTAGTTGGGCGAAATCAAAACGATATAAATAATGGATGCGTAAATGAACAAAAAAAGAACGACAAATAGTTCAACACATGGTCAAGACGGAGGTCTCTTGCTTCCATTTGAGTAACCGGCTTATAAACTTCAAACTAAATATTACCTTTTCCAATAGATTACTTAGCCTAATCACAATAGGTTTCCGAAATATCTTGGTGTTACCTTGGATCGGACTTTATACTTCAAGCAACATCTTTTGAACTTGTCGAAGAAACTGAAAACCCGAAACAATATTATTCAGAAGCTAACTGGTACTACTTGGGGATCTGCTGCGAACATCCTGCGCTCTTCAGCCTTAGAACTGGTTTTCTCTACTGCCGACTATTGTGCTCCAGTGTGGCTTAATAGCCCGTATACGAAGTATATTGACCCACAATTGAATACCAGCATGCGTCTTATATCTGGCACCATCAGACCAACTCCAGTCCACTGGCTCCCACTGTTGTCTGGTATAATGCCACCTGACTTACGAAGATCCAGTGCTTTTGTTCGAGAGTACAACAAGATCTGCAAGAATCCTCTGCTACCTGTTCTAGGCGACATACCAGCTCTTATTCTCCAAAGACTGAAATCACGACATCCACTTCTTTGTGATGCTGCTCTGAAGACATCCACCAACTTCGATGCTTTGGAGGAATGGAAAGGCCACTGGAATAACTCCACTGACTTGCCCCTACATTACATCTTCAGAGGGGAAAAAATTGTTAACGGATTCCAACTACCGCGTGCAACTTGGTCCAGAATGAACAGGATCATGACAGGTCATGGAAGGTGCAGGGATTCTCTCTATAAGTGGAACTTTGTACCATCTCCAGAATGTGATTGTGGAGCCCCTCACCAGACCATTCCCCACATTTAAGCGAGTGTCAACTACGGGCTTATCCAGGTAGATTGGAAGACTTTCTATCACCAACAGCGGAGGCACTGCAGTGGGTTCAAAAGTTGGACATTCAGCTATAACGGATAACACTCATGCCTGAGGTGAATCAATGTTTTTTTTTTTGGTTATTGTGTATATATTATGTATATAATTTCCTTGTCATATGCTAATAATAATAATAATAATACCACCGATAATGATGTAGTGAATAAAACCGAAATTTATCGGGGCCTGTCACCCAGGGGTTAATGTCCCAAAGTATGTCTTTCACTGGTAGGCGGCAGGGGTGACCCTGCACTAGTCTACCACCCCCACCGTCCAAGCAGGCAACAGGGCGTGGCGCTAGTGGCGGCTCCGACCCGGGCACTGTTCCCACGACCCCGCGCTCAGAGAGACACACACACGCGCGCTCACCACGCTCTACGTACTTTCCATTCTAGTGGCCAGCTCCACATCACACTGCTGCGCCGCGCCGCGCCGACCCAGTTCACAGCTAGCAAGCAATATGATTGCTCCTCTCTTCTCCTCACTTTCCCACGTAACAGGTGCGTTCCGTTCCGTTCCGATCGTTATGTCACTGGAGTGTTGGCAGCAGTGGGTGGGGCATCTAGGCGTTACTTTATTCTGCTCCCTACAACATTGGGGTACTTCTACAATAAAATATTATTAGCGGACCCGTGCGAGAAATCTCGCATGTTCATAAACCACACTTTCCCCAATAGGTTTATAATGGGAGCCTTAAGGAGAAAGGATGTTATGTTTTTATCTCAACCAAATTATTATAGAACTCTATTTACATTTCAGTTAGAATTCCAAGTTCTACGTTCCCTAACATAAGATGGCTATCACTAAATATTGGATCATCAAAACACTCACCAATTATTCGATATTTATGAAATTATACGATTTGAGTACTCATTCCTTTGATTTACTTCTTTCAGAAATCCATGAAAAATGATAAGGGAAATACCTCAGAATGTTAAAATGGCATAAAACAAGCGTCACAGTGGCAAAAATATGAAGTGGACAGCAATTATGAAGCGTATTTTCCTACAGAAACAGTATCTGCAACTCGCACACTTCGTTAAAGAAATTATGGATATTTATGAAATTAGAGTGCAATTCGTTACTGCTAATGTCTATTATCTTTCATTTGAATGCTCATTTGTCACGATCGGTCGCTTGCAAGCGCTGCAGGAGGGATCTATACGACTGGAATAATATGTATGATGATAACGAAAGGAACAACCTTCTTCCCTCTACAACTACGTGCTTACCCACTAAACTGAAGTAGTTTTGTGGCCTATACGGTCAAGGACCTTGGAGTCATTTATCTACTGTAGGCCTACATGGCAGACACTATGTACTTGATGGAATAGGTTACATTTTTAGCCTATTTTCAATTATGAAAAAAAAAAAATAGGCTTATGAGATCACCTTTTGTCCGTGTGTGTGTATGTGTGTGTGTCCCCCTAATAAATCAAAACGACAGAAGCGATTTCAACGAAACTCAGTAAGTGGCAGCTCGTCCTACCTTGACCGTGCCTATCAAATTTTAATACGTTTCACCACTCCAACATGGTGGCCACACGAAATATTTCACCAGCATTTTATATCTCCGCAACAGTAACAGATATCACCCTCAAATTTTGCACGGTGATAAAGGACACTACTAGAAGTTCACGTATGTGACTTTCAAAAAGATACAGTCAGTCTGAGAGACTAGACTTTATATATCATTTCAAATGACGCATGCTACAAATGCTACACATGTTAGAAAGGCTCAGGAGGGCTCATTCAACAGACTCCATTACCCATTAACTTAGGCTTCTTCCGCGGGGAACGGAGAGCGGGAGGTGCACTCTGTTGCATGACGTCACGCACTCGCCGTCTCCGTATCACATAACGCCAGACCCCAGGAGTAAACCCAGACTCAACAGACTCCATTACCCTTTAACTTAGTCTTCCCGCGCGGGAAACGGAGAGCGGGAGGTGCACTCTGCTGCTTGACGTCACGCACTCGCCGACTCCGTATCGCATAACGCCAGACCCCAGGAGTAAACTCAGGTTCGGTGCATATGCACTGAACAACATGATGACGTCATACACGCCGTAATCGTAACGCATAACGGTAGACCAAAGCATAACGATGAAGTCGACAAGATCATTTGAAATGATAAGACCTGCTAACTACGAAACCAACATGCCGGCCAAGCAAAGTTGAAACATTTCAATGGATTTTTCTCGCGATTTAACCTTCCGAGTATTGTGAAACCTGCCACGGTATAGCTTCATTTACTGTACTGACGTCTAATTTAATGCAATTTTATGAGAAGTTAAATACGGTGGCTGTGCCAATGTAGACCGGATTTGATTCCCGGTCAATACGTGTTAGTTTCTCGAAGTAAAATACCATGTCCTTTGGTTCGGATCCCTCGTAGAAAGGAGGTCCCGTGGCCCTTGATCGCGAGATTAACGGTAATTGGAAATTGGTGTAGGTTATGTGTATCATTTGAATATGTTAAATATTCGTCAGGAATGGGATATACAGAGAGTTTGTTTTGTATACGACAGGGACCCTCGCTTGACCGCTCGCCCGCGTTGCGGGTCTGTCTCCCGCCAGGCACTTTGCCGTTATGCAGCGCAGCGCGGTACTAAGTAATTGAGTATAGGAATTTGTACTTACCTAGTTCACAGCTGGTGCTGAAAATGTTCGCCATTCAAAGCTACACATCACTGGCACCTCTTTATGAAATTGCCATTTGCTTTCTGAAGATCCTCAGCACCGATTGACTGTATTTCAGCTGTAATATAGCCTTTAAGCTCATTTATAGTGTTAGGGTTTCTCGCATACTCTCTATTTTTAAGCTTTCCCCACAGATAAAAGTCACATGGTGATAAGTCTGGGCTTCGCGGTGGCCACACGTTCCAACTTATAATCCTAGTACCGAAAATGCGACGCAATTCTGTCATGGATGCTTCGGCAGTGCGAGCAGTGGCAGAATCTTGTTGAAAATAAGTTGACAATCGCTCTCCGTAAGTCAGTTCGTCAAAAAATTGGTCACGGATCACATTGAAGTACAAATTTAAGTACAAATTCCTATACTCAATGACTCAGTGGCGCGTAATCGCCGCATAACGGCAAAGTGCCTGGCGGGAGACAGACGCGTAACGCGGGCGAGTGGGCAAGCGAGGGTCCCCGTCGTATATAAAACAAACTCTCTGTAGCAAAACACTCCACTAAGCTCTTCCTGTAAGGCACTTACAAGTTCTTTCTCATTTAGCGTCTTCTGTTAGACCTATTACTTTAGTATTGAAGTGTAAGTAGTGTTTTCATTTTGATATTTGTTTTGTATATTAGATGTCGTGTGCTCTTCTATCTCCTCCCCTCCTTACCGAAGTTTACGTCAGATAACTGACCGGCCCCTCCGAAGGTAGGCAAACCTGTAGAACGTAGATTCAATTTGAGGCCGGGAGGTGGGATTTTAACTTTGTAATGTTAATTTCCGTGGCTCGAGGACTGTATATTTGTGACGTATTCATTATAAAGTGAGGCCCTTCTCTATACAACGGAACCTCACCATGGCCGTGTGACATGCATTGAATGTCACCGCCAGATGACTAGCATTTACCGATTACACAAGACGGGTTCGGGAAGCACCGGTTTCTGTCATAAGATTCATTACATTTAAGACTTGTGGTGAAGTACTGTAAACTATCTCGTATCCCGTGAACAGGGTTAGGTATAGGACAACATCGAATTTTCCTAGTGAAAACTTATCTTCTCAGGAAGAAGTCTTACATTAAATGTCTACGTAAGTTTCAACACAATGCGATTTTCACCTGTGGGGGAACCTCAATTAAAAGGTATACAGAAACAGTCCACGCAATCTGGAGAAACTCGGGAACGAAATAACTGCACCAATACCAAAATAATATCAGTGAAGAGTAATTTAAGGTAGTGTACCAACACTTCCTACGTTGGTGTATTGTGTGTTTAGAAAATGGACAGCATTTTCCAACAACAATGATGACTATTAAATGCGTTAAAAAGTGTGAATGTGTAGAACTAGTTGGGCGCTACGCTGCTGCTAATGGCAGTGCCTTGCTTGACAGGCGGCTACACACAGTGGGGTGGCCGTCACGCGGTGCCTGCGAGGTTCCGTTCTATAGGGTAGGGCCTCTTCTGTATATTCCATTCTCACCGCGACGCACAGACTACGTCTCTCCGGGGACCACATGCATTTTTATAATTATAATAATAATAATAATAATAATAATAATAACAATTATTATTATTATTATTATTATTATTATGATTGAGCCTCCGTGGCTCAGGCGGCAGCAAGCCGGCCTCTCACCGCTAAGTCTGTGGTTCAAATCCCGGTCACTCCATGTGAGATATGTGCTGGACACAACGGAGGCAGACATGTATTTCTCCGGGTACTCCGGTTTTCCCTGCCAAAATGTCACTCCAGCAACATTCTCCACTATCATTTCATTTCATTTCATTTGTCATTCATTTAGTCATTGGTCCAGAGGAGTGCGACAGGCTTCGGCAGCCGGCACAGTTCATATTCTCCCCGCTAGATGGGGGCTTCATTCATTCCATTCCCTGACCCGGTCGGTTGACGGGAAGCAGGCTGTGGATTTTCATTTTCATTATTATTATTGAGCCTCCGTTAGTAAGTGGCAGCACGCCGGCCTCTCGCCGCTGGGTCCGTGGTTCAAATCCCGGTCACTCCATGTGAGATTGTGTTGGACAAAGCGGAGGCATACAGGTTTTTCTCCAGGTACTCCAGTTTTCCTTGTCACACATTTCATTCCAGCAATACTCTCCACTATCATAACATTTCATCTGTCATTAATTTTATCATTGCCCCAGGGGAGTGCGACAGGCTTCGGCAGCCGGCACAGTTCATATCCTCCCCGCTAGATGGGGGCTCCATTCATTCCATTCCCTGATCCGGTCGGTCGACTGGAAGCAGGCTGAGGATTTTTTCAATAATAATAATAATAATAATAATAATTATTATTATTATTATATTTATTACGGTCTTATTTTGCGCATGCATGTACACATAAGGAGATTAATTTTCGAGCCGATATCGTTCGACACAAAGTGCCGAGTGCCCTTAATGATACTATCTTGGCCGGGAATTGGACCCGTAATCTTGAGGTCATGAGGTGGACACTCTTTCACTGATCCGTCAAGAAGGCTTCGGAGAAGTAATAGTCCTAGATACCTTTAGTAGCTCTTACTGAAGATGTGAACAAGTGGTCGGCAACGTAGTCACTGATCCAATGCAGCCTCAACCTTTTTGTCGTCAAGATACACACGCAGCCGACAAACCAGTTCTCAGTGACATAAGACATCCAAAGCAGGTTTTTGTTAGTTTGTGAGATCTTCCCGTGTAATCTGGCGCATCAGACGAACTTCTTCCGTACGTACAACTATTGACAATACTCCGATTATAATGACAGACAAACAGAATTCCCAGCAACAAAAGTTGAATACATCAATCAAACATTCTGTTCGTACTGATCGTGTGGTCTTCTTTTGATCCAGTCGCTCGTTTCCTTGCAACATAAGCAGATAATAAACTGGAAATGCTCCAACAAAATCGATGAATTATTTATGATGGAGTTAAAGACAGTACAGTTATGGTTGAAGAACTATGAAACTAGGATAAAAAAAAGCTTAAAATGCGCCTTTAAGAAAACCCTGTTGCATCAGTTCAGTAAGGGATACGGAATCGCCTATCTTATCAATGGTAAATTTGTTTAATTTATGTTCCTTCTCCTTGGAATCTAATAAAGGTATGATCATGACATTTAAGTCACATTTTAATCAGACCTTACATGACATATTAATGGAGCGGTATTTTATATTGGACTTCAGGGAAGACAGAAATTATTTTCTTTGAAACTGTCAAAGAATACAATTACTTTTTCTTCACAAAACAGCCAATCCCAAACAGTTTTACTTTAAACAAGGAAACTTCTCCATCAAAATATTTATCACTATGAGATAAAAGCCTAGAGAAAGGAACATACATTTTTTCAAAAAATGGAACTGGGAAAACTGCAGTTAAAACTTTCCACACATGATGATTATCTCATTGTTGGCGCAAGTGAAAATTAAAATTATGGCAATTTCTAATGTTTAAACTATAATGCATTACACATCATATCAGAGGGCATACTTCTGAGATTCACAAAATAAAAATAAAATTTAAAAAAATGTTGTTTTGATAATTTTAACCGTTCCGTATCCCCTTACTTATCTGCCTAATGGCAAGTTTAATCATGACCATTCTCTCCATCTTATCAGGTCTTCTGCACAATGTTTCATTTGTCATTTGTAACTCTTCAGTCGGTCAACACAAATTTTCCCAAGCACAGGGTGGGGTACAATGTATGTAATATATGAATACTAAGTAAATAATACTCCTGCAAAAATTACATGTATTAGCTATGATTACTATTATTATGGGGGTATTTTTAGGATTACAAGTCAAGCGGTCATCATCGGATCCTGATCACTGAGCTTACGTTTAAATTTATATACAACTATCAACCCACCCCGGCTTCGCCCGGGAAAAGTTATGAATGCATTATGTCATAAGCGCCTTTTTTTTTTTTCGATGTCAATGAACTACGATCTATATCCATTTAATTTGGGTCTAAGTAAGGAACGGTCAGGGATGGTATTTTGGAAGGAAGTCAGCAGTGGACCTGAAACTTGTTGTTGAATCTTTAGGGGCACTGCGACATTATGCTCAAATATCCCCGTCTACTTGGGTATGTGTAGATTTGTCTGATAACCTGTGTCACTGTGATGTCTGTACTTAAGTGTGTGTATTTTTAATTGAGGTAGATTTATTTATCGTATGGCTTTCAGCGCCGGTAGTGTCCGAGGACATGTTCGGCTCGCCAGAGGCTGTAGCTGCTACAAGCGGACACCCATAGGGTGAGCTACAAGTTCCGTTCAATTTCAAGGAGTTCCAACTTCGCCACCGCATGTCATTGATACCCAGTGGTGAATGTTGTAATTTTGATAGAGCGTTCCAACAAAATCTAACCTAGAAATTTAGCTTCACACAAGTTTAGTCTGTGGAAGGATCTTTTACATGCCATAAATCTATGACATGGGACCGCCGGATTTACTTACCCTACGAAGGAAGGCATACTGAAGGATTATAACAATTGAGGTAGAATTTGGGTAGGAAGCGGCCGTGGCCAAAAGGCAGGTGCCATCCCAGCATTTGCCTGGAGTAGAAGTGAGAAACCACGAATAACTTCCAGGATGCCTGAGGTTCCTACCTCAACCCTCCAACCCTCTTCTTCTCAGTTGTGTCTCTTGAGGGTGAATGCACTTTTTTTCCAGCTCTCAGAGCACAATACGATTTCTTGGCAGAACTGGGAATCGAACACGTAGCCTACCTCCGAGATGACAATCAAGAATGCTAGTTACAACGCAACGAAGCGGACATGAAAAGGATTGCCGCCTGCCCTCAAAGAATATGAGTTGGGCCACATGGATGGAAGCTGAACCATGAAAGGCAGATGGAAAAATATGCGAGTGTCCTTCACAAAGTAAAAAAGAAAGATTCGATGCATATTTTCCAGCTTTACTGTGTTATTTACGACTCACTTCTTTTCTTGACATGCCATATTGAAATCAAATATGATTATTCTAGGGAAAGGATTCGTCAAATGACTGTAGTTTATGACCAATACAGAAGAAGTATTCAGCTGCATATTTTAAGATGTAGTTGTTCGGAATATACTGTATTTATATTCTTAGGCATGTTTATATGGAAAACACAACTATAAATGTCACACGTTAGTTCTATGATTCTCTCCCCCCCCCCCCAGGGGCTCACATCTAGTGAGACGTGGGTTGGCGACCACGGGACCTCAGCTGAGTCCGGCATTGCATCCATTTACTTGTGCCGGGCTCCTCTCCGTCTTCTTTCTTGTCGACCTCACTTGGTCAACTCTTGTTCTCTTCCGACCCCGACGGTATTAGGGTATCTGAGGCCTAGGGAGTCTCTTCCCTTCCCGCCTTAATTGGCTCTTGTCTCATCTTTTCTGATCCCCGCCTTCTGCGAAAGTCAGCCTTCTTTTTCTTTTCCTGTTATCTCCTGCCTTCTGCTAAAGACCCTCAAGGAGGCCGGGTGTATGTAGCCCCACCACTTCTGGTGCACCCTGGATATTGCTACACCCTCAGGGGCTCACGGCTGGTGAGTTCGGGAGTTGGCGACCCTGAGAGATTCCTGAGCTGGGCCCGGTTTACCCCCTTTTATTCATTACCTCTGGGGCGGACCCTCTCCTCTTTCACTTTCCTATCTGCGTTTTATGGCTCTCATTCCTTCAAAGTTCCTGAATCCGCATTCTTCGGGGGTTGAGGGCATTTCTTTTCCTCCTGTCCTTTATTTGCCTTATTCTCCTTTTGTTTTCCTTTTCTTCTTCTAATATGTAAGTTAGTAGTTAGTTTTAGTTATAGTTTACATTTCATTATCATCTTCACGATCACCCAAACCATTAGAGGTCGATAACCTAGATGTTAGGCCCCTTAAAACAACAATTATCATCATCATCATCATCTACTATGATTTCAGTAGTTTATGTCACTTAAAATGAGATAGGGAAGGACAGTTATAGGAATTTATCAGGAAGTGGTCCTAAGAAAGACTTTACAAGTGTCCAATATTATGATTTATAAAGGAACTAGCTGAGAGGGATAGAGTTATGTGTTCATCCCGAGGCGTAGCCGTGCTCGTTAAATCGTGTACCACATTTTATTCTTGTTTTGAAGCATACTGACATCCCTTAAGATTTTGGATACTTTTCTATAACACCCTTAGGCTGTGTCCCAAAGCTCAAGTTGTCTGCTATTGACTAGCTGATAGCGACTACTCACTAGGTACTATGCACTACGGAGCTTTGGGACATGTGTGCTTGATCACAGCCACCTTCATAGACTTGTGTTCTGCAACGCACTGGACTTACATGCTGGTACTAAACCAACACTCAAAATGGCGGTGATCTGCTACTCTTTGTAAGCTCTTTGCGCTTTCAAGACGACAGCGGATGCTACTCTTTGCGCTTTCAAGACGACTGCGGAGTGTTCAAATCTCGATCGAAGGTTCAAATTTAAGATATCAGCTTTTTTAAAATAACGATACAATTCTTTGGATTGCTTTGGATAACATCATGGATGCGCCTGGCATATCTCTTTTTAGCCGAGCCTTAATTATGGTTTGTGTTTGGCTGATTAAGCGAATTCAGTTCAGGAGGAAGAGAAGAAGGGCAATAATGTTAATAAGGCAGCGGCAAGTTGAAACCTTGAGACGAGGCCCTTATTGTGTGCTAGAGAGCATTAATCGAGAAGTCGTTTCATTCCTCGGTCGTGATTTCCGAAAAACCAAGCATTTAAATTCCGCACCGTTTTCAGAAGAACTATCCATTTATAATAAATTAAATAAACAGAACAACAGAGCACGTAGGTTGAAACACGGTTGATAAATTGGCAAAGAGTATAGGCCATGTCCCAAGCAAATAGGATTCATAATTAAGACCAAAGATAACGTACAATTTCTTTAACTTCCTTGTACAAGTCGACAAGTCGACAAATCTGGCATGCACTTTCGTTCACTAGCTACTACAGACCTGATTGCTGTGTGCTAAGCACCTTTGGATCATGACTTTTGACGTCACATCCGGAATATTAGTCGACTATCTAGTTCACTACGGCTGAAAATGTAGCTTTGGGACACAGCCTAATTAAGTTATATTCGGTTGGGATAATGTTAGTGTTTTCCTTCATTGTAGCAGGTACAGTAGCGGTGATCCCTTCACATTATACGTGTGAGTAGACGTTAAAATACACGGAGAATGACAAGCTAGGGAAAGGGGAATAGAAAGTGAGACGGTTAGTTCGGAGGATGCACCTCTCGTTGTCACGCATGACAACTCCATAAATCAACAAGTGCAATCCTAATTTAAACGGTTATTATACGCATCGAATGAAAGCTCCCTTCACTAAGCTAGGGACCGCACAGTTTGAACTTTCCTTCTCAGTAAAGTATTTTTCTGCACTAGTTGGATTTGTAATAATTATTCACGGAGATTTGTTCAACTCAATGCGAGTATATCCTGCCGGTCATGTACTGTAATCTGGCGCATCCAACGTTTATTGAAACTTCTAGCTTCTCTCTTCTCGTGCTAGTAAGCCAAAAAGTTGTAATTCAACTTATAACATTAATTTGTATTCATTTGTTTATAATTTGTCTCCTACAGGGCTTAACTCCAATTAAAAGGGAGAGTACAGTATTTCATAAAAGATTCAATTCATGCGAGGACAAGCAAAAATGTAATACAACAAAACAAAATGAGAGAAAAAAAACCTGATAGAATCTAGAAATAAAAGCAAATGTTATTACATAAAACATTCTATTCCACCATTTCTCTAAACTTCTCACAATAATGTGGGATACTAATAAAGAGAAATTGATGATAATTTACATTGATTTTTAAGGAAATATGAAAGAAATTGTGTACCAAAATGATTGTTACATAAGGGGCGTGTACAGTACTATGTATTAATTTAGAACTATGCAAAAACAAGATAAGTGCCTATTCTTTATCCCTAGAATGGTTTTAGTGTGATTTCCTGCCAAATATTCAAATATTGATTAAATATTGGAATGAGTGCAGAATTATAATAAGCCTTTCTTTAGCAATGTACATGAAATCCCAGCGTGATTTTATATAAAATTAATAGTCTAAGTTTATGATTAGCTAAAATCCAAATTTTAAGTGAAATAATAATAATAATATCGTATGGCCTCGGGTGCCTGGTGCAAGCTTTGTTAATTGACACCCAGAGGGTAGCTTGCATGTCGAATTTCGTCGTTCCTTTGAACGCTATGAATGTCAAGGAGGTTAGATATCTAAACTCCTTGACACTACAGCGCTTTCAAGTAGAGAATGGAGGAACTTTGTGTTGGCGGAAAATCCCGAGATTAATTTTGCCATTGAACACGGCCTACTGAATTCAAATGGGTTCTTTAACATGCCAACAACGTATGACATCAGTATCGAGATTTTTGTCGCCTTCTAAAATCACTTACCATGGCCAGGGGCGAACCTGCAATCTTGGGGTTGGTAGTCCGACACTATAACCACTCACCCACCGTGGCAAGCTGTCTTGGGAAATCACTAGACAATAAAAAAAAAAACTAATCAAGTATCGGGGATAATTACAATGTGCTATATCGGGAATTCTCTAAACAATTAAACCTAGTAAACTATCAATATTAGTTACGTCATGGTAGTACATGAAAATTGGAATTGAAGTTCAATTTTTTTGCGAGCATATAGATCTTCGAAGTTGGTCTTTAATTGCAAAGTTTGGTTCTGATTCATTAAAATAATTTTAAGCGTGCAATGTCAGAATTGTTAAGATTTGTCATTTGTGTAAACTTCACACTTAACGATATGCTACCGTAGGAAAAATTCTAATCATTTATCAACAGGGTGAAAAGAGAGATTCACCTCATTAATGCAGTGTTGTTCTTCAAATGGATGCTGGAGAATTATGTGATAACTCTCTTTTTTAAAAACGTGCCCTAATATTTCAGTAAATTTCGATCTAATTCAAATTATAAATCGTGATTGTACTTCAAATTGTCGTAATCTGTTGCAAATATGTCTTAATATATGGCGTATGATACTGGTTTTATTAGTAATTAAATGATGCCAGGTTGATTGAAACTGACTGATAAATTCTAATGTTATTACAGAATTAAATGTTTTGTTGTATATTTCCTAGAATACATGTTACCACCCCTCTCCTGAGATTAATACGTTTTCAATATGTTACTTTTTTGTGAGATATATTTACTGAAGTCCCGCAATGTCATACCGAGGCTCCTTATAATAGTATATATTTCGTTTGTCTGTTTGCCTATCTTCACATCCTAATTCTCAACCTATTGCCCTACAATTTTGCACAATGTACATTGTATATTTTCATGAAATAAATTCCATGATGACTGATGTCATGCTTTGTTGCTTTCAGTCATTCTTCGGACGCACCAACAACAACCAGAGCAGCATCGCTGAGTGCAAGAACAATGGGGAGTGCGTGATCAATAAGAAGAACCGTACGTCCTGCAAGGCTTGCCGGCTCAAGAAGTGTCTTCAAGTGGGAATGTCCAAAAGCAGTAGCCGTTATGGACGTCGTTCCAATTGGTTCAAAATTCATTGTCTAATGGAGGAACAGAACATGCAGCATCAACAACATAATGGTGGATCACCCCTATTCGGTAATGGGGCAGGTCTCTACGGTGGAGGATTTATTCCCAATCCATTCTTATCCCCTGATCGCCTACTTGCTTCCCCCACCCTCAATGGGCACATCAAGAAAAGAAAATACGAAGATGGTCGGCAAAGTGCTTCATCGTCGGAAGATTCGGGTGGTTCTTCAGCAGGTCCAGATGTTGAAGATGACTCGTCGAGGTGTGCGAGTGTTTTAAGTTTCCTTCGACCACCATCCTCCCATCAGTCACCATCGCCCTTCAGCGAGAAAGACTTCTATCACCAACAAAAGAAACTGTCAGCTACTGTAACGTTGACATTACCACCTTCCTCACCTCTGAGTGGTTCTAACACAAGTACACCGTTCTCTTCTCCTGTTAGTATTCATCATGTATTTAATCCCTACACACCTCAACCAATGCGGTTCCCCTATCAAGGAATACCTCCCATTCCAACGCCTTTGTCAGTAACTCGTCCAGGAGTTACACCGGCGAGCGGGAACATGCTTTTCGTTGATCGACTGAGCCACCATCCTCTACCAGTTCGTACGGGTGGCGATTTGCTTCTGTGTAGTCCTGCCCTTGCGGGCGTGGCGGTTGAGCAAGATCAACCAATAGACTTGTCTGTCAAGACTTCAACTCTCTCCTCTTATCAGTGTTCCAAATCCCCATTACATCGCAGAGACGACATCAAGAATAGTGGTGATAACATCGAAGACGATAGAACTTGTAAGGACTCAACTAAGGTTGTCACTACACCTCTTGATCTTACAAACAAACGAACAGCAGAGGTGCCACAATCCGGATGATCTTATAAATATCGAAGACTAGTAAGGCAATTTAGAACAAATAATCGTGACTCATAAATACAAATTGATGACTTTCAGTCAGCCAACACTAATTTAAGTCCAATTATATTAAGTGGAAAATATGATATTTTACTAGGCACGTCCTGAAAGTAAGTACCGTGTAAATTCGCTGCAACCACAGCTCGACGCATACACAGTATTTGACGCCATTTCGAAATCGTTGTCTGTTGTTTATGCGTCATAGTGCTTAGTTAGAATGGCGAAGTTGATTGTAAATCCTGCCGCTTATGAGATTAGATCTGCCATTCATTTTCTGAATGCGACATTCATCCACAGATTTGCGAGGTGTACAGAGAAAAAGCGATGAGCGATTCAATGGTAATGAGATTGGTCCGACATTTCAATGAAGGTTGTGATCAAGTGCACGATGACTAGGGAAGTGGGCGTCCATCGTTTGTTGACGAAGACTTGGTTCGTGCAGCTCAAGAACGCGTAGAGGAAAACTATTCTATGAATTTACCGCAAATTTCAAGATCACTTCTTAATGAAATTGTTGACAAAACAAGCGGCAACATTTTATGAAGAAGGCATACAAAAACTTGGACCACGCTATGACAATTGCCTCCAAACCGGTGGAAAGATAGATTACGATTTATTGTTTGTTTTGCAATAATGTGTATCTGTGCTCGGTTTGTTAGGTAGATTTCATTAGAAAGCTAACTATTGCAATGGGTCCCATGTTTCGACTTCCGGAAAATTTCGACATATCTTCGCGTTTCACATCCCCCAGACCCCAAAACCACCGTCAGTTCAAAAGTTTATATATAATTTATGTATATATATATATATATATATGTATATATATATGTATATATATATGTATATATATATGTATATATATATGTATATCAGTTTCTTGTGGACACGATAACTGCCGTAATTTTGCACCAATTACTTCGAATTTTTTACCGAAGATGTATACCTATAAAATCTCGGTCGAGTTCGTTACTGGGCTAAATCGGTCGAAGGGGGTGAAAATGGGGGGCTTTTTTCGAAAAAGTGAAATTTCGCTATAACTCTCTTAATACGTGCAATATCGAATCCATTCAAAGTTCGTAATATGTGTCGGATAAGTGCCAAAAATTTATGTCAAATAAGATTTTTGATAGCACCAACCATTGACCAAAGGGGTGGAAAAAAGTGGGTTTTTCGGGAAACATTAATCATATCTCTCTTAATAGGCACAATATCAAAACCGTACAAAATGGACAATATTCCCCTAATAATTACCTAAAACTTTTGTCTGAAAGACTTTTTGATATGACCCACCATTACGCCAAGGGACGAGAAAAATGATTTCGGAATTATAAGAAAATGCCAAGAGCTATCAGTGGTTGCCATGGCAACACTACTAAATTGATGAGGCATGGACCATCAGACGTTGCCATGACAACGCACTTGCACGAGATCAGATTCAGTATTTCCATCTGATTAAGTGGTTGGTTGGTTGGTTCTTAAGTTTAGGGGCTGCGACAACGCGGTCATGTAGCCCCGTGTACTTTGGGTGTGTGTAGAATCTGTCTGATAACCGGTGTTAATTGTGATGACTGTATTAGTGTGTGTTATCTGTTTGTTAATTTAAGTACTGCAACTAACAATTTTTCAGATAGTTCCTACTTTTGCCGCCAAGCGCCACTGTCAACGACTACGAGGCCAAGATCAGAACTGAGCTACTAGACGCCGCCGCAGTCGGCTCTTGGCAACGAACATAGAAACCTAAGAGCGTTGTATACATTCTTAACCTATCCAATTTAGCTTCACACAGGGGCAATTAGTGGAAGGATCTTTAACATGCCATAAATCTATGACATGGGACCGCCGGCTTTACTTCCCCTCCGAAGGAAGGCATACTGAGGGATATTTAACGCTCTTAAAAAATCCGACGGCTTCGGCCGGGTTTGAACCCGGTATCTTGGGCATAGAAGCTCAGCATGTTACCGACTACGCCACCAAAGCCGCCTGATAAAGTGGGAAGCGGCTTCGGTGACGTAACTGGTAGCATGCTGAATGTCTATGCCCAATGTCGCGGTTTCAAAGCCGGCCGAAGTCGTCGGATTTTCTAAGAGCACTAGAATCCCTCAGTATGCTTTCCTTTGGAGGGGAAGTTCCAACGTTCGTTGCGAGTTGATGGTTGGGGTGGCATCTAGTAGCCAAGTTCACAGCTAGGTGTCGTTGACGGTTGTACCTGGTAGCAACATTAGGAACTACTGCTTGAAATTGACCGTCTGCAGTACTTACATGAATTAAGACTAATACAGCCATTACAATTCACACCGTGTATCAGACAGATTCTACACTCACCCAAAGTACACGGGGTTAGATGACCGCGTTGTCGCGGCCCCTAAACTGAGGAACCAACCAGAGGTAGATTTCGTTAGAAAGCTAACTATTGCAATGGGTACCATGTTTCGACTTCCGGAAAATTTCGACATATCTTCGCGTTTCACATCCCCAGGCCCCAAAACCACCGTCAGTTCAAAAGTTATATATAATTTATGTATGTATATGTATATCAGTTTATTGTGGACACGATAACTGCCGTAATTTTGTACCAATCACTTTGAATTTTTTACCGAATACGTATACCTATAAAATCTCGGTCGAGTTCGTTACTGGGCTAAATCGGTCGTTGGGGGGTGAAAATGGGGGGCTTTTTTTTTTCGAAAAAGTGAAATATTGCTATAACTCTCTTTAATATGTGAAATATCGAATCCGTTCAACATTCATACTATGTGTCGGATAAAGCCCAAAAATGTATGTTTGAAGAGTTTTTTTTATAGCACCAACCATTGACCAAAGGGGTGGGAAAAAGTGGGTTTTTCGGGAAACATTAATCATATCTCTCTTAATAGGCACAATATCAAAACCGTACAAAATGGACAATATTCCCATAATAATTACCTAAAACTTTTGTCTGAAAGAATTTTTGATATAACCCACCATTATGCCAAGGGATGAGAAAAATAATTTCGGAATTATAAGAAAATGCCAAGACCTATCAGTGGTTGCCATGGCAACACTACTAAATTGATGAGGGATGAGCCATCAGACGTTGCCAAGATAACGCACTTGCACGAGATCAGATTCAGATTTCCATCTAAGTGTGAAGCGGCTTCGGTGACGTAACTGGTAGCATGCTGAATGTTTATGCCCAAGGTCGCGAGTTCAAATCCGGCCGAAGTCGTCGGATTTTCTAAGAGCGCCAAAAATCCCTCAGTATGCTTTCCTTTGGAGGGGAAGTTCCAACGTTCGTTGCGAGTTGCTGGTTGCGGTGGCATCTAGTAGCCAAGTTCACAGCTAGGTGTCGTTGACGGTAGTACCTGGTAGCAACATTAGTAACTACTGCTTGAAATTGACCGTCTGCAGTCCTTACCTGAATTACAGACTAATACAGCCATCCCAAAGTACACGGGGTTACATGACCGCGTTGTCGCAGCCCCTAAACTGAGGAACCAACCAAAATCTCTGCGGTAGATATAATTTTGCGTGAAGAAGTAACAGACCGTTACATAGTTGCACATCAGTGTCGAAACCTAGCATAAGGACAGTGTGACCACAAGTATAAAAATGGACCCCAAATGACAAGAAGGTTACCGTTCCCATAAGACAATAAAATGTTTAAAATAAGCATAAAATGACGAAAAACAAAGTTAATTAAGCTCCAATTATAAAATACCTTCTCGCATTAAATGAGGTCTGATCCTTCTACGAAAATCTGCATATTCTGCCTATTTTCGCCTATCCCCAAGTTTGTCCGGTGAAATCTACCTCCGCCTTCCGGCGTGCCGAGAGGACTTTTTTTTATTGCCAAGCGGAACTTACTTTCTGGAAGTATAACGTACCCGAAAACAATCTACATGTGACTAATTATTACACAGGCCTGTGAAATTTAAGTTTTTGAAAGATACGAGAGAAGTATTCGCTAATTTTTATAATATTTGGTGTGCTAATTTCGAAAATGACCTCCATTTGTTTTCCATCACGTCAGGGATTATTTTTTCGATGTCGATATTTTTGTTAAAATCGAGAGAAAGAAAATTCGTAAAGTTTAAAAGTTTTTACATCAAATTATGGTGCAGTTTATAGAAGAAACTAACATAAAATAGGTGATTGACCAGGAGGAGCAAATATTATATATGATTACATGAACGTTCGAAATAAATTTTAAACTGAGCAAAGTACAAAGCAAAACAAACAAAGTGTCAATTTAATTACGTACTCATTTTCCTTTGAAACTTCTTGTTGACGTTATTCTATTATGTGTAATATCGGGTAAATGATCATAAAAATCCGAGTACAATATAATTTTTCAAGAAACCGTGACGTAATAGAACTTTTCAATTACTGTTTTCGAAATCAACACCGAAAAGTTTTCACACCTCTTTCCTTGAATTTCTTCATCGTAGACTTGTGAATTATTATCAGCACATGTTACAAGGAGGGTGTCAATGATAAATAATATTTTCCAGGTAGATTTTCATATTTAGCACCTGATATAATTGGGCACTAATTCATTTTTATCGACCGAAAGTTACAAATCAACTGTTATTGAGGCAACACAAAATCAAGAATTCAAAGTTTTTTAAATCCCAAATAAGAGTCAAAATAATGTGGAGATTACAACTGCAACGACAGGAAGTGCTTACAATATAGTCAAAATTTGTTTCATGTCTGACAAGAAAGTCCTACTGCCAAACGCTGCCCGTCGTGATTCTTGATCATAAGTAACGAATTTACTATGACCAACTGCAGTACAAGAGCAGTTCATGAACTCCAACCTATATTGATCCACAGTTCAATATTTATAAATCTACATTTTCCACTGTGCCATCTCATCTCCAATTCTGTGAAACATGTATTTCTAAACCAGTCACCCGGTGATTTGGCTAATGTCATGCTACAACGAGTAAAGGAAATGGACTGATTATGCCCTCATCGAGGATGAGTGAAAGCTCCAGGGAAGGCACCGTCTAGCCGGGTCGTGAGGAAGACCGGGCAACCACAAGAAGTTAATGGAGAAGCCGCTGGCACAATCTAGATCCCTAATTACCCTGTACAAAAAGTTTATTTTTATACAATTTGCTTATTTATTTGCGTTATATAAAGAACGAGTGTATGATAGTGTATGTTTTATATAGTTGTAAAGAAGAAGAACAAGTAGGTTTATCATTAGAGTGATGAACTCCCACGGGTTAATATAAAAATGATGTCATGGAAATGTACATAAACTGCAGTTTATATGCGAACTTTCGAATGTTGTTACGAAATATGAACTTATAACGAAGTATATTTTTTTAAACAGTGCCTATTATAATTATAAAGTGTAATGATGTGCATACGGCGTCAAATAAGTAGGGGAAACCGGGGTGATTAGAACATGGGATAATTAGAACATGGGATAATTAGAACACTATTCAGTAGATTTTATCAGTCTTAACTAGAAAGGGTACTTAATATAAATATTTCTAAATAGAAAAAAATACTTTTCAAACAAATTAAGAAAATGTCTGTAATGTATGCTGATGCAAAAAGATTCATAAGCTACTTTTTGTAAAAATGAAATGTAAAGTGCAGATTCAGAACATCCTAATGTCATTAATTAATGATCATCTATTCCTTTTTCCTTACGTGTGATGTATTGGGTAATGTTCTAATTAGCTCGGTTTTCCCCTTCGTGATATATTAATGTAGTGATTATGGCCAGTTTCCTTGCTGTTAACATAAGGTTCAACTAATTTGTCAGGTTTGAAACATCCCATCTTCCAAGCGGGTTTATAAGCAGAATATATGGACATATATTCCAGTTTAAGGTAATGAATTCTCATGCAAGAAAAATTTATATTCGTTAAACACTGTGAAGTCGTTGAATAAATTCTAATTGTGCTTTTTTACCGTTTTAATCAAGCTCTGTTCAATCATGGTATTTGTGTGAGTTTAGTGAAATTTCTCTTTATGAAGTATTCTAAGCAAAAAGATGTAGTAATAAGGACAAGTAATTCCAGGGGGGAAATCATATTTATTCCAATTATAAAAAAATAAGATCTTGAAGCAATACGCAGATCAAGTTCATATTAATGATTATGGTTAAGAGCATTGTCAATTCTGAATTATTATATACAGGTCTCTATAAGTTTACACCTTAAGAGCTAACTTTGGGAACAAAATGGTTTTTCCAATATACTGCTCTGGGAAACATTTTGGTAAGACTTGATTTATTTCTAGAATTTGAACTTAATGGATACCGGTAGTTCTCAAATTAAAATATAGGCTAGGATTGCAATTTATGATTATTCATAGCGATTTGGATTTTCTTTTAATTATCACCTAAAGCTTCCCGTTACAAATACAGAATTCAAATTTAACATTGAAAAAGAATGACTTCATAGTGATGTCAGTAATGAATAACCTAAAACAATAACCAACATATCAATAATAGCATAAAAGGCTACGATTCAATTTTGCTTCAATTTAATATACAGTCTTATTGAATAGTTTGGCAATATACTATTCTTCACTGATAAATTGTGCTTTTCCTTTTTAAGACAGAAACGGGTTTTTAAAATGTGTAGTGTGATTGGTACAGTATAATAAGTACAATTTTCTGTAATTGGAGAGAATGATTCCAAAACTAGCTCAGTCCATATTGAAATATTTTAGGAACAACAAAAATAAGGCACAATGAACACAGCAAGTGACAGACAAATGTGGTTGCAACGACAAGGCCTAGCCTTTAGTTGATGATGATGATGATGATGATGATGATGATGATGGTGATGATAATGATGATATGTTGCCCACCTGGATACATACGAGTATAGCCTAATAATAGCTGAAATCTGAAATGTGTTTCACTGAAATACGAGGGTTTAAATAATGTGAGTAGAATACCCGTCAAAACCACGGGAAGATGACCTCACTGTTCCGCCTCTTAAAACAACAATAACTAACAGTTGAGTCCATGGACTTAAATAGTTTTCACATGTATACCAAATACAAACGAAGGAGAAAATAGTAGAATGTTATTATTTTAATACAATTTATTATGGTTTTGTGCTGAACGTTCAGAGGTGTGCAAATTATTAGAATCAAATAGAGAATTTAAATCAGTCAGAATTTGTTTATTCAAAATCATTTTATTGAACATCGGATGGCATCCTTTATCACCCTACTTGGTGAAGTTTTCTCCCCTGTATATTTATAACTTTTCCCCATAAGGAATTACAACTGAATATTTTCAGAATTGGGTATTCCAAGGGATACCTGAGATTGGTGCGTTTTCTCTTTTTCAATGACCATGGAATTTGCCATCTAAATCAGGCGATTTCAATCCTTGGTCCATGAATCTATGGATGATCAGTATAAAGACATTGAATTCCTCAGCTCTAAATTCACATGAAAAGTAGAACATAGCAATCAAAACCAAACATGTGTCATTTTGGATTAACGAGGCCCCTCTTTCAGTGAAAATTCTACATAATCATTTTAACATAAATTTAAAAAAAATGTAATTTAAATTAATGGATAAATATTTCAAATAACTTCAGCGCTTTGTGAATATATTTAGTGCATGAAGTGTAAATGCAATTTTGGAAAACTGGCGTTGAGGCAAATAATTTGCACACCTCCGTACACTTGAATGGAACATAATAAATTATAACAAGCACTACTGAATCATTATAGGCCTAACCTCTATTATTGATGTATGGAAGTAAGTGTTCTAAAGCTTACAGTGTGCGCCTGTTCTGGTGTTTCATCTGCATGGTACACAACTCTGTTACCTTCCTCCTTGGAACAGTGACTAGAATTAAGAATATTACATGATTATTGGGTGAGAACAAACATGAGAGCTACGAATGTGCAGACAAATGGGTGAGTTCTTAGATACAACGTACAAATAGTAACTCTGTAAATTGAGGAAAAATGGTTTACACCTTCAAAGGCACTATTGTTATCAGAAAGGCACCCTACAGTGTGTATCCACACGCTTAGTAAAAAGACCACAAATTTGACTGAACGAATTTCGGAATCATACTCTTAAATTTATTTTGAAAGTCATAATGGGTCAAAGACATGTTTGATTCAAATCCTTATTCAAATTTAATAGTAGATATGACTGACTGGTTGAAAAAAAAAATGGTTCTATTTCAAGATCATATATTCTGTTTCTAATCCCGTAACATACAGTGTATTATTAATATGAGATTAATTGATCTGCATCTTAACTTATTAGGTTCAGATTATGTAATCTAAGAAAACTATCCTTAAACGTTACTCCTCGATAATATATGCTTCTTACGCTGCTTTTTCTTGGACAGTGTTCAAGGATAAACATTAAAGAAACGTTAAGAATCACGGAAGTGCACATAAACGCAAGTTGAAAAACTTTAGTAATTCCAACCTTTCTAGATGCTATTCAGGAGATAGAAATCTTTATGCAATTGATATGCTGGCTCTAACAGGATGTCTGATGTGATTGGTTGACCCTTGTGGCTTCTAGAGGTGCGTTACAATTTGTGTCATGGTTTAATTATATAAGTACACAATGACACAAGCTTTTCCAAGGCCAGTTTTATATACACACTTCTCTTTTGCTCTAAGTGATGAACGAACGATGATTCCACCTTGCGAAACTACTTTGTATGTCGACGTGATGTTTCTCAAGTTAATAGTTATCATGTGCAATTAGCCTTCTATAATTTATTTAATTAATGCTAGGACTACTTCTGTAAGTTGTGTTACTCAACGAGTACTGGATAGAATATTACAATAGAAGAACCAAATTGCTTAAAAATGATTATGTATAAATTTATTGAAATATATTTGGTTTATACTGTATACTTATTTATTTTGGTGTATTGTAAAGCTACATCTACGCGAAGAGTCAATAAGTATAATATTCTATAAAATAGCATACCGGTAGTACAGAACTTTAACATTTAGGAGATTAAGTTATATTTTATCTCATAATGTTCATTTATCATGAAATATAACAATTCAGTCATTTAAAAAGTTCTAATAATACTACTCGCCATATTGTTGGGAAACAAGAGAACTTAAGTCCTGAAAATTGAATGATCAATTTCCTAGTTCAATCCATTTGTATATTCAATGTAGATCCATTTATAAAACGACGTTCTCTGATTACCGAGGTAATATATGGAATATTTTCCTTGAATGCTACATATTCTTTTGAAACCTTATCTTAAGTGATAACTTATACACAAATCTGTACACATTGTGTTTAATGAATATTATTATAACTTATTCAAATTACAAATATATTAATTTATCATAGGGAAATATATTCGCCAGTAAAGATTGAAATACTGGAACATGAAACTGTTTTGAATAATTGATGCGCAATTGTTAAAGTTTGGTACTCTTCAATTATGAGGCACCATTATTGTATGCTGAGTAACACACGGGTAAATATGTTCTTACCATTTTCAGTCAAAATTTCCTTTGTGTTCATACCATACAACGAATGATTTTAGATTTAATATTATTACAGTGTTTAGAATTAAAGAAGGCTTTATACGCACATGTAGCTTAGGGCTTTATTCTACACAATAATGCAAATTAACAATAGTCTTGTGAGCTACACAATAAGCTCGTCTAGTACTGAAACTATTGTAAACAATTTGAGCGATTGTCATTTAGCAAGATTGCTAAGTATTCGAGTTAAATCACTGTCACAATAATGACAGAGTACACTATTTTGTTTATGCTTATTCCACGATTCATATATCTGTTGTATTCTAAAGAAAGGCCAAGTTCCTGTGATTTTAAAGATGGGCATTTGACGGCTATTTAGATATGGCATTATCGTGGAAGAAAAACATGTTTAATTTATTATACCATGCAACAATCTAAATTTGTTACATTCTTTCAGAAACAAAAAATATCAGCTGTCTAAAATTATGTCACCTAGAATATTCAATGCTTTAGCAATTAATAGCATCAACTGCATGAAAAATTACTTCTCTGTGAGATGTGTAATAATTCACAACAAAAGGCAGAATTGTTCTTATTTCAAGAGCTGTGAATATAACAGTTTGAGATGTTAAAAGTAAATTTAGAAGAGATTAATTGCGCCATTTGTTCTGAGCATGAATTTAATTTTGTGAATTTTTAAGGGTTGTGTTACTAACAAATGTGAGTATTGTGCAGAATAGAGCTGTGCATTGTTCGTTCCTTGTAAACATTTTCTATACAGGCCAGTAATTTACAATTGATTCAGCTATGAAATAAATGTTTGTTGAAAAAAAAATACGTTGTGTTCCTCATATTCACCTACAAATATTCAAATATCCTTTCCTCAACCATGCTTGTTGTTGATGTCGTTCGTACTTGAAGGCTACAGGGTAAAAAAAAAGATTAGAGCTAGGGCAGGGAATGAAAAGTTCTAAGATTAAGATTGTACAGCATTTAAGAACAATAGAGTTTATGTGAATATAATATCAAAGAACCATTATGGTGTTTGAAGCTATTTTTAGTGTTGCCTTGGTAATCGAAATTTGGTGTTTACAGTCGGTCTATATTGGAATGCAGCCGAAATAAACCAGAAACCCCTATGGACATTGGCAGGTGAACAACTAAAGGAAGTAGTAGACGTCTTGTTACTTAGGAAGCAAAATAACCAGTGATGGACGAAGCAAAGAGAATATAAAAAGTAGTTTAGCTCAGGCAAGGAAAGCATTTCTACAGAAAAGGAATCTGTTGACATCGGATATAGATTTAGGTATTAGGAAGTCTTTTTTGAAGGCCATTGTCTGGAGCGTGGCGCTCTATGAAAGTGAAACTTGGACTATTGGTGCAGCAGAAAAGAGGACAATTGAAGCGTTTGAAATGTGGTGTTACAGGAGAATTATGAAGATCAGATGGGTAGATAGGGTTACAAACGAAGAGGTATTAAGACTAGTGGGAGAGGACAGATGTTTCTGTCGACTGCTAATGAAGAGAAGATATAGGTTGGTTGGACACATACTAAGACACCCAGGAATAGCAAGCTTAGTTATGGAGGAAAGGGTCGAGGACAAGAACTGTAGGGGTAGACCAATTTTAGAATATGTTAAAGAGAATGCCTTGGATGTAGGGTGTGGTAGAGGTGAATCGATTAGCTCAGGACAGGGCGACATGGAGTGCTGCATCAAACCAGTCAAGAGACTGAAGACTCAAACAACAACAATACGATTGTACCAAAATGTGATGGGTTACTCCCTAATCCTGAAAAGAATTACATGAGATTAATAAATACACTTGGATGAGCAGTTTCTATCGTCATGCGATCATCATCAGATCCATTACACTTAGGCTATTAAAACTATGTCTAAAAGTATGGGTGGAATTAATTACATTATGTACACTTGCTTAGTTGCAGTAACAGTTGCAAATAGTCAATATTTCTTAGTTATATGTGATGTTTTGTTAAGATACTGAAAGTGGTGATTGGCCTCCAAATTTGCTTACTTAGTGTGAATATGTGATTATTGTTAAATGGTCATTTCGGATTGTATTGTACAGGCTTCGTATCTGGTTGAGTTGTACGTGGTCTGAATGAGAGCAAATTACCTCGTCCCTGTTTTATTTCACACATAGGCCCTACTTTTAGACATAGATTTAACAGCCTAAGTGTAATGGATCTGATGATGATCGCTTTTCAATCGAAACTGGTCATCCAAGTGTATTTATTAATTCCATGTAAATTGCTGTCAGGATTATGGAATAACCCATCACAATTGGGTACAAACGTGTCGACCGACTGAAAAACTTCAAATTTCGATCAAAGAGTCATGTTTGGAGAAAACATTACTATTTCAGTAAATTGTTTCAATATTTATGTGTTAAAATTATTACAACACTTAATGATACCTGTCAACAGTTCTGATTTATTCGGAAACTTCCGATTTTCACCTCGCCTTCCGAACTTCTTAGTTACTGTTAATTCTTCAGAATTTTGACCCTCAATGATATATTGTAAAAAAAAAAGATCAAGTTGTTGAGGGATCCAGCACGGGGAAATATCATACTTTGAACAAGAAGTTCCACAGCCTACTTTTCATGCCAATGATTATTCTACAGAATATGAACCTATCTAGAATAATGACGAAATTAAGTTGGTAATATCGAAATATCTAATTAGTTCAAAATATACCTGGTATAATGTAGCCTAATAGAGCACTACAGTTGGCAGCCCTGGTGACTGAATATATTCTTAGTTCCATATTCATTTTCTTAGTCTTAAGGTACAGAATACAAAATTTGGTTGAAGTCCAATGGACGTTACATGCAGTTAGACATTGGATCTATCAGCACGCGTAAAAGCATGCTGCCAACAATGTCATACGTGTACTGGTCAGAAATAATCTGAAATATTATGATATCTTGTTGTGCCAATTTTGGATGAAATACATTTGTTAGTATAGAAGTTACAAGTATTTTAAAATTGGACATATCAGCAGGCATAGAATCATGTTGGCAGCACTGCCTTGTATTAATTACTCCAAATTAATCTAGAATGTCAGGTGCTATACGTGTGCAAAGTATAGAGCTGTTGGCTTGCATACTTTCTGATATATTGATATTAGGGTAAAAAAATTATAGACAGCATTTATTAACAGTTGGCAGCCCTGATTACTCTTAACAATACTAATAGTAATATCTGTTATGGTACACATAGCACATACGAAATTTGGTTGAAATCCAACTGATAGTATAGAAGTTGTGTGTATTTAAAAATTGGTACTATCAGCAGGTTTATAAGCATGTTGGTAGAACTGACGTATATAAGTTACTCCAAATTAATCTAAAATGTCAGAATATACGTGTGCGTAGTTTAAAGCTGTTGGCTTGCAAACTTTCTGATATATAGGTATTTGGATGAAAAAAAGAATAGAGAGAGCAACAGTTGGCATCCCTGGTGGCCTTAAGAATATGCTCAGTCATATTTGTTTATGTACAGATATTACATACAAAATTTGGTTGAAATCCAATTGATAGTGTAGAAGTAATATGCATTTAAACATTGGACCTATCAGAAGGCTTAAAATTATTTTGGCAACACTGTCATGGTTGGCCTCCTGGAAATTAAACTGAAATAGTCTTATCTACATGTGTGCCAATTTTGGAATAGCTCCCATGCATACCTTGCAAGATATCCAACATGGAGCTCAAATTTCTAGTGCGTTTTTTCAGCAGTTGGTAGCACTGACATCATTTTCAAATATGGACGTGAGATATTCCGGTGCACATCTTTACTCATACTAAATTTGGTTTTGATTGCCGCAGCCGTTTAGGAGTTGATAGGGGGACACACACACAGCCAGCCAGCCAGACAGACAGACACACATTTTCCCGGATCGATCTCATAAGTCTACTTTTTCCTCATTTTTGCAAAATGTGAAAAGTAGGCTAATGAAACTCTTGTCCACTGGATGATATAGGCACAAGGAAATCTCAACATATCAACATCAGAGTCAATCTTGCAATCTCTTGTACCCTCTTTTAGCTGGATCGCGAATCGCGTTATTGGACCGCCTCCCCGCGCCGCGCCGGTATCTTGGCTGGTATGTTTGATTTCTCAGAAATGTTATCTTTAAGCGTAAGTTTGTCTCGTCAGCAAAGATAACATTTTTCGTCATGCTTTCATGCATTTTTGATTTTGATTTCCAATTCAAGAACATAATTAAAATTTGCTTTCAAAATAACATTCAATCGTCAGATACTGCAGGTTTCTAGACAGATACTAGAGTACTGAACTCCACTTTATAACAATCAGTTCGATGGTTACAGTTGTGATTTTTCTGTGTCTATTTCTGTCTGTTAGGTAGTCAGCCCGAAGATTGGTTGGACCCTCAAAAAGTACCGCCGTTAGGTTATGTGGGTAGATATCCACAAAAATCCAAGGCGTACTGCGCAGGATGAGGGGTGAGGTAGTTTGCCATTGCTTTCCTCATTGAGTCAGAACAGCAGTACTAACCCTATGAGTAGAACCATTCACAGCATCCACAGGCACTGACTGTGCCCTGAATGTCATTACTAAGCACCACCCATACCTCAGTAGTTTCCATATACAGTAATTACAGCCATGAGTGAGACTGAGACATTGGTGAAAAGCCACATTTTGCTCTAGCCTGTTGAAACAGACAAATGCAGGTGATAAGGGTCATAGGTCACTTCTGTTTTTACATCGGTGACAGGGATATGACCAAGACGTTTCGTTATTTTTTGAACCCGTCAACTGCGAGTGATCCGAAATAATTAACAGCATAAGAGGGAGATGGTTGGTTGGTTGGTTCCATAGTTTAGAGGCTGCGACAACGCGGTTATGTAGCCCCGTGTTCTTTGGGTGTGTGTAGAATTTGTCTCATAACCGGTTTTAATTGTGATAGCTGTATTAGTGTGTGTTATCTGTGATTCATGTAGAAGGACTGCAGAGATTAATTTATTCAAGTAGTTGCTACCAAATGCTACCTTCCACGACACCTAGCTGCGGACATGGCTACTACTAAATGCCATCGCAGTCAGCACCAGGCGGCGAACGTTGGAACTAATATAGCGCTATCAAACTAACCTAAATATTTTAGCTTCCACTAGTGTAGTTAGTGGAATGCTCTTTTTCATGCCATAAATCTATGATATCTGCACTCATCAAGATATGGCAAACAGGCCAATGTGTCTATTTTGCGCTATATAATTCATCTCTTTATCTTCGATTGCAAGCGTTATTGGCGAGAGGGGGTTCACAAGTCTGCACCTCCACAGGGGTAAAGACTACCAGACAGCTCATCGATTGTACAGTTCTAATACAGCGTAAATGCTTTTTTGTTCAGGCAGAATGATTTCGACACAAGAGTTCCTGTCCAATTAAAATTTATCCAATATAACCTTATTTGCTTGACTAGGCTCTCTCCCTCTTACATGAGTGGCTTTGGTGGAGTAGTCGGTAGAATGCTGAACTGCTGTACCCAAGATCGTGGGTTCAAACACGGCCGAAGTCGTCGGATATTTTTAGAGCGTTAAAAGTCCCTCAGTATGCCTTGCTTCGGAGGGGAAGTAAAGCCGGCGGTCCCATGTCATAGATTTATGGCATGAAAACGAACATTGCACTAACTACACTTGTGGAAGCTAAAATATTTAGGTTAGTTTGACAACGCTAAATTAGTTCCAACGTTCGCTGCCAGGTGCTGACTGCGATGGCATTTAGTAGTAGCCACGTCCGCAGCTAGGTGTCGTGGATGGTAGCATTTGGTAGCAAAGGTAGGAAATACTTGAACAAATTAATCTCTACAGTCCTTCTACCTGAATCACAGTTTAGGCACACTAATACAGCTATCACAAATAACACCGATTATGAGAAAAAATCTACACACACCCAAAGTACACGGGGCTACATAACCACGTTGTCGCAGCCTCTAAACTATGGAACCAACCAAACAACCATCTCCCTCTTATGCTGTTAATTATTTCGGATCACTCGCAATTGACGGGTTCAAAAAATAACGAAACTTCTTGGTCATATCCCTGTCACCGATGTAAAAACAGAAATGTCCTATGACCCTTATCTCCTGCATTCCAGGCAGGCACCGCAAACTTACCACTATTTATATATTTATTTATTTATTTATTTATCGTATGGCTTTCAGTGCCGGGAGTGTCCGAGGACATGTACTGCTCTCCTGAGTCTGTAGCTGCTTCCAGCGGACACCCTTAGGGTGAGCTACAAGTTCCGTTCAATTTCAAGTAGTTCCAACTTTCACTACCAGATATCAATGATACCTAGTGGTGAACGTTGGCACTTTGATAGAGCGTTCCGACGAAATCTAACCTAACAATTCAGCAGCACACAACTTTAGGCACGACGCCTCGGAAGGAGGTGGTAGATTTCACCAGGCAAAGATATGTATTTTTTTTTTAGTTTTTTTTTTATTTAGTCAATTTACCCTCTAGGTTGGTGGATCCCACGGACTCAGCGAGGGAACTCACCACTACCGCCTCTATGGGCAGTGTCCTGGAGCTGGAACATCTGGTCGGGATGGATACAACTGGGGAGGTGTGATCAGCACTTCGCCCAGGCGACCTCACCTGCAAAGCGAACAGGGGCCTCATGAGGGATGGCAACGGATGGAAGATTGGGATGGATAGGCTAGGAAGAGGGAAGGAGGCGGCCGTAGCCTTACAGTAGGTACCATCTCGGCATTTGCCCGAAGACGAAGTGGGAAACCACGGAAAACCACTTCGAGGATGGCTGAGGGGGAATCGAACACCCTCTACTCATTTGGGCCTCCCGAGGCTGAGTAGACCCCGTTCCAGTCCTCGTACCACTTTTCAAATTTCGTGGCAGAGCCGGGAATCGAACCCAGGACCTCCGGGGCGGCAGCTAACCATGCTGACCGCTACGCTACGGAGGCGACTGATATGTATTATGAATTTACTAAATTTGCCAATATTGTTGTATACCCACTAAAGTTCCACAAGTTTAGCATACGAGAAGCTCCTAGTTGGTAGCAAGCTGAGCTTCTATGCCCCAGGTCACGGGTTCAAACCCGGCCGAAGTCATCGGATTTTTCTAAGAGCGTAAAAAATCCCTCAGTATGCCTTCCTTCGGAGGGGAAGTAAAGCCGGCGGACCCATGTCATAGATTTATGGCATGATAAAGAACCTTCCACGTATTACACTTGTATGAAGCTAAATTATAAGTTAAATTTGACTGACGCTCTTAGGTTCCAACGTTCACCGCCAGGAGCCGACTGTGTTGGCATCTAGTAACCACGTTCAGAACTAGTTGGTCGTTGACGGTAGCGTTTGGTAGCAAAAGTTGGAACTACTCGAAAATCGAATATCTACAGTTCTTACTTGAAATAAAAGGAGATAATACACACTACTACGGCCATCACAATTAACACCGGTTATCAGACAGATTCTACACACACCCAAAATACACGGGGCTACATGACCGCATTGTCAAAGCCCCTAAACTGAGGCACGAACCAACCAACCAACCAACCAACCAACCAACCAACCAACCGAGAAGCTGTCGTCTCATTATTCCGAAAATATTTTGCTCATACCTTGACGTAAGGGTATTTATTTCAGACAAACTTTTTTGGTGAAACATGAACGGTTTGAATATTGTGCCTATTAAGTGACCCAATAGTTGTAAATCTCAGAGGATACACCGAATATTGCTTAACTTCGGAGTTTCAACTTGGTTACGTCGTTCAACGCGGTGTGGCATCTACCATTATTGGCTGTCGCCTCGAAGATCCCATTTCGATTCCAGGCTCTTCTAAGAAAATTAATTCTATTCTGAGGGCAGGAACGAGGTACACTCAGCCCTATGAGGCAAAACTGAGAAGAGGCGTAATTTATTCCCACCTCAGTCATCCTAGAAGTGATTTTCCGTGGTTTCCGCATTCCTACTCCAACCAAATGCCGGAGTGGTTCCTAACAAAGGGCCACGGCCACCTCCTTCCCAATCCTCACTCAAATTACTAATATACACACTAATACAGCCAGCACAATAACACAGGATATCAGACAAAATTCCATACACACACACAAGTATATGGAGCTAAATGACCATGATTTCCAAGTCCTTAAATGAATCAACAACAACGAACCTTACTAGGAAAGTACTTTTATAGTCTAAACTTTCAGTAAAACCATATGAATGAAGTTGAATGAAGCAAAACTATGAGTTTCTTGTACATACCTATTTCATCTGCATCTAACACGAACTTCGACATTTCCTCACTACACATTGAACCCGCTGAGCTATGGTTCATGTGATATTTTTGTGACGGAATAATTATTATGGGATGTAGTACTTTTGAACATACCCAGAATACCACGTGGAGCAGAGAGCTCATGCTATACTCTTTGAAGTAGCGCTCAATTGCATTTTTGACTTTGGAGGTCTTGTTAATCACTTTTATCCTTTCATAAGACTCAGAATATTCTAATTCGTCATTCTGTATTATTGAATCATTTTGGTGAATGATTATTACGTTTTTGGTAAGGTATAACACTTGCAGATACGCAAGGAGCTATGAAAGTAGTCGCTCAATGACTTCGTTTTGGCGACCTACTTCCGAGTGAAAGTCAGTGACGACACTACATCTGGAGATCTGGCGCCAGACAGGCGTGTTTCGAGTATCCGTCCGTCGCGACGTGGACATTATAAATATTTTTGTGCTCAAGTGAGCATCCGACTGCATCGTGTGTTGAAAATAACTATACTAACGTTGTCACACATTGTGGACATATTATTGTTCTACGAAAGGCCATATTAGGCAATATTTTCTACAAACTGTAATTGGTGCCATACGCCAGATATTTTTCCCACGTGTAAGTGGAAGGGCAAAGTGCCACGCCGAAAATATAAGAGTTATCGTCTGATAATTGTGCCAAGACGACGTGATTATTACTGCCAACGATCACAGCATTATTGCTACGGAAATTCTGAATTGAAAATATCAATTTTATCGCGGATGCCACGTGATTGATAAAACGTGATACAATTGCACGTGCTAACAAGCAAAGCATCGCATCGTGTTGAATCTTGAGGACTTCCAGGCTGAAAACTACAAAATACTGTGGAGAACACTATTATTTGCATCGCCCACAATAATCACGCCAAAACGCCGAGAGGAACGGGATATTTCGACATTTTCGACATCATGCAAGACATTGAACTTTTCCACGCCATGGTGAAGAAGACGATTATGGGCTAATACCATTCCGGTATGAGGGGGACGTCGTGATGGAGACCACCAGCTTGATGGAACGTCAGGATGCCGAGGACGCAGACGAAGGAACGTGGATGCCGACTTCAAGGCACATTCCAGACCTTTTTGGGAGACCATCATCCGGAGGCGAACGAACCCTGGTTGCTTGGGAGGTCCAGATTGGTGAATCCGTGGAGGACAGGACCATGCTGGAGAGCCAAGCAGAGTTTTTCGCGACCCTGGTCGATGAATGTCTGAGCCGATGTGAGAGCTACCAAAAGTCGTGAGTTTGGGCACCTTTTCTTTTGTAATAGTCCGCGGTGGTATATTTAGATATCGTAGTTTTTTTTGTGAATCAACCGCACTTATGTGTCAGCCATTTGCTAGGTAGGGTTGTAATTAGTATAATTGTTGTTTATTTCAGTCTTTGTGAGTCACCCTGTGGGGTAGACCAGTTTTGGTTAACCCTGGTGCCGTCCTGATGGACGTCGTACCACGTTATAGCCGACCCACTGCCAAACATGACTGTAATCATTTGCAGCTATTTTGCTCAGCCATGTGTAGGATATTTATCCGTGGTTTCATTCAGATGTCATCGTCACTTTATTTAACTGCAATCTTTGCAACCAGTCTGTTGAGACTTATGACCTCGTTAGACAGGTCGTATCGTTAGGAAACCAACTGTAGTTTCCAGTTTTATAAAAATATGCTGTATTTTCATTTTTGAAAGCGCTCAGAAGCCAATTTATAGTCAAATACTGACAGATTTATTATTTTGGAGAAAGTGTAGATGTCAAGCATCGAACTAAGTGCACTATCGCATCATTATGCAGGTCTAGAGTTGCAGATCTGTGCCATATTTATCAATTTGTTACTACTTTGTTTCTGTCATGAGGACACAGGTGTTAATGTCATACTGAGAACTTAATAAGTGTTATATCTTTGATGAGCAAAGAAGCTCGTGAGACATGCTGTTATGTCTGTGATTTACTATTCTTTGAAATGAAGGACTGCGATACTTTATTGTACAGTTAAATTGTTTCGTGTTTAGCACACGGATTCTATTAGGTTTTTGAACCAAGCATATGCTAAGAATGACAAGGCCAAATATTACGGTATTATATAATGTTAAAACTAGCCGGCCTTGCCTGTTGAAAAATGTGGTCAGTGAAGGACTGCAATTTGTGAAGTTGTCACCAATAAACTGGTTTGTTGACCCAGTAACCTTGAAAACAAATGCTTGAAAGCGAGATAAAACTACGATAACATAGGACAGAATGTTGATTTCATTCATCTCTTTCTTTCAAAGCAGCTATTGCTCATGAAACCCAGTGTTTCTTACTGTATTTTTGTTCATTTGTCTTTCTTGGATTTTCATACTGTTAGTTAGATATTTTGCTGCGAGGAATGTCATTTCGACATGTCCAGGGTTGTCAGGTTTCTTTATGCATTGTTGGCGATCCTCTTGAGAGAGGCAAATTATAATGAAGGCAATTTGGTTATTAAATGCGAAGTTTTTGCCGCAGGTAACCCATGATATTATGTGCCTTGAGTGAGTAAGACGTGCCATTGTTGTAAGTCGCGCATCTGTTGTTGTTATGAGGCATTATTATGAGAGTTGTTGAAAGCGAGGTATTTACCGCTGATAACTCGTGTTATTGTGAGTCCGAGCCGAGTTTGCTCGTTGAGTTTTCCGACTATTGAGTCGATGTTTTGCTGCGGGAGAATGATCTTTAGAAGACTACTCCTTGTCAGGCCTTTGTCAGAATACGCCATAAACCTACGGAAGGAACATAAACCGACATAATAAACATCATCCGCATAATTGTTTTAAACAAGATCTAACTAAAATATTGTTTCCATTTAAACTTTGACATTCTTACATTTGAACCTGCTGACATGGCCGTGCAGATGAAGGGATTTCCTTTATTGGAAACGACGAAGACTGTAGACATTTTTGTTGTGACCTGGCGCACACATGAACCATTAGTTCATAGTGTGTGGAGCGCAGGCCATGTGATTGTCAGACGTGGTTTTAACTACGCTATCACCGACATTACTATCAAGCTAGATGACAATGGTTTACAAAGAGTTAACCATGGGGCAGGAAGGCATTATAATAAAAAACTGTGTTGTACTATAATTATTGATGTCATGAAACTGTATTTTTTCCCCATGTTACCTTTATTGCGTGCTATCTAGCACATGATTGTTGATTAGATTAATTGTTTTTAAATGGCTGTACACTTAGCTTTGTATTGTAACTGTTTTGCTATTACGGACGTCACCGCCGTAACTTTGAATGTTAACTGATAGGACTTAGCTAGAAAATTTAAATGTAAATGTGGAAATGGTACCACCATAACTTAGCTTTGCTTTGCTCCTTCACTTAAATGTAACTTCATATTAGCTTGATCATGTAACTTGTATTAGGGATTTTGCGTCGTACCATTTACCCAGCGTTGTTGCTGTTGCTTACTTATTGTGTATTAGATCTTTCGCGAGGGTTAATGAAACTTCATTGTTAGGGACTTGAACTTTTATTATCATTAACCTTTAGCTTGCGGATTAGCCGAATATAACCCTCCGAACTAGGATAGGGGTTTTGTGGAAATCTACAATAAATTTTCACGGTGTTTTACATAAGCCTGGATGTTTAATTTCACAGTCTAGTTTTTGAGGTGAACCTTTCCTTAGGCCGTCTTTGACCATCGCAACCATGTACCACGCTCCCCGTGGACTATAGAACCTCGTGCCGCATTGGCCTATTGTTAGGAAGTTCACCTGATCCTCACGGCAAACTTTTAAAGGTCCGACGGGGGAGATGTTAGGAGAGTCATCGCGGTTGTTGGCTATCCCGACAGCTTTACCGGAGGACTTCTGAAGGTCACTCACAAATATGTGCCGTTGCCACCCGGCTGACGGGCACAACATGGGAGTGTTACAAACCCACTACTAAGCAATATTATTCCTCAGATTTGATTATTGAGCAATAAATGAAGTTGGCAGAGTGTGTTTGTTGACAACAATATCTAGGATGGGAAGAGGGAAATGTTGGAATTATTTCAATGGATTTAGTGGACTTAGGGATTTCTTTCGTTGCCTTGAGCGGACTTAGGGATTTATTTTGTTGCATTGAGTGGACTTAGGCATTTCTTAAATTTAATTACTAGAAAGTACGAATTATACTTATGCAAGTTACATAGACTTAGAGTTATTTATGATCGAAACTGATTGGAGATTTGAAAAGAGCGGGAAATGTTGGTCCGGATACATGCATTATCTCCATTTGTCAAAAAAACGGACTTAGGGATTTTATTTATTGGACCCTCCAATTATCAATGAAATTATTATTAATATTATTATTGACTTATTATTATTATTATTATTATTATTATTATTATTTTTTGGTCGTCTAGGGACCACGAATCAATTTCAATGGTTTGTCCTTTGCTGTTCCTTCTTTTTCCTCCAGTATTCTTACTTTCCTCTTCCTTTCCTCGGACCATTTCGAGCCGGTTTTCTTTCCCTTTCTCCCTTGGTATCCTTCCAATTTTAGCACTTTTTGCCTTAACATATCTCTCTGTGGTGTATCTTCTTCTCTGATATTGTTTCTTTCCAAATCCCTTTTGATTTCTTGTACCCAGGTTGTTGTTGACTTCCTGATCCACAGGAATATCTGTTTGGTTAACTGTCATCCATCCAGTACAAATGTACAAAACATTGCAATCTCCTCTTCCGTGTTTTTTTTTCTGATATGTTTTCTATTCTTCGATATATTTCATCATTACTTCTTAATTTCCAGAATTCTGCAGATTTTAAAGGACCGAGTGTTTTGCGTGTAATTCTTCTTTCTACTACTTCTAATTTATCCAATTTGTAGTTCAGTACGAGACATTCCGGTTTGACAAGGGTGTTGTAGTGCTGTGTTTTAAGATCTTTAGACAAACACTTTTTGTTGTAGGTATTCCTAGTTATACCATACGCTCTTTCCATCTTTCGTATTCTTTCTTCGTTGTCGTTTGAGTCTTCAGTCTTTTGACTGGTTTCATGCAGCTTTCCATACTCCCTGTCCTGAGCTAATCGTTTCATCTCTACATAGCTACCACACCCTACATCCGAGGCAATCTGTTTTAACATATTCTAACCTTGGTCTACCCCTACAGTTCTTGTCCTCGACCCTTCCTTCCATAACTAAACTTGCTATTCCTGGGTGTCTTAATATGTGTCCTACCAACCTATATCTTCTCTTCATTAGCAGTCGACAGAAACATCTCTCCTCTCCTTCTCGTCTTAATACCTCTTCGTTTGTAACCCTATCTAACCATCTGATCTTCATCATTCTCCTGTAACACCACATTTCAAATGCTTCAATTCTCATCTTTTCTGCTGCACCAATAGTCCAAGTTTCACTTCCATAGAGCGCCACGCTCCAGACAAAGGCTTTCAAAAATGACTTCCTAATACCTAAATCTATATTCGATGTCAACAGATTCCCTTTTTTGTAGAAATGCTTTCCTTGCCTGAGCCAACCTACTTTTTATATCCTCTTTGCTCCGTCCATCACTGGTTATTTTGCTTCCTAAGTAACAGAAGTCTCCTACTTCCTTCAGCTTTTCACCTGCCACCTTTCTTCAGCCGCAGATATTTCCAAACCATTTTCTTGAATAATTTCCCTTAAACATTTGAACTTCCTTACCCTCTTTATTTGACCAATTTCTGTTACTAGGATTTCTGCAGCATTTTTTGTGTTTGTCATATTTTTTTTCCTACAGCAATTCTTAAACCTGTTTTGTTGGCTATCTCTTCTAAGACGTTGACCAGTATTGATGCGTTTGCCACATTATCAGAAAGTATGGCAAAACATCTGCAAATGCTAGGCAGTTTATTTCAATACCTCTGTTCTTTCATCTCATTGTTATTGGTGATAGCTTACGTTCATCCTGTTTTCATTCCAAATTCTTACTACTTTCTCCAGGACGCAATAATTGAGGAGGAGTGGAGACAAGCTATCACCTTGCCTTACACCTGTATCTATTTTGAATGGTTTTGATATTTCACCCTTAAATTATTATTATATTGCATGTCGTCTGATCCCTTCAAGCTGTGCTGCTAGTCATGTTAAATACCATGTGCAGGTCTGTTCCACATTAATATCGCTCCACCAATTAGAACATTAATTTGCTGATTGCACGTTGGGTTACCTGATCGAAGGGGAATGCTAATCTGATCCTTGGGAATGTAAGGCAGTCTTCTTCATGTAACAATTATACCATTAAGGAGAGAGTAAAACACTCCCACCGATGTGCACATTACGTACATTGCGGTCTTAAGGTTAGGCTTGTAACCGCACCACAATACATACAATCACTTTAATTGGCGTGCTGCAACATGGGATCCAAAGATTGAGACAAATTTCTCTATGGTTATCAATACCAGTGGCGTATTCTAGAATAAAGACATGGGTTAGCAATAGGTTTATTTTATTCAATATCAATAATTGCTTAGAAGAGAAAGTAAAAGTAGTGTATTTTGGCCATTACGATTATAATATTGCTTATGTTTGACGATATCGAAATGAAAATATTATATGTCAGAAAACTGTACTATAATTAGGCTCATTATAGTACAAGTTTTCATTATGATACAGTTTCCCCCACCAATCAGAGCTCAAGAAACAGTTGTGTGACCAATTAGGTGAGGATAGCACTGCACCTGGTCTCACTTCCATGGCCCCCTATTTTAAATTTCACTGCGTGGCGAGTGTCATAGTGGGGTATTCGAGGAGGCCATGGTCAAAAACAAGGTATTCTCGGCGTCCCATGCGCTCTGTTCAGTACATAAAACTGGTAAAATCTCGACAGATATTTATGAATATTTATGTTCGAACATAAAATTGTTATAATGATCGTCGAACATAAACAGTCGTATGCAACTCGCCTATTATGGTAATTAAGACAGTCGTATGAAAGTATTGAACTCGCTACGCTCGTTTTATAAACATACTCGTGTCTTAATTATTGGCATTATAGGCTCGTTGCATTATGTACTACTGTATAATAAATGAGAAGAGTGAAGTAAAAATCCAAAACATTTACCATTCTTTTTTTCTTTAGTGGTATTCTGCCCGAAGGCAGGTCCTTGCCTCCGAAGAGGCTAACCTGAGCTGGAGTTTACTTGCTGTAGGGTGGCCAGGGCCTTTCCGCTCCTCCTTGGCCTCTCCCCGCCAACAGAGCGTGGCGCCCCAGAACCGGCATTCCATCGAAGTTCCGACCCCGCCCAATGCTACTTAACTGTGGAGTTCTCATGGGATTCGGTGTTTTAACATGGCCAAGCCGTTGTCACTTTCCCATTATAGGAAAATGTAATAAAATTTCCATATTGATTAGTAGATAATTAATTAGAATGCTCCATCAAACAATACATTTTTTTTTATTTAGTAAATTTACCCTCTAGGTTGGTGGTTCCCACGGACTCAGCGAGGGAACTCACCACTACTGCCTCTATGGGTAGTGTCCTGGAGCTTGGAACATCTGGTCGGAAGGGATACAACTGGTGAGGTGTGATCAGCACCTCGCCCAGGCGGCCTCACCTGCAAAGCGAACAGTGGCCTCGTGAGGGAAGGGTGGAGGGGAAGATTAGGATGGATAGGCAAGGAAGGGGGAAGGAGGCGACTGCGGCCTTGAAGTAGGAACCATCCTGGCATTTGCCCGAAGACGAAGTGGGAAACCACGGAAAACCACTTCGAGGATGGCTGAGGTGGGAATCGAACCCCCTCTACTCATTTGGGCCACCCGAGGCTTAGTAGATCCCGTTCCAGTCCTCATACCACTTTTCAAATTTCGTGGCAGAGCCGGGAATCGAACCCAGGACCTCCGGGGCGGCAGGTAACCATGCTGACCGCTACGCTACGGAGGCGACACAATACAAATTATATTCAAAATAGTGCATGTTTGGATATACGATGATATCTTCCACAGCATTTGTAAAATATTAAAATAAAATAAAATGGATATTCTCACAAATAATTTGATTAAATAGAGGTTCTGAATACAGGGCGCCAGGAAATGTTCTCCGGAGAGCTAGCATCATTAGTTACGTTGGCAGTACGCCTGTCGCTTGTGGGGGCGTGGTGGCTCAGCGGTCTAGCTGTATGCCTCTCACCAAGGCGGTCCGGGTTCGATTCCCGGTCAATGCATGGCAGATTTTCGAAGTGAAATGCCATGTCCTGTGGTTCGGATTCCACGTAAAAAGGAGGTCCCGTTGCTCATGATCTCAAGATTAACGGTCATGTTAAACTACAAGCTTCCTTCCTTCTTTTCTGTCGCTTGTATTAAATCAAACAAACAAAAAACAGTAAACTTTTTAAAACTCAACAATTCTTCTAGGTTTGTGCCGTGTCTTGTGTGGGGTTTCGCTTAGGAAACCAAGCTGGCTCATCGGCGGGTGTCCCCGTCCGGAAGCCTTCATAGGGAGATTAAGGCTACTTGAGGTTTTAGTTCTCGCAGTCAATTGGTGCAGTTGCACCTAATATAAAGGGAGGTGGCGCGCAGTTCGTCACTCCTGTGGGGGTCCTGGCGGGGACACCAAGAGCCCGCCGATGAGCCAGCTTGGTGTCCTAGGCGAAACCCCACACAAGACATGGCACAAACCAAGAAGAATTGCTGAGTTTAATTCACCGGCTGTGAAAGCCAATATACCATCTTTTTGGAAGCCTTCATAGGGAGGTTAAGGCTGCTTGAGCTTTTAGTTCTTGCAGTCAAGTGGTGCAGTTGCACCTAATATAAAGGGAGGTGGTGCGCAGTTCGTCACTCCTGTGGGGGTCCGGGCGGGGACACCAAGAGCCCGCCGATGAGCCTAGCTTGGTGTCCTAGGCGAAACCCCACACAAGACACGGCACAAACCTAGAAGAATTGCTGAGTTTTAATTCACCGGCCGTGAAAGCCAATATACCATATTTTTGGAAGCCTTCATAGGGAGGTTAAGGCTGCTTGAACTTTTAGTTCTCGTAGTCAAGTGGTGCAGTTGCACCTTATATAAAGGGAGGTGGCGCGCAGTTCGTCACTCCTGTGGGGGTCCGGGCGGGGACACCAAGAGCCCGCCGATGAGCCTAGCTTGGTGTCCTAGGCGAAACCCCACACAAGACACGGCACAAACCTAGAAGAATTGCTGAGTTTTAATTCACCGGCCGTGAAAGCCAATATACCATCTTTTTGGAAGCCTTCACAGGGTGGTTAAGGCTGCTTGAGCTTTTAGTTCTCGCAGTCAAGTGGTGCAGTTGCACCTAATATAAAGGGAGGTGGCGCGCAGTTCGTCACTCCTGTGGGGGTCCGGTCGGGGACACCAAGAGCCCCCCGATGAGCCAGCTTGGTGTCCTAGGTGAAACCCCACACAAGACACGGCACAAACCTAGAAGAATTGCTGAGTTTTAATTCACCGGCCGTGAAAGCCAATATACCATCTTTTTGGAAGCCTTCATAGGGAGGTTAAGGCTGCTTGAGCTTTAAGTTCTCGCAGTCAATTGGAGCAGTTGCACCTAATATAAAGGGAGGTGGCGCGCAGTTCGTCACTCCTGTGGGGGTCCGGGCGGGGACACCAAGAGCCCCCGATGAGCCAGCTTGGTGTCCTAGGCGAAACCCCACACAAGACACTGCACAAACCTAGAAGAATTGCTGAGTTTTAATTCACCGGCCGTGAAAGCCAATATACCAGTAAACTTTTTAATCACCACAGCCATTCATAACAGATGCTGGAATTGCTGATGACACACACGCTCGCTAATTGCAATACACACTGACGATTTCGACAGCCTACAGCTCACACGTGTGGGATTCGCCCTGTCAAGGACAGCGTGCTGCCAACTAAGCTGCTGTTGCTACCTCGGGCAGAAGCCCGTAGTCACTGCGGAGAACATTTCCTGGCGCCCTGTATAAGGCTATGCATTGAGCTATGTTTCACAGTTCTGACTAACCATCTAAAAGGGTCCCCCACCAGCAAGAACACAAAGACCACTAGACGCAAGTGGACTGAAGAGAGGAATATGCCACCAGCCATAAAATTAAAGCCACAAAGAAACAAAGAACCCTAGTTAAGAGCTGAAACGAGCCCCTTGGTCCACATGAGGCCAAATCAACCCGAATAATAGTAATAATAATAATAATAATGTTTTCGAACACGATTAACTTTGCAATTTCGAAGGAATACTGGGCTAATATTAAAGCTAAAAGGAAACAGTTGAAATGACATGGTCCTTAGTTGGTCGAATCGAAACAAGAAGAATAATGTTTTTGGTTCAACGTCCGTTTAACTTTACGAAATTCATGCATTTCAGTCAATCATCACGATTGTATTGGATGTTGTGCCCTAACTCTGAAAATAATTAGATGAGATTAATAAATTAACATGGACAACCAGTTTCGATGGTTAAGTAATCATCATCAGGCCTCTTATAGCCTACTCAAGCTATAATAATAATACTGATCGTGTGGCCTCCGGAGATGCCGAGTACAGGTCTTTCTAGTTGGCGCTCGTGGGCGACCTGCCCGTCGTAATGAGGATGAGTATGATGAAGACGGCACATACACCCAGTCCCCGAGCCACGGGAATTAACCCCAGGGGATCAAAATCCCTGATGGCTCGGCCGGGGGACGAACCCGGGGCACTTCGGGCCGAAGTCTAGCGCGCTAACTATTTAGCAACAGAGCCGGACTACTCTGGCTATAAAATCAACAGTATGTCGACATTTATATGTGGGCTAAGGTATTTACAATATTTACACTTATTCCAAAACGATAATGTCCCTTGAACTGCTGTTGTTGCAAATAAGTCAGGGTTTGAGAATTTTAATCTAAAAGGGGGATTTTTAACATGTCAGTAAATCTGTTGACACGAAGTCGTCACGCATTTAAACACTCTTAAGTGTCATAGCTCTGAGTCGGGATCGAACGCACTCTCTTGGACTTTGAAGGCCAACACTTAACTGACAATACTCAATATCAAGTAGAGATGGAGTGTATACAGTTCTACCACTCGTGTAAGATCTCTGGTGGCCTGGAATCAACCCCTACTGTCGACCAAAGTATTATGTGTACTCGAGTTTGAAGGTTGTTTGTAACGTAACCAATAGACATACATAAAATCCAATAACATCATCACTTTCGTCGTTCTATTTTACGTGAGTTCATGTAGTTTTGGAATTTTTAGTTTATATTTTAATATTTTTTATCGCAGTTGGAACACAAAAAGTGCCCGATTTTAAGCGTATTTCAACCATGTGTTACATTTAAGAATTATTATCTCACGAACCCGTCATCAGATCGAATCCAAATTTTAACACAATATGCACAAGAATGTTGTATAACTGATTTATTAATTTCAAAATTTTGCGTGTCCAAGAAACAAAGTTGTTATCATTTGTGTAAGGTAACGTTTTCTCGGCTTGGGGTGGTTGGAATATGTTGTTCTTGGTCGCGTTGTAATCCTTATACATCAAAAGGTTATGCTGTATGACTTTAAAATACGTAAATTAATTCACTTATTTTATATCGGTTTATATTTGAACGGGGAAATACGACCACGCCTCGCTCGGCAGTGATGGGCTCCATCTCAGCAACGCTGTACAGCTTACCCCGGAGCGGCTGGCTGGTGAATCTTGCCTTATTTCCACGAACAAATACAACCCGATATAAAATAAGTGAATTAATTTACGTATTTCACAGTCATACAGCATAACGTCTTGATCTATAAGGATTACAACGCGACCAAGAGCTATATTTTCCAACCACCCCGAGCCGAGAAAAAGTTACCTTACAAAAATGATAACAACTTTGTTTCTTGGACACACAAAATTTTGAAATTAATAAACCAGTTGTACAACATTCCAATGTATATTGTGTTAAAATTTGCATTCGATCTGATGAGGGGATTTTGAGATAATAATTCTTAAATGTGACGCATGGTTGAAACACGCTTAAAAACGGGCACATTTTGTGTTCCAACTGCGATAAAAAATATTAAAATATAAATTAAAAATTCCAAACCTACATGAACTAACGTAAAATAGAACGATGAAAATGATGATGTTATTGGATTTTATGTAGGTCTATTGGTTACTTCACAAACAACCTTCAAACTCGAGTGCACATAATACTTTGGTCGACAGTAGGTCTTCCTATTCCGGCAGCCACATGGTAATTTGTAAGGCCCCGAAGTTTATGTACTATTGAATGACTAAGTATGCATGCAACAATGCACTAATTATTGGTCAAATACGCAACACGTTTCAAAAATGTGCACTACGAAATAACTACGATCACTCCGTACTCTTTAAATAGCATTTCTACTTTGAATATAAAGAAAATATTAACAGACGGACATATAACTACAACCTTCCTTAAATTATCTCAACAAAGAAACAATTCTAAATAGTAGAAAATGTTAATTTATGGAACTTCAAGCGGTGTTGTCCATCAATAATTACTATTTTATGTTAATTTTTAAGTATAACTGATATACAATTTCATTAGCCATTGCATTTTTTTAAATAATAATAATTTTACAATAATTAAACAAGGAATGCTGAATAAAATGAATTCATATTAACTTGCAAAAAGTACTGAAACGTACTAGGTATTAAAATAATTTCAGTATTATTCTGTGATAAACTCTCGGAGTCCGAATCGAAATATACGACTTTAAGAACAAAGTAACAAAAAGCGCTTCAAAACAACAGGAAATTAGAATAAACGCCCTTCTCAGGCAGAGATATAAGAGAAAAATATTATGCATTGTGCCAATATAACCAAAATATACATAAATATCCAAAAATATGATTTCGCATGAACTTTCGGGACTTGGAATTATATTTCTCTAAATATTTGAGAGGTGTCGTTAAAGCCAACCCATTTTAGTTTATTTGAAAGGTTCATGCTGGTTCCGTATTGAAGAATTAATTAGTAATACTTGTGGCCAAAGTTCCGCCTAATCAATACCTTTATTTTGATAAATGATTACTTTGTGGTCATTGGGTACATGTTTCGAGGCCTAATGTTTTTGGCTGGAAAGGGTTTGTTCATATTGTGCATTGGTTTTCATATTTCAACTATTTCTTTCTTTCTTTCTTTCTTTCTTTCTTTCTTTCTTTCTTTCTTTCTTTCTTTCTTTCTTTCATTCATTTATTTTTTTAAATGTATCTTGGGGGTAAGCATCTTCCACCTTTCCTTATGGTGCACTATTATAGGATTATTGATGGGATGTTTTTAGTGTTAAGCTTTCCAACCACCTGTTTTACTTGATATTTTAATCTATATCGGCTGATGAAAACAATTAGGCCTCGAAACATGTATCCAATGACCACAAAGTGATCATGTATCAAAATAAAGGTATTGATCAGGCGGAAATTTTGCCACAATTATTACTAAAGCCAAACCACTCTCAGTGGACCGAGGAGATCGGGGACCTCCACCGCCCTGCAGGGACTCAGTTGAAGATCTCGGCGCTGTCCTCTATGAAATATGAGGCAGGAAGCAAGACATATGGCACGGGTTGAGAGGATGTGAAAGTGAGCTTTATATTTATGATGGCAGTTCACTTGCCACATGGTGTAGCACGGTAGTGGGAAGGGTGTGTATAGAATACTAAATTTGGACAGTATTCTATTCAAATGTGGGGCATCCTGTATGCATTGTCCACTCACAATTTATTTCAATTCTAACGAGATAGGGCCAGATTTATGTAGCCTTTGAGTCCCCTCATTCCTCTCATAATGAAGTGTTATCAACAAATGAAGTGCTAAAAAATGGTATATTGGCTTTCATAGGGAGGTTATGACTGCTTGAGCTTTCAGTTCTCGCAGTAAAGTGGCGCAGGTGCGCTGCATAAAAAAGGAAGGTAGAGCGCAGTTCGCTACTCCTGTGGGGGTCCAGGCGGGGATACCAAGGACCCACTGATGAGCCAGCTTGGCAGTGCCGGATTAAGTTAAAATGAGGCCCAAGTCCCTCAGGGTTTTGGGGCCCCTTTATTTTTAGCCTACTTTTCACATTTTGCAAAAATGAGGAAAAAGTAGACTTATGAGATCGGGCAAATGTGTGTCTGTCTGTCTGTCTGTCCTTCTGTGTCTGGCTGTGTGTGTGTCCCCCCCCCCCCCCCTATCAACTCCTAAACGGCTGCACCAATCAAAACAAAATTTGGTAAGAGTAAAGATCTCTACCGAAATATCTCACGGCCATATTTGAAACTGATGCCAGTGCTACCAACTGCTGAAAAATCGCAATTGAAATTTGAGCTCCATGTTGGATATCTTGGAAGGTATGGATGGGAGCTATTTAAAAATTGGCACACGTATAGATAATAATATTGCAGTTGAATTTCCAGGAGGCCAAACATGGCAGTGTTGCCAAAATGAATATAACCAAATTTCGTATGTGCTATGTGTACATAAACAGATATGACTGAGCATATTCTTAAGGGCCACCAGGGCTGCCAACTGTTAATAAATGCTCTCAATTTTTTAAATCCAAATACCCATATATCAGAAAGTATGCAAGCCAACAGCCCTAAACTTTGCACAGGTATAGTACCTGACATTCTACACACATCAAAAAAAGTTTTGCATCACCTCGGTTCCAAGAGTTCCGGAACCGTTAAATACAAAGGGAATAGAGATCAACACAAACAACATTTCAGCTCGTTTTATTGCTCATGAGACCCACACATTGCATGTTGTACCATCATACAGCTAGACTTTCAGCATTTGTGGTCCAGATTGCAGTACACACCACTACCTCTAATACCCAGTAGCACGTCCTCTTGCATTGATGCATGCCTGTATTCGCCGTGGCATACTATCCACAAGTTCATCAAGACACTGTTGGTCCAAATTGTCCCACTCCTCAACGACAATTCGGCGTAAATCTCTCAGAGTGGTTGGTGGGTCAAGACGTCCATAAACAGCCCTTTCAACATATCCCAGGCATGTTCGATAGGGTTCATGTCTGGCGAACATGCTGGCCACTGTAGTCGAGCGATGTCGTTATCTTGAAGGAACGCATTCACAAGATGTGCACGATGAGGTCGAGAATTGTCGTCCATGAAGACAAATGCCTCTCCAATATTCTGCCGATATGGTTGCACTATGGGTCGGAGGATGTCATTCAGGTATCGTAAAGCCGTTTCGGAGCCTTCCATGACCACCAGTGGCGTACGTCGGCCCCACATAATGCCACCCCAAAACATCAGGGAACCACCACCTTGCTGCACTCGCTGGACAGTGTGTCTAAGACGTTCAGCCTGACCAGGGTGCCTCCAAACACGTCTCCGACGATTGTCTGGTTGAAGGCATATGCGGCACTCATCGGTGAAGAGAACGTGATGCCAATTCCGTGGGGTCCATTCAGCATGTTGTTGGGCCCATCTGTACCGCGCTGCATGGTGTCGGGGTTGCAAAGCTGGACCTCGCCATGGACGTCGGGAGTGAAGTTGCGCATCATGCAGCCTATTGCGCACAGTTTGAGTTGAAACACGACGTCCTGTGGCTGAACGAAACGCATTATTCAACATGGTGGCATTGCTGTCAGGGTTCCTCCGAGCGGCAATCCGTAAGTAGCGGTCATCCACTACAGTAGTAGCCCTTGGGCGGCCTGAGCGAGGCCTGTCATCGACAGTTCCTGTATCTCTGTACCTCCTCCATGTCCGAACAACATCGCTTTGGTTCACTCTGAGACGCCTGGAAACTTCCCTTGTTGAGAGCCCTTCTTGACACAAAGTAACAATGCGGACGCGATCGAACTGCGGTATTGACCTTCTAGGCATGGTAGAACTACAGACAACATGAGCAGCGTACCTTCGTCCTGGTGGAATGACTGGAACTGATCGGCTGTCGTACCCCCTCCGTCTAATAGGCCCTGCTCATGCATGGTTGTTTACATCTTTGAGCAGTTTTAGTGACATCTATGAACAGTCAAAGGGACTGTATCTTGGATACAATATACACAGTCAACGTCTATATGCCGGAGATCTGGGAACCGAGGTGATGCAAAACTTTTTTTGATGTGTGTATATTAATTTGGAGTAACTTATATACGTCAGTGCTACCAGCATGATTCTAAGCCTGCTGAGAGGTCCAACTTTAAATACATGTAACTTCTATACTATCATTTGGATTTCAACCAAATTTCGTGTGTGCTATGTGTTCCATAACATATATGACTATGCCGATTCTTAAGAGTAACCAGGGCTGCCAACTGTTAATAAATACTGTCTCTATTTTTATTACCCTAATATCAATATATCAGAAAGTATGCAAGCCAATAGCTCTAAACTTTGCACACGTATAGTACCTGGCATTCTAGATTAATTTGGGGTAACTAATATAGGCCTACGCCAGTGCTGCCATCATGAATCTAAACCTGCTGATAGGTCCAATATTAAAATGCATGTAACTTCTACAATAACTAATGGATTTCATTCAAAATTGACACAACAATAGATCATATTATTTCAGATTATTTCTGACCAACACATGTATGTCATAGTTGCCAACATGATTTTACGCGCTGTTAGATCCAATGTTTAACTGCATGTAACGTCCATGCTATTCATTGGACTTCAACCAAATTTTGTATTCTGTACCTTAAGAGATGGAACTGAGAATATATTCAGTCATCAGGGCTGCCAACTGTAGTGCTCTATTAGGTTACATTATGCCAGGTATACAGTATTTCGAACTAATTAGAAATTTCGATATTAGCAACTTAATTTCGTCATTATTCTAGATAGATCTATATAGATTATAAGAAAAGTAGGGTCTTTAGTTCGGCACGGAACTTATTGTTTTCAAATAATTTTTATTTTTTAACACCTGTACATTTAATAAAGTACATACAAGAGTTTTTTTCTAAAAATGAATAATACACTTTTTTATCAAATCATACATACATACATTTCAATTGAAACGATCATCGTTATTTGAAAACATTTCAGATGATTTGATGAACAATTTAACAAATCATACTATTTTTTACTTCTGTGAAATGTAATCAATTTGTTTTCTCTGACTTTTCGCAAAGAAATCTTCTACAATATCATCAATATCAATTTCCCGCAAAATATCTGACTCGATATACATTAAACTTATAATGTCTATTCGTTCTTGTGACATGATACATCTTTGCGCACTTTTGATCCGTTTCAATTTTGAAAACGAGCGCTCCGCAGAGCAATTCCTTATCATGAGGGTCAGGAAAATTCGAAAAGCAATTTCAACGTTCGGAAAAACAGACTCAAGCTTGTCTCGAATAAGAATTTCGTAAAGTTCAGAACGAGTGAACTCAGTTTTTAAAGGACATTGTAATTTAGTATAATGCTGAAACTGTCCCAGTTCTCTATAAAATTTCTCTAAATCTTTGGAATAAATTTCGGGGGGCCCCAGAAAATTGGGGGCCCTAGGCCTGGGCCTATTCGGGCCTAATGGGTAATCCAGCACTGCATCTTGGTGTCCTAGGAGAAACCCCACACAAGACACGGCACAAACCTAGAAGAATTGCTGGTGTAACAGCCAGCATCCTTGGGTGTCACCCGAGTGGGTCCGGGTTCGATTCACGACTCTGACAAGAATTTTAATTCTGGTCTGAGAGCAGGAACAGGGAGAGCCAGCCAGGAATCAAACCTGAACCTCTGTGGTGCCAGCCAAGAATGTTAGCCATTACACAACAAAGTGGACCTATCTAATAGGTCATGACCACTTTCTTCCTACTCCATGCTCGGTTTCATTCGTCTTCATTAAATTCATGCCTCATTAATTTCCTCTACTGCCATTGGCATCAGGAAGAGCATTTCACTATAAAAACGGCCCGTCATTTAGACATTCATTGCATTAAATCCCCGACCTTATAGATACGGGATTAATAAAGAATATGTATGTATTTATTTACCTTCAGTATGCCCTCCTTCGGAGGAGAAGTAAAGCCGGCGGGTCCATGTCATAGATTTATGGTATGTAAAAGAACCTACCACTACAATTGGTAGTGTGTAGCTAAATATGTTGGTAATTTATTTATTATTCGTATGGCTTTTAGTGCCGGGAGTGTCCGAGGACATGTTCGGCTCGCCTGAGTCTGTAGCTGCTTCCAGCGGACACCCTAAAGGGCGAGCTACAAGTTCCGTTCAATTTCAAGTAGTTCCAACTTTCGCCACCAGATATCAATGATACCTAGTGGTGAACGTTGGAACTTTGATAGAGCGTTCTGACGAAATCTAACCTAACAAATTTTGCTTTACACAAGTTTAGTCTGTGAAAGGATCTTTTACATGCCATAAATCTATGACATGGGACCGCCGGCTTTACTTCCCCTCCGAAGGAAGGCATACTGAAGGATTTTAACGCTCTTAAAAAATCCGACGACTTCGGCCGGGTTTGAACCCGCTATCTTGGGCACAGCAGTTCAGCATGCTACCGACTACGCCACCGAAGCCGCTTTATGTTGGTAATAATAATGTAATATCGAATGGCCCCGGGTGCAAGCTTTGTTATTTGCGCCGGGAGGGCAGCTTGCTTGTCGAATTTTGTCGTTCCTTTGAGCGGTATTGGATGTGACATATGTCAATGTCACACGGATTGGTGGGAAAATCAACTCATACACGTTCTTACCATGAAATTTGAAATTTATTATGTTTCAATTACAGCCAATAAGCATAGCGGGATATCTTAATTGAATGCCGGTAGGCTCTCCATCAAGTTCAATTTCAAGTAGTTCCAATTTTGGCTACCAGAGATGCCACTGTCACTGATATCTAGAGGTGAACGTTGGAACTTGATAGGGTGTTTCTAACCCAAAAATAACCTACAAATTTAGCTACACACTACCAATTGTAGTGGTATGTTCTTTTTCACGCCATACATCTATGATATGGGACTGCCGGCTTTAAATTCCCCTCCGAAGGAAGGATTTTAACGCTCTTAAAAATAAATTTAAAAAAATGAAATTTAAGAAAGCATGGAAGATAGACCCAATCTGAGAGAATTATGAAGTTTGAGGATGTTAAGAAGAGGATCATTCTACGTGCTCCTTAAAGAGCCAAAACATGTATAGGACCTATCTCTTGTAAGAGAGTGAAGAATATGAAATTGATGAAGCTGAGCCTTCGTGATCATGTGTATTCCATTGTGTAGAAATTGCACGCTGGATAGCAGGGCCACACCGGCTAGGCTGATCCATATAAGGTGATTACATCTTGTGATGTGCAGTCTCCTAGGACATCTTCTTCTCAGAACTGCACGCTCGATCCAAGGCCAAGGTATTGGTGTCGAACCTAGAATCATGTTCAATGCAGCTCACTTCCCACATACTGGTTTTTCGACTTGATCACGTTCTTTTCTTAGTCGTTGTACCCTCCAGGGTAGGCCTACGCTTTTCCCTCGGACTCAGCGAGGGATCCTACCATTATTACTGCCTCCAGGGCAGTGTCCTGGAGCTTGAAACATCGGGTCGGGGGATACAACTGGGGATGTGGGACCTGCACCTCACACAGGTGGTCTCACCTGCAAAGCGAACAGGGGCCTTATGTGGGATGGGAAGGGATGTGCAGATTGGGAGGGATAGGCAAGGAAGAGGGAAGGAGACGGCCGTGGCCTTACATTAGGAACCATCCCGGCATTTGCCTGGAGACAAAGTGGGGAAACCACTTCGAGGATGGCTGAGGCGGCAATCGAACCCTCTCTATTCATTCGTACCAACCAAGGCTGAGTTGACCTCGTTCCAGTCCTCATACCACTTTTTAAATTTCGAGGCAGAGCCAGGAATCGAACCTCAGACCTCCAAGGTGTTAGCTAAGCACGTTAACCACTACACTACGGAGGTGACGGCTTGATTCATGATTGAAGAAATGCAGCACTTTACAAAAGAAATGTGGTCTACCCAATCAAAACATCAACAGTAGTTATTAACATGGAATTCAGTACGCAGAGAGCTCTATTACTGCCTAGTCTTGGTCTAACTGAGAGTGAAATGCTAGTACAAGTTTAGTATCTTAAACGGAGAGAAAAATCCACAGTCCTTAGTTCTTCAGGCAAGTAATTCAGTGTTGAAATCACCATTTAATGTCTCTAGAAAGAAAATAAGAGCAAATCTCACAATAAATAATAATATAGTTGAAAAAGTGTCCTCCTTCAAATACTTGGGAACCATATTGAACGAACAATGTGACTCCAAACAAGAAATAAAATCTAGAATTAAACAGGCCAGGAAACAATTATTTACCTTGCGGAAATTCTTTGTACGATCAGAACTCAGTCTACATTTGCGAATCCGCATCATCCGTTGTTACTTATTTTCTGTTCTTCTATATGGTTGCTATTGCTGGACCATGGATCCTTCTATTGAAAAACGAATCGATGTTTTTGAAATGTATCTATATCGCCGTCTCTTGCACATATCTTGGATATTGAACATTTCAAATGTCGAGGTCCTACATCGGATGAAAAAGTAACAAGAAGTTCCGTGACGAACTAAAGAGCCTACTTTTCTTAAAATTTAAAATCATGCCATTGATTAATCTAGGCTATATGGATCTATCTAGAATAATGACAAAATTAAATTGGTAATATAGAAATTTCTAATTAGTTCGAAATACTGTATACCTGGCATAATGTAGCCTAATAGAGAACTACAGTTGGCAGCCCTGGTGACTGAATATATTCTATTCTTGTTTCCATCTCTTAAGGTACAGAATACAAAATTTGGTTGAAGTCCAATGGATAGCATGGACGTTACATGCAGTTAAACATTGGATCTAACAGCGCGCTTTAAATCATGTTGGCAACAATGACATACATGTATTGGTCAGAAATAATCTGCAATAATATGATCTCTTGTTGTGTTAATTTTGAATGAAATCCATTTGTTAGTATAGAAGTTACAGGCATTTTAAAATTGGACCTATCAGCAGGCTCAGAATCATGTTGGCAGCACTGACGTATATTAATTACTCCAAATTAATCTAGAATGTCAGGTACTATACGTGTGCAAATTTTAGAGCTATTGGCTTGCATATTTTGTGATATATTGATATTAGGGAAACAAAAATAGAGACACCATTTTTTAACAGTTGGTAACACTGGTTGCCCTTAAGAATACGCATAGTCGTATCTGTTATGGTGCACATAGCACATACACATTTTGGTTGAAATCCAAATGATAGTATAGAAGCTACATGTATTTAAAGTTGGACCTCTCAGCAGGCTTAGAATCATGTTGGTAGCACTGACGTATATAAGTTACTCCAAATTAATACAGAATGTCAGGTACTATACGTGTGCATAGTTTAAAGTTGAGGGCTTGCATACTTTCTGATATATTGGTATTTGGAAAAAATAAATTGAGAGCATTTATTAACAGTTGGCAGCCCTGGTGGATCTTAGGAATACGCTCAGTTATATCTGTTTATGAACACATAGCACATACGAAATTTGGTTGAATTCCAAATGATAGTGTAGAAGTTGTATGCATTTAAATATTGGACCTATCATCAGGCTTATAATCATTTTGGCAACACTGCCATGTATGGCCTCCTGGAAATTCGACTGCAATATTATTATCTATACGTGTGCCAATTTTCAAATAGCTCCCATTCATACCTTCCGAGATATCCAACATAGAGCTCAAATTTCAATTGCGATTTTTCAGCAGTTGGTAGCACTGACATCATTTTCAAATATGGCCGTGCGATATTCAGGTATAGATCTTTACTCCTACCAAATTTTGTTTCGATTGCTGCAGCCGTTTAGGAGTTGATAGGGGGGGACACACACACACAGCCAGACAGACAGAAGGACAGACAGACAGACAGACACACATTTGCCCGATCTCATAAGTCTACTTTTTCCTCATTTTTGCAAAATGTGAAAAGTAGGCTAAAAACGAACTGCTACATGTCATTAAGCAAAGAAAGACACAATACCTAGGTCAGATCATACGAAACGAGAGGTACCAATTATTACAGCTTATTTATTTATTTATTTATTTATTTATTTATCGTATGGCTTTTAGTGCCGGGAGTGTCCGAGGACATGTTCGGCTCGCCTGAGTCTGTAGCTGCTTCCAGCGGACACCCTAAAGGGTGAGCTACAAGTTCCGTTCAAATTCAAGTAGTTCCAACTTTCGCTTCCAGATGTTAATGAAACCTAGTGGTGAACGTTGGAACTTTGATAGAGCGTTCCAGAGAAATCTAACCTAGAAATTTAGCTTCACACAAGTTAAGTCTGTGGAAGGATCTTTTACATGCCATAAATCTATGACATGGGACCGCCAGCTTTACTTCCCCTCCAAAGGAAGGCACACTGAAGGATTTTAACGCATTTAAAAATCCGACGATTTCGGCCGGATTTGAACCCGCTATCTTGGGCACAGCAGTTCAGCATGCTAACAACTACGCCACTGAAGCCGCTTATTACAGCTAATTATTGAAGGAAAGATACAAGGAAAAAAATCCGTAGGAAGACGCAGAAATTCATGGTTGAAGGACATTAGAAGATGGCACAGATGTACATACTGCAATGCCAAGGTCAGAGCTGGCTACGTGGATCGCCAACCTTCGTTTGGAGACGGCGTCTTATGAAGAAGAAGACCTTCCATGAACACTATTCTTTTAGGGGATATGGACTTGCAAATTCACGTACATTCTACCTTTAGAGTTCGTTCGTGACACTACCTTTATAGCCCTGTGCGGATAAGCAAAACATTATCCGGATACACCCCGCATCCGCACGACTTTTATCCGTATCCGCACGTGTGTTATCCGAATCCGCTGACATTATATTGAAGAAATATTAAAGCAACACATTTAGACATTTGAGGAGAAATTAGTTCCCCTAAGCTGTGTGTGAATCACATGACAATGTTGACTGAGTTTTGTCCCTCTGAGTAAAGGCATGTGAACAGCGGGTGGCTACTTACTTCGTCGTCAGATTTACCCACCCAGGCAAGCGCAGGTACAAAGTACTTTTTTTTTTTTATTATTGCCATAAGTCAACACTAATTGAGGGTATTTCCATGACTGGCTTCTCTCACTTCTCTATTATTCCCATACAATCCAAGCGAAAGCAAACAGGGAAATTACAAGAAACGTTAAAGACGCAGATCTTAGCAAAAACTAAAATTATTTTTAAAAACTCCTGTTCAACATTGTATTCTAAAAACTATCCGCAAATTTACCCTAGTCGCCTCCGTAGCGTAGCGGTCAGCATGGTTAGCTGCCGCCCCGGAGGTCCTGGGTTCGATTCCCGGCTCTGCCACGAAATTTTAAAAGTGGTACGAGGACTGGAACGGGGTCTACTCAGCCTCGGGTGGCCCAAATGAGTAGAGGGGGTTCGATTCCCCCTCAGCCATCCTCGAAGTGGCTTTCCGTGGTTTCCCACTTCGTCTTCGGGCAAATGCCGGGATGTTACCTTCTTCAAGGCCACGGCCGCCTCCTTCCCTCTTCCTTGTCTATCCATCCTAACCATCCCTTACCTTCCCTCATGAGGCCCCCTGTTCGGTTTGCAGGTGAGGCCGCCTGGGCGAGGTGCCAATCCCACCTCACCAGTTGTATCCCTTCCGATTCGATGTTTCCAGCTCTAGGACACTGCCCGTAGAGGCGGTAGTGGTGAGTTCCCTCGCTGAGTCCGTGGATTCCACCAACCTGGAGGGTAAACGACTAAAAATAAATAAAAAAATAAAATAAAAAATATAATAATAATTTACCCTAAATATTATCCGCAGCTTATCCGCTATCCTCACAACCTTGCAAACTACAGTATATCCGGGGATATCCTCATCCGCGCAGGGCTTTAACTATCTTCTCGTTGTCTGTCGATCACTATTACATTTTCGTCCGATTGCCGTCTCATTAATGAATCTTATTGTTGGTACATTTGTAATTATAATTTGTTGCATTTTCCACTTTCCCAAACTTAAAGGACACACTAAACGTTTCTTAGGCCGGTATTACACTATCAAAGAACAGCTTTAAATAAGTAAATAGGTGTTCGACCGTTTGTTTCATAAATCCATTTTAAAGGGTTCATGGGGAGGGGTGAAATTATCAAAAATAAATGAAAGAGAATGTCCTGACTCACTCACTCACTCATCATCGCCAAGCCAAAATTATTGAAGTTAGAAATATGAAATTTTGGGGATATGTTCGTTGTATGTCGAAAACGTCCACTAAGGAAAGAGTTTTGAATATTCAGGTTCTAAATAGGTGTCAAGGAGGTAAACGTGCATTTCATTGAATAACAATATCTCACGAGTGATTTCATTTGGGGATGTGATACTTGGCATATATACTAATCAATTAAAATAAGCTGACACATGTCTAATGGTTTTTCGATGTAGTGTATATTATGAGGTGAAAGGAATGAAAAGTGGGGGTTGAAATATTCTTAACGCAGCGTGTATCTCTTAAACGACATAGGCGAGGAGTTTGAAACTCGGAGGAAATCAATCAGCTTAAAAATAAATAAACAAATAAATAAATAAAAGAAATAGGTGTTCGACCGTTTTTTCATAAATCCAATTTAAGAGGCCTATTGGGAGGGGTGAAATTCTGGAAGAAAAACGTCCACTAAGGAAGGATTTTTGTAAGTTTACTCTCATCGACCAACCCAAACTATTAATGTTAGCAGAGTGATATTTTGGGGATATGTTTGTTGTGTGTCGAAAACGTCTACTAAGGAGGGATTTTTGGATATTCAGGTTCTAAAGGGGTGTTAACAGGGTTACACCTGCATTTCATTGAATAACAATATGACACGACTATGACGCGAGCGAAGCGAGGCTAAAAATGAGATGGTGTGTGTCTGTGTATTACTCAATCACGCAAGTACCACTGGTCCGATTTACATGAATTTTACATGGAAGTAGCTGATTTACCTGGTTAACATATAGATTACTTTTCATTTCAATACTTTGCACTATTTAAAGATGGCGACCATTTTAGTGACGTCACTACATCCTTTGGTTTCAAACTTTCATATTTCCATTTCAAATAAAAAGAGAACGCTAAGAAATAGCAAACTTTTGATGGCATGTACGAGGTTTAAAAATACATTTTCTATCCGAAAGGTATCTCCAACCGTTAGCGAGTAAAACCTAAATTTGTGCTATAAAACACGGTCCACACCGAGCGGTGTAGTTGGACAAAATGTTCCATCCTTAATCTCCCTCTGCGCAGCACCTCGCCTATCCCCTGTTTTAACTGTTACCATCACATTCTATTTTATTTATGACGCATAGCGAAGCAATGGGTACTTCAGCTAGTCTTTTATAAAAGGTGGTTTTATAAAATTTCTTTTATAAAATGTATGAGCATCATGGTATCTTTGATAAAAGATTCAACTCAAAATGGCGGATCATAACAGCTGGGATATAACCACAACACAGATGCTCATATCAGAGTGTGAAATGCATTAAATGTTACATAATGAATGGTATACAATGTAAAACATAAATAACAGATAGAAAGTGTAGGTAAAAATAGCCGAGACATAAAGGGCGTACATTTCATAAAGTGGAATTAAATAGTTAAATAGGCTGAAATAAGCCGTGAATAGTAGTGTGTTGTTGTTATTTAGTCAATTTACCCTCTAGGTTGGTGGTTCCCACGGACTCAGCGAGGGAACTCACCACTACCGCCTCTATGGGCAGTGTCCTGGAGCTTGGAACATCTGGTCGGGAGGTGTGATCAGCACTTCGCCCAGGCGGCCTCACCTGCAAAGCGAACAGGGGCCTGATGAGGGATGGAAGATTGGGATGGATAGGCTAGGAAGAGGGAAGGAGGCGGCCGTGGCCTTACAGTAGGTACTGCCCCCGTAAATTGAATTATACTGAGACCACGGTGGCTGTATTGGCATATGTGAATAAAGTTATGGCCGTCATAGTTGTGACGTGTATATTCATGACGTAGGCGTGGATGACGCAACGCTCGAGCAAGTAGGCTGGCTGAGCTTAGATTCTTGCTGACGTCACGATTTTGTTCGAGAAGGATCTTAGATTTACGACGCAGTCGCAGGGAAGCAAGTAAACGTGCTGAGGAAGGAGTTACGCTATTGGAGGAGAGGCTCGAACCAATGAATGATAGCTTGAAGGGAGACGGAGATTACTGAAACTACCATATTTAATAACTTTTGGCATGCAGAATTGTGGAAAACTATTTTCAGTTATGGCATTGATTTGGAATTTTGAAGAAATTAATTATATGTTTTTGAAATCTGAAAATCCGTCAAGAATAGCCAAAGTTGGAACTTCGAGTAATGATGGAAGAAGAAGCTATGGTAGGGATGGATACGCCCCTTCAAAGTTGATAAAAGGCCTTGCACAGCAGAGAGGAGCTTCTCACTTCGTGGTTTTATTCTGACTTGATAGTCTGACTTCGTGTTCTGATAGAACAAGCATATCGTCATAAGCAAGCGTGGCAGAGCCCACCGCATCGAACAGTATTGGGTATCCAGCAGTGCAATTTTACTGTTACTAAAACTAGGCGAAGTTGGAGCGCACACATAAACGATTCTACAAGTTTATCTATCAAGAATTAGCTACTGCATTTATACTAATTCAATAGTGCATTACAATATTGAGGCGTGTGCGAAAGTTGAACATTTTCATTATAATACTTCAGAAGATATTCGCATTTAAAGACTGCAGAGAAAAGTGTTTTTCTCGAATCCTGAGAAGCACTTTTACTACCACATTCTACGCTACGGCAGACACGTGTATTGCAACCGTGATACTGAAGATTACATTTGGTGATACAACGCTACATTCTACAATGGAACTATACAATCTGGCAGTACTTTCGACTAACATTATAATGGAAGTGGAGATGGAAGACTAAAACTTTAATGCAATTGGGACATACATCAGTAGTGTGAAGTAGCAACATGGAGCTTCGATAATTGTCATTCTACAAAGACGAGCATGTAGTGAACATTCAGCTACACTCATGCATCGTAATCCATCGCTGAATTACATCAAATGGCAGTGGAAATAAATTCATACTCCACAATTATGAACATTTCTGCGGAAATATTTGCAATGAACATCATGGCTGATTTCTACAAGAACTTCAGGGAACTTTCAAAAGGGGCAAGGGTTTTTTCCCAGCACACAAAGAAGAGTTTTGCCAGAAGGATGTCTATCGTCTACACGGAGCAGTGCGATTTCCGGAGGAGGAAGTTGTTCTATTCTCCGAGGGCGCAGGTTCCAGGTTCGAGGTCGGTGCACATCTATCCTGTGGTGAAATGGAACCAGCAGCAGTCTTCTTTGAAATTTTCTTCTAGAACTTCAATCCAACAGATAAGGTAGCCGTGAACGTTTGAGCCATTTTAGTGAGATCTGAGCAACTATCTTTCCCATATTTTCTGTCATATATTTGATTACCCCATATTCTTTTGCTAGATGTTTCTGTACTCTGTACACTTTGCAGCTTTATGCCATTTTCTTCGATTTATTGAGACATTATTATGTCATTTGCATATTTAAACATTTTGGATCAGTTTATACTGAAGTTAAATATTCTTTCGAGAATTTGAATTTTTCTTGTAGTCACGATTTGACTGTAAAGTTAACGATTTTCTATGGCAAGTTTGAATTCAGACAGCGTGTCGTTTTATTAAAGTAATTCTTTCCAGTAAATTACTTTGACCAATTTTCTGTCATCCTCAAGAAAGAAGAATGTTTAAAAGATTTTAGAGCGTTAAAATCTACTACTTTATCGACGATCTTGGATATACTAGTCGTTTTTATGAACATGATTGAAACACAGACATTTTAGTCAATTCTGAAATACCATTGCATTATAGACAATTTTATGAAATATGAACTTTGAATACGATTTATTCAGTACACTATAGTAATGAACATTTGATAGGAGATTTTCTCAATTCTAGATTGAAACAATAATGTTTGCATTTTCTAGTCTATTTGCATTCTATTCGACTATTTCTGCAGTTAAATGAATTTTGCTTGAATATAGTATTTTTATACTGCGATAATTATGATGAGATTAATTCATTTTGATAGACCAGGGAGGCGTGTCTAATCGTATTTGCTATTAAATTTATTTGTGACTGGCAAATTTTTACTTCATATCGCTTCATGAATGAAACCCACGAAGGTTAAATATAATAACAGTTTTCGATACAATTGATGAATATAAGAATTTTTAAAGAGGAACTATGGATGTATAATCGTTAGTTCAGTGGACGTGTAAAAGTCGCTGATGAATAATGCCCTTTAATAAGTGAAGGAGGTTCCCACAGTAATATTGATGATGATGATGACTTTATAAGTGGAGGTTTTTTGTGTGTATTGTGGAAGATTTTGATGCCATATATAATGAGATATATGATGAATTATGGGCCAATTTTGTGCGTTTGTGCGAGGTATGTTTCCGCTGAGTTGTATTGTTCAGGTCCATTGAAAATTATTCATGTGAAGTTACTGTTAAAATTAACAAGAGTGATAAATCGATTGAATTATAGATTTTGAATGGAGGTTACCGTCATTAATAATAATTATTAAATCTTATTAAACCTGAATCTAAAATTTAAATATAAGTAACCTTCATCGGTCGATTATATTACCACGATTTAAGAAAATATCAACCGGATAAACGTGTGGTTAATGTATTTCAAATATAAATAAAATATAAATAATATAAATAACTATGTAAATATCTATAATAATAATTTGAAACAAACGGGATTAATAGAGGCGTGTAAACATTTTTCAATTGTCGTTTGACTAAGTTATGAACAATCTAAATGTTATAAATAATTATTGAACACTATGATATAACATTATGCGTTTTGCTAATAACATTTAAACAACGCTAGTTCGATAATTGGAATAAACATTTAAATAAGATTTGAGATTAACAGAGTAATCCATTGCAATGTGAACGGAACTTGTATAAATTTTGCGTGATAATATTTGAGTTGAGATGTGAGCATTTAAATTGTTTTGAATGAGAGCTAGACTCTGCGTTGGCCAGCATTTGGTGACACTGGTTAGGCAGCTGCGTCCATTTGACGAAGCAAGCATGCAACACTGCTTAGGGTGTATTGCAGGTGGCCAGATAACTGAATGGTGGAGGTCAAGGTCAACTACTTAGCGGCCTTGCGGTTATTAATAAATGTGTGTCAATGAACTAAATTATGAAGTTCATGAACAAGGAAACAAATGCTATATGTCTCGTCCCAGCTCCCTTATCCATTCCAATGTGCATTGTTGTTATTATTACGTTCTTTTGAGCTAGAGAAAGCTGAATTTTTGTATGTGAAGTCTACAGTCCTACAGGAGGACATGGTTGCATTGACAATGGCTTCAGACAGCCATAACTATTTTGTTGTTAAATTTTGTTAAAATATTTTTTTTTCTTTATGTGAAATAAATTATTGTGCATTTTAAATTTTCTGGTCTCCGACTTGGATCATTTTAAATATCGTGGTGGAGGTTATTGTGAGGGCATACTATTAAGTGATCCAGTTGAAAACCCAGACCCGAGATTAAATTGAATAGGTAAGTAAAAGGTAAGTATGAACCCCCGTATATTTTGGTGTGTTCCACAATAATTTCATGTTAACTACTGTGCTCTAATCTCGGTAGTATCTGTCAGTGCCATTTTCATTGATGTAGCTGTGCCGGTGCAATCGATTATTTGCAATCCGATTGAGGGGGCGGATTTCTGACAGCCTACTATCCGGATTATCGGGGACAGTAGGATTGGCGCAATCAACGTGTGGGGCTCGAATAACATTGGATTACCAAGTTATCGATGTCAATGGGATTGTGAAGACTCAAATAAAGAGGTTGATTCTTTGTTAGATGTCTTGGCCAATTGTAGAATTTGAGAGTGTGATTATATAGGGATTAAATGTTGTGTTGTATTAGGAAAATTACACTCAGAAAAGATCAGATCTTATACAACCTGAGGGAGGTTAAATAGGCTGGAAACTTAGAAAAATCGCCAATGATCTGGAGTCTTATTTTATTTGACCGGCTTATGACATGTTTAGTCATATTAAAGATAAAATTAAACTATTTGGATTGTAAATGTAAATTATTTATGTTAGGATATTTAAAAAGAACCAAAGAAATTTGAACATGTGCTTGAGTTTATTTCAACATAGAGTGTTTATGAAGTTAGTGATAAGCTAATTATAAGTTAGATTTAAGACAGAAAATTGCTCAAACTTTATATATGGTGAAAGGCGTTGCTCAGATGTTGTTATCTTGCTCTATTTGATGTATGTCCCTAACGCAGTCTATTATTGAAATATTATTGAGATGGCAGATGAGAGTATGAGAAAGATGTTGGAGGAGATGTCCAACAGTTTGAAAGCTAGCATGAATGAAAGTGTGAGGGAGATGGAAGCTAGGTATGCTAGTCGAATGCAGGAGATGATGAAGGAGAATTTGAAGGATCTCCAGACCAGTTCTGCAAATTTGGAAAATAACATGTCGCGTTTACAGACCAGTACACAGGAGGTCCAGAATGCCGTGACTGACATTCACAAGGATGTCTCAGATGTTAAAGTAGATTTATCCAATGTCCATAAAGATGTTTCAGATGTAAAAATTGATGTTTCCAATGTACAGGGAAAAGTTGATTCAGTCCAGAAAGACCTTACTTTGTTAAATCTTGATGTTGCTAATGTCCGGGGTGATATTTCATGTGCTAGAGCAGAAGTAATCGTTGTTAGGAATGATGTTGCTACTGTACAAGACAAGGTAGAAGAAGTTCAAAAAGAGATTAGAAATGTTCGAACCGATGTGTCAAACGTTCAAGTAGACATAAATAATATTCAGTCTGATGTTAATGATATGCAAAGCGATATCAATAAGGTGCAAATAGAAGTTAATACAGTTTTTGTAGACATTGCCAAAGTTCAAACTGATGTTAATAAGGTTAGAGAAGAAATTGAGACTTCAAAAACGCTTTGTACTCGTAACATTAGTGCTTTAACAACTAGATTGGTTGACGAGTCTGTTAGGACAACAGCTTCACTAGCTGGATTAAAACATGATGTAGAGGTCATGAGGACCCAAGTCTTAGATCATAATCGTTTACTTAAGGAAGACATTGAAGTAGATATTGCTGAAATGTTAACTGCAAATGTAACGGTTTGGAAAGATGAATGGAACAAGTCAAGTGGGGAACATGTCAATCAGATTCAGGAGCGAATTGAACGAAAACTAGCCAGTACACAAGTAGATATAAATAATGAGGTAGTTCAAATTAGAAAGGATTTGAGTATAAGGATGGATTCGCTATCCGAAAAGCAGGTAGAGGATAGAACTCAAATAGGCCGGGACGTGCAATCATTAAAAACCGCGTTAGAGGAACAAATTCATAAGGTTGTCTCTGATGTCAATGAAACTACGAGCAAACTTCAGAATTTAAACCTAGGAGAAGATAGCATGTTGGAAACGTATAAAGAAGAATTGATTAGGAAAGTCATCACGGAAATCACAGATAAGGATCCAGAAGGGTTGACTTTTGAAGATAATAGGAATTACGTGAGAAGATGTAACCTCGCTACTGAAGAGAGAGATATTAGTCCTGAGGAACTTATATTCAGATTCCGGGAAGAAGAAGAGGATAGGAATATTGAACCTGAATGGAAATATCGTGATAGTGGGAAGAATTACATGGATTCATATCCAAGAAATGTGACAGTCATCCGAAACTATGAGGACAAGCCTCAGAAATTTAGTAATACAGATAGTCTAACACCGATAGAGTATATCAGAAACCTGAAAGACTATTTTATAGAAGCCCTGAGATTACTGTGTGCAGTAGTAGCTGCTGAAAGGGATGAAGGAGATGCTCCAAATATAAGTAATAAACAAGCAGAAAGCAGAGATCTAGATGCAGAAAATAGTTATATAAGTCAATTTAGTGTGGGTAGCTCATCGCGCAACTGGACATGCCGGTCTGGATAAAACTCTTGATACTCTTAAAGAGAGGTTTATTTGGACTAACATGCGTTCCAGCATTGCTAATGTCATTCGTTCATGTGATAAATGTCGAAGAGCAAAGTATGCTTCCGCTCTAATAAAAGGAAAACCTAAGGCTATGATTCCCTCTAAACCGAATGAACTCATGGCGACGGACATATTTGGCCCCTGTCCGAAGGGATACCAGGGTAATCAGTACCTGTTGGTTACCGTGGATGTCTTCTCGAAATTTGTAACAATGAGTCCCATGCAAAAAGCTAACACGAGGAACGTTGTAAGCAGACTGGAACATGCTGTATTTCCAAAAGCTGGTAAACCAGAGTATCTACTATCGGATCATGGAGCTCAGTTTACATCCTTAGAATTTGCTGCAGATATGGAAAGGCTTGGTATTAAGCACATATTTTCAAGCGTGCGCTATCCGGAATCGAATTCTTCAGAAAGATAAATGGCTGAATTTTCGAAATTTTGTCGAATTTTCTGTCCGAATGATCATACTAGTTGGGTGAGATTTGTACCCCTTATTGAGGAGTGTCTAAATTCTACAGTGCAGGAGAGCACAGGAGAGGTGCCAATGAGACTTCATCTAGGAAGAAACCCAGAAAGGCCGTGGGACAATCTTTTCAACCACGTTCCTAGAGATCCCGACCTAGGAAGGCAGCAGAGAATTGACAGAGCGAAAGAACAACTCCAGAGAGCAGCACAAAAACGACTGAAAAGAGTAGCTGGAAAACGTTTTGGTACTCCCTTAGAAATTGGAAATCTGGTATTACTACGCAGACCTGTCAAGGCTGACGTGAGTAAGAAAATCTATCCAAAGTTTGGAATAGTATTTATGGGTCCGTTCAGAATTACGAATGCTTATGGAAACAACTGTTATGAACTCTATGATGATGAGAATGATGTCGTATATGGCAAGTTCAATGCTGGAAACTTGAAGAAATATTATCCAAGAGTAAGCCAATAATACTTCAATTTCGTGTTCAAGTGAATTCAGATATTTGTAACAGAGTTTAAAAACAATTTGCAACTGTTTTTAAAACGTGGTGAAGGGAGAATGCCCCCGTAAATTGAATTATACTGAGACCACGGTGGCTGTATTGGCATATGTGAATAAAGTTATGGCCGTCATAGTTGTGACGTGTATATTCATGACGTAGGCGTGGATGACGCAACGCTCGAGCAAGTAGGCTGGCTGAGCTTAGATTCTTGCTGACGTCACGATTTTGTTCGAGAAGGATCTTAGATTTACGACGCAGTCGCAGGGAAGCAAGTAAACGTGCTGAGGAAGAAGTTACGCTATTGGAGGAGAGGCTCGAACCAATGAATGATAGCTTGAAGGGAGACGGAGATTACTGAAACTACCATATTTAATAACTTTTGGCATGCAGAAATGTGGAAAACTATTTTCAGTTATGGCATTGATTTGGAATTTTGAAGAAATTAATTATATGTTTTTGAAATCTGAAAATCCGTCAAGAATAGCCAAAGTTGGAACTTCGAGTAATGATGGAAGAAGAAGCTATGGTAGGGATGGATACGCCCCTTCAAAGTTGATAAAAGGCCTTGCACAGCAGAGAGGAGCTTCTCACTTCGTGGTTTTATTCTGACTTGATAGTCTGACTTCGTGTTCTGATAGAACAAGCATATCGTCATAAGCAAGCGTGGCAGAGCCCACCGCATCGAACAGTATTGGGTATCCAGCAGTGCAATTTTACTGTTACTAAAACTAGGCGAAGTTGGAGCGCACACATAAACGATTCTACAAGTTTATCTATCAAGAATTAGCTACTGCATTTATACTAATTCAATAGTGCATTACAATATTGAGGCGTGTGCGAAAGTTGAACATTTTCATTATAATACTTCAGAAGATATTCGCATTTAAAGACTGCAGAGAAAAGTGTTTTTCTCGAATCCTGAGAAGCACTTTTACTACCACATTCTACGCTACGGCAGACACGTGTATTGCAACCGTGATACTGAAGATTACATTTGGTGATACAACGCTACATTCTACAATGGAACTATACAATCTGGCAGTACTTTCGACTAACATTATAATGGAAGTGGAGATGGAAGACTAAAACTTTAATGCAATTGGGACATACATCAGTAGTGTGAAGTAGCAACATGGAGCTTCGATAATCGTCATTCTACAAAGACGAGCATGTAGTGAACATTCAGCTACACTCATGCATCGTAATCCATCGCTGAATTACATCAAATGGCAGTGGAAATAAATTCATACTCCACAATTATGAACATTTCTGCGGAAATATTTGCAATGAACATCATGGCTGATTTCTACAAGAACTTCAGGGAACTTTCAAGAGGGGCAAGGGTTTTTTCCCAGCACACAAAGAAGAGTTTTGCCAGAAGGATGTCTATCGTCTACACGGAGCAGTGCGATTTCCGGAGGAGGAAGCTGTTCTATTCTCCGAGGGCGCAGGTTCCAGGTTCGAGGTCGGTGCACATCTATCCTGTGGTGAAATGGAACCAGCAGCAGTCTTCTTTGAAATTTTCTTCTAGAACTTCAATCCAACAGATAAGGTAGCCGTGAACGTTTGAGCCATTTTAGTGAGATCTGAGCAACTATCTTTCCCATATTTTCTGTCATATATTTGATTACCCCATATTCTTTTGCTAGATGTTTCTGTACTCTGTACACTTTGCAGCTTTATGCCATTTTCTTCGATTTATTGAGACATTATTATGTCATTTGCATATTTAAACATTTTGGATCAGTTTATACTGAAGTTAAATATTCTTTCGAGAATTTGAATTTTTCTTGTAGTCACGATTTGACTGTAAAGTTAACGATTTTCTATGGCAAGTTTGAATTCAGACAGCGTGTCGTTTTATTAAAGTAATTCTTTCCAGTAAATTACTTTGACCAATTTTCTGTCATCCTCAAGAAAGAAGAATGATTAAAAGATTTTAGAGCGTTAAAATCTACTACTTTATCGACGATCTTGGAAATACTAGTCGTTTTTATGAACATGATTGAAACACAGACATTTTTAGTCAATTATGAAATACCATTGCATTATAGACAATTTTATGAAATATGAACTTTGAATACGATTTATTCAGTACACTATAGTAATGAACATTTGATAGGAGATTTTCTCAATTCTAGATTGAAACAATAATGTTTGCACTTTCTAGTCTATTTGCATTCTATTCGACTATTTCTGCAGTTAAATGAATTTTGCTTGAATATAGTACGGTATTTTTATACTGCGATAATTATGATGAGATTAATTCATTTTGATAGACCAGGGAGGCGTGTCTAATCGTATTTGCTATTAAATTTATTTGTGACTGGCAAATTTTTACTTCATATCGCTTCATGAATGAAACCCACGAAGGTTAAATATAATAACAGTTTTCGATACAATTGATGAATATAAGAATTTTTAAAGAGGAACTATGGATGTATAATCGTTAGTTCAGTGGACGTGTAAAAGTCGCTGATGAATAATGCCCTTTAATAAGTGAAGGAGGTTCCCACAGTAATATTGATGATGATGATGAATTTATAAGTGGAGGTTTTTTGTGTGTATTGTGGAAGATTTTGATGCCATATATAATGAGATATATGATGAATTATGGGCCAATTTTGTGCGTTTGTGCGAGGTATGTTTCCGCTGAGTTGTATTGTTCAGGTCCATTGAAAATTATTCATGTGAAGTTACTGTTAAAATTAACAAGAGTGATAAATTGATTGAATTATAGATTTTGAATGGAGGTTACCGTCACAAATAATAATTATTAAATCTTATTAAACCTGAATCTAAAATTTAAATATAAGTAACCTTCATCGGTCGATTATATTACCACGATTTAAGAAAATATCAACCGGATAATCGTGTGGTTAATGTATTTCAAATATAAATAAAATATAAATAATGTAAATAACTATGTAAATATCTATAATAATAATTTGAAACAAAACGGGATTAATAGAGGCGTGTAAAAATTTTTCAATTGTCGTTTGACTAAGTTATGAACAATCTAAATGTTATAAATAATTATTGAACACTATGATATAACATTATGCGTTTTGCTATTAACATTTAAACAACGCTAGTTCGATAATTGGAATAAACATTTAAATAAGATTTGAGATTAACAGAGTAATCCATTGCAATGTGAACGGAACTTGTATAAATTTTGCGTGATAATATTTGAGTTGAGATGTGAGCATTTAAATTGTTTTGAATGAGAGCTAGACTCTGCGTTGGCCAGCATTTGGTGACACTGGTTAGGCAGCTGCGTCCATTTGACGAAGCAAGCATGCAACACTGCTTAGGGTGTATTGCAGGTGGCCAGATAACTGAATGGTGGAGGTCAAGGTCAACTACTTAGCGGCCTTGCGGTTATTAATAAATGTGTGTCAATGAACTAAATTATGAAGTTCATGAACAAGGAAACAAATGCTATATGTCTCGTCCCAGCTCCCTTATCCATTCCAATGTGCATTGTTGTTATTATTACGTTCTTTTGAGCTAGAGAAAGCTGAATTTTTGTATGTGAAGTCTACAGTCCTACAGGAGGACATGGTTGCATTGACAATGGCTTCAGACAGCCATAACTATTTTGTTGTTAAATTTTGTTAAAATATTTTTTTTTCTTTATGTGAAATAAATTATTGTGCATTTTAAATTTTCTGGTCTCCGACTTGGTTCATTTTAAATATCGTGGTGGAGGTTATTGTGAGGGCATACTATTAAGTGATCCAGTTGAAAACCCAGACCCGAGATTAAATTGAATAGGTAAGTAAAAGGTAAGTATGAACCCCCGTATATTTTGGTGTGTTCCACAATAATTTCATGTTAACTACTGTGCTCTAATCTCGGTAGTATCTGTCAGTGCCATTTTCATTGATGTAGCTGTGCCGGTGCAATCGATTATTGGCAATCCGATTGAGAGGGCGGATTTCTGACAGCCTACTATCCGGATTATCGGGGACAGTACCATCCCGGCATTTGCCCGAAGACGAAGTGAGAAACCGCGGAAAACCACTTCGAGGATGGCTGAGGTGGGAATCGAACCCCCTCTACTCATTTGGACCACCCGAGGCTGAGTAGACCCCGTTGCAGTCCTCGTACCACTTTTCAAATTTCGTGGCAGAGCCGGGAATCGAACCCAGGACCTCCGGGGCGGCAGCTAACCATGCTGACCGCTACGCTACGGTGGCGACATCTTTGATGAAAGATTCAACTCAAAATGGCGGATCATAACAGCTGGGATATAACCACAACAAATATGCTCATATCAGAGTGAAATGCATTAAATGTTACATAATGAATGGTACACAATGTAAAACATAAATAACATATAGAAAGTGTAGGTAAAAATAGCCGAGACTATAAGCGCTGCACATAAAGGGCGTACATTTCAGGACATAAAGTGGTATTAAATAGTTAAATAGGCTGAAATAAGCCGTGAATAGTAGTGTGTTTTATGTTATATTATAATTCGTTAAATTCACTAATGGTATTACAAACGAATGTAAATAAGCACTTTATCCGTACCAGTACGTAATATATGTAACAGACCTCGTAAAACAAGAGCCTAGCTGGCCGAACGAGTAGAGCGTTATACTCCGGACCGAAAGTACCAGGGATCGAATCTCACGTAATGCAGAGATTTTACTTCGTATGTTTCAATTCTATTTGCTCGGGCAGTGGTTGTTTCGAACGTCATCAACATTAATTTCATCATAATTATTAATAATTTTAAAAAATGTAATTTTTCTAGTCTTCGTACTGCAGCTCGTTCACCAAGATTTTACACGTATCTTTCTTGTCACATGACGACCCATGGTTTAACCCATAGACGTTTAGTTTATCTTTCCATTTCTTTTATATACCGGTATTATATATATATATGTATGTATATATATATATCGTATGGTTGTACAAGTACACAAAAGTTTACAATTATATAAATTGAAATGTCCAAATTTGACAACCATTCCAGAGCACTTGATGTCACTTGGTTATACTGGTATTGCCACTACAGAACTTCAACTTTCTTATTTATTTATTTAGTCAATTTTCCCTCTAGGTTGATGGTTTCCACGGACTCAGCGAGGGAACTCACCACTACCTCCTCTATGGACAGTGTCCTGGAGCTTGGAACATCTGGTCGGGATGGATACAACTGGGGAGGTGTGATCAGCACTTCGCCCAGGGGGCCTCACCTGCAAAGCGAACAGGGGCCTCATGAGGGAGGGGAAGGGATGGAAGATAGGGATGGATAGGCTAGGAATAGGGAAGGAGGCGGCCGTGGCCTTACAGTAGGTACTGCCCCCGTAAATTGAATTATATTGAGACCACGGCGGTTGTATTGACAAATATGAAGAAAGTTATGGCTGTCATAGTTGTGACGTGGATATTCATGACGTAAGCACGGATGACGCAGACTTTATGCAAGTAGGCTGCTTGAGCTGAGATTCTTGGTGACGTCATGATTTTGTTCGAGAAAGATCTGAGATTTACGACGCAGTCGCAGGGAAACGTGGAATTGTGCTGATGAAGAAGTTACGCGATTGGAGGAGAGACTCGAACCAATGAATGATAGTTTGGAGGGAGACGGAGATTACTGAAACTATCATATTTAATTACTTTTGGAATGCAGAATTGTGGAAACCTATTTTCAGTTATGGCATTGATTTTGAATTTTGAAGAAATTAATTTTGAGTTTTTGAAATTTGAAAATCCGTCAAGTATTGCCAAAGTTAGAACTTCTAGCGATGACGGAGAAACAAGCTATGGAAGGGATGGATACGCCCCTTAAGAAGTTGATAAAAGGTCTTGCACAGCAGAGAGGAGCTCTCATATCTCATGTGTCTCATATTTCTGATGTCATATAGTCGTTTTTCTGATTTGGTCAGACTTCGAGTGAATAAGTGAAGAAAGTCGTCTTTAGCGCGTGTGGTATAGCCCACCGCATCGAACGAGCTTCGAGCGTGCCGCAGTTCCATTTTACGGTGATTGAAACTAGGCGAAGTTGAAACGCACACATTAACGCGTCTACAAGATAATATATCAAGAGTTGACTAATGCCTTTAAGCTACTTCTATTGTGCAGTACTATATTAAAGTGTGTAGAAAGGTTGAACATTTTCAAGATTATACTTTGAAAGATATTGGCATTTTAAGACGGCAGACAAAAGTGATTTTCTCGCCACCTGAGAAGCACTTTGATAACATCACATTTTACGCTACGGCTGACACGTGTAGTGCAACCGTGATACTTCATATTGCTTTTGATAATATAACGCTGCATTCTAACATGGAACAATATAATATCGCAGTTCTTTCAACTATTATAACGGAAATGGAGATGGAAGGCTAAGGACTTTAATGCAATTGGGACATATATCAATGGAGTGAAATAGCAGCATGGAACTTCGCTAATCGTCTTTCTACAAAAGCGAGCATGTAGTGAATATCCAACTACACTCATGCATCGTTGTCCAACGCTGAATTATATCAAATGGCAGTGGAAATATATTCATTCTCCACTATTATGAATATTTCTGCGGAAATAATTGCAATAAACTTCATGGCGAATTGCTACCAGAACTTCAGGGAACTATCAAGAGAGGCCAGGGTGGACCCGGCTCACAAAGAAGAGTTTTGCCAGAAGGATGTCTATCGTTTACATGGAGCAGTGCAATTTCCGGAGGAGGAAGCAGTTCTATTCTCCGAGAGCGCTGGTTCCAGGTTCGAGGTCGGAGCACATCTTTTTGGTGAAATGGAACCATCACCAGTCTTCTTTGGAAGATTTCCCTCTGGAACTTCAATCAACAGATAAGGTAGTCGTGAACGTTTCTTGTTTTATTTGAGTCATTTAGCGATATCTGAGCAACCATTTTTCCCATATGTTCTGTCCTATATTTTGCCCCATATTCTTGCTTGATATTTCTGTACTCAGTACACTTCGATGATTTATGCTTTTTCTACGATTTATTAAGACATTGTTATGTCTTTGGCATATTTAAATAAGTTTGGTTCAGTTGAGACTGATATCTATATTCTTTCAGTAATTTGCATATTTTTGAAGTCACGATTTGACTGTAAAGTTAATGATTTTCTATGGCAGATTTGAATTCAGACAGCGTGTCTTTTTATTAAAGTAATTCTTTTCAGTAAATTACTTTGACCAATTTTCTGTCATCATCAAGAAAGAAGAATATTTAAAAGATTTTAGAGCGTTAAAATCTATTTCTGTATCGACGATCTTGGAAATACTAGTCGTTATATGAACATGATTGCAACATAGACATTTATCGTCAGTTATCGTCATAACCATTGCATTACAGACAATTTTATGAAATATGAACTTTGATTACGATTTATTGAATACACTATAGTAATGAACCTTTGATAGGAATTTTCTCAATACTAGATTGGAACAATAATGTTTGCATTCCACAGTCTAATTGTATTCTATTCGACTATTTATGCAGTTTAGATGAACTTTGTTTGAAGATAGTATTTTTATACTACGATACTTAGGAGATATTAATCTCAATTTTGATAGACCAGAAAGGCGTGTATAATCGTATTTGCTATTAAATTTATTTGTGATTGGCAAATTTTTACTTCATATCGATTCATGAATGAAACCCACGAAGGTTAAATAAATAACAGTTTTGAAACAATTAATGAATATAAGAATTTTTAAAGTGGAACTATGGATGTATAATCGTTAGTTCAGTGGACGTGTAAAAGTCGCTGATGTATAATGCCCTTGAATAAGTGAAGGAGATTCCCACAGTAATATTAATGAAGTTAATGAATTTATAAGTGGAGGTTTTTGTATATATTGTGGAAGATTTTTATGCCATATATATTGAAATATATGATGAATTCTGGGCCTATTTTATGCAATTTTGTGCATTTGAGCGAAGTATTTTTCCGCTGAGTTTATTGTCCAGGTCCTTTGAAAATTAATCATGTGAAATTGCTGTTAAAATTAACAAGAGTGTTAAATAATTTGAGATAACGATTTTGAATGGAGGTTACCGTCACAAATAATAATAATAATTATTAAAACTTATTAAACCTGAATATAAGCTTAAATATAACTAACCTTCATTGGTCGATTATATTAACCTGATTTGAGTAATTATCAACCGGATAAACGTGTGGTTTAATGTATTTCTAATATTAATATTATAAATATTGCAAATAAATTATGTAATTATCTTTAATAATAATTTGTAATGAAAGGAATTAAGAGAGGCGTGTATAGATTTTTCAATTGTCATTTGACAATATTATAAAAAAAATATAATTGTTATAAACAATTAATGAGCATTTGTTATAAACATTAAGAGTTTTGTTAATATACTCTAAAGAACGCTAATTATACAAGTGGATTATACCATTAAACAAGTTTTGGGATTATTAGAGTAATCCAGTAACATGTGATTGAAGCATTTAAAAGATTTGCGTGATAATATTTGAGTTGAGTTGAGGACATTTAAAGTGTTTGAAAAGGAGCTAGGCTCTGAGGTTAAGAGCATATGCTAGCACTGGCTGGACAGGTGGGTCCACTTGACGACGTGGGCATGCGACATGATGTAGGGTGGATCGCAGCTGGCCTGACAACTGTATGTTAGAGGCCAAGGTCGATTACATGACAGGCTTGCAGTTATAAATAAAGTGTGATGTTTATGAAAGAGGAAAACAATTGCTACATGTCTCGTTCCAATTCCCTCATCCATTCCAAGTGTATTACTATTATTACGTTCTTTATAAGCTAGTGAAAGATAAGATTTTGTATGTAACGTCTACAAGTCCCACAGGAGGACATGATTATATTGACAATGGCTTCTGATTGCCACGTGTATTTTGTTGTCTATTTTGTTAGAATCATTCCCTTTATGTGAAATAAATTATTGTGCAGTTTAAAGTTTCTTGTTTCCGTCTTGGTTCATTTTAAATATCATGGTGGAGGTTATTGTGTGGGCATACTTTAAGTGATCCAGTTGGCAACCCATATCCGAGATTAATTTGAAGAGGTAAGTAAAGGTAAGTATGAACCCCCGTACATTTTGGTGTGTTCCACAATAATTTCTTGTTAACTGCTGTGCTCTAATCTCGGTAGTATCTGTCAGTGCCATTTTCATTGATGTAGCTGTGCCGGTGCGTTTGATTATTGGCAATCCGATTGAGGGGACGGATATCTGACAGCCTACTATCCGAATTTACGGGGACAGTACTGTACCCGATAACCCGGATAGTAGGCTGTCAGATATCCGCCCCCTCAATCGGATTGCCAATAATCAAACGCGCCGGCATAGCTACATCAATGAAAATGGCACTGACAGATACTATCGAGATTAGAGCACAATAGTTAACAAGAAAATTATTGTGGAACACACCAAAATATACGGGGTTCATACTTACCTTTACTTACCTCTTAAATTTATCTCGGGGACAGGGTTGTCAACTGGATCACTTAAAAGTATGCCCACACAATAACCTCCACCATGATATTTTAAAATGAACCAGAACGAAGACGAGAAACTTTAAACTGCACAATAATTTATTTCACAAAAAGAATGATTTTAACAAAAATAAACAACAAAATCAACGTGGCAATCAGAAGCCATCGACCACATAACCATGTCCTCCTGTAGGACCTGTATTCTCTACATATAATGTTTCAGCTTTCTCAAGCTCATAGCAACGTAAAATAATAATGCACATGGAATGGAAACGGGATTTGGGATGAGACACATATATCAATTGTTTTGCGTGTTTATATACTTCACATTTTATTTATAGCCACAAGGCTATTATGGAACGTCCTTGGCCTCTGTAACACAGTTGTCCGGGCCAGCTGCAAGGCACCTGCATGGTCAAAGCGGACTCCCGTTCGTTCAACCCTAGCATAAGCGTGTTACCTCAGAGCTTGGCTCTCCTTTTCAAATACGTAAATGTTCACATCTCAACTGAAATATTATCACGCAAATGTCTTACATACTTCATTCAAACACCAGTGGATTCCTCCAATAATCCCAGATCATGATTAATTGTTCAAACCACTTGCTTAATTAGCGTTGTTTAGAGTATAAAAAAACTCTAAATGCTAATTAATTATTTATAACAATAATAAATTGTTTATAACAATGTGAAATGACCATTGAAAATTTTATACACGCCTGTATTAATCACTATCATTTTAAATTATTTAACAAAGATATTTACAAAATTATTTTACAATATTAATTGTTTATATTATTTATACAAGAAATACATTAAACCACACGTTTATCCGGTTGATAATTACTCAAATCGTGATGATATAATCGACCAATGAAGGTTAGTTATATTTAACTGTCAAATTCAGGTTTAATAAGGTTTAATAATAATTATTAATATTTGTGACGGTAACCTCCATTCAAAATCTTTATCTCAAATTATTTAACACTCTTGTTAATTTTAACAGTATCTTCATATGAATAATCTTTCAAAGAACAAGAACAATACAATCAGCGGGAAAATACTTCGCTCAAGACGCACAAAATTACACAACAATTGGCCCAAAATTCATCATATATCTTCATATATATGGCATAAAAATCTTCCAACCTACACACAAAAATCCTCCACTTATAAATTCATCAACTTCAGTAATTATTGTGGGAACCTCCTTCATAATTCAAGGGCATTACTCAACAGCGACTTTTACACGTCCACTGAACTAACGATTATACATCCATTGTTCCTCTTTAAAAATTCTTATATTCATCAATTGTAATAATGACTGTTATTATTTAACCTTCGTGGGTTTCATTCATGAATCGATATGAAGTAAAAATTTGCCAATCACAAATAAATTTAATAGCGAATACGATTAGACACTCCTGCCTGGTCTATCAAAATTGAGATTAACATCTTCAAAGTAACGCAGTATAAAAATACTATCTTCAAACAAAGTTCATCTAAACTGCAAAATAGTCGAATAGAATACAATTAGACTGTGGAATGCAAACATTATTGTTCCAATCTATAATTGAGAAAAACTCCTATCAAATGTTCATTACTATAGTGTATTCAATACATTGTAATTAACGTTCATATTTCATAAAATTGTCTATAATGCAATGATAAATGTCTATGTTGCAATCATGTTCATAAGACGACTAGTATTTCAAAGATCGTCGATATCGTAATAGATTTTAACGCTCTAAAATCATTTAATCATTCTTCTTTCTTGAGGATGACAGAAAATTGGTCAAAGTAATTTACTGAATAAAATTACTTTAATAAAGTGACACGCTGTCTGAATTCAAATCTGCCATAGCAAATCAATAACTTTACAGTCAAATCGTGACTACAAAAATATGCAAATTACTGAAAGAATTTAATATCAGTCTCAACTGATCCAAAATTATTAAGTATGCCAATGACATAGCAATGTCTCAAAAATCGAAGAAAAAGGCATAAATCATCGAAGTGTACTGAGTACAGAAATATCAATCAAGAAAATGGGGCAAAAGATAGGACAGAAAATATGGGAAGAATGGTTGCTCAGATATCGCTACAAGACTCAAATAATACAAGAAACGTTCACGACTACCTTATCTGTTGATTGAAGATCTAGAGGAAAGTTTTCAAAGAAAACTGCTGTTGGTTCCATTTCACCAGCGTGAAGATGTGCTCCGTCCTCGAATCTGGAATCAGCGTCCTCGGAGAATCGAACTGCTTCCTCCTCCGAAATTGCACTGCTCCGTGGATACGAAAAACATCCTTCTGGCAAAACTCTTCTTTGTGCGCCGGGACAACCCTGGCCTCTCTTGAAAGTTCCCTGAAGTTCTTGCAGGAATTCGCCATGAAGTTTATTGTAGTAATTTCCGCAGAAATATTCATAGTTGTGGAGTATGAAAATATTTCCACTGTTATCTGGTATAATTCAGCGATGGATTCACGATGCATGAGTGTAGTTGGATGTTCACTACATGCTCGCTTTTGTAGAAAGACGATTAACGAAGTTCCATGCTGTTACTTTACTCCAATCAATATATGTCCCAATTGCATTAAAGCCTTAGCCTTCCATCTCAACTACTGTTATAATCATTGAAAGCACTGCAAGATTATAATGTTCCATAGTCGAATGTATCGTTGTAATACCAAACGTATTCTCCAATATCACAGTTGCACTCCACGTGTCAGCCGTAGTGTATAATGTGGAATTTTAAAAGTGTTTCTCATGTGGCGAGAAAATCACTTTTGTTGGCAGCCTTAAAGTTCCAATATCTTTCGAAGTATAACTGTGAAATTGTTCAAATCTTGTACACACCTCAATGTTATACTGCCCAATAGAACTATAATAAAGGCTGAAGTTAACGCTTGATATCTTAACTGGTGGAAACGTTAATATGAGCGTTTCAAATTCACCTAGTTTCGAGCAGCGTAAAATGGAACTGCTCCGTGCTCGTTCGATGCGCCGGGCTTTAACCACGCTAAAGACAACTTACTTCACTGAATCACTTGAAAATAACTATATATCACCACAAATATATATGCGATCTGACATATGAGATCTGAGTTCTGAGTTCTGAGATCTGAGAGCTCCTCTTTTCTGTGCACGACCTTTTATCAACTTCTTAAGGGGCGTATCCATCCCTTCCATAGCCTGTTGCTGCGTCATTGCTGGAAGTTTTAACTTTGGCTATACTTGACGGATTTTCAAATTTCAAAAACTCAAAATTAATTTCTTCAAAATTCCAAATCAATGCCATAACTGAAAATAGTTTTCCACAAATCTGCATGCCAAAAGTAATTAAATATCGTAGTTTCAGCAATCTCCGTCTTCCTTCCAAACTATCGTTCATTGGTTCGGGTCTCTCCTCCAATAGCGTAGCTTCTTCCTTAGCACAATACCTTGTTTCCTGCGACTGCGTCGTAAATCTCAGATCTTTCTCGAACAAAATCATGACGTCACCAAGAATCTCAGCTCAATCAGCCTACTGGCATGAAATCTGCGTCATCCGTGCCTACGTCATGAATATCCACGTCATAACTATGACATCCATAACTTTACTCATATTTGCCAATACAGCCATCGTGGTCTCAATATAATTCAATTTCCGGGGGCAGTACCATCCAGGCATTTGCCCGAAGACGAAGTGGGAAACCACGGAAAACCACTTCGAGGATGACTGAGGTGGGTATCGAACCCCCTCTACTCATTTGGGCCACCCGAGGCTGAGTAGACCCCGTTCCAGTCCTCATACCACTTTTCAAATTTCGTGGCAGAGCCGGGAATCGAACCCAGGACCTCCGGGACGGCAGCTAACTATGCTGACCGCTACGCTACGGAGGTGACCAGAACTTCAACTACCGTAAAAATTCAAGTGAACAGTTCATCCAGTTTGCTGAACTATGATAAAATATTTGATGTAGTGTAATCGTGTGATTATTGCTTTGTATAACTTTTATAAAAGTTAAGTTGTATAAAATACTAGCAGAAGTACCCGTTCTTCGAACGGTGTTCGTTGTTAACACCAGACATTATCAATTGAGCTACTGTTGCAATGGTTAGCGGTTTGTCATTCCTTCAAGTTTATCAGAACGAAGTTAGTTTACTGGGAATATCATACACACTGTTAATTTAAGGCCCTTAAAATGTAGTTTTCGGAGACCCTTTATAGATTCCCGAATTTTGTGTCTCACATTGAGAAGCGCAACATATGCTTTAGTCGTCCTTCTAGGATAATTTTTATATTTCGCCTATTTTAGCATATATTGTGAAGTTTTTCTCTATATCCACCCTTCTACTGTATGAAAAGTACGGTGAAGAGTTTTAAAAATGATTGGTGTATTGACTCTCATGGTTACCATACCTAATTTTACGTTGCACCAAGCATCCGAACACGAGGTATAGGCTTACATAAAGATACACAGAAAGACAGACAGACAATTCTATTGTCTACACCATATCACCCAGATATCCAAATATGGGTATATCTACCACACAGTATCAAATAAAATCATCCTTACGATGAACCCCTATGTCGACAAAAAAAAAGTTAAAATGTGCTCTCAGACTAAATTCACCTAACGTGTACTTCCTGACGTGAAATACAATTGAAAGCGTTGTAGACGAAACGCAATACACGTCACATAAAAACTGACCCTCTACGTTGTGCTAGTTGCCCATACACAGGAAGACCCCTTTCATAAATTATAAAGGCTTGTGGTGGATGAAAATGCAGGTTCTTTAGCCTCAAATTGCCCAAATTCCTAAAAGCCGCAAAAAATGCTGGTTCAATTCAGGAATTTTTGAAAATAATGTTGCTGTTTAAAGATATAATAGACCTTCTGTACTATATGTCGAACGTAAAAATTGCATGAAAAAATTCTAGGTTACCCCTTCACCCCCTTAATTGCATTGATGAATTATACGGTCTACGTTAGTTCCGTGATAACCTTATAGCCATTTGCAAACTTTCACAGAATTGTAATAAATGGAGTGACATTGCTTCTTACAGAAATAGATGGAAAGTTGTATGCCACCCCTTGCGATAATGTTCTCATGGTTACCGATTTGCATTCCTTCATTAGTTTGTTAAATTAAATTAAATTAGTTTTCTGGGAATATTTTAGAAACTGTTGGATTTAGAGCCTTATAATGTAGTTTTCGAGGATCCTTTAGGGCCCCCGAGTTTTGTTGCTGGCACCGAGGGGATTTGTCTCGTCGTTGTACGCCATAATATAATACTAATAATAATATAAGATAGGGAGAAATTATAACACCTATTTTTATTTTATTTTTAATTCAGCCAATGGCCATGTACTTTTCTTTTCAGGACGGGTCAGGGAAGGGATATTATCAGAGAAAGAAGCATTCACATCACGCATGAGCAAAATGGAAATGGCCTACCATTTAACTAAGGGCATCTATAAGAAATGGTCAATGTCCTTCAACGCAAAACTAAAACATTACTGCAGTGTCATCCGTCCGGAGGTCTTGCATGCTTCTGAATGCCTCACGATCGAGAAACTGGAGGCCAAAGAAAGGAAAATTTTGAGAAAGATATTGGGTTCCATCAAAGACAATGGGGAATACAGAAGACGGCATAACCATGACCTATATACTCATGTGGAGAAGATAAGCAACGTCATCCGGAAGAGAAGGTTACCATTTTTTGGGCATGTGAAACGAATGAGCCCAGCGAGACTGACCAACCGCAACATAACTTACTTCCAGGAGAGGAAAACAAAATGGGCCTGGTGCATTGAACTGGATAAAGATCTGAAAGAAGTGGGGATTACACCAACAGACATTCAGGAGCGCGCCCCACTCAAAGGGAAACTTCAAGCTTGTAAATGTTTCCAAGAAAAACCGAAGCTGAAAACGGGAAAGATTTGGACCCAGGAACGGAAGGAAGTCCACCGAGAACGAATGCGGGCGTACAGGGCAAACATCAAAGCCAGTAGGAGACGGGTGGAATGACGCGGTCCATAGATGACCTATACGAAATGAATGAATGAATGAATAATATGGGTATAGGAATATAATAGACCTGCCGTACCACACCCGCAGGTGTAAATCGCGTGAAAATATTCTAGAGTACTCCTTGATCCCCTTAAGCGCATTATACGTATTGATGAATTTTACGGCTTAATTTGGTTCCGTGATAACCTTCTAGCCGTTTGCAAACTTTCACACTAATGTAATTAAAGGAATTGCATTGCGTCTTTCAGCAATAGATGGACCTCTGAGAATCCGTTGGCATGGTTACTGGCTTGCATTCGTTCATTAGTTTATTAAATTAAATTAGTTTTCTGGGAATATCTCAAAAACGGTTGGTCTTCGGTCCTTGAAATGTGGTTTTCAGGGAACCCGAGTTTTGTCTCTCACATTGAGGGGCTGAAAATGAGTTTTGTCTCGTCCTTCTACGCCTATTTCAGCATGTATTTTAAGGGGGTAGGCCCCCTTTTATGAGAGGTACGGAGAAGAGTTACATCAATGATTAGTGTCGTGCCTCTGATGGATATCTGTACCAAATTTTACGTTGATACACCCAGCCGTTCTTGAGTTATAAGGGAACAAATTTGTCCACAGACAAACAAACAAACAAACAAACAGACAGACAGATAAAAAAATTATTTTCGCGCGCATCCATCATAAAACAGTCTGAAACGTGTAAAAAACTCAAATTTCCGTAGAAATTCAGAGAAAAACACACAAATTATCATTTTTAGCCTACTTTTCACATTTTGCAAAAATGAGGAAAAAGTAGACTTATGAGATCGGGCAAATGTGTGTGTGTCTGTCTGTCTGTCTGTCCTTCTGTCTGTCTGTCTGGCTGTGTGTGTGTCCCCCCTATCAACTCCTAAACGGCTGCAGCAATCGAAACAAAATTTGGTAGGAGTAAAGATCTATACCTGAATATCTTACGGCCATATTTGAAAATGATGTCAGTGCTACCAACTGCTAAAAAATCGCAATTGAAATTTGAGCTCCATGTTGGATATCTTGGAAAGTATGAATGGGAGCTATTTCAAAATTGGCACACGTACAGATCATAATATTTCAGTTTAATTTCCAGGAGGCCAAACATGGCAGTGTAGCCAAAATGATTATAAGCTTCCTGATAGGTCCAATTTTTAAATGCATATAACTTCTACACTATCAAGCGGAATTCAACCAAATTTCGTATGTTGTATGTGTACATAACCAGATATGACTGAGCGTATTCTTAAGACCTACCAGGGCTGCCAACTGTTAATAAATGCTCCTAATTTATTTTATCCAAATACCAATATATCAGAAAGTATGCAAGCCGACAGCTTTAAACTATGCACACGTATAGTACCTGACATTCTATATTAATTTGGAGTAACTTATATACGTCAGTGCTACCAACATGATTCTAAGCCTGCTGACAGGTCCAACTTTAAATACATGTAACTTCCATACTATCATTTGGATTTCAACCAAATTTCGTATGTGCTATGTGTACCATAACAGATATGACTATGCGTATTCTAAGGTGCAACCAGGGCTGCCAACTGTTAATATGTGCTGTCCCTATTTTTGTTACCCTAATATCAATATATCAGAAAGTATGCAAGCCAGTAGCTCTAAACTTTGCACACGTATAGTACCTGGCATTCTAGACGAATTTGGAGTAACTAATATACGTCAGTGCTGCCAACATGATTCTAAGCCTGCTGATAGGTCCAATTTTAAAATGCATGTAACTTCTATACTAACTAATGGATTTCATTCAAAATTGACACAACAATAGATCATATTATTTCAGATTATTTCTGACCAATACATGCATGACATTGTTGCCAACATGATTTTACGCGCGCTGTTAGATCCAATGTTTAACTGCATGTAACGTCCATGCTATCCAGTGGACGTCAACCAAATTTTGTATTTAGTACCGTAAGAGACGGAACTAAGAATATATTCAGTCATCAGGGCTGCCAACTGTAGTGCTCTATTAGGATACATTATGCCAGGTATACAGTATTTCGAACTAATTGGAAATTTCGATATTAGCAACTTAATTTCGTCATTATTCTAGATAGGTTCATATTCTGTAGAATAATCATTGGCATGAAAAGTAGGCTGTATAGTTCTTCACGGAACTTCTTGTTATATATAGAGATATATACTGCACCGCTCGGTGTTGACCGTGTTTTATTGCACAGATTCTGGTTTTACTCGCTAACCGTTGGAGATTTACGAAAAGTGATAAGGACCTTTCGGATAGAAAATTAAATGTTAAAGCTCATGTATACCATCAAAAGTTTGCTATTTCTTAGCGTTCTCTTTTTATTTGAAAAGGAAATATGAAATTTTGAAACCAAAGGGTGTAGTGACGTCACAAATGTCGGTTTTACTCGCTAACTGTTGGAGATAAACGAAAAGTGATAAGGACCCTTCGGATAGGAAATTAAATTTCAAAGCTCGTATGTCCCATCAAAAGTTTGCTATTTCCTACCGTTCTCTTTTTATTTGATATGGAAGTATGAAATTTTGAAACCAAAGGGTCTAATGACGTCACTAAAATTGTCGCCATTTTTAATAGTGTAAAATTTCGAAATCAAAAGTATCCTATATGTAAACCTGGTAAATCAGCTACATCCATGCAAAATTTCATTTAAATCGGACCAGTGGTTCTTGAGTTATTGAGTAACAGACAGACAGACAGACACACATCATCTCATTTTTATATATTAGTATGATTTTATAAAATTTCTTTGACAAACTTCTTTGATAGTGTAATACCGGCCTTACAAGGTGCCGGCATGATGACACGCGGTAGACTGATGAATGTTCACCGGAAACTCAATAATATCCAGTCGATTAGATTAGCAATTTGCCTCTTTTACTACTTCGAGCACTAGTGTGAGTTAATGCACAGTATCACTTAGGCTCCTTATAACTACTGTACTTCCAGTTTGAAGATTTTTCAATATATCAAAAAAAAAGCCTGTGGGTATTGAACCAAGGAACACATTAGAGAAAGAATTATGTAAATGAATTAATTCGGCCAGGATTTCAATGAAAAAGAGAACGAGTAAAGAAACAAGCCATTATAGGTAGATTTTCTGGAACTGCATTTAAGCCTGAAGTGATTTTCGGAATTTGGATTTTTAGTTTGATAGAGCTCTCCAAGATTAACATTTTGAAACCTTTCCGGGCCCTTTAGCCCTTCAAAATTATTCACAATTGAGGAATTTGTTTAATTTTACTTTTTTACCCTTACTTTAAGTCGCCTCCGTAGCGTAGCGGTCAGCATGGTTAGCTGCCGCCCCGAAGGTCCTGGGTTCGATTCCCGGCTCTGCCACGAAATTTGAAAAGTGGTATGAGGACTGGAACGGGGTCTACTCAGCCTCGGGTGGTCCAAATGAGTAGAGGGGGTTTGATTCCCACCTCAGCCATCCTCGAAGTGGTTTTCCGTGGTTTCCCACTTCGTCTTCGGGAAAATGCCGGGATGGTACCTTCTGTAAGGCCATGGCTGCCTCCTTCCCTCTTCCTAACCTATCCATCCCAGTCTTCCATCCCTTCCCATCCCTCATGAGGCCCCTGTTCGCTTTGCAGGTGAGGCCACCTGGGCGAAGTGCTGATCACACCTCCCCAGTTGTATCCATCCTGACCAGATGTTCCAAGCTCCAGGACACTGCCCATAGAGGCGGTAGTGGTGAGTTCCCTCGCTGAGTCCGTGGGCACCACCAACCTAGAGGGTAAATTGACTAAATAAAAAAATAAAAAATAAACTTACTTTATCTGCTAACATTCAACATTAAAAACTACCCAAATATGCCAAAACATTGAAGTACTAAAATTGAAATATCTTGTTCACGTTGAAATTCTAACTGGGCAGTGTCTTTCTTTTCATTATTAAAGAAGATACTACCGCTATACAGCCTCCACGTGCAAAGACTGTGTTCGTTTATCTATGAATGAACGTGGGATGTCGCCTCCGTGGTGTAGTGGTCAGCATCCTTAGCTGCCACCCAAGAGGTCCCAGGTTTGATCCCCGGCTATGCCACGAAATTTGAAAAGTGGTGTGATGACTGCAACACGGTCTACTCAGCCTCAGTTGGTCCAAATGAGTAAAGGGGGTCCGATTCCCACCTCAGCTATCCTCGAAGTGGTTTCCCCACTTCCTCTCATGGCAAATGCCGGGATGGCACCTAACGTAAGGCCACGGCCGCCTCCTTCCCCTCTTCCTTGCCTATCCCACCAGATCTTCCTATCCCATTCCATCCATCATAATCCCCCTATTCGCTTTGCAGGTGAAACCACATGGAAGAGGTGCTCGTCCCATCTCCCCAGTTGTATCCCCTTACCCGATGTTTCAAGCTCCAGGACACTGCCCTAGAGACAGTAAAAGTTGGGATCCCTCGCTGAGTTCGAGGGAAAGGCCAACCCTCAAGTGTGAACAAGCTACAAACACAATGTACGTGAGAATTCCAAAGGTGAAATATCACGCATTAGAGTTTCCCTCGCTTATGGTCACATATATTTATAACAAAAAGCTTTGTACGTTTAAATTTTTATTTCTGTTACTATTAAACGATGGATTAAAAAGAAGAACTTTTAAGGCTGTGACCGAATTAGAAGCAAGCTGAAATTTTTTGATGTAATTCCTCTTTGTAGGCTATGTGTTATATCTGGACTCGTCCGTTTTAAAAATACTTGAGTTTAATTTTACTAAATCTGAAAATAGGCCAAAGATAAAACAAGAACAAGAGAACAAGCTAGATTTGACCAAGGAAAGTCGATGTGAAAGATGAAAGACTGGATCCCGGCATAACTAAGTGGAAGCAATACCTTGCTGGGGCCGTCATCTCACGTCCCGCAAGCTGTGAACCCCTGAGAGGGGAGAGTGTAATGATCAAGAAGTTCTTAGCACCAACAAGACAAAAAGATAGTTTCATATCGACATCACGACTCCCTCGCATTAACTAAGTGTACGTCCTGATGAACTAAGACACGGTTTCTGACTTTGGACATATCACATTGTTAATGGAATCGCCTAGGAAATGGCAGGTTGCTCTTCCAAAGGTAAAGTAAAGTGGATCCACTTGAGGCCGACTGAATTACAGAGAGCTAGTTTTCATAAGCAAGCGTGTGAACGTGAAGTGGCGGAATAAATAAGTCTTAATTCAAAATGTTCTCAAATTTCGTTGTGAAACAATCACCAAGACACAGTTCTGGACGAGTCGTGCTCCAAGGACTGTGTTTTATAATGCACGACTTCACCGCCACTTATTCGCAGCACGAACATAACAGCCATCTACTGCCCGTTACCACAGTACTTAGCCCCAGAGGGTACAGCGCATTGAATTCTCAAGAACGACTCTGCCTTCGATGATGTCATTAGTAAATTAATTATATGTAGGAAAATGACTTTATTTTTTATTTAATATACATAAAGTATTTTCTGTTCTTGTTTCATTTCGGTCAACTACGCACCACGTCATTTCAACCGTTTCCTTTTAGCTTTAAAATTAGCCCAGTATTCCTTCATTCGTAGACGGAGCTGTTCCTTTCTCCGGCGGTTTCCGTGGCTTCTATACCGAGACAATCTGTTTAACATATTCTAGCCTATGTGTACCCCTACCGTTCTTGTCCTCAACCCTTCCTTCCATAACGAAGTTTGCTATTTCTGGGTGTCTTAGTATGTGTCCTCCCAACCTATCTCTTCTCTTCATTAGCAGTTTCCGGAAACATCTCTCCTCTCCCACTCGTCTTATGGTAACCGTGTAGTGTAATTTGATTAAAATATGTATTTCTAGTTTCCAACGTAATAAAATTCCTTGTTTTTTAGCCTACTTTCGATTTTTGCAAAAAATGAAAGTAGACTTATGAGATCAACACAGGGCGAAAAAAGTGTGTCTGTGTGTGTGTGTATGTGTGTGTGTGTGTATGTGTGTGTGTGAGTCTGTGTGTGTGTGTGTGTGAGTGTGTGTACTCTGAATGTCAGTCCCCCCGTATCAATTCGAACACGGTGAACGTGAATTGAACGAAATTTGGTACAAAGGTAGCACTAGCAAAGGACACCTCAGTGCCATGTTTTATATCGCCGCCATTTTGACGGAAACGTAATGGCGGCCACACAAATGTTAAAAGCTTAAATCAAATTACGACTAACCTAATCATCCGATCTCTACCAAATTTTGCAACAACATACCTTTATGGAGGGAGCATCCTTTGACCAATCTAATAGGTCATCAGTCTAATAGTTTGCGGATGGCGGCTATCTTTGTGTGAAAATCGATTCCCCCTATTAATTCGAACACGGTGAAACCGAATGGAACGAAATTTGGTACAGTGGTAGTACTAGCAAAGGGCACCTCAGTGTCATGTTTTATATCGCCGCCATCTTGACGGAAACGTAATGGCGACCACACAAATTTTCAAAGCTTAAATCAAATTACGACTAAGTTAATCATCCGATCTCTACCAAATTTTGCAACAACATACCTTTATGAAGGGAGCATCCTTTGACCATTCTAATAGGTCATTAGCCTAATAGTTTGCGGATGGCGGCCATATTTGTGTCAAAATCTATTCCCCCTATTAATTCGAACACGGTGAAACCGAATTGAACGAAATTTGGTACAGTGGTAGCACTAGCAAAGGGCACCTCAGTGTCATGTTTTATATTGCCGCCATCTTGACGGAAACGATAGGCGGCCACACAAATGTTCAAAGCTTAAATAAATTACGATTAACCTAATCATCTGATCTCTACCAAATTTTGCAACAACATACCTTTATGGAGGGAGCATCCTTTGACCAAACTAATAGGTCATTAGCTTAATATTTTGCGGATGGCGGCCATCTTTGTGTGAAAATCGATTCCCCCTATCAATTTGAACACGGTGAAACCGAATGGAACGACATTTGGTACAGATGTAGCACTAGCAAAGGGCACCTCAGTGTCATGTTTTATACACCGCCATCTTGACGGAAACGTGATCGCGGCCACCCAAATGTTAAAAGCTAAAGTGTAATTACGACTAACCTAATAATCTAGTCTCAATCAAATTTTGCAACAACATATCTTTATGTGGGAAGCATATTCTGACCAAACTGCAAGATCATCAGCCCAATAGTTTGTTGATGGTGGCCAAGTATGTGTGCAAATCCATTCTCCATATCAATTCAAACACGGTGAAACCGAATTGAATGAAATTTTTTACAGAGGTAGCACTAGCAAAGGGCACCTCATATTCATGTTTTATATCCCTATAGCACGTTGTATTTCAACAAGCTACTACAACCAACATTCAATTATACTCCTTGAAAAGGACAAAGAGTTATAACAATACCCATGCATTTAGGAGAAAGTAGGCTATATGTTCTTTACTGAACATCTTGTTTACGAACAATATGGTGTATAATTTATTGTAAATTGTTAACATTTAAGCCTTGAAAATTAATTTTTAAATAAGTACTGCACAGCTATTGCTCTGAAAGTGCTACACCCATTTTCACTTCAATAGTTTCTTACTCATTATATTTTCATTTTTTCACCTAGGTAAATTTGATTTATGCTTGGAAAGGTTAGGTTCATACAGTACGTTGGCTATTCTGACACTGATTTTGTTCTCTCTTTTGTTTCCATGCAGATTAATTTGTTGATATTATTGTTTGTTTGTTCATTTTCTTTCCCGGCAGAGTATTTTTGAAAACATGGGTAGAAATCAGAAAGTGTGTAAGAAACGGAAAATCTTTGGCAATAGACATGCTGTAAATATAATAAAAACATTGAACAGTGATTCTTTGTTGCAGTCACTTGTTAGTGTTGATTCTAACCCAATTTCTCCCTGTGGTGTTCCTGAAAATAGTTCACAGCCATCAAGTGCATCCAAAAGAAAACTTTCTAAAGATGAATTTCATGATATGGATAGTGATGAGTAGAGCTGGGATTTCTATGTAATTACATATTTTACATATTTTTTCATATTTGTGGGTATTCTACATATTCTTAGTGATATTACATAAAATTACATATTTCAGAGTTTTCCTGTTTTTTACATGAAATGAATTGCTGAATTGAAGTTTCACACTTAATGTGGGGCTGTAGTCTGTCCTCTCAACAGGGGGATTAAGGTAATTATGAGTGACAGGTATAAGAGAGGTTGATAAGTGATGTGCATGGGGAAACTGGTGCAAGTGTATTGAGTAAATTTCAAAAAGTGTTGAAGAGAAATCTGATTATTCAACATTTCACAGTGTGTGCCGAATTCTAAATGGAGATGACGATGATCCTCCCAAGGACATTTATCCAGCGAAAATTCCTCTCCTAAAATTTGCCCCAGTTACATCATGTGATGTTGAAAGATCTTTCTCTGCATATAAGAACACCCTAAGTGACAAACGCCTTTCTATGACCCCAGAGAACATCGAAAAATACTTAACAGTTCACTGTGCTACAAAATTTAATGAATAAACGTGCTTTGAGTTATGAAAATAATAAGTTTCTATTGAATATGTGTGTGATATATTCATATAATATGACTACAAAGAACATTGAAAAATACTTAATTATTCACTGTTCTACAAAATGTAATATAAAGCCTGTTTAGTGTGTTGTAACTGACAAAATGGTAAGCTTATATTAATTATATGATATTACATATTTTGCCTAATCTACATATTTTGCTACATATTTTGGTGCTTTTTGTTACATATTTATGTACATATTATGCCACTGGATATTACATAAAAATCCCAGCTCTAGTGATGAGTTTATATCACATTCTAATGCTGGCAATGTAATTATAGGCTAAAAATCTGTCATATTTTATACAGACAAATACATTGTGTAATGTTTCTAAAATGAGTGATAGTTTTTCAGTTGTGAAGGATGTTTGTGTAGGAAAGGTGTGTCCATGGGGTTAATTTTGAGGCCCTCAAAATAGGGTAATAGAGGCAGTACTTACACTAAATGATTGTGTCATTTCAAGGAATCATGTATTAAAGGAAATGGGTGTGAGAATTGGGAAGTCCATCGACGAGAAGTATTTATATTATGCTGATAGAGCTACTGAGGCCATGCTAATGGAATTAAGAACCAAGATGAGGCACAAAAGAAAGAATACAAAGGGAGGGGATGAATCCCAGGATGATTATTCTCCTGGGATGTACTGATGATAGACTCCAGACTCTGTCATAATGTTTTTTGAGATTTTCTCAAAAACTATATTTTTTGAGACATATGTACCTTTTTCACAAAACTGGGTAGGACTATCAAGCTGATATTTTGTATACATAGTATAACCATGTCATTGAGTACTGATGACTAGGACTATTCAAATTTATCCAATAGTTTCTGAGAAACTGTAATAAAAAGCACCAAATTTTCATGAAAAATGAAACTTTTTTTCTTAAAAATTTCAAAAATTAATACTTAATAACTTGTTTAACATAGAGCTAAGATTCTAGTCATCATAATAGATCAGAGTAATTAGTTTATCTCTGTTAAATTATATTCACACATAACAATTAGTTTCCGAGAAAAAGGTAGGCTACATCAATATAGGCAATAGTTGCAATTTTTAAATACTTTTCATTGCATTATCAGTGCTCTTATGACAATACTGTTCAACTGTGATCAATGTAAATACTCACATGTCTATCTTAAGTAAATGACATTTATTTTATAAATACTAAATTGAAAGTGTTCTGAAATATTGAGATATTGGTTACGTTCTGCATTATTTGCCAGTTTCACACTACACCTCGTCATTTGTTACCCTATCCACCCATCTGATCTTCATCATTTTCCTGTAACACCACATTTCAAACTCTTCTATTCTCCTCTTTGCTGCTGAGCCAACAGTCCAAGTTTCACTTCCATGCAACTACACTACAGATACAAATTTCAACATTTCTTAATAACTTCGCCAGACATATTCCAAAGTGTGTTCTCTACTATACCTAGCAAATACACATCAAGAATTTTCATAACCTAACTGATTCAACAAACAGAACATATTTTCGTACACATTTCCTCATTTCTACGTTGTTTTTCAAGACATATTTTTATGCTTAACTTCATTTTTTAGCCTATTTTCAATTTTGAAAAAAATAGGCTTATGAGATCACCTTTTGTCCGTGTGTGAGCGTGTGTGTGTGGGTGTGTGTGTGTGTGAGGTGTGTGTGTGTGTCCCCTAATAACTTTTAAACGGCTGGAGCGATTTCAATGAAACTTAGTAAGTTCATAGTACTACTCCGGGCAACCTCGACCGTGCCCTTCAAATTTTGTAACGTCTCACCAATCCAATATGGCGGCTGTGCGAAATATTTCACCAGCATTCAATATCTCCGAAACTATTACCGATATTACCCTGGAATTCATTACAGTGATAAAGGAAACTACTAGAAGTTCATCTATGTGACTTTTGAAAAACTGGTAACCACAAAACCAACATGGCAGCCACGCGAATTTGCGACTTTTAAATAGACGTTTCTCGCGATTTAACCAACCAAACGCAATAAAACTTGGTACAGTATATGTTTATACACATTGTAATGCACCGACGTCTAACTTGGTTCAATTGTTTATATAACCACAAGATGGCGGATGTGCGAAATATTTCACCGGCAAACTATATCTCTGAAACTATCAGCTGTATCACCCTGAAATTTTATACGGAGATAAAGGGCACTATTGGAAGTTCACCTACAAGACTTTCAAAAAGCTTTTAACTACAAAACGAACATGGCGGCCAAGCGAATTTGAAAATTTTAAATTGACCTTTCTCAAGCCTCCGTGGCTTAGGCGGCAGCACCCCGGCCTCTCACCGCTGGGTCCGTGGTTCAAATCCCGGTCACTCCATGTGAGATCTGTGCTGGACAAAACGGAGGCAGACAGGTTTTTCTCCGGGTACTCCGGTTTTCCCTGTCACAATTTCATTCCAGCAACACTCTCCACTATCATTTCATTTCATCTGTCATTCATTTAATCATTGCCCCAGAGGAGTGCGTCAGGCCTCGGCAGCCGGCACAGTTCAAATCCTCGCCGCTAGATGGGGGCTTCATTCATTCCATTCCTGACCCGGTCGGAGACTGGAAACAGGCTGTGGATTTTCATTCAAATAGACCTTTCTCGCAATTTAATGTTCCAAACGCAATGAAATCTGGTACAGGAAATGTTTATACACATTGTAATGCACTGGTATCTAATTTAGTTCAATTGTTTACATAACCTCAAGATGGCGGCTGTGCGAATTTTAAAATTAAGTTTTTATTTTTTGTGTCGTAATCATGCGATCGAAGTGAAAGTTTGAAAATGAACCTACGCAATAATTTTCCTTCAATAGTACATGACTCGATGGCCTATACATTTAACAATCCAACATGGCGACCATCCAAAATATTCAGACGACTCTGAATATCTACGAATCTAATATAGCAATGAAACTGTTTTTTTAATGTTCATAGGGCTATGAAGTTAAGTTCACCTATAGGACTTTAAATAACCTGGTGATCACAAATCCAACATGGCGGCGACGCGAAGTATAAATATTGACATGGACGTTTCTCGCAATTTAACCGTCCGTGTGCAGTGAAACTTTATTTCAATTGTTTCCATAACCACAAGATGGCAGCTGTGGGAAATTTTAAAATCTCCTTATTACTTCTTGTGTCCTAATCATGCGATTGAAGTTTGAATGCAACACGTACACAATAATCTTCATGTAACATTACATAACTCTAGGACCTACATAAAATCCAACATGGCGACCATCCGAAATATTTAGTCGGTACTCAATATCTACGAATCTATTACAGCAATCAAACTGAAATTTTGTATGTTGACAGTGGCCGTTAATATTAGTAGGATATATGAAAATAGGCTGTATAGTTCTTCACGGAACTACTTGTTTTGTAAGAGATCTGTTTTTTGTGGAAAATTTACTATGTGAACTTTAGATTTAGTACTACTCATCATATCCAAGCTGAAGAAGGTCACAATATCACCGAAACCGGTACGGTTTCAATTAAATAAATATTGACTTTAGTTAAAATAAATAGTTTATAATTATTTATTGTATTTCATCACGAATTCTTTCTTCAAGAAGGAGTTCATGCCATTAAGGAACTCATAGTAGTAGATTATATTAAAGACTATCCCATCAGACTGTCCATCCAAGATTGGAGAAGGAGATTATGCTAATCATATTCTATTATATCCTGTTGTCCTATTATATTCTAATTCTGTTTGTAATCCATTGAGACTGTTGTAGCCGGCGCCTATAGTTTAAGCAAAGAATGTATATATTCGTCTACTTCAACCGTTAGTACTTGTTTGTCAGTAGCGACGCCAGACTTCTCCCAGCAGACAATCCATGCAAGTAGCGAGACATCCTAATGTGTCTCTCATTCACTGATACGCACACATAAAATACATAATCAATGGGACGGACTTTGAATTGTATGTCTTTAGACAAACGGAGGGAAAGATACACCACAAATGGAAGACAATGGGGTTCGAATCTCAAATAATGGAGTTAATTTGTAAAAATGAGCGTCTGCCTCGTTGCGTAGTGACTAGCATTCTTGGCTGTCACCGCAGAAGCCCGGGTTCGATTCTTGGATCTGCCAAGAAATGTAATTTGTTCTGAGGGCTGGAACGCGGTACACTCAGCCTCATAAGGCGGGTTCAATTCCTAGCTCAGAAATCCTGGAAGTGGTTTTCCGTGTTTTCCCCACTTCTACTCCAAGCAAATGCCAGGATGTTACCTAATATAAAACCGGGTGAGTTAGCCGTGGTCGCTACGGCGTGGCTTCTGGAAGTCGCTCAAATCCGGGCGGTGAGGAGTTTCGAATCCCCCCGCCGGCAGCTTTGAATATGGTTTTCTGTGGTTTCCCATCTTCCTTTCTGGCAAATGCCGGGTTTGGTCCCTAACTATAGGCCACAGCCACTACCTTCCAATTCCTCGTCCTTACATTCACACTTTCCTCACCAGACAACACTTCACACGCGGCGGTACTTGTAGCTCACCCCATGGGTGTCCGCATAGAAGCAGCAACAAACTCTGGAGAGGCGGAACATGTCCTCGGACACTCCCGGCACTAAAAGCCATATGCTAAAAAGATACAGTCAGTCTGAGAGACTAGACTTTATATCATTTCAAATGATGCATGCTACAAATGCTACACATGTTAGAAAGGCTCAGGAGGGCTTCTCCCTTCGCTCGAAGCCCCAGGACTCTTTCTACAGACTCCATTACCCATTAACTTAGGCTTCCCGCGCGGGGAACGGAGAGTGGGAGGTGCACTCTGCTGCATGACGTCACGCACTCACCGTCTCCGTATCGCATAACGCCAGACCCCAGGAGTAAACTCAGACTCAAAAAACTCCATCGCCCTTTTACTTAGGCTTCCCGCGCGGGGAACGGACAGCGGGAGGTGCACTCTGCTGCATAACGCCATGCACTCGCCGTCTCCGTATCACATAACGCCAGACCCCAGGAGTAATCTCAGACTCAACAGGCTCCACTACCCTTTAACTTAGGCTTCCCGAGTGGGGAACGGGCAGCGGAAGGTGCTCTCTGCTGCATGACGTCACGCACTCGCCTTCTCCGTGTCGCATAACGTCAGACCCCTGGAGTAAAATCAAACTCGGTGCATATGCACTGAACAACATGATGACTTAATAACACGCCGAAACCGTTACGCATAACGGTAGACCAAAGCATAACGATGAAGTCGACAAGATCGTTTGAAATTATAAAAAAAAGTAACGAAAAAAACTCATGTAAGACCATGGCCACTTTCAATCCGATTCCTACCTCAATTGCAAATACACACACTCCTACAGAAAACAATAAAATGGTAATAGAGCCCAGGAAGTTTAGGATTGGAGTGCAAATACGTACCTCGAGAAGACCCCATAATGTATGCTCTTTCCTGTTTGTTATACTGTATTTCTGACTATTATTTCTTACATTCGTGTAAATGGCATTATTCTTTAGTTAGAGATTAACCCATTAACCACAATATGCTGTTCAAAGATCGATCTTAGACACACAATCAAACCACAACTGTTATAGAACTCAGAGCACAAATAAACGAGAGTGGCTGCTGTGTCTGCATTTAACGGAAGCTATTGTCCTCGACCTACGTACCTATCCTTCACTGTAAAGCTTGCTGTCAATCTGAGCACTTTACGAGTAGTGCCATCCGGATAGCAGGTAGCAAATCTTACTCGCTGGGTGGTTCTACTTTGAAATTAAACAAAGTAAGATTTAAAGTTATGCTTTTCAAGAAAGGATAATGGACGAGTAATAGCAGTACAGGTCTGTATACACATAAAACACTCACCCGATCACGAGCAGAATACAGCATCCTTTCTTACCGAAGAAGGGGAAATCTCTATTCAACGAAACTCGAGTAAACTATATAGCGATGAATGTTTTTACAGTTTATATCTTCTGATAAATCATAACAATATGTAACCTATGCTTCTACTCACAGTGTATGTATTGTTATCCCTGTAAATATTGCAATTAGTATTAATTGACAATAAATAAATAAATAAATAAATAAAATCTCTACATAGTATAAAACAGACCCCGATTCTTGGATGATGATGATGATGATGATGATGATGATGATAATTGTTGTTTTAAAGGGCCTAACATCTAGGTTATCGGTCCCTAATGGTTTGGATGATCGTGAAGATGAAAAAGAAATGCAAACTTAAAAATAAAACCAACCACCAACCTACATACTAGAAGAAGAAATGGAAAACTAAAGGAGAATAAGGCAAATAAAGGACAGGAGGAAAAAAAATGCCCTCAACCCTCGAAGAATGCGGATTGAGGGACTTGGAAGGAAGGAGAGCCATGAAAGGCAGATAGGAAAGTGAAAGAGGAGAGGCTCCGCCCCCGCAGGCAAGGGACAAAAAGGGGAAACCGGACCCAGCTCAGGAATCCCTTGGGGTCGCCAACTCCCGAACTCACCAGCCGTGAGCCCCTGAGGGTGTAGCAATATCCAGGGTGCACCAGAAGTGGTGGGGCTACATACACCCGGCCTCCTTGAGGGCCTTGAGCAGAAGGCAGGAGATAACATGAAAATAAAAAGAAGGCTGACCCCTCGCAGAAGGAGGGTATCAGAAAAGATGAGACAAGGGCCAATTAAGGCGGGAAATGAAGAGACTCCCTAGGCCTTGGATACCCTAATACCGGATTCTTGGATGTATCGGGTAATCTCGAGAAACAATGGATGGATTTTGTTTTCACCATTCTGCAAAGGATTTCTCGAGGAAGATTTCTGTAGAGAAACATTCTTTATGACCAAAGGATGGCGAGCAGTAACGATACCAGTGAATCGAGTCGAAGAAAAACCTGCTGTCGGTGCGCCTTTTAAGCTTATGCTGGGTAAACCATTAAAATATCTATATACCCATGAGTGTAAGAATTGTTCAAAATTAAAAGTTCTATAAAAACGTCCGTGACAGCATATCTCTATATTTAATATATCACCCTTTATAAGTGTTTTTACGTTTTCATTTCTACCAACAATCTCCATTCAGTGGAAAATTAAATTACTAGCTTCGGAGCGAGTTTATGAGCCAGCGAGGGAAACTAAAACTCCAGTTTCGGGCAGCATCAAACTGTCGAGTATTGTCGAGTTAAGACTTTGGTTGGTTGGTTGATTCCTCAGTTTAGGGACTGCGACAACACGGTCATGTAGCCCCGTGTACTTTGGCCGTGTGTAGAATCTGTCTGATAACCGGTGTTAATTGTGATGACTGTATTAGTGTGTGTTTCTGTTTCTTAATACAAGTAAGGGCTGCATACTTTGAATTTTTCAAGTAGTTCCTACTTTTGCCGCCAAACGCCAAGGTCAACAGCTACTAGTTCAGAACTTGGCTACTAGACGCCATCGCAGTCGGCTCCCGGCGACGAAAGAAGGAACCTGAGCAATGTTTACATTTTTAACCTAATTTAGCTTCACACAGGTGTAATTAGTGGAAGGTTCTTTTACATGCCATAAATCTATGACATGGGACCGTCGGCTTTACTTCCCCTCCGAAGGAAGGCATACTGAGGGATTTTTAACGCTCTTAAAAATCCCATGACTTCGGCCGGGTTTGAACCCGCGATCGTGGGCATAGAAGCTCAGCATGGTACCTACTACGCCACCGAAGCCACTGTTAAGACTTTGGAGAAGAGTATGTGCGTTTGGAGTTTCGCTGTTCATCTCGGCTTTTCTGAATTGTTTCCAGGACCTGCCGTCCTTGAGCCTTTTAAGCTTACCCTACGTAAACCGTTTAAGATACCGGGCGAAGCCGGGGCGAGTTGCTAGTAAATAAATAAATTGACTTCTCTCTTCTGTTTTCCCCTTATTAATAGGGGTCACCGGGACCAACCAGGCTCATCTTGGTTTTGGACGGGGATTTAAGGCCAGATGCACTTCCTGACGCCACGTGAATTTTCAGTTGAAAATTCCACCCCGCTGTCACCGGGATTCAAACCCCGGCCGTCCAGGTGAAAGAGGAGCAACTAAGCCACTGTGCGATAACGCTCTCATATTAAATCTCTACTAATTAAAGCTTAAGAGTTTGTTTGTATGTTTGTGTGTTTAAACGCGCTAATCTCCGGAACTACCAGTGGGATTCGAAAAATTATTTTTGTATATGATAGCCAGATTCAAGAGCAATAGTTTAGACTATGTAGCATTAGGCTACACCTGTCAGGTAACCTTAACTATTGATTTTTGTTCAGTAAGTTGGAAGAACAAGCTCTTCCAATCAGCCTCAATAATACCTAAGTCTGTTGTTGCCTGGTAATGCGGGCTGCATCACTTTGCCCCTACCAGCATTCTGGTGCAGAATTGCGAGCTGCTTATAAATTGCAGTCACGGGGAGTAATTAGTGCAAAAAGATGTCTTAGTCCCCTTAAAACAGTTATCATCATGACAATAGTATGCCCCTTAGGGTGTAAGGGGTAGGCATTCTACTCAAATGTCAACCTCACCTGCACGTGGTGCACCCTGCTTTAGACTAACGAGGCTCTGACGACCGAGTGACTCCCGGGATGAGGAGTCCCCCACTATCATGCCACCGGCTCCCCAGGGAGGCGAATGAGCTGGTAGTGGTTAGGGCACTCTCTTGCCCTTGGGACAGGAAACTTTCCCTAAAGGCGGATGAACCACCTGTGGTCAACGGCATAGAAAGTCCTCAACGGCGGACCAGGCATAAGGGCAATGAGTCCCTCCTTGGCTGGAATGGCGGATGAAGGCTGCAGTGACTAGGATTTATTCAATCGTCTTGCATTTGCTTGCCATTGAACATCTTTCCTAAGTCATCAAGGAATGTGCGTTTGTTGATGTGCAGCAACATTCTCACGTTAAAAGATTTCACGCACAGCAGTCTTCCAACAACATTTGACTTTCTTCAAAGTCCTGCGGCGATCAAGAAGTTGCGACGGGGGCAGGATTGTGATGTCTGGGAGCCTCTAGTGATAACTTGGCACGTAGGCGGTAGATGTGTGATCGGTCGTCTTGCTTAGGGTTGTGGCTGTAGAGCAATTCGGCCGCTGCAACTACGACTGAGCAGTCCTATTTAGGGTCCACTCTGCTCACCTCACATGGGGAAGGGGCTAGAAAAGGTGCCCTAAACATAGTCAGCCACTTATACTACCGATTGGATAGCCGCGTCCAAAGGTGTCACCTCCATGCGGTCGAAAATGTATAAGTAACAAATTTTATTTTGCAACCTGGAATGTAAGAACACTCACTGATGACCCCGCAAATGAGAGACCTGAAAGGAGAACAGCTATTGTGGGTAGAGAGCTAAGGAGATATGACATTGACATAGCAGCACTTCAGGAGACCCGTCTTGCTGAGGAAGGTCAGTTGAATGAGCAAGGTGCAGGGTACAGCTTCTTTTGGAAGGGTAAACGTGAGGACGAACACAGAATACATGGAGTTGGCTTTGCCATTAAGAGCAAGCTTCTCAAGGATCTGTCAGAGCTTCCAACTGGGTATAATGAACGCCTCATGACACTAAGACTTCGGTTATATAACAACCAGCATGCCACGGTGATCAGCGCATACGCCCCCACACTAGATGCTGATGATGACATTAAGGAAAGATTCTATTCAGATCTGGATACCGTCCTATCAAACATCAACCGTGAAGATAGGATCATCTTACTCGGAGATTTTAACGCTAGAGTGGGCAGGGACTACAATGTTTGGAATGGTGTCATTGGTAAGGAGGGAGTTGGGAGCGAAAACTCCAATGGTATCAGACTGCTCTCCAAATGCACTGAACATGAATTGGTAATCACCAATACTATCTTTCGCCAAAAGAATCGCTTTAAAACATCATGGCAGCACCCTAGATCGAAGCACTGGCATCTTATTGACTGTGTGATTGTACGCAAGAAAGATTTACGAGATGTTCTTATCACCAAAGCAATGACTGGAGCCGATGACTGTTGGACAGATCACCGGCTTATCAGATCAGTTATGCGTATACCATTATCCAAACAGAGGAGGAAGCAACAGAAGAGCTGTAGGCATATTTTTGATACCGAGAAGTTTGGCAAGTCAGAGCATATCTCCCAATATAAAGAGTTGCTTAGCCAGGCACTGCCACAGGAATACCATCCAGATGTAACACTGCACTGGGAGAGTCTGAAGACCGCTATTCAGAATGCTTGCAAGGAAACGCTGGGATATAAGACCAGGAAACATCAAGACTGGTTTGATGAAAATGATGAAGAAATTGAAGCATTAATCTCAGAAAAGAGAAAAGCCTTGCAAACTTGGAGAAAAGATATGAACTCCCGTACTAAGAAAGAAGCATTTTGTCTTGCGAAGGCAAATGTCCAAAGAGGAACTCGTGCGCTCAAAAATGCATGGTGGACATCCAAAGCTAAAGAGCTGCAATATCTAGCAGACAAAGATTCGTGACAGTTCTTCCAAGCCACAAAAGCGATTTATGGCCCCTCCACGTTTGGTAGAAATCCACTTTGGTCCAGTGACAAAAGTACACTTCTAAAAGATCAATACTCCATCATGAATAGGTGGAAGGAGCATTTTGAAGACCTCTTGAACCAGGACTCAGTTATTGATGAGCAGGTGTATGATATATTAGAACAAGCACCCATCAAGGAAGAACTCGGTACCCTGCCAACACTAGATGAGGTTCAGTGTGCTATTAATCAAGCAAAGCGACACAAAGTCACCGGATGTGATGGAATACCGGCGGAAGCTCTCAAAGAAGGAGGTGAGGAACTCATAAGCCACATACATGATCTTATCATTAAAATTTGGAGAACTGAAAAAATGCCTGCTGATTTCAGAGATAGTCTGATAGTTCCCATATTTAAGAAAGGTGATCGTGCAGACTGCAACAACTATCGTGGTATATCTTTGTTATCATGCCTTGGAAAACTTATTGCTCGTATTTTGGCGAATCGTATTCTATCCCTGGTGGAGAAAATACTCCCAGAGAGCCAATGTGGTTTCAGGCCTTCTAGAGGAACTGCAGATATGATATTCACTGTTCGTCAGCTTCAGGAGAAATGTAGAGAGCAAAATAGACCTCTTTATATTGCCTTTATAGACCTCAGTAAGGCATTTGACTCGGTAAACCGTGAAGCCTTGTGGAAGATTTTAGCATTGAATGGTTTTCCACTGAAATTTATTACCATCTTAAGACTACTCCACACTGATATGAAGGCAAATGTCATTGGTAACGACTCTATTGGAGAACCATTTCATATAAATACCGGCGTTAAACAAGGCTGTGTGATTGCCCCTACATTGTTTTCTCTGTACGTTGCCACTGTCATGCAGTTAGTCAAAGATGATCTACCTACAGGTATACAGATAACTTACAGGATGGATGGGAAGATCTTTAATTTGAGCCGTCTAAAGGCAAGGACTCGAACATCTCCTGCTGCATTGGTTGAGTTACAGTACGCTGATGATAATGCAGTAGTAGCTCAATCAGAGGACGAACTTAGGAAAATCCTGAATGCTTTTTCTTCAGCATACAAAAAGATTGGGCTGAAACTTAACACCAGTAAAACCCAAGTCCTCTACCAACCAGCCCCTGGACAAGGACAAAGAAACATAAATGTCACCATCAACGGAGCGAAGCTTCAAGAAGTTAACACCTTTTCTTATCTTGGCACCACCCTGTTATCAAGTGCAAATATAGATTCCGAAATCCAACACAGGATTAACCGTGCTGGGGCATCCTTTGCAAGATTGAGGTCTAGAGGTTTTGACAACCATGATATCAATGCTGCAACGAAGATCCTTGTGTACAATTCGGTTGTAGTTCCCACCTTACTTTACGGATCTGAATCCTGGACATGCTACAGACGTCATTTTAAAAAGCTGGAGCAATATCACCAGCGTTGTTTGAGGAGAATTCTTCGTGAGACATGGCAAGACAAACGCACAAACACCAGCATTCTCGAAGAAGCACAGACTACCAGTGTTGAAGCCATGCTTTTAAAACGTCAGCTGCGATGGACAGGATACGTAATCCGCATGCCCAATAATCGCATTCCCAAGCAAGTGTTTTGCTCTGAACTTACTGAGGGCAAGCGCTGTGTGGGAGGTCCGAGGAAGCGATTCAAAGACGTACTAAAGGCTAATATGCAAATGTGCCATATTGATATCAACAACTGGGAGACCTTAGCTCTTGATCGCTCATCCTGGAGATCAATTGTTCATCGTGGTGCGATACGTTTTGAAGAAAACCGCCGACGTATGATAGAAGATCGGAGGCAGCGCAGGAAGAACAGAGTGTTCATTAGAAGACAGGGAATGAATGCGGATGTCTCACCTGGACCTGATACTACCTGTCATCACTGCGGGAAACTCTGTCTCTCCCGCATTGGGCTTTTTAGTCACCTCCGGACTCATCGATGAAGAGTCATTCAGCATTGGAAGGCCAACCTACTCGAGACGAGTGTTTGCTATCAGTATGCCTCTGTATTAGGGCGATGGTGTTGGTGCAGAATACCGAGGTTATCAGCTGCAATAAACGTTGGTGCTTTCCGATCCTCATCCTTGAGCGCTCCTGTTCTGTAGTAGTATTCATTATCATCCATAAAACAAATAAATTCACCGGGCGAAGCCGGGCACTACTGCGGGTGAATACATCAAAATTTAAAAAACAAGATGTTCAGTAAAGAACATATGGCCTACTTTCTCCTAAATGCATGGGTATTGTTATAACTCTTTGTCCTTTTCAAGGAGTATGATTGAATGTTGGTTGTAGTAGCTTGTTGAAATACAACGTGCTATAGGGATATTAAACATGAATATGAGGTGCCCTTTGCTAGTGCTACCTCTGTACCAAATTTCGTTCAATTCGGTTTCACCGTTTTTGAATTGATAGCGGGAATCGATTTGCACACATACTTGGCCACCATCTGCAAACTATTGGGCTGATGTTCTTGCAGTTTGGTCAGAATATGTTTCCCACATAAAGATATGGTGTTGCAAAATTTGGTAGAGACTAGATTATTAGGTTGGTCGTTATTTCATTTTAGCTTTTAACAATTGGGTGGCCTCGATTACGTTTCCGTCAAGATGGCGGCGATATAAAACATGACACTGAGGTGCCCTTTGCTAGTGCTATCTTTGAACCAAATTTCGTTCCATTCGGTTTCACCGTGTTTGAATTAATAGGGGGAATCGATTCTGACACAAAGATGGCCGCCATCCGCAAACTATTAGGCGAATGACCTATTAGATTGGTCAAAGGATGCTCCCTCCATAAAGGTATGTAGTTGCAAAATTTGGTAGAGATCGGATGATTAGGTTAATCGTAATTTGATATAAGCTTTGAACATTCGTGTGGCCGCCATTACGTTTCAGGCAAGAAGGCGGCGATATAAAGCATGACACTGAGGTGCCCTTTGCTAGTGCTACCTCTGTACCAAATTTCGTTCCATTCGGTTCCACCGTGTTCGAATTAATAGGGGGAATCAATTTTGACATAAAGATGGCCGCCATCCGCAAACTATTAGGCGAATGACCTATTAGATTGGTCAAAGGATGCTCCCTCCATGAAGGTATGTAGTTGCAAAATTTGGTAGAGATCGGATGATTAGGTTAATCGTAATTTGATTTAAGCTTTGAACATTCGTGTGGCCGCCATTACGTTTCAGTCAAGATGGCGGTGATATAAAACATGACACTGAGGTGCCCTTTGCTAGTGCTACATCTGTACCAAATTTCGTTCCATTCGGTTTCACCGTGTTTGAATTAATAGGGGGAATTGATTTTGACACAAAGATGGCCGCCATCCGCAAACTATTAGGCTAATGTCCTATTCATTTGGTCAAAGGATGCTTCCTCTATAAGGGTATGTTGTTGCAAAATTTGGTAGAGATCGGATTGTTAGGTTAGTCGTAATTTGATTTAAGCTTTGAACATTTGTGTGGCCGCCATTACGTTTCCGTCAAGATGACGGCGATATAAAACATGACACTGAGGTGTCCTTTGCTAGTGCTACCTTTGTACCAAATTTCGTTCAATTCGCATTCACCGTGTTCGAATTGATAGGGGGGGACAGACATTCAGAGTACACACACACACACACAGACACACACACACACACACACACACAGACTCACACACACACACACACACACACATACACACACACACACAGACTCACACACACACATACACACACACAGACAGACACACTTTTTTCGCCCTGTGTTGATCTCATAAGTCTACTTTCATTTTTTGCAAAAATAAAGAGTAGGCTAATAAATACGTGTACTAGGCTTATTAACCATTTTTTTTAACGTTCAACATTATTATTTCAATCATGAAGGTGAAGAGTTGTGTGACCTTTTTGGAGGCCTGTTGTAGATCTCTCTATTTGGAGCCCGCATTTTCGTTTCTTAGTTACAGTGAAACGGAACGTGTTACTCCAGAACCCTGTCTCAATGCATTTTTCAGAAAAGAGTGACAGTCAGTCTGAAAGACTGGACTTTGTATCATTTTAAATGCTACAAACGTTGAAAATTGCTAGAAAGGTTGGAGGCTTCTCGCTTCGCTCGAAGCCAAAGACTCTTGACATGTTAGAAAATTATCTGCATAATACTTATCTTGCTTTATAATACTTTACCTTGTTTCAAATTACTCGCGAACGGCAAGTGCAAACCAAGGGCAAAGCAAGGTCAAGCGCGCGGAGGGAGATGGCTGGATGACGTGCCCCTTCCATCCAGTCTAAAAACACTTATAGAGGGTGATGTATTGAAGATAGAGATATGCTCTCGCGGACTTTTTAGTATAACTTTTCATGCTGACCAATTCTTACGCTCATAGTATATTGATATTTTTAACGGTTTGCCCAGCGTAGGCTTATGAAGCGCATGGATGCCAAGTTTGCTTTCGACTTTTTCACTGAAATCGTTACTGCTTGGCTTCCTTTGGTCATACATGAATTATTTTCTACAGAATCTTTCCTCGAGTTATCCCTTACAGAATGGTGAAAACCGCATTAAAATCCATCCACTGGTTCTCGAGATTACCCGTGACATTCAAGAATCGGGGATTTTGAGCCTATTTTCAATTTTGAAAAAAATAGGCTTATGAGATCACCTTTTGTCCGTGTGTGTGCGTGTGTGTGTGTCCCCCCTAATAAAATCTAAACGGCTGGAGCGATTTTAATGAAACTCGGTAATTTCATAGCACTATTCCCGGCGACCTCGACCGTGCCCTTCAAATTTTGTTACGTCTCACCAATCCAACACGGCGGCTGTGCGAAATATTTCACTAGCATTCAATATCTCCGAAACTATTACCGATATCGCCCTGAAATTGTGTACGGTGATAAAGGGCACAACTGAAAGTTCACCTATGAGACTTTCAAAAACCTGGTGACTAAAAAACCAACATGGCGGTCAAGCGAAGTTGAGACATTTAAATAGACTTTTCTCGCGATTTAACTATCCAAATGTAATGAAACTTGGCACAGCAATTGTTTATACGCATTGTAATGCACTGGAGTATAATTTAGTTCAATTGTTTACATAACCTCAAAATGGCGGCTGTGCGAAATATTTCACTGACATTCTATATCTCCGAAACTATTACAGATATCACCCTGCAATTTTGTACGGTGATAAAGGGTACTGATACAAGTTTACCTATGTATATTTCATAAACCTGTAAAGTACAAAACGAACATGGCGACCAAGCGAATTTGAAATATGGTAATAGACTTTTCTCGTGATTTAACTCTCTGAGCGCAGTGAAATGTGGCACAGTAAATGATTTTGCAGATTGTAATGCACTGCCATCTAATTTAATTCAATTGTTTACATAACCTCAAGATGGCGGCTGTGCGAAATTTTAAAATTAAGTTTTTATTTCTTGTGTCGTAATCATTTGATCGAAGTAAAAGTTTGAATAATGAACCTAGGCAATAATTGTCTTTGAATGGTACATAACTCTATGGCCTATACATATAACAATCCTAAATGGCGAGCTTCCGAAATATTTAGACGGTTCTCAATATCTATGAATCTTTTACAGCAACCAAACTGCTTTTTATGTTCATAGAGACTATGAACATATGTTCACCTATAGGACTTTCAGTAACCTGGGGAGCACAATTCCAACATGGCGGCGACGCGAAGTATAAACTTTTAAATGGACGTTTCTCGCGAATTAACTATCCGAGTGCCGTGAAACGTTGCACGTTAAATGCTTATACAAATGTTGATCCACTGGCATCTAATTTATTTCAATTGTTTGCGTAATCACAAGACGGCTGCTGTGCGTAATTTTAAAATCTCGTTTTTACTTCTTGTGTTCTAATCATGCGATTGCAGTTTGAATACCACACGTACACAATAGCCTAATCTTAATGTAATAGTACAAAAATAAAAATCCAGCCTGGCGACCATCTGAAATATTTAGACGGTTCTCAATATCTACGAATCTGTTACAGCAATTGAACTGAAATTTTGTATGTTGATAGTGGCAATTAACATGAGCAGGATATATGAAAATAGGCTGTATAGTTCTTCACGGAACTACTTGTTGTCTTATACTAACGAAGTAGAGATTGTCGGGGAACACATGCACCAAGCGGTACTACGACGTCACACACCTCAGTGCATCTGGGTACATTTCGTCCCGTCACCGTAACGTAACGCCAGACCCCAGCGTAACGACGAAGTCGACAAGATCATTTAAAATGATAAAACATCCTCATGGATCTATAGATCACTACCGTAGAATGGGTAAGGTCACTGCAGACACGGTTCACACGTTGACTCATAACCACCGCTTGCTATGAGGCAAGTGATCAGGAATTTCTGTGATAATTACGCTACTGAAAAACTTTTTAACTTCCTCAAAGCGTGAATGGCAGTTGAGACTTATGCAAGGCAGTCAGGCAGGCGAGCGATACGGCTGTCAAACAATATATCACGATCGGTCATGGTCAATCACAAGAAATGAGGCAACCTTCATATTGATACAGAATGTGAACAACATTATTTTCTAGCATTTGTATTCAATAGTCATTACATTCCTCGTAAATGAATCATGAGTTTGGGTGTGTTTCCAATAGAGAGCCTGGAGTTATAGCCTAATATGCTCACATTATCAGATCTTAATCAAAATCTAGGCTTTCTAACTGATTGATACACTCTCCCTTTGGAGTCCAAGAGTTCAAAGTTTCAGGAAACTTTTGTCTTTAGTATCAGCTGGTGGAGGCAAAGGTCAGTGGCACTTTATCAATGTGCTTGCCAGGGCGGGTGAGTTGTTATCGTGTCGGTCTACCAACCCCAAGCTTGCAGGTTCGCTCGTGGCCGCGGTAGGTGATTTTTGAAAGGCAGCAAAAATTACGAAACGCATGTCATACGATGTTGGCATCTTAAATAACGCATTTGAATTCAGTAGGCCGTGGACATAATGGCAAAATTAATCTCAGGATTTTCCATCAACACAAAGTTTCCTCATTTCTCTACTAGAAAGCGCTATAGTGTCAAGTAGCTTAGATATCTAACCTCCTTGACTTTCGTAGTGCTTCAAGGAACAACAAAAAATTCGACATGCAAGCTGCCCTCTGGGTGTCAATTGACAAAGCTTGCACCCGGCTTATTATTATTATTATGTGCAAATACTCTAAAAATAACCATTTTGTTGATATTAAATTATAAATCTTATCAACGTGTTTTCAAGCCTTGTTGATGTCTGCAATATTTAATTTTTAGCCTACTTTTCACATTTTGAAAAAAAAAAAAAAAGAGGAAAAAGTAGACTTAAAAGATCGATCCGGACAAATGTGTATCTGTCTGTCTGTCTGTCTGTCTGTCCATCTGTATGTCTGTCTGTCTGTGTGTGTGTGTGTGTCCCTATCAACTACTAAACGGCTGCAGCAATCGAAACCAAATTTGGTATGAATAAGGACCTATACCTGAATATCTCAAGGCCATATTTGAAAATGATGTCAGTGCTACCATCTGCTGAAAATCGAAATTGAAATTTGAGCTCCATGGTGGATATCTTGGAAGGTATGCATTGGAGCTATTCCAAAGTTGGTACACGTATAGATAATAATATTTAAGTTTATTTTCCTGGAGTTCAAACATGACAGTGTTACCAAAATAATGCTAAACCTTCTGATAGGTTCAATTTTTAAATGCATATAACTTCCACACTATCAATTGGATTTCAACCAAATTTCGTATGTGCTATGTATACCATAACAGATATGACTATGCCTATTCTTAAGAGCAGCCATATCTGCCACCTGTTAATGAATACTGTGTCTATTTTTTGACCCTAATATCAATATATCAGAAAGAATGCAAGCCCACAGCTGTAAACTTTGCACACGTATAGTACCTGACAGTCTAGATTAATTTAAAGTATCTAATAAACGTCATTGCTGCCAACATGATTCTAAGCCTGCTGATAGGACCGATTTCAAATTACATGTAACTTCTATACTGACAAATGGATTTCACCCAAAATTGGCACAACAATAGATCATAATATTTCAGAGTATGTATGACCAACGCATACATGACATTGTAACCAACATGATTTTACGCGCGATGGTAGATCCTATGTCTAACTGCATGTAACGTCCAAGCTATCCATTGGACTTGAACCAAATTTTGTATTCTTTACCTTAAGAGATGGAACAGAGAATAGATTCAGTCACTAGGGCTGCCAACTGTAGTGCTCTATTAGACTACATTATGCCAGATTTATTTCGAACTAATTTGAAATTTCAATTTTACCAGCTTAATTTCGTCACTATCCTAGATAGGTCCATATAGATTAATCATTGGCATGAATCTTAAATTTTAAGAAAAGTAGGCTCTTTAGTTCTTCACGGAACTTCTTGTTACAATTTAGAACTTCAATTCAATGAGATACTCATAATTATACAAATAAATATTGTCAAATATATATATATTTTCATTAATTCTTTGTGAGGATATCCAGTTCTTTCAATAATTATTTCTGAATCTCCATTTATAATATCCGCCTTCTCAAATACTAAGAAGTTTAATAATTATATTAAAACGTACATGATTCGGTATAACAATGATACCTTTGTCATCGTAGATTAAATAAAAAGAATCTTAAAACTATCTTAACAAATACAAAGAGAAATCCTTACAAAAGCATTAGAATGTACAGTATATAAATGAAAGTTCACAAAAAATTAATTAGAAAATACATAAAAGATAGTCCGGAGATCAGATGTTCAAATCTCTGCTCTGCTAATAGACATATTGTTCTGTAACACTACATTATGCAACGAGCCTATAATGGCAAAAAATAAGACACGTGTCTTAACCCGTTGAAAGTCACAGCACAGTGAAATATCTTTAATTCTGCATGCCTTGAGACAATTAATTAAAAACTCATAAGGACAAAATTACAGCTTCCATCATCAAACAAGATGTTCAGTAAAGAACATATAGCCTACTTTCTCCTAAATGCATGGGTATTGTTATAACTCTTTGTCCTTTTCAAGGAGTATAATTGAATGTTGGTTGTAGTAGCTTGTTGAAATACAACGTGCTATAGGGATATTAAACATGAATATGAGGTGCCCTTTGCTAGTGCTACCTCTGTAAAAAAAAAAACATTCAATTCGGTTTCACCGTGTTTGAATTGATCCGGGGAATGGATTTGCACACATACATGGCCGCTATTTGCAAACTATTGGGCTGATGACCTTGTAGTCAGTCATAAGATGCTTTCCAAAAAAGGCATGTTGTTGCAAAATCCAGTAGAGATCAAATTATTAGGATGGTCGAAATTTGATTTAAGCTTTTAACATTTGGGTGGCCGTCATTCCGTTTCCGGCAAGATGGCGGCGATATAAAACATGACACTGAGGTGCCCTTTGCTAGTGCTACCTCTGTACCAAATTTCGTTCAATTCGGTTTCACCGTGTTTGAATTGATAGGGGGAATCGATTTGCACACATACTTGGCCACCATCTGCAAACTATTGGGCTGATGATCTAGCAGTTTAGTCAGAGTATGCTTCCCACATAAAGATTTGTTGTTGCAAAATTTGGTAGAGACTAGATTATTAGGTTGGTCGTAATTACATTTTAGCCTTTAAAATTTGGGTGGCCGCGATTACGTTTCCGTCAAGAAGGCGGTGATATAAAACATGACAGTGAGGTGGCCTTTTCTAGTGCTACCTCTGTACCAAATTTCGTTCCATTCGGTTTCACCGTGTTCGAATTAATAGGGGCAATCGATTTTCACACAAAGATGGCCGCCATCCGCAAACTATTAGGCTGATGACCTATTAATTTGGTGAAAGGATGCTGCCCCCATAAAGGTATGTTATTGCAAAATTTGGTAGAGATCGGATGATTAGGTTAGTCGTAATTAGATTTAAGCTTTGAACATTTGTGTGGCCGCCATTATGTTTCCGTCAAGATGGCGGCGATATAAAACATGACACTGAGGTGTCCTTTGCTAGTGCTACCTCTGTACCAAATTTCGTTCCATTCGGTTCCACCGTGTTCGAATTAATAGGGGGAATCAATTTTGACAAAAAGATGGCCGCCATCCGCAAACTATCAGGTGAATGACCTATTAGATTGGTCAAAGGATGCTCCCTCCATAAAGGTATGTAGTTGCAAAATTTGGTAGAGATCGGATGATTAGGTTAATCGTAATTTGATTTAAGCTTTGAACATTTGTGTGGCCGCCATTACGTTTCCGTCAAGATGGCGGCGATATAAAACATGACACTGAGGTTCCTTTTGTTAGTACTACCTCTGTACCAAATTTTGTTCCATTCGGTTGCACCGTGTTCGAATTAATAGGGGGAATCGATTTTCACACAAAGATGGCCGCCATCCGCAAACTATTAAGCTGATGACCTATTGGTTTGGTCAAAGGATGTTCCCCCCATAAAGGTATGTCGTTGCAAAATTTGGTAGAGATCGGATGATTAGGTTAGTCGTAATTTGATTTAAGCTTTGAACATTCGTGTGGCCGCCATTACGTTTCCGTCAAGATGGCGGCGATATAAAACATGACACTGAGGTGTCCTTTGCTAGTGCTACCTTTGTACCAAATTTCGTTCAATTCGCATTCACCGTGTTCGAATTGATAGGGGGGGACAGACATTCAGAGTACACACACTCTCACACACACAGACACACAGACACACACACACACAGACTCACACACACACAGACAGACACACTTTTTTCGCCCTGTGTTGATCTCATAAGTCTACTTTCATTTTTTGCAAAAATCGAAAGTAGGCTAAAAATGCTGAAGCTCACCTAGCAGAGAGAAGGTAAAGGAGAGAAGACATCCCGCTAGAATTTTATAGCACAGATGCCATGATCAACCGGAATTGGACCAACGCCAATCAGAAACTAAGACATGTGGTGATAAAGTTAGCACCATGGGTACCAGAACCAGAGAGGTACCACCATAAAATATGTAAAAACATGTCCTACGACGCCCCGAATGAACTCTGCGTGTGCTCGTTATGTGACCAGTTCTGTGACACATATCACATCACACGATGTAACAAGAAGTTCTGTGAAGAACTATACAGCCTACTTTTCATGCCAATGATTATTCTACAGTATATGAACCTATCTAGAATAATGACGAAATTAAGTTGGTAATATCGAAATATCAAATTAGTTCAAAATATACCTGGTATAATGTAGCCTCATAGAGAACTACAGTTGGCAGCCCTGGTGACTGAATATATTCCTAGTTCCATCTCTTAAGGTACAGAATAAAAAATTAGGTTGAAGTCCAATGGACGTTACATGCAGTTAGACACTGGATCTATCAGCACGCGTTAAAGCATGTTGCCAACAATACCATGCGTGTGCTGGTCAGAAATAATCTGAAATATTGTGATATCTTGTTGTGCCAATTTTGGATGAAATCCATTTGTTAGTATAGGAGTTACATGTATTTTAAAATTGGACATATCAGCAGGCATAGAAGAATCATGTTGGCAGCACTGCCTTGTATTAATTACTCCAAATTAATCTAAAATGTCAGGTGCTATACGTGTGCAAAGTATAGAGCTGTTGGCTTACATACTTTCTGATATATTGATATTAGGGTAAAACAAATATAGACAGCATTTATTAACAGTTGGCAGCCCTGATTGCTCTTAACAATACTTACAGATATTCTGTTATTGTACACATAGCACATACGAAATTTGGTTGTAATCCAACTGATAGTAGAGAAGTTACATGTATTTAAAAATTGGTACTATCAGCAGGCTTATAATCATGTTGGTAGAACTGACGTATACGAGTTACTCAAAATTAATCTAAAATTTCAGAATATACGTGTGCATAGTTTAAAGCTGTTGGCTTGCATACTTTCTGATAATATTGGTATTTGGATAAAAAATAGAGAGAGCAATTATTAACACTTGGCAGGTCTGGTGGCTCTTAAGAATACGCTCAATCATATCTGTTTATATACAGATATTACATACAAAATTAGGTTGAAATACAATTGATAGTGTAGAAGTTATATGCATTTAAACATTGGACCTATCAGAAGGCTTAAAATTATTTTGGCAACACTGTCATGGTTGGCCTCCTGGAAATTAAACTGAAATAATATTATCTACATGTGTGCCAATTTTGGAATAGCTCCTATGCATACCTTGCAAGATATCCAACATGGAGCTCAAATTTCTAGTGCGTTTTTTCAGCAGTTGGTAGCACTGACATCATTTTCAAATATGGACGTGAGCTATTCCGGTGCACATATTTACTCATAATAAATTTGGTTTTGATTGCTTCAGCCGTTTAGGAGTTGATAGGGGGGGGGGGACACACACACAGCCAGACAGACAGACAGAAGGACAGACAGACAGACAGACAGACAGACACACATTTTCCCGGATCGATCTCATAAGACTACTTTTTCCTCATTTTTGCAAAATGTGAAAAGTAGGCTAATAACCAGAAATCACTGTGCGATTATGGCTAGGAATAAACTAGTGTAAATCTAAGTGCGCTTTTCTGTTAACATTAATGACTCCTGACTTCTGTTGCCTATTTTCTGAAGTCATTAGATTGTTCTTATCACCATGGGAAGCGCTAGTAATAAAATGTTTCCAAGCAGATGTCTTCAGTTTTAGCGAGTCAATCGCCGATGGTTCAACATGGTTGCACCTGGTTGAACTGTAAATTACTGAGAATGATTTTCCCCAACTTTTGTGCTTAATTTTTAATGCTTTGTAAAAATGCTATGCAAAATTCATAATTCATTTGATACATTAAAATATAATGCCAGTTGAAGGTAGTTTTACAATCATGTGTGAAACCCTAAATTTTCGTCTGCTCAGTGGGCAAAGAAACCTGACTCTCAAAGGGTTAATTACCATTCTAGGCGAGTTGCATACGACTGTTTATGTTCGACGATAATTATAACTTTATTATATGTTTTAACAAAATATTCATAAATATCTGTGGAATTCCGTTACTTCAGTTCGTGAACAGGGCGCGCTGGCTTTGCTGACTGAACAGAGCGTATGCGTGGGTCAAGGAACTTCGAAAGCAGAGACCATTTACTTTGCTTGGCAATGCTATTGTTTACAGCCTGCATGATGTCTAGTGCCGCTCAGAACTAGCATTCACTAATATAGACACCGAAGTCGTTTGAAAGCAATGCGCTGTGTAGAAATTGGTGTTGGGGATATTAAGGTACAGTTTTATTTCTTGTCTCATATTCACCAGTTTATTTACGCGAACATTATGGGACGGTGCACTTTCCATGTCGGTGATTAATATAGAAGGATGCTGTGTTGCTAACTTCTGGACGTAGATCTATAAACTTCTTTCATATGTCATAGTATTTTCTTGTTACCGTAAGGGTTCGAGCTGATTTTGTATTTGGGATTGTAACTACAATGGTTGATCCGATATCCAATTTGAACTTTCCAAATCATGTAATTCATGTCCGACATGTTGGATTTTGAGCGCATGCGCGATGCTATCTTTACCTAATTGGTCACAAACTGTTACTTGAGCTCTGATTGGTGGGAGAAACTGTATCGTAATGAAAACTTGTACTATAATGAGCCTCATTATAGTACAGTTTTCTGACATATAATATTTACATTTCGCCTTGGTCGAACATAAAGTATTTTAAGGTACAAATTATTACATATCTGCTATTTGAATACTTAGTTGAATACTTTCATTTATGAAAAATTATTATCCAAGGAAGGGAATACCCAAGGTAGATATTAATCAACTTTGTTAGAAATTCAATTAGTTTTTATTAATTTTATAAGACAGTAACTGAGGAGGACCACAATATTTTCAAAACTATTTATTGTCTAAGGTGTATACATTCAATTAATTCTCATGGTATTTTACTTTTGATCAAAATTCAAACCACAGATTACTAAAAAAATTAGGCAATCAGGTGGTTGACGTCTGGGTTATCTTTTTCTATTGTATTCGGGAACGAATATCAGTCACGTGACTTCGCCAGTATTAACTTACGAGCTATGAGGAGCTCAACTGGGAGTCCAACAAGAACAATTGTCTACTTTTAAATATTTCAAAATACTGTACATTTACGGAAACACATTCAGTTTTTATATGACTGTTATTTTAAGAAATCGAGCATCTGGAGTGTTGATAAGTCACCGCTGTCTACCAAAACTGTGTTCTCTGCAATATAACTGCCCAGGAATGCCGTTATAACTGCATTCTACCATGCAGAAAGTGAAAAATGAACAGCCGAGACGAAATGAGTCGCACGATGCAGGCGGAGTAATGGACTAAGTGACCAGAAACACGTCATGCTACTTATTGTTTTACAGCTCTACAATAAGGCACGGAAATAAATTCCTTTGTGCTTGCAGTTTCTACTGGTGTAAGACTGGACTTTAAACAATAAATATTGATATCCAGAACGATTTTTCTCTATGAGAATAGGATATGTATTATTATTATTATTATTATTATTATTTTAAATCGTTATGTCCAACTACGGAGCGCGCTTGAACTTATTTTGCACAATATTCCTTCTCCTTTTCTTGCCAATATCTCTTCATTCGTTCACTGTGTTCCTTTCTGCGTGCTTCTGTCTAGCCTGTATTTTTCCTTTTAGGTTTCTCTACAAATTTATGTTTTTTTACTACTCTTCTAAATTTTACTCTATCTGGAATGGATTTCTCAGCAATAAACATTTCTTGTAGATTTCATGCACTTCTGTTAACCATTTGTTGCGGATTTTCAGGGTTAGCGCTAGATTTAGAATTCTCTTTGTCAGCCTGTCGTTATCCATTCTGTGAAGGTGTCCGTAGAATTTTAATCGTCGTTATCTGATAGTAACTGTGATTTTTTTTTCTGCGGATTGAGAAATTCCATGTGAATTCTTTTTCATCAAAATTCCATTTTTGAACTTTGGTCCTAGGATTTTTCTGAGAATTTTCCTCTCTTGTTTCTCGATGCTTTTCATTTGTGACCTGCCCACAATTATCAGTGTTTCGGATGCATACAATGTCTCTGGTCATTATTATTATTATTATTATTATTATTATTATTATTATTATTCTGACAAACTGCGCATTCCAATGAATATAGCGACGATTCTCTCCTGCATAGTCACAACAGGAACGTTTACTGGAAACAACTATAGAGAAGCGGCTTCGGCGGCGTAGTCGCTAGGATGCTGATCTGCTATGCCGAAGATCGCGGGTTCTAACCCGGCCGAAGTCGTCGGATTTAAGAACGTTAAAATACTTCCGCATGCTTTCCTTAGAAGGGAAAGTAAAAAAAAAAAAACAACCAATACAATTGGTAGTGTGTAGCCAAATTTGTAGGTTATATTCCGTTATAAACGCTCTATCGAGTTACAACGTTCGTTCCTAGGTGTCAGTGGCATCTGGTAACCAAAGTTGGAACTACTTGAAATTGAACTTGCTCATTCATCTTCATTCATTTCATCTCATCCACACGCGACGGTACTTGTAGCTCACCCCTTGGGTGACCACATAGAAGCAGCTACAAACTCTGACGAGCCGAACATGTCCTCGGACACTCTCGGCACTAAAAGCCATACGCTTAATAAATAAATAAATAAATAAATAAACTGTAGAGAATCCAAATAACTAGATATAGGACAAAAGAATGTCTACAATAAGTAGGAATACAGTAGTGAGTAAACGCAGATGATTGTTGTTGCTTTTTACCCTTAAAGTGCCAGGGTGCGATATATCGTCTGAAGGAGCTTCTGCTAAAAATGCCACAGGCCAATCTATTTTCGCAACAACAACAAAAAAAAAAAATGAAAGACTTATGAGTTCTATTTGGAACAAAAGTTGTCAGTCTGTCTGTGTGTGAGTGTTTGTGTGAGAGAATGTGTCTTGCGTCTTGCGCCCAAACTACATTCATGATGGACACCGTGTGAATTATGCAAGCTTTATAATCCATGCCTTGGTAACCACCAGTTCCAATTATCGAACCGAGAATGGTTTAAACTGTTCTAAAGGACGTGGCCCGTTCAAAATTTAAAAAAATATTTTATAATAGGCCTATTATACTGACGAAGTGACTTCAAAAATCTGAGCCGTCTCGATTACAAGACAAGATTGCTGCTGATGTCTCGTCTGACCTATATTTCACTAATTTGAGTATGATGCATCCAATATAGCCTACTGATAGAAATAATACAGTCTAAACTTTGTATGAAATGAATTATAATGAATATAGCCGATACTCCAGTGAAGAAATCGTTTAGTCCAAGTCATTATTTGCTAAGAAGTTATGTGTAAATCGATTGATAACGTCAGACCTGGGTGAACTCCTTTGGCTCTGTGGTTAGAGCTTTGCTTTTTCACCCAGCCGGCTGGGGTTCAAAACCTATCAATGTTGTAGATGAGTATTTATAAATCAATCATTGGTATGAATCTTAAATTTTTAGACAAATAGGCTCTGTAGTTCGTCACAGAACTACTTGTTATTAAACAAGTTATTATGATTTAAGTATTGATCAAGTCGTATAATTCACTGATTTTACATAGTTCAATATCAATAGGGACCCACCAACAAAATATCAACGTGATTAATGTTTTCGCATACGACAATGTTCTCTTATTATCATTATTATTATTATTATTATTATTTTATAACTATGATTTCTATTATTATAGTACATTATGCAACGAGCCTATAATGGCTATAATTAAGACACGAGTATTTTTTATAAAACGAGCGTATGCGAGTTTTATAATTTCCATTCGAGTGTCTTAATTACCATTATAGGCGAGTTGCATACGACTGTTTATGTTCGACGATAATTATAACTTTATTATATGTTTTAACATAAATATTCATAAATATCTGTTGAGAGTCAGCTACTGGAATTTTGTGATCGCAGAGCGAGCGTTGGGTGTTATATCTCTGCCTTTCAAGAGCTTTGAACGACCGACGCATGCGCTCTGTGTGTTTGCAATGCCATATGCAAACCATATGTTTACATCTGCCGTCCCTCAGTAATATTTTCACCGGTGTCAGTTGAAGACAATGCGCTGTGTAGAAATTAGGGTTGGTGATTTTAAGGTACAGTGCTATTTCTTGTCTCATATTCGCCAGTTTATTTACGCGAACATATGGACGGTGGGTATTCCATGTCGGGAATTTATTATAGTTCGATGTTGTGTTTATGTCCGACATGTTGGATTTTGAGCGCATGCGCGAAGTTATCGTTACCTAATTGGTCAATGAACGAGCTCTGATTGGCTGGAGAAACTGTATCATAATGGAAAACAGTGTTATAATGACCATCATTATGATACAGTTATCTGACACATAATAGTGAGGGTCGAACATTAATATTATTATTAACTACCCACCACCTTACAACTTGGTCTACATCATGGCGTAAAGACTAGCATTCTTGTCTGTCACCGTGAAACTCCCGGTTTGATTCCTGGCCTCGTCAAGAAGTGACTAATTTTAACAAAAAAATTCAATCTAATTCAATTAAATTCAACTCGCTTCCCACTAGATGTGAGCCCCTGGGAGTAACAAACATAGAGGGGTTCGATGCTATGCGAGAGCACAACATTACTTCTCGTACTAGACTGCAAGTACCAGTAATTGTTTAAACATGATCTCTGAACAAATGTCATCATTTCCTTCTGTCAGATCACGATTATTCTTCTTAACGATGTGGCGTGACGTTACTCAGCAGTTCTGCAATCCTAATCGATTTAGATCCACTGTTTTGCGAGATACAAGGAAGCACTAATAAACGTGTGTTGTAACTGAGTGAGCTCAGCATTGCACTCAGAACCACAGAGTAGCAGTCCCAGTCAAGATGAGTTCATATTACGTGTCTATATGTTGAGCCCTGCGCGGATAAACACTACTGTTATCCGCATTCACCCCACATCGATACGACTGCTATCCGCATCCTCCCCGCATCCGTACGACTGCTATCCGCATCCTCCCCGCATCCGTACGACTGTTATCGGCATCCGCCCCGCATCCGCCCAGCATCCACACGACTGTTATCCGCATCCACCCGCATCCGCCCGCATCCGCCCGCATCCGCCCCGCATCCGCCCCGCATCCAGCCCACATCCCACCCGCATCCGCACGACTGTTAACCGCATGCGCACGACTGTTATCCGAATCGACTGGCATTACTATAATATTTTAATTAGATAACGCATTAAAGCAACACATTTACACATTTGAGGAGAAAGTCGTCACTTTAGGCTGTGTATGTCAAGTGCTATGTTTAAAATGAATGTTAGACAGCCAGAATTGCAACCCTTTTCCGTTTGGAGTGTTAATTATGCTTAATGACGAAATTTGAATGAGATTTTCTTAAATAGGCCTAATCATCTTACATCTGTCATCCGGGTCCTAGTAAAGAAATTCAACAATTTCGGATTATATTCTAAAAATTATCCGAAAATTTCCTCCAAACATTATCCGCAGCTTATCCGCTATACACACAGCCATGCAAACTATATCCGCATGGCGAAAAATGTTGCGGATATCCACGGCTTTATCCCCGCAGGGCTTTATCTATATGTTAGGTCAATCAAAATATAAAGACGTGTTCCGTGACGTGGGCGGCCAGCATTGAGATGGATCGACTCCATCAAATCCAACTTGAATATGTCACTGAAGGATCTGAAGTATATGGCTGAAGACCGAATCATATGGAGACATTCCATCCATGCAGTCGCTAGGAGTCGACGCCGACTTGATGGCACTTGAACATCATCATCATCCGTGACTCAAAGTAGACTAATTGTTCTTCTTTGATTTGAATTTCAAAATGTTGTTTTCCGAACATTTTGGTTTATTATTATACGGCAGTGGGATGTCTCATAAGTCGTTTTTTTAAGTTTGGTGTTTTATAGGATAGAATTGTATATTTTTCGGTTCGCCAATGGTACTTACAGGAGGCTATGGCTACAATTACGTATTGTGCCCAATTAGACACAGCAGTCTGGCATCGAACTCGGGTCTTATCAAAGAAGACCAGGCCCATGATTCTGCCCAGAATCGAACCATTGATCTCTGAGGGGGAACAGCTACAGGGAACCCGAAGAGCAATGAGTTATATCTGCATATAATCATAATAGCAGGATTTCACGGCTAGAATGGGGATATCATAGCTTTTTAAGGTGGATAATTGCAAGAAAATCCAGGCCTATGTACGTTTTAGAAGCAGAATGCATGAAAGCAAACCAGCTTGACAGTTGACAAATCGGAGCTAGCGAAGGAGCGTATTTAAGTGACGCCAGGGAACTCATTTTCGTCTGGACCACACGAACAGCTCAAGATTAATGACTCTGGGATTCACCAGTTCACAAGGCCTGAGAGTAGAGAGGGGGTAGCCGCCCACGGAAATTAATTGATTACAGCCAATTGGAGCATTGAAATGAAATAAAATCTACACCCACGTGAATATATTCTAGGAAAGATAATTTAGGAGTGTTCTCACGCCTAAATTAAAGCCTACAGCTATAAATGAGCCGCTGAACACACTGCTTCCGCTTGTGAGGAAGGGTTTGGAGACCAGCAGAAGGGGAAGTACCAGGATAGCGTTATGACGCCATGGTAGAAGGAAATTAATTGTAATTAATTGGCCGAAGCGATCGCTTGCACGCGAGTAATTTTGGTACCTACACACATAGACAAACGTGGATTATACTTCACTTTGTCTGGAAATGTATTATTCCAGGAAGGGAGTCGGTCCTTAGTGTCCAGTGGACTATGTTTCACAAGAAAGCTTTATATAGGGGGAAGCTTCGCAGGAGAGTAAGTTCGTCTTTAGTTCGTCTTGACTCAACACGTGAACTCACACGCTGCCAAAGTGCACGAATTTATAAAGTATCGACGCTCAAGTATATTTGGAGAACAATGGAAGCGCATCATGCAGCTTCACCATAGTAATTATGCATCGTGTAAGATGTAGTCTACAGCAGATATTTAACCAATAACATACGCAAGTATAAATTCTATACAGCGTAGGGATAATTTAGTATGTTTATAGACTGTGAACATACCAGGAGGTGTTGTCATAGTTAAAAATGACACATTATTGTCAGGATCACTACAGATATGGGAGCCTGGAAGGCGTCACAAATAGTCGTGACAGAGGACTGATCAGAAGTGCAGTAGAGGTTATATGAACTGTAGGTGACGGGAATCGAACCGCACGCACACGCAGGATAGACTTTCACGGAGACCAGCGGTTGTCAGAAGTTAGCTGCATCGCATCTCTGAGGTCAGGCGTTAGTAGGAGTCCAATTAAGGATCCACATGTGAAATAGTGCGGGAATTGTATATAAGTTAAATTACAGTGATTTTCAAAAGTGTTTATGTGTATGGTAAAATAATATGCATTGTTTCAAAGTGAGAAAAGCCACTGATGGAAATATGATTATCATGTGTGAAGTGTATACCATGTGTCGTGTGATAAATCTCATGATGGCTTAAACCAAGCATTATGGTAGGTTCGTGGCTGGCGTGCTGGATTAACCCAGCAAAAATGAAAAGTGAGTACAAATTCAATATGTTGATATGATTAAAAAGTTCACCATACAACGAAGCATCACTCTAAGACTAAGAAGTAACATTCATTTACGTACGAGCTTACTTCCCTCGTATTGTGGTAAAATATGGCTTGGATGATGATTTGTTTACGGCCATTTAGGCCTAAGATATTGATGAAAGTAACGGTAACGTTAAATAATAATAATAATAATAATCTGGGGTCGGTAACAGTAATAAATAAAATAATAGGCATGTCAGGCCTAGAGTACGTGCAAAGTGTGTCATGTAAAACGTAAAAATACTGTATTATTGTAAACAGTAAGAAAGTAACGTAATATATCGAGATAATGAGAATTTTTCAGTTTCATTGAATTGTTGAATGAATGTTTAATATGGTAAATTCTACAGGGTTGTATTTGAGAACCATTAAGGTAGTTGATGTAAGTCAAACTTATGCTTGTTTTGGGAGCTACATAAAGCTTTGGCTTAAGAGTAATTGCAGAGAGGACGCGAGTGCTTTAATAATTGAGTCATCTATGAGAAGTATTGTTTGAGCCGCGTACAGCGAGCAAGTAACGTAGAATCAAGAGATTTACGTCAATAAGTTGCGGGGATCATCCAAACATAGCTTGCGCGTTAGGCGAAATGTTTGCTAATCTACGAGATAGTATCGCCTTGGAGCATACTTGTATTATTGCAGCGAAGTGGGACGAAGACTGTCTGTATCCACCACTTGCAGAATTGTGCCAGCAGGGATAACTGTTCGAGACCCTGTGTGAGCCCATGTATTAATTGATCTGCCCTTAGAGGTAAGACTAATGGTTCGTCGTATAGGAAACGCCGTTTTCCTTATTATAGGCAGCTGCTCCGGTGAGAGAACTTTGACACTCACACGAGATGCGTGCCAGAAGCCACTAATGTCGCCACAGAACGGCAAAGGTATACATGATCCATCCCCTGCCATGCATATTAATTAGGAGCCGAGTTGAGCCCATTATACTCTAAATGTAGGTGTTAAATAATTAGAATGACTCAATTACTAGGGACACAACACTCAGGGTACCTCCAGCATACTGCACCAGTAAACAAACTTGACCTTGTGAGGAGCCAGATGGGGTGGCATGAAGGCCAAGAGACCGGCGGCCACTTTCTCAGTCAGCCGAAACTAATTTATTGTCCGCTTGGAAAGGAGGTCCGTTGACCTGATCCTTTTATTTTAAAAGCGTAGTGGGACACTGAAGAATCTCGATATTTCGAAAAGTAATTAAGATATGATTGATGTGATGATGCCAATTGAATTAAATGCTTTATTTCCACACACATACCATGTTGGATCGCTGTGATCGGATAATATTGGGCCAAGTTATTCTCTGAGGAGGAATACTGCTCCAAATAAATATAGGCATCTTTGTAAAGTGTATTTTGCCCAGTTTACACTAATTTATTCATACTGGTAGAGTAATTTCAATGACATGACACGTTTGTAACGATAATGTTTTGACCAGACCCAGAAAATCGTTGTATGGTGAAGCTATAAACATTTCTATCCATGTGTATTTTGGAAGGGAAAACGTACCACTTCAGCGTTTCAAATTGATGGGAAAAAAGATTACGAGTTGCACGACACAACACTTATTAATTAAGGCATAAGATAATGAATTAATGTTACTGAAAGTAAATGCCCCGTGTAAAACGGATAAATGTTTAATAATTGCAGATTAATGTCATGTAAAGATAAATTGTGATTATTGTGTTGTGATATTCCAGTTTGTGTTAAATTGTACCACGTGAAGAACACTATGGACACTCGCAAATGTCAGAGAGTATCAATGATAGGATGCTAGGAATAGACTTGAGTGCGGTGAAGCACTAATTTTAAGGAGAGACTCACAGATGACTTTGATTCTTGTTGTGGGAAGTAAATGTAAACTATCCTTTGTTTGTGTTTTATGTTGTATAGCCATGATTTTCTATCATTAAATGTTATATTTAGGAATATGTTGTTTCTTTCAAGTAGAGTAGTCACCTGACAGACTCAAATCCTGAGCATGTGATCGTATGGTGGGCATGAATGTCACATACCTCGAAAGACCGTGAGTTAGCTGGGATACGAACACATGTTCCATATGATGACGATTGGGAACAGTATATTGCGAGAATGTATCAGTCGTCAGTTATTAATACACAATCACAAAATTATGGAACTTACAAAGTTGGAGGTTAGGTTCCTCCTAAAGCACTACTGGAAGCAAGAATATAAAGCCGCTGCCGTGGCTCGAAGAATAGGTGAAGTGGAAGGAGAAGATGTCGTTAGTGAGCGTGTGGCACAACGATGGTTCCAACGTTTCAATACTGGAGAATAAAACGCTACAGATTTGCCACATTTTTAACAATGGGATATTGAGAATACACGCAGAGTATTGGAAGAAAATCCGGAAAAAAGTAGGCCTACTCGTAGGCTGTCAGAAGAATTTGGTGCATCAAAATGTATCTTGCATCGCCATATTAAGAAACTTGGAAAATCAAAGAGAAGCTGTACCTCATGAATTGACGGGCTCAACGTGGAGTGGTTATCGGTCGTCAGATTATTGGTAACCCCATGTATGATAGATTTATCAGCAGATTTGTCATATGTGAGGAAAAATGGGTCCAATACCGCAACGCTGACGCCTCGTAACAGTGGCTCAGTCCCCGTCAACCTGCCAAAGTCATCATTGAACGGGATCGGTTTGGCCGCAAAGTGATGTGTGTCTGGAAAAACGTTTAAGGAGTGATTCACTGGGAGTTTGTTCCAAACGGGCATGCGGTGACTTCCTGATTGCGACCATTCGGGATTGCGTTCACCTCATTAGTAGTCCAGATTGCGGTCACTTTCATTTTAGGGAAGAACTATAAACATTCCAGCGTCCAGATTGCGGTCACTTTTCTTGGGAGACCGGTCCGGTTGTAACTCACCTGGGGATTTCCTCACCTTTCAATTCCACCCCTCTTGCCAATGTTGAGGTACATGTCATATGTCAATTCTCATTGGAATGTTAATAAACCTAAAACTTCAAATATTTGATTTTGTGTGTAGGAGGGGGCGGGGACAAACATTGATTACAAAGGGGATTTAGAATCAAACGCAGAACAAACGAATTTTTCGAGGTAATAAAAAGAAAGTTTTTCACTATATACAGTAGGCTACCTATTATAAAAATAGATATCTCGCGTCTCAAATGGGAGGGGAGGGGCAGAAATTAAACAAGATGTTCAGTAAAGAACATATAGCCTACTTTCTCCTAAATGCATGGGTATTGTTATAACTCTTTGTCCTTTTCAAGGAGTATAATTGAATGTTGGTTGTAGTAGCTTGTTGAAATACAACGTGCTATAGGGATATTAAACATGAATATGAGGTGCCCTTTGCTAGTGCTACCTCTGTAAAAAAAATCATTCAATTCGGTTTCACCGTGTTTGAATTGATCTGGGGAATGGATTTGTACACATACATGGCCGCTATTTGCAAACTATTGGGCTGATGACCTTGTAGTCAGTCATAAGATGCTTTCCACAAAAAGGCATGTTGTTGCAAAATCCGGTAGAAATCAAATTATTAGGATGGTCGAAATTTGATTTAAGCTTTTAACATTTGGGTGGCCGTCATTCCGTTTCCGTCAAGATGGCGGTGATATAAAACATGACACTGAGGTGCCTTTTGCTAGTGCTACCTCTGCACCAAATTTCGTTCAATTCGGTTTCACCATGTTTGAATTGATAGGGGGAATCGATTTGCACACATACTTGGCCACCATCTGCAAACTATTGGGCTGATGATCTAGCAGTTTGGTCAGAATATGCTTCCCACATAAAGATTTGTTGTTGCAAAATTTGGTAGAGACTAGATTATTAGGTTGGTCGTAATTACATTTTAGCCTTTAACATTTGGGTGGCCGCGATTAGTTTTCCGTCAAGATGGCGGTGATATAGAATATGACACTGAGGTGGCCTTTTCTAGTGCTACCTCTGTACCAAATTTCGTTCCATTCGGTTTCACCGTGTTCGAATTAATAGGGGGAATGGATTTTCACACAAAGATGGCCGCCATCCGAAAAATATTAGGCTAATGACCTATTAGTTTGGTCAAAGGATGCTCCCTCCATAATGGTATGTTGATGCAAAATTTGGTAGAGATCGGATGATAAGGTTAATCGTAATTTGATTTAAGCTTTGAATATTTTTGTGGCCACCACTACGTTTCCGTCAAGATGGCGGCAATATAAAACATGACACTGAGGTGCCCTTTGCTAGTGCTACCTCTGTACCAAATTTCATTCCATTCGGTTTCACCGTGTTCGAATTAATAGGGGTAATCGATTTTGACACAAAGATGGCCGCCATCCGCAAACTATTAGGCTAATGACCTATTAGATTTGTCAAAGGATGCTTCCTCCAAAAAGGTAAGTTGTTGCAAAATTTGGTAGAGATCGGATGATTAGGTTAGTCGTAATTTGATTTAAGCTTTGAACATTTGTGTGGCCACCATTACGTATCCGTCAAGATGGCGGTGATATAAAACATGACACTGAGGTGCCCTTTGCTAGTGCTACCTCTGTACCAAATTTTATTCCATTCGGTTTCACCGTGTTCGAATTAATAGGGGTAATCGATTTTGACACAAAGATGGCCGCCATCCGCAAACTATTAGGCTAATGACCTATTAGATTTGTCAAAGGATGCTCCATTCATAAAGGTATGTTGTTGCAAAATTTGGTAGAGATCGGATGATTAGGTTAGTCGTAATTTGATTTAAGCATTGAACATTTGGGTGGCCGCCATTACGTTTCCGTCAAGATGGCGGCGATATAAAAGATGACACTGGGGTGCCTCTTTCTAGTGCTACCTCTGTACCAAATTTCATTCCATTCGGTTTCACCGTGTTCGAATTAATAGGGGTAATCGATTTTGACACAAAGATGGCCGCCATCCGCAAACTGTTAGGCTAATGACCTATTAGATTAGTCAAAGGATGCTCCCTCCATAAAGGTGTGTTGTTGCAAAATTTGGTACAGATCGGATGATTAGGTTAGTCGTAATTTGTTTTAAGCTTTGAACATTTGTGTGGCCGCCATTACGTTTCCGTCAAGATGGCGGTGATATAAAACATGACACTGGGGTGCCCTTTGCTAGTGCTACCTCTGTACCAAATTTCGTTCCATTCGGTTTCACCGTGTTCGAATTAATAGGGGCAATCGATTTTCACACAAAGATGGCCGCCATCCGCAAACTATTAGGCTGATGACCTATTAGTTTGGTCAAAGGATGCTACCCCCATAAAGGTATGTTGTTGCAAAATTTGGTAGAGATCGGATGATTAGGTTAGTCGTAATTTGATTTAAGCTTTGAACATTTGTGTGGCCGCCATTACGTTTCCGTCAAGATGGCGGCGATATAAAACATGACACTGAGGTGTCTTTTGCTAGTGCTACCTTTGTACCAAATTTCGTTCAATTTGCGCTCACCATGTTTGAATTGATAGGGGGGGGGGACAGACATTCAGAGTACACTCACTCACTCACACACATACACACACACACACACACACACACACAGACTCACACACACACATACACACACACAGACACACTTTTTTCGCCCTGTAGTGATCTCATAAGTCTACTTTCATTTTTTGCAAAAATCGAAAGTAGGCTAAAACAAGTAGTTCCGTCAAGAACTATACAGCCTATTTTCATATATCCTACTTATGTTAATTGCCACTATCAACATACACAATTTCTGTTTGATTGCTGTAATAGATTCGTAGATATTAAGAACCGACTAAATATTTCGGATGGTCGCCATGTTGGATTTTATATATGTAGGTCCTAGCGCTATGTACTGTTACATGCAGATTATTGTGAACGTGTAGTATTCAAACTTCAATCGCATAATTAGGACACAAGAAAAAACAAGGAGATTTAAAAATTTTTCACAGCTGCCATCTTGAGGTTATGGAGACAATTGAAATAAATTAGATGCCAGTGGATTAACATTCGTATAAGGATTTACTGTACCAAGTTTCACTGCACTCGGATGGTTAAATTGCGAGAAATGTCCATGTGAATATTTATAATTCGCGTCACCGCCATGTTGGATTTGTGATCACCAGGTTATTTAAAGTCTTATAGGTGAACTTAAGTTCATAGCCCCCATGAACAATAAAAAATGCAGTTTGATTGCTAAAATAGATTCGTAGATATTCAGTATCGTTTAAATATTTCGGATGGTCGCCATGTTGGATTGTTAAATGTATAGGCCATAGATTCATGTACCATTAAAGGAGAATTATTGCGTATGTTCATTATTCAAACTTTCACTTCGATCGCATGCCTACTACATCACAAGAAATAAAAACTTAATTTTAAAATTCGCACTGCCGCCATCTTGAGGTTATGTGAACAATTGAACTAAATTAGATACCAGTGGATTACAATGTGTATAAATATTTCCTGTACTAGGTTTCAGTGCGCTTGGAACATTAAATCGCGAGAAAGGTCTATTTAAAATTTTCAAATTCGCTTGGCCGCCATGTTCGTTTTGTAGTTAACCGGTTTTTGAAAGTCTTATAGATGGACTTCCAGTAGTGCCCTTTATCTCCGTACAAAATTTTAGGGAGATACCGCTAATAGTTTCAGAGATATAGAATGCCGGTGAAATATTTCGCACATCCGCCATCTTGTGATTATGTAAACAATTGAACGAAGTTAGATGTCGGTGCATTACAATGTATATAAACATACACTGTACCAAGTTTCATTGCGTTTGGTTGGTCAAATCACGAGAAACGACTATTTAAAAGTAGCAAATTCGCTTGGCCTCCATGTTGGTTTTGTAGTTACCAGGTTTTCAAAAGTCACATAAGTGAACTTATAGTAGTTCCCTCTATCACCATAGAAAATCTCAGGGTAATATCGGTAATAGTTTCGGAGATATTGAATGCTGGTAAAATATTTCGCACAGCCGCCATGTTGGATTGGTGAGTCGTAACAAAATTTGAAGGGCACGGTCGAGGTCACCGGGAATAGTGCTATGAACTTTCCGAGTTTCATTGAAATCGCTCCTGCCGTTTAGATTTTATTAGGGGGGGACACACACACGAATCACACACACACACACACACACACACACACACACACACACACACGCACACACACACGGACAAAAGGTGATCTCATAAGCCTATTTTTTCAAAATTGAAAATAGGCTAAAAATATACCCTGTAAGTATAAAATTTCCCGTTAAAACAATTTTCTTTAAAGTGTAGGTCGTCGATTCCGATCATGAAACGTTTCTATTCTTAAGACTGAAAATGTTATAATCATTGATTTTTCGAGGTGCTGTCAGATTGGGAGGGGACTTGATTTTTATAAGCGAAGTTTTATGGGGTGTGCAAAGCTGAACACTGAACTGTATTCTTTGGTTAGGTAGTGAAATATCAGTTTCCCCTTGTTATCCACAAAACTTACGGAAGGTATGAGTCAGTCGGGAAGAACCAAGAACCAAGGACCGGTCTCCCAAGAAAAGTGACCGCAATATGGACTGCTAATGAGGTGAACGCAATCCGGAATGGTCGCAATCAGGACACAACCGGGCATGCACTCAAAGCGGATCTTTATTCTCAACAACTGGAACAATTTCATGAAATGTTGAGACGGAAATATCCAGCATTAGTTAACCGAAATAGAGTTCTCATGCAGCTGGACAATGCGAGACCTCATACTGCACCAACAATCATGGCAAAAAAATCATGAATTGGGAGGAGTTGAACTGCTACCACATCCAGCATACAGCCCTGATCTTGCACCTTCAGATTACCATCGTTTTTGTACCATGGCCCATTTCTTGCGTGGAAGAAATTTCGAAAACATTGAAGCTGTGGAAGTGGGTCATGCCGAATTCTTCACATCAAAATCCAGAGACAGGCACCGTCGCGGGATAAGAAACCTCGCTGAATGATAGCTCAAGACCATAGAATCTAATGGTCTCAACTTTGAATAATAGTTGAATTTCTTGACAGAAAACTATTCAAATAAAATTTTGTTTACAAAACAATATTACTTATGAGTAGGGCTCGGATTCGAGCATATTTGCATATTTTTTTCCTGAATAGTACACATTGAAAGAAGCCTTTCGGTGGTATTTTCACCTGTCTGGGACGAACAGAATTGAAATTTATCGAGCATATGAATGCATAAAACCGCGGTTTTCAGAATAGAAGCTTATAAATGCATATTCTTGTGGGCTTCGTCTAAATAGTTTGTATTTCTTCGAATTCTCCCCCGAATTCGGGCCCTGACCGTCCTTAAGGTTCGAAAACAGAAATAATTATTGAAAAGCCTATTTGGTGCGAATAATAGAACCGCAAGTTTTTAACCTTTAGTGAGGTCGTTCTCGTCATTGAAACTTTTATTGATTGAAGAAAATCATTCAAAACTGAAAACATAGAAAATTTCTTGTTGTACAGACCAATGCAGATCTACTTCATTGACTCGCCTAATTCTGAACATTTTGTAAATGAACTTTTAAACTGTTACTTTTAAAAGAACACTTCTCTTATAGACTATGTACTTGATAAACTTGAATGCGAGTATGTTATTGGTTTTTCGTTTCACTTTCCTTTGTATAGTTTTTAACGGTGTTTTTCGAGCATATTCTGCATATTTAACCGCATATAATGGGGGTTTCGAGCATATATATCGAGCATATAATGGGTTTTTCAAGCATATCTATCAAGCATAAAACACATGGTTTTCGAGCATATCTGGAGATTTTATCGAGCATATCGATCCGAGCCCTACTTATGAGTCATCCACTGTAATTATTAGTTTTATTTAACATTGTTAATATTATTTATATCTGTGTTATGAGGAGCAGATAACCTCAGGGTTCCACGCTTTATACAACAGCAATAACTAACTAACTACCTAACTTACAAGTCTAAAATTAATGCTTTTCAGTTGATCATTAGTCAGCACCATCCTTACCTCAGTAGCTTCCATTTTATCACAGCCAAGAATGAGACAGAGATATCGGTGGACAGCCACATACTAATCTAGCCTGTGCCAACAGCGTGTTTTAGTCGTCAGTCTAGTGACTGGTTTGATGCAGATCTCCATGCTTGCCTAAGCTAATCGTTTCATCTCTACATACTGTAACTACCGCACACTACTACTGCACACTACTACCGAGGCAATTTCTTTATCATATTCTATCTTTGTTCCCCTACAGTTCTTGCCCTCAACCTTCCTTCCATATTAAAGTTTGCTATTCCTAAGTGCTTTAGTATGTACCCAACCCATCACCTCTCTTCATTAGCTCTTCCCTGAAAGATCTATCTTCCACCCTCTCGTCTTAATATCTCTTCTCATGTTACTCTATCCAACCATCTATAAGGTGCGTTCAAAAAGTAACGAGCCGGTGGCTGGAATGCGCAAACCGGTGACGACATCGGCTAATCGTAGCGTGTGTAACGAGGTGTGGTTCCGACCAGAGCGTGAAAGGTCACAGCCCGTCGCTAGATGGCACGCGTGCACGTCACATGACGATACAAAGCGAGCAGCAGCATGCATCAATCGTCCAACGCTGCCAGTCGCATTGCAAACAGTGGCATGGAGGCGTCAAGCGAAGAGCAAAGAGGGGTTGTCGGTTCTGACAGCGGAAGGAGTAGGGGGAACGGACATTCATCGCCGAATGTCACAAGTGTACGGCGAACACTGCATTTCCCTCAAGGGTCAAGGCGTGGCACAAGCGCTTCAGGAAAGGACGGGTGTCGTTAGCCGATGATGCTCGGTCTGGGGCACCCCCCTGCATTACCGATGACAATGTCCAGCTGGTTGAGGCACTCATTACCCAGGACCGCCGAGTGACATTGAACGCCATAGCCGCCGTGGTCGGATTGAGCGTCGGAAGTGTGCACACCATCATGAAGGAACGACTGCACTTACGCAAAGTGTGTGCCCAACCACAGTCATCAACCACACCAGGAAGCTTGTCGAATGGCCCACTGTCTTGGTCATCTGCAGCGCTATGCAAGGGAAGGGAATGGGTTCCTGGCATGAGTGGTGGCTGGAGATGAGTCATGGTGTCATCACTTCGAACCAGAATCCAAACGACAAAGCCTCCAGTGGAAGCATCCAGCGTCACCACCATCCAAAAAACGCAAGGCCATCCTCACGAGTGCAGGAAAGAAAATGCTGACGTTCTTCTTTCACCAAGATGCCCCCCTTCTGGTACACTGCATGCCGCTCGGGACAACAGTGAATGCCCAGCGTTACTCGCAAACCTTCACCACCCTTCGCCAAGCGATCAAACCAAAACGACCAAGCAATCTCACCCGTGGAGTCATTCTGCTTCACGACAATGCACGACCTCATACGGCCAACACAGTCATGGCACTCCTGCAGAAATTCAAATGGGAGGTTCTCTCCCTACCTCCATACAGTCCAGACCCCTCTCCCTGTGATTACACCATGTTTGGTCCCCTGAAAAGGGTTCTGCGGAACCAACGATTCATCTCGGACGCCGACGTCCCGTTGTACGTGTGGAACTGGTTCACATCGCAGCCCAGGGAATTTGATGAGACAGCCATTTACCACCTCGTGTCACAGTGGGACAAGTGCCTCAACAGCCAGGGTCAGTACTTCTAACATACTGGTACTGGTTTCTGTAATTATGCCTCCGGCTCGTTACTTTGTGAACGCACCTTATAATTATCCTGCGATACAACATTTCAAATGCCTATATTCTTATTTTTTCACCTGCAACAACAGTCCATATTGTATTTCCATAGGCCTACAGTGATACTCTCCGAACTAAATGCAATTGCAGCAAGCAGTTTCGTGAAGAATTTACTTTCCTAAAAATTTAAGTTTCAATCCATGAATTTCTAATTAGACCTATGCAGAATATTAACATTATTTACGAAATTACGCAGGTAGCACTGGCATTAAGGTATCAAATTTGTTCAGGATATAACTAAAATATTTTAATTTAACTTATTATAAATTAATTACATTTAATTATGGAAGACTATCGTGAAATTATCAGTTATACTTATTGAATGATTTCTTTCAGGTCCTACAGCATTTAATGTCACGCGGCTTTGAGAATCCATACTAAAGTGCGGTACTCTATGGATGTAAGAGTTGGAGGATTGGCGCTGCAGAAAAGAGGAGAATACAAGCGTTTGAAATGTGGTGTTACAGGAGAATGTTGAAGATCAGATGGGTAGATAGAGTAACAAACGAAGAGGTATTAAGGCGAGTGGAAGAAGAGATGTTTGTGGCGACTGCTTAGTGAAGAGAAGAGATAGATCGGTAGGGAACATTCATACTACAGGAATAACAAATCTATTTATGGACGGAAGGGTCAAGGACATGAATTGTACGGGTGGACGAAAGTTAGAATATGTAAAACAGATTGTCTCGGATGTAAGGTGAGGTGGCTATGTAGAGATGAAACGATTAGCTCAGGACAGAGAGGCATGGAGAGATGCATCAAACCAGTCTAAAGACTGGGGACTCAAACATACACTGAACTAAAGAAACCAAACGCGGGAATTTCGATCATTTCGACCAAGAACCAAGCATTGTTTTAAAAGAAATAAAAAATCACAATCAAATAACGCGATAGCGGATTTGTGAGGGAGTCTTAGTGATATACCTGAACAGACGTAAGAATGATCCACGTTTCACTGAGCTACATTTTGGTTGGTTGGTTCTTAAGTTTAGGGGCTGCGACAACGCGGTCATGTAGCCCCCTGTACTTTGGGTGTGTGTAGAATCTATCTGATAACCGGTGTTAATTGTGATGACTGTATTAGTGTGTGTTATCTGCCTTTTAATTCAAGTAAGGACTGCAGACTTATGAATTTTTCAAATAGTTCCTACTTTTGACGACAAACGCCACCGTCGACGACTACTAGTTCAGAACTCAGCTACCAGACGCCACCGCAGTCGGCTCTTGGCAACGAACATAGGAACCTAAGAGCGTTGTTTACATTCTTAACCCATAGAATTTAGCTTCACACAGGTGTAATTAGTGGAAGGTTCTTTAACATGCCATAAATCTATGACATGGGACCGCCGGCTTTACTTCCCCTCCGAAGGAAGGCATACTGAGGTTTTTTAACGCTCTTAAAATATCCGAAGACTTCGGCCGGATTTGAACCCACGATCTTGGACATAGAAGCTCAGCATGCTACCGACTACGCCACCGAGCCGCCGAGCTACATTTTATTGACAAAGGATTGCTTCCATGAACATACCTTTGGGCCAGAAACGTTTAGTAGAATAGTAGGCCTAGGTGTTGCGTCAAGAAGAACGGACAACGCAGGGATAGTTCGCTATAACATTAGTGATAGTTCTCCAGCCGTCTGAACAGAAATGTGTAATGCAAGTTGTATATTTTTTCACGCTGTTGCACGTTGTTTATTCTTCACGCTTACGCACGCTCGACTGACCATGAAATGTTAGCACACGACAGCATATTAGGCAGTCACACTGTCAAACATCTTCTGTTCTTTTCTCCATTGTCTCTTAGATTTATGTGATATTCCGTTACAGGCAATATAGGATTCATGTTTAATGAATGACAGGACAGCTACTAATACCACCTCTCAAAGTACAGAAGTATATGGACTCTAAATATGCAAGCATCTTAAGGTGCAAGTTAAGATGTATATCTATATTTTGAGTCGCCTCCGTAGCGTAGCGGTCAGCATGGTTAGCTGCCTCCCCGGAGGTCCTTGGTTCGATTCCCGGCTCTGCCACGAAATTTGAAAAGTGGTACGAGGACTGGAACGGGGTCGACTCAGCCTCGGGTGGCCCAAATGAGTAGAGGGGGTTCGATTCCCCCTCAGCCATCCTCGAAGTGGTTTTCCGTGGTTTCCCACTTCGTCTTCGGGCAAATGCCGGGATGGTCCCTACCGTAAGGCCACGGCCGCCTCCTTCCCTCTTCCTTGCCTATCCATCCCAATCTTCCCCTCCCTTCCCTCATGAGGCCCCTGTTCGCTTTGCAGGTGAGGCCGCTAATCCCACCTCACCAGTTGTATCCCTTCCGATTAGATGTTCCCAGCTCTAGGACACTGCCTGGATAGGGGTGAGTTCCCTCGCTGAGTCCCTGGGAGCCACCACCCTGGAGGGTAAACACGATTTAAAAAACCTATATTTTGAAATACTTGTATTGAGAATTGTTATAAATAAGCCTTCAAATTAATTAATACGGTATATCTATTTTCTATCGAGACTGATTTTTAATGCAGGCATTTGTTGATGACATTAACCCTTTAAGGTACAATACTATTCTTTCATATATTTAAGTTTATTGATGAATGTTTAAATTTAATTTCAGTTGTTATTAAGACTCATTTTATTTTACTATTTATAATTTTAATTGGATAATTGAGCTATTTAATCTCTTGCTTTAACCGTATTATTTTAGTTTTTACAACCGATTGGTAAATTATTATTTTCATGTTTATAATTTTGTGACTAATTTCTTAACTTTTAATTTTAATTTTCATCATTACATTTAATTTAATTTGCAAATATAGACTAGCCTATATATTTTGTTATATTTTTTAAATTAATTTTCAATATTTTATTATATTTTTACTGTCATTTTTAAAATTTTATGCAGCATCGTAATTCGAAGGGAAAACATATATACTAGTATTTAGTTTTCAGGGTCGCCTCCGTAGCGTAGCGGTCAGCATGGTTAGCTGCCGCCCCGGAAGTCCTGGGTTAAATTCCCGGCTCTGCCACGAAATTTGAAAAGTGGTACGAGGACTGGAACGGGGTCTACTCAGCCTTGGGTGGCCCAAATGAGTAGAGGGGGTTCGATTCCCCCTCAGCCATCCTCGAAGTGGTTTTCCCACTTCGTCTTCGGGAAAATGCCGGGATGGTCCCTTCTTCAAGGCCAAGGCCGCCTCCTTCCCTCTTCCTTGCCTGTCCATCCTAACCATCCCTTACGTTCCCTCATGAGGCCCCTGTTCGCTTTGCAGGTGGGGCCGCCTGGGCGAGGTGTCAATCCCACCTCACCAGGTGTATCCCTTCCGATTCGATGTTCCCCGCTCTAGGACACTGCCCGTAGAGGTGGTAGTGGTGAGTTCCCTCGCTGAGTGCGTGGGTTCCACCAACCTGGAGGGTAAACGATTAAAAAGAATAATAATTTAGTTTTCAGAAATGTTCTTGTCTGCTGTTCCCAAGGATACAGGATCCGCCAAACGAGTGCTGCAGCGTTTCAAGTGGGACGTCTGGCACCATCCACCCTACAGTCCCGACCTAGCGCTATGTGACTCATCTGTACAGTAGGCTCAAAAAAGAGCTCGGTGGTCGACGTTTCCAGACCGATTAAGAGGTGAAAGCCGCTGTCTCCATGTGGTTGCAGAACGCTGGAGGAACTTTCTATGCAACCGGCATCGACAAGTTGGTTGTGCGTTCGCAGAAATGTTTGGAGTCTCTTGGAAACTATGTGGAAATGTGACGTTACATTGTATGTCGTTATAGGCGTGTTGCTGTTGTATAGGTGGTGGAATAACTGGCCATAACTGGGAAGTGCAACTCACTTTTTGATCTGCCCTCGTAGATTGCGTGTGAGAGCCCCATGTGCATATAACACCCGCCCAGCTTTACTGATATCCAAGCTAGACGCGTCACAGTTTTAACAGGGGCTATCGTCTTGTTTATTTGTTTAAACGCACTTGATAAACAAATAAATATATTTCCGTTGACTTTTAACGAAATGCAAGATTTTTCCTTTACTACTGAGACAATTTGTAAGACTTTGGCATAAACCGCATCTTCTAACTTCCTATGGTTTAAGGAAATTGAGTTTTGGGAAACATAGGCTACACCAGATCGTTCTATATAAATGATGATGTTGTGTACAAGAAGTTACGCAAATGTGCGAATATCAAGCTGGATTCGGGAAAACAACTGATTTTCTTTCTCGAGACCTTGACTTTTAATGGGATGGTTAACTTGAGATCAAGCCTTGGGTCTATTCATTTATAAATGTAATTGACCTATACAACAGTCATGTTCAAGTAAGTATCTTGTAAAGAAATATTATAAGACTATCAAGCTTCACTTCCTTTCGCAGAGATTGTCTGCCATACAGAAGTAGTCTGGTGTGTTATTGTTCATTTGTCTGACATCACTGAAGCTAATTGGCAGGACTGCATGGACACGGTTGGCTGCGTCTTACCACAAGATCACTGCTCGAATTTGTCCGACACTGAGTCCTGATTGACAACAAACCGCGCGGCAATTAATCAAACCCAACACCAGAACAGGAACAACCTGATTTCCCCAGCATATAAGGCAGGGAAGGTAGTCAGTAGGTGGCCTAATAGTCGGCAGAGAAATATTCATCTAGACTATATCTTTCGTTTCAAACGATAGTTGCATTGTACTTGTAGGTAATTTACAAAATTATGGGGTGTGAAGCTGAAATAACTTCCAGCAAATATTCTAGGCTTTTGTCGTGTATGTTGCGGAGTTTTGCCAAGATGTATAAAGTTGGAACCATCACCAGACAAAGACGTAAGTGATTTGCTGGTATTTAGTTGCTTGGCCGCGAAAGCCAACAGTCCATCTTTGGGAACTTATCTTTGATATTCAGTGAGAGCCTTCTGTATAGAACGGAGCATCGCTGGGGCCATTTATTTAAATTACTTTCCATCATGGTTCCGTATTGACGTACTAAATAGTTTTTAACAACAATTATACATCCGCCGTAGTCAATACATAAACGAAAGGAAATATAATTAGAATTGCTCCTGGTACATGTTCCAGGGATTAATTGCTTTTATCCCCTTCATCACCCAATATTAATACCCGAAGAAAATTATAAAATAGCGTAGCACAAAAAAAAAAAAGAAAAAAAAAAGGCTATTAGACTTAATATGGTGCACCATATAAGTAGGTAACAGAAACATATTTTAAAGCATAGAGCAAAACTAAAAAATATGGGACGGTGATGATATTCAGCCATCAAACACAAGCGAAGATATACGTAGAGAACCAGTGGGCAGTTCATTCAGATTATCCGCTCCAAAACACAAGTCAAGGCTTGAATTGGCAAAAAATGGGACCACAATACTTCACCATATGTACACGACCAATGAAGAAGCCTTATGCTTAACAGATCCATAAGCCAAATCAAATGCCTGCATGCAAACGAAACGAACGTGTAAAGAAGAACTTCATATAACAATGAGGTTAGCTCAATGCATAGCTTCAGGTTAAATCAAGGTATCAATTATGAAAAGATTTGTCTTATGTTTGATATTATCAAGACAAATGCATTGTCTAACTGAATGTAACGTCCATTCTATCCATTGGACTTCAACCAAATTGTGTATGTTAATTCTGTACCTTAAGAGATGGAACGAAGAATATATTCAGTAACCATGGCTGCCAACTGTAGTGCTCTATAATAATAATAATAATAATGTTATTGGTTGACGTCCCTTTTAAGTAACTTACTCTGGCTTTTAGAGACGCCTGTAGTGCTCTATTAGGCTACACTATTTCAGGTATATTTTGAAGTAATTAAAAATTTCATTTATGCCAACTTAATTTCGTCATTATTCTAGATAGGTTTAATAGATTAGTCATTGGTATGAACCTTAAATTTAAGAGAAGTAGGCTCCTTAGTTCGTCACGGAACTACTTGTTGAATTATTGTTATGGCGTTTGGCTATCACCTGATTTACAGAGCGTCCACAAAGTCTCTCCGCGGTGGCGAGCTACACGTGTCTCACCTTGCGGGACGTGTTAGGTTGGCAGCACATTCATGTCACTGTATACGCAAAATCTCAATGACGCGGTCGGCCTAAGCATGCACTTGTTCCGTGTTGACCTTCGACTGGAGCGATAGGGCGGGGAATACCAGTTTATTGCCGACACTGAGTGCCTGTGCGTGACAGTGTTGACGCTGTAAGTTGTGTTCTTGCCAAGTTCTTGTGTAAGCTGAGTGGGAGTGCTTACTACTGGAGAACGTATGTTTTTAGTGGAAGACGTTTTGTGTGCTGGTGGAAACTTGACGGAGCATAGTATGATAGGGGTGAATACCGTATATATATAATCGCATTACTTAATGTACTGTAATTATTTTCCTTGTAGAGCCTCCGTGGCTTAGGCGGCAGCACGCCGGCCTCTCACCGCTGGGTCCGTGGTTCAAATCCCGGTCACTCCATGTGAGATCTGTGCTGGACAAAACGGAGGCAGACAGGTTTTTCTCCGGGTACTCCGGCTTTCCCTGTCAATATTTCATTCCAGCAACACTCTCCTCTATCATTTCATTTCATCTGTCATGCATTTAATCATTGCCCCAGAGGAGTGCGTCAGGCCTCGGCAGCCGGCACAGTTCATATCCTCGCCGCTAGACGGGGGCTTCATTCATTCCATTCCTGACCCGGTCGGAGACTGGAAGCAGGCTGTGGATTTTCATTTCATTTTCCTTGTAACAACATAACATGAATGTACTGCCAACCCAACTCGTCCCGCAAGGCGAGACACGCACTGCGGAGAGACTTTGCGGACACATTGTACCTCACGTTCTTCTCAGCGGTTCTGCTGTCACAGGAATGAACTCGTGATGGTGAGGTGTTACAGCTTGCTCTGGCACTATGATGATGATAATGATGATGATGATGTCTCTTGTCTTAAAATGTTCCATAATCTGTCATGTTCAGTCTTTTTTATTTATTTGCTAAGAGCTTCATTTTTACCCAACATGTCCACAATCTCGCTGGTAATCCGATCTAATAGTGGAAGACATAAAAACAGTTCTACAATGTTGTTTTTGCAATCAGTTGGAGAATTAGTGTCCATCTTTTCTTGCTGTAAATATGAGCAACAGGTTTTAAATTCTGGGAAGTGAATCTTGTTCTTACTTTAGTCGTGTCATCTTCTCCCTAAACGACTAACATTTAGGTGTAATAACGCTAACTAGCAACAGCTGCTGAGGATTATTTGCCGTCACTTGATAAGAGTTGATGCCCACTGTTACACTCACTTAGTTTCAATTACGTCTTATTCCAACTGAATCATTTCTAGCAGTTCGTTGATCTTCATAATTCGAAGAACACCACAATACACAGTTGCCCAGTTGATGCATAAGTGAAATGACAGACGGCGTTCACGAAGCGTAGCATGAGAATTGTAAATAGTAAAATAAAGATTGAAACATGAGAGAGACCGAGATTGAGCGAAGGTATTGCCACTTGGTCGAGACGAAAGGTTAAGTGAAATAAAATGGCTTGGGAATCTTTTCCACTGGACCTATTTTAAAGGAAATTACTTAATCGACACTTTAAAGGAGGTATTTTATAATTCTACGGTGCTGCTAGCAGTCTTAATAGACCAAGGGTGGTGAAGTCAGGATATAATATTCCAAGGATCGTGGTTCTCATCCCGGCCGAGATAGTTTGATCATTCAGGAAGGGGAAAATTCAAAGTTCTCCAGGTCGTAAAGTGGGTTGTACTACTACTAGCCTAGTACCAGACGGAGAATTTCATTTCAAACGACCTCCAATTAGATAATGATCATGGCTGTTTTATGATACGGGAAAGCGGAGTCATGTGCTCCTGACCTCCAATAAAAAGCCTAGGTAAAATAATAATAATAATTAGAAGAAAAATAATGATACTACTAATAACAGTAATGATATCTAAAAATACTTTGTCTTACTAACAATATGTTTAAGACGCCATTTTGGAAAATCCTATTCACAAGTTATTATGGGACAGATCAGTTATCTACTATATATATAAAACAAGTAGTTCCGTGAAGAACTAAATAGCCTATTTTCATATATCCTACGTATGATAATTGCCTCTATAGTCATACAATATTTCAGCTTGTTTGCTATAATAGATTCGTGGATATTGAGTACCATCTAAATATTTTGAATGGACGCCATGTTGGATTCTTAGCCTATTTTCATCTATGAAAGAAATAGGCGTATGAGAACACCTTTTGTCCAGGTGTGTGTATGTGTGTGTGTGTGTGTGTGTGTGTGTGTGCGTGTGCGTATGCGTGTGTGTCTCCCTACAAACTTATAAATGGCTGGAGCAATTTCAATGAAACTCGGTAAGATCATAGTACTATTTTGGTCAACCCCGACCGTATCCTTCAAATTCTATTATGTCTCACCAATGCGACATGGTGGCTGTGCTAAATATTTCACCGGCATTCTATATCTCCGAAACTATTACGGATATCACCCTGAAATTTTGTACGGTAATAAAGGGCACTACTAGAAGATCACCTATGAGACAATCAAAAACCTGTTAACTACAAAAATAACATGGTGGCCAAGTGAAGTTGAAACACTTAAATTGACCTTCCTCACGATTTAACCATCCAAACACAATAAAACTTGGTACAGCAAATGTCTATAGACATTGCAATGATCTGGCAACTAATTTAGTTCAATTGTTTACATAACCTCAAGATGGCGGCTGTGCTAAATATTTCACCGGCATTCTATATCTCCGAAACTATCACTGATATCACCCTGAAGGTTTGTACGGTGATAAAGGGCACTACTAGAAGTTCAGCTATGAGACTTCCAAAAACCTATAAAATACAAAGCGAACATGGCGGCCAAGCGAAAGTAAAACATTTTAATCGACTTATCTGGCGATTTAAACATCTGAGCGCACTGAAATATGACATAGAAAATGTTTATAAGCATTGTAATCCAGAGGCATCTAATTTAGTTCAATTATTCACATACTTTCAAGATGGCGGATGTGCGCAATTTTAAAATTAAGTTTTTGTTTCTTGTGTATTAATCATGTGATCAAAGTGAACGTTTGAGTAATGAACCTACGCAAAAGTTGTCATCTAATATGATAGTACATAACTCTATGGCATACATTTATATAAGAATCCAACATAGCGACTACCCGTACTATTTAGATGGTTCTCAATATCTATTAATCTATGAAAGCAATCAAAATGAATTTTTGTGTGTGGATAGAGGCAATGAACTTAAGTTCACCTATGGGACTTTCAATAACCTGGTGAGCACAAATACAACATGGTGGCAACGCGAAATATAAATATTTAAATGGACGTTTCTCTTAATTTAACCACCCGAGCCCAGTTAATCTTGGTACGGTAAATGTTTGTACACATTTTTATCCACTGGCATATAATTTATTTCAATTGTTTTCATAACCACAACATGGCAGCCGTGCAAAATTTTAAAATCTGGTTTTTAGTTCTTGTGTCTTAATCATGCGATTGGAATTTGAATACTACACCATCACAATCATGTAATAGCACATAACTGTAAGACCTACATATATAAAGATCCAACATGGCGACCATCCGAAATATATAGACGGTTCTCAATGTCAACGAACCTATTACAGCAATTAATCTGAAATTTTGTATGTTGATACAGGCAATTAACATGAATAGGATATATTATACCCTTGTATAATAGCATGTAGACAAGATTCGAAATTTCGGGGTCGTAATGGATTCTTGTGAATGTGATTTAGAGATTTTATGCTATCAAAATAACTTCCAGGGTTCATAAGGTTAACTAATTATTACAAAGCCAAGAAAACAACAGGATCTACTAACAAATGAAATTTAATAACTGAATCTAACATAAAACACTTAACAATAAACCACCCTTAAATTAGTTCACTCGCACGTGAACAGATCTGACACTGACTAGTCTGACGTACCATGATAACACGGCATGACAGCTGTCAAACAAGCGTTGTGACTGCAATGTCACTTAATTCAAAGTAACAAAGGAAAACGGATCACAGGATCCAAAAATAACAACAAATAAAATAGTACAAGAATTTAATATTTATGAGCGATACGCGTTTTAAGACTAGTTCAAGTAATGAGCACTTTGACGGGCGCTCGTTTCTGACCAAAACAGTCGGTTCGGGAACGAACTCCGTACTGCGAAGACGAATTACGGAAATGTGGGAACAACAATTACATATTTAAATACACTACTGACATGCTCTAACCTTAGATTACCACAACCAAATACACGTGTGTATTATTTAAATAAGGGCTGCGGAATAACCGTCTTATACCTCAAACACTAGGAAACCACAACGTGACATGAACAAGTTTGGCCGATTGCCAAATTATATTTATAATGAATACAATGGCCTTGAAATAAGAGCCAACAACAACAAATACAAATTTTAATTCACGCCGGAAAAATTTGGCGTTTAAACAATGAACAACTAAGTCGTAGTCATGATAAAAACCCTCGGATCCACAACATGGCAACTCCCCAAATTAAACCAAATAAAATAACCTTAACTCATTAGGCTTTAAAGCAAACATTTACGTGTCATAACAGAGCTGGAGACAGCCGGGTCTGTTATCGCATATATGAGTAAGTGGCTGATTCCTTCCCCCATCGTAGAAATGTGTGCCACGTTAAATATAGATTCTGGCCCATAGTCAGCGTCCAGCGACCTTTGCCAATCGTCACCTGTTAAACGCGTAAATACAAAATATCACATTATCTCAAAACATCCTCTCAGGGATTTTCAAGAACACATCTCCAGGTCAAACTTAGCCCCATAGGTAACTAATTAGCCGGAATGATTATTACAGTCAAGGACAGGCTTTACCTTTCCTCGCCATCACACTTACACCCAAGAATACGTGGCACACTCTCGAAGATCTCGTCGCAGCATATGAACCAGCACAACCTTCAGATAAATGACACACAACTTGTCCAAATGGCAATAAAGAATTAATTACTGGAATCAGAATTAGCCCGAGTTATAAAAAGCAACTAAAACTCTAATTTTTCCCCCACGTCTAGTTTTGTTTTACATTAACATTAATCCAGTCCATTTATCATTGTCTTTCCTAGGTTCTCATTCATGGCTACACTTTCGATTGATACGTTAATCATATGCGGCCATATCGCTATAAAACTTACGTATACATAAGGACAACATTTAAGTTACAAAATTACTGTACAACATAATTGTCATGCAATGCCAAAATTACTACACGCATGTCAGTTAAGAAATCAAACCCTAAATTTAAATTAAACCACACAAATAAAATCTGTACAAAGTTCCACACATCTCTCGCGATTCCCCTCGTCCAAAATCAATCAATCAATTTTTTAATACTCATCACTTAAACCGCTTTCCAGAGGCCTCCCGCCTCGTCATCTCCCACCATTAGGCCTTTAGCCCATAACACTCATGGTAATGGAGGATGAAACTTGTTGTCTTCTTTTCATGGTCGTCATCTTGCCACTGTTAAAACACAATTAAATTAAAGTTTTAAAACTGTTCTATCTGCTTTATGAGTATTTTATTTCCTCATATAGTCCTATGCAGAATCGTAGACTTGCCCTATTTATGGCTAATTGCCATCTCAGAATTTATGACATTTATAACTTAGTTGTCGACACACAACTAGAATTTAAAAAACATAGACCGTCATACGGACATCTTAAATTGACTGTCGAAGAATAATTAGGAGTGCCCCGGTTCATCTCCGACATTTGATTATATACAGAAAGCCTAAAGTTTCCATGGAGGGAGAAATATCTCCTCAATATTTTTAATAATGGGCCTATAATTATGTGTGACCTCTCAAAAATCTTGTAATTTCTCACAGGTCGCGAATCTGCCGCCGAACACGCAAACCGATCGCTAGATCTTTTTATAATCGATTGGCGCGCAAAACACACTAATGCTATGTTCTGGCGTCCTGTTTTCTCATTTGTCAGTTAGGTTGGCGTCGGGGTTCTGACCTTACAAATCCCGCCCTTATTTTGACGTCATGACACTTCTCCTCTCTCTCACTCCTTGCCGTGGACCAAGCATCGTGGCCTGTCGATAGTCACGTACGCCTCAGCGCCATACCTGGTTTTCTCAGAAGAATAAGAATAGCATTGGTTGTGAAACTGTCGGTAGCTTCCACCCAGCACGTAGCCCATCTTGCCAAGTACAGTTTGCTTGCTACATCAATTTTACTCAAATATCCAGCATATCATGTATTTAGTATTTCCAGCAATTTTAATAATATGAAACATTATTATTGGACACAATGATAAGGGTTCAATATGAAAATAGGCTGTATATTTCTTCTAGGAGCTACATGTTATATATGTTAGCCACAGATTTATGTAATATTACATGAAGGTTATTGTATAGGTTTAATCATTAGCATGATTTGGACACAAGAAATAAAAACGAGATTATAAAATTTCCCACAGCCGCCATCTTGAGGTTAAAAAACAATTGAATAAAACTAGATATCTGTGGATTAAAATTTGTATAAACATTTACCGTACCATGTTTCACTGCGAGACACGTCCATTTAAATGTTTAAATTTCGCATCACCCCCATGTCAGATTTGTACCCACCAGGTTATTGAAAGTCTTATAGGTGAACTTATGTTAATACCCTTTATCGACAAACCAAATTTCAGTTTGTGTGCTGTCATAGAATAGTTGATTTGTGAACCGTCTAAAAATTTCGGTTGGTCGCCATGTTCGATTTTTATACATGCAGGCGATAGAGCCTACTATCTGATGCCGATTATTGCGTAGGTTCATTATTCAAACGTTGACTTCAGTCGCAAGATTAGGACACAAGAAAGAAATATTTATTTTTGACATTTCGTACAGCCACCATATTGAGGTTATCTCCCTGAAATTTTGTACGACAATAATGGGCACTACTAGAACATCACCTATGAGACAATCAAATACCTGTTAACTACAAGAAGAACATGGCGGCCAAGCGAAGTTGAAACATTAAAATAGATTTTTCTCGTGATTTAACCATCCGAGCACTGTGAAACGTGGTACAGCAAATGACTATACAAATTTGAATGCAATGATATGTAATTCAGTTCAATTGTTCACACAACCTCAAGATGGTGGATGTGCGAAATTTTGAAATTAAGTTTTTATTTCTAGTGTTCTAATCATGCTATCGAAATCAACGTTTGAATAATGAACGTACTCAAGAATCCTCATGTAATAGTACATAACTCTATGGCCTACATATTTTAAAATTCAATATGGCGACTAACCGAAATATTTAGACGGTTTTCAATATATATTAATCTATGACAGCAATCAAACTGAAATTTTGTATGTGTAATTTCTATAGACATAAGTTCACCCATGGGACGTTCAACAACCTGGTGAGAACAAATCTAACATGGCGACGACGTGAATTTCAAATATTCAAATGGACGTTTTTCGCGATTTAACCATCCGAGCACAATGAAACTTGGTACAGTATATGCTTATATAAATTTGAATTCACTGGCATATAATTCATTTAAATTATTTTCATAACCACTATATGGTGACTGAGCGAAATTTTAAAATCTCGTTTTAATTACTTGTGTCCTAATCATGCGATTGAATTTGGAATAAAACACCTACACAATAATCCTGATACCGTATAATAGTACAGTATATAACTCAAAGGCCTATATATATAATCCAAATGTGGGAAGCGCGTTTTGTTTAACCTACAGGGTGTATCTTAATTATACCGACAAAAAAATCAGGGACGATCTGCGTGTTATGTAAAAGACGATGCCGCAATCGGATTGGCGGAGAAAATTTTTCCCTCCGAGAAAATGAGGTTCTTTTGTTAATTCCGGGCGCGCGATTCAAATCTACGAACTCGCCGTATTTGCTGAGCCAGAGAGCAAGCCGCTAGCCAACGCTGTGTTTCAAGCTAGGGAAGGGAGTGTGATAGATGGTGACAGAGATATGCTGGCGGGCATGCGCAAGTTTCCTCGATCGCCTCGGCTTGCCGCATGCCCGCCAGCATATCTCTGTCTCCTTCTATCACACTCCCTTCCTTTGCCTGAAGCACAGCAGTGGCCAGCGGCTTGCTGCCTGGCTCAGCAAATACGGCGAGTTCGTAGATTTGATTCGCGCGCCCGGAAGTAACAAAGTAACCTCATTTTCTCGGAGGGAAAAATTTTCTCCGCCAATCCGATTGCGGCATCGTCCTTTACATAACACGCAGAGCGTCCCTGATTTCTTTGTCGGTATAATTAAGATACACCATGTATATGGTCATCAGAAAAATAGTTCCAGGATGGCGGATGTATGAATCATGCAAGTACAGGGTCATTTGTGCGCCCCGATAAACACGGCAAGCTAAGCCGGCTTTGACTGGCGCAGATTGCGGGCGCGCGTACACGGTTCAGTCGGTAGGGGCGCGCACTTTTACATTTTACCAAACATGTTCAATAATGTGTAGTTACAGTGCTCATAGCCAATGCTGAAAATGTCCTCCCTCTCTTGTAACACACACCTGACATCTTCTGATGCAAGAATGGACAGCATTCTGAATTTCCACATTAGTGATGGCTTCGATTTCATCTCTTTTGTACTGTTTAAGTTCAGTTCACAGTAATCACAATACTCCCTCAACGTGCAACACTAACGTCTAAGCTTTGCAGATACACGTCCATATGAATGACAAGACATGTGTAAACTAACGATATGAGTCAGCGGAGCGGAGGAATACCCCACTCCACTGACTCATATCGTTTAGTGAGTTATCTGAAACAAGACGAAAATTTCGAATCATTTTTCCAGGAAGACCTATGTCTAATACCAGTACAATTAGAAGGTTCACTAAACGATTCAAGAAAACTGGCTCCGCATATAATAAAAAAGTGACAGTCAGTATGAAAGACTAGACTTTGTATCACTTTAAATGCTACAAATGCTGAAAAATGCTAGAAAGGCTGGAAGGTTCTCGCTTCGCTCGAAGCCAAAGACTCTTGACATGTTAGAAAATTATCTGCATAATACTTATCTTGCCTATCTTGTTTCAAATTACTCGCGAAGGGCAAGTGCAAACCAAGGGCAAAGCAAGGTCCAGCGCGGAGAATGGCGCACGCTCACCAGAGCGCGCGGGGACTTGCCCCTTCCATCCAGTCTAAAAACACTTATAGTGGGCGATGTATTAAAGATAGAGACATGCTCTCGCGGACTTTTTTGTAAAACTTTTGATGCTGACCAATTCTTACGCTCATATTATATTGATATTTTTAACTGTTTGCCCAGCGTAAACTTAAGAAGCGCACGGACGCCAAGTTTGTTTTCGACCTTTTCACTCAAATCGTTACTGCTTGACTTCCTTTGATCATACATAAATTATTTTCTACAGAATCTTTCCTCGAGATATCCTATACAGAATGGTGAAAACCGCATCAAAATCCATACAATGGTTCTCGGGATTACCCGTGACATCCATGAATCGGGGACTTTTGTATTATACTAACGAAGTAGAGAATGTCGGGGTACACATGCACCGAGCGGTACTATGACGTCACACACCTCAGTGCATCTGTCCGTCCGTCACCGTAACGTAACGCCAAACCCCAGCGTAACGACGAAGTCGACAAGATCATTTAAAATGATAAAACATGTGTAAACTAACGATATGAGTCAGCGGAGCGGAGCAATACCCCACTCCACTGACTCATATAGTTTAGTGAGTTATCTGAAACAAGACGAAAATTTCGAATCATTTTTCCAGGAAATCCTATGTCTAATACCAGTAAAATTAGGAGGTTCACTAAACGATTCAAGAAAACTGGCTCCGCATATAATAAAAAAAGTTAACAGACAGCAGAAAATCGATGAGATCGTTGTCCATTCTTTCATCAAAAGATGTCAGGTTGTGTTACAAGAGAGGAAGGAACAGTCTGTCGCCTCCCTGCTGCTTGAACGTTTAGCTCTCGCAGTAAAAATGCACAGGTGTGCTTCATATGACGGGAGTCGGCGTGCAGTTCGCTACTCCTGTGGGAGTCCAGGCATGGACACCATGAGCCCGCTGATGAGCCTATCGTGGTGCTTCTATGCGAAACTCCACACAAGGCACGGCACACACCTAGAGAAATTGCTGAGATATAATTCCTTGGCCGTGGAAGCCAATATAACATCTTCCTGCGTTAATTCTTTGAAACCTGTTCTCTTAATTTATCATGTTTGCCATCAACACCTTCATATTGTGGATTTATATGAGTCTCCCATACATTGGCTGCATTGTTATCGAGGTGAGCATGATGTGTTCCATCACTTTCTAGTTTTATTAGTAATATACTTTGCGTAATGCAAACCATATTTTATATAGTAGATGCATTTATTACTGTAGTTTCGCAGTAATGTCTGCTTTGCATATTCCTTTCTACACGTAACTCTATGCACGCAGGTGAAAAAAGAACTGTCTGTGATTATTTATGTTTACCATGCTGAGGTAATAGAATACATGCAAATGTCCCATTCCGCAATTTAATGGAAGAAACGCATTTGATATTGTGTTTGATTCTATCTAGAGAGCTTTGAAGTCATTTTCAGTGTTGCCTTTTTGGTAACTAGCAACCCGCCCCGGCTTCGCCCGGTATCTTAAAGGTTGACCCAGCGTAAGCTTAAAAGGTGCACGAACGGCAGGTCCCAGACGCAATTCAGGAAAGCCGAGGTGAACAGCGAAACTCCAAACACATCTCTGAAATCTTAACTCGACAAGTCACGACAGTTTGATACTGGCTGAAGCTGCGGTGATAGACTCGCTCGCTAGCTCATAACCAGCGGCTTCGCTGGCGTAGTCGGTAGCACGCTGAGCTTCTATGCCCGAGATAGTGGGTTCAAACACGGCCGAAGCCGTCGGATATTTTAAGAGCGTTAAAATCCCTCAGTATGCCTTCCTATGGAGGGGAAGTAAAGCCGGCGGACCCATGTCATAGATTTAGTACATGTTATAGAACCTTCCACTAATTATACATGTGTGAAGCTAAATTGGATAGGTTAAGAATGTAAACAACGCTCTTAGGTTTCTACGTTCGTTGCCAAGAGCCGACTGCGGTGGCGTCTAGTAGCTAAGTTCTGAACTTGGGTTAGTAGTCGTTGACGGTGGCGCTTGGCGGCATAAGTAGGAACTATTTGAAAAACTCTAAGTTGCTATCTGTACTTAAATTAAAAAAAAACTGATAACACACACTAATACAGTCATCACAATTAACACCGGTTATCAGCCAGATTCTACACACACCCAAAGTACACGGGGCTACATGACCGCGTTGTCGCAGGCCCTAAACTTAAGAACCAACCAACCTAGCTCATAACCTCGCTCCGAAGCTAGTAATTTAAAATTCCACTGTATGAATATTGTTGGAAGAAATGAAAAAGTAAAAACACTTATAGTGGGCCATGTATTATGCTGTCCTGGACATTTCATGCTGAACAATTCCTACATTCATAGTATATACATATATTTAACGGTTTACCCAGCGTAAGCCTAAAAGGCGCACGGACGGCTGGTTTTTCTTCGACTCGATTCACTGGTATCGTTACTTCTCCGCTTCCTTTGGTCATAAATGAATGTTTTTCTACAGGAACCTTCCTCGAGAAATCCTTTACAAAATGGTGAAACCCGCATCAAAATCCATGTTTTCAAGTTACTTTTCACATGTGCCAGTAGTGGGGATTACATTGTGTTGACCAAGTGTAAAGTTGCAATTTTGAATCTCTATTCAAGTCAACAAGTCAACCCCTGGCACTATACAGCCCATGACGGGCTAAGGCCGACCAAGCGACCGCTGCCCAGCCATTTGGCCTGCAGATATTGGGGAGGCACGTGATCAGCGCGCCGGGTCCCCTCGACCGTTAATCTTGGTATTCGTGATCGGGGCGCTGTCTCACTGTCAGACAGCTACTCAATTGTCCTCACGAAGCTGAGTGCACCCCGTTCCAACCCTCACGTCAGTTTTAAAATCCCTGACGGAGCCGGGGATCGAACCAGGGGCCTCCGGGTGAGAGGCAGGCGCGCTACCCCAACACCACAGGGCCGGCAATTTTGAATCTCTACATGGTATATAACAAAGTCCCCGATTCTTGGATGTAATGGGTTTCGCCTAGGACACCAAGCTGGCTCATCGGCGGGCTCTTAGTGTCCCCGCCCGAACCACACAAGACACGGCACAAACCTAGAAGAATTGCTGAGTTTTAATTCACTGGCCGTGAAAGCCAATATACCATCTTTTTACACAAATAAAACTTTATACCTAATGAATTTTCTATTATGGCCTATGGAGTATGATTGGCAAATATCTAAATATTTGTCAATTTACTAAGCAGAAATTAAAAAAAAATCCAGATTGACAGTTTATTTCTCAAAAATTACCATATTGTGGATTTCTCAGTTTTACCTCACAAGGCTGAGTGTACCCCTTCCAGCCGTCAGACCAGAATTACAATTTCTTGGCAGAGCCGGGAATCGAATTCGGACCTCCGGGGTGTGAGCTAAGAATGCTAGCCACTACACCACGAGGTAGTCTAATTTAAATCTTAATATTGTTCACAACTTAGCCAATAGCCTAAGTACAACCAAATTTACAATTATGCTTTTACCAAAACAACACTTTCTTAATTTTATTGACTTTTTTTCAGGGGGTGCTGAAGCCCCCACAGCTCCCCCCTTATATACGCCCCTGGTTAGGCGCTTGGATGACAGGTGTCATCCAGACAACTTTCGACAGCGGTTATTTAATACTCTAAGCAATTACGCATCCGCGGCTTTATGTACCTCCCTGGTAATCTCTTATCAAATCACCGAGATGAGCCTCGAGGATACAATAGAGGCCGCTGTCATCAATGTGGGCGAACTCAGAACAAGACAACAAGAAGGTGGTGCACAATGTGCCAAAATTGACCATGTGATGGGCGTGTGTGGCAATTATTTTCAAGAGTAGGAAAATAAAACCATACGAATTTACCAAAATTTTCACGTTATTTGAAAATGATTCATATTAAACAATAATAATAATAATAATAATAATAATAATAATAATAATAATAATAATGCCAGCGGTGGCATGCTGTACTGTACAGTCCTTGATTTTGAGCTCCTCGCATTTCCGCTTTTTATGTAAGTTTTACACGTTTATATGGTTAGTTTATGATTTCTATGGTGACTTTTAAGGACTCTTGTCGAAAACAAGTGTGAGTTATAGTGCTTGTGGATATATCAACGTCATAATCATCAAAATACAGCTGCAATATGTTTGTTTACATTCATGTTGTGGTTGCTACATCGTTAGTTACAGTGCCTTATAACCCCAAATGCCTTCTCGAAATGGGTTATGTACGGTGTTGTGTGAGAAATTGGGATGTTTAAAGCCCATTTATTATATACTTCATATCATTTGTGCAGATAATCGGACTGTTTACGTGTTAATATTACGAAAGGTGAAGTGTACATCTGCTTAACCTACAAAATTAGGTTACACGTATTTGCTGCATAGATTCTTGTAAGTACGGCATTCCTTCTCTGCTGATCGTTTGCAGTTAAATGACGTCCACTGTTGTAATATAAGCAATATCCCTGCAAGATAGTTATACCGTATAACCTATCTAATGTGAGTTGTGAGAAATCTGCAATGATAAGGTATGTGCTAACCAGAAATGACGAGATATACTAAATGGGGTAGGCAGGACTCCGCAGCCGTGGTGAAGGCAACCTGCCTAGGGGAGGGTAAACCCTGATAACAAACCTTAACTGCAGTGTCTGATCCGTAGCGGGCGGCTGCAAACAGCGTCTGTTCTCCATGTTAGGAGCGGCTGAAGATGAACACCTGGCTGTAGGTTAAAAACGCACCCACCCATAATATGGAGAAAATAAATTTAAAAATTAATGAAAGGCCGCTGCCTGAGGTTCGTCAGGGCATGTCTAGAGCCGGCGATGGACATGACAGCAAGCGAATCGTCGGTGGCAGGATGCTGATGAGGCGGGCTCCTGTCGCACAAGAAGATACAGCCCAACAACTACAACAAAGCCAACCAACGTCAAGTGCTTTGCCTGCTGAAAGTGCTGTGCCAGAACCACTTCCGGCACTCACCCAAGCAGGCCTGCCAAGAAAGCGCTTAAAATGGTCAATCGCAATGAACGAGACCATAATGCGCATTTATTATAAGGTGACTCGCATTGGAACAGAACTAACTGGATATAGGCAGAAATTATTCAATGAGTTCCATGAAGCATACCCCGAACTCCGTGTGACTGAACAGAGAGTGGCGGACCAATATAGGGCGATAGTCCGTAATAATTTAGTGCCAGAAGCAAGACTTAATACAATCAAGCAGGAGGTCAGAAGAGTGTTTGATTGTGATCAAGGAACTAATCTGGAGAGTGAATTAGCACAAGAGCTCTATGAGCAGGAACAACATCAAGAAGAACACAATGAGCCAGTCAGTGGCATACAGCCGGATACGCGTCATGAAGATGAGTCACATACCAAGATCCTAGCAGATGAAATGATGACGGCTATGACTCAGTTCAATGGAACAGACCCAATGCTTAGACCTGCCTTGCCTCGAGTAAATTCGTCTAGGAAGGTATCAAAAATTTTAAATATCATGAATCAAGCTATCCTACCCAAACACTTGATAGATGTGAATGACTTAGAATCTCTTCACACTGTTCTGTACTGTGGAGCCGTCACAGTTATCAGAACTATGGGCATCCAACTGAGAGAAAGGAATACTTCCTGCAGTAGGAAATGTGCTCCTGTTACTCCTAAGTGGGAGAGACGTCTGATAGGCAATATCGACAAATTGCGAACAGATATTGGCCGTTTGACTGAGTTTATTAGAGGAACGCACACAAGAAGACTGGTGAGACTCTGTAAGGCAATAATGAGGCGGTCCAAAATCCACACCGACCGAGATGACCCAAACACAAAAGCCGAACAGTGTTTAGATACACTCAAACAGAAACTTACGTTGATAGCGAACAGACTTTCCAGATACAGAGCCAGTAGGAAACGGAGACAGGACAACAACTTATTTGTCAAAGGCGAGAAGAAATTATACAGAGCACTGAGTGAAAACTATGTATCCTTAAATGCTCCTTATCCAACAAGAGAAGAAATTGAAGAGTTTTGGAGCAATCAACTATCCAAAGCCACCAATTTTAACTCAGACTCTCATTGGGTTCAGGAAGTAACAAACATCTCTAAAGAATTTAATCCGATGCAATATGATCCAATAACATCCACTGAAATTTCTTCCATCATTAAAGGTCTTCCGAACTGGAAAGCACCTGGTTTAGATCCTATACAGAATTACTGGTATAAGAAATTCTGGTGCGTATACGATCTTCTGTCTACTCTGGTGAATGAAGTTGTTGCTCATCCACAGAAGATGCCAAATTTCCTTACACAAGGTGTAACACATCTACTTCCGAAAGACCCACAAAATATGCAAGATCCTGGAAAATACCGTCCAATTACATGCCTTCCCACGATGTATAAGATCATCACGTCCTGTCTTAGTAGGAGGATATATGCTCACTGTGAAAAAAATAACATCATAGCAACACAACAAAAAGGATGCACGAAAGGGTCCAAAGGGTGTAAAGAAATACTTATCATTGACTCAGTGGTTTCTAACCAGGCCTTTACCAATAACAGAAATTTATTCACGGCATATATTGACTACAAGAAGGCCTATGATTCCGTGCCCCATGATTGGTTGATCCATATTTTGTCAGTGTATAAGATTGATCCTCAGATTATATATTTCTTGGAACACGCCATGACAACGTGGCGTACAGTAATGTGCCTTAGTACTACAAATGGCAGCATTGCAACAAGTATGATCCCAATCCACAAGGGAATATTCCAAGGAGACTCCTTGAGCCCATTATGGTTCTGTCTTGCGATGAATCCACTATCAAACCAACTTAATTCAACAAAATATGGATTCAGTATCAAGAAGAACTCCAGGGAGCTTGCAAAGCTCAACCATCTCCTGTATATGGATGACCTAAAGCTATATGCTGCCACCAGAGCACAACTAGAGTTTCTGTTGAAGATAGTGGAAACATTTTCACAGGATGTGAAAATGGAATTCGGGCTGGAGAAATGTAAGACGCTGAACATTATGAAAGGCCAGCTGCAGGAAGGTGTATATGAAACAGCTCAGGGCCATCAGATTGCAACAATGCTCACTAGCGAGACCTACAAGTATCTGGGAATGAAGCAAGCCAGACACATAGAACACTCAGTAGTGAAACAAGATCTGACGAAGGAATTTGTCAGAAGAATTAAGCTTGTTTCTAACACCAGCCTCAACAGTAAAAACTTGGTTAAGGCAATCAACGCTTATGCTGTCCCTATTCTTAGTTACTCGTTTGGGGTCATCAAGTGGAGTAAAACTGACATTGCAAGCTTAGAACAGAAAATTAGAACATCACTGACCAAGTCACGAAAACACCATCCCAGGGCATCTGTGGAACGAGTCATGTTACCGAGACATATGGGTGGGAGAGGAATTGTTGATATAAACAACCAAGTAGCTCGACAGATCTATGAGCTAAGAAAATACTTCTGTTCTGTATCGAACCATTCGATGCTGCACAGGGCTGTCACAGAAGCAGATGATTCAACTCCACTACTCTTAAGTCAGCAAGAGACTCAAATTCAGGTGTGCAGTGATTTGGATAGATTCAATGCCTGGTTGTCCAAGCCACTACACGGAAGACATCCCAATGAAGTCATCCAAACTCACGTCGACAAGCTAGCGTCGAACTTTTGGTTGATTTCTGGGCAGATGTTTCCTGAAACAGAAGGCTTTATGATGGCTATTCAGGACCAGGTTGTCCCCACGAGGAACTACCTAAAGTTCATAACCAAGGATGCATCTGTGCAAGATGACCATTGCAGATACGGTTGCCCAACATCTGAGACTGTTCAGCATATTATATCGGGTTGTCGCCATTTTGCAGGGACAGAATATAGGAAGAGACATGATTTTGTTGCCAAGATAGTCCATCAAGAATTGGCTATACAACTTCAACTGCTGAGCCAAGAGAAAGTGCCGTACTACAGGGTGGGGCAGAAACAATGACCCATTTTAAACATGTTATTTAACCTTGAAGAAATACAACTACATATTATTACTGTACACTGTTCAAAAGAACACATCCTACCATTAATTACACATGCCACTTTTTGTAAATTATGTCCTTCAGGTGTCCACCATTGTTGGCGATGCAATCTTCTGCACGAACACGCAAATTGTCCATAGCCTTACGAAGAGTGTCACCTGTTATGGCCTCGATTTCGGCTTGAATGTTGTTTTTCAATTCTTCAATAGTTGTTGGCCTGTTAGCATACACTTTGGATTTTAGGAATCCCCACAGAAAAAAATCACAAGTCGATAAATCGGGCGAACGGGCTGGCCAGTTGGCATTGCCAAAGCGGGATACAAGATGATCTGGAAACATTCTGCGTAAGACTGTCATGGATGTTCTGGCCATGTGAGCGGTTGCACCATCTTGTTGGAACCATAACGACCGCAAATTGATAATCTTACGGCGCATTTCCTGCATTACAAACTGTTGCAACATAACAACATATCGATCTGATGTTACTGTGACAGCGTCACCTGTATCATTTTCGAAAAAATACGGACCAATAATAACCAGCAGACACACACCACACCACACAGTAACTTTTGCGCTATGAAGTGGTCTTTCGTGCATCTGATGAGGATTGGTAGGCGCCCAGTACCTACAGTTTTGTTTGTTTACATAGCCCGATATGTGAAGATGGGCCTCGTCAGACATCATGAAATTGTTGAGAAAGTCGGGTTGAGTGTTTATCATCTCCAGAAGCTGTGTACAGAATGTTTGACGTGCCTGGAGATCTCTGGGCAATAATTGCTGCACTACTTGGAGTTTGTAGGGATGGAACTTCATATCCAGATGCAACATCCGTCTCACACTTCTGGCCGAGAGAACTTGTGAATGCCGACGAACTGATCGCGTTGGACTTTGCTCGACAGCAGCTCGCACGCGTGCAATGTTGTCCGGGGTGCGAACTGCACGTGGCCTACCAGACGGTTTCTTGTTTGTTGCAGATGCTGTTGCTCTGAACTGCTGGACCCATCTCGTAATCGACTTCCGAGACGGAACTTGATCATTCCGACCAATGTCAAAATGTTGCCGGAACAAACGCTGTGTTCGTACGACACTGTCACCACATTTGAAAAACGTTTCTATTGCAAACGCACGGTGTTCGTTTGACCAACGCTCCATACTGACTGGCAATGCTTTGAACTGCACTACACACTGGTACCAATATCAACTCTCTAGGAAGCCGTGTGCAATAATGGCGGGCAATTTAAAATGGGTCATTGTTTCTGCCCCACCCTGTACAAATATGCTCCTGAAAGTGTACTGGAAAATGACAGCTTTACGTTGTACTGGGATCGTACTGTATTGACAGACCAATCAGCTGTGCACAACAGACCTGATTTAGTTCTTGTTGACAAATGCATGAAGCACACCACCTTCATAGATGTGGCGATCCCAAACAGTGGCAACATACTAACAAAGCATGTTGAAAAGCTGTCAAAATACACAGAGCTTTCAGAACTGATAAGGAAGCAATGGCACATGGCACAAGTCAGGACAGTTCCTATTATTATCTCCAGCACTGGCGTGATTCCCAACAACTTAAAGGAATCGCTCACGGCGTTGAAATTAGACCCAGGCCTTTTCAAACTGATGCAGAAAACAGTCATACTTTCTACGTGTCGCGTAGTAAGGCTGTTCTTGGGCAATCAGGCCTGAAGCAATGAGGGGAATATGAAGCTACTACTCAATGCAGTCACCAAGAATTTGCTCCTTGTGATATGTACGGTATCTGGGATTGTAAATGTTTTCTTTCCAGCAAATGCTGAGAATGTGTAAGCGCATGCGCAAAATAAATAATAATAATAATAATAATAATAATAACAATAGTAACCCTGCTGCATTTCCATTTTTCCTAATCAGAGGGTTAACCTATCTCAAGCCAAATGACTCTAAAATCACAAACCCATCTAAATATCGCCCCATCACCTGCTTGCCAAACTTGTATAATATCATTACATCCATTATTGCAAAACGAATTCGTGCGCATTGTGAGGAAAATGCCATTCTCGCAGAGGAGCAAAAGGGTTGCAGAAGGAATTCTCAAGGATGTAAGGAACAGCTCACTATTGATGCCGTGCTATTAGAGCAGGCCTGTCATAGATCACGAAACCCTTATGCCTGCTTTATTGATTACCAAAAAGCTTTCGATTCCGTGCCTCATACATGGCTTATAAAGAGCTGGGAGATTTACAAGGTCAACCCTATTATAGTGAAATTCCTGAAGAGCGTAATGGTTTCATGGAGCACTGCCCTCCAACCTACAGTGGGCGGCACTCGTTTAACATCTTCATTAATACCGATTCGCCGATGAATTTTCCAAGGAGACTCGCTAAGCCCACTCTGGTTTTGTCTGGCTTTGAATCCTCTCTCGCAAATCCTGAACAGTAGAAACTACGGATTTAGTATTAAGGGTAATCATGGTGAAGCGTACAAGATGAACCATCTTCTTTACATCGATGACATTAAACTGTATGCATCAACTAAAGTGCACCTACAATACCTCATCTCTATCACTCAGAGCTTTTCCTCAGATATCCATATGCAGTTTGGTTTTGATAAGTGCAGAACACAGACTGTTATTAGAGGCTCGCACTCTGCCCAAGTAATACCTGTTGGAGAGGGACAGAGAAGTATTCAGCCGTTGGAGGAAGGCGCATTGTACACATATCTTGGGTTCGCCCAGAGTACCCGTCTCAGACATGGTGATATCAAGAAGAACATAACTGAGCAGTATACTTCACGACTTCGCAGTGTTCTCTCTTCAAAACTTAGCGCTAAACATATCATTAAGGCAGTTAACACATTTGCAATGCCCGTAGTTACATACTCCTTTGGTATCATCAGGTGGACTCAAACTGAGCTGCACGATATGCAACGAAAAACATCGGTGCTTTTATCACGCCATCGTATGCACCATCCGAAATCAGCAACAGAGCGCCTGACTCTACCTCGGTCTGAAGGTGGTAGAGGACTGATAGACATCATGAATCTTCATACAAAACAAGTGATAACTCAGCGTGCATTTTTCCACAACAAAGGAGAAACATCCCCTCTCCATCGCACTGTATCTTCAGCTGATGCTAATTACACACCGCTCCATCTGTCATCTTTAGATTCACCAGTAAACGAAGTGAAAACTACTGAATACAAGATCGGGAAATGGAAACCGAAGGCGCTTCATGGGAAGTTTCCACATGAGTTGGACCAGCCTCACATCGACGCATGGCTGACCCACTCGGTTCTCTTTCCGGAAACAGAGGGATTTGTTGTAGCTATCCAATACAAAGTTGTTGCTACTCGAAGTTATCGGAAATTTATCATAAAAGATCCAGAGAGTGAGAAGTGTCGCCGCTGTGGTAAATGTAGTGAGACCATTCAGCACATAATATCAGGTTGTTCCCACCTTGCCAACACTGACTACAAACATAGACACGATCAAGTTGCCAATATTATTCACCTGAAACTTGCCTTGAAGTACAAACTTCTTCAAAGCTCCGTCTCCTATTGGAAATACACACTATCCGCAGTACTCGAAAATGCCACACACAAGCGCTACTGGGACAGAGGAGTTGTGACAGATGTTGCAGTCAGTAACAACCGGCCAGATATCATTGCCATCAATAAAGAACACAGAGAGGCATTACTGATAGATATCGCATGTCCCAACACTCAAAACATCCAAACAACAGCTGCTACTAAAATATCTAAGTACACAGAGCTAGCAATTGAGATAAAGCAGATGTACAGTAGAAACTTGAGTCGGTGACTACCATCCCAATAATTGTATCGTGTACTGGTGTTATACCCAAAACTCTGAACAGTAGTCTATCAATATTGAATCTACACCCGCAGATATATATTGAACTACAGAAGGCAGTTCTGTTAAACACCTGCCATATTGTCAGGAAGTTCCTTGGTGACAATACCCTCGCCGAACACTCAGCAAGGCTCTAAGATGATTCAGAAGGAAATTTTGCTCATTCTATAAATGAGGGAGACTCGTGAAGAATCCGGACACGAAATTAATGTAATGTGAGGTTCCTATAATTTACATACATTGTATTTCAGTACAGATGGTTCCTTGCTAAGGCCGAACCAGGCTGTAATATAAAATGTAACCGGTATCTGCCGTGTTAATGATGCCAAATAATAATAATAATAATAATAATAATAATAATAATAATAATAATAATAATAATAATAATAATAATAATAATATCATATGGTCTCGGGTTCCGGGTGCAAGCTTTGTTATTTGAAACCCAGAGGGCCTACTGCATGCAGAATTTTGTCGTTCCTTGGAACGCTATGAAAGTCAAGGAGGTTAGATATCTAAGTTCCTTGACACTATAGCGCTTTCTAGTAGAGAAAGGAGGAACTATGAGTTAGCGGAAAATTCCGAGATTAATTTTGATATTCAATTTGGTTCTTTAACATTCCAACAACGTATGACATGCATGTCGTGATTTTGCCGCCTTTCAAAAAATCACTTACCACGGCCAGGAGCGAACCTGCAAGCTTGGAGGTTAGTAATCCGACACAATAACCCCCCACCCTCCGTGGCAAGCATAAAAAAGGTCAGTGATGGTCAGGTAAAAATATTTCTTTGTTAGCCAACTTTCGATTTTTGCAAAAAAAAAATGAAAGTAGACTTATGAGATCTACACAGGGCCAAAAATTGTGTGTTTGTCTGTGTGTGAGTCTGTGTGTGTGTGTGTGTGTGTGCGTGAGTGTGTGTACTCTGAATGTCTGTCGCCCCCCCCCCCCTATCAATTCGAACACGGTGAAACCGAATTGAACGAAATTTGGTACAGAGGTAGCACTAGCAAAGGGCACCTCAGTGTCATGTTTTATATCGCCACCATCTTCACTGAACGTAATGGCGGCCACCCAAATGTTCAAAGCTTAAATCAAATTACGACTAACCTAATCATCCGATCTCTACCAAATTTTGCAACCTTATACCTTTATTTATGAAGGATCTTTTGAACAAACTACAAGGTCATCCGCCAAATAATTTGTGGATGGCGGCCATGTATGTGTGCAAATCGATTCCTTATATCAATTCAAAAACGGTGAAACCGAATTGAACGAAATTTGGTACAGAGGAAGCTCTAGCAAAGGGCACCTCAGTGTCATGTTTTATATCGCCACGATCTTGACGGAAACGTAATGGCGGCCACCCAAATGTTCAAAGCTTAAATCAAATTACGACTAACCTAATCATCCAATCTCTACTAAATTTTGCAACAATATACCTTAATGTGGGAAACGTCTTTTGTCAAAACTACAAGGTCATCCGCCTAATAGTTTCAGGATGGTGGATGTATGAATCATGCAAGTATTTTAGCCCAACCATAACTTACGATTCAACAAGGCCTGATCTCAACAATTCAGCTTATCGTACTATGGAGGTTTAAACTGTCCTCAAGGAGGTGTCCGGTAGGTAATTAGCCTATTATAATAGAATATGTATCCATAGAAGTGACTTAACAGGTCTGATTGACCATGCCATATGGTTGTGGGTCGTACACAAAATGGCCGCTATTCGTGCTCGTAAATCCATTTATATTCGTATTTGCGTAAGGTTACATCCTTTTAGGAATGTACTGAACAAAATAATACATATTTAGTATCAAATGGTTTATAGAAGCGCCAAAAAACGCTAATGAATTCGTTGATTACAACACTAAATATGATACATTCGTACTAAAGGCGGTATTAACATATCTATCTTGTATCGCATTCGTGGCGTAGTGGTAGCGATCTAGCTTCATAGTGAAGGGTTCCGTTGTCCGAATCTCCGTGGTTTCGTTTATTTTTACTTCGTATTTTAGGTAGATTTCTTTAGAAAGCTAACTATTGCAATGGGTCCCATGTTTCGACTTCCGGAAAATTTTGACATATCTTCGCGTTTCACATCCCCCAGACCCCAAAACCACCGTCAGTTCAAAAGTTTATATATAATTTATGTATATATGTATCTATCTATCTATCTATATATATATATATATATATATCAGTTTCTTGTGGACACGATAACTGCCGTAATTTTGCACCAATCACTTTGAATTTTTTACATAATATGTATCCCTATAAAATCTCGGTCGAGTTCGTTAATGGGCAAAATCGGTCAAAGGGGGTAAAAATGGGGGGCTTTTTTCGAAAAAGTGAAAAATCGCTATAACTCTCTTTATACATGAAATATCGAATCCCTTCAAAGTTCATAATATGTGTCGGATAAGTGCCAAAAATTTATGTCAAATAAGTTTTTTGATAGCACCAACCATTGACCAAAGGGGTGGGAAAAAGTGGGTTTTTCGGGAAACATTAATCATATCTCTGTTAATAGGCACAATATCAAAACCGCACAAAATGGACAATATTCCTCCAATAATTACCTAAAACTTTTTTCTGAAAGAATTTTTGATATGACCCACCATTACGCCACGGGGTGAACAAAATGATTTAAATTATAAGAAAATGCCAAGTGCCAAGAGAGGATGCCATGACAACTTTACTTTTAATTGATAAGGGATGACCATCAGCAGTTGCTATGACAACACCACTGCACGAGATCACATTCAGTTTTCATATGTCAGAGGGAAGCGACTTCGGTATCGGAACTGGTAGCATGCTGAACTTCTATGCCCAAGGTCGCGGTTTCAAACCCGGCTGAAGTCGTCGGATTTACTAAGAGCGCTAAAAAACCTGAGTTTGCTTTCCTTCGGAGGGGAAGTTCCAACGTTCGTTGCGAGTTGCTGATTGAGGTGGCATCTAGTAGCCAAGTTCACAGCTAGGTGTCGTTGACGGCAGTATTTTAGGTAGATTTCATTAGAAAGCTAACTATTGCAATGGGTACCATGTTTCGATTTCCGGAAAATTTCGACATATCTTCGCGTTTCACATCCCCCAGACCCCAAAACCACCGTCAGTTCAAAGGTTTATATATAATTTATGTAATATATGTATATATATGTATATCAGTTTCTTGTGGACACGATAACTGCCGTAATTTTGCACCAATCACTTTGAATTTTTTACCGAATATGTATACCCATAAAATCTCGGACGAGTTCGTTACTGGGCTAAATCGGTCGAAGGGGATGAAAATGGGGACTTTGTTTTTCGAAAAAATGAAATATTGCTATAACTCTCTTAATATGTGAAATATCGAATCCGTTCAAAGTTCATACTATGTGTCGGATAAAGCTCAGAAATTTATGTTTGAAACGTTTTTTTGATAGCACCAACCATTGACCAAAGGGGTGGGAAAAAGTGGGTTTTTCGGGAAACATTAATCATATCTCTGTTAATAGGCACAATATCAAAACCGTACAAAATGGACAATATTCCCCTAATAATTACCTAAAACTTTTGTCTGAAAGAATTTTTGATATGAGCCACCATTACGCCAAGGGATGAGAAAAATGATTTCGGAATTGTAAGAAAATGCCAAGAGCTATCAGTGGTTGACATGGCAACACTACTAAATTGATGAGGGATGAGCCATCAGACGTTGCCATGACAACGCACTTGCGCGAGATCAGATTCAGATTTCCATCTGACTAAGTGTGATGCGGCTTCGGTGACTTAACTGGTAGCATGCTGAACTCCTATGCCCAAGGTCGCGGGTTCAAAGCCGGCCAAAGTCGTCAGATTTTCTAAGAGCGCTAAAAATCCCTCAGTATGCTTTCCTTTGGAGGGGAAGTTCCAGCGTTCGTTGCGAGTTGCTGATTGCGGTGGCATCTAGTAGCCAAGTTCACAGCTAGGTGTCGTTGACGGTAGTATCTGGTAGCAACATTAGGAACTACTGCTTGAAATTGAGCGTCTGCATTCCTTACCTGAATTACAGACTAATACAGCTATCACAATTCACACCGTTTATCAGACAGATTCTACACTCACCCAAAGTACACGGGGTTACATGACCACGTTGTCACAGCCCCTAAACTGAGGAACCAACCAACATCTCTGCGGGAGATATAATTTTGCGTGAAGAAGTAACAGACCGTTACATAGTTACACATCAGTGTCGAAACTTTGCATAAGGACAGTGTGACCACAAGTATAAAAATGGACTCCAAATGACAAGAAGGTTACCGTCATCATAAGACAATAGAATGTTTAAAATATGCAAAAAATGACGAAAAACAAAGTTAATTAATCTCCAATTATAAAATACTTTCACGCAATAAATGTGGTCTGATCCTTCTACGAAAACCTGCATATTCTGCCTATTTTCGACTATCCCCAAGTTTGTCCGGTGAAATCTACCTCCGCCTTCCGGCGTGCCGAGAGGACTTTTTTGTATTTATTGGTTCATAACTACTCACACGTTATAATGTTAAGCATATATTGTGTGTATTTGCAATCGAAACGATTATATAATATGCTGTACTCATAAAACCACAAATTTCAACACTCGACTAGAGCTATTTAAATTCTTTGTCCTTGATCCGCGGTTAGAGTCTGTTGTTGTTTTTGTTGTTGATTCTTTAGGTTTTTTTCGGCATCATGGTCTTGTAGCCCCGTGTACTTGGGTGTGTGTAGAAGTTGTCTGATATCCTGTGTCACTGTGAGGTCTGTAGGCTTGCTAGTGTGTGTACGTATTTATGAAGGATCTTTTGACCAAACTACAAGGTCATCCGCCAAATAATTTGTGGATGGCGGCCATGTATGTGTGCAAATCGATTTGGTTAAGAAGCTGTTGTTGCTGCTGTTTCATTTGAGATGCATGGACATCATGGTCATTTAGTCCCGTGTACTTGGGTGAGTGTTGAATTTTGTCTCATAACCCGTATTATTGTGATGGCTGTATTAGTGTGTGTATATAACTCAGGTGAGGATTCAATCAATCAACGTATAATATCCGTATAGCACGTTGTATTTCAACAAGCTACTACAACCAACATTCAATTATACTCCTTGAAGAGGACAAAGGGTTATAACTAAACCCATGCATTTAGGAGAAAGTAGGCTATATGTTCTTTACTGAACACCTTGTTTTTCTTTGTTTTGATCCTAATATTTCGTTGTATTAATATAAACGATTTTTGGTATTAGGTACAATTTACTGTAGTTAATAAATAAGTATGAAACTTTCTCTAGTTAGTAAGTTAATCATACAACATGAGTTTAAGAATGGATGACCGTAGCTGAATTGCACGCGTCTAACGTAGGGTTTACATATTTTGCCTTTCTGAAAGATGGACATGACTGCTTAGACTAATAAAGTTAGACTCAACGTATGTGGGATATAAAGCATTCTTCTGATGTTGTAGGAAATATATTTTACTCATCTACCAATCCGTGCATTTCCAGAGCAAAGTACTGGAGTCATAAAACAAACGGCGAACAAAGAACGAAGTTTATCTTGCTTTTCTGCATCTTTAACCGTATTAATGTCTCGCAACTGATCTGCAACCACTCTTGTCGCATAATCCATCAACGCTATGTAAGGTAAGCGTGGGTTGAGCATAAGGACGAATCTCTTTATGTTGAGATGCGTGTTTCGTCATCAGTTAATATACGGTATAAGCGTCATCACTCATCACTTATTGGACAAGAAAGTACTTTGAAAAGCGCAAACATCTTTGTGTCAGTCGAGGTATTCAAATCACATCCACAGTTCATCGTACTTTATTAGGCCGCTTGTCATTCCTTTTCATCACAATGTTTATTATGATGGTCATAAAGAGAATCCTGATTAGTGTCTCCAGGAGTTGTAAAGAATGTTGCCATTTATGTCGGGCGGCAGCTGGGCCGTGACACTTGTCAGCAGATCTGTATGCAAAGGTTGAGATTACAAGATTAATGGTACCTTCACTATCGCTTAATGGCCTGAGAGTGGTTCCGAACAGAGATGAGCGTGGAAGATTCATTTTCCTATTAAGTAACTCGTTCATTCGCGAATTAATCGCTTGAATTACATCGAACCAACCTCCACTCAGTGTTGCCAAGTTAGCATAATCTATACAAATTTATGAGATCTTAAAATCACAAGTGAAAGAAAATAATGTTTGATTATAATAATTATTGCTTTAAGAGTCCTCACTTCATGTGTTATACGATGAAAATCAAGCAAATACATTAGCCATAATACTCGCATTAACTTCGTATTAATTAAATTTACTATGGACACCTGTTAACACTATAATGTTGAAATGAAAATCCACAGCTTGCTTCCAGTTGACCGACCGGGTCAGGAAATGGAATGAATGAAGCCCCCATCTAGCGGTGAGGGTATGAACTGTGCTGGCTGCCGAAGACTGCCGCACTCCTCTGCGGCAATGATTAATTCAATGACAGATGAAATGAAAGTGGAGAGTGTTGCTGGAATGAAATTGAGACAGGGAAAACTGGGGCATCCGGAGAAAACCCTGTTTGCCTCCACTTTGTCCAGCACAAATCTCACATGAAGTGATCGGGATTTGAACCACAGACCCAGTGGTGAGAGGCCGGCGTGCTGTCGCCTAAGCCACGGAGGCTCACAACACGATAATGTTATATCTAGGGGTGTTCAAATGAAAAAGTAGGAAACGATACTGTGGGTACAATTTATTCGTTATTTAAAAGTAATCACCACAGGCCTGTGCACAGGTGTCCCATTGCTTCACTAGTCTCAGGATTCCCTGTTCCCAGAAGTCTTGTGGTTGTGACAGGAGCCAATCCTGTACGGTGTCCTTTAGTTCGTCCGATTGGAAACGTTTTCCCTTGAGATGTTTCTTTAACGGACCAAACAGATGGCAGTCGCAGGGTGACAAGTCCGGACTGTAGGGCGGTTACTCACGTTGCTCCCACTTGAACGTGACCAATACACCTTGTGTGATGTTAGAGACGTGTGGGAGAGGGTTATCATGGAGCAAAATAACCCCGTTCGTGAACAGTCCATGGCGTTTGTTCTTGATAGACTTGCGTAAGCTACGGAGTGACGCACAATACAAGTTACTGTTAATGGTTCGTCTCAAGGGAAAACGTTTCCAATCCTGCGGCTCTAGTGAAGCAATGGGACACCTGTGTACAGGCCTGTGGTGATTGCTTTTGAATAACGAATAAATTGTACCAACAGTATCGTTTCATACCTTTTCATCTCAACACCCCTTATATATTGTTGTAACATGATGTCAACCCTTCAATGTGGTCTTCGTCAGCATGGGTCACTTTGCTCTAACTTACTATGCACTAAATAGGGCTTTAAACGAAAAATTATTACTGTAAATCAAAAATCTTAGAATCTGGAAATTAGACCGAGCCTATCACCTGACGAAAAATCTCTATATTAAGAAGTCACTGAGCATTGGAGCCAAATTAAGACACTACAGCACGGTTGTCAAACCTGAAGCATTATATGCTTCGGAGACTTTGACTATGAACAGACGGGGACTAGTCGACCAGTCAGTCAAAAGAGAACGCAGGGTATTGAGAAAAATGTTAGGCAACAGATGGGTTGACGGACACTTACGTTTGAAGTCAAACGAAAAGATATATAGAAAGATAGAACCAGTCACGTCAACAATAAAAAGGAAAAGATTGTTGTTTCATGGACACATTTTCAGAATGTCCAACGATCGTCTAACAAAGAAAATTTGGAATTTCGTGAAACCAAAGAGCAAAAAATTGGCATGGTTCGAAGAATGCAACAAAGAACTTATAGAAATTGGTATTCCGGACTGCAAAATTATGAACAGGTGTGAATTCAGACACCTAATTAAAAATTACCAGGGATTTAAGGTAGGGGCAGAACCCAAAAGACGGAGGGGACCTCTTTCAGAAGATCGGAAGAAGGCGCTGAGTGATGGGCTCAAGAGATACTGGCAGGACATCAAAGCTGGCAGACGATCTGGAACGAAATATTGATTTTTGTTGTTACTCCGTAATCCATAGTGGCTAAATTCGAATGTAAAAAAAAAAATTAAATCAAACTCTGAGAATAACAATTTTGAATTTACAATTCTAATTAAACTGTACGTCCTTACAATATTATTATTAAAGTTGTTATTCAAGTACATGTTATTATGTACTGAACCCGAGGAGGTTATGCTGACTGGAATTGAACGTGGTTCTCAGAGACTGTGATCTCAGTATAAAGGTTCCACCAGGGAACGAACCAGAGATCTGTAGGAGGCAGTTTCTTGGTAAAAACCCCTCGAAAGAAGTGTATATTTAATCACTGGTGTGATTTTGGTGCAATGACATTATTTATTAAAATAATGCAGGGAATAATGAGCAGATTACAGCATTATTAGACTACTTGGTGTAGGCTATACGAGGCTTGAAGCACGAAGAGGGCAGAGTTGACATTTTACAAATTAGCCCAGAATTGTGGGTGGGGCCCAGTGGAGCCATGTCCATCTCTGTGACCCCATTCTGTCGTCTGGAGCAGGGGAAGGCCTGAATAATGACCCAGTTATTCCCCGACGGAGAATAGATTTGAGGAGTGGGAGGAGAGATGCCCAGGAAAATCGGTGATTACTCGTGATTGGAGCAACGAATTGAGATGAGAGTTGCTCACAGATGAATCTTTTGGCAGGAGGCTAATTTTAGAGCCTTATACCTGCGAAATTGGGGCATATTTAACGAAGTGCGGAAGGACTGTAAAGCTACCATTGTGCGCGGATAGATTTGAGAATGTTGCCGGGGAATACCCGTAAGATAGCGTCCCACGCTATGGAGAAAGGAATTAATATTAATTAATTGGACGAGCGATTCCTTTGCACGCAGATAATTTTGGAATCTGTGAAGAAAGAGGAACCCAATGATCATGGTTTGGAGACCAGATTCACGCTGTGAGAGGAGCCAAGATTTCGCGGGAAGATTTCGCCCTACTTTCCATGGGAATCTGATATAAGGGAGTAGACCCTTGGAGGGACGCTCAGTTGAAACCCAGTCTCTCTCAGTTCAAGCTCAGTCTACGCGCAGTTCACGTGCAGTTTGCACCCAGTTACAGCCCAAGTTGCAGTCTTACGCAGTCTTCACGACGTTAGAAGTTACCCAGGTGCAGCACAGTTGCAGTAAGTTGCAAACAGTATGCAGCAGTACGAGACAGTATGTAAGCAGTATACAGCAGTCTTCAAGTAAGGTACGAGCAGTCTTCAAGTGAATCTTCAGTCAGGTACAGCCACTGTGAAGCAAGTTCGTCAAGGCAGAACGCATGGCGGTTCTACTCATAATAGACGCCGGACAAAGACTGGTACATGTAATTGAAGCATTTAATAAGCTTGTATGAATAATAGTCGTGCTATAGGCATAATCAGCAGTACGAACTATGCCGTGTTCAGTTACGAAGCACCGTGTAGGCTAATGGCAGAACTATTGTAAATAATTATTTGTGTAAAGTATTGGACAGTGTTAAGCGCAATGTGTAAAGTATTGACTGATCGTATATGTGTAATTACGATGGTATGCGCTATATGAAACTCTATGACGCGGTTGGTAATGTCATGAGAGTACCAGGTGATAACACTCAAGACGGGAGCTAGCATATTTATGCAGCGCAGGACGCTTACTGTAGGAGTAAGAAATATAAAAACTGTTGGTGAATTCCGAAAGCAGGTAAACCAGACTTTCAATCAGGATTTGATAGGAGCACGGGAGATGCTGTCGACGCCTGCAATTTCGATCTTTGCTAGGGAATTTCAGCATTGAAAAGTGTATAAAGTGACGTGTGTTAAGTGTACAACATATGTAAAATATCCTTTAAAGTAGTGATTAGATAAGTGTTTCACATGTTTGGGAGCAATAGCTTCCTGAGAGTTATGCAACGTGTCGTGTTGTTGATGAAAATTATGTGTTATAAAATGTGTGTTTGCAAGATGAATATGTCGCGTTAAACCTGCTAATGGCGGGCGACATGGAGAAATATGATTGGTTGGAGCCACCATAGACGCCTATAGAAATGTAAGTACCCCACAAGTTATGATCATGATAATGTAGAAATATGGGCCATTGCATGTTGTGAATTCCGTAAAGATGCCAGTAAAAATCAGTTTAGGAGGCAGATCCTCCATGTTTAATCATTATTGTGTTGATTTTTATAAAGTTAAGATGTTAATTTGCATCATTAAGTGGAGTAATTATTCCCACTATGAATTAAGAATGGCAATCAGTTATGTAAATACAACGAACGCGATTGTTCGGATTTTAAGATGTTTAGCTATGTCAGATTTTTGGTAAAGTTATGTGAGAATAATAATAAAGTAATGAGTTTGGTCATTTATGTCAGTGAGATTAATAAGAATAATAAAGTAATGATTTTGATCATTTGTGTCAGTGAGATTAATGGTAATAATAATAACGAATATTAAAAGTATGAATGAACACATCAGGAAACAAATAAATGTTGTAAGCGAGAGATTTACGCTAATTGCAAGACTTATCAATCTAAGCAGTAAGATGATACAGTAAGATTACGTTACAGTAATTAAGGAAAGAAGTTTTATATCAGAATATTGCATATATTCAGTAATGATGCCAGGCATGAAAGAGCTTTTAGTGAATTGAATTTGCAGCTTATATGAGAAGCTTATAGAGTAAATTGGTAGATTTCTCTTAATAATATAGGTCGGAGGTCGTAGCATTGAGTAAGGGGCCAGATGGTCTATTCTACGTATGAAATCTCCTATGTCATGGGCATAAGTGGAGATATAATTTTATGCCAGAGTTGTAGTGTGTACCCTAGCTCTGAGGAAGGATATGAAAGTGTTCCGGGTTGGGATCCTGTGATAGAGACGAGGAGAACGAGGACACCTCGAAACTCTATGGTCTCCCGAGAACTTATTAATGAGTTATTTCCGCTCGTGGTAGCGAAACTCATGGCGACAGCTGCAGTGAGCGCCTATATTTTACTTGAGACATCGGTCACCCGTTAGACTAATGCATTACGAACCCCGAACCTTCATGTTGAATGGACCCGTGTGAGGCCAGTAATTATTATATCCTCTGTGTAGGAGTAATTATAAAAGCTCATTCAATACCTGTTTGCATAATAGTCAATTAAGATCCTTTGGGATATGTGTGTCGGTCAGACGACAGTATTTGTCTTGTAAATCTTTACTGCTTAGAAAGGAAAGCATTCAAAACCTTTAAGGAGGGTCGAGGTAATTGGTGGAACACCCATCCCACTTTCTATTGTGTGCTGACTCCTCTAGCCGAGGGTCTGCAGGGGCACTCGAGCCGTCAAGGCAAGTTGAAAGGGACAGATTTTAGACCCTGGTAAATGACATATAATGAAAGATTGTTATGTTGAGTAATGTAGCCATGTGGTTTAGGAACACATGGATAATTATAGATTATCCTGATGGTTCATTATTTTAGCTATCTGACGAATAGTTAGATGATGTATTTGTACTGTCACTGAAACCAAGTTTTGAAGTTAGTTACCAGATGCCAATCGCCACGAGAGCGAGGTAATATAATTATACCATCCGACACAAGCTATAACGTAACGTTTTATCTAGGAATCACATACAGCATGCAGTGGAACCATATAAATAGAGGAAGTGGAGGGGTAGCTTACATAATTATGGAGTTGCACGTTGATTGCGGTGCAACGTCCGAATAGGTAATGCATGAAAGCATTTGTTTGGTGAGAAGAGAAAAATCAAAACACGCACGGCACACATAATTGTTAAAACCAAGGGGTTTAAGGAATAATTAATTTGTGATATTAAGGAGGTCACATTGTATGACTGTTATGTTAATGTACAGTTTGTATTGAAGTCGTAGGTGCATCAGCGCACTAGTATATCTTTATGTAGTTCACATAAGGGTACAGCTTTATGGTTTAATATGACTTTATTATGATTTCATTTTTGTTTGTTTGTGGATTGTGGAAGTAAACTTTTGTTTGCTTTGTTTTTTTATGGTTTTGGGATTGTTTTGTGTTTGAAGCCATGATTTTTATTTACTGAATTAAAGTTTTATTGTAGTTTGTTATTGTAGAGTTGATACCTTATAGCCTCAAATCCAAAATATGCACTGCTCATTTGGGGGAACGGCACGCGCCTGAGACCTGATGCTAGCTGGAGGCAGCTGCATATTTACCATCGAGATTACTCACATGGGTACATGGGATTTGATGTCCTACACTGTGATTTGAGCTATCGGTACAACTAAAGTCGGTCAGATTTAGTGCACACAACTCTATTAAAGTAAGAATTAACGAAGTAGGGAATGACCGCTCCTATCCTAGCTAAGTTCCGATACGTACATATAAATTTTGATAGATGTATAAGTACAAGTTCTACTCCTTTTTAAGTATGACACTCTTATTATCATGGCCCAAGCGACGTGGGACGGTATTAATTCATTATGGAACCGCCTGCGTCAGTGCAATATGAGCAATCTTGGCATAAATACATGAATACATGTACTCACGCATATTTTTATCATGGCGCCCAGGTACGTGGAGCTTATGGGATTTAGGGAAAACCCATAGATTTTTATGGTATTTCATGGGGAAAACCATAGTAATTGTTTTGCCTCAAACTATGTTTGAGTGATTTTTGAATTCAGTAGGCTTTTTATGTAACGCAGAATCTCTCTATTGAGAAGAGAATTGCCCAAGGGTATGAGCGCTACATACCAGATCCACAATCTACCATAATATTATCAGGTTTTGTACGACTTCACAATATGTGTGCAGTGTTTGATGTTTCTCTTCGAAACGTATCCACATATTTTTCCAGGAAGCCTGCCTGCATATTTAAGTGTGTTATTGTAAAATGTCAGGTACGGAGGAAATCTTGCAGGTTATTGCAGGATTGAAACAGCATTTTGATGCTGCTAACGAGCAGAATAAACTGGAAGCCAAGGCTTTCCAGGATAGCATAAACAACCGTTTAGATGCAAATCAGGAGGCAATTAATGCAACTCAGGTTGAAATAAACAACCGTTTAGATGCAAATAAAGCTGAATTGAGTAATCGGTTAGATAATAACCAGATTGAATTAAACAATAAATTAGGTCAAATGCAAGAGGTAATTAAGACCGAAGTAACAGATACTGTTGTAAGCATTGTATCGGAAATGCAGGTTAAAACTGATAAACGTTTCGAGGCTATAGAAGCCAAACTTGAGGGTAATTTACAAGCGTGTAAGCATGCTCAGGAGGAAACCAACAGTAGATTAGATGCGTTGTCTAACGATATTAAGGATATTCAAATCCAAAATGAGGCGAATCTCGAACGCCAAGCGAAACAGTTCGCAGAGTTTACAAGAACGGTAGACCAGAGATTGGAGGAGAACGACTCCAAATGGGACCAGAAATTGAAAAGCTATGCTAGAGCAATTAACGGTGACCTCAAGAAACAGGACCAGAATATATTAGGTCAATGCCAGGAAATAGGCGAAATTAAGGCTATCGCTCATGAAAATAAGGAGCTGGTAAGCAACGTGAAAAGTCAGATGGGCAAAGTTAATCAAGAACTGGACCAAGTTCAAAGTGACATTGTCATAGTTAACAAAAGGCAAGAGGAGAATAGAGGTGAGATCACCAAGGTCCGGAATGAATTGTCTAAAGTCAATGGACACATCCAAGATGAAATTAAAGGGTTAAGAGAAGAACTCGAAATAAGGGAAGGCCAGAAAACAGAGGCAAGCGACAAGACCCTTGCTCAAATTAAAGAAGATGTAGAGGATGAAATATCCCATATCAAACAAAGTCTGAAAGAGGACAAGGTGAAAATATTTCAAGTAGCCGAGGAAAACCGAGATAGGCTTACAAGAATAGAGAAAGAAGTCATTACTCGCCTAGAAAGAGCAGAAATGCGCCACAATCAAATGGAGACTAGGATAATAGCACAGGAGGAAACGCTTCTGAAAGGTCCTAAGTCAAGTGAAGGCAGCATGGAGGATATGAGGAAAACAAGGTGGGCAGACTTGGAAACCCAACCTATGAGCAGAAATGCTACAGGCCCAGGGGAAAGTCCTTATATGACGCCAGGTGTACCAATTGCGGCATCGACGCCACATGAAAATGCGATGCACACCCAGGTGATAAACGTCATTAGGGCAAGCGAAGAAAAACCAAGGAAATTTTCAGGTAGCCACTGTAGTATGACACCAAAATATTGGTTAAAGGAAGTGACTGAATATCTAAATGATGCACGAATACCGCAGGAGCGTAGGCTACGTGCTATAGAGAAATTAACAGAGGGAGAGTGCGCATTATGGTTTCGCAGCTTCCGTTACACTTTTGATACTGTTGAGGAGTTCCGTGAGGCATTCTTGAAGAGATATTGGGACGCCGCGACTCAACAGAATTTACGGTTGGATTTATATGCAAAGAAATACAGTACTAATAATCCAACAAAGTACGCAGAATTTTTCATATCGCAGATGTGTCGCTTTAAAGAGCTGGATCAAAAACCGAGCGAACTGGAGCTATGTATTGCTATCGCCAAACAGCTTCCATACGAGATCCAAAGGCTACTAATCTCGGCTAATGCGAAAACTGCTATGGAAATGGAGACAGTTCTAAGGCAACTGGACCTCACCACAGCAAATACAATGCGTCAGAGTCGAACCGTGGAACAAGTCCACGTGACCAACACACAGACTGACCAACAGCAAGCTCCAAGGAACAACAAAGCTACGAGCACAGAAACATTAGATTCCTATGGACGGCAATGGGAACAGGAACCCAGAAGATGGCAGTCAAAGTTCAAAGGAAATGCTAATAGAGGAGGAAGAGGTCGAAGTTCGTGGAATAAGCAGAATAACAGGGGTAAACCGTACCATAACAATGGAGGTAATAATGGCCAAGAAGGCAATAATAGAAATTGGAGACCCCAAGAAAGAAGAAGTAACTTCGATGACGAGGTAGAAGAACGATATCACGCTTCTTTGCGATACCTCGAAGAAAGGGGAGATGAGCCCCAAAAACAACAAGTTCGATGGCAAGAAGTCATGCAGAACAGGACATCGCCAGACAGATATGGAGATGGAGCTAAGAGTTTGGAACTACAGCGCAGCGAACAGGAGAGAAGAAACTCCAAGGGGGCGGGCGCTGAAGAAAAAAAAACGCCAAAATTAGAAGAGTTTGAGACTGATGGATGGAAGTCTATTAACATCATCAATTGGATAGCCAAACCAGAAGAACTGATTGAGGATACAGGAGGACCACAGGTCATGGTCAAGAGAGAATTGCCTATTATAATTGTAAGAGTGGCAGGATTAAAAGTCAGAAGTCTGCTAGACACAGGGTCAACAGTGAGCCTTATGACACAAGCTCTATATAATGAAATAGCCCGGAGAGAGAACATTTTGAAAATACCGATCTCTAGTGTCAAGATTAAAGGGGTAATTCCAGACCGAACAATGATATGTAAATACCAGGTATTCCTAGATTTACAGATAGGAGGCTCTATTTTCTCACAGAGTTTTCTGTTAGTAAACAAACTGCCTTATAACCTACTTATTTGGGCAGAGTATATAAGGGAATACAGAGTGATAATCGACCTAGCACAGGATAGGTTTATGTTCCATGTGAATGAAGAAGCTGAAGGCTTAGAGGTCGCACTCAATGAGATTGAACCAGGATCAAGTGAACAAGTATGGCATACATACAGAGATGTGGCTGAGGAGGGAGTGTTAGCTATTGAGCAGTTAGAAGAGGAGCTTACAACACTAGCCACAGACTTGGAAAAAGATCTGGAACCCAAATTGGAAGAATATATTTCGGAAAAGCTAGAAGAAGCGAAAATTGGGCTAAAAGAGAAGGAAAATTTAAAGCAGTTATTACTGGAACAGAAGGAAGTCTTTGATTCGAGACCTGGTCGGATAAAGAACTTCACTTATGCTTTTCAAGTCAGTGATTGGACACCATTTAGGCAGAAACCCTACCCTATAGCTGAAAAGCATTATGCTAAAGTGAAAGAGGCAATTCAGGAGATGTTGGAGGCCGGTGTTATTGAGAAGACACCTACGCCTTATGTAAGTCCATTGGTAATTGTACCAAAGACAGACTGATCTGTCAGAGTTTGCCTGGACCTGAGACGCTTAAATTTGCGAGTTATTCCGGAATTTGACCAAGTGCCACCTATTAAAGAGATCCTCAGGAAGTTTAAAGGGAAAACCATATTCACAAACTTGGATATCACATCCAGTTTCCACCATCTTGAATTAGAGAAGAAAACTAGTCTGTTGACAGGATTTATGTTTGATGAACATACATTCACATTTTTAAGGCTAACTTTTGGGTTGAAAACAGCTGGTTCAGCCCTGATAAGAGCGTTAGATCGCAATCTATCAGATGAGGTTAAAGAGAGTACCATCAGATATGTAGATGACATTCTACTCACATCAGAATCTCTGGAGGAGCACATGAGAGACCTGAAGAAGTTGCTAGATGACCTTCGAGAAGCTAACTTTAAGGTTAATATCAAGAAATCGCACTTCTGTCAGAGGGAAGTCAAATTCCTAGGGCACGTTATTGATGCGAATGGAGTGAAGCCTAATCCAGATAAATTGGAAGTAATTCGAAATTTCCCTCGACCCACGAAAGTTAAGCACGTCCGACAGTATTTGGGAGTAATTGGATTCTTTTCGAACCACTGCCCAAACTATACTGCGACAGTAGCACCCCTGCAGGACCTATTGAAGAAAGGCGGCAGATGGAATTGGACGGAGCAATGTCAGGAAGCATTCGTGAGGTCAAAACAAATGCTTTTGGAATATGTGAAGCTGGGATACCCGGATTATACCCAGAAGTTCATCATACAGACGGATGCATCACTTATTGGGATTGGAGCGATGCTATTCCAGGAAAATGTTGACCAGCCTGAGAAGAAAGTTTTTATCGCCTTTATAAGCAGGAGACTGAAAGCCCATGAGAAAAACTACACGATCACAGAGATAGAGTTGCTCGCGATTTTGTACGCGTTGCAATCTTGGCACAAACTCGTGTATGGCTTCCGAATAGTCCTCAGAACAGACCATAAAGCTTTAACATTTTTGTTAAAGACAGATTTGTCTAGCCAGAGATTGACAAGATGGTCCCTGTATATCCAGCAATTTGATGTGGAAATAGAATACTGTCCAGGGAAAGAGAATGTAATACCGGACATATTAAGTCGTTACCCTAGAGAAGAGGAAGCGCTAGCGGTCCAGATTGAGAATCGAGATCAGAAGACGTTGGATGACTTAAGGAACCTTACCAACCTACAACGCGAAGACCCATGGTTGAAGATGATGATCGATTACTTTGAGGGACGCTTAGCAAGGGGAACTGCGGTATACAGAGAGGCGGAGGCATTGGCAACAGAATATGTATGGTATAATCAGATATTACACAAGTGGGACGATGTAGATCATACACGTCAAAGGATTGTAATTCCTGCATCTTTGCAGAGAAGATTGGTATGGCTAGCCCACAGAGCATTTGGACATCCGGGGATAGATAAACTCTGTGCTCTGTTGAAGGAAGCATTTACTTGGCCAAAATTGAGAGAAACGGTGAGAAATGCTATTAGGACATGTGATCTATGCCAGAGGGTAAAGCCAAATCCCTTTTTAATGAGGCAACGACCTATCCCGTTGTTACCGGAGAAGCCAAGGCAGCTATTGAGTATAGACAACTTTGGACCATTGCCTAGAGCACGTAGAGGCAATAGACACATTTTTGTAGCCATGGATGTATTTTCGAAAATGGTGGTGTTATGCCCCATACAAAAGACAAGTTCAAAACAGGTCTTGAAGCGCCTGAAGGAGAGAGTTATTCCGATTCTTGGGAAGCCGGATAACATTCTCTCAGACCACGGAAGTTGCTTTACAAGTGCAGAATTTCGTCGAGAACTGGAAACTCTAGGAATTAGGCAGATTTTATCTACCATTCGCCATCCTGAGGCAAGTCCAGTTGAAAGAGTAATGAGAGAGATCCAGAAATACATGAAGATCTACTGCTCTGAGGAGAATTGGCGTTGGATAGAATTTCTAGAAGTCATTGAATACTGTATAAATAATACTGTACATGAGGCGACAGGTCAGGTTCCCGTGACTCTACATCTGGATCAAAGACCAGAGAGACCGTGGACTGATGTTATTCCGTTACCAGTAGACGCACAGCCCGGTAGAGAATTGAGGATCCAACGAACCTTTGAATATCTCAAAGCACAGGCGGAGATACGTCAGAGAAGAAATCGTGCGAAGAGGTATCATAGACCGCTTCTCGTGGGAGAGAAAGTTTTAATAAAGAAACCCGCCAGTTCAGATCCAGAGGCACGCAAGTATAAAAAGTTCAATTTTTCTTATCACGGCCCGTTCGAGGTGATAAGAGACCTCCAGAACAATGCATACAGGTTAAGGCATCTAGAAAATGGAAACGAGGTCGTTATGAACGTAGCCAACTTAAAAGTTTATTACTCGCCAGAAGAATTCGACGAACAAGAAGAAGTATTGGTAACGCACACCCAACTCAACGTGGCGAGCGAAGTCAGTCAAGCAGTCAGACCTGAAAGTTGGAACGGCAAGACGGGACGAGAAGCAGACAGTTTACCCAGTGTAAGCGAAGAGAAGAAAGAATGCCAGTGTCTGCGAGAATTCTATGAAGGAATGGTCAGAGTGGCGAGAGAGGTTGAGGCCATAAACGCGACCCTCCGCATGGAGAATGAACAGCTTAGGAAGAAGGCCGAGTTTGGAAGGGGGAACAGTACTAACCTACTCGCAGCCAGACGAGGTGAAGGACCCCTGATGTAAACACCGACAGTGGTAGACAGTCAGCTGGTTACTTATAGAAAGCCACTTGCAATTGACTTTTATAAGTTTCGCAAGGGGAATATGAACCCGAGGAGGTTATGCTGACTGGAATTGAACGCGGTTCTCAGAGACTGTGATCTCAGTATAAAGGTTCCACCAGGGAACGAACCAGAGATCTGTAGGAGGCAGTTTCTTGGTAAAAACCCCTCGAAAGAAGTGTATATTTAATCAATGGTGTGATTTTGGTGCAATGACATTATTTATTAAAATAATGCAGGGAATAATGAGCAGATTACAGCATTATTAGACTACTTGGTGTAGGCTATACGAGGCTTGAAGCACGAAGAGGGCAGAGTTGACATTTTACAAATTAGCCCAGAATTGTGGGTGGGGCCCAGTGGAGCCATGTCCATCTCTGTGACCCCTTTCTGTCGTCTGGAGCAGGGGAAGGCCTGAATAATGACCCAGTTATTCCCCGACGGAGAATAGATTTGAGGAGTGGGAGGAGAGATGCCCAGGAAAATCAGTGATTACTCGTGATTGGAGCAACGAATTGAGATGAGAGTTGCTCACAGATGAATCTTTTGGCAGGATAACGAAGTGCGGAAGGACTGTAAAGCTACCATTGTGCGCGGATAGATTTGAGAATGTTGCCGGGGAATACCCGTAAGATAGCGTCCCACGCTATGGAGAAAGGAATTAATATTAATTAATTGGACGAGCGATTCCTTTGCACGCAGATAATTTTGGAATCTGTGAAGAAAGAGGAACCCAATGATCATGGTTTGGAGACCAGATTCACGCTGTGAGAGGAGCCAAGATTTCGCGGGAAGATTTCGCCCTACTTTCCATGGGAATCTGATATAAGGGAGTAGACCCTTGGAGGGACGCTCAGTTGAAACCCAGTCTCTCTCAGTTCAAGCTCAGTCTACGCGCAGTTCACGTGCAGTTTGCACCCAGTTACAGCCCAAGTTGCAGTCTTACGCAGTCTTCACGACGTTAGAAGTTACCCAGGTGCAGCACAGTTGCAGTAAGTTGCAAACAGTATGCAGCAGTACGAGACAGTATGTAAGCAGTATACAGCAGTCTTCAAGTAAGGTACGAGCAGTCTTCAAGTGAATCTTCAGTCAGGTACAGCCACTGTGAAGCAAGTTCGTCAAGGCAGAACGCATGGCGGTTCTACTCATAATAGACGCCGGACAAAGACTGGTACATGTAATTGAAGCATTTAATAAGCTTGTATGAATAATAGTCGTGCTATAGGCATAATCAGCAGTACGAACTATGCCGTGTTCAGTTACGAAGCACCGTGTAGGCTAATGGCAGAACTATTGTAAATAATTATTTGTGTAAAGTATTGGACAGTGTTAAGCGCAATGTGTAAAGTATTGACTGATCGTATATGTGTAATTACGATGGTATGCGCTATATGAAACTCTATGACGCGGTTGGTAATGTCATGAGAGTACCAGGTGATAACACTCAAGACGGGAGCTAGCATATTTATGCAGCGCAGGACGCTTACTGTAGGAGTAAGAAATATAAAAACTGTTGGTGAATTCCGAAAGCAGGTAAACCAGACTTTCAATCAGGATTTGATAGGAGCACGGGAGATGCTGTCGACGCCTGCAATTTCGATCTTTGCTAGGGAATTTCAGCATTGAAAAGTGTATAAAGTGACGTGTGTTAAGTGTACAACATATGTAAAATATCCTTTAAAGTAGTGATTAGATAAGTGTTTCACATGTTTGGGAGCAATAGCTTCCTGAGAGTTATGCAACGTGTCGTGTTGTTGATGAAAATTATGTGTTATAAAATGTGTGTTTGCAAGATGAATATGTCGCGTTAAACCTGCTAATGGTGGGCGACATGGAGAAATATGATTGGTTGGAGCCACCATAGACGCCTATAGAAATGTAAGTACCCCACAAGTTATGATCATGATTATGTAGAAATATGGGCCATTGCATGTTGTGAATTCCGTAAAGATGCCAGTAAAAATCAGTTTAGGAGGCAGATCCTCCATGTTTAATCATTATTGTGTTGATTTTTATAAAGTTGAGATGTTAATTTGCATCATTAAGTGGAGTAATTATTCCCACTATGAATTAAGAATGGCAATCAGTTATGTAAATACAACGAACGCGATTGTTCGGATTTTAAGACGTTTAGCTATGTCGGATTTTTGGTAAATTTATGTGAGAATAATAATAAAGTAATGAGTTTGGTCATTTATGTCAGTGAGATTAATAAGAATAATAAAGTAATGATTTTGGTCATTTGTGTCAGTGAGATTAATGGTAATAATAATAACGAATATTAAAAGTATGAATGAACACATCAGGAAACAAATAAATGTTGTAAGCGAGAGATTTACGCTAATTGCAAGACTTATCAATCTAAGCAGTAAGATGATACAGTAAGATTACGTTACAGTAATTAAGGAAAGAAGTTTTATATCAGAATATTGCATATATTCAGTAATGATGCCAGGCATGAAAGAGCTTTTAGTGAATTGAATTTGCAGCTTATATGAGAAGCTTATAGAGTAAATTGGTAGATTTCTCTTAATAATATAGGTCGGAGGTCGTAGCATTGAGTAAGGGGCCAGATGGTCTATTCTACGTATGAAATCTCCTATGTCATGGGCATAAGTGGAGATATAATTTTATGCCAGAGTTGTAGTGTGTACCCTAGCTCTGAGGAAGGATATGAAAGTGTACCGGGTTGGGATCCTGTGATAGAGACGAGGAGAACGAGGACACCTCGAAACTCTATGGTCTCCCGAGAACTTATTAATGAGTTATTTCCGCTCGTGGTAGCGAAACTCATGGCGACAGCTGCAGTGAGCGCCTATATTTTACTTGAGACATCGGTCACCCGTTAGACTAATGCATTACGAACCCCGAACCTTCATGTTGAATGGACCCGTGTGAGGCCAGTAATTATTATATCCTCTGTGTAGGAGTAATTATAAAAGCTCATTCAATACCTGTTTGCATAATAGTCAATTAAGATCCTTTGGGATATGTGTGTCGGTCAGACGACAGTATTTGTCTTGTAAATCTTTACTGCTTAGAAAGGAAAGCATTCAAAACCTTTAAGGAGGGTCGAGGTAATTGGTGGAACACCCATCCCACTTTCTATTGTGTGCTGACTCCTCTAGCCGAGGGTCTGCAGGGGCACTCGAGCCGTCAAGGCAAGTTGAAAGGGACAGATTTTAGACCCTGGTAAATGACATATAATGAAAGATTGTTATGTTGAGTAATGTAGCCATGTGGTTTAGGAACACATGGATAATTATAGATTATCCTGATGGTTCATTATTTTAGCTATCTGACGAATAGTTAGATGATGTATTTGTACTGTCACTGAAACCAAGTTTTGAAGTTAGTTACCAGATGCCAATCGCCACGAGAGCGAGGTAATATAATTATACCATCCGACACAAGTTATAACGTAACGTTTTATCTAGGAATCACATACAGCATGCAGTGGAACCATATAAATAGAGGAAGTGGAGGGGTAGCTTACATAATTATGGAGTTGCACGTTGATTGCGGTGCAACGTCCGAATAGGTAATGCATGAAAGCATTTGTTTGGTGAGAAGAGAAAAATCAAAACACGCACGGCACACATAATTGTTAAAACCAAGGGGTTTAAGGAATAATTAATTTGTGATATTAAGGAGGTCACATTGTATGACTGTTATGTTAATGTACAGTTTGTATTGAAGTCGTAGGTGCATCAGCGCACTAGTATATCTTTATGTAGTTCACATAAGGGTACAGCTTTATGGTTTAATATGACTTTATTATGATTTCATTTTTGTTTGTTTGTGGATTGTGGAAGTAAACTTTTGTTTGCTTTGTTTTTTTTTAATGGTTTTGGGATTGTTTTGTGTTTGAAGCCATGATTTTTATTTACTGAATTAAAGTTTTAGAATAGAGTTGTGCCTTGTTATTGTAGAGTTGATACCTTATAGCCTCAAATCCAAAATATGCACTGCTCATTTGGGGGAACGGCACGCGCCTGAGACCTGATGCTAGCTGGAGGCAGCTGCATATTTACCATCGAGATTACTCACATGGGTACAGTACAAAGCATGTTATGTTCCTATAATGACATATGCAGCAGAAACTTGGAAAATGACTAAGAGGGATGAGAGCAGAGTACAGGCAGCAGAGATGAGATTCCTGAGAAGTATGGTCTAGAAAACGAGGAGAAATAGAGTGGGAAATGTAGATATACGGAAAGAACTAAGAGTACAGAAACTAAATGACAAACTGGAGCAAAACAGATTGAGATGGTTTGGACATGTCAAACAGATGAATGAAGTAAGACTACCAAGACGAGCACTGGACCGACGGATGACAGGGACGAGAGGACGAGGAAGACCAGGAATGCGTTGGATGGACTTGGTGGAGAATAGTATTAGAAAACGGAACCTAGATTGGAACACTGTGATGGAAGAGGAATGGTGGAATGGCAGAAGAAAGTGGAGAGGAACCATATTTGCCCCCACCCAGTGTCAGCTGGAAAAGGGGAAATGAAGATGATGATGATGATTCATGTATTGAACTAAAAAAAAGGCAATCTGTATGAAATTATTATTGAATAAATACTGTACTAAATATTGTATTATATCCTTGTAATGACAACTGGTTGTGAAGTGGTCTTGGTTTAAATGTATGCATCTGTTATTTATGAAGGCAATTATTAGAGTTGGAGTTGTTGAATTTTATCATTTAGTAGCTATTTTACCTGGCATTGCCCCGGAGGCGCCTTACATATTATAGAAAGATACATGCCAATATATTTCTCAGAGTCTATTCACTTTGCCCATAAGTGAGTTTAAAACATAGTTCACCTGGGCTCTGATGTCAGTCAAGTGCAATATTAACTCACTGTAATCCTAGTCGAAAAGTTCTGTGTAGTACATAACGTAGCATAGAATGCATAATAGTAATGCACGACAATGCACAATTCCTCAAGGACTTTTGTCTAACAATTGTTGTACTTTCCTGATACAGTTTATTTTTGATGTAATGGAGGTAATTAAGACGTCTTGTTCTCATAGTTTTCTCTTTTATTTTTAGCTTATTTTCATTCATGAAAGAAAAGGCTTATTAGATCACCTTTTGTCCGTGTGTGAGTATGTGTGTGCGTCTGTGTGTGTGTGTGTGTCCCTAATAACTTCTAAATGACCAGAGCGATTTCAATGAAATTCGGTACGGCCATAGTACTATTTTGGTCCACCCTGACCGTGCCCTTCACATTTCTTTACCAGGTTTCTTTGAGTAGATGCACATATACCGTATTAGTATTCTCTATCATCATTCGAAATTTCAGGGTGATATTTGATATACATTGCCGGGGAAATAATTCGCGTGGCTGCCATGTATGATTATTGAATCGTATTAAAATTTGACAGGCACGATCCAGGTAGTAGTATGTCTATGCCTAGTATGAAATCGCTCCAGACGTTTAGATTTAATTAAGGGAGGGGGGATGGAGGGCACACACACCCGGACAGAAGGTTGTCTCATAAGCCTATTTTTGCGTATGATGAAAATAGACTAAAACGTGCTCTGTAAAGAATGTATAGTCTGCATTCCCTTAATGTTATGGGTGTAGTTCTCGGGTCCTTATCATGCGGAGAGTTTAGGTGATCAATTGAAAGAAAAACTTGTTTAGTCTACCGGTCTGGTACGGGACTTCGAAACTAACGAAATCTGGGTGACTTACATGTCAACAATACTCTTCCTTCCCAAGCCCGAGTTTATATCAGGCATTTGTGTACAATATGTTGACATTAACCATCCAAGATTATTGGACTTATCTATATGCGTCGACTGACCAAGGAGCATTTTACGTAGCCTATCTTCCAAAAGTTGTTGAATTCGTAAACCACGCAATATAAATAATTCATAGAAATGAAAATCCACAGCCTGCTTCCAGTCTCCGACCGGGTCAGGAATGGAATGAATGAAGCCCCCATCTAGTGGCGAGGATATGAACTGTGCCGGCTGCCGAGGCCTGACGCACTCCTCTGGGGCAATGATGAAATGAATGACAGATGAAATGAAATGATAGTGGAGAGTGTTGCTGGAATGAAATTTTGACAGGGAAAACCGGAGTACCCGGAGAAAAAAATATAATATAAATAATTCATAGAAAATTTTGAAGTATATCCGTGCCATACAGCTTTTTATAATATTTATAATATCCAAGATACAACTTCAGTGGAATTGATGGTAATTCGAGTTATCATGTCACTCACGTACTTGTTTCAATAATAGATCATATCATAATTCGGATAAAGTATGTAGTCCTTTTTTAACGTACAATACTTTTTTCAATAGATTTAATAATACATTAGGTAGGTTATTTGTTTATTTATTATATTCTAATTTGCATTATTCATCTTGTATAAAATGTTTGCTAATTGGTTTGTTTAATAATAAGTGTATTCTATATTTTTTTCTGTTAGTTGTTAAGCTAGGTTTTGTTTCTTACTACAAAATTTCAGGCCAGAACATTGTATATGCTACATAAAGGGGCTCTTTAGCCTCAGTGGTATTTCTTTATGAATAAATTCAAATTCAAATTTTAAAAAAGACAATACTGAAAACAATCTAAGTTTTCTATAATTTTTCTAATAAGCAATGAGTACAGCAACATTTTTGAAAAATGCAACTGCCAGAAAGAATGGACCGAATGAATCCATATTCCGAGGATGTATAGAAGAGTGTACTAGTGGATAATACTGCAGGGAGATGGCATTCACGTGGAAACCGTAGTGCCCTCTTTTATGTGATCGGTAAGGTCTGAGTTGCACCAGGCTCAGCTATTAAAGAGCCGTCATACGAAGTGTAAATGTGAAAATAAGTGCCAGTAACAGACCGAGGTTCCGAGCTGGCATTTCTGGTAAAAATTTGAGAATGCTTTCGTCGCCTGCTGTTTGACTTCTTCACGTTCCTTGAACGATGACACTCCCCCACCGCGCGGAGTGGAGAGGAAGTGAGGACGTATGGTAAGGGAGGGGATGCACACCTGTTATTCTGAGACACACTTACTGCACCGTGCGGCTTGACCTTGGACGGTGCTGGTATAAAGTGACGAGCTGGTACTGGAACACGCAATGTGACCACAACACGAGATAACCACCATTTTGTCACCATGGCCGTTATGGAACTTACTGTATCGTCAACAGTGTTCGCTCGGCGCACTAAACGGGTGAGAAGTCTATCTGCGTCAACGGTTCGAAGCCGTCTGTTGGTGCGGGCTTGACTAGTGGCAAGTATGCCATTGAGTCGACTTATATTGCCCAGAAACCAGAAACACCTCAGCCGTGAATGGTCACGAGAACGCCATCGTTGTCTTGCTGAGTTGTAAAATGTAATGTTTCGGACAAGCCCTATTTCAATCTGCCCTGCATGATGATACGTGTTAAAAGCTACCGCAGTGAACGATATCTGGCGGCATGTATTGTTTTTCGGCATGCGAGACAAACGCTGAGTGTGGATTCCGGCATTATTTTGATACAACATGCGATCTCGATTTCTACGTAAGCAGGGCAATGTGATAAAGGTATTGCTCCTCCTTCAGGAAACTCAACATGGCATATTTCAGCCGACAATGCTCACCCATCTGTGGCGAAGAACGTACAAGACTGTTTCGAAGAACGACGGATACCACTGCTTCCCTATCCCGTACATTCGCCTGAAAATGTTGCCCATCGCACACGGTTGATTGGCCGGTAACTTGTTCGCCATGACCCCCTAGTAACCATTGTTGTAGCATTGTATACTCGGATACAAACCGCGTTGAGGGAGATTCCATCTTAACATATCCAGGCCTTCTTTGGTCCCATGTCCCCAAGTTTAGAGACTCTGATAGCAGCTCGTTGTTCCTTCAAACTATTCTGAATTATCAAGTTCTACAATCTTAATCATTTCTACATTTCTATGCTCCTAATCTATGGTATAAAGTTGGTGTCTTTCTTGGTGTTGCAATTTTCAAGAACGTCAGCAGAAGTTGCCTACTGGAAAGACGTATGACCTACCAAACAAGAGGTAAAACTGAATATTTGTCTGTCCCCTTCAAACCAAATCTAACTATTGCTAAGCGTAATTTTCAAAACTTTATTCCTAAATTTTACAATATCCTTCCTAAAGCCATAAAAGAGCAGTTACATACATTTCCAAAGTTTATACGTAACGCAAAGATATTTGTTCGAGAGAATAAAAATGCCATTAAAGATATATAAAAGTAGGTTAATCCATAAATTGCTACTTAGCTATTTCACAATCTTATTTCTTAACATGAGCACTTAACGTTATAATTAGGTAAGTAGACCTACAAGGCCTTGTCTTATGTGGTATAGCTCACATGTATCTTCCCTTACTCGGCTGAATTTGATATTCATCACAATCATAGATCTAAGAATGTACATTTTTAGACTAAAACAATTACTTAGAGAATAATCAGAAATAGACTAAAGTTGCGATATGATGAAGATTGAACATATTTAATATAATGGGAGTCCAGTGATCAAGAAAGGAAGGTAGGAAGATTGTAGTTTTACGTGACCGTGAATCTTGTGATTATGAGCCACGGGACCTCCTTTTAACGTGGAATACGAACCACAGGACATGGCATTTCACTTCGAAAATCTCACATGCATTGACCGGGAATCGAACCCGGACCGCCTTGGTGAGAGGCATACAGCTAGACCGCTGAGCCACCACGCCCCTCGAGTGATCAAGACAACAGTGCTGTAGTGACAAGGACAATGGCTATATAGCACACGCTATTGCTTGAACAATGTATGGGTATGTCCTAATACTTAGAGAGCTATGTATGTATTTATTTTCTTGTATTGCTGGATGTAATATTTCTTATTTTAAATAAATTCTAATTCTAAAAGAATATATATTTGAACTTTGTCACACAGCATGCAGTGATTTCCATATCTGCTGTATGGCAACGAAAGCAAAGTGTTTAATGTCCTGATAAAATCAATAATTTGAATAATCAACCCAGACGTTACCATTTTAGAGAGCAACTTCCCATTAATTGCCTTTTCCATGAGAAGATACGGTTCACTGATACCAGGCCTGAAAGGTGCTCAATACAATGTATCGACTAAACCGTATCGATATGCTAGAAACAGGAATGATTCATAGATGCAGGATATTAGAGTTCGGTAAGCAGTTGGCAGCGCTAATTAAGCCTAGTATACAAGATGTCTGCCGGTGATACTCTGGAGACATAATAGTTAACACAGACAGCAAGCTCTACACTAATTAGATCAGCGGCAGACATCTCAGCTATGGTAATTACCACTCCTGAATCCAGAGCATCTGCATAGAAAGTGCACAAACCGCTTCAGGCGATAGATTATATTGACAGTGATACTGCACTATTTGCTATGAACTTCATTAAAACACTTGCCAGCTAATGGGTGGATATTACTGTGTTCGATGTAGCCTACATACATTGCATGGCTCGGCATATTTGAGTTCTTCAAAGCAAGGTGATATTGCAGAAGATATACCAAAATTGTAACAGAAGAACATTATGTCGGCTATCATGCTCGGTCTCCGGGTGAGCTTAATGGCTTTCCATTGAGATGGCTTGAAATCGATCCCAGCTCGTTCTTAAATTATCACAACAGAGCAATGTTTAACCTACAGGGTCATCGAAAAATAATGCCAACATTTCAAAAAATTATAGCACCGAAACCCTTTATGTTTAAAGTGTAATTCTTTCACTGAACGCCAGCTGGTTAAAGTAAGTTTTGTTTTGGAGGGGACGTGACCTTGCTATGTGCACACTAGATGCGCTGTAGCCAAGGTCGGCCAGTGGCGGATCCAGAGGGGGGCACCAGGGGCAAGTGCCCCCTCTGAAAATCCAGTTGTCTGCTACATTGATATTGCCGATAAAAATGATTGTCTCTCCAAACTGCACTGCAAGTAAAATCTTTGCTGTATTGCCTGCATTCATTAATGTGGTCAATGTTTGTTATCGTATAGTATGTAATGGCAACACTGTTAATATAATCGCTACATCGACAGTGTTGAAAGTGCAGAGAGATCTTTTAGCAGCCTGCAACTTGTCAAATCATAGCTACGAACGCGACTATGATTGCAAATGTTTTTAATACATATTTGACTGTATAATGTGCATTAAAATGTGGAAATGTACATATTCTGTAGAATTGAAGTTTTTTTAAACATAATGACAATGACTTGAAACTGAAACCAATAAACTATTTTAATATAATGAATTTCTTGTAGAATTATAAAATCTGGTGGTTGGATGTTATGTGTAGTGTGTGTAGATTAAATACAAATTTAGTAAGTTTTACATATTTTCTGTAGCTACTCTGAAAATCCTAAGAGTGCCCCCTCCGAGGTGAACCCCTGGATCCGCCACTGGCGTGCCAATGACTGCACCGCCCAACAAACTGCACCTGATTACAAAGCTGTAATACGATGGTTTAATCAGTTGAAGGAAACAGGGACTGAAGAGAAAAATCTAGGCCAGGCCGACCACCATCAGCATTGAACGCACGCTTTCCCAATGGCTGGATTGGTACGTGCAATAATTTCAGGAGTAACTGTCAAGATGGCGGCAGAAATTCGCTCCTGCAGGTGCTCCAAATCCCGATTTTTTCTGCATACACAATGTTTTTAATGTGCCCCCAGAAAAAAAAATCCAAAGGGCTGAGGTCAGGACTTCATTGGCGTGTGCGCCCCCGGCCGACCTTGGCTACTGAGCATCAAGTGTGCGCATAACAAGGTCACGTCCCCTCAGTACAAAACTTACTTTAACCAGCTGACGTTCAGTGAAAGAATTACACGTTTAACATAAAGGGTTTCGGTGCTATAATTTTTTGAAATGGCATTATTTTTCGATGACCCTGTATTTTAGTCTTACCGGTGGCACAAGTTATTCTACTCACCGAGCACAAATAACAGAACAATACTAATTAACAAACGACACAAAATGTGTGGCATATTAAGTGGAGCTGCAAGATTGTTGACATCACATGAAGGCGTGGGAGTTCACAGTGGAGACTAGATAACAGTCGTCAATTATCGCAAACCATCGGAGAGGGCAGGCAGGACCTTAACATTCCGGCCCAAGTGTGATACGCATGCGTTAAAGACTGCACTGTTTATCTATGCTCATTCAAGGGCCAAACACTCGGAACCTGGGCGAAAAGCCAAGCCCTAAGCATGTCTGCCCGACTAATTCTTTGCCGTCCCTAAAACATGTAGGCCTATGTATGTCTACCCCTTCAAAAAACTCCAAGTTCATTACCTTTGACTTTTCTCATGAGATAAGTATTTTTGACAATATTAGTCAAATTAGAAGACAAAACCAACAACCTTTAATATTGAAAGAAAGAAAAAAAAAAAAGCAATATTTGAAGAACTGTATCTTGGGAACTACGCAACGTACAGAGCTTGCTTAGGTCTCAAATTTTAGTATATTTAATATTTTTTAACAGGGTACTGATAACTTTTACTGCCAGACGCATATTTTAGAAGATAGTGAGTAAAAAATGAAAATATGAAAACATTTCGCTGATTTTTGACTAGTACACAACTAGCACAGGTTTTATACTACCGGTATTGGCTGAGGTCCAAAAACACATTTAAACAAGAAGTTCCGTGAAGAACTATACAGCCTACTTTTCATGCCAATGATTATTCTACAGTATATGAACCTATCTAGAATAATGACGAAATTAAGTTGGTAATATCGAAATATCTAATTAGTTCAAAATATACCTGGTATAATGTAGCCTAATAGAGCACTACAGTTGGTAGCCCTGGTGACTGAATATATTCTTAGTTCCACCTCTTAAGGTACAGAATACAAAATTTGGTTGAAGTCCAATGGACGTTACATGCAGGTAGACACTGGATCTATCCGCAGGGGAAAAAGCATGTTGCCAACAATACCATGTGTGTGCTGGTCAGAAATAATCTGAATTATGATGATATCTTGTTGTGCCAATTTTGGATGAAATCCGTTTGTTAGTATAGAAGTTACATGTATTTTAAAATTGGACATATCAGCAGGCATAGAATCATGTTGGCAGCACCGCCTTGTATTAATTACTCCAAATTAATCTAGAATGTCAGGTGCTATACGTGTGCAAAGTATACAGCAGTTGGCTTGCATACTTTCTGATATATTGGTATTAGGGTAACAATAATATAGACAGCATTTATTAACAGTTGGCAGCCCTGATTGCTCTTAACAATACGTATAGTCATATCTGTTATGGTACACATTGCACATACGAAATTTGGTTGAAATCCAACTGATAGTATAGAAGTTACATGTATTTAAAAATTGGTACTATCAGCAGGCTTATAATCATGTTGGTAGAACTGACGTATATAAGTTACTCCAAATTAATCTAAAATGTCAGAATATACGTGTGCATAGTTTAAAGCTGTTGGCTTGCATACTTTCTGATATATTGGTATTTGGATGAAAAAAAAATAGAGAGAGCAATTATTAACAGTTGGCAGCCCTGGTGGCTCCTAAGAATACGCTCAGTCATATCTGTTTATGTACAGATATTACATACAAAATTTGGTTGCAATCCAGTTGATAGTGTAGAAGTTATATGCATTTAAACATTGAACCTATCAGAAGGCTTAAAATTATTTTGGCAACACTGTCATGGTTGGCCTCCTGGAAATTAAACTGAAATAGTATTATCTACATGTGTGCCAATTTTGGAATAGCTCCCATGCATACCTTGCAAGATATCCAACATGGAGCTCAAATTTCTAGTGCGTTTTTTCAGCAGTTGGTAGCACTGACATAATTTTCAAATATGGACGTGAGCTATTCCGGTGCACATCTTTATTCATCCTAAATTTGGTTTTGATTGCTGCAGCCGTGTAGGAGTTGATAGGGGGGGACAGACTCACAGCCAGCCAGACAGACAGACAGACAGAAGGACAGACAGACAGACAGACAGACACACATTTTCCCGGATCGATCTCATAAGACTACTTTTTCCTCATTTTTGCAAAATGTGAAAAGTAGGCTAAAAATAGAACTACATGACGAGGTCAGGGATGAGATGTCGTGAAAGCAGATGGTGCGGGTGTTTTGCACAGCCGGATGCCCTTCCTTACGTCAACCTCATGAGAGGAGTTATTGAGAGATGAAATGAATGAAAATGACTGAAACTGGGCAAGGAAAGGGAAGGAAGTGGCCGTGGCCTATTAGATGATACCTTTCCGGCATTGCCTGGAGATGATAATTTGAAGCCACGGAAAACCATTTCAAGGACAGCCGATGAAGGGGTTCAAGCCCACGCTTACCGAGTCCACAGATAGCTGCATGGCGCGTTAGCGTAGTTAGTGTTGTCGGTTCACACCTTAGCCTACTTTTCATATTTTGCAAAAATGAGGAAAAAGTAGACATGAGATCGATCCGGGCAAATGTGTGTCTGTCTGTCCTTCTGTCTGTCTGGCTGTGTGTGTGTGGCCCCCTATAAACTCCTAAACGGCTGCAGCAATCGAAACACAATTTGGTAGGAGTAAAGATCTATACTCGAATATCTCAATGCCGTATTTGAAAATGATGCCAGTGCTACCACCTGCTGAAAAATCGCAATTGAAATTTGAGCTCCATGTTGGATATCTTGGAAGGTATGAATGGGAGCTATTTCTAAATTGGCACACGTATAGATAATAATATTTTAGTTTAATTTCCAAGCAGTGTTGCCAAAATGATTATAAGCCTGCTGATAGGTCCAATTTTTAAATGCACATAACTTCTACACTATCTATTGGAATTCGACCAAATTTCGTATGTGCTATGTGTACATAAACAGATTTGACTGAGCGTATTCCTAAGAGCCACCAGGGCTGCCAACTGTTAATAAATGCTCTCAATTTATTTGATCTAAATACCAATATATCAGAAAGTATGCGAGCCGACAGGTTTAAACTATGCACACGTATAGTATTGCCAACATGATTCTAAGCCTGCTGATAGGTCCAATTTTAAAATGCATGTAACTTCTATACTAACTGATGGGTTTCATTAAAATTGGCACAACAATAGATCATATTATTTCAGATCATTTCTGACCAATACATGCATAACATTGTTGCCAACATGATTTTACGCGCGCTGTTAGATCCAATGTCTACCTGCATGTAACGTCCATGCTATCCATTGGACTTCAACCAAATTTTGTATTCTGTACCTTAAGAGATGGAACTAAGAATATATTCAGTCACCAGGGCTGCCAACTGTAGTGCTCTATTAGGCTACATTATGCCAGGCATACAGTATTTCGAACTAATTAGAAATTTCGATATTACCAACTTAATTTCGTCATTATTCTAGATAGATCCATATAGATTAATTATTGGCATGAATCTTAAATTTTAAGCAAAGTAGGCTATTTAGTTCGTCACGGAACCGGGTGAGTTAGCCGTGGTGGTTACGGCATGACTGATGGCAGTCGCTCACATCCGGGAGGCGAGGAGGTTCGAATCCTCCCGCCGGCAACCTTGAAGATGGTCTTCTGTGGTTTCCCATCTTCCTTCCAGGCAAATGCCGGGGTTGGTCCCTAACTATAGGCCACAGCCGCTACCTTCCAACTCCTCGTCCTTACATTCCAACTTCCCTCCTTTCCTCCCAAACGGTACTTGTAGCTCACCCATTGGGTGTCCGTCTCGAAGCAGCTACAAAACTGGCGAGCCGAACATGTCCTCGGACACTCCCGGCACTAAAAGCCATACGCTAAAAAATAAAAAGTTCGTCACGGAACTTCTTGTTTATAAATGTATAGTGAATAGCGTCGAGGACGCCAACGACTTCCTAGGACATCAGCGGCTTCAGTGGCGTATTTCCTATGCCCAAGATCGCGGGTTTAAACCCGGCCGAATTCGTCGGATTTTTTTAGAGCGTTAAAAGTCCTTCAGTATGCCTTCCTTCGGAGGTGAAGTAAAGTCAGTGGGCTCATGTCACAGATTTGTGGCATGAAAAAGAGCCTGCCACTAACTACACTTGTGTGAAGCAAAAATGTGTCGGTTAGAATTGATAACGCTCTATTAGTTCCAACGTTCGCCGCCAGGTGCTGACTGCGATGCCATCTGGTAGCCAAGCCCGCAAGCCAGGTGTCGTGGACGGTAGCATTTGGTAACAAAAGTAGGAACTACTTGGAATTAATGTCTGCAGTCCTCACTTGAATTAAAACAGATAACACGCAGTAATACAGCCATCACAATTAACACCGATTATCAGACAGATTCTACACACACCCAATGTACACAGGACCAACCAACCAATCCTAGGACATCACGATCGACGTCACCAACGTCAAAAGCTAGTCGCCTCAACAAGTACCAGCGTACTGAGCCATGGCCTGCTTAGCTTCTACAGCCAGACTCTACGAACTATACAACGAAAATACATCCATAAATCATTGGATTGAGGAGGACTCATTAGAGCTCTAGAACAGCCTGACGGACGATGAATCACTCCTCGAATTGCGTTCTTCGCCGTCGAAGAGATTCTATTACTGAGCAGGTGTTACTTTCAGTTCGTGTTCAGCGGATTGGCGTTCAGTCAAGTGGACAAAATCACTATCAGACTTTCTTGGGAGCGATCAATCTGGATCATTCTGAAGACAAAATAATTTTTGAACAACTGTAATTAATACAATATGTTTCATAAATGTATATTAGGAGGGGTAGAACTGTAATAATGGCAGCACGGCTGTAGCGACCTTACCTCTGAGCAAATTGATTAGTCTATCCCACATCATGCGTCTGCGCACTGGCGAAAGGAACAGGGCCTCATGCTTGCTAGTTGTCTAATGTTTTGTTGTCACGATGTTTCCTAAACAGGAATAAAGGTTGTGGATAAAGATTGAATATGCTAGGGGTTATACTGCACAACAATGTCATCAAGGTTTTCAAGAGGCTTGCGTGGTCGCAAGATTGCCTTACAGAACAGTGGCACGGTAGATAAAAGCTTTCAATGTGCGACGCCAAACTGTGGCAGTCATGCGTTGTTCAGTTCGTCCTAGTGTCAGTGAAGACGAAGTGCAGGCTCTTGCCGCCTTACTGGATAGTGATCGACACCATACGATTAGTGAGCTGTCCCGAAACACAGGATTAAAGCATACTGTGCTTCACATTACGAAAGAACGCCTAGGCATGAGAAAAATTGCTTCAAGATGGATTCTGAGTAAATTGACGGAATGATATAGTACATTATACAACGAGCCTTTAATGGCAATAATTAATTTCCATACGAGTGTCTTAATTATCATTATAGGCGAGTTGCATACGACTGTTTATGTTAGACGATAATTATAACTATTTTATGTTCGAACATACATATTCATAAATATCTGTCGAGATTTCGCCAGTTTTATGTAATGAACAGAGCGCATGGGACGCAGAGAATACCTTGTATTTGACCATGGCCTCCTCAAATACCCCACTCTGACACTAGCCACGCAGTGAAATTTAAAAGAGGAGGCCATGGAAGTCAGCGCAGATACGATTCTATCCTTACCTAATTGGTCACACAACTGTTTCTTGAGCTCTGATTGGTGGGGGAAATTGTTTCATAATGAAAAATAGTGCTATAATGACCCTCAATATGATACAGTTTTCTGACACATAATATTTACATTTTGACATCGTCGAACATAAAATGGTTAAGATACGACCCTGCTCGTAACCTCTTGGAGCGTTTTGAACGCATAGGATAGGCTTTGTTACGCCATATCACTACCCTGGATGAGACATGGACCAAATCTTACAAGCTCGAACTGACACGTTAATCGAACGAATGGCGTCATTATGGGTCACCACGAAAATCAAACGCTCGTCAGACCCCCAGCATTGTGAAAATTATGGTTATTCTCGTGTCCGACTGCTATGGTGTTATCCTAACGCATTACGTTCCTCTATAGCAGACCGTCAACGTAGTATTGTACCCGTATTTAACGGACAATACTTGGTCATTACCTGGCTATACTCTTCGGCTTCGGGGTGCGTACCGTTCAACCCACAAATGACCTCACATTCGGATATGGAAGCACAATAAGGTTATCAAGACTACAGGGAAAACTCACACATTACAGTTAACATGAATTTATTTTAATAAAAAGCATAAAATCAAAATATATATTCAAAAATCAAAAATAAACATTTATTTGGAATTGTCCCATCTAGTAAGAATCACACAAAAATCAATCGAAAATCACTTCACAACCTCCAAACATTGCTTACCTTATTCAGTACTTATTATTTATAATTATTTCACTAAAGTTAACATTTACTTTGGCATAGAGAATGCCTATCAATCTAGTCAAAATTTTTCATCTAAGGTTTATGGACATTTAAACTATTTTAGCCTACTTTTCACATTTTGAAAAAATGAGGAAAAAGTAGACTTATGAGATCGATCCGGGAAAATATGTGTCTGTCTGTCTGTCTTTCTGTCTGTCTGGCTGTGTGTGTGTGTCCACCCTATCAACTCCTAAACGGCAGCAGCAATCGAAACCAAATTTAGTATGAGTAAAGATGTATACCGGAATATCTCAAGCCCATATTTGAAAATGATATCAGTGCTACCAACTGCTGAAAAAACGCACTAGAAATTTAAGCTCCATGTTGGATATCCTGGAAGGTATGCATAGGAGCTATTCCAAAATTGGCACACATGTAGATAATACTATTTCAGTTTAATTACCAGGCGGCCATACATGACAGTGTTTCCAAAATAATTTTAAGCCTTCTGATATGTCCAATTTTTAAATGCATATAACTTCTACAATATCAATTGAATTTCATCCAAATTTTGAATGTAATATATGTACATAAACAGACATGACTGAGCGTATTCCCAAGAGCCACCATGGCTCCCAACTGTTAATAATTGCTCCCTCTTTTTTCTTTATCCAAATACCAATATATCTGAAAGTATGCAAGTCGACAGCTTTAAACTATGCACACATATATTACCTGACATTTTAGATTGATTCGGGGTAACTTATATACTTCAGTTCTACCAACATGATTCTAAGCCTGCTGATAGGACCAATTTTTAAATACATGTAACTTCTATACTATCTGTTGGATTTCAACCAAATTTCGTATGTGCTATGTGTAACATAGCAGATATGACTCAGTATTCTTAAGAGCAATCAGGGCTGCCAACTGTTAATAAATGCTGTCTATATGTTTTTTACCCTAATATCAATATATCAGAAAGTATGCAAGCCAACAGGTCTATACTTTGCACACGTATAGCACCTGACATTCTAGATTAATTTGGAGTAATTAATATAAGTCAGTGCTGCCAACATGATTCTATGCTTGCTGATAGGTCCAATTTTAAAATATGTGTAACTTCTATACTAACAAATGGATTTCATCCAAAATTGGCACACAAGTTATCATAATATTTCAGATTATTTCTAAACAGCACACGCATGACATTGTTGCCAACATGCTTTTACGCGTGCTGATGGATCCAATGTCTAACTGCATGTAACGTCCATTGGACTTGAACCAATTTTTTTATTCTGTACCTTAAGAGATGGGACTAAGAATACATTCAGTCACCAGGGCTGCCAACTGTAGTGCTCTATTAGGCTACATTATACCAGGAATATTTCGAACTAATTAGACATTTCGATATTACCAACTTAATTTCGTCATTATTCTAGATAGGTTCATATACTGAAGATGAATCATTGGCATGAAAAGTAGCCCCTTTAGTTCGTCAAGGAACTTCTTGTTACTTCACTTTTTGGGCTTTCTTTATTCACACATTTATTTATTAAATCTTCATTCAGTCCCTTGACTGAGCAACTATCTTCAAAAAAGCCTTAGGTTTTTAAGAGCACAATACACTTATTCAACAAACATGTCATGTCATAGATCGAACCCTCAATCCTTCACTTGTCTACTCAATCTTCAAGGTGATTTATTTCAGTATTGTACCATTCACTGTCTTCATTTTTTATTTATGGGATTCTTTCAATCATCGCAAATATTATTATTTCATAACCCGTTAGTTTCGTTATTTCTTAAGTCAGGAATCGATTATTTTCAACAATGGTAATATTTGACCAGATCCGTCAAATATTACTTAATTACTTCAAACTGAGGCTTGGGAGAATTGTATCAATCCCAGCATTTCAAATATATAATTTATATTACGCTAGCAAATTTTAATCAAAACTTTTATATAGCGGTCGCTAATCGCTAGTCTCCATTTAAACCCTACTTAACAAAAACATCCATTATGAGGTCTCTCTCGGTCGAAAATCAATTACGCTCGATTTTCCTTAATTCCACTCGGTCCTCCAAGGGACCGCGTTAAAATCCCTCAGTATGCCTTCCTTCGGAGGGGAAGTAAAGCCGGCGGTCCCATGTCATAGATTTATGGCATGTTAAAGATCTTTCCACTAATTACACCTGTGTGAAACTAAATTGGATAGGTTAAGAATGTAAACAACGCTCTTTGGTTGCTACGTTCGTTGCCAAGAGCCGACTGCGGTGGCGTCTAGTAGCTAGTTCTGAACTAGGCCTAGTAGTCGTTGACGGTGGCGTTTGGCGGCAAAAGTAGGAACTATTTGAAAATTCAAAGTTGCAGTCCCTACTTGAATTAAAAAAACAGATACACACACTAATACAGTCATCACAATTAACACCGGTTATCAGACAGATTCTACACTCACCCAAAGTACACGGGGCTACATGACCGCGTTGTCGCAGCCCCTAAACTAAGGAACCAACCAACCAACCATCCACGGGACCCAAAAATAAATTCCTCAACTCGGCCCAGGCTTTGACAAGGGATCGGCAAAGGGGTTATCCCCAATGACGCAAACAAAAGTCATATCCCTCCTGCTCGCATACCAAGGCCGGGTCAAAATATTTAGGGGATGAAAAGAGTTTCATATAATGATTTTTGTATATTTTGAAATGAAGTAAACATTTATGTGATTTTAAGATGCTGATTTTTCTTAATTTATTAAATTTCGTGTCGATATTTTTATTTAACCACAGTGATTAATATCTAGTTTTTATGTATTATGTTTTTATCTGATTTAACGAAAGAGCGGACTTGACTTCAGAGCGCTTGACCGATGGCGTGGTGGTGTTCGCAAGTCATTGTTGTGCCTTTGGTCAACCGCTCTGATGTTTAGTCCACTCATTCGTTAAATCATTATAACTTATGTGGCAGAAAATACAAGTGATTTAAAATTAATCATAATATTCTTTTAAATAAGTCTGCCAAGTTTTCTATCTTTTCTACAAATTTTATACATTGTTTTTAACATGTGCATAATTAAATATTTGTATGTTTTTTTTAACTTAGTCAGACATTATTAAATTACATTTAGACAATAATAGGTGTATAATTTGTACCTATATATACTTTCGATATCAGCTGCGGGTGCTGAAAATACTGTTTTCCAGCCTAGAACGGAAAAATCAGCTGCATTCAAGAATTCACTCATGCGCTGCATAAGGTGTTGACCCGGCCCTTGGTATGCGAGCAGGAGGGTTATGACAGCTGTTTACGTCATTGGGGATAACCCCTTTGCCGACCCCTTGTCAAAGCCTGAGCGAAGTTGAGGAACATATTTTTGGGTCCCTTAAAGGACCGAGTAGAATTGAGGTAACCCTGGCTACCTGACTGGAATTCACGAGCGGAATTGATGCCCGCCCTCTCTCTCCATCCCCTCACAAGAAGAAAGATCAGGGCTGGCTTGTCACCTACCTTCTCCTTCGACAATTAACTCAAGATTTACGACGTCTCGCGGACCGTCTTCCCTCGGCTCTCAAATGTTTACTTGCTTTCATTTGTGTGGTTATCCAAGTTTTATATATCATTATTCCTGCAGCTACTGCTCGAGTCCAAGCTCTATGAACTTGCGGAGTGAGGAGAAAGAGCAGGGAATGGTCGGGCGTGGAGAGAAGGATCTGTCAACAGCCCACCGTGTTATATGGTATACCTTTCTAATCCAATACTGCTAACATTCGGCCGTTGCTCAAACCACTGTGGTGTTAGGAATGAGTGAGTGAGTCACCGACAAATGTATTTGGTTCTGTACTATGCACGGACCGAGAAACCTCATCACTCGTCAACACAACCACTCATAGTCCGCGATGAACATTCCTCTCAGGTTCACGCAGCTTAGACTCGAGCAGTACCTGCTTCCTTATTCACATTCATTATTAATATTTCGTGATTCCAGGATGTTATGAACTAGATTCGGAGAGAATATACGACGCTTACCTACAACAATTTCATTTACTGTCGGATGGCAAACCTGGACACACTTTCTGGGTTCGGTCATATTTAATTGAGGCTCGGACGCACCTAGCATCCCCAGTTGTGAAATATCTCGTAGAGACCTGTACTACCTTCCAGTCTTATATGCAAATAACAATGCCAGGTTGGAGATTATTAATCCTTCCCAACGGGTCTCACATGTGAATACCATAACATACCATAACATACCATAAACATAGCTATTCTAGAGGGAATTACCCATCCACTTTGATTGCGAACCATAATATACTGACCTGGCGAGGACCCTGCATACCAGCAGGTCTCGCCCTCAACCGATGAATCAGACTTATTTTACTTTCCATCTCACGAAGCAAGGCATACTCTGGATCACGTATTTCTTACTAGCTTGAAGCTAAACCTATTATTCAATCACATGGCCCATTTGGCAATACACCTCAGCTTGGATATCCATAATTCCTTTACATTTCTCATATAATAACTTTATCACATCGCGGTAAGACTTCCGGGTCTTCCTATCACTTTATTCCCATAACTTTGGCATGACAGCCTACAATAAGTTACAACATTAATTTTCATTCATAGGAGTTCCGTTTTCACCATTTATTTTAAGGGTCATCAAAATCATTATCATATCAACAATACGTCAAAGCATTACTATTCACTTAATTAATTAATCCCTTTTAGTTAGAGCTCATTATTATTATTCCATTCGATTTTCAAATACTTTATCAACAACTTTATTATGGAGTATAACAACTCATTAACCATTTATTTCAGAGTACAGAACTGAATTATTATTATTATTATTATTCCTTTCAACTTCCAATAACATTATTACGGTGCTTATTTATATTTATTTTGTAATTCATTCACTTGGCGAAAATACATGCCACTGATATTATAATTTTCGATTTCTCCTTTTTAAATCATTAATTGTTCATCCCTTCATATTTTCGGGTTTCAATTACTTTACATTTACTTAATGCAATTATATCTTTACACTCAACGAGATTATCCTCGTGATCAACAGTTACTATTATCCCAATCATATTTCACAATTACTTAGTGCATTTAAAATACATAGTGAATCAAGGCTAAACTCCCCAGTCAACGCTTGATTTCACTAGTTCAGTGCATAGTACAACAACAATCATCATAATGAAAATGTCATGACTTACCTCGTGCGCAGATGCTGATATTATCTCTGAATGGGGTCACGCATCTCATTACATTTTTAGTACTTCTTCATAGTACTTCTTTTCACACACTTCATCTTATATTCACACAATTTACACTGGTAAACAATAAAACACATTTTTCACCTTTCAAAAACACTTTACATATAACACTGAAATAATACCCTTTTTCTTTTTGCAACACTTAACACTTCACTTATTCACATGTTCGTATCTCAGCGATTCCTGACGATCCCTATCGGCTGCTATGATTTGATGCAAGTTCCACAACTCGGTATTGAACGTGTGATAGCTCGTACGGAGTTCCTTTCTCCTACACTGGAACTACTGCTTTTAGTCTCTGGAACACTGCTTCAAATAATCTGTTATTCGGCTTCACCTTATCAGCTCTAACTAAGCGATATATGTTTTTTACTTTCCTTCACCTTTATTTCTATATGGTGATCTATCACACCTAACTTTTGACCTCCCTGTTCCGAGGACCGTATACTTTCTATCGTATAATTTGACGATTTTTTCACTGACCTGTTCGGGCTTCGAAGCGGCGCTTTCTAAGTTCCTGTGGTTAGAACTTCTATTTCTGCAAGCGTGATTATCTTTTATTTGTTTATCAATGTCTTTAGCGACGTCTCTACTGGACATACCGTAGCTCGAATTTGTTTGAGTACTTTGGTTTCGCTACACTGTCGAACTCACGTCCCTCTGAACTCGGAGTTCCTTACTGCTTTCTGCAGTACTCGAACGATATTTCATTAAATACTGTAGTTTTACTTTTTCGGTGTTACTATAATAACTCTTCAGAGTTTCGAACTAATAACTGTTTAGCGTGGCGCACTTCTATTGTACTGGCCTGCACTTAGGCAGTAATAATGGCGTAACTCAGCGCGACGTAATTTGCTCTCATCGGGGCTCTAGTAAAACTGTCTGAATTGTTGCGTTGCGAAACAGCACGGCCTCCTCATGAGGTCCGCTGTAGACTGAAGACTGAATTGCTGTGAAACAGTACGACGCCCTTCACTCGGGTCCGTAAGACTGAATATGTTGTGATCCAGCGTCACGCCCTTCCCGGACTGACTAAGACTGAATTTACTGCGAAACAGTACGATACCCTCCACTAGGGCTCGTAAGACTGAATGATTTCCCTTGCATTTGCTGCCTATTTATTTGATTCACGACAAATAAACTAGTTTTGCTTCTGCTCCAAAATTAAATTCTGAACTAACCATGGCATCTTTATGAAAAAATAACCATCTTGAAGCACGCGACCTAAATGTTTCAAATATGCCAAAATTTTCAAAATCAGATCGGGAGAACATTTTGATAAAAATTAAAATAGCTCCTGCGTTAATATAGGCGTAAGTTTGTATTTTCCCCTTCCCCAGGCATCTGGTCTGGTGAAATCCCTACTCTATTATGCTGACTTGGCTTTTCAAGACTGCACAAATGTTAGTAACTTTTAACACTCTCAAAATTCTGATTTCTAGAATGATCAACAATAGTGGAGAGATTTTCCCATAATTTTGCGTATTTCTGGCTAATTTCAATTATTTTATCGATTTCCTGGACACACCTCTCGAACAGTGTTGGCATTTTCTCGCTGACTTCGCATTTATTAGTTTGATCTTCTGTCTTCGTCTTGAATGGAAGATTCCGTTGGTCTATTTTAATCTTATGCGTAACCATCGTTCTGCTGGGTCGGCGGTGACCTCACGCCCAGCTGCAAGCGTTGATTCAGCATTACCTCACTAATTCATGCGTCATGCAGTGGTTATTTTGGCGTAACCCTTCTGCTACCCTTAAAACTGTACCAAAAAGCCTGTGTTATTTCTTCGTTTCCTGACTTGAAATATTAAGGGTTCGATACCTGTGTCATTTTCCACATGGGCACAGTATTTCTGTTCATTTTTGGAACACAGCCTGTGACCAGCTTTGAGAAAGAAGCGATGACACTTTTTGCAAAACCTAGCCATCATTTTGCATGATAATGCGCGCCAACATACAGCGCAAGCTGTGGCTGATTTGGTCGGTCGATGGGGCTGGGAAGTGCTGTATCATCCACCAACATTCCCTGGACGTAAGACCTCGTGACTGTGACTTGGTTCCTAAGATGAATCAACCTCTTTGTAGCATTTGTTTTAGAACTGTTCAGGATATTCGTCAAGCAGTAGACCACTTCATTCGGACTAAGAACACAATAGGCGCTGCTGAAGGTATCTTACGTCTTCCACATCGCTGGCAACAGGTTGTACACCATGATGATGACTACTTTAAAGGACATTGGTAATATGTATCTATTGTGCATACGTGGTAAATACATAGTTGCCACTAGTAAAGTTCCAACCCTCGTATATACACACATCAAAAAAAGTTTTGCATCACCTCGGTTCCCAGATCTCCGGCATATAGACGTTGACTGTGTATATTGTATCAAAGATACAGTCCCTTTGACTGTTCATAGATGTCACTAAAACTGCTCAAAGATGTAAACAACCATGCATGAGCAGGGCCTATTAGACGGAGGGGGTACGACAGCCGATCAGTTCCAGTCATTCCACCAGGACGAAGGTACGCTGCTCATGTTGTCTGTAGTTCTACCATGCCTAGAAGGTCAATACCGCAGTTCGATCGCGTCCGCATTGCTACTTTGTGTCAAGAAGGGCTCTCAACAAGGGAAGTTTCCAGGCGTCTCAGAGTGAACCAAAGCGATGTTGTTCGGACATGGAGGAGGTACAGAGATACAGGAACTGTCGATGACAGGCCTCGCTCAGGCCGCCCAAGGGCTACTACTGTAGTGGATGACCGCTACTTACGGATTGCCGCTCGGAGGAACCCTGACAGCAATGCCACCATGTTGAATAATGCGTTTCGTTCAGCCACAGGACGTCGTGTTTCAACTCAAACTGTGCGCAATAGGCTGCATGATGCGCAACTTCACTCCCGACGTCCATGGCGAGGTCCAGCTTTGCAACCCCGACACCATGCAGCGCGGTACAGATGGGCCCAACAACATGCTGAATGGACCCCACAGAATTGGCATCACGTTCTCTTCACCGATGAGTGTCGCATATGCCTTCAACCAGACAATCGTCGGAGACGTGTTTGGAGGCACCCTGGTCAGGCTGAACGTCTTAGACACACTGTCCAGCGAGTGCAGCAAGGTGGTGGTTCCCTGATGTTTTGGGGTGGCATTATGTGGGGCCGACGTACGCCACTGGTGGTCATGGAAGGCTCCGAAACGGCTTTACGATACCTGAATGACATCCTCCGACCCATAGTGCACCCATATCGGCAGAATATTGGAGAGGCATTTGTCTTCATGGACGACAATTCTCGACCTCATCGTGCACATCTTGTGAATGCGTTCCTTCAAGATAACGACATCGCTCGACTACAGTGGCCAGCATGTTCGCCAGACATGAACCCTATCGAACATGCCTGGGATATGTTGAAAAGGGCTGTTTATGGACGTCTTGACCCACCAACCACTCTGAGAGATTTACGCCGAATTGTCGTTGAGGAGTGGGACAATTTGGACTAACAGTGTCTTGATGAACTTGTGGATAGTATGCCACGACGAATACAGGCATGCATCAATGCAAGAGGACGTGCTACTGGGTATTAGAGGTAGTGGTGTGTACTGCAATCTGGACCACAAATGCTGAAAGTCTAGCTGTATGATGGTACAACATGCAATGTGTGGGTCTCATGAGCAATAAAACGAGCTGAAATGTTGTTTGTGTTGATCTCTATTCCCTTTGTATTTAAAGGTTCCGGAACTCTTGGAACCGAGGTGATGCAAAACTTTTTTTGATGTGTGTATATAAGGTTTACCCCACGTTTTTGGTCGGTCAGTCCCGCTTGCGCAGTCGTACAGAGGACAGTCGTCCAGCTTCAGGCATGTGCAATTGATACGTGAGTTGCCATTTACGTTGAAACCTCGGCTGTGTCATCGTGCTGTGTGTGCTCTGCCGGTGACAAATAAATGAAATATTGGACTGTTATCGTAGTTATTACTCTTTCACGAATTGATTGCCGCCGGTCGAGACGGGAACTATTCTCTCTTTACTTGTGTCACACGTTACTCTGCTTCGTTGACAGGTGCAGTTGAGCGAGTAGGATATGACTCAGCTCCAGTAGTTTCAGTCATTGTTTAATTCAATCGTTAACATGAGCTCCTATGACGCTTATCTGCACTTCTAAGACAGGTAGCTCGTGCAATGCGGCTTGACTTATATACGGACTGCACTCTGTCCTCACTGTGGCCTCCACTTCACTCCACGGGACTCCTGCTACAATAATCAACAAACGCTCAGCAGCAATCATATCTTGAATGGGTACAAGGCCGGACGTTTGTTTTAAACGAGTGAAAAATCTTAATGGAAGCCTGGAGGCGAGTTACTGCAGTACCTGTGTTGTTGTCGTCTGATGATTGACAAAGCTATCTCACAGTACTGCTGAAGTACAGTCATTGGCAATTATAATGGCGTTCTGTTCGTAACTATGTAACGTGTACTTCCGCGTCACCCAATACTTCGACGTGGACTGTACTGTCTGCACAGTGATGTCGTCAAGTGCTCAACTCTGGAATTCCATTACATCAGACCGGTGGTGACAAATGTGAAGCGATAGGGCTAGAGAGTGACTGTGTACAGGCCTACCCGCAAGGTCAAGGGCAATTGTCTAAAACAAACGTAATACTTGCAGTTTTTTTCGTGCGTGTTGTGACCGAAATGCCACATATTCAATCAAAACTTCGTGGCAAAACTCTTCACTGCAAAACTCTTGAGGTTTTAATAGAAAGGAAGGATATTTGATCCTGGCGCGTTTCATATTTACGTGAAATAGATAAATATAGGGAAGAGGGTAGGCATTTAATTTATAAATCTGCCTGCAGTATGTCTGGTATCGCTTGCAATATCACTATTCCGTGAAAGAGCACTTGGTGATGCATTGAGCTACACGAGATGCATGACACGTCAGCTGATCGCTTATCTCAGCCGCTGATTGCTGCACCTGTCAAACTCTAGCCTAAATTGTAAAATAAGAGATTCATTTCAGGGTTTTATTCACGCAGGTCAACTGAATTACCTTACTCTCGTATCGTTTGATGAATATGGTGACCATTTCATTTTTAGTAGTGGTTGACATTATGGACTGAAAATTAAAGTACCAAACAGCCGGTGGGAATCCAGACTTTCAGAGAGTCACGTGCTCTCAGCATCTTCTTTCAGCTGCTAGTACTAAACTCGTTTCACAGCGCGAGCTCTCTTAGCCACCGGCCAAAATCCGTGGCGTAAACTACACAGTAAGATTAAATATACGATTAAGAGACGTTTTATTTTTCATTATGTCCAGAAAGTCTCAGATTACTTCACCTATCCTAGGTAGCCACGTGTGCACTCTACCAATACCAATTTTCATTATGATATGAAAATTGGAACATGGTGAATTCTGTCACATGGAAATATCTGCGTAGGTGGGCCCTCCCAAGAGTGAAATAGCGTGGCCTGCCACTTCGATTCCTGGTAAATGCCAGGATAGTGTCCAGTTTAAAGCTATAACTGTATCTATTCAAAATAATACTACCTCCAAATACTTTACAAATCCTACCTCCAGCATAAACACAAGCTTTCTCGCACAGAAATCCAAATAACACAGATTACCAGACAGATTGTACACACAGCCAATTACACGGGGCTAATAGTTACGTTGTTAGACCCATAAATGGAAACAAAACTACAATGGCAATATAGTTACACAAAGCCATAGAATATAAAATTAAATAAATAAATAAATAAATAAATATAGAAAGAAAGAAAGCAAGCAGAGAAAATAAGAATAAAAGGGGGAAGGAGAACAAGACAGTGTGGGAGTTTGATCACACTGTACAGTATTTGACGGACAGTTATGGGGATTTTCTGTTGCCTTCACTGAACGTTCTGAATGTTCTTGTTGTTGTTGTTGTTTGAGTCTTCAGTCTTTTGACTGGTTTGATGCAGCCCTCCATGCTTCCCTATCCTGAGCTAATCATTTCATCTCTATATAATAATAATAATAATAATAATAATAATGATAATAATGGACATATGGTTAGAATGGATCCAAGAAGATTAAATAAACAAATTTTTAATAAAATATATAATCTAAGAGCCAAGGGGGTTACAGCAAGCAGATGAAGGAAGAAGTCCGGAGGCTAGAAATTACAGATGACGACCGTCGATACAGAACACAGTTCAGGGAAATTCTTTCCAACATAAAGGTTCTTGTGGAAAACAAGAGAGAACGCAGGGGAGGAAGGTGGACAGCAGAGAGAAAGGCGCAACACTGAAAGAATGAAGGAAGTGTGGAGGAAGAGAAAGGAAGAACGAACTATGAGAAGGAAATGAAATGATATTTGCGTGGTCCTTAGTTTTGGCCGGTTCGCATAATGTAATGTAATGTAATAATAATAATAATAGTCTAATAATAATAATAATAATAATAATAATAATAATAATAACAATAATAATATTAATAATAATAATCATAAATACCTTGGAGAAATAATTCTTCCTTCAGGATTGGACAGTTTGGTTAACACAGAAAGAGCCTCAAAACTTCATAGAGCATTCAGACTAACATGGGATCACTGTAATAAAAGAGTAATGTCACATAATGCAAAACTGAAACACTACAAAACAGTTGTACTACCGGAAGCTCTATATGCTTCAGAAACCATAGCATTAGGAGGTCATTCTAAAATTGCAAATATAGAAAAGCAAGAATGTACAATTCTTAGAAAAATATTCGGCCCCATACAAGAAAACGGAATTTGGATTAAAAGACGAAATTCAGATCTATACCGTCACACAGATAGTTTCAGCAACACTGTACGAAGAAGACGTTTAACATTTTATGGACACTTCTTCAGGATGGACGATTATAGACTTACAAAAAAGTTATTCAATGTAATAAATTCTCAGAAGTCAAGGATAGCGTGGCTGGATGAATCAAGAGAGGACCTGCAAGAGTTGAACATCGGAGAAAATATTCTGAGAAACCGCAAAGTCTTCAGGACCGCAGTAACAAAGCACAAGTTTAGGGTGAAAACTAGTGGCAGGACTGGAACCAAGTGGACAGAAGAACTGAAGAAGCAGCACAGTGACTCCATGAAGAGATTTTGGGAAGATAGGAAGGCGAATATCATCAAGCCGAAAAACAAGTTCAAGCGCGCTCTATAATGGGCAAAACGCAAATAGAAGAAAGAAGAAGAATAATCATAATAATAATATTGTATGGCATCGGATGCCGGGTGCAAGCTTTGTTATTTGACACCCAGAGGGTAGCTTGCATGTCGATTTTCGTTGTTCCTTGAAGCACTATGAAAGTCAAGGATGTTAGATATCTAAGCTCCTTGAACACTATAGCGCTTTCTAGAAGAGAAATGGGGAACTTTGTGTTGGCGGAAAATCCCGAGATTAATTTTGCCATTATGAACACGGCCTACTGAATTCAAATGGGTTCTTTGACATGCCAACATCGTATGATATGATTGTCGTAATGTTTGCCGCCTTTCAAAAATCACTTACCATGGCCAGGAGCGAACCTGCTAGCTTGGAGTTAGTAGACCGACACGCTATCCACTCACCCACTGTGGCAAGCATTTCATCTCTACATAGCTACCACATCCTACATCCGAGGCAATCTGTTTAACATATTCTAGCCTTGGTCTACCCCTATAGTTCTTACCCTCGACCCTTCTTTCCATAACTAAGTTTGCTATTCCTGGGTGCCTTAGTAGTGTCCTACCAACCTATCTCCTCTCTTCATTGGCAGTCGCCAGAAACATCTCTCCTCTCCCAGTCGTCTCAATACCTCTTCATTCGTAACCCCATGTACCCATCTGATCACCATTCTCCTGTAACACCACATTTCAAACGCTTCAATTCTCCTCTCCAACAGTCCATGTTTCACTTCCATTGAGTGCCACGCTCCAGCAAAGGCTTTAAAATTGCTTCCTATTACCTACATCTATATTCGATGTCAACAGATAGTTTGTCCATGCTAAACTACTTTTTATATCCTCTTTGCTTCGTCCATCACTGTTTATATTGCTTTCTAAGTAACAGAAGTCTCCTACTTCATTTAGCTTTTCACTTCTTTTAAATAAGACATTAAACTTAATGACAATTATCATTGATTATTATTGATTTTGATGATAGTGTGCTTGATTGCTCAGTTCCTTGTGTAATATGGTGATGAAATTATAATTAGTTCCCACATGTCTGCCTTCAACATTTAACATTGCTATTACGAGGTATCATCTCCGGGATCGAACCTCATCCCTTGAGGCACTACCTGTCCTTACATATTGTGCCACAGGCAATGCACTCTACAACATAGTTTCACAATAGTCGTTTAAAAAGAAGACACCAGGAAGAGTTGGCTAGGGGGTTTATTCACTCAGTAAAAGTTATATCCACGCTCAAGGACATGCTCAGCGTAGCTTCTTCGTAACTGCACAAGAAAGGTCTGGGCCAAAAAACTAACTCAGCAAACTTGTTTTAGATGGGAACATTATCGTCTGAGTTCTAGCAGATCAGAGATATTAAGCATACACACCACACAGGCATTTCAAACTGCCTCTATCACAATATTTTGTCAAATATATATTACCTATATGTTCGACGATGAAAATGAAAATCCACAGCCTGCTTCCAGTCTCCGACCGGGTCAGGAATGGAATGAATGAAGCCCCCATCTAGCGGCGAGGATATGAACTGTGCCGGTTGCCGAGGCCTGACGCACTCCTCTGGGGCAATGATTAAATGAATGACAGATGAAATGAAATGATAGTGGAGAGTGTTGCTGGAATGAAATTTTGACAGGGAAAACCGGAGTACCCGGAGAAAAACCTGTCTGCCTCCGTTCTGTCCAGCACAGATCTCACATGGAGTGACCGGGATTTGAACCACGGACCCAGCGGTGAGAGGCCGGCGTGCTGCCGCCTAAGCCACGGAGGCTTGTTCGACGATGTCGAAATGTAAATATTATATGTCAGAAAACTGAATCATAATGAGGGTCATTATAACACTATTTTTCATTATGAAAAAGAAACAGTTTTGTGACCAATTAGGTAAGGATAGCATCGCACCTGTGCTGTCTTCCACGGCCTCCTATTTTAAATTTCACTGCGTAGCGAGTGTCATAGTGGGGTATTCCAGGAGGCCATGGTATTCTCTGCGTCCCATGCATTCTGTTCAGTATATAAAACCGGCGAAATCTCCACAGATATTTATGAATATTTATGTTCGAACATAAAATAGTTATAATTATCGTCGAACATAAACATTCGTATGCAACTCACCTATCGCTTCGCTCGTTTTATAAACATACCCGTGTCTTAATTATTGCCTTTATAGGCTCGTTGCATAATGTAGATTACTATTAATTATTGATTCATTTATTTTCATTTCACTATTTTTAGCCTACTTTTCTCATTTTGCAAAAATGAGAAAAAGGTAGACTTATGAGATCGATCCGGGCAAATGTGTTTCTGAATATCTGTCCGTCTGTCTGTCCTTCTGTCTGTCTGTCTGTCTGTGTGTGTGTATGTGACCCCTATCAAATCATAAACGGCTGCAGCTATCAAAACCAAATTAGGTAAGAGTAAAGATCTATACCTGAATGTTTCACGACCATATTTGAAACTGACGTCAGTGCTACCAACTGGTGAAAAATCTCAATTGAAATTTGAGCTCTATGTTGGATATCTGAGAAGTTATGAATGCGAGCTATTCCAAAATTGGCACGCATATAGATAATAACATTACAGATTAATTTTAAGAAGTCCATACATGCCAGTATTGCCAACATTATTCTAAGCCTGCTGATAGGTACAATGTTTAAATGCATGTAACTTCCATACTATCGATTGGATTTCAACCAAATTACGTATGTACTATGTGTACTACAACAGATACGACTGTGCGTATTCTAAAGAGTCACCAGGGCTGCCAACTGTAGTAAGTTACTCTATTAGGCTACACTAAGTCCGGTGTATTTAAAACTGCAGTAGTTAGAAACGTTAGTATTACCAACCTGATTTCGTCATTTTCCGAGGTAGGTCTATAGATTGGCATGAATCTTAAATTTTAAGAAAATCAGACTCCTTAGAGTTCGTCATGTAACTACTTGTTATTTTAACTAATAGTCTACTTTCGAATTTTGTAAAAAAAAAAAAAATGAGAGTGGAACTACACACGACAAATGTCCATGTGCCTGTGTGTGTATGTCTGTCACCCCCATCCCCATAACAATCCCCTAACGACGAATCCAATGTGGTACAGAGGTTGCCTAAAGGACATCCGAGTATCATGTCTTATATTGCCGACATCTTAACGGAAACAAAATGGGGTCAACCCAAATGTTCGAAGCTTAAATCGAATTACGACTAAACCAATCATCAAATCTCTGCCAAATATATGTGTGAAACTTGCACTGCTCACTCTTCATACACAAACATGAACGTAGTGCAGATTTCTGACAATCTGTAGCGCATAAGTGAAAATACTTCAGTAACAACACTGAAAATTTGGCTTTTTTTTCTTTTAAGAAATGAATTGCGAGATTATTTCATTTATATCAGATACGTCATCAGTGCTGATGTGTTAAATCTGCATGGATAATTTTGTCTACAAAGTGTACTGAAATATGTTACATTTTAGCGTTGGATTAAATAGAACATTCATTACCTACAAGGGCCACTAAGTCGTATGTTCCGCCTAATGTCTTTTTTTTTTTACAATTTAATGATTGTTCTTTTCAAGTGCTCACGGAAACCAGATGCTTGCAACTTGTTCCCACATTGCACTCTTTAAGGCAGTGTACGAACATTGTTTAAGCGCATGAGCTAAGAATACCTGTCAGAGTGTAACTTAACATCAAGTTACGTCACTGTTGACACATGATGGAGGGTACTTGAGCCAACACGTAGAACTGAAGTGATCACTTTATTTTTAACGTTCATGGTCGTGAGGGTAACCAGACCCTGATCTCAACTAGTAAGCTACGTACAAGACTAATCATTTTACAAATATTAATAAAGATGATGAATCGAATTTTGATCTTATCTCTCCAAGTCGATGCTCCTGAATAAAGTATGTTAATGATTAACTCGATACGTTACTCCGTGGCTTAGGCGGCAGAACGCCGGCCTCTCACCGATGGGTCCGTGGTTCAAATCCCGGTCACTCCATGTGAGATTTGTGCTGGACAATGCGGAGGCAGACAGGTTTTTCTCCGGGTACTCCGGTTTTACCTGTCACATATTTAATTCCAGTAACGTTCTCCACTATCATTTCATTTCATCTGTCATTCATGTAATAATTGCCCCAGGGGAGTGCGACAGGCTTCGGCAGCCGGCACAGTTCATATCCTCGCCGCTAGATGGGGGCTTCATTCATTCCATTCCCTGACCCGGTCGGTCGACAGGAAGCAGGCTGTGGATTTTCATTTTCAATGATTTACTCGATACAAAAACTAAAAGCAAAACAAAAACATTTTAGATTCCATTTCTCCAGTGCTGTCTTTGTAATCTAGTAAAGTAATTGCTATTCAGTCGGTCACCAAGTTAATGCCTCAATTTAACTGAGCGGTGAATAGTATTTGTCCATCACAAGTAACAGCCTGGAATAAATAACATGGATTATTAATACATTTTGGTACACTTCTAGAAATGAGGGGTTTAATTAGATGAGATGTTTCGATCGTAAGGCAAACATCATCTGGCCCTGTTTACTAGATGTGAGAATGTGCCAACAATCCGGGCAGCCACACTGAGCACATCGATACCAGGATTATGTAGTCGCCGAGACCAACGAAATATGCTATGGACGTAAACATGTGTAAAACGAATAAAGCATCAGGCGGCTTCGGTGGCGTAGTCAGTAGCATGCTGAGCTTCTATGCCCAAGATCGCGGGTTCAAATCCGGCCGAAGTCGTCGGATTTTTAAGAGCGTTAAAAATCCCTCAGTATGCCTTCCTTCGGAGGGAAAGTAAAGCCGGCGGTCGCATGTCATAGATTTATGGCATGTTAAAGAACGTTCCACTAATTACACCTGTGTGAAGCTAAATTGTATAGGTTAAGAATGTAAACAATGCTCTTAGATTCCTACGTTCGTTGCCAAGAGCTGACTGCGGTGGCGTCTGGTAGCTAAGTTCTGAACTAGAAGTCGTTGACGGTGGCGTTTGGCGGCAAAAGTAGGAACTATTTGAAAAATTCAAAAGTCTGCAGTCCTTACTTGAATTAGAAAACAGATAACACACACTAATACAGTCATCACATTTAACACCGGTTATCAGACAGATTCTACACACACCCAAAGTACACGGGGCTACATGACCGCGTTGTCGCAGCCCCTAAACTTAAGAACCAACCAACGAATAAGGCATCCTGAGTAGTTAGTTTTGTGTATTGCTTATTGACAGTAAATGTATACACTAGAGTACTAAACCATTACACAGGTAGCCAGTAAACGGCTGGGCATAAACATGCAGATGAACAATGCAGTGTTTGTGGTTCCTCTATCGTAGGGAAAGTAGCGCGGTCATACAGAATCTCATTCCTCCTTGCCATGCTTGTATTGAGGTTATTGTCATGTTGGGCAACGTTTATGAGTTTGTACACACTGATGCAGTAACTCTTGTCCGTCCATGGCAATGTCGTCAGCTACATTGCTAGCCTTTTAATAATGTACACATTTACTCTAGATAAATAGATAAATAAATAAATAAATATACAAATATGTGCCAGAAGAGAACTACAACACCACCTTCTATCGACCGAGGACGTAAGCGAGATCGATCAAACAATCGACCCACCCATCCCGGACGACAGAAATTAAATATTCGTAGGTTAGTTTGATAACGATTTATTAGATCCAACGTTCGCCACCAGGTGGTGACTGCGATGACATTTAGTAGCCACGTCCGCAGCTAGGTGTCGTGGACGGTAGAAGTTTGTGGCAAAAGTTGGAACTACTTGAAAAATTAATCATCTGCAGTCCTTCTACCTGAATCACAGATAACACTCACTAATACAGTCATCACAAACAACACTGGTTATCAGACACATTCTACACACAGCCAAAGTACACGGGGCTACATGACCGCGTTGTCGCAGCACCTAAACTAAGGAACCAACCAACCGGTCGACGGAGACGACGCTGCAGCCCCCATTAGAGAACCCTTGCATAAGTTGGTGGGATACGTAGATCCAAAGTGTGGACTCAGAACGGCAGTCAACCCCGTCGGACCTACGTACGTCGGGAACAGAAATCGCGACCTCAGATCGTCAGAGTCGACCGGCCACTCCACTTACACGGTGAGATTTGCCATCTGAAGGTGGGACAAGACGGCCGGGTGACGACCCTCCCAGAACAGGGGCGTTCCCTAAACAAGAGTCCAGACAGGCACTCAGAGGGCCAAGGATAGAATATAATTAACGATTCTATAAGTCTAAATGTTAAACAAGACGGAAATTAACCATGTAATGACAACACGATGTGTAATAGGGCCATAAACCAAAATATGAACATTTATTCATAAATCAATCAAAGGACCAATAGAGGTCTTTCAACATTTGCAAATACTGAGGGATTCAAACTCAGAGGTTGGGAAACCATTTCAACATTCATAAAGGGAAACAAATGATAACGCATTATAATGGAGTATAAGACGAAGGACGCTAAGGGGAGAGGCCATATTTCAATATAATTGGGATCCCTTGGATCCTTACGGACGTTAGTCGATTATTATATGCTGATGAGAAATGAAATCCACAGCCTTCTTCCAGTCGACCGACCGGGTCAGGGAAGGAATGAATGAATCCCCCATCTAGCGGCGAGGACATGAACTGTGCAGGCTGTCGAAGCCTGTCGCACTCATCGGAGGCAATGATTAAATGAATGACAGATGAAATAAAATGATAATAAAATAATAAAATGATAATGATAAAATGATATTGCACTAATGAAATTGTTGAAAAGGAAAACCGGAGTACCCGGAGAAAAACCTGTCTGCCTCCGTTTTATCCAGCACAGAACTCACATGGAGTGACTGGGATTTGAACCACGGACTCAGCTGTGAGAGGCCACGAAGGCTCCATTATATGCTGATAAATATCTGAAAACAAATTACACTTCTACAAATCACAATCACTAAGCAAGTTTGCAAAAATAAACAACAGCAATTTCCATCGCCCTAAGATATATGGGAGGACGCCCTAAACTGATTTGGTTAGGGAGAGATCATTGTTTTGAAAGTTACATCAGAAATCTACCTCAACGACAAGATTAAAATGAATATGTCGAAAATGAATATCCACAACAAAGTCTGACACAGTAGTGTGTGTCTCAAGAAATACTTTCACAGCTCTTGAAGTTTTGAAAGTCGAACCACGGAACTCCTAACCAAACAACCCCACCCTTAATTTCAACGGTATGACACACTTACAGTAACCAAAAACCGAGACAAAAAGAAATCCATAAAAACGAAATCAAGCAGCATAAGGCCCATACAATACACGATAAATAAGGCTAGTTACTTCAAACATACGTAATCACTAGACCTGGGATTTTAGGCTAAAATAGGCTTTTAAAACAAGTAAATAGGCTTTTAAAAGAGAAATTAGGCACTTAAAATATGTTTTCAAAATGCGTGGATAGGCAGGAAATAGACTTTAAAATATTACAATATACACTGTAACGTGATACATTATTTCTTTAACAAACGTGGTATCCCTATTCTTAACTGAAATAACAGCAAAATTAAGACAGAATAAAAAAAAGATGTTCAGTAAAGAACATATAGCCTACTTTCTCCTAAATGCATGGGTATTGTTATAACTCTTTGTCCTTTTCAAGGAGTATGATCGAATGTTGGTTGTAGTAGCTTGTTGAAATACAACGTGCTATAGGGATATTAAACATGAATATGAGGTGCCCTTTGCTAGTGCTACCTCTGTACCAAATTTCGTTCAATTCGGTTTCACCGTTGATAGGGGGAATCGATTTGCACACATACTTGGCCACCATCTGCAAACTATTGGGCTGATGTTCTTGCAGTTTGATCTGAATATGTTTCCCACATAAAGATATGGTGTTGCAAAATTTGGTAGAGACTAGATTATTAGGTTGGTCGTAATTACATTTTAGCTTTTAATATTTGGGTGGCAACGATTACGTTTCCGTCAAGATAGCGGTGATATAAAACATGACACTGAGGTGCCCTTTGCTAGTGCTACCTCTGTACCAAATGCCGTTCCATTCGGTTTCACCGTGTTCGAATTGATAAGGGGAATCGATTTTCACACAAAGATGGCCGCCATCCGCAAAATATCACGCTGATGACCTATTAGTTTGGTCAAAGGATTCTCCCTCCATAAAGGTATGTTGTTGCTAAATTTGCTAGAGATCGGATGATTAGGCTAATCGTAATTTGATTTAAGCTTTGAACATTTGTGTGGCCGCCATTACGTTTCCGTCAAGATGGCGGCGATATAAAACATGACACTGAGGTGCCCTTTGCTAGTGCTACCTCTGTACCAAATTTCGTTCATTCGGTTCCACCGTGTTCGAATTAATAGGGGGAATCGATTTTCACATAAAGATGACCGCCAACCACAAACTATTAGGCGAATGACCTATTAGATTGGTCAAAGGATGCTCCCCCCATAAAGGTGTGTTGTTGCAAAATTTGGTAGAGATCGGATGATTAGGTTAACCGTAATTTGATTTAAGCTTTGAACATTCGTGTGGCCGCCATTACGTTTCAGTCAAGATGGCGGCGATATAATACATGACACTGAGGTGCCCTTTGCTAGTGCTACCTCTGTACCAAATTTCGTTCCATTCGGTTCCACCGTGTTCGAATTAATAGGGGGAATCAATTTTGACATAAAGATGGCCGCCAGCCGCAAACTATTAGGCTAATAACCTATTAGATTGGTCAAAGCATGCTCCCTCCATAAAGGAATGTTGTTGCAAAGTTTGGTAGAGATCGGATGGTTATGTTAGTCGTAATTTAACTTAAACTTTGAACATTTGTGTGGCCGCCATTACGTTTCTGTCAATATGGCGGTGATATGATACATGACACTGTGATGCCCCTTGCTAGTGCTACCTCTGTACCAAATTTCGTTCCATTCGGTTTCACCGTGTTTGAATTAATAGGGGGAATTGATTTTCACACAAAGATGGCCGCCATCCGCAAACTATTAGGCTAATGACCTAGTCATTTGGTCAAAGGATGCTTCCTCTATAAAGGTGTGTTTTTGCAAAATTTGGTAGAGATCGGATGATTAGGTTAATCGTAATTTGATTTAAGCTTTGATCATTTATGTGGCCGCCATTACGTTTCCGTCAAGATGGCGGCGATATAAAACATGACACTGAGGTGCCTTTTGTTAGTACTACCTCTGTACCAAATTTCGTTCCATTCGGTTGCACCATGTTCGAATTATTGGGGGAATCGATTTTCACACAAAGATGGCCGCCACCCGCAAACTATTACGCTGATGACCTATTAGTTTGGTCAAAGGATGCTCCCCCTATAAAGGTATGTTGTTGCAAAATTTGGTAGAGATCGGATGATTAGGTTCGTCGTAATTTTGATTTAAGCTTTGAACATTTGTGTGGCCGCCATTACGTTTCCGTCAAGATGGCGGCGATATAAAACATGACACTGAGGTACCTTTTGTTAGTACTACCTCTGTACCAAATTTCGTTCCATTCGGTTGCACCGTGTTCGAATTAATAGGGGTAATCGATTTTCACACAAAGATGGCCGCCATCCGCAAACTATTACGCTTATGGCCTATTGGTTTGGTCAAAGGATGCTCCCCCCATAAAGGTATGTTGTTGCAAAATTTGGTAGAGATCGGATGATTAGGTTAGTCGTAATTTGATTTAAGCTTTGAACATTTGTGTGGCCGCCATTACGTTTCCGTCAAGATGGCGGCGATATAAAATATGACACTGAGGTGTCCTTTGCTAGTGCTACCTTTGTACCAAATTTCGTTCAATTCGCATTCACCGTGTTAGAATTGATAGGGGGGGGGGACAGACATTCAGAGTACACACACTCACACACACACAGACACACACACACACACACAGACACACACACACAGACTCACACACACACATACACACACACAGACAGACACACTTTTTTCGCCCTGTGTTGATCTCATAAGTCTACTTTCATTTTTTGCAAAAATCGAAAGTAGGCTAAAAAGACATTTATGAAAAACAATATAAAAAGTAATGTGTCAAAAAATGTTTTGGATTATATGATATATCATTCATTATCAGTACTGATCTAAAACCTTAATACTAAAATCACTGTACACAATTACAGCACTGTAGGCATCCAATAACGGTGGAAACGCGAATGGAGTATGTGTAGGACATGTCATACCAGCCCTTAAATAAAGAACTAATTCACGAGACGAGTTCCAGCTCCGATTTAAGATAACAAACACCAATTATCATGCAAAAAGATAACCAAAGCAAAATCCCTGGAAATGAAACCTCAAGCCTTCTTAAAGGGAATACTTCATTCTGGATAATGTAGTAGCTTTGGTCATGCAACATCTGTGTCATATACAGTAAAATATGGTGATACCCCCATTTCAAACACGAACCCAACATAATACAGAGCAAACACTACTTAATCCAAGACAAAAACAAATGACTTATCTCGAGGAAAGCAGCTTCATGTCCAGGAACGCTGCTCCCACTTACAGGTCAAAATATCAGACCTGAAGTGAAACGCACAGAATCCTTCCTCCAACCACATTGACTCAGGCTATTAAATCACAATTGTTAAGACGAGTACAACATTCTACATCACCATGCGAGGGTATGGCACAAGATGATATGCCAGGTTGCATTTCGATGTACCCATTCACCATAACTCAGATTAAACAAGACAATACCTTAAAATTCCCGGAATGAATCACGATAAATACAGTATATAACCACACACGAGACAAGGACCGGTTCGCTACCTATTCGAGACGATATGAAATATTGATTTCGTACTCGATTTCAGGTGGAAACAAGAACAATAAAAGAAATACATCAAAGAACGAGACAGACCAAATACTCCAACCCTCCTGCAGGCGACCACTTTTACCAAATATCATTACTCCAGTCGCAATATAGCGTGGAATCCGAATTACAGTGGAAACGCATTCCGACACGAGATTAAACACTAAAATGCACGTTGTTCCTTTTCCAAATGATCGTTGGGCTTTAGTAGAGGCCATCCTGTGGTAAACCATGGACACAAACGGCTACAGACCCGACGACCCGTCACTAAAACTAAATACCCAACATAAGCCAAAACATAACATGAATACACAATCCGTCCACAAGAAATTGAAAATAAAAGATCTCGTAGCATCCCATAACTGTGGCGAGGGTAAACTCAAGGTAGAAATACTATCCAATACTAATTCGGTTCCACTACTATCCCAAAAAATTACCTTCAAGAATAAATATACTAATCGCATTTACCAAATGTGAACATAATCCCTTAAGGAAAAAAGATACGAGCCTTACAGCAGTCGCATATGATGTGTAACATCTGACATGTTATCCTACTCGTATACTACACAGCTTGGACATTCTTAAAATGATAATTTACACTCCATTTTCATACTGGTACTATGATGAATGTATAGATTGAATTGGAGATATGCTAGTCACATTTGTGGCGCAGCGGTCAAGCTGTTAGTCAATCACCAAGGTAGACCAGGTTTGACTCCTGGTCAATACATGTGAGATTTTCGAATTGAAATGCCATGTCCTGTGGTTCGCATTCCACGTAAAAGGGAGGTACCGTGGATCATGAACGTGAGATTAACGGACACGCAAAACTACAAGCTTCCTTCCTTTTACATTAATAATTCATAATAAAAAAGTGACACACAACGCCGACAGTACTCTCAAATACTGTGAGCACATTCCTCAGTAACTATAACATTCATTATTCTCAAGGCTCTCATACAGTTCGTCGTAAACAATCAAAACATGGCTTCCTACAATCATGAAATGACCTAGTCTCACATATGATGAAAATACAGCTTTTATTCCACTCATATAACAACATTCTGTTATGCATTTAATATTTGACTACTCACCCACAGCTTGACAATAATGCCACTTACTTAAATGTCATTTGTCGTCTTTGTCCTACCCCATGTGATATTCAACCTTGAACGTGAAGCTTCATAAACTGCTCAATGACAAATGAAAGTCTGTGAAACATTTGCCACTGTGCTCGTCAAACCAGTGCCTGCGAAATGCACTGCCTACTGTATTGCCATAACATTCTCGCGCTACAGAGCACACACTGCCTTGCTTCCAATACACACATTTTCAATTGTACATCCAGCTGGCAGTGCGTCTTCACTTCCGTCCGATCCACTTCCGTTCGATCCACTTCCGCCCGATTCACTTCCGTCCCCAATTTTCAAAATCACTCCCACAAAACTCTCCAGCAACCGAGCGGAAAGATGTTACACATCAAAAACCAACATAAATAAAATACGAAGTCTCATTCCCCTCGCGAAGATAATTAAATAAGGCAGACTCTGTAGAATCCAAAATGACGTTACTCGTAATGAAAACAATATGTACCGAAACAACAACCATTGTTATCAGTAGCAAGCGGCAATAAAATTAATAAACGATCTCTCCCACCAAATGATACAATTTTTAAATAACGAAAAACGTCCAAAGGTTTCTGGTCACTCCAGCAACATCGCCACTGTTGCATTTCCTTTTGGGACATTTTAATATTTTCTTCGTTCTGTAGTTGACTGGTATTACGTGGGCATACGACATCGAAGGTTGACAAGTACGGTACTCAATTTGATTTAATCGGAGAACTTCAATCTTGCAGGACTACACATCAAAGGCACCGGTATGGAAGAATGTTACCTTGAGCCATTGAAACTTATCTGTCGAAGTGAAGGTCTAGTGTAGATGCCAGCGTGAACACGTCATCCATTTTAACGCCCAGTTTGAATCAGAATTATTTATTTATTTATTTATTTATTTGTTACACTACAATTTCAACTTCAGTACGGAAATACGAGATTACGAAAGCCTGACATCTATTGACCACAATTTGAAACTCATATAATTGCATCACAACATGGTAACCTAAAACTAAACAGGGTATCAACTAAACATTATGGAGAATTACTGAACGCAGAAGAGCGTTAACAATGCGTGGCTAATGACCTGCCGTATTGTCATTTCCTGATGATCGCCATCGGAGATGAACATATTCCACCAGTCCTAGGGAATATCCTACAATTAGTCCGCATCATGTAATTTATAATAACCTGTGTTAATGAAAGTTAAACGGATTACCATTAAATGCCTTGCCTTCGCTGACGATCTAGCAATAATTACCCGAACTCCCGAGGAAGCCAGGCACGCCATTGAGAAGTTTCACGAGATTGCCATCAAAACTGGTCTCCACATCTCCTACGACAAAACGCAATACTGTGTATGGACTCCAAGTGTCCACACCAAGCATCACTTGCGACCAACTATGGCAAAATCTTGCAGGTCAAACAATTCCAGTACTTGGGTGAAATTATTGGTCATTCAGGCACAGAAAAAGCAGCAAACAAAATGCGCGCAGAAAAATTACGCGAAGCATACACAATCACCTGGAACTTCTACAATAAGAAATCCCTATCCACAAAAGCGAAACTCCGACACTACCACACTGTTGTCTTACCAGAGGCACTCAACGCAACTTACACATCGTCACTCACAGTGCACATCAAGAACATCGAGAACATTCAACGATAGATACTAAGGAAGATATTCGGGCCCAAGTTTCAAGAGGGTATATGGATGCGAAAAAGCTCGGAAGAACTATATGCATTAACTGAACGATTCTCTTCAGTCTCACGCAAACGGCGTATGAAATGTTATGGACATTTAAAACGAATGGATGATTCACGTCTGACTAAGAAAATATTTCTTATCATCAATGGGAACTGACGAACCAAAATTCGCTGGCCAGTAGATACACAAATGGACCTTACTGAAGTCGACATTGATCCAATGACTGCAACAAGGACTGCATACAGACACAAGATCAACACCCACAAATTTGCACCCAAGAATCCATCCGAGAAAAGCTTGAAACTCCAAAACTCATGGACACAAGAAAGACGGCAGGCCCAGAGTGAAAGAATGAAGAAATTTTGGGCGAATAAGAAGTTCAAAAAGATGAATTCCAGTGCTATTTAATGGTTCCACGTGCTCCTTAGGAGGCTGAACGAATATAATAATAATAATAAATAAATAAATAAGTAATTAGATAAATAAATACTGTAAATAAATAAATAAGTAAATAAATAAATGAATAAATACATAAATAGATAAGTAAAATAAATAAATAAATAAATAAATAAATAAATAGAGATAGTCAGTCTGAAACACTGGACTTGATATCATTTTAAATGCTACAATTGCTGAAAAATGCTAGAAAGGCTGGAGGCTTCTCGCTTTGCTCGAAGCCAAAGACTCTTGTCATGTTAGATGATCAAGAAACAATCAGAACGCTAGAAAGTTACAAGTCATGAGGGAGCTGGAGCGCGCGGTGAAAGGAGGAAGCTGGCTGGATGACGTCACGCTCGCCGTGTCGTTGCTGACTCGTAACTCCAGAGCTCACCAGTGAACTCAGTACACTTGCATCAAGCGGTACTATGACGTCACACACCTCAGTGCATTCTCGGTACATTTCGTGACGTCACCGTAACGTAACGACGAAGTCAACTGGATCATTTAAAATGATAAAAGGTGCAATTGCTGGCAGGATTGGTACATTCCTTTTAACCCCCTCACACATTTGTATCACATGGATAATTTGTAGTTTAGTTTCATTAGCCTTTTTTCATTAATTTGCGAAATAGGGTTATGGGATCACCTTTTGCCCCCCCGCGCGCGCGCGCGCGTGTGTGTGTGTGTCCCAAATAAAATTTAAACGGCAAAAGAATTTCAATAAAACTCGGCAAGTACCTTGTCCGACCTCGACTGTGCCTTTCAAATTTCAATACATTTCACCAGTCAAACATGGTGGCTGCGCGAAATATTTCACTAGCATTCTATATCTCCGCAATAGTTACTGATATCACAGTAATAAAGGGCACTACCATACTGTAAGTTCACCAATGTGACTTTAAAAAACTTGCTAAGTACAAAATCAACATGGCTGCCAAGTGAATATGAAACAATTAAATGGACCTTTCTTAAGATTTAACCATCCAAGCAAAGCGAAATTTGGAACGGTCTATGTTTATACATAAAACAAACCACTGGCATCTCATTTTATTGAACTGTTTTCATAACCTCATGATGGCGGCTGTGCGTAATTTGAAAATTAAGTTTCCATTTCCTGTGTCCCAATCATGAGATCGAATTCAACGTTTGAATAATAAACCCACGCAATAATCTTCATCTAATCGTACAAAACTCTACATTATATATACCGTACATAAAATTCCAACATGGCGGGCATCCGAAATATTTAGACAGTCCTCAATACCAACGAATCTATTACAGCAATCAAACTGAAATTTTCTATGTTGATGCAGGCTATTAAGATAAGTTCACCTATGGGACTTTCAATAACCTGATGAGCATAAATTTAACATGGTGGCGATGCGAAATTTAAATACTTAAATTGAATTCATCCTAGCGCAGTAAAGCTTGGCCTCGATATATCTTCATACACATAGCCTGTTAATATATTGGCATTAATATATTGACATCCAATCTAATTGAATTTAATGATAACTATCATTAGAATATTCATTTGCTGACATACGAGTATAACAATCCAACATGACGTCCATACAATATATTTTACCGGTTCACAATATGTTTCACCAAACTGCTGTTTTTTTTTTTTGGTGATAGAGGAATATTAACTTAGTACATATACGGTATCTGGTTTTCCAAATCGTGAGAAACTCAAACACAATATGGTGGCCAAGTGATGTTTCAAACATTTCAAATTATTTTTCTATTGATCTAACCACCCGAGTGCTGTGATTCTAAGAACAGCGAATCTTTATTCAGAGCTTAGTATAAACACATCTCATTATTATCAAAATTTGAAGATGACATCAGTTTGAAATTATAAAACTTTTGTTCTCTATTTCATGTACCCTATTGAAACGATTGAAGAACAGATTCGTATGGTGGATTATTATAATAATCATAATATAATGGCACTAAATTCTGTAGCTTACTTTTCGTAAATCATTTGAATTTACTTGAATTATACTCCCGTGACTCGTTTAGAAAGTTGACATCTGGTGGGAGGAGTCTTATTCACCGTTACTGAAAGTTATATATTCTAGCACTTAACATTGTGGGGTTTGAAGCCATTTTTTCAGTGTTGCCTTAGTAAACAAGAGTTTAGTGCTTTTCAGTCGGTCAACACGAATATACCCAAAAGAGCTGGGTTATGCCCTAATCCTGAAATAAATTACATGGGATTAATAAATACACTAGGATGACTAGTTTCGATCGTCAAGCGATCATCATCAGATCCATTATAGTTAGGCTATAAAATCTATGTTTGAAAATACAGGTGAAAATATTTACAATATGTAAAATTATTTAGTTGCAGTATTGACAAAAGACAAAGGGAGTCAGTTATGCAGGCGAATCTCTGGCCAGACAGAGTAATATACAGAACTTTTCGATTTCGAAGGCAATAACTTCAAAGGCAAACAGAAAGTATACTCCTCGAACACCACGGAAAGACCCAGTACAGACAATGATACCAAGTTAACAGCCTTGCTATGGAATGTAGAAGGACTGACAAACGTCACACGGCTCTCAACACAACGAGCAATATTTAACGAAGATATAATCATTTTAACAGAAACATTCCTCACAGAACCATTGGATATACCCGGCTATTACAATACACACGTACTAGCCCAACAAAAAGAAAAAGGAAGACCCTAGGGAGGCGTGACATGCCTATACAATAACCGCATCGGCAAAATAAAGAACATTTACAAAGAAGAAAACATTGTCATCATCACAACAAAACACATCACAATCGCAGGCTTATACATACAATCTCAAGCCACACTGGAAGACGCGACGGAAATGCTAGTTAAAATCATTACATATATCGAGAAAGAGCAAAATATAATAATTGCAGGAGACTTAAACTGTAGACTGGATAAACCAGGACGAAAGAGCGAAGCAATACTGGAACTGATGGAAGTGGAGGGTTATAAGCTGGTGAACAAGCGAGATCTCATGACATACTTCGCACACAACGGCAAAAGTGCAATAGATTTAATCTTCACAAAAGGAAGAGACTTAACACCAGGGAAACAAGAAGCACTATGGACTTCAGCGGACACCCCGCTCAGAAAACACATACCAATCAGAACACATCTAACTTTAAGTCAAACAGGTGCACAAACTCAAACAAGCACCCGAATGCAAAAAGTCACGAGGAAAATTGACACAGAGGCTTTCCACAATCTGAGTACTGAAATAACCAAAACCAGGGTCATAATAAGTGAAAAAAACCTGGACGAGGCTGTCACTGCAATCAAGAAAATCATTAAATCCGCAGCAATACCACACAAGGAAAGAAAGGCTAAGCCGTGGTTCGACGTAGAATGTTACATACAACGTAGAACAACCTTGCAAGCACTACATAGAGCTAGAGACAGCAATCAAAGAGAAGCTCTCGAAGAATACTCAACAGAAAGGAAAATATACAAGAAAATGCTGATAGAAAAGAAAAACCAACACTCAGAAAAAGAAGCAGCGCGCATAGCAGAAGAAGCAATTAAGAATCCATTTATCGCCCTTTCCAACAAAAGAAGTACCTTTAACGCAACAATTCAAATGGACACATGGGAAAACCACTTCTCTGACATTCTCAACGTTCAACGAAAGACGCCAGAAATCATCCCAAGCACAAGCACTGGAACCAGAGCTGAGAACATCATCTTAACCAAAGAGGAAGTTAAAAACGCAATTATCAAGACGAAAAACAACAAAGCAGCGGCCCTGATGGGATCTACAACGAACAAATCAAAGCCACGGAGAATTGGCTCACAGAGGCTTGGACAGAATTGTTCAACAAATGCTTGGAAAGGGGACAAATTCCAGAAGCATGGAGAAGATCTACCATAAAAGTAATATATAAAGGAAAAGGAGACACAGCAGACCCCAACTCCTACAGAGGCATCGCCCTGGAAAATAATGACCGCAAAATATTCTCAAAACTCATAACGGACAGATTGGTGAAAGAGACAGACCACCTGATACCAGAACAGCAGTACGGTTTCAGACGACACCGGAACACCACCCAGGCGATCAGAAATTTACTAGAAGAGATAGAACAGGCATTAAGACATCCGAAGGGGAAATACTTCACAGTTTTCATCGACTACAGAAAGGCTTTCGATCTCGTGAGCAGAGAGAAACTGCTAAAGAAACTGGCACATATGATTGGAAACGAACACAGCATCACTGTTCTATTAAGGAACATACTGACCTTCAACGTAGTCAACATAAGCGATGGAATATCAGTCTCAAAGAACATAGTACAGACAAACGGAGTCATGCAAGGGGACCCAATTAGCCCCATTCTTTTCAACATATTGACATCTGACATAATTCAAATAATAGAACACAACAAAGAAACTTCACTGCACATGTACGCAGATGACATTGTTTTAGGTTCAACCAGCCTAACGAGTCTTCAACAGACTGTCAACAACCTTGAGACATGGGCGGAAGAAAACTCCTTGCAAATAAATGAGAGCAAGACAATGCAAGTAACCTTCAGAAAAGGCGGAAGAGTAGCAGAAAATGAAAGAATAAAATTCAAAGGCAGACACCTTGAAGTAGTACACGCATATAAATACTAAGGTATCACACTTCAAATGACAGGTAGATCATTCAGAATCCATATCAAAGAAAAAGCGACAGCGGCTATTAGAGCCACCTACGGAATAAAGGATCTCCACAAACTCTCACTAGAATCAGCAATGAAAATATTCCACGCAGCCATAAGCCCGATAATAACATATGGGATTGAACTAGTCTGGGAAGCGCTATCACTAGCAGATTTAAGAACCATAGAGAAAGTCAAAGCAAGATACCTGAAGAGAGCTCTATGTCTCCCGATGAACACACAATCAAGATTGGTATACGTACTTACAAAGGAAACATATCACATCGAGGACATAAGACATAGGCATTTATTACCATCCACACGACAAAGCACGGAGATTCTGAAGGAAAGAAGAAGGAAGTGCGAAGAAATATGGCCGGAATTCTACACAAGTGACGCCATGATGGAGAGGAAATGGACGGAACCAAACCAGGAGCTACGACATGTGCTAACAAGAATGGCCGTACATGGGATCCATCACAAACTCTGTGCGACGGCACGCTACCATGAAGTAAAAGAAGACTGCAAGTGTACACTATGTGGTGACAGCTGTGAACGTTATCACATAGAAAAGTGCAAGAAGAGAACTAAAACAGTGACTGAATACAGCAAAGAAACTTAATGACAATATCTTGACAATAACATTATTTTGGTATTATTGCATAATTATGAATGTAATGTATATTTAGGAATGTAACAATGGCTATTTGGCTGCAATAAGTTTCATTCAAATTAATAATTGTACATATTGTAAATATTTTCACCGGTATTTTCAAACATAGATTTTATAGCCTAAGGGTAATGGATCTGATGATGATCGCTTGACGATCGAAACTGGTCATCCTAATGTATTTATTAATCTCATGTAATTTATTTCAGGATTAAGGCACAACTTAGCTCTTTTGGGTACATTCGTGTTGACCGACTGAAAAGCACTAAACTCTTGTCTAGCACTTAACTTCTGAATTAATTGGTGTTGGTGGAGACGTAGGTCATGTATCAAAAGCTATTTAGTATACATCGCACGGAAAATCCTTTTAATGGCTGGTGCGGATTTTAATACAAAAGACCAGTAAGATACATGACAATAGGCTACTTAGAGCTTCAAGGAACCACTTGTTAATTTAGATGCCTTTTGCTCAGATTCGAATTTCCATACCATTCGCTTCAGTGGTTTTGACGCCTACCCAATTCAAATTACGAAGAGTCTAGGAGACTCACACATCTTATTATCTTTAAAGAGATAGTGTCTTCTGTGGTCGGTGTATCGGGTTTATCAAATATAATTTAAACCCTGTATAGGCATTCATGGTAAAAGATGAAACGACTGAGAAGAACTGCCGTGTAAGGAATGGTTTAAGTGGAACTGGAATTTCAATTGCACTCTTACAATAGCATCATTGGAATACCTTGTGACATCAAACTATTGTAGGCAATTGAACCAATTTGCTGTTAATTCACCTGGAGCCCATTATGTAATTACCTTGAACTCATTCTTGATGACACTTGATGAAGGAATTCATAGTCGGAAGAAATGCCATTCCGAGAGCTATTACGACTTAAATGTCTATAGATCAAAGGGGAGCCGAGGGAGGAATGCAGTAACCTTCACTAAAAATTGTAGCAAATAGTCCGCCTTTTGAACTCTGCAGATCACGGTGGATGACGTTCTCATTTCATTCATAAACACACAATCCTTCCGAAGTATTCATTCACAGGGTGAAGTAAGATGCGATCCCAACGTCCGGAATTTTCAGTTGTCTCTCCCAACGTTCTTAGTACCCGAGTTATGGCAGTGGTTCAGAATTTACTCATGTTATAATATTAATAATAATAATAATAATAATATCGTATGGCCTCGGGTTCCGGGTGCAAGGTTTGTTAATTGACGCCAAGAGGGCAACTTGCATGTCAAATGTTATCGCTCCTTGAAGGCTATGAAAGTCAAGGAGGTTAGATAACTAAGTTCCTTGACACTATAGCGCTTTCTAGTAGAGAAATGAAGAACTTTGTGTTGGTGGAAAATCCTGAGATTAATTTTGACATTATGAACACGGCCTACTGAATTTAAATGGGTTCTTTAACTTGCCAACCAACATCGTATGACATGCGTATCGTGATTTTTGTCTCCTTTCAAAAATTACTTACCACGGCCAGGAGCGAACCTCTCAAGCTTGGGGTTGGCAGTCCGACACGATAACCACTCACCCACCGTGGCAATCACATTATAATATTTATATCAAAGACCTAACATTCGATGAAAATTAGCAGTATGAAATCTCGATACGAAAGAAAGATCTATAAGATGGGGATTCCAGGGTTTAACATCTATTTTTTTATGTTTCTTGTCTGAAATGACTGCAACTTGTGGGTATTGAGTTTTGAGTTTGATTTTGTTGCTCTATACTTAATCACAACGTAGGTCGTGTACTAAAAGCTGTTTAGTTCATCAGATGGTTAATCCTTTTGATAGATGGGAGAGCTTTTAATGGAAATGGCCACTAGAATATATGAAAAAAGGCTATTTAATTCTTGACGGAACTACTAGTTGTGATGTAAATGCAATCAATGGTGGTACCATTTCAGTGGAATACTTCTCGTTCGAAATAACGTAAAGATGCCATACTCATAGTTTTAATATGGTTGTGCTTCGAATATAGAAGTTATAGTGATTGGCATCTTGCAATATGTTCAGTCGGCTACTTTTTTTTGAAAATAATTCGTAGATTAATTTAGGTTGAAGGCAAACGCAAACCTAGACCGATAATATACTGCAAATTACGTAACGGAATAATGACATAATTACCCAGTAATTTCTTGGCATTTAGCTACCTTCTTGTGCTAATAGCTTCATGTTACAATGTGATTTGAATTGCTTCACCAAATTAATTGCCATATCAGTTAATGATCTGTCTTAACGTGTAACTTAAAGACGCAAACACGTTCCATTTCTTTGTTACACTTTAAACGGGGTCAGGATGTCTTGCAATGGCTTGAGCTAGTATTTCATCCAGACCCCTCCTTTACACTTGCAATTACGAAACGTGTGCTAAGTGATCCATACTGTGTCATGAAGTTGCATTTAAAGTCAATATTGACTTGCTAATAGAGAAAAGCACTGATTCTATTTAAAATGTCTTCAAGTGAGTGAGCGAAGCAGAATACTAAATAACTCTGCAGACCTCTTGACTGGTCTAGAACCCGGATGTTGGGTCACTCGTTGCTTAGATCACTAGTCACTGAATGTTGCCACTACTTGTCATCATCATCCTCTTCTTCTTCTGCGTCTTATGCTCCTCCTTTCATAGTCTTCATCTTAACAGGACGAGCTAGAGACATCATGACCTCGGTTTGAAAACAGATTGCTTACGTCTACGTTGTTCGTCACATACGTCTCATCTTCTGACCTGTTCTCTCCACAATTTACACCACTCCCACTTCCTCTCCATCTCACACATAATTTCCCCTCCTTCCTTCTCGCTCCCTCCACCACCCACATCACACTCATCACCTTAACCCATACTGTTCATCCAGATACAAAAAAGATTGGCTGTGTGACGCATTCAAACCCATCTAGATTTCACATATATTATTTTTAAATTATGCTATCATGTTGAAAATATGACACATTACTAGACGTTTGTCAAAAGATTATAGTCTGAGAATTTATTATACTTTGGATGTCAGGTACTCATTCATATACAATGCATGTTGGGTTAGTGATATAGAAGATTAACGTGCGAAACAAAATAGTTAGACAATTGGCTTTGATAAATGAACTTGCCCTGGAGATTTTAATGGTAGGATAGAGGATGAACCCCTGTCAGAACGTTGATTACTGATACCGGGCAGATGTCGAGGACTTGTTGCACAATGTGAGAGGCCGCAAGAAGGCTCTATTTAAAGATCCATTACGCATGGGTATGAAAAGAGCAAATAATAAAAACTGTATAAGTGAAAGTGTTGTACGAACTGAGAGCAATCTAACACACATTTAAGAGGAAGATGTAGAGAAAGTCATTTTCTGTAACAAGTGTCACATTTAACAGAGATGACATTCATACATTAGGTGGCAAAACGTCTGCAGAAAAACGTGCTCTGAAAACCATTAATTTTGTTTCAGCTTGTATTAAATAAGAGGATGACTCTAGAAGTTTGATTATAACTATAATTATTATATTAATGTAACGAAGTTAAATATAACGGAAGATATGATAGTGTAAGACAAGGTTATACAGAGAAACCCATTATTCCTATACTTATGTAGTATAATGCAAATAGAGTAGACCTCCAGGGGCTCACACCTAGTGGACGTGAGTTTTTATGTTGAAATCATTTTTGAATGACACTAAGATGACATGGACTATTGGGGTCAAGATTAGCAAAAACGAATTAAGTTAAACTATTTTGACAATTGTGCCAAAAATTGAGAAGCTAGAAGACCCGGAAAAGTGACAAAAATGCGTGTTTTGAAAATAAAATTTAGGAAATTACCTCCAACTTAAGATAAATGATATTTACAAAAAAACTTGCTAAAAATCTTGTTTAAAAATGGAGCTTTTGCTAAAGATTTAAATGAAATTAAAGTTTGATTGTTTTAATAAATTCTTTGATTATATTCAATTTGTGTGTAGGAGATTTTTGAATTACTCAAAAAGGAAGTATACAGGGTGTATTTGATACGATGGAAGTCCGTTACACTGGTGATGTAGATGGTATTCTAAGCAAATATCTTCATGAAATTCAGTCGGATCTTAATTAGTGTAGGTGGAATTAAATCACAAAATCGTCGGTCAGTGTCTTGGAAACGGGCTTACACTTCGTACCCCTCAGCAGCACAGCTGACTTCTCCCTGTCACCCTCCCCTCCAACGCTAAGGAATGTTGACAAGAGTCTGAAGTTGAGTGACCTCCTCGTCTTGTCTGCCAATGACACTGAAATACACAAACCGAGCCTATGAACAGCTGTTTCACACTTTCATGGGGAGTGGCTACATGACTAGTGATGGTGGATGTGTTAAGGATTTTGCCATACTCATGGCATAGAAAACGGAAATCCTAAAGATTTGGTAAATTAATTTAAGAAACTGTTGGTCTATCCTTGTGTGAATACAGTGCAACAACTGTAACAAAATATTAATAATACTGTTATTATTATACTAGGCTACTACTACTGTACTAATAATAGTAATAATAGAATTTTAGACACACTAACTTCTTTAATCCGAGGCTACCTGACCACGTTGTCGCAGCCCCTAAACTATGGAACCAACATAAGTTCCTTTATGATTTTTTTTTGTATGTCGAGTTGCCAGACTTTTATTTTTAGCACTCTACCCCCAGAGCTACACATGCTGACTCTTATTACTATTATTATTAGACTATTATTATAATTATTATCATCATCTACATAGGGTGCTAGTATTGAGGCAGCTTACCATCAACGGCCGATATGCAAGTCGGGGCGTTATGGCGCAGCGGTCCAGCTGTTGGCCTCTCACTACGGGGGACCGGGTTTGATTCCCGGTCAATGCATGTGAGATTTTCGAAGTGAAATGCCATGTCCTGTGGTTCAGATTCCACATAAAAAGGAGGTCCAGTAGCTCATGATCACGAAATTTACGGTCATGTAAAAACACAAGCTTCCTTACTTCCCACCATCGCCAGCCACAAGATGATTTCCCGTGGCATCCCACGAGTCCAAAGTTGGGATGTCCCTTCATAAGACCTCGGCTGCTTTATTTCCTACCCCCGCAGTGTAGGCTTGCGCATTTAATCGTGCACCACGATCGCAGCAAGTCCGGTGATTGGAGGTCCGAACTCAGCACCGACAGTAGCTATCCTGAGTTTGGATTTCCCCCGATTCTTCCACGCGCTTTCCAAGCACATACCGGGATAGTTTGGTACTTGGAGTCCCGGAGCACCAACCTCATTCACGACCCTAATAACTACAGCTACACATACTACTACAGTCACCACAGAAACACAGTATATCAGACAAATCCAACACTCACCCAACTACACGGGGCTGATACACAAATGTCACAAGCCCCTAAAATAAATTAACAACAACCATCACAACAAGCTTTCAAGTCTCTTCCATCTTCAATGTTACCAAAAATATTTATTTACTGAACGTCCTAAACAATTGGAACCCTACTTAAAAATAAATAACATTCAGTAAAGATATAATGTGCATAACAATATTAATAATAATAATAATAATAATAATAATAATAATAATAATAATAATATTAATAATAATATACTGTTGGACACACTATTTTTATTTTTGGCGGGGTTGTCGAGATTCCGGAATGTTGTGTTCACAGAATTTCATGTATGTGCCATTACATCCATCGGCATAAGGCTGTCGTATATGTTCACATTCATGTATTACATGACTCTTTAGCGTGGTGGCTCAGCGGTCTAGCTGTATGCCTCTCACCAAGGCGGCCCGGGTTCGATTACCGGTCAATGCATGTGAGATTTTCGAAGTGAAATGCCATGTCCTGTGGTTCGGATTCCACGTAAAAAGGAGGTCCCGTGGCTCATGATCTCAAGATTAACGGTCACGTTAAACTACAAGCTTCCTTCCTTCCTTTTACATGACTCAGACTAGATCGAACCCTCGAGAAGGATAGCACTCTAATCTCTGAGCTCACAGCCTCACTATCATTTAATTATTATTAGGCTATTGTTTTATACAGTACATATAACACATTGCTGGTACATCACAACATAACTAGGCTATACGGTTTTCAGGGAACCAAAGTATTGCTACTGAAACAGCCACTTCTAAGCTGGAAAGTCGAAATAGCTACCCATGAATTTCCAGACGATTCGGGTTGTTGAGAGAACTACTGCCTTCTGCATTAGTTTGTCAATTTGAGTATCCAGAACCAGTTCCTTAAGGTCTTGGAGCAAGGTACTTGGGATCACGCCCGTATTTGAAACAATGATAGGTATGGTCTTTACCCGTTCTAAATGCCATTGCCTTTGATAGGGCCAACCAACTCGCTATATTTGCTTTAATGTTATTATTATTATTATTAGTATTAGTATTATTATTATCATTATTAAAAATAATAAATAACCCCTGGCACTACAGCCCGTGAAGGGCCTAGGCTTACCAAGCGACCGCTACCCAGCCATTTGGCCTGCGGATATTGGGGTGACGCATGATCAGCGTATCGGGTCCCTTCAGCCGTTAATCTTGGTTTTCGTGATCGGGGTGCTGCCTCACTGTCGGATAGCTACTCAATTGTCCTCACGAGGCTGAGTGCTCCCCATTCCAGCCCTCACGTCAGTTTCTAAAATCCCTGACGGAGCCGGGAATCGAACCCGGGGCCTCCGGGTGAGAGGCAGGCGCACTACCCCAACACAACAAGGCTGACTATTATTATTATTACTATGTACATGTGGTACCATACTAGTATTAAATCTTGGAAGTAGTTTTCCATGGTTTCCCACTTCTACCCCAGGCAAATGCTGAGATGGTTCGTATCTTAAGTCCACGGCCACCTCCTTCCAAATCCTCACCTGAATTACAAACACCCGCATTTCTAAATAAAGCTCAAAAACAGAGGTTATCAGACAAATTCTTCCCACACCCAACCATATGGGGCTAAATGACCAAAATTGCCAAGCCTCTCAAACAAAACATCAAGTATATTCCTTCCGTCTTAAATGCCAGTTCTGAACAGAACACGGGATGTCGGAATTTTGTCAACTGTATTTCATTAACGTGCCGGACGGCAATGACACTTACAAAGTAGGCTACACAATACTACCGGTCATAACGTCCCAGGAAATTGCGTGCAATTTCAACAACAACAACAACAACAACAACAACAACAACAGCAATACAAATTTTCTTACGAGACGGGTATCGCTCGCTCCTCGTAACAGCTGATAACACCCCTCAACTAGTAAGGTCAACGTTCCGATTACGTAACAACTTCCCCTCCACGCATCGCCCCAACTCGTCCCGCCCCGTTTACCCCAGCCTGCTGCCTCACTTTCTGTTTGAAGAATTTCGGAAAAACCTAAAAACATTGACTTTTTAATGACAAATTTTCAATTTAAAGATAGGTGACAAATTTTTTACCTAGGAAGCTTACAATAGTCTCTTCTATCACCAGTGTAACGGACTTCCATTATATCAATTACACCCTGTATATGTCGATTTTGATTTGACCATATATGGGTCGACACTAGCGCTCGTGGTACACGGGACTGAATGGCCACGATGTCCAAGCCCTTCAAATGAAACAACAACAACGATTGATCAGGTCTGAACAATCGAAACGTGAGAGTATTAGGAAAGAAAAGACTAGAGTCTATTAACGAGGGAAGAATGAAATACACCTCTGGCTTTGGAGACTCTGAAACCTTTTCCCATGGGCTCACATCTAGAGGAACGTGGATTGGCGACCACAGGACCCCAGCTGAGTTCGACATTGCTTCAACTTACATGTGCCAGACTCCTCTCTAACATCTTTCCTATCGACCTTCCTTGGTCAACTCTTGTTCTCTTAGGACCGCAACGGTATTAGGGTATCCACTTTTCCACCTCAATTGGCCCTTGCCTCATCTTTCGAGATCCCTCTTTCTTCGAGGGATCAGACACCTTTGATTTCTATGCATGATATCTCCTGCCTTCTGCTCAAGGCTCTAAATAAGACAGGGTGTGTGTGTGTAGCCCCACCACTTATGGGGCACATCAGATAGTGCTACATCCTCAAGGGCTCACAGCTGGTTGAGTTCGGGAGTGGGCGACCCTGAAGGACTGCTGAGTGGGGTCCGGTATCTCCCCTTTTTCCAGTGCCTCTGGGGCAGACTCACTCCTCTTTCCCTGTCCTATCTGCTTTTCATGGCTCTATTTCCTTCCAAGTCCTTTAATCCTAATTCTTCGAGGAATGAGGGCATTCCTCCTGTAGTGTTATTTTTCCTTTATTCCTGTTTCGTCCATTTCTTCTTCTAGTATATAAGCTAGATGTCAGTCAGTAGGTAATTGGACCACCTCGTTGCGTAGTGGCTGTCACGGCGGAGGCCCGGGTTCGATTCCCGGCTCTGCCAAGAAATTAAATTATGGTCTGAGGGCTGGAACGGGGTACACTCAGCCTTCTGAGGCAAAGCTGAGAAGAGGAGGGTTCGAATCCCCCCCCAGCCACCCTAGAAGTGGATTTCCATGGTTTCCCATTTCTACTCTAGGCAAATGCCGGGATGGATCCTAAATTAAGACCACGACTGCCTTCTTCCCAATTCTCATCTGCATTACAAATGCACGCACTAATACAAAAATCACAATAACACAGGTTATCAGACGAATTCCACAGACGCCAAAGTACACGGGGCTACAAGACCACGATGTCCCAATGCTCCTAAATGAATCAACAATAAGTAGTTAGTTGTAGCATGTAGTTTTTTTAAATTTCATTCTCATCTTTTTCATTATCAACATATCATTAGGGGCCGATAACCCAGAGGTTAGGTCCCTTAAAGCAACAATTATCATCATCGCTCTAAAACCTTTGAGGTTGGAAGAGAACAAGAGTTGACCGAGGAAAGTCGACAGTAAATATGAAAGAGATGAATTTTCCACAAGTAGGTGGAAGCAATGCCAGACTCAGCTGGAGTCTCGTGGACATAAAACCATGTTTCACTAGTTGTGATCCCCTGGGGTGACACAGAGAATCTGTTCCTTGGAACATCCTTTCTACAGTGTGCATCAAAAACACCTTAGTCACCACGAAAGTGAGCAAAATTCTCTTATAATATTTAGATCACAGCTAACTTTCTAAGCCGCTGCGACATTTAACGATAGAATGACTTTCATTTTAAAGTTCAAAATACTCAACATATGTGCAGTCTGACTCCCGATGGAAATTACATAGAACATTAACCTCCGGGTAGGAGCCACGTGCCTTCAATACAATGACTCACTGTGTGTTTGGGTGTGTTTCCAGGGAAAGCTGCGACTTTGAAAGGAGAAAGATGAATAAGAATAAATTATGCAAATTTATTGTAAAGAATCACGTTTTATGAGCACAATGGCTCTTTTTCACTGCGACAACTTGGCGGTGCCTAACATAGAGGACCTTCCGCAGCGACTGGAGAGGACGGGAGATGTTTCCATGTCTTTAAATATTATTTTAAACAGGCAGTTACAATCTGTGAATTCGTTAATTCATTTAAAATTAATCGAGACACTTGGAACTCGAGCTTCAGTCAAACCAGTTCCCCCCCCCCCCCCCCAGGAGCTCACAACTTGTGGGACGTGGGTTGGCGACCACGGGACTCCAGCTGAGTCCAGCATTGCTCCCACTTACTTGTGCCGGCCTCCCCTCCATTTTTTTTAGCCTATTTTCATTTATGAATTAATAGGCTTATGAGATTACCTTTTGTCCGTGTGCCTGTCTGTGTGTGCGTGTGTGTGTCCCTAATAAAATCTAAACGGCTTGAGTGATTTGAATGCAACTCGGTAAGTTCATAGCACTATTCCAGACGACCCCGACCGTGCCCTTCAAATTTTGTTACGTGTCACCAATCCAACATGGCGGCTGTGCGATATATTTCACCAGCATTCAATATCTCCGAAACTATTACCGATATCACCCTGAAATTTTGTACAGTGATAAAGGGGACCACTAGAAGTTTACCTATGTGAAAACCTGGTAACTACAAAACCAACAAGGCGGCCAAGCGAAGTTGCGACTTTTAAATAGACGATTCTCGCAATTTTACCAACCAAACGCAATGAAACTTGGTACAGTATATGCTTATACAAATTGTAATGCACCGACATCTAATCTCGTTCAATTATTTACAGAACCTGAAGATGGCCGCTATGCGAATATTTCACCGGCATTCTATATCTCTGAAACTATTACTGGTATCACCCTGAAATTTTGTATGGAGATAAAGGGCACTACTGGAAGTTTATCTATGAGACTTTCAAACACCCGTTAACTACAAAACGAACATGGCGGCCAAGCGAAGTTGAAAGTTTTAAATAGACTTTTCTCGCGATTTAATGATCCAAACGCAATGGAACTTGGTACAGCAAATGTTTATACACATTGAAATGCACTGGTATCTAATTTAGTTCAATTGTTTACATAACCTCAAGATGGCGGCTGTGCGAATTTTAAAATTAAGTTTATATTTCTTGTGTCGTAATTATGCGATCGAAGTAAAACTTTGAATAATGAACCAACGCAATAATTTTCCTTTAATGATACATGACTCTATTGCCTATACACATAACAATCCAACATGGCGACCATCCGAAATATTTAGTCGGTTCTCAATATCTACGAATCTATCACAGCAATAAAACTGAAATTTTGTATGTTGATAGAGGCAGGATATATGAAAATAGGCTTTAGTTCTTCACGGAACTACTTGTTTTTCCTGTCGACCTCTCTTGGTCAACACTTGTTCTCTTCCGACCCCGATGGTATTAGGGTATCCGAGACCTAGGGGGTATTTCGCTTTCTCGCCTTAATTGGCCCTTGTCTCATCTTGACTGATCCCTCATTCTTCGAGGGGTCAGCCTTCTTTTTCTTTTCATGTTATCTCCTGCCTTCTGAACAAGGCCCTCAAGCAGGCAGGGTGTGTGTAGCCCCACCACTTCTGGTGCACCCTGGATAATGCTACACATCAAGGGCTCCCGGCTGGTGAGTTTGGGAGTTGGCGACCACGAGGGATTCCTGAGCTGGGTCCGTTTTGTCCCCTTTTTCCTCTGACCTTGAGGTGGGCCCTCTCCTCTTCCCCTTTCCTAACTGTCTTTCATGGCTCTCCTTCATTCCAAGTCCCTCAATCCTCATTCTTTCAGGGTTGAGGGCGTTTCTTTTCTTCCTGTCCTCGATTTGCCTTATTATTTATTTGTTTACCATTTCTTCTTCTAATATGTAAGTTTGTAGTTAGTATTAGTTATAGTTTTCATTCTCATCTCATCTTTCAATAACACCCAAACCACCTAGGGGTCGATAACCTAGATGTTAGGCCCCTTAAAACAACAATTATCATCATCATCATCATCAATCCAGTTGCAATTCAGATTAGGTTGCTCTCCTTTAGCAATGCTTGTCAGAAGGAAACGTGTCAAAGTGCTCACCTTTTTAAACTATGGTGGTATTGATTGCTGTTTTAATGGAGGAAACATCGAGATCATCTGCCCCTATTAATATGGGTGATTGGGAAAATAATAGGGAATGAAATTAAACTACTTCTAACTACTGACTTTGCCTATATTTAACTTAAATACAAGGAAAAAGCGCGGTAAACCAAAACAGAAAATAAAAGACAGGATGAAAAGAAAGGTACTCAACCCTCTAAGAATAAGTGAGGATTGAAGAACTTGGAAGGGAGTAGAGCCATGAAAGGCGGATAGAAAATGAAAGAGAAGAGAGAGTCTGCTCCAAAGAGGAAAAACCGGACGAATCACTCGGGAGCATCAACACCCAAACTCGCGAGCTAAAAAAGCCTGTCTTGAACGGACTTCAAGGGACCGAGAAATAATTCCGTTATAGACAGGATACCGGTTAATACAGGTGATCATACAATTATTTACGAGTGTAAATACAATACTGTGGTTCGGTACATACGTCTTGTTGATAATCCAGCTACAGGGATTACTCCATTTAAACGCTTAACACTAGCATAAACAGCACAACACTAAATATTAACACATTTCGTTCCTAAATACAAATCACACAGCACAGTTACTGTGTTCATTAGTATGTAGATATGACATTATTTATTTATCGTATGGCATTTAGTGCCGGGAGTGTTCGAGGACATGTTCGGTTCGCCAGAGGCTGTAGCTGCTTCAAACGGACACCCATTGGGTGAGCTACAGGTTCCCTTCAATTTCAAGTAGTTCCAACTTTAGCAACCAGATTTCAATGATACCGAGTGGTGAACGTTGGAACGTCGATAGAGCGTTCCAACGAAATCTAACCTAGAAATGTAGCTTCACACAAGTTGATTTAGATGCCATAAATCTATGACATGGGACCGCCGACTTTACTTCCCCTCCGAAGGAAGGCATACTGAAGGGTTTTAACGCTCTTAATAAATCCGACGACTTCGGTCGGGTTTAACCCGCTATCTTGGGCACAGCAGTTCAGCATGCTACCGACTACGTCACTGATATGACTGTAAGAATCGGGCACAGAATTATCACCTACAGAATTTAACTATGTACATTTGCTGTACTAAACTTGTTACAGTATTTTAACACAATTTATTACATTATCGTTTACGTCTTCGAGCAATCCAAGATTGTGCGATGAACACAACTTACCTTGGTGGTAAGGCTTTCAATTGAGATACGGGTGCGGCAAACAATATCAAAAAAACAAGATGTTCAGTAAAGAACATATAGCCTACTTTCTCCTAAAAGCATGGGTATTGTTATAACTCTTTGTCCTTTTCAAGGAGTATGATTGAATGTTGGTTGTAGGAGCTTGTTGAAATACAACGTGCTATAGGGATATTAAACATGAATATCAGGTGCCCTTTGCTAGTGCTACCTCTGTACCAAATTTCGTTCAATTCGGTATCACCGTGTTTGAATTGATAGGGGGAATCGATTTGCACACATACTTGGCCACCATCTGCAAACTATTGGGCTGATGTTCTTGCAGTTTGGTCAGAATATGTTTCCCACATAAAGATATGGTGTTGCAAAATTAGGTAGAGACTAGATTATTAGGTTGGTCGTAATTACATTTTAGCTTTTAACATTTGGGTGGCCGCGATTACGTTTCCATCAAGATAGCGGTGATATAAAACATGACACTGAGGTGCCCTTTGCTAGTGCTACCTCTATACCAAATTTCGTTCCATTTGGTTTCAGCGTGTTTGAATTAATAGGGGGAATCGATTCTGACACAAAGATGGCCGCCACCCGCAAACTATTAGGCGAATGACCTATTAGATTGGTCGAAGGATGCTCCCTCCATAAAGGTATGTAGTTGCAAAATTTGGTAGAGATCGGATGATTAGGTTAATCGTAATTTGATTTAAGCTTTGAACATTCGTGTGGCCGCCATTACGTTTCAGTCAAGATGGCGGCGATATAAAACATGACACTGAGGTGCCCTTTGCTAGTACTACCTCTGTACCAAATTTCGTTCCATTCGGTTCCACCGTGTTCGAATTAATAGGGGGAATCAATTTTGACATAAAGATGGCCTCCATCCGCAAACTATTAGATGAATGACCTATTAGATTGGTCAAAGGATGCTCCCTCCATAAAGGTATGTAGTTGCAAAATTTGGTAGAGATCGGATGATAAGGTTAATCGTAATTTGATTTAAGCTTTGAACATTCGTGTGGCCGCCATTACGTTTCAGTCAAGATGGCGGCGATATAAAACATGATACTGAGGTGCCCTTTGCTAGTGCTACCTCTGTACCAAATTTCGTTCCATTCGGTTCCACCGTGTTCGAATTAATAGGGGGAATCAATTTTGACATAAGGATGGCCGCCATCCGCAAACTATCAGGTGAATGACCTATTAGATTGGTCAAAGGATGCTCCCTCCATAAAGGTATGTAGTTGCAAAATTTGGTAGAGATCGGATGATTAGGTTAATCGTAATTTGATTTAAGCTTTGAACATTTGTGTGGCCGCCATTACGTTTCCGTCAAGATGGCGGCGATATAAAACATGACACTGAGGTGCCCTTTGTTAGTACTACCTTCGTACCAAATTTCGTTCCATTCGGTTGCACCGTGTTCGAATTAATAGGGGGAATCGATTTTCACACAAAGATGGCCGCCATCCGCAAACTATTACGCTGATGACCTATTGGTTTGGTCAAAGGATGTTCCCCCATAAAGGTATGTTGTTGCAAAATTTGGTAGAGATCGAATGATTAGGTTAATCGTAATTTGATTTAAGCTTTGAACATTTGTCTGGCCGCCATTACGTTTCCGTCAAGATGGCGGCGATATAAAACATGACACTGAGGTTCCTCTTGTTAGTACTACCTCTGTACCAAATTTCGTTCCATTCGGTTGCACCGTGTTCGAATTAATAGGGGGAATCGATTTTCACACAAAGATGGCCGCCATCCGCAAACTATTACGCTGATGACCTATTGGTTTGGTCAAAGGATGCTCCCCCCTAAAGGTATGTCGTTGCAAAATTTGGTAGAGATCGGATGATTACGTTAGTTGTAATTTGATTTAAGCTTTGAACATTTGTGTGGCCGCCGTTACGTTTCCGTCAAGATGGCGGCGATATAAAACATGACACTGAGGTGTCCTTTGCTAGTGCTACCTTTGTACCAAATTTCGTTCAATTCGCATTCACCGTGTTCGAATTGATAGGGGGGGACAGACATTCAGAGTACACACACTCACACACACACACACACACACACACACACAGACACACACACATACAGACTCACACACACACATACACACACACAGACAGACACACTTTTTTCGCCCTGTGTTGATCTCATAAGTCTACTTTCATTTTTTGCAAAAATCGAAAGTAGGCTAATTACGAGTCTTACAGTAGTCGCATATGATGTGTAACATGTGACATGTTATCCCACTATGTGTCTTCCGGGAGCGCAAATCCCTTGTTAACAGTGAACTCTGTTGGTCATTGAAATAACTACTTGTATAACTCCAGTGCCAATGATTTATTGTAGGAATATATTTTATGGGGCCTCCTAACCTTGAAGTAAACCGTATGCGATATACATTCCACATAGGGCTGTGTGTTGGCCGACAGTGCCTTGAATGCTTACAGTAAATAAGAATCTTTAATGGGGCCTCCTTACCTTGAAGTAAACCGTATGCTATATGCATTCCACATAGGGCTGTATGTTGGCCGACAGTGCCTTGAATGCTTACAGTAAATAATAATCTTTAATGGGGCCTCCATACCTTGAAGTAAACCGTATGCGATATACATTCCACATACGGCTGTATGTTGGCCGACAGTGCCTTGAATGCTTACATTAAACAAGAATATAGCAAAAGTGTGAAGATTTAATAAATCATAATTGTTTTCAGCAAATATGACATAATGAATATTTTCACACCGAAGAACGACAACTTGAAGATGATTTATTGTATGAATAACTTTAATGGGGCCTCTAAAGCTGGAAGTAAACCGTATGCGATATACATTCCACATAGCCCCATGGGCGACAGTACGTCGTGGTACCAATCTCCGCCACTGTACGCGCTCATTGTTTCCGTCCCATTTCCGTCCCTTTTCTAAAATCACTCGCACAAAAATATCCAGCTACCAAGTGGAGAGATCAATAATTCCGCGTCATTTTTCGCGAATGAGAAAGATTGCATTTTTCTGTTACCGCTGATAGGGCTTGTCCATATGGTCTTCAAACTTTACACATAGTCGACTACTTCGTCATCGTCAGTATCTTCATTGTCATTGTCGGCGTCATCCTCTGGTTTCTTTTCGTGGCCGTAATGCTCGACAAATACGGTACGGTTTACTAACGCTAGCTTCAATAACTTTAATTTTAGCAGTTAGATTAAAAAAACAAAAAACAACGCGCTCTTTCCCTTCCATCACTTACGGACTTATGAGCACAACTTTTTACAATAAATTGGTTACTGGATCACATTAAATAATAATTTTACAGTTTTATGTGAGAAGCAGTTCATTGGCCTGGCATTCCCCCTCATTACAAGTATGTCAGACCTTCCCTTGCCAAGTGAAGGACGCGCAAGATTTGAGTAATCTCGTCATGCGCTGACTTAACCAAGCAATGTGAACATAAATGGTAGTCGACAGAGTTCGTAAAACATTATTGTTCTGTAAATAAAATACAGTATTCTTTATCATATAATGTTCCCTTAAATAAACTGTGACTTGGAATATTGGCTTTCACAGCCAGTGAATTAAAACTCAGCAATTTTTCAAGGTTTGTGCCATGTCTTGTGTGGGGTTTCGCCTAGGAACACCAAGCTGGCTCATCAGCGGGCTCTTGGTGTCCGTGCTCGGACTACCACAGGAGTAGCGAACTGTGCACTACTTCCTTATTATGAAGCTTCCTGCACTTCTTTACTGCGAGAGCTAAAAGCTTAAGCAGCTTTTCACCTCACTATAATGGCTTCCAAAAAGATGTTAAATTGCTTTTCACAGCTTATTGCTCTCGCTGTAAAGAAGCACAGGTGCTCATCCTAAGAAGGGAGGTAGTGCACAGTTCGCTACTCCTGGGGGGCCGGCACGGACACCAAGAGCCCGCTGATGAACCAGCTTGGAGTTCCTAGGTGAAACCCCACATAAGAGACAGCTTAAACCAAGAAAAATTGTTGAGTTTTAAACTGTAATTTGTTTCTGTTTCCACGATAGACAATTTCTGCTACATACAGGTAAATTAAAAGAAATCATAGGTCATAATTCACGGGACCGGTGATTTTATCCGTTGTGGACAGGATTCCACTCACTAATGGTTCCTTTTCAGACAGGGTTTACTTTGTATATGTCGTAGTCAGATAGTGAAATCCGTCATTTCATGAAGATCCTAGGCACTTCATGAAAAGCCGGCATATGATGTAAAAAGGTACAGTTACACCATCTGACGCGTTTCTTCATGAAGTGACGGACCGATTTAGGCAGATGGTGTAAGAAATTATTTTACATTATCAGCCGAGGCACTTCATGAAGATCCGGTGTTTGTTGATTCGGCACTTCATGAAATGACTGATGCAATGAAGCCGTACATTAATTCTTTTAAATGTTCTAATCCAAGAAATAAATTAATGTTTGTTTATTAGTATATGGTTTTTGAAATGAATTTTCACGTAACAACCTAAATCTAATCGTGGAATACCGGATACTCTTTACTCTCTATCTCTCCTTTTTTTGTGGAAGTTTGTATTGATTTTTTATATTTTTAGCCTATTTTCAATTTTGAAAAAATAGGCTTATGAGATCACCTTTTGTCCGTGTGTGTGTGTGCGTGCGTGTGTGTGTGTGTGTGTGATTCGTGTGTGTGTCCCCCCCCTAATAAAATCTAAACGGCAGGAGCGATTTCAATGAAACTGGGAAAGTTCATAGCACTATTCCGGGCGACCTCGACCGTGCCCTTCAAATTTTGTTACGACTCACCAATCTAACATGGCGGCTGTGCGAAATATTTCACCAGCATTCAATATCTCCGAAACTATTACCGATATTACCCTGACATTTTCTATGGTGATAGAGGGAACTACTAGAAGTTCACTTATGTGACTTTTGAAAACCTGGTAACTACAAAACCAACATGGCGGCCAAGCAAATTTGCGACTTTTAAATAGACGTTTCTCGCGATTTGACCAACCAAACGCAATGAAACTTGGTACAGTATATGTTTATATACATTGTAATGCACCGACATCTAACTTTGTTCAATTGTTTACATAATCACAAGATGGCGGATGTGCGAAATATTTCACCGGCATTCTATATCTCTGAAACTATTAGCGGTATCTCCCTAAAATTTTGTACGGAGATAAAGGGCACTACTGGAAGTCCATCTATAAGACTTTCAAAAACTGGTTAACTACAAAACGAACATGGCGGCCAAGCGAATTTGAAAATTTTAATAGACCTTTCTCGCGATTTAATGTTCCAAGCGCACTGAAACCTGGTACAGGAAATATTTATACACATTGTAATCCACTGGTATCTAATTTAGTTCAATTGTTTACATAACCTCAATATGGCGGCAGTGCGAATTTTAAAATTAAGTTTTTATTTCTTGTGATGTAGTCATGCGATAGAAGTGAAAGTTTGAATAATGAACCTACGCAATAATTTTCCTTTAATGGTACATGACTGGTATATACATTTAACAGTCCAACATGGCGACCATCCGAAATATTTTGACGATACTGAATATCTACGTATCTGTTTTAGCAATCAAACTGCATTTTTTAATGTTCATAGGGGTTATGAACTTATGTTCACCTATAGGACTTTAAATAACCTGGTGATCACAAATCCAACATGGCGGCGACGCGAATTATAAATATTCACATGGACGTTTCTCGCAATTTAACCATCCGCGTGCAGTGAAACTTGGTACAGTAAATCCTTATACGAATGTTAATCCACTGGCATGTAATTTATTTCAATTGTGTCCATAACCTCAAGATGGCAGCTGTGAAAAAATTTAAAATCTCCTTGTTACTTCTTGTGTCCTAATTATGCGATTGAATTTTGAATACTACACGTTCACAATAATCTGCATGTAACAGTACATAACTCTAGGACCTACATATATAAAATCCAACATGGCGACCATCCGAAATATTTAGTCGGTTCTCAATAACTACGAATCTATTACAGCAATCAAACTGAAATTGTGTATGTTGATAGTGGCAATTAACATAAGTAGGATATATGAAAATAGGCTTTAGTTCTTCACGGAACTACTTGTTTATTTGTACAGTACCTTTTTCTAATCTGTACTGCATACTTTCATAGTTTCTTTTGTAGTTTTTCTTTTTGTTTTTCAACCGTGTATTCTTTTTTCTCTCCTTCCTTCATTGATGCAATTTGTACAATATTTTTGAACTTGATAGGTCAAGAAGAAACGCAATTAGGCTTATGTCTGTGTAACTTATTGTTAAATAAATAAATAAATAAATAAATAAATAAATAAATAAATAAATAAATAAATAAATTAATAAATAAATAAATAAATAAATAAATAAATAAATAAATAGCATAAATTGAATGAATGAATGCATACACACATTAGAATACTTTGATTGCATAGTGTACTGTAAAATATTTGTTGAGGGATTTCTGCTGGGTTAAAAATGGCAACAGCTTCATTTCTTTGGCTGAAGGAGGATGGGGGGGGGGGGGGCTGGGGGGCGTTAGCAACCTAGTATACGTACGATGTCATGCAAGGAAAGTTGAACAACCTGCAGGGTGACGTGACTTGAGGCTGCACTGTATTATTTAGAACTTCCCAAAATTAAATAAATAGTAAGTTCTTTGGATTATAACGATTGAATTAGCTCTGGAACCTCAATCAACCAAAGAGGAAATAGTTGTGGCCTAAATGCTGTATTCATATCTGCTAATATTTATTGTGGGTGACAAGTGAAGGAGAGTTTGCATGTTATGGTAATAATAGTAATTATGTGTGTTTATCATCGGGGGCCTCCGTGGCTTAGGCGGCAGCACGCCGGCCTCTGACCGCTGGGTCCGTGGTTCAAATCCCGGTCACTCCATGTGAGATCTGTGCTGGACAAAACGGAGGCAGACAGGTTTTTCTCCGGGTACTCCGGTTTTCCCTGTAAAAATTTCATTCCAGCAACACTCTCCACTGTCATTTCATTTCAACTTGCCCCAGAGGAGTGCGTCAGGCCTCGGCAGACGGCACAGTTCATATACTCGCCGCTAGATGGGGGCTTCATTCATTCCATTCCTGACCCGGTCGGTGACTGGAAGCAGGCTGTGGATTTTCATTTTAGTTTTCATGTGTGTTTGTCATCATTCATCACCAACAGTGGTAGCTACATCCACTAACGCGAATTTCTAGGCCAGGTGTTCTCAACCTGGTGCTCAGGAGCTCCACAGTGCTCTCTAAATGACATTTGGTGCTCCCGTCATACGAGCAAAAAAGTGCTCGCGTGCACGACCTCCCCTGAGATCCATTCTTTAATTCAAATTCTGTTGCATGAACGAGAATATTAGGGTTTTCACTAGAAGGTTTGCTAGTGGAAAATTTTAACTTGTATATTATTATTTTTTAATCATCAGTAATCAAAATTGGACATCCCTGCTTTATGAGCAACACGAAATATGCTGATTCGACTCAACTGTACACACGTAAATGATCTTATCTGCATGAGTCATTCAATCAGTTGAAGCATGCCTGGTGAGCGGTGAATCACTAGATATTTCAGCACTTCAGACGGAGAGAGAGACAGGAAAAGGAAAGAGAGTCGCATGCAGGGTTGAGAACTCCACTCTAGGCTATGAAACCAAGCTATATACGGACTTGTCGAGTGGTTCAAACTCCACTTACAACGGTCCATAAAATGAAGTTTCCCATTTTAAACTCTGTGGCAAATGCTAGGCCACAGACCGCTTCCTTCCAGTACTTGGTCCAGTTTCAATCTCTCATTAACTTTTCATTAGCTTTGGCCCTGAAACCAACTGCCACATAGAAATTCAATAGCTGCAGCAAGTCGGGAGGTCGTAGGTGCACAACCCGGCGATGACATCTGCTATCCAGAGTGTGGTTTCTCCCCGTGGCTTATCCACACTCCCTTCACCCAAATGCTAGGATTGTACCCTACTTCAAGTCCCGGGGCACCTACCCCATCCCTGTCCTAATGCAGTTCCACCTACATTCATCATATACATATAAGTTCTATCACACGGTGCTGATTTAGGTGTCCCAAGTCCCCCAAATGAATTAACAAATGTCGGGATGGTACTTTATTTCAAGTCTCGGGATACCTTCCCAAATTCTTTACCCACACACTATTTCACTCATCAAGCTCATTATCATTATCACTCATTATCAGAAAATCTGGTGATGACAAAGATGTCCCTAGCCCTTAAAATAAATACACAAGGCAACAACTGAACTTTTTTTTTTTAGTCGTTTACCCTCCAGGTTGGTGGAACCCACGGACTCAGCGAGGGAACTCACCACTACCGCCTCTACGGGCAGTGTCCTAGAGCTGGGAATATCGAATCGGAAGGGATACAACTGGTGAGGTGGGATGGGCACCTCGCCCAGGCGGCCTCACCTGCAAGGCGAACAGGGGCCTCATGAGGGAAGGTAAGGGATGGTTAGGATGGATAGGCAAGGAAGAGGGAAGGAGGCGGCCGTGGCCTTGAAGAAGGTACCATCCCGGCATTTGTCCGAAGACGAAGTGGGAAACCACGGAAAACCACTTCGAGGATGGCTGAGGGGGAATCGAACCCCCTCTACTCATTTGGGCCACCCGAGGCTGAGTAGACCCCGTTCCAGTCCTCGTACCACTTTTCAAATTTCGTGGCAGTGCCGGGAATCGAACCCAGGACCTCCGGGGCGGCAGCTAACCATGCTGACCGCTAAGCTACGGAGGCGACAACAACTGAACTACGGTATATTAAAATGTGCATACTGAAGAAAAACATACTGAAATAGTTACTTTTCAAAAATATCTTCTCCCAGTGGGGTTCGAACTCACCACGTAGTGACCCGGAAACTAACACCATACCCCGGGACCACAAGCTCAATTGAAGCATAAGCTGCTAAGAGTTGTACAAGATATTGCGCCTCCGTAATTGAGTTCTTGTTATTTTAAAGAGTAGAACAGTGAACCACGTCATATTATGCTATCGGTTATCTATCTCTCATGTTTTAATAACAAAACGGATCTGAATGACTTTCTTTTTCCGTTCACAGTACGGCAGCATAATATTCCTTCTAGGCGCAAGGCCAAGATGCTGGGGAGGGAATTTAGAGGATAAATGAGGTCCGGGCCAATATACATTTGTACCATATTATGTCACAGTGTTCACTTTCTGAGAAATAACAGCCCTTTAGTGTCCACATTTTTATCCGATTAATTCTTGGAAATCACACTTCCCTCACACGTGATTACCGCTGCCGCTACTTCATGAAGTGACGGGCTGGATTTCCCGTCAGATGATGTATAAAATGAATTGCACTATGTGACGGCGAAATTTAGTCATTTCATGAAACCACGCGTCAGATAGTGCAACTGTACCTTTTTACATCAAATGCCGGCTCTTCGTGAAGTGCCTAGGATTTTCATGAAATGACGGATTTCACTATCTGACTACGACATATACATTTTACACAATTTTGTCCAGTGATGGGTGGGGGGAAGTAGATACTATAAATATGAATAATAAAGTAAAACATCCTAGAGAAAATGAATGTACTAGTGTTGTAATCAAAGCCTCCGTGGCTTAGGCGGCAGCACGCCGGCCTCTCACCGCTGGGTCCGTAGTTCAAATCCCGGTCACTCCATGTGAGATTTGTGCTGGACAAAGCAGAGGCAGACAGGTTTTTCTCCGGCTACTCCGGGTTTCCCCGTCACAATTTAATTCCAGCAACACTCTCAACTATCATTTCATTCATCTAGTAATTTATGTAAGCATTGCCCCAGGGGAGTGCGACAGGCTTCGGCAGCCAACACAGTTCATATCCTCGCCGCTAGATGGGGGGTTCATTCCATTCCCTGACCCGGTCGGTCAAATGGAAGCTGGCTGCGGATTTTCAGTGTTATAATCACTACTACAATGGGGCAATTTAAGGATTACGCGTTATGACCTTCAAGTGATCATCAGCTGATCCGGATCACTGTGCTAAGGTTTAAATGTATAGCCTATACACATACAAATGACAGTCTGTACCCTCGCCCAGTCATTTGGGAAAACAGGTAATGATCGACTGAAGAGTTATAAGGTGCGTTCCAAAAGTAACGAGCCGGAGGCTGGAATCCGCAAACCAGGTGACTACATCGGCTAATCATGGTGTGATGGTGTGTGTAACGAGGTGTGGTTCCGACCAGAGCGTGGAAGGTCACAGCCCGTAGCTAGAGGGCACGCGTGCACGTCACGTGACGATACAAAGCATGCAGCAGCATGCATCAATCATCCAACGCTGCCAGTCGCATTGCTAACAGTGACATGGAGGCGTCAAACGAAGAGCAAAGAGGTGTTGTTCGGTTTCAGACAGCGGAAGGAGTAGGGGAAACGGACATTCATCGCCGAATGTCACAAGTGTACGGCGAACACAGCATGTCCCTGCAAGGGTCAAGGCGTGGCACAAGCGCTTAAGGGAAGGACGGGTGCCGTTAGCCGATGATGCCTGGTCTGGGGCACCCCCTGCATTACCGATGACAATGTACAGCTGGTTGATTCACTCATTACCCAGGACCGCCGAGTGACAGTGAACGCCATAGCCGCCGTGGTCGCTCCACGACAATGTACGACCTCATGCGGCACTCCTGCAGAAATTCAAATAGGAGGTTCTCGGCCCTCCTCCATACAGTCCAGACCCCTCTCCCTGTGATTACGCCATGTTTGGTCCCCTGAAAAGGGCTCTGCGGGGCCAACGATTCACCTCGGACGCCGACGTCCAGCTGTACGTGCGGAACTGGTTCACATCGCAGCCCAGGGCATTTTATGAGACAGCCATTTACCGCCTCGTGTCACAGTGGGACAAGTGCCTCGACAGCCAGGCCAATACTTCTAACAAACAGGTAACTTACTGGTTTCTGTAATTATGCCTCCGGCTCGTTACTTTTTGAAGGCACCCTATACAACAGAAGGAGATAGATAGTTCACCCCTGATTCTCGTGGTTTGCTATGACTCGCGTATTGTTTACTTTAGTAGACTAGCACTGTGAGCGAATGAGATATAGAGTTCACCCCTGAATCTCGTGGTTTGCTATGGCTCACGTACTGTTTACCCCTGGAATAATAATAATAATAATAATAATAATAATAGTAATAATATCGTATGGCCTCGGTGCCGGGTTCAAGCGTTGTTATTTGACACCCAAAGGGTAGCTTGAATGTCAAATTTCGTTGTTCCTCGAAACATTATGAAAGTCAAGGAGGTTAAATATCTAAGCTCCTTGAACACTACAGCGCTATCTAGTAGAGACACGAGGAACTTCGTGTTGGCGGCAACTCTCGAGATTAATCTTGCCATCATGAACACGGCCTACAGAATTCAAATGGGTTCTTTGACATGCCAACATCGTATGACATGCGTATCGTAATTTTTGCCGCCTTTCAAAAGTCACTTATCACGGCCAGGAGCGTATCTGCAAGCTTGGGGATGGTAGTCCAACACGTTAACCACTCACCCACCGTGGGAAGCAGAAGGAGATATAAAGATAACCCCTGAATCTCATGGTTTGCTATTACTCACGTATTGTTTACTCTAGCAGAACTCTGACAGAAGGAGATATATAGTGCACCCCTGAATAAGATGGTTTGCTATGGCTCACGTATTGTGTACCCCTGTAAAACTCTGACAGAAAGAGATATATAGTGCACCCCTGAATCTGATAGTTTACTATGACTCACGTATTGTGTACCCCTGTAAAACTCTGACAGAAGGAGATATATAGTGCACCCCTGAAATGACTCACGTATTGTGAACCCCTGTAAAACTCTGAATGACTCACGTATTGTGAACCCCTGTAAAACTCTGACAGAAAGAGATATATAGTGCACCCCTGAATTTTATGATTTGCTATGATTTACGTATTGTTTACTCTAGTAAAACTCGGACAGAAGGAAGTAAGCTATAGGGTTCACCCCTGCATCTAGTGGTTTACTATGAATTACATATTGTTTATTCTAGTAAAACTCTGGCAGAAGGAGGTATTGAGTTCACCCCTGAATTTCATGGTTTGCTTTGACTCGAGTATTGCTTACTCTAGCAGAACTCTGACAGAAGGAGATATAAAGTTAACCCCTGAATCTCGTGATTTGCTAAGACTCACATATTGTTTACTCTAGCAGAACTCTGAGGGAAGAAGATATAGAGTTCACCCCTGAATCAAGTGGTTTGCTATGACTCACGTGTTGTTTACTTTAGCAGAACTCTGACAGAAGGAGAGATATAGTGCACCCCTGAATAAGATTGTTTGCTATGACTCACGTATTGTGTACCCCTGTAAAACTCTGAGAGCAAGAGATATATAGTGCACCCCTGAATTTTGTGGTTTGCAATGATTTACGTATTGTTGACTCTAGTAAAACTCTGACAGAAGGAGAAGCTCTAGGGATAACCCCTGAATCTGGTGGTTCACTATGAACCACGTATCGTTTATTCTTGTAAAACTCTGGCAGAAAGAGATAAAGGTTTCCCCCCTGAATCTGGTAGTTTGCTATGATTCACGTATTGTTTCCTCTAGTAATACTCCGGCCGAAGGAGCTATAGAGTTCACCCCTGAATTTCGTGGTTTGCTATGGCTCACGTATTGTGTACCCCTGTAAAACTCTGACAGAAAGAGAGAACTAGTGCACCCCTGAGTGAGGTGGTTTGCTATGACAGGTGTCATCACACAGACAAGACCGTACACCATATCAGCTTTCTGTCTCATGCTTTATAATAACCTGTAATGCTTCGTAATTTCTATTCCTTGGCGCTGCAGGAATTCTCCAAAGTTATTGCATGTCTACTCGGTAAGACAAGTGTATTACAATGTTATATAACGATCATATTAAAATGAATCCAAAAGAAAGTGTGTGTCGTGAGTTGTTGAGGGCACCGCAACACTACTCGACCCCAGAGGTTGGCCTGTACGTAGCCCGGTTATGAGCTTTCAGGTCCACCTGTCAACGGGTATATCACAATTTTCATTTTCTATTAAATGAAACTTAGAACGTATGTCTGCTTTAATGAGTAGACTTTTCTCAGAGAAAGATAATATCATTACTTCTTGAGATGCCGCCTTGGTGTTAGGGTTAGACTTTGTAAGTGCTGGGTAAAATTAATTTCCTTTCCAACGAAATTCTCGAGGTTATCAACATACTTGGAAACCGGATCGGTCAATTTCATTCTCTTATAAAAAATACTAATTCCATCTTTTAAGGAATGGAGTTGTTTCTTTTTTTTGCAAATGTTTGCTTTCTATATTTTTCTTTTTCAACATTTAGGGCCTCACAAATCATGGTCACTGGTCCAGTGTATTTGCGTATATGTAAAATTTGTCTGAACCTAGTTATTGATATAGCGTATGGCTTTTAGTGCCGGGAGTGTCCGAGGACATGTTCGACTCGCCAGAGGCTGTAGCTGCTTCAAGCTGACACCCATGGGGTAAGCTACAAGTTTCGTTCAATTTCAAATACAGTAGTTCCAACTTTCACTACCAGATGTCACTGACATCTAGTGAAGACGTTGGAACTTTGATAGAGCGTTTCAACGAAATCTAACCTAGAAATTTAGCTTCACACAAATTTAGATAGTGGAAGGATCGTTTAAATGCCAGAAATCTATGACATGGGTCTACCGGCTTTACTTTCCCTCCGAAGGAAGGCATACTGAAGGATTTTAACGCTCTTAAAAAATCCGACGACTTTGGCCGAGTTTGAACCCGCGGTCTTGGGCACAGCAGTTCAGCATCTACGAATCTTTTACAGCAATCAAACTGTTTTTTTTAAATGTTTTAGAGGCTATGAACATAAGTTCACCTATAGGCCTTTCAGTAACCTGGTGAGCTCAAATCCAACATGGCGACGACGCGAAATATAAAAATTTAAATTGACGTTTCTCGTGATTTAACCATCCGAGTGCAGTGAAACTTTGCACGTAAAATGCTTATACAAATGTTAATCCACTGGCATCTAATTTATTTCAATTGTTTTCATAACCACAAGATGGCAGCTGTGCGAAATTTTAAAATCATATCATAAATTCTTTAAGACAAAAGTTTTCGGTGATTTATAGAGGACAATTTTATTGACCAGGTTGGATATTTATTTATGAACTTTTACATGAAGATTATTGTGTACGTGTGGTATTCAAACTTCAATCTCATGATTAGGACACAAGAAGTAAAAACGAGATTTTAAAATTTCGCACAGCTGCCATCTTGTGGTTATGAAAACAATTGAAATAAATTAGATGCCAGTGGATTAACATTTGTATAAGCATTTTACGTGCAAAGTTTCACTGCACCCGGATGGTTAAATCACGTGAAACGTCCATTTAAATTTTTATATTTCGCGTCGTCGCCATGTTGGATTTGAGCTCACCAGGTTACTGAAAGGCCTATAGGTGAACTTATGTTCATAGCCTCTAAAAACATTAAAAAAATCAGTTTGATTGCTGTAAAATATTCGTAGATGCTGAACTGCTGTGCCTAAGATAGCGAGTTCAAACCCGGCCAAAGTCGTCGGATTTTTTAAGAGCGTTAAAAATCCTTCAGAATGCCTTCCTTCGGAGGGGAAATAAAGCCGGCGGTCCCATGTCATAGATTTATGGCATGTAAAAGATCCTTTCACAGACTAAACTTGTGTAAAGCAAAATTGTTAGGTTTGATTTCGTCAGAACGCTCTATCAAAAGTTCCAACGCTCACTACTAGGTATCATTGATATCTGGTGGCGAAAGTTGGAACTACTTGAAATTGAACGGAACTTGTAGCTCACCCTTTAGGGTTTCCGCTGGAAGCAGCTACAGACTAAGGCGAGCCGAACATGTCCTCGGACACTCCCGGCACTAAAAGCCATACGATAAATTAAATGAAATTAATAATTCTAACCTGTAATTTAGCTTCACACAAGTGTAATTAGTGGAATAAATTTTACACGCCATACATCTATGTCATGGGACCGCCGGCTTTACTTCCCCTCCGAAGGAAGGCATAGCCTACTGAGATATTTTAAACGCTCTTAAATATCCGACGATTTCGGCCGAGGTTGAACCCGTGACATTGGGCATAGAATCTCAGCATGCTACCAACTATGCCACTGAAGCCGCTCTATATAAGTGTACATATTGTAAATACCTTAACCCGCAACTTTTTAGACATTGATATAATAGGCTGAGTACAGGGGATCGGATGATCGCTTGACTTACGAAAATATCGTCCATGTAAATTTATTAATCTCATTTAATTTTTTTCAGTGTTATGGCATACCACACAATACAAATAGGCACAATTAAGTACAACCATGTTGACCGACTGAAACTCATCAATGTTGTATAGGGTCTACAGTAAGAACATTATGTATCCCGCTTGTCCAACGTCTCAATTGGGGGCATCAATTTTGGTCCATCACTGTCGTTTAATTAATAAAGAAGTTGTATGTTCGACGATGTCGAAATGTAAATAATGTCAGAAAACTGTATCATAATAAGGGTCAGTATAGTACCATTCTTCATTATGAGACAGTTTCTCCAGCCAATCAGAGCTCATTCATTGACCAATTAGGTAAGGATAGCTTCGCGCATGCGCTCAAAATTCAACAAGTCGGGCATGAATTACATAAGTTGGAAGTTCAAATTGGATATCGGATCAACCATTGTAGTTACAATCCCAAACACAAAGACAAAATCAGCACGAACCTTTACGGTAACAAGAAAATACTATGACATATGCATGAAATTTATGAATCTACGTCCAGAAGTTAGCAACACCGCATCCTTCTATATAAATTACCGACATGGAAAGTGCACCGTCCCATATGTTCGCGTAAATAAACTGGCGAATATGAGACAAGAAATAGGACTGTACCTTAATATCCCCAACGCCGATTTCTGCACAACGCATTGTTTCAAACGACTTCGGTGACAATATTAGTGAATACTAGTTCTTATCGGCACTGGACATCATACAGTCTGTAAACAATAGGATTGCCAAGCAAAGTAAATGGTCTCTGCTTTCGAAATTATTTTACCCACGCATGCAATCTGTTCAGTCAGCAAACCACCCAGCGCGCTCTGTTCACTAACTGAAGTTAACTGAATGCCACAGATATTTATGAATATTTACGTTAAAACATATAATAAAGTTATAATTATCGTCGAACATAAACAGTCGTATGCAACTCACTACGCTCGTTTTATAAATATGCTCGTGTCTTGATTATTGCCATTGTAGGCTCGTTGCATGATGTACTATTAAAATCCCAACTCTAGGAGAAGATACTTACTGAACCCGCTGAGCTATGGTTCATGTGATATTTTTTATGACAGAGCATTCATGATGGGATGTTGTACTTTTGAACACACCCAGGAAGCCACGTGAAGCTGAGAGATCACGCGATACTTTGAAGTAGCGGTGAATCGCACTTTTGACTTTGGTGTAAACTGCTAATTATTATCTGAGGTCTTATTAATTATTTTTATCTTTCCTACGAGACTCAGAATATTCCATTTCGTCATGCTGCATTATTAAAACATTTTGGAGAATGTTTATTTTTACTTTAGGTAAGGTAATACCCTTGCAGATACGCAAAAAGGAACGTAAGTAGTCGCTCAACGTTTTCGTTTTGACGACCTACTTTCTAGAGACACCCAGTACCGGAGCACTGCGTCTTGAGAATCCGCCTTGTGTAGGCGTGGAATTACATTTGTCCTACGAGACGTAGAAGAATATCCGCTGTTTAGCGTTAAAAGTGATTATAAGGTGCCATCGAGCAAGCAAATACTAATATTCACTGTCGATGAAGTCCAGTGAATTAAATAAGAAGCTTGGGAAATAATTATTGGCAAGTATAGTGTATTGCACAACATTGCTGTGATATCACATATTACCCACGCGTATGTGGAGGGCAGATGCCTAGTGGAAATATACAGGTAATAGTGTTACAATTATCCTGAATAAGTGTGATTATAATTGTATGAGATATTTAAATTGCCAAAGTGGAAATTTCATCTTTGAAACGTCGTATGATTCACGGATGCTGCGTGATACAAAAGTAGCGTCACTAGCACGTGCAGCATTATAAAATAGTATTAGCTCACATGCTAATCCACATCTGCAAGATTAAGGCTGTGTCTTATTTTATAATTGAAGCCTATAATAGTCACGACGGACATTATAATTTTGGAAGTGAGAGGATGAATAATCACGCAATTTATTTCGCTACCCACGTGATTGGACTTTTATTCACCATGGTTGAAGCAGTCACCATGGGCTAATACCATCCCAGTATGGGGGGGGTGACGTTTCTACAGGAACCCGCATGATGGTGGAACTTCCAGAACGATGAACGAGAGGGAAGGAGCCAAAATGCCATTTCCAGGCATATCCACGAAGATGTCGACAGGGACAAATCGAACCCTGGTCTTTGGGGGAGTCCAGATGGGAATCCTGATGAGGAGGATACCGATCCAGAGAGCCAGAGAGGTTTTTGTACAACCCTTGTTGTGGAATAGAGAGCTGAGTGAGAGCTCCTCCAGTTCGTGAGTTTTTGTCACACCCCTTCTTTGTTCTAGTTTCTGGTGGTATAGTAGTTTTAATGTAGTTTGTGAATCAACCACACTCAGTGTCAGCCATTTTTCTAGGTAGGGATGTAACTAGATTAGTTAGATGTCATTTATTTCAGTTTAGAGTGAGACACCCTTGGGGTCAGACATTTTGGTCAGCCCTGGTGCAGCTTGGTGAACGTCGTGGAACGTCAATGCCTACCTTTTTGCTGAACCTGATCGTAGTCATTTTGAGGCTATTTTGTTCAACCCTACTTGGGGTAATGTTCAAGTCTTTGCTGACTGTAGTTATGGCAATCAGATGCCTTGGTTATTAATTGACTGCATTCTTCGCAGCCATCCTTTGTTACACCCCTGACTGTCGTTAGAACGGTCGTATCATTTAGGTAGTCGACAGTAACTACCAGTTTGTAAATGCATTATATTTCATTTTGAATAAGCTCAGAAGCTATTCTTGGTCATGTTTGAACCTAACAACTAGAAGGAATGTTTCGTTGCCTAGCATCGAACGCGGTTCCCAACGTATCATTAAGCAGATCTAGTGTGTGAATCTGTGCCACATTTATCATATTTTTCTTGTGTCTTGTGAGACACGTTTTTATTTGATGTTCTAGCAACTACTGAGTTGCATTTTTAAAGCAAAGAGCTTCAGTTATTGTAAGTTTACTTTCATTTAGACGTCTTTGGTAGAAAGACGGAAGTGTATTATTATACTCAGATTTATAGCGTGCGTTTGATACACGGACTCTGTAGAGATCCGTAACCTATGGTAAGTTTTTTATGAACCGGCCAAGTGCAGGTTTTGTATTGATTAAATCGCCGGCCTTGAATAAACTGGTTATGTAACCCAGTGACCTAGAGCACGCCTGCTTCATTGTGAGACAAAACTACTATAGACGAGGACAGAATACAATTTGTATTCGCTTTTCCTTTCATTGCTATTTTGCTTATGGAAATCAGTTTCCACTCTTGTATTTGATCACTTGTTTTATGGATCGGTTTTTGTTAGTTTAACGCTCTGTTGCGTGTATTGTCGTATGACAGGAACAGTTATGTAAGGTTTTCTATAGGATGGTGAAGTCTACCCTGTTATAGCAGGATGTTATTGTATGCTTTGTCCGGGGATGATCCCGTTGACCAGATGCTATTGGAAGGTAACTGTTGTACAGGCCTATCCCAGAGTTATTGAACGCGAGCTTAGCGCCGCTGGTAACCCGTGTTATTGTGTATCCGAGTTGTTATACTCGTTGATTATATTCCGACTGTTGAGTCGAGGCTTTTTGGTGGAGAATGATCTCAGTTGGAGACACTCCGTGCCCAGGCTATTGTCAATGTTATTCGCCATAAACCTACGATAAACCTATAAACCGACATTCTAATAATAAAATGCATAATTGTTGTAAAACAAGCCTAACTAACGATTCTTTCTATCTAACTTTGTTCTTTGCATTCTGGAACTGTTGACATAGCCGTGCAGTTGAAGATAATTTCCTTGTGAGGAAATGACTAGGACAGTTGACATTTTTGTAGCGACCTGAAGCATGTGCGAACCTAGAGTTCGTAGCTTGTGGAGCTCAGGCCATGCGATGTCAGACGTGGTCTCAACTGCGCATTCGTCACCGTAACTATACACATTAGATGACTATGGTTTACAAAGAGTAAACCAGGGTGTAGGCAGGAATTTTTAATAAAACTACTGTGTCTATTTCGTTATTAATTTATGATGTCAAGTGTATTAAACCCTACATGTTACTTTATTGTGTGCTGTTAGCACATAGTTATTAAGCATAATTAAATTGTTCGTTTTTCATGGCTGTACACTTAGCTTTTGGATGTAATTGTTTTCTTTTACGGACGTCATCGCCGTAAATTTTGTTAATTGATAGGACTTAGCTAGTTGAATTAATGTTAAATTTAAATGTCGAAATGGTACCATCCTAACCTAGATTTGTTTTGCTACCCTGTTAAATGTAAATTCAGATATTAGCTTGATCTTGTAACTTGAACTAGGGACTTGCGTCGTGCCATATTCCTAGCGTTGCTGTTGTTGCTTTATCATTGTGAGTTAGATCTTTCGCGAGGGTTTTCAGTAACTTCTCAGGTAGGGGACCTGTTCTTTATCTTAGTTTATTTATTAATTTGCGGACTAGCCGATTATAACCCTCCGAACTAGGCTAGGGGCTTGTGAATTTTAATAAATTTTCACGGTGTTTTACATGAGTCTGGATGTTTATTTTCTCAGTCTAGTTTTAAGGTGAACCTTTCCTTAGGCGGTCTATGACCATCGTCACCATGTACCACGATCCCTGTGGACTACGGACTCTCGTGCCGCTTTAGCCTTTATGGAAGGTCACCTGATCCTCACGGTATCTTTTTATTTGATTTATGTGTCGTTAGTTGAGTCATCGTGGTTGTTGACATCAACTAAACGGTCACATAAAATGGCGCACAACGTTGTGGGCTTGACTTGGACGACATAAAATGGCGCCCAACTCATGTGCCGACGTTAACGTGGTGACCCTCAGTACCATGTTTTTTTTGAGGATCTTAATGTTGATTAATGGTAAATTGACAGGACTGGGACGAACTTAGAAAGTCGTACTGCAGATCAATTGACCGCATGGCATTCATGTTTGATAGAAGTCCATGGGGTGAGGCTTTAGTGTTGAATAAATGAAGGATAGGATTTTCTTTGATGATGCCTCATCCTAAGTAAATGTAATAATTTGCTTTGCTCACCGTTGTCTTTGTAAATGTAGAAGCACTTAGTTTGCATACTCCAGCTATACTCGTGATATTTATATAAATGAAGCAAGCTTTATACCACCAAGTAACTAATCATAGCTGTAAGTTCCAGTAGAAATTGATCCCTCACTTTCTCATATATTTCTTATCTATGGATGAGGAAACTATTCGTCGTGTGTTTGGAGAGATGATGGCAGGTGTGAATGCCAATCTTCAACAGATTACTGCTGACTTAGGTCAGAATACTCAGGCTGTAAATACTGTAAGCGGTCATGTGGACCAGGTTAGACAGGAAGTCAACAATGTCAGTGGTCATGTGGACCAGGTTAGACAGGAAGTCAACAATGTCAGTGGTCATGTGGACCAGGTTAGACAGGACTTAGAGATTAACACTCAGTCTATGAACAATGTAAGACAGGACTTAGAGATTAACACTCAGTCTATAAACAATGTAAGACAGGACTTAGAAATTAACACCCACTCTGTAAATAATGTTAGGGCTGATTTAACTCAAGTCAGGGCAGACATGGACACATATAGGATCGAAGCGAGAAATGATCTGACGACAGGTTTAGCAGCTGTTAGGGTTGATGTCATACGACACCATCAGGAGGCTAACCAGCGCGTAGATTGCTTAACCGACCAGATGAATAGAGCTAGGGAGGAGGTGCAAAACCGATTGGAGGAGCACACAGCTCAAATTCAGACAACCTTGAATAAAGTCCAGATAGACATGAGAGCAGATCTGGAACATACCAGGGAAGAATTCGGGACTCGACTAGATCACGTCGAGGGATTTATCGGAAATGTGAAGAAGGACATGGCAACCATGAACGTTGGTTTAATCTTGATGAGAGGAGCTGCCAATGCCGTTAATAACAACGTGAAGACTATCGTTGATGGCATGATGGAGATTAAAGAGGAACTTAACACCAACAGGAGAAACATTTCTGAATTGACGGAAACCGTAGCCAGTCTACGTGAGACAGTTGATGTTCATCATGAGGAACACAAAATTGACCTCATGTTATTGAGAGGTGACCTCAACGAACACGAAGCTACCGTCAAGGCTAAGGTAGCCGAGGTTAGAGACGATGTGGGTAAAATCCAAGAAAATATGTCCAGAGTTGAAGGAGATATCGATTCCTTACAAAAGAGATTTGAGGAAGTCGCGGTAACCGAGAGGTTAGACCTCAGTTATAACCTTAGGACGGCCATACGCGAGGTAGACACAAACCTCAAGGGAAAGGTTGACAGGATCGAGCTGCAATTGAACGACTTAGGCAACAAAGTCGCAGCCAGAACCATCCCAGGTCTTGAAGTAATAGAAAGACGCCTGGACAGACTCGAGACGACTCCAAGAGAGAGACACGTACACCTACAGATGGGAGAATCTCAGGAAACGCCTATATCTCAATCAGGAGGAATGATGCCTACCCATTTCCAACCCAGCGCGCCTATGGAATCGCAACCGTCACAATTCACTAATTTAGCGCAAGGTCAGACCTTGAACTTTGACGCTCACCCGTTTCAACCAGCATCTAATCGAATTAGTCATGAGACTAACACTCCTACGCAGAGTTACATGCAAAATACTTTCAGACCCGCGAATACGCAGGGAAATGTCACCATAATTCGTTCAAGAGAGGAGCAACCAGCTCGCTTCTCGGGAACTGGAAGCGGTGTTACTCCAGTGGAATTCCTAGCAAATGTCGAAAGCTACTTACGTGATACTATGGTAACTCCAGAGAGGGAACTAAGAGTTATAGAGCGACTGCTTGAGGGACAAGCCGGTACCTGGTTCAGAGCATTCCGATACTCATTCACAGGCTACCAAGACTTTAAGGAAGCGTTATTAAGAACATATTGGTCGAGCGACATCCAGCAGAGTATCCGAGCTGAGATGTACACTCGAAGGTACAGTTCCAATACACCTACTCGTTATGCGAATTACTTCGCAATACAGCTCGCGAAGCTCCGTTGTCTTCAGCCTCCGTTGTCCGAACAAGATTTGGTGAACACAATTGTTTGGCAGTACCCTGCGGATGTACAACGTGTGTTAATCGCTGCAGGGGCATCCACTTTCCAGCAGTGTGACCAGATACTGCGAAGGTTGGACGCTAACACAGAACAGTTTCCTACACACCGTCAGCAGAAGGCTGATAGGCGCGAGGATAGACATATGAATCTGACGACTGTTGATAAAGTGAGCCAGACGCCACAACAAACACAAACCACAGAGGATTCTGGGCGACGTGATAACAATTACAGTTATAACAGGAGAGAATGGAACAACACTCCGTATACTCGAAATCAACATGATGACCGGCGAAGTCATTGGGACCGGCGATTCGACCGAAGGACGGACGACAACCGACGTCATGAAAACAACCGCCGAGGGAATGAAGGAAGAAATCAGCAACACGGACGTATCCGTAGAGACTATCGATATAGTGGGGGTTACGACAGAAATCGAGACCCTAGATACCAGCCAGACAGGGATTGGAAAGGAAGAGCGCGGGAGAGCCGTGAGTACCTCCAACGATTGAGAGAATTGCAGATCCAAGAAGAGGGAGAACGGAACCCTACTTCGAGGGAAAATAGACATTCGGCGCAGGAGACGGAGCAGAACCAGCCCAGTACTTCTCGCCATGACAGAAAAAAAACTCCGAAAAATCAATAGATTCTTGTTTGGTTGAGCACCGAGTAACTGCCTCTATATTACTCTGGGAGCCAATCCAAGAAGACTTGTTGGACGAACGACGAACGACGAACCACAATTATGAATTAACACGTCTACCCAAGATTGTAGCCACCTTGAATGAAGTCAGTGTAGTCATACTCATCGATACTGGAGCGATGATTAGTGTAATTTCCGCCGATTGCCATGCCAGACTTAGAGCAAACTCTGAGGTGACGGAGTTGCCCATTTCAGCTATAAGAGTCAGAGGTGTCATACCTGACCGCGTTGTAACGTGCAAAATCCAGGTTTTGTGTACTGTGAAGATTTCGAGCCACGTGTACTTGCACGAATTTCTCGTAATGAAGGGCCTGCATCATGATGCCATTTTAGGCGCAGACTTCATTAGAAAATATGATGGAATCATTGACATGGGACGGAATACGGTAGAGTTCAAGCCGAACGAACCCATTCAGATGAGCCTAATTGAAGAAGAACCGGAATTCCAATCCGAAGTAGACGTAGTCGAAGCATTAAAGGGCAAGGAAATTGAGGCGACACTAGATGCCGACGAAGAGGCAGAATCGTTATCAGCACCCACACATGAGGATCTTGACGCAATACTGAACGAATACCGAGATATATTCGACACCACACCTGGTGAGATATTAGACTACGAGTATGATCTTGTATTACTGGACGATTCCCCATTCCAGAAAAGGATCTATCCGATTGCCGAGAAACATCTCGAAGAAGCTGCTAAGAAGATCCATGAGATGGAAGCAGCAGGTACAATCAAGAAATCACCGACTCCTTTCTTGAATCCCATAATACCTGTGGTTAAGGTAGATGGAAGCTTGAGACTTTGTCTTGATGCCAGAGCCTTGAATGAACGCCTAGCTCCTGAGCACGACAGACCGCCCAAGATTAGGGACATTCTCAGGAAGTTCAAAGGGAAAAGGATATTTTCATCATTAGACTTGGTTCAGTCTTATTACCATATCAGATTATCTGAGCATACTCAGAAATATACTGGATTCTTGTTTGATCAGACTACTTATGTATTCCAAAAACTACCATTTGGATTGAAAAATGCCGGAGCCGCATTAATCAGAGCACTTGATGCCAATCTGACTCATGAAGTGAAGCAGAAAGTAATATGTTATGTGGATGACATAATCATAGCTTCGGGAACAGAAGAAGAGCATTTAAAGACATTGTGCCTTGTTTTTGAGAATCTCCGACAGGCAAATTTTAAGGTCAAGTTTGACAAGTGTCGATTTTTTCAGGAAGAAGTGAAATTCGTAGGACACATAATCAATGGAGAAGGATATAGACCGAATCCGGCAAAGATTAGAACTGTTGCTGCATTTCCAACACCAACCCGTGTGAAACACGTGAGACAATTCTTAGGAATTCTCCAATTCTTTGCTGCTCATTGTGAGAAGTATTCCGAAACTGTTGCACCACTGCAAGGATTATTGAAAAAGAACAGCAGGTGGAACTGGAATGATGAATGCGAGATAGCTTTCAGGAGAGCTAAACAGATGCTTGTGGACTCAATTCAGTTAGAATATCCAGATTACTCTCGGAACTTTATTCTAGAAACTGATGCATCTGCCATTGGTATAGGAGCCATTTTACTGCAGGAAGATGATGAGAAGAAACGTCATTACATTGCTTTCTTAAGCCGACGTTTAAGAGCACATGAATCTCACTACTTCACGACCGAGATAGAAGCACTTGCAATTGTTTACGCACTTGAATACTGGCAGAAACTTCTGTTAGGTCAGAGGATTATTGTGAGAACCGATCATCATGCGTTGACCTTCATCTTGAGAACAAGACTGGCAAGCGACAGGATCACACGTTGGACGCTGTTTCTCCAACAGTTCGATTTGGAAATAGTTTATCGACCAGGCAGAGAGAATGTGTTGGCCGACATCCTCAGCCGGAATCCTGAAGCTACTGTTAATGCCATAGACATCGAGGGAGAATGCGAGGAACACCTTCGCCGATTTCGTCATTTACCTGAAGGACAGCGACGTGAGGAGGAACTCAGACATATTATCCGTTTCCTAGAACGAAGAATGGATCCACAGGATGATCATTATGCAAGGATTGCTGCTGTTGCAGATGATTATTTGATTTATCATCGTGTCTTATACAAGTTTGTAGACGAGGACCACACTCAACTGCGTGCAGTTATTCCTAGGAGATACCAAGAATCTGTTATTCTTATGGTACATTTATCCATTGGACATGGTGGAACAGACAAAACCATTGCAACTATCAAGGAGTCTTTCACATGGAAAGGGTTAGGAGCCACCGTTAGACAGTGTTTACGTGCTTGCGACGCATGCCAGCGGAACAAATACACGTCACACTTGCTGAAGGAACAACCTAGACAAATACTACCAACTCAACCTAGAGAGTTGTATGCACAGGACCTGTATGGCCCAATACCTAAGGCTCGTCGTGGGAATCGATACATCGTTGTAACGGTGGATGTGTTCACGAAATATACGATGCTTCATCCAATTCAAAAAGCTACTGCACATCAGATTATTCAGAGGATTAGACGTCAAGTGATACCGGAGGCAGGAAAGCCACAATTCTTGTTGACTGATCACGGATCACAGTACACCTCAGCAGAATTTGCCAATGCCATGAATGAGCTTGAAATAGGTCATGTTTTATCATCTATTCGACATCCAGAGAGCAACCCAGCAGAATGCGTGATGTCAATTATCGCAAAATTCTGTCGATTATATTGTCAAGAAGAACACTGGCGATGGACTGAAGTCCTTGTTATTATGGCAAAATGTATTAATTCAACAGTACATGAAAGCACTGGTCAAATACCTATGGTCTTGCATTTGAACCAGATGCCGCTGAGAATATGGGATCGTGTGATTGTAAATCCACCTTGTTTACAACCATCACATGCCAGCAGACTTTTAGCTGCAAGAGAGACTATGGACAGACAAGCTGCCAAGCGCTTGAGAAGAACTAGACGCCAGAGGTTTAGAGAACCACTAGTAGAAGGAGACCTTATCCTTATAAGGAGACCCGGAATTTCTAGTCCTATAGACCGCATATATGGGAAATTTCTATCCTTGTATTATGGCCCTAGTCGTATCCGACAGCCTTTAAACAATGGAAGTTATGTGATAGAAGACATTAGGACAGGAGAGCGCATTGGAACCTTTAATGCAGCCAATCTAAAAAAATATCACTCTTGAATGAATTTCAAAGCAAATAAAAATGTTATCCCAACATTTTATTTGAAACGACAGAGAGGCAGATGAACCCGCTGAGCTATGGTTCATGTGATATTTTTTTATGACAGAGCATTCATGATGGGATGTTGTACTTTTGAACACACCCAGGAAGCCACGTGAAGCTGAGAGATCACGCGATACTTTGAAGTAGCGGTGAATCGCACTTTTGACTTTGGTGTAAACTGCTAATTATTATCTGAGGTCTTATTAATTATTTTTATCTTTCCTACGAGACTCAGAATATTCCATTTCGTCATGCTGCATTATTAAAACATTTTGGAGAATGTTTATTTTTACTTTAGGTAAGGTAATACCCTTGCAGATACGCAAAAAGGAACGTAAGTAGTCGCTCAACGTTTTCGTTTTGACGACCTACTTTCTAGAGACACCCAGTACCGGAGCACTGCGTCTTGAGAATCCGCCTTGTGTAGGCGTGGAATTACATTTGTCCTACGAGACGTAGAAGAATATCCGCTGTTTAGCGTTAAAAGTGATTATAAGGTGCCATCGAGCAAGCAAATACTAATATTCACTGTCGATGAAGTCCAGTGAATTAAATAAGAAGCTTGGGAAATAATTATTTGCAAGTATAGTGTATTGCACAACATTGCTGTGATATCACATATTACCCACGCGTATGTGGAGGGCAGATGCCTAGTGGAAATATACAGGTAATAGTGTTACAATTATCCTGAATAAGTGTGATTATAATTGTATGAGATATTTAAATTGCCAAAGTGGAAATTTCATCTTTGAAACGTCGTATGATTCACGGATGCTGCGTGATACAAAAGTAGCGTCACTAGCACGTGCAGCATTATAAAATAGTATTAGCTCACATGCTAATCCACATCTGCAAGATTAAGGCTGTGTCTTATTTTATAATTGAAGCCTATAATAGTCACGACGGACATTATAATTTTGGAAGTGAGAGGATGAATAATCACGCAATTTATTTCGCTACCCACGTGATTGGACTTTTATTCACCATGGTTGAAGCAGTCACCATGGGCTAATACCATCGCAGTATGGGGGGGGGTGACGTTTCTACAGGAACCCGCATGATGGTGGAACTTCCAGAACGATGAACAAGAGGGAAGGAGCCAAAATGCCATTTCCAGGCATATCCACGAAGATGTCGACAGGGACAAATCGAACCCTGGTCTTTGGGGGAGTCCAGATGGGAATCCTGATGAGGAGGATACCGATCCAGAGAGCCAGAGAGGTTTTTGTACAACCCTTGTTGTGGAATAGAGAGCTGAGTGAGAGCTCCTCCAGTTCGTGAGTTTTTGTCACACCCCTTCTTTGTTCTAGTTTCTGGTGGTATAGTAGTTTTAATGTAGTTTGTGAATCAACCACACTCAGTGTCAGCCATTTTTCTAGGTAGGGATGTAACTAGATTAGTTAGATGTCATTTATTTCAGTTTAGAGTGAGACACCCTTGGGGTCAGACATTTTGGTCAGCCCTGGTGCAGCTTGGTGAACGTCGTGGAACGTCAATGCCTACCTTTTTGCTGAACCTGATAGTAGTCATTTTGAGGCTATTTTGTTCAACCCTACTTGGGGTAATTTTCAAGTCTTTGCTGACTGTAGTTATGGCAATCAGATGCCTTGGTTATTAATTGACTGCATTCTTCGCAGCCATCCTTTGTTACACCCCTGACTGTCGTTAGAACGGTCGTATCATTTAGGTAGTCGACAGTAACTACCAGTTTGTAAATGCATTATATTTCATTTTGAATAAGCTCAGAAGCTATTCTTGGTCATGTTTGAACCTAACAACTAGAAGGAATGTTTCGTTGCCTAGCATCGAACGCGGTTCCCAACGTATCATTAAGCAGATCTAGTGTGTGAATCTGTGCCACATTTATCATATGTTTCTTGTGTCTTGTGAGACACGTTTTTATTTGATGTTCTAGCAACTACTGAGTTGCATTTTTAAAGCAAAGTGCTTCAGTTATTGTAAGTTTACTTTCATTTAGACGTCTTTGGTAGAAAGACGGAAGTGTATTATTATACTCAGATTTATAGCGTGCGTTTGATACACGGACTCTGTAGAGATCCGTAACCTATGGTAAGTTTTTTATGAACCGGCCAAGTGCAGGTTTTGTATTGATTAAATCGCCGGCCTTGAATAAACTGGTTATGTAACCCAGTGACCTAGAGCACGCCTGCTTCATTGTGAGACAAAACTACTATAGACGAGGACAGAATACAATTTGTATTCGCTTTTCCTTTCATTGCTATTTTGCTTATGGAAATCAGTTTCCACTCTTGTATTTGATCACTTGTTTTATGGATCGGTTTTTGTTAGTTTAACGCTCTGTTGCGTGTATTGTCGTATGACAGGAACAGTTATGTAAGGTTTTCTATAGGATGGTGAAGTCTACCCTGTTATAGCAGGATGTTATTGTATGCTTTGTCCGGGGATGATCCCGTTGACCAGATGCTATTGGAAGGTAACTGTTGTACAGGCCTATCCCAGAGTTATTGAACGCGAGCTTAGCGCCGCTGGTAACCCGTGTTATTGTGTATCCGAGTTGTTATACTCGTTGATTATATTCCGACTGTTGAGTCGAGGCTTTTTGGTGGAGAATGATCTCAGTTGGAGACACTCCGTGCCCAGGCTATTGTCAATGTTATTCGCCATAAACCTACGATAAACCTATAAACCGACATTCTAATAATAAAATGCATAATTGTTGTAAAACAAGCCTAACTAACGATTCTTTCTATCTAACTTTGTTCTTTGCATTCTGGAACTGTTGACATAGCCGTGCAGTTGAAGATAATTTCCTTGTGAGGAAATGACTAGGACAGTTGACATTTTTGTAGCGACCTGAAGCATGTGCGAACCTAGAGTTCGTAGCTTGTGGAGCTCAGGCCATGCGATGTCAGACGTGGTCTCAACTGCGCATTCGTCACCGTAACTATACACATTAGATGACTATGGTTTACAAAGAGTAAACCAGGGTGTAGGCAGGAATTTTTAATAAAACTACTGTGTCTATTTCGTTATTAATTTATGATGTCAAGTGTATTAAACCCTACATGTTACTTTATTGTGTGCTGTTAGCACATAGTTATTAAGCATAATTAAATTGTTCGTTTTTCATGGCTGTACACTTAGCTTTTGGATGTAATTGTTTTCTTTTACGGACGTCATCGCCGTAAATTTTGTTAATTGATAGGACTTAGCTAGTTGAATTAATGTTAAATTTAAATGTCGAAATGGTACCATCCTAACCTAGATTTGTTTTGCTACCCTGTTAAATGTAAATTCAGATATTAGCTTGATCTTGTAACTTGAACTAGGGACTTGCGTCGTGCCATATTCCTAGCGTTGCTGTTGTTGCTTTATCATTGTGAGTTAGATCTTTCGCGAGGGTTTTCAGTAACTTCTCAGGTAGGGGACCTGTTCTTTATCTTAGTTTATTTATTAATTTGCGGACTAGCCGATTATAACCCTCCGAACTAGGCTAGGGGCTTGTGAATTTTAATAAATTTTCACGGTGTTTTACATGAGTCTGGATGTTTATTTTCTCAGTCTAGTTTTAAGGTGAACCTTTCCTTAGGCGGTCTATGACCATCGTCACCATGTACCACGATCCCTGTGGACTACGGACTCTCGTGCCGCTTTAGCCTTTATGGAAGGTCACCTGATCCTCACGGTATCTTTTTATTTGATTTATGTGTCGTTAGTTGAGTCATCGTGGTTGTTGACATCAACTAAACGGTCACATTACATTACGTCGGTACTGCCCTTAATAACTATATTCACGGCGCTTTCAGTAGCTAGGCCTATACTGAACCCATGTGCCATTGGTTCAAGGGTCTAATCCATATTTTATTGGTGAAAGAAGACAGGAAAAACAAGATGTTCAGTAAAGAACATATAGCCTACTTTCTCCTAAATGCATGCGTATTGTTATAACTCTTTGTCCTTTTTAAGGAGTATGATTGAATGTTGGTTGTAGTAGCATGTTGAAATACAACGTGCTATAGGGATATTAAACATGAATATGAGGTGCCCTTTGCTAGTGCTACCTCTGTACCAAATTTCGTTCAATTCGGTTTCACCGTGTTTGAATTGATAGGGGGAATCGATTTGCACACATACTTGGCCACCATCTGCAAACTATTGGGCTGATGTTCTTGCAGTTAGGTCAGAATATGTTTCCCACATAAAGATATTGTGTTGCAAAATTTGGTAGAGACTAGATTATTAGGTTGGTCGTAGTTATATTTTAGCTTTTAACATTTGGGTGGCCGCGATTACGTTTCCGTCAAGATAGTGGTGATATAAAACATGACACTGAGGTGCCCTTTGCTAGTGCTACCTCTGTACCAAATTTCGTTCCATTCGGTTTCACCATGTTCAAATTGATAGGGGGAATCGATTTTGACACAAAGATGGCCGCCATCCGCAAACTATTACGCGAATGACCTATTAGATTGGTCAAAGGATGCTCCCTCCATAAAGGTATGTTGTTGCAAAGTTTGGTAGAGATCGGATGGTTATGTTAGTCGTAATTTGATTTAAGCTTTGAACATTTGTGTGGCCGCCATTACGTTTCAGTCAAGATGGCGGCGATATAAAACATGACACTCAGGTGCACTTTGCTAGTGCTACCTCTGTACCAAATTTCGTTCCATTCGGTTTCACCGTGTTTGAATTAATAGGGGGAATCGATTTTGACACAAAGATGGCCGCCATCCGCAAACTATTAGGCTAATGACCTATTAGATTTGTCAAAGGATGCTCCCTCCATAAAGGTATGTTGTTGCAAAGTTTGGTAGAGATCGGATGGTTATGTTAGTCGTAATTTGATTTAAGCTTTGAACATTTGTGTGGCCGCCATTACGTTTCAGTCAAGATGGTGGCGATATAAAACATGACACTGAGGTGCCCTTTGCTATTGCTAACTCTGTACCAAATTTCGTTCCATTCGGTTTCACCGTGTTTGAATTAATAGGGGGAATCGATTTTGACACAAAGATGGCCGCCATCCGCAAACTATTAGGCTAATGACTTAAGTAGTGGGATGAGGAGAGAGCTGCGCCACTTCTTTTTGAACCCTCCTCGTATCGGCCCCGAACCTCATATCTCGCTAACCAAACATGGGATTAGAACATACAGGGTGTCCTAGCACTCGTAGTGACGCCCCCTACTTTCCTATAGCCTCTTTATTTAATGAAAAGACCAAAACTAAAAGGTCATTCGCGAGTAGTGGGGTGGTGTTGGTTTCCTCAAGTCGCGCTCGTGCTTGAATATGTATGCCTATGTTGGGAAAGGTTTAGGAGGTGGGGGAGGAGTAGGGTCGAGTGAGGGGTCGTTTAGATGGTATTTTTTCCGCTCTAGGTGATGGTGAGGTTATTTTTTAAAATGGATGGAATTGGGAAACGCTATTTGGGGTAAACGTGTGTTTTTTGACATTATGGCGATGAATGTTTTTTTATACGCATGCGCACTTGAGGAGTTTTGTAAGAGGGCGGGCTTTTTAAATGATGATTTGTAAATGAATGTTTTGTAATATGTATTGAAATAAACCCCAAAAAACTAATAGGTCATCGGCTTTTTTACTATCTCGCTAACCAATAATCGGATTTAAACCTATGAGGTGTCGTAGGACTCGTGGTGAACTCTCCTTTTCTATGGACGGGGTATATTCACCCCAAAATAAAAACGTGGTAAGGGGGGAGCTGCACCACTTAGGAAGTTGTGAGCCCCCCTGCGACCTTGGAATGGAAGGAGCCATGCTAGGAGGGCGTGCTTGGATTCGTTTTTTTCGTCTCGTTGTGCTCTTTACGGGAATGTAGGTGTCGAAAAGGTGAAGTTAGGGTTTTGGGTCAAAAAATGCGTTTTTCACATTTTTGCCGATTTTTGGAAAACGGGCCATGCTAGGAGGGCGTGCTTGGATTCGTTTTTTCGTCTCGTTGTGCTCTTTACGGGAATGTAGGTGTCGAAAAGGTGAAGTTAGGGTTTTGGGTCAAAACATGCGTTTTTCACATTTTTGTCGATTTTTGGAAAACGGGCCATGCTAGGAGGGCGTGCTTGGATTCGTTTTTTTCGTCTCGTTGTGCTCTTTACGGGAATGTAGGTGTCGAAAAGGTGAAGTTAGGGTTTTGGGTCAAAAAATGCGTTTTTCACATTTTTGCCGATTTTTGGAAAATGGGCCATGCTAGGAGGGCGTGCTTGGATTCGTATTTTTCGTCTCGTTGTGCTCTTTACGGGGATATAGATATGGAATAGGTTAAAAGCTGGAAACATGTTTTTTTATATAATTAAATAGGGTTTTATTACAAAAAATTATGTTTATTGACCCATGAATTATACGTGGAAGGAAAACCTAACCACTTTACAAAATATTTTGCACCTTTGACTTTAATTACTCGTTCAATGAGATAATCGTTGGGATATAATGTTTTTTGCACTTCTTCATAATAGAATCGTCCCTGAATGGGTTGACCGCTCTGATCTTCTAAGAGATATGTCACTGGTTGACCTAGCTTGACTTGGCGAATTTTAAAAATTTCTGTCGACCATTGTGGAGTATACGATTTTGAAAACACACTTCTATGTTTACTAATGCGAACAAAATCTCCAATTTTAAGGCGATGTCGCCTTGGGTCTACCCTTTTTATAGGGTTAAACAGTCTATTGAGTCTGGGTAGGTTCTTGGTGACGAGGCGAGGTTTCATGCCGATGGTGGAATGAATGGTGTTGTTGTAGCGAGACACAAGTTGAGGTAGCCAGTCTATCCATCGATAGGAACCATGTATTGTAAACTCTTTCCACATATAACTTTTTAATGTTCGATTGAACCGCTCGACCACACTGGCTTTGAGATTGCTATAGGTGGTATAATGGTGAATATCCTTAGATTTGAGAAAACTGGAGAAATCCTTGTTGAAAAATTCTTTCCCCAGGTCGGTTTGTAACAAGTGAGGTTGACGTTTTGATTGTTCAATAATATGTTCAAAGGCCTTTGTGACTAAGACACCAGTTTTATTTTTTACTGGTTGAACAAAAGCCATTTTGGAATAGACATCAATGACGGTCAACATATGGCGTACACCGTCGTTAATGTCAGAATAAGGTATCATTTCAACCAGATCTGCCTGCCAAAGTTCATCGATTCCTTTGGAAATGACACGACGACGTTCATAAATGCGTCGGGCTGGTTTATGCAATTCATGAGCAATGCCCACTTTGATGGGGAATGGCTTATATGATAATTTTAGCATCTCGGAGTTGTTGTTCAATGTGGGCGATTTCCGCCTCATGTCCAGTGTGACCAGCTTGTTTTGATGCATGAAGCAAGTATAAGCGCTCTACTAACTGATTGGGATTATTCCAAAAGGTTATATCTAGGTAGGGTTTTAATTTCTTAAACCTTACACCAGAGGCAGAGTGATGTTTTTGCTTACCAAAGATGTTTGCAATGATGGTCTTATATTTTTGGGATATATTGGCATTGACCTGCTGAGAGGATTTATAGTTTCTTTTGTGAGCGTTGGTGTCTAATAAAATGGATTTATATTTAGCAAGGTCCTCGGACGTAAGATCTTGTGTCGAGGGGGTGCGAGAAAATAGCAGCTTTAACAGACCTGGTGTTAATTTATAGTTGATCTTTTTAATGACAGCTTTCGTACGAGCAAATTTAATGGAAGAATCCCCAATTTTAAAACTATCATTCTCATAGCGAACACCATACGTGGTATCTGTCTTTCCAATAAATAAAAGGGTCAGATATGGTTCCAGGGTTGCCCCATAATGTTTGATCATGACGAATAGAAGGAGAAAGTGAGAGGACTCCTCAAGTTCAAGCGCGCCCCGCCCGGCAGCGCTAGTGTGGGCAAGGTCCACGCTGCCGGTCAACTGGTCTTAGGGATAATGCCAAGGGAAACGAATTACCGTACTTTGTAACTGATACTCTTTTAAAATGTAATTAGCGATCACAATTAAAATAACACGGCAGGGCACAATGGAAAATATAATTCACGGAAATAAGTACTACGGTCTCCATTACATGTTACGGAAAGCACAGATTCCTGGAGTAGGCTATACAGACTGTTATTTTGTTGTTTCTTGTTGTGGCAATTTAGTTTCCTCAGATTGAGAGACTAAAGAAGGTGAATTTGTGGTCTGAATCTAATTAATGAAAATGGGGGAATGGCAGAGCGGCTCTTGAGAACACTAGTGACAGAGTTGAGATGGCTATTCTCAGAAGGAGTGATGCCTATATGGTGATTACCTAATTCCTCAATGAGGGAAATAAATTGGGCTATGGGATTGAGCGCGTTAATTACTGTTTGCCTGACTGATTTACAAAGGCTAATACCAATAGGTGGGTGGATAAGGACCATCGTGCTCTGAAGGTTACTGCCATTGGGTGAAGCGTACCACAGCTCTTTCTCGAAATCAAATGTCGGGAATGAGACGTGACCCGGTGAGGGAGGAGGTGAGCTAGAGAGTGAGGAATCTGATTTTGGTGAAGTTGGTTTAAGTGGAACGAGTGTACCATCTCCTTTGTGGGTAGGCCCACTCGGAATTAGTGTTTTTGGATTAACAGGGGTATAATTTTGGCTTTTAGAGTCATCAGGGTCCTGAGTTATCAGGAATGTTATGCCCTGGTACGTTAATGTGCGAGGTTTAGTGTCAGTGCGCGACATGTTTGTGTTCGTGAGTGTAGACTATAAGCGCGTGTAATGAGTAAGAGGTGATGAGAGATAGTGGTCAAATACCTTGGTCGACCAGAGAATAAGGAAAGAGAAAAACAAATTTACCAGTCACTCAAAATTATCCAGTTTAAATACAGTTGGAGCTATGACGTTGAGTGCGCTGATGAAATTTGAAGTTAATTAAATAATTAATTAAATAATTAATTATTGGCTGCTTAGTAGGAAGAGGGGATGAGCTAAACTTGTATTAAAACTCGAGGGAGACAGGAGTTGCTTGACTAGGTTGGTTACATGGTGGGTATGGTGTTGGATATTTGAATGGTAGAGGAGTGACTTAATCTGCACTGTTACTAAGGGGGATGCAAATTAAGCCTATAGGAACATAGTGGAATGGCTTGAAATATCGAAGTCGAGGCTATAGCGAGGCCTAGGCTTGGTAGAAAGACTGGCAAATCATCGATTTCATCAATTGGCGTTAGAAGACGGAGCTTGGAGCAGTGGCGTGCAGTTGCTTGGATGCTGGACTTGGAATGAGATAATCAAGCTTGCATGCATGCGTGCATTGCCTGATAGAATGGGAACCTGGTGCTCTCAATGAGCTCCTTACGCCCCTTTATATAGTGAAATTTTTGATTTTAATGAATTGTTTTAGGTGAAATTTGTTGTTTTAAGTGATTTTACACCGTACCGATTTGATAGGTCGGCAGTGGGTGCAATGATTGATTGGATATATTTGTTTGAAATGATATATATAATTTAATTAATTATATATATATGAATAAGATTATCTCTCAACAGTAATTCGCCATTTCTTTGCTCCTCAGTTCCTGGACATATGAGTCAAGGTAGACCGTCCATTCGCTGAGGGACAAGCACAAAACAGTAATATTAACAAAGAAATAGCCTATGTTTGAAGTAGGCCCACACAAAACATAGAACGCTGATGTACACAAGACACAATGAACAGAATTTAAGAACTGAAAGCAAAGACAATTCAATTTAATTCACACAAATATCTCACACAGTAGCTTCCCCCGCACTTTTCTATGACCCGGTTCGACGGAACAACAGGACACGTGTTGGACATAATCGCTTGCAGTGCTTGTAGCGGCGGGACCACGAACTACCGTTCTATAATGGTGGAGTCCTCACACTAGGTCCTTCTATTCGCCATGGTTTGATTAAAATGTTTTTGAGTTGAGCTTTATTTTGAGGGGTTGCCAAGACTTGTGAAAACGGAGACGATGTGGAGGAAGACGGTGTTGCCGCTATGACGGAAGATTTTTGTTTTGTTTTTAGAAACTGTTGAAGGGGTGACGATTTCTTTTTTCTTTCAGGACTAAATACGCTTTCGCTTTCACTTTCACTTTGTTCATGTTGTTCTTTTTCTTCTTCTTTTTCATGTTATTGATGTTCTTGTTCACTAACATTAGAGGAGGAGGAGGAGGAGGATGATTTTACCTCTCGTGTGGAATCTGTTTGAGTAAATTTTGAACTTGTTATGCGATTGGTTTGAGAGGTAGTAGCAGCAGAAGCATTAGGTTTGAACCTCATGGGATCAACCGATGATGGAGCATGTTTTATCATGGGTAAAGGATTGACGTTTTTTAAACGTTGCAATTCACGAAATTTATGTCGAATCGTATTTCGTGCCTCAATAATACGCTGCATGATTTGAACATGTTTCTTGTACCCTATGGCGTTCGCCATGGTGAAGGTAAAGACACACTAACAGGAAATGTCCAACCCTGGGTCTTTTTAAACAGAAATAAAATGATCAAAACCCAAGCGATAACGTCCCTCACATCGTTCACTCTGTTTATTTATAACCAAACAGGCATGGGGATGATGGTTCCAACACGAAGCACACAATTGCATGAAAGCTGTAAAGGACATATCTGGATTCACATGATCTTGAAAAATATGATAGAGATTTCTAGAGTCTTGGCGGAAGAGAACGATGAGATTGGCATTGTCACGAATCAACTGTTTGGGGATTTTGGAATAGGTCTGAGCCAGATAAAAACAATCCACCTGTTTATGGCGTCCCATACTAAAATACTCTTGAATAATGGCCTGTCGTTGAGTGGCAATATCATCAAAAATTATAATGGAATCAGGTTGAATGCGGTCCGGTTGAATGACATCTTGAGGTGAGGTGAATGTAAAATAGCCCATGGCTTCTTTATTTAACGAAGACATAATTTGTTCCAGATACACGTACAGAGGCTGGTACAAGGATTTGGCAAAAATATAAATATTTTGAAATCGTAGGCCATGAGGCGCGGTAATAATGTTCAGCAAAACATTGGTCTTTCCACAACCCGAAGGCCCTACCATAATACAACGAACGGTAGATGGGAATAGGGTGCCATGACGTTTAGGTTCGCACACGGACAGTGATAGCTCTGAAACCAAATCAGAGACGGGCAAAGCATGGGGTTGTTTCATTAATTCCATTGTGTCGATGACTGAGTTTTTTCATGTGTGTATAAGGTTTATATATATAGGCAAGCGGTGAGTAGGATAGGTTAGTTAACGTCTATCACCATGGACGTGTTTGGGAGAGCTCGTGTAACTATGGCCACGACCGCCTCTTTGTCAAAACAGTCACGAGAGGTGGCAACAAAAAGCTATGTCGATCGCAAAGTGCAAAGTGTCTATCACATGGCCCCGAGACTAACCGCTGAGGGCTTTTCAGCCAATCATCATCGTATTATTGATGTGCAAGAGCCTCGAGACGAAAATGATGTCTGCACGAAACGTTATGTGACCTATCAAATGAAAAGGCTTTATAAATTTGTCCCATCTGTATTTTTAGTGTACCTGTCAAATCAAAAACTGGACAATGACAGAAACCATTCCCCACCACCACTACCACTGGTGAATGATGATCTTACCTATATGCTTGCTTCCGGTTTAAGTCGTTATCGACTGCATTATGATGGTGTCATTCATATTAAATATGCCATGCCTGATGAGAAACATTTAAAAATACAACTAAACGGTGATAGAATGTTGGCCCACAACCATCAAAGAGTAAATGTGGGAGATGAATTATCCTTTCATCTTATGCTTACGTTTGAGGAAAAGGAAGCTGGGAAAACGGTGAATGATTTCCCGCTTTATATAGAATTGGAATATACTGCTATGAAATAAGGTTCTCTACGTTAGTTGTTATCGAATGTTTGCTGTGAAAGGTTCACCAAGTAGTAGCATGGTGAAAAAAAGATATGCTATGAACATGAAAAAAACAAATCTCAAAAAGAGAAAAAAGCCAGGTCGGGAACCAACTCGATCTGCCTCACACCCAGTGTTAAAACTTAAAAAAACTAAAAAAATCTAAAAAGAGTGGCTATCGAAAAAGCTTTACAAGCGGTGCGATTGTCTACATCTCCGAAATCGCAGCATCATGTATCGATAAAAAGAAAAGGAAGAAAGCAAAAACTTGGACGAGTCATTCCTGTTGCTAAGCGTGGGGGTTTTTTGCCGGCTTTATTTGCAGGGTTGGCAGCTTTGGGGTCCCTTTTGGGAGGTGCCAGCGCTGTAGCGAAAACCATAAAAGCCGTCGAGCAAGGCAAGCAACAACTCAAAGAAAGCGAGCGACACAATAAAACGTTAGAAGCCATTGCGATGGGAGCTAGAAATGGCAATCCTTTAAAGCCAGTCTTTTATCCACAAGGTAGTGGCCTACCGTCTAAGAAAAAAAAAATGTCCATCATCGATAAGCGCTTAAGCCAACTGCCTCGTCATGCCATGACCCATGAAGAAGTGGAAAGCTATGCCAAACAACTAAAGATTTCTCATTTTCGAGGTGTATTTATGCGAAATGAATTACCTAAAGCACCGTGGAAAGAAGAACGAGCCATGATGAATTTAGATGATGATGCAGGCCCAGGAACCCATTTTGTAGCCTACGTGAAACAAGGTTCCACAGTATGGTACTTTGACAGTTATGGAAATTTACCACCCCCGATCGAGTTGCTACGTTATTTGGGAAACCGGGTAAAGATATTCTATAATGTGAATCGTCAACAAACCTTTGACAGTCAAGAGTGTGGCCGTTTGAGTTTACATTTTTTATATAAGAGGTCGCGTTAAGCCAACAGTTTCATCATTATGAATGTCAACGCCAAGACCTTTGCCGTGCACAGTCGCAGGCCTGAAGTGCCCCTGGATTTTTTCCCTCCCATTGAATTGCATCCCGAACAATCCTATGTGCTAGGATTAATTTCTTTGGAAAGTTACAACAGAATTTACAATATTCAACTGGATATTAATGACAAATTTTATTATGATGATTATATGTTGACACTACCCCCTGGAGGTTATACCATAGACGATGTGCATGAGGCCATTAGCGTGTCGATGATAAAACAATTTGGTGTCAAACCATTTGCGGATGGGACACACAAATTTGAACTTACAGCCAATACAATAACTCATCGCTGTCGTATTTTCTCTACGTTTAACATTGACTTTGAAACACGAGTTCATTCTATTGGTCCTTTATTAGGATTTAAACCAAGAGTGTTGGCAGCTCAGCAACCCCATGAATCAGATTATCCAGTGAAATTCATCGAGGACCATCACATTTCTGTAACTTGCAATATTATTAGAGACGTATTTACGAATCAAGAACAAAGCCATTCCCTGTATGATTTTATTGTCACCTCTCCTTGCGGCTATATTATTCGTGAAAACCCTTCAGTGGTTCTCTATCATCCTGTGTGTGTCAGTGATATTAGTAATATTACCTTACGCTTAGTGAATAGAAACCAACAACTGATTGCTTTGGACGCCAACACCCCTGTGACCTACAAGTTGGTTTTAAAGACGCTATGAAATTTATCTATAAAGCAACAACAACGTCAACGAGGTCGGTTAGTTGCCCGCCGTGTATGAAACGGTTGACACGAGTAAACCGACAACGCTTACAACGCCTTGGTTATACGCTACACCCCAATCATGAACAAAGAGCTGTTGCAAGTGTTAAATCCCATACAAGTGGAAGATGGCGTCGTGCGCATTGATATGCATTCCTATCAACCTCAAGCAACAGGACTGAATAACAATGACGAGATTCAATTCATCATTAACAATCAAGATATTTTTACTCTACCTCATGAAAGTGTCCTTCAAATTGAGGGTAAATTGATGAAAGCAGATGGCAGTACGCCCACAACGTCTGCGTTGGCGAATTATGGTTTGGCTTTTCTGTTTTCTGAAGTACGTTATGTGATAAATGATATTGTCATAGATACGACTCGAAATGTGGGCATGACAAGTCTTATGAAATTATATCCATCCTATAGCGAGGAGGAAAGTAAAACGCTTTCTATGGCAGGATGGTGTCCCAACAGTAGCAATAACTGGCTAGTTCATACCGATGGCACTTTTACAGGCTTTCTACCCTTAAAATTACTCCTTGGCTTTGCCGAAGATCACAAGCGTATTATTTTAAACGCAAGACAAAGTTTGTATCTGGTGAGAGACCGCAGTGATTATAATGCACTGAAAGGAGCCTCTGACCAAGTGATAGACTCAAAAATTCAACTGCTTCGATTACTATGGAAAGTGCCCCATGTGACGCTATCGGATCGTAAAAAGCTAAGCATGTTAAATTTGGTGCAAAAAGATAAAGCCTTGCCTATCGCCTTTCGAAGTTGGTGTCTGCATGAATACTCCTTGCTACCTACCACTGACACTCATAGTTGGAGTGTCAAATCAGCTCGCTCTACCGAGAGACCCCTCTATGTTATTATTGGTTTTCAAACCAATAGAAAATACCAACAAAGCAAATATGTCACCTTGTTTGATCACATTCACTTGAGAAATATACGACTATTTTTAAATAATGTTTGCTTTCCCTATGAGGGGTTGGAACTCAATTTTTCAAAAAATAAGTTCGGTCCCCTTTATGACATGTTCGCTAAATTTCAATCGTCTTATTATGAAAAACAGGATTGTCCTATGTTGTCGCCACAAGGGTTTAAAGCAAAAGCACCACTGATTGTTTTCGACTGTTCGTATCTAGAAGAATCTATGAAAATCACCACCATTGATTTAAGGATAGATTTTGAAACACAAGAAAATGTCCCAGACCATACCAGTGCCTACTGTTTGATTATTCATGCTAGACAAGTGAAATATCATCCTTTGTCCAATTATGTCACCAGCAGGTAAGCCATCTGTGGTCGAATGAAAACAAAAAAAAGATCATCATTCATAGGATTGATGATAAGCGTCTGCATGCACAGTATCTGTTGCGCTCTGGCACTGTGCGCACATACGACAACAACAAACATCATGTGTCCCTCAATAAGCAACAGCAACAACAACAACAACAACAACAACGTGACAGACAAACCATGGAATTTAAAATGTGAATTTAATCGTTTGAAAACTTTTGAAACATGGACAGTTCCCTTTATGGATTGTGGAGAATTGGCTGCGAGCGGATTTTATTACTTAAAACGTGGGGATGTGGTCAAGTGTATTTTTTGCAACATTGAAATTGGAAACTGGGAAATAGGGGATCGACCCTTTAGCGATCATCAGCGATGGAGTCCATCCTGCCCTTACCTCAATCGCTATGATGTGGGCAATATTCCATGGAGTTTGAATTATCCTGTTATTGTACCAGACACTGCAAAACTAGGAGATACCTGTGGACCGTATGCGCAAACTATTCATCTGAATGCTGTTCCAAATTAAGCCAACAAACTTTTTGTAATAAAAGTGTAAGTGTTTTTTTTTTGTTATGAATAAAACCTCAAAAAATATTTAGCTGTTGTTCAATTCATTTGTTTATTTTTTTCCTAAAGTCCTTTGACTTTGCCATGTTAAACCATGGCATGGGTTAGTTGTTGATTAGACGTCAATGAGGTAACAAGTAAAAATAAAACAAAGCATGATGCGTACACTCATCGTGGATTGTCAGGGGTTTAAAATTGCAGACAACAAATTTATATTTAAGGAAGTCGCTTTTATCGATTGTAGTACGTTTTGGGTGTCTAACCCTATTCATTTGGTGTTTAAACCTCCCTATGCTTTCGAGTTGTTTAGTGAAAAAGATAAAAAACAGAGCCAATGGATTGAAAATCATTTGCAGTTAGCATGGAACCAGGGTGATATTTCTTACAAGTATCTTGACATTGTCATGAAAGCCCATTTGTCCTCGGCCAATGTCTTATTTGTTAAAGGGAGTGAAAAATGCCAGTGGCTTCAACCATTTCTATCCTCTCACTGTCAATGTATTGACCTTTTAGATCTGGGTTGTCCATCCCTGCAAACGCTCATGGACACTTGTCCTTGCGAAAATATTCAGAAAAAAGCCTTAGCGCATGCATGGCAATTGTTTCATTGGCTCACCACGAGTGCATGTTGGGAGTTGTTCAATAAAATTAAAACTGAAAGTGTATCGTCCAATGATAGCAGTGAGACGTGTACACGTGAGGTGAAAACATCAACGTTATAGACATGGACGCCACTACAATCGACATGGCTATTGGAAAGTTCTTTGTGTGCAAGAAAAAACTGATTAGCTTTACACAACATGAATTATTAGCACTACCTAAATCATTTCTTTTTTATGTTGCTGCCAACGCTGTCAAAGAAATTTGGGAAAAGGCGCCTGCCGAGTGGACTAACGACTCTGTATTGAGTGAACTACAACCATGCAGTCATTTTTCCCATCACAAGCAATTAACCATGGCAAAAATACCTTCCATTCGACAGTGTGCCACATGCCAATTAATGAAATTATATCATGGTCATAAAACTCAGTGTAAAGACATTGTTTCATCATTCCATGGCTGTCATGCGGAAAACAACCACCACCTACCATGCTCGTCAGGAGCCACCGACAAACAACAACAACAACAGCAGCAAGAACAAGAACAAGAAGAAGAAGAAGAAGAACAACAAAAAAGTGTTTTTCACCGATTGAAACCTCTATGTCCCAGGTGTACTGGCCGTGGAATTATTGATAACATTATTAAAAACTTACCATTCGAAGCTCACTTACCTGCTTACAGCTTTTGCGGCCCTGGTACTCGTCTTGAAGATCGTTTGAGGAGAGGGGATATGGGAATCAATGCTTTGGATCATGCATGTCTTAATCACGATAAAGCCTATGAAAACAGTGATCCCACACTAAGACGCATTGCCGACAAAGTCTTGTTAAGCATTGCCAAGCAACGATTAACAGCTTCAGATGCCAGGCTAGCAGAACGAATGGCAGCATTTATAGTGATTGGTGCTATGAAGAGCAAATTACTTTTATCTAGATATGGACTTTAACGTAATGAATTTATGTTAAAAAAATGTATAGTATCACTGTTATCATGACAAAAAATAAATAAAAAGACAAGAGTCCATGTTGTGTTTTTTTCCATTATTATTATTCACTCTTAGTTTCATTATTATAATTATAAATGACAAACAATAAAAAAGGGACAGCAGTGCATCGTTAAAAATTATTACTAATTGTAGTAAATCTATTTTTCAATCACAAACAATAAAAAAGGACAAAAGTCCATTATTCTAACTAATAGTTTCATAATCATTATTATAAAAAATTATATATATACATGGTAATTGTACTAAACCTATTTTTTTAATCACAAACAATCAAAAAAAAGGACAAAAGTCCATCATTATTCATCAGCTTCAAATGCCAGTCTAGCAGAACGAATGACAGCATGAAATCTTTATCTACTCTAGAACCAGTTTTTTTTTGTTAAACGCTTATTATTGAATAAAATAACATGTTACTAGAATTTAATCATTATAAATTACAATCATTATAATAAAAAATTGCTATAAATGCTATTTTAAATCACAAACAATAAAAAAGGACAAAAGTCCATCATTTTAACTAATAGTTTCATCATTATTATTATAAAAAATTATATACATGGTAATTGTACTAAAGCTATAAACAAAAAAAATTCCACCATTAAGCATAAGTTTTGAAAATTTATTTTTATTATTATTTATCATGGTAAACGTTGAGCAACAATTAATAAACGTCAAACTGTTGAGCCCAAAAAATAATTTTATTTTATTATAGTTATTAAAGAGTAGGGCATGAATAAACAAAAAAGTTACGGCTGGCGTACAATGATTATTCGTTTTCAATTTTTACAAAACGAACCATGCATCGATTATTTTTTTCACCCTCATAAATTAAATACACAGGGTGAATACTGGAATTGACATCTTCCATGACATTATCAGGTAGGTTATTAAATCGTGTGGGAAGAAATGTCTCAAAGTCTTGACAAATGCAAAGAGCTCGTTCACCAAATTTGGTTTTCAGTTTTTGAATTTTATGTATGCTAAAGGGTGTTTGCGTAGGCAATTCACTCATTTTCTTGCGTGCAAAGTCACAATCTTGACCAATGGCGTTCAAGGCGTCCATGGTTGTCTATAACCAAAGAAAAGAGTGTTACTTTCTAACACTCTTGTTCTTATATTACAATAGCAATAACTTTGTACATTAAAGTATATTGTTGTTTTTTTTTTAAATCCTGAGTGTTTATGACCTGAAGTTGTAGATAGATAGTATTGGATAAAAATATAATAATAATGTTTGTATCATTTTTTCAGTCAAAACATACATTTGGAAATTATTTAATAGGAAATGTTTTATCAAAATTAAGTGTGAATCTCTCTTGGAGGTAAATGCATGTCTCTGTTGTGAATGGGAATTAGCCTATCATTCCCTAGTCGAATGACTTGTATTCGTTTGCTCTGTTGTTGTGCAAATTCACACAACATTCTGTTAAATAAATAGTATCAACAAATACTAAGAGCAAACATCTGAATGCTTTTGGTAACCTATAAAAAGGCAAAGTCAACACGCTATGCATTTAATAACCATGTCTACATGCAACAAAACAAAATTCAAAACTACAAATTTAAACCAGTGTGTATGTGTTCATCAACGTGAATACACGATAAACTAAAACAAACAAACAAACAAAATAGCCAAATGTATTCTAAACGTCAAGTATGCACCTGAAAGCCGAATGTAAACAAAAAAAGCGATAATCATGATATGATGTGGTTAGTTTCTAACAAATCTCATTCTATGAGGTGAATATTGATTGATAGGTAAGCCAAGACAAAGTTGGCGAAATGCTTGTTCTCGATACCAAGTGATTGGTTCCTCAGCAGGAAATTTATAAAAATGAAAACAAAACATTTGAGAGGTTATTGGAAAATAAACATTAAACAGGGGTTTTGTACATATTGTACACCAGAAATCTGGAAAATGATCCTCGTCAGCTAATTTAACAATCACTTGATTCATGGTTAAACCGTACCATGCTTTATGAATCACTTGCGTGGATACATTATTTTCAAAGCCAAAATTTAGCATACAGGATTTACAAAAGTGATGCCCTGGGTCATGAAACAAATCATCATCATTATCATCACGATTAATAAAGCTGTCGTAAAATGTGGTATCAATGCGTACTTTCGTGTTTCTATATTCTGAAGGATAGGCCACACGTTGAGGATTATGAGACATCATCGTGGCATATTCATTGAACGTGGTGTGTTTTGTGACGATAAAACAATCTTCACCGTGGCTCATGATTGAATCTGAAAAGTAGTCATTGCCGTTTACTAAGTGAATAAATAAAAAAATTACAATGTACTATATACACTGTCTGTCCCCTAAGTCAATAGCAAAAATAAAATAAAAAATAACCATCTGTCTGTTGACTTCTTTAGCTGTAGGCGGCAAACATAACATGCAACAGGTTAAAGAAACAATTTCTGTTCATATATTGGACTGGTGTTGTTTTTCAAATATATCACCACTCATAACTCTAGCCATAAAGTGAGAGATTGTGCACAGTAAAAAGCAGCAGATTATTATTCTTTTGTTCTTGCATGAGACCTACTAAGCCACACCCTAGTTGGCCTATTAATCTGTGCCTACTGAGGGTGAATGGTCACTTTACTGAAACATGAGGCCTACTAAGCGACAACAATAGTGAGGGTGGCTACTTGTTTGTTTTTTTTCCTAACCTAACCTAAAGAAGTCAACATGTTTTTAATCTAGCCTGTGCACAGTGAACCATGCAAACGTTGATGCATGGCTCTCTTTATGCGTTTACAGGCAAATAGCACAAGACATACAGTTTATGTACAACTATTTACAGGCATTCACACATCCATGCATACACCCATGCACACAGGTTAAAAAACAAAAATTATATGATACACTACAATTTTTTATTTTTATTCCGAGGCTCAAGATGGCATCTCGCATTTGATAGCAACCAAACCAAACACTTGCCGTGTTGTACAACAACAATAGCTACAACCACTACTGGTTGTAACCAAATGGGACGCTTGTCATCATATCCTGACACCACTGTCTCTTGTCGTCCAACAAAGCGAGTGTTTGTTTTCGCTGCTTCATTAAAAATAAATCATGATTTTTTGAGAGAATCCTAAACTGACTATGTGCCATGGCTGTGTGGGTCTGAAGGACATGTAAATAATCATCCACACAGAGACGTTTAACCACATGCTGGCTAATCCCTTTGGCTCGCATAGATTCGCATCGATCCACCTGTCGAAAACTATACATTTTCGGAGCGAGACCTACAAACTCAGTCATCATGGTGTCTGAACACTCATCTTTCATTAAACCAATTTCTTTTTTGTTCAGACGGGGGATATCGAACACGTTCTTTTAACTAAACGAGGACGTGTCAAACCATTTTGGATTTTGTTTCATAACGACATACGGATCACAGTCACGGATATGGTAAATAAAACTATCCGTGTCTGTATATAACAAGGAAATGGTACCAAATCGCTGTATTGCAAAACCATAATGGAATTTATACATGTGCAATTTTGAAAAATCTAAAATGACTTGGCCTAAATAGATAGGCTTATTCATGACCACTTTAGTTTTAGCAAGTTCAATAGTCAGTAGATCATGATCAATAATGTTTAAAGATTTGAAATTTGGTTTTGCAATATATTTTTGAGCCCCCCATTGTCCATGCCATGTGTTGACCAATTTAATGTCCCTATACTGCCGTACATTTTCCAAACTCTTGCCATAGATACAATTATTCATCAGTTTAAAAAAATTGATTTGAAATGGCTGAGTGGCACTTTGTGACTGGTATTTAAATCCATGTATGGTTTCAACCACGGTTTCTGACAAAAAGAAATACCTCTATGGATTTTTTTCAGGGTTAAGCCCTGAGCTAAACATTCTACCAGCATGTCAATATGCAACACATAGTGATTTTTATCATACAAGGTACCCATCAATTTCTTATGATTGCCCTTACTCTCGGGCGGCACCATTTTCTCTATGCAAAAGGGGAAATCACCATGACGCTGTCTGAGATGGGGGGGATAAGCTAAGTCGACATCAAGAACATACCCTACGTCCTGTTGCTTGCTAGCGCTATGCACATTAAAATCTTTAATTTCATCCTCAGACTGCCAGACAAAGTTTCTGTCGGCAGTGGTCGACTCATAGCGTGACCGTATAAATTGTTTACGTCGAAATACATTAGATAGGATTCTGGTTCTTCGGGACAATAATCAGGCATGTAATGATTATTTGCCTTGGCATGTCGCTGATTGAGCGATACGAATCCCCCACGAATCCCTTTTTCCATCATGAGTACCATATCGGGATCCGTCAGTAAATCAAGCTCAATGTGGGTAAATTTGAGGGCGGCGTCCCAACTTAACCCTGGACTGGTATAGTAGTGGGCGGGGTCAAGGCCATAAATCGTGTGACATAGCTGACGAAACGTTTCAAAAACGTCTGTCAACAACAACACGTCTAATTTTAAATAGTGCATAGCATACTGGCCCATGGTTTCTATGCCAAACACTCGCCAAACATGCTGTGCGTGGGCATAGTCTTCTTCACTGATGGTGCTTTGTGTTAACTGAGAAAAGAATTTTTCTCTTGGCGGCAAAGTCGTTTCTTCAAGCACCTCGTAACTTTACACATAATCATATGGAAAATGGCCTTTACGAACACACAATTTAAATTGATTTGTATCCGTAAAGTGGGAATGGGTATGTTTCAACTCATCTTCGCTTAAGCCTTTCACAAGACTATCCAGCGAACTAGACATAAACTTGAATGAGTCGAGAAAGCGAATGCTCATGCTTCCTTTTCTCCATGAAAGTGAGGTAAAGCTCTCATGGTTCTTAGCCAAAATGCAGAATTTGCTCTTATCTACATGAGCAAATTGTTTAACAATGAAGTGAAGGTCATACCGGGAGAAATTGTGTAAAAAGACAGGGAGGAAGCGAGGTGTAGAGTACTTCAAATTGCATTCGTTATGGGCAGCACCTCTAAAATGCCCTGTCCTGTGGCAGTGGTCTCTTACTTTTTTTTCTCCGCCTAAGATTGGCTTTTCACATATGTGGCAGGTGGTGGCTTGATCATATCCTCTTTGCTGTACGTCATTCATCTGAATTGGTACAGGGTTGTTCAAAATAGTTTTTACTTTGCCTGCTAAAGCCGCCATTTGATCAACAAACCACCGCGCACAATCCTGACCTTTATGTCTTACATACTCACATTGTGAATTATCATAGTGACAGACAACATAATAGGCTACAGCAAAAGGCTCATGTTTCTGCACTGGATAGGTTGAGCTTGTATGGGGGCTTGGTTCACATCCCTGAATGGGAACAGTAAGGGCCTCAAAATCAGCGTAAACAGTAAATGGTACCATCCCTTGTTTATTAGTGGCCTTAAATTTTAAGACTGCGTCATTCCCTTCGGGCAAGACTAGCTTTACTGCCGTCTGCCCTTCACAGTCTTTCGTATGACGTTTCAAAAGTTCATCAGTTTGAAAATACTGAAGGCAGCGCTCACAAATATGTGTCTTACCATTATGGTTAGACACTTGGCTGCTTACTAGTTTTCCTAAATTCTTTATCCAACAATAATGGCTTTTATCCCCGTCAGACAGGAAAAGCAGGTGAATGTGATGTTGCTTTACCTGTTTGGTGGCATACAAGGGGCCCACAATATTGGATCCGTCGATGCCATACACCATGAAAGAGAAATTTGGATTATCTTTCTCAAATAAATGAATTTTATCTAGAGGCATGGGAAATGAAACACGCTCGAGATTGAGAGTTTGTTTCATGTGGTTAAACACATCTTTGTACTGCCCTGGTCTATAAACATGACTGTCTTCACGGGGTTGCAGACAGCTAACTATACTCCACAAAAAGCAGTAATCGTCTTTATTGCATATGTTGATCACTGCCTTTCTGGAAGCGATAAAGCTCGGTGTGGCAATATAGCTACTTCCTGCATTCAATGGATTGTATTTACAAATATTGATTTGCAAATAGGCAATGCTATTGAGGGCCAAGCCACTGGGACCCTTTTGCAACTTATCAAATTTAGCGATAAGCGCTTGAATAGCTTTCTCCTGATACCACGTTTCCAAATTATCGGCTATCAGTACTTTCTCCATTTTTGTACAAAGGTTGAAGGTGTGTTTCTCTTCAACATTATTTTTTATCAATGTAAATTCACATAGTAGTTCGAAGTTTATTTTTAAAGCCTGATGCAATCTTAAGCCTTGTTCACATTCACTCAAAAAAATGGGAAAACATAATTCCACAAAATCTTTAGGCGACAGACAGTGAATCGCATTGTAAATTCGGCCTGAGCATACTCGCGTTTTGAAACATTTGGCCAAAGGCTGCCACACTAACACTTCACTCTCTGATATAGACATGATTATAAAATGGACAAATAAACGTGCAACCCTTACCTTAAAATAGGTTAATCCAAAATCTGCAATTCCAAACGACCACACTTATCGATTTTTACTGACTGGCACACAATCTCGTTCACAGGTACACAATGGTTGTAGCAATTTGGGCCCCCAGCAGGAAATGATCACCAACAAGGTTGATATAGTTTTAATATCAACGACAAGGTTTATCTTGTTTTTTGTTTCCAATGATTTATCTGAAAAACAAACCAATACAATCCGTTATTAGTCATGGTTATATACATTAAACATGTGCATTCATTCATTCATTCATTCATTCATTCATTCATCCATTCATTCATTCATTCATTCATTCATTCATAAGACTTACTAAAAACAAAAGGTTTCAAGTGTGCACACATAAATAAGACACTCACTCGAAAATAACAAAGTCATTTACAAAGACTCACCTCTTTTTTTTAATATCGAAAGCGTCAAAGTAGTTAAAACCTATTCACTCCATATATATCTTCATTCTGAAACAATAATAAATACACGCCATAAGTATATAAATTTCCGTGAAATAAATAACATACATTTAACAACAACAACAACAACAATAAAAGTAATGGAACAACATGTACTCACCATATAATGAATTATAATACTTTCAGCAAATGTGCTCTTTGCCGCCACTGTCACTGTCACTGTCACTGTCTCTCTCTGTCTGCTTTCCCAGACTTAATGATGTTGTTTTTAAAAATCTGCAACAAACGAAATCCCCCAAAAATACCATCAGTCACTAACTTACTTTTCATGCATACACAAAATAACAATAAAACCAATCATGCCATAATTAACAATAATGAACCTACCTTAGCACAAGTATGGCCGCGGTTCACGTAATATTTTACAAAGAGCATAAGGCACTTGCATCCGTCACCTTCAAAGATGAACACGAGAATTATGAGTCTCTCTTACCCTCAGAACATATATGTCTCCTCAACAAGATGCAAAGTTAACACTTTACTTTTTTTTTGTTCCTACGAGTAGGATGTCATGGAGCGCACAAGTCAGACCGATTCTCACAAGCTTTTGCAATCTCTGCATGAGTATGCGTGGGAATGCAATGATCAGCTTTTCGACAGAGCTGTATGTCCTTCATCGATACATCGAGTAACACGTCTGGGTCAGATAACAGCCACCTGCATGCGAACAACAGGCTGTTATCTCTCTCTGCTGCGATGCACGTATGATGATAAGACCTGTGTCTGTCTGGATCGCCGTGGGCTAGCTTCAATGCTTTCAATTCTCATTTCATTAAACAAGTTCTCTCTCTGCGTGTGAGCCCTGACCAGTCAAGACAAATAATAATAAAAATAATAATGCATAAATGTTTTACTAACATCATAGCGCATAACATAACGTGACTTCAAATCTGGTTTCTTACTTTTTTCCCCGTTTTCCTCAACGATCTCGAAAAAAATAACGGAAACCATCATTTTAGGTTTTCCATACCTACATTCCCGTAAACAGAACAACGACACAAATACATCGACATGACCATCATAAAAATCGCCTCATTCGTTTTCCAAATAACGCGAAAATGAACAAAAAACACCTTTTCCATAAGAAAACCATGTTTCCAGCTTTTAACCTATTCCATATCTATATCCCCGTAAAGAGCACAACGAGACGAAAAATACGAATCCAAGCACGCCCTCCTAGCATGACCCGTTTTCCAAAAATCGGCAAAAATGTGAAAAACGCATTTTTTGACCCAAAACCCTAACTTCACCTTTTCGACACCTACATTCCCGTAAAGAGCACAATGAGACGAAAAAAACGAATCCAAGCACGCCCTCCTAGCATGGCCCGTTTTCCAAAAATCGACAAAAATGTGAAAAACGCATGTTTTGACCCAAAACCCTAACTTCACCTTTTCGACACCTACATTCCCGTAAAGAGCACAACGAGACGAAAAAAACGAATCCAAGCACGCCCTCCTAGCATGGCCCGTTTTCCAAAAATCGGCAAAAATGTGAAAAACGCATTTTTTGACCCAAAACCCTAACTTCACCTTTTCGACACCTACATTCCCGTAAAGAGCACAACGAGACGAAAAAAACGAATCCAAGCACGCCCTCCTAGCATGGCTCCTTCCATTCCAAGGTCGCAGGGGGGCTCACAACTTCCTAAGTGGTGCAGCTCCCCCCTTACCACGTTTTTATTTTGGGGTGAATATACCCCGTCCATAGAAAAGGAGAGTTCACCACGAGTCCTACGACACCTCATAGGTTTAAATCCGATTATTGGTTAGCGAGATAGTAAAAAAGCCGATGACCTATTAGTTTTTTGGGGTTTATTTCAATACATATTACAAAACATTCATTTACAAATCATCATTTAAAAAGCCCGCCCTCTTACAAAACTCCTCAAGTGCGCATGCGTATAAAAAAACATTCATCGCCATAATGTCAAAAAACACACGTTTACCCCAAATAGCGTTTCCCAATTCCATCCATTTTAAAAAATAACCTCACCATCACCTAGAGCGGAAAAATACCATCTAAACGACCCCTCACTCGACCCTACTCCTCCCCCACCTCCTAAACCTTTCCCAACATAGGCATACATATTCAAGCACGAGCGCGACTTGAGGAAACCAACACCACCCCACTACTCGCGAATGACCATTTAGTTTTGGTCTTTTCATTAAATAAAGAGGCTATAGGAAAGTAGGGGGCGTCACTACGAGTGCTAGGACACCCTGTATGTCCTAATCCCATGTTTGGTTAGCGAGATATGAGGTTCGGGGCCGATACGAGGAGGGTTCAAAAAGAAGTGGCGCAGCTCTCTCCTCATCCCACTACTGACCTATTCATTTGGTCAAAGGATGCTTCCTCTACAAAGGTATGTTGTTGCAATGTTTGGTAGAGATCGGATGATTAGGTTAATCGTAATTTGATTTAAGCTTTGAACATTTGTGTGGCCGCCATTACGTTTCCGTCAAGATGGCGGCGATATAATACATGACACTGAGGTGCCTTTTGTTAGTACTACCTCTGTACCAAATTTCGTTCCATTCGGGTGCACCGTGTTTGAATTAATAGGGGGAATCGATTTTCACACAAAGATGGCCGCCATCCGCAAACTAATTCGCTGATGACCTATTAGTTTGGTCAAAGGATGCTCCCCCCATAAAGGCATGTTGTTGCAAAATTTGGTAGAGATCGGATGATTAGGTTAGTCGTAATTTGATTTAAGCTTAGAACATTTGTGTGGCCGCCATTACGTTTCCGTCAAGATGGCGGCGATATAAAGCATGACACTGAGGTGTCCTTTGCTAGTGCTACCTTTGTACCAATTTTCGTTCAATTCGCATTCACCGTGTTCGAATTGATAGGGGGGGACAGACATTCAGAGTACACACACTCTCTCTCTCTCTCACACACACACACAGACTCACACACACACACATACACACACACAGACAGACACACTTTTTTTCGCCCTGCAGTGATCTCATAAGTCTACTTTCATTTTTTGCAAAAATCGAAAGTAGGCTAAAAATACAGTCTTTAGAATGACTTAGAAAAATTTTATGTAGAGGACTGTTACAACGTGGCGCAATAGTAAGAGACTACGAGTCACGAGGAAATGATGTCATGCATGACGCACTGATAGGGAGCCGATCGTGACTATTAATAGAACGATAAAAACTTTCCGCTGTGTGTAAGAGAGAGGAGGTTTCGGAAATTGATCTTACGCAGCAATAAAATGGCAACCTCGCAGTTGCTCAAGAAGAGGAATAATTAAATTTAAGCCATTTGCGAGCATATAATTAATAGAAGAAATACATCATTGTGAATCATTTTGGAATAGAGATTTTTGTGTGGGGAAAAAGTTTATAATATTTGCACAGGAAAGAAGTGCCGACACAGCATGACGTCGTTAGTAATTCCCCGAGACCATAGGTGGTAGGGATAGAAAATAAACCGCAACACCCACGTATCTGAAGAGCAAAATTTATTTAATATCCTGGAATTGTGCGATCGATTTTCATGTTCAAAGAAGTCAGTTTACGTTTAGAACAAGAGCTTTCCAGAGATATATTTTTCACAAATATGCGACTATTACTTCAAAAGTTAGTGCTGGAGAAGACGAGGATTTTATCTTTTTGTCGCCGATTTGTATAAAAACCCTGGCAGAGCCAGGAAGATCATGCAGTTATTCCGAGAGCCCGAGAGGGGGCGTACGGCTGTATCAAGTACATGCAGTTTACAACAGACCTCGTACGGAGGTGCTGCATCACAGCACATGCAGTATCAGTCAGCCCAGGGGGGCGTGACGTTGGAGCATCACCAAATCCAGTTTCCGTGAGCGCCGAGACGCTGCACGATGAAGCATCGAATACAAGACTAGTTACAAGTGAACTCCTATTGTCCGTCCAGAGTTAAGAGTGTACTATGGGTTCTTATGGGCTTTTATATTTAGCGGACTCCCCCAGAATTGATGACTTCGAAGTCTTTAAAACTAGATTTTGCTATGTTATTTAATAGGTTAATGGTCATGGGTGGAGAGTACATGATCCTCAGCATTCATTTAATGATATGTAATTCTTACATTCTTGATATGCAACATCATTTTGTAATGTATCTGACAGCAGTGTCTGCGCGCTGGATGGAACAGCGCGCACGCTGTTGTACTTGTCTTAGCTCTACACTGAACGCACGAGTCCAGTTCTCTTCAAGATATTTGAAACAGTGTTGAAGTGTAAGGATCGTTTTGTGTAATAAAAATAATTGTGATTTAGGTATAAGTTAGTGGCATTAAAGATATGGCTGACGTTCCGTTTGCGAAACGTAAACCTGGGGAAATTTTAAGGCGTAGAGAACGACAGATAGTTTGTAACGTCTACAATTATATAAAGACCAAGAATCAGGAGAAAAGTGTGGACTGGACTGCAAGAGAAACTGCTGAAGCATGCGGCGTTTCAAGAACCACGGTGTTTAAAGTTCGAGCCGAGGCTACCAAGGGGCCTTTCGTGTCTCCAGGTAAGAAGAGAACGCCGAAAACAACGAGGCGAAACAGCAGGGTTTTGAAATACAATGACTTTGTACGGAGTGCAGTTAGACGGAAAGTGCACGAGTTTTTCGTTAATAATCGACCACCCACACTAAATTCTGTTCTGTCGGCTGTCAACAAAGATCCAGATCTCCCAGATTTTAACGATCAACACTCCATGTCCTACTTAAAGAAATTGATTTTATTTACGAACGGAGGGGAAACAAAGCAATGTTGATTGAAAGAGACGATGTTGTGTCTTGGCGCCATAAGTATTTATCACAAGTGAAGAAATTCCGAAATGAAAATAGAAACATTGTTTATACAGATGAATCATTTGTTAATACCGGCATAACAGTGCTAAATACATGGGTTGACAAGTCCATAAACAGTCCACGGCAGGCATTTTTAGCGGGACTTTCGAGTGGGTTGAGGGCGCCTACAGGTCGAGGGCCACGATTTGCGTTAGTTCATGCAGGTAACGAGCGCGGATTTGTGCCAAATGCGAAACTTGTATTTTTATGCAAGAAAAACACTGCTGACGCTCATGATGAAATGGATGGTGTTTGTTTTGAGAAGTATTTTAAAGAACAGATTCTCGCAAATCTCCCACCTCAGTCAGTAGTAGTCATTGACAATGCTTCCTACCACAGCCGAAAGAAAGAGAAATTACCAACCAAGTCATGGAAGAAAGAACGTATGCGGGAGTGGCTTCAATCACGTGGTATTGCGTACAGTGAGGACATGCTGAAGATAGATCTGATGAACATTATCAGTAAAGAAAAATACAAATATGATGCATACGTCATTGACGAAATGGCTAAGGAAATGGGACATACAGTTCTTCGACTTCCACCTTATCACTGCGAGTTAAATCCGATCGAACTTGTGTGGGCTCAGGTGAAACATCACATTAGTATGAACAATACTACTTTCAAAACAAAGGACATGGAGAAGCTCATTCAAGAAGGGTTTGAAAGTGTAAGTGTAGAAAATTGGAGTGCTTATGTTCAGCATGTGAAGACTGTTGAGGCAGATATGTGGACTGCAGATAATCTCCAAGATGACCCAGAGGCTCTCATAATTAGGTTAGGAGACAGCTCTTCGGAAGAAGAAATGTCCAGTGAACAAGAAGATGAGCAGCTTGACGATGACTTGCAGGGAATTGGACCGCTGGAATAACGTTGTCTGGAGGTAAGATTGCAGTCTTATACATAATTGTGTTGTGTTTTAACTTATGAATTTCCCAGTCTCTGGTATGACAACTTCCCATTCACGCTGCTGTACTTTTTTGAGAAACCCGTCATATTATTATTATTATTATTATTATTATTATTATTACTATCTACTCACTTACAATAATGTGCTTAACAGAACTTTCATGCAGTTAAATTACGCGATTTGTGCCGAATGACAAGCTTGTAGTTTTGTATAAAATAAACCGCTAAGGCTCATTATGAAATGGATAATGATTGTTTTCAGAAATATATTAATGAACAGATTATCGCAAATTTCCCACATCAGTCTGTAGTATTTGCCTTTCAGTGTCCAATGTACGTTGTGCCACTGATTTTTTTGTTTTATTTCTTTCCTTCTTTCCTTCTTTCTTTCTTTCTTTCTTTCTTTCTTTCTTTCTTTCTTTCTTTCTTTCATCTATCATACTGAGCTCGATAGCTGCAGTCACTTAAGTGCGACCAGTATCCAGTATTCGGGAGATAGTGGGTTTGAACCCCACTGTCGGCAGCCGTGAAGATGGTTTTCCGTGGTTTTCCTTTTTCACACCAGGCAAATGCTGGGGCAGTACCTTAATTAAGGTCACGGACACTTCCTTCCCACCCCTAGCCCTTTCCTGTCCCATCCTCGCAATAAGACATATCTGTGTTGGTGCGACGCGACGTAAAGCTACTTGTAAAAAAATATTTCATCTACGAGTGTAATAATATGTGAAGTATCATTTCCGGGTACTCTCCTCGCCTCTACAGATAAAAGTGACTCACTGGGATCTGTGTAGGTGTCGCTGCGACAGATGATTTGTATCCTGTCACTGACCTAGGCTGACCTTGGAGTATATATTGCCATATTACCTATTAAACTTGATCCGTATCTAACGGATGACTCAGGTTAGCTTTCATGTCAATTGTTTTGTCATAGCCATACCGTACGTAACTAAAATTCCAATGTAAATAAATAGTAAATTGTAGCAGTATATATAATCCGTTCTAAGCATTGTTATGTAAATCAATTACTATCCTCGGCTCCCCCACTCATTAGGGGAATAACTCAGTCTTTATCTTTATTAAAAACTGTTCATCCAAATTCTGTTGTTCTTACGGGAATTATAGTAAAAGGTTGCAGATTATAATGGCGCGAAGAATCGACATTCCGCCCGGATGAGGAGCTCGCTGATAATCAGTACGGCAGCGGGCTGTACTACTCGTGTGGAGTGCTGTACAATAGCTGCCCTTCTACACTCGCTAAGCGTGGCAACGCTTGTGCCATAAGAGCTACAGTACACTCTTAACTCTGGACGGACAATAGTACAGGAGAGAAGTGTCAAGTACATGCAGTGTTTACCAGACCTTGAGAGGTCGTGATACGCTGTATCACCAACGAGCACCCCGTATGGGAGTGGCCGAACAGTATCGTCATTAGTATCGCCGTGTGAAGACATAGTAAAATCCTAGTATAGGATTAATCTCAGCAAGCGTCAGAGTTTGTCGTTAAAGTTCATTATTACAGTCAAAGTTAGGCTGCGAACTTGAAGAAATAACAGGTGATTGGTACTCCAATTATAGTACAGTTAAAGACATAAAGCATCATAAAGTTTCGAAGTACCAAAGGAAGTGAAACAAACAGTTCTATCAACGTTAAGGAACCCGATCAGGGTCGAACGAAATAAATAACGCCTAGTGTGCCGGAAAGGTAGGGACTAGAGCGCAGAACAATAAGAATTAGGAATTGTAATTCAAGGCTTAGTCTAAGGAGACAAACGAACAGTAAAAGCAATAAGCTACGAACTGAAGAAATAGCAGTTAATGCTAGGGAAGTATTAGGTCACCGATAAATTATTCGAGAGGCCGTAACCAGAACAGACTTTTTCTAGACGAACTAACTAGCGTCTAGTAAGAAACGACATATTGCAAGTAGATTATAGAAGCCGATAGTCAGAACTCGGATTTGAAGATCAGCCGTTCCAGTGAGGTGTAGATCGATCGAGACTTTCCATCATCTTGCCAGATTAGAGAACCGACGTTCTAAAAAGTGTCACCCTTGGAAACGGGGAAGAAAGAAATCACGGGTGTAAGGCGAAAATTAACGCCCAAGTGATTAAAAGCTGTTTAATGTAAATATAGTGAACATTTTTGAGGGTAATAATTGTAGTGAATTTATATTGTGTTAAGGTAAACGAATACAAAATGGTATTCATTATATTACAAGTGATTAAGGTAAATAATTTATATGTGGATAAAGAAGTGTCAGTGTGTGTAAGTGTATCAATGAAGATGAAGAAAGCAGTGAGTGGGCAAAATGAAACATCGCTGGAGGATTCGATCGCTGACCGTACAATCATGTGAGTAACCATTTCATTATGTTATGTGTTGGGGAAGATTTGCGTATAATCCACATGAAAAAGAAATAATAGGGATGATTGAATAACAAATAAAAGAATAATAGCGCGATCTGAACGATTAATTTGAGAAAGTATACAATCATTATGTGAAATGTAAATGAATCCCTTGGGGAATGTATTAAGTAAAATATAAGTGTAATTGATAAAGATATAAATATGAGAAAGCAAGCGTAATAATAATAATAATAATAATTATTATTATTATTATATAATTGAATGCATATTATGTTGAATTATATGAAAAGTAGTGGCTTCCGAGCTCCTTTAAATGAATTAATACATGCTATGAACACACATTCTTATGGTAAAATGATTATTGACAAGGGAGAAGAGTAATATAGAATTGAGATGTAGATCAAACGTTGATTTTGAATTTATCAGTTCTCTGAAGGCAACTTGGCTAATTAATGTATAAGCGCCATGTAGCGCATTGAAGTAATTTGTCACGCTAGGAACGCGTTGAAATACTCGGTAAAACTAATTATGAGGGGCAGTTGGTCGTGGTAATTGAACTATGATAAGTCCTCAAAGTAGTGACGTGATCACGAGGCCGCGTGTGTGTTGTATGGTAAAAAGGGTGCTAATTATGTTATATTATGAGCGCTGGTATAAGGTGAGCCCTGCCCTAAGTCGCGAATGTTATAAGTCCTCCAGTGTGGGATATTGCTCCCGAGGCATTTGAAAGGATCGAACTCAGTGTCGTCCATGTTTAAGCCCCTAAATATTTGTTGTAATATTGAATTATTCTTACCCGCCAATGAGGACACTTCATAATTACGATATGCCGAAGTTAAGAGAATAGGTTTGTTGAACCTAAATATGTTGTAATAAAAATTAGTATGAAAGCCTTGTCATTCAGGGAACTGCATTTAAGAACAGCTGTAGAAAAGCTGAGGGTAGCTCGTCTCTTGTGAAGCGAGACAGTGAAGTATTTGCCTCCCTGCAATAAATCACGCTAAGTAGCCAAGGCCAGAGCCTTACCATTGACGGAGTGTGGTAGGTCTGGGAGCTGTCTGTTGAGTTATAGTACACAGAAGTGTTTAGAGTTTGTTTTAACGACCCGGTCTCCAAACCGAGGTTCTTTTTGATAGATATTACCGCTTGCAAAGTTCAGATCGTTGCTTTCTTATGATATAATGGTCTTTTAAGACGAATAATAATAAATCCCTAATTTTATGATTATATGATTCAGTGATTCACGAGTTTTAGTGAGGACAATTAGATTCCGGGAGTGATCTTAATTTTTGACTTGTTCAAGTAGTCTTCTGTAGTTCGGGAGTACGCAGGTGCTTCCGAATCACAGTAGTGAATTGTTGACTGGAGAGAGAGAGGGATGGTAACATATGAGCGTTGTGAAAGCCCAAAATTAAGTAATGAGTAACAATACTTTGGTAAATTTTGATATTTTTTGATTAGAAGATATACTCATGTAATAGGAAGAGATGTGTTGTAAATGGATAACACAATGTATATAAACATTATCGAGTCAGTTGGAGCTCTTGATTTTATTGAATTTAAAAAGGACACTATATGGAAGTGAAACTTAAAGGAAGTTTGTTGGTTTATGGAAAACCATTTATTATGATTTAATATTTGTTTAATATGAATTCCTTGTTCAACTTGGAACAAGTATGAATTGAAGGGCCAGTATTTTATTTGTTTAATTTTTGTAGCGCCATATATTTGAATAATTAAATGTTTTTATAGTAGGAGTTGATTTTTTTTGTTATTTTTTGAAGTGTATCCTCTATTTAATCCAAAGTATGTAAGTCACAGAGTGGGAGAACATACCATGAACCCCGATACTCCCGATTGAGCGTTGCTGGCAAACTGTGATTTGCATATTTCATTGCTGAATGGGCACATGGGGGCATGGAAATAATGTGCTTGGATTAATATTAGAGGAACACATAAGACGGTCATATCATGTAAAAGTAAAATAGTGATAGAATTAGCTACAAAATATAAAGTTAACTGACCGCATTGGGGCCCAGGAAACTCACACCGAGCAGCCCTTGAATCAAAACCCCCTAAACATCCTAAAACTCATTCGTTTTGGCGCCCAGTACGTAGGGATGAGTTTTCCTAGGAAAAACCCGAGTTTTTCATGAAAAATCAAAATTTTCATTTTTGAAAAAAGGTGGTTTTTCAAGATTTTTGAATTTTTAAATCACTTCCATAAAGATGTTGATATTGAATGAGTATACCGGAAGGGTACGTTTTAGTAAACACCCGTACTGAGGTTAAATTTTGGAAATCGGGACACAAGAGTTCAGATTACCATCTCTCATGCATGAACTGGCGATGGGACGTAGTAGACCACTGTATTCCATAAGATAATAAGATGTCATTGAGTGAGGAAAGGCAGAGGTTCTTGGAGGCTGCAGAGGTAGAAAGTAAAGATAGATATGAATCTATCGATGATAAAGTGAACCTCCAACAAATTGAAAAAGGGTACCCAATCAAGGAAAATGTAGAGGTTTCCTTAGAAAGCATGCGTGCATCTGGAGGCATAGATGCACGAAGCGAAGGTAACATGTCTTTAGACAACAGGGTAAAAGTTGAGCCTATATAGCTCCAAGTAGAAAAAGAAACATGTAAACCAGTTCCAAGGGAATGCGTACAGAGTAAAGATAATAAGGATAATGATAAAGATGATTCAAAGACTTATTTAGTAAGGCAGGCTCAAGTAGAATCGGAAAGCAAAGGGGAAAATAATGATAGTCTTAGCATTCTGGATCAGGAAAAGGTAGAAATGGCGACCTGGAAAGAAATGGAAAAATTCTTGGATATAATTGAGGAAATACGAAAAGAGCACACTAAGATGAGGGATGAACTTAGGAAAATGTGGTATGAAGATCTAAACAAGATAGAGGGAATGGAAGAACAAGTAAGGGATATTTCCGAAGAAATTAAGAAGACATTCGAATTTCATGAGAGGGCAAGTAAAAATGGGTATCGAATACCCAAACAAGAATTAGAAAAATTGTATAATGAAATCCCTAAGGTTAAAAAGTCATTAAATGAAACGAAAAGGAAATTTGCGAAACGCCTGGTTGAAGAAGGGAAAATAGAATTAGCTCCGTGGGTACAGATAAAAATGTTCATTAAGGAAATAAATGAAATAATGGAGAAATTATGGGATATGGAAAGAAAATGGGATAAGATATGGTGGAAGATCGATTACGGGGATCGCGACAAGAAGAAATACATTAAGGAACAGACAGAGTGTATAAGAGAAAAATAAAAGGATAAGGGGTATCAGCTCAGAAGAAGCATATGTGAGGAACAAGGGATAATAACTATTCAGGAAGTAACCGAGATAAGGGAAGTTAAAATTCAGGAATATAAAGGAATATTAGAGGCCACTCAAAAGAGATATGATGAATATATATTTGCGCAAGACCTTGAATCAAAAAAAGCAATTATCCCAGCTGAAAGTCAAATTGGAGCTGTAGAAGAAACGGAAATAATGGTGCCGGAAGAGCCCGAAAGTTGCCTTAAACAATTCGAGGAAGAAAAATTAGGAAGTATGGAAGATAAATTGGAAAATAAATTATCTTCATGTCAGGAGGAAAGGATATCTGATAATTCCCTGAAAAATCAAGCCATGGAAACCGAATTAAAGGCCAGGGAAACTAAAATACAAAGTAATACAAATGAGTTAAAAGGGGAAATCACAGGTAAAATGGAAAAAACTTTTAAAAAGAATGTAGACGAATGTCAAGAGGAACTTGTAACACAGATCCAAGGGATGCGAGAAGAGTTAATAGATCAGATAGTATCAAATAGGGAAATGTATCAGACATTTCGGGATGATATTAAAAGTAGTATCGAAGCATTAGGAAATAGGTTCATTCGATTCGCGGAAGACAAAGATAGGGGAGACATCCCAGCACAGAACCATCGGTCAAATGAAGTAGTTGTCCAAGCTGAAAATCAAACAGTAATTGTAGAAGAAAAAGAAGTAATGGTGCAAGAGCCCGAAATTGATCATAAAGAAGAAGAAATAGAAAAAGAAGTAGAAATCGTGATGACTCCTATGGAAACGGAGAAAAACATTGAAATACCTCAAGAGAAAATAATGGAGACTCAAGAGGAAAAGATAATTCCATGTCAGGAAGAAGGCCGAAAAGAAAACGAGCTGCAAATTAAAGAAGATCATTTTTATTCAAAAACTGAGCCTGAGGATCAAAAGAAAAACCCAGAGCAAGGTATAATAACAAAGGAAGTGAAAGTTGGGGAGACTAAAATAATAATTCCTGGGGAAATGGTGAAATCAAATGAAACTCAAATAGATAGTGTCGTCGAGGCACGAATGGAAGTAGATGTTCAGGATCTAATAGAAATTGAAAAAGAAAGCCCAGAAGAAATTCATAAGGATGAGGAAGATAATATGGAATGAGAAGAAGAAAAATTGAAAGCACAGATCCTTGAATTAATGATAAAATATCAGGAATGTCAACGAAGGAAAAGAAAAATGGAAACAGATTCAAATGAGAGTAAAGAAAACTTCAAAGAAAAGGATGAGACTATTGGAGTTAATGGAGAAAAGAGAGGAAATGCCATTGAAAGAAATGACGAAAGAGGAAGAAAACCGCAAATTGTAGCAGGGTTACAAGAGGATAGAAACCCTATTGAAACTAGTAGAGGAGGAGAGATAATGCAAATTACCCTGGAGAAAGAAGACGCACAAGCGTTTTACAGCTGGAAAATTCGTAGGAAGAAATGGAATGAAAGAAAGAAAAGAAAAGGAGAGAATCTAAAGGAACTCTGGAATTGGAAGAGTAGAAAAAAGAAATTTTCTTGGAAAATGCCATCTCGATACGAGATGAAGGAAAAGGAAGAGAACCAAGAAGAGACGGGTAGGGACAGACCGTACTCTTAAGGACAAACGAAATTCTGTAGACTTTGAGTCCAGAAAATAGAAATAAAGAAAGAAGTAACGGGGTAAGGCCATACCGCACCCGTGAAGCCTTAAGGGAATGTAAATAGGTTGACGATGGTTAACCAGAGAAGAGAGAGACCGACAGGCAGAACGCCAGTCCCATGAAACAAGAATAAGGAAAAAGAAATCGTCCGCCACAAGTTTGGAGAGCAAGCCAGGCTATGAAGAGACCGAGGATTACCCGAACGAGACAAGTGAATTATAACCTTAAGTGTGGACATCTGCTTAAAGGAAATGAATGAATGGGAACCCTGTGAGACTAGAACAAGCTAGAGAAGGGAAGTGCTTGGAAAGAAAGACCAAAAGGTACTGAGAAGTCTTATGATGGCTTCGACACTGGAAAAAATAAGATTTTTTTTGAAAAATGTTGAAATAAATTTCCTCAAAAATTTCGAACATTTCTTCATCTAAGTTGGGGAGAACTGAACCCATGTGCCATTGGTTCAAGGGTCGAATCCATATTTTATTGGTAAAAGAAGAGAGGAAAAATACAGTCTTTAGAATGACTTAGAAAGATTTTATAGAGGACTGTTACATCGTGGCGCAATAATAAGGGACTACGAGTCACGAGGAAATGATATCATGCATTACGCACTGATAGGGAGCCGATCATGACTATTAATAGAACGATAAAAACTTTCCGCTGTGTGTAAGAGAGAGGAGGTTTCGGAAATTGATCTTACGCAGCAATAAAATGGCAACCTCGCAGTTGCTCAAGAAGAGGAATAATTAGATTTAAGCCATTTGCGAGCATATAATTAATAGAAGAAATACATCATTGTGAATCATTTTGGAATAGAGATTTTTGTGTAGGGAAAAAGTTTATAATATTTGCACAGGAAAGAAGTGCCGACACAGCATGACGTCGTTAGTAATTCCCCGAGACCAGAGGTGGTAGGGATAGAAAATAAACCGCAACACCCACGTATCTGAAGAGCAAAATTTATTTAATATCCTGGAATTGTGCGATCAATTTTCATGTTCAAAGAAGTCAGTTTACATTTAGAACAAGAGCTTTCCAGAGATATATTTTTCAAAAAAAAAATGCGACTATTACTTAAAAAGTTAGTGCTGAAGAAGACGAGGATTTTATCTTTTTGTCGCCGATTTGTATAAAAACCCTGGCAGAACCAGGAAGATCATGCAGTTATTCCGAGAGCCCGAGAGGGAGCGTACGGCTGTATCAAGTACATGCAGTTTACAACAGACCTCGTACGGAGGTGCCGCATCACAGCACAGGCAGTATCAGTCAGCCCAGGGGGGCGTGACGTTGGAGCATCACCAAATCCAGTTTCCGTGAGCGCCGAGACGCTGCACGATGAAGCATCGAATACAAGACTAGTTACAAGTAAACTCCTAGTACAGGAGAGAAGTGTCAAGTACATGCAGTATTTACCAGACCTTGAGAGGTCGTGATACGCTGTATCACCAACGAGCACCCCGTATGGGAGTGGCCGAACAGTATCGTCATTAGTATCGCCGTGTGAAGACATAGTAAAATCCTAGTATAGGATTAATCTCAGCAAGGGTCAGAGTTTGTCGTTAAAGTTCATTATTACAGTCAAAGTTAGGCTGCGAACTTGAAGAAATAACAGGTGATAGGTACTCCAATTATAGTACTGTTAAAGACATAAAGCATCATAAAGTTTCGAAGTACCAAAGGAAGTGAAACAAACAGTTCTATCAACGTTAAGGAATCCGATCAGGATCGAATGAAATAAATAACGCCTAGTGTGCCAGAAAGGTAGGGACTAGAGCGCAGAACAATAAGAATTAGGAATTGTAATTCAAGGCTTAGTCTAAGGAGACAAACGAACAGTAAAAGCAATAAGCTACGAACTGAAGAAATAGCAGTTAATGCTAGGGAAGTATTAGGTCACCGATAAATTATTCGAGAGGCCGTAACCAGAACATACTTTTTCTAGACGAACTAACTAGCGTCTAGTAAGAAACGACATATTGCAAGTAGATTATAGAAGCCGATAGTCAGAACTCGGATTTGAAGATCAGCCGTTCCAGTGAGGTGTAGATCGATCGAGACTTTCCATCATCTTGCCAGATTAGGGAACCGACGTTCTAAAAAGTGTCACCCTTGGAAACGGGGAAGAAAGAAATCACGGGTGTAAGGCGAAAATTAACGCCCAAGTGATTAAAAGCTGTTTAATGTAAATATAGTGAACATTTTTGAGGGTAATAATTGTAGTGAATTTATATTGTGTTAAGGTAAACGAATACAAAATGGTATTCATTATATTACAAGTGATTAAGGTAAATAATTTATATGTGGATAAAGAAGTGTCATTGTGTGTAAGTGTATCAATGAAGATGGCTTAAAAAGCAGTGAGTGGGCAAAATGAAACATCGCTGGAGGATTCGGTCGCTGACCGTACAATCATGTGAGTAACCATTTCATTATGTTATGTGTTGGGGAAGATTTGCGTATAATCCACATGAAAAAGAAAGAATAGGGATGATTGAATAACAAATAAAAGAATAATAGCGCGATCTGAACGATTAATTTGAGAAAGTATACAATCATTATGTGAAATGTAAATTAATCCCTTGGGGAATGTATTAAGTAAAATATCAGTGTAATTGATAAATGATTTAAATATGAGAAAGCAAGCGTAATAATAATAATAATAATAATAATAATAATAATAATAATAATAATAATTATATAATTGAATGAATATTATGTTGAATTATATGAAAAGTAGTAGCTTCCGAGCTCCTTTAAATGAATTAATACATGTTATGAACACATGTTCTTATGGTAAAATGATTATTGACAAGGGAGAAGAGTAATATAGAATTGAGATGTAGATCAAACGTTGATTTTGAATTTATCAGTTCTCTGAAGGCAACTTGGCTAATTAATGTATAAGCGCCATGTAGTGCATTGAAGTAATTTGTCACGCTAGGAACGCGTTGAAATACTCGGTAAAACTAATTATGAGGGGCAGTTGGTCGTGGTAATTGAACTATGATAAGTCCTCAAAGTAGTGACGTGATCACGAGGCCGCGTGTGTGTTGTATGGTAAAAAGGGTGCTAATTATGTTATATTATGAGCGCTGGTATAAGTTGAGCCCTGCCCTAAGTCGCGAATGTTATAAGTCCTCCAGTGTGGGATATTGCTCCCGAGGCATTTGAAAGGATCGAACTCAGTGTCGTCCATGTTTAAGCCCCTGAATATTTGTTGTAATATTGAATTATTCTTACTCGCCAATGAGGACACTTCATAATTACTATATGCCGAAGTTAAGAGAATAGGTTTGTTGAACCAAAATATGTTGTAATAAAAATTAATATGAAAGCCTTGTCATTCAGGGAACTGCATTTAAGAACAGCTGTAGAAAAGCTGAGGGTAGCTCGTCTCTTGTGAAGCGAGACAGTGAAGTCTTTGCCTCCCTGCAATAAATCACGCTAAGAAGCCAAGGCCAGACCCTTACCATTGACGGAGTGTGGTAGGTCTGGGAGCTGTCTGTTGAGTTATAGTACACAGAAGTGTTTAGAGTTTGTTTTAACGACCCGGTCTCCGAACCGATGTTCTTTTAGATAGATATTACCGCTTGCAAAGTTCAGATCGTTGCTTTCTTATGATATAATGGTCTTTTAAGACGAATAATAATAAATCCCTAATTTTATGATTATATGATTCAGTGATTCACGAGTTTTAGTGAGGACAATTAGATTCCGGGAGTGATCTTAATTTTTGACTTGTTCAAGTAGTCTTCTGTAGCTCGGGAGTACGCAGGTGCTTCCCAATCACAGTAGTGAATTGTTGACTGGAGAGAGAGAGGGATGGTAATATATGAGCGTTGTGAAAGCCCAAAATTAAGTAATGAGTAACAATACTTTGGTAAATTTTGATATTTTTTGATTAGAAGATATACTCATGTAATAGGAAGAGATGTGTTGTAAATGGATAACACAATGTATATAAACATTATCGAGCCAGTTGGAGCTCTTGATTTTATTGAATTTTAAAAAGGACACTATATGGAAGTGAAACTTAACGGAAGTTTGTTGGTTTATGGAAAGCCATTTATTATGATTTAATATTTGTTTAATATGAATTCCTTGTTCAACTTGGAACAAGTATGAATTGAAGGGTCAGTATTTTATTTGTTTAATTTTTGTAGCGCCATATATTTGAATAATTAAATGTTTTTATAGTAGGAGTTGATTTTTTTTTGTTATTTTTTTTGAAGTGTATCCTCTATTTAATCCAAAGTATGTAAGTCACAGAGTGGGAGAACATACCATGAACCCCGATACTCCCGATTGAGCGTTGCTGGCAAACTGTGATTTGCATATTTCATTGCTGAATGGGCATAATACTGAGTGTAATAATTTGAGCTACGCCCGATTCTACAGTCACCAAAGAAACACAGGTTATCAGACAAATTTCACACACACCCAACTATACGGGCTGTTATTCAAGATATCTCCAACCCTTCAAATGAATCAACAGCAACAACAACAACAAGTATTCATTGATAACAAATGTTGTTCCATTTCATTGGCTTGGATATCGTGGTCATTTCAGCTCCGTGTATTTGGGTGTATAAAATTTATCTGATAACCAGCGACAGTGTGATGCCCTTACAAGTGTGTGTATTTGTAATTCAGGTAGAATTTGGTTTGGAAAAGGCCATGGCCTTAATTTAGCTACCATCCCGGCATTTGTCGGGAGTAGAAGAAGGAATCCACGGAAAACCATTTCCAGAATGGCTGTGGTAGGAATTGGACGCCCCTCTTCTCAGTTTTGCTTAAATAAACTGAATATACCCCATTCCAGCCCTCAGACCAGAATTAATTTCTAGGCGGAGCCGAGAATCGAATCAGGGCATACGTAGTGACAGCCAAGAATGCCAGCCACTACGCTACAACGAGGACGTATAAAATAAACAAGTAGTTCCGTGAAGAACTGAACCTTATTTTCGTATATGCTACTTATGTTAATTGCCACTATCAACATACACAATTTCAGTTTGATTGCTATAATAGATTCGTAGATATTGTGAACCGACTAAATATTTCGGATGGTCGCCATTTTGGATTTTTATATATGCAGGTCTTAGAGTTATGAACAGTTACATAAAGATTATTGTGTACGTGTAGTATTCAAATTTCAATCGCATGATTTGGACACAAGAAGTAAAAACGAGATTTTAAAATTTTGCACAGCTGCCATCTTGTGGTTATGGAAACAATTGAAATCAGTTAGATGCCATTGGATTAACATTTGTATAAGGATTTCTGTACCAAGTTTCACTGCTCTCGGATGGTTAAATTGCGAGAAACGTCCTTGTGAATATTTATAATTCGCGTCGCCGCCATGTTGGATTTGTGATCAACAGGTTATTGAAAGTCCTATAGGTGAACTTATGTTCATAGCCCCTTTGAACCTAAAAGAATCAGTTTGATTGCTGAAATAGATTCCTAGATATTGAGATCCTTCTAAATATTTCGGATGGTCGCCATGTTGGATTGTTATACGTATAGGCCATAGAGTCTTGTACCATTAAAGGAAAATTATTGCGTAGGCTCATTATTCAAACTATTACTTCGATCGCATGATTACGACACAAGAAATAAAAACTTAATTTTATAATTCGCACAGCCGCCATCTTGAAACAATTGAACTAAATTAGATACCAGTGCATTACAATGTTTATGAAAATTTGCTGTACCAAGTTTCATTGCGTTTGGATGATAAAATCGCGAGAAGAGTCTATTTAAAACTTTCAACTTCGCTTGGTCGCCATGTTCGTTTTGTAGTTAATCTGTTTTTGGAAGTCTCATAGATGAACTTCTAGTTGTGCCATTTATCTCCGTACAGAATTTCTGGGTGATACCGCTAATAGTTTCAGAGATATAGAATACTGGTGAAATATTTCGCACATCCACCATCTTGAGGTTATGTAAACAATTGAACGAAGTTAGATGTCGGTGCATTACAATGTGTGTAAACATATACTGTACCAAGTTTCATTGCGTTTGCTTGGTTAAATCGCGAGAAACGTCTATTTAAATGTCCCAAATTCGCTTGGCCGCCATGTTGGTTTTGTAGTTACCAGGTTTACATAGGTAAACTTCTAGTAGTTTCCTTTATCACCATACAAGATTCCAGGGTGATATCGGTAATAGTTTCGGAGATATATAATGCTGGTGAAATATTTCGCACAGCCGCCATGATGGATCGGTGAGACGTAACAAAATTTGAAAGGCACGATCGGGGTCGCCCGGAGTAGCGCTATGAACGTACGGAGTTTCATTGAAATCTCTTCAGCCGTTTAGATTTTATTAGGAACACACACACACACTAATCACACACATACGGACACACACAGACACACGGACAAAAGTTGATCTCATAAGCCTATTTTTTCATGAATGAAAATAGGCTAAATATTGACAAAGAAAAATAAATAAGTACATTTCCTGATAAACTGTGTCAATCACTGATAATGAGGCGGCCCTTCCCTTATGTTAGGAACCATACCGACAATTACCTTGAGTATAATTGGGAAACTACGGATAAACACTTCCCGAATAGCTGAGGTAGAAATCGACCCTACCGCTTCTCAGTTCTGTCTTTTGTAACCCTTTACAGGCCTAAGACCAAAATTAAAATATTTGGCAGAGCCTGGAATCGAACCTGACATAAGGGGTGACAGCCGGTAATGCCAACCACTACGCCACGAGATTGGATCATTCATTAAGACAGTTAATATACTATGATCGGATAACAGTACTGCTAGCTATAAATACACATGACAGGCAGTGTATACACTTAATAAAAAATGTCTGGTCATTCAACCTACCAAATGGAATCCTCCAGCAAGAGCTGTTTGAAGACCTCAGGTTTATTGAATTCTTTGTTTACGATCAAGTAACAAGTACTAAAGTACTCCGTTCCATTGAACATTATAGAGAAGCAATTACATATATCTGAATCATGTTTAGTTGATGGCATTGGCTCGTCATGTTTACTAGCTGTCTATAAAATAGGAGAAAGCCCCCCCATGTAGGTGGCCTGAGGACAGCATTAATTCTTGACTCTCTTCTGACAGACGTTAACAGGTGACTCGTTATCGTGGTCAGTAATGAGCTCTAAGACTAGGTGTAATCACCGTCAATGGGATTTTCGCTCCCATACTATAGTACAGGACAGCTGCACAGAAAAAAACCTTTTGTTCCAAAAACTGTGCAATGGTTGGCGTTTTGTAAATCGTTAGAAAAGCACAAAAAAAGGTTAACTCTGAATTTTAGAATAATTTGCACGATCATTTTGTCGGAAAACTACAAAAAAAACCACATTGAAAAGCGTTTTTCTCTGAATTGACGTATTTTAAAGAAAAGTTTTTAAAGAAACAATGTAGAGGACATTGTCACCTACAATTCGTCTCATTGAAGTCATGTCATACGTTTTGAAATGCAGAAGCTAGGTGGCGCCAAAGTTTCCAAAAAAGTGTTTTTTCACTTTTTGTCCTAGAAAAAATGTTTTGTTCACAAAGGAGCGAATTAGAAATTTGTTTCTCTCAAAATTGTCTACAACATTTATTGAAACATTTTTTTCCTCCGCCTTACCGTTCCAAAGTTATAGTCTGCCGAAGTGTGAAAATTGTACTATTCAGATGGCACAAAGGTTAATATGTGTACAGTTATATTTGATACGTTGCGATTGAAATAGATATGATTTTTTGAGCTAATTAACAAACACAGTCCGCGTCCTGTTTGACCGAGCCTTAGGCAGCTGTCCGACACCGGTCCCTGTCTAAATTATGCCCACCGCTCTCTCCGCAGTAACAATAGTAGCCTTGACTACGCAGCGTTGCATTTGCTGCGCTATAACTTTTGAACGCTAAGTCGGAGGAAACAAACGTTTAAATAAATGTTGCAGACAATTTTGAGAGGAACAAATTTCTGATTCACTCTTCTGTGAAAAAACTATTTTTTCTAGGACAAAAAGTGAAAAAACACTTTTTTGGAAACTTTGGCGCCTTCTATCTATTTCAAAACGTATGACTTGACCTCAATGAGACGAATTGTGGGCGATAATGTCCTCTACATTTTTTGTTTAAAAAACTTTTCTTTAAAATACGTCGATTCAGAGAAAAACGCTTTTCAATGTTTTGTTGAGTTTTCCAAAAAATGATCGTGCAAATTATTCTAAAATTCAGAGTTAAGCTTTTTTTGTGCCTTTCTAACGATTTACAAAAATCCAACCATAGCACAGTTTTTGGAACAAAACCATTCCAGCTGTACTGTACTACTACATATCTCTATCTTTCGAACTCTTATTCAAGTTCCTTATAACATTAAGAACTCGGACTGATGACTGATGTGGCTAGCATCCCAATCAACAGCAAAGATTTGCCGAAGAAAATAATGCTTTCATATATAAGAGTTCGACCACAACTGCCGATTGGACTCTTACTGCTGATACAACCAACCGCATCACTAGTGCATCAGTAGTGGTGACTACAGTGTTATGCAACCAAAAGATTCCAGACAGGCTGAAGTCAAAATAATATCGCTCTGCGATCCGTTTGATTGTTCTATACAGTTTAAAGTGTTGGCCAGCAACTAGGGAGGTAGAACATCAACTAGTTATCATGGAAACAAGAATGCTGCGCTGGACATTCGGTCTTACACTCCATGATCGTGTTCCCTACAGTGATATAATTATGCGCCTTGGAGTTGCACCGATAATGGCTAAGATGAGGAAATGCCGGTTAAGGTGGTATGGCAATGTACTTAGACTAGACAGAACATCGCAGGGAGGGTCATATTTCTAGAAGGGCACAGTAAACACCTAAAAGGAAAACCGAGACTGCGCTGGCTCGATACACTTCATAACGACCTGAAGATTGCAGGTCTACATCTTGATCAGGTGCAAAACTCTGTCAAATGGCGATAACAAGCCAGAAAGCCATACCCTGTCACGATACTGGACAAACGGTGAAGCAGAAGAGGACGAACAACATGAAGCTCTTATTTAATGAGGATGTAAACAAATACAAGTATCTGAATGTCTTCTGTGTGTGGAATACAACTTAAAGTCACTACCTGCGGCGTAGCTGTGCGAGATAAATCGCTCACTATGAGGACGATGGGGAGCTGCAGAACACCAAGCTGGCTCATCAGCGGTCTCTTGGTGTCCACGCCCAGACCCTCACAGGAGTAGTGAACTGTGCACTACCTCCTTTCTTATGAAATGCACGTGCGTGAGCTAAAATCTCAAGCAGCCTTTCACCTCGGTATAAAGGCTTCGAAACAGATGGTAAATTATATTGGCTTTCATGGCCCGTGAATTAAAACTCGGTAATTTTTCTAGGTTTATGCCATGTTTTGCATTTCGCCTAGGAGCACCAAGCTGACTCATCAGCAGGCTTTTGGTGTCCGCACCTGGACCCCACACAAGACACGGCATAAACACAGGAAAATTTCTGAGTTTTAAGGAAATAACTATTTATTTAATCCGCCTTGTCAGTAATATACGTACTGTATATATGATATTTCTTCTTGTTGTTACGTTTCGGCCAACGAAGGACCATGTTATTTCAACTGGTTTCTGCGTCGAGCTTTAATATTCGCTCCGTACTGTCGCATGAAATCTTGATGTTGTTGCTTCCTTTCTTTCGTTCACTTCATGCCTGTTTTAATCTTACTTCTTTTCTAGGATACTCCGGTGAGTTGTCAGTTTCATCTTAAGTGACACACGCTCTTGCACATCGTCAGATGACTGTGTGATTAGTGTCTTAGCTTGACAATTAGGGATATTGATTTCTCGTTGTAAACACCCTTTGTTAGATGATATGCCATATCCATTTTTCTGATGCGTGATTCTAAAGCTGCCTTCTCGGTGGTGTTGGACTCTATCCACTCACCTACAGTAGATATTTGAACGATTTAGTTCGTTTAATCTGTCCCTTACCCACGTCTATCTCTTTGGGTGCTTGTTTAATGTTAGTGATAAACACTCATGTTTATTATTATTTAAACGTACATGTTTCGATATTCAATGATAGCGTTTAACATTACTAAAATTATATAGATAACCTTTCAATAATTTCGTTAAATGAAAGTTCCAAATATTTAAATATTCTTTAAACACTTAGAAGAAGTTGTTTCTAAATTCTGTCAATGGAGTTGCGATGGATCTTGGTGAAATTGCAAACATTGATAGAGGCTTTGAATAAGGCTCAGATAATCTTCATACAAAACTACAGTATTTAAATTCCAAGTACTTGGAACAGTTATTCATTGAAACATAAGTTATGGATTAGGTTTAAGTGCATAAATGATGCACACAGCTGCCATAGTTAAATTACATGGCTGATTACCTTGTGGTTTGGGCATCAGACGCTTCTCAAAAGTATGGTAGAAATCTGATGATTAGTTTAGTTGTAATTTAATTTAATTTTTGAATATTTGGACGGGCGCCATATTGTTTTCGTTAGCGGTGATATAAAACAAGACACTGATGTGCCCTTGGCTACTGCTACTTCTGTACTAAATGTGGTTCTATTCGATGTCGTCATGTTTGAATTGATAGGAGGGGAGGGGGGACGACGAAGACAGACATACACACAGACACACGGATATTTGGCCCGTATGGATCTCGGAAGTCTATTTTATTCATCACAAAAAGAAAAAAAACCTGAACTAAGTTAAAAATGAAGCTAATGAAACCTACAATTTAATCAACGCTATTAAAATGTTTAGAGCAATGTGGAACGTTTTATATAAAACCTGTTAGTGTATTAGTATTGAGGTACTGTACAGCGTAACTTAATATTTATTTTATGTGAGGGACAAGGTGGCACAGTGGTTAAGCTGTATGCCTCTCACCAAGGTGGACCGGGTTCGATTCCCGGTCCATGCATGTGAGATTTTCTAAGATAAATGGCATGTCCTGTGGTTCGGATTCCACGTAAAAAGGCGGTCCCGTGGCTCATGATCTCGCGATTAATGGTCACGTTAAATTACAAGCTTGCTTGCAATATTTATTTTACAGTGAAGACCCTCGGTATAGAACGGAGCCTCGGATAGGCCGTGTGGTGGACAGGTCACAATGCGTCACCGCCAGATTTATAGCATGTATTGATTACAAGAGCAGGTGGGGAAGCTCTGGATGCTGTCATGGCATTTATTGCATACGCAGATGGCGAGATAATTTAGTTAAATAATTAAGATTATTTGTGAAGTACTGTAGTCTATCTCGTATCCCGTGAACATCCTTAGGTACAGAACAAAACATTCAATTGTCTTAGAGGAGATGTATCTTCTGAAAAAGGAGTCTTACAGTAATGTTTTCATAAGTTTCAGCGCCTTGTGATTTTTACTTGTGGGGGAACCTCAAACAAAATGTATACAGGGTCATCGAAAAATAATGGCAACATTTCAAAAAATTATAGCACCGAAACCCTTTATGTTAAACGTGTAATTCTTTCACTGAACGCCAGCTGGTTAAAGTAAGTTTTGTTTTGGAGGGGACGTGACCTTGCTATGCGAACACTAGATGCGCAGTAGCCAAGGTCGGCCGGGGGCGCGTGCACCAATGACTGCACCGCCCGACAAACTGCACCTGATTACAAAGCTGTCATTCGATCGTTGAATCAGTTTAAGAAAACAGGGACTGAAGAGAAAAAATCTAGGCCAGGCCGACCACAAACCTCAGCATTGAACGCATGCTTTCCCAATGGCTGGATTGGTACGTGCATTAATTCCAGGAGTAACTGTCAAGATGGCGGCAGAAATTCGCTCCCGCAGGTGCTCCAAATCCCGATTTTTTCTGCATACACAAAGTTTTAATGTACCCCCAGAAAAAAATAATCCAAAGGGGGTGAGGTCAGGACTTCATTGACATGCGCACCCCCGGACGACCTTGGCTACTGCGCATCTAGTGTGCGCATAGCAAGGTCACGTCCCCTCCAAAACAAAACTTACTTTAACCAGCTGGCATTCAGTGAAAGAATTACACGTTTAACATAAAGGGTTTAGGTGCTATAATTTTTTGAAATGTTGCCATTATTTTTCGATGACCCTGTACAGAAACAATCTGCGTACTCGGGAGGCTCGCAAGAGCAAATGAACTGCGCTGATACGAAATATCAGTGAGGATAAATTACAGCGAGTGAACCAAAACTACCAACGTTGGTGCAATGTGTGTTTAGAAAATGAAGGGCGACATTTCCAGCAACTACTCTGATTATTAAAAGTGTAAATCTAGTTGGGCACTACGCTGCTGCAAGCGCCAATGCCTTGCCCGACAGGCTGCAATACCCAAAGCCCCAGCCGCCACACGGGCTCGGTTCTATAGGGAGGGTCTTCACTGTATCTCCTGCTCCCTTGTCCTTCGTGTTAGTTCTCATCTGTCACTTTCCTATTCCATATTCCCTTATTACATTGAATACTTTTGCAAATTTATCTGGCTTAGAGGAAGAAAGGGCCTTGTCCACCTGAAGTTGGCGCTTATGTTTACGTTACTCCTTGGCTGAGTGTTGTTTAATCCGCGAGGACTGGCGCATGAGTATTTTTCACCCGAGGCTTTAATAATGCTCTATATTTTCACTTTGGTCAGCCCTCATTGCCTGTCGCTTACTCTACCTTCCTTCCTAGTTTTGAACTTCGCCAGCAAAAGAAACATGTCCATAGGTTTTTGAATACTCAAGTTATTTCTATATTATTTACGGTCGGGTCAGATTTACCCATGGCGCCTGTGCTCGCGTGAAAATTTTTGGCTTACGTTACTCGGGACAATCTGTAAAACATAATGGGGAAAATCGACCTATTTTGGTGCAGCACAATAAAAAAGCTCACGTTCTTATTGGTCCATATTTAGGTTCTAGGGACACCTTGGTCATCAGCTCCTTTGTAACAAGGTCAATTATACAGTTACGAAAATCATTGTCATTTTTCTGCATGTTAAATTTGATAAATATAAATAAACCTCATTATAGATTGGGATCGCCTCCGTAGCGTAGCGGTCAGCATGGTTAGCTGCCGCCCCGGAGGTCCTGGGATCGGCTCTGCCACGAAATTTGAAAAGTGGTACGAGGACTGGAACGGGGTCTACTCAGCCTCGGGTGGCCCAAATGAGTAGAGGGGGTTTGGTTTTTCGTGGTTTCCCACTTCGTCTTCGGGAAAATGCCGGGATGGTCCCTTCTTCAAGGCCACGGCCGCCTCCTTCCCTCTTCCTTGCCTATCCATCCTAACCATCCCTTCCCTTCCCTCATGAGGCCCCTGTTCGCTTTGCAGATGAGGCCGCCTGGGCGAGGTGCCCATCCCACCTCACCAGTTGTATCCCTTCCGATTCGATGTTCCCAGCTCTAGGACACTGCCCGTAGAGGCGGTAGTGGTGAGTTCCCTCGCTGAGTCCGTGGGTTCCACCAACCTGGAGGGTAAACGACAAAAAAAAAAAAAAAAAAAAAAAAATTGGGAACAGTCCATAGGAAGACACCAGGTGCAAAATTACTTCATTAAAATCCGTACGACAACAACAAAGAGGGAGTGACACTATGGGTTGGTTGGTTGGTTCCTCAGTTAAGGGGCTGGGACAACACGGACATGTAGCCCCGTGTACTTGGGGTGTGTATAGAATCTGTCTGATAACCGGTGTTAATTGTGATGACTGTATTAGTGTGTGTTATCTGTTTTTTAATTCAGGTAAGGACTGCAGACTTTGAATTTTTCAAATAGTTTCTACTTTTGCCACCAAACGCCACCGTCAATGACTACTAGTTCAGAACTTAGTTACTAGACGCCACCGCAGTTGGCTCCTGGCAACGAACGTAGAAACCAAAGAGCGTTGTTTACATTCTTAACCTATATAATATAGATTCACACAGATGTAAATAGTGGAAGGTTCTTTAACATGCCATAAATCTATGACATGGGACCGCCGGCTTTACTTCCCCTCCGAAGGAAGGCATACTGAGGGATTTTTAACGTTCTTAAAATGATACAGTCAGTCTGAGAGACTAGACTTTATATCATTTCAAATGAGGCATGCTACAAATGCTACACATGTTAGAAAGGCTCAGGAGGGCTTCTCGCTTCGCTCGAAGCGCCAGGACTCTTTCAACTGACGCCATTTCCCATTAACTTAGGCTTCCCGTGCCGTGAACGGAGAGCGGGAGGTGCACTCTACTACATGACGTCACGCACTCGCCGTCTCCGTATCGTATAACGCCAGACCCCAGGAGTAAACTCAGGCTCGGTGCATATGCACTGAACAAAATGATGACTTCATACACGCCGTAACCGTAACGCATAACGGTAGACCAAAGCATAACGATGAAGTCGACCAGATCATTTGAAATGATAAAATCCGACGACTTCGGCCGGGTTTGAACCCGCGATCTTGGGCATAGAAGCTCAGCATGCTACCAACTACGCCACCGAAGCCGTACACTACGGGTCAAAATGACCCGGTGCTAGCCCTCATGTTCTATTCTTTTACGCCAGTTCTCAAGGGTTAAAATACAATTCAAAGACCAACATGTGAACTTACATGAAGGTTTGTACGCCCCTGCTCCACATATGAATATGTAATCCCGCGAGCAGCCGGCTGTCTGGAGAGCGCAGGCGCGAGCCGTCAGCACCACCTGACACCCTGACACGCTGACATGATGACAGCCAAGAGTAAATTGAATACGTAACAAAACCCGAAGAAGATTGCTTTGGCGAATGTTGGGCGTAATGAGCGGCCGTCCTGACAACTATTTCCAGCTCTCACATCGCATCGCCTGCGGGGAGCCTCTCACACCACAAACATTTTACCTCAACTCACTTATGTTATATTCATCCATGAAAATTATGTCCTGCTTCAAAAGATCATTTTGATAACCACTAGGCTTACTCCGAATAGTCCTTGTTCTAAAGGAGCAAACTCTTAAAGGTGGTATTTCCAACCAGTGCCATGGAGAGCAAGCATGGGCCCCAGGACTGGATTTGAGGGCCCTTCCGATTTTATTCGCACCTTGACATTCAGGAAGTATGATGTTCGCATTTATATTTTTACGATGGAGTATTGAAAAGTCTTTGCCCCTATTTTGTTTTCAACAAAAAAAGCAAAGGCTACAGGTACGAACTATTCTACGAACCATACATTAATTTTCCGCATAGTCTATTAAAATGATTTACCATTTAACGCTGATTTCGATCACATGGTTAGGACACAAGAAATTAAAACTAATTTTAAAATTTCCCCCAACCGCCATCTTGAGGTTTGGAAAACAATTTATATAAATTAGATATCAGTGGATTAAAATGTATATAATCATTCACTGTGTCATGTTTCACTACGCTCGGATGGTTAAATTGCGAGGAAAAGTGCATTTAAACATTTAAATTTAAAGTAGGCTATATGTTCTTTCCTGAACACTTGTTTGTTAATGAAATGAATGTCTATATTCTCCGGATAGCTGGTGATCAAGATAGTGAGTAGCCACGCCAACTCGGTTTATAGATTTTTTTCAGGCTGCAGTCGGGGTGAAACTCAACGTTATGTACCCAAAGTATTCTAAATATCATTCAGGTAATAATTATACCGTTCCCATTTCAACAGTTTCTAGCACTCTTAAGGTGGAGGTACATTCCTCTCTTATTAAATGACCTTACAAATCAGGATAATAAAACTTTTATATTCATAGCCTGTTGTTCCGTATGAAATATGTTTTAGACTTTCTCCTCACCCCTCCCTGTGTTTTTAACCTCAGGTGTAATGAAAGAAGATTCTTCTAAAGGTATTCAGGTCAGGTAGGTGTGGTTCAGAGTACACGACATCCTAGCATCTTGTACCTTTTTATCGTCGTGGTCTCCATTTTAAGCGAGAAACACTGTCAAATGTATAATATGATAAATGGGATGACGTGGAATAAATGTAAACTAATTCTGTAACATATGGTTCAAGCTGTATCACGGGAAATACAGTTGTCAGCGGCAACACTTGCGCTTTACTGTGCAGCACGAATATCACAAGAAAACGTCTACCCACGGAGAGCACGCTTGACTTAAGATTGTCATAATGAGGGCTAGGTTTTATATGTATTTACATATTAGCCTACTTTCGATTTTTGCAAAATATGAAAGTAGACTTATGAGATCTACACAGGGCGAAACAATGTGTGTCTGTCTGTGTATGTGCCTGTGTGTGTGTGGGTGTGTGTGTGAGTGTGTGTACTCTGAATGTCTGTCCCCTCTATCAATTCGAACACGGTGAAACCGATTTGAACGAAATTCGGTACAGAGGTAGAACTAGCAAAGGGCACCTCAGTGTCATGTTTTATATCGCCGCCATCTTGACGGAAACGTAATGGCGGCCACCCAAATGACAAAAGCTTAAATCAAATTACGACCAACTTAATCATCTGATATCTACCAAATTTTTCAACCATGTATCATTCTGTATGAAAAATCTTTTGACCAAACTACAAGGTCTTCAGCCCAATACTTTGCGGATGGCGGCCATGTATGTGTGCAAATCGATTTCCCCTATCTATTCAAACACGGTGAAACCGCATTGAACAAAATTTGGTACAGAGGTAGCACTAGCAAAGAGAACCTCAGTGTCATGTTTTATATCGCCACCATCTTGACGGAAACGTAATGGCGGCCACCCAAATGTTAAAAGCTTAAATCAAATTACGACCAACCTAATCATCTGATCTCTACCAAATTTTGCAACATTATACCATTGTGTATAAAGAATCTTTTGACCAAGCTAGAAGGTCATCAGCTCAATGAGTTGAGGATGGCGACCATGTATGTGTGCAAATCGATTCCCTCTATCAATTCAAACACGGTGAAACCGAATTGACCTAATTTGGTGCAGAGGTAACACTAGCAAAGGGCACCTCAGTGTCATGTTTTATATCGCCGCCATCTTGACGGAAACGTAATGGCGGCCACCCAAATGTTAAAAGCTTAAATCAAATTACGACCAACCTAATCAACGGATCTCTACCAAATTTTGCAACAACATACCTTTATGTGAGAAGCGTTCTTGGACCAAGCTACAGGGTCATCAGTCCGGTAGTTTGCATATGGCGGCCATGTATGTGTGCAAATCGAATCCCCCTATCTTTTCAAACACGGTGAAACCGAATTGAACGAAATTTGGCACAGAGGTAGCACTAGCAACGGGCACCTCAGTGTCATGTTTCATATTGCCGCCATCTTGACGGAAACGTAATGGCGGCCACCCAAATGTTAAAAGCTTAAATCAAATTACGACGAACCTAATCATATTTTGATCACTGCCAAATTTCGCAACAACACACCTTTTTGTGGTAAGCATCTTTTGACTGAACTACAAGGTCATCAGCCCAATAGTTTGCAGACAGCGGCCATGTATGTGGGCAAATCGATTCCCCAGATCAATTCAAACACGGTGAAACCGAATTGAATGATTTTTTTTTACAGAGGTAGCACTAACAAAGGGCACCTCATATTAATGTTTAATATCCGTATAGCACGTTGTATTTCAACAAGCTACTACAACCAACAATTATACTCCTTGACAAGGACAAAGAGTTATAACAATACCCATGCAATTAGAAGAAAGTAGGCTATATGTTCTTTACTGAACATCTTGTTTATTACACAAATAGACATTTATTTTTAACTTATCTCCATCGATTATGTTGTGCTCTAATCAAACTAAATAAATGTATTTTCCATATTTTTCCATAATTCTAACATCTGTTCATATTTATATGCAAAATAAATATGTTTCCATATTTAGTGTATTTTAATGCAATATTTGTATATATTTTATTCTTAGGAATAAAAATATATAGAATTGCTCTTTTCAGTGACAGAAAATATGGCAACACATGGCAAGTTTACAATTTCAGAGGTGGCCAAATTGTTATGGCAATGCTGAATAGAAAACAAGAAGTTCCGTGAAGAACTATACAGCCTACTTTTCATGTCAATGATTATTCTATAGAATATGAACCTATCTAGAATAATGACGAAATTAAGTTGCTAATATCGAAATTTCCAATTAGTTCGAAATACTGTATACCTGGCATAATGTATCCTAATAGAGCACTAGAGTTGGCAGCCCTGTTGACTGAATATATTCTTAGTTCCGTCTCTTAAGGTACAAAATACAAAATTTGGTTGAAGTCCAATGAATAGCATGGACGTTACATGCAGTTAAACATTGGATCTAACAGCGCGCGTAAAATCATGTTGGCAACAATGTCATGCATGTATTGGTCAGAAATAATCTGAAATAATATGATCTATTGTTGTGCCAATTTTGAATGAAATCCTTTAGTTAGTATAGAAGTTACATGCATTTTAAAATTGGACCTATCAGCAGGCTTAGAATCATGTTGGCAGCACTGACGTATATTAGTTACTCCAAATTCGTCTAGAATGCCAGGTACTATACGTGTGCAAAGTTTAGAGCTATTGGCTTGCATACTTTCTGATATATTGATATTAGGGTAACAAAAATAGGGACAGCACATATTAACAGTTGGCAGCACTGGTTGCTCTTTAGAATACGCATAGTCATATCCGTTATGGTACACATAGCACATGCGAAATTTGGTAGAAATCCAGATGATAGTATGGAAGTTACATGTATTTAAAGTTGGACCTGTCAGCAGGCTTAGAATCATGTTGGTAGCACTGACGTATATAAGTTACTCCAAATTAATATAGAATGTCAGGTACTATACGTGTGCATAGTTTAAAGCTGTCGGCTTGCATACTTTCTGATATATTGGTATTTGGATAAAATAAATTAGGAGCATTTATTAACAGTTGGCAGCCCTGGTAGGTCTTAAGAATACGCTCAGTCATATCTGGTTATGTACACATACAACATACGAAATTTGGTTGAATTCCAATTGATAGTATAGAAGTTATATGAATTTAAAAATTGGACCTATCAGGAGGCTTATAATCATTTTGGCAACACTGCCATGTTTAGTCTCCTGGAAATTAAACTGAAATATTATGATCTGTACGTATGCCAATTTTGAAATAGCTCCCATTCATACTTTCCAAGATATCCAACATGGAGCTCAAATTTCAATTGCGATTTTTTAGCAGTTGGTAGCACTGACATCATTTTCAAATATGGCCGTGAGATATTCAGGTATAGATCTTTACTCCTACCAAATTTTGTTTCGATTGCTGCAGCCGTTTAGGAGTTGATAGGGGGGGACACACACACAGCCAGACAGACAGACAGAAGGACAGACAGACAGACAGACAGACAGACAGACGGACAGACAGACAGACAGACAGACAGACACACATTTGCCCGATCTCATAAGTCTACTTTTTCCTCATTTTTGCAAAATGTGAAAAGTAGGCTAAAAAACCATAATGGCAAATTAAGACACATGCATTAAAATGGAAGGTTTTATTTGAGTCTGAGTCTCCGTTGCAAGACATTTCTTGGTTGTAATTTGTCATGAATTCACCAAATCTGGTATGAGATCTTTTACGAACCAAATATCATGTGAACTTACACATATAAAACGCTTTTATCTACTTTTATTTTCTATTAAACAATAGACATTAAAAGGTCAATCTCTAAGAAAGAAAAGCGGTGTGGTGTCGGAACTAAATTAAATCTGTCGCCATTTCTTCTTTGGTTACGAGTAGTGTATGGCATACGAATATCTTACACGGAATAAATTCACAGCAAATCATCGACCGGAAATCATTAATTTGATTAATTTCCAGCCGCATTAGCTCAATTGGCGGCAAAGACTGATCTGGTTAGGATGCCAGACAAACCGTGGCTTACGTTATATAACGTACGCCACGCACAAAACCACAATCTCCTCATCAGGGTACAGGAAATCTATACATTGTTGAAGATTCTGTGAACCAATTAACAATAAATAATAAGGATCTATTTAGCTTCACCATAATAATTTGGCCACCTGTGTATGTACATAATTGTTTTGGGGCAAAGAAAGATTTTTAAAGTATGTTGTAGAAACAATAGCAAGCATACCTTTTAGTCAGGCACCAGTGTTCATAAAAATAGACCTGGACATTGAGATGCGCAAGTTTTCAAGAAATCCATGTTTTGATGAAATGTGTAATGTAAAGCTTGAATCGGAAATTTCTCCTGTGGATATAATGAATTTTAAATATGCATCAATCCCCTCATGTGCGGTAGAGCGAAGCTTCAGCCAACGCAAATCACTTTTGCGAGACAACAGGAGAAACTTCAAGTTTGAAAATGTAATAGTACTTTTTGTGGCATACTGTAATGGTAGCAGATAGAATCAATGAACGAATGAACTCGTGTGCCAAATCCTTTCAGTAAATATGATATAATGAATATTTTCACACCAAAGAACGACAACTTGAAGATGATTTATTGTAGGAATATCTTTAGTGGGGCCTCCAAACCTTGAAGTAAGCGATATACATTGCACATAGTGCTGTATTTTGGCCGACAGTACCTCGAGTGCTTACATTAAATAAGAATACAGAAAAAGTATGAAGACTTAATAAATCATAATTGTTTTAATCAAATATGATATAATTAATATTTTCACACCAATGAACGACAATATGAAGATGATTTATTGTAGGAATATCTTTAATGGAGGCCTACAAACCTTGAAGTAAACCATATACGGTATACATTCCACATAGCTGATAGTACGTCGTGGTACCAATCTCCGCCACCACATGCGCTCATTATTTCCGTCCCATTTCCATTTCATTTCTTCAAAATCACCCCCAATAAAAATATACAGCTACCGAGTGGAAAGATGTTACACATCAAAAATATTGAATAATTCAATTTATGGTTCCAGTATTTTTAATGTACGTTTGTAGGCTCTAAAAGTAGCAAAATGTAGTGATTAGTGGTTAAATTAATTTTACTGTCCATATTTTGCAAAATATATTCTGATATAATTATACAGGATCATTATCTATGTGTGCGCGAGTAAACACTGCAAGCTAAGCCGGCTGTGACTGGTAGAGACCGCGGGCGCGTCTAGGCGGTTCAGCCGCTGACTCAAATCGTTAGTTCACACGTGTTTTGTCATTCATATGGACGTGTATCTGCAAAGCTTAGACGTTAGTGTTGCACGTTTAGTGAGTATTGTGATTTCTGTGATTGTTGGTCATGCCTAGACACCAAATTACATTGCGCGAAAATCTTGTTCTGAAATGAGACGAGAATTTCGATCAAGTTTCCAGGAAGACCTGTGCCTAATACCAGTACAATTAGGGGGCTCGCTAAACGATTCTAGGAAACAGGCTCCGTAAATAATAAAAAGTTGACAGGCATTCTTTCATCAGAAGATGTCGGGTGTGTGTTACAAGAGAGAGAAGACATTTTCAGCATCGCCTATGAGAACTCTATGTACACATTAGTGAACATGTTTGGTAAAAGTGTGGAAGTGCGCGCCACCACCGGCTGAACAGGGTATGCGCGCCCGTGATCTGCGCCAGTCACAGCCGGCTTAGCTTGTCGTGTTTACTCGCGCGCACATAGATAATGTATATGTATATGTAGGCTACAAATTTTGACAGATTTTAGTTTCATTTTCCATAATTGAAATATATATTTTCATATGATTAGTACATAATATTGACACTATTTAGTAGTCTACATTTAAATCCAAGCCCTGGTCATGATTAAGCAATTAACAACTGTGACGAAGTGTGTACATAAATAGTATTTCGAACTAATGTATTTTTTAATCTAGCAATTCTCTTAGGTTTTGCCGTGTCCTTTTGGGGGTTTCACCTAGGTGCACCAAGTCAGATTCTCCAGCGGGTACTTAGTACAACCTGCCCAGACCACCACTGGGGTAATGGACCATGCACTACATTCCATGTGAAATGCATCTCATTTCTTTGCTGAGAGAACTGAGAGCTCCAGCATCATTGCCTCCTCTCTATAGAGCAGACATGGGCAAACGTTTTAGTGACTGGGCCAGATGCAATACAAAACAATCTAGGCGGGCCGGAAAAAAACCACATGTTTATAGATAGATTATAAAGTTATTATTTATGAATTTTGAATCAAAGAAAACTTATAAGCTACAAATGGTAGAAAACTTAGGAAAAAAGAAAACACCTTCTTCTTCTTCTTCTTCTTCTTGATTCGTTGAGGCCCCTTGGACCACGCGGTTCCTAACTTAGCCCAGGACAGTATTCCTTCATCTTTGCACTATGAACACACCTTCGTTATTAATTTGTTAGAAGATGAAGGAGTATGTCACAAGTGAATCTGTGACTGTGCTTCTAAAACTCAATTTTTGAAATGTTGAGGAATAGTTGCTTCAATTCGTTGTTACATTGTAACTCAGTCAGTTCTAGCTGCTACTCTATTACACAAAACGCATAAACACAATGAGATTGAAACAATTTTTCACTTCTAGGTATACAGAAGAGAGAATATGACCTACATCTAATTGTAGATAGTATAATTCTAAACCCTGTCGCGGGTCGGATTAAACCAGCTCAAGGGCCACACTTGGTCCGCGGGCCGTAATTTGCCCATGACTGCTATAGAGGTACCAAAAGACACGGCAAAATATTAAAATTGTTGAATTTTAATGATGACATAACATCTTCTTTTTTATTGTCATTATCCGACATTGTGCAGCTGCTATCATTAACACTGGCCACAGTAAACAATTTACAACAGACGTTCTCAATCTTTCTGAGTCTGTAAGCACCACCCTCATGCTATACTAAGTCCCAGAGCACCATTAAATCCAATATAAATCATGCACCACGGCCGCAATGGCAGCTGATACAACAAGCATGCTCCTATTTCCTATTTATATATATCTCTCCCTCAGAAATTCTGAAATAGCTAGGGATTCACCGCTCACCAGGCATGATGCAACTTCATGCATGACTGATGCAGGTAAGAAGGCCCCGTGGTGTTGGGGTAGTGCACCTGCCACTCACCAGGAGCTCTCGGGTTCGATTCCCGGCTCCATCAGGGCTTTTAGGAACTGACATGAGGGCTGGAACTGGGTGCTCTCAGCCTCGTGAGGACAATAGAGTACATTGACTACATGATCATGATGTCGCAAAGCCAATAAATGAATCTACAACTAAGGTGACAGAAATGAATTCAGCACACGTAACTAGAAACTATGCCATGGTCATTTGCAGAAAATGCTGGGATGGTTCCTAACTTAAGGCCACGGGCGCCTCCTTTCCAATCTTATCCCCAATTTACAAATACACACACTAGTACAGCCATCACAATAACACAGGTTACCACACAAATTCCACCCGCATGGGGCTATACGACCACGATATAGCATCCGCTAATGTAAGCAACAACGATCATGATTGTTGACAAGGCTGCAATGATTGTCATTTTTTAATGAGCTCTATTCCTAATAGATGGATTTATGAGACAATTAACCAGTTAATGAATGTTTCACGATTTCCAGTCTGGCTTTATGTCTATATCAATTTTCGCATGATTGTTTAATTACCATGTCTGAATATTAGAAAGAACTAGACAGGAGAAATTGCAAATGATGCAATGGCATTCACCTCTAATGTCATAATATGATAGGATGAGGTGTATTTTTATCGAGCCATTGTTCATGAATGTGTTCCACCTCTGATCCCAGTGCACGGCATGCATCCCATTACTTCCAAGAACGAATTAGTCGCTAGCCTATATTTTGAATGCCGGCCTCAACATACAATCGTTAGGGCACCACGTGTAATTATAATGATTTGAGGCGCTCCACATTGGAGAGAAACCCTAGTAAGGTTGACGTTTATCATGATTAATAATCAGGATAACGGTGTAGCGAGACTTCCGAGAGCGCTTGGACGTTTACTGTTATTACACTGGCCCATGGCACACTGAGCTTACGTCGAAGAAATTTCATCAGTAATTTATTATTACAAAGGGCTTAGGCCTACATAAGATAAGATAAAATATTGCTCGAAGAAACTTTATTTTACAGCCAGATATGGGCTAGGGATACACAGAGGCAGGGCATTGAAAGTCTGTACTATTCAAAGTGGTAACTACTTCTACCAATAATAATAATAATTTTAATAATAGTAATAATAATGATAATAAGCAACAAAAATATAGAAAGAACATCTTTAAAGAGAATGTAGCAGATGATCGATGCCGTAGATGTTCTTTCGCGCTGGAAACCATCGATCACCTCATCGGTGGCTGCTCTACGCTGTCTGGTATAGAGTACAGTATACCAAGAGGCACAATGATGTTGCTATCAAGAGCAAGCTACAAAATGTGGACTTCTGGATACAAGCATGGTGTACTACAATTACCAGCCTGCCAACATGCTTGAAAATGAGCATCATAAAAAGTATTGGGATATACCTATTTTTACCGACCAAAATATCTTGGTCAATCGACCTGATATTGTCTATCTCAATAAAAGAAACCACAAGACCTACTTGATAGACGTTGCTGTCCCACCTAACCAAAATATGCTAACTACACAGGCTAAAGAAAAAAGGCAAGTACGCACCGTTGACTGAAGAAATACGGCGATTATGGGGACTAAAATGCGTGAGAATTTTGCCAGTGGTGATCTCTTCCACGGGAGCCGGTAATGGCTTTGGAGGAACTGCAAATGAAACACCTGATTCCCAGAATACAGAAGGCAGTGCTGCTGGATACGTGTCATATTGCTAGGCTATTTTTTTTTTATCTCAGTAAGGTTTACAGGATACTTCATTGTCAAATCCGTATCTTGTAGACTGAATTGTATCATATTTATGAGAAATTAAAGAAAATAATAATTATAATAACAATAATAATAATAATAATAATACCTCAGGTCGACAGAAGAAGCTGCCAGCTCGGGAGATACGTTTACGAAAGTCTGTTGATGAACTGAGAGTAAATATTGGAAGAATGCATCAGTATATTGCAGGCAATAGAAGTAAGAAGGTTGTTCAATGTGTTCAAATGTTGAGCCATACGAAGAGTAAACATTAAAAGTACAATCCTCCGAACCGTAGCCCCCTTGAGATCCTAGATACATTAAGACAACATCTTGAGGCAAAGGCACAGAGATTACGTCGATATAAAGAATCGAACGAACGAAATCAACAAAACAAGCAATGTGTTACCAATGAGAAACGGTTCTATAGAAATCTTGACGATCTTGGAACACAAATGGGCTGTTCACCGCAAAAAGAAGAGGTAGGGAACTTCTGGTCTTCCCTATGGTCGAATACTTCAGATTATAACAGCAGCGCTAAATGGAATACGGGGAGGAGGAAAGAATGTCAGAAATTTACACGATGAGTGACTCTTCTGTATCAACTGAAGATTTGACCCGTATGGTTAAGGAGGCCTAAAATTGGAAAGCAGTAGGACCAGACAACATCCACAACTTTTGGATCAAGCGTTTCAGTTGCACTCATGAGCATCTTGCCCGCTGCTACACGGATTTCATCCAAAATCCACAGCTTATGCCCTCTTACTTGATGCGAGGGAAAACATACCGTCTGCCAAAAGGTGAGAGAACCAATGTCGCTTCAAAATATCGACCTATCACCTGTCTGTGCGCCCTGTAGAAGATATTTACATCTTGCGTTGCACGTACGATTTATGAATACATAAATTTTCATAACATCCTGGCTGAGGAGCAGAAGGAGTGCATGAAGAAGTCTCAAGGTTGCAAATACCAACTTGTAATCAATGCAGTTACTGTGGAACAAGCAGAAAAGATGATGCGTAACCTCTACATGACCTTTATTGATTACAAGAAAGCATTTGATTCAGTGCCACATTCCTGGTTAATCCAAACCCTGAAGATATATTAAGTTGATCCTGCCATCATTATAATTCTGCAACATAATGATATTCCATTGGGGGACCAATTTATTAATGTCTAATGGAGACACATGTATGGAATCGGGATTTATTCAAATCAAAAGAGTTATCTTTCAGGGTGACAGCTTGAGCCCTCTATGGTTCTGTTTGGCGCTCAATCCACTATCATAATTGCTGAACAATGCAAATGTGGTTTTTCAATTAAGCACCATGGTATAGTGAAATACAAAATTTCTCTTTTGATGTACATGGATGACATTAAACTATACGCATCCTGTGAGAAACACATCAACAACCTAATTGCCATAACTGCTTCATTTTCTTCTGATATCGGAATGTCCTTCGGGTTAGATAAGTGTCGCACCCTCACTATTTGACGGGGAAAATTAGAGGTCCGAACTTTTCAACTTGATGACGGTTGTTTCATAAAGCCTATGGAAGGAAATGAGACGTACAAATATATTGATCCCCTGCAATCTAATCGAATTGATCATAAAAGTATTAAAGATAGAACCGTATCAATATACAATCAACGCATTAACAAAATGTTAGAATCAAAGTTGAATGGAAAGAACACTTTCAAGGTTATTAACACCTATGCTATTCATGCTCTGAGGCACACCTTTTGGTATTATCAAATGAACGCAGACAGACTTGTAGAACATTCTAATTAGGACACGTACCATCTTAATAAAACACAGATGTCTCCACCCTAAGTCAGCTGTTCAGCGATTGACAATCCCGCGTCAAAGAGGTGGCCGAGGGCTAACGGACATTATCCAGTTACATGCTAGGCAAGTGAGGAACCTTCATAGAAACTTTCTGGGCAGACATAACTATACAACACACCAAACCGCTGTCAGGGAAGATGGCAAGTGCACACCATTGGATCTTCATCAGGTAAGGGATATACAGTTAGCCACTGATGAGGAATGTTTAGCCATCAAGCTTCAGCAGTGGACGCAGAAAGCTCTGCACGGCCGTCATCTGTATGTTCTAGACCAGAAACATGTGGACCTTGATGTGTGTAACAGCTGATTGACTCATGCGGATCTATTCACTGAGACCGAAGGATTCATGGTTGCAATCCAGGATCAAGTTGTGGCTACCAAAACTATCTTAAATAGAATGATAAATGCCTAAGATTCCAACCGGAAACAATAATTCAAGATATCACAGGAGGCTGCCAAGCAACCTTCTGTACTGATTACATGAAAAGGCACAATCAAGTGGCCAAAATAATGCACCTACAACTTGCTCCAAAGCACTTATTATCTGAAAAACTTTGCCGAACGGTGTATTCCTGACGCTGTTCTGAAAAATCTAGTTATTATGATACCGATCAGTTATTACTGATGAAACCATACCAGCAAACCAGCCAGGTATCTTTCTTGTGGACAAGGTGCAGAAGAGAACCATCCTCATTGATATTGCAGTGTCCAATTCCCATAATCTGCAACAAACCTGCTGTGAGAAGATCACCAAATATCTGCTCTAGGCTGAGGAAATATGGCAAGTATGGAGACAAGAAAGTGTAGTGGTTCTGCCCATAGTCATTTCTTCTACAGGCATTATCCCTAAACCATTGGCTCTCAATCTAGAAATGTTGGGAATACATCCCGGTCTACATATTGTTCAGGCCCTGGGTCCTTACACCCTCAGGACCCTAGGACCTTAACGCACCCCCAAGGGAGATGTGGTTTACACCACTGAACCCACGCTCACCCGCAAGCTGCGAATCCACTAATACATCAATAACTCAAAACTACAAAACAACGATTCAACCCCAACATCGAACACCCTCTTCTGCCCCAAAACAACCCCAGCTGGAGATACAATAAAATCCAGAACACCATCTTAACACAGCAGGCAGGCGACCACTTATTACAGGTGGTTGGCCAAGAACTTGCGCCTCACACATACTATTTACACTTTGAAGTATCTGGGACGACAACATGTGGAGTAATACTGAGTCAGCAATGCCGAAAGACATAAAAGAGAAGGCCACTCAGGGCTCTTGGTCTGTCGCTGCCCGAGGCTACGCCTGTTTGCATCCTGATTCTCACCTACCGGTAAGTGTGCATCTCAGAGTCCTATTACACACCATTACCAAGTGTATTCCTGTCCACTTGTACCCCAGTTCACTGTTGTACAAAATCACACTTATAATTGTATAATCAAACGTCCCTTATTAGAGGGACACCTTTAAAACATCACGGTCTTATAAACCATTAACCCTTTTACACTACACGCTCATTGTACACTTATATTCCACACTTGTCTTTACTTCCCGACTCCCTAAACCTTGACCCTCCAGTGCTTGCAATTATAAAACCACTGAGTGGGCAGCAGGCAGTTTCATTAACAAAACCTCGAGTGCCCGACGTGTGGCGACCGTGCCGAGCAGCGCACATCCAGCTAGTAGCAAAGCGCTTACTCGTAAAACTCGCTCTGAGCGCAAATAGCTCTCCCAGTTAACGCATCCCCTAAAATCCTCCGCCCCCGATAAACCAAAGCTTCCCCCATCTACTACAGCTCCCCCGTACACACCCAATCCCGAATTCCAATACATTCACTGATACACTCCCGATTAGATCACACCCTCCAAATTTACCATTTCACACCCCTTTGTTCGTCCAACACTCCACCCCCGGACAGAACAATATCATCACGCAGAAAGCGGTCATCTTGGAGACCTGTTCCATTGTTCGCTCGTTTCTCAATGTGCCACCCTAAAGGAAGTTGTCATACCGTATTGCAAATACGTCAACGATATGTTGATTTGTCCCACTTATGTGCTGAAATGAATGTGATTACAATAATACAGCGAAACTTGGATAATTCGAACATCAAGGGACAATTAAAAAATTCGAATTAGACAATTATTCGATTTAAACAAAATGTTTCGAAAATTACTCAAACTCTAAGATTTAACAACAAACTATATTTTAGATACAATTTGTATAGACTGTACCCAATTGTCATCATGTGGAACATGTGTTCGTATCCCAGCTAACTCACGGTCTTTCGAGGTATGGGACGTTCCTGCCCACCATACGACCACATGCTCAGGATTTGAGTCTACCAGGTAACTACTCTACATGAAAGAAACAACATATTCCTAAATAAAACATTTACTGATCTAAAGTCATGGCTATACAACAAAATACAAACAAAGGATAATTTACATTTAATTCCCACAATGAAAATCAAGTTTATTTTGTGAGTCTCTTCTTAATTAGGGCTACACTGCACTCAAATCTATTTCTAGCATCCTCTCATTGATACTTTCAGACATCTACGAGTCTCCATAGTGTTCTTTATGTGACACAATTTTACATAACGTGAGTATCACAACACACAAGTCACATATCACTTTAAATGACATTAATTCTGTAATAATTAAACATTAATCCGTTTCTCACGGGCATTTACTTTCATTAACATAGATTCATTATCTTATGCCTTTAATTAACAAATGTCGTTGTGTCGTGTGAATCATCTTCTCTTTTTCCATCAATATGAAACGCTAAAAAGTGGTACGTTTTCCCTTCCAAAATACACATGGACAGAAATGTTTATAGTTTCACCATACAACGATTTTCTGGGTCTGGTCGAAATTATTATCGTTACAAACGTGTCATGTTATTAGAATTCATCTACCCGCCTGCATAAATTAGTGTGAACTGGGCAAAAATGCACTTTAAAAAGATGCCTACATTTATTTGGTTCAGCGTTCCTCCTCAGAGAATAACTGGGCCAAATATTATCCGATTTCAATGATCCGACAATGTATGTGTGTTAAAACACATCATTTAATTCAATTGGCATCATCATAACAATCATCTCTTAATTACATTTCGAAATATCGAGATTCTTCAGTGTCCCACTATGCTTTTAAAATAAAGAGACTGGGTCTCCAAACCTCCCCTTCCAAGCAGGCAATAAAATTAGTTCCAGCTGGCCGAGCAAGATAGCCGCCGTCCTTCGTGGCATACATAACGCCCGCCTCTTGCTGCAAGCAAGGTCATCTTTGTTTATAATTGCAGTACAATGGAGTTACGCTGAGTGTTGTCTCAAGTAATTGAGTAATTCTGATTATTTACCACCTATATTTATAGTGTATTGGGCTCAACTCGGCTCCTTAATTAACATTCATGGCTGGGGATGGATTCTGTAATAGACTTGCCGTTCTGTGGCGATTCTAGTGGCTTTGGCGCGCATCATAATGAGAATACAAGATTGCTCATCAGCAGCTGCCTAAATATAATAAGGAAATCTGCGTTTCCTATACGACGAACTTTGATTCTTACCTCTCAGGGCAGATCAATCAATACATGTGCTCACGGGGTCTCGAAGAGCATCCCTCGTGGCAATTATTCCTGCAAGCGATGGATACAGACAGGCTCTGTCCAAATCACTGCGAATAATATAAGTACGCTCCACGGCGGTACTAACTCGTAGATTAGCCAACTTTTCACCTAACGTGCAAGCTAAGTTAGCTTGGTCCCCGCAACTTTATTTACGTAAATCACTGGATTCTACGTTACTTTGCTCGCTCAATGCGGCTCAAACAATACTTCTCATAGATGACTCAATTATTAAGGCACCCGCGTCCTCTCTGCAATTACACTTAAGCCAAAGTTTTAAATAGCTCCTAAAACAAGTATAAATTTACTGGCTTACATTACTTTAATGGTTCTCAAAAACAATCATAAGAATTGACCATATTAAATATTCATTCAACACTTCATTGACACTGAAAAACTCTCGTATCTTGCGATATTTCACGTTACTTTCTTACTGTTTACCAAAATACAGTATCTTTATATTAGACATGACACACTTTGAACGTTCTTTAGGCCAGAAATGCCTATTACTTTACTTTACTGTTACCGACCCCAGATATTATTATTATTATTATTATTATTATCATTTAACGTTACCGTTACATTCATCAGTATCTTAGGCCTGAATGGTCATAAACAAATCACCTTCCAAGCCATATTCTACCAAATACGAGTGGTGAAAGCTCGTACATAAGTGACTGTTACAGTTTATTCTTAAAGTGATGCATCGTTGTATGGTGAACTGTCTAGTTAGAATAACATTGTAAATTTGTACTCACTTTTTCATTTTCGCTGGATTATTCCAACACGCCAGCCACGGGCCTCCCATGATGCTTAATTTAAGCCATCATGCTATATCTCACACGACACTTGATATCACATATTTCCCACATGATAATCATACTCTTATCAGTGGCTTTTCTCACTTTTACACAATACATATTAATTCACAATACACATAAACACTTTTGAAATCACTATAATAAAATTTATATACACTTTTTCACTATTTCACAGGTTGATCCTTAATCGGACTCCTCCTAACGCCTGACCTCAGAGATGCGATGAAGCTACGACAACCGCTGGTCTCCGTGAAAGTCTATCTGCGTATACGTGCGTTCGATTCTCGTTCCCTTCATTACTGTTCATTTCACCGTCATGATTACTTGTGATGCCTCTCGGGCTCCCATAACTGCAATGATCCTGATGATACTGTGTCAGTTATAAGTATGACAATACCTCCTGGTATTCATTGTCCAAAACCATCCTAAATTATTGCTACGCTGTAGCAAACTACACTTGCGTATAATAATGGATAAATATCTTCTGTAGATTAAATCTTACGCGATTCTTGATTACCATTAAGAAGCTGTATGATGCGCATCCATTGTTCTTCAAATATACTCTAACATTTCGCGCACTTACTGGCAGCGTGTGCTTATAGAGTCAAGATGAGCTGGCGAAGAACTGCAGAGCAGCTGAAGAAGACTAAACAACAACTCAAGTCGAACTGGCTTGGTCTGTGCGGCTTCCCCTATATAAAGGTTTCTCGTAAAATGTAGTCCACAGGACACACGAGAGCGACTCCCTTCTTGAAATAATGCATTTCTATTCAAAATGACGTATACACCTCGTTTATCTAGATGTGGAAGTCCCATAATCACTCTCGAGCTAGCGATCGCTTCGGCCAACTAATTACAATTAATTGCCTTATTCCTTTGCGTCATGACGCCACCATGTTGAATCCCCTCTTGCTGGTCACCAAATCACTCCTCTCGAGAGTAAGCTCGGTGTTAACAGGCTTATTTAGAGATATAGGCTTTAATTTAGGTGTAAGACCACTCCTAAATTATCTCTCCTAGAATATATTATCCTGGGTGTACATTTTATTCCATTTCGATGCTCCAATTGGCTGCAATCAATTAATTTCCGTGGACAATTACCCCCACTACGGTCTCGAGTGTTGTCCATCGGGGACTCCCAGGGACATTAATTTCGAGCTGTCTCCTCGGTCCAGACGAAATAAGTTCCTTCGGCGCCTTGAATCTCCTCCCATCTGCTGGCTGTAATTAGTAAAGTGTCAAGCTGGCCTGCTTTCACGTTTCTATACTTCGAAAACGTACATATGACTGCAATTTCTGACAATTATTTCCCTTAAACAACTATGATATTCCCCCTCAGAGATCAATGGTTCGACTCTAAGCAGAATCACGGGCCTGGTCTTCTCTGATAAGACCCGAGTTCGATGCCAGCCTGCTGTGTCCGATTGGGCACATCTTTCCCTCGCTAAGCTCGGAAAGTTCATTTCACAAGTGAATTTTTCATGCCTTCAGATGGCATTGACTCATGCTCTATTTAATTTAAGCGGTCAGTGCTCTCGGCAGTGGGATATCTCGTTCCCCCATTCCACTCTGTCTGCCGTCTCGTGTTCTCTTGTTTTGTTCTCTTAGTCGTTCATTCATTTCTTGGAGTTCTGTAGCAGCCTCGCACAACTGGTCGTAAAATTCTTTCAGCCGACAGCTGCAATCACCCCTCGTGTCCCTTGGGTCTGCGAGCCGGTCGTCTCGCTCTCTTCCTTCCTGGGCCTGCAAGCTTTTCTCAGGACTCTCTGCTTGGATACCTAATGACTCCCCGTCCATTTGGGTGTACATGGCTGGCTCCTCTCTTGTTTCATAATCCTCTGGTGGACTTTATAACTTTTAATTCGCTGCATTTACAACAACTTCTCTACCTGTCTCTTCGTCTTCGATTCGGTATGCATTATTTTGCAAGTCCCTTATAATCAGGTAGGGTCCGTGATAGCTATGTTGAATTTTTTTATATTTCCTGCTCTCTGGATCTGAACTAGCTGGATTTTTCAACAAGACGTACTCTCCCACGAGTAGTGGTCTGTGGTAGCGTTTCCTCCTATTTCTCCGCTGCCGTCTGTCTGCTTGTTTCTTGAGATACTCGAATGTTCTCTGGATCCTCAACTCACGTCCAGGCTGTGCATCGACGGGTGTCCGAATGACATTATTCCATGGCCTCTCTGGTCTTCTATCAAGATGTAGGCTCACTGGCACTTCTCCTGTCGCTTCATGCACGGTATTGTTGATACAATATTCAATAATCTCTAGTATATCGATCCATTTCCAGTTGTCCGTAGAGCAGTATATCTTCATGTACTTTTGCAGTTCCCTCATCACTCTCTCAGCGGAATTCGACTCTGGGTGTCGAACTGTGGACAAAATCTGTCTTATACGCAGATTTTCCAATTCCCTGCGAAATTCTACGCTGGTAAAACAGCTCCCATGATCAGATAATATGTTTTCCGTCTGCCCTAGTATCGGAATGATTCTTTCCTTCAGCCTCTTAAGTACCTGTTTTGTACTGGTTTTCTGAATTGGACAGAGGACTACCATTTTAGAAAACACGTCTAGTGCAACTAGGATGTGTCTATTTCCTCTTCTAGCTCTCGGAAGCGGCCCAAAATTGTCCAATGCCAGAAGCTGACATGGCTTCTCTGGTAAGAGTGGTATAGGTTTTTGCCTCATTAAATACGAGTTAGGCTTTACTCGTTGGCAAATATCACATGTCCTGATTGTATTCCTGACCGTATCTCTAAGGTTTGGCCAAATAAATGCTTCTTTAAGCAGGGCAACAGTTTTGTCTACGCCAGGGTGGCCAAAAGCTCTGTGTGCTAACCATACTAGCCTTCTCTGCAATGTTGGTCGTACAACAATCCTGGGTCGAGTGTGGTCTGTATCGCTCCATTTATGTAGCATCCGGTTAAACCATAGATACTCCGTTGATAGTGCTTCGGCTTCCACATACATCGGGGTTCCTCTGACAAGCTTTCCCTCGAAGTAATTAATCATCAACCGTATCCAGGGATCTTCACTTTGAAAAACGGTGATGTTCCTTAGATCATCTAAGGTCTTCTGGTCTCTATCTTCTATGTCGATAGCTAGAGCTTCCTCTTCATCCGCTGTCGGGTATCTGCTTAGCAAGTCAGGTATAATATTGTCCTTCCCCGGGCAATACTCGATTTCCACTTGAAATTGCTGTATGTACAGGGACCACCTCGTCAGTCTTTGACTTGACAAGTCAGTTTTCAACAGGAATGTTAGGGCTTTATGGTCCGTTCTCAATATAATTCTAAAACCATAAATTAGCTTTCTCCAATACTGTAAGGCATACAATATTGCGAGTAATTCGATCTACGTGACCGTATAATTCTTTTCATTAGGTTTCAACCTTCTACTTATGAATGCAATATAAGTTTTCTCCTCTGGCCTGTCCACATTTTCCTGGTATAACATCGCTCCAATGCCTATAAATGATGCGTCAGTCTGGATAATAAATTTCTGAGTGTAGTCTGGATATCCCAATTTAACGTAATCTTAAAGCATCTGTTTAGATTTCACAAAGGCTTCCTCGCATTTTTCCGTCCAACGCCACCTTCCTCCTTTCTTCAGTAAGTCTTGGAATGGTGCTACGGTCTCAGTGTACTTCGGGCAATGGCTTGAAAAGAATCCAATAACGCCTAGATATTGCCTGACGTTCTTCACCTTCGTTGGTCTCGGGAAATGTTTAATGACCTCCAATTTTCCCGGATTAGGCCTAAGTCCTTGTGCATCTATTACGTGGCGTAGGAATTTAACTTCTCTCTGACCAAAGTTAGATTTCTTTATATTGACCTTAAAGTTAGCCTGACTTAGGTCATTCAACAGCTTGCGTAAGTCTCTGATGTGTTTTTCGACTGTTTCAGATGTCAGTAGTATATCATCTACATAGCATATGGTTGTTGCTTTTACTTCTTCAGACAGGTTCCGATCAAGCGCTCGTATCAATGCTGAACCCGCTGTTTTCAGACCAAATGGTAGGCGTACGTAAGAATATGTATACTGGTCGAATAAAAACCCAGTTAATAAGCTTGTTTTCTCCTCCAGAGCAAGATGGTGAAAACTTGCTGTCAGGTCCAGATTTGAGAGAACATTCTTTCGTTTGAACCTCCTGAGGACCTCCTTAATGGGCGGCACTTGGTCAAATTCTGGTATGACCTTGGAATTCATATTCCGTAGGTCCAGGCATATCCTTACACTTCCGTCTTTTTTAGGTACAACTACCAGTGGGCTGACATAAGGTGTGGCCGTCTTCACAATGACGCCTGCCTCTAGCATTTCCTGTATTACTTCCTTGACCTTTAAATAATGTTTCTCGGCTACAGGATACGGCTTCTGTCTGAATGGTGTCCAGTCACTGATTTGGAACGCATATTGGTAATTCTTGATCCGGCCAGGTCTCGAATCGAAGACTCCTTTGTATTCAAATAGTAGTTCCCTTAGCATTTGCTTATGCTCTGGACCAATTTTAGCTTCCTCTATCTTTTCTTCCAGGCATTCTTCAAATTTTGGTTCGAGGTCCTTTTCAATGTCTGCGGCCAGTGTTGCCAACTCTCCCTCGATGTCTTCTGTTGTCAATACTGCATCCCCAGTCATATCTCCGTATGTATGCCAAACGTACTCTTCTGGTCTCGTTTCATTGTGCTTTAAAGAGAGCTCTAAATCTTCCTTTCCCTCACTTGCGTGAAACATAACAATATCTTGCGAGAGATCTATTATGACTTTATATTCTCTTATGAAATCCATGCCAACAATAATGTTAAAAGGCAGCTTATTCACAAGTAGGAAGCTCTGTGAGAATGTAGAGTTCCCTATCTGCAAATCTAAAAATACTTGGTATCTGCATATCATAACTTTATCTGGTATCACGCCTTTTATTTTCACGCTTGAAATAGGTATTTTCAATACGTGGATTTTACTTTGGATTTCATTATATAATGCCTGGGTTATCAAACATACCGTTGAGCCAGTATCTATGAGACTTCCTATCTTCATGCCTGCGATGTTTACAATAATAATGGGTAGTTCCCTTCTCACATTGACCGTCCCTTCATCCAGGTCTTCAATAAGTTCCTCAGGTTTGGCAATCCAGTTAACTACATTCACTGTATTCCATCCTGTATTTATCTCTATTTCATTTAATTTTGGTGTTTTTTTCCATTGCTCCATTCTTTGTGGAGTTCTTCTGTCTGTCTTCGTACTGCTGAAGTTCCAGACTCTTGGCACCGACATCATTTTTATAGATGTCGGGTGACCTTCGATTCTTAATCGCTTCATCCCAATGAACTTGCGATTGTCTATGGTCGTCTCCACGCTCTTCCACGTATCTTAAAGATGCGTGATAGCGTTCTTCCGCTTCTTCATCGAACCCGCGACTCTGTTCTTGGGATCTCCATCCTTGGTTGTTCCCATTTCGGCCGTAATTCCTTCTGTTATCAGGCTGCTGGTCTCTTGAGCTGCGCTGATTCCAGGCTTTCCTTCCTCGGTATCCACGGTTCGATCCTCCTCGATATGTTGGCCTCCGATTCTGGTTTTCCCGTCCTTCACGTTGCCAGTCTGATTTCTCCGTTTCGGTGCTCGTAGACTTACTTTTTGTCTGCACCTTAGTCGATTCATTCGGTGTAGTCGTCATGTTGACTTGTTCCATGTTCCGACTTTGCCTTGTGTGCTGCGCTGAGATCGAGTTGTCTCAGCACCTCCTCCATATCGATCGCTGTCTTGGCGTTTGCTGAGATTAATAGACGTTGTACTTCATACGGTAGCTGCTTGGCTATCGCTATACACAAATCTGACTCTCTAATTCCTTCATCAAGTTCGCGGAAACGGCACAATTGAGCCACAAAAAACTCTGCGTACTTCGTCGGGTTATTAGTACTATAACGCCTGGAGTACAAGTCCAATCTGAGGTTCTGTTGTATACTTGCGTTCCAGTACCTGCTTAAAAATGCCTGGCGAAATTCGTCAACGGTGTCGAACGTGTACCGAAAACTCCTAAACCATAAGGCACACTCGCCTTCAGTCAGTTTTTCAATAGCTCTCAACCTTCGCTCTGGCGGTACCTTCGCGTCATTCAAGTACTCGGAAACCTCTTTAAGCCAGTACTTGGGTGTCATGTTAGAATTACTCCCAGAGTATTTCTTCGGTTTCTCGTCACTAGCCCTCACAACAGTGACTATTTGATTTTGAACAGCATTTTCATGCGGTGTGGACATAGCAATTGGTATACCAGGCGTGGTATACGGGCTGTCACTTGGCATGGCTGCATTCTTTGGCGTGGGCTGTATCTCTATATCTGCCCATTTATTTCTCCTATTTTCATCTATGCTTCCTTCGCTAGATCTAGGATTCCGCAACATGGATTCCTCCTGTGCGATCATTCTAGTTTCTATTTGGCTGTGCCTATTTTCTGCCCTTTCTAAACGAGCTAATACCTCTCGTTCTATTTTTTCTAAGCGATCTCGGTTTTTCTCTGCCATAGAAATTACTTTTTCCTTGTCATCCTTAAGGTTTTCTTTCGTGTGGGTAATTTCCCCCGCTAGACTTTCTCTTACCTCGGCAAGAGTTTTATCGCTGGCTTCAGTCTTCAAGCCTTCTCGAAGCTCTAATTCTTCTCGTAAGCCTGTAACTTCTTTTTGTATGTGACCCTGCATATGAGAGATTTCAGTCCTTATCTTCGACATTTCTCCCTGGTCCTCATGCTGTCTTTTATGAATAACTGCTAGGTCGTTCTGAGTTTGTTCTAACTCTTTTTGAACCTTTCCGACCTGCCTCTTCATATTTGACATTATTTCCTTATTCTCTTGATCAGAAGTTTTTATTTCATTGATCTCCTTGCATTGGTCAAGGATATTCTGATCCTGCTTCCTTAAGGCTTCGTCTACCGCCTTTGCGTAGCCTGCCATTCGCGTATTCCATTTTCCGTTGCTGTCTTCGAGCCTTTGATCCACGGTCTGAGTGAACGTATTAAATTGCTCCTGCTGACGTTTAGTATTCGCTTCATTCTGACTTTGAATGTCTTTAAGCTCCATGGACATACTGCTTAAGCTATCATTAATCGCACGCTGTGATTCTCTGCACGCTTGCAGATTATTCTCTAGTTTTAGCTCTATTGACTCAATACGTTTATCGTTATCAGCTTGCATCTCTGAGACCACGCTAACAATATTCTTAGTTACTTCTTGCTTAATGGACTCTTTAACGTCATCCATTTTTTTATTGACCTCTATTAGGTTTGACTCTAACTGCGTGTTTACTGTGGCCAACATCTGGCTTACCTCAGTTTGACTAGCCTCTAATCTAGTGTTTATTTCAGTTTGATTAGCCTCTAATCTAGTGTTCATTTCAGCTTGATTGGCATCCAATTGAGTATTGACTGTAGCCAATCTACCTGCTATTTCATCTTTAAATGCTTTAGCCTCTTCCTTACTCTTACCATTAGTATAATCAAAATGTTCTCTTAACTCCGCGATACACGTGAGTATCTCCTCAGTTCCAGCCATCCTGTATTTCTTAATTTGAGATTCAGGTAGGCCGCAGCTGAGCATGTTGGCGCGTTCTATTGAAAATAAGGATTCCGATCTCGCGACAACAACACATCATATTACACAGTTCTGTAACCACCTATGGAATGGGTTTAGACCTTCGTACCCGTCTGACAACAATGTCTAATGTCTGAGTATCATCTAGAAAAACTCACAATCGCTGAAACACAGTTTGAGGAAAAAAATACTATTATGGTTTTCCCCATGAAAACCATGCTATTATTATGGGGTTTTCTGAATCCCATAAGGCTTCCACGTCGTTGGGCGCCATGATAAACTAAGAGTAGTAGTCAAGGGTGACATGATAATTAAAAAGGGGTGTCAAGGGTTTGACAAGTTACAAGATACATTTAAGCATGTCTTATGGAGGATTATCAACATTTATTTTGACGTGAAGGCTTACTAACAAATGGGACGCGGCCTTTTCCTAACATATCCTAATTTCTCTGCTGTACTTGCTTCTAGCATTAATATCTTGGCCGACTTTTTAGTAGTACCTGTGACTCAATCCTAGTACAGTGACATCTCCTCCATGTACCCAATTTTCATCATGTGGAACATGTGTTCGTATCCCAGCTAACTCACGGTCTTTCGAGGTATGGGACGTTCCTGCCCACCATACGACCACATGCTCAGGATTTGAGTCTACCAGGTAACTACTCTACATGAAAGAAACAACATATTCCTAAATAAAACATTTACTGATCTAAAGTCATGGCTATACAACAAAATACAAACAAAGGATAATTTACATTTAATTCCCACAATGAAAATCAAGTTTATTTTGTGAGTATCTTCTTAATTAGTGCTACACTGCACTCAAATCTATTTCTAGCATCCTCTCATTGATACTTTCAGACATCTACGAGTCTCCATAGTGTTCTTTATGTGACACAATTTTACATAACGTGAGTATCACAACACACAAGTCACATATCACTTTAAATGACATTAATTCTGTAATAATTAAACATTAATCCGTTTCTCACGGGCATTTACTTTAATTAACATAGATTCATTTTCTTATGCCTTTAATTAACAAATGTTGTTGTGTCGTGTGAATCATCTTCTCTTTTTCCATCAATATGAAACGCTAAAAAGTGGTACGTTTTCCCTTCCAAAATACACATGGACAGAAATGTTTATAGTTTCACCATACAACGATTTTCTGGGTCTGGTCGAAATTATTATCGTTACAAACGTGTCATGTTATTAGAATTCATCTACCCGCCTGCATAAATTAGTGTGAACTGGGCAAAAATGCACTTTAAAAAGATGCCTACATTTATTTGGTTCAGCGTTCCTCCTCAGAGAATAACTGAGCCAAATATTATCCGATTTCAATGATCCGACAATGTATGTGTGTTGAAACACATCATTTAATTCAATTGGCATCATCATAACAATCATCTCTTAATTACATTTCGAAATGTCGAGATTCTTCAGTGTCCCACTATGCTTTTAAAATAAAGGGACTGGGTCTCCAAACCTCCCCTTCCAAGCAGGCAATAAAATTAGTTCCAGCTGGCCGAGCAAGATGGCCGCCGTCCTTCGTGGCATACGTAACGCCCCCCTCTTGCTGCAAGCAAGGTCATCTTTGTTTACAATTGCAGTGTAATGGAGTTACGCTGAGTGTTGTCTCAAGTAATTGAGTCATTCTGATTATTTACCACCTATATTTATAGTGTATTGGGCTCAACTCGGCTCCTTAATTAACATTCATGGCTGGGGATGGATTCTGTAATAGACTTGCCGTTCTGATGCGAATCTAGTGGCTTTGGCGCGCATCATAATGAGAATACAAGATTGCTCATCAGCAGCTGCCTAAATATAATAAGGAAATCTGCGTTTCCTATACGACGAACTTTGATTCTTACCTCTCAGGGCAGATCAATCAATACATGTGCTCACGGGGTCTCGAAGAGCATCCCTCGTGGCAATTATTCCTGCAAGCGATGGATACAGACAGGCTCTGTCCAATTCACTGCGAATAATATAAGTACGCTCCACGGCGGTACTAACTCGTAGATTAGCCAACTTTTCACCTAACCTGCAAGCTATGTTAGCTTGGTCCCCGCAACATTATTTACGTAAATCACTGGATTCTACGTTACTTTGCTCGCTCAATGCGGCTCAAACAACACTTCTCATAGATGACTCAATTATTAAGGCACCCGCGTCCTCTCTGCAATTACACTTAAGCCAAAGCTTTAAATAGCTCCTAAAAACAAGTATAAATTTACTGGCTTACATTACTTTAATGGTTCTCAAAAACAATCATAAGAATTGACCATATTAAATATTCATTCAACACTTCATTGACACTGAAAAACTCTCGTATCTCGCTATATTTCACGTTACTTTCTTACTGTTTACCAAAATACAGTGTCTTTATATTAGACATGACACACTTTGAACGTTCTTTAGGCCAGAAATGCCTATTACTTTACTTTACTGTTACCGACCCCAGATATTATTATTATTATTATTATCATTTAACGTTACCGTTACATTCATCAGAATCTTTGGCCTGAATGGCCATAAACAAATCACCTTCCAAGCCATATTCTACCTAATACGAGTGGTGAAAGCTCGTACATAAGTGACTGTTACAGTTTATTCTTAAAGTGATGCATCGTTGTATGGTGAACTGTCTAGTTAGAATAACATTGTAAATTTGTACTCACTTTTTCATTTTCGCTGGATTATTCCAACACGCCAGCCACGGGCCTCCCATGATGCTTAATTTAAGCCATCATGCTATATCTCACACGACACTTGATATCACATATTTCCCACATGATAATCATACTCTTATCAGTGGCTTTTCTCACTTTTACACAATACATATTAATTCACAATACACATAAACACTTTTGAAATCACTGTAATAAAATTTATATACACTTTTTCACTATTTCACAGGTTGATCCTTAATCGGACTCCTCCTAACGCCTGACCTCAGAGATGCGATGAAGCTACGACAACCGCTGGTCTCCGTGAAAGTCTATCTGCGTATACGTGCGTTCGATTCTCGTTCCCTTCATTACTGTTCATTTCACCGTCATGATTACTTGTGATGCCTCTCGGGCTCCCATAACTGCAATGATCCTGATGATACTGTGTCAGTTATAAGTATGACAATACCTCCTGGTATTCATTGTCCAAAACCATCCTAAATTATTGCTACGCTGTAGCAAACTACACTTGCGTATAATAATGCATAATATCTTCTGTAGATTAAATCTTACGCGATTCTTGATTACCATTAAGAAGCTGTATGATGCGCATCCATTGTTCTTCAAATATACTCTAACATTTCGCGCACTTACTGGCAGCGTGTGCGTATTGAGTCAAGATGAGCTGGCGAAGAACTGCAGAGCAACTGAAGAAGACTAAAGAACAACTCAAGACGAACTGGCTTGGTCTGTGCTGCTTCCCCTATATAAAGGTTTCTCGTAAAATGTAGTCCACAGGACACACGAGAGCGACTCCCTTCTTGAAATAATGCATTTCCATTCAAAATGACGTATACACCTCGTTTATCTAGATGTGGAAGTCCCATAATCACTCTCGTGCTAGCGATCGCTTCGGCCAATTAATTACAATTAATTGCCTTATTCCTTTGCGTCATAACGCCACCATGGTGAATCCCCTCTTGCTGGTCACCAAATCACTCCTCTCGAGCGTAAGCTCGGTGTTAACAGGCTTATTTAGAGATATAGGCTTTAATTCAGATGTAAGACCACTCCTAAATTATCTCTCCTAGAATATATTCTCCTGGGTGTACATTTTATTCCATTTCGATGCTCCAATTGGCTGCAATCAATTAATTTCCGTGGATAATTACCCCCACTACGGTCTCGAGTGTTGTCCATCGGGGACTCCCAGGGTCATTAATTTCGAGCTGTCTCCTCGGTCGAGACGAAATATGTTCCTTCGGCGCCTTGAATCTCCTCCAATCTGCTGGCTGTAATTAGTAAAGTGTCAAGCTGGCCTGCTTTCACGTTTCTATACTTCGAAAACGTACATATGACTGCAATTTCTGACAATTATTTCCCTTAAACAACTATGATATTCACATTCTAGCAGTGAAATCATGCTATATTATTATATGTCATTATACAACTCATTGCTCTTCGGGTTCCCTGTAGCTGTTCCCCTTCAGAGATCAATGGATCGACTCTAAGCAGAATCACGGGCCTGGTCTTCTCTGATAAGACCCTAGTTCGATGCCAGTCTGCTGTGTCGGATTGGGCACAATACAACAGTACTGGACACAGTAAATAACATTTACTGTTTGCCAAAAAAGTCCAAGATAGTAGATTGCTTTCTTGATTTATTTTTTTCACGAGAAATATATGAATCTACGTCATTTAGTGAGTGAAAAATAGAATCACATAGGTTGTGTTGATTTTCAAAAAAAATATTCTGAGTTGTTGGACGTAATTGGATGCTTCTGCTGTACTCGAAATCGGTCGTTCCTGATCCTCCAAAGAATCACCGTCCTCATCTGCAGATGCGTCACCTGTAGCTTGGTTGGCGTTACTGATTACCTCGGTGATTATGGCCGTGTCACTAAGCTCGCCACACACTACAACATCTCACCAACATTAACAAATTCTTCATACGACATAGGAACAGTCACAATTGCCTCCCAATCGCTAACTGGGAGCTTGGCCGTATTCCACACGGCCTCGACAGGATTGTTTAGAAAATATACGAGTTATGAAATACAATACTGCGCTCTACCGTTGACGTAAAGGAAACGAATTAAAAAAAAAAGAAAATAATTATCCACGATCTTTTAACATTGTTAACATACAAAATGCTAGGGACGAAGCCGATTTCGGGTTCAAACCCGGCCGAAGACACCGGATTTTTAGAGCGTTAAAAATCCCTCAGTATGCCTTCCTTCGGAGGGGAAGTAAAGCCGGCGGTCGCATATCATAGATTTATGGCATGTTAAAGAACTTTCCTCTAATTACACCTGTGTGAAACTAAATTCTATAGGTTAAGAATCTAAACAACGCTCTTGGGTTGCTACGTTCGTTGCCAAGAGCCGACTGCGGTGGCGTCTAGTAGCTAAGTTATGAACTAGGCCTAGTAGTCGTTGACGGTGGCGTTTGGCGGAAAAAGTAGGATCTATTTGAAAAATTCAAAGTTGCAGTCCTTACTAGAATTAAAAAAAAAACAGATACACACACTAATACAGTCTTCACAATTAACACTGGTTATCAGACAGACTCTACACACACCCAAAGTACACGGGGCTACATGACCGCGTTGTCACAGCCCCTAAACTGAGGAACCAACCAACCAAAGCCGATTTCGAATTATTATAGAAGTTCGAATGATCCAAGCTCCACTGTAGTAATTTTAAATAGCTTATCCTCCTAACTCGGCTTCATTTACGGACTCTGCGAAAGATCAATCCTCTACCATTGCTAGGACAGTGTCTTGGAGCTGAACACAGTTTTTCAGCAGATATAACTGGGGATGGTGACAGGTTGATAACCCAGGTGACCGTTAACTCGGGTATAATTAAGGAAAGGTCTGGGGAGGAAGTGGAAAGGAAATCGGCCGTGGACCTGTTGAATGGAACTGTTCCGGCACTTGCCTGGTGGTGAAAATGGGAAACCACGGAAAACAATTTTCAGGGAGTGAATCTCCCGATATCAGCGACTAGCATTCTTGGCTGTCATCGCGGAGGTCCGGTTACTATTCGCGGTTCTGTCAATAAATTTGACTAGAGAGCCTGTGCGAAACATTCCCACTTTACCGTAAGTGCAATAATAATAATAATAATAATAATAATCCGTAGTGGGCGGCTGCAAACAGCGTCTGTTCTCCATGTTAGGAGCGGCTGAAGATGAACACCTGGCTGTAGGTTAAAAACGCACCCACCCATAATATGGAGAAAATACATTTAAAAATTAATGAAAGGCCGCTGCCTGAGGTTCGTCAGGGCATGTCTAGAGCCGGCGATGGACATGACAGCAAGCGAATCGTCGGTGGCAGGATGCTGATGAGGCGGGCTCCTGTCGCACAAGAAGATACAGCCCAACAACTACAACAAAGCCAACCAACGTCAAGTGCTTTGCCTGCTGAAAGTGCTGTGCCAGAACCACTTCCGGCACTCACCCAAGCAGGCCTGCCAAGAAAGCGCTTAAAATGGTCAATCGCAATGAACGAGACCATAATGCGCATTTATTATAAGGTGACTCGCATTGGAACAGAACTAACTGGATATAGGCAGAAATTATTCAATGAGTTCCATGAAGCATACCCCGAACTCCGTGTGACTGAACAGAGAGTGGCGGACCAATATAGGGCGATAGTCCGTAATAATTTAGTGCCAGAAGCAAGACTTAATACAATCAAGCAGGAGGTCAGAAGAGTGTTTGATTGTGATCAAGGAACTAATCTGGAGAGTGAATTAGCACAAGAGCTCCATGAGCAGGAACAACATCAAGAAGAACACAATGAGCCAGTCAGTGGCATACAGCCGGATACGCATCATGAAGATGAGTCACATACCAAGATCCTAGCAGATGAAATGATGACGGCTATGACTCAGTTCAATGGAACAGACCCAATGCTTAGACCTGCCTTGCCTCGAGTAAATTCGTCTAGGAAGGTATCAAAAATTTTAAATATCATGAATCAAGCTATCCTACCCAAACACTTGATAGATGTGAATGACTTAGAATCTCTTCACACTGTTCTGTACTGTGGAGCCGTCACAGTTATCAGAACTATGGGCATCCAACTGAGAGAAAGGAATACTTCCTGCAGTGAGAAATGTGCTCCTGTTACTCCTAAGTGGGAGAAACGTCTGATAGGCAATATCGACAAATTGCGAACAGATATTGGCCGTTTGACTGAGTTTATCAGAGGAACGCACACAAGAAGACTGGTGAGACTCTGTAAGGCAATAATGAGGCGGTCCAAAATCCACTCCGACCGAGATGACCCAAACACAAAAGCCGAACAGTGTTTAGATACACTCAAACAGAAACTTACGTTGATAGCGAACAGACTTTCCAGATACAGAGCCAGTAGGAAACGGAGACAGGACAACAACTTATTTGTCAAAGGCGAGAAGAAATTCTACAGAGCACTGAGTGAAAACTATGTATCCTTAAATGCTCCTTATCCAACAAGAGAAGAAATTGAAGAGTTTTGGAGCAATCAACTATCCAAAGCCACCAATTTTAACTCAGACTCTCATTGGGTTCAGGAAGTAACAAACATCTCTAAAGAATTTAATCCGATGCAATATGATCCAATAACATCCACTGAAATTTCTTCCATCATTAAAGGTCTTCCGAACTGGAAAGCACCTGGTTTAGATCAGATACAGAATTACTGGTATAAGAAATTCTGGTGCGTATACGATCTTCTGTCTACTCTGGTGAATGAAGTTGTTGCTCATCCACAGATGATGCCAAATTTCCTTACACAAGGTGTAACACATCTACTTCCGAAAGACCCACAAAATATGCAAGATCCTGGAAAATACCGTCCAATTACATGCCTTCCCATGATGTATAAGATCATCACGTCCTGTCTTAGTAGGAGGATATATGCTCACTGTGAAAAAAATAACATCATAGCAACACAACAAAAAGGATGCACGAAAGGGTCCAAAGGGTGTAAAGAAATACTTATCATTGACTCAGTGGTTTCTAACCAGGCCTTTACCAATAACAGAAATTTATTCACGGCATATATTGATTACAAGAAGGCCTATGATTCCGTGCCCCATGATTGGTTGATCCATATTTTGTCAGTGTATAAGATTGATCCTCAGATTATATATTTCTTGGAACACGCCATGACAACGTGGCGTACAGTGATGTGCCTTAGTACTACAAATGGCAGTATTGCAACAAGTATGATCCCAATCCACAAGGGAATATTCCAAGGAGACTCCTTGAGCCCATTATGGTTCTGTCTTGCGATGAACCCACTATCAAACCAACTTAATTCAACAAAATATGGTTTCAGTATCAAGAAGAACTCCAGGGAGCTTGCAAAGCTCAACCATCTCCTGTATATGGATGACCTAAAGCTATATGCTGCCACCAGAGCACAACTAGAGTTTCTGTTGAAGATAGTGGAAACCTTTTCACAGGATGTGAAAATGGAATTCGGGCTGGAGAAATGTAAGACGCTGAACATTATGAAAGGCAAGCTGCAGGAAGGTGTATATGAAACAGCTCAGGGCCAGCAGATTGCAACAATGCTCACTAGCGAGACCTACAAGTATCTGGGAATGAAGCAAGCCAGACACATAGAACACTCAGTAGTGAAACAAGATCTGACGAAGGAATTTGTCAGAAGAATTAAGCTTGTTTCTAACACCAGCCTCAACAGTAAAAAGTCCTCTCGGCACGCCGGAAGGCGGAGGTAGATTTCACCGGACAAACTTGGGGATAGGCGAAAATAGGCAGAATATGCAGATTTTCGTAGAAGGATCAGACCTCATTTAATGCGAGAAGGTATTTTATAATTGGAGCTTAATTAACTTTGTTTTTCGTCATTTTATGCTTATTTTAAACATTTTATTGTCTTATGGGAACGGTAACCTTCTTGTCATTTGGGGTCCATTTTTATACTTGTGGTCACACTGTCCTTATGCTAGGTTTCGACACTGATGTGCAACTATGTAACGGTCTGTTACTTCTTCACGCAAAATTATATCTACCGCAGAGATTTTGGTTGGTTCCTCAGTTTAGGGGCTGCGACAACGCGGTCATGTAACCCCGTGTACTTTGGGATGGCTGTATTAGTCTGTAATTCAGGTAAGGACTGCAGACGGTCAATTTCAAGCAGTAGTTACTAATGTTGCTACCAGGTACTACCGTCAACGACACCTAGCTGTGAACTTGGCTACTAGATGCCACCGCAACCAGCAACTCGCAACGAACGTTGGAACTTCCCCTCCAAAGGAAAGCATACTGAGGGATTTTTGGCGCTCTTAGAAAATCCGACGACTTCGGCCGGCTTTGAACTCGCGACCTTGGGCATAAACATTCAGCATGCTACCAGTTACGTCACCGAAGCCGCTTCACACTTAGATGGAAATCTGAATCTGATCTCGTGCAAGTGCGTTATCTTGGCAACGTCTGATGGCTCATCCCTCATCAATTTAGTAGTGTTGCCATGGCAACCACTGATAGGTCTTGGCATTTTCTTATAATTCCGAAATTATTTTTCTCATCCCTTGGCATAATGGTGGGTTATATCAAAAATTCTTTCAGACAAAAGTTTTAGGTAATTATTATGGGAATATTGTCCATTTTGTACGGTTTTGATATTGTGCCTATTAAGAGAGATATGATTAATGTTTCCCGAAAAACCCACTTTTTCCCACCCCTTTGGTCAATGGTTGGTGCTATAAAAAAAACTCTTCAAACATACATTTTTGGGCTTTATCCGACACATAGTATGAATGTTGAACGGATTCGATATTTCACATATTAAGAGAGTTATAGCAATATTTCACATTTTCGAAAAAAAAAGCCCCCCATTTTCACCCCCCAACGACCGATTTAGCCCAGTAACGAACTCGACCGAGATTTTATAGGTATACATATTCGGTAAAAAATTCAAAGTGATTGGTACAAAATTACGGCAGTTATCGTGTCCACAATAAACTGATATACATATACATACATAAATTATATATAACTTTTGAACTGACGGTGGTTTTGGGGCCTGGGGATGTGAAACGCGAAGATATGTCGAAATTTTCCGGAAGTCGAAACATGGTACCCATTGCAATAGTTAGCTTTCTAACGAAATCTACCTCTGGTTGGTTCCTCAGTTTAGGGGCTGCGACAACGCGGTCATCTAACCCCGTGTACTTTGGGTGAGTGTAGAATCTGTCTGATACACGGTGTGAATTGTAATGGCTGTATTAGTCTTAATTCATGTAAGTACTGCAGACGGTCAATTTCAAGCAGTAGTTCCTAATGTTGCTACCAGGTACAACCGTCAACGACACCTAGCTGTGAACTGGCTACTAGATGCCACCCCAACCATCAACTCGCAACGAACGTTGGAACTTCCCCTCCAAAGGAAAGCATACTGAGGGATTCTAGTGCTCTTAGAAAATCCGACGACTTCGGCCGGCTTTGAAACCGCGACATTGGGCATAGACATTCAGCATGCTACCAGTTACGTCACCGAAGCCGCTTCCCACTTTATCAGGTGGCTTTGGTGGCGTAGTCGGTAACATGCTGAGCTTCTATGCCCAAGATACCGGGTTCAAACCCGGCCGAAGCCGTCGGATTTTTTAAGAGCGTTAAATATCCCTCAGTATGCCTTCCTTCGGAGGGGAAGTAAAGCCGGCGGTCCCATGTCATAGATTTATGGCATGTTAAAGATCCTTCCACTAATTGCACCTGTGTGAAGCTAAATTGGATAGGTTAAGAATGTATACAACGCTCTTAGGTTTCTATGTTCGTTGCCAAGAGCCGACTGCGGCGGCGTCTAGTAGCTCAGTTCTGAACTTGGCCTCGTAGTCGTTGACAGTGGCGCTTGGCGGCAAAAGTAGGAACTATCTGAAAAATTGTTAGTTGCAGTACTTAAATTAACAAACAGATAACACACACTAATACAGTCATCACAATTAACACCGGTTATCAGACAGATTCTACACACACCCAAAGTACACGGGGCTACATGACCGCGTTGTCGCAGCCCCTAAACTTAAGAACCAACCAACCAACCACTTAATCAGATGGAAATACTGAATCTGATCTCGTGCAAGTGCGTTGTCATGGCAACGTCTGATGGTCCATGCCTCATCAATTTAGTAGTGTTGCCATGGCAACCACTGATAGCTCTTGGCATTTTCTTATAATTCCGAAATCATTTTTCTCGTCCCTTGGCGTAATGGTGGGTCATATCAAAAATTCTTTCAGACAAAAGTTTTAGGTAATTATTAGGGGAATATTGTCCATTTTGTACGGTTTTGATATTGTGCCTATTAAGAGAGATATGATTAATGTTTCCCGAAAAACCCACTTTTTTCCACCCCTTTGGTCAATGGTTGGTGCTATCAAAAATCTTATTTGACATAAATTTTTGGCACTTATCCGACACATATTATGAACTTTGAATGGATTCGATATTGCACGTATTAAGAGAGTTATAGCGAAATTTCACTTTTTCGAAAAAAGCCCCCCATTTTCACCCCCTTCGACCGATTTAGCCCAGTAACGAACTCGACCGAGATTTTATAGGTATACATCTTCTGTAAAAAATTCGAAGTAATTGGTGCAAAATTACGGCAGTTATCGTGTCCACAAGAAACTGATATACATATATATATATACATATATATATATATACATAAATTATATATAAACTTTTGAACTGACGGTGGTTTTGGGGTCTGGGGGATGTGAAACGCGAAGATATGTCGAAATTTTCCGGAAGTCGAAACATGGGACCCATTGCAATAGTTAGCTTTCTAATGAAATCTACCTAAAAACTTGGTTAAGGCAATCAACGCTTATGCTGTCCCTATTCTTAGTTACTCGTTTGGGGTCATCAAGTGGAGTAAAACTGACATTGCAAGTTTAGAACAAAAAATTAGAACATCACTGACCAAGTCACGAAAACACCATCCCAGGACATCTGTGGAACGAGTCATGTTACCGAGACATATGGGTGGGAGAGGAATTGTTGATATAAACAACCAAGTAGCTCGACAGATCTATGAGCTAAGAAAATACTTCTGTTCTGTATCGAACCATTCGATGCTGCACAGGGCTGTCACAGAAGCAGATGATTCAACTCCACTACTCTTAAGTCAGCAAGAGACTCAAATTCAGGTGCGCAGTGATTTGGATAGATTCAATGCCTGGTTGTCCAAGCCACTACACGGAAGACATCCCAATGAAGTCATCCAAACTCACGTCGACAAGCTAGCGTCGAACTTTTGGTTGATTTCTGGGCAGATGTTTCCTGAAACAGAAGGCTTTATGATGGCTATTCAGGACCAGGTTGTCCCCACGAGGAACTACCTAAAGTTCATAATCAAGGATGCATCTGTGCAAGATGACCATTGCAGATACGGTTGCCCAACATCTGAGACTGTTCAGCATATTATATCAGGTTGTCGCCATTTTGCAGGGACAGAATATAGGAAGAGACATGATTTTGTTGCCAAGATAGTCCATCAAGAATTGGCTATACAACTTCAACTGCTGAGCCAACAGAAAGTGCCGTACTACAAATATGCTCCTGAAAGTGTACTGGAAAATGACAGCTTTACGTTGTACTGGGATCGTACTGTATTGACAGACCAATCAGCTGTGCACAACAGACCTGATTTAGTTCTTGTTGACAAATGCATGAAGCACACCACCTTCATAGATGTGGCGATCCCAAACAGTGGCAACATACTAACAAAGCATGTTGAAAAGCTGTCAAATTACACAGAGCATTCAGAACTGATAAGGAAGCAATGGCACATGGCACAAGTCAGGACAGTTCCTATTATTATCTCCAGCACTGGCGTGATTCCCAACAACTTAAAGGAATCGCTCACAGCGTTGAAATTAGACCCAGGCCTTTTCAAACTGATGCAGAAAACAGTCATACTTTCTACGTGTCGCGTAGTAAGGCTGTTCTTGGGCAATCAGGTCTGAAGCAATGAGGGGAATATGAAGCTACTACTCAATGCAGTCACCAAGAATTTTCTCCTTGTGATATGTACGGTATCTGGGATTGTAAATGTTTTCTTTCCAGCAAATGCTGAGAATGTGTAAGCGCATGCGCAAAATAAATAATAATAATAATAATAATAATAATAATAATAATAATAATAATAATAATAATAATAATAATAATAATAATAATGGGAACTGGAAAAGCAGGAACGAAAAAATCTCCGGAAGATCTACGGAGCAATGAACAGAAACGGCATTTGGATGAAGAGACCTAGTACTGAACTCTACAAAACACCGTTACGATAACAGACGAAATTAGAAAACGCAGAGCCAAATTTTACTCTCACATCCACAGGATGGCCACCTCCAGATTGCCCAAGAAACTACTCGGTATCATAACACAGAGTAAGTGCGGCACAGAATGGCTTAAAGAGGTACAGAGGGACTTACAAGTTATTCGCATAGAACATTTCGAAGACCGAACTGAGTGTCAGACGAAAATCGCGAATGTTAAGTTTGAACCAAGATCATTACGACAACCTGGAAAAAAGTGGAGGGATGAGAAGAAGAGGGAGCATTCCGCGCGAATGAAGAGATTTTGAAGGAGCGTAGGAGACACACCTGCAAATCACATCATGTTATCAAGTTTAATCGCTCTCCTGTAGGGGAATTTTTGCTTAAATAAATAACAAATAATAATAATAATAATAATAATAATAATAATAATAATAATAATAAAATCGTAAGGCCTCGGGTGCCGGATGCAAATTTGTTCATTTTCGCCCAGAGGGCAACTTGAATGTCGAATTTTATCGCTCCTTGAAGCGCTATGGAAGTCAAGGAGGTTAGATATCTAAGCTCCTTGACACTCTAGCGCTTTCTAGTAGAGAAATGAGGAACTTTGTGTTGGCGGAAAATCCTGAGATTAATTTTGCCACTATGAACACGGCCTACTGAATTCAAATGGATTATTTATCATGCCAACATCGTATGACATGCGATTGTCGCCTTTCAAAAATAACTTAGACAATACCATGGCCAGGAGCGAACCTGCAAACTTGGGGGTTGGCAGTCCGACACGATAACCACTCGCCCACCGTGGCAAGCTGTAAGTGCAATGAACCATGAGCAGAAGGAGAGCACGTTGTTATTGGAAACGTGAATGAAAATCCACAGCCTGCTTCCAGTCTCCGACCGGGTCAGGAATGGAATGAATGAAGCCCCCATCTAGCGGCGAGGATATGAACTGTGCCGGCTGCCGAGGCCTGACGCACTCCTGTGGGGCAATGATTAAATGAATGATAGATGAAATGAAATGATAGTGGAGAGTGTTGCTGGAATGAAATTGGGACAGGGAAAACCGGAGTACCCGGAGAAAAACCTGTCTGCCTCCGTTTTGTCCAGCACAGATCTCACATGGAGTAACCGGGATTGGAATCACGGACCCAGCGGTGAGAGGCCGGCGTGCTGCCGCCTAAGCCACGGAGGTTTCTGTTATTGGAAACGTATGTAATTGAAATTGAGCACAAAGCAAAACATAGAGATGTTTTATAGAGTTTCAGTGTATACGATGTTCGATATTGTAGTGATATCTGCTGTTAATTTCTGTGGGTGATTTCCCTCATTAGCAACTTTGATGTTGTTGAATGATTAATTCATTCTTGAAATAGCCACATGTAGTTGATCCTGAGATCATGATGATGATAATTCTTGCTTTAAATCAATAAATGTGAAACAAAAATATTGGAATGCATCCGAAATAAATCAGAAACCCCTATGAACATCAAATTGGCAGATGAAAAGCTAAAGGAAGTGGGAGACTTCTGTTACTTAGGAAGCAAAATAACCAGTGATGGACGAATCAAAGAGGATATGAAAAGTAGGTTGGCTCAGGCAAGGAAAGCATTTATACAGAAAAGGAATCTGTTGAAATCGAATATAGATTTAAGTGTTAGGAATTCATTTTTGAAAGCCTTTTTCTGGATCGTGGCACTCCATGGAAGTGAAACTTGGACTATTGGTGCATCTGAAATGAGGAGATTTCATATTTTCATGTCCGCAGTGAAGATTTTGATGTACGCAGTGGGGATTTTGATATGCATAGTGAATATTTTGATGTGCGCAGTGAGATTTTGATATGTTCAATGGAGGTTTTGGTAAGAACAGTGAGGGTTTTGATATGCTCAATGAAGATTTTGATATAGGCTACGCAGTGAAGATTTTGATATGGCAGTGAGGTTTTGATATGCGCAGTAAAGGTTTGGATATGCGCAGTGAGGATTTTGATATGCTCAGTGAAGATGCGCAGTGGCGCATCCAAGTTTTACCTTGAGAAATGACGAGAAACCACGGAAATTCATTTCTAGGAAATCCTCTCAGTTCTGCCTCTCAACGCTGCTGCCTCTCAGCCCTCCCACCAATCTCCCGTATATTATTTAGGGCTCGGAACACGTATCAAGTTAAGTACACAACAGAATGTCATTCTGTTCACAAGAGCGTCAGGACATAGGGCGAAAAATAGACTATTAATCCAACAGTTCATTAAGCCGCGTAAAACTGACATAAGTAATGATAGCTAGAGAGGTTCCTCTTTCATCCGCCAAGGAGTACCAAACGCAAGCTTATACACGCCCTGAAGTTAAGATACATAGGTCTGACTTCACCCTGTACTATTTCTTATTTTGTCGTGTGGCTTCCTGAGAGACCGAGTGCTCGTAGCCGACAGCCGTGGGCGACCTGTACGTCGGAATGAGAGATGAGATGACTGGATGAAAGTGGGCAAGGATGTGAAAGGACGCGGCCGTGGCCTGTCAGAATGTACCGTCCCAGCATTTACCTGGAGTTGAAAATAGGAAATCACGGAAAACCATTTCACCCACGTCTACCGAGTCAGCAGAGCGCTTGGCCCCATAGCCCAACGTTGTGCTTTAGCGAGCGAAGCCACCTCTGTCGTACCCTATAATGGTGGTCTAGGGGATAGCATTCTTGGAATATATATGTTAATAATTATACTGTAGACGGGTCGAATCCCACCTTTGAAGATTCTTTTTCCTGCAAATTTTTGTTTAATTTTAATGCTCGTGACTCTGCAGTATACATCCTATTTTTTAACAAGCAGTTCCTTGAAGAACTATATATCCTATTTTCATATAACCTATCTATGTTAATTGCCACTATCAACATACAACATTTCAGTTTGATTGCTGTGATAGATTCGTAGATATTGAGAACCGACTAAATATATTGGATGGTCGCCTTGTTGGATTTTTTATATTTGTAGGTCCTAGAGTTATGTACTGTTACATGAAGATTATTGTGTACGTGTAGCATTCAAACTTCAATCGCAAGAAGTAAAAACGAGATTTTAAAATTTCGCACAGCTGCCATCTTGTGGTTATGGAAACAATTGAAACAAATTATATGCCAGTGGATTTACTTACCAAGTTACACTGCACTCGGATGGTTAAATTGCGAGACACGTCCATGTGAATATTTATAATTCGCGTCGCCGCCATGTTGGATTTCTGATCACCAGGTTATTAAAAGTCCTATAGATGAACTTAGGTTCATAGCCCCTATGAACATTAAAAAAATCAGTTTGATTGCTATAATAGATTCGTAGATATTCAGAGCCGTCTAAATATTTTGGATGGTCGCCATGTTGGATTGTTATATGTATAACTTAGGCCATAGAGTCATGTACCATTAAAGGAAAATTATTGCGTAGGTTCATTATTCAAACTTTCACTTCGATCGCATGATTACGACTCAAGAAAAAAAACTTAATTTTAAAATTCCCACAGCCGCCATCTTGAGGTTATGTAAACAATTGAACTAAATTAGATACCAGTGCATTACAATGTGTATAAATAATCCTGTACCAAGTTTCATTGCTTTTGGATCATTAAATCGCGAGAAAGGTCTATTTAAAATTTTCAACTCCGCTTGGCCGCCATGTTCGTTTTGTTGTTAACCGGTTTTTGAAAGTCTTATAGATGAACTTCCAGTAGTGACCTTTATCTCCGTACTAAATTTCAGGGTGATACCGCTAATAGTTTCAGAGATAGAGAATGCCGGTGAAATATTTCGCACAGCCGCCATCTTGAGGTTATGTAAGCAAGTTTTTTTTGGGGGGGAAACGATCATATCTCTCTTAATAGGCACAATATCAAGACCGTACAAAATGGACAATATTACCCTAATAATTACCTAAACCGTTGGTCTGAAATAATTTTTGCTAATACCCACCATGACGCCAAGGGATGAGCAAAATGATTTCGGAATTAAAAGAAAATGCCAAGAACCATCAGAGGTTGTCATGACAATGCTACAAAATTGTAAAGGGATGAGCCATCAGAGGTTGCCATGACAACGACATTGCACGAGATCACATTGAGTTTTCTATTTGACTCAGTGGGGAGCGGCTTCGGTGACGTAACTGGTAGCATGCTGAACTTCTATTCCCAAGCTCGCGGGTTCAAAGACGGCCAAAGTCGTCGGATTTTCTAAGAGCACTAAGAATCCCTCAGTATGCTTTCTTTCGGAGTGGAAGTTCCAACGTTCGTTGCGAGTTGCTGGTTACGGTGGGATCTAGTATACAAGTTTACAGCTAGGTGTCGTTGACCGTAGTATTTGGTAGCAAAATTAGGAACTACTACTTGAAATTGACCGTCTGCAGTCCTTACCTGAATTACAGACTAATACAGCCATCACAATTAACACCGTTTATCAGACAGACTCCACACACACCCAAAGTACACGGAGCTACATGACCGCGTTGTCGCAGCCCCTAAACTGAGGAACTAACCAACATCTCTGCGGGATATAAAATGTTGCGTGAAAAAGTAACAGATCGTCAGATAGTTACACATCAGTGTCGAAACCTTGCATAAGGACAGTGTGACCAAAAGTATGAAAATGGACCCCAAATGACGAGAAGGTTACCGTCCCCATAAGACAATAAAATGTCAAAAATATTCATAAAAGGACGAAAACCCAAGTTAATTAAGCTTCAATTGTATAATACTTTCCCGCAATAGATGAGGTCTGATCCTTCTACGAAAACCTGCTTTTTCTGCTTATTTTCGCCTATCCCCTAGTTTGCTCAGTGAAATCTACCTCCGCTTTCCGGCGTGCTGAGAGGATTTTTGATGTGTAACATCTTTCCGCTCAGTTGCTGGATAGTTTTGTGGGAGTGATTTTGAAAATGGGGGACGGAAGTGGATCGGAACGATCGAGCTGGCAGTGGTGGATCAAACGGAAGTATGCACTGCCCGCTCGATCGATCGAATGGAAGTGTGCCCTAGCTGGCAGTGGTGGATTGAACGGAAGTGTAAGTGTAAGTAGTCGGCATTGCGTTGGCATAAGGCATTTTAAACTCAATGTCGCTCAGGAACATTATCGAAATAAGCAAAATATAAATGAAACTTAATTCCGTAATGCAGTATTATTGGAACGTGGAAATAAATCACCATCTTGTACACAATATTTGCGTAGTCGAAATAGCCGTGGGGTTATTGCGTATGACTGTGATTCTAGAGATCTTGGGTTCGAATCCTGGGCGGGTAGGTATTTTTGCTACCAGATTATCATTTTAAACGATATTTATCATATCAATATGACTCATTTTAACAGAATCCATATGAAATTACGTGTTGGTCTGTGATTCAAGAGGACCTGTTTATAAGGAGTTTAAGGTTATGAGCGGTGTCGCGTCTATTAATCTAGTTGATCCATATCGTATTCTTTATTTAGGCTAGTGCTGGTGGAAGCTACAAATCATCTAATAAAATGAGTTCCATATTATAAACTACAATATCTGTAAAACACTCCCTTTTACAATAGATTAATATTTGTGCCAATAATACTATAAAATACCGGTGTATCAACAATTTCACGTGAGGTTTCTTCTATGTCAGATGTTACACATCATATGCGACTACTGTAAGGCTCGTTTTTTTAATATTTGGAATCATTTGTGTACTAAATCCTTGGTTCATTACAGGCAATCAATAACACCCACGGACACACATTGGAAAACGCAGGAATATGTTTACCAATACCGGTCTTTCCTAATGATCGACTCAACCTCTACGTGATGACGCGCATCAGCAGACGTCGTATCTGGTTCCTGAGCGGCAGCGGCTACTATTTTAAGTTTTAATATAATTTTAGACTTTAAGTTTAGTTTTAGAAAAAATGAAGAAGAATTTGTGGCGTCACCAGAGCCGATAGGATTTGAAATGAGAGACTAAGAGGCAGTGTTAAAGTGACGGAGATATTAAAGAAGGTTCAAGAGAGAATATTACATTAGTATGGACATGTCATGAGAACGGACAAAACTTATGTTGGCAAGAGAATGACAGTAATGGTAGTGGAAGGTGACAGAGGTAGGATAAGACTAAGAAGAAGATGGAGGGGCTGTATACCAGATGAGGGAGAAAGATCTAAGGGAAGAGGACGTATGGGACCGAGGGAAATGGAGAAGACTTGCCAGGAACGTCGACCCCACTTGAGTGGGAAAAGACGAAGGAAAAGAAGAAGAAGAAGTTTAGTTTAAGTCTGTCTTATGTTTTTATTGTGATCATATCCATTTTAATTGAATAATACGCCTCATTTGCTTTATTATTTTCTATCATCTTATTTCTGCTCCTTTTACCCAAATAAGGCATAGTTGTAGGGGCTCACTGTCTTTTTTATACAAACCATTTTCATTTTCATTTCTGGTAGTGTTTTTTTTATCTTCTTCGTCTTCTTCTTCTTCTTCCTCTTCCGCTTTTACGGCCTCATTGGGCCACTTCTGTCAATCATTTCTTGGTCCTCTTCATCAGTAAGTTTCCTTTCCGAGTCGCACAGTAGCTTTTCATTCGCTCTGATCTTCTCAGGCGTTCCTCATCAGTAAATACCCTTTTTACTGTATTACGTTTGTCTATTTTAGCCTGAAATCTTATTTTTATATCTCTCAGTTTTTTTATTTTTTTGTTTTGTTTTGCAAGTCATCCAAAGTTATTTCTAATTCTTTCATATTTTCTCTAATTTCCTTAATCCTTCCTACTTGTTGTTTCATAGTCCAAAGTTTCACTACAATTTTTCTAGATAACCTGGATTCTGGTGTCCTCATAATGTGACCAAAAAAAGAAATCCGTTTCTTCCGAATAGTATCAGTGATGGGCTCCAGTTCTCTGTATACCACTTCATTTGGTACTATCCGCCACTGTCCATCTTTCTGATATTTTTTATTTATGCATGTTCTAGCTATTCTTCTTTCTACTTTTAAAATTTTGTCAATTCTGTTTTTGTGAGTAACTTTAAAAAGAGTTTCACTTCCATATGTCACCTCTGGTTGAACCACCGTCTTGTAATGTTTTAATTTTGTTGCGATTGATAGACATTATCTTTTATATGTAGACCATGTTAATTTTTGGGCTTTTATCATTTTATTAGTTCTTTCTTGCCATGCAGGTTTCTCATCCAAGTTGTAAGTTATACTTTCTCCTAAGTATTTAAAATGCTCCACTATTTTAACTTTCTTGTTATTTACTGTTATGTGATTTGCTAACATTATCTCTGTCTCTTCAAATTATATCTGAAGTCCAATTTTTTTTGCTATATTTTGTAGGCTTATTATTTGATTTCTGGCTTCTTGAATATTATTAGCCAGTAAGGCTAAGTCATCTGCGAATCCCAAGCAATTTAAGTCTATTTGATCTTTCTTGGTTCCAATTCTTATTATCCTAGGATTTTCCCTGTACCATTCCCTCATTACATATTCCAAAGCACAATTGAAAAGTAGAGGCGATAAACCATCTCCTTGCCTTAATCCTGTTTTAATCGTAAACGGTTCAGATATTTCTCCTCTGAATTATACTTTAGATTTGGTGTTTGTTAAAGTTAGTTTTATAATTTGTATTAATTTGGGATGATGTCCGAAATTCCTTAGTATTTTCAGCAATGAAGGTCTATGTTTACAATCATAAGCTCTTTTGAAGTCTACGAAGGTTATGACTTGCTGTTTTTGTCTACGTTTGTAGTAGTCCATTACTAATTTTATGGTGATTATCTGTTCAGGGCAGCTTCGCCATGGCCGAAATCCACCTTGATATTCTCTTATTTCCAGTTCTAATTGATCTTTACAACGATTATATAGAATTCGTGACATGATTTTATATGTGATATCCAAAAGGGAAATTCCTCATATTTGTCAGGATTTGATTTTTCTCCTTTCTTGTGTAATGGATGTATTATAGCTGTAGTCCAATGGTCTGGCAGTTCTTCTTTGATCCAAATGTTCACTATGCATTGGTGTAATGAAATCATTACTGGTTTTGCTGCATATTTCCACAATTCTGCAAATGTTTGATCTTCTCCACTCGCTTTGTAGTTTTTGAGCTCTCTCAAAGCTTTGTAGATTTCTTGGATTGTGGGTGGATTTATGTTTTCTGATGGTGTTTTAATAGTGGTGTCTGTATTTATTTGAAGCAGTTCTGGTGGATCTTCGCAATTTAGCAACTTGTTAAATGTTTCTGCTAAAATTTCTGTATTTCTTTTATTACTATGAGCAAACTCGCCATTTTTGTCTTTTAACATTAATGTTGGAGGTTCTTCATTGCATAACATTTCATTTCACTAGGGGACGATAACCTACATATTTTTGTTGTTTGAGTCTTCAGTTTTTGATTGGTTTGATGCAGCTCTCAATGCATCCCTGTCCTGAGCTAATCGTTTCCTATCTGCATAGCTAGCACACCGTACATCCGAGGCAATCTGTTTAACATATTTTAACCTTGGTCCACCCTACAGTTCTTGCCCTCGACTCTTCCTTCCATAACTACGCAAGCTATTCCTGGGTGTCTTAATAGGTGTCCTACCAACCTATCTCTTCTCCTCATTAGCAGTCGCCAGAATCATCTCTCCTCTCCCTCCCGTCTTAATACTTCCTCATTTGTTACCCTATCTACCCATCTGATCTTCATCATTCTTCTGTAACACCACATTTCAAACGTCCTATTTTCTGCTGCATCAATAGTCCAAGTTTCACTTCCATAAAGTGCCACGCTCCAGACAAACGCTTTCAAAAATTACTTCCTAATACTTAAATCTATATTCGATATCAACGGATTCCTTTTTTGTAGAAATGCTTTCCTTGCCTGAGCCAACCTACAGTACTTTGTATATCCTCCTTGCTTCGTCCATCACTGGTTATTTTACTTCCTAAGTAACAGAAGTCTCCTACTTCCTTCAACTTTTCACCTGCCAATTTGATGTCCATAGAGGTTTCTGATTTCTTTCGGCTGCATTCCAATATTCTTGTTTTACATTTATTAATTTTCATCATGAATTCTTTCCTCAAGACGGAATCCATACCATTCAAATCTCATTCCAATCCTCAAGCGCGCCGGCCTAGATGACGATGTCATCGGAAAATCTCACCAGTTGAAATTATTTCTTCTTGAATCTTCACTCCCACTTAAAATTTTTCTCCAATATCCTTCACTGCTTGTTCAATGTAAAGATTGAAAAGTATGGCTGATAAGTTGCAGCCTTTGGCTTACACCTTTCTGAATACCAGCTTCTCTCTCATGTCCTTCAGTTCGAATGATTGCTGTTTGGTTTCTGTTTAAATTGTATATCACCCTCCTATCCCTGTACTTTATTCCAATCGTTTTCAAAATGTAATACAATTTCGTCCAATCAATGTTAACAAAGGCCTTTTCTAAGTCTACAAATGCCATGAACGTTGTGACTAGAAACTATGCCGTGGTCAGTTGGGGTCCCGTTGTCATCAGCCTACGTCGCACTAGTCATGAGCTCATAGGGGTAATCACTATTTTTTGCAGCTCGGTGTCTGCAAATTTTCATTGTGTACAAGTTCGAACCGCGGACTTGAGCAGGTCAGATGCTCACCATTGTTCAGGCGATGCCGGACAAGGAGTGAGTCAGTGGATCGCGTGACAGTGGTGGACGCCTTCAAAGTGCCGCCCGTCATTGTTGTAAGGCACGCGTGTCAATAGTCTCCGGGACAGACACGCTCCTTGTGCTCGTCTTGAACAGGTTTGACGGCTGATGCAGATATTTTGTTTTGTCATTTCATATGCACTTAACGGTAGTAAAACTGTAAAGACGTGCGCATGTTTAAGAGAACTCGTTAAACAGATTTACTTCTGTCTAGCAGGGGAATGTGCCGTTACCGGTCACCCACCCATCTTCTACCTGCTATAGGGGAAGTACCGGACACGCATTTCTATCTATTAGGTAGTCATCTCAGAGGATGGATGATTCCTCAAATCGTACCGCCGTAGATTCTGTGAGAAGAAACCCATAAAGTAAATATAGCTTTGAAGCCAATTTACAGTGTTGCATTATTGACAATTAATATTGAAGCTTTCAATCGTCTATACAATAGTACATTATGCAACGAGCCTATAATGGCTATAATTAAGACACGAGTATTTTTTTTATAAAACGAGCGTGTGCGTGTTTTATAATTTCCATACGAGTGTCTTAATTACCATTATAGGCGAGTTGCATACGACTGTTTATGTTCGACGATAATTATAACTTGATTATAAGTTTTATATTCATAAATATCTGTTCAGTCACTAGAATTTTGGGATCGGGTGCTGCGGTGAGTAGTAGGGCCTATATCTCTGTTTTCCAAGCTCTCTGGACAACCGACGCATACGCTCTGTGTGCTTCAATGCTATATGTTCAGATTGTGCACCAGTATTCAGTGAAACTGTCACCGAAGTCGTTTCAATACAACGCGCTGTGTAGAAATTGGATTTGAGGATATTAAGGTACAGTGCTATTTCTTGTCTCATATTCACAAGTTTATTTACGCGAACATATGGACGGTGCACTTTCGGTAATTTATATAGACATGCTGGATTGTGAGCGCATGCGCGAAGGTATCCTTATATAATTGGTCACACAACTGTTTCTTGGGCTCTGATTGGTGGGAGAAACTGTTTCATAATGAAAAATAGTGTTATAATGAGCCTCATTATCATACAGTTTTCTGACATATAATAGTTAGGGTCGAACATAATAGTACATTATGCAACGAGCCTATAATGGCTATAAGACACGAGTATTTTTTATAAAACGAGCGTATGCGAGTTTTATAATTTCCATACGAGTGTCTTAATTACCATTATTGGCGAGTTGCATACGACTGTTTATGTTCGACTATAATTATTATAACTATTTTATGTTCGAAGATAAATATTCATAAATATCTGTCGAGATTTCGCCAGTTTTATGTACTAAACAGAGCGCATGAGACGCAGGGAATGCCTTGTATTTGACCATGGCCACCTCGATTACTCTACTATTACACAAGGCAAGGCAGTGTGATTTACATCAGAAGGCCGTGGTACTCAGCGCAGCTAATTATCTAATTGGTCAAACGACTGTTTCTTGAGCTCTGATTGGTGGGAGAAACTGTATCATAATGAAAAATAATGTTATAATGAGTCTCATTATGATACAGTTTTCAGATACATAATAGTCAGGGTCGAACATAAAATCATTCTAATTGCTGGAATATGTGAAAACTTCAGTCCTTACCTAAATTACAGGTAATACACACTAATACAGCCATCACAATTAACACCGGTTAGGTGGCGTAGTCGGTAGCATGCTGAGCTTCTATGCCCAAGATTGCGGGTTCAAACTTGGCCGAAGTCGTCGGATGTTTTAAGAGCATTATAAATCCCTCAGTATGCCTTCCTTCGGAGGGGAAGTAAAGCCCCCGGGCCCATGGCATAGATTTATAGCATGTAAAAGGACCTTCCACTAACTACAATTGTGTGAAGTTAAACTTGTTGGACTGGCTGCGTGGCTCAGCGGTAACGTTCTCGCTTGGTGAGCCCTAGGTTGCAGGTTCGTATCCTGGCGCAGTCAGTTGGCATTTGAGGCAGCGCTAATGCGAGGGAGCCGTGTCAGTAGATTTACTGGCACGTTAAAGATCCCCTTCGGGGAAAAATTCCGGCACCCCGGTGTCTCTAAAAGCCACAGTAGTTACAAGGCACGTAAAACCAAAACCATTAACATTATTAGCTAAACGTGTAGGTTAGATTTGATTAACGCTGTATTAATTCCCAACGTTCGCCTCAGCTACCGGTTGGGGTAGCTTCTAGTAGCCAAGTTCATGGCTAGGTGTCGTTGACGGTAGCATTTGGTAGAAAAAGTAGGAACTACTTGAAATTCATCGTCTTCAGTCCTTACCTGAATTACAGATAACACACTAATACAGCCATCACAATTAACACCAGTTATCAGACAAAAGGAAGGAAGGAAGCTTGGAGTTTAACGTGACCGTTAATCTGTAGATCATGAGCCACGGAACCCCCTTTTTACGTGGAATCCGAACCACAGGACATGGCATTTCACTTCGAAAGTCTCACATGCATTGACCGGGAATCGAACCCGGACCGCCTTGGTGAGAGGCATACAGCTAGACCTAGTTATCGGACAGACTTCGGTAGCGTAGTCGGTAGCATGCTGAGCTTCTATGCCCAACATCGCGGGTACAATCCCGGCCGAAGTCTTTGGATTTTTAAGAGCGTTAAAATAAAATAAAGTAAAGCCGGCGGTCTCATGTTATTGATTTACGGCATGTAATAGAACCTTCCACTAATTAAATCTGTGTGAAGCTAAATTTGCAGGTTCCAACCTACACCACTAGGAGTCTGTGACATCTGGTACCGAAAGTTGGAACTACTCAAAATTGTACGAAACTTGTAGCTCACCCCATGGGTGCTCGCATTGAAGCAGCTACCTCTGGCGAGCCGAACATGTCCTCGGACACTCCCGGAACTAAAGGTTATACGCTAAATATATAAATAATCAGACAAATTCTTCACTCGCCCAAAGTACACGGGGCTATATGACCAACCAACTAACCAAGATTTATATACTGTATATATTTTTACGGATGATTGAAGAAGAAGAAGAAGAAGAGGATGGAGATATATTTTACAAAATGATAAAAAGTCTGACTGTCGAAACTTGCAATAAAAACACTATTTTTCTTGTTCGTGGAACAGAATTTCCATTGAAGAACGGATCTCAGGAGAAATTGTGCTCGCGACATCAGTTTGGGAACGCCTTGAGCAGAAGGCAGGAGATACGTGAAAAACAAGTAGTTCCATGAAGAACTATACAGCCTAATTTCATATATCCTACTCATGTTTGCCTCTATCAACATACAAAATTTCAGTTTGAAGGTTCTGATAGATTCGTAGATAATGAGAACCGTCTAAATATTTCAGATGGTCGCCAGGTTGGATTTTTATTTTTGTACTATTACATTAGGATTACTGAGTACGTGTGGTATTCAAAATTCAATCGCATGATTAGAACACAAGAGGTGAAAACGAGATTTTAAAATTTCGCACAGCTGCCATCTTGTGATTATGCAAACAATTGAAATAAATTAGATGCCAGTGGATTAATATTTGAATAATCATTTAACGTGCAACTTTTCACTGCACTCGGATAGTTAATAGTTAAGTCTCAATTTATACTTCGCGTGGCCGCTATGTTGGATTTGTGCTCACCAGGTTATTGAAAGTCCTATAGGTGAACATATGTTCATAGCCTCTATGAACATAAAAAATTCTGTTTTATTGCTGTAAAAGATTCATAAATATTGAAAACCGTCTAAATATTTCGGATGCTCGCCATTTTGGATTGTTATATGTATAGGCAATTGAGTTATGTACCATTCAAGGAAAATTATTGCCTAGGTTCATTATTCAAACTTTCACTTCGATCGCATGATTACGACACAAGAAATAAAAACTTAATTTTAAAATTTCGCACAGCCGCCATCTTGAGGATATGTAAACAATTGAAGTAAATTATATGCCAGTGCATTACAATATGAAAAATCATTTACTGTACCGCATTTCACTGCGCTGAGAGAATTATATCACGAGAAAAGTCTATTAAAACATTTCAACTTCGCTTGGCCGCCATGTTCGTTTTGTACTCTACAGGTTTATGACAGTTACATAGATAACCTTGTATCAGTACCCTTTATCACCGTACAAAATTTCATGGTGATATCTGTAATAGTTTCGGAGATATAGAATGTCAGTAAAATATTTCGCACAGACGCCATTTTGAGGTTATGTAAACATTTGTACTAAATTAGACTCCAGGGCATTACAATGTGTATAAAAATTTGCTGTACAAAGTTTCATTACGTTTGGATAGTTAAATCGCGAGAAAAGTCTATTTAAAAGTCTCAATTTCGCTTGGCCGCCATGTTGGTTTTGTAGTCACCGGGTTTTTGAAAGTCTCATAGGTGAACTTCTAGTAGTGCCCTTTATCACCGTACACAATTTCAGGGCGATATCGGTAATAGTTTCGGAGAAACTGAATGCTGGTGAAATATTTCACACAGCCGCCATGTTGGATTGGTGAGACACAATAAAATTTGAAGGGCACGGTCGGGGTCGGTCAGAAGGGTGCTATGATCTAACCGAGTTTCATTATAATCGCTCCAGCCGTTTCGAAGTTATTAGGGGACACACACACACACACCTCACACACACGCACACACGCACACACACACAGACAAAAGGTGATCTCATAAGCCTATTTTTTCATAAAATGAAAATAGGCTAAACATCAGAGGTCTTACCCCTCGAAGAATGAGGGTTCAGGGTAGATAAGAGAAGGGCCAATTAAGGCGGGATAGTGAAAGACTCCCTAGGCCTCGGATAAAAGGTCGAGAGGAACGATAACTGAGAGGAGCCCGGCACAAGTAAGTGGAAGCAATGCCGGACTCAGCTGGGGGTCCCATGGTCTCCAAACCACGTCCCATAAGTTGTGACCCCCTGGGGAAAATCGGCCAACAGTAATCTAATCAACGCTGACCGATTACCTGCTTTCCCAAGGCATGTCCTTGGCCTTACATGAACATTACTTGTTCTGACATTTTGGCCGAGTGTGGAAGTCCATGTTGTAACACCACATCATCACATCTCATCCATTGCGAGCATGTTCGCCGCATAATGGCGATATCACATTAGCATGTAATTGGGCAGTGTGAGGTAGCGTGTCGCTAAACATGCAACCTTATACCTTGTAATTGCCAACTTAAAAGTCTACAAAACTAATAAGATTTTCACTTTTTTGTTTTGTTCAGTTCACTTAACGACCACTTTTATGTAAATTTACTCTACATTTAAGCCTAAATGAATTCGGCAAAAAAGAAATGTTTGAATAAAAAAGTTCTTGTGCGGTACTTAAAGAAGGCTGTGATTTTCCAACGATGCCAAGTTTTAAATAACATGGGTCGGTAAGGTTCTCATAGCTAATATACTGGTATTGTTACTTGCTCCATTTAGTGCTAAATGTTTCCGGTCATTACTCGTTACAGAACAACATTTTGGAGATGTAATTCTAAACATTGCGCGCTTCCCCTGAGATCACTACTTCATTTAGCAAAGGAAATTGAACTTCCCAACACGTCTTTGTGGAGGCGTGGTCGCATTTGTGCAAGTTGCTAAATGCACCTGCTAGGATTTGGGTTCGAATCCCGACTGCCGTCACATTTTCAAGCATTACTCAACAATTTACAGCGATTGTTTGATTTTGTGCTAATGACCCTATAGTTTCCTGACCAAAAGTCCTGTTCTTCCTGCCAGCGCATTTCACTAATCCCAACCAAATCCAACCTCAAACTGTCTATTTCCCTTTCTAAGTTTTCTAACCTTCCACTGCCTAACAGACTTCTAACATTCCACGCTCCGATCCGTAGATTGTCAGATGTCCTCTGTGTCACTTCTGTGATGTTAATCCCCTCTCGAGTAGTCCCCACCCGTAGATCCGAACGGGGGACTATTTTACCTCCGGATTGGAATTTTACAAGAGAGAAGGCCATCATCACATGTAATTATGCATAGAAAGATGCATCCTCGGGAATAGCATTACGACTGTAGTTTCCCGTTGTTTCAGCCGCGCAGCAGAACGCAGTGTAGCCATTAGTTGGCTGATGTTATCAATATCTTAACCGTCTATAAGACAAGTAAAGAATTGATTTATTCTGAAAGACTGCTGCTCCCTTTCAGAATAAAGATAAGGGGTAATTCTACTAACAAAAAATACTAACCTTCTACTAACAATTAAATGCCAAAATTCTACTAACATAAATATACTTATGTTCCACCAACAGCAAAATACTACCACTAAAACATTCTGTTACCAGACTCACTCACATGCACCCTTACACATCACATAATAATGAAACAATGAACTATATCTAATGAACTAAGTAACTGTCACTAGACACACTCACATACCACAGTCAAATGGAACAATAAACTATACCTAATACACAATGTAACTGTCATCAGGCACATTCATATGGACCCTCCCACATCACAGTCTAATGAAACAATAAACTATATCTAATAAATAATGTAACTGTCACCAGACATACTCACATGGGCCCTCATATACCACAGTCAAATGGAACAATAAACTATACCTAATAAATAATGTAACTGTTACCAGACTCACTCACATGCACCCTTACACATCACATAATAATGAAACAATGAACTATATCTAATGAACTAAGTAACTGTCACTAGACACACTCACATACCACAGTCAAATGGAACAATAAACTATACCTAATAAACAATGTAACTGTCACCAGGCACATTCACATGGAACCTCCCCCATCACAGTCTAATGAAACAATGAACTATATCAAATAAACAAACTAATTACATACTGTACCCGTATTTAACGGAGAATGCTTGGTCTTTACCTGGCTGTACTCTTCGGCTTGGGGGTGCGTACCGTTCAACCCACAAATGACCTCACATTCGGACATGGAAGCACAATAAGGTTATCAAGACTACAGGAAAAACTCACACATTACAAACAGATGGAATATTGGCTTTCACGGCCGGTGAATTAAAACTCAGCAATTCTTCTAGGAGAATTGCTGAGTTACCATGAATTTATTTTACTAGAAAGCATAAAATCAAAATAAATATACAAAAATCAAAAATAAACATTTACGTGGAATGGTCCCATCAAGTAAGAATCACTCAAAAATCAATGTAAAATCACTTCACAACCACTAAAAATGTATCATGCTTAGCTTATTCAGTACTTATTATTTATAATTCTTTCATTAAAGTTTACACTTACTTTGGCATAGAGCATTCCTATCATTCCAGTCAAAATTTTACCTCTAAGGCTTATGGATATTTAAACTATTTTTACTTCCCTTTTTGGGCTTTCTTTATTCACACATTTATTTATTAATTCTTCATTCAGTCCCTTGACTGAGCAACTATCTTCCAAAAAGCCTTAGGTTTTTAGAAGCACAATACACTTATTCAACAAACATGTCATGTCATAGATCGAACCCTCACTCCTTCACTTGTCTACTCATGCTTCAAGGTGATTTGTTTCAGTCACTGTCTTCAATTATTATTTATGGGATTCTTTCAATCATCTCAAACATCATTATTTCATAACCCGTTCGTTAGTTTCGTTATTTCTTAAGACAGGAATCGATTATTTTCAACAATGGTAATATTTGATCAGATCCGTCAAATATTACTTAATTACTTCAAACTTAGGCTTGAGAGAATTGTATCAATCCCAGCATTTCAAATATATAATTTATATTACGCTAGCACCTTTTAATCAAAACTTTTATATAGCGGTTGCTAATCGCTAGTCTCCATTTAAACCCTACTTAACCAAAACATCCAGTATGTGGTCTCTCTCCATCCCATCACAAGAAGAAAGGTCAGGGCTGGCTTGTCACCTCCCTCCTCCTTCGACAATTAATTAAAGATTCCCTCGGCTCTCAAATGTTTTACTTGCTTTCATTTGTATGTTTATCCAAGTTTTACATATCATTATTCCTGCAGCTACCTGCTTCCTTATTCACATTCATTATTAATATTTCGTGATTCCAGGATGTTATGCACTAGATTCTGAGAGAATATATGACACTTACTTACAACAATTTCATTTACTGTCGGATGGCAAAGCTGGATACACTTTCTGGGTTCGGTCATATTTTACTGAGGCTCGGACGCACCTAGCTAGCATCCCCAGTTGTAAAATATCTCGTAGCGACCTGTACTACCCTCCAGTCTTATATGCAAAAAACAATGCCAGGTTGGAGATTCTTAATCCTTTCCAAGGGTCTCACATTTGAATACCATAACATACCATAACACACCATAAACACAGCTGTTCCAGTGACAATTACCCGTCCACTTTGGTTGCAAACCATAATATACTGACCTGGTCAGGACCCTGCCTACCAGCGGGCCTCGCCCTCAACCAAAGAATCCGACTTACTTTTACTTTCTAACTCTCGAAACAAGGCATACTCTGGATCACGTATTTTTACTAGCTTGAAGCTAAACTTATCATTCAATTACTTGGCCCATTTGGCAATACAACTTAGCTTGGATATCCATCATTCCTTTACTTTTCTCATATGATAACTTTATCACATCGCGGTAAGACTTCCGGGTCTTCCTATCACTTTATTCCCATAACTTTGGCATGACAGCCTACAATACTACTTTTTATTTTTAGGTGTTCCGGTTTCACCATTTACTTTAAGGGTCTTCAAAATCCTCATCATATCAACAATACGTCAAATCGTTACTATTCATTTAATTAATTAATCCCTTTTAATTTGAGCTCTTTATATTTATTCCTTTCGATTTTCAAATACTTTATCAACAACTTTATTATGGAGTATAACAACTCATTAACCATTTATTTCAGAGTGCAAAACTCGATTATTATTATTATTATTATTCCTTTCAACTTTTGGGTAGTTTATTGGCTGAGGAATAACCCACCCACCAAGGGAAGATGATTAAGAAAAGGAAGTAGATTTGGGATTGGAGAAGAAGGATAGAAAAATAGGAGGAGAGTCCCACAAAATTTATAAGTTTAGCTTTCAATACACTTAGAAGCGGTTGCCACCGCAAATCCTTTCTCGGATACCTAAAGTGGGTACGAGCTTGGTCGAAGCTGACTGGGACCGCAGCTAAGACTTGGGCGGTTTACCAAAGAAAGGCTTTAGTGTGTTTCCTCCCAAGCATGCATAAAAGTACTATAGGGAAGGGTGATGGTCTGGCAAGACAAATAGTAAAAGCTTTATTGAGTATGAACGAGGGCATAAACCTAGGAAGAGCTAGGAAAGCCAGGATCTTGCCTAACTGTAGTATCAGAGAAATGATGAATCCAAAAACAAATATTTAATTTATTTGACAATGCAAAGAAGTTTGAGGAAATTAACAAGCATGTAATATAATTTTGACAAACATAGTTCATTTGAACTTTTTAACAAATGGGGTCGCAGACCTCTCAACATTAAACGTTTGCTCCAGGCAATTGACAATTTACAAGGTTTCAAACCTTACATGTTTCTAAAATCTTTGTAAGATTTAAACAAATAAACAATGAAGTAATTAAAATTTGAACGTGAATTGGAGTACAAAGAGTGCACCTTAAGAAATTCTTGAGAGAATGTTCTAGAGAAAGTGACAACTTCGAAAATAACAATAATAAAAACATGAAAAATAAGATAGAAATTCCTACAACTTCTTATATTTATACAGAATCACTATATGAGAATTATACAAAAGAGGGCAGGTCACTTACTGTGAAACCTGGAGAAAGTGAAAAGGAAAGTTCTAGACTTCCCAAGTTTGAGCAGGAATCACTAGCCAAATGGGACAGTTTCCATTTCGTGAAACCTGAACATGACTCGCTCAAGAGTTTAAAGAATTGTTTTCCCTGATTATAGGAAAGGAACAATGTGAATTTGAAACTTGTATCACACAAGCAATTATGCAGAATTTAATTAATGTTAAACTAGCAAAGTTGGAAGGGCACTTCGTGAGTGACACCTTATAGAAAGTTACAATTTTATTAATATGGGTGGTTAGTAGAAGGTTGAGGAAAGATCATTGGGATATACGATCAATGTTCATGGCCGTATTTAAATATAACCGGACGATCGCGACGCGGTAGAAACGTGGAGCAAGCACTGGTTATCACTATAGTCTGTAAAGATTGATGCAAAGTTCACTGTAGAAACTCGAAAGTTCATGAGAAAGAAAGTTTTTACAATGCTGAAAAGAACTGGTTGCACTAGGTAGGCGAGAGTCTATTGCTGGAGAAAATGGTGGATTACAGTTAAATGCGCCATAGAACATCCCAACGGTGGACGAAAGTTAGCTATTGCAGTAATTTAAGGAAGATTCCTCATTTTAACTAGTATTTTCACAAGTGAGTGAAAAATACCTGACGGCAAGTCTCGCAGATAGAGTACCAGATCTGGAAAGTTCCAGAACGATCTTTATAGAAGAATGGAGTCAAAGTTAATCCAGCGGAGGAACTAGCTTAATGAATTATAGACAGCGGGTATTAGGTAATATCCCACGTAGTGAGAGGATTTCTCATTTGAATAGCTTAAGAAAGCTCTTTTTTTAGTAAAGTTGGCTTATACAAGCAAAAGCTCAACATGGCAAATCCCACGAAGAATGATTTTTGCCCCAAAGTAAATAATTTCACACTGTCTATAAAATATCATTAAAAGCACGTGGAAGTTAAAACCATGAAGATGAGGTTAAAACTTTTAAAATGGTACTTATCTTGATTTCATGTTGAAGGCGAAGTTCCGTATGACGACTACCTAGCCAACATGGCGTAGAAGAGTGTGTGCCTCTTGGTTTGAGGAGGCTAGCTCGAGAGGAGCTTTAACTGATCGAGTCAACTGCCGACTGAGAAGTGAGACCTGCTCAACGGAGCACGGAGGGACCAAGGAAGAGGAAAAGAGTGGGGGTAGGAGACAAAAGGAGAACATATAAGCATTGCCAATGTTTTAACAAAAAAATGATCTCTTGCTGAGCTGGTCTTCAAAGAGTTGATAACAGATGATACTAGCGCAGCATGGTGAGTAAAGAAGTAGACGTAGTCCTCTTGCTCATGGAGATAATAGCTGGCGATGGCAGTAAAATCTGGTAGCCAGATGGAGAAGGAATTCCTCTTGCGCGAGGAAGAGTTGAAGAGCTTCAGAGATTCGCTGTTATATGACGCTAGGTGGGTCATAGAATATATATCTGGAACAGACTCATACAAAATATATAAGCGACCTGAACACCTAAGAGAAAATAGATCACTGTTGGTGTTTGACAAAGAGGAAGGAAAGAACATGCAAAAGCATTCAAAATCTTAATCTCTCGTACCGTGTATTCCAAGAATGCACCAACTTTCAATAACTTTATTACGGTGCTTATTTATATTTACTTTGCAATTCATTCACTTGGCGAAAATACATGCCAATGATATTATAATTTTCGATTCCTCCTGTTTAAATCATTAATTGCTTATCTTTTCATATTTACGGGTTTCAATTACTTTATATTTACTTAATGCAATTATATCTTTACACACGACGAGATTATCCTCGTGATTAACAGTTACTATTATCCCAATCATATTTCACAATTATTTAGTGCATTTAAAATACATAGTGAATCAAGGCTAAACTCCCCAGTCAACGCTTGATTTCACTAGTTCAGTGCATAGTACAACAACAATCATCATAATAAAATTTCATGACTCACCTCGTGCGCACATTTTGATATTATCTCTGAATGGGGTCACCCATCTCATTACATTTTTAGTACTTCTTCATAGTACTTCTTTTCACACACTTCATCTTATATTCACACAATTTACACTGGTATACAATAAAATACATTTTTCATCTTTCAAAACACTTTACATATAACACTGAAATAATACCCTTTTGATTTTACAACACTTAACACTTCACTTATTCACACGTTCGTATCTCAGCGATTCCTGACGATCCCTATCGGCTGCTACGATTTGATGCAAGTTCCACAACTCGGCATAGAACGTGTGATAGCTCGAACGGAGTTCCTTTCTCCTACACTGGAACTACTGCTTTTAGTCTCTCGAATACTGCTTCAAATAGTCTGTTATTCGGCTTCACCTTATCAGGTCTAACTAAGCGATAATTTTTTTTTACTTTGCCTTTACTTCTAATTCTATATGGCGGTCTATCGCACCTTCTATCCCTATCTTTTGGCCTCCCTGTTCCGAGGACCGTATACTTTCTATCGTATAATTTAACGATTTTTTCACAGACTTGTTCGGGCTTCGAACCTGCGCTTTCTAAGTTCCTGTGGTTAGAACTTCTATTTCTGCGAGCGTGATTAACTTTTTTGTTTATCAATGTCTTCAGCGACGTCTCTACTGGACGTACCGCAGCTAGAATTTGTTTGAGTCCTTTGAATTCGCTACACTGTCGAACTCACGTCCCTCTGAACTCGGAGTTCCTTACTACTTTCTATAATACTCGAACGATTTCTCTTTAAATACTGCAGCTTTACTTGTTCGATGTTACTATAATAACTCTTCGGAGTTTCGAACTAATAACTGTTTAGCGTGGCGCACTTCTAATGTACTGGCCTGCACTGGCGTAATACTGGCGGCGCGACGTAATTTGCTCTAATCGAGGCTCTAGTAGAACTGTCTGAATTTTTGCGTTGCGAAACAGCACGGCGCCCTTCACTCGGGTCCGTAAGACTGAATTTACTGCGAAATAGAACGATACCCTCCACTAGGGTCCGTAAGACTGAATATGTTATGATTCAGCGTCACGCCCTTCCCGGGCTGACTAAGACTGAATGATTTCCCTTGCATTTGCTGCCTATTTATTTGATTCACGACAAATAAACCAGTTTTGCTTCTTCTCCAAATTTAAATTCTGAACTAACCATGGTATCTTTACAAAAAAAATAACCATCTTGAAGCACGCGACCTAAATGTTTCAAATATGCCAAAATTTTTAAAATCCGATCGGGAGAACATATTAATAAAAATTAAAATAGCTCCTGTGTTAAGGTAGGCGTACGTTTGTTTTTTCCACTTCCCCAGGCATCTGGTCCGATGAAGTCCATACTCTATAATGCTGACTTGGCTTTTCTAGACTGCACAAATATTAGTAACTTTTACCACTCTCAAAATTCTGATTTCTAAAATGATCAACATTGGCGGAGAGATTTTTCAATAATTTTGTGTATTTCTGGCTAATTTTAATAATTGTATCGATTTCCTGGCCACACCTCTCGAACAGTGTTGGCATTTTCTCGCTGACTTCGCATTTATTAGTTTGAACTTCTGTCTTCGTCTTGAATGGAAGATTCCGTTGGTCTATTTTAATCTTATGCGTAACCCTCTTTCTGCTGGGTCGGCGGTGACCTCACGCCCATCTGAATGCGTTGCTTCAGCATTGCCTTACTAATCCATGCGTAATGCAGTGGTTATTTCAGCTTAACCCTTCTGCTACCCTTAAAACTGTACCAAAAATCCTGTATTATTTCTTCGTTTCCTGACTTAAAATATTAAGGGTTGGATACCTGTGCCATTGTCCACATGGGCAAAATACTTACAACTAATACTAACTACAAACTTACATACTGGAAGAGTAAATGTATAACAAAAATATGAATAAGGGAAACAAAAGACCGGGGGAAAGGAAATGCCCTCAACCCTCAATGAATGAGAATAAGGGACTTCAAAGAAAGGGGAGCCAGGTAAGGCAGATGGGTAAGGTGAAGAGATGAGGGACCGCCCCAAAGGCAATGGAAGAAGGAGAAAGAGCGACCCAGCTCAAGAAACCCTCAGGGTCGCCAACTCCCGAACTCACTACATACTTACAACTAAAACTAACTACATACTTAAATACAAGAAGAGGAAATGGAAAACAGAAATTAGAATAAGGGAAACAAAAGACAGGAGGAAGGAAGCGAAATGTTCTTGGGGACCTTCACAGGCGGCGGGATTTGAAGATTTGAAATTAGCATTGATAAATGCTCCCATCTAGGCATTACCTGACTTTTCAAAGACTTTTATACACACATCAAAAAAAGTTTTGCATCACCTCGGTTCCAAGAGTTCCGGAACCTTTAAATACAAAGGGAATCGAGATCAACACAAACAACATTTCAGCTCGTTTTATTGCTCATGAGACCCACACATTGCATGTTGTACCATCATACAGCTAGACTTTCAGCATTTGTGGTCCAGATTGCAGTACACACCACTACCTCTAATACCCAGTAGCACGTCCTCTTGCATTGATGCATGCCTGTATTCGTCGTGGCATACTATCCACAAGTTCATCAAGACACTGTTGGTCCAAATTGTCCCACTCCTCAACGACAATTCGGCGTCAATCTCTCAGAGTGGTTGGTGGGTCAAGACGTCCATAAACAGCCCTTTTCAACATATCCCAGGCATGTTCGATAGGGTTCATGTCTGGCGAACATGCTGGCCACTGTAGTCGAGCGATGTCGTTATCTTGAAGGAACGCATTCACAAGATGTGCACGATGAGGTCGAGAATTGTCGTCCATGAAGACAAATGCCTCTCCAATATTGTGCCGATATGGTTGCACTATGGGTCGGAGGATGTCATTCAGGTATCGTAAAGCCGTTTCGGAGCCTTCCATGACCACCAGTGGCGTACGTTGGCCCCACATAATGCCACCCCAAAACATCAGGGAACCACCACCTTGCTGCACTCGCTGGACAGTGTGTCTAAGACGTTCAGCCTGACCAGGGTGCCTCCAAACACGTCTCCGACGATTGTCTGGTTGAAGGCATATGCGACACTCATCGGTGAAGAGAACGTGATGCCAATTCCGTGGGGTCCATTCAGCATGTTGTTGGGCCCATCTGTACCGCGCTGCATGGTGTCGGGGTTGCAAAGCTGGACCTCGCCATGGACGTCGGGAGTGAAGTTGCGCATCATGCAGCCTATTGCGCACAGTTTGAGTTGAAACACGACGTCCTGTGGCTGAACGAAACGCATTATTCAACATGGTGGCATTGCTGTCAGGGTTCCTCCGAGCGGCAATCCGTAAGTAGCGGTCATCCACTACAGTAGTAGCCCTTGGGCGGCCTGAGCGAGGCCTGTCATCGACAGTTCCTGTATCTTTGTACCTCCTCCATGTCCGAACAACATCGCTTTGGTTCACTCTGAGACGCCTGGAAACTTCCCTTGTTGAGAGCCCTTCTTGACACAAAGTAACAATGCGGACGCGATCGAACTGCGGTATTGACCTTCTAGGCATGGTAGAACTACAGACAACATGAGCAGCGTACCTTCGTCCTGGTGGAATGACTGGAACTAATCGGCTGTCGTACCCCCTCCGTCTAATAGGCCCTGCTCATGCATGGTTGTTTACATCTTTGAGCAGTTTTAGTGACATCTATGAACAGTCAAAGGGACTGTATCTTGGATACAATATACACAGTCAACGTCTATATGCCGGAGATCTGGGAACCGAGGTGATGCAAAACTTTTTTTGATGTGTGTAGTACAAACTGATGCATCCAATCGAGTTGTAGGTGCGGAATTATTGAAAAATCTTGACATAGGAAGGTTGCCGGTTACTTATGCATCCAGAACCTTAAATGATGCTGAAATGAAATATTCTGTGTACCAACTTGAGGGTCTGGCCGTGATGTTCGCTTTGGTAAAGTTTAAGCTGTATATTGAACATATACATTTTGAACTTGAAACCGACAACCAGGCGTTAAGTTGGGTCCTAGGTAAACGCAAGGAACGAATAGTGCGCTGCGGAACTCGTATTTTATTTTCAAATATTATGTTCGCCACATTCGTGGGAGTGATACTGTTATCGCTGATTGATTGAGTAGAATGTACAGTGACGACCCTGACATTAAAATATGTCCAAAGAATTTAACCCTTCGTTTTCCTATGCTATCTGAGATTCTGCTGCATGTTTTATACTTCTTTGTTACCGCGTAATCATTATGTGTCAGCACATTTTATTGGTCCGAATTTTTTTCTTAAAAATTTTCGTTTTTTTTTAAATTTCTTTAACTTCTTTTTTAGTTGTTAGTCCTGCACTCTGGTAGAATTACTGTTTTATAGTGTCGTATTAATATTATTATTAGTAGTAGACTATTAGTATACGAATTACTGTTAGTGGCCTAGGCGGCAGCACGCCGGCCTATCACCGCTGGGTCCGTGGTTCAAATCTCGGCCACTCCATGTGGGATTTGTGCTGGACAAAGCGGAGGCAGACAGGTTTTTCACTGGGTACTCAGGTTTTCCCTGTCACAAATTTCATTCCAACAACACTCTCCACTATCATTTCATCTGTCATTCATTTAATCATTGCCCCAGGGGAGTGCGACAGGTTTCGGCAGCTGGCACAGCTCATATCCTCGCTGCTAGAATTCGCTCATGCACTGCAGAAGTTGTATGACCCGGCCCCTGGTATGCGAGCAGGAGGGTTATGCCATTTGTTTACGTCATTGGGAATAACCCCTTTGCCGACCCCTTGCCAAAGCCTGAGCGGAGTTGAGGAACTCATTTTTAGGTCCCTTGGAGGACCGAGTGGAATTAAGGAAAATCGAGGGGAATTGATGTTCGACCGAAATAACAGGGGCCCAATCACACTAGGGATTAGGCAGACAAATCGTATATTCGGCTGCAACCTATTAATATTCGTTAGTAAAATAAAACATAAAAAATGAATGACCAGTTAATGCATGAATATAAGTAACGACAAGAAAACAACTTAATTGTCACTACATTGAACAGTAAACAATTCTTCAGGAACTAGGAGCAAGTCTAAATACAGAACAGCTTAACTGTCTCATTATGGAGCTTGTTTTTATATTGTGAATATCCACGACCATAATTGACTGCGCAGTATATACCAAACATTTTTCCCCCCGATGCTCAACGGTCAGACTATGCCTTTTGTCCAACAAAATCATTTTAATAGCAGAAAAACACCTTTCAAATAAGGGGCAGATGACCTCGTAGTTCCGCCCCTTAAAACAAAAATAACCAACACCTTTCAACAGATGTTTCACCCCCTATCTGGATTCCTGACAATTTTCACTTGTGTCATCTCGTCACCATCTTCATTCTCTAGGAAAGTGACATTTGGATCGCTATAAACTGCAGTATATTCGAAAGACTGAATTCAGTCCTGGTTATATCTAAGGTATATACTAATATAATAAAGCTGAAGAGTTTGTGTGTTTAAACTCGCTAATCTCTGGAACTTCCAGGCGGATTCGAAAAAATAGTTTTGTAAATGATAGCCAGATTCGAGAGGAATTGTTTAGGCTATGTTAAATCTCGGCCGGACCACTCCATTCCCTGCATTTAGGCCCTTTGGCACAAATATACACCGTTTAACCGATCTGAACCAAAATGTGTATACTTACCCTTAGGAACCCTGCGAGTAACACTGTCTGTATGCAATTTCGGACAGACCAATCCATTCCCTGCATTTAGGTCCTTTGGCACAAATCTACACTGTTTCACCGATCTGAACCACATTTTGTATACTTACCCTTTGGAACTCTGAGGGTGACACTGTCCGCTTTAAATTTCGGACAGACCACTCCATTCCCTGCATTTAGGCCCTTTATCACAAATCTACACCATTCCTCCTAATTGCACCAAATTTTACTTACACTTTGAAACCCTGCTGGAAACACTGTCAACTTGATATTTAAGGCGCATGTTGAGGCTCCGGTTTCAGGGTCAATAATTTTGGCAGGTGTGTTATTAAAATTTTTAGACAACGCTCTCCATTCCCTATATTTAGAATAACAAACAAACTGAACTTGAAAACAACGTATTAAGACCCTAGAACCATTCATGTCCGTAGTAGTGTAACTGTAAGAGTATTTTAATAAGTCCATTGTTGACTGGCAATTCGGGCTGCATCACGTCACCCCTACCAGTGTTCTGGTGCAGAATTGCGAAAATAGTTAAATCTTGCACTGCTTATTGCAGTCACGGTGAGTAATTAGTACAAAAAGATTTCTTAAGCCCCATAGAACAGTTATCTTCATGAACATATTATGCCTCTGTGTAATGGTGTTGGTACAGTACAGTACCCGATACCTAGTTGAGGCTATCGGCTACGCCTGCAGACATTAAGCCGTAGTTGAGATTTTGGGAGGAGTTAAGAAAAGATAGCGCTCAGATCGAGTCAAGAGGAATGTCAGGATGACGTAGGAGGTCTAGGATTAAGAAGGCACTGACAACTGTAAGCAGATGGAATTATGTATGGAATTATGAAGCTTTATTAAGATATATATGGAACATGGTATTTAAACATCTCAGAAGAGGAGATATAACATGCATTATATGTGGTAATATTTTAAGGAAGTCAGATAACCCTTAAGTTATTTTATAACTTAATAGCCGAGATGATCGGGGTTCGAGATTATATTTGTGACGCAAGAGCACTGAGGTGGGGAGAACGTCACGTGACTGCGCCAGGGAGGTAAGGGTCAAGGCAGTCCAGAGACAGTCAGTCGAGCTCAGTGAGCCAAGCAGTTGAGCTCTCTAAGCAGAGGAGTCCAGTACAGCGAGCAACGCAGTCGAATTCAGGGAGCGAGTAGGACATATGCCGAGCGCATGGTAAAGGTCGCGCAGCGAACAGCTTTTGTCACGGAAAGTGAAAGCGACAGTTTCAACTTCACTAAGCAGCGAACGAAAAGTAGGTCAGTGAGCCGGGCGGACAACCGCAGTAAGCAACGTGGAGACCGGTTACATAACCAGCTGTACAGCCGAGCAAGCATAGAAGGCCGGTGTTTAGAACAGTACGGTAAAACGAGTTGGAGAACTCATTTCAAGCTGCTTTTTGGAAACGCAAAACAGCATAGTAGAGCGACATGGCGAGGCCAGCTTTATGTGGAGATTGTTCTAGAGCATAGCAGTAGGGGCGAGCGGGTTATTACCAATCTTATACGCAAGCATTATGACAGAAGCTGAACTTCATTATAACATCGAATTGGAACATTTATTCTGTAACCAAATTGTACAAGCAGATAGTTACGAGATACTGCAACTGTGAACTTCGAATGAACATAGTTTTTCAATGACATTACGACTATGCATTTCATAACGCATTCCAAGTAACATTAACGAGTTTAAGCAAATAAAATGTTTCAGGCATATGCATTTATGAACATTAGCTCGTGCATTAATGCAATTCTTTCTTATGAAGTGTTATGAATTACCGAGTATGAACACAGCTACAGGGTGTTTCATAAACTTAGACACTCTCATATAAAATTTTATTTTATGAAAGTGAGACTTAGCAGTTATTGGAGATTGAACTTTCAACACTCAAACCGAACATTGTATGGAACAGTGGCGTAACGTAGAAGAGGAATAGGGGGTCCGCTGTTTCTATGAACTTTTTCGTGATGATTTGGACAATATCCGCTATGGATAACCAGCAGTTCATCATGTCGGAGTAAACGCAGACAGAGACGCGATGGCACCACAGAGCGATGGATTCGATTCCTGACGAGGAGGAGGTCCACCAGCTGATTCACTTGGGATTTTGAAGGCAATCGTCATTGCGTGGGTGGAATGATATTCACGCCGATCTTTCGAGAAATTCATTACATAAGGAAAATCGACGATCTTTGAAATTTAATAACAGCTGATTATGAGAAGGTACTGTAAGAGTTATAACTTTCTGATATGATTATTTCATGAATACTGGGCACACATGTATATTTTTCTAATAGGAGTGATACGATTATTTAGACATGGCTTTGACTTTATATGCTTCGAATTTTTCTAGAATATGGCGTGACCATATGATATGGCAGGCATCATTATACGATATTCTCACCATTGGTTGGCTTTATTAAGCAGATGTTTGGTCTTTTAGACATTTTTCCAGCAAGGATAGTTTTCATGAATAATTTTTTTTTGTGTGACGAGCACTTCGAACTCGTGATCTGCAATTGATTATCAAAATTTACTTCGTCAGTTCATTGCATACTAGCGAGTGTGTATTATTCATCAGTAGGGATTTTTCCATTGGATTGTTTGGAGATATTAAGATGTTATTCACTTTAGTGTATGAATATCGCTTTTATATGACAACTAGAGACTTGTTGATTCCTATCTGGTACATTCACTCATTTAATCTTCGAGATGGGGTCTTTCGTATTTATACGATTGTATGGTGGTTACTCATCTTACCCATCGCTCAGGGCATTATCATGTTAGTCGACGGGGCGAGGTCTTTCGTATTTATACGATTGTACGGTGCTTACTTATCTTACTTTCCATTGAGGGACTCATTTTTATCATCCGAGTGTACATGAGATTGTAAGTGAATCAAACAAGGAACTACTAGTCACATATCAGTCGAAATTTTGTTAAATAAAGTACAGATAAATGTCAACAGGGTTACATTTAGTAATTCTTGTTTGCCAATCCAATATTTTGTTGCTTTACTCTTTTGAGAGTACTTTCAGTTTAACAGCTGGTACAGCTGATGCTTTTGATGATTTTTATAATTGTGTTGGATACCTTTGAGAAGGGTTTAAAGTAATTGAATCTTGTAAGATGAATCATTAATGGTCAGATTTATTTTAAGGCAGATCAGTATTGCAGATTTTGATATGAGAGATTATAGCACATTAGTGTTTTTCTGTGATGTGAATTATGAGAATTGTAAGAGAATTTATGCTATTTGAAAGCAGATCTTGAATTACTAAGGTAATATTTTTTCCAATTGTTTAAGAAGTTGTCTAGATGTGATCAGAGTAATTACAGTTATTGGAGATTGTGTGCGTTGATAATTTGAAGCCAGTTATATATTTTTTGTAGATCATGCAACATGGTTAAGTAAAGTTTGTGATAGGCATTTTGTGGAAGTTGCCAAGTGATAGTTGCAATGTTGCTAATGTATTTTGAGGCAGACATGAGGTTGTCGAACCCAGTCTAGCGTAATTGTTGAGATTCAGGCTGTATATGCTGAATATTTATGGAGTTTTGAGGAATTATTGTGGTATTCAAATGTGATATTTGAAGAATTGAGGATATATAATGTAGTTGTGGATAGTCAGATCCAACGTGATGTCGTGAAGGCAATAATATTTTTTTGGCATGAAAATTAAATGGAAGTGATAAAACTGTAAGACAACGTTCTATAACCCATATTAAACAATTTGTTAGGAAATTAAACAAATAAGTAAAGTTGATAATACAAGATTTTCTGAGAATAATAATTAATGAAATAATAATCTGAAATTTAAGCATATTAATGATCTGACCTAATGAAATAAAAATCAGAAAGTCTAATGGAATAAAAATCAGAATGACTAGATGAAATAATAAAAATCTAAATAACCAGAAGAATAAAATTTAAATAAATTGATAAATTAAATTTTGGAATAAATCAACGAATTAAATAAATGGATGAATTAGAGATTGAATAAATAAACTGATTTAAATAAATTAATAGATGATTGGATAGATGATGAATAACTGAATTAGAAGGTGATAATTAATTAAAGAAGCTGATGATTAATGAATTTATATGGATTAAAATAAATTTAATTGAGATATAATTTGAGAAATTGCAACTTGAGTTGAGGAATTAAACAATTTGTATTGATGATTTAAGATGATTTAATCTGAAGTAGATGATAAAATAAGAGTGTGTGAATAATTAGAAAGTATAATGAAGTAATGATAATAATTTTCATTTAAATGATTTAATGGTGATGAGTTAATGATTCTGACAGGAATATGTAGAATTTTGAGATGAGAATTAATGTGAGAAATATTTAACTTTGATGATGATGAAGATGATGATGACCAATGAGCATTGGATTTTCTGTAATTCACAAACAAGCAATTATCAGTGATAATGTAAATAGTGTAAATTAATTATTCGGTGTTTAGGAGCATTTTACTAACGTGTTCAACATTTAAATTATGCCATGCAAGCCATAAATTACGTGATATTTCAAATATGTGATTATAATGTGTATGTTTAGACAGATTAATAATTTTTTCAAATCCACATTTATGATGTTAAATTAAAGAGAGATTAGGTCTCAGGTTTCACAAATGTCAGTGACGAAAGACATAGTGCTACAGTGATCCTGAGAACCCAAGAGAACTTTAGAGATTTTTCTTGTTCTATGTGGATGAAATATTTTTGATTAGAAAAGAGATGGTTCGATTTTTGGACAATGATAATCTAACGTTGGCATTCGACCATGCTCTCAGGTAGGATGAATATTTAAAATGTCTGTCTGACTATCTAAGTGAAATAAATTTGTTTTTATCTTAGTTGTGATCTGATGATGGTGTGATTTTCCTTTTTCTTTCCTTGTCTTGATTAAGGCTTAACCGGAAAGGATGTGGTTTGCTAGGAATTCAGTTGATGGCGCCCATTTATATTTGCATTATTTCTATTAAACTTAAGCCCGTAACAACCCTAGAGATACTTTGTCTCGTGTTACCCACTGATTTTTCGATAACTCAGCTGAATTTCCGACACATTCCTTATTTGACTAGAGGTTCATTTAACTCCGCTCTGTCCTGGAACTCCAGGAATGCGATGTAATAGCAGATGGGTCATCGCATCCCCAGGACGAACGGGTACAGTACATTGAGGTTATCAGTTGCAATAAGCGTTGGTGCATTCAAATTTAGCTTCATTTATTCCGATACTTATCGTTGAGCGCTATGTGGCGGTAAATGATACTATTCTACCTCAGAATCTCGGGACAGCCGAAGTTTGCCAAAGTATTCTGATTATTTACCACGGCGCTATGCGACAAAATACGACACTATTGGTTTCTACATTTCTAACAGCCAATGAGATATAGGCCCTAGGCAGTGTCTTATTTCACTTACTCCTTTTTCTAAACATATTTTAAAATTTGTTTGTAAATTACATGTGTCAGTGCTGTAGTTAGTAAACTGCCGTTTCCCTATTCATTATTATCATAACGGGAAAATGACCTGAATGTTACGTCTATTATACTGTACTACTTATCACCCCCACTACAACCACCACTACCACCACCACCACCACCACCACCACCACCACCACCACCACCACCACAAAAAAGTTATATTCAAAAAGATTTATTTTTTGTTAGTTTAAGTATCATGTGCCAGTTCTGTAGTAGAATTAATTATCATCCATAAAACAAATAAATCCGCCGGGCGAAGCCGGGCACTACCGCTAGTAATATATATGTGTGTGTCCAGTCGTTTCATTCCGCCGAGCGTTAAAAATACTGCAGTATGCCTTCCTTCGAAGGGGAAGTAAAGCTGGCGGTCCCATGTCATAGATTCATGGCATGTAAAAGATCCTTTCACAGACTAAACTTGTGTAAAGCAAAAATTGTTAGATTAGATTTCGTCAGAACGCTCTATCAAAGTTCCAACGTTCACCACTAGGTATCATTGATATCTGGTGGCGAAAGTTGGAACTAGTTGAAATTGAACGGAACTTGTAGCTCGCCCTTTAGGGTGTCCGCTGGAAGCAGCTACAGACTCAAGCGAGCCGAACATGTCCTCGGACACTCCCGGCACTAAAAGCCATACGATAAATAAATAAATAAATAAATAAATAAATAAATAAGTAAATAAATAAATAAATAATTCCGCCGAGGGCGATTGCACTTACGGCGGCGGGCGGTCTTAGACGGTTTCGCCGTCTCTTCGGGCCAGGGACGTATGGTTTTAGGGAGAGGTGTAGATTTTGGTTTTGAATGAAGGTATGTTTGATTTTAATATGGGGCATAGCGGTGATAGTTGCAGACGGGCTGTGGGGAGAAGCATCGCTTCTGGGAAGGGAGATTTGTTTCAGGGATGGGGATGGGGGTGGGAGGGGGGGGGGGGGGGGGCGGAGGTGACTACTTTGTTATTTTAGATGTGACTTTAAATGACTTAAGTTATTCGAAAAGAGTGGAAACACGGAAACAACCCTCGCAATTGCCAAAAGTAGATTTAGTGACTTATATTGCTCGGGGGTTTTACTGTATGTTATTTTCTTAGCTAGCTTGTAAGTAAGTAAGGAAGTAGATTAAGGGGGATGTCAGTACTGGTTTCTCCTTTGTATATTCTAATCATTATATATTACAGTTTCCATAGTACTGATTTAGAAAAGGCTTTTGCGGTAGGCCTACATAAAGCTTTAAGAAAAAAAAACCGCGGTATTACAAGCTATTAACCTGATGAGTGCTTTGCCCGTCTAATATCGGCGAATAAGAACATCTTTTCTTTTTATCTTTCTTTCATATTTCCCATTCACTTTCGAATGATGATCGATCTCTGGCATGCACTTCCATCTGTTGGGCATTTTGTATTACTGCTTGAGTTTGGATGTTTGCTTCCGGAAGTAACTAACAATGCGTTTTGAAGACGTCTGTCCTCTGCAGCTGGTGTTCATCTGTAATGTAAACAAGCATGCCGGAATAATAATCAAATTCTTCACGTCGCGTTGGTGGCTTCGGTGGCGTAGTTGGTAGCATGCTGAGATTCTATTCCCAAGATCGCGTGGTCAAACCCGGCCGAAGTCGTCGGATTGTTTAAGATCGTTAAAAATCCCTCAGTATGCCTTTCTTCGGAGGGGTAGTAAAGCTGGCGGGCCAATATCATAGATTTATGGCAAGTAAAAGAACCTTCCACTAACAACAATTGTGTGAAGCTAAAATTTGTAGGTTATATTTGATTAATGCTCTAAGTTCCAACGTTCGCCACTAGGCGGTGTAATCTAGTAGCCAAGTTCACAGCTAGGTGTCGTTGACAATAGCATTTGGTTGTAAGTATAGGAACTATTTGAAATTGATCGTCTGCAGTCTTTACCTGAATTACAGATAACACACACTCACAAACTCCATCACAACACCAGTTATCAGACAGATTCTACAAACACCCAAAGTACATGAGGCTACATGGCCGCGTTGTTGCAATCCTCCAACCGAGGAACCAACCAACCAACCAACTACGCCGCGCTGTGACTTCGGATCAAAGAATATAGGTACCAAAGTTGCAATGAGTTCCATGATGCCATATCAGTATTTTAGACTGTTTTAATGCTAAGCACGTGATCTTCGAGTACTACCCCACCAGGGAATTGTTAGCGCTAGACGTGGAGCAGGGCTGTTGTGTATACATTACGTCAGCTTGCCTTGTTATGGCTGCTGCGAGCAGGGCAGAAGGGGGAACGCATGTATAGTAATACAATGAGAACAGCGGCTTCGGTGGCGTAGTCGGTAGCATGGTGAGCTTCTATGTCCAAGATAGCGGGTTCAAACCCGGCCGAAGCCGTCGGCTTTTTTAAGAGCGTTAAAAATTCCTCAGTATGCCTTCCTTCGGAGGGGAAGTAAAGCCGGCGGGCCCATGTCATAGATTTATGGCATGTTAAAGAACCTTCCACTAATTGCACCTGTGTGAAGCTAAATTGGATAGGTTACGAATGTAAACAACGCTCTTAGGTTTCTACGTTCGTTGCCAAGAGCCGACTGCGGTGGCGTCTAGTAGCTAAGTTCTGAACTTGGCCTAGTAGTCGTTGACGGTGGCGCTTGGCGGCAAAAGTAGGAACTATTTGAAACATTCTAAGTTGCAGTACCTAAATAAAAAACCGGATAACACACACTATTCAGTCATCTCAATTAACACCGGTTATCAGACAGATTCTCACACAGCCAACGTACACGGGGCTACATGACCGCGTTATCGCAGCCCCTAAACTTAAGAACCAACCAACATTGAGAACTTACCCAGCATGAATCATGCACACACACGGCATGCGATGAGGTTTCGCTGGCGACGACTGCAAGTCTATGGCAGGCATGTGGCTGGGCGGATAGCATTAGTTCCGATTTCCGCCACTGGTAACAATTCGCAGGTAGGGTAGTACCGGTGCACATCTGTTCGAGGCCCTAAAGGAGGCAGGGTGTGTGTAGCCCCGCCACTTACGGTGCATTCTGGATTCCACTACACACACAATTGTGAAATTAATAAACCAGTTATACAACATTCCAATATATATTGTGTTAAAATTTGGATTCGATCTGATGACGGGCTTTTGAGATAATAATTCTTAAATGTGACGCATGGTTGAAACACGCTTAAAAACGTGCACTTTTTGTGTTCCAACTGCGATAAAAAATATTAAAATACAAATTTAAAAATCCAAACCTACATGAACTAACGTAAAATAGAACGACGAAAATGTTGATGGCATTGGATTTTATGTAGGTCTATTGGTTACTTAACAAACAACCTTCAAACTCGAGTACACATAATACTTTGGTCGACAGTAGTCACAATTAAGATAGGGGACATTGTAATTACCAACGTATATAAGCCACCAGCAATGGAATGGCCAAATCATGTGTTACAACCGTATCCTCATCCTGCAATCTATCTAGGTGATTTCAACAGCCACCACGTTGACTGGAAATACGAGACAAATGATGTAAATGGAGAATCTGTCTTACAATGGGCTGAGGAAAATGGCCTCTATCTTAAGTTTGATGCAAAAGTCACAGCTACCTTTCGATCTGCTGCATGGAGTCGTGATTTTAATCCTCACTTGTCCTTCGTGTCCACAGACAGGCCTAAATGAAATCAAAATTAGATGGTCTATTTATTTTTTCTTGATTATTCAATACAAACCAAAACGTAAGTGCCTGGTTCTTTCACCAAATCCTTAAATTGCAAATAATCGTAATCAAACAGATCAAATTAGTCTTGTTAATCATTCAAAGGACGTGGCAAGGCTTGCACGGTACGGTACTGAAAATAAGTCAAATCAGAGAGTGGAAGCTCCACTGAGATGGCATGTGATTTAAATGACAGCCACTAATAATGGGAAGACGATAACATTCATCACAGGCATGTATTTAAGTAATTATTATAATTAAGAGTCTATCATACTAAATTGTAGAGTCTGTTCATAATATTAATAACTCATTATAAAGCAGAGCGTAGAAAGCGTGAACTAATTTGACCCAGAATTGGGACGAAGCTCATCACATTCTTGGTACTAGGGATGCGTTAGGTTCTTGTGGAAGGTAATTAACTCACTGCTGGACAGGAACTCCCCTGTCACGTCGGGCGTGTTACTTTACCTTATCTGATTACTTGTGCACCCTTCACATGCACCTTAAGGGCGGGGACTTTTATTTATGGTCTATTAAGGAAGAGTGCCCCACATTCTGTAATGGGTGTATTTACATATATAGGTCAACACTCTGAAATTTATTGGTTCAATAACTTAGACAGAGGAGAGAAAAAAAGACAACATCGTCAATGAATATATATTGCTCATTTGATGGTTATCTGATGAGGGAACTGTTTTCTCCTGGTATGTTAAAGAGATCATGGAGATTTCTTGTCTCATGAATGAATGGACAAATCATGAAGTGACACAAGATGCTACTACGGTGCATTTCTCATTCACAAATCTTATTGTATTAGATTATAGTAAAATATTTAATTTTTGCAGATTAATATTATGTAAGCAAGCAAACTTATCATTCCACGGACTTCTATTCTTTCCAGTAATATTTACTATTCTATCAACTTATGAATTATGTTTTTAATAAAAATATTTAAAACAAAGTTCATGCTGACACGTCAGGGGTGTATTTACAATTCTTTCTCCGGGGGGGGGGGGGGGGGGGAGCAATTATCCTGAAAAATAGTGAGTATTCTCAGGGAATTGTCACCGCAAAATACCCAGAAATATCAACCAATATTTTAGAGCATATAACTTTGTGTAATTATCTTAGATAAAAGTTAATTGTACAATTCTAAGTATTACAATTCGTATTAGTGGCAATACGAAAGAAGTAGTAAAATATAAGACAACACAAAATACAATTTTATAATAAATGCATTTTCTATGGCCTATGGAGTATTCAAGCCCTCAGACCAGAATTAAAATTTCTTGGCAGGGCCGGGAATCGAATTCGGACCTCCGGGGTGGCAGCCAAGTATCCTAGCCACTATACCACGAGGTAGTCTAATTTAAATCTTAATATTGTTTATAACTTAGCCAAAAAGTGAAGATTAAGGTACAACCAAATTTATAATTATTTTATTCTCTTACCAAAACAACACTTTCTTAATTTTTACTGTTTTATTTTCGGAATGGGGGTGTTGGTGGGGGGATGGGGGGGGGGGGCGTGGAACTCCCACAGCTCTCCCCTTATATACACCCCTGTAACAAGTACCATCTGTGATAATATCATATACCCTGTGAGCCCTTCATACAATCAACAGTAGCTTTTGATCCTGGATCACGGGACCTCCTTTTTACGTGCAATCCAACCTACAGGACAAGGCATTTCACTTTGAAAATATCACATGCATTGACCGGGATCAAACTCGATCCACCTTGGTGAGAGGCAAACAGCTTGACCGCTATGCCACCACGCCCCCATAACAATACCTAAAGCATTCTAGAGTCTACGACTCTGGTTTGTAAAATGATTATCTAGTTCCATTATTTTTACTGGGGCAGATGTAATGTACGATTACCTCAGGACAGGAAGGAGAAGAAGGCTGCATCAAACCAGTCAAAAGAAAGAAAACTCAAACAACTACAATAACAATGTATGTTACGTCACACGGGCAACTTTTGTTTCTCTAAGGCTCAAAAGATTTGTTGCTTCACGTCCGTAGGTATAACCTTAAATTGCCCTACACGTGTCCCCCGGGTGGTGCTAAGAAAGCAACAGTGATAAGATGCCCCATGGGGCCTCACGGCCATGACAGAAGAAATAACACGAAAAGTCCTTCTAAGGACTCGGCAATCATTACTCGGACCTTTGGCCCTCAACTGACGGTTTGCCAGCTTAACATTGAGGGCATTAGTAGAGCCAAGTGTGATTATTTATCCAAGATACTCATGGAACAATTAGTACATGTATTGGCACTACAAGAAACTCACACCGAAGATGGTATTCAGTTGTCTAATAGGGGTAAAATTCCTGGATACATGATAGCGACGGAACTGAATCATTCAAAATATGGTATTGCTATTTATATTAAGAAAGGCATTGAAGACTATACAGTCTTGCCTTCTGATATACGCCAGAATGTATTCTCAGCTTCCATCAAGATACAGAATGTTACCTTCATGAACATCTATAAACCTCCACAGGTCTGCTGGCCAGATCCCGTCGCACTTGCACCTGATGAAGATGTGTAATGCTTGGTGATTTCAACAGCCATCATACTTCCTGGGGATATGACAGAAATTATGATAATGGGGCAAGTTGATTGAATGGATGGATTTAAATAATCTCGCACTGATATTTGATGCTAAAGACCGAGGCACATTCCATTCAGCTCGTTGGAACCAGGACTACTCTCCTGACCTATCTTTTGTTTCACAAAGCCTAATGACTCCTACACCACAAATCCGTAGACAAGTTCTGAATGACTTCCCGCGCAGCCAACACAGACCCATCATTTATAACATCGGTATTCGTATACCTGTAATAAGATCTGGACCCCAACCCCGCTGGAACTTCCAAAAAGGTGACTGGGATATGTACGCAAGATGCACTGATGCTAATGTTCAATTGGTGCAACCAACCCCTGAGAACTATGAGCGGTTTGTTGGCTTGATCAAGGCTGCTGCCAAAAGAAGCATTCCTAGAGGAGTCCGAAAATACTATATCCCTGGTTGGAATGAAGGAACAGCTCGTCTAAGCTGTGAATTTGAAAAAGACAGCAGCCGTGAGAAAGCAATTGAAGTGCTGAAATCCTTGGACAGTGCTAGAAGAGAGAAATGGTCCCAGACTGTTGAAAACTTGAATTTTACCCACTCAAGTAGGAAAGCATGGTCCCTCATACGAAAACTGGACCCAACGTCTATACCATTGAGAAAGCAATCAAGTATCAATGTAGAATCCTGTGAATTTGAAAAAGACAGCAGCCGTGATAAAGCAATTGAAGTGCTGAAATCCTTGGACAGTGCTAGAAGAGAGAAATGGTCCCAGACTGTTGAAAACTTGAATTTTACCCACTCAAGTAGGAAAGCATGGTCCCTCATACGAAAACTGGACCCAACGTCTATACCATCGAGAAAGCAATCAAGTATCAATGTAGAATCCATAGCTAACCACCTAGTTTCTACATCTAGGACTGAAGGACAGAAGATGGATGCTTGTAGTTTAACGTGACCGTTAATCTTGAGATCATGAGCCACAGGACCTCCTTTTTACGTGGAATCCGAACCACAGGACATGGCATTTCACTTCGAAAATAAGGACAGAAGAAGTTCAGTAGAAAGATACGACTGGAATTCAACCAGTTAAAACAAGAAGTCCAACCACATCCGTTGTACTCATGTCCAGTTTCTTTAGAAGAGATACAAAAGGGTTTAGATGGTCTTCAGACTGGCAAAGCAGCAGGATTTGATGGTGTGTACCCAGAGTTCCTTAAGAAATGTGGCCCAGCATCCAAGCGATAGCTTGCCACCTTCTTCAGCTCCATTCTGCATTCAGGACGCCTGCCTCCATCTTTCAAGAAGACCAAAATTATTGCAATATTGAAACCAGGGAAGGATCCTAAGCTACCTCAAAGCTGCAGACCTATTTCCTTACTTAGTGTCACCTAGAAACTACTTGAAAGGCTTTTACTGAATAGGATTGCTCCTGCAATTGAGTCACTGATTCCTGTTGAACAAGCTGGATTTCGCCCAAAACGAGACTGCTGCGATCAAGTCCTTGCCCTGTCTTCCTATCTAGAAGCTGGTTTTGAGAAGAAGCTCAAAAGTGTTTCTGTCTTCCTGGATCTCTCAGCAGCCTATGATACTGTCTGGAGGAAAGGACTTCTCCTCAAACTTATAAAGGCAGTTCCTTACCTTAAAATAGTCACCCTGATTGGGAATATGCTGAGTAACAGGCTATTCCAAGTGTTCACTGAAAATGTTAGAAGCAGGTTCCACACTATTAATAATGGTGTGCCACAGGGATCAGTTCTATCCCCTCTGCTATTCAACTTGTATACCCATGATCTGCCCGAAACTCTATCCCGAAAATTCATCTATGCGGACGATAAAAATCTTACAGTCCAAAATACCACCTTTAATGAAGCAGAGGATATAACGAATGCAGATATTCAGATGATGGATGAGAACTTCAAGAAGTGGCGCCTCCAGCCAAGTGCCTCAAAATCAGAAGGTGCCACATTCCACCTTAACAACTCAAAGGCAGACTACCAACCTAGAGTTAAGTTTAGGAATCAATACCTAAAGTACAACAGATGTCCTAAGTACTTAGGCATAACATTGGACAGGACACTGACTTATCAACAACATACAGAAAAAACTGCTGCAAAACTAAAAAGTCGCAATAACCTACTTAGTAGGTTAGCTGGAACATCATGGGGTGCTGACGCCAGCACACTCAGGACTACCGCTCTGGCTGTCGTATATACTCCAGCTGAATATTGTGCAGGTGTGTGGTTGAACAGCCCTCACTTCCAACTCGTAGATATACAACTCCGCCAGGCAATGCGCATCATCTCTGGTACTCTACGTTGCACCCCTACCCAGTGGCTACCTGCACTTTGTAATATCGCTCCACCCCATATAAGGAGACAGCAAGCTCTTGTTCGCTTGTGGTACAGGATCAAAGAAAATGGTGAGCTTCCTATTCATCAGGATGTCATACAGCTCTCTAAAAAGAGGTTGAAATCCCGAAAGCCAGCATGCAAAACAGCTATTGATCTTTCATCCACTGAGTTCAACCTCCGAAATGCCTGGAGAGATGAATGGCGAAACTCCTCACCTCGCGGCCTACTTCAAATCAGTGACTCCACCACAAGACTTGCTGGTTTTAATCTTCCTCGGGCTCAACAGAATCCGATGTGGTATTGGTCGAACAGGTGCAGCCCTACACCAGTCGGGTTGGACAGATTCCCCCCGATGTGACTGTGGTTTTGAAATGCAGACTATTGAGCATATTGTGCAGGAGTGGCCTCTGCATTCATATCCCGGCGCCTTGGATGATCTCCACTCAGCAACTTCTGATGCAATTGCATGGATTACAGACATTCCTGTCCACATTTGAAGAGATGGTCCTAATGCTGTGAATAGTGTTTATTGTAAATAGTGTATATAATTATTTTCTGTCTTGTAAGCATCATACGCTAAATAATAAAAGAAATAACCATGATGGTGATCATGATAGTTGTTTTAAAGGAAAACCATCCAGGTCATCAGCTCCTTGAGACTTGTTAAAATTCAAATTGTATTCGAGGTTGATGAACAAAAATGTCCCTAGGCCCTAAAATAAATGTACATCAACAAGAACAACATATTTTAATTAAATTTGAGGAGGATGTCTAAATAAGAATACAGACGAATATTTATAAAAGTAAACATAGGCTATTCTTAATATATTAGCAAACAAAAACGCACGGATAAAAATAATTAATTACAAAATAAAATTCTGTACGAAACTAAATCCAAGTTTTTTTGAGTCACTCACAGTCATAAAGCGTATGACGTGATCAGCATCCACCGCCTTATGAGATAATATGAGATCGTATATACCAAGATTTATTCGTAGGTGACCAAGATCCATCGAATGTGAGAAAGTTAACAGCAAAATGACCTATGCGAACAGTCAGATTTTGTTGGGTGACAGGACACTTATTTTTCTAGAAAAATGGTGTAGGCTAGTCTAGAGTTTCGTCTCTGGGGGTATTTCTGCATCATATTCACCTGTAAGATCAAGGCTTCCTTCATTACAGTCCCACTAGAAGCGATACAGGAACGCGCTTATGTTGCAATTACAGTACATTGGGGCCAGACGAGGGAACGTCGGAAACGTGAATCTCCCGATATCGCCGACAATTCGCTGAATTGTTGGTCAGATTTTAAGGAGAGGATCTAAATGTTTTTGAATCCCAAGGTAGGGTGAGATTGGACGTGTCCAAATAATCTATGCACAGGAGACTGAGAACAGTGCAGGAGGGTTTAAGCGCTGAGTTGAAATATTCTCTCCGACCAATCCCACTACTGCAACTACTTCGCACGGCACGTGCTGTGGTCTATCTCGCCATTGTCAACCTACTGGAAGACTGATTTTTAGTGCAATTTCTTTACATTGGCGGGAGCAGTCAGAGTGCACAACCTCCTGAACTTCTCCAAGTCTCACTCCTCTATTAAAACTCGTATAGATTAATTTTGCCCGCTCTAGACGTGGCTCTAATTGGTTTGGAAATAAAATATCATTACACATATCGCACCACCAGTGGAAGACTGAGCCAAGTCCAAAGGTGCATTTTCTTTTCAATAAATTCATAAATTTGAATCATTATAAAAACAAAGTAAATATTAAGTAATAATTCAGACTTTCACGATCGGCGTTGAAATAGGAATCTCTGTTTCGCGGGCTTATAGGCCATGTTCTAAGGACATTTTGTCGTCCTTTGTCCAGCGTAGGCGAAGGTACGGGCGCGGGTTGGTCTCTCTGTAACCGCTCTAACTTTTTCTTCTGTCGGATGTTAGACTGTTCAAATGTTGAACGCATAGAGTAGAAGGTGATACGATCTACATTTTCCCAGTCCTGATATGAGAGTGTGATGCTGATGCGGTAGTGCAGCTGTAAGAGTGCCTGATCTGTAGTAGCGAGCCCCTTACGTGCGTAGCTTATGCGTTCACGTAATAGCGAACGTTCATTTCGATCATATATTCTATGAGCTCGAGCTGAGGTTAGAGGTCTCTTCATTCTAATAAACTTGGGAATCATACCCGTGTCTCGGCATTGAAGAAGAAACGTGAGTGTAGACAGAAGTTGCGACTTTTTCTTCCATAAACTCTCAAAGCGACGAACTAAGTGTGATAGAACACAGCCTGCGAAACAGAGACTCCTAAAGTAAATATTACTTGCGGAAAAATTGTCTTCTGCGTTCTACAATTAAATGCAAAGACTTGTGGTGCATCATATTTCTTTCTTTCTTTCTTTCTTTCTTTCTTTCTTTCTTTCCTTCTTTCTTTCATTTCTTTCTTTCTTTCTTTCTTTCCTTTCTTTCCTTCTTTCTTTCTTTCTTTCTTTCTTTCATTCTTTCTTTCCTTTCTTTCCTTCTTTCTTTCTTTCTTTCTTTCTTTCTTTCCTTTCATTCTTTCTTTCTTTCTTTCAGTTCTTTCTTTCCTTTTTTTCTTTCTTTCTTTCTTTCTTTCTTTCTTCCTTTCTTTCATTCTTTCTTTCCTTTCTTTCTTTCTTTCTTTCTTTCTTTCATTCTTTCTTTCTTTCCTTCTTTCTTTCTTTCTTTCTTTCTTTCGTTCTTTCCTTCTTTCTTTCTTTCTTTCCTTCCTTCTTTCTTTATTTCTTTCCTTTCCTTCTTTCTTTCTTTCTTTCTTTCTTTCTTTCTTTCTTTCTTTCTTTCCTTCTTTATTTCTTTCTTTCCTTTCTTTCATTTCTTTCTTTCCTTTCCTTTCCTTTCCTTTCCTTCTTTCTTTCTTTCCTTCTTTCTTTCTTTCTTTCTTTCCTTTCTTTTCTTCTTTCTTTCTTTCTTTCCTTCTTTCTTTCTTTCTTTCTTCTTTCTTTCTTTCTTTCTTTCTTTCCTTTCTTTCTTTATTTCTTTTCTTTCTTTCCTTCTTTCTTTCTTTCTTTCTTTCTTTCCTTTCTTTCTTTCTTTCTTTCTTTCTTTCCTTTCTTTCTTGATTTCTTCCTTTCTTTAATTAGTAATTTATGTAATCAATTAACTAATTAAATTATTATGTATTTATTTATTTACTCATTTATTCATTTATGTATTTATTTATTTATTTATTTTAGTTACTCAGTAATTTCTATTCAATATTGGCAATTTTCTATTCAGGGGTTCTTAGATTGTTAACAGTTACGGTGGGTACAGTTAAACAATTTTTCACTATTTTAGTGACGTTCATTTATATATTTGTTATTTCATTCTCTTGAATAATTAATATCGCGTAACTTACATGGAATAATTAAAAAAGTGAAAGTCAGTCTGAAAGACTAGACTTTGAATCATTTTAAATGCTACAAATGCTGAAAAATGCTAGAAAGGCTGGAGGCTTCTCGCTTCGCTCGAAGCCAAAGACTCTTGACATGTTAGAAAATTATCTGCATAATACTTATCTTGCTTATCTTGTTTCAAATTACTCGCGAACGGCAAGTGCAAACCAAGGGCAAAGCAAGGTCCAGTGCAGGGAATGCCGCACGCTCAGCAGAGCGCGCGGGGACTTGCCCCTTCCATCCAGTCTAAAAACACTTATAGTGGGCGATGTATTGAAGATAGAGATAGGTTCTCGCGGACGTTTTTGTAGAACTTTTCATGTGACAATTCTTACGCTCATAGTGTATTGATATTTTTAACGGTTTGCCCAGCGTAAGCTTAAGAAGCGCACGGACGCCAAGTTTGTTTTCGACTTTTTCACTGAAATTGTTACTGCTTGGCTTCCTTTGATCATACATAAATTATTTTCTACAGAATCTATCCTCGAGATATCCTTTACAGAATGGTGAAAACCGCATCAAAATCCATCCAGTGGTTATCGAGATTACCCGTGACATCCAAGAATTGGGGATTTTTGTCTTGTACTAACGAAGTAGAGATTGTCGGGGAACACATGCACCAATCAGTACTATGACGTCACACACCTCAATGCATCTGGGTACATTTCGTCCCGTCACCGTAACGTAACGCCAGACCCGAGCGTAACGACGAAGTCGACAAGATCATTTAAAATGATAAAAAAAAACTGCAATAACTTAACCTAAGAAATGACAGTTTTTTACTACTTGAATTGTAGGCTACAGGTGATGTGAGAACAACACTGAAAACAGTAAAATCGCTGTCTTTACGATTTTTTTTGGCAGTTATTCACGACACAGACTTAAATAAATGGGGCCAGATACTCAAAATAATATAAATACATCTTTTGGACATATGCCAAGCTTCCACCGAGGCGGGGCTCTGAATTCTTCATTGTGATCAGGCCAACAAGTAGCCTATTCAATGCTTTGGCGTAATCGGGAGATTTACGTCCACGATGTTCCCTTGTGAGGTACTGGGATATAACAGTTGGAACAGGTAAAACAGCCTCTTTGATAGGGACAATCTGTAGACTTTCTTCATTCAAAATCAATACTGGAATGATAATTGGTGAACTCCAGTGTCATCTTTCCAATTTCCGATACCAGAATAAACATACATGAGCAGATCTCTCCGCGAACACATTATAACATGTAAGAAGTATTAGATTGCTTCATAAACTAGCAGGTAGAAGTAAACAAGAAAATTACGGCTTATATGGACAACTACGTGAATTTCCATGGCTTGTTAAAAGAGATACTTAATTCCACTTAATTCCGCATGGCTGTGCTACCAGTGGCCGCAAGGCACGTAACATGTACACAACGTGACTCTAGCTGCCGGAGAAAATAGCGTCAGAAGACAGTTCAGTCTGAGTAAGAGGATGGCACAAGGCGACAGGGTGTAGTTCTTTACTACTACAACAATATTATAGGCTGGTATATTGGCTTTCACGGCCAGTGAAATAAAACTCAGCAATTTTTCTAGGCTTGTGCCGTGTCTTGTGTGGGGTTTCGCCTAGGACCCAAGCTGGCCAAGGAGCAGGCTCTTGGTGTCCCGCACAGGAGTAGCGAACTGCGCGCTACCTCCCTTTTTATGAAGCGCATCTGCGTCTCTTTACTGCGGGAACTAAAAGCTCAAGCAGCCATAACCTCCCTATGAAGGCTTCCAAAAAGTGGTATATTGGCTTTCACGGCCAGCGAATTTGAACTGCCTTCATAGGGAGGTTATGGCTGCTTGAGCTTTTAGTTCTCGCAGAAAAGAGGCGCATATGCGCTTAATGAAAAGGCAGTTCGCGCGCAGTACGCTACTCCTGTGGGGGTCCAGGTGGGGGCACCAAAAGCCCGCCGATGAGCCAGCTTGGTGTCTAGGCGAAACCCCACACAAGACACGGCACAAACCTACAAAAATAGCTGTGTTTAATATTATATGCTATCCCGCGGCTTAACCAGGCATGCTTTGATCGCTGACAATGATTTTAACGGGGAGCTGCAGTAAGCCCGAAGGTTGGTGTTTCGAATCATGCCCTTCCTGAGTTTGATTTTCATCCAAATTTTTCCACTCTTCTTCAATGCAAGTGTGGGGGTTGTCCATAATTTGAAGTCCAGGGGCATCCACTCCATTCGCTGACCCTAACATTTACAGTTACACTACTGCAGAAACACAGGCTGCCAGACAAATACATCGGAAACTCGAGGCTGAAGTTCAAGATGTCCCAAAACCGTAAAATTAGTATACAACAACAACTATTTTAGGAAGCGTGGTAGAGTGTACGTTTGTTTAGCGATTGTAATTTTTATTCAAAATAAATTCAAGTATAATCACTTCGTGTCTCAGTGGCTATCAATCTTATTTATCACCCCCTAAGTTCTAGGTTTGATTCCTGTCTCTGCCAGAAATTTAATTCTGGTCTGAAGGTTGGAAAGGGATTCACTCAGCCATGTTAGGCAGAACTGAGAGGAGGTGGCTTTGATTCCTACCTCAGCCATCCTGGAGGTGGTTTGAGGGTGCTTCCCCTACTTCTACTGCAAGCAAATGCTGGATTGGTACGGAAATTATGGCCAAGACTGCCTCCTTCCCCAATCCTCAACTCAATTACAAATACTCACACTAATAGAGCAATCAGAATAATACAGGTTATCAGACAAATTCCACACACATCCAAGTAGGCTGTATGGGGCTACATGACCACGATGCCACATAGTCCCTAAATAAAACAACACCAACAAATGCACGTTTGAATGTATTCTGTTTAAAAGAGTTTCCTGGACATAAAATATATTCGGATGAAAAAATCCAAATCATAGATCGTATATAGAAAAATTAGGAGCATTCTTTTTCAATCTTGCCTTGTTATAGTTCATGTAATTATTGATTTTCAGTTGGTCACCCGTAGACAGAAACTTTGGATGGTTAAGATTAATCCTCTAGGTTTGATGATTCAGTTAGGAACTGTGTGACATCGCTTATGGTACAACTAACACCCTGAAAACACCACTGAACCACCTCTGGCCTGAACTACAATCTTCACACCACAATTGATTAAAGACCGTCAGTGCACTCGCCATCCTCCATCATTTGAAAAGAAGACAAAATCTCGACTCAGCGGGCTACGGGGCACGCTTCCTGTCACCTACTATCACCTTGGTCCCAGGGTCATAATTAGGGAGATATGGAACTGCACCCATAATCAGTGGTATTTCCAGATCCTTTTAATTAGGATGATTGAACTGCGCCCATAGTCAAGTCGGCTGTTAGTCCAAGGTCGGGGAAGTGACGGACTGTCTCCCACCACTTGCTTCTGCACTCCTGAGAATAAGAGGTAGTCCCCCGTCCCGATAAGCAGCTGTACTACGGGCCGCCGGGGGTGGCAGCTAATCACACTAACCACTACACCACAGAGGCGAATAATAATGATGATAATAATAATAATAATAATAATAATAATAATAATAATAATAATGAAAATCCACAGCATTTTTCCAGTCATTGGACCGGGTCAGGTTTGGAATGAATGAAGCCCCCTTCTAGCGGCGAGGATAGGCATTGTGCCGGCTTCCGAAGCCTGTCGCACTCCTCTTGGACAATGATTAATGAATGACAGATGAAATGAATTGATAATGGAGAGTGTTGCTGGAATGAAAGATGACAGGGAAAACCGGAGTACCCGGAGAAAAACCTGTCCGGCCTCTGCTTTACCCAGCACAAATTTCACATGGAGTGACAAGGATTTGAAGCACGGAACCCAGCGGTGAGAGGCCGGCGCGCTGCTGCCTAAGCCACGGAGGCTACACTAATAATAATAATAATAATAATAATAATAATAATAATAATACAACTCTCTCTAATCCACCATAAATAACTACCCCTCTAGTTTTGTTATACAATAAAAAATATAATAATCTTCTAAACGGTAAGATTACCTCAAACTAGATTATTAACATTTGAAATAACAAAACTATTTTTAAAATATGGTTAGGTTGTCGAAAACATCCCAATGTACCAGTTAATGCTATTGCTAGAACAAAAATTAAATATTAGTCTGTTTTGAAAACTGTAACTGTACCTGTTTTATGAATCCCAGGCCAACACTAATCTCTTGTCCGCAATCTGGACAGGGTATATTTAGTTGTTTGCAATCTGGACAGTTTTTGACTTGTTCGCAATCAAGACACAACCGACTTGAAATGAGTCACTTCAAATTCACACCACTCGACACAACATAATTCGGTAGAGGGGTGGAGGGAGGGAACCTACCTGACCGCTCTCAATGGGCGCAATTCCACTGCCACTTTTCGAAGGCTGATGCTAATGACCAGGGTCATTAGTGAAGATTGGGTGCAGTTCCATACAACCCCATAATTATGTCAGCCGTAAAGGGTCACATGATTATCTGCTACCAGTGCAACCGCACCTACGCAGTGGTTCTGAACCCGTAGAAGTCTGCGGACCACTCAGCCTGAAACTGAATCATCTACGGACCAGCCCTCCCCCCTAAACACCTTATCAGTTGTAATCCTTCCTCAATAACACTTATTTTAAAGATATTTCAATTCTAAACCTGATTGTCATCGCCGCGAATACATTCGGATGATTCTCGTTCAACGGACATAGTTTTGAAATCCCCATTTATTGGCCACTTTTATATACGTGCTGGTGGGCCCTTTTCTCCCGCGGACCACTCCCGAAGAACCACTAATCTATAGCAACTCGGTTAACCTCTCAAAGGGTTGATAAACATTTTAACCAGTGAACTTAATTTCATTGGTTCACTTTTTTCCTGCTCCAATGCCGTGTGTAATTACAAGGATAATATGTTTATATCCATTACACCTCATAAAACTGAACACGATATTCACACAGAACATGAAAAGCGACCAGATTTACGACATACTCAAGTTGCAGTATACTGCATTATGAATAAAGAATCATGACGTTCAACTTCACTTGATATCGAAATAAATAATGAAGCATAGACTATGAACTCGAGGAACCAGCTATTAAAGGACGGGTAACACGGTAATGGAGAAGATGCGACAAGTCTTGGACCTTGTTAGCTACGTGATAGGCTTCAGGCTATGGGATCGTATCCTGGGTGCGGCTGTCTTGTCGCAAGGAATGTTGAGGTAGTCAGTCACATGAGGTTACAAGGAGGTCCTAGGTCTTCCTGAAGGCCCGTTACTTCTTCTTATCTCAGTGGAAAATCAGCTGTAAGCTGTGGTATGGTATTAAGGATAGATCGATAACACCACCAACAATCTGTAATCAAGCTTTCTGAAATTCGACTGTAGGAGGAGATGTTGTTATGACCTCAGTGTCGTGGGACGAGTGTCCAAGACCAGATGGGACATTCAAAGGAAGTCCAGTAATAATGAAACAGTTGCTGTAGGGGTTTTGACATCGTGATCGTCAGCAGGCTTCAATTTAGAGAGTGACATTTCCACATTGAACTTCATGATTTAGACCAGTTTGAAGCAGGTCTCCATGGCTCCCGGCCCGGAGCTAATCGTTTAATCTCCACAAAGCTACCACTTCCTACATCCAAGGCAATCAGTCTAACTTTGGCCTGTCTAGGGTTGCCAGATTTCAAGAATGGAAGAACGGAACACACGTCCCAAAACATTGTTTTAAAAAAATCAAGGAAAGGCGGACGAGCGTCCAAGGACGACAGTATAATTTTGAAACAAACTCCACTTCAAATTGTAAATAGCTTCACCTATCTAGGCTTGACTCTGCAAAACTACCCTGCAATCCTTCAGGATTCACATAAAACAGCGGGTGGCATCGGCCACTAAAGCTATTTTCGATATTAGAAACATATCTCGACTTTCACTGAAATCCGCCTTAGCACTCTTTGATGCCAAGATTGTTCCGATCCTCACATATGGGTTAGACATAGTCGGGGATAAATTAAGCTTGAGCGATCTCAGATCAATTGAAAAAGTCAAAGCGCGATACTTAAAGGCTGCCCTGGGAGTATCAGAATACACGCACTCCCGACTTGTTTATGAACTTGCCAGGGAAACTTTTCTTGTTGAAGACTTAAGATCTCGATTGCAGTTGCCTTCTACTGGACAGGAACAGGAATTCCTAAGGATGAGACAAAGAAAGCGAGCGGAAATCGACATAGAATTCTAAGGGACTGAAGCCATGTCTCAGAGGAATTGGACTGAACCGAACAATGGAATGAGGAGTGCTCTGAATAGACTTGCTGTGCACGGCTTCCATCATAAGCTGTGCGTGCGGCGTGGCTTTCATGGACCTTCTGAGCAGTGTGTGTGCATATTATGTGCTAAACAGTGTGGTCGATATCATTTTAGTAAATGCTCTAATAGAACACTGTCCTTATTGGAGTACTCGAAAATGTAATGCACATTTTTCCGCAGTTCCTTTATTATTATGATATCGATCACAGACCAAGGATCATGTAATGTGGGGTGCGCACAGGTCGGTGGGTTGGTGGGATCCGGGTCTCGAGCGCGGTTTGTGGTGGAGGCCGGTGGAAGCCATGCATCGCTGGTCTATTTAACTTCTCATCTGACAGTGTTTGTGATATTAGCCTATGATGTATTCATTCCAAATGCACTTTCAGGCGCAATTATACTATTAATTAATTAAATGTTGTAATAAATAATACACATATGTATTTAATAAGCATTACATAATCAAATACACAAAATTACAAGAAGTTCCGTGACTAACTAAAGAGCCTACTTTTCTTAAAATTTAAGATTCATGCCAATTATTAATCTATACGGATCTATCTAGAATAATGACGAAATTAAGTTGGTAATATCGAAATTTCTAATTAGTTCGAAATACTGTATACCTGGCATAATGTAGCCTAATAGAGCACTACAGTTGGCAGCCCTGGTGACTGAATATATTCTTAGTTCCATCTCTTAAGGTACAGAATACAAAATTTGGTTGAAGTCCAATGAATAGCATGGACGTTACATGCAATTAAACATTGGATCTAACAGCGTGCGTAAAATCATGTTGGCAACAATGTCATGTATGTATTGGTCAAAAATAATCTGAAATAATATGATGTATTGATGTGCCAATTTTGAATGAAATCCATTAGTTAGTGTAAAAGTTACATGCATTTTAAAATTGGACCTATCAGCAGGCTTAGAATCATGTTGGCAGCACTGACGTATATTAGTTACTCCAAATTCATCTAGAATGCCAGGTACTATACGTGTGCAAAGTTTAGAGCTATTGGCTTGCATACTTTCTGATATATTGATATTAGGGTAACAAAAATAGAGACAGCACATATTAACAGTTGGTAGCCCTGGTTGCTCTTAAGAATACGCATAGTCATAAATGTTATGGTACATATAGCACATACGAAATTTGGTTGAAATCCAAATTATAGTATGGAAGTTACATGTATTTAAATTTGGACCTCTCAGCAGGCTTAAAATCATGTTGGTAGCACTGACGTATATACGTTACTGCAAATTAATATAGAATGTCAGGTGCTATAAGTGTGCATAGTTTAAAGCTCTCGGCTTGCATACTTTCTGATATATTGGTATTTGGATAAAATAAATTAAGAGCATTTATTAACAGTTGGCAGCCTTGGTGGGTCTTAAGAAAACGCTCAGTCATATCTGGTTATGTACACATACAACATACGAAATTTGGTTGAATTCCGATTGATAGTGTAGAAGTTATATGCATTTAAAGATTGGACATATTAGCAGGCTTATAATCATTTTGGCAACGCTGCCATGTATGGTCTCCTGGAAATTAAACTGCAATATTATTATCTATACGTGTGCCAATTTTGAAATAGCTCCCATTCATACCTTCCATGATATCCAACATGGAGCTCAAATTTCAATTGCGATTTTTTAGCAGTTGGTCGCACTGACATAATTTTCAAATATGGCCGTGAGATATTCAGGTATAGGTCTTTACTTCTACCAAATTTTGTTTCGATTGCTCCAGCCGTTTAGGAGTTGATAGGGGGGGACACACACACAGCCAGACAGACAGACAGACAGACAGACACACATTTGCCCGATCTCATAAGTCTACTTTTTCCTCATTTTTGCAAAATGTGAAAAGTAGGCTAAAAATTAGGTGTGCGGAAAGTTTATTAAACGTGTTTCTCCCAGTGATCTGTTTAGACCAACGAAGTTTCAATTATTGTTAGTAGTCGGCGTTAATATAATGAATTCCTACGTTGTTTGGAGTGTTTGTTGTTGCGATATAGATTCCACATAGCCTCATGGCCGACAGTACAACGAGTGCTTACAATAAATAAGAATACAGGAAAAGTATGAAGATTTAATAAATCGTAATTGTTTTCAGCAAATATGATAACACGAAAATTTCACACCAAAGAACGATAACTTGAAGATGACTTATTGTGGGAATATCTTAAATGGGGTCTCCAAACCTTGAACTAAACTGTAGGTGATATACATTCCCCATAGTCACACGACCTACAGTACGTCGTTGTACTGAACTCCACCACCACGCGCGCTTATTGTTTCCGTCCCATGCACTTCCGTCCCATCCATTTCTGTCCCTTTTCCAAAATCACTCCCAGAAACATGTCCAGCTACCGAGCGCCATAAAAATATTCAGATACCGAGTGGAAAGATGTTGCACATCAAAAACCGGAATTGTTCCGAGTAAAGCGGAACGTCTGGCAACCCTAGCCTGCCCCTAGCCCTTGATCCTTTATCCTATAACTATGTGTTTTATTCCTGAGTGCCTTGGTATTGTCCCACCTACTTATGTACTCTCTCCACTAGCACTCACCCGAAATGGGTGATATTACAAATAGGGGATACTTTACGGTCCCATGGCTGTAGATAGATAGATAGATAGATTTATTTTGTCTGGCAATATTAGGGCCATTGGGCCCTCTCGCCACCTAATCAGATTATACAAATGATAAGTATTGAACAATACAAATATAACTTAAATCTAACAATTTTACAATATTTATACAATATAAAATACATATAAACTGGATTAGCTTGGTGATGTAGGCTCTAAATTGTTGCATTGTTAGGGTGAATAACTAAGATACTTAGAAGTAAGTTTAAAATTACAGTAAGGTAAGGAAATACTGAAAAAAGTAGACTAATAATGGTGATGAAGATAATTAGTCGTTACTGAAGGAGGTTATTTAGATATCTAGATAGAGAGTAAATGAGAAAGTGAGAATTGGAAAGTTTGAATATATGTAATACGACGTAAGAATATAAGCATAAGTGTTGAGTTTAACTTTCATTTACTTAGTGAGTATGTACTGCTGGCAACGCTGCTTGAAGCTGGACGGGGTTGCTCCTCTGACAGAGCGAGGCAGATTGTTCCACAGTCGTGCAGTAGCAACAACGAAGGAGTTGGTATAGCGTACTGTGCGGTGTGTGGGTATCAGCAAGTGAGTGTCGTTTTTTTGACCGTATAGGAGTTATTATTCAAACAAAACAGTTCCATGATAAATGTATCATTGTATACATGAATATCTTACAATAGACTAGTTTTGAACAACATTTTGAGAATTGAACAGTACAGAAAGCAAGTAGTTCCGTGACGAACTAAAGAGCCTACTTTTCTTAAAATTTAAGATTCATGCCAATGATTTCGTCTAGAATAAGGACGAAATTAAGTTGGTATTACTGACATTTCTAATTAGTTCGAAGTATACCTGAAATAGTGTAACCTAATACAGCACTACCGTTGGCAGCCATTGTGACTTTGGACATATTCTTAGATCCATCTCTAAAGTACAAAATGCACATACAAAATTTGGTTGAAGTCTAATGGATAGTATGGACGTTACATGCTGTTTGATAATGGATTTATCAGCGCGCGTAAAATCATGTTGGGAATGATGTCATGCATGTGATGCTCAGAATTAATCTGAAATATTACGATCTATTATAGTGCAAATTTTGGATAAAATTCATTTATTAGTATAGAAGTTATATGTAATTAAAAATTGAAACTATCAGAAAGCTTAGAAACATGTTGGCAACACTCAGGTATATTAGTTACTCCAAATTAATCTAGAATGTCAGGTACTATACGTGTGCAAAGTTTAGAGCTGATTGCTTGCATACTTTCTGATATATTGATATTAGGATTAAACAAATAGAGAGAGTTTTCATTAAACGTTGGCAGCCCTGCTGGTTCCTACGAATACGAATAGTCATAACTGTTATGGTACACAAAGCACATACGAAATTTGGTTGAAATCCATTTGTTAGTATAGAAGTTATATGCATTTAAAATCGGGACCTATCAGCAGGCTTAGAATCGTGTTGGCAGCATTGATGTATATATGTTGCACCAAACTAAGGTAGAATGTCAGGTACTATACGTGTGCGAAGTTTAGAGCTGTTAGCTTGCATACTTTCTGTTATATTGATATTTGGGTAAAAACATAGAGAGAAAATTTATTAACATTTGGCACCCTTGGTGGTTCTTTAGAATACGCACAGTCATATCTGTTGTAGTACACATAGTACATACGACATTTGGTTGAAACCCAATCGGTAGCATGGAAGTTACATGCATTTAGAAATTTGACCTATCGGCAGGCTTCGAATCATGTTGGCAACACTGGCATGAATGGATTTCTGAAAATTAAACTGTTATTAATTTAATCTGCTATTAGGCCTATGTGTGCCAATTTGTAATAGTTCGCATGCACAACTTCTGAGATATCCAACATAGAGCTCAAATTTCAATTGCGATTTTTCAGCAGTTGGTAGCACTGACGTCATTTTCAAACATGGCCGTGCGATATTCAGGTATACAGTAGATCTTTACTCCTACCAAATTTGGTTTCGATAGCTTGAGCCATTTAGGATTAAGGAGGGGGGGGGGGGCACGGTAAGACAAGACAGGCAGACAGAAGTACAGACACACAGACAGACAGACAGACAGACAGACAGTCAGACAGACAGACAGATGGACAGACACACATTTTCCCGGTTCGATCTCATAAGTCTACTTTTTCCTCATTTTTGAAAAAAGAGTAAAGTAGGCTAAAAATTGCCACGTTGGTGTAAGTGAATGAAATGGAAGGAAGCTTGCAGTTTTACTTGACCGTTAATCTTGCGATCCATCGGACACGGTGAACAAGAGCGGTCACATGCTACCTCGTGCCTCACAGACATTGGGAGGGCGTGGGCTCAAATCTTACCTCGGCCGTCCTGAAAATGTTCTTTGAAGTTTCCCATTTTCCCCACCAGGCAAATGCAGGGACTGTTCCTTTCAATAGGTCCACGGACGATTTCCTTCCAAAAGACCCTTCCCTGACCCGTCCTAAAAATAATTTAATGGTCAATGGCTGCATTAACAAAATTAATTAATCTTGCGATCATGAGCCACTGGACCACCTTATTACGTGGAATCCGAACCACAGGGCATGGCAATTCACCTGGAAAATCTCACTAGCATTAAGTGGGAATTGAACCCGATCTACCTTGGTGAGAGGCAAACTGCTTGACCGCTGCGCAACCACGTCCACTTTGGTGTAAGTGGATAACGCGTCTGTCCGGATAGCAGGAGATTCAGGTTCGAATTCCAACTTCTATCATATTTTCAATTGTTTCCCAACAAAAACAACGTATTCTTTTAATTTGTAAGTTATCTGGAAGTGAATCGTATTAATAACTACTGTCGACCAAAATATTATGTGCACTCAAGTTTGAAGATTGTTTGTGAAATAACCAATAGACCTACATAAAATCCAATAACATCGTCATTTTTTTCGTTCAATTGTACGTTAGTTCTAGTAGGTTTGGAGTTTTTAATTTATGGTTTAATATTTTTTATCGCAGTTTGAACACAAAAAGTGCCCATTTTTAAGCGTGTTTCATCCATGGGTCATATTTAAGAATTATTACCTCACAAACCCGTCATCAGATCGAATCCAAATTGTAACACCATATATATTGGAATGTTATATAACGGAATTATTAATTTCAAAATTTTGTGTGTCCAAGAAACATAGTTCTTATAATTTTTGTAAGGTAACATTTTCTCGGCTCGGGGTGGTTGCAAAATGTAGTTCTTGGTCGCGTTGTAATCCTTATACACAAAAGCTAATGTTGTATGAACTTGAAATACGTAATTTAATTCACTTATTTTATATCGGTCTGTATTTGTACGGGAAAAAAAGACATGGTTCAGCAGGTAGCCGATACAGAGAAAGCTGTACAGCGTTGCAAGGATGGAGCCCTACAGGCGTCATGGTGAGCCTCACTCGGACGTGATGGGCTGCATCTCGGCAAGGCTGTACAGCTTTACCCGTATCGGCTAGCTGCGGGACCATGTCTTATTTCCCCGTACAAATACAAACCGATATAAAATAAGTGAATTAATTTACGTATTTCACAGTCATACAGCATAACCAGCATAACAACGCGACCAAGAACTACATTTTCCAATCACCCCAGGCCGAGAAAAAGTTACCTTACACAAATGATAACAACTTTGTTTCTTGGACACACAAAATTTTGAAATTGATAAACCAAGTATATATCATTCCAAGGTATATGGTGTTAAAATTTGGATTCGATCGGATGACGGGTTCTTGAGATAATATTTCCTAAATGTGACGCATGGTTGAAACACGTCTAAAAATGGGCCCCTTTTTTTTCCAACTTCGATAAAAAATATTAAAATATACATTAAAATTCTAAACTCTCAAGAACTAACGTTCAATTGAACGGCAAAAATTATGATGTTATTGGAATTTATGTAGGTCTATTGGTTAATTCACAAACAACCTTCAAACGTAATATTTTGGTCGACAGTAGAAACATGGTTTCAATTGAAATAAAAATTGAAAGAGGTGTGAGACGAGGATGTGTCCTGTCTCCATAATTATTCAACACCTACTCTGAAAACGCAATTCGAACTGCTCTTTTGGTAGTTACATCAGGGATTAAGGTGAATGGCGAACTTGTAAATAATTTAAGATTTGCGGACGATACTCTACTAATTGCTGGATGCCTTGAAGATCTAGAACTGTTGACGGATAGAGTGGTAGAAGCCAAAGGGAAAAGTGGTTTAACTCTAAATTTTAAGAAAACCAGTTTCACAGCAATTTTGAAAGATAATAATCCAGGAAATTTGATAATCAAAGGTGAAAGAGTTCAAAGAGTTCAGAAATACAGATATCTAGGAACCATAGTTAATGATACCAATAAAAAATAATATCGTATGGCCTCGGGTGCCTGGTGCAAGCTTTGTTAATTGACACCCAGAGGGTAGCTTGCATATCGAATTTCGTCGTTCCTTTGAACGCTATGAAGGTTAGATATCTAAACTCCTTGACACTACAGCGCTTTCAAGTAGAGAATGGAGGAACTTTGTGATGGCGGAAAATCCCGAGATTAATTTTGCCATTGAATATGGCCTACTGAATTCAAATGGGTTCTTTAACATGCCATCAACGTATGATATGAGTGTCGTGATTTTTGTCGCCTTTCAAAAAGCACTTACCATGGCCAGGAGCGAACCTGCAATCTTGGGGTTGGTAGTCCGACACTATAACCACTCACCCACCGTGGCAAGCAATGATACCAATGATTGTTATCAAGAAATTAAGGCAAGGATAGGACAAGTCAGAAGTGCATTCAATCAAATGAGACATTTGTTGTGCAATGTAGATCTTAGTATAAATTTAAAACTAAGGTTGCTAAATTGTTGTGTGTTCTCGGTACACTTCTATGATATGGAAGCTTGGACACTCAAACAAGATATGGTTAACAGACTAGAGGCGTTTGAGATGTGGACATATCGAAGGATCTTACGAGTGAGCTGGATGGATTTGGCGTAGGATAAGTAAAGATAATGAGATAATTACATGTGTCAAAATTAGCAAGTTCCAATACTTGGGTCATATAATGAGAGGAGACAGGTATCGTCTTCTACAGAGAGGATAGATTATCTGTCCCGGAGACCCTCGCTAGCCCGCTCGCCCGTGGCGCGAGCCTGTCTCCCGCCAGGCACTTTGCCGTTATGCGGCGCCCGCCCGGCACAGAGTCATTGAGTATAGGAATTTGTACTTACCTAGTTCACAGTTGGTGCTGAAAATGTTCGCCATGCACTGCTACACATCGCTGGCACCTCTTTATGAAACTGGCATTTACTCTCTGAAGTTACTCAGCACCGATTGACTGTATTTCAGCTGTATCATAGTCTTTAAGCTCATTTACAGTGTGAGGGTTTCTTGCATACACTCTATTTCTAAGCGTCCCCCACAAATAAAAGTCACATGGTGATAAGTCTGGGCTTCGCGGGGGCCACACGATCCGACTTATAATCCTCGTACCGAAAATGCGACGCAATTCTGTCATGGATGCTTCGGCAGTGTGAGCAGTGGCAGAATCTTGTTGAAAGTAATTCGACAATCGCTCTCCGTAAGTTAGTTCGTCAAAAAATTGGTCAAGGATCACATTGAAGTACAAATTTACGCACAGATTCCTATACTCAATGACGCAGTGCCGCTCGAGCGCCGCATTACGGCAAAGTGCCTGGCGGGAGACGGGCTGGCGCCGCGGGCGAGCGGGCTAGCGATGGTCTCCGGGACAGATAATCTATCCTCTCTGTACAAGAAATTAATCAAGGGAAGGTTGAGGGCAGAAGGAGTCTATGAAGAAGGAGGATCTCTTTGTTGGCCAATCTAAGAAAATGGTTCAATTGTAGTTCCAGTGAACTCTTCAGTGCTGCTAGATACAAAAGCCGGATTGCTGAGATGATCGCCAACCTTCTTAGAGGAGACGGCACATGAAGAAGGAAAAGAAGATCATCATCAGGGTCAGATGACCTCACTGTTCCGACCCTTAGAACTACAATAACTAAATAATTCATGTTTTTTGGGCCAATGCCGTGTGTATTTAGATTAGAACCATACGTTTCGGAGAAACCTTGCCTCCTTTTTCAATGGAAATCAAACAATGTGGCCAAAGAAAGTATATCAGTGAGATTACAAAAATTACAAAAAATATAGATAAATTCCTCGGTTCGTCACCTGAGAGCAGCTGCCAGAAATTAATGTATGGACCATGGTAGAACGGCGGACAGAGTAGTAAGTAAGGAGAAGGTAAAGGGGGCGGGTTGAAAATATACAGACTCCTCGAAGAATGAGGATGTCCAAAAGAAAAGGGGTGGGGGAGGTGGGAGGATTAGATGGATATAAGGAAACATAAACAAAGGGGAAGTGTATCTGGACGATACCTAACGTCATACAGGCAACGGCGAAAAAACAAATGGAAACTCCTCCAGTGACGAACAGAGCCACAGAGCCTGGATTGGATCTCCTTTGTTCGTCACTTGAGGAGTTTCCATCTGTTTTTTCGCCGTTGCCTGTATGACGTTAGGTATCGTTCAGATACACTTCCCTTTTGTTTATGTTTCCTTATATCCATCTAACCCCTCGCCCCCTTTTCTTTTGGACATCCTCATTCTTCGAGGAGTCTCTATATTTTCACCCCGCCCCCTTTACCTTCTCCTTACTTACTACTCTGTCCGCCGTTCTACCATGGTCCATATAGTAATATCTAGCAGCTGCTCTCTGGTGACGAACAGAGGAATTTATCTATATTTTTTTGTAATTTTTGAAAATCTCACTGATATACTTTCTTTGGCCACATTGTTTGATTTCCATTGAAAAAGGAGGCAAGGTTTCTCCGAAACGTACGGTTCTAATCTAAATACACACGGCATTAGCCCAAAAAACATGAATTATTTATATAATCCGGGCCGTGAAAGCCTTAATATACACACTACAATAACTACCTATCATCATCATTATCATCATCATCATCCACATACAGGGGGAGGCGACCTTGGTGTTCCACCGCTTAAAACGAAAACCACTATCACCAGGGCCTATACAGATGAAAACTAGAACACGCCTTCCCTTATTTTCACCGTACTTTCTCCTCACGTCTGTTTCATTAGAAAGTGAAATATGGATCTCATACCGTCTTCTTGTTAGATGAGTTTATAACACCGCACTTTAGAGTGAATCAAATATCTGGAATTCTGGCTTTTGTAGCAGGTAACCTGTGCCCTTGCAACTGGGTTACCGATAGCGCACGACATGCACGAACTAGTTCAAACAATGTCGTTACATGTGAAATATGACAGGCTAGTCGACTGATAAAGAACAGCACAAAGCCGAGACTTAACATGTGAATCGCTGTTCCTTGTCGAACGCCTGATAAATGGGGCGCGGGTGATGCTTGTTATGATGAATACACAATAATCATGACCAGTCTAGGACAGCCAGATCCAATTAAAACTGGACTGGCAAAACATACAAAGGAACTAACCCATAAACACAGGAACGGAGACATCGAAGTGATTCAGAATGAATATTCCTTGAAGGATATGTCCTATACCTTACATTACACCAATTGAAACTCATTTTTTAAAATCCAAAATGTAGCTATTAGGTCAAGTTGAAAGTTCAATTAACCGACGTATTTCGGGATAACAGCTTGTCCCAATGACATCATTAGGAAGAAAGAAAGAATGAATGAAAGAAAGAAAGAAAGAAAGAAAGAAAGAAAGGAAGAAAGAAAGAAGTAATGAGTCAGTAATGACATTTAGTCTCCATAGATGAAAAGCCTCCGTGGCTTAGACGGCAGCACGCCGGCCTCTCACCGCTGGGTCCGTGGTTCAAATCCCGTCACTCCATGTGAGATCTGTGCTGGACAAAATGGAGGCAGACAGGTTTTTCTCAGGGTACTCCGGGTTTCCCTGTCAAAATTTCATTCCAGCAACACTCCCCACTACCATTTCATTTCATCTGTCATTCATTTCACCATTGGCCTCGGCAGCCGGCACAGTTCATATCCTCGCCGCTAGAAGGGGACTTCATTCATTCCATTCCTGACCCAGTCGGAGACTGGAAGCAGGCTGTGGATTTTCATTTCAGATGAAAAACAAGATGTTCAGTAAAGAACATATAGCCTACTTTCTCCTAAATGCATGGGTATTGTTATAACTCTTTGTCCTTTTCAAGGAGTATAATTGAATGTTGGTTGTAGTAGCTTGTTGAAATACAACGTGCTATAGGGATATTAAACATGAATATGAGGTGCCCTTTGCTAGTGCTACCTCTGTACCAAATTTCGTTCAATTCGGTTTCACCGTGTTTGAATTGATAGGGGGAATCGATTTGCACACATACTTGGCCACCATCTGCAAACTATTGGGCTGATGATCTAGCAGTTTGGTCAGAATATGCTTCCCGCATAAAGATTTGTTGTTGCAAAATTTGGTAGAGACTAGATTATTAGGTTGGTCGTAATTACATTTTAGCCTTTAACATTTGGGTGGCCGCGATTACGTTTCCGTCAAGATGGCGGTGATATAAAACATGACACTGAGGTGGCCTTTTCTAGTGCTACCTCTGTAACAAATTTCGTTCCATTCGGTTTCACCGTGTTCGAATTAATAGGGGGAATCGATTTTCAGACAAAGATGGCCGCCATCCACATAATATTAGGCTAATGACCTATTAGTTTGGTCAAAGGATGCTCCCTCCATAATGGTATGTTGATGCAAAATTTGGTAGAGATCGGATGATTAGGTTAATCGTAATTTGATTTAAGCTTTGAATATTTGTGTGGCCGCCATTACGTTTCCGTCAAGATGGCGGCGATATAAAACATGACACTGGGGTGCCCTTTTCTAGTACTACCTCTGTACCAAATTTCGTTCCATTCGGTTTCACCGTGTTCGAATTAATAGGGGCAATCGATTTTCACACAAAGATGGCCGCCATCCGCAAACTATCAGGCTGATGACCTATTAGTTTGGTCAAAGGATGCTGCCCCCATAAAGGTATGTTGTTGAAAAATTTGGTAGAGATCGGATGATTAGGTTAGTCGTAATTTGATTTAAGCTTTGAACATTTGTGTGGCCGCCATTACGTTTCCGTCAAGATGGCGGCGATATAAAACATGACAATGAGGTGTCCTTTGCTAGTGCTACCTTTGTACCAAATTTCGTTCAATTTGCGCTCACCGTGTTCGAATTGATAGGGGGGGGGGGACAGACAGAGTGCACACACTCACACACACACACACACAGACAGACACACTTTTTTTCGCCCTGTAGTGATCTCATAAGTCTACTTTCATTTTTTGCAAAAATCGAAAGTAGGCTAACAACTTATTAGATAGGAAGATCGTATATTAAACTCAGCAAATTTTTTAGGTTTATTGCCGTGTCTTGTGTGGGGTTTCGCCTAGGAACACCAAGATAGGCTCATCAGCGGACTCTTGGAGTACTGTGCACTACCTCCCTTCCACAGTTCGCTACTCCTGTGGGGGACCTGACACGGACACCAAGAGCCCGCTGATGAGTCTATCTTTTTGTTCATAGGTTAAACCCCGCACAAGACACGGCAATAAACCAAGAAAAAAATGCTGAGTTTTAATTAGAAAGGAAGCCAAGTCGAAAACATAAATAGCTACTCCATAACCTCCCGTGACCAAGAAGAAGTTGGGAATGTATCCTATAGGCCTACAGTATATAAAGGGCAGCCACGATCTGCCCACGGTTGGACTGCCTGCGTAGCTCAGCTGTAACGTTCTCGCCTGCTGCGTCCAAGGTTGCAGGAATGAAACACGACGCAGTCAGTTGGCATTGAAGGGTGCGCAAATGCGAGGATATACTGGCACTTGACGACAGATTTACTGGTACTTTAAAGATCCCCTTCGGGGCAAAATTCCGGCACCCCAGCGTCTCCAAAAAGCCAGAGTAGTTAAAACGGACATAAAACCAAGACAATTATTATTGTTCACGGGGGTTAGGGGTGAGGGGGGGGATGGGGGGGGGGGGGGTAATGCTGGGGGGCGGTAACCATCACATTCATTTAAGTTCTTAGGTTGTTTAGTTAATTATATCGCCTCTCGAATGATTCTAGGTGTAAAGTGTTTCTACATACAGATGACAGATGTTTCATAAAGAACAAGTAGTTCCATAAAGAACTAAATAGACTATTTCATATATCCATAATAAATAATAAATACTACGAAGGAATGCTAAGATCTGTCACTACAGAACTGCTGTCAGACCACAGTTTCTGTATGCAGCAGCGACCCTCTTGATGAACAGGAAAGGCACCATGGATGACCTGGAGAAAGCCAAAAGACGTATCCTCAGGAAAATCCATGGCCCGAGATTGCTCCCAGATGGAACCTACCGTTTGAAATGTAATTCTGACCTGTATCGACAGTTAGAATCAGCAAATACCAGTATGCGACGTCGGAGGCTAAAGTTCTACGGGCATCTACAACGAATGAACAGCAAAAGGCTTACCAAGCAGACTAAAGTACTTGGATTCGGCTGGAATTGCTGACCTTGATGTAGACGATCGTTCTAAATTTTGTGCTATGGTAGAATCTTGGACTCCACCACCTAGAGTCCCTAAATGTCGGAAGCCCCTTTCGCAGGAGAGAAAGGAGAAATTATCAGCAGGGCTCAAGAAATATTGGGAACGGAAAAGAGCATCGATGAACTAGTCATAAGCTCTCCGTAGTGGGCTTAAATCAATAATAATAATAATAATAAATACTACGATCCATTTGTTTTATTAAAACACTTGAAATGAAAATCCACAGCCTGCTTCCAGTCTCCGACCGGGTCAGGAATGGAATGAATGAAGCCCCCATCTAGCGGCAAGGATATGAACTGTGCCCGCTGCCGAGGCCTGACGCACTCCTCTGGGGCAATGATTAAATGAATGACAGATGAAATGAAAGGATAGTGGAGAGTGTTGCTGGAATGTAATTTTGACAGGGAAAACCGGAGTACCCGGAGAAAAACCTGTCTGCCTCCGTTTTGTCCAGCACAGATCTCACATGGAGTGACCGGGATTTGAACCACGGACCCAGTGGTGAGAGGCCGGCGTGCTGCCGCCTAAGCCACGGAGGCTTTTATTAAAACACTTAAATAATTTAAAAACAAATTTTGAAATTTTAATATAATTATGACTGCCTTCACAACCTAAATAGAATCCTTTTTAAAGCTCTATTTATTTCCTCTACCCTCAAAGAGGACATATAAGTCAGAGACTTCTATATATCTCAACAGCTATTACGTGTAAGAGATTGCATTGTTTCATCGCCGTCTATAATTGAGGAGGTTATTTCCAAAGTGACGTAAATAAAAAATTGACGGGTTTTCAGTTTTTAGCCCATTTTCAATTTTGAAAAAATAGGCTTATGAGATCACCTTTTGTCCGTGTGTGTGTGTGCGTGTGTGTGTGTGTGTGTGTGTGATTCGTGTGTGTGTCCCCCCCTAATAAAATCTAAACGGCAGGAGCGATTTCAATGAAACTCGGAAAGTTCATAGCACTATTCCCGGCGACCTCGACCGTGCCCTTCAAATTTTGTTACGACTCACCAATCCAACATGGCGGCTGTGCAAAATATTTCACCAGCATTCAATATCTCCGAAACTATTACCGATATTACCCTGACATTTTCTATGGTGATAGAGGGAACTACTATAAGTTCACTTATGTGACTTTTGAAAACCTGGTAACTACAAAACGAACATGGCGGCCAAGCGAATTTGCGACTTTTAAATTGACGTTTCTCGCGATTTGACCAACCGAACGCAATGAAACTTGGTACAGTATATGTTCATATACATTGTAATGCACGGATATCTAACTTCGTTCAATTGTTTACATAATCACAAGATGGCGGATGTGCGAAATATTTCACCGGCATTCTATATCTCTGAAAATATTAGCGGTATCTCCCTAAAATTTTGTACTGAGATAAAGGGCACTACTGGAAGTCCATCTATAAGATTTTCAAATACCGTTTAACTACAAAACGAACATGGCGGCCAAGCAAATTTGAACATTTTAAATAGAACTTTCTCGCGATTTAATGTTCCAAGCGCACTGAAACCTGGTACAGGAAATATTTATACACATTGTAATCCACTGGTATCTAATTTAGTTCAATTGTTTACATAACCTCAAGATGGCGGCAGTGCGAATTTTAAAATTAAGTTTTTATTTCTTGTGATGTAGTCATGCGATCGAAGTGAAAGTTTGAATAATGAACCTACGCAATAATTTTCCTTTAATGGTACATGACCCTATGGCCTATACATTTAACAATCCAACATGGCGACCATCCGAAATATTTAGACGATACTGAATATCTACGAATCTATTTTAGCAATCAAACTGCATTCTTTAATGTTCATAGGGGCTATGAACTTAAGTTCACCTATAGGACTTTAAATAACCTGGTGATCACAAATCCAACATGGCGGTGACGCGAATTATAAATATTCACATGGACGTTTCTCGCAATTTAACCATCCGCGTGCAGTGAAACTTGGTACAGTAAATCTTTATCCGAATGTTAATCCACTGGCATCTAATTTATTTCAATTGTTTCCATAACCTCAAGATGGCTGCTGTGAAAATGTTTTAAATCTCCTTGTTTTTTCTTGTGTCCTAATTATGTGATTGAAGTTTGAATACTACACGTGCACAATAATCTGCATGTAACAGTACATAACTCTAGGACCTACATATATAAAATCCAACATGGCGACCATCCGAAATATTTAGTCGGTTCTCAATATCTACGAATCTATTACAGCAATCAAACTGAAATTGTGTATGTTAAATAGTGGCAATTAACATAAGTAGGATATATGAAAATAGGCTGTATAGTTCTTCACGGAACTACTTGTTTATTTTATAAGCAAGTTTATAGGTTCTCTCAGCGTATAGCAAAAGTTTTAAATCACAAAACGTATTATATCCTCTATTAACAGAGATCTATAAACTAAGGTTATTTGCAAAGTGACGTAACTCCAACGTGTACATATTTCCAAAATGTATTACATCCATTTTCTCCAATCCGCTGACTCTCTAGATATCACGTGATGTGACGCAAAAACATGGCTGCTTACAGGAGGCAGAGAAATTGTGCTTGTGACTTCTGGTGCTTCATAGTGATAAATCAAGGCAATGGCTAACTTTGAAGAATATGTAGAGCATCAATTTGTGTTTGATGTGTTTAAACCATTTTAATGTTCATAAATGTCACTCAAAGTGTATGTCAATATATGATTTATTTCCAAAACGTCCCAACTCCAACTTACAGGAGACGATTACCACAATTTCCATTGATACGAGATTTTTAAAACACAGTGTCAGGAAGTGCAGAAAAGTAATGAATTTAATTACATTATATTCATAATCATATCTGAATTTAATTATACAAAGAAACAAAAACGCCATTTCTGAAGTGTTGCATTCCATGGATTTACGTCACTTTGGAAATGAGCTCTTCAGTTCTCAAGCCGTGTCATTACGCTTGGCAACGTCACCCATCTGTCATCTGGTGGGCCCAGGGCAAGCACATGGTAATTGATGACACTGCGTAAACAGAAACAGATAGATTTCGACGAAATTTTTTTCCGAAAATATAACGGAACATAACGTCCGCTAAATCTACACATAAATATCACAAATAAACGATAAATACACCCATTTTACTATGTAGTGTCCATTCCCGATATGTTGTTTGAGTCTTCAGTAATAATAAAATGCTTTACTGTACTGTACCTCAATGTATGAAGTTTTCTTTTCTTGCTGCTATGCTCACTGTCATGATTGACGCGCTTAGGAACAATATTTAAAACTATTCTAATGAACTTTGAGACTGCCTTTGATATGAAATTCTTCACTTTTTGTCCACAGATGCACTCATCATAGTCACAGTAGGCCTCCAAGCTTAATGTTGAAAGTCTATCATTAATGTTCCACTGGTCACTTAATTTCAAAAGAGCACTTGCCAACTAAGTACAGTTCATAATATACTAGAATATAGAGGCTACATGAAGATATATACCTTAAACTACATTACTATGCACTGGATGTACTCCATGCTGTAAGTCAGGACTGCCAGATATGGCCCGTGAGACTATTTTCTCCGTCCCTCCGCTCCACGCCCGCACCGTGTCGCCAAAACTTTGGAGGCAACTCAAGCCAACTGGACCAAGAAGTGCGCGCGCACCACTTCCAAAGCAGTTCCAGTCGTCGCACTAAACTATATTATCATGAACATTATTCCATAATTTGATTAATAATTGCGTCAAATGAACATAAATACTCACTCTTTGTCATTCGTGCTGTATGAGTGTATTGAATATCATCGTACTTCTCTTTTTAAAGGGATTTAATAAAATTATGTTCATTTATTTTTAGTATTTCATTTTTTTAACCACTACAGATAAATATAGAAAACTGCAACAATACTAAGAAAACTTAGGTCAGACAGCCACAAATCTCACCATATTGTATCTATTTTTTTTTCAATTTCCATAACCCCCGGATTGTTATTTGCCCGTAAGTTCCCCAACTACTTACAATGCCCTTAGTTTAAAAAAAAGGTTGGGCACCCCCTTCTGTAAGTGACCAAAACGTAAAATTATAAGCAGTTATTTCCATAGTGCTGTCATAATTTGCCTTTCAGCCAGGCACACAACACTTCCTAGGCATCTGAAATAGTTTAATGAAATATTAGAGAAGAATGTTTTGGATAAATTCAGTAACAGGCAATGGTTATACATACAACTTAAATCGAGAAAAACCCTCTACTACAACTTTCAAAGAGTCAGATTTACCACGAGGAATTTCACGGGTGTTGAAATAGTAAATACGAACTGATTTTAAATGCTCTCTTATCAAAATAAATTATATTTATTAACAAATGTTAACACACTATAAAGCCTCACCACAGTGTTGCCAATTCTTGAGAATTGCTTGAGAGTTATAGACGGTGATGACTATATTAATTGGATCATTATATGTATTTAATTTTCTGAGTTCAGTAAAAATTGAGCATATTATGTTACAAATTGATTATTTTTCTTTATTGAAGCTAAACATGCAACATTTAAATGAGATGCCAAATTCTAGTGCTATTTATGGGCGATATAATGTTCAATAGCATATATTTGAATGGTTAATCTGACAGATTAGATGCGTCTTACGGTGCAAGTATTTAGGTTGCGTGTAATGGAAGGTTGACACAAGGACTTCGTGTATATTTGTACAAATCCTAATGAAACCGTTAATCAAAAGTTTTAGAAGAATGTTCATTAGATTTTTAGCCTACTTTTCACATTTTACAAAAATGAGGAAAAAGTAGACTTATGAGATCGGGCAAATGTGTGTCTGTCTGTCCTTCTGTCTGTCTGTCTGTCTGTCTGTGTGTCCCCCCTATCAACTCCTAAACGGCTGCAGCAATCGAAACAAAATTTGTTAATTGTAAAGATCTATACCTGAATATCTCACGGCCATGTTTGAAAATCATGTCAGTGCTACCAACTGCTGAAAGATCGCAATTGAAATTTGAGCTCCATGTTGAATATCCTGGAAGGTATGAATGGGAGCTATTTCAAAATTGGCACACCTATAGATAATAACATTGCAGTTTAATTGCCAGGAGGCCATACATGGCAGTTTTGCTAAAATGATTATATGCCTGCTGATAGGTCCAAATTTTAAATGCATATAACTTCTACACTATCAATTGGATTCCAACCAAATTTCGTATGTGCTATGCGTACATAGACATATATGACTGAGCGTATTTTTAAGAGCCACCAGGGCTGCCAACTGTTGATAAATGCTCTCAATTTTTTATCCAATTACCCATAAATCAGAAAGTATGCAAGCCGACAGCTTTAAACTATGCATACCTATATTAATTTGGAGTGACATATACGTCAGTGCTACCAACATGATTCTAAGCCTGCTGAGAGGTCCAACTTTAAACACATGTAACTTCTATACTATCATTTGGACTTCAACCAAATTTCGTGTGTGCTATGTGTACCATAACAGATATGACTATGCCGATTCTTAATAGTAACCAGGGATGCCAACTGTTAATAAATACTGTCTCTATTTTTGTTACCCTAATATCAATATATCAGAAAGTATGCAAGCCAATTGCTCTAAACTTTGCACAAGTGTAGTACCTGGCATTCTAGATTAATTTGGAGTAACTAATATAGGCCTACGCCGGTGCTGCCAACATGATTCTATGCCTGCTGATAAGTCCAATTTTAAAATGCATGTAACTTCTATACTAACTAATGGATTTCATTCAAAATTGACACAACAATTGATCAGATTATTTCAGATTATTTCTGAGCAATACATGCATGTCATTGTTGCCAACATGATTTTACGTGCGCTGTTAGATCCAATGTTTAACTGCATGTAACGTCCATGCTATCCATTGGACTTCAATCAAATTTTGTATTATGTACCTTAAGAGATGGAACTAAGAATATATTCAGTCACCAGGGCTGCCAACTGTTGTACTCTATTAGGCTACATTATACCAGGAATATTTCGAACTAATTAGACTTTTCGATATATCCAACTTAATTTCGTCATTATTCTAGATAGATTCATATGTACTGTAGAATAATCATTGGCATGAAAAGTAGGCTCTTTAGTTCGTCACGGAACTTCTTGTTTTATGTTGTGTAGAGTGGATGATTTCCAAATGGCCACTGATACTGTAAGGTTTTGGTGGTATTTAGATTGAAGTTGATAAATTCAGTATCTCTCACTGAGACCTAAATATTATAGTTTCTTTTTGGTATTTACACGGTATGAACACAAAGGAGTAACTCTCTGCTTGTCTTTCATTTTCAACAAGCAGCCAGATAATTGATTCTTCCCAAGCCAGTTAATCTTGACTGAATTTTCAGCCTGTTAAAGGAGTAAGCATATATCAGTACAAAATAAGTACTTGGGGTGTTAAACCCTACTATTGAGATGCTTTAAGAGCATGGAATAATCAACAAGTTGGAGGAGCCGCTAGTCCTGGGAAACGAGGGCGGATCTGCGACAAGATTACAGCTTGCTGTCTTGAGTCTGATCTTTAATTATGTTACACGCCTGAGACAAAAACTCATCACTAACACACCAGTATTAGCGTGAGCCTCAATATATCATCATCGTGGTTGCATGTCATACATGATTGAAAACACATCATTCTCAAAATTGGAACACAGATTAGCACTTTGGAGCGCCATATAAGAACCGATCGTGAGCGTATGAAACAGTTCATTCATAAATATTAAGCTAGAGAGAGAGTTAAGAACAAAATTTAAATTCCATATGATGGTATAAATACTTCCGCCCATCTGCTAGAAAAAGGGTTTATTTTAACATGTTCTTGGCAAGAAAAGAGTTATGAAATTCCAAAATTTTCTATGAATGTTTTATATTGTTTCAAATTAGAAGAAACCATTTTCTTTAATTCTTGCTGTACCTAATGCAAAAGTGAAGCCGAATTATCTTGGATGGTAGCGGCTTCGGTGGCGTAGTTGGTTGCATGCTGAACTGCTGTGCCCAAGATAGCGGGTTCGAACCCGGCCGAAATCGTCGGATTTTTAAGAGAGTTAAAATCCTTCAGTATGCCTTCCTCATGAAGCCTGGAATCAAAATTCTTGACAGTGACGGGACTCGAATCCGGACCTCCTCGGTGCCAACGGAGATTGCTTGCCACTGCACCAAAATAAGGAACACTTGCCAAACACCCTTGTTAGTAAAACTTTCCCAGGGGTGTAGCACACAGCAGGGATGGTTGGTTGGTTCCTCAGTTTAGAGGCTACGACAGCGCGGGCATGTAGCCCCGTGTACTGTGGGTGTGTGTAGAATCTGTCTGATAACCGGTGATAATTCTGATGGCTGTATCAGTGTGTGTTATCTGTTTTAATTCAAGTAAGGTCTACAGACAACAATTCCAAGTACGGTAGTTCCCACTTTTGTAACCAAATGCTCCCGTCCACGGCACCTAACTCGCTGATTTGGCTACTAGATGGCATCGCAGTCAGCACCTGGCGGCGAACTTTGGAGCTAATAGAGCGTTATCAATTTTAACCTACACATTTTGGCTTCATACAAGTGTAATTAGTGGAAGGTTATTCTTCATGCCATAAATCTATGACATGGGACCACTGGCTTTACTTCGCCTCCGAAGGAAAGCATACTGAGGGATTTTTAACGCTCTTAAAAATCTGACGGCTTCGGCTGGGTTTGAACCCGCGATCTTGGGCATAGAAGCTCAGCATGCTACCAACTACGCCATCGATGCCGCTACACGGCAGGGAGAAAGTAAGTACTAGGTCACAAACAGAACGTAAGAGAGTGTTATTTACATCGGTGTATTACGTACCATTGAAGTCTTCCTTAGGAAACACTCGGATCGCCTCCAGTAGATTACTCAATCGACACTCAGGTGACCTGAACTCTCCTTGTTTCTCTAAGTGTTACCACGATAATTGCTGATTGGATTGTGTGCTAGTTCTTCTTCTTAATTGCAGACTGCATCTGTGTAATTAGGGCCAGTGGTACCATGTAATGGCCTTTCCAGGTAAGACTATCTTCAGTGGTGATAATACAAGCCATTAGCTGTGTAAGTTCACGTCTACTGGTTGCAATATAGCTTGAAAATATGGTTCACGTATAAAGTTACAAGATATTAGCGCCATTAACCAAGATATATTTGTGGTGGTCAGTGGCGTATTCAATTACTTCCCGCTCTTGGGCACGCAAGGAAAGCTGCCCCTTGCATTTAATAAACTCTTATTTGATTGCATGAACTATTAAAATTGGAAATATTGCATTATCAATCAACCGAAACAGTCTAGAATGTTGTACGTCTTACTCGTTGTTCGTCGAAGATGTTTGTCACTGCATCGTAGTCCTCTGCCCTTATAATATCACTTTCAATTGCTAGAACTGCTAAGATGTTAAGCCTATCTTCTGGCATGGTTGTTTCCTTCGAAATTTTGAGGTCGAAAAATGATCCTATGTTGATATGGTTGGTATCCAGTTTTTGTTCAACCTCCAATACACACAAAAAAAAGACAAAAGTAAATAAAAACAAAATTACGAGCCTTACAGTAGTCTCATATGATCTGTAACATCTGACATAGAAGAAACCTCACGTGAAATTGTTGATACAGCGGTATTTTATACTATTATTGGCACAAATATTAGCAGTATAAATTTTCCTCCCATCGACCTGAATGCGATAGACAACACCTGGACTACATTCTGTAAATCTGTCACTGAAACCGCCACAGCAACTTTGGGTACAACAAAACCTAGCTCCCACCGAATTGATAAACAAACGTGGCTATGGACACCCCAAGTGCAAGAAAAGGTGCATGAAAAAAGGAAGGCATACAGAAACTGGGTCTCACAAAAGACTCTAGAGAACAGGGAAAGGTATGCCATAGCCAAACGTGAGGCTAAGAAAGCTGTTGCTGAAGCTAGGTGCAGTCACTATGATGACCTGTATACAACACTGGACTCAAAGGAAGGAGAGAAAACTATCTTCAGGCTGACCAAAGCTAGAACAAAGTCAGTACAGGATATTGAGCACTATGTGTGCATAAAAGGCAAAGATGGTCAACGTTTACAAGACAAACAGGATATCCTCAAACGTTGGCAACAACACTTTGAAGAGATTTCCAACATTGAGTTCCCACATCCCTCTATTCCAGAAGGTACTCCAACAGCAGGTCCTATCTCACACATCACATCTGAGGAAGTCACCAGTGCCATTAGGATTATGAAGAATCAAAAAGCACCAGGACCAGATGACCTGCCGGCAGACTTCTGGAAGTTGCAGGAATTAAAAGAACCCGCGATCAACTGGCTGACCAACTTTTTCAATGCCATAGTTGACTCTGGAACTGTTCCCAGTGATTGGGCTACAAGCATCACTGTACCTATCTTTAAACAAAAAGGTGATCCAGCAGAATGTACAAATTATCGTCCAATTCGCCTCCTGTCGCACACAATGAAGATTTTTGAGAGAATCCTTGATCGACGACTGCGGGACATCGTCAGTATTAGTACCAACCAGTGCGGCTTCGTCAAGGGTGCGGGAACAACTGATGCAATCTTCGCTGCCAGAATGCTCATCGAAAAGCATCGCGAGAAACAACAGCCACTGCATATCGCCTTTCTTGATCTTGAAAAGGCTTTCGACCGTGTTCCACATCGTGTGATCTGGTATGCACTTCGTAACCATGGTGTACCAGAAATGCTTATCAGCTGGATCAAGATGCTATACACAAACACCACAAGTTGTGTACGTTGTGCTGTTGGCACCTCGGAGAGCTTCCCAGTGAAAGTCGGTGTACACCAAGGATCTGCACTGTCCCCATTGCTCTTTGTCCTAGTCATGGACACAGTCACACGGGATCTGCAAAGGAATGTCCCTTGGACACTCTTATATGCTGATGATGTCGCACTTGCTGATACCACCAGGATAGGATTGCAGCGTCAAGTTGAAAATTGGAACAGCCGTCTCTCACAATACGGTCTTCGACTGAACAAAAAGAAGACCGAATACCTTGAAACTGTCCCAACCAACGGATCCATCCAAGTTGATGGAGAGACATTGACGAAGACCTTAAGCTTCAGGTATCTAGGATCTCGCCTACAAGCTGATGGTGAGATAGGTGATGAAGTGCGAAGTAGGATAAAGGCTGCATGGATGAGATGGAGGGAAGTTACAGGCGTACTCTGCGACAGAAGGATGCCACTATACCTTAAGTCCAAAATATACCGCATGATAGTACGTCCTGTTGCTTTGTACAGTGCTGAATGTCGACCAGCTGACAAAGCTACGGAGCGCCAATTACATAGCATGGAAATGCGTATGCTCCGTTGGTCGATGGGCATCACACTCCTAGATCATATAAAGAATGACTCTGTTCGCCAGCAAATAGGAGTTGCACCCATCACTGAGAAGGCACGGGAAAAACGGCTTCGATGGTATGGCCACGTCTTGCGTGCTGCACCTGGAACTGTTGCCAATTCCGCTCTCTCCTTTGAAGTTAATGGGCACCGTCCACGTGGGCGCCCAAAACAGCGCTGGCATGATACAGCAAATGCGGATATGAAGGCTCTCAATCTAAGACCTCATGATGCCCAAGATCGTGCAAAATGGCGAGCCAAGACCAAAACAGCGGACCCTGCAGCAGCGGGAAAACGCTAGGAAGAAGAAGAAGAAGAAGATTGGCACAAATATTAATCTATTGTAAAAGGGAGTGTTTACCAGATATTGCAGTTTATAATACGGAACTCTTTTTATTAGATGATTTGAAGCTTCCACCAGCACTAGCCTAAATATAGAATACGATATGGATCAACTAGATTAATAGACGCGACACCGCTCATAACCTTAAATTCCTTATAAACAGGTCCTCTTCATTCACAGACCAACACGTAATTTCATATGGATTCAGTTAAAATGAGTCATATTGATATGATAAATATCGTTTAAAATGATAATCTGGTTCCAGAAATATCTACCCCGACCGGGATTCGAACCCAAGATCTCTAGATTTTCAGTCATAAGCACTAACTGGGTAGGTTTTTGCTAAGAATTAACCTTACCTACAAGGGAAGATGAATAAAGAAGTAAAGGGAAGTGGGTTTCGGACAGAGGAACAAGTGTGGGTAATAGGACGAAAGTCCAACATCAAATACCAATAATTTTTGGTGAAGAGTGTCACCGCAAAGCCCGTGAAATCACTAAAGTGAGTGGGGACCTGAACACAGCTAACAGGAAACGCAGCTAGAGTTTGGGCTATTTGCGGGCGAAAGGAGGTAGTACCTTCCCTTCCAAGCCAAGATTCGGCTACAATGGGGAAGGGTGGTGGTCTGGCAAAGAAAGAAATGATAAGTTTCCTATGTACCTTATTAAAGGAGTTTGTTTTAAACCAATATTTTGAAGAATACAAATAGTTTGGATTGGCCGTGATGTTTTGATTCTTGAAATTGTAGAATTTCTTAAAAGAGACCGAATGTTTCCAAGAAGGATAGGGATAAAGCAATTATACCCTTGGAAATAATTTTGGTAAGAGCACCAATAGTTGCATTTAGGAATGGCTAAGCTTTTACCCAGCAGAGCGCCGACTAAAAGTTTAGACAATGAGAAAAACTTAAATATGGAAAACCAACCATAAGTTGTAGAGAAAATCTCAACAAGCAGGAAGCTGGCGTAGCGATCTATGCTTGCCTTACCGGCCAGTTAGAATTAGCTATCAAAGCTAAGAGAGGCTTTAATAAGTTTGTGACTAAGACTTCTTGCTCAAATGCAACAAAAAGTGGAACCGTTATTAATTTTATTTGTGAGATTTTTAAAGTTAAGCCCATAGGAAGAGTAGGGGAAGACAGGATCTTGCTTAATCGTAATTTTAGAGAAATGATAAAGCTAAAGGATAAATATGGATTTATTTAACAATGCAAAAAGGTGTAATCAATTTAACACATATGTAATTTGATAAACAATTGGGGTCGCAGACCTCCTAAATCATTTAAAGCTTGCACCAGGCAATTTACAATTTTTTGTTTGGAACCTTTAATAAGTACTAAAATCTTAGTAAGATTTTGAAATGGTGCTAAAATTAATAAATAGAAAATGTAAAGATAATTAACGTAATTAAAGTTAAACAATAAATCAAGTACAAGATGTGTACTTTAAGGATTTCTAGATGGGTATCTTAGAAATATGAACAAATAACAACTTCGAAAGTAACAACAACAACAAAACAGGGAGAAATGAAATACAAGTTTCTATAACTTCTTATATTAATACAGAATTACGTTTAGAGGTTATACAAAATAGGGCAGGTCACTTATTGTGAAACCTGAAGAGAAAAATTAGAAGGAAGTTTCTAGAACTTCTATATTTAAACAGGATCACGAGGAAAAAATGGGGCAAGTTACCCTTTCGCGAAACATAGATTAAAGAGATTAATGAAAGGTTTGGTAGACAATAACCAATTCTTGTGCTAGCAAGAAAAGAAATAGATTAATGAACAGTTTCTAACTGCAGATATTTATACAGAGCGAATAAATGGAAAGTGGAGAAAGTTGGGAGGGCGCCTATGGTTTGGCGAAGCCTCGTTGCAAAATACATACATTTATAGATTAACCTAATTTGTTAGTAAAAAGGGGTTGAGGAAGAGGAAATAGGAACTTTGTAGAGAAAGTTCTTGGCCTATTTTATTTATTTCGGACGACCGCGACGCGGATGAGAAATCGAACGAGCACTGTTTCACTATAGTCTATTGACGTAGCTGAAAAGTTCACTATTGTATCACAAAAGGTTTATAGCAAGGAAAGTTATTGCAATGGTGAAAATTAACTAGTTGCACTAGATATGCGAGAGTCTATTGCGTTGGAAATGTGTAGATTATAGTTGAATGCAGCAGAAAAATTCCAACGGAGGAAGACAAACCTTCATAAGGAAGATTCCTTGGTTAGAAAAAGTATTCCCATATGTGAGTGGAAAATACAAGAAGGTTTAACTTGTAGATGAATTGGTTGGCATGGAAAATTCCAAAACAATCATAACGGTTGAAATTGACAGAAAAAGTCCAGCGGTGGAACGAGCTAAGTTTTCTACAGACAGTGGGTAATTTAAAGATGTCCCACGTTGTGAGAAATTATCTCAGTTAATATTCATAAGAAATGCTGCTTCATGTTAAGATTAGCTTAGATAGACAAAGCCCAACTTCGAAAATCCCGCGAAAATGGCTATTGCCCCACATTTAGTAATATCACACTGTCTGTACATGATGGATAAAAAGCATGTAGCAATTTAAAAGCAATTACAATGAGTTGAAGAACGTTGAAGTAGTACTTAGCTCATTTCTGATGAACGGCGATTCTAGTTGACCGTTAGTTACGATCTGGACATGGCGTCCAATTTGAAAGTTTGTCTCTCAAGGAAAGAGACGAGCTCTAGGTAAGCTCCGACTGGAAGTCTTGACGACTGTAGCACAAGTGAGGCCAGCTCAACGAAGCGCGGAGAAACCAGGGAAGGGAAAAGAGTGGGGGTAGGAGACAAAGGAATATACATAAGAATAACCAACATTGTAAAAATTAATTCCCCTGATGAAATGGTCTTCAAAGAGTTGATAGTAGGCGTCACTAGCGAAGCCTGGTGGATGAAAAAGTAGACGAAGTCCTCTTGATCACGGAGATGATAGCTGGCGATAGCGACGAGATCTGGTGGCCAGATTGGTAAGGAAGTCCTCTTGTACAGAGAAAAATTGAGGAACTTCAGAGATTCGCTGCTAGATGACGCTAGGTGGGTCATGGAAGATATATATCTAGAACAGACTCACAGGTAGTATAAGCAAAGTATACCAACAAAAGGAAACCAGGAGATCACTGTTGGTGTTTGCGAAAAAAGGAAGGAGTGAAATAAAGCAAAGAGAAGCAAAAGCACACTCTGTCTAACCGTGTATTCCAAAGAATACACCACTAACCCCACGGCTATTTCGACTACGCAAATGTTGTGCACAATATGGTTACTTAATTCCACGCTCCAATAATTCTGCATTGCGGAATTACGTTTCATTTATATTTTGCTTGTTTCGATAATGTTCCTGAGTTTAAAATGCCTTATGAATAGGCCCTCTTGTGAGTAAAGAGAATGTATTCAGTAATAGTTCATGAAGGCTTGCTCAATTCTCGTATAACCACAACAATTATATTATATTGAATACTTTATTACCGTTATGTGGGTTAATATTTCAATAGCCATTGTGCCATTGCGCCATTGTGCAGAATGCCGACTACTTACAATGTTTAATATAAAGGCATTTTACCATTTAAATACTGATACGAAGACTTCGAACATGTACCATGTCATTTGTTTCAATCACTTGACACCAGAGTTCGCATGAGCGTTATCCGTTCAGTGTGTCATATACATTCCACATGGCCGAGAGTACGTCATGGTATCTTTTTCCGACACCGCGCGCTCATTGTTTCTCGTACCACTGCCAGCTGGGTCTTACCACTGCTCGCTGGATCGATCGATCGATCGGGCAGTGCATACTTCCGTTTTCCACCACTGCCAGCTAGTACACTTCCGTTCGATCGATCTAGCGGGCAGTGTATACTTCCGTTTTCCACCACTGCCAGCTAGTACACTTCCGTTCGATTGATCGAGCGGTCAGTGCATACTTCCGTTTTTCACCACTGCCAGCTAGTACACTTCCGTTCGATCGATTGAGCGGGCAGTCCATACTTCCGTTCGATCCACCACTGCCAGCTCGATCGTTCCGATCCACTTCCGTCCCCAATTTTCAAAATCACTCCCACAAAACTATCCAGCAACCGAGCGGAAAGATGTTACACATCAAAAACTAATTTATTGCTAAAACGTAGGCTATGTAGAAATATTTTCTTTTCGACATTTTCGACATAATGACCATGAACATTGAACTATTCATCATATCCGTAGACGAGCGTTCCAATCCCCTCTTTACCTATTATTCTTTTTATCGCTTAACCCACGACATCGGAAGAGCGTGGGCTCGAATCCCACCTCAGCCATCCTGAAAATGGTTTTCATGGTTTCTCATTTTCAACACCATGCACATATTAGGACGGATCTTTTCAGCAGATACATGGCCGACTTTCTTCAATAATCCCTTCACTGACCCAAGTTAGCGGTCATCTGGGCGATTGGCCTGTCACCACCATCCCCAGTTATATCTGCTCACAGAGTGTCCGTGGATGAAGCCGAGGAGGTAAGGCAATTAACAAACAATAATAATTATAATAATAATTTTACACTTTTAATTGAGAAAAAGAAACTGAATATTCTTTCATTTTTAAAGGCATGAAGCCATAAAGGTGTGTTTTATTTCCAACAGCACGATTTCAACCTTAGAATATTTCTGTTCTCACTAAATTGTCCCAGGCCATGTGATTGTTGGCCGTTCTCTTCATCATGTCTGATCCGGTTGCAGTCAACATACAGTTTGATGGAGAGTAAAAGTGCTATTGATATTCATTTCGACTCTCTGTCAACTGTTAAGAGAAACAACTCAAATGGGCTGTAACATATTGAATGTATAATATTGTGTTCTTTTCTATTTGCGTTTGATTGATTGATTATTGAACATGTGGTTGAATTAATGGTTGGTTGATTTTTGATTGAATGTACGAGCGGCTGAAGTAATGTGTTTTTGTTTGCTGTTATCTAGATCCTCGAATGTCACTCTTGTATTGCTTTTTTTTCCCAGTTTCTGAACTTTTTCTTCTTATCTTTTATTTTATGGTTTTGTCTTTTTCCGTTTAGTGTAGATAGTTTTGATTTTTCTGTAATAATTTTTAGCCTATTTTCAATTTTGAAAAAATAGGCTTATGAGATCACCTTTGTCCGTGTGTGTGTGCGTGTGCGTATGTGTGTGTGAGGTGTGTGTGTGTGTGTGTCCCCCTAATAAATTCTAAACGGCTGGAGCGATTTCAATGAAACTCGGTAAGATCATAGCACTATTCCGGGCGACCTCAATTGTGCCCTTCAAATTTTGTTAAGTCTCACCAATCCAGCATGGCGGCTGTGTGAAATATTTTACCAGCATTCAATATCTCAGAAACTATTACCGATATCACCCTGGAATTTATTACGGTGATAAAGGGAACTTCTAAAAGTTCACCTATGTGATTTTTGAAAACCTGGTAACTACAAAAACAACATGGCGGCCACGCGAATTTGCGACTTTTAAATAGACGTTTCTCGCGATTTAACCAACCAAACGCAATAAAACTTGGTACAGTATATGTTTATACACATTGCAATGCCCCGACATCTAACTTGGTTCAATTGTTTACATAACCACAAGATGGCGCATGAGCGAAATATTTCACCGGCATTCTATATCTCTGAAACTATTAGCTGTATCACCCTGAAATTTTGTACGGAGGTACAGGGCACTACTGGAAGTTCATTTATAACACTTTCTAATAGCAGTTAACTACAAAACAAACATGGCGGCCAAGCGAATTTGAAAATTTTAAATAGACCTTTCTCGCGATTTAATGTTCCAAACGCAATGAAATCTGGTGCAAGAAATGTTTATACATATTGTAATGCACTGGTATCTAATTTAGTTCAATTGCTTACATAACCTCAAGATGGCGGCTGTGCGAATTTAAAAATTAAGTTTTTATTTCTTGTGTCGTAATCAAGCGATCGAAGTGAAAGTTTGAATAATGAACCTACGCAATAATTTTCCTTTAATGCTACATGACTCTATGGCCTATACATTTAACAATCCAATATGGCGACCATCCGAAATATTCAGACTACTCTGAATATCTACGAATCTATTATAGCAATCAAACTGATTTTTTAATGTTCAGAGGGGCTATGAACATAAGTTGACCTATAGGACTTTAAATAACCTGGTGATCACAAATCCAACATGGCGGCGACGCGAAGTATAAACATTCACATGGACGTTTCTCGCAACTTAACCATCCTAGTGCAGTGAAACTTGGTTCAGTAAATCCTTATACGAATGTTAATCCACTGGCATCTAATTTATTTCTTTTATTTCCAAAACCACAAGATGGCAGCTGTGCGAAATTTTAAAATCTCCTTGTTACTTCTTGTGTCCTAATCATGCGAGTGAAGTTTGAATGCTACACGTACACAATAATCTATATGTAACATTGCATAACTCTAGGACCTGCATATATAAAATCCAACATGGCGACCATCCGAAATATTTAGTCGGTACTCAATATCTACGAATCTATTACAGGAATCGAACTGAAATTTTGTATGTTGATAGTGGCAGTTAATATAAGTAGGATATATGAAAATAGGCTGTATAGTTATTCACGGAACTACTTGTTTAATGTTTCTTGTACAAAGGGATTGTATGAATGAATGCTTGATATAGGATGTTTGAGTGCGTGTCTGTATGGTTGTGGTTGTTGATTTATAATTGACTAGTGTATTTCTATTTTTGTTCGTGTTTGCTGTTTTCGTTTTGTTTATACTTGTAAATTTTATTGTTAATTATTATATGTTCACTAGTGGAGTCTATCTGTCTGACAATAAAGAATACTTACATACATATAACGTAGCCTTTCGTGTCAATGTTTTATGACGAAGGGTTGGTGCGTCGGACACAGAATTTCCAGCCGTAAAAACCATGAGCCACGTGGAATTCCATCGCATCTCATTCCTGACCCCATTGGCAAGGGGATTAATAAGTGGTAGACATAAGATAGTCTGTTACACTTCTACAAATGTTGCGTATCTCGTTAGTACTTTTTAAGTGTATAAGTGCAAAACCTATTTGAATCGTTAACTTCTATCGTAGCGAGCCATTGAAGTACACATAAGTACCAGGAATGCTGGACTCAGTGTGCGTCCCGTGGTCACCAACCCATTTCAGGGTGAGGTTTCCTCTTTCATGTTTACAGATTACTACTACATGCAGCGAGCGGTCTTTAAGCGCATGCAGCAGCACGTCCTAGACCACGCAACAGGAGTGTTTTATGAGAGGCGATAAAACCGAAATAATTAGCACCGTGAGCTATGGGGACTTTCACTGCACCATAATAATGAGTTATAATGACACTACAAGAAGAAAGCGGGGAACGCCTTTGTCGGGAGACGAACCAAACACATCGTAAAGGTTATAATGGCATCTTAGCCGTTCAAGCAATGAATGAATATCTCTTCCGGATCTATATTAATAACATCTGGCTCAGAATCGGGGTATGAAACATACTCTTATGGGATGTAGATGTTGATTTTAACATTATTGGATAAAGATGGCGCTCTGTAACTACATAAGAATCCTAATCATTTAATTAAATTCCGGAATGTAGTGTAGAAAGGATTAGATGACGGTATTTTTATTAGTCTATATTCATTTATGAAACAGAATGTGCAGGAAAGGACATACAGCCTATTTTCTCCTAAAAGTATGGGTATGGTTAGTTAGTAGACTATAGTTTGTCCTCATCACCTCGTATTTTCTATCAATTCGAAGTGCAAAATGGCACACAACAGTATGACATACTGGATTTCAGCAGCGGCGTTCAAACCATAGTTTATAATTTACCCCAGCATTTTATAATTTCATCAGCAAACACTCCAAACAACGTAGGAATTCAGAATATTAACACCGACTACTTACAATAATTGAAACTGAGACAAAACTTCGTTGGTCTAAACGTATCACTGGGAGAAACACATTTCATAAACCTACTGGACAGCTAATTTTTTTATCGCGCCTATGCTTGGGGGCAAGTGTGCTCTATCGGCAACAAGAGGAAATTTTTCAATCACATCGTATGCATGGGTTCATTAACTGGGAATGTCAAGGCCGGTATAGAGCGCAGCTCGCTTCTAGTAGGCCATGGTTAAGTAACACATAGTTCAACTGGTTGCTAGTAGTCACTCGTGCAGTTCTGGTGGTGAACTTTGTTTCAATTAAATTATATATTTTCCATTGCAAAATGCACAATCCAACGCTCAATTTTATAACGTCTCAGTACTCAAAAAAAAACAATAAATATATTAAAAAAAGAAAAAAAGTTAAATTATTTAAATTCATAACAAAAAACTTCGGACTTGTTCGGTGACCAAGTTCATTACATTGCATATTTATGTGAATTACAACCAATGGCCATAGCAGGGTATTTTAATTGAACGTCCTTGGATTCTCAGCAAGTTCAATTTCATATGGTTCCAGCCTTGGCTACCAGATGGCACTGTCACTTACTCCTAGCGGCGAACGTTGGAACTTGATAGAGCGGTTTTTAACCAATCAAATACAACCTACACATTTGGCTACATACTAGAAATTTTTGTAGTAGGTTGTTTTACATGCCATAAATCCGTGACATGTGTCCGCCGGCTTTAGTTTTCCTCCGAAGGAAGGCATACTGAAGGATTTTAACGCTCTTAAAAATCCGACGACTACGACCGTGTTTGAACCAGTGATCTTGAGCATAGTAGTTCAGCATGCTACTGACTACGCCTCCAATGCCACTATGCAAAATTATATACCGTACAGTAAAGTTAATTTTTTTGAAAAATCATCTGGTCCTGTCTATTCCCCGACACTGTATAAATATCAATAATCGACAGTTTCTAACTAAATTTTAACATAAAACATACACCTTAACACAATATGACACTCACACTCGGATACTAACACAATGGCAAGAGGTGTACTTTAGGAAAGGGCTGAGGAAAGATAGTGCCACACTGCCACCACTCCGGATAACTGAACAGCAGACAATTTTGCTCATTCAGTTTAGTGTTAAGGGGAGTGAGACAAGCTTCGGCAGCAGGCAAAGTTCATATGCTCGCCGCTAAATGGGGTCTTCATTCATTCTATTCCCTCACCTTGTTGGTCGACTGGAAGCAGGCTGTGGATTTTCATTTTCATTAAGTGTTAAATTAGGGTAACGGTAAAAATGTTTGGTAAATGTGTAAAATTGCGCGCCTACCACTGACTGAACCGGGTACGCGCACGCGAGATCTGCGCCAGTCAATGCCAGCTTAGCTTGCCGTATTTATCGAGGCGCACAATGAGCCCAGGCATTTTGGTCTAAGAATCGTCAAAACCTTAAAAAAATAATCATGTAAAGCTAATTTTCTCAGAATTTTATAATTTGTCCCTGGGGAACAACAGATTAAAATTCTCCAAGCTTCCGATGCCGGCTTCCTTGTTTTCCAGGCCTGGAAACCTTGAATTCCAGGATATTCCTGGAACGCCCACAAAAACCGAATCGTTTATCCAAAATTGACAAAGTATGGTATGAAATGAAAAAGGAAAACATGGAGGTTCCAAAAAACGCAAGAAAAACAAAATTTGGTCACTTCCGGTCCAATAAAAAAAATACGCGCATTTTTTTTTCATTCAACGCGCTTTTAAGTGACCAAACATGGGGTTAAAGTAAAATATGCTAAATATAACGAAAGAGCATGTTTTGATCTTAAAAACTCTGCATCTAAGTGGGTTATTTAGATCTAACTGAGGGCCCACTTTCTCGAAGTAGAACCAGGTAAATATTTATCTAATTTTACTTATTTTATTTTTAGGATCGTTTACACGCGGCCTGGTTCGATAAAGGCATCTCTAGATAAAAGGCCCGAAGGAGAACTATCCAATGAGGAAACGCTCTTAAAACCTACTATTCGTTCTTCTGTTGACCCATTCAACGTAAAAGAAGATTGTCTGTTCTGTGGCAAAGAGGCCTCGTCTCGGAAGGAGACGAAAAAGGAAGTTAAGTACAGATGTATTATCCACGAGATCCGAACGATTCCTGTTATTACAGGCATCCGACTCCCAGTAATCGAACGTAGTTATGAATGGGGAAGTACTGTATGTGCTCGTGTGGACAGCATAATAGACCTTGTTGCTGCCGAGACCAAATATCATCGAGAATGTCATCTCGGATTTGTATCTGGAGGCGTTTTGGAGGGTGATGGTAGCAGCGTCAATACTGGCCGTGGCCGTCCTGCGGACCCCGAGAAACACGACGCCCTTGAAAAGCTCTGTACGTTCTTGGAGACCAATGAAGATTGCCAGTTCGCGCTTGGTGATCTTCATGACTACCTTGAGAAAGTATGTAAAGAAATGGAATGTGGCCCATACGCGCAAAATTATCTCAAAGAAAAACTACTTAGCCACTATGGACAGCGAATCTTCATCACCGAGCTGCCAGGTCGAAACTGCATTGTAAATATGAGAGAAATGGCAGAAAACATCTTGCACGACAAATAGTACGAGGAACGTGTGAAGTCCGAGGCCGATGAACGTCGGCGAATCGAATAAAAGGCCGCTCAAATTATAAAAGAAGATATTCGGACGCGTGCATATAATGTGGAGGAATATCCGTCCGCAGAAGAGCAGTCGTTGGATGCCCCGAAGGCAGAGCTCTGTGGTCTGAAAAAGATAATTGTGAAGGCTCTGGAAGCTACACCGGCGGAGGGGAGGTGCTTTTGAGGCGTTCACGGGCAATTGACACTTTGTGGCTGTCCGGTACTTGGTCAGGTCAGTCCAAAAGCTGCTTACAATTTTGAAATGCAATAGACTGATTGTATGTTAATTTTTTTCGTTTTTATTTGTATGAGTAGGTGTTGTCAACCCTGTATCTTGGAGTGGATACATGAGATCATCTTTACGTGGTGAGATGACCTGTGAGCGAAGTCAAGTCGACCCTCTTCCATTTATTAACCTGTCGCCAAGCCACCCAAGTGCAATATACTCCGCTCTGCTGTTTGCGGCTCTTAAACAGCACTCGACGCGAACATATTTGCAGGTAAAGTCTGAAAATTCCGGTAAGCGTAATGTGTCTGTGCACTTGGTGACTTTTAACAACAAAGCAGGTAAAGCTTTTTGTTTGATTATTAGGTTCGAGAATGGCTAGGCAGAACCCTCGATCCTACGGAGTAGGGCTGGCAGGCTACTAATAATACATTACGCCCAGTTCCTACAACCTTACCACCAGCTCCTGACTCCCTATTGCTCGTTATCGCGTGCGATTGTAAAGCTGGTTGTGGATGCTAGCGGTCAGGGCAGTTGTGCTCAGAAATGTGCTGCCATTGCCACGGAGAAAACTGCTGCAATGCAATGAACTACTGTGAGACAGATCAAGATCCAGATTCCCCCGATGTAATTTCCTCTTGAATTTTTCATATTCTTGTTTTCCTTCTATATGTCTGCGCCTTTTACTTATCATACATAAAATACAATGTTTTTTTTAATATATACTTATTCCTGTCATGGTAATCATTCAAACGATTTCACGAAAAAGAGCTATTAATTTTCTTTTTACTTTCCAGGAGGAGGCCGTGCCAGCCATAGACACCCACGCAGGATATTAGTCGACCCTTGTACAATATTGCATCACATAATTATTTAAATTTCACAAATGTTTTTTTGTTTTTTATTTGTCGCTGTAAAAACAACAAACGAAATTTCCATTAAAACGCATGTTATCAACTGTACATGTGTGTGTGTTTTTCTCGGTCTTTGTTATTCATTTAGCAAATCTTGCATCGTTTTATGAATTTTACATGGGCGTCGCGTAACCAACTCAATGTGGCGTTCAAATTATTCTGGCTGTAGCTCGTGCACTATTAGACGTACGAACAAACAAAAGACACTTCTGGAAATCTAAAAACATGCTCTTTCGTTCTGTTTAGCTTATTGTCTTTTAACCCCATGTTTTGGTCACTTAAAACCGCGTTAATTGAAAAAAGAAATTAAAAATTTTGAATTTCGCGTATGTTTTGTTTTTTATCGACCTGAAATAACCGAATGATGTTTTTTTTTAGATTGTTTAGAACCTGCTTGTTCTCCTCTTTCATTTGTTACCATACTTTGCCATTTTGGGATAAACGAGACGGTTTTTACGGGCGCTCCAGGAATATCCTCGAATTCCAGGTTTCCAGACCTGGAAAACAAGGAAGCCGGCATCGGAAGCTTGGAGAATTTTAGTACGTTGTTCCCCAGGGTCAAATTGTCATATTCTGAGAAAAATATCTTTACATGATTTATTTTTACCTTAAATCCTAAAATGCCTGTGACGGCAGTATCCATGGAGTAAGCTATATCACCCGGGCAAAGCTGAGTAAGTGTGCTAGTACATAATAATCACGTTAAGTCGCTGCTTAACCATGTAATTATTCCACGTGATATTTTGAAATGACATGAAATCCTCAAGATCAATCACTCATGAAGCCTTGGCCGATAAAATCAGTTCTCCTCTAAATAGTCGACCATTTGCTCGTCATTACGACCAGAAAGGAAAGTGCCTTGGCCTGCAATTGAACAGTTTATCTTGCCAAGTCACTAGCTTTAATCCTCGTCTTCGTTATTGCTTCCATCTGTATGATAAATATTGTTGTCCTTAGAAATTGCTGTCTTTATTGTACTACATCTGGCAATGACAGGATGTTGCTCCCCGAAGTTAATGGCTCACGTAAGAAAGAGGACGAAGAAACATATCCTTCGTCTTCTTGCTTTGCTATCCGCATTTTTTTTACCTGCATTTTGTCGTTCAGGCACAGTTACATTGTTTTGTCCGCCTCCTGGCGCAGTGGATAACATTCTTAACTGTCACCATAGATATGACAGGTTTGCTCCTGGCCATGGTAAGTGATTTTTGAACGGCAACAAAAATCACGATATGCATGTCATACGTTGTTGGCATGTTAAAGAACCCATTTGAATTCAGTTGGCCGTGTTCATAATGACAAAATTAATATCGGGATTTTCCGCCAAAACAAAAGTTCATCCTTTCTCTACTAGAAAGCGCTATAATGTCAAGGAGCATAGATGTCTAACCTCCCTTGACTTTCATAGCGCTCCAAGGAGCAACAAAATTCGACATGCAAGTTGCCCTCTGCGAGTCAAATAATAATGCTTGCTCCCGGTAACCGAGGCCATACGATATTATTATTATTATTATTATTATTATTATTATTATTATTATTATTATTATTATTATTATTATTATTATTATTATTATTATTATTATTACCATAGAGGTCAGGGTTTACTTCCCGACTCTACCAAGAAATTTATAAGGCGTGATCAAAAAGTTTTTGTCCAGAATCGGTATGTCAATCAGGCAAAATTGCAGTGAGCATTGAGGTACTCATCCCCACCGACGCACCATGTTGAAGATCTCTGTGTGGTTAAACACCCTTAACTCATTGTCACCAAATGTGGACTTAGTATGTTTTACAATCAGCGATTCAACTGCATTTTATGATGGACTGATGTTTTCAGCTTCAACTAGAACTGCTACAATCTGTTGTAAAATAGTGCATTATGCGACGAGCATAGGCCTACCAATAACGAATCCCAAAGCTTTGAAACATTGTTTATCCTGAAGTAGCACCAACAGATAGCACACAGGTACTATTGTATGTTGGATCATTTTGTTATTTTGATCAAATAACACAAAAACAGGCTGTTTCAAACGCTTTAAAATTAAAATGTATCGTATTATCAACTCGTTATTCTTCAAATTCGATGCGTATAGAATGTCAACGGAAGGCAAATCAATTGAGCCCCAAATAGAACAGTTATGGCATCTGGCGGAAAGGTTTCGCACAAGAAATACATTTACTGAACAGAGAGCTGGATTATAAATTCCGTGGAACTAATGTCTTACGACTGCTTCCTCCAGGACATTCTGGTGTGTATATGTCAACAACAGCAATCACTATAATTAATTGTCGGCGAAATCTTACGAATGTGTGAAATTGGCGTTGCGGATATTAAGGTACAGTGCTATTTCTTTTGCAATATTGCCCAGTTCGTTTATGCATTGTAACTACAATGGTTGATGCAATATTGGCTACATTGTCAACTTTCAAATCATGTAATTCATGTCCGACATGTTGGATTTTGAGTGCATGTCAGAAGCTATCCTCACCAAATTGTCAATGAATGTAAATATTGAGCTCTAATTGGTTGGAAAAAATTGTGTTACAATGAAAAGTAGTACTTTAATGACCCCCATTATGATACAGTTTTCTGACATATAATATTTACATATCGACATCGTCGGACATAATAGTACATTATGCAACGAGCCTATAATGGCAATAATTAAGACACGAGTATGTTTATGACACGAGCCTAGCGAGTTAGATAATTTCCATACGAGTGTTTTAATTACCATTATAGGCGAGTTGCATACGACTGTTTATGTTCGACGATAATTATAACTATTTTATGTTCGAACATAAATATTCATAAATATCTGTCGAGATTTCACCTGTTTTATGTACTGAACAGAGCGCATGAGACGCAGAGAATGCCTTGTATTTGACCATGGCCTACTAGAATACCTCACTATGAAACTCTCCACGCAGTGAAGTTTAAAATAGGGGGCCATGGAAGTGAGCGCAGGTGCGGTGCTATCCTCACCTAATTGGTCACACAACTGTTTCTTGAGCTCTGATTGGTGGGAGAAACTGTATCATAATGAAGACTTGTAGGCCTACTATAATGAGCCCCATTATAGTACAGTTTTCTGACTTATAACATTTACATTTCGCCAGGGTCAAACATAATAGTACATTATGGAAATATTCATAAATTTATGTTGAGATTTCACCAGTTTTATGTACTGAACAAAGCGCATGGGACGCAGAGAATACCATGGCCTCCTAGAACACCCCACTATGACACTAGGCCACGCAGTGAAATTTAAAATAGTAGACCGTGGAACTCAGCGCAGGTGTGATACTATCTTAACCTAATTGGTCACACAACTGTTTCTTGAGCTCTGATTGGTGGGAGAAACTGTATCATAATGAAAACTTGTACTATAATGACCCTCATTATAGTACAGTTTTCTGACATATAATATTTACATATCGACATCGTCGAACATAAAATATATTATCATATGGAAGCCATTTTTAGTGTTCCCTTTTCAGTCGTCATCACGATTGTACCTAATAGTGATGGGGGTTATTCCCTAAGCCTAAAAGAAGATACTTCAAAATACAATATTCACATGGAATTTTGAATCTCATGTAATTTATTTTCTGAATGATCTATATGCTAAATATGCCTTCCACCTTGGATTTTATTTACACACAATTACTGTGACCGTAGTCGAATTTGAGAAAGTGAAATTTATTAGGAAATGTTTGGAAACTTTAAGATTGACTAAGACAAACCAAGATTCGATCGGTAGACTTCGTGAAAGCACTCTGTTGGTCAGAAAACTAGAATTACAATAGGTCAGGAACATATTAAATTGTAATAATTCCAGCTAGAGTGTCAGGCTATTTTTAAATAAAATTATGAATGGTCAATTTATGTAATTAATCAAGAAAATTAACGTACATTTTTATTTAACTCCAGAAAGGAGTAATTTGATATTTCATCATTGTCATAACTCATTCATAGTCCGATTGGCAGACGCAGTGTGGGAAGACATAACTCTTCGTTTCCACGCTTGCAAGAAGGTGACGTATTAGCGTGTTCATTGCAAAACGCGAGGTCGGACAAACCAATGTTTAACAGTCATAAAATCACTCATCGGATGAGAATGAGGTATCTGCGTTGCATAAAATATCTTGTTACCTGATTTAGAAAGCGCTGTGAGTGAAATACCGGAATTTTGTGTTATTCCAAGTGATTGAAAGTGGGACAGATAATCGAGTATGCTCATTGAACTGTGAACAAGTAGTTCCGTGAAGCACTATACAGCCCATTTTCATATATCCTACTTATGTTAATTGCCACTATGAACATACAATATTTCAGTTTGATTGCTGTAATAGATTCGCAGATATTGAGAACCGACTAAATATTTCGGATGGTCGCCATGTTGGATTGTTAAATGTATAGGCCATAGAGTCATGTACCATTAAAGGAAAATTAATGCGTAGGTTCATTATTCAAACTTTCACTTCGATCGCATGATTACGACACAAGAAATAAAAACTTAATTTTAAAATTCACACAGCCGCCATTTTGAGGTCATGTAAACAATTGAACTAAATTGGATACCAGTGCATTACAATGTGTATAAACATTTCCTGTACCAAATTTCATTGAGTTTGGGACATTAAATCGCGAGAACGGTCTGTTAAAATTTTTAATTCGCTTGGCCGCCATGTTCGTTTTGTAGTTAACCGGTTTTTGAAAGTCTTATAGATGAACTTCCAGTAGTGCCATTTATCTCCGTACAAAATTTCAGGGAGATACCGCTAATAATTTCAGAGATATAGAATGCTGCTGAAATATTTCGCACATCCGCCATCTTGTGGTTATGTAAATAATTGAACGAAGTTTGATGTCGGTGCATTACAATGTGTATAAACATATACTGTACCAAGTTTTATTGCATTTGGTTGGTTAAATCGCGAGAAACGTCTACTTAAAAGTCGCAAATTCGCGTGGCCGTCATGTTGGTTTTGTTGTTACCAGTTTTTCAACAGTCACATAGGTGAACTTCTAGTAGTTTCCTTTATCACCGTAAAAATGCCAGGGTGATATCGGGAATAGTTTCGTAGATATTGAATGCTGGTGAAATATTTCGAACAGCCACCGTGTTGGATTGGTGAGAAGTAACAAAATTTGAAGGGAACGGTCGGGGTCGCCCGGAGTAGTGCTATGAACTTACCGAGTTTCATTGAAATCGCTCCAGCCGTATAGAAGTTATTAGGGGGGGACACACACACACATCTCACACACGCACACACAGACACACGGACAAAAGGTGATCTCATAAGCCTATTTTTTCAAAATTGAAAATAGACTAAAAATATGAGTACTAGCTCTGAAACATGTATCTAGTATATGAACTGTTTGTGTTTCAAGTGACGTGAATTGCTTTTGAAACGAACTAATTATTGAAATTTCTTAACAGCATTGTCACTTATAAGCTTTGCTTGATGCTACAAAGCATTCGTAGATTTTGTGGGCAGAAAACCCATGGCCTTTCTTGAAATTATCTGCCAAAGCATAAAATCTCTGAGCATTAAACTGGAAGAACTATCTTTTCGTAAATTCAGTGCACCTGAAGAACGATAGAATCAAACCCTGGATTGCAATCCCATCACATGGTCAACCATTACATCTCACTAATTCAATCTGATGTCTTGGTGATAGCTTAAACTAATTGCTGAGGGGAGCGGCGAGGAGACGATAGCACAGGCACATGATTTGCATCACAATGGTGGACATTGGAAGAGAGACGGGGGATTCTCGAAACCCAGACTCCAGCCATAAGAAATGTGAGTTATTTCCATCAGGAATCACTAGTAATCATGCTTTGTATCTGTGGTCTTGTCTGAATTATTTTAGGGAGACACACACTTTATCATTGACGTCTTAGGTAGAATTATGTGTAGTTTATTGTGACATTTTTCAACGCTATTCTCAAAGCTAAAATTTCGTATCGTTTGGCATAGCAGAGAAGTATGCTGCTGGTTTATTTAGTTTGGGTTTATGAACTTGCAGATATACCTAAAATTGTAGATTTTTATACACGGAGAACAGTGAGGGTGACAGTGAACACCATCCTGTTATACCTAGGTATGTGAATTGATTCAGAAGGCTGTGCTTACCGCTCAAGCAGACCAGTTATATATCGCAGTGAGTGAAGGCAAGGCACTGCATTAACTCGTAAAACTGTGTGAAATCTGAGTGTGATCAAAGACTATAAAATTACAGACAAAATACTTGTAGGATGAGGATTTAAGCCTCTGGTTCGATGTTCAAAGAACATGACATGGATGGCATTTATATAACATTCAATAAAGGTTATCCAGATGAATTGAAACATATTTTGAAATGATTGTAAGACTTGTTGAAGTTTATTTGAGTATTGGGAATTGCATTTGTATTAACTAGGGAGGCTAGCAAAGCTGTTGATGATATTAAATCGAGATTGGAAGCATTGTTTAAGTGTAGCACAAATATAATATTATTTTAAGTACGACAAAGGTCGACATTGACATTATAGAATTATATTGTGAATTTTGAAGCGATCGCGGAACAATACCGGATCAGCTGTTTGAAATGTGATAATATGTAAGCCATTATGATTTTTAAGGCACATAACTGATAACATGTGAATAATGAATGAGTGTTATTGTTACGATTGCTACGTTTGGATGGATGAATATTAATAGTCAATGCTTATAAAATAATAAATGCAAGGGCTAATACCGGCGAACTAAATACAATTCTAATATTCTTGAAAATCGACAGATTCATCCTAAAATGTGACTTTAAAGAATCCTGAACCTCCCAACTAATAACAAATTGAATTTTTTTGTTTCGATTTAAACTACTATAGACATGCGACCGCGATCTATTTTCATCGCGATGTTAAGACTTTGACAGGTTCCTAATTTTGAGAAATATCATATGGCGTGATACGATGAGAAAACATCACGGACATAGTGCATTTCAAATGTGACAACGTCTACATGGGATATTTCCCTAATACAGTAGTTTAGGGGTATTTTTTATCAGTTAGAATAATTATGGACTAGCCAAAGGATCCCCTATAGAATAGGATAGGGATCGAATTTTAGAATAAATTTATAGACATTTTAAATTAGCCTGTGTTATTTTGTAGAATTGTGTTTGCTCGAAGATGTGCATTCTGGGCTGTTTTATCAACCAAGACCTCCCTTAACACCTGTAGACTACCCGAGATTACTTTTCTTGTGCTGAGCTAGTCTAGATACACATCCAAACCTCTTCTTGTGCCATTTAGTTTGGAAAGAAGTTTCATTAGCTGAGGGCGGCTCCCAGTTCCATGGTACTTCGGTCCAAACGGGCTCAATACATACATACATATTCATTTGAGACTGATTTGCCTTTCAGCGTCCAGTCTAATCTGCAAGCCTCTGCTTGTGAACAAGTCGCCTCCATGATGCCCTATTAGCAGTTAGCACTGCAGCCTTCTCTGCATCTACACCTCTCACTTTGAGATCGTTCATATGAATCTGATCATAGCCATCTAGGTCTACTTCTGCTTCTCTTATGCTCTACAGTCGAACTCATTAACCTCTGAGCTAATCTCTCTTTCCCCACTCTCATCACATGACCCCACCATCTGAGTCAGCTCATACGAACAGCTTCATCTAGCGTGTTTTAGCCTTTATCTCTTTATTACGGGTACCCTCCTGCCATTGCTGTTATCTACAGTGAGTTCCTCCCATGACTCGTCCGGCCAGCGCACCGAGCTTATCTCCCGTTGACTCAGCACTCCCCGCTCGGCATGCATAGCAATAAGAACAGAACAGAACTTGGCTCACTTTATCCCTGCATGACATGAGATAACAATTAAAATGAAGAAAGGAAGAATTAATAAACTAAGGTCGTACCTTATGACAGGAGATGTTGGAAATGTTCTCCTCCTACATCCACACATTTCCGGCATCGTCTTAGGAAACTCCGATTCACACGCACAAGTTCGTCTTCGGTAATTGAGGCTATTTCTCTCCGGATATGTTCTTTCAGTTCGTCCAACGTGTGAGGGTTTCTTGCATACACTTTATTCTTTAAGTTCCCCCATAAGTAAAAATGTGGAAAATGTGTTATGAAACGTCTAACGACTTGCCTGCAGGACTCTGTTTTCACATAATTATCGTACATAAATACCCTTTCCTCTACCGTGTACACACGTGGAGGCATTTAGAGAATTATATCCCAAGTAACACTTCACAACTCGAGAACAGTTGCAGCGACAGATCAACACTAACTTAATACACGTTATAAGCACGGACCAGAACTGGGAAGTGCGCGCTGTGTAACAGGAAGTGATCAGTCAACGCGAGGCAGATAAGCTCGATGCGCTGGCAGAACGAGTTATGAGAGGAACTCACTGTATTTGTCCCAGCAATCATTCGTGCTACCATCATATCAGTTACCTCCAGCTTATGTATCATAATTATACCCTGAATCTACCCAGCTCTCACTTCCATACAGCAAGGTTGGTCTAAATAGCGATGTAGGGAGAATTTCGTGCCTTCACTAATTTCTTTCTTCCAGAATACTGTACACATCTCATAGGTTTTTATACACCTCAACCATATTTCTTCCCCATACTACCATCCTGAGAGAATGTACAACCTAATAAAAATGTCTTGATTTTTAATTGTCTTTTGCTGCATTTCAGACGGTCAACACGATTGTGCACAATGATTGGGCGGGGTACACGATATAAATATGTAAACACACTACTGGAAAAAATGCATGTATTAGTTAGTTATCAATAGCGCTCGGATTCGAGCATATTTTCATATTATTTCCCTGAATAGTACACATTGAAAGAAGCCTTTTGGTGGTATTTTCACCTCTCTGGGACCAACAGAATTGAAATTTATCGAGAATATAAATGCATAAAACCGCGGTTTTCAGAATAGAAGCATATAAATACATATTCTTGTGGTTGTCGTCTAAACAGATTGTTTTCCTTAGAATTCCTCCATCCCCCCCCCCCCCCCCTTTCCCCAAATTCGGGCCCTGGCCATCCTTAAGGTTCGAAAACAGAAATAATTATTGAAAAGCCTATCTGGTGCGAATAATAAAACCGCAAGTTTTTAAACTTTAGTGTGTTCGTTCTCGTCATTGAAACTTTTATTGACTGATTAAAGAAAATCATTCAAAACTGAAAACATAGACAAATTTCTTGTTGTACAGACCAATGCAGATCTACTTCATTGGCCTAATTTTGAACATTTTGTAAATGAATTTTTAAACTTAACTTTTATAAGAAATCTTCTCTTATATATACTTGAAACTTGAATGCGAGTATATCGCAGTGTATCATACATACAATTAGAGAATAAAGCCCGTATATAAAGATATGTTATTGGTTTTTTCGTTTCACTTTCCTTTCTATAGTTTTAACGGTATTTTTTGAGCATATTCTGCATAGTTAACCGAATATAATGTTTTTTAGCCTATTTTCAATTTTGAAAAAATAGGCTTATGAGATCACCTTTTGTCCGTGTGTGTGTGCGTGTGTGTGTGATTCGTGTGTGTGTCCCCCCCTAATAAAATCTAAACGGCAGGAGCAATTTCAATGAAACTCGGAAAGTTCATAGCACTATTCCGGGCGAACTCGACCGTGCCCTTCAAATTTTGTTACGACTCACCAATCCAACATGGTGGCTGTGCGAAATATTTCACCAGCATTCAATATCTCCGAAACTATTACCGATATTACCCTGACATTTTCTATGGTGATAGAGGGAACTACTATAAGTTCACTTATGTGACCTTTGAAAACCTGGTAACTACAAAACCAACATGGCGGCCAAGCGAATTTGCGACTTTTAAATAGACGTTTCTCGCGATTTGGCCAACCAAACGCAATCAAACTTGGTACAGTATATGTTTATATACATTTTAATGCACAGACATCTAACTTCGTTCAATTGTTTACATAATCACAAGATGGCGGATGTGCGAAATATTTCACCGGCATTCTATATCTCTGAAACTATTAGCGGTATCTTCCTAAAATTTTGTACGGAGATAAAGGGCACTACTGGAAGTCCATCTATAAGACTTTCAAAAACCGGTTAACTACAAAACGAACATGGCGGCCAAGCGAATTTGAAAATTTTAAATAGACCTTTCTCACGATTTAATGTTCCAAGCGCACTGAAACCTGGTACAGGAAATATTTATACACATTGTAATCCACTGGTATCTAATTTAGTTCAATTGTTTACATAACCTCAAGATGGCAGCAGTGCGAATTTTAAAATTAAGTTTTTATTTATTGTGATGTAGTCATGCGATCGAAGTGAAAGTTTGAATAATTAACCTACGCAATAATTTTCCTTTAATGGTACATGACTCTATGGCCTATACATTTAACAATCCAACATGGCGACCATCCGAAATATTAAGACGATACTGAATATCTACGAATCTATTTTAGCAATCAAACTGCATTTTTTAATTTCCATAGGGGCTATGAACTTAAATTCACCTATAGGACTTTAAATAACCTGGTGATCACAAATCCAACATGGCGGCGACGCGAATTATAAATATTCACATGGACGTTTCTCGCAATTTAACCATCCGAGTGCAGTGAAACTTGGTACAGTAAATCCTTATACGAATGTTAATTCACTGGCATCTAATTTATTTCAATTGTTTCCATAACCTCAAGATGGCAGCAGTGAAAAATTTTGAAATCTCCTTGTTACTTCTTGTGTCCTAAATATGCGATTGAAGTTTGAATACTACACGTTCACAATAATCTGCATGTAACAGTACATAACTCTAGGACCTACATATATAAAATTCAACATGGCGACCATCCGAAATATTTAGTCGGTTCTCAATATCTACGAATCTATTACAGCAATCAAACTGAAATTGTGTATGTTGATAGTGGCAATTAACATAAGTAGGATATATGAAAATAGGCTGTATAGTTCTTCACGGAACTACTTGTTTTCGAGGATAAATATCGAGCATATAATGGTTTTTTCGAGCATATCTGTCGAGCATAAAACACATGGTTTTCGAGCATATCGATCTGAGCCCTAGTTATCACACTTAAATGGGCAATTTAGTATTAGCATGTTTTAGCCTTTATTTCCTCATTACAAGTACCCTTCTGCCATTGCTCCCATTGCCCATTTAAGTGAGATAACTAACTGATACATGTAATTTTTTCCAGTAGTGTGTTTATATATTTACTAATAACCTGTCCCGGCTTCGCCCGGGAACATTTATTAATGCATTACGTTTTCGATGTAAATGAACTAAGACCTATAACCATTTTACGTCTCGGCATGATGGGTTAAAAGCACTGACTGAACTATTAATTATATTATTATGGAGATGAATCGGCAACGAATTCTTGTCAGACGTAATTTAAGAATGGCGAGTTGCATGAAACACAAATCCCCCTTCCGTCCAATCTTAACTTGACTGTGTAGTTTCCAGAACGAAAAGTTCACAGGCGTCAGTAGGGGAGTGAGGGGGTTCTAAATAGTGTCATGGCCGCCGCGTGAGTCCAAGCCAATATCTCGTGAACCCATGGTCGGATTTTAACAAATGACGTGTCATTGGACTCGGGCTGACGTCCTCCTTGCTATGGACTACTCGTTATATTTTAGAAAAAAAAAATTGGAAAATTTTTGTTTTCGAAAGTTGGTGATAGTTTGAAAACCAAAGATAATAGAACGTTGTGCCATGGCCCAAACGAAATGTCTTTATGACATTTATTTTCTATAATGAAACTTTTTTACTTTTTATGTTTTTTTGAAAAAAACTCGAATTTTGAAAATTCTATATTTTGGAAATTAGGAACTCTACAAAAACGTTTATTTGACATAAATGAAAGGCCCCTATGCCCCCTACCCCCAAAATAAATTTCAAGACTCTAGAGAAAAAATTTGTGTTTTGTAAGTAGTGGGATGGGGACAGAGCTACTACACTTCTTTTTGAACCCTCCTCGTATTTGCCCCGAACCTGATATCTTGCTAACCAATCATGGGATTTGAACATACAGGGTGTCCTAGCACTCGTAGTGATGCCCCCTACTTTCCTATAGCCTCTTAAATTAATGAAAAGACCAAAACTAAAAGGTCATCCGCTTTTAATATCTCGCCAACCAATCATGCTAGAGGCATGAACGAGGGGTCCAAGGACTCGGGCTGACGTCCTCTTTGCTATGGACCACTCGTTATATTTAAAAAAAAATTGTAAACTCGATTTTGGGGTAAACACGTGTTTTTTTTGTGATTTTTGCTGATATCTCACGAACTAATAACGCTAGAGACGTGTACGAGGTATCCTAGGACTCGGGATAGCGCCCCCTTTCAAATGTGGTAGATATTTTTTCCAAAAAATAATTCACAAAGGGCCTAACGCCATACATGTTGAGAAAAAAATTCTTTACCGATACTTGTTTATAATGTTCATGAAGCGTGGTAGTTGAAAGAGACAATACGGCTGGGTGTGTGTGTTTCACCGAACCTGTCGCTAACCACAAGGACCATGCTTAATAGAACAATCGCTATTTCAGCGGGTCGGTGTATGACAGAGCGAGGGTTCGTTTTCTGATATTTTACCTTTAACGTGTAAACGGTGATGAGAACTTGGTTCTATGTTGGTCGAAGCGAGTAGAGAAAACAAACTTGCCGAGGAGCAGGAGGTGAATGTCATTTGAGCTTATTGGAAGGCGCTGATCTGACTTGACAACAAGTCAGACGCTTGAAGGTGAAATAATCTGTCCACTGTGGTGGCAGGGGAGTGCGAAATGCATGTGAACACATGTGAAACCACATGCACGCGAAACAAGTTACATCCTGTCTTGCTTCGTACGTGACAAAATGCAAGTTCATGTGAAATTTGATCTACCGCAGGTGTTCACCTTGGACGTTAGCTGTCCACGTGCGCGATAACTGTTAACAAGTCACATCCTGTTTTGCTTCGTACGAGACAAAATGCAAGTTAACGTGAAATTTGATCTGTCACAGGTGTTCACCTTGGACGTTAGCTGTCCACGTGCATGATAAGAGAATGGTCAAAGCGTGGGAAAAATGATTATACATGCAACGTAGCATATATAAAGACATGTCGTTATCATTTCCACTCTCACTTGGGTGGACTACCTTTGAACACACTGCGTTGCATGAAACCCCTGGTCTTGTTTATCAGTTTTGGTGTTGGTGGAAAATACTTAACCTTGTTGTGGGGTAGGTATTTATTTATATATTTATTCATTTATACATTTATTGATTAATATATATATATTTACAAGTAATTATTTATTGATTAGGTAATTAATGATTTTATTTATTTGTTTGCAGATAACCGGCATACCTTACATGTCTGAGGGAAAAGAAACCATTGCACATTTGAGCCCACTAGAAGCAACAAGTCACTGCAAGTAAAGGTGAGATGATTTTTTAAAACTAACTTGTTTCATTTTTTGCCTATTTTCAATTTTGAAAAAATAGGCTTATGAGATCACCTTTTGTCCGTGTGTGTGTGCGTGTGTGTGTGTGTGTGTGTGTGTGTGATTCGTGTGTCCCCCCCTAATAAAATCTAAACGGCAGGAGCGATTTCAAAGAAACTCGGAAAGTTCATAGCACTATTCCCGGCGACCTCGACCGTGCCCTTCAAATTTTGTTACGACTCACCAATCCAACATGGCGGCTGTGCGAAATATTTCACCAGCATTCAATATCTCCGAAACTATTACCGATATTACCCTGACATTCTCTATGGTGATAGAGGGAACTACTATAAGTTCACTTATGTGACTTTTGAAAACCTGGTAACTACAAAACCAACATGGCGGCCAAGCGAATTTGCGACTTTTAAATAGACGTTTCTCGCGATTTGACCAACCAAACGCAATGAAACTTGGTACAGTATATGTTTATATACATTGTAATGCACCGACATCTAACTTCGTTCAATTGTTTACATAATCACAAGATGGCGGATGTGCGAAATATTTCACCGGCATTCTATATCTCTGAAACTATTACCGGTATCTCCCTAAAATTTTGTACGGAGATAAAGGGCACTACTGGAAGTCCATCTATAAGATTTTCAAAAACCGGTTAACTACAAAACGAACATGGCGGCCAAGCGAATTTGAACATTTTAAATAGACCTTTCTCGCGATTTAATGTTCCAAGCGCACTGAAACCTGGTACAGGAAATATTTATACACATTGTAATCCACTGGTATCTAATTTAGTTCAATTGTTTACATAACCTCAAGATGGCCGCAGTTTGAATTTTAAAATTAAGTTTTTATTTCTTGTGATGTAGTCATGCGATCGAAGTGAAAGTTTGAATAATGAACCTACGCAATAATTTTCCTTTAATGGTACATGACTCTATGGCCTATACATTTAACAATCCAACATGGCGACCATCCGAAATATTTAGACGATACTGAATATCTACGAATCTATTTTAGCAATCAAACTAAATTTTTTAATGTTCATATAGGCTATGTACTTAAGTTCACCTATAGGACTTTAAATAACCTGGTGATCACAAATCCAACATGGCGGTGACGCGAATTATAAATATTCACATGGACGTTTCTCGCAATTTAACCATCCGCGTGCAGTGAAACTTGGTACAGTAAATCTTTATCCGGTTGTTAATCCACTGGCATCTAATTTATTTCAATTGTTTCCATAAACACAAGATGGCAGCTGTGAAAATTTTTAAATCTCCTTGTTTTTTCTTGTGTCCTAATTATGCGATTGAAGTTTGAATACTACACGTTCACATTAATCTGCATGTAACAGTACATAACTCTAGGACCTACATATATAAAATCCAACATGGCGACCATCCGAAATATTTAGTCGGTTCTCAATATCTACGAATCGATTACAGCAATCAAACTGAAATTGTGTATGTTGATAGAGGCAGTTAACATAAGTAGGATATATGAAAATAGGCTGTATAGTTCTTCACGGAACTACTTGTTTGTTTTGTTTTGTGTTTTATTTTATGAAATGTATGTATTAACCTGAATTTAGGTATTTATAGCGGTTTATTTTATTTATTTTTAGAAACTTGGAAAGAATAGCCTTACCGCCGTAGCAGTTGCTGAAAAAAACCCGAAACGCACTAAAGCGAAATCACTGCCAAAGAGTGAACTGTTTAAAACTCAGGTAAGTCCAACTTAAAAATGCTATTCCATTTTACCACTACTGAAAACTCGTAGACAAAAAAAAATCATTACCTGTACATGACTGGGACAATGATTGCTTTCTTGATTAATGGCTATGTTGTTGTTGTTGACTGGGAAAAGTACAAGGCTATGTTGGATTTTCTAAAAATAAAAAAATAAATTTAATTTATGGGTGGTTCCCTATGGACTCAATGAATATCCTCAGGTTTGAACATGATAATGCGAACAAAATGACATGACATTCATTTTTGTTTATATATTGGTTAAAGAGGGGGGGGGAATGTAAATGACTGTAGCTTTATAAAGAAGAAAATAAGTACATGGGTTACTGTTAGTGCCAACATACAGTTTATTTTTAATGGTGTTTTGATATATTAATGGCAATTAACGTTAACGTTTTATTTACAAGTATTGATTGATTGATTGATTGATAGAGTGATGGGTTATTTTGTTTGCTTTTAGGTGTCGTCATGTGCCATTAACATAATGAATAGACAGTGAACAAGCATGCATTATGCTTTAAAGTACTCTGTGCTCTTGTGCAATGTTAATAACTTACAAGAAGAAAAGTTTTATTATAACACATGGCGTTAGCACTAAATACAACAAGTGAGCAAGTTGGTTTACCACGTGGGTTAAATTTAAAATCAGAACATGATCGATGGTTAACATTTGAATCCTGGCCTGTAGGCTTTTTGTCGACGCATGAACTTGCAAAAGCCGTTTTTTTACTTGAGCCGAGAAGATGTGGTGCGCTGTGTGTTTTGTCGTATTGAACTTTCACACTGGGAAGAAGGGGATGATCCATTTAGATACAATTTGCGATGGTCTCCTCACTGTCCTTACATGCTTGGAAAGCAAGTGGGTAACCTACCCGTGCATTCATTTCACCGAACCACAAGGCCTTTGGCCGCTACTTACGTTGCTGAATCACAAATAAATAATAATAATGATGTATTACCAGCCAACGGTAGTGTCGATATATGTGGTCCATATGCCATAGACAGTGTTGAATTGGCGTGTGCTTTTGAAAAATTGGGAGTTTGCAAGACTAAAGCACTAGCACACCCAGAGTACAGCTCTGTTGAAAAACGTTTCGAATCTTATAAAAATGTTTGGCCATTAATATTAAAACACCTTACCAAACAGCTAAGTGAAGCTGGATTTTTTTATACTGGTGAAGGGGATAAAACAATATGTTTTTATTGTGGATTTGCTTTAAAGGATTGGCAAATGACTGATGACCCTTTTGTGCAACACGCTCGTTGGTTACCAAACTGTAAATACATGGTGTTGCTTAAAGGTCAGGAATTTGTGAACACTATTCGTAAAGAAAAAGTGATTGCAGTACAAGACATAAAAGTGCCTTTAGAGTTAGAACACGCGGAGCAAATACATAAGGCTGAAAGAAAAGACTTGTGTTACAAACAGATACAAAAGTGTGACCAACAATTATGTAAAATTTGTTATCAAGATGAACTAGGTGTTGTATTTTTACCCTGTGGACACATGATAGCCTGTGTCAAGTGTGCATTAGAACTTAACACTTGTGCTGTATGCAGAAAAGTAGTATCTGCTACAGTTAGGGCATTTCTTGCATAACTAGTATAATTTATTCGCCATGGATAGTGCAAAATCCCTAATTGCACAATATTATTAAAGCTGTTTTAGAGTGTAATAGATATGCTTTTGTTTTGTTTATAGACTACTACAATGAATGTTTTGAATGCTGTGGGACAATCATGTGGCTTAGAGACAAAGAAGCTCAGCGAATTGCCAATGCATATTCCATTCCGCATTATCAAGATTCGGAAATTGAAAACAGCATATGGTGATCGTGTACTTTGTGTATGTGAAAACTTTGAGACATTTCTGCCTATACGGTTTAATGATATGTCGGAGAGTGTTTTTGATGAAGTCAATAATGCTGTGCAACCTGTACACTTAATTTATGAAGGTTTTAAAAACAATAGGTGCATGGTTCGTTTTAATTAAATAAATAAATAATGTGAAATATTAATGGAAAATATAAGTAATGACAATATACTGAAAAAGAAAGAAAATATGTGTATAGAATAGTAATGTTTTAGTGTTCAGTGTTGTCTTTAAAAATATAATGATGAAACCAAAAAAAATGTATATAAAGTTTGTAAATAAATGCAAAATGATGTTACAATGCTGTTTTATTTTATACAAAGTCAGTATATTTAACATTGCAGAGTATACATGATTATGACAATAATAATGCACACTGAATACAAGCCTTTCTCACTTTACAATAGTCTGTTATAGTTTTAAACACAAGGCTTGTTGTAGATCATTTTATAGCAATGTCCATTCAATGTTGTTTTCGAAAAGTGGGGAAGCCGCAATGGTTGTATTGACATAAAAACCTTATGGTTATTACTATTTAGTCACTTTGATCCCCTTGCATATCAAGAGCAGATGACCTAGTTGTTCCACTCTTTAAAACGACAACAACAAAACTACCTCTTGCATAGTTTGTGATGTTGATGGCTCTTGCGACGTGGAAGATGGATTAAAAATAACTTTGAGAACAGGGGTTAAACGTTGATCATTAAACAATGCACTATTTTGAGTAGCAATATGGTTTTCTTGATTTTTTTGTCGACGGCAACTGTGTTTCATGCGGTACACTACATTGATGATCACTGACACCTAAAACCTCACTATTTTTACTTTTTAGGTCACCACGACAATGTTTGGAACGTTGCTTTGAACAACGCCAAATAACAGTTCCATTTTTATTGGTTCGTTTCACAATATATGAATATCCTTTATAGTATGCGTAAGGCTTACCATACCTAGTCACTGATACTTCCATATCAACTGTCAAGCATAGACTAAGCTCTAGTAAAGTCAACTTGGTAATAAGAATACTAGTTTAATGTGAGAGCAAATATGGATCCAAAGAGTTCAGGTAAAAGTGAAAGCAAATAAGCAAATATTAGAAACAAGAGTTGGGGTAAAAGTGGTCGCAAAGTGGTAGACCCATTACACAATAATTTCAGCATGACGAAGCTCTTGTTCAATTTCTTTGATTTCCCAATCGTGACCGATATCCCCAGCTTGTCGTAAAGCATGCAATTGTCGAAGCCGTTGAATTAGCTTACTGGGTTTGTTCCAGTATACAAATTTAACAAATGGATTTTTAGGTGTAAACAAAGCATTACCATTATCATGATCATTATCATCATCATCATTATCATCATCATGATCACCATTATCATCATGACCATCATCACTGTTACTATATAGTCCTTTTTGATCCTCTTGCAATACCACTTTATTTATAGTCTGAGTTGATTTTGATAGTGTTGAAGGTTTCTTGGACGTTGACAACTGTTCTAACATGACGTTTTGAGGACATGATAAGTCCTTTTGAACAAACACTGCACTATCTTTAGCCGCAATATCGTTTTCTTGAACTTGCTTTTTAGCATTTTGATAATTGTTTGTAAACAGTAAGCGTGGTTCGTTTCGAGCACTACATTGATGAACACTAACACTTAAAACCTTTCCAATTTTACTTTTCAGATTGCCTCGACATTTTGTTGACCTCTCTTTTGAGCATCGCCAGAATATTATTCCATTCACATTCTGGCGATTATAGTTATAGGAGTAGCCTTGATAGAGTGCACGTAGCCTACCTTTGTTGGTTGTAATAAGTTCCATAGTAGTAACTGACCTGTCAGTACGATGTTCACACTACAAAGGTTACAACTGTTTTGCTGATGGAGTGACCTACCATAAGCTTATATATTGGCTTATGTGTTGGCTTTTTGTGTTGGCTTTTTGTGTTGGCTTTTCGTGTTGGCTTTTGTGTTGGCTTATGTGTTGGCTTTTTGTGTTGGCTTTTTGTGTTGGCTTTTCGTGTTGGCTTTTGTGTTGGCTTTTCGTGTTGGCTTTTTGTGTTGGCTTTTCGTGTTGGCATTTCGTGTTGGCTTTTGTGTTGGCTTTTCGTGTTGGCTTTTTGTGTTGGCTTTTCGTGTTGGCATTTCGTGTTGGCTTTTCGTGTTGGCTTTTTTGTATTGGCCTTTCATGTTGGCTTTTTGTATTGGCTTTTCGTGTTGGCTTTTTGTGTGGGCTTTTTGTGTTGGCTTTAGTATTGGCTTTTGTATTGGCTTATTTGACAAGTTATTTGTGTCAATGTATTTAGTGGATTTTTTTCTTGGTGTTGGAAAGTAGTTGAAAGAGAGGGAATATTTAAAGACTTAACCTCAGCTCACTAATCTAACCTAACCTAACTTTACCTAACCTAACCTAACCTTTCAACTCTCAGATGTTAATTAAATTCTGTGCATAGTCGAGTTGGAACCCAAGACCTCAGGGGTAAAAAAACAATTATTTTTGACGGCTTATTTTGGTAACTTATTTTAATGGCTAACCTAACTTTACCTAACCTAACCTAACCTCAGCTCACTTTGGATATTACTAGTAAGTGTTCATATCCTCTGCTAGGTAGCATGCTAGTAGTACAGGTAGTGCTCATATTTACCGCTAGGTAGCGGAATCATACTTTGCATGTTGCATGTGACACTTGTGAAGTTTAACCACATGCAAGACGTGCTTGAATAAGTTCTCTATTTAAACTCAATATACAATTAACCACTAAATGTTCAGAACTAACATGTATAGCCATGTTTAGGGTATATAGGAGACCCTTAGCAAGAAAGGCTGTCTAACCCACGAGTGTACAGCCTTGTCATACGCAGTAAGCACCTGTTGGCAGAAAGCAACAACAACAACAATTTGAGAAAGCCAACAACATATCCATTAATGTATTTAAAGGAAACAGTTTTTTGTTGGCTTTCTCAAATTGTTGTTGTATTTAGTGCTAACGCCATGTGTTATAATAAAACTTTTCTTCTTGTAAGTTATTAACATTGCACAAGAGCACAGAGTACTTTAAAGCATAATGCATGCTTGTTCACTGTCTATTCATTATGTTAATGGCACATGACGACACCTAAAAGCAAACAAAATAACCCATCAGTCAATCAATCAATCAATCAATCAATCAATCAATACTTGTAAATAAAACGTTAACGCTAATTGCCATTAATATATCAAAACACCATTAAAAATAAACTGTATGTTGGCACTAACAGTAACCCATGTACTTATTTTCTTTTTTATAAAGCTACAGTCATTTACATTCCCCCCCCCCTCCCCTTTAACCAATATATAAACAAAAATGAATGTCATGTCATTTTGTTCGCATTATCATGTTCAAACCTGTGGATATTCATTGAGTCCATAGGGAACCACCCATAAATTAAATTTATTTTTTTATTTTTAGAAAATCCAACATAGCCTTGTACTTTTCCCAGTCAACAACAACAACATAGCCATTAATCAAGAAAGCAATCATTGTCCCAGTCATGTACAGGTAATGATTTTTTTTTTGTCTACGAGTTTTCAGTAGTGGTAAAATGGAATAGCATTTTTAAGTTGGACTTACCTGAGTTTTAAACAGTTCACTCTTTGGCAGTGGTTTCGCTTAAGTGCGTTTCGGGTTTTTTTCAGCAACTGCTACGGCGGTAAGGCTATTCTTTCCAAGTTTCTAAAAATAAATAAAATAAACCGCTATAAATACCTAAATTCAGGTTAATACATACATTTCATAAAATAAAACATAAAACAAAACAAAAAATGAAACAAGTTAGTTTAAAAAAATCATCTCACCTTTACTTGCAGTGACTTGTTGCTCTTCCCTTCTAGTGGGCTCAAATGTGCAATGGTTTCTTCTCCCTCAGACATGTAAGGTATGCCGGTTATCTGCAAACAAATAAATAAAATCATTAATTACCTAATCAATAAATAATTACTTGTAAATATATATATTAATCAATAAATGTATAAATGAATAAATATATAAATAAATACCTACCCCACAACAAGGTTAAGTATTTTCCACCAACACCAAAACTGATAAACAAGACCAGGGGTTTCATGCAACGCAGTGTGTTCAAAGGTAGTCCACCCAAGTGAGAGTGGAAATGATAACGACATGTCTTTATATATGCTACGTTGCATGTATAATCATTTTTTCCCACGCTTTGACCATTCTCTTATCAGGCACGTGGACAGCTAACGTCCAAGGTGAACACCTGTGACAGATCAAATTTCACGTTAACTTGCATTTTGTCACGTACGAAGCAAAACAGAATGTGACTTGTTAACAGTTATCGCGCACGTGGACAGCTAACGTCCAAGGTGAACACCTGCAGTAGATCAAATTTCACATGAACCTGCATTTAGTCACGTACGAAGCAAGACAGGATGTAACTTGTTTAGCGTGCATGTGCTTTCACATGTGTTCACATACATTTCGCACTCCCCTGCCACCACAATGGTCAGATTATTTCATCATCAAGCGTCTGACTTGTTGTCAAGTCATATCAGCGCCTTCCAATAAGCTCAAATGACATTCACCTCCTGCTCCTCGGCAAGTTTGTTTTCTCTACTCGCTTCGACCAACATAGAACCAAGTTCTCATCACCGTTTACACGTTAAAGGTAAAATATCAGAAAACGAAGCCTCGTTCTGTCATACACCGACCCGCTGAAATAGCGATTGTTCTATTAAGCATGGTCCTTGTGGTTAGTGACAGGTTCGGTGAAACACACACACCCAGTCGTATTGTCTCTCTCAACTACCACGCTTCATGAACATTATAAACAAGTATCGGTAAAGAATTTTTTTCTCAACATGTATGGCGTTAGGCCCTTTGTGAATTATTTTTTGGAAAAAATATCTACCACATTTGAAAGGGGGCGTTAGCCCGAGTCCTAGGACACCTCGTGCACGTCTCTAGCGTTATTAGTTCGTGAGATATCAGCAAAAATCACAAAAAACACGTGTTTACCCCAAAATCGAGTTTACAATTTTTTTTTTAAATATAACGAGTGGTCCATAGCAAAGAGGACGTCAGCCCGAGTCCTTGGACCCCTCGTTCATGCCTCTAGCATGATTGGTTGGCGAGATATTAAAAGCGGATGACCTTTTAGTTTTGGTCTTTTCATTAAATTAAGAGGCTATAGGAAAGTAGGGGGCATCACTACGAGTGCTAGGACACCCTGTATGTTCAAATCCCATGATTGGTTAGCGAGATATCAGGTTCGGGGCAAATACGAGGAGGGTTCAAAAAGAAGTGTAGTAGCTCTGTCCCCATCCCACTACTTACAAAACACAATTTTTTTCTCTAGAGACTTGAAATTTATTTTGTGGGTAGGGGGCATAGGGGCCTTTCATTTATGTCAAATAAACGTTTTTGTAGAGTTCCTAGTTTCCAAAATATAGGATTTTCAAAATTCGAGTTTTTTCAAAAAAACATAAAAAGTAAAAAAGTTTCATTATAGAAAATACACGTCATAAAGACAATTCGTTTGGGCCATGGCACAACGTTCTATTATCTTTGGTTTTCAAACTATCACCAACTTTCGAAAACAAAAAATTTTTTTTTCTAAAATATAACGAGTAGTCCATAGCAAAGAGGACGTCGGCCCGAGTCCAATGACACGTCATTTGTTAAAATCCGACCATGGGTTCACGAGATATTGGCTTGGACTCACGCGGCGGCCATGACACTATTTAGAACCCCCCTCACTCCCCTACTGGCGTACTGACGAAATGTGAGTTGCACTTCCAGGGAAATTCCATACACAACCACTCTTCTCTGAAGTCTTACCTCAACACGACTGGACAGTTTGCTGCTGGCTGTATCTGGGGTAATAGGCTCGCCTGCTAGCTATGCTGTAACTGGGGTGATAGGCTCACCCCTAGCTAGCTCGTAAACTGTCGCCTCAGTAATTCAATGGAGATTGTTGGAAGAAATGAAAACGTAAAAACACTTATAGTGGGCGATGTATTGAAGATAGAGATATGCTCTCCCGGACGTTTTTGTAGAACTTGTCATGCTGAACAATTCCTACACTCATTGTATATAGATATTTTTAACGGTTTGCCCAGCGTAAGCTTAAAAAGCCTACGGTCACCAGGTTACCTTTCGACTTTTTCAATGAAATCGTTACTGCTTGGGTTCCTTTGATCATAAATAAATTATTTTCTACAGAATCCTTCCTCGAGATATCCTTTACAGAATGGTGAAAACCGCATCAAAATCAATCCAGTGGTTCTCAAGATTGCCCGTGACATCCCAGAATCGGGGACCTTGTTTTATACTAACTTGTACCCCGCCCAATTCATTGGGCACAATCGTATTGACCGACTGAAAAACAGAAAATACAATTTGTATAGGCAGCACTGAAAAATGGATGGCTTCAAATTTCCACATTGATTTTTAATCCCATTTTTTCATGTTTAGGAAATGACAGCCATCACGATTGGGTAAAATGGTGTTGACCGACTGAAAACCATGTGCACTTTGCTTTTCATGGATAAAAATTGAATTATAGACTAGTTCACTATTGCACTGACATTTACGATGTTTGTACTGTACGATCAACCCTCCATTTTGCACTTGTTTAGCCTCTTCAGACCCAGGGTGCACAAGTATGCACCTTCACTTTTTAAGATTTTTATGTTCGACCCTGGCGAAATGTAAATATTATATGTCAGGAAACTGTACTATAATGAGGCTCATTATAGTACAAATTTTCATTATGATACAGTTTCTCCCACCAATCAGAGCTCAAGAAACAGTTGTATGACCAATTAGGTGAGGATAGCATCGCACCTGCGCTCATTTCCATGGCCCCTTATTTTAATTTTCACTGCGTGGCGAGTTTCATAGTGAGGTATTCCAGTAGGCCATGGTCAAATACAAGGTATTCTCTGAGTCCCATGCGCTCTGTTCAGTACATAAAATTGGTGAAATCTCGACAGATATTTATGAATATTTATGTTCGAACATAAAATAGTTATAATTATCGTCGAACATAAACAGTCGTATGCAACTCGCCTATAATGGTAATTAAAACACTCGTATGTAAATTATCTAACTCGCTAGACTCGTTTCATAAACATACTCGTGTCTTAATTACTGACATTGTAGGCTCGTTGTATAATGGACTATAAGTTGGTATTATGTTAATTCTGAGCTGTATTCCTACCCCCGAACATTCCCATTTGTATGGGATCAGGGATGATATGTGATTTATGTGTGGAATATAGGTTTTACGGCCGTATGCCCTTTCCGACAGCTAGCTCATCACAGGTGTCAATTAGAAGTGAAATTAATGGTGTCGAATGAAACACGGCAAGAAGTTGGAAAGAAGTAGCCGTGGCCTGTTAGAAAGTATCGATACTGTTTTGCCTGGAGTTGATAAATCATGAAAAGTCATTTCAAGGGCATGCGGCGTTGAAGTTCGAACCCACTCGTCTTCCCCTATAAACTTGCGACTTGTGTATCTGAGCGGCTTCGGTGGCGTAGTTGATAGCATGCTGAGCTTCTATGCCCAAGGTCACGGGTTCAAACCCGGCCGAAGTCGGCGGATTTTTTAAGAACGTTAAAAATCCCTCAGTATGCCTTCCTTCGGAGGGGAAGTGAAGCCGGCGGTCCCATGTCATAGATGTATGGCATGTTAAAGAGCCTTCCACCAATTACACCTGTGTGAAGCTAAATTATATATAGGTTAAACATTTGACTAACGTTCTTAGATTCCTACGTTCGTCGTCAAGAGCCGACTGCGGTGGCATCTGGTAACTAAGTTCTGAACTAGTTGGTCGTTGACGGTGGCGTTTGGCGGCAAAAGTAGGAACTACTTGGAAAAATATAATGTCTGCAGTCCTTACTTGAATTAAGGCAGATACACACACTAATACAGTCATCACAATTAACACCGGTTATCAGACAGATTCTACACCCGCCTAAAGTACACGGGGCTACATGACTGCGTTGTCGCTGCCCCTAAACTAAGGAGCCCACCAACCTGGTTGTGATCTGTAATTTTGTTATTTTGTTAAGAATGTGCCTTTTGTCTTCAAGTATGTATTCTTCGAGCCATTATTTAATAAGAAATACAGGAAACGGAAATCTTAGCCACACATTTTGTCTTGTGTCTGAAGAGGTTAGGGTAGCTGTCTGGATGGCACCTTGTTTTCGCTAAACAGCCTGACACTCTGTGAATGAAGCCGACTAGAGCGGCGCTGAGAGTTCGTGACGAATCTCCAGACAACTCCACCTCTCCCATCAGCCACAGATTCACGGTTCACCTCTTCTCATACGACCTCTATTGTCCAATATAATTTGTAAAGCCGCCTTCATTGAATCTTGCATGAGAGAGTTATTTTGGCGCCGCTATGAGTCAACTCAGACTTCTAAAGACGACCGTTATTATTCAGCGGAGTAAAATAGTTCCTGAAAAATCACATACCAAACACAGGATCCCACGGTATGATTCAAGAGGGAGAGATACGCTAGATTCTCCTATCACTGTCTTGAACTACCCGTTGGATGTGGTGATTGGTGTTCAAAGGAACGCACCATCGAATTTATTTGCCCCTATGCTGCAGATGAAAATGAAGAATCTTTATTCAACTTCCTCCCATCAGATCATTAAAAAGTATGATATTACACCAAATGTGCACATTAAAAAAGTTTTCCATAACACTTGTTTCCCATGATGCAGAGCGTATGTGGCATTGTGGGCGAGGTTATTACGAAAGAGACGGCATTCTGACAAATCCTGCAGACTTTATTCATGTGTGAAAGGAAAATTACAAACAGGAAGACATTTGGCCTGTTAAACAGGGACTGATATGTGTTGTAATCTTGCCATCCTGTGACGTTTCAATAAGGAACATGGCCACCACGGGCGTCCAGCAAGGCTCTTAGTCGCCGTGGAATACCAGAGATCAAATTGTACAGGTCCTCTTGAGGCAGGCGATCCCACTCTTCGATCGCGGCCTCCATGTTCTCTTGGTGGGTTATGGGATGGCATGGACTTTGAGTAATAGCACGCTTCAGCGTATCTCAGATATGTTCAATACAGTTCATGTCCGGCGACATCGCAGGTCATTCCATTCGTGTAATCGTGGACTCCTGGAGGAAGTTTTGTACCACTGCTACTCAATGTGGTAAGTATATGCAAAACTTTGTTTGATGTGTATATTTAAAACATAGTGGTAAAATTGCAACTTAATACAAGTAGTTCCGTGACGAACTAAATAGCCTACTGTTCTTAAAATTTAAAATTGATGCCAATGATTAATCTATATAGACCTAGCAAGAATAATGAGGAATTTAAGTTGGTAATGATGACATTTTTAATTATTTCGAATTTTACTTGTAATAGAGCACTGCAGTTGGCAGCCCAGGTGACTGAATATATGCTTAGTTCCATCTCTTAAGGTACAGAATCCAGATACAAAATTTGGTTGATGTCCAGTAGATAGCATAGACGTTACATGAAGTTAGGCATTGGATCTATCAGCGCGCGTACAATCATGGTGGCAACAATGCCATATATGTGCTGATCAGATAATCTGATATATTGTGATCTATTATTGTACCAATTTTGGATGAAATCCCTATGTTAAGATAGATATTACATGTATTTAAAAATTGTACCTATCAGCAGGCTTAGAATCATGTTGGCAGCACTGACGTATATTAGTTACTCCAAATTAATCTGAAATGTCAGGTACTATACGTGTGCAAATTGTAGAGCTGTTGGCTTGCATACTTTCTGATATACCGTACAGGTATTGTGATAAAGATAAAAGAGAGATCATTTATTAACTTTTTGCGGCCCTAGTGGGTCTTAAGAATACGCACAGTCATATAGTTAATAGTACACATAGCGCATACGAAATTTGGTTGAAATCCAATTGATAGTATAGAAGTTACATGCATTTACAATTTGGACCTATGAGCATGCTTAGAATCATGTTGGCAACACTGTCATACATGGGTTCTTGAAAATTAATCTGGACCGTTATTATCTATGTGTGTTCCAATTTGGAACAGTTCGGATGTATACCTTCTGAGATATCCAACATAGAGCTCAAATTTCAATTGCGATTTTTCAGCAGACATCATTTTCAAATATGGCCGTGAGATATTCAAGTATAGATCTTTACTCATACCAAATTTGTTTTCGATAGCTGCAGTAATTTAGGAGTTGATAGGGGGAGGGTATGGGACACACACAGAGACAGACTGAAGGACAGACAAACACACATTTTGCCCGGATCGATCTCACAAGTAGACTAAAAAACGAACTCTTAGACATGTTAGCAATTACGGTATAGGTCATGGGTGCCAACCGGCGCCACGCGTGTTGCTAGTTTAGGCATTCTCAATTACATTTTCACGAGATAGCACGTTAGCTCGCTCGGCCACCTTGGCCGGTGTCTTAAATCCATGAAATGACAAGTTCCAGAAATCACATAGGCCTATTATCAATTGTCAGATAAACGAATTGTAAAAGAGTTATCATTACGTATAAGTTACTATGACTTACTACTCTCTGCCTCATTGCATTGTGGTTAACATTCCTGGCTGTCACCACGTAGGTTGGGTTCGATCCTCGGATCTGCCATGAAATTTAAATCTGGTCTGAGGGCTGTAATGGGGTATACTCAGCCTCGTGAGGCAAAACTGTGAAGAGGTAGGTTTGATTCCTATCTCAGCCATCCTGGATGTGAATTTCCGTGGTTTCCCAGGCAAATACCACGGCCGCCTCCATCCTAATCCTTGCCTAAATTACTAATACACTCACTATTACAGAAACCACAATAACAGGATATTGGTCAAATTCTACATAGTCTACACCCAAGTAGCCTACACGAAGCTATATGACCACGATGCTCATGCTCCTCAAATATAACAACAACGGCAACACCCTATCCTATCTACCGTATATCGCAAATACCCTACAACCATGACGAATAGCTACAACTACACACTCCTACAATGTTGTTGTTGTTTGAGTCTTCAGTCTTTTGACTGGTTTGATGCAGCCCTCCATGCCTCCCTGTCCTGAGTTAATCGTTTCATCTCTGCATAGCTACCACACCCTACATCCGAGGCAATCTGTTTAACATATTATAACCTTGGTCTACCCCTACAGTTCTTGTCCTCGACCCTTCCTTCCATTACTAAGCTTGCTATTCCTGGATGTCTTAGTATGTGTCCTACTAACCTATCTCTTCTCTTCATTAGCAGTCGCCTGAAACATCTGTCCTCTCCCACTCGTCTTAATACCTCTTCGTTTTTAACCCTATCGACCCATCTGATCTTCATCATTCTCCTGTAACACCACATTTCAAATGCTTCAATTCTCCTCTTTTCAGCTGCACCAATAGTCCAAGTTTCACTTCCATAGAGTGCCACGCTCCAGACAAAGGCTTTCAAAAATGACTTCCTAACACCTAAATCTATATTCGATGTCAACAGATTCCTTTTTTGTAGAAATGCTTTCCTTGCCTGAGCCGACCTACTTTTTATATCCTCTTTACTTCGTCCATCACTGGTTATTCTGCTTCCTAAGTAACAGAAGTCTCCTACTTCCTTCAGCTTTTCACCTGCCAATTTGATGTCCATAGAGGTTTCTGATTTATTTCGGCTGCATTCCAGTATTTTTGTTTTACATTTATTAATTTTTATCATGAATTCTTTCTGTAAGACGGAACTACAAGTTATCGGATAAGATCAACATTATGAGCTAATTACTTAGATATAGGCTAGTTTCTTCACTTTCCTGGTTAACAAGCGGCAACTCAATCGTTGGGGGAGTAGAACGCGCTGAAAATAACCATTTTTCGCTACTAACCAATAGCTGACGGTTGTTGACCAATAGAATTCTACCTCTGTCACTCCACGTAGACTCCAAAGTCCCGCCCTGGCGACCAGCTCGCATGTCACGCAGGTGTCAAGTGTCCGGTGTTGCACTTCTGCACGTAGTTCTGTCCAGTCTCGCTGTTTGCTTTCCGTGGCTAAGGTAGAAAGTTGAAAACGCTGTGCCTCGCGCTGGGAAAGCCCTGGCTGTAGTGAGCCATGGAATGTTAAGATATCCGCCCAGCTAGATTTCAAAGGCGAGCCGCACGTTAACGAGGACAGTGTAAGAACTAGACTGAAAATCCACAGCCTGCTTCCAGTCGACCGACCGGGTTTGGGAATGGAATGAATGAAGCCCCTTCTAGGATGAACTGTGACGGCTGCCGAAGCCTGTCGCACTCCCCTGGGGCAATGATTAAATGAATGACAGATGAAATGGTTGGTTCAAAGTTTAGGGGCTGCGACAACGCGGTCATATAGCTCCGTGCACTTTGGGTGTGTGTCGAATCTGTCTGATAACCGGTGTTCATTGTGATGACTGTATTAGTGTGTGTATCTGTTTTAATTCAAATAAGGACTGAAGACATCGAATTTTTTCAAGTTCCTACTTCTGTCGCCAAACGCCACCGTCAACGACCAATTAGTTCAGAACATAGTTATCAGATGCCACTGCAGTCGGCTCTTGACGACGAACGTAGGAACCGAAGAACGTTAGTCAATTGTTTAACCTATATATATTTTAGCTCCACTCAGGTGTAAATAGTGGAAGGTGCCATACATCTATGACATGAGACCGCCGGCTTTAACAGATTAAATGAAATGATAATGGAGAGTGTTGCTGAAATGAAATTTGTGACAGGGAAAACCGGATTTCACGGATAAAAACCTGTCTGCCTCCGCTTTGTCCAGCACAAATCTCACATGGAGTGACCGGTATTTTAACCATGGACCCAGCGGTGAGAGGCCGGCGTGCTGCTGCCTAAGCCACGGAGGCCAAGTACTCTACTAATCCCCTTAAAACAAAAATAATAATCATCATCATTATCATCATTATCATAAATTGAACACGGTGCTGACGCCCATTACGTTTCAAGCCCCAAAATTAATTAACAACACCAAATACAAGAAGCTCAATTCGTACCCCAAGACTACAAATGGCAGTTGTAACACAGTAGAATGGCGTGTAACGTTGAGAAAGAGGGTGCATCTGATTGATATCTCAGAGCTAAGGTAGCATTTCACCTTGAACTGAAGCACAGCTTTATAGGACATGAAATAAATTCAAACCAAGAGAAAGGATTTAAACAAATGTTTTTCTCTTTTAAATACATCGTTCATTATGGTTCTGTGGGATAAAGGCATTTAAAAAGTTGTTCTCATAATTCTTTGCGTCTTTCCATTATTATCTAATCCATCAGTTGACTCAAAGCGTGAGCTTTGAAATAACAACGTTATCTGTCCTTGGGGGTAATGCTCCACTGCTTGCTGATGGGACCAGAAGACTTTCCTAGATTTACGAGGTCGTCTCCCACGCCATTATTCGCGACATTGCTTTCTCCTCGCAGTGATCTTGACCCGTCCAAAGTACCTCAGCCCTCCGGCGTGGCGGGCCAGAATTCCATCAAATATTCATTTAATTCTAAAAAATTCACAGCTACATTATATAATTCTTCACTGTCCCATCTGGCATTTAATGTTTAGATAATGCATAAATAAATAAGGGATATTTAAATTGTATTTTATTTGCGTAAGCATTATGATAATAATTTCAAATTGAGTTACAAGCGTGATAGTATTCATGAAATGAATAAAATTAGTTATTTACACACGATACTGTCAGATAAGTTGTACCTATCTTCAGACCAGCAATATGAAGACATAGCCTTTCGTTTTATATTGAAGATGACAGGTTTGTGGCAGTGCTTGCAGGCACAGTAAGGTCGAGTAACATTAACTAGGAGAGGAGGTAATATATACGACATGAATGACGTTATACTCAGAATCCAGAACATTAATAGAGTTTATGTTTGACCATGCTTGATATAAAAATAATTATTAAATGCCAGAAAACTGCCCCTTAATGAGGCTCTTATAAGTTCAAGTTCCATTATGATACAGGTTCTGCACCAATCAGAGCTCAAGATTTTTATTACGATACAGTTATTTGACCAATTAGGTAAGTATAGCATCGCACCTGCGCTTAAAACACTTGTTTTCTAAATCAAACATGTTGGGCACAAGTGACAACATTGAACTTACACCACCGGAAATTTCCTCAAAAGGTTATCTGATCAACCATTGTAGTTACAATCCCAAAAACATGGACAAAATCAGCACCTACCTTTACGGTAACAGGAAAATACTATGAAATATGCAAGAAATTTATGAATCTACGTTCAGAAGTTTGCAACACTCCATCCTTCTTTATAAACTACCGACATGGAAAGTGCACCGTCCAAAATGTTGGCATAAACTGGGGAATATGGGAAAATAAATAGCAGTGTAGCTTAATCTCCCTATCTCCAATTTGTACACAGGGTATTGCTTTTGCAGAAGTTCGACGTCAATTTTGGTGAATGCTGGTGGTGATAAACGACACATATGGTATTGTCAAAGTCTTTGATCCGCGGATGCGTTCTGTTCAGTAAATACAACTGGCGTAATCCCGACATTTATGAATAACTAGCTGAAGTACCCGTGCTTCGCTACGCGTCATAAATAAATTAAAACGTGAAGGTGACAGTTAAAACAGGGGATCGGCGAGGTGCTGCGCAGAGGGAGATTAAGGATGGAACATTTTGTCCAACTACACCGCTCGGCATTGACCGTGTTTTATAGCACAAATTTAGGTTTTACTCGCTAACAGTTGCAGATACCTTTCGGATAGAAAATGTAATTTTAAACCTCGCATATGCCATCAAAAGTTTGCTATTTCTTAGCGTTCTCTTTTTATTTGAAATGGAAATATGAAAGTTTGAAACCAAAGGGTGTAGTGACGTCACTAAAATGGTCGCCATTTTAAATAGTGCAAAGTATTGTAATCAAAAGTAACCTATATGTTAACCAGGTAAATCAGCTACTTCCATGTAAAATTCACGTAAATCGGACCAGTGGTACTTGCGAGATTGAGTAATACACAGACACACACCATCTCAATATTAGCCTTGCATCGCTCGCGTCATAGTCGTATCATATTGTTTTTCAATGAAATGCAGGTTTAACACCCCTTTAGAACCTGAATACCCAAAAATCCCTCCTTAGTAGACGTTTTCGACACACAACAAACAAATATATCCCCAAAATATCATTCTTCTAACTTTAATAGTTTTGGTTGGTCGATGAGAGCAAACATCCAAAAATCCTTCCTTAGTGGACGTTTTTCTTCCAGAAGTTCACCCCTCCCCATATGCCCCTTAAATTGCATTTATGAAAACACGGTCGAACACCTATTTATTTTATTTATTTATTCATTTGTTTATTTATTTTTAAGCTGATAGATTTCCTCCGAGTTTCAGACTCCTCCCTATGTCGTTTAAGAGATACACGCTCAGTTAGGAATCTTTCAACCCCCACTTTTCATCCCTTTCACCTCATAATATACACTACATCGAAAAACCATTAGACATGACGTGTCAGCTTATTTTTAATGATTAGTATATGTGCCAAGTATCACATCCCCAAATGAAACCACTCGTGAGATATTGTTATTCAATGGAAAGCACGTTTACCCCCTTAACACCTCTTTAGAACCTGAATATCTAAAACTCTTTCCTTAGTGGACGTTTTCGACATACAACGAACATATCCCCAAAATTTCATGTTTCTAACTTCAATAATTTTGGCTGGGCGATGATGAGTGAGTGAGTCAGTCAGGACATTTTCTTTCATTTATTTTTGATAATTTCACCCCTCCCCATGAACCCCTTAAATTGGATTTATGAAACAAACGGTCAAACACCTATTTACTTATTTAAAGCTGTTTTCCCCCTGAGTTTGATGAGTGAGTAAGTGAGTCAATCAGTTAGGACACTTTCTTTCCTGATTTTTCCCCCCCAGAATTTCACCCCTCTCCAAGGGCCCCTTAAATTGGATTTATGAAAAAACGTTCGAACACCTATTTACTTGTGTTTTAAGCTGTTTTTTCCCACCGAATTTCAAACTTCACGCCTATGTCGTTTCAGAGATACACGCTCCGTCAAGAATCCCTCAACCCCCAATTTTCACCCCTTTCACCTCATAATATACACCACATCGATAAACCCTTAGACATATGTCTGTTTATTTTTAATGATTAGTTTATATACCGAATATCACATCCCCAAACAAACAACTCATGAGATATCGTTATTCAATGAAATGCACGTTTACCCCCTTGACACGTCTCTAAAACCCGAATAAACAAAAATAATTCCTTAGTTAACGTTTTCGACATACAGCGAACATCTTCCCAAAATTTCATGTTTCCAACTTTAATAGTTTTCGCTGGGCGTGATGAGTGAGTGAGTCAGACAGGACATTTTCTTTCATTTATTTTACCAGAATTTCACCCCTCCCCATGGGCCCCTTAAATTGGATTGATTAAAAAACGCATGAACAACTATTAACTTATTTCTTAAGCTGTCTTTTCCCCCTGAGTCAGTCGGTAAGGACACTTTCTCTCCTTTTTTCCCCCAGAATTTCACCCCACCCCATTGGCCCCTTAAATTAATTTATGAAAAAACAGTCGAAAACCGATTTACTTACTTTTTAAGCTGATTTTTTTTCGCTGAGTTTCAAATTTCTCGCCTATGTCGTTTAAGAGATAGGCCTACACGCTCCATTAGGAATCCTTCAACCCCCACTTTTCAGCCCTTTCACCTCATAATAATACACCACATCGAAAAACGCTTAGACACATGTCTGCATATTTTTAATGATTAGTTTATATGCCGAGTATCACATCCACAAATGAAACCACTCGTGAGATATTGATATTCAATGAAATGCAGGTTTAACCCCCTTAAGACCCCTTTAGAACCCGAATATCCAAAAAACCTCCATTTGTGTACGGATTTGACATACAACGAACATATCCCCGAAATGTCATGTTTCCAACTTCAATATTTTTGGCTGGGCGATGATGAGTGAGTGAATGAGTCAGGACATTTCCTTTCATTTTTTTTCTTCAGAATTTCACCCCTCCCGATGAACCCCTTCAATTTGATTGAAAAACAAACTGTCGAAAAGCTATTTACTTACTTTAAAGCAGTTTTTTTCCGTGAGTTTGATGAGTGAGTGAGTCAGTCAATCAGTTAGGACACTTTCTTTCCTGTCCCTCCCCCCGAATTTCACCCCTCCCCATGGGCCCCTTAAATTGGATTTATGGAAAAGCGGTCAAACACAAATTTACTTATTTTTATGCTGATTTTTTTCCCGCTGAGTTTCAAACTCCTCGCCTATGTCGTTTAAGAGATACACGCTCCGTTAGGAATCTTTCAATCCCAAATTTTCACCCCTTTAACCTCATAAACACATCGAAAAACCCTCAGACACGTGTCTTGTTACTTTTTAATTATAAGTTTATATGCCGTGTATCACATCCCCCAATGAAACCAATCGGGAGATATAGTTATTCAATGAAATGCAGGTTTAACCCCCTTAAGATCCCTTTAGAACCTGACTATCCGAAAATCCTCCCTTAGTAGACGGTTTTGACATACAATGAACATATCCCCAAACTGTCATGTTTCTAACTTCAATAATTTTGGCTAGGCGATGATGAGTGAGTGAGTAAGTGAGTGAGTCTGGACATTTTCTTTCAATTTTCTTTTTTCAGAATTTCACCCCTCCCCATGAACCCCTTAAATTTGATTTATGAAAAAAAAACTGTCGAACAGCTATTTACTTACTTTAAAGCAGTTTTTTTCCCCCTGAGTTTGATGAGTGAGCCAGTCAGTCAATCAGTTAGGACACTTTCTTTCCTGTCCCCCCCCCCCCCAGAATTTCATCTCTCCCCATGGACCCCTTAAATTGGATTTATGAAAAAACTGTCAAACACATATTTACTTCTTTTTTATGTTGATTTTTTTTTCTCTGTGTTTCAAGCTCCTCGCCTATGTCGTTTAAGAGACACACGCTCCGTTAAGAATCTTTTAATCCCCACTTTTCACCCCTTTCACCCCATAATATACACCACATCGAAAAACCCTCAGACACATGTCTTCTTATTTTTAATGATGAGTTTATATGCCGAGTATCACATCCCCCCATGAAACCAATTGGGAGATATTGCTATTCAATTAAATGCAGGTCTACCCCCTTAACACCCCTTTAGAACCTGAATAGCCAAAATTTCTCTCTTAGTGGGCATTTGCGGCCCTTGAGGAAGCTGCATACCAGATTTCATTCCAATCCGTTCGGTGGTTTCTGAGATTTCGTGATGAATAAATGAATGAGTGAGTGAGTGAGTGAGTGAGTGGTATTTGAAAAATATATAGTAGAAAGAAGATAGTGTCAAGTCTTTGTTATGCTAAACTCGGTTGACAGTGCTGTGTGAGCAGTTGAGTAACTAACGGGATTTCAAGTAAAGATCCTCATTTTCTATACCGGTAGTGCTGAGCGCAATTGGCATCAAGTCGGCCGTGTCTCGACTTGAGCTATGTTGCCATGGAAACTATCTTTCCTTGCCATTCCTTCATGAGTATATTTTATGATTTGATTAGCCTGTTTTTTGAGTGAAAAAAAAAGGGCCAAAATCAGAAGAATGAGAAAGACTATCGAAAATTCATGTAGCCAGCGGTTCCTTCTGGGTCCTAAACTATGTGTATGCAAAATATGGTTGAGATTGGTGGAACGGTGTAGATTTGTATACGGAACCAACATATATACATACATACATACATACAGACTTTCACTTTTATATATTAGATTATGTTCGAATATAAAATAAAGTTATAATTATTGTCGAACATAAACAGTCGTATGCAACTCGCCTATAATGGTAGTAAGACCATTATTGGTAATTATTGCCATTATAGGCTTGTTGAATAATGTACTATTTTATTTTCAGACCAAGTGAACTTCTAACCTCGTGTGGCACACATCCGGCACCCAAGTATAAGGGTATCATGAATTAAACATTATAAAACGTATCCATATTGTTGAATTTTGGGGTTATGCCGTGTTTTATTATATCAATTTCGACGCGTTTCGAAAGAAACAATGTCTTTCTTCGTCAGGAATAAACAGAAATACGACAAATGATTGCTAAGAGAAAGCAACAAAGAACATATACAAGGGGCCCAAGTATGGACGCCATTATAGCCCCATGTTAGGGACAACGAAAAGCAGCAGTGTATTACTTTCTCGGGGTTCTGATAATAGGTAGCCAAGATTCACTGAGATATTAGCAGGTGTCGCGGTTGAAATTATCTGGGTGTTTACGCATTTCAACCGCCTCCCTGATGATTCTGGGACGATATTACTTTATACGGGCAAGAACATCCACTCCTTGGAACATGACATCATGGCCAGGTGTTAATGCATGATCGGCAACAATTGATTTATCAGGTTGAATGAGCCTGATACATCTATTATGTTCCTTAATGCGAGTGCATATTGTTCTCGAAGTCTGCCCCTATGTAAACCTTGCCACAAGTACAGGGAACTCTGTAGATACCCGGTTGTTGCAATTTAGGCAAACTGTCCTTAGTTGGTCACAGGAGTTGCCTAATCTTAACAGAAGTTCCAAATACAGTCCGTATGTTGTACCGACGCGACGTAGGATTTTAGCAATACGATCCGTCGTGTTATGTATGTACGGTAGCTAAGCAGTTCTTCTTACATCTTTTTTCTCAACTGATGTCCTATTATTATTCGTTGGTTTCAGAACCATAGAAATCAAAGCTTTGCTATAACCGTTGCTCTCAAAGGTGGTTCTCAAGGTATTAATTTCTTCTTCTAAAGAAGACACTTCACAAATCCTCCTAGGCCTGGTAGTTAGAGTTGTAAGGATACCATGTTTCTGGGCAGGGTGATGGTGAGAATTTGCGTGGAGATATCTATTGGTGTGTGTTGTCCCTAACATGGGGCTATAATGGCGTCCATCTTTGGGCACGTTTTATTGGTCCTTTGTTGCTTTCTCTTAGCGATCATTTGTCATGTTTCTGTTTATTCCTGACGAAGAAAGACAGGGTTTCTTTCGAAACGCGTCGAAATTGATATAATAAAACACGGCATAACCCCAAAATTCAACATTATAGATAGCATCACGGGCCGTGAAAGTCTAAATGATAATATGATAAAACTTCCCAATATGAATCCAAGGATCAATACGATTTCTACCAGTCATATTATAATCTTATGGACTTCAAATATTTCTATTTTGTATTTGTACTATATACTACCAGTGGCGTACGCAGGATTTCTTTCTGGAGAGATTTATTCATACAGTAGGCTATGGCAGTTGTGTACGGTGGCGTGGTTGGTACATGCTGAACTGCTGTGCCCAAGATCACGGGTTCAAACCCGGCCGAAGCCGTCGGATTTGTTTAAGAGCGTTAAAATCCTTCAGTATGCCTTCCTCCAGAGGAGAAGTAAAGCCGACGGTCCCATCTCATAGCTTTATGGCATGTAAAATATCCTTCCACTAACTAAACACGTGTGAAGATAAATTTCTAGGTTATATTTCATTGAAACGCTCTATCAAAGTTCCAACGTTCACCACTAGGTCTCAGTGACATCTAGTAGCGAATGTTGGACCTACTTGAAATTGAACGGAATTTGTAGCTCACCCTATGGGTGTCCGCATTGAAGCAGCCACAAACTCTGGCGAGCCGAACATGTCCTCGGACACTCCCGGCACCAAAATCCATACGCTAAATATAATAAATAGAATTATTGAAATGAAATTTCGATTACCTTGCTTAAAAATCAAGAATAAAAAAAACGTTCTCTTTGCATGAAAACTACTTTTAATTATATTTTCCAGCACAAGAAAATAATGAAAAAAATCCTTTCTTTTAAATATTGAAGACAGTATTAAATATTAAAACTGAAATGATGCAGTGGCCGATACGTGACTGCCTATAATATTGATATTATGTGAGACAACAATAATGGGTTGTTCTTCATGTTCTTACTGCCATTGGGCTACTACTGACTCTCAAAATCTGTCTGTCTTGATGGCTTTATCTGTATTATTGATAGGAATAAATTGCAGAAACTTCTAATGTACCGAATTGTCTTTACTGAAACAGACACAATGACACAGATATGCATATTTAAAGCATCCCGAAGTGACGAAAAAGAAGTTACCAATCGCAAACTTCAACATCTAACCTGATTCATGGCTAGCTCCAACCCTGAAGGAGGAGTCTCGTTGCGAGTGGAGTGTAGGGCATTTATCAAGTGAAATACGTGATCATATTTAAAATATATGGAGTAAACTTGGCAAATATGGCCATCAAAACGTTTATCTAAATACACTGCCGGAAAAAGGTTACCCGAAAGGACGACGTCGATTTTGATCCGATGATGGTAGATTGCACCTGGGGGATAGTATATAGATGTACTAATAAGGGTTTCAACGTCGTCCTCCAACAGATAACTTAGTGGCATAGCTACCAGAGCGCCCTCTGTGTATATCATTAAATAGGGAAAGCTCACAGCCATACGACTCATTGTGGTGCAAACGTGTGAAGCAAGCAGTTACAATGCCACGGAGACGCACTCGTGCTTCCTACAGCCAACTGATTGAGTTTGAAAGGGGTCAAATTGTGGCCTTCCAAGTGGTGGGATGGTCCTTTCGGAGAATTGCCACGATGTGCAACGATGCTGGTATCAGTGATCACGTGAACATTCTCACACCCGTAGACGAGGTTCTGGACGTAAACGCTGCACAGACGTCCGCCAGGATCGTCGTATTATAAGGGCAGGAGTGGCAGATCGTACAGCTACCACATCACAGATACGGGTGTTTGTGAGCCCAGAAGTGTCAACACGAACTGATGTGAACCGGTTACTAGCAGTGGGACTACGGCTCGCACACTTCTAGTCCGTCTTCCACTCACGCCACAGCATCGACATGCACGGCTCGACTATAGTGTAGTCGGAGGATCACTTGGAAGATGAAATGGCGCGCCGTGGTCTTCAGCGATGAAAGCAGATTCTGCTTGCACGCAATTGCTGGTCGTTGGCGCGTTCGACGTAGACCTGGTGAGCGCTGTCTCGTAGAGTGTATTCGTCCAAGACATACCGGCCCCACCCCAGGCCTTATGGTCTGGAGGGGGGGGGGGGGGATAAGCTGCACCTCTCGTTCAGCATTGGTGTTTGTGGAGGGGACGCTAACCAGCGCTCGGTACGTGCAGGGTCTTGTTAGAACCGTTCTTTTATCGTTCTTGCAACAGGAAGGGGATGTGTTGTTCCAAAAGGATAATGCTCGCCCACACACTACTCGTGCAACTCAACATACATTGCAAGACGTGCAGCAACTTCCCTGGCCAGTACGATCGCCGGTCTTGTCACCATTCGAGCACGTGTGGGACACGATGGGCCGACAAGTGACTCGTGCGACTCGTCCATCCACAACTCTTACAGAACTATGTGAACAGGTCGAGCAGGCGTGGAATAACGTATCCCAAGACTGTATTCGCCATCTGTATGATCTACTGGATGCAAGAGTCAGTGCCTGCATTGCCGCCCGTGGAGGCTACACCTAGTACTGATAAGGGTATTTCAGCATGGGTCGATACCTGGTATCTCTGAACCGCTTGACCTATTGATCTGTATATTTAATAATTTCATGTCCTCCATATGCACTGTTGCCACAATAAATCTTGAGTGAATTGGTAACCTCTAAAAGAGTGACCTGTTTTTTTCTTCTTCCCGGCTGTGTACAAGGAGTACTAAAATGACTTCAATTCGTATGGAAATAAAACCTTTACAACTTACAGTCTTTCCCATTCTAACAATGCATGAAGCAACCTCCATCTCATAACGTTTTACGTACTGTGCGGCTTTGCAGCAAACCCTGTAAATGCCCATATTTGCCAAACTCTTAGGGTAATATGGATACATGTCTTGGGAATATAGGCATAAGCGATTATAGGATAATTAGAGCGACTGGCATGGATACATCCACTATGTATTGTATAAGTTATAAACTAGGAATCGCTTGTCTTCAGTCCGCCCCGGAGGCAATGGAAAAAGGGAAAAAACTCGGAACCAGCTCAGGAACCCTCAGGTTCGCTAACTCCCAAACTCACCAGCCGTGACGTCTTGAGGGTGTAGCACTATCCAAGGTGCACCTGAAGTGGCGGGGCTACAAACACCCTGCATCCTTAATGGTCTTGAGCAGAAAGCAGGAGATATCAAGAATAGAAAAGAGGAGGTCTAACCCCTCGAGGAATGAGACATCAGGAAAGATGAGAAAAGGGCCAATTATGGTGGGAAAGTGAACGACACCCTAGGCCTCAGATACCCTAATACCGTCGGGGTTGAAAGAGAAGAAGAATTGACAAAGGGAGGTCGACAGGAAAGATGTCAGAGAGAAGACCGGCACAAGTAAGTGGAAGCAAGGCCGGACCCAGCTGGGTTCCCATGGTCCCCAACCAACGTTCCACTAGTCTTGAGCCCCTGGGAGGTCTCCTGTATTCTGCACAAAACCCTAAATAAGGTATAGTGATTGTATTCCAACCACTTGTGAAACACCCTGCATCGCAATCGGATGAATGGTACATGAACGCATACGGGACTTGGTTTAATCGATTCACGCACCGTCACCCATTTGTTGTATCTACTCATGCGATATCTATTGCAACATGGATTTACTAAGTCGGAAATATTCGCAGGAGTGTACACAACAACTCACCAAAGTTTCATTGCAATCGGATGAATGGTATATGAACGCATACGGGAGTTTTTGGAAACTATTCGCACACTGTCACTCATTTGTTGAATCTACTCGTGCGCTACCTGTTGTAAAATGGATTTACTACGTCAAAAACCTTCGCAAGATTGTACACAGTTGCTGGGATGGCACCTAACTCATAGCCACCACTATATTCATCTCAATCCTAGCCTTCGTTACAACAACACAAAATAGTATGGACACAACTATAACACTAGTCATCAGACAGATTATATTAGGCATACAGACACACGCACTATTACAAGGAGCTGATGACCAGAATGCCACAAACCCAAACTGAAACAGCAATAATTACAGTAGGTGAGAAAAAAGCAAGACCCCAATCTCTTACCCTACAATGGAGTACAGCCATCCTCGAACGGCACAATTGAGGGTAGGTGGATTTAATTCCCACCTTAGCAATTCTGTAAGTGGTTTTACGTGGTTCTCCCCACTTCAACTCCATGAAAATGCAGGGATGGTACCTAATTCAGAGCCACGGTCACATCCATCCAAATCCTAGCCTTCATTACAACACAAAATGATATGAACATAACAATACCACAGGCTAACAGACAGAATTTATATATATACACACACGTAGGGTACTAGTACACGGAGCTTATGACCAGAATGAGACAAACCCAAAAATAAAACAACAACAACAACAACAACAATTACAGTAAGTGAGATAAAAGGAAGCCCTGATTTCTTAACCTGAAACTATGGTAGTCTTAACATTTGTTTCTAAAATGGCATGAGATGTATTTGACTTTGAACAACAACCTGTATTTAAAAATTACAATATAACTCCACTTTTAATATTGTACAAAGACATCCTTCTCATTTTTATCTCGGTGTTATTTATTATATCGTTGTCCCACGAGTCTCTTGGAGCCAGTTCTCCTTGGTGAAGTTCCCACCGCCAGACCTTCCCCATTCATTTGCACGGATGATGCTCATACAGTTTTATCGTTCCCCATTTATCTTTCTGAATGATTTAAGTGTCCTTTGCCAGTAAATTCGGACTGGTAACAGAAAGATGCAACCATATGTTAGTGACAGATAACGTGGCTGGTTTCTACAACACTCCCGTCCCAAGCCAGACTTATCACTTAGCTGGCTCATAGTGTCAACGCCAATTTGTTTTGCACAACACCACAGTGACGTCATTTTTGGATCAAAGGTTATCTCACACGGAGGAAACGAAATCACTCTGCGTGATGTGCATGGCTAAACTGGTCCTTCCTCTCAAAAACTCGAATCATAGATTGAATGTTAAAGAAAGAAAACGTCTACCTTGTGGCGTACTTACTAGCAATCGTACGTAGCATTATTGGCGGAGGTTCCGGTCTGGTCTGAGGGCTGGAACAGGGTCCACTTAGCCTCGTGATACTTAATTGAGAAGAGATGGGTTCGATTCCCATCTCAGCCATCCTGAAAGAGGTTTTCCGTGGTTGCTCACTTCTACTTCAGGAAAATGCCGGGATGGTTCATAGCTTAAGGCCACGTTCGCCTCCTTCCCAATCCTCACGTGTATTACAAATACACACACTACATCTACAGACGCCGCACTAACTCAGGTTTTGAGACATTACTTACGAAATGTATATATAGGGATTCGGCTTAGATTCGAAAACCACAAACAATATACACGATACATTAACAAATACCTCATCTAAAGTTTGATTCAATTAGAACTTTTCAAATAAAAAAATAAAAGTCCTCTCGGCACGCCGGAAGGCGGAGGTAGATTTCATCGGGCAAACTTGGGGATAGGCGAAAATAGGCAGAACATGCAGGTTTTCGTAGAAGGATCAGAACTCATTTATTGCGAGAAAGTATTTTATAATTGGAGCTTAATTACCTTTGTTTATCGTCATTTTATGCATATTTTAAATATTTTATTGTCTTATGGGGGCGGTAACCTTCTTGTCATTTGGGGTACATTTTTATACACTGTCCTTATGCAAGGTTTCGACACTAATGTGTAACTATGTAACGGTCTATTACGTCTTCACGCAAAATTTTATCTCCCGCAGAGATTTTGGTTGGTTCCTCAGTTTAGGGACTGCGACAACGTGGTCATGTAACCCCGTGTACTTTGGGTGAGTGTAGAATCTGTCTGATAAACAGTGTGAATTGTGATGGCTGTATTAGTCTATAATTCAGGTAAGAACTGCAGACGGTCAATTTCAAGCAGTAGTTCCTAATGTTGCTACCAGATACTACCGTCAACGACATCTAGCTCTGAACTTGGCTACGAGGTGACACCGCAACCACCAACTCGCAACGAACGTTGGATCATCCCTCCAAAGGAAAGCATACTGAGGGATTTATAGCGCTCTTAGAAAATCCGACGACTTCGGCCGGCTTTGAACCCGCGAATTTGGGCATAGAAGTTCAACAAACTACCAGTTACGTCACTGAGGCCGCTTCTCAGTTAGTCAGATGGAAAACTGAATGTGATCGCGTGCAAGTGCGTTGTCAAGGCAACGTCTGATGGCTCATCCCTCATCAATTTAGTAGTGTTGTCATGGCAACCTCTGATAGCTCTTGGCATTTTCTTATAATTCCGAAATCATTTTTCTTATCCCTTGGCGTAATGGTGGGTCATATTAAAAATTCTTTCAGACAAAAGTTTTAGGTAATTATTAGGGGAATATTGTCCATTTTGTACGGTTTTGATATTGTGCCTATTAAGAGAGATATGATTAATGTTTCCCGAAAAACCCACATTTTCCAACCCCTTTGGTCAATGGTTGGTGCTATCAAAAAACTCTTCAAACATACATTTTTGGGCCTTATTCGACACATAGTATGAACTTTGAATGGATTCTATATTTCAAATATTAAGAGAGTTATAGCGATATTTCACTTTTTCAAAAAGCACCCCCATTTTCACCCCCCGTCGACCGATTGTGCCCATTAACGAACTCATCCGAGATTTTATAGGGATACATATTATGTAAAAAATTCAAATTGATTGGTACAAAATTGCGGTAGTTATCGTGTCCACAAGAAAGTGATAGATGTATATATATATACATATATGTATATACATAAATTATGTATACACTTTTTAACTGACGGTGGTTTTGGGGTCTAGGGGATGTGAAACGTGAAGATATGTCGAAATTTTCCGGAAGTCGAAACATGGTACCCATTGCAATAGTTAGTTTTCTAATGAAATCTACCTAACAGGTGTCAGACAGGGAGATGGGTTGTCTCCTTTGCTTTTTAATTGTGGTCTGGAGAAGGTGATTAGAGAATGGAGAAAATATGACACGAAAGGTATAAATTTGGGAAGTAATAATAATAATAATAATATCGTATGGCCTCGGGTGCCGGGTGCAAGCTTTGTAATTTGACACCCAGAGGGTAGCTTGCATGTCGAATTTCGTTGTACCTTGAAGCACTAGGAAAGTCAAGGAGGTTAGATATCTAAGCTCCTTGAACACTATAGCGCTTTCTAGTAGGAAAATTAGGAACTTTGTGTTGGCGGAAACTCCCGAGATTAATTTTGCCATTATGATGATGATGATGATGATAATTGTTGTTTTAAGGGGCCTAACATCGAGGTTATCGGCCCCTAGGCCATTATGAACACCGCCTACTGAATATTTGGGAAGTAAAAAGATAATATCCATTTAGATTGCTTGGCTTACGTGGATGACATGTCTCTGATCGCGGACACATCTGAAAATGCAAAGATCCAAGTAGAAAACTTAATGGAGCTAGCAGGAAAAATAGGTTTTCAAATCTCCTTCCCCGAGACAGAATGTATAACGAATGTTCAAGATTGTCCTGATGTAATAATCATAAACCAAAACAAAATACACAAAGTTAACTCATGTACGTATATAGGTAAATGGGTAACTATCAACAACAATGAGAAAAAACAGATTAGAGGTCCGAGCAAAGAAAATGAACGTATCATTTTAGATCACCAGAAATGTATACAAGAAGAAGGCATTATCATGGGACACTAAAATTAAACCTTTCATTCTCTATCGTTAGGACTACGTAGGACCACGGGGCTCGTATCTACTCTTCGGTAAAGTTGTTGCTAAAATTAAACAATACAATACAATGGTGAGACCTGAAGCTCTCTTTGGAGATGAAACATTGAAGTTAATGCGGGAATGTGACATAAACAAAATCATGCTCATGGGAAGAAGATTGGTTCGATGCATCCTTGGCCCAAGGAAAACAGAAACAGACTATAAGAAACCACGACTTAGCTAGGAAATATACACCCATGTGGAGAACATTATTCCCACCAAGCGCAAAAGCCGAATATCTTTTTTTTTGGACATTTAAATAGAATGACTAATGATAGATTAACAAAACAAGTTTTGATAAAATTTCAAAACTTTAAGTTCAACTAGCGTGGTTTAAAAATACATTAAAGGATCTTAAGGAAGCCGACATTGACATTACCAATACGTATAATAGGATTTTTTTTTCGGACAAATTCAAAAAGTGATCTTCGAGGAGGAACAAGAAAGACAATAAGTAGTTCCGTGAAGAACTATACAGCCTATTTTCATATATCCTACATATGTTAATTGCCTCTATCAATATAAAAAATTGTCAGTTTGATTGCTGTAATAGATTCGTAGATATTGAGAACCGTCTAAATATTTTGGATGGTCACCATGTTGGATTTTTACTTTATAGGCCTTAGATTTAAGTACTATTACATGAATATTATTGTATAGGTGTTTTATTCAACCTTCAATCGCATGATTAGGACACAAGAAATAAAAGAGGCATTTTAAAATTTCGCTCAGCTGCCATCTTGTGGTTATGAAAAGAATTTAAATGAATTAGATGCCAGTCGATTAAAATTTGTATAAGCATATTGGCTACCGTATTAAGTTTCACTGCGCTCGGATGGTTAAAACGCAAGAAACGTCCATTTGAATATTTAAATTTCGCGTCGCCGCCATTTTGGATTTGTGCTCGCCAGGTGATTGAACGTCCCATAGGTCAACTTATGCTTATAGCCTCTATTCACTTACAAAATTTCAGTTTGATTGCTATAGTACATTAATAGATAAAGAGAACCGTCTAAATAGTTCGGATGGTCGCCATGTTGGATTTTAATATATGTAGACCATAGAGTTATGTACTATTAGATGATGATTATTGTGAACGTTCATTATGCAAATGTTGATTTCGATCGCATGATTAGAACACAAGAAATTAAAACTTAATTTTCGAAATTCGCGCAGTCGCCATCTTGAGGTTACGTAAACAATTGAACTAAATTAGATACCAGTGCATTACAATGTGTATAAACATTTGCTGTACGAAGTTTCATTGCGTTTGGATCATTGAATCGCGAGAAAAGTCTATATAAAACTTTCAACTTCGCTTGGCCGCCATGTTCGTTTTGTAGTTGACCGGTTTTTGAATGTCTCATAGATGAACGTCCAGTAGTGCTGTTTATCATCGTACAAAATGTCATGGTGATTCCGGAAATAGTTTCTGAGATATAGAATGGCGGTGAAATAATTCGCACAGCCGCCATCTAGACGTTATGTAAACAATTGAACGAAGTTAGATGTCGGTGCATTATTATACTGTACCAAGTTTCATTGCGTTTGGTTGGTTAAATGGCGAGAAACGTCTATTTAAATGTTGCAACTTCTCTTGGCCGCCATGTTGGTTTTGTAGTTATCAGGTTTTCAAAATTTACATAGGTAAATTTCTAGTAGTTCCCTTTATCACCGTACAAAATTTCAGGGTGATATCTGTAATAGTTTCGGAGATATTGAATGCTGGTGAAATATTTCGCACAGCCGCCATGTTGGAATGGTAAGACGTAAGAAAATTTGGAGTGCACGATCGGGATCGCCCGAAATAGGGCTATAAACTTACCGAGTTTCATTGAAATCGTTTCTGCCGTTTAGAAGTTATTAGGGGGGACACACACAAATCCTCTCTCTCTCACACACACACACGCACACACAGAAAGACACACGGACAAAAGGTGATCTCATAAGCCTATTTTTTCATAAATGAAAATAGGCTAACAAAAGCAGCCACGTAACATTTAACAGCTCCGGAAGCAGAGATCAGAGCGGATGAAGTGAATGATGTCGGCAGAGAGAAGAAAGACATGTGGCAAGATTTGAAGTATTGATTTTACGTGCTCTGCAATAGTGCTATTCTATTAAATAAATAAAATAAATAAATAAATAATCTAATATTGCGGCGTACATCAAAAAACGAAGATTGAAGTTTTATGGGCATCTTCAAAGACTTCCAACGACTAGGCTTACACACAAGATGACCTACGCAGAAAATCTGAAGAATATTCCGTGTAATCAGCAATTCAAACAGGATTTGAAGAAGGCCCAGGTAAGAACAGTGGAATTCTTAGACAGGAATCTATTCCGATGTAGGGTAAATGGATGGAATGTAACACCAGAGAATGACGCTCCAAAGAGACCAGGGACCAAGTGGAATGAGGAAAAGAAGATGGCTCAAGGAAAGAGAATGAGAGCTATATGAAAGATCAGAAAGGCGAATCACAAGAGTACTGCGTGATCCATCTGGGTCCATGCGAACATAATACTAATAAGCATTGGAGCCAAGTTAGCACACTTCAGCACGGTTATCAAACCTGAAGGATTAGATGCTTTGGAGACTTTGACTATGAACTGACGGGGACAAGTCGACCAGTTAGTCAAAAGAGAACGCAGGATAATGAGAAACATTTTAAGCAACAGATGGGTTGACGGACACATACGTTTGAAATCAAGTTGTAGAGAAATATAGAACGAGTAACTTCAACCACGAAAAACAAACGGCACATCTTCAGGATGTTCGATGATCCACTGACAAAGAAAGTTTGGAATTTCGTGACACCAAAGACAGAAAATTTGGGATGCTTCCAGGAATGAAATAATTATCTTACAGAATTCGTATTTCGAAGAGCAAAATTCTGAACAAGAATGAATTCTCAAAAAGTACTGGGGTTTTAAGGTAGGGGAAGAACCCACAAAACGGAGGGGACCTCTTTCAGAAGAACGGAAGAAGGCGCTGAATGTTGGGCTCAGGAGATACTGGCAAACGAACAAGAACAACACATCACAGAAAATTATGAAAGGAAAATCCACAGCCTGCTTCCAGTCTCCGACCGGGTCAGGAATGGAATGAATGAAGCCCCCATCTAGCAGCGAGGATATGAACTGTGCCGGCTGCCGAGGCCTGACGCACTCCTCTGGGGCAATGATTAAATGAATGACAGATGAAATGAAATGATAGTGGAGAGTGTTGCTGGAATGAAATTTTGACAGGGAAAACCAGAGTACCCGGAGAAAAACCTGTCTGCCACCGTTTTGTCCAGCACAGATCTCACATGGTGTGACCGGGATTTGAACCACGGACTCAGCGGCGAGAGGCCGGCGTGCTGCCGCCTAAGCCACGGAGGATCACAGAAAATTATATTGATTGTTAAATCGTAGTCCATTGTGGTTCAATTCAAAAGTAAAGAATTAAATATATAAATAAATAAATGTATATATACACCCAAGAAAACGGGGCTAAATGACCACGATGTCGCAAATGAATTAACCAAAGAAAAATCAATATAAAACTCAGCAATTTTTCATGGTTTATTCCGTGTCTGTGTGGGGCTTCGCCCAGCATGGTGTTCCTGGGCGAAACCCCACACAAGACACGGAATAAACCAAGAAAAATTGCTGAGATTTAATTCACGGGCCGTGAAACCCAATATACCCAAACTCAATATGTTTCAGTTTTCAATGGGGAACTGTGCGAAGCAGTGTAAGTTATTGCCCAATTTTGGCTGAGAGGATCTCCATTACCCTAATAAAGAATTTAGGGATAACGATGAAGTGAATGCCAGAGTATCGTATATTCATAACATTTCGTAAATTAGCGTGCGTTATAATGAACTCAACCTTTTCACACGAAGAACATTGCACTCGCGTCAGAACTAAGTTATGTTAGAGGTTAATAGAATTCCATCGCACTGCAAAACATGCAATACTGTAGCATACCTTAAAGAAGCTCCTTAAAGGTCTGACTCACTAGATATTCCTTTTTCGGAGTTTTAAAGTGGGTTCAGCAAGTGTGATCGGACCGGTTTGTGGCCGTGAGATATGGTTCTCTAGCGACCAAATATTGTTAACTAATTCTCTTGGAAGTGTGGTGTGAGGACAAGATTTCATGAGGAGTGGTCCCTTCTCATCTCCTTGGGATCTCAACAAGTCAACATTTCGAAATCAGTCGAGTGCTCGTGCAATAAATTGTAGCATTCCACTGCCTTGGTCTTTTCTCTTAAATCAGTGGTCGCACAAGAAATGTGATTCCCAGCGGCCCACCACGACGTTGAAATTCTACCTAATCCGGGCAGTTAAGCGAATGTGCTAGCACATCTGTTCCTCCTCATCCTTCTTCGTCTCCTCTTTCTCCTTCCAGGAAGTGGCTTCGGTGAAGTAGTTGGTAGCATACTCAGCTTCTATCCCATGGTCGCGGGTTCAAACCCGGTCGAAGTCGTCAGATTTTTAAGAGCATTAAAATATCTCAGTATGCCTTCCTTCGGAGAGAAAGTAAAGCCGGTGGATCCATGTCATAGATTTATGGCGTGTAAAAGAACCTTCCACTAACTACAGTTTTGAGAAGCAACATTTGTAAGTTAGATTTGATAAACGCTCTATAAGTTTCAACGTTGGCCACCAGATGCGGTGGCATCTAGTAGCCAAGTTCACCGCCAGCTGTCGCTGAAAATAGTATTTGGTAGCAAAAGTAGGAACTACTTGATCGTCTGCAGTCCTTACCTAAATTATAGATAACACACACTGATACAGACATCACAATTAACACTGGTTATCAGACAGATTCTACACATACCCAAAGTACACGGGGCTGCATGACCGCGTTGTCGCAGCCCCTAAACTGCAACCTAATGGCAGATGACCTTGTAGTTCCACCCCTTAAAACAACAATAACTAACTAAATAACTAACTAACAAAACTGCAACCAACTCTTTCTTGGTATAGTCTATTCCCTTATCTGGACGAGATACACCTGGCAGAAATATTTTATTTTATGAAAAAAAAAAAGAGATAATGTTAATGATGGTTGTTATTTGATGAGATTGATTGCGTGGCACAGCGGTAACGTTCTCGCCTGCTGTGGTCAAGATAGCGGGATCGAATCCCGGCCCAGTTAGTTGGCATTTGAGGGTGCGCAAATGCGAGGAAGCGTCAGTAGATTTACTGGCACGTTACAGGTTCCCTTTGGGGAGTCTTCAATTCTTTGACAAGTTTGATGCAGCTTTCAATGGCTCCCAGTTCTGAGCCAGTCCCTTCATCTCTAAATACGCTAGCTAGCACAACTTACATCCGAGGCAATCTGTTTAAACTTGAGTCTCCCCCTACAATTCTTATCCTCAACTCTTCTTTTCCTAAATAAGTATGCTATTCCTGGGTGTCAGTATATCTCCTAACAACCTATCTCTTCTCTTCATTAGCAGTCACCAGAAACATCTCTCCTCGTCCACTCGTCTTAATACCTCTTCATTTTTTACTCTATCTACCCATCTGATCATCATTCTCCTGTAAAACCACATTTCAAACACTTATATTATTCTTTTTTTCTGCTGCACCAACAGTCCAAGTTTTACTTCCAACGAGAGCCACGCTCCAGACAAAGGCTTTCAAACATGACTTTATAATATCTAAATCTATATTTTGATGTCAACAGTTTTCTTCACTGTAGAATAATATTAGTATGATGATGTTATCTGATGATAACTCGTGAATGAAGTTAAGAAAAATTTGACGACATAATTTTTTGTTGTTTTCTACGGTATAACTTCAGCCAGACTTCCGTGCGCTTCTTGGAGTAATTTTTAGCCTACTTTTCACATTTTGTAAAAATGAGGAAAGAGTAGACTTATGAGATCGATCCAGGCAAATGTGTGTTTGTCTGCCTGTCCTTCTGTCTGTCGTCCACCTTCCCCCCTCCCCCACCCTAACAACTCCTGAACGGCTGCAGCTATCGAAACCAAATTTGATAAGAGTAAAGACATAATGCTATTGAGGTCTATGTTGGATATCACGGAAGATATGCATGGGAATTGTTCCAAAATTGACACACATATAGATAATATTACATCTGACTAATTTGCAGGAGCCCATACATAAGAGTGTTGCCAACACGATTCTATGCCTGCTGATAGGTCCAATCTTTAAATGCATATATTTTCCATACTATCAAATGGATTTCAACCAAGTTTTGTATTTAATTTGCGCACCTGAGCAGATATAAATATGCATTCTTTTTAGTGTCAACAGGGCTGCCAACTGTTGAAAAAAGAACTCTATAATTTTTTAACCTAATCTCAATATATCAGCAAGTATGCAGACTAACGGTTCTAAACGTTGCATATAAATATAGTACCTGCAAATGAAGGTTAATTTTCAGTAGCCGATATACGACAGTGCTGCTAACATGATTCTACGCGTGCTGATAAGTTTAATGTTGAATCACATGTAATTTCCATACTAATAAATGAAGTTCTTTCAAAATTGGCACATCAAAATATTTCAATTTAAGTTTGAGCATTCTATTTATGGCAGTGTCGCCAACTTGATTTTACGCATGCTGATAAAATCAATATTTAAATACATGTAACGTGAATACTATCTATTGGACCTCAACCAAATTTTGCAAGTGCATTGGGTACCTTTAGAGATGGATCTAAGAATATATTTAGAGTCGCCAGGTCTGCCAGCATATAATATATGGTCTCTATAATTTTAAGAAAAGTAGGCTCGTTAGTTCGTCACGGAACTACTTGTTTGGTTTCTACGGCGCTGTTAAAATATTCCTCAGATCTTGAAACTTCCTGCACGTCACTTATTTATGGCTTCATAAACCGTTTACTTATTAGCATTTTATAGTTCAAGAAAAGAAGCAACAGAATAAGAAGACGGTGGCACGTGAGCCATATAAGGGTCTCACGTATTATTAACCAGGAGAATGGCAGTGGGAATTTTTCACTGCAACTAAATAATTGTACATATTGTAAATATTTTCACCTGTATTTCAAACATAGATTTTGTAGCCTAAGTGTAATGGATCTGATGATGATCGCTTGACGGTCGAAACTGGTCATCCTAGTGTTTTATTAATCTCATGTAATTTATTTCAGGATTAGGGCATAACCCATCTCTTTTGGGTACATTCGTGTTGACCGACTGAAAAGCACTAAACTCTTGTTCCTCATTCTAATTTTTTCAAAAATTGAAAGTAGACTTATGAGATCTACACGGGTCAAAGTTGTCAGTCTGTGTGTGTGTGTATCTCCCCCCTCCCTATCAATCCAAACACGACAAAACTGAATTGAACGAAATTTGGTACAGAGGGGGGTGGCCGTGCGGTTACGGTTTCATGCACCCTAAATACGTACTTCCCACTCTTTCAAGTGGTACGTTATGTCCTCCCCTAAATATTTGAAGGTCATTAACTGACTCTTCGCAGGTAATCAGCCGGCCAAGTGGTACGTTATGCCCGGTGGTATGTTTTGTCCGTGGTACACAAAGGACACTTCAGTGTGCTGCTTTATATCACCACCATATTGATGGAAACGAAATGGTGGCCACCCAAATGTTCAAAGCTTAAATCAAATTACGACTAACCTAATCAACTGATCTCTACCAAATTTTGCAACAATATACCTTCATGTGAGGTGCGTGTTTTGATAAAACCACGAGGTCATCACCCAAATAGTTTGATGTTGGCAGCCGTGTATGTGTGCAAATCGATCCCCCCTAACAATTCAAACCCAACGAAATCAAATCGAACCAACTTTGGTACAGAAGTAGCACTAGCAAAGGGCAACTCAGTGTCACGTTGTATATCTCCGCCATCATAACGTAAATGAAATGGCGCCCACACAAATGTTCTAAGCTTAAATGAAATTACGACTAACCTTGCCATCCAATCTCGACCAAATTTTGCAACAATATACCATAATGTGCCATGCGATTTTGACCAAACTACAAGGTCATCAGCCAAATAGTTTCAAGAGTACGGACGTATGAATCATGCAAGTATTATATCTTAACCGTTACTTACGATTCAATGAGGCCCAGCCTGACCAAATCCGGTTATCGTACAGGGCAGGGGCGTATATACATTTTTTCGAGGGGGGGGGGGGGCTGACTATCCTGAAAAATTGTGAGTATTCTCAGGGGATTGTCCCCAGGGGCGTGTATACAATTTATTTTTCGAGGGGGGAGGGGGACGACGGCTGAATATCCTGAAAAATTGTGAGTATTCTCAGGGGATTGTCCCCAGGGGCGTGTATACAATTTATTTTTCGAGGGGGGAGGGGGACGACGGCTGACTATTCTGGAAAATTGTGAGTATTCTCAGGGGATTGTCTCCGCAAAATACCCAGAAATATCAACCAATATCTTAGATCATATAATTTTGTGTAATTATCTTATCTTTATATATATAATTCTTCGACACGTGTGTATGTGACTGAACTACTCCTAAATGGCTGGGCTGATTTCGATGAAATTTTGTATGTATATTTGGGTAGGTCCATGTATGGCTTAGATTCACAATTTGACCAGGTAGGTGGAATTTTAGAACTTTAGAACCACAATTTACACACAATTTTAGAACCACAATATACAGTCATAAACAGTCGTCATGGAAACCACTAGCCTTAGTGAAAAGTGATGCTTTTGGACTGTTTGTCTCTGCGCGTAGAGCCACCTGGTCGCAACCTGAGCAACTACCGCCATAGCATACACTCCGCCAGTGGCGGAAAGTTGTGTTTTATACCAAAGGTGGCAGTGATGTCGAATTCTACTGTTTGTCTCTGCACGTTAGAGCGTTTCAAAGTCCCGTATGCGTTCATATACCATTCGTCCGATAGCGATGAAACTTGAGTGAGATGTTGTGTACACTCCAGGGAAGGCTTCTGACTTAGTAAATCAATTTTACAATAGGTAGCGCACGACTAGATTCAACAAATGAGTGACGACGCGCGAAGCGTTTCAACAAAATCCCGTATAAGTTTATATACCATTCATCGATTGAGATGAAACTTTGTTGAGTTGTTGTGTACACTTACGTGAAGGTTTCTAACTTAGTAAATCCATTTCACAGGAGGTTGCGCACGAGTAGATTCAACAAATGAGCGACGACTTGCGAAGCGTTTCAACAAGGTCACGTATGCGTTCAAATACTGTTGTTGCTTAAACATCTCTCTGGTAGCAGTTAAAATGAAACACCTCAAGTACTCACTTAAAATAATTTATTAACTAAATTCTACAACTAAGGAGAACATCTTAAGACTACGACATGGCTCTCCGTGAGACTACACGTGACTGTTGAGCGGGGACCTCACTCAAGGCTGCCCGAGTCGCCTGCGGGGTGCTGCCGTCATGTGGTTGCTGGGTGAACTACCCTTAGTCCAGAGCAAGGCACCGGACATGCCGCCCATCTAATTTGTTACACAAATTATAAAAAATGATGGCAGTACGTGGACATACTGCTCCAACACAAGTCTCTAGCAATAAATCAAAACACACAATGTAGACAAAAAGAAAACAAGATAAACACAAGATAAACACTATATGAACACAAGATAAACACAAGATAAACACAAGATAAACACACTACATTGGTAGTCCTTTTACATGAGTTCTTCAGGGAAAAGGCTGATCCTGGTTACTGGCCGTTTGTACGACCCCTTGCTCGTCCGCACAGTCACAACACGCACCAGCCCATCAGTCCCAGGATGGAGCTCTTCTATTATCCCGGTTGGCCATGTGAGGGGGGGAGCATTTTCTTCTTTGAGGAGCACCAGCCTTCCTGCCTTGAGGTTGGGTTGGTTGTGGAGCCACTTGGAACGCTGCTGGAGCTGGCCCAAGTAGTCGGTTGACCAGCGTTTCCAGATGAGTCGTCGGCACCGCTGGACCAGTTGCCATCTTGACAGCCGTGATGATGGCCCTAAGAGACAATCTGGTTCAGGGAACGACACTAAGGGTTCGCCAGTCAAGAAGTGACCAGGGGTGAGGAACGCATACTCATCAGGACTGTTGGGTATCGGGATGATGGGTCTCGAATTTAAACATGCCTCAATTTGTGTGAGCAGTGTTGTTATCTCTTCAAAAGTTAGCACAGTGTTACCAGCAAATTTCTTCAGGTGGGTCTTCACTGATTTTATACCTGCTTCCCACAGTCCGCCGAAGTGAGGGGAGTAAGGAGGTATGTGATGCCAACGAATTCCTTCTTCAGCTGTGAAGTTCGATACGGTAGTTTGATGGTCTTCTGTTCGGATGAAGCGCGACAATTCATCTAGTTTCCTTCTTGCTCCGGTGAAGCACGTGCCATTGTCACTGTACATGTGACTGCAGCGCCCACGTCTTGAAATGAACCTTCTTAATGCGGCAATAAAGGCCTCCGTGGATAGATCGCTGACTGCCTCAATGTGTAGTGCCTTGGTCGCCATGCACACAAACAATGCTATGTAGCATTTCTTCTGTATTTTACTTCGTGAGCTTCCATATTTCACATGCAGCGGCCCTCCATAGTCCACACCACAATGAGAGAACGGCTTGCTTGGGGTCACTCTAGACTTAGGCAACTGTCCCATGAGCTGACTGGTGTCATTGGTCTTCACTCGGAAGCATGTTACACAGCTGCGGATCACTTGCCTGATAACAGATCGGCCATTGGTTATCCACCACCGTTGCCGCAACGAGGCTAAGAGAAGTTGGCTTCCTGCGTGCAAAAGTCGTATGTGCTCATTCCAAATAAGCAATTTTGTGACAGGATGCTTAGGGGGCAGTATCAAAGGATGTTTTTGTTGAAATGATGCTTCAGCATTCTCCAGCCTGCCGCCCACCCTCAATAGGTTGTCACTATCCAGAAAGGGGTGCAGAGTGAGAAGTTTGCTCTGAAGTGGCACTGCGTTTCCTTGATGTAAATTATGTATCTCCTGACTGTACGAGCAGCGCTGAACGATGCGGATGATTGCTGTCAGACTATCGCGAAGTTCGTCAGTAGTCAAAGGTCCATGCCGTCTTGCTGCTGCCTCCTGCTTTAGATTGTGAAGAAATCTGAGAATGTATGCAAATACTCTGTGCAGTTTAGTCCAGCTGGAAAAGCGGGTGAAGAAGTTATCTGCGTCATGATTGTTCGCCACGAAACACAATCTTACTCCTCGCTGCTCAGGAATTTCGGTTGGTTCAGCAGTGGTTAGTTCAGGCCAGGCTGAAGGATCCGTCGATAGCCAGGCGGGCCCCGCCCACCATAATCGATTGCCTTGAAGTCGATGTGGCTCCGTTCCCCTGGAGATAACGTCCGCTGGATTTTCCTGTGATGAGACATGGTTCCAATCTTGCTGAGAAGTCAGTTGGTGAATTTCCGACACCCTTTTGGCCACATATGTTTTCCAGGCTGAGGAGCTACCTTCAATCCAGGCCAGAACGACAGTGGAGTCTGTCCAGTAATAACGTCGACATGAATGTAGATTAAGGGCTTGAATCACTCTTTCCATTAGCCTGCTCAGAAGTAGTGCGCCATTCAACTCCAGTCTTGGGAGCGACACTTGCTTCAAAGGGGCTACCCTAGATTTAGAGCAAAGTAAGTGAACGGAGATTGTTCCATTGGAGTTGATGCAACGTAGGTAAGCGCAGGCACCGTAGGCTCTTTCTGAGGCATCAGCAAATCCGTGAAGTTCAACATTGGCATTCATGCCATCTGAGGTCACCTTCCGTGGTACACGAATCTCATTTAGTTTGGGGAGCTGCTGATGTATCTCCTTCCATTGTGTCTCAAGTTCTGAGGGAATTTTACCATCCCAATCGAGGTGTCGTTGCCAAAGGACTTGTATGAACAACTTGCACTGGACAATTACAGGCCCTATGAGTCCCAATGGATCATAAATGGACGCTACATTGGCCAACACTGATCTCTTTGTCCAAGTCAATTTGTTGTGGTTGAGAGCTCCCACGGTGAATTGAAATGAGTCACTACTCGAATGCCATAACCGACCAAGCGTTTTCACGGCGCCATCTTCAAGAGGAAGACTGCAAGACACCTGGCTCTCGCGAAGTGTAGGTGGGATGGCCTCCAATACATCGGGATTGTTGGACCGCCATTTGCGGATGGGGAATCCTCCGGTTTGCAGGAGCGATGTGAGGTCCTTGTACAAATGGATGGCTTTTTCAATGGTGTCTGTCCCTGTCAAAAGATCATCAACGTAGAAGTCTCTCTTGGCAACGTCGGCTGCTGTAGGGTGTATGTCTTTACCGTCGAGTGCCACCTGCAGTAAGCAACGGGTAGCTAGATACGGAGCCGCTGCAGTACCGTAGGTTACCGTAGTCAATCGGTACATATCCAGTTGTTGATTCGGAGAACTGCGCCACAAGATTCTCTGGAAGTCCCGGTCTGCTTCATGAATCTGGATCTGTCGGTACATCTTCTCGATATCTGCTGTTAGCGCATACTTGTGTGTGCGGAAGCGAAGAACGATCGAGAACAGATCCTGCTGAACAGTTGGCCCAACCAGCATCACGTCATTCAGGGAGATCGACGAAGTTGTTTTAGCCGACGCATTGTAGACAACTCTGACCTTGGTAGTGTTGCTCGTGTCCTTGATTACTGCGTGATGAGGCATGTAATAAACAGGTTTCTGCTGGTCACTACGATCGACAAGTTCCATGTGTCCTAGTTGGCGGTATTCATCCATGAATTTGATATACTCATTCTTCAGTTCAGGTTGTCGATGCAATTTCCTCTCGATATAGCCAAAGCTCCTCCTGGCATTGGCAAATGAGTCACCAAGTTCTCCTACTGCTTCTCGTAGTGGAAGTCTCACTGTGAACCTGCCCGACTTATCACGCGTGAATGATTTCCTAAAATGCTCCTCGCATTGACTTTCTTCCTTGGAATGGCTACGAGTCGTCAGCTCCTCCTGTTCCCAAAAGCGTTCCACCTGTGTGTGCAAGGCTTCAGCCGTGGATAACAATGATGTTGTTCCATTCTTACGTTGTTGAACTGAGTGAGGGGGTAGACATCCAGATAGTACCCAACCAAGTTGTGTATTTTGAAGAGTAGGGTAACCTTCTCTAGATTAGGAATCTCCGTTTCGCGGGCTTATAGGTCGTGTTCCAAGGACATTTTGTCGTCCTGACGTTTCGCTGAATACTGCGTTCAGCATGTTCACAGGTTACATAAAGCGAGGTAAAACAAGTAAACAGAAGATATATAAATAGTCAACAACCCACACATAGAGGCTACCATAGCAACGGCGTACCACATAAAAGTAATGCATCAAGGACAGGGCTGCTCGTCTGTTGCATCTTCTCGTCTACGACGGTCAATAAGGGCAGGCTTGAGGGGATTAAGGACTGGAAGCCAAGCTCTGTTCACACGTTCTGCTTCCTCCTTAAGATTGAAGCTGTTAGTATGCTTCAGGATTTCAATGGCCTCCTTTGTAGCCTGGCATGATAAGACACCGTGGTGGACAGAACTTCGGTGTCTCCATATCTTATATCGTGACCTGCAAGTAGCGAGTGTGCTGCTACAGTGGATTTATCTGTTTGTCCCAGCCGGCTGTGTCGTTCGTGCTCCTTGAGGCGAGTGGCAATACTTCTTTTCGTTGTTCCAATATATACTTGGCCACAATCACACGGGATTTTATAAACCCCTGCCGCGGTATGAGGATGTCGCTTATCTTTAGCGGACCTAAACATGTCCTTAATTTTTCGTGTAGGCCTGTATATGGTCTTTATATCATGGGACTGGAGTAGCCTCCCTATTCTGTCCGTGACCTTTTTTATATATGGAAGAAAAGCTCTAGCCAGGGGCTGCTTGTCTCCAATTACCCTTGTAGTTGGACGTCTCGGATGGAGTGCTCGCTGGATATCTTTCTGGCTGTACCCATTCGCGCATAAGGCCTCGTTGAGGTGTTCAATTTCTTGTTTTAGGCACTGCTTATCACAAATTCTTTTAGCGCGGTCAGACAGTGTTTTTATAACTCCGTATTTCTGTCGTGGGTGGTGGTTGGACGTCTTATGTAGATATCGGTCAGTATGGGTCGGCTTACGGTAAACTGTATGTCCCAAAGTTAGATCAGCGGTCTTCGTTACCATAACGTCGAGAAACGCGATTTTCTGTTCATTTTCTAACTCCATGGTAAACTGAATGTTCGAGTTCTGGCTGTTAAGATGTTGCAAAAACAGATTTAATTGATCTTTACCATGGCCCCATATTACAAAGGTATCGTCCACGTATCGTAGCCACACTTTAGGTTTCAAAGGTGCGGTCTCTAGTGCTATTTGTTCAAATTGTTCCATGAAGAAATTCGCGATCACCGGACTAAGGGGACTGCCCATGGCGACGCCATCAATTTGTTCATAGAAATCACCCTTCCACAGGAAATAGCTAGCGGTGAGGCAGTGGCGGAATAAGGCGGTGATATCATCAGGAAAAATCCGTGCGATGTACTCCAGGGCTACCTTTATAGGTACTTTCGTGAAAAGAGAGACCACGTCAAAACTTACTAGTAAGTCACCAGCTTCTAGTTGAATAGCTGGTGACATACTAGTAAGTTTTGACGTGACCACTTTACAATAGGTAGCGCACGAGTAGATTCAACAAATGAGTGACGGCACGTGAATCGTTTTATCAAAGTCCCGTATGTGGTCATATGCCATTCATCCGATTGCGATGAAACTTTAGTGAATTGTTGTGTACGCCCGAGGAAAGGTTTCTGACTTAGTAAATCCATTTTACAATAGGTAGCGCACGAGTTGATTCAACAAATGTGTAACGGCACGCGTATCGTTTAAACGAAATTCCGTAGGCGTTCATATGACATTCATGCGATTGCAATGAAATTTGGTGAAATGTTGTTTCCACTCCCACGAAGGTTTCTGATTTAGTAAATCCATTTTACAATTTGAAGCAAACGGGTAGATTTAACTAATAAGCGACAGCGCGTGAATCGCTTCAATAAAGTCCCGTATGCGATCATATACCATTCATCCGAGTGTGATAAAACTTTGGAGAGCTGAGTACAGTCCTGCGAAGGTTTATGAATTACTAAGTTCGTTTTTCAATGGGTGGCGCACAAGAAGATTCAACGAATGAGTGACGGCGCGAATCTTTTTAACAAAATCCCGTATGCATCCATATGCCATTCATCCGCTTGCGATGAAATTTGGATGAGTTGTTGTGTACACGCCAGGAAAGGTTTTCGAGTTAGTAAATCCATTTTACAATAGGTGGAGTACGAGTATATTCAACAAATGGGTGACGGCGCTCTAATCGTTTCAACAGTCCCGTATGAATTAATATACCATTCATTTCATTGAGATGTAACTTTCGTGAGTTGTTGATCACGCTACCGTGAATGTTTCTGAGATAGTAAATTATTTTTTATAATAGTTTAGAGGTGGTTAACGAAAAAAAAAGAAAATATTGGCAAACCCAAATCACTGCAACTGACTAAGTCAAAACCCCAACACTTTCTTTGATTGGCATTGCAACGCATGCCGGGTACAGCTAGTTTTAGATATTAATCAAAGTTTATATAGCCTACAATTATTACTGGCAATACAAAAAATTTGTAAAATAAAATGTTATACTTAATGAATTTTCTATTATAATGGATGAATGACAAATATCTAAATACTAGCAGGTACCCGCGGCTTCGCTCGCGATCAAGTCAATGGGGACGATGCAATTGTACACCTGCTGTTAAGTGTGTGCGATTGCGCTTTGTTAATAGAAATTGCGAATATTGTTTGAAGAGGGAACTGCACTCTTGCACACTGGAATGGCAAATCTATCGGAATATGGGGAATCAAAAGTATTTTTCCTTACCTATAGTAAAATATCTCTGACCTTGGCCGTTGATGTACATTATGCACTCTCTTCCAGTGTTACATCCCAGGGATTGAAATTCTCCAACAACCCTTTTGCCTCACATGCCTCTCTAAGTAATTAAAATTCCCAACTGTTGTTGTTTGAGTCTTCAGTTTCTTGACTGGACTGATGCAGCCCTCCATGACTCCCTCTCCTGAGCTAATCGTTTCATCTCTATATCGCTACCACACCCTACATCCGAGGCAATCTGTTTTACCCTGGTCTACCCTACAGTTCTTGTCCTTAACCCTCCCATCCATAACTAAGCTTGCTATTTCTGGGTGTCTTAATATGTGTCGTACCAACCTATATCTTCTCTTCAATAGCAGTCGCCAGAAACATCTCTCCACTCCCACTCGTCTTAATAGCTCTTTATTTGTTACCCCATCTACCCATCTGATCATCATCATTCTCCTGTAACACCACATTACAAACGCTTCAATTCTCCTCTTTTCTGCTGCACCATTAGACCAAGTTTCACTTCCTTATAGTGTCACGCTCCAGACAAAAGCTTTCAAAAATTACTTCCTAATATCTAAATGTATATTCGATGTCAACAGATTCCTTTTCTGTAGAAATGATGTCCTTGCCTGAGCCAACCTCTTTGCTTCGTCCATCACTGGCTATTTTTCTTCCTAAGTAACAGAAGTCTCCTACTTCCCGTAGCGTTTCACCTGCCAATTTGATGTGCATAGAGGTTTCTGATTTATTTTGGCTGCATTCCGATAATTTTGCTTTACATTTATTGATTTCCATCATGAATTATTTCCTCAAGACGGAGTCCATACCATTCAAAAACTCATTCAATTCCTCTGGCGTATCGGTCAAGATGACGATCTCATCAGCAAATCTCTAAGATGAAATTATTTCTCTTTGAATCTTCGCTCCCACTTAAAATTTTTCTCCAACTACCTGTTTATTGTGTTTTTAGAGATCTTTGAAATGCGTTGCCCTCGCACATGGTGTAGATGCATTGTCAAAAGGAAACATTCCATGTTACGAACATGGGCCGCATAACCTGCACCGAAAGCCTATTCTGAACAGCAGTTCCTTGAACTCAGATTTGCCAACATTTTATTGTATCTTTCCATGTGGTATATCTCTGTACCTCAACACACAGAAGAGTGCTTTAAAAATCATGTCTTGTGTAAATTTTGGAAAAGGTAGTGAGTGTGGTTTTTGCCGGAGTGGATACTCGCTCGTAGAAATTCTTTTCAGTAAAATAGACTGGTTCACAATTTTGTAAGTGCACATTGAGGTATGTGAAGGCGGGATGCCTTAAGTGTTACGGACACGGCAATAGCCACCACAGAGCTTCGTTGCTACTGAAATAACGACCAGACTGTTATTTTTACTTAACTATACGGGATTTGTGAGCCCAGTGTTTATGAAATTGAACGTAGCTATATCGCTACCTTTATTTAGTAGCTGCTACTGTAAAACTTTCTTCAGCTATTCCCAATTAATTGGGGTCGCCGTAGCCAGCCAGGCTCATTTCGGTTTTGGCCGGGGATTTAAGGCCGGATGCTCTTCCTGACGCCACGTGATTTTCCAGGTGAAAATTCCACCCCGCTGTCACCGGGATTCGAACCCCGGCCGTCCTGGTGAAAGGCGAGAAGCTAAGCCACTGCGCCATCACGCTTCCCTAGAAGCCGCTACTGTAGTGTTTACAAATTAAAGGTGGTATTAGAAGGCGCTTTCCCTATTTTTTTACCCCTGGCACTACAGACCATGAAGGGCCTAGGCCTATCATGCGACCGCTTCCCAGCCATTTGGCCTGCAGATATTGTGGTGACGCGTGGTCAGTGTACCGTGTCCCCTCGGCCGTTAGTCTTGTTCTTCGTGACCAGGGCGCTGCCTCGCTATCAGACAGCTACTCAATTGTCCGCACGAAGCTGAGTGCACTCCATTGCAGTCCTCACGTCAGTGTCTAAAATCTCTGATGGAGCCAAGAATCGAACCCGGGGCCTCCGGATGAGAGGCAGGCGCGTTACCCTGTTCTTATTGTGTTCATATATATCTTGAAAAAGATAACAAATTGATTGGCTTTGCCTCCTACAGGGATATGTATATAAAATCGGATGTCATACCGTGAGGTTCAGTTGCCATGGAAACGGACTTGCCATTATTTCATCAGTTTATCAGAGTAAAGATAGTTTTCTGCGAATATCTTTGAAACGGTTGGTTTTAGGGCCTTAAAATGTGGTTTTCGGTGTCCCGTAGGGACCTACCGAGTATTATTCCTTGCATCGAGGGGCGTAAAATGAGCTTTGTCCGGTCTTTTTGCGACAACTTCGATATTTTGTCCCGGTTGAGTATTTTTGGTGACTTTTCAGTTATGTTGCCTGTTCCACGGGAACAATGATTTATTTCCGGATGAAAGGATGCCTATATGTTATCCCAGGGTATAAGCTGTCTCCATTTCAAATTTCATCCAAATCCGTCCAGCCGTTTTAGTGTCAAGAGGTAACAAACTAACACACACACACACAGACTTTCACAATTATAATATCTAAATATTTGTCAATTTACTAAGCAGAAAGGTAAACTTTTTGTTTTATTACTATTTCTTTTTTACTTTTACAACTTGATAATTTATTTCTCAAAAGTACCGCACTGAGGAATTCACAGCTTTGTCTCACAAGGCTGAGTGTACCCCGTTCCAGCCCTCAGACTAGAATTAATATTTCTTGGCAGAGCCGGGAATCGAATTCAGACCTCCGGGGCGGCAGCCAAGAATGCTAGCCACTACACCATGAGTTAGTATAATTTTAATCCTAATGTTGTTAATAACTTACTCAATAAGTTAAGATTAGGGTAAAACCAATTTACAATTATTTAATGCTATTACCAAAGCAACTCTTTCTTAATTTTTGTTGGCTTTTTTCGGGGGGGGGGGGGGGGCTGGAGCCCCCTCAGCACCCCCCTTATATACGCCCCTGGTACAGGGGGTGGTTTAAACTGTCCTCAAATAGGTGACCGGTAGCATATTTTCATTTTATGTTAGAATATTAAACCAAATCAGTGACCAACAGTACAGGTGCTGAGCCGTGCCGTCCCGTTGGGTCAAAATGGAGGCTCTTGTTTGGCTCGATAAACCATATTTCAGAATATTGATATTCTTTGTCGAATATTCTGACCAAAATAATGCAAATTTAGTATCAAATGGTTTATAAAAACGGCAGAAAATAGTAATGAAATCGTTCATTGCAAGACAAAATATTGTTGCGTGCCACCCCCTAGTGGCACCTTTGTTAACTGGATTACGGTGGGTATGAAGCACAACACCAATTACTGCTTAAAGAAATAATTAATTTTATTGCAGCCAGAAAAATACACTACTCAACAGCAATCATTACCTTACTCCAGTTTCCTCACGTCGAGAATACTTTCCCTTTCACTTGTCAACAGACCACAGTTAATCCTCTTCGCTAATGAGTCTGCTCCCGTACGCTCGCTGGAAATAGCTGCACTAGGTCTGTCACTGTACTATACACTGTTTCACAAGCACCACAATCACTTCCTCGGTGTCAAGAGAATCAGCTTCACTAGGGGTTTCGCAAGTCACCACACTTCTGTCGCTCAAGATAATCGCTCGCACTAGCTCGTAAAACACAACAACAACCACTGCTTGACAGGTCGCTCTTATATAGCAGGCCGGTGACTCAATAAATGCTTCTAGATCCATCCAGGGTTCACGGCTTCTCGAGGTTTCCATCGCTGGTCCAGTCACGAATATTCTGGACTATACCTTTGTCCTAGTAGCCCTGTTGCATAAGGCGCACGCAATACAGGAGGCAGGCCACAGCCCAGCCCTGGGGCAGTTGTGACTCACGTGGCGAGTGATGACACAAACTCACAGCCGTAACAATATTCTAGGCAGTTATATTAAAGCTGATGTTAACGCAGTGTTACCACTGGGGGTCTGTAGTGTAGTGGTAGCTTCACAGACTCATGGCGTGATGGTTCGTGGTTCAAATCGAGGTGAGTTCATTTTTTTACTTGATTTTTTTTTCATATTAATTGACTTATAACTAGGCCCACTCACTCGTTATAATGTTAACTGTAGCCAATAAAGTGTGTCGAAATGTAAACATTATGTGTCAGAAAACTGTATCATAATGAGGCTCATTATAACACTATTTTTCATTATGATACAGTTTCTCCAGCCAATCATAGCTCATTCATTGACCAATTAGGTAAGGATACCTTCACGCATGCGCTCAAAATCCAACATGTCGGACATAAACACAACATCTTCCATATAAATTACCGACATGGAATACACACCGTCCATATGTTCGCGTAAATAAACTGGCGAATATGAGAAAAGAAATAGCACTGAACCTTAATATCACCAACTCCAATTTCTACACAGCGCATTGCCTTCAAACGTCTCCGGTGACAATATTAGTGAGGGACGGCAGATGTAAACATATGGCCTGCATTAATATGGCATTGCAAGCACACAGAGCGCATGCGTCGGTCGGTCAGAGAGCTTGAAAGACAGAGATATCATACCCAGCGCTCGCACACCGTACACAAAATTCAAGTGGCTGACTCTCAACAGATACTTATGAATATTTATGTTAAAACATATAATAAAGTTATAATTATCGTCGAACATAAACAGTCGTATGCAACTCGCCTATAATGGTAATTAAGACACTCGTATGGAAATTATAAAACTCGCTTACGCTCGTTTTATAAACATACTCGTGTCTTTTATTGCCTTTATAGGCTCGTTGCATAATGTACTAACTTGCAATCGAATGTATTATAATACACTTAATTTATAACACCACATCTTTAAAAACTTGACTACAACGATCGTTCTTGATCCGCGTTAGAGTATGTTATTGTTGTAGATCCTTCAGGGGCTTAGCTACCTCATGGTCATGTGGCCCCGTATACTTGGGTGTGCATAGAAGTTTTCTGATAAACTGTATCACTGCGATGTCTGTACTAGTGTGTGTAATTTTAAACGAGGAAGGATTTAGTTAGGAGGCTGTTGTTGTTTCATTAGATAGGCTTGGACATCATGGTTATTTAGTCCGATGTTATTGGGTGAGAGTTGAATTTTGTCTGATAACATGAGTTATTGTGATGGCTGTATTCCTGTGTGCATTTATAATTCAGGTGAGGATGCAATCAATAATGATTTATTTATCGTATGGTGATACAGAGTTAAAATAAGAGTTATATACACTACATATAAAGTTTTATATACATAGTCATAAACACAAGTTCTTGCTTTAAACTTCTAAATCCAGGCCATCAATCCACATAAGTGCCTCAGAAGATGCATGATGAATGTCACCTACTGATCCTTGGAGCGCTCGTCGTGGACATTCACCAAAAATATGTTCGATGGTTTGCAAGGTAGCTCCACAATCGCAGTGAGCAGAAGTAACCCAACCCCATTTGTGAAGCTGGAATCCACATTTGCCTTGTCCTGTACGAATCCGGTTAATGAATCTCCATTGGCGTCTGGGGAGTATGAAACCTTCTATCCGGTTGGAAGGGTTTTCAATCAGATGTGCATTGAATACTGATGATTCTTCCCATATAGTTTTCCATGCTTCTGAGATGTTAAATGAAGAGTCTTCAAGAAGTACTGCCGAGTGCCCAGGTGGTTTTCTTGACTTCAACCGTTGATTACCTGCTTTTGCTACATCAGTATGTATGCTTAGCTGGGGGATCTTCTGAATGGTTTTCCAGATCTTCAGGAGAGCCTCTGATCTTCAAAGAGCTGGAGGTTGGATATTATTTAGAACAGATAATCATGTAGTGGGTGTGCTACGTATGCAGCCCGTAATCAGTCGCATTGTCTGGTTAAGTAATCAATAATAATAATAATAATAATAATAATAATAATAATAATAATAATAAAGGTAGCATTCAGTTGGTCAACAAGAATTGTGCCCAATTACATTAGGCGGGAAACAAATATTTACATACCCTAAAAACTAACACGCTTTTTATGTACGAATACCTACTTAATTGGATGACATCCTTCGAACGTCACGTGTTCATCCTCAGATCCTGTTCACTTAGGTTTAACTGGTGTATGATGATTATTAGGGCCCGGATGTTGATGACCTTAAAATTATCGAAAAATGACCTATAAAATGCCCTTAAAATTCTCTTAAAATGACCTAATTTAAAAAATACCTAAAAATTATCATTAAAAATACCTAAAAATGATCAATTTCATGATTGTCTTGTACAAATAACGGTTCGAATAACAAACATTCTGAGTATAATTAGTCTAAATTATTAATCAATAGATAAACAATACGTCATTTTCATTTCTACTACAAAGTGAAAAAATATATTGTTAAATAAACATACCTTAGTTAGCGTTGCAATACACCACCATCGTCATCCTCAAGTTATCAAAGGTGAAGGAACGGCGGTTGTCAGCTAATACTGTTTTATATTTCGAGAAACTTCTCTCCACTTCCACTGATGTAATAGGAGCATATTTGAAAAACACTATGTCACTGGCTGTTAAATCCTCTTCAAAAATGTCAATTCTGAAGTCTTCTCCCGACAAAAAATACTGGCTACTTGACACACTGTCTGATACCCTTTATTCTTGTCCAATACATATTTTATTTTCAGTCTGACTGAGTCCCCAATCTCACCTTTTACATGTTTTATACAACCTTCAGCATTCCTGACTAACTCTATTGACTTAGCCAATAGCATGCCACTTTCTTCTAGGCAGGTTATGGTTTCTCGCAAAAATGAAAAAATTGATTTTATGCAAGCCAATTTACCTTCCATTTGAGAATCAGAAAACAGGTCCTGTGCACTCCCGATAGCCTTAGCATCTGTCCTATCAAAGCCATTCACTACTTCTCACACTATCTGAAAATTGTCACAATAGTATTGTGCCCATGTGGGCAATGGTAAAGGCATCGAACCCTTAATATTTTAAGTCAGGAAACGAAGAAATAATACAGGATTTTTGGTACAGTTTTAAGGGTAGCAGAAGGGTTAAGCTGAAATAACCACTGCATGACGCATGGATTACTGAGGTAATGCTGATGCAACGCATGCAGCTGGGCGTCAGGTCACCGCTGACCCATCAGAAAGAGGGTTACGCATAAGATTAAAATAGACCAACGGAATCTTCCATTCAAGACGAAGACAGAAGATCAAACTAATAACTGCGAAGTCAGTGAGAAAATGCCAACACTGTTCGAGAGGTGTAGCCGGGAATTCAATAAAATAATTGAAATTAGCCTGAAATACGCAAAATTATTGAAAAATCTCTCCGCCAATTTTGATCATTTTAGAAATCAAAATTTTCAGCATTATAGAGCAAGGACATCACCGGACCAGATGCCTGGGGAAGGGGAAAAAACAAACGTACGCCTACATTAACGCAGGAGCTATTTTAATATTTATTAATATGTTCTCCCGATCGGATTTTGAAAATTTTGGCATATTAGAAACATTTAGGTCGCATGCTTCAAGATGGTTCAGAATTTAATTTTGGAGAAGAAGCAAAACTAGTTCATTTGTCGTGAACCAAATAAATAGGCAGCAAATGCAAGGGAAATTGTTCAGTCTACCATCGACTGCAGTGGCGGGTCGTGCTGGATCAGAATCATTCAGTCTTGTTGTTCTTCCGAGGAAGAAACTCTGTTTCAACGCAACAATTCAGACAGTTCTACTAGAGCCTCGATGAGAGCAAATTACGTCGCGCCGAGTTGCGCCAGTATTATAGCCTAAGTGCAGGCCAGTACATTAGAAGTGCGCCACGCTAAACAGTTATTTGTTCGAAACTCCGAAGAGTTATTATAGTAACATCGAACAAGTAAAGCTACAGTATTTAAAGAAGTACCGTTCGAGTATTACAGAAAGCAGTAAGGAACTCCGAGTTCAGAGGGACGTGAGTTCGACAGTGTAGCGAAGTCAAAGGACTCAAACAAATTCTAGCTACGGTAGTCCAGTAGAGACGTCGCTAAAGACATTGAGAAACAAATAAAAGAAAATAACGCTCGCAGAAATAGGAGAACTAACGACAGGAACTTAGAAAGCGCAGGTTCGAAGCCCGAACAAGTCAGTGAAAAAATCGTCAAATTATACGATAGAAAGTATACGGTCCTCGGAACAGGGAGGCCAAAAGATAGGTGCGATAGACCGTCATATAGAATTAGAAGTGAAGGCAAAGTAAAAAAAACATTTATCGCTTAGTTAGAGCTGATAAGGTGAAGCTGAAACAGACTATTTGAAGCAGTATTCAAGAGACTAAAAGCAGTAGTTCCAGTGTAGGAGAAAGGAACTCCATACGAGCTATCATACGTTCAATGCCGAGTTGTGGAACTTGCATCAAATCCTAGCAGCCGATAGGGATCGTCAGGAATCGCTGAGATACGAACGTGTGAATAAGTGAAGTGTTAAGTGTAGTAAAAAAGAAAAAGGGTATTATTTCAGTGTTACATGTTAAGTGTTTTTGAAAGGTGAAACAAGTGTTTTATTGTATACCAGTGTAAATTGTGTGAATATAAGATGAAGTGTGTGAAAGGAAGTATTATGAAGAAGTACTAAAAATGTAATGAGATGGGTGACCCAATTCAGAGATAATATCAAAATCTGCGCACGAGGTGTCATGAAATTTTAATTATGATGATTGTTGTTGTACTATGCACTGAACTAGTGAAATCAAGCGTTGACTGGGGAGTTTAGCCTTGATTCACTATGTATTTGAAATGCACTAAATAATTGTGAAATATGATTGGGATAATAGTAACTGTTAATCACGAGGATAATCTCGTTGAGTGTAAAGATATAATTGCATTAAGTAAATGTAAAGTAATTGAAACCCGTAATAGAAAAGATAAGCAATTAATGATTTAAAAAGGAGGAATCGAAAATTATAATATCATTGGCATGTATTTTTCGCCAAGTGAATTAATTGCAAAGTAAACATAAATAAGCACCGTAATAATGTTGTGGGAAAGTTGAAAGGAATAATAATAATTATCGAGTTTTGTACTCTGAAATAAATGGTTAAATAATGAGTGTTTGCGATCCATAATAAAGTTGCTGATAAAGTATCGAAAAATTGAAAGGAATATAATAATAATGAGCTCAAATTAAAAGAGACTAATTAATAGAATGAATAGTAACGCTTTGACGTATTGTTGATATGATAATGAATTTGAAAACCCTTAAAGTAAATGGTGAAAACGGAACACCTAAGAATGGAAAGTAATGTTGTATTGTAGGTTGGCATGCCAAAGTTACGGGAATAAAAGTGATAGGAAGACCCGAAAGTCTTACCTCGATATTATATGAGAAAAAGTAAATGAATTAAGGATATACAAGCTAAGTTGTATTACCAAATGGGCCAAGTAATTGAATAATAAGTTTAGCTTCAAGCTAGTAAGAAATACGTGATCCAGAGTATGTCTTGTTTCGTGAGATGGAAAGTAAAAGTAAGTCGGATTTCATCGGTTGAGGGCGAGACCCGCTGGTAGGCAGGGTCCTGACCAGGTCAGTATATTATGGTTTGCAACCAAAGTGGATGGGTAATTCCCACTGGAATAGATGTGTTTATGGTATGTTATGGTATGTTATGGTATTCACATGTGAGACCCGTTGGGAAGGATTAAGAATCTCCAACCTGGCATTGTTATTTGCATATAAGACTGGAAGGTAGTACAGGTCTCTACGAGATATTTTACAACTGGGGATGCTAGGTGTGTCCGAGCCTCAGTAAAATATGACCGAACACAGAAAGTGTGTCCAGCTTTGCCATCCGACAGTAAATGAAATTGTTGTAAGTAAGCGTCGTATATTCTCTCCGAATCTAGTGCATAACATCCTGGAATCACGAAATAATAATAATGAATGTGAATAAGGAAGCAGGTAGCTGCAGGAATAATGATATGTAAAACTTGGATAACCATACAAATAAAAGCAAGTAAACATTTGAGAGCCGAGGGAAGACGGTCCGCGAGACGTCGTAAATCTTGATTTGATTGCCGAAGGAGGAGGGAGGTGACAAGCCAGCCCTGACCTTTCTTCCTGTGAAGGGATGGAGAGAGACCACATAATAGATGTTTTTGTTAAGTAGGGTTTAAATGGAGACTAGCGATTAGCGACCGCTTTATAAAAGTTTTGATTAAAGGGTGCTAGCGTAATATAAATTATATATTTGAAATGCTGGGTTTGATACAATTCTCCCAAGCCTAAGTTTGAAGTAATTAAGTAATATTTGACGGATCTGATCCAATATTACCATTGTTGAAAATAATCGATCCCTGCCTTAAGAAATAACGAAAGTAACGGGTTATGAAATAATGATGTTTGAGATGATTGAAAGAATCCCATAAATAATAAATGAAGACAGTGCATGTTACAATACTGAAACAAAAAACCTTGAAGCATGAGTAGACAAGTGAAGGAGTGAGGGTTCGATCTACGGCATGACATGTTTGTTGAATAAGTGTATTGTGCTTTTTAAAAAACCTAAGGCTTTTTGGAAGATAGTTACTCAGTCAAGGGACTGAATGAAGAATTAATAAATAAATGTGTGAATAAAGAGAGCCCAAAAAGGGCAGTAAAAATAGTTTAAATATCCATAAGCCTTAGAAGTAAAATTTTGACTAGAATGATAGGCATGGTCTATGCCAAAATAAGTGTAAACTTTAATGAAAGAATTATAAATAATAAGTACTTAATAAGCTAAGCAAGAACATTTTTTAGTGGTTGTGAAGTGATTTTACATTGATTTTTGAGTGAATCTTACTTGATGGGACAATTCCAAGTAAATGTTTATTTTTGATTTTTGAATATATATTTTGATTTTATGCTTTTTAATAAAATAAATTCATGGTAACTGTAATGTGTGAGTTTTTCCTGTAGTCTTGATAACCTTATTGTGTTTCCATATCCGAATGAGAGGTCATTTGTGGGTTGAACGGTACGCACCCCGAAGCCGAAGAGTACAGCCAGGTGTTGACCAAGCGTTCTCCATTAAATACGGTTACAGTATATGCATGCAGTCAACCAGGTACCCCAGCGTATTAAAACTGGTACGGGGGCAAAGCTACATCAGGGGCCTTGTCTTTGAAATATTTAGTGCGGGATGGTGCTTTGACGAAGACTTTCTTTACTGTGGAAACTAGTCTATCTACTTCTGAAAATTTTGATCGGACCTCTTCTGCAATTCGATGAAAAGCATGGGCCAGACAAGTAACATGCAGCATCTTATTGTAAAATACTTGGATAGATGTTGTTGCCTTTACCATGTAAGGTGCTACATCTGTTAGGAAGAGGAGCACATTCTCATGTTGTATTCCCATAGGGCATATTAAACACATGCATTTATCGAACAGTTGCATATCTGAGTGTGATTAACCGCTTCCAAAACCTCTGAGGTCAGCAAAAAAGTTTGCCCGGGACTGTTTGTTTCTAGGGTCGTCCCTATCACTACACTTCCTACATAACGTCCCTCTGAATCTGTAGTCTCGTCAATTGATACGTACATTTTTTCCCATTCACACATTCACGTATTCGGTTTAACGTGTCTTCGTAACATTTTGATAGGTAATTTTTACGCAATGTTGATTCGTCTGGAATAGTATGACCAGTGTGGCGTTCGAGGAAATCACTTAATTTAGGATTGCTTGGATTTCCTAGTGGAATATTAACACTAACAAACACTTCACATAATTCTTTATAAAAGGAAGATGACTTGTTATATGATGTCGAAGCAGTTTCTTTTAAGAGTAACTGAGACACTTTCCTTTTTTCCACGTTTTCAAGACCTCGCAAATCTTTATCGCGCCCGACGTGTTGTTGTACGGTGAACCGTTTATCAGCAGCGACTTTGATTTCGCACACTTAACAGAACAAAATAGTTACATCAGTTGAGAATATGTTTTCACCGAAATCTGACACATACTGTTTTAAACGTCTTGAAGTTGACTGCTTTTGTTTTGGCATTTCAATTGCACTACACAACAAAACGTCACACACCTACAACACAAAAACACCTTAAAAGTCCTCTAGTTGGCGGGTAACTGAGTGAACGATCAGACGCCAGAGCCGGCCAGAGCTGCCGTCAGAGCTGTCAACACTTCTAATAAAGATAAACTCGACAAAAACCACATGGCGCTGAGGGGATTACCCCGTTTCTTTTCTCAGACTGACGCAATACTCACGTGCACGTGAAGAAATCAGTGACGCAAACCGTACACACAAATGCATCGTCGAGAAAAATTAAATCAGCTGCGTAGATCGGAAACGGGTAATGAAAACAGATGAGCACTGCAGAACTACAGTATATGGGTTAGTCCAAGAATGTTAACGCTGACATGTTTATAAATACAGATACTAAAACATAACTTTACAATGAGCATTTAACCATATTCAATAAAAAAAATGACCCATAAACGTATAACACATGAAAAATGACCTAAAATGCCCCTACATTTTAGAAAATGACATTCTGCAAAATGTAAGAAAAATGCATTTTGATGACTTTTAAAAACCCTACATATCTAACATATTTATTGTAGAATACACTTAATTACCACTAAGCATCGTCTCCGTGTACTCAGAAAAAAGATGACTTTTCATCAAAATCCGGGCCCTAATGATTATGAATCACACGTAAACACAACTAAATATATACACTATTTATATTGGACTACATAAGTTTGTACCAACTTGTGTAACAAGTCAACTATTTACAGACAGTATAACATACTTCGTCGCCTCCGTAGCGTAGCGGTCAGCATGGTTAGCTGCCGTCCCGGAGGTCTTGGGTTCGATTCCCGGCTCTGCCATGAAATTTTGAAAGTGGTATGAGGACTGGAACGGGGTCTATTCGGCCTCGGGTGGTCCAAATGAGTAGAGGGGGGTTCAATTCCCACCTCAGCCATCCTCGAGTGGTTTTCCGTGGTTTCCCACTTCGTATTCGGGCAAATGCTGAGATGGAACCTACTGCAAGGCCACGGCCGCCTTCTTCCCTCTTCCTTGCCTATCCCCCGAATCTTCCTCTCCCTTCCCACCCCTCATGAGGCCCCAGTTCACTTTGCAGGTGAGGCCGTCTGGGTGAAGTGCTGATCACACCTCCCCAGTTGTATCAAATCAGACCAAGTGTTCCCAGCTCTAGGACACTGCCTGGAAAGGCGGTAGTACTGAGTTCCCTCCCTGAGTCCGTGGGAACCACCAACTTGGAGGGTAAAATTTACTAAAAAAACACTTCTATGGATGTTGCGTTAATAACAATTCAATGGACAACAGGGAACATACTTAATTCACATTAAGCCATGGTCGTCTCGATCCTAGCTCCAATCATAAAATATCATAAAACCCTAAATGAAAAACCAATAACAAAAACAACAAAAGATGAAACTGAAATGATGAATAAGTATTTAATGTCAAGTGCAACACCGGCCTGTAACCTTGAAAGGAAAGGGCAACACCGTATAGCGAGATATATTTCACGATGTTTAGTATCACTCGTGTTATGAAGTTCATAATATATCATAATGTTGGCTTTAAAAGTTCTCTTACACAATCCTATTTCTCTAATAGACCAAGAGTTCATCCTTCAGATTCCAGAGATCAGTAAGTTAATATTTAAACTTTCCCGGTTCTATAACAGGTCCTTAAAGGGTTTCTATTACTTTCTACAGAATTACCACGTCCATTTTTGAAAAAATGAAACTAGACTTATGAGATCTACACAGGGCGAAACATTGTGTGTCTGTGTGTGTGTGTGTGTGTGAGTGTGTGTACTCTGCATGTCTGTCCCCCCTATCGATTCAAACACGGTGAAGCCGAATTGAACGAAATTTGGTACAGAGGTAGCACTAGAAAAGGGCACCTCAGTGTCAAAATTTTATATCACCGCCATCTTTACCAAAACTGAATGGCGGCCACTCAAACGTTTAAAACGTAAAAACAAATTACGACTAAACTAATCATCCGATCTCTACCAAATTTGGTAACAACATACCTTTATATAGGACGCGTCTTTCACCCAAACTGCAAGGTCATCAGCCGTGCCATTGCAGGATGGTGGCCGTGTGAATTATGCGACCATTATAATCCTTAGCTTAAGACCCAAAAATTCCGAGCCAAGGCTGGTTTAAGCTATCCCAAAGGACGTGATCCGTTATTTATTATAATTTAATATTATTATATTATACTGTATGAGTGGCTTAAAAGAGCTGAGCCGTCTCTGTCACATGACAATATGGCAGCTGACCTCTTGTGCCGTCCTATTCCAGTAGTTTTAGTATGTTGTATGTGATATAGCCTACTGATACAAATAATATAAACTTTGTATGAAATGATTTATAATGAGGATGTACTGCAGTGAAGAAATGGTTTATTTCAAGACATTATTTGCTAACACGATGTATCTAAGTCAGTTAATAACACTGAAGTGTTAAGGACATGGTTGGCTCTGGGCTAGTGTGTTAGTCTCTTACGCGGTTGACTGAGGATCGAATATTATTAGAGTTAATTTTTTTAAACTTGAATTCTTTTGCAAATGATGTGCACGAGCTCTTTACACAGATACTAAATAAAATGTCATTTAGCTCAAAGGAGAGGCTAATGTATACACTCGTTTATTTAAAATCACAGCCCCAGCATCGCACATAAACAGAAGACATTAGAAAAAGGAGAATTGAAGAACAAGATACACGTAATCAACCACAGTATTCTCAATGCCTCTGTACGGTGCTGTCCTCTTGCGGATTACGTGGGTAATTGTTCCAAACATTCTGCTTTGTGAATCCCTGGCCTCCCGAAGTAGTGCAATTTTGTATTACTTCAACTTGTAGCCACTACCGCACTCCGATTACCTTTAAGCACTGCCAGCTAGATCGCCTCCCTCCTGGCAAGACCAACTACAATCCTCAGACCTTAATGTAGATAAAACATGGTGGCGATAAATGCCCATCCAATAACTAAGACCGTGTCATCGGGCTTGTAACAGTTCGTGTACATTTTAACTCACCTAAGAGCATAAAATGTACCACAAGACGAGACTAGGTTCCAAAGAAATATGCATCAATAATTTAGACTTGCCTGAATTAATTTAGGCCTATCTATATACTGCTGAACTCAAATTATAGTTTTTTTTCCGTCTTCATTCAAGTGACAGCTGTAATCTCTTTGTGGTTGTATAAGAAGCTTTTTGGTGAGTTATTACAATTTGTATTTAATTTCAGTAATTATAGATACGTATTACAGTATTAGCAAGAAATCAGACGGATTCCGAAGTAGGAGATAAGAAAGTGGCCTGGTTACTGAAGTGCTGTCCCAGCACATGCAGAGTAAGTGTGTACACAATCGAAATAAGAATAGTTGCCTGATATAATCGAACAAACGCCATAGGGATACAATTCAATTAAGACCTCTCGTAGAATTGTCTAATATCTCGGGTAAAATATCACACCGAATTAGTTGATTGAAAAGTGCGAAGAAATCAACGTGTGGATACCAGAACATTATGGAGAACACTACACAGGATATAACGTTACAATTCAACCCATGAACATTGGCTTTTACAGTTTGGAATAGTTGTAAGCTGGAAATACAGCGGAACGTGGTTAATTCGAACTTCTATAACTCGAAATCTTCTTTAATTCGAATTCTTCACTTGGCCCCTAGCATTTTATATACAATCAATGATAAAAAAATCGTGGTTAATTCAAATTATATTTTGGATAATTCCGAAAAAGAAGATGGTTCCCGAAAAAACTGTTCCGAGTGCTGCCCAAGCAACAAACCACATCACAGAATGTACGTGTCTGTTTTTAATGTAGAAATGACGCAAGTGATTCTTTTTTCAGTTTCTTAAATTTGTTAGATTCTTTTGTGATGGCCGAGAGACTTAATTGTAGGAAACAGGCAAAAAACTCAAACTAAAAAAAACAGTACATTCCTCTAAGACTTAACTAGATTGCTGGATTACTACTGTCGTTGAATAGGTGAATAGTACATTTTGGTTTTATTTTATCATTTGAACCTTTTGAGGTTATTCACGATACAGTTATTATACAGTGCCGTTGTCTGTTAATCTGATTTGTTGAACAAAATCATTATGTAAACGTAATACAATATATTTTCTCTACCCTTTTCAAAGAACTTTCTTAATTCGAATTTTTGAATAGCTTGAATTTTCTTACTGGTCCCTTGGGGATCGAATTATCCAAGTTCCACTATAGTTGATTTAGTGAAGTAGGTAGGTAAGCACCATCTCCCTCTTACGAAATTATCGCGGCACATCAGCTCACAATATAAATACATAATTGGAGTGGTATTCATAACACTTAATTACTCACATCATAGGCTAATAAAAGATAACTTGCAAGCGGTAAGAATCACCAAAGTATAAATAATGACGGAACACAATTGAATTCACTATTTGGCACTGGGGAAACATCTTCCTTAACCAATAAAACAGAGGTTCACTGTATTATTTGGCGTGTATACAAGGCCGTGTAGAACATCTGCCAGATCGGTAAGGATTTACGGAGGCACATGTTGCTTAGCGTTCAAGATAACGTCAACGGTTTGGTCTAGCCGTAGATGCTCATTGCGTTTTTACTTTACGTAGTTAAGTTCGACACTACTGTAGTGTATTAGGCTAATATTATATTGCCACTAACTAGAAAATCATTGCGGTGTATATTCTTGAGTCACTTTTATTAATGCATTAGTCTTAGGTAGTTCCACATCTGCAGTAAATGACACAACGCCATCGGTCGTCTGAACAGTCATCGCACAGACGACCCATTCCATAATAAGCGCACTATCACATATTTACATACGATTGTAGTACAGTAACGCGAACTGGATTATACAGAAATACTGAAGACAGAACTACAGATGAGCGATAGTGTATCCCAACTTTCATCAAACGAATTAAGAATTGTATTCCAGCAACGAACGTAAACAAACCATATGTCGGGCTTCGACATACGCCATTTTCACACTCTCGATACCTGCATTAAGGTCTGAGTATTGTAGTTGGTCTTGCTACTGGCTTCTTTAAACTGCCTGCTCATTCAACACTCAGGGTCGTAAAAGATATATATTAATTCACTGCTAGGTTACAGCACCAACCAAATGTGATCACCGCCGATTAATAAAGGGGAAGATACCTAAAATGAAGGATTCTTGAGTTTGGAGGTTTAATATCGAGATTATCGGACGTGAATGCATTACAATAAGTTAGTAGTTTTGTTATTGAATCATCATAGAGTATATAATATTGATTTTGACCCTTACTGACTAATTATCAATTTAAACGAAAACAAACAATACATGGGGGTAGAGGTGATTGTTAGGGGCAGATGACTTCTTAGTTCCGCCCCTTAAAACATTAATAACTAACTAAATAGAGGTGATTGTTTAATTTTGGGGACAAAGAGTTATATGTATACCCATACATTTAGGAGAAAGAAGGCTATATGTTCTTTGCTGAACATCTTGTTTTTTAGTTGTTTTTACCCTCTAGTTTGGTTTTTCCCATTCAGCGAGGGATCCCACCATTAACGCCTCTACGGGCAGTGTCCTGGAGCTTGGAACATATGGGCGGGAGGGATACAACTGGGGAGGTGGGATCAGCACCTCGCCCAGGCAGCATCACCTGCAAAGTAAACTGGGGCCACATGAGGGATGGGAAGGGAGGGGAAGATTGGGAGGGATGGGCAAGGAAGAGGGAAGGAGGCGGCCGTGGCCTTACGGTAGGTAAACCCGCGGATGTCCGCATCCGCGCAGGGCTGTAACTATGAATCACGTTTGACAGTTTTTACAATGCTTTTTGTCTTCACTCTCTGTCAATATATCTTCATCCTCTCTCCCACTTCATTCTTCTGTTCCTCCGAGTAAGATTTTCCTTTCCTCACTGACAACTCCCCTGTCTCCTGGAAACCTGTAAACTCCTTAACCTGTCGACTAAATCGCCCTCTGTCTATTATGTCTTCTTCTTTCACTCCCATCCGATCCAAGTCCAATCTCACTTCCCGAAACTATGTCGGTACCGTCTTCCTCTTCCTGAAGAATTCAAAAATCCTCTCCATCAATCTGGCACTGTTCATACTCACCAAGTCTCCTTAAAACTGTATTCTCCTTTTTCTCATTAGGGATACGACTCCGTCTTCAGGTATATTTCTTGGTTTGGTTTGAATCTCTTCTCTCCATCTTTGATATTTGGGCCTAGGAGAGTTTGGAACATTTTTCTTTCTCTCTTCCGGACGTCTTCAAGGCCTCCCTTCCCAATCATGTCTAGCGTTTCTGCTACAAACAGACATTCAGGTCTGACAACAGTATCTAATTGTCGGAATTTATCCCCAAAGGATAGACCCTTTTTGTTGTATGCATCCTTCGTAAATTGATAAGCAATTCTTCTCGCCCGCTCCTTGATGGCATCCTTTTTCGACCCATTGGCCTGCAATTTTTCTCCCAAGTACTTAAAACACTAAACTTGCTTTATCTTGGCTTGTCTCAACTCCAAGTGGAGAGGAGCGTCTTTGATGTTGGTCATGAACACAGTCTTCTCAAAAGAATTTTGTAGCCCGGTATTCTTGTCTATCATCTGGAGTTCTTCATCGCTGTTTTACCACCGGTAGTGAGTATCACAACATCGTCAGCGAACGACAAACAATCCGTTCTTATACTTTCTTTACCTCTCCCTAACACGAAAGCCTCTTTACCTGAAATTCCCTTAGTCCATTCTCGAATAACATTTTCTAAGAACACATTTGAATATTATTGGTGATATCTCGTCGCCTTTTAGTACGCCAGTTTTGATTTCGAATGGCACTGACAACTCTCCACTGAAATTTATTTTGGATGAAGTACTGATAATAGGAAAGAGTGGACAAGTCAATAAGTTGTGGATATGATAAAGGAAAGAAGACAGTATAAAAACTCAAATGATGATGATGAAAAGCAAAAATACAAGACCTTAAGAAACAAGATAAATAAGAGGGCAACACTAGACAAAGAACAGCATTTAATAGGAATCTGTGCAGGCATAAATAACAACATGAAATCTGGACAAATAGATATGGCCTATAGAGATACCGGTATTAACAGGTTCTTTGAAACAAGGAAGCCAAAAACAATGAGCATTGAGGACAAAGGTGGGAAGTTAATATATGATGACGAAATGATAGTGAAAAGATGGAAAGAATATTTGGGACAACTATACAGTGGAAACTGTGTTAACTTGCCCATTGAGAAAGAAGATGAAATAACAAAGGAAGACTTGGGGGCACCTATTATGGAAGAAGAGTTTGAGAAGGCGTTGCAGGACCTCAAAGGAAAGAAAGCTCTTGGAGTTGATAACATACCAGAAGCAGATGAAGAAAGGCAAACCTACCTTCTTGGCGTTCGTTGACCATAAAAAGGCGTTTGACAATGTGAACTGGAATGTTCTATTCAGCATTCTTCATCAAAAAGGTATCAACTTTAGAGACAGAAGACTCATCTACAATATCTATAAGCAAGAAATTGGAATAGTTTGTTGTGGTAGCAAGGAAGAAACAGCACACATCAGAAAGGGTATACGGCAGGGTTGTTCCCTTTCCCCATACCTATTCAATATATATGTAAACAAGATGTTCAGTAAATAACATAGCCTACTTTCTCCTAAATGCATGGATATTGTTATAACTCAAAGTCCATTTCAAGGAGTATAATTGAATGTTGGTTGTAGTAGCTTGTTGGAATACAACGTGTTATGCGGATATTAAACATGAATATGATGTGTCCTTTGCTAGTGCTACCTCTGTACAACATTTCATTCAATTCAGTTTAACCGTGTTTGAATTGATATGGTGAATCGATTTGCACACATACATGGCCGCTATCTGTAAACTATTGGGCTGATGACCTTGTTGTTTGGTCAAAAGATGCTTACTACATAAAGGTATAGTGATGCAAAATTTAATAGACATCATATGATTTTTTTTTTGCGTATGGCTTTTAGTGCCGGGAGTGTCCGAGGACATGTTCGGCTCGCCAGTTTTGTAGCTGCTTCGAGACGGACACCCAATGGGTGAGCTACAAGTACCGTTGGGGAGGGAAGGAGGGAAGTTGGAATGTAAGGACGAGGAGTGGGAAGGTAGCGGCTGTGGTCTATAGTTAGGGACCAACCCCGGCATTTGCCTGGAAGGAAGATGGGAAACCACAGAAGACCATCTTCAAGGTTGCCGGCGGGGGGATTCGAACCTCCTCGCCTCCCGGATGTGAGCGACTGCCATCAGTCATGCCGTAACCACCACGGCTAACTCACCCGGTATCATATGATTAGGTTGGTCGTAATTTGATTTAAGCTTTTAACATTTGGGTCGCCACCATTACATTTACGTCAAGATGGCGGCGATATAAAACATGACATTAAGGTTCTCTTTACCAGTGCAACCTTTACACCAAATTTCGTTCAATTTGGTTTCACCATGTTTGAATAGATAGGGGGAATCGATTTGCACACATACATGGCCGCCATCCGCAAATTATTGGGCTGAATACCTTGTAGTTCAGTCAAAAGATTCTTCGTGCATAAAGGTATACTGTTGCAAAATGTGGTAGAGATCAGATGATTAGGTTGGTCGTAATTTGATGTAAGCTTTCAACATTTGAGTGGCCGCCATTATGTTTTCGTCAATATGGCGGCGATATAAAACGTGACACTGAGGTGCCCTTTGCTAGTGCTACCTCTGTACCAAATTTCGTTCAATTCGGTTTCACCGTGTTTGAATAGATAGGGGAATCGATTTGCACACAAACATGGCCGCCATCATCAAATTATTGGGTCGATGACCTGTAGATTGGTCAAAAGGTTCTCCTCACATAAAGGTATAATGTTTCAAAAATTGGTAGAGATCAGATGATTAGGTTGGTCGTAATTTGATTTAAGCTCTTAATATTTGGGTGGCCGCCATTATTTTTTCGTCAAGATGGCGGCGATATAAAATATGACACTGAGGTGCCCCTTGATTATGCTCCCTCTGTACCAAATTTCGTTCAATTCGGTTTCACCGTGTTTGAATAGATAGGGGGAATCGATTTGCACACAAACCTGGCCGCCATCCTCAAATTATTGGGCTGATGACCTTGTCGTTTGGTCAAAAGATTCTCCATACATAAAGGTAAAACGTTGCAATAATTGGTAGAGGTCAGATGATTAGGTTAGTCGTAATTTGATTTAAGTTTTGTAACACCTGGGTGGCCGCCATTATGTTTTCGTCAAGATAGCGGCAATATAAAACATGACACTGAGGTGCCCTTTGCTAGTGCTACCTTTATACCAAATTTCGTTCAATTCGGTTTCACCGTGTTTGAATAGATAGGGGGAATCGATTTGCACACAAACATGGCCGCCATCCTCAAATTATTGGGCTGATGACCCTGTCGTTTGGTCAAAAGATTCTGCATACATAAAGGTGTAATGTTGAAAAAAAAATGGTAGAGATCAGATGATTAGGTTGGTCGTAATTTGATTTAAGCTTTTAACATTTGGGTGATAGCCATTACGTTTCCGTCAAAATGGCGGCGATATAAAACATGACACTGAGGTGCCCTTTGCTAGTACCTCTGTACCGAATTTCGTTCAATTCGGTTTCACCGTTTTCGAATTGATTGGGGGGGAACCGATATTCAGAGTATTCACACTCACACGCACACACACACACAGACTCACACACACAGACAGACACACAATTTTTAGCCCACTTTCGAATTTTGCAAAAAATGAAAGTAGACTTATGAGATCAACACAGGGCGAAAAATTGTGTGTCTGTCTGTGTGTGTGTGTGTGTGTCTGTGTGTGTGTGAGTCTGTGTGTGTGTGTGTGTACTCTGAATGTTTCCCCCCCCCCCCTATCAATTCGAACACGGTGAACCCGAATTGAACGAAATTTGGTACAAAAGTAGCACTAGCAAAGGACACCTCAGTGTCATGTTTTATATCGCCGCCATCTTGACGGAAACGTAATGGCGGCCACCCAAATGTTCAAAGCTTAAATTAATTTACAACTAACATAATCATCCGATCTCTACCAAATTTTGAAACAACATACCTATATAGGGAGAACATCCTTTGACCAAACTAATAGGTCATCAGCGTAATAGTTTGCGGATGGTGGCCATCTTTAAGTGAAAATCGATTCCCCCTATTAATTCGAACACGGTGAAACCGAATGGAACGAAATTTGGTACAGAGGTAGTACTAGCAAAGGGCACCTCAGTGTCATGTTTTATATCGCCGCCATCTTGACGGAAATGAAATCGCGGCCACACAAATATTCAAAGCTTAAATCAAATTACGACTAACCTAATCATCCGATCTCTGCCAAATTTTGCAACAACATACCATTATCGAGGAAGCATCCTTTGACCAAATTAATAGGTCATTAGCCTAATAGTTTGCGGATGGCAGCCACCTTTGTGTCAAAATGGATTCCCCCTATTAATTCGATTACGGTGAAACTGAATGGAACGACATTTGGTACAGAGAAAGCATTAGCAAAGGGTACCTCAGTGCCATGTTTTATATCGCCGCCATCTTGACGGAAACGTAATGGCGGCCACACAAATGTTCAAAGCTTAAATCAAATTACGATTAACCTAATCATCCGATCTCTACCAAATTTTGCAACAACATACTTTTATGGGGGAGCATCCTTTCACCAAACTAGTAGGTCATGAGCCTAATAGTTTGCGGATGGCGGCCATCTTTTTGTGAAAATCGATTCACCCTATTAATTCGAAGACGGTGAAGCCGAATGGAACGAAATTTGGTACAGAGGTAGCACTAGCAAAGGACACCTCAGTTTCATGTTTTTAATCGCCACCATCTTGACGGAAACGTAATGGTGGCCACACAAATGAGAAGCTTATTTCCAAAAGATAGCAAATCCAAAAAAAATCGAAATTGAGATTATGATGGAAAACGTACGTTGGTAGGAAGCTCCATCATATGAAAGAAAAATAAATTGCCAAAACGACCTAAATCCAAAACAAACAGGGCATTGAAAATCTCGTTTGATGCCAATAAGTACCAAATCCTGTGGCCTGAATGTGCCAATACGTACCGTATCCATGCAGCCATTGAGAGCCATTTCTCTTAGTACTGGATAATATTTCCATTGTCCAGTTCACAAGTTATTTACCATATGTATTTTCTTTAGACACAAACTACAATCATAATTCCAAAAGTTCAGCACTGCTAACTTACTTTGCATAATTTTCATTGTTTTGTTCAATTTTAATTAATATTATTTAAATAATCTATGCCTTCACTGTAAACACCGTAAATCTAATTTTTGCATAACAAATACAATCAGTTCTCTCTCGAAGATTCTGATGACTGCAGAGAAATTTATGTCTTTCCGTTGCAAGTATTTAAGAGTTTCAGTGCCAAAAAGTACCAAATCCATAATTTTCTTTGAATATTTCCTAAACTGCCAAAGCCTAAACAGAAATACTTGGTATAACAATGCATTTATTCTATCTAAACATAATAAAAGTGCTCAAATGGATTTTCAGTTGAAATTTTACACTCTGAGCGTTTTTCCCCTCTCCTGTAAAATATTACATTTTGGATTTGGTACCTTTTGGAAATAAGCTTCTCAAATGTTCAAAGCTTAAATCAAATTACGACTAACATAATCATCCGATCTCTACCAAATTTTGCAACAACATACCATTATGGAGAGAGCATCCTTTGACCAAACTTATTGGTCATTAGCCTAATAGTTTGCGGATGGCGGCCATCTTTGTGTCAAAATCGATTCCCCCTATTAATTTGAACACGGTGAAACCGAATGGAACAAAATTTGGTACAGTGGTAGCACCAGCAAAGGGCACCTCAGTGTCATGTTTTATATCGCCGCCATCTTGACGGAAACGTAATCGCGGCCACCCAAATGTTAAAAGCTTAAATCTAATTACGACCAACTTAATAATCTAAACTCTACCAAATTTTGCAACAACATACCTTTGTGTGGGAAGCATATTCCGACCAAACTGCAAGATCATCAGCCCAATAGTTTACAGCTGGTGGCCAAGTATGTGTGCAAATCGATTCCCCCTATCAATTCAAACACGGTGAAACCGAATTGAAAGAAATTAGGTACAGAGGTAGCACTAGCAAAGGGCACCTCAGTGTCATATTTTATATCGCCCCCATCTTGACGAAAACGGAATGACGGCCACCCAAATGTTAAAAGCTTAAATCAAATTACGACCATCCTAATCATTTGATCTCTACCAGATTTTGCAACAACATGCCTTTTTGTGGAAAGCATCTTATGACCGACTACAAGGTCATCAGCCCAATAGTTTGCAAATAGCGGCCATGTATGTGTGCAAATACATTCCCCATATCAATTCAAACACGGTGAAACCGAATTGAATGAAATTTTTTACAGAGGTAACACTAGCAAAGGGCACCTCATATTCATGTTTAATATCCCTATAGCACGTTGTATTTCAACAAGCTACGACAACCAACATTCAATTATACTCCTTGAAAAGGACAAAGAGTTATAACAATACCCATTCATTTAGGAGAAAATAGGCTATATGTTCTTTACTGAACATCTTGTTAGCCCTGTGTTGATCTCATAAGTCTACTTTCATTTTTTGCAAAAATCGAAAGTAGGCTAAAAAGGCGATCGACCTAGTAAGAGAAGAATTTGCCACAGGAGTAAATATTCATGGAGATAAAGTTGACATGATAAGGTTTGCTGATGACATAGCGCTAATTGCAGAAAGTGAAGAAGACTTACAAAAGATCCTGAGCAAGATGGACAAAATAATGGAGGAAGAATTTAATATGAGAATAAATACAAACAAAACAAAAATTTTGGTCTGCAGTAGAAATGGCGAAAACCAGACAGCAATAGAGTTAAGAAAGGAAAAGATACAAGAAGTGAAGGAGTTTAACTATCTGGGAAGTAAAATAACGAATGATGGAAGAAGCAGCAAAGAGATATTAAGTAGGATTGCCCAAGCCAAGAACGCTTTCTATAAAAAGAAGAACCTATTTACTGCAAGGAACATAAGTCTTGATGTGAGGAAACAAATGTTAAAGACCGATGTATGGAGCGTCGCGCTATATGGCAGCGAATCTTGGACAATAGGAGAGAGAGAGAGGAAAATACTACTAGCATTTGAAACCTGGTGCTATAGAAGGATTATGAAAATCAGTTGGAAAGAAATGGTCACAAATGAGGAAGTCTTTAGAAGAGTGGGAGAGAGAAGATGCTTCCTTAAATATTTAAAAAGAAGAAGGAATCACCTCGTGGGCCACATACTGCGACTCAATGGACTGATTAAGCTAATAACCGAGGGAACAGTAGACGGCAAGTATTATAGAGGAAGACCCGGACTGGAGTACATGAGTCAAATACTGCAAGATATGGTTTGTGGCTCATACTGTGAACTGAAGAGGAAGACGGAAAGACGGGAAGAATGGCGAGCTGCTGCCAACCAGCCTCACGGCTGTTAACCACAGAGAGAGAGACTGATAATCGTCTGTTGAATTAGATTCCTCGTCTTGTTGTCCACTCCAAAGTCCTCGAGAACTGCCAATATGGTTTTTCGGTCAATGGAGTCATAGGCCTTTCGAAAGTCCACAAGGACGGCGATATATTTATTCTGTCCCAACATATTGTACTTTAGGATACTTCACAGGTTGACTATTTGAACCGCGCAAGATCTCCCTTTCCGAAAGCCTGCCTGGTATTAACCCAATTCAGAATCCAATATCCCTTCTATTCTTGTCAGTAACGCTTTCCAGAAAATCTTGTAAGGAACCGAAAAAAGAGAGATGCCTCTATAATTATTAACATCCATCTCGTCCAGGGGCGTATTCTTAGGGCTACCGGAGCTACCGGCGGTAGCCCAAGAAAATTACATTAAAAATAAATAACACTTTATTACAGGTTCAACAAAGCATTCAAACCATCGTGACTTTCATGCACATTCTTCTTTATCGAAAGAAATAATGGTCAGTGAGTAGTCAACGCGGCAACGCAGCAGAAACCGTTCGAGAAATCGGCAGCCTCACGCCGCCCTCCCCATCTCTCCGCACCCACCCTTGTTCCGTGCAGGCCCAGCGCTCATAGGGACTGAGTTGCCGCTACGGCCAGGGGTTTCTTACCATACTGGACAGCGCCTAACAAGAATAAACACAGTTTGGAGCGGCGATGGTCTGAGTAACACGGAGGGAAATAGGTACTAACACATGTATACCACGAGCCTCCGTGGCTTAGGCGGCAGCACGCCGGCCTCTCACCGCTGGGTCCGTGGTTCAAATCCCGGTCACTCCATGTGAGATCTGTGCTGGACAAAACGGAGGCAGACAGGTTTTTCTCCGGGTACTCCGGTTTTCCCTGTCAAAACTTTCATTCCAGCAACACTCTCCACTATCATTTCATTTCATCTGTCATTCATTTAATCATTGCCCCAGAGGAGTGCGTCAGGCCTCGGCAACCGGCACATTTCATATCCTCGCCGCTAGTTGGGGGCTTCATTCATTCCATTCCTGACCCGGTCGGAGACTGGAAGCAGGCTGTGGATTGTTTACATGTATACCACGCAAAATAACATCAAACTACCAAATATTTAAATGATTGCATACACAACATCAAATAAAATTATTCGCTTAACAACTTGAAACCGCGCAAGAAACCGCCAATTTTTAACCCCGATTCAAGTTAAACCCCAGGCTAAGGAGCGCTTAGTCGCCCCGCATATCTGGCCCACACGCCGCTGGCTCGCGCAGCCAGAGGCTAATTTAATTGAGTACCAGCGGTTTCTTTGAAGATAAAAGCGTTTAATGGAACAAATAGCCTACAATAAATATACATTATCGCGCTCATATATGTGAATATGTTTTAGAAGTTGTAGTATTTTCGATGTGTGATTTATTTAAATGTGTGTATGCTGAAGAATCTTTATGTAGTGTTTTGTTTTAACTGTGCCAGTTGTGATTTTGTGAGAAAATTACGGAACAAACACATGCGGGGGCTTTAAATGCCAGTGACTGTATAATAGAGAGTTTGTTAGAAGTTCCTTTCAGCCGTCGTCTATACAGTGAGAAAGTTCATATTATACATATGACAGGGCCTACACCTGAACTGCAATAATTATTGTGTGCCAATGTATACACGTCATTTCACATCATAGGCTATATGCTAGGCGGAATAGGTTATCTGGCAGTTCTAAACTGTCTCAATTGTATTGCTGGCCGTGTTTGTTATTTAGTCGTGAAAGGAAGGGTTTTCAAATATGAACTCTTTTCGCACGGCAGTTCAAAAGCATGTTTTGTGTAATATTAAGCTCAGCGGTAGCCCAGATCTTCAGACCAGTATACGCCACTGATCTCGTCCCCCTTCTAAAGAAGGGGATGGATCAGAGCTGTTTGCCAGTCAGCAGGGATCCTCTAAGTTATCCGTATGTTCTCAAGTAACCTAGGGAAAGATTTTACGACTCCCGCAGATCCCAGTTGTAGGAGTTCAGCGACGATACCATCTGCACCAGCAGCTTTGTTGGCCTTAAGTCCTTGAATAATCCGGAGAACTTTGTCTTCGTCAGGAGGCAATGAATCGGGAGATGATACATCTGGTGGTTCCATTTTCAGGTTTTCTTGCGGACCATCACAGTTAATTAAGCAGTGAGTCGAAAAATTTTGCGAGGATGTCACAGTTTTACTTGTGGGTCATTCCTAACCTCCCTTCTTCTTCATAATAATAGTCTAATAATAATAATAATAATAATAATAATAATAATAATAATAATAATAATTCCATAATGCAATTCATTATATATTATAATGCTCTGTCTCCATACTTTGTCTTCATATAAATCAATTTTACGATGGGCTTTGAACTAACCGCCTCCTGAGCTCATAAGAAGAGCACCGGAACTTCCAACAGAGAGTACGTTAAGTTAAATGTTTTCGCAATTCTAACTAGCTGATTTATGGCTGCATGTCATGACTGACTGTCCTGAAATCGCAAGAAAATCTTTGAAGTGCACGTCTGTCGAGTCTCATTACCATTAAGTGGGGTTAATTTCATCCACATAAATGTTAATGTATTCATGGAATTCCTATGAATGTTTTTAAACCAAAACTCCAAATTCACTAAGTTAGTCTAGGAACAGTTCAAGAAACTATACTGTTAATGACATTAGTAGCAGATAAAGCTGTGGATCAATGTTATTTAACCGCACGGTATTACTTTGACCCACTAATGTTTTCTCAAAAATCTTCTTCTTGGTCGTAGTTCGATTTTGGAGGGTCGTGACCCTTCACGCAATTCTGTTAACAATACCCCGCCATACACCGCGGTCTTCTGCTGTATGCATTAATTTCTGAAGTGGCAGATGGGCGTTCGTTCGGAAAGCGACTGCCACACTTGCACTTTTATATTTGTAGCTGTATCTCTGCTGCTGTTTGCCGGATGAACATGGGCAATATATCGTTTTAAAGCTACAAGTGTGCTTTACAACTTTTACTTCGGGTCTTTAGTCGCTATCAGCAGCTGTTTACACGATAAGTCCCGGCTAATGACAAATTAGCTAAATTTTCGTGAGAAACGTTGAGCTAAAATGTTTGATTACTCATCAGTTTAAATCTATGGCAATACGAACAATAAGAGCGTTATATTTAACGCAGTCATTCTCTTATTACTATCAAAGCTCATTAGAACTGATTTTGGATCATTATTTTGAACGCAGGAAGCAAAAATGCTGTTTTTGACACTTAGGCCCCATTTAAGCCCTTTTGAACTCTGCAAAAACTATGACGCGGACAACGCAGAGATGGGGACTTTTCAGGATTTGTTACTAGGGTACTAGGAAACATCTATGCCAAATTTCAGCTTTACATTTTTTTTTTAGGTTATTACTTAATATGCCTGGGCTAATTAGTCAGACTCTTTATCTGGTCAAGGTACCGGTTAGGGTTACGTCCCCTCAGCCGGTTCCCGTCAACTTTACCCTGGAAGATGCACTTCTCAATGACGCCTCGCCGGATGACATGGCCGCTTTAGGAACAATCCTTAGCTCCTTCCGAATAGATTCATTTGTTCTTCTTGCTACCCACGATATTCGTCGCATTCTTCGATAACGAGTCATCTCCAAGGCTTCGAGTCTCCTACGGCTTGCAGCATTTATGGTCCAGGACTCAGAGCCATACGTGACGATAGGAAATACCAAAGCTTGAACCAGTCGCTTCTTTGTTTCTTTGGTAATATGATGATCTTTCCATATTCTTGTTAGACTAGACAGTGCTTTCTCAGCCATACCAACAATTCTTTTAATTTCTCCTTCACAGTTTTCCTTAGTGGAAATGCGAACTCCTTGGTAAACTATTTCTTCCTTGAGATCAATATCTCGTATTAGCTGGAAGGGACGAGTTAATGCACGCTGTCTGTCGCTAGCATCAAGTAACACTTGGATCGGTTTAATGCAAGAACTGCTTCTTCCCTGAACTTATTATTTGCCATGTATTCAGCACATATTAAGTAAGTTCAGTGAATTTAATTAGTTAGTTAGTTAGTTAGTTATTGATAAGGGGCAGAACAGCGAGGTCATCTGCCCCTACCAGTGACTTTATCGTGGATCATATAATATACAAAGCAGCAGTTACAACTTTGAGCGAGGTATTGTCAACTCGAATTTCCTCTTTCGAATCTTAGAGTAACATCGATTTATTCATAAATACATTTTGTATTTTAGAGTGTGAGATTCATAATAACTCCCCATCGTTGAAAATGGAAATAATAGAAATCTGAAACCATTAAGGACGGTATTCTCTATTTAATGAACGTTACGGATAACCCACTTCTCCTAATTTGATCAAATTTTGGAAATATGTCCCTTTTGACAGTTTTCCTGAAATTCATGATCTTGCTCTAAGGCTCGTGTGAAGATTTTGCTCCACATACATTTCGGTCTGCTTGTGTGGAGTATTGGACGCGACAACTATAGCAACTATACTTCTCAATTCAGGTAGGCCGACAGGTATAACATTCGTACAGGTAATCTTCCAGCTTATGTATGAATCTTCCCTGAACCTCTCAGTCCGTTGTGAAAGTTCTACCAGATCTTCCTACGAACTAGCCAGCAGCATAGATCTCATAGATACGCATAGTAAAATTGATCAGAACACTGTAAGAGAACACAATGCATATACATTTAAATTTAAACTGCAGGGAGTACACGACAGCATATCAGGGTTTTAAAGGTGTAAAATTTATATTAGACTATGTATTGTATATGTCTTAGTCAGATAGTAAAATCTGTCATTACATTAAACTCCTAGACACTTTATGAAAACCGGCATATGATGTAACAGAGGATAATTGCACTATCTGACGCCTTTCTTCGTAACGTAACGGTCCATTTTAGGAAGATGGAGTAACAAATGTTTTATATTATCAGGCGAGGCACTTCATGAAGAAGAGGGGCCGATAACCTAGATGTTAGGCCCCTTAAAACAACAAGTATCATCATCATCATCATCATCATCAGATTTGACTCTTCATGAAAGAACTGACGCAATGGAATAGTACATAACTTTTCAGCGTAATATACGAACTATTGCAAGAAATACATTAATGGTTATTTATTATGGTTTAAAATGAATTTACAACAATAAAACATCTATAATATTAGTTACTTATTTAATCGTATGGTAATTTATACAATATACAATTATACATAACAAGGTAATATTCAAACTTTCAAGTCCATCCTTTTCAACCATTCGGTTAAACCGGGTGTGAGAGCGAACAAATCGTCAGGAATGCCAGGGTACGAATAAAGAGGACAGCGTTGGACCAGATGTTCGATCGTCTGTTTTTCCAGGTTACACTCACACATTGGTGAGCTGATCCAGCCCCACTTGTACCTGAAATAATTGCAACAACCATGTCCAGTCCTCAGCCTGTTGATGCGGCACCAGAGGTTCCTCGGTGATTTAAGCCTACTAAGGAGCGCTTATAACTAGTGCTTCTGCTATGATTTCCTTGTTCTCCAATATCTCCTCAGTCCAGCCAATAACTTGTCCTTCCTCTCCTGTGTGAGGGTGGTCGGGTCTTAATCACTTTGGGTGGTGGGACCAAGAGTTAACACTATCACAAAATTTGGAACGGTCAAGAATATCACAGTCTAAAATGCCAGCGTTATTCAAGTCTTGTTTCACTTCATTAAGCCACAAGCTGCCAGTCTTGTAGGCATTAATCAAGTTGCAGATCTTCTTGGTGATTCTATCGTTCCCCATCCGGAAGAGGTGCCCGTAGGTCTCCGTCGCATGATAGTGGTGGCAGGTTCCAACTGACGGTATTGTTCGGTGTTTGTTTCAAGTCGTTAAGAGCCATCTGGGAGCAATCTTGGTCCATGAAATTTACGAAGGATACGTCTCTCGACTTTCTCCAAACCATCCATGTAGCAGTCCTTGTTCATCAAGAGGGTCTCTGCTGCATATAAGAACTGTGGTCTAATAACTGTTTTATAATGACATATTTTTGGATATTGTGAAATACACCTCTTGTTGTAGCAGTTAGGTGATAGATAATAGGCTGCATTGAGTTTAGTGCACCTCTCCGAGAAGGAAGTGCCATCTCTGCCATTCGAATGGACCCATTCGCCGAGATAACGGAAGCGATCAACTTTCCCAATTGTTACATATGCAGTTGTTAAAGGGGCTTTCCGACAATAACAACTCTCAAAACATCTATAATTTAACAACAAAACAAAATTATATTAAAATGTGCAGGCCGAACAAAAAATTACAGAAATCGTTAATTGGCAAAAATACTCCTCAACAAATAACAACCTTTGAACGTCCACCGGTGATTTCCATACCGTATCTTGACACTATTAATTCTTGTCTCACCACAAGGATACTGCTGTAACTGTTTCATGAAGTCACGGGCTGGACTTCCCATCAGATAATGTACCAAAAGAATTTCACTATGTGACAGTGAAATTACGTCATTTCATGAAACCACTCGTCAGAAAGTACAACTACCCTTTTTACATCATATGCCGGCTTTTCATGAAATGCCTAGGATTTTTATGAAATGACAGATTTCATTATATGACCACGACATATACAGTAATGATTCATACATAACCTGAAAGATTACCTGTACGAATTTTATACCTGCCAGCCTACCTGAATTGAGAAGTATAATTGCTATAGCTGTCGCGTCCAATACTCCACACAAACTGACCGAAATGTATGTGGAGCAAAATCTTCACACGAGCCTTAGAGCAAGATCATGAATTTCAGGAAACATATTTCCAAAATTTGATCAAATTAGGAGAAGTGGGTTATCCGTAACGTTCATTAAATAGAGAATACAGTCCTTAATGGCTTCAGATTTCTATTATTTCCATTTTCAACGATTGGGAGTTATTATGAATCTCAGACTCTAAAATACAAAATGTATTTATGAATAAATCGATGTTACTCTAAGATTCGAAAGAGGAAATTCGAGTTGACAATACCTCGCTCAAAGTTGTAACTGCTGCTTTGTATATTATATGATCCACGATATAGTCACTCGCTGTTCTGCCCCTTATCAATAACTAACTAACTAACTAAGTAAGTAAAGTCACTGAAATTACTTTAGATGTGCTGAATGCATGGAAAATGATAGTGATATTTATTTTATTATTTATCGCATGGCTTTTAGTGCCGCGAGTGTCCGAGGACATGTTCGCCTCGCTAGAGGCTGTAGCTGCTTCATGCGGACACCCAGAGGTGAGCTACAAGTTCCGTTCAATTCCAATTTAGTTCCAACTATCGGTACCATATGTCACTGATATCTACTGGTGAACTTTGGAAATTTGATAGAGCGTTCCGACGACTTCGGCCGGGTTTGAACCCGCAATCTTGGGCCCAGCAGTTCAGCATGCTACCAACTACGCCACCGAAGCCACTAGCAGTGAAAGTAGGAGCCATATGAAGGAAGGTTCAAGAGAGTAGGCTCCGATGGTATGGGCATGTACTGATAAGAGCGGAGGATTACCTGGAGAAATCTGGAAATTGAGGGGTCAAGGGGGGAGGGGAACACCAAAAAATGAGGTGGAAAGACAAGGTTGCAGGAGGGCCTTAGAGAAAAAGGATGAAAGAGGGAGGTAGCATGGGGTAGACATTTATGGAAGAGAAGAATTCAGCAAAATAACGCTGACCCTACGTGACGTGGGAAAAGGCAGATATGAAGAAGAATACTCAAGCCATTTCGAGCCGATAACGTAGATTTTAGACCTCTTAAACAATTATCATCATTATCATCATCATCAGATTTATTGCCATCCATAGTTGTAAGTCTTTGTACAAATTGAAATAATTAATATTTAGTTCTCGACTAAGCCTCCGTGGCTTAGGCGGCAGCACGCCGGCCTCGCACCGCTGGGTCCGTGGTTCAAATCCCGGTCACTCCATGTGAGATCTGTGCTGGACAAAAAGGAGGTAGACAGGTTTTTCTCCGGGTACTCTGGTTTTTCCTGTCAAAATTTCATTTCAGCAACACTCTCCACTATCATTTCATTTCATCTGTCATTCATTTAATCATTGCCCCAGAGGAGTGCGTCAGGCCTCGGCAGCCGGCCCAGTTCATATCCTCGCCGCTTGATGGGGGCTTCATTCATTCATTCCGTTCCTGACCCAGTCGGAGACTGGAAGCGGGCTGTGGATTTTCATTTTTCATATTTAGTTCTCTACTTAGTTGGCAACACTGGCTTCAATAACATTTTCATCTAGGAACGAAAGTACAGTAAGTTGAAAAAAAATTCTGTAATAAGAAGTGCAAATAGGAAAGGGAAGAGGAGAAGCATCGCCCCAAAGTATATGAAAGGAAAGGGGAAAACTGACCCAGTTCGGGAATCTCTCGGGATCGCGAACTTTCGAGCTCACTATGAGGAGAAGATTTCACGAAGCAAGGTCAGTTAGTGACCATCAATATGTGTGAGCCTATGAACGAATTGAAAGAATATATTTTAGTTCTACTAAGTTGGCAACACTGTCAGGAAGGAAATTACAGTAAGTTGAAAGTAAATTGCTTTAACTTTAAACTGACTCTTATAATCAGTATTTTCTCTGAGCAGAGGATGATCTCCTTCAGGTCTCTAATAATAGTTCATCCACTGGGTGGGTCCGCTTAAAACAAATGACCTTCATTGAGCTTCCCGCCCACTGAATTTGGAATCGAGATCAGATTATTCAAATCTGAAGAGACTTTATACACCTGCTAGAGCTCACATATGTGTATGTTGGGACGCCACGCAATATCTTGGGCGTGTGTGCATAGGTCGACGCTGAAGATCAGATAGATAAAACACCTGCAGATACCCATATCAAGATCTCACATGCAAGTCAACGGATTTACATTGACCTACGACTGTTGAACATGCAGTAATTTTTTCATGAATGTCATCAGTAATAACTTCCACAATACCTGTACAATCCTCAATGTGGAGTTACCGCGTGTAGATTTCTTGTACAGTTATATCATATTTTTCACAGGGTTGTAGCAAGTAGGTGATAAAAGTAGGAAAGGCAAAGCAACGAATCAAACGAGTTATACTCACGATAAGGATGCTAATAATAATATATATTTTTTTTTTTACGAGGGACTGTGGAAAATCTTCAAAAGACACATGTGAAGGATCCGCACTCCACAGTAGTGTGGGATTCTTACCCACTAAAAATCACATCCCTTTTCCCACGATGTGTTCATCACCCCGGAACCGCTCTCGCATTACTTCAGGGTGATGTCGTGCTTACTTAGTCATTCAGACTTCTTCTTTCTTCATTTTTTCTTATGGATGTTCGAACGCATCCATTTCCCTCTTCTTCTGGCGCAGGACACATTCTATGTAAATAGCTATCTGATTCCATGTTTGATCATTTCGGAGCATCATCTGTAGGATGTTGTCCGGCGTGATTGCCCCTGTAGAAGCTTGCAGATCTCTTCTATATGTTGACCAGCGTTCACACACAAAGAATGTGTGGAGCGCATCATCCTCTTCATTACAATAATGACACAAAGGACTATTAGCCACGCCTATGTGATGCAGGAATCTCCGAAAATATCCATGGCCTGTTAGGAACTGTGTCAAATAATAATTGACCTCTCCGTGGTTTCGATCAACCCAGTCAGCCAGACGCGGAATAAGTTTCTTTGTCCATCGACCTCGTGTCTCATCATCCCACTTCTGTTGCCATCGTTCCATACAATGGTTGTGTGCAGACGTCTTTGCCTGGTGTATGTCCAGTTCTTCTTTGGTGCGCCACACTTCCTGACGCTCTAAGGCAAGTAAATCAATTGGTGCTACTCCCGCTACCACTAGAACAGCAGGCTCTGAAACAGTGCGATATGCACATGAGATCCTCAGTGCTCCTCTTCGTTGTACTGCTGCTATCCTTTTACGATATTTCTCGAACCGTAAGGACTCAGCCCTGATCTCAGCTCCATAGAGCAAGGCTTCATAACGTAACAGAATTGTCAGAAATAACGAATTAATTTTTGTTACGTTACTGCTTCCGTACCCAAAACAAATGGTATATGAATAACGTTTATAGTGCGGCAACGAAATAAGGGGTTATTATTTTCCCTGGTTTGTGCTATTAACGTTATAAGAAGCAGAAGAAAAGATTCCGTTATTTTAAAATGCCTCCCGTTATTAACGTTATAAGTCTAGTAACGGTATGACAGCGATTTTGACCCGCTGCGCGCTATCAATAACGTTATTCAGGCAGAGTGATCGATTCGGTTATTTCAAAATGCAAACCTACTAATAACGTTATAAGCCTAGTAACGGTATACGAGAGATTTTAACCTGTTATACACTATCAATAACGTTATTCATGGCAGAAAAATTAATTCCGTTATTTAGAAATGTGAACCCTCCAATAACGTTATAAGCTTTGTAACGGTATACGAGCGATATTTACGAGCTTTGCGCTGTCAGTAACGTTATTCATGGCAGAAAAAAAATTCCGTTATTTAGAAATGCGAACCCACCAATAACGTTATAAGTCTAGTAACGGTATACGAGCGAATTTTACCAGCCATACGCTATCAATAACGTTATTCAGGGCAGAAAAATTAATTCAGTTATTTTGAAATGCGAACCCACCAACAACGTTATAAGTCTAATAACGGTATACATGCGATTTTTACCAGCTATGCGCTATCAGTAACATTATTCTAAGCGGAGAAATTGATTCCGTTATTTCAGAAAAGAATCTCGTCAATAACGTTATGGAAGTGTCTATTTGCCCGCTTCCCGGACGAGCATGGAAGGTGACCGTGAACTGACGATGCTGGGCCATATGTAATTCCAGACCAATTATTTATTCAAACATAGGATAATTACTTCTTGAAATATCAATAATAATCAACATAATGATTTCAATCTGAGCGCGTGCCCCATCAGACAGGGCAAGGCACCTTGCTCGTTTCGATCGCGGTCATATTGTAGCCTACGTTAGAAACATGTTTCCTAAAATCAATACGATGGATCCCATTGATTCGAAATATTTCTTGTTGCTTCATATAGGGGTTTGGAACATAGCCTATTGTTCATCAGTCCCATGTAGTTGAAGTCTGATAAACTTTGTTATTTTTGGAGTTGGCAATGGCCTTGACTTAGGAACTATCCACGCATTTTCCTGGAGTGGAAGTGGGAAACCCCAGAAAAACACTCTAAGATAGCTAAGATGGGAATCGAACTCACCTTCTCGCAGTGTTGCCTTATAAGGCAGAGTGTAACCTACACACCAAACTTTCACTCTTTGTGACCAATAGGAGTATTTCTTTCCTAAATGAAACCTCCCGTTCATGCTTTTCGTTTACTTGGTATCCTATTTTCATTTAGTACTGATAGAAGCCATTTTTCAGTGATGGTTATTTCTAATGAAGAAAGTTATTCAGTCGGTCAACACGAAATTCGCGTAGACCGAATGAAAAGCTTTCTTTATTATTTCCATTTATGAAAAAATAGGTTTATGACATCACATTTAGTCCGTGTGTGTGCGTATGTGTGTGTGTCCCATAATAAAATATAAACGGCTGGAGTGATTTCAATGAAACTCGGTAAAGTTATAGTACTATTTTGTCCGACCCCGACCGTGATCTTCAAATTCTATTACAGCTCACCAACCCAACATGGCGACTGTGCGAAATATTTCACTGGCATTCCATATCTCCGAAACTATTACAGATATCACCCTGACATTTTGTTCGGTGATAAAATGAACTGCTAGATGGGACTCTCAAAATTCCTGTTAAGTAACAAACGAACATGGGGGCCAAGCAAAGTTGATACATTAAAATAGATCTTTCTTTTCGCGATTAAACCATTCGAGTGCCGTCAAATGGTATAGCAAATGTTATACACCTTGTAATGCACTGATATCTTATTCAGCTCAATTGTTTACATAACCGCAAGATGGTGCCTGTGTGAAATTTAAAAATTAAGTTTTAATTTATTGTGTCCTAATCATGCGATCGTAGCCAACGTTTAAACAATGAACCTACCGTACGCAATAATCGTCATCTAATAGTGCATAGCTCAATGGTCTACACATATTTAGAAATATTTAGACGATTCTCAATGTCAACTAATCAATGAGAGCAATCAAACTGAATTGTTTTCATAACCACAAGATGGCGCCTGTGCGAAATTTTAAAATCTCGTATTTAGCCTATTTCCATTTATGAAAAAATAGGCTTATGAGATCACCTTTTGTCCGTGTGTGTGCACCAGGGCCGTGCAATGGGCAAGGTGAAGCAGTGCTAGCAGGTGAAGCGCAGCCCTATTCTGCCTATTTCTGAGCAGTGCAGCACGACATCACACTAGCACTGCAACGCTTAGTCGCACAAGCACTGTCCATTTGACGGGGTGCTGCAGTACGTTTAGTACTGAGCGCAGAGCCTGGACACTAGGCGCACTGGAGCCAACATTTTGTCATATGCTTATGGTCTGCCGTGCTCATAACGTCTTTTGTGCCTGGGGAGCACAAACATACCATAGTGGGAAAGTCACACCTTAATGAAACACACCGAAGACGTATAAAACATGATATTTGGACGTACATGAACCAGATCTGCAACAAGGATACAAGAAGTTGCATACTTTTTAGCCTATTTTCATTTCTGAAAAAATAAGCTTATGAGATCACCTTTTGTCCGTGTGTCTGTCTCTGTGTGCGCGTGTGTGTGTGTGTGATATATGGTGTGTGCCCCCCTAATAACTTCTAAACCGCTGGAGCGATTGCAATGAAACTCGGTAAGTTCATAGCACTATTCCACACCACCGCGACCGTGCCCTTCAAATTTTGTTACATCCCACCAATCCAACATGGCGGCTGTGCGAAATATTTCACCAGCATTCGATATCTACGAAACTATTACCGATATCACCCTGGAATATTTCACGGTGATAAAGGGATCGACTAGAAGTTCATCAATGTGATTTTTGAAAACCTGATAAATACAGAACCAACATAGCGGCCAAGCAAAGTTGCGACTTTTAAATAGACGTTTCTCACGATTTAACCAACCAAACGCAATGCAACTTGGTACAGTATATGTTTATACACATTGTAATGTACCGACATCTAACTTCATTCAATTGTTTACATAACCTCAAGAAGGCGGCTGTGCGAAATATTTCACCGGCATTCTATATCTCTGAAACTATTAGCGATATCACCCTGAAATTTTGTACGGAGATAAAGGGCACTACTGGAATTTCATCTATAAGACTTAAAAAAACTGGTTAACTAAAAAACGAATATGGCAGCCAAGCGAATTTGAAAATTTTAAATAGACCTTTCTCGCGATTTAATGATCCAAACGCAATGAAACTTGGTACAGGAAATGTTTATACACATTGAAATGCACTGGTATCTATATTAGTTCAATTGTTTACATAACCTCAAGATGGCGAATGTGCGAATTTTAAAATTAAGTTTTTATTTCTTGTGTCGTAATCATGCGATCGAAGTGATAGTTTGAGTAATGAACCCTTGCAATAATTTTCCTTTAATGGTACGTGACTCTATGGCCTATACATATAACAATCCAACATGGCGACCATCCGAAATATTTAGATGGATATCAATATCTACGAACCTATTACAGCAATCAAACTAATTTTTTTAATCTTCATTGGGGCTATGAACATAAGTTCACCTATAGGACTTTCAATAACCTGGTGATCACAAATCCAACATGGCGGCGACGCGAAGTATAAATATTCACATGGTCGTTTCTCGCAATTTAACCATCTGAGGGCAGTGACACTTGGTACAGTAAATCCTTCTACAAATGTTAATCCACTGGCATCTATTTTTTTAATTTGTTTCCATAACCACAAGATGGCAGCTGTGCGAAATTTTAAAATCTCGTTTTTACTTCTTGTGTCCTAATCATGCGATTGAAGTTTGAATACTACACGTACATAATACACTTCACGTAACAGTACATAACTCTAAGACCTACAGATATAAAAATCCAACATGGCGACCACGAGCAATATTTAGCCGGTTCTCAATATCTGCGAATCTATTACAGCAATCAAACTGAACTTTTGTATGTTGATAGAGGCAATTAACATAAGTAGCAGGGGCCGATAACCTAGATGTTAGGCCCCTTAAAACAACAATTATCATCATCATCATCAACATAAGTAGGATATATGAAAAATAGGCTGTATAATTCTTCACGGAACTACTTGTTGGGTTAGTTATTGTTGTTTTATGGGGCGGAACTACGAGGTCATCTGCCCCTACTTTTTGGGTGATGTAGCAGGTGCAGTGAGATATAATAATCCTAAAAATGGAATCAAGCATATTGGTAATCATGCATGTGACAGTAACAGGGCCGGTATGGAATCAGGAGTGTTAAAATATTTTTTTTAAAATTTGTTGACATAATGTCACAAACCAGCCGACGTAGCTACACACGCTAACGTGCAAGGTCAGACTACACCGAATTCGAAATACCACACACAACCATTTCATACCTTGCCTCATTAATGTCATTTGTCATTAAATCCTCTCATTAGATTGACGTCATGAAGGGCATCTATCCGTAATATCATTCCCACACGGAAACTGTCTCACCATATCCCCTTCCTCATAGCAACCTAAATAATTACGGGTAGAACAAGAAACTACATTAGGACTATAAAACTATAGTCTACAGTATTTCAATAACAAGATTCTGAATTCACCAACTGATTTGATTGGTGCTGTTCAGGGATATGTGAATTCGAGAAACGTGCGTTAGTAAATTTATCAGGTTTTTAAACTGAACAATATTCCGTCGCAATCTTAGGTAATTTATGTCTTTTAATCGTATTTTCAACATCGCCTGAAACAATAACTCATGGAATTTACCTACACATAAGATATACGGCAAAATAAGCAAGTTGACATGAAATCCTTCTAACTTTTGAAGTTTTTGGACAATTTTCATTATTTCAACAGTATGGAGACCAAGAGTGTTCTTCATTGTAAAACAATTTTGCTCTGAAAATTACAAAATCTGTTGTCTGTCTTTCTACCAGCTTGTCGGTATTTCTTTCGGTTGTTTGTTGGTTTTTGGAACTATTCGGCCCTTTGGTTATGGTTTGCGAACCATCTCTCTAACTTACCAGGGGCAATGTAATGCCAAAAATACGAAAAAAAAAGGTGTACAGGCCGGACGTTTGTTTTAGACGATTGCCCTTGACCTTGAAGCCTGCAGGTGAGCCTACACACACTCACTCTCTCACCCTATCGCTTCACATTTGTCACCACCGATCTGAAGTAATGGAATTCCAGACTTGAGCAGACAGTACAGTCCACATCGAAGTATTGTGTGACGCGGAATTACACGTGACGTAGTTACGAACAGAACGTCATTATATTTGCCAATGACTGTACTCCTAGCTGTAGTGTGAAAAAGCTTTGTCAATCATCGGATCGCTTGGGGCAGCTGATAACAACACAGGTACTGTAGTAACTCGCCTCCAGGCTTCCATTATGATTTTTCACTCGTCTAAAACAAACGTCCGGCCTTTACTATTATAGTTCGTGCTGAAATTACATGGCATCGTGCAATAGATTGCGCTGACAATGAAAGAGATCACCTTGTGGTGTAGCGGCTAACGTTCTTGGCTGTCGCCCCGGTGGTCTGGGTTTGATTCTCTGGCCTGCCAAGAAATTTAATTTCGGTTTGAGGTACTGAAATGGTATCGATGATACCTAAGTCATCAAAGGGGTGTTCATTTTGAGGACTTGCACCAGGTCAGTGAGCACAAGTTTTCCTTTTTTTTCTACATTCTTATTCTGCAATTCGAACATTCATATGGGAACTCGGAGAGAAACTCACCTCGTAGAGTTGTTAGAATAGCTTCCGTAAAATATTCTCAAAGGCCAATGCTACAAGTAGCCGTAGTGAGTTAATCCAATTGCATATTTATATGTAATCCACACATCGTATTTAAGAACATTTGATTTTCATAGCATGCTATGTTCTGGGCATAGGAAAACCTCGAAGCTAATTTCGCAATTTTCAGTGAATGAACATCCAAAGTATAGTAATCATCATGTAGGGACACCGTGCCACATGTATACAGAGAGTGCAAGAATTGCTTGAAGGCAAGGTGACATGGTGCGTAATTTGTGTTTGTAAAACGAATGAGGTTTTCATTACGGTGATGATGATGAAGATGGTGGTAACGATGAAGACGGTGATTTACTAGTTGGGAACCAAAGGAATACTTGAGAATTAAGCCTGAAGCGGATGTATGGAAAAAACAAAATGAACTTGCTGGTTGATTGCGAAAGTGTCTAATCACCATATTTTATGGAAAACAACTTATCCAGAAGTACACATGAAAGGGAGTAGTCAAGCACAAATAGGTGGAAGCAAAGGTTGCTCTTGTGTGAGACTGTATGCTGCAACCACTGTGGAGTGTCTGATAACCTAGCTCCGTTCAAACACCAAAATTAAGAAGGGAATCACCGACATAGATCTAAGATGCATCTGTAACATTTCAGAAATGTTACGCGATCCATGTTTTCGTGTCTTCCTTGTGTTAGAAGCAAAAGTACTATATAATAATAATTGTTATTGGCCGTAAGAACGATACAAGATTTATGCTGGACCCCACCATCAGATGTGAAGTAACCATCGGCATAACAAGACAGGTCGTTTAGAGCTAACGATAGGCTTCAAAGAGAATTGAAAGCTTGTGGTACGTTTCGAATAAGGTAAAGAAACAACATCAACATTTTTTAATAACTTATCGTGTTTGGGTATGCCTAACTTAAGTGTAAATGGCATAATTTTGCTATCAAATGAATCCATTCAATAATAGAGAATTGATCTACAATGTACACGGGAACAGTATGAGACGTAGTCTATTGGTATCCAATAACATTTTATTGCCAATAATAATAGTCTAATAACAATAATAATAATAATATGAAGAGAAGAGAAGAACGACTTCGAGAAATCCAGCCGCGACAGGCTGGCCACGCGCCCCTGAACTGAGAGTTCCAGCGTAGACAGTGTGCGCCTGGGTCATAAGGACCTAAAAGCATTTGCCTGGCTTGCAGGGTACCACGACATACTAGACACAGCTCACTCGCACACGTAGCTAGCGGCAGGCGGGGAGAGTCAAGGACACAGATTACCTACTGACATGACATGACGTCACGCACCTACGCCGGGCCTTGTTGTGCATCCCCACCCCTCCCCCCTCTTCCCCCACACCCCCACCTAATAAAATCTAAGCGGCTGGAGCGATTTCAATGAAATTCGGTAAGGTAATAGTAGGCCTACTATTTTGGCCGACCCCGATCGTGCCCTTCAAAGCTTATTATGTTTCACCAATACAACATGGCGGCTGTGCGAAATATCTCACTGGAATTCTATATCTCCGAAACTGTCACCGATATCACCCTGAAATTTTGTACGGTGATAAAAGTCACTTAAGTGACTTTCATAAACCTGTTAACTACAAAACGAACATGGCGGCCAAGTGAATTTGAACATTTAAATAGACTTTTCTGGCGATTTAACCATCTGAACGCAGTGAAATTTGGTACAGCAATTGTTTATATACTGAACCCTTGCAAAGAAGCATATGAGACTCAGTTTCGGGGGGTGTATCGGTTCATATCGTAAGTTGTTGTCAAGGCGCTTCATTAACTTGCAGGGTAACATATAACAAAATAACATGCAGGAAAGAGTGAAGCCAGGGTTAAAACAAATGAATTTAATAAACAAATCACCATATTTACACACAACAATTAACAAAATAAAACTCCCATCAGACTCCCACTTAATAAAAATGCCAAAACTAGGCCAAAATCTCTGGAGAGATTAATTACATGCACCAAGTGTCCCTAAGATAAAAAAAAACAAAAGTGACTATGTATGCGCGTATGTCGTTCTACATGCATCACGATGTGTACAAACGAATGCGTGATTCGTCATCATCCAGAACAATCATTCAGACAACGAATCCACATTTCTTAGAGCTAGACCGACACGGGGGAACACAACTACAATACATAAAAACTAAACCGACACTTCCTAGATCTAATATAAACAACACAATAATTTCCGTGTGAAATTGGAATCAAATTGCCGTAGCAACGTTTACTGCATAAAAACTTTGGACTTCTCACACAAATCAACACAAGTACATTAACACGTGACCAAATAAAAAAAATACACAAATGACCGCCGTCAAAATTTACAAGTACTCTACCACTACACCACACAGGTGTCACAAAAATTACATGAATCGAGTCATAAACAAAACAATAGGCTAACAGCCAAACATTTACGTTATTAATACAATATTTTACCCATACAACGTACAATAAGCCGTTACACACATGGCGAACTCCCCAATTAATAAGGGCTGAAAAATAACCATCACAATGAACAGGTTTGCTACATGAAAGCTTACGGGGTCAGTCGGACAATCAGGACTGCCTATCAAAATAAGTCACAGGCACAACGGGCGATTTGTGGAACTCTGCATATCTGTCAACCCACGTGTCAATAATCTCGACCTCCCAGGACATGGGGTCGAATCTCGAAGAAGTGTGCCCCAAAGCACAATAATACGTGTGTGTGTGTCAGAATAATATGGACAAGAAACAGCGGTCTCCCTAGAGCACCCTGTCTTTCCATCAAAAATACAACAGCAACAAAAAATATGAGGGCGGTAGGACCTCTACCCCCTCCTCACGTAGAATCAACACACACTTGACACAGTAACACACTCAGAATCACACGTATGGGTTTTGACAGACCCTGAAATAGAAAGACATAAATAATTTCCACATGCTGGCGCCACCGTTCTATGCCGTGACTAGTTAACCTGAAAAGGACTCAAAAGAAATCTATCAAACTTTGAACGAAGGTGTTCTATAAATTACATCTTAAGTTGGTGCGCTTGGCAACCCTAATATGAATAATGACCTGTTCAGAAAATATCTTATAGTAATTACCTCCCATTCCTATCACAAATATTAACGTTAATAAAGCACCCCTTATCGAATGTAACGGGTTTCGCATTTGCATGGATAAAAATCACATACGCACGCCGCGCACATTAAATATGACTCAAAGAAAAACAAATATACAACAAACACTTTGGTCACGGGCCAACGGACATTTAAAACATTTCGTGTCGGTGCAACGAAAACTCTAAACAACAATAAAAGGAACATGACTATTTACAAAAGTTCCCCGGCCAAATCTAACTACATAATTGAAATAATTCAATTGTTGTACATCACCGATCAACTTGTAGAACTTAAGACATCCTTCTCAGCCCATTTCCCTATGGACAGATTAACACTCCATCGTGGTCGTCTGCGTTGAATCGTTGAAGATCATCCCAACTCCAAACCACGTGTTGAGCATCTTGGTATCGACTCCTTGGCAGAAAAGTTCAATGATAATTATTATGACCTAGCTATAATCGCTTGCAGGTTACTCAATTCGCCCACAAATTGTCCTAATGCGATTAATTGCGAAGACTTGCCCTAGATATCTCGCACACACGCACAATAAACACATGAAAAATACACTGAAATTTGTACATAAAATATACACCTCGAAACCACGTCACTGGCTCGATAATAAGTTTAAAATCTTGACTACACAGGCAGTCGCTATCTTGCTCGGTATTTCCGTACTGTACTGTTGACCTTCGCTCTGGTGAGCGCTAATTAGGATGTTACAAGACTTGCCCCTCAGAGCTGAAATGGTCGTCTTTAAGAAAAATGTTACAAGTCACCACGCACACTACGTGAAATATTAGCTCGCAAAAATAAAGTTGACTTCAGATAAATGTACTAGAGCTTTAAAATTCGTTATTACGGCTGATGTGAATTTAGCTCCTCAGAGCTCACAAATAAAATAACTTCAACTAATTCAGAGCGTTAAAATCGTTATACAAACGGGCGTGAAGTTAGCCTCTCAAGGCTCCAAAACGAATGACTTAGAGTAGCGTCATGCCAAACTATTTATTAGAAACTGACAGGGAACGGAGGAGTGGGGTGGAATTGGATAAAAATTTCCAGAGTTTTTATCTCACAAATATGGGACTAGTGTCATTCTTCTTCGAATAAATCAAACGTCTCAATGCACTCGTGCGGAGATCAGTCCGTTCGGCGGTTCTTTAGATAATCAATTCCGCGGGCTTTTTACTACTGACGCTGTCCATCGCGTGATCATGGCTTGGTCTCTCGTGATTGGCTGATTCAATCGTATGTTCCTTGCAAGTGACTCGTGATCATTCCTTTATGCTTCCAATTTTGGTGCAAGTAGTTGCTCAATTTGGCCTTGAACCCGGCTTACCTGGCATCCCCCAAGAATAGCTACCAGCTCTGCTCCTGTTGCAATCCTTACGAAACGCTAGCCTCCCTTTTATCCATGTCCACTTCCTCAAGTACTGCCTGGGCTGCAGCAATAATAATAATAAATATGAATACTTATTTATCGTAGATCAATAAGGGTTCAATACATTGTAATGAACTGATATCTAATTTTGTTAAATTGTTTACATACACTCAAGATGGCAGCTGTGCAAAATTTTAAAATTATTATTTTTATTTCTTGTGTCCCAATCATGCGATAGAAGTCAACGTTTGAATAATGAACCTACGCAATAATAGTCATCTAATAGTACATAACTCTATGGTCTACATATAGGGTCTTTCATATTAAGTAAGAACGACGAGCGGCGGTTTTGTTATTCGCTACTGCAGCGGGCTTGGCCGAGTTTCTGGCGCCCCACGGCCCCCTGCTGTGGTATTGAAAGCGCGCGCATAGTACAAACTTGACCTTGCAATGAGCGTGCAGGTGTTGTCAGTCGTCAGTATGAACCTCAGATGGTAACATGTTTAGACAGTTATCATTGCTACATCGTATTTTTGTATGTAAAACTTATTTTAAGTACGAGTCGGCCCGGTGGGTAAGTTCAGCAATTTCCTGATGAAGTGTCACCTTCACTAGCACAGATTCACGTAATTGTAAATAAGTTTCCCACTAGGCCTACTGACTCAGTGCGCAATAAAGAACATAAAATACAAAATCAGAAACATTACAGTTGCAGAACTCACTCGCGTGAGCCAAAATGTGGTTACCGGATACAATGCCTGTATAACACAGGAAGGAAGACACTTCCAGCATCTTTTATAAGGTAATATTTCATACAGGATTGTACACACGCTTAAAGCAGGGGGCCACGGCGCGCCACAAGCTCGACCAAGGCCACCGCAGCAGCAGGAAAGGGGAGCGAAAGTCAAGTGAGAGAGTGATGACCTTACCCCTTACCTGACGGTATGGGATTCCTGAGCATCTAGTCCGATGTTGCGATTGACTGTGACTGTGATGGCTAGTTCTGAATTATTGTTCAGTTCTGGATATTTCTGAGTGATCCTTTTACCAGTTTGTACTTACGACTTCTAATTTTCCATGTTGTTTTTCCTGTTTTTAGTTCATCGATCCCTTTAATTACTTTTTACTTAGTTTATTTTACCTGCAACACCATTATTTTTAGTGTTCGTTAGGTGTCCTATTTTCGGCAATTTATTTTTGGACAGTATCTCTGGTAGATCATATACATGTACGATGTACATATAGGTACGACTGATGGAGAGCATTACGGTCATCAAGTGCAGTTAGTTTTACATTTTAGGTGAAAAATGGAGCCACCACCAAAACCGATTCAAGGCAGGACTGGCATGCAAAACGAAATGTATCATCAATTTAAATTAGCGTCGCGAAATTAAATTGTTCAAAGGAATAAAATTTCACTCCTGGCGCAAAATAAAATTAGTAACAGAATTTTAATTTCGCTGCAGAGGCGAAATAAATTCATTAGTCTTTTAATTTCGCTTACGGCGCGAAATAAAATGCATTACTGACTTTTAATTTCGCTCCCGGTGCGAAATAAAATTCGTACCAGACTTTAAATTTCGCTCCCAGCGTGAAATAAAATCCGTTACAGACTTTTAATTTCGCTCCCGGCTACAAACAGAATTCTTAACAGACTTTTAACTTTGCTCCTGGCGTGAAATAAAATTCATTAAAGACTTTTCATTTCGCTCTTGGCGTAAAATAAAAACCGTTAGTCTTTTAAATTCGCTTCCGGCGTGAAATAAAAAAAAATACAGACTTTCAATTTCACTCCGGGCACGAAATAAAATTCATTACAGACTTTTAATTTTGCTCCTGGCCTGAAATAAAATTCGATACAAGACTTTTCATTTCGCTCCTGGCACGAAATGAAAACCGCTACAGTCTCTTAATTTTGCTCCCGGCGCGAAATAACATTTTTAACGACTGTTAATTTTGCTCCTGGTATGACAAAAAATGCTGGCCCCATGGTGTTGGGGATAGCGTGCCTGCTTCTCACCTGGAGGCCCCGGGTTCGACTCCCGGCTCCGTTAGTGATTTTAGAAACGGACGTGTGGGTTGGAACGGGGTGCACTCAGCCTCGAGAGTAGCTGTCTGAAAGTCACGAAAACCAAGATTAACGGCCGAGGGAACCCGATGCGCTGACCAATATCTGCAGATGTCTGGGCAGCGGTCGCATGGTAGGCCTAGGCCTTTCATGGGATGTAGTGCCACGGTTTATTTTAATGACACAAAATTCCCAAACAGCATTTAGTTTCGCCCCCGGCGTGAATTTAAAATGCATGGAACATATCATTTCATGTCTGAAATTACATCTGGTCTGGCATGCGAAACAAAATGGTTGTGGACGCGTTAACATTTTAATTTCGCCATGAGCGTGATATTCGGGTGCGAAATGATATTGATTGTAAGCGCGAAAATTAAAATGGATGCAAAATGTAATTCTAAGCACAATAACATAGTGAAAGGCGACGCAAAAGTAATTGCAGTGCGAAACGAAATACTGTACGTGGCACAGGGGTTTGCTTTCGTGCCATGGTCAATTTAAATGCGCTGAGGGTAAGAAGGAAGTAGTAAGGAATGCCAAGTCCCCCCCCCCCCGAAATTTCCGGAAGTGTAAGAATAAAGAATGTAGAAATGAGAGGAATGACCCCTCAACCCTGTTGTTCGAGTAACCCGCCTCCGAAACAGAACTCCATATACGCCGCGGTACTACCACAGACGATTTTCTGTTATTTGTAACTCTTCAGTCAATCAACATTAATTTACCCGATAACTGGGTGGGGTACAACGTATATAAGATGTAAGTAACACTCCTGAAAAAAAAATACATGTATTAGATTTAAGATCACTAAAATTGCTGCATTATAATCGTGACCATAAACTAATACATATAATGTTATTTACATATTACTGTATATACATTGTACCCCTCCCAGTTATTGGGCAAATTAGAGTTGACTGACTGAAGAGTTACAACTGACAATTTGTATTGTAATTGGAGTTCGTCACTTATCTTGAATGTCTGTCCACACAGCACATTCGTCTTCTTGTTCGCTATAGAACAAGTAAAGGTACTTGTTGCCCCATTGCGTTATGAACGTCAGGGAGGGCCAGCCACGAGTCCGAGGTGCAGTCAACGACGATGGTGATGTTGATGCCATAGCACTGACTTTCTCCTCTACTGGAGTGATGACCATTGAATGACTCACGTTGCTGTTGCAGCCCTGCAGATTGTGCAGGCGGTGAACGGTAATAAGACTGTTACTGCTGCCAACGTCAGGACTTTGAACATCGCTCCGAACATAATTTCACTCTCGAAACGAATACATTTTAATTTCAACAACGAAATGAAATGTTCCATTCATTTTAAATTCACTTCGGAGGGCGAAACTAAATACCGTTTGGGAATTTTATTTCACGCCGGGTGCGAAATTAAAAGTCAGTAACGAATTTTATTTCGCGCAGGGAGCAAAATTAAAAGTCAGAAATCGAGTTTCATTTCGCGCCGGGAGCGAAATTAAAAGTCTGTAACGAATTTTATTTCGCACCGGAAGCGAAATTAAAAGTCTGTATTGAATTTTATTTTGCGCCGCGAGTAAAATTAAAAGTCTGTAATGAATTGTATTTCGTGCCGGGAGTGAAATTAAAAGACTGCAACGAATTTTATTTCGCACCGGAAGCGAAATTAAAAGTCTGTATCGAATTTTATTTTGCGCCGCGAGTGAAATTAAAAGTCTGTAATGAATTGTATTTCGCGCCGGGAGCGAAATTAAAAGATTGTAACGATTTTTTTTCGCGCCGTGAGTGAAATTTTATTCAATTGTACAATGTAATTTCGCGTTGCTATTAAGTTTCGCGTTGATTTCGCTATGTCATTTCGCTTCGAATTAAGTTTCGCTTCGATTTAATTTCCCGTCGACAATCATTGTCATTTCGCTCCCGAGTATCACGCTCACGGCGAAATTCAAATATATTCGCCCCCACAGCCATACATTTCGTTTCGCATGCCAGCCCTGATTCAAGGGCATACCACTAAATCCCAGGGGGAATTGCGACTACCATTGACCAAAATATTATGTGTACTCGAGTTTGAAGGTTGTTTGTGAAGTAACCAATAGACCTACAAAAAATCAAATAACATCATCATTTTCGTCGCTCTGTTTTACGTTAGTTCATGTTGGTTTGGATTTTTTTATATATTTTAATATTTCTTATCGCAGATGGAACACAAAAAGTGCCCGTTTTTAAGCGTGTTTCAACCATGCGTCACATTTAAGAATTATTATCTCACAAACCCGTCAACAGATCGAATCCAAATTTTAACACAATATAAATTGGAATGTTGTATAATTGGTTCATTCATTTTAAAAATTTGTATGGCCAAGAAACAAAGTTGTTATCATTTTGGTAAGGTAACTTTTTCTCGGCTCGGGTTGGTTTGAAAATGTAGTTCTTGGTCGCGTTGTAATCCTTATACATCAAAAAGGTATGCTGTATGATTGTGAAATACGTAAATTAATTCACTTATTTTATATCGGTTTGTATTTGTATGGGGAATTAAGACATGGTTCACCAGTTGGCCGCTCCTGTAAAAGCTGTACAGCGTTGCCAAGATGGGCTCCATCACGCGTCAAGGCACGCTTCGCTCGGAAGTAATGGGCTCCATATCAGCAACGCTGTACAGAATATCCCGGAGCGTCTAGCTGGTGAACCATGTCTTAATTCCCCGTATAAATACAAACCGATATAAAATAAGTGAATTAATTTACGTATTTCACAGTCATACAACATAACTTTTTGATGTATAAGGATTACAACGCAACCAAGAACTACATTTTACAACGACCCCGAGCCTAGAAATAGTTACCTGACAAAAATGATAACAAAATTCGTTCTTGAACACACAAAATGTTGAAATTAATAAACCTGTTATACAACATTCCAATGTATATTGTGTTAAAACTTGGATTCGATCTGATGACGGGTTTGTGAGATAATAATTATTAAATGTGACGCATGGTTGAAACACGCTTAAAAACGGTCACCTTTTGTGTTTCAACTGCGATAAAAAATTAAAATATAAATAAAAAATTCCAAACCTACATGAACTAACGTAAAATAGAACGACGAAAATGATTATGTTAGTGGATTTTATATAGGCCTATTGGTTACTTCACAAACAAACTTCAAACTCGAGTGCACATAATATTTTGGTCGACAGTAAGTACTGTACCAAGAAAAGGAAGCCAGGCCCTAAGAAAAACCTCTACACATAGGCCTACATAAGATTTTTCCCTAGTTTATATTTGAAATTACGCTTGCATTAGAGAATGTGTAAAGTACTGAGCAGTTTTGATTTCACTTTAAATTTATTTGTACAAGTTGGATGACTAAACGTCACCCCACAATCTGCAAGCTACATGGCTGAACAGCGGTTGCTTGGCAGAACTAGGCCCTTCAACGGCTGTCGCGGCACGGGTTTAGTCTTTTTTTGAACTTCTAATATATAATTGTAAGAGTACAAGACCATGAACTATTCAGTGACAACTTCTTTCAGAGAAGAGAGTTCGTATTCAAGCGGAAACAATGCTTTGTGTGGAAAAGTAAGACGTAGCCATTGTGAAAATGGATAATTGGTCTCCATAGATACTAACGACATTCAAGCGCATGTTCTCTAGGTGCAAGCGTCCTGCATAAATATCCACTTCCTTTGTACGCTCACAGAAAACGAAGAAAAGTCCCAGCAGAGCTTGTGTATTGGCGTATTGAACGAAATAAAAGGTAAGGAACTGAAACAATGTTTCTTACAGCAGATGTTTATTGCCATTCAGAAATTCCTTCTTATTTCATGATTTTTTCCTAGGAAACTGCCATCAGTCCAACATCTCTCATTGACTAGTTCACCTGTCAATCAACCTACCATTGTGGTTGGACCTGAAGTTCAGTTGTGTCTTGTGTTTCGCAGGGTTTTCCACACTCCCTCCAGGTAAATGCCGAGATAGTACCTTACTTGAAGACTCAGGGCACCTGTCCCATCCTGGCTCTAATACAGTAACACACATAGTCAACTACATGGGACTGATGACCAAGATATCCCAAGCCCCTACAATGTATTATTATCAACAAGAACAAGAACAAGAATGTTTGAGGAAGTAAGAAAGTATCTGTATAAACACACTGTGTCAACGTTACATAAGCGTGACATTATTATAATTTTATTGCTCAGATATTGTTCCACGCCTAGGCACTTGTACATGTAACTCGCCAACTACAATATTCGTCAACTCGGCGTGTTCATCATTTTCCTTGCGCTAGAGATCTTGTATAGCCGCGCCACTACTCCTACCACCCTTTTCAAAACAATTCCCAAACTAATGCCGACGATTCCATTCACCCGATTTTATTTATGAAAAATGCATTGGAATCAGGAAATAAATCTCCGTTTTCGTATTACCAGTTTTTTTCATAGTTTAAGCAGAAATATAAAAAACTGCTAGTAACGTCTTTGTTTTTCTCATTTTGGAAAATGCATTGAATTGATATCAATTCTATTGCACTCTAGTATACATAGTGGTTTTGACATCGCAAATACGAGCTTCCATTCAAGAGAAATTGCCTCACTTTGGTGCTGCTACGTGGTGTCAGAATTACAAACTAAAAATCGGGACATTTAGTCTTAATAGTATCTGGCTGCTGCACAGACTGCTGTGTTGCCTGCCGGTGTGTCCCTTCCCCGTGCTGTCCGATCGTGACGTCACAGTACCCTCTCCATTGCTATGTAAAGTAGTCAGGGATGTTTCAGCTACGTTATCTGATGGTTGAGTTACTTCCGCAATGCTATATGTGTTTGTAGAATGGGGCCTGTTATGAAAGGCCTCTGATATGGCTGGATATTCAGGGGAAGGTACTGCAGTTTCCATGTCGGTAGAGTCGCTTAGCTTACTACTCCCATCTGACTCGCCCAGCACCGTGCTGTAGGTTTGTTGTCTGACATGAAGTACCGGGCGATTCCTTCTGTTCGGACAGTCTATTTGTACGTGGGAGGTTTCTTTGCAATAAAAGCAATACTTAGCTTGTCCTTCATATGTTAACAGAACTTTACAATCATTGACCGTCAAATATGATGGAATGGGGTATTTAAGTTCAATTGTTACAATACGTATGCCTTTACTTACAGCAGAAAATTCGTATACTTCATTCCAGCACTCGTTCCGAATGTCCTTGAGAACTCCATGCGTAGAAAGCACTCGTGAGAGCCTTTCATTGTTGACTTCGGGAGGAGATTAAACAGACACGCACACGTTTTGTTAAAGAGTCTGAAGCAGTGATAGTTATCTTTGTGGTGTTACCGCTAGCTAGCCGGAAGGATTTCACACCTTCATGTCGAGATAATATGTTTTCATAAAGTAAGGTGTACACTAATTTAATGTACACTGAATTTTCCCCTTTGTCTATTTGATTCGCTAGTACTTGATCTTTATTAAACTTCGGGTCGTTTGCTATCCACCTAGGCCTATGTATTTCAAGTGGTGTCGGTCTGTTGTTGCTTTCTTCAAAAGCGCATTAAGAGTGTTTTTCCGGACATTCGCCACTTTCGCAAGTTCAACAAGCAGTTCCGTGGCAAACTAAGGAGCCTATTTTACTTAAACTTAAAGATTCATGCCAATGTTTAATCTTTATGGAATTATCTAAGTTAATGACGAAATTAAGTTGGTAATATCAAAATTTCAAATTAATTCGAAATATACCTGCACTACAGTTGGAAGCCCTGGTGACTTAATATATTCTTAGTTCCATCTCTTAAGGTACAGAATAAAAAATTTGATTGAAGTTCAATGGATAACGTGGACGTTACATGCAGTTAGATATTGGATATATCAGTGCGCGTAAAATCATGTTGGCAGCAATGTCAAGCATGTCTTGGTCAGAAATAATCTGAAATATTATGATCTATTGTTGTGCAAATTTTGGACGAAATCCATTTGTATGTATAGAAGTTACATGCATTTTAGAATTGAACCTGTCATCAGGCTTAGAATCATGTTAGCGGCATTGGCATAATATTAGTTACTCCAAATTAATCTAGAATGTCAGGTACTATACGTGTGCAAAGTTTAGACAGCAATTATCAACAGTTGTCAGCAGCTGGTTGCTCTTAAGAATACGCATAGTGATATCTGGTTATGTACACATAGTAGACTACATACGAAATTTGGTTGAAATCCAATTGATAGTGTAGAAGTTCTATTAATTTAAAAATTTGACCTATCAGCATGCTTAGAATCATTTTGCCAACACTGTCATGTATGGCCTCCTGGAAATTAAACTGAAATATTATTATCTATATAATTATGTGTCAATTTTGGAATAGCTCCCATGCATACCTTCCAAGATATCCAACATGGAGCTCAAATTTCAATTGCGGTTTTTCAGCAATTGGTAGCACTGACTTCATTTTCATGGCCTTGAGACATTCAGATATAGATCTTTACTCATACCAAATTTGGTTTTGATTGCTTCAGCCGTTTAGGAGTTGATAAGTGGGGGGGGGGGGACATGCACAGACAGACAGACAGACAGACAGACAGACAGACAGACATTTGCCCAGATCGATCTCATAAGTCTACTTTTTCCTCATTTTTGCAAAATGTGAAAAGTAGGCTAAAAATACAATACCCTATCACGGTAAGCACTTCCGAGTATTTATTAACCCCGCGGCTAAACCCAGAACCTAACACGACGTAGGTCGCAAAGTGACACTTCCACTCTTTCTACTCTATGGAGTTCTTCAACGCAAAATGTATCAAAATGGTGCCATTCTCAATCGATGATGCCGTTTGTAGTATATAAACGATATGCGAATAACGTTATTAGTCCGAATAACGGTATTGAGGGAATATTTTTCGATAGATATATTCAAATAACGTTATTTCTAGTGAGCACTACCATTTCGTTCCTGCGATAACCGATATCCGAATAACGTTATTAGTCCGAATAACGGTATTGGGGGAATAATGTTCGAGAGATGTATTCAAATAACGTTATTTATAGTGAGGACTACCATTTCGTTCCCGCGATAACCGATATCCGAATAACGTTATTAGTCCGAATAACGGTATTGGGGGATTTTTTTTTGAGAAATCTATTCAAATAACGTTATTTCTAGTGAGCACTACCATTTCGTTCCTGAGATAACCAATATCCGAATAACGTTATTAATCCTAATAACGGTATTGGGGGAATATTTTTCGAGATATGTATTCCGATAACGTTATTTAAGGCGGGCACTACCATTTCGTTCCTTGGTTAACTGATATTCGAATAACGTTATCAGTCCAAATAACGATATTAGGAGATTTTTTTCGAGATATGTATTCCGATAACGTTATTTCAGGTGGGCACTAGTATTTCGTTTCTACGATAACCGATATCCGAAGAACGTTATTAGTCCCAATAACGGTATTAGGGGATATTTTTCGAGAGACTTATTCAAATAACGTTATTTCTGTCGGACAATACTATTTCGTTTCTACGATAACCAATATCAGAATAACGTTATATGGCCCAATAACGTTACCATGCGATACAAATGACTTCCGGATATGAAACGTAACGACCACAATGTGACCAAGACCCATTTTGTTACATAATCTACCCAAACAACCATTTTCGTTATGTTAAGTTATGAAGCCTTGCCATAGAGTAATATGGACTGGACTGTTGTCATCAGGAGACGTCGTTTGCTAGGCTTCGGACCTTTAATATTACCCATTAATCGGCTCAAAGCGGTCAAGATATTTGCTGCTTTATCCGTCACTCTTTGAATATGGGCCCAGAATGTGAGCTTCGTATCTAGCGTCACACCCAAGTACTTCGTACTCCTTGATGAATTAATCATCGTCCCTCCCACTTGCATTGGTACAAGTGTGTTGATTCTCCTTCTCGTCAGCACAACAATCTCCGTTTTATGGTCTGCTAATGACAGCTTATGTTCCGTCATCCAATCTGTGACACGTCGCATTACCTGATTGAGTTTCAGTTGCGCCAGCTCTATATCACGAGCCACAATCAGAGCAGCAACATCATCAGCATATCCTACCAATATTGCATCTTCGGGCATCTTCAGCCGAAGCAGGCCATCGTATGCAATATTCCAGAGATCTGGCCCAAGAATAGATCCTTGAGCTGCCCCAGCGGTTAATCTTTTAGTCCTATGTCCTTCATCGGTATCGTACTGCAAAATACGGTCCTTTAGATAATCCCTCATTATCCGCATGAGGTATCTCGGTAGTCTAAATTTATCTTGAAGTGCCACCAAAATGTCACTCCACTGGGCAGAGTTAAAGGCATTCTTCACATCTAGAGTCACAAGTAGCGTAACTTTACGTGAGTAATGGTTACCCATCTGAGCTCTGTTTGCAGTCTCTACAACTACCCGCACAGCATCAATAGTCGAGTGCCCTTTCCGAAAGCCGTATTGTTGGGCAGATAGATCTCCAGCTGATTGAACTGCCATCAATATTCTAGGCTGTAATAGTTTTTCTAATCCTTTTCCAGCCGTATCCAGCATACATAATGGCCTGTATGATGAAGGCGAATTTCCTCCCAATTTTCCTTTACTAATAAGAACTAGTCTGGCCTTCTTCCAGCAGGCACTAAAAACGCCTGCCTTCAGACATGCGTTATACATGTTCAAAAGGAGTCGCGGGCAAGCTCTTGCTGCCTCCTTAAGTGCTTCTGCTGGAATCCCATCTGGTCCAGGAGCCTTCTTGTTCCTGATAGAATTAATCGCTTTCAATAATTCTTCCTCGGTGAACAATGGTATTTCTTCAATATCAATGCAATCATCAGCTTCATCAATCCTCTCCGGATAATAATAATAATAATAATAATAATAACTTCAATGACACCATCGCTGCTTGGGGGCGTGAGGTTGATAATTAAGATAGTACTAAATGAATATTAATATCGCTTCTGTGGTGTAGTGGTCAGCGTGCTTAGCTGCCACCCCGTAGGTCCCAGGTTTGATTCCCAGCTCTGCCACGAAATATGAAAAGTGATATGAGAACTGGAGCGGGGTCTACTCAGTCTCGGGTGGTCCAAATAAGTAGAGGGGTTTCGATTCCCACCTCAGCCATCCTCGAAGTGGTTTTCCGAGGTTTTTTCACTTCGACTCCAGCTAAATGCCGGAATGGTATCTAACGTGAGGTCACGGCCGCCTCCTTCCCTCTTCCTTGCCTATCCCAACCAATCTACCCATCCCTTCCCATCCCTCATAAGCCCTTGTTCGCTTTGCAGGTGAGGCCACCTGGGCGAGGTGCTCGTCCCACCTCCCCAGTTGTATCCCTCATCCGAAGTCGGGACACTGTCCTGGAGGCGGTAAAGGTGGGATCCCTCGCTGAGTCGGATGGAAAATCCTACCGTGGAGGGTAAGATGACTACAAGATTTAAAAAAAAAACTAAAGGAAGACGGTAGGAATGATTTCATTCGTCCAGGCAACGTCATCAGATTCTGTTCACTTTGGCTTAATTTCAGTTCATCACGGTGCGTCTGTTGTAGCGAGGTCTGCTAAATCGAGGGTAATGAGAAAATGTAGAATTAATTTGTTACTATCAGTCTGCATTTTGATTTTAGTTCATATTCAATGGGATTTTAGCAAAATTCTTGCAGTGAAAATTGGAAAATATATCGATCACATGTTGGTGTTTTACCTATTAGAAGTGTTGTTGTTTGAGTCTTCAGTCTTTCGACTGGTTTGATGCAGCTTTCCATGCTTCCCTGTCCTGAGCTAATAGTTTCATCTCTACATAGCTACCACACCCTACATCCGAGGCAATCTGTTTAACATATTCTAAACTTGGTCTACCCCTACTGTTCTCACCCTCGACCCTTCCTTCCATAACTATGTTTGCTATTCCTGGGTGTCTTAGTACGTGTCCTACCAGCCTATCTCTTCTCTTCATTAGCCAGAAACATCTCTCCTCTCCCACTCGTCTTAATACCTCTTCGTTCGTAACCTTATCTACCCATCTGATATTCATCATTCTCCTGTAACACCACATTTCAAACGCTTAATTTGTGCATTATTACTGTATTCTCTAAATAATTAGCCTTTCATCAGGACCAAGTTATTTATTATTTATTTAGCGTATGATGCTTACAAGACAGTTGGCCTACTATAATTAATATATATAAATTTTCAAATAAACAATTTACAGCATTAGGACCCTTCATATATGGGCTGCCAGGTCTTGAATCCATTCAAGAGCTTGTGGAGTGGCTGCATGGAGCTCTTCTAAGGTACCAGAGTACATATATAGAGGGCATTCCTGCACGACACGCTTGATGGTCTGCACTTCATATCCACCATCATAAAGAGGCGAGTCTATCCAACCCCACTGATGTATGGCTGCTCTAGTTCGAGCAGTGCCACATCGAATTCTGTTCAGACGGGACCAGACAGCTCGAGGGAGATGGAATCCAGGTAGTTTGATGGTAGGATCAAGAACTTCAATAAGGCCACGAGGTGGAGGACCAAGTGAATGTTTCTCTCTGGCACATCTGGCATCGAGGAAGTGTAGTACTACGCTTGTAATGACACCGGTATGAAACACAATAGTTCGTTTAATAAATTGAGGACACGCAATTTAGAGCTTAGTTCTCTTGTCGTGTGCCGTGGCGCCCTCACGAAGATGTTCTGTGTGACCTCTGCCATCTCGTTATGTATAATGGTGTCTTGTTTACTCATAACAAACTAAAAGTGAAATTGTAATGCACTTGTGAACTTTGAACCCAATGCTATGGAACAAGCTGGGATATAAATGGGAGCATGCGCACAGGAAATAAGACTGACCATATGTCTTTTAATACGGAAACCCCATCGTACCTCTTCAAGTGTTTCACTTATCGTACAGTGATCTAAATTCACATGTACTTAACGGTGCGCTGCCTGGCATCTCGTGGGGGTGCTAACATGTTTAATCACCCTCAATACTACCACTCATGTGTGAACTTGGGAAAAGTACTGGAATTTCAGTATCAAGGGTTCTTGATTCGATTTATAATTCTGTCAATAATGTCATTCTGGTGTCATGTTTCGTACGGGATACACTCATCCTCGTGGGACAAAACTGTGAACAGGTGGTTTCAGACGCCTTGTGTGTTTCAAGGTACGTACAGAGGTTCCGGCTTCAGAGGCTGTGACTTCGATTCCCGGCTCTGCCAAGAAATTTATATTCTGGCCTAAGGGTTGGAAAGGGGTCGACCAGTCATGGGCAAAGTGAGGCCCTTGAGCTAGTCTAATCCAACCGCGACATGGTTTCAAATTATACTTCCTACAATTACATATTTTCTGATCTGTGTATTTAGAAGTGAAAAACTGTTTTAATCTCATTGTGTTAATACGTTTTGTGTAATCGAGTTGCAGCTACAACTGATTGAGTTACAAAGTAACAATGAATTGAAGCAACTATTCCTCAACGTTTCGAAAAATGAGTTCTACACAAGGCCCTACTAAAATCAAGCTTCCCAAACTTGAAATCTCAGGCACAAAAGAAAACTGCCATGCTCGCATCTTCCTATATTTGTGAACAGGTGTTTTCTACAATGGAGCTTTACAAAAATAGCATCAGAAATATATTGACCATTTAGCTGCGCTACTAAGAATCATCTCATCACAGCTTCAACCAGATTATGAAAAACTTTTAGAAGCACAGTAATAGTTTCACTTGTCACGAACTCCTTCCTCTTCTACCAAATAATGAAGGTGTGTTCTCTTTTCCTAGGGTTTCTACCATTTGTAGCCAGTAAGTTTTGTTTGATTTAAAATTCTGAAATAAAACGTTTATAATCTATCTATAAACATAATTATGATGTTCTTTGGCCCACCTAGATTAGTTTGTATTGCATCTGGCCCTGCTCTTAAAATGTTTGCCCATGTCTGGGATACACCCATCCTAATGAGGAGAAACTGATAAGGTATGGGTCGGTTCCCACCTCAGCTGACCTAGAAGTAGGTTTCTATGAATTCCCACTTCACGAATTTTATATCTTATTTACTGCTCTCATGAGGTAGGCGTCCAGCTGAAAAAACCTCCGCCACATGGTATCTCATCTCGGACCACATAGAAAGGGAATAATATGGGGGCAGAAATACAAACTTGGTGCAGTCCAGGAGAGCATGCGCACTGAATTTCCACATCTTCTCCGACCAATTGCATTGATACAACTGCCTCCCCCAGTATGTACCTTAGGCCCTCTCACCATACAGAGATTTAAATATTATTATACACAAAGCCTGTTTTCTACCAATCATAATGTTAGTCTTCAATAATGAATGGAACAAAACAATTATGTTTTTGAACATTTTTCAAGCCTCATTGAACTCTTCGTCAGCAGTAAAATATTTAAATCTTAAAAACTAAACTGACGTCAAATACAAACGAGGAAGCAATAAAACTAGGTGTTTAATAATTATTATACATATCTTTGAAAAATTACAGTAAATTGAAAGTTAAAGTGGCGAAATTATTAGAATTAAAATAGAACTTCCCAGTTCATTAAGAATGTGTATCCCTAATTAAGATAGAAACCAGTGTTTTCATACACATTTTTAATAATTAGAGTGGAATTTCTATATGAGATGAGTACGATATTTGTAAGAAACTAAAAGTGTGAATAATTTTTAAAAATATTTTGTGAATAACAAACAATATATGCGACAAATGCTGAATTAACTTGAAAATATACAAATATAAACAATAATGTCCCGAGATATTAGTTATTATAAATACAATGAATTTGTAAACTGTGATAACAATAGTACATTACGCAACGACCCTATAATGGCAATAATTAAGACACGAGTATGTTTATAAAACGAGCGAAGTGAGTTTTATAATTTCCATACGAGTGTCTTAATTACCATTATAGGCGAGCAGCATACGACTGTTTATGTTTGACGATAAGTATAACCTTTTTATATGTTCTAACGTAAATATTCATAAATATCTGTCGAGATTCTGTCGGTTGAATTTTTCTTGGGTATTGAGTGGGCTCAGCATTTGATTTCTACCCAATTACGAATCCCAGAGCTTTGAAACATTGTTTATCCTGAAGTAGCACCAACAGATAGCGCACAGGTACTATGTTGGATCATTTTGTTATTTTGGTCAAATAACACAAAATAGGCTATTACAAACAAGTTAAAATAAAAATGTATCGTATTATCAACTAGTTATTCTTCAAAATTGATGCGTATAGAAAGTCAACGGAAGGAAATTCGAGTCCCAAATAGGACAGTTATGAAATCTGGCGGAAACGTTTCACGTAGGAAATCCATTTAATGAACAGGGAGCTGGATTATAATTTCCGTGGAACTACTGTCATACGCCATACGCTTGCTTCCTCCATGACGTTCTGGTGTGTTTATGTTAACAACAGCATTCACTAAAATTGCCGGCGAAAGCTTACGAAAGTGTAGAAATTGGAGTTGCGGGTATTAAGGTACAGTGCTATTTCTTTTGCAATATTGCCCAGTGTGTTTATGCATTGTAACTACAATGGTTGATCCAATATAGGCTACATTGTCAACTTTCAAATCATGTGATTCATGTCCGACATGTTGGATTTTGAGTGCATGCCAGAAGCTATCCTTAACTAATTGGTCAATGAATGAACATATTGAGCTCTGATTGGTTGGAAAAACTATGTTATAATGAAAAGTAGTACTTTAATGACCCCCATTATGAAACAGTTTTCTGACTTATAGCCTAATATTTTCATATCGACATCGTCGAACATAAAATATATTGAGATCTTCTTAACAGTCCAAATTTCTAGGTGTCAATACGGGAACAGGTTGAAGTAGTATGAAGATGTTTATCAGTACTACAAACAAGGAATGCGAATAATTATAAGGAAGAGGAAAGTTTAAGAAAGAATAATAATCATGTAAAGACGAAACTCCCTCCTTGAAGGAAAAGGCGTGAGTAAGAATCTGCTGTTGATAAGAATTTTTGACTTGATAACATATACGTTATATCATGCACCAGTACGCAAATTTTCAACAAGATGAGCTGATTCCTGTTTGATGAATAATACAATACAGAACGACTATCATCGATATGACCTTGACACCAGAGCTCTCTATGCGCCACAATCGGATCTTGACTATGATTCAAAGACATTATTTTAATTCATGGCGGAAATGATCGGAAACTTGTACCACAGCACAGACTCGTGAGATTACGAATGTTACACCATATCTATACCTTATTATAATGAAACGTACCTCCAACATTTCGTGATTTGTATTAAATCACGGTGTGATATCATTACATCGGTACGCCGTAATTTCTAATTCGTTCCAAATCTTGAATGAAAGACAACAATTCCTTTCCCTCCACCAGTAATACCATTCTGTCTGCATTTGCTCTCTTTCTCGAGATTTCATTAATCATAAGATAATGCTGCATAGCCCCCTTTGTACGTTGCAATCGATGAGCAGCGTCTGCACTGTACTATTTACACAATCGTCCTCTCTTGCTGTAGCAGCAAACATGTTTCAAGATCTTTAATTTGGCGATTGAATTACATTCTGCGTGGTAAATTATTGTTCATCTCTGTAATGACATGCTGTTGGCGAGTACCTGGGGTGGTGTGTGATCAGATCTCGGCGCGGTATAAATATTAACACAATAATATAATCAGAACGGACATTACAGGCACGCCATCAAGAGTCTGGGAGTGGAGGGTTTCAACTCTTTTAAATATGGAACGGAACCAATGTTCTCATTAAATTCTTCTCGACCGAACTTCGGTGGCGTAGTCGGTAGCATGCTGAACTGCTATGCCCAAGATAGCGGGTTCAAACCCGGCCGAAGTCGTCGGATTTTTGAAGAGCGTTAAAAATCCTTCAGTATGCCTTCCTTCGGAGGGGAAGTAAAGCCGGCGGTCCCATGTCATAGATTTATGGCATGTAAAAAATCCTTTCACAGACTAAACTTGTGTAAAGCAAAATTTGTTAGATTAGATTTCGTCAGAACGCTCTATCAAAGTTCCATCGTTCACCACTAGGTATCATTGATATCTGGTGGCGAAAGTTGGAACTACTTGAAATTGAACGGAACTTGTAGCTCACCCTTTAGGGTATCCGCTGGAAGCAGCTACAGACTCAGGCGAGCGGAACATGTCCTCGGACACTCCCGGCACTAAAAGCCATACGATAAATAAAAATAATAATAATATTAATAAGTATTATTATTAATAATAATTCTCTTATGAAAAAACTAAATATATGACTAACGTAAAAATGCTCCACATGAAATTGATATTAACGCTAACAAAATTGCAAGAGTAAAGGAATTTAAATACTTAGGCGAATGGGTTACAGAAAATGGCAATGAAAATAAATCTGTAACATCAAGAATCCAGAAAATGGAGGTTTCTTTCCAATACACAAAAAATGTTTATAACAAGCAATGCTTGTCATGGAATAGTAAATTTCGTCATTACTTAACAGTGATTAAACCGGAAGCACGTTTTGCTTCAGAAACGCTCAATTTACAATTTAAAACATTAAAGGAACAATTAGAGATTAAGGAAAGGAAAATTATTTGAAAGATATTAGGGCCCAGAATTAAAATGGCATACACTATCCCAAACCCAACTCTGAAATATATAGAAAAATTTCTAAACTTACCGATACCATGAGAATGAGACGAATTCAATTTTTGGCCTTTTGGAAAGAGTGAATCATACGAGACTTACTTACCGAATCCACAAATTTCTGCAGAACAAAAGTACTAGACCAAAGTGGAACAAACAGGTGGAGAGGGACCTGGTGGAGATGGGATCGCCAGATCTGATGAATAGAAATGTAATCAGAAATATTGTTTACACCAGGGGATTTGAGGAAGATCAGAAGAAACCAACACGACGCGCATGGTCGGAGGAACAGAAACTACAACAACCCATACAATGAGGAAGGCTCAACATAGTCTACGTTGATTCCGCGTGGTCCCAAGTGACCCATCCACGAGAAAGAGAAGAAGAAGAAGAATTATTAATAATAATATTAAAATTATCGTGTTGGAAGCCATTTTTAGCCTACTTTTCACATTTTGCAAAAATGAGGAAAAAGTAGACTTATGAGATCGATCCGGGAAAATGTGTGTCTGTCTGTCTGTCTGTCTGTCTGTGTGTGTGTCCCCCCCTATCAACTCCTAAACGGCTGCAGCAATCAAAACCAAATTTAGTATGAGTAAAGATGTGCACCGGAATACCTCTCGTCCATATTTGAAAATGATGTCAGTGCTACCAACTGCTGAAAAAACGCCCTAGAAATTTGAGCTCCATGTTGGATATCTTGCAAGGTATGCATGGGAGCTATTCCAAAATTGGCACACATGTAGATAATACTATTTCAGTTTAATTTCCAGGAGGTCAACCATGACAGTGTTGCCAAAATAATTTTAAGCCTTCTGATAGGTCCAATGTTTAAATGCATATAACTTCTACACTATCAATTGGATTTCAACCAAATTTTGTATGTAATATCTGTACATAAACAGATATGACTGAGCGTATTCATAAGAGCCACCAGGCCTGCCAACTGTTCATAATTGCTCTCTCTATTTTTTATCCAAATACCAATATATCAGAAAGTATGCAAGCCAACAGCTTTAAACTATGCACACGTATATTCTGACATTTTAGATTAATTTGGAGTCACTTATATACGTCAGTTCTACCAACATGATTATAAGCCTGCTGATAGTACCAATTTTTAAATACATGCAACATCTATACTATCAGTTGGATTTCAACAAAATTTCGTATGTGCTATGTGTACCATAACAGATATGACTATAAGTATTGTTAAGAGCAATCAGGGCTGCCAACTGTTAATAAATGCTGTCTATATTTTTTTTTACCCTAATATCAATATATCAGAAAGTATGCAAGCCAACAGCTCTATACTTTGCACACGTATAGCACCTGACATTCTAGATTAATTTGGACTAATTAATACAAGGCAGTGCTGCCAACATGATTCTATGCCTGCTGATAGGTCCAATTTTAAAATACATGTAACTTCTATACTAACAAATGGATTTCATCCAAAATTGGCACAACAAGATATCATAATATTTCAGATTATTTCTGACCAGCACACGCATGGTATTGTTGGCAACATGCTTTTACGCGTGCTGATAGATCCAGAGTCTAACTGCATGTAAGAATATATTCAGTCACCAGGGCTGCCAACCGTAGTGCTCTATTAGGCTACATTATACCAGGTATATTTTGAACTAATTAGATATTTCGATATTACCAACTTAATTACGTCATTATTCTAGATAGGTTCATATACTGTAGAATAATCATTGGCATGAAAAGTAGGCTGTATAGTTCTTCACGGAACTTCGTGTTCAGTGTTGGCATTGAATTCGAAATTTGGTATCTTTTGGTATCTTTCAGTCGGTAAACACGGTTGTACCCAATTGTAATGGTTGTATCCTAAACAAGAAGAAAAATTACATAAGATTAATAAGTAGGCCTACACTTGAATGACCAGTTTTGATCGTCAAGCGATCATAATCATATCGTTTACACTTAGGCTATGAAATCTATGTCTACAAGTATGGATGATGATATTTACAATATATAAATTTACTAGCAACCCGCCCCGGCTTCGCCCGACATCTTGAACGGTTTACACAGCGTAAGCTTAAATGGCGAATGGACGGCAGGTCCCGGACTTAATTCCGAAAAGCCGAGGTGAACGGCGAAACTGCAAACATAGTCTTAACTCGAAACGACTCGACAGATTGATATTAGCTGAGGTTGGGGCGATAGGCTTGCTCGCTAGCTTGTAAACTCTCCCCAAAGCTAGTAATTTAAATTTCCACCGAATGGAGACTCTTGGAATAGTCTAAATGAAAAGGTAAAATCACTTATAGTGGGCGATGTATTAAAGATAAAGATATGCTGTCGTAGACTGATTTGTAGAACTTTTCATGCTGATCAATTCTTACACTCATTGTATACGAATATTTTTAACGGTTTACCCAGCGTATGCTCAAAAAGCGTATGGATGGCAGGCTTTTCTTTGAATCATCATCATCTTCTTTGCAATTTCCTATTTATTTGGGGTCTGCCTTCCTGCAATGATTCCTCCACTTCAATCGATTCACTGCAATCGTTAATGCTCGGGTTCCTGTGGTCATAAAGGTATGTTTTTCTACAGAAACCTTCCCCAAAACATCCTTTACAGAATGATGAAACACGCATCAATATCCATCTAGTGGTTCTCGAGAATACCCGTTACATCCAAGAATCGGGGACTTTGATTTTTACAATGAAGAGATTTAGTTGCAGTACTTATTAAACTGCTTAAATTACAAAGGTGTTTACATATGACAATATATATATAATTTTAAAAAACGTATCCTGGAACACTAAATTAAGGCACTATCAAACAGTGGTCAGATCTGAATCGCTGTGTGCGGCAGAAACACTTAAATTAACAAGATTTGGTGATTTAGACAAATTAGAGAAGACTGAAAGAAGAAACCTGAGAAAAATACTGAGAGCGAAACGAAATAATAACGCAGAATATAGGTTACAACCAAATAGAGAGTTATATTTGGAATGTGAAGAATTAACTGATGTAATGGAAAAGAGAAGACTACAGTTTATCAGGCATATTTATAGAATGGCAAATAGTAGACCAACTAAACAGATGTTCAACTTACTGGCTAGTTACAAATCCAAACCCACATGGTTCATTGGAATTGACAAAGATTTGACAAACGCCAGAATTCAGACAGACACAATAGCAAACAGATCACTCTTCAGAGAAGCTATTCAAAAGGCAGAATCTCAAGAAAGAAAGAAAGAAAGAAAGAAAGAAAGAAAGAAAGAAAGAAAATAAAACAACTCGCAGAAAGTGGACTCAAGAGGAGAAAGATCGACGCTCTAGAAGGATGAAGGAAATTTGGAAATAATGGAAATTGAATACAATGGACAATAGCCAACGTTGATTCATCGTACCCTCCAAATGGGTTATTCGAAAGAAGAAGAAGAAGTAGAAGAAGAAGAAGAAGAAGAAATTGCTGTAGTTTAACTTTTCAAGATTTGTTCGTTGTACAGGGTGTATCTTAATTATACCGACAAAAAATCAGGGACGCTCTGCGTGTTATGTAAAAGACAATGGCGCAATCGGATTGGCGGAGAAAATTTTTCCCTCCGAGAAAATGAGGTTACTTTGTTACTTCCGGGCGCCCGATTCAAATCTACGAACTCGCCGTATTTGCTGAGCTAGAGAGCAAGCCGCTGGCCACCGCTGTGCTTCAAGCAAGGGAAGGGAGTGTGATAGAAGGTGACAGAGATATGCTGGCGTGCATGCGCAAGTTTCCTCGATCGCCTCGGCAGTCCCTAAACTAAGGAACCAACCAACCAACCTAAATGGGATCCCTGAGCTCTTAACAGCAATAGAAGTACACATGTTTCAAATGAGCTATGTTGTAACTATGGTTGTTTATGTTTGTGTCTCCTCCAGGGGCTCATAACGACGAGAACGTGGGTTGGCGACCACGGGGCCCCAGCTGAGTCCAGCATTGCTTCCACTTACTTGTGCTGGGCTCCTTATTGTCATCTTTCCTATCGATCACCCTTGGTCAACTCTTGTTCTCATCCGACCCCAACGGTATTTGAGTATCCGAGGCCTAAGGGGTCTACAAATATCCCACCTTAATTGGCCCATTCGACTCGTTGTGTAGGGGCCAGCATTCTTGGCTATCACTGCGAAGGCCCGTGTTCAATTTCTGGCTTTGCCAAGAAATTTAATTCTTGTCCGAGGACTAGAACGGCGTACACTAAGCCTCAGGAGACTGTTCTGAAAGGAAGTGGTTTTGATCCCCATCTCACCAATTGTAATAATTGTCTTCTCTGGTACCCAACGTCTACTGGAGGCAAATGACGGGTAGCATATTCCAAGTCTCGAGACAGGTACACCAACCATTGACGCAATATAATTACTACATACATCGCTCCATTCAACACAATAAAGGGGCCGATAACCTAGATGTTAGGCCCCTTAAAACAACAATTATCATCATCATCATCAACACAATAACACATGTTATCTTACAATTTCGATACGTACAAGCACAGGGGGCTCAAGACGGACCAAACTTCTAACAATTCATTATCATAATAATTACAACACTATGAATAATATTAATTTTTACATCATACACGGGTCTGTTCTTTTGCTTAAAATCAACTCCTGGCACAGTTGCAGGCATTGTTGGCTGTTACCCCTGAGTTCCGGGATCGATTCCCGGCTCCGTCAAGACATTTATTTCTGTTCTGAGAGCTAGAACGGGGTTCACTCAGCTTCATTAAGCTGAACTGAGAGAAGGTGAATTTGATTCTCATCTCAGCCATACTAGGAGTGATTTTCCTTGGTTTTATCGTTTCTACTCCAAGCTAATGCCGGGACGGTACCTAATTTAAGGCTTGACCTCTACCTCCCCAATCCTAGTCCCAATTGCAGATACACTAATACAGCCATCTCATTGAAGAACTCTGGCAGAAACCTAACAACGGAAGGTGATGATGATGATGATAATTGTTGTTTTAAGGGGCCTAACATCTAGGTTATCGGCCCCTAATGGTTTGGGTGATCATGAAGATTATAATGAAATGAAATGTAAACTATAACTAACTACTAACTTATATTCCAGAAGAAGAAATGGAAAACAACAGGAGAATAAGGCAAATAAAGAACAGGAGGAAATGAAATGTCCTCAACCCTCGAAGAATGCGGATTGAGGGACTTGGAAGGAAGGAGAGCCATGAAAGGCAGTTAGGAGAGTGAAAGAGGAGAGGGTCCGCCCCAGAGGTAATGGATAAAAGGGGAAAACCGGACCCAGCTCAGGAATACATCAGGGTTGCCAACTCCCGAACTCACCAGCCGTGAGCCCCTGAGGGTGTAGCAAAATCTTGGGTGCACCAGAAGAAAAAGAAGGCTGAACCCTCGCAGAAGGAGGGTATCAGAAAAGATGAGACAAGGGCCAATGAAGGCGGGAAAGGAAGAGACTCCCTAGGCCTCGGATACCCTAATACCGTCAGGGTCGGAAAAGAACAAGAGTTGACCATGGGAGGTCGACAGGAAAGAAGACGGAGAGGGGCCCGGTACAAGTAAGTGGAAGCAATGCCGGACTCAGCTGGGGCCCCGTGGTCACCAACCCACGTCCCACAAGATGTGAGCCGCTGTGGGGAACAACGGAAGGCTGAGGAATTATAAGGGAGAGGAAATGGAGATTGATAGGCCATACGCTCATAAGTGGTCCTCAGCACAACCCAAAGTAGGCGCTGGACTGGAACCCACAAGAAAAAAGGCCTTGGGTGACCAAGAACAACCTGGAGAAGAACCAATAAATCTGAGGTGGTAGCCGTGGGGAGATCCTGGACAAACATCAAGGGAACAGCAGCGAACAGGGTCACATGGATAACTGTAGTGTGTGCCCTATGCTTCACACTGGAGTAACAGGAATTATGTCAAGTAAGTCAATGCAGCCATCACAATAACACAATTATCAAACATTCCACACTCATTTAAATACAGCGGCTTCGGTGGCGTAGTTGGTAGCATACTGAGCTTCTATGCCCAAGGTCGCGGGTTCAAACCCGGCCGAAGTCGTCGGATATTTAAGAATGTTAAAAATCCCTCAGTATGCCTTCCTTCGGAGAGGAAGTAAAGCCGGCGGTCCCATGTCATAGACTTGTGGCATGAAAAAGAACCTTCCACTAACTACACTTGTGGAATCTAAAATTTTAAGGTTAGTTTGATAACGCTATATTAGTTTCAACGTTAGCTTGCCACGATGGGTGAGTGGTCAAAGTGTCGGTCTACTAACCCCAAACTTGCAGGTTCGCTCCTGGTCGTGGTAAGTGATTTTTTAAAAGGCTGCAGAAATTACGACACCATGTCATACGATGTTGGCATGTCAAAGAACCCATTTGAATTCAGAAGGCCGTGTTTATAATGGCAAAATTAATCTCGGGAGTTTCCGCCAACACAAAGTTCACCCTTTTTCTACTAGAAAGCGCTATAGTGTTCAAGGAGCTTAGATATCAAACCTCCTTGACTTTCATAGTGCTTCAAGGAACAACGAAGTTCGACATGCAAGCTACCCTTTGGGTGTCAAATAACAAAGCTTCCACCCGTCATCCGAGGCCATACGATATTATTATTATTATTATTATTATTATTAGTTCCAACGTTCACCGACAGGTGCTGACTGCGATGGCATTTACTAGCCACGTCTGCTAGGTGTCGTGGATGTTAGCATTTGGTAGCAAAAGTAGGAACTACTTGAAAGAATTAATCGTCTGCAGTCCTTCTACCTGAATCACAGATAACACACACTAATACAGCCATCACAATTAACACCGGTTATCAGACAAATTCTGCACAAACCCAAAGTACACGGGGCCTACATGACCGCGTTGTCGCAGCCCCTAAATTAAGGAACCAACCAACCAGATTGAAATACACAGGACGACGACATAACCACGATCTCGCAAAGCCTCTAGTCAAGTCAATGTAACAATTATTATTTTGCCCTATAATGGCTCAGAGGCTAGTTGACTTCACCTACACACGTGTGCCGTACACCTTAGCAGACAAGAGTTCAAGTGATGCGCGGGCAGCAAGAAGAGCAAGAGAGAGCGTCGGAGAAGGAAGTAGGGGTGGAAGAGAGACAAAGTCCGGGTTCACGAGGAGCTGATGAAGAGAGGGAACCTGTTCCCACACCGTGTACAGCAGAGGTTAACAAGTTCACATGTACAGAAGAAGACTCTATAACAGCCGATTTAAAATATTAATAGAAAATTAGGATACATCACACAGCTTTCTGCAGGTGTTTAATTTAAGGGGCTTGAATATCGTGGCCTTTATAGAGCACAATATTATATTTTATTGGTATATATTTAATTTCAATTGTAATTGGTTTAGACTAATTTTATTCATTATTAATATTATTTTTTGTCTTCTTTAACATTTTAATGTTGTTATTTATTGATATATCTTTAATTAGCCTACTTTCGATTTTTGAAAAAATCTAAGTAGACTTATGAGATCTACACAGGGCCAAAAAATGTGAGTCTGTCTGTGTGCGAGTCTGTGTGTGTGCGTGTGTGTGTGTGTGGGTGTGTGTACTCTGAATGTCTGTCCCCTCTTATCAATTAGAACACGGTGAAACTTAATTGAACGAAATTTGGTACAGAGGTAGAACCATCTCAGTGTCATGTTTTATATCGCCGCCGTCTTGACAGAAACGTAATGGCGACCACCCAATTGTTCCAAGCTTAAATCAAATTACGACTAACCTAATCATCTGATCTCGACCAAATTTTGCACCAACAAATAGTTATATGGCGAGCGTCTTTTAACTAAACTACAAGGTCATCAGCCCAATAGTTTTCAGATGGTTGCCATGTATGTGTGCAAATCGATTCCCCTTATCAATTCAAACACGGTGAAACTGAATTGAACGAAATTTGGTACAGAGGTAGCACTAGCAAAGGGCACCTCAGTGTCATATTTTATATCGCTGCCATCTTGAGGAAAGCGTAATGGCGGCCACCCAAATGTTAAATGCTTAAATCAAATTACGACCAACTTCATTATCATATCTCTGCCAAATTTAGCAACATTATACCTTTATGTATGAAAAAATATTTTGACTAAACTGCAAGGTCATCAGTCCTACACGTTGTGGATGGCAGCCATGTATGTGTGAAAATCGATTCCCCCTATATATTCGAACACGGTGAAACCGAATTGAACAAAATTTTGTACAGAAGTAGCACTAGCAAAGGCACTTCAGTGTCTGGTTTTATATTGCCGCCATCTTGATGGAAACGCTATGGCGGCCACCCAAATGTTAAAAGCTTAAATCACATTGCGACCAACCTAATAATATGATCTTTATCAAATTTTGCAACTACATACCTTTATGTGGGATGCATATTTTGACCAAACTATAAGATCATCAGCTTAATAGTTTGCAGATGGTGACCATGTATGTGTGCAAATCGATTCCCCCTATCAATTCAATCACGGTGAAACCGAATTGAACGAAGTTTGGTACAGAAGTAGCACTTGCAAAGAGCACCGCAGTGTCATGTTTTATATCGACGCCATCTTGACGGAAACGTAATGGTGGCCACCCAAATATTCAAAGCTTAATTCAAATTACGACAAACCTAATCATCCGATCTCTACCAAATTTTGCAACAACATATATGTATATGGCAAGTGTCTTTTGAATAAACTACAAGGTCATCGGCCCAATAGGTTGCAGATAACGGCCATGTACGGTATGTGTGCAAATCGATTCCCCATGTCAATTCAAACACGGTGAAACCGAATTGAATGAAATTTTTTACAGAGGTAGCACTAGCAAAGGGCACCTCATATTCATGTTTAATATCCGTATAGCACGTTGTATTTCAACAATCTACTACAACCTACATTCATTTATACTCCTTCAAAAGTACAAAGAGTTATAACAATACCCATGCATTTAAGAGAAAGTAGGCTATATGTTCTTTACTGAACATCTTGTTTTTATATTACCGGTATTTTCATAATCCTAAAATTAACATTATAGCATTATTATATCCCGATTATAATTTTATTTCACTTAACTTAATTTATTTTATTTCTAACTTTTATCATCATATTTATATTTTACTTTTTAATTTCATTTGATTTATTAAAAGAAAAAAGAACTTATATTTGGTTTGCAGAAATATTAAAACTCCCAAAAGAAAATTTGTGGATATGGGTGAAAGATTCAACCATGAGAATATAGTTTGTCCTTATGGCTTATAAAGGGGTTATCTATTTTTTCCTTATATCTAATTACAAAAATATTTTAATACCGCACCTATCCGAATCACACTCAAAAGAGTCATATTCATGAATTCTGTAGTACATAAAAAGTCTGAATTATATGCGAGTACCTAAAAATACCTAATTGCAGGTTACTTCCATTTATTGTAGTATATTTGAATCTTTGGTCCATATTTTTAAAGAGATACTTGGTTATTTACTGTAATCAAGAAAAGTGCGGCTAAAAATCTTATCATATTCTTACTGTCAGGAAAGTGGGGATAAATCTCTTATTGTTTCCAAGTTCCCTATATGCTAAATAAACATAGTTAATTAAACGGGCTAGAGTGTCAACATCACCTCAGACATCCCTGGTTTTGTTGAATTTGAATAATTAACATATTTAAGGAGAGCAAATATTGCCTAAAAGTATGAAGTTCTAGGTTATAATTTGATAAAAGACGTATCAATTATTCACACTCACGTTGCCATCAGATTTTCTAGCCTACTAACAATTCATTAATTTTAAGCTTTGAGAAGTTTATGTCAACTTTTGCAACACTTTAAACATAAAAAGCTATTTTAAATCCTATTCTACATATTAAAAACCTTAAAAAAAACTATTTGATGTTTTTGAAAACCTAAAATGACAATGTTGAAAACCTAAAAACCCGGACCCTAGTTATAACGATCATTCCTTGTGTAAATCTTTGGAATAGTCCACGAATTTGCGCCATAAATAGTCCATATAATGATCATAACTACTATCAAGCCTTAACTACATTGCGGCCAAACAAAAATAAGCGTAATACTTGGATATCTTCAAAGAATGAACAAAAAATTATGTTATACTTGCATTACTTTTGAATGTAAATATAAGGAAGATAAACAGCAAATTCATTTTAAGGGAAAGATCATTTTTCAATTAAAATTTTACTTTCAGATGAGTTTGAATGAAATTCTTCGATTTTTGGCAATTTTTTGTAAACAGACATCGCTACTTTATTTCCAAAATGTTGTGTTTAAACCAAAATCACTGCCACACAAACGTCACAACACATCCATTCACAGTCAGCCTGTACTCATCATTACTGAAATCGAACTTCTTGATGCTCTAAGAAGTATTTAATGACAAGATATTAGATGAGAGCCCAACAATGTCACAACAAAGAGCAATTCTTACAGCCTAATAATAGTGGATGTGCGAAGTTGTAAAGTTGATGTAGATTCTTAATCCAACCGTAGGCGACAGAATCTGATTATTAATCATACATTTTCATATTCTTGTTCCCAAATGCAGAGTGGGAGTGAGGATTCAAGGAGAAATAATTTCAACTCTGAGATTAGCCGATGACATCGTCATCTTGGCCGACACGCCTGAGGATTTGAATGAGTTTTTGAATGGTATGGACTCCGTCTTGAGAAAGGAATTCATGATGAAAATTAATAAATGTAAAACAAAAATACTGGAATGCAGCCGAAATAAATCAGAAACCTCTATGTACATCAAATTGGCTGGTGAAAAGCTGAAGGAAGTAGGAGACTTCTGTTACTTAGGAAGGAAAATAACCACTGATGGACGAAGCAAAGAGGATATAAAAAGTAGGTTGGCTCAGGCAAGGTATGCATTTCTACAAAAAAGGAATCTGTTGACATCGAATATAGATGTAGGTATTAGGAAGTCATTTTTGAAAGCCTTTGTCTGGAACGTGGCCCTCTATGGAAGTGATACTTGGACTATTGGTGCAGCAGAAAAGAGGAGAATTGAAGCATTTGAAATGTGGTGTTACAGGAGAATGATGAAGATCAGATGGGTAGATAGGGTTACAAACGAAGAGGTATTAAGACGAGTGGGAGAGGAGAGATGAAGAGAAGAGATAGGTTAGTAGGACACATATTAAGACACCCAGGAATAGCATGCTTTGTTATGGAAGGAAGGGTCGAGGACAAGAACTGTAGGGGTAGACCAAGGTTAGAATATGTTAAACAGATTGCCTCGGATGTATGGTGTTGTTGCTATGTAGAGATGAAACGATTAGCTCAGGACAGGGAGGCATGGAGAGCTGCATCAAACCAGTCAAAAGACTGACGACTCAAACAACAACAACAACAATGCAGATGATCCTTTGCCGCGAGACTTAAAATAAAACCATTATCTTTTATTTTCACACCGTTTTGCCCATCATTTAGCAAATGATGTTGATCTTTCCTTCTCCCGAAATATCTTCATCTGAGCACTGAAGAGTTTCTTCCGTTCTTCAGTCCATGGTTTCCTGGTACTGGTACTGATTTTCTCCGCAAAATGATATTTGTTGACAGCTGTTGGTCTTGACTTTCATTGAGAGAGGAAGGCTGAGAATCCTCTTCGTCGGTCTGTCATCGGCCTTGCGAAGAATGTGGCCATAGAACTTTAATCGCCTTTTCCTGAATGTGTCGGTGATCCTTTCAGAGTGATGATATAGCTCCTGAGACTTCCGTTTCGTCCATATTCCCTCTACGCAGACTGGACAAAAGAATTTCCTCAATATTTTCCTCTTTTGCTTTCTCTATGTTTTTAATAAGAGATCTGCCTCCAACGAGCAAAGTGCTTGAGGCACATCATGACTGTGTTATAATGTCGTAATTTAGCATTCCGGGATATTGAATTTTTGTTGTATCTGCTCCAGGTAATTCTTTTGGCCTTCTGTAATTTTGAAATTCTCTCTTTAAACCCGGGAGGGGTCGCGTCAAAATAGTTTCGTGATGGGTCGCGCACGGTCATTATGACCGGGGTGTATAAAATACAATTTTTTGTTGCAAAAACACACATTATTATTATGGAAAATATATCCATGAAACTAAATACCATGTTTTGTACCGAAACACATTGTACTGTATTATTGAAGAAAAATATATCAATGAAACCCACTTAATCTATTGATTTATTCATACTCGGAAATATCCTGGGCAGCATCAGGATTAGTGCATTCCACCCAGGTAACACATGTGAGTTCCTTACGAAACATCTTCCAGATCCACCAATCGGTTGAACTAGCCTTGAAAATACAGCGAGTCCAGAATTATCAACGGAAGACGGTCCCTGAGGCTGCTTACCAGCGTACACTTCCATGTACATCGTGGGAAACAAAGCTCTCCACTAACAGACTGGGAATGAAAGTGGGAACAGCAAACGCAGACACGTGTAGTGGATGAGTCCATTGAAATGTATAGGAGGGGAGGAAGCTTTACGCCGTGAAATTATTTCGGAGGAGTAAAAATGTATGCGCCCGGTCTTAAAGACCGTGACGCGACCCCTCACGGGTTAAAACCATTATTATTATTATTACTATTTATTTTATCGATTAGCAGTTTTACAGAGCAAGTTAAATCAATACTTCAATTCTTGGTAAATGTCTGCTTCCTCTCTGCTCACAATTCTTACGTCCTCTCTGATCTCTTCTTCCCGAATTCTTCGATGTTATGTGGCGGCTTTCTTTTTCTTGGCTGTTCATCAATGAAGATCACTTTTTGAAGTTTATAGGCCTAATGAACGTAATTATGAAACTTTTTCAAAAACTTACATTTTCCTATGTGTTATTATGGTTTATTTGGCCGGAAGTGTAGATAAATCACCACAGAGTGATCTACAGGTTCGACAAGATAGCCGTGATCTCGGTGGGTGATAGAGTCCTGTGCGGATAAACAAAGCGTTATCCGCCCCCGCCCCACATCCTTACGAATGTTATCCCATCCGCCCCGCATCCGCACAACTGTTATCCCATGCACCCCGCATCCGCACAACTGTTATTCCATCCACCCCGCATCCGCACAACTGCTATTCCATCCACCCCGCATCCGCACAACTGTTATTCCATCCGCCCCGTATCCGCACAACTGTTATTCTATCCACTCCGCATCCGCACAACTGTTATTCCATCCACTCCGCATCCGCACAACTGTTATTCCATCCACTCCGCATCCACACAACTGTTATTCCATCCACCCCGCATCCGCACAACTGTTATCCAATCCACCCCACATCCGCACAACTGTTATTCCATCCATCCCGCATCCGCACAACTGTTATCCGCATCCGCCCCGCATCCACACAACTGTTATCCCATCCGTCCCGCATCCGCACAACTGTTATCCCATCCACCCCGCATCCGCACAACTGTTATCCAATCCACCCCGCATCCGCACAACTGTTATCCCATCCACCCCGCATCCGCACAACTGTTATCCCATCCACCTCGCATCCGCACAACTGGTATCCCATCCACCCCGCATCCGCACAACTATTATCCCATCCACCCCGCATCCGCACAACTGTTATCCCATCCACCTCGCATCCGCACAACTGTTATCCCATCCACCCCGCATCCGCACAACTGTTATCCCATCCACCTCGCATCCGCACAAATGTTATCCCATCCACCCCGAATCCGCACAACTGTTATCCCATCCACCTCGCATCCGCACAACTGTTATCCCATCCACCCCGCATCTGCAAGACTTTTTCCGCATTCGCACGTTTGATATCCGAATCTACTGGCATTGCATTAATATTTTTATTAGCCTATTTTCAATTTTGAAAAAATAGGCTTATGAGATCACCTTTTGTCCGTGTGTGTGTGCGTGCGTGTGTGTGTGTGTGAGGTGTGTGTGTGTGTCCCCTACTAACTTTTAAACGGCTGGAGCGATTTCAATGAAACTCAGTAAGTTCATAGTACTCTTCCAGGCGACCTCGACCGTGCCCTTCAAATTTTGTTACGTCTAACCAATCCAACATGGCGGCTGTGCGAAATATTTCACCAGCATTCAATATCTCCGAAACTATTACCGATATCACCCTGGAATTTAACACGGTGATAAAGGGAACTACTAGAAGTTCACCTATGTGACTTTTGAAAAACTGGTAACTACAAAACCAACATGGCGGCCACGCGAATTCGCGACTTTTAAATAGACGTTTCTTGCGATTTAACCAACCAAACGCAATAAAACTTGGTACAGTATATGTTTATACACATTGTAATGCACCGACATCTAACTTGGTTCAATTGTTTATATAACCATAAGATGGCGGATGAGCGAAATATTTCACCGGCAATCTATATCTCTGAAACTATTAGCTGTATCACCCTGAAATTTTATACGGAGATAAAGGGCACTACTTGAAGTTCACCTATAAGACTTTCAAAAACCAATTGATTACAAAACGAACATGGCGGCCAAGCGTATTTGAAAATTTTAAATAGACCTTTCTCGCGATTTAATGTTCCAAACGCAATGAAATCTGGTACAGGAAATGTTTATACACATTGTAATACACAGGTATCAAATTTAGTTCAATTGTTTACATTACCTCAAGATGGCGGCTGTGCCAATATTAAAATTAAGTTTTTATTTCTTGTGTCGTAATCAAGCGATCAAAGTGAAAGTTTGAATAATGAACCTACGCAATAATTTTCCTTCAATGGTACATGACTCTATGGCCTATACATTTAACAATCTAACATGGCGACCATCCGAAATATTCAGACGACTCTGAATATCTATGAATCTATTATAGCAATCAAACTGATTTTTTATGTTCATAGGGGCTATGAACTTAAGTTCACCTATAGGACTTTAAATAACCTGGTGATCACAAATCCAACATGGCGGCGACGCGAAATATAAATATTCACATGGACGTTTCTCGCAATTTAACCATCCGAGTGCAGTAAAACTTGGTACAGTAAATACTTTTACGAATGTTAATCCACTGACATCTAATTTATTTCAATTGTTTTCATAACCACAGGATGGCAGCTGTGCAAAATTTTAAATTCTCCTTATTACTTCTTGTGTCCTAATCATGCGATTGAAGTTTGAATGCTACACGTACACAATAATCTTCATGTAACATTACATAACTCTAGGACCTACATATATAAAATCGAACATGGCGACCATCCGAAATATTTAGTCGGTACTCAATATCTACGAATCTATTACAGCAATCAAACTGAAATTTTGTATGTTGATAGTGGCAGTTAATATAAGTAGGATAGGTATGAAAATAGGCTGTATAGTTCTTCGCGGAACTACTTGTTAATTACAGTAGATATTGTTCCACCCCTTAAAACAACAATGGCTTACAGTAGATAAAGCATACATTACTAAACCAACATATTTAGACATTTGAGGAAATGTCGTTCTCTTAGGCTTTGTATGAAATGTGCTATGTTTGAAATGAATGTTGTCCAGCCAGAATTGTACCTCTTTTCTCTTCCGAGTGTTAGTTGTGCTTAATGACATAATTTGAATGAGATTAGCTTAAATCATCATCTTACATTTGCCACGAAAAGAACATAAACATCCGGTTCCTAATAATTATATTAAACAAGATCGGATTGTATTCTAAAAACTATCCGGAAATTTTCTCCAAACATTATCCGCAGCTTATACACTATCCGCACAACCATGCAAATATCTCTTTGGAATTAGTAGGAGACTGTATCTCATCATTTTGGAAACCTCTATATGGAGGTGAAAAGCTGCGAGCTCTCAGTTCTCACTTCGTATAAGGAGAGTTAGTGCATAGTCCCCTACCTGAGCTTCGATCCAGGCACAGACACTCAGAGCCTGCTGATGAACCAGACTTTGTGCATCCAGGCGAAACCCCACAAACGACATGGCCAAACCCTAGAGATATTTCTGAATTTGAATTGCTTGACAGTGAAAGCCAACACGTCACAAATTCTATATTTATGTGTTATTCCACATGCAAGACATTTCTATGGACAATTGAATCACCCGTTGTTGAAAGGCACTAAGTCCAATTTTTAAAGTTTTGAGATAAACACAAAAAACTGTTTTTATGCTCTTGTACTGAAATATGGGACGTATTTTTAGCCTTTTTTCATTTATGAAAAAATGGTGTGTGTGATGGTGTGTGTGAGTGTGTGTGTGTGTGCCCCCCCCCCCTAATAACTTCTAAACGCCTGGAGCGATTAAAATGAAACTAGGTAAGTTATTTGCCCTATTCCGGACCACCCCGACCGTGCCCTTCAAGTTTTGTTACGTCCCACCAATCCAACATGGCGGCTGTGTGAAATATTTCACCAGCATTCAATATCTACGAAACTATTACCGATATCACCCTGGGATATTTCACGGTGATAAAGGGAACTACTAGAAGTTCACCAATGTGATTTTTGAAAACCTGATAACTACAAAACCAACATGGCGGCCAAGTGAAATTGCGACTTTTAAATAGACGTTTCTCACGATTTAACCAACCAAACGCAATTAAACATGGTACAGTATGTTTATACACATTGTAATGCACCGACATCGAACTTCGTTCAATTGTTTACATAACCTCAAGATGGCGGCTGTGCGAAATATTTCACTGGCATTCTATATCTCTGAAACTATTATCGGTATCACCCTGAAATTTTTTACGGAGATAAAGAGCACTACTGGAAGTTCATCTATAGGACTTTCAAAAACCGGTTAACTACAAAACGAATATGGCAGCCAAGCGAAGTTGAAAATTTTTAATAGACCTTTCTCGCGATGTAATGATCGAAACGCAATGTAACTTGGTACAGGAAATGTTTATACACATTGTAATCCACTGGTATCAAATTTAGTTCATTTGGTTACATAACCTCAAGATGGCGGCTGTGCGAATTTTAAAATTAAGTTTTTATTTCTTGTGTCGCAATCATGCGATCGAAGTGAAAGTTTGAATAATGAACCCTTGCAATAATTTTCCTTTAAAATGACTCTATGGCCTATACTTTTAACAATCCAACATGGTGACCATCCGAAATATTTAGATGGATCTCAATATCTACGAATGTATTACAGCAATCAAACTGAATTCTTTAATGTTCATAGGGGCTATGAACATAAGTTCACCATTAGGACTTTCAATAACCTGGTGATCACAAATCCAACATGGCGGCAACGCGAAATATAAATATTCACACTGTCGTTTCTCGCAATATAACCTTCCGAGTGCAGTGACACTTGGTACAGTAAATCCTTCTACAAATGTTAATCCACTGGCATCTATTTTTTTCATTTGTTTCCATAACCACAAGATGGCAACAGTGCGAAATTTTAAAATCTCGTTTTTACTTCTTGTGTCCTAATATGCGATTGAAGTTTGAATACTACATGTACACAATACTCTCCATGTAACAGTACATAACTCTAAGACCTAGAGATATAAAAATCCAACATGGCGACCATCCGCAATATTTAGCTGGTTCTCAATATCTGCGAATCTATTACAGCAATCAAACTGAACTTTTGTATGTTGATAGAGGCAATTAACATAGGTAGGATACATGAAAATAGGCTGTATAGTTCTTCACGGAACTACTTCTTTTGTATGTGGAAAGTGCACACAAACGACGATATAATAAAACCAAAATAGCATTATTCGACAGATGACCTTGCTGTTACGCCCATTAACACAATAACAATACAATTATATACAAAATAGCATTGTTCCGTATGTTACTAAGAAGTTTATTGCCAAAATACGTAACTGGACTTAGTCCATTTCAACAAAGAACGAGCAGAAACTTTGAGCGAACCTTCTTAGTATATTTCCTTTATTTATAAATGAACATGTGTATCCGGAAGCCTGAAAAAAAAGGTAACATTAATGTAATAACTGTTATTTTCTTCATGTTGAAATGCACTAACTGCTGGACTAAGTTCCTTTCAACACGAAATAACTAACTTGACGGCTGTGGTAATAGCACAAGCGCTGTCAGTACATAACTCCTTTCAATACCAAAACATGCATCTTGCTTCCTAGGACGCAAAATCGTGGTAAAAGGGATTTGTCAAAAATGTGGACTTAGTGCCTTTCAACAACTAGGCCCTAGCGATTCAATTATAAAACCAACAATAAATGCGCACTAGAAATCACAAATCTCCACTAAGAATAAATTGCTCTTCCTTCATAGGATACAAATTGAAGTCACATACTCAGCTTTAATGCATGCATACTAACGGGTATAACCTTGAAAGTATTATCGAGAATCAATTTGAGTTGACAATTCATTTATTCATGATCTTCCTTTATCTCGATCATAGATTGAGTCTGAATCTCGTGCCTTGTATCACGAACATATGGTCACGTCGATAAGCGTGTATTGTTGTACGTCAGCAAGTGGAGTGTAAACTAAGCAAGTAATTGTATCTTGAGACAATGGATTGGGAGAAAGTATAAAGTCTCATTGGCCTTCAAATAGTTTCATGTATACTACAAACAAATCAAGTAGAGAACTGTTCCTTACATTACCTTGTATCAACATGCAAATCACCTTGGACATCATCTGACATTCATGGTGTCCCTCATGGTTTCTGGATGATCATAGCGGCTTCGGTGGCGTAGTTGGTAGCATGCTGAACTTCTATGCCCAAGATCGTGGGTTCAAACCCGGCCAAAGTCATCGGAATTTTTAAGAGCGTTAAAAATCACTCAGTATTCCTTCCTTCGGAGGGGAAGTAAAGCCGGCGGTCCCATGTCATAGATGTATGGCATGAAAAAAAAACTTCCACTAATTACACATGTGGAAGCAAAAATCTGTAGGTTGGTTTGATAACGCTCTATTAGTTCCAACGTTCACCACCGGGTGCTGACTGCGATGGCATTTAGTAGCCGCGTCCGCAGCTACGTGTCATGGATGGTAGTATTTGTAGGCAAAAGTAGATTAACACCGGTTATCAGACAAATTCTACACGCACCCAAAGTACGCGGGGCTACATCACCGCGTTGTCACAGCCCCTAAACTAAGGAACCAACCAACTTTCTGGATGAGTACCTTGCTCGGTGGATGAGTGGTAGTGTGTTCGTTTCATAATCACCGATCTGATTCACGACCGAGGAAATCGAATTTTTGAAGGGCGGGAAACAATAAAAGAGGATTAGAGTCATATGATGTCGGCTCGTCAAGTATCTCTCATAAGGATATCATATAATTCTGATAACCAGGGCCCGGTTTCTGATGACGTCATCTTTTAAATTGTTCACCACAGACTTTGCTAACTTGCATACAAATCTTTCCCACGGCCTCCGCATTACCGAAATGCATATTTATTAGGCCATTTTTCGTCATTTTTATAAGTATTTTATTTTTAGGTAAATTTCTCTCTCTTCGTGTCTTTATTAGCCTAGGTCATTTTATGGAATTTATTATAATATTTTATACGTTTTGAGTCATATTCTCACATTTATAATGTTTTGCGTATGATAGGCTACTAGACATTAACGGAACTGAAAATAAGGATGAATACGAATATGTGAGAATCTTCACAGCCTTGTTCAAACCATATTTCTTGGAATATTCTCATTCCAGGAGACACACTAGAGCCAGCAGTTCCCAAACTTATTCTTTCCGTGACCCATTTTAGCCCATACGTTTTAGCCGCGACCCCCGTTTTAGCGCAGGTGTCTGTGAGGGGGGGGGGGGACAAAGTGGAGGGATAAAATTACTTTGGAATTTAACTTAAGTGACCGGTAGGTTATTCGTTTAAATGTTTATTTATTTACTTTGTTCATATTTTAAAATTTTAATCTTATTCTGATGTTACTGACCTGTTTGATGTTTACTGAGAAACTTAAATGTAAAATAATATGACACAAAAAATAATATTTGGCGGTTCAATAGTATAATGATATTTAAATAAATGGTAGTAATTCCTTTTAGACTACCAGGGTATTATTTTAAAAACGAAAAGTAGTAGTGCCTATAACCTGCTATTAACTTTTATAAATGCTTTTAAATAGTCACAAAGGAACCTAGTAGCTCGACTGTCTTCACTTGACTGTAGTTATGACGTTAGTGACATGTGGAGGGAGAAGGGCTCGTATGCGCATGCGTCAGCCGCGCTTCAAGCTGCCTGGCTTGTACTGTACGTCTCTTGTGTTTTGTTCGCTCGCGTATTGTTTGATTTTTTTCTAACTATGGATAAGTTTGTTAAGCGTGCAGGGCCTTCGACTTCTCATGATGATCATGAACAGAAGAGGGTAAAGGTGAGAAAGTATAGTGACAGTTATATTAAGTATGGATTTACGGTGCTCGGAAATCGGCCACAGTGTGTTATTTGCAGCGAGTTGTTATCTGCCGAGAGTATGAAACCTTCCAAGATGATTCGCCATTTAGAAAGTAAACATCCTAGTTTTAAAGATAAGCCGGCAGATTTTTTTGAACGTAAATTAACTGCTTTAGATTACCAGAAAAATGCAGTAGTACAGTTAAGAGGAAATAATATGAGCAAAAGTGCTTTGCTAGCATCGAATAGCAAAGAAAGGTAAACCACACACGATTGCTTAAGAGTTCGTTCTACCTGCTGCTCAGGATATGGTTTCAACTATGATCAGCCCAGATGCAGCTAAGAAGCTTTCCACCATTCCTCTGTCGAACAACTCGGTGGGGAGGCGCATTACCGAGATGGCTCAAGACATAAAGGATCAGTTGAAAACAAAGTTGCAGAAAAGTGAGTACTTTTCCATTCAAGTTGACGAGTCTATGGACGTGTCGAGTTTGGCGCAGTTTATGTGCTTTGTTCGTTTTGAGGGTGACGGTAGTGTGGAAGAAGACATTTTATTTTGCAAACCTTTGCCTGACCACGCAACAGGTGAGGAAATGTTTCAAATGTTCATGTCTGCAACCGATTCGCTTCAAATTGACTTTCAAAAGTGTATTTCAATCTGCAGTGATAGTGCCAAAGCAATGACTGGGAAAGACAGCGGTTTCGTGAGACGGATGAAAAATGTCATGCCTAATGCCACTTGGATTCATTGTTTTCTGCATCGCCAGGCATTAGCTACCAAGGTCATGCCAACTGAGCTAAAACAGTGTTGAACGAAACTGTTAAGTTGGTTAATTTTGTAAAAAGCCGGCCATTACAGTGTCGACTGTTATAACAGTTATGCGAAGAAATGGAGGCACAGTACAAATGCCTCTTGCTTCACACAGTGGCAAGGTGGCTGTCACGAGGGAAGGTGTTTTCTCGAGTGTTCGCTTTGCGCTCTGAGCTTAAGACATTTTTTCAAGTTGCAAACAAAGACCTTGCCGGTTTTTTGAGTGACAATGAATGGCTGTTAAAACTTGCTTATTTAGCGGACATATTTCATCATCTGAACGATCTCAACGTTTCCTTGCAGGGAAGAGACAAAACCATACTTTATGCACAAGGCAAAGTCAATTCGTTTTTAAAGAAATTAGCCACTTGGTCAACCAGGGTTGAGAAGAATACATTTGAAAACTTTGAACTGACAAATGAGCTTATCACATCCCTTGATCGAAGCGATGAATATTATCCCGACATTGACAACCTGTCCAAACTGGTTACTACTCACTTGCAAGGTCTACAAGAGCAGATCCTTAGCTACATTCCCGAGGATCAACACACCTGTTGGAACTGGGTGCTTAACCCCTTCAACGAGCAGGCTGTGAACGAGGCAGACTCAAACCCACTGATTCATGACAAACTCATCGAGCTATCCTGTGACATGACTTTGCAACTGTCCTTCAGCACCCAAAATGTTGACAAGTTCTGGCTACAAAGAAGAGCTGAGTATCCAAGCTTAACATCAGTGGCTCTGAGAATCATCATGCCCTTTGCAACATCCTACCTCTGCGAACTCGTATTTTCTACATTGGTCAACATTAAAACCAAGGCAAGAAATCGACTGGACGTAGAAGACGACCTTATTGTATGTGTATCTAAAACTAAGCCGAATTTTAAGAAACTTGTTGACAAAAAACAGGCCCATGTTTCTTACTAAAGAAGTCTTTTTTACTTAGAAATGTATTAACAATTACATATCAAAATTATTAAATGTTTCTGTTTTGTTTTGACAAAATCTGTAAAATATATTGATATTTTGTAAATGTACAAAGTTATCTATATATTTAAAACACTAAGCTGATTTTTGTTACCGCGAGTTTGAGGGAACGGTAGAACCGATTCACTTCGTAGAGCAATCTGTCGAAAGCTGTAGGCCTGTAGATTTGCAGAGTGTCTTTAAAATAAACAAATATGTTACCACATATTTTTAAATTTACAAACAAAACTGCAAAATTATTGGCTCAAGCGCATGCGCAGAATCATCTTGGTTAATGACAGACATGGCGGATGTCCACCGCGTTTGAATGTAATAGTTATTTATAAGAATTATAATAAAGGAGGGGAATATTGATTATGAAGTTTCCACGATATAAACAGGAATAGAATATTATAAACGACAGGAAATGTAGAAGAACTTATACTGACTGTTGAGTGAGAATGTTCTTTAAGTACCTTAATATTGCAATGTTCCATCAGTGATTCGGTAGCTCAGACGGTAGCGTTCAGAACTCTTAATTTATGCATCGCGCAATGGAAGCAGTTCGAATCCCCCCTCCGACATATATTTTTATTTCTCAATTATTCTTTCTGCCTATTGGTAATACATTGTCTTAACATATTTTACTTTTATTATTCCCATAAAGTAAGGAATTCTCCACGATTTACGTTCCCATATACTTTTAAATTATTAAATAAAAGATGGCCACAATCGCTTTCGCCATGAGAGACAATTGACGAACATAATTCATTTGTTGGACTCAGACATCGTGGTCACTCTGCCCTGTCTACTTTGGTGTGTGTGTGTGTGTCAAATTTTCTCTGATAACCTGTGTTATTGTGATGGCTGTACTGATGTGTGCATTTGTAATTAAAGTGGGGAATGGGAAATTGGCGACCGAGGCTTTAAGTTAGGAACTATCCCGGTATTTACCTGCAGTGGAAGTGGCAAACCACGGAAAACCACATCCCAGATTGTTGAGATGGGAATCGAACCTTGCCCTACTTAGTTTTGCCTCAAGAGTGTGCCCCGTTCCAGCCCTCAGACCAGAATTACACCTGCAGTGGAAGTGGCAAACCACGGAAAACCAAATCCCAGATTGTTGAGATGGGAATCGAACCTTGCCCTTCTTAGTTTTGCCTCAAGAGTGCGCCCCGTTCCAGCCCTCAGACCAGAATTACAGTTCGAGAGAAATGGTGGATAAAGGATTCACCGTATCGTAGTGTGATCTTTTTGAGAATTAAAAAGAGGGAATTGAAGAACTTCAACAGGCGTTTGAGTTCGTTTGTTGTTTAAGTAACCTAATATTGGTTTAGAAGTCTGTTGACTGGGTGGCTCCGGGGTAACATTGCGGACCCAGGAATGAATTTTGCATAGTCGAAGGAGTCTCACCTCAGACACGTATTTTTATTTCCTAATTATTCTTTCTGGCTATTGGTAATTCACTGTCTTAACATATTTTACTTTTATTATTCCCGTACAGGAAGGAATTCTCCACGATTTACATTGCCATATACTTTTAAATTATTAAATAAAAGATGGCCACAATCGCTTTCGCCATGAGAGACAATTGACGAATATAATTCATTTGATGGACTCAGACATCGTGGTCATACAACCCCATCTACTTTGGTGTGTGTGTGAAAAATTTTCTCTGATAACCTGTGTTATTGTTATGGCTGTACTGATGTGTGCATTTGTAATTCAAGTGGGGAATGAGAAATTGACGACCGAGGCTTTAAGTTACGAACTATCCCGGTATTTACCTGCAGTGGACGTGGCAAACCACGGAAAACCACATCCCAGATTGTTGAGATAGGAATCTAACCTTGCTCTCCTGAGTTTTGCCTCAAGAGTGCGCCCCGTTCCAGCCCTCAGACCAGAAGTAAATTTCTTGGCAAACCAGGGATCGAACCTGGAATCCGGGGCGATAGCTCAGAATGTAGCCTTCAGATTGGGCTTCCCTATGTTAATACGATTTTTGACAAGCACTGAGCATATAGTCTAACTCTTAAACTCCCTCCATTACGGTGGCTGTCGAAGTGAGTCTATGCTCATTCCAGTAGTTGGCGAAGTATGCTCCCTTGCTTAATTTACTGTCATGGAAATGCAAAGGATTGTACCTATATCAGGTGATGGAAATTGCTTATTTAGAGCAGTTTCGTACTGTTTATTCCAAAATGCAGGATGTTCTCCTGAGCTGCGTTTGCAAGCAAATTGCAAAATTTTTGCTGGCAAGAATAATTATAAGGATTTTATTATTGGCGATCAGTATCATCGCATTCTCATCAGCAACAAACTTGAGAATGAAAGTATCTGAACTTCATTGTATACGTGAATATTATTGTTTATTGATCATTTGTTTAGAGTAGGCTACATAACAATGAGTCTAACCACGCTGTTGATTTTGGCAATGGAAGTATTATTTGCCATTTAATATTTGGCGGCTGCGTTGATGCAGGCCACTATAGTGTTATTGAATATGACGTGTATTTGGAGAGAAATGCTGCAATAAATATACCCATTTGACGAACATTAGCCACAAAAAAGTGGGAAAATGGTAGAAAATACGAAGCCACTTTAAAAATCTAATATAAAAATGCCATTTCAGAAACAATTCCTGATATTATGCCGTACAGTGTATGGTCCTTGACGAACAAATGTAAACATTGTTCTGCACTGTATTTCTGTAGCGAGAAATCTACGCCTGGTTACTTTGACCGTTGGTGTTGTAATGGCAAAATTAATCTTCCTAAATATAAAATATTTGACATACTGCAACAATTTTTCAATGGAAATGATATCTCAAGGAATTTAAGAGAGAACTTCGTTAACGTATATTCCAAAATTATAAGCGACGGTTCCTGCGGCCAGTTGTATATATTTGACTCCTCAGAATTCTTGAATTCCTTGGAATTAAGTGATTTGCTTCCACATACTCCAAACGATTGACCCATAGATATGCTCCTGAGAAATCTGAAGTTTCCTAAGGGCATCTAAATGCTACCATATTAATTATATTAATTATAAGAAATATGTACGAAAATTGAGAGCCTCCGTGGCTTAGGCGGCAGCACGCCGGCCTCTCACCGCTGGGTCCGTGGTTCAAATCCCGGTCACTCCATGTGAGATCTGTGCTGAACAAAACGGAGGCAGACAGGGTTTTCTCCGGGTAGTCCGGTTTTCCCTGTCAAAATTTCATTCCAGCAACACTCTCCACTATCATTTCATTTCATCTGTCATTCATTTAATCATTGCCCCAGAGGAGTGCGTCAGGCCTCGGTAGCCGGCACAGTTCATATCCTCGCCGCTAGATGGGGGCTTCATTCATTCCATTCCTGACCCGGTCGGAGACTGGAAGCAGGCTGTGGATTTTCATTCATGTACGAAAATTGCCTGAATTTGGAAATAATAAGTGCAGTTAAAATTCCATATTAATTATATGAAATATGCATGAAAATGCTTGGATTTGGAAATAAGTGCAGTTAAAATTAGGCAGAAAGGTCTAATCCTTCGACTTGATTTAACACCACCGGATAAAACAATCATTTTCTTTTAAGAGGCAACATTTTCCGATTCGCTTGGCATACTTTATCACAATCAATAAAGCTCAAGGGGGAATTATGGAACGTGTAGGTCTCAATTTGCCTCATCAAGTTTTCAATCATGGCCAGCAGTATGTTGCAATGTCTAGAGGGCAATCTTTTGACGCCCTTAAAGTTTCAATAGTGCCAAAAAATAATTGTACAAGGAACGTATATAATAAAATTCTTCAGTAAATATTTTCTTATTGGCCGTCATGTATTGACGGGTTTCAACTAGTTTAATTTAAAACTCCCGATGGCCATCTAAGTTCAAGTACATAGTTCACCATTATTTGTATACATCTCGCGACCCCTTTCCGAACGGCCCGCGACCCCCCTGGGGGTCGCGACCCCCAGTTTGGGAACCGCTGCACTAGACTGAAATAATAACCAGTATTTGTGTGCAAATAATTCGTATTTGTCAAATAAATTAAGTTATAAAACGTAGTATGTTTGCATTTTTTGTGTGATAAACTTATGTGTTCATTCAAATTTGTAGGCCATTTATTGAAGTTTTTGGGTCATTTTAAGGGATTTTCTCAGTCATTTTACAGGTCAAGTTTTAAACATTTTTAGGTCATCAAAATCCGGGCCCTGGTGATAGCAAGGCAACATTAATCATATCTCAACCACAGGTGACATTATTTATAGAGGGGGAGAGAGGCGGACTATTTCGCCTATGTAGATCCTCAAAACTACTAACTTATTTTATTTTTTTTACAAAATTCGACAATAAAACTAAAAACACCGTATAATTTTCAAAACATAACAATAATATTTGGTTTACTACCAGCTCTCGACAGTAAAACTGTTCTTCTAAGCATCTTCCTACACCACTAAGACACACATTGAAATGAAAATCCACAGCCTGTTTCCAGTCTCCGACCGGGTCAGGAATGGAATGAATGAAGCCCCCATCTAGCGGCGAGGATATGAACTGTGCCAGCTGCCGAGGCCTGACGCACTCCTCTGGGGCAATGATTAAATGAATGACAGATGAAATGAAATGATAGTGGAGAGTGTTGCTGGAATGAAATTTTGACAGGGAAAACTGGAGTACTCGGAGGAAAACCTGTCTGCCTCCGTTTTGTCCAGCACAGATCACACATGGAGTGACCGGGATTTGAACCACGGACCCAGCGGTGAGAGGCCGGCGTGCTGCCGCCTAAGCTACGGAGGCTATGCTAAGACACACATTAAACTTTACAAATGTTTGTATTTGGACGATATTGTAATATTTGATGTCCTTATAGATCAATTTCTATTTATTTAATTATTTTGTCATGCTTGTTTATCAGCCTAATTTTCAATACTTTGAATATAAATTATGACACTTCCATATTCTGCTTCAAATAAATAAATAAATAAATAAATAAATAAATAAATAAATAATTTTCGACTATTCAGCACTCGTGTATGTACTTACCGATATCTACTGAATAGTGATAATAGTAATGATAATAATAATAATAATAATAATAATAATAATAATAATAATAATAATAATAATAATATTATCTGCAGAATGGACAACACTAGATACGCAAAAAAAAAAAACTGTTTGACATAATTAATTCAAAGAAGGTCAAAATCAGTTGGTTAGAGGAAATCAAACAGGTCTTAAAGGAAATAAACATTACAGAAGATAGCATCATGAATCGCAAGACTTTTGGAACTCTAATTAAAAATCACTCTTTCACAGAAAAAACTAAAACAACCACTGGAAAAAAATGGACGGAGGAACGTAAGAAGGGACATAGTGATTTAATGAGGAGATTTTGGGAGGAGAAGAAGAGGAAAGCTCCATCAACCCGAGTCAACAAGTTCAAACGCGCAAAACGAAGAAAGAAGAAGAAGAATATTATCGTATGGCCTCGTATGCCGGGTGAAGGCTTTGTTATTTGACACCCAAAGGGTAGCTTCCATGTCGAATTTCGTTGTTCCTTGAGGCACTATGAAAGTCAAGGAGGATATCTAAGCTCCTTGAACACTATAGCGCTTTCTAGTAGAGAAATGAGAAACTTTGTGTTGGCGGAAATTCCCGAGATTAATTTTCCATTGTGAACACGGCCTACCGAATTCAAATGGGTTCTCTGACATGCCAACATCGTATGACATGGTGTCGTAATTTTTGCCGCCGTTCAAAAATCACTTATCACGGCCAGGAGCGAACCTACAAGCTTGGGGTTAGTAGACCGACACGTTGACCACTCACACACCGTGGCAAGGATAATAACAATAATAATATTAATAATAGACTAGTAATAATAATAATAACAATAATAATTCCTTTATATAATCAATAAGGATAATCTGCCAATTCGTGGGATGAATTGTAATTACGTTCTAGGTGCATATTGAAGATAAATAAGTTAATATGGACTATTATTATTATTATTATTAATATTATTATAATTATTATTATTATTATTCCCAGTCGCCTTGACCATATCGGAAGAAATGAATGAAACTTTAATGTTTGCTATTAACACTCGCCAACCCACCACCAACGTTCTGAGTAGAGCGGTTCTATTGTATGATATCTTTACTGGGGACTTTCTCCGTCGATTGATTAGCAGACAGATGGAGGAGTTTCGACTCCAGGCAATGGCACAATTTAAGAAACCTGCTCCGAGTGTGTAGAACATGGGAATTCCGTTCTCTCTTTGATCTCGTCCCTTATTCATGCAAATAGGTCGACGCGCGCGACATCAATTTGTCCAGTAACATGGGATAGCAATCAAGCTATAAACATAGCAACATATAAAATCTTCCTGACAGCATAAATTTATTACTTCACAAGATGTTACCTTCACCGCTATTTTCTCATGTTGCAGAGAACTTCTTCTTGAGTGAATTATATTACCCTAGTATGTCACGGATTGTGAAATACTATGTATGCTATATTTACAAGAAGCGCATTTTCGAATTCAAATGAAATAAACGTTGGGTGTTATCCATTATATAATATAACTCGTGCTGGAAATTAAGATAATGTTTTATTCATATATTTGTTGATAAGTTATTTTTATCGTGGTCTCTTGTTTTTGAAGGGTGGAACATCTAGGTCAACAACCCTTAATGATAAGGATGATCTGACAATGAAAATCGATGATAATTATACTATTAATTACAGACATATACCTAACATCCAGCTAAATATGGCAATGAGAGAAATAACAGGGTACATAAAGTCTACTCCTCTTCACTGGCTACCGCCTCTAAGTCACATAGCGCCACCAAATCTGCGGAGACAGAGCGCCCTCCTAAATGAATATAAAACAAGAAGTTCCGTGACGAACTAAAGAGCCTACTTTTCTTAAAATTTAAGATTCATGCCAATGATAAATCGATATGGATCTATCTAGAATAATGACGAAATTAAGTTGGTAATATCGAAATTTCTAATTAGTTCGAAATACTGTATACCTGGCATAATGTAGCCTAATAGAGCACTACAGTTGGCAGCCCTGGTGACTGAATATATTCTTAGTTCCATATCTTAAGGTACAGAAAACAAAATTTGGTTGGAGTCCAATGAATAGCATGGACGTTACATGCAGTTAAACATTGGATCTAACAGCGCGCGTAAAATCATGTTGGCAACAGTGTCATGCATGTATTGGTCAGAAATAATCTGAAATAATATGATCTATTGTTGTGCGAATTTTGAATGAAATCCATTAGTTAGTATAGACGTTACATGCATTTTAAAATTGGACCTATCAGCAGGCTTAGAATCATGTTGGCAGCACTGACGTATATTAGTTACTCCAAAGTAATCTAGAATGCCAGGTACTATACGTGTGCAAAGTTTAGAGCTATTGGCTTGCATTCTTTCTGATATATTGATATTAGGGTAACAAAATAGAGACAGCATTTATTAACAGTTGGCAGCCCTGGTGGCTCTTAAGAATACGCATAGTCATAGCTGTTGTGGTACACATAGCACATACGAAATTTGGTTGAAATCCAAATGATAGTATGGAAGTTACATGTATTTAAATTTGGACCTCTCAGCAGGCTTAGAATCATGTTGGTAGCACTGACGTATATAAGTTACTCCAAATTAATATAGAATGTCATGTACTATACGTGTGCATAGTTTAAAGCTGTCGGCTTGCATACTTTCTCATATATATTCGTATTTGGATAAAAGAAATTAAGAGCATTTTTTAACAGTTGGCAGCACTGGTGGTTCATAAAAATACGTTCAGTCATATCTGATTATGTACACATACAACATACGAAATTTGGTTGAATTCCAATTGATAGTGTAGATGTTATATGCATTTAAATATTGGACCTATCAGTAGGCTTATAATCATTTTGGCAACACTGCCATGTATGGCCTTCTGGAAATTAAACTGCAATATTATTATATATATGTGTGACGATTTTGAAATAGCTCCCATTCATACCTTCCAAGATATCCAACATACAGCTGAAATTTCAATTACGATTTTTCATTAGTTGGTAGCACTGACATCATTTTCAAATATGGCCGTGAGATATTCAGGTATAGATCTTTACTCCTACCAAATTTTATTTCGATTTCTCCAGCCGTTTGGAGTTGATAGGGGGACACACACACACAGACAGAAGGACAGACAGACAGACACACATTTTCCCGGATCGATCTCATAAGACTACTTTTTCCTCATTTTTGCAAAATGTGAAACGTAGGCTAAAAATAATTATCAATCACCAGCTTCCAATCCACTCTGGTGTACCTGTACTTAGAATGAGCCGATTAAATCTAGACGGCCACCCAGCATACCGACGGTATCGTTCTAGATGCGACCGTGCCTGATGCGACCCGTGCCGCAAGCGACAAACCGATTTGCCATCGTGCCACTAGCGACCAAACACCGATGTATCGGTGGAATCTGGGAATTTCCAACACATCTGTCTCTGCTAAAATTCCGCTTAGGTTAGGTTAGGTTTGGCGCCGTAAAAATTGAAGGGCTTATTTCCAAAGTGACGTAAATCCAAAATTGACGGTTTTTCAGTTTTCTCTTTCATAAGCAAGTTTATAGGTTCTCTCATCGTATAGCAAAGGTTTTAGCTAACTTTGATGTATATGTAGAGCATTAGATTGTGTTTGCTGTGTTTAAACCATTCAAATGTTCATAAATGCCACTCAGAGCGTATGTCAATATATTATTTATTTCCAAAACATCCTAACTCCAACTTACAGGAGACGATTACCACCGTTTCCAATGATAGGAGATTTTTAAAAGTAGTGAATGAAATTACATTATATTCATAATCATATCTGAATTTAATCAGCCTATACGAAGAAACAAAAGCGCGATTTGTGAGGTTTTGTATTTCAAGGATTTACGTCACTTTGGAAATAGGATCTTCAATTCTTCCCTCGAACAATAAGTCGCATGGGGCACTGTAAGCTACTAGCTGGGTCGCTACAGCCACGATTTTTACTGGGTCGCATCCGGCACGGTCGCACTCGGCACGTAATCATACCGACAGAATCGTTGCAAGCAATTAATTTCAACATGAACAAGAAATGGTCAGGAATGTGGACTAGTGCTGCCCATGAGGACTGCCAGGCTCTCGTTAGACCAGGTACAGAGCCTGTTGGCATGGAACTACCGCGACGTGTTTGGAAGACACTTAACAGGCTCCGTACAGGCCATGGCATATGTGCAGAGAACCTCCACCGATGGGGATTGGCGGCATCTTCCCAATGTGATTGTGGCAGTGAACACCAGACCATCGAACACATTATAACATGCTGCAGCAGACGTGCTTATTCTGGAAGTCCAGGAGATTTCTTTGAAGTGACGGGTCAGCCCTTCAATGGATTGAAAACTTAGACATTAACTTGTAGTTTTTTAGCATTTCTAATTTTATACAGTTTGTAAACTATGTATAAGGCGCGTTCAAAGAGTAACGAGCCGGAGGCTGGAATGCGCAAACCGGTGACGATCGCGGCGTGTGTAACGAGGTGTCGTTCCAACCAGAGCCAGGAAGGTCACAGCCCGTCGCTAGAGTGCACGTGTGCACGCCACGTGACGATACAAAGCGAGCAGCAGCATGCATCAATCGTCCAACGCTGCCAGTCGCATTGCAAACAGTGGCATGGAGGCGTCAACTGAAGAGCAAAGAGGTGTTGTTCGGTTTCTGACAGCGGAAGGAGTAGGGGGAACGGACATTCATCGCTGAATGCCACAAGTGTACGGCGAACACTGCATGTCCCTTGCAAGGGTCAAGGCGTGGCACAAGCGCTTCAGGGAAGGACGGGTGTCGTTAGCCGATGATGCCCGGTCTGGGGCACCCTCCTGCATTACCGATGAAAACGTCCAGCTGCTTGATGCACTCATTACCTAGGACCGCCAAGTGACAGTGAACACCATAGCCGCCGTGGTCGCTGCAAGACAATGCACGACCTCATACGGCCAACACAGTCGCGGCACTCCTGCAGAAATTCAAATGGGAGGTTCTCGGCCACCCTCCATACAGTCCAGACCTCTCTCCCTGTGATTACGCCATGTTTGGTCCCCTGAAAAGGGCTCTGCGGGGCCAACGATTCACCTCGGACGCCGACGTCCAGCTGTACGTGCGGAACTGGTTCACATCGCAGCCCAGGGAATTTTATGAGACAGCCATTCACCGCCTCGTATCACAGTGGGACAAGTGCCTCAACAGCCAGGGCCAATACTTCTAACATACAGGTACTGGTTTCTGTAATTATGCCTCCGGCTCGTTACTTTTTGAACGCACCTTATATAATAGTCGCTTTTCAGTTGCCATACGCTAAATAAAAATAAATAATACCTAACTTACATATTGGTAACCGGCCGTGGTGGCCGAGAGCACTAACGTGCTAGCTCGCGCCGCACTGGCATCGGGAGAGTGTGGTTTCGATTCCCATCCTGGTTGTCCTGAAAATGGTTTTCCATTGTTACCCACTTTCACCGCCAGAAGAGCTGGGACGATTCCTTTAATCAGGTTCACAGCCAACTTCGTTACAAAATCCATTCGCTGTCCCTTCCTAAATTATATCCAAGTTAGTAGTTGCCTCTCACCATCCCCAGCTGTTGTATCTGCTGACGAAGTGTTTTCAGGTCCCTGGCACTGTCTTTGTGGCGGTAGAGGAATGATGCCTCGTAGACTTCGTGGTTGAAGCCAATCTGAGAGGACAAGCTTTTTTCTTAAGTGTATTATTGTAGGTTATCCCTATGTGGAATTTATAGGCTAATTGATCGACTGTTATATTATTGCTGCGTGAATTTACATCTCTTGTGAAAATCAAGCAACATTGTATGTGACTAGTACATGGGTGGGTGACCGGTTCTAGGCAACCACGTGTTTTTGGTGGGGAAAGGGAAGAAGGAATGGAAAGAACCGGCAACCTTGCCACATTGTAAACTACAGCTCAAGATCACCTCTTCGGAGGTGCAAAACAACTTATGGGCTAAAACCGTTCTTCTTCTTTTTGTCTTCTTCTTCTTCTCCTTCTGTAATATCTGTATTGGCAGCTTTGTTTTGACCGGCACATTTTTTAAAAGTATGGCCTAAATATTTTGCTTTTTAAAGGTGAAAGTAAGATGACACCCATTAGAGCTAAACTAGGAGACATGTACGAGAACTCTCGCATGTGCATGAACTACCCGCCCAGATTTACTGTTATGTGGGTTTCTTGTTTGTTTAAACGCACTTTTTAAACAAATTTTCGACATTTATGAAATCAGAGTGCAATTCGTCACTGTTGCGGGTAATTCTCTTTCTTTTGAAAGCACAATCGGTTACTTGTGAGACTGGCTGCAAGGTGCAGCAGTAACGTTCTTTCCTGCTGTTCCCAAGGTTCCAGGATTGATATCTGGCGCAGCCGTTGCCATTTGACGGTGCGCAAATGCGAGGGGGCCGTGTCAATAGATTTACTGGAACATTAAAGACCCCTTTCGGGACGAAACTCCGTCACCCGGCCGTCTCTAAAAGTCTAGGTAGTTAAAAAGAACGTTATACCAATAAGAATATCATGTTACGAGGATATACCACCCGCCCGTCTTTACTGATATGCGGGCTGGACGCGATAAAGTTCTGGCAGGGGCTATCGTATTGTTTAACGCACATTAGCATATTACTGTTGACTTTTCAAGAAATGCAAGATTTGTTCTGTACTATTGAGGCGATTTGGAAGATTCTAGCACAAACTGCACCTTCTAAGTCCCTCAAGTTTAAGAACTTGAGTTTTGTGAAACATATACCTTAGCTCAGCAATCTGTCTTGGTTTGTGCCGTGTCTTGTGTGGGGTTTCGCCTAGGACGCCAAGCTGGCTCATCAGTGGGCTCTTGGTGTCCCCGCCCGGACCCCCACATGAGTAGTGAACTCCGTGCTACCTCCCTTTATATGAAGCACTCCTGCGACTCTTCACTGCGAGAACCAAAAGCTCAAGCAGCCATAACCACCCTATGAAGGCATATTGGCATTCACGGCTCGTGAATTGTCTGTTAGGTAGTCAGCCCGGAGGCTGGTTGGATCCTCAAACGGTGCCACTATCAGTTATGAGGGCTGAAACCCACAAACACCAAAGAGAGCACTATAATGAGGCGTACTAAGCAAGGTGAGGATTGAAGTAGTTTGCCATTGCTTTCCTTACTGAGTCTGTACAGCAATACCAACCCTATGAGTAGAACCTTTGACAGCATCCACAGACACTAGTTGTGCCCTGAAGGCCATTACTAAGCACCACTCATACCTCAGTAGCTTCCAGATAATCACAGCCATGAGTGAGACTGACATATCTGTGAAAAGCCACATTTTACTCTAGCCTGTGCCAACTGACTAACGCAAAAATACTGCATCCATCAAGATCTGGTAAACAGGCGAGCCAGTGAATTAAAACTCAGCAATCTTTCTAGGTTTGTGCCGTGCCTTAGCGTTGAAACACGATTAATTTATCCCTACCTTGATATGCCTTTTTACTGGAAAACGTTAAGGCAAGATTCGCCTTACAATAGATCATATCAATTATATAAAGCAACTTTCGCGAGCTGTTTAGTATTCAGGAGGGATGTGGAACATGGTATTGACATGTAACGATGAGCCCGACTGACGTGATCCACTGAATGACAAGTGTTCTATTATTGACCTCTGTGACCGCCACGCCCCGCTACGGCCGTGCGAACGTAATATTGCCTTTCTCTCAGCCGACTCATTACAGTCAGAGTGCCTGGGGAAAAGTTGGAGAGTGACAGCTGTGAGTTCCACTGCCATCCTTGCACTGCATACAGGACCACACGCTTGATGTGATTCGTAGAATGTTAGAATATCCTACCCCACTGCCTCTCCACCCACCCCCTCCCCCAACACAATTATCGTGGCAGGATCACACAAACATGATTCTGAAAAGGGTTGCATCGTCATTATATCAAATTAGGCGAACTTGCTTCTATTTGCCGCAAAATGTACGGAAGAAACCGGGTGAGTTAGCCGTGGTCGTTACGGCATGACTGCTGGCAGTCGCTCACATCTGGGAGGCGAGGAGGTTAGAAATCCCCTCGCCGGCAACCTTGAAGATGGTCTTCTGTGGTTTCCCATCTTCCTTCCAGGCAAATGCCGGGGTTGGTCCCTAACTATAAGCCACAGCAGCTACCTTCCAACTCCTCGTCCTTACATCCCAACTTTCCTCCCCAACGTTACTTGTAGCTCACCCATCGGGTATCCGTCTCGAAGCAGCTACAAAACTGGCGAGCAGAACATGTCCTCGGACACTCCCGGCACTAAAAGCCATACGCTAAAAAAAGGTACGGAAGAGACTAATATTACCAATATTTGACTATGGATCTATAATTTACACATGATCTGGAATAGGTCCTCAATACAAAATTGCAAAGAATGCAAAATGCTTGCTTGCGGTTTGATCTCAATGTATCAAGAGAGTCTCATATAACTCCATTTTACCTCCAGATTGGATGGCTAAAATTAAAAGAACGAAGACAGTATTCCATGGCTCTGACTGATAAAAATTCTAAAATTCAAAATTTCGTCTTATATATACTGCACACTAACTACCATTCAGTCAGTGCATAACCGTGCGAATAGACACACTGCACAAATGCTCCAGATACCTCATCATAGAACCGAAAAATGCTAAGGTTCATTCCGTATTTCAGCTAGTATTCTCTGGAATAAATATAAATTGCACCAGTATCCAGGGCTTCCCATCAGAGCGAAAAAGCAATCCCTTCATGGTAATCTATCAGCTATACAATTATCATGATCAATGTGAACAGATGTATTAATAAGAATTTCTACTGTCAACTGAATGTTTAGGATAAGTTTTTTTTTCTTTCTACATTTATTTTATTGTATTCCACCGCCCTCTGAATGGAGAGAGCTGCATAAAGAGGTTTTGTAGTCTCAGTGGCCTGTAAAAATAGAAATAATAAATTCGAATTCAAATAATATACCCCCCTAGTTGGACATGGATAGGCGATCACGGGACCCCAGCTGAACCCGGCATTGCATCCACTTACTTTCCTCTCAACCTTCCTTTGTTAATTCTTGTTGTCTTTCGACCCCGATGGTATTAGGTTATCTGTGGCCTAGGGTGTCATTCACTTTACCGCCTTAATTGGATCTTGTCTCATATTTCCTGATACACTCATTCTTTGAGGCGTCAGCCTGCTTGTTTTATTTTCCTAGTATCTCCTGGGTTCTGCAAAAGGCCCTGATGAGCCACGATTATAATATGTATCTGCTGGCATATAATTCTATAGCTTATACATAAAACAATCCAACATGATTCAGTTTAGACCGGAGTCCGCACGACCACATATGCATTTTACCAAGAATCAGTCAGCACGGGAGTCAAAATATCCCGGGGCGCCAGATGGGTTAAAGCTAATCGCAAAAACGACATCAAATGAAAAAAATGCTTTACTGATTTTTGGCTCAATGCAACAATAAGGATAGAAGGAGATTCAACTGGGCATAACACATCATGTAAAATTATCTCATTTTATTCTGAATTTAAAATTGACTGCAAAATAAAATGCTCAAAGCAGCATCATTCATGTGTGGCGACCCACATTACTATTTACACAATGTACAGAAATTTTCCAACACATTGGACAATTATCTTTGGAGACACCAGTCTGATTATCAGTCCTGTAGACTGTGTTCCAAAATTATATCCATTATTTATGATTAAATCCAGTTCAAATTTAATTGTCTTTACTGGAAATACTGTAGTTCACTGGTTGAATTTTTACATAATATTAACACTCGTAGAATAATTGTTCATAGAATTTTTAACTTTCACTTATTTTTCCAGTTTCAAAAAATATTGTCAAAAAATATTATTATCTCTGAATCAACACAAATTATGTACATATATTAATAACAACATCTGAAAAGTATCTGACCATTGAGCATAGCATCGAATAACTGTGCGTAGCACAACAAAATTAATTGTTCTTCTGACATTAAACGTTTCGAGAAGTGACTAGATTATGAACTTCAAGTTCCTAACAAAATATATGATTTCTGAATCATCAACTTGATCAATAAATTGTTGGACCATTCAACTATTCGATTTTCCACTTGGAATCATTATTAAGAAAAATATTTATATTTGTGGCCATTTGAGTAACTTTCACAACTTGCAATTCTTGAACAGAATGCGGAAATAAGAATTGTAGCTTCATAATAAATTCATTTAGTTCATGACACTAGGATTGAAAACATCCTTCAAATTATTCGTGGTTATAGAATTATTTTTAATTGGCAGTGGTTCCATTCTATTATTTTTATAAGAACACAATATTCCAACAACAACGGCAAAGGTCTTCCTCTGAAGAAGAATAAAATACTATCATGACAAATCCGGGTTCTAGCAAAATCAAAGTCTTAATGGAATCCGTAAACAAGGTTGAAATAAGAACTGATGGTTTTTAAGAAATAACTGTGGGTCATTCATACGACACAATGTATAGTTCCAATACTCCTTCTTTAACACTGAGTCATCGAACCTGCTATTTGATTGATGCTCAAATAAAAACCTCCTCATTCCTGCGACTTAAACATGCGCACCTGGGAATGGCATTTCAACTACTCCAAACACAAGAATTTTCTTCCCAAAATTTATACAATAAATCAAGCCTCTGCTTATTATCAACACTGGAAGATTTATAAACTTAAAGTTTATTTTATTTTACCATTCAGTTCAAATCGTGAAGTTAGCACACTTATGATACTCTCTATTTCACTTTCGAATGTGTATCTACGTCATGATTTTATATAAATACAAAAATATCCTAATTGATACAAATATCATTTGCTTCCCGTTTCATGCCTCTCCGTGTTATCTGAAAAATATACTTTGCTCATTGCAAATATTAACTGTTCAACCAGAACTGTAATGTTGGTTGAATGCGGGCTTGCGCTAACCACTATCCTTCGGAAAATCACCTGTTCCAAACTAGAAATGATTGAACTACTTCATAAGCTCTCAATGAATGTGATTATTAGAAAATATAAGATCCAAGAATTATTTAGAAAAGTTATGAAAATCATTATTATTATTATTAGTGGATTATTATTATTATTATTAGTTATATTATTGTAAATGTGTTTAATTATTATTTCATTATGTGAGAATCCACACGTTCGATTCTTCGAATATGGATAAAATATCCTTTTCTCAACAAAAATAATTATTAACTTTTACAGTTACCTCGGCTGATTACCGTGATTATCAAGAAAAATATGAAACATTCAAATAAATGCTCGTTATGCTCGGTCATCGATCCTAAACTGTTCTGAGTGCTGAAAATACTCAGAATAACTCTAATATGTCTTGCGTAAATCATTGCAAGATTTAAATACGAAGAAAAACAAATGTGTTGGTCATCTGCAGAAAATGAGTTTGTTCCAATTAGCTAGGCATAACATAAAAGTCAAATGTGGCTTACATTTCTCGTTGGTCTTGAAGCGTAGTGAACCTGGTCTGTACCAGATGTATCCAGATACATGCCCTATTGGACACGCACGTCTAATCCTTGTATCGGCCGCCATTATATACCCACAATCTGTCTAGCACGATATAGTGGAAATATTTCTTGAAGTTTGAAGTAACTGCTGATCCATTTTAATATTGGCTTCAATTAAATCCATAGCAGTTCGCTTAAATGGGGTCAGATCCAAATGATCTATTCTCAAATACGTCAGTTGTAACATAACTCACGGTAATCTTTTCAGTACAAGAAAAAACTGACAGTCTAAATCAATCAACGGCTGTTCTGAAGATCGTTCCCTGGGCATGGTTTATCACCATCTATCATGCGCGAAGCAACTTATAGTTTCCCTTTGTCGGCTAATGAACAACACCGTGATAGACTGGCCTTCAATATACTGAAAGATCGGAGTGGTTATCAGGGTACAATTTATGAAACTGACTAATTGGATTAAAATATCCAAGTATTGAATTATTATTACTGGACTGTGACAAAGTACTTTCTAGACAAAGTCTAGCATGTGTCCATATAGAAATAAAGTATTTTACCAGTGTCCGTAGAAAAATAACAATCACCTTAGTGATTCCCTCTGCCGGAAACTTACTATGTTCCACATGTACCGTAGCACTTTTGTGACTATCACAATTTAAAGATATCTTCTGCGTAGATCCGGCAACCATGTGCCTTGGCTCAACGAAGCAGCAGCACCTTGTCATGCAAGAGCTTGGTTTAAAGTGAGCTGATGATGCTTGGGCCGGTCGGCTTTTATTCAAAACGGTCGGGTCCACGCTGGATCACGCTGAAATCTGGAAATCCTCATATCTCCGGTGTCTCTGGTCCGATTCACTTGAGACTAAGTGCATTCTCTTTCATTTGGCCGTGCCAGTAATCTGATCCAAGTCTCAAGTCTCTACTCCATGGCTAACTATTTAATCAACAAATAGTCTCGACCTCTGCTACTACTCGCTACGTCACTTAACATGCTCTTGGCTGCACAAAGTTTCCATTCCATTCTAGAAGTAATGGAGCGCGATATTCAAATATCTCAACTTTCAAAAGCGGCTGTAGCCTTTCCCTTGATATCTAGGTGTCTGAATCTTGGAATACCCATTCCTAGAGTTGGGAACATCCACCCCACACCTAGCTAAAAATAAAAATTGGAAAATTTTTATTTTTCCTATCTTCACATTAAATCTTCTGGTTCTTGAATAATAAATCTTCAAATTCGCTGCATTATAAGTTCCCACGATGTTACCAGTTCGTGTATTGGCGATTTCATAGCTTCCATTGTTGTTTATTTCCACAATACGATAGGGTCCAGCTTAAGGCTTGCAAACTTCGAGTACACTCGATTTTGCACGTCAGAGGGTGTAGGGCTTTTCACTAAAACAAGAGTTCCTACGAGCAAGGGTCTGCGAAAACGCTTTCCTCTCACTCTGCGCTCTCTTTTCTCAGCTTGGCTCCTTAACTTGTCTAAAGCTAGAGTTTCCCTCATCTGACGACTTGGTTCAATCTCAGGTGGAATAGAGATGATTCGATCCCATAATCTTGTTGGTTTAATTCCATGATGAAGCAACATGGGAATCTGTCCAGTACTCTCATGAATTGTAGAGTTGATGGATTCGGATGCTAATGAGAGAACATCCATCCATTTCCAATGCTCATTTGGACAATAGAGGCGGCAAAATTTTGCTATTTCAGCCATCACGCGTTCTGCTGGATTGCTTTCAGGATGTCTGATAGAACAAAACAATTGTCTAATCCCAAGATTATTCATGACGGTTCTAAATTCTAAAGATGTAAATTGGGGTCCACGATCTGATAAAAGGAATTCCGGTTTGCCTGCTTCCGGAATTACGTTGTCTCTAATTCTCTTCGCACAATATTTTGCGTTTGCCTTTTGAATTGGGTGTAACATAGTGTATTTGCTGAAAACATCCATGGTCACCAGAATATATCGGTTACCTCTTTTAGACTTTGGGAGAGGACCATAAAGATCAGTCGCGAAGATTTCACAAGGCTTAGAAGGAATAATAGGCCTTGGTAATTCTCTCAATAATCTAGAATTATGTTTACTCCTTTGGCATAAGTCGCATTCTCGAATAGTGTTCCTGACAGTTTGTCGCATTCGCTCCCACGAAAATTTTTCTTGTATCAAGTTGACCGTCTTATCTACACCAGCATGACCTGCAATCCGATGTGCCATCCAGATAATGGGTTTTTGCATTCGTGGAGGTATCACTACTCTCAGCTTCGTATGGTCGGGATCTGCAAACTTGTAGACTAAACCATCTAACATCATAAAATCTCTGGAAATTCTTTCAGTTTCCACAAAATCATCATCATTTGGAGCCATGTCTCCCTGTAGAAAACGAAAAATGTTTTTAAAACGTCGGTCTCTCCTCTGGGATAAATGCTACAATCTTAACCTTCTCAAGGTATCCTCATCCTCCTGCGTCAGGTTAACTTGAAAAACCTTAGATGTAGACTCCACTGCTCTACTCAATAAATCGGCCCCAACGTTCAATTTTCCAGGAGTGTGTTCAATAACTAATTTGAAGTGTTGAATAAAAAGTGACCATCTAGTTATCCTATCACTGGCAAAGTTTGTTCTCAAGATAAACTCCAATGCACGGTGATCAGTCCTCACAATTACTGAATGTCCAATTAACATTTTCTTCCACGACTCCAACGCGAAGATTACAGCAAGGGCTTCTAACTCTGTGGTGTAATAATTCCTTTCTGATGGACGAAGTTTCCTGCTTATGAACGCCAGGTAACGTCTCTTGTGATCGTCATCTTCTTGAAGAAGAATAGCTCCAATCCCTACGGTGGATGCATCGGATTCTATGATGAAATTCTTGGTAAAGTCAGGATACTCTAATTTCACGCTGTTTACTAATAACCTCTTGGCATCTTGAAATGATTGTTCACATTCTTCATTCCATTTCCATTTGTTTCCTTTTTTTAATAATTCCTGCAATGGAGCAACCGTCTTGGTGAAGCTTGGACAATGCCCTGCAAAGAATTGGCATGTCCCGAGAAAACTGCGGACATTCTTCACTCTAGTAGGTCTAGGGAAATTTTCAATCACCTGTATCTTTGTCTCATTGGGACGGTATCCTTCACCATCCAAAATGTGGCCCAAAAATTTTATTTCCTTCCGAAAGAACTGACATTTTCGAAGGTTTACTTTAAAGTTCGCTTTTCTCAAATCTGCGAATAACATTTGAAGATGTAACAAATGTTCCTCCTTAGTCTCAGATGCAATTAGGATATCATCTATGTAACGAATTGCTATCTCTTTTACTTCAGGACTCAAGTTTTGTTCCAGTGCTCTGATCAAAACAGATCCAGTTGTTTTGACCCCAAATGGTAGACGGCGGAATACATATGTCTGCTGGTCAAACATAAACCCTGTAAACTTTTTGGAATCTCCACTAAGCCTAATGTGGTGGTAGGACGAAGTGAGATCAATGTTAGAGAACCAGACCTTGCCTTGGAATTTCCTTAACAGTTCCCTAATGATTGGTGGTCTGTCATACTCTGGCAGCAATCTTGAATTCAAATTTCGCGCGTCTAAACATAGTCTCAGACTTCCATCTGGCTTAGACACTACTGCTAATGGATTGACATAAGAGGTAGTGTACTTTTCAATCACATTGTTACTTTCCATCTCTTTGATAAGCACTTTTACCATTTCTCGATACTTTTCCGCTACCGGATACAATTTAGCATGGAAAGGTGCATCATCATTTACACGAATACGATATTCAAAATCTTTAATTTCACCAGGTTTAATATCAAAAATATCGTGGTACTCTTCCAAAATTTTTCCTAGCTCTGGGGACTCCTTCTCAGTGTAGACTTCTCTTCCTTCAGCTTCATGAAAAATCAGAGACCATTGAGCATCTCCCTCAATGTCTTCCTCTTCTTTTCCCTCGAAGTTTATCTCTTCGGTATTCTTGAATCTGATCGTCTCTGTCTTCATGTCTATCACTGCTTGATATTTCTGAATGAAATCCGCTCCCAATACCATGTCAAAAGCCATGTCCTTCATTACTACAAACACATGTCGGAAATCATGTCCTCCAATAGTAACACATAAGTATAATTGTGTTTTACACAGAGATATTTTGTTGGGTATTATTCCTTGGATTTTAATTCCTGATACTGGAATCTCCTCTAAATTCTCTTTGAGCTTCCACAGAATATAAATCTTCTCGCTCATAAGACAAAGCATAGCCCCAGTATCAATTAAAGTATCGACAGGCATACCGAATACTTCGCATGATATGATTGGCATTTTTATTCTTGTACCCATTTCTTTCCGTTCGTCATTATGTTGAATTAAGTCATCATCCTCTGCTTGCCATTTTATAATCCTGGAAGTGAAAGTGTTTAAAATTCTATATTCTACTGTGAATTCGAAGTATTTTTTTCTTTTCCATTCCCCCGGGATTGTTGTGTTCCCGATGGACCTGGTTCATTGGGCTTCTGTTCCAAGAACTGCAAGTTTTCTTGGTGTCTTTCTTCCAAGTTCTTCCTCGTCTCCTTATTGAACTCTTCATTGGACTGACGAGTGTTCACATTCCCTCTGTTATTGTAGTTATTGTTTCTACCATAGTACCTTCTTTCCTGGTACCTTCCTTGATTATCCCTTGGCCTTCTCCATCGAGTATTATATCGATATCCACCATCCGGTCTCGCATAAGGCTTGTAACTGTATCTGTTATTGTTCTGATTCCATCCTCTTTTATCGGGCTCTTCCCTCGGCGTTTTCTCTTCTCGCCCCTCTCGAATCTCTCGAGGTGTTTGGGAATAACTGTCGGCCATAACAGCGTACACAGCGTTGTTATTCTTTCCTCCCTTCGGATGGAAGAATTGAGCGTTCTTATGATCAAGTTTCTGCAATACCTCGTCAAATTGCTCCATATTATAAATGTCAGCAGCGATCAAAGTTCTTTGGACGTCTGCTGGAAACTGACGTATTATTGCGGTAATTAATTAATTACCTGGCATCGGCGGATCTAAATGTTGTAGTTTAGAAAGCTGTCCAGAAAGGTACGTAGAGTATCGAGTAGGTTGTGACGTAGAGAATCTCTTTGAATATAATTCTGCTCTGACTTGCTGTTGGGTTTCCAGGGACCAAAACTTTTTTAATAACCCACGGGAAAACTCCTCAAAATTGGTGAGAGTGGACCTGAATGCTCTAAACCAAAGAAGTGCGGGACCTTCCAAAAATTTCCCTATCACTCGGATCTGTCTTTCCTTAGGGATTTTGGAATCTTTAAGGTAATCACCTGCTTCTCTCAAGAATTCTACGGGTGTCACAGAATCTCGCCCTGAAAATTTAGAAGGCTTATCCTCTACATTCTTGAATACAGTTATGGGATTGGATTGAAATACTGTCCTGACCTCATCCTGTCTTTGACTATCAGTTTCTCTAGCTGCTCCTAGGTTTATCTGTATCTGTTCTGCTCCCCTTACACTTGGCATTTTCAACATATGGTCAGACTGTTTCTCGTCCTTGATTTGGGTTTTCATAGCCTCAATTTCCTTATGGTTTTCTTCTGCCATTTTTCAAATTTCTTCGGTTTTCTTACAGTTCTCCTTGACATCAGTGGATATCTGGTTCATAACAGCCTCATGACTTTTCAACGACCCTGTCACATCTGATATGTCCTTCTGAGTTGCTTGAATATTTTGGAAATTACTTGAATATGGGATGACAAAGATTCCCTAATTTCCTTGACTGCCTCTTGGTTCTCCAGCTTGAGTGTGTCTTTAATCTAATCGATAACTGTGGTTTTAATTTCAGTTTGTAATTCATTAATCACACCTTCTCTTATTTCTCCCACTATGAGTTCTTTGAATTGTTCTGTCAAACGTTGAACAACTAGAGTTGCCATCTCATTGCTCTCTTTCTTCACTCTGACTTCTAGGTTGATCATGTCTTCACCAACTTTCCTAAGACCATGTTCTATCCTATCAGCTAAGCTTTGGGATCTTAGATCGGCATCGCGAAATTTATCGTCCATTATACTTGCGTTAGTGGCTAATGAAGTTTCGAGCTCATGTGTTTTTTCGCATAATTTAGTCATTTTACTCACAAGTGACATTTTCAAGATTTCGGAATTCTCTTTAAATTTATTTTCCATAGAATTAAATTTACTATTTAAATTTTCTTTCAAGTTATCTTTTGATCTGCTTCCTAACAAATCGGAATTTTCCTTGAGTTTATCATCTAAACTTTCTTTCAAGTTATCTTTTAAAGAATCAGAATTTTCTTTAAGTTTATCATTTAAACTTTCTTTAAGTTTATTTTCTAAAGAATCAGAATTTTCTTTAAGATTCTTTTCCAAAGAAACAGAATTTTCTTTAAGTTTATCGTTTAAACTTTCTTTAAGTTTATCTGAATTTTCTTTAAGTTTATCGTTTAAACTTTCTTTAAGTTTATCAGAATTTTCTTTAAGTTTCTTTTCCAAAGCCTCTGTATTTTCTTTCATAATGGCTGCTACACGCAGTCCAGCTTCTTTGGAACTCTCTTCCAAACTCCTCATCATCCTCATCATCTCTTCCATAATTTTCGATTATTATTCAAAACTTAGGGGTATACATGTTGGCAGACACAAGATTATAATTAGAACAAGAAATATGAATAGCTAATTGGAACACTCTAATAAATTGAGATTTGTCCTAATGTCGACGTGATACAAAAACAATATTCTCTAATTTTACGAATTACATTTGCCACAATATCACAAGAAAAATATGCAAGTTCTCAAATATCCTCCACCTGGATTCTAATAATGCGTATGTCCAGTCATCGAACGTTTACTACTGAATTTACTTGACGCCCTAATGGTTAAGCCATTATCAAAATAATCAAACCCATTCTAATTATAAACCCTGTTAAATTTTTAATTTTCCCCACTAATTGGGTTTCCTACTAATTTATTCATCCAAACCAGACATCTCTCAACTCCCAAAATATCTATATAAAAATTATCACAATTTAAATCGGCATGCGATTGACCGTGTCTAACTCGAGCCCCACGTTCGAAGCCATTTCTCTCTCTAACTTATTTTATGTGCCCGTTTAGACCGGAGTCCGCACGACCACATATGCATTTTACCGAGAATCAGTCAGCACGAGAGTCAAAATATCCCGGGGCGCCAGATGGGTTAAAGCTAATCGCAAAAACGACATCAAATGAAAAAAATACTTTACTGATTTTTGGCTCAATGCAACAATAAGGATAGAAGGAGATTCAACTGGGCATAACACATCATGTAAAATTATCTCATTTTATTCTGAATTTAAAATTGACTGCAAAATAAAATGCTCAAAGCAGCATCATTCATGTGTGGCGACCCACATTACTATTTACACAATGTACAGAAATTTTCCAACACATTGTATTCCACCGCCCTCTGAATGGAGAGAGCTGCATAAAGAGGTTTTGTAGTCTCAGTGGCCTGTAAAAATAGAAATAATAAATTCGAATTCAAATAATATACCCCCCTAGTTGGACATGGATAGGCGATCACGGGACCCCAGCTGAACCCGGCATTGCATCCACTTACTTTCCTCTCAACCTTCCTTTGTTAATTCTTGTTGTCTTTCGACCCCGATGGTATTAGGTTATCTGTGGCCTAGGGTGTCATTCACTTTACCGCCTTAATTGGATCTTGTCTCATCTTTCCTGATACACTCATTCTTTGAGGGGTCAGCCTGCTTGTTTTATTTTCCTAGTATCTCCTGGGTTCTGCAAAAGGCCCTGATGAGCCACGATTATAATATGTATCTGCTGGCATATAATTCTATAGCTTATACATAAAACAATCCAACATGATTCAGTTTAGACCGGAGTCCGCACGACCACATATGCATTTTACCAAGAATCAGTCAGCACGGGAGTCAAAATATCCCGGGGCGCCAGATGGGTTAAAGCTAATCGCAAAAACGACATCAAATGAAAAAAATGCTTTACTGATTTTTGGCTCAATGCAACAATAAGGATAGAAGGAGATTCAACTGGGCATAACACATCATGTAAAATTATCTCATTTTATTCTGAATTTAAAATTGACTGCAAAATAAAATGCTCAAAGCAGCATCATTCATGTGTGGCGACCCACATTACTATTTACACAATGTACAGAAATTTTCCAACACATTGGACAATTATCTTTGGAGACACCAGTCTGATTATCAGTCCTGTAGACTGTGTTCCAAAATTATATCCATTATTTATGATTAAATCCAGTTCAAATTTAATTGTCTTTACTGGAAATACTGTAGTTCACTGGTTGAATTTTTACATAATATTAACACTCGTAGAATAATTGTTCATAGAATTTTTAACTTTCACTTATTTTTCCAGTTTCAAAAAATATTGTCAAAAAATATTATTATCTCTGAATCAACACAAATTATGTACATATATTAATAACAACATCTGAAAAGTATCTGACCCTTGAGCATAGCATCGAATAACTGTGCGTAGCACAACAAAATTAATTGTTCTTCTGACATTAAACGTTTCGAGAAGTGACTAGATTATGAACTTCAAGTTCCTAACAAAATATATGATTTCTGAATCATCAACTTGATCAATAAATTGTTGGACCATTCAACTATTCGATTTTCCACTTGGAATCATTATTAAGAAAAATATTTATATTTGTGGCCATTTTAGTAACTTTCACAACTTGCAATTCTTGAACAGAATGCGGAAATAAGAATTGTAGCTTCATAATAAATTCATATAGTTCATGACACTAGGATTGAAAACATCCTTCAAATTATTCTTGGTTATAGAATTATTTTTAATTGGCAGTGGCCCATTCTATTATTTTTATAAGAACACAATATTCCAACAACAACGGCAAAGGTCTTCCTCTGAAGAAGAATAAAATACTATCATGACAAATCCGGGTTCTAGCAAAATCAAAGTCTTAATGGAATCCGTAAACAAGGTTGAAATAAGAACTGATGGTTTTTAAGAAATAACCTTTGGGTCATTCATACGACGCAATGTGTAGTTCCAATACTCCTTCTTTAACACTGAGTCATCGAACCTGCTATTTGATTGATGCTCAAATAAAAATCTCCTCATTCCTGCGACTTAAACAAGCGCACCTGGGAATGGCATTTCAACTACTCCAAACACATGAATTTTCTTCCCAAAATTTATACAATAAATCAAGCCTCTGCTTATTATCAACACTGGAAGATTTATAAACTTACAAGTTTATTTTATTTTACCATTCAGTTCAAATCGTGAAGTTAGCACACTTATGATACTCTCTATTTCACTTTCGAATGTGTATCTACGTCATGATTTTATATAAATACAAAAATATCCTAATTGATACAAATATCATTTGCTTCCCGTTTCATGCCTCTCCGTGTTATCTGAAAAATATACTTTGCTCATTGCAAATATTAACTGTTCAACCAGAACTGTAATGTTGGTTGAATGCGGGCTTGCGCTAACCACTATTGTACCAATTTTGCAAATCGGTACATGTTCATCTTATCTTCGGGACGCAGCAGGAGCTCCAGGTCTGGCCAGATTATCATGAGAGCATACACCAGGCTCTTCTGAGAATTCCATTCACCAAGCTGGCGCCTGGCTACTGGTGAAATGGGATCGCCTAGTCCTTTCTGCCAGGATTTGTGCCCTTGTGTGTGCTGTCACCTAAAGGTTTATCGTAAATTGAAAAGAGGGATAAGTCAAGCTTTGATCTGTGAACTTTTGAAAGGTGAACATTTCCTGTCAGTTTCATTCGCCAAGCCTTTCTGCCAGGATTTGTGCCTTTGTGTGTCCTGTCACTTATAGGCTTATCGTTGATAGGCACTTGTAAAGGGAGATAAATCGAGCTTTGTGTCTGCAAACATTGGAAAAGCGAACATTTACTGTCAGCTTCATTCGCCAAGCTCTTATTCTGAGAACAATCTTACAGGGACATTGTGTAACGCCTCAGCTCCTGGAAGGTTTCTAGGCAGTAACCTTTGTGGGGAGATATTCTATAGTACCCACTCAAGACCTTGAACTCTGGCTTTGTTTTGGCCGGTTGTGCCGCTGGTCGCAGTTGGTACTACTGGAGGGTTGTGGTGGGGGTACGCTGGAATATACAGGCGTGCGCTCTGTGGCTGGAAAAAACAGTGTGAGGAGAAGGTTGGGGACGGAAGGACTTAAAGGCGATCGCCTCCGGGGGAACTGAAGCCAGCTCCTCCGGAGGGCTGAAATACACCAGGTGGTATGAATTCAATTTGTTAGAAGGGGCAACCTTTCGGTGGAACATTAAACTGTGTCATTTGACTATGAAATTTTACATGCCATGTGTCGAATGGCGTTTCTGGACTGATATTTCTAGAATTACGATTGTTAATTAATAAGTATATTTTGCTAAGTTTTTTGGATATGCAGATTCGTTTGATTGGCATTAGATTCAGGGAGGGTAAAAGGTTTTGACTTTGGTCAGATAGGCTTCAGAAGACAGTCAGTGCTGGACTCTGAAGTTTCTCAGACGCTTTCGTTCACTAAGGAACGCGTAAGTTGCTTATGTAACATTGTTTTAGAAGTGGCACAGAGTCTAACTTCATGTTGTTATTCCTTTAGTTTTGTCGTCAGGGGAATCTTTCTAATCAAATTCATTTCTATCACAAATGTAGATGTGTGTAATCTTGCCAAGAGGGCAAGTGTCTGGTTTGTTTAGGTTAAGTGTTTCATTGGTGTTTAATTAGATCATATTTGTCAGATGGTTAATTTTAGTGGTGGAAGGTTTATCTTGTAATTTGTTTGATCTTAATGTTCAATACATGTTAGCTTATTTTGATTTGTCATGTTATTTATTTCATGAAGTCACTAGGAAGATTATTCCCCTTTTCTTCTTCATCTTTGGCAGGGTCAATTTAATACGGCCTGCTGAGGTACGCATCCAGCCTTCTACTCAACAAGCTGGTCTTGACATTGGTTTCGTCCCGCCTAATCTCTTTTCCTAAATCAAATGAGGGTGTTCTTGAAAACCAAGCAAATCGGAACATTCGCTGCTAGGTTTTTTTGCTGTGAACTCAGCTGACCTAGCGAGTAATTAAATGATAATTTTGATATGCTAATATTATTATTATTATTATCACATCTTGGGTTATCAAAAGGGAAGGGGGGGGGGATGAGAGCCACTGTTACAACTATCCTTCGGAAAATCACCTGTTCCAAACTAGACATGATTGAACTACTTCATAAGCTCTCTCTCAATGAATGTGATTATTAGAAAATATAAGATCCAAGAATTATTTAGAAAAGTTATGAAAATCATTATTATTATTATTAGTGGATTATTATTATTATTATTATTAGTTATATTATTGTAAATGTGTTTAATTATTATTTCATTATGTGAGAATCCACCTGTTCGATTCTTCGAATATGGATAAAATATCAATTTCTCAACAAAAATAATTATTAACTTTTACAGTTACCTCGGCTGATTACCGTGATTATCAAAAAAATATGAAACTTTCAAATAAATGCTCGTTATGCTCGGTCATCGATCCTAAACTGTTCTGAGTGCTGAAAATACTCAGAATAACTCAAATATGTCTTGCGTAAATCATTGCAAGATTTAAATACGAAGAAAAACAAATGTGTTGGTCATCTGCAGAAAATGAGTTTGTTCCAATTAGCTAGGCATAATATAAAAGTCAAATGTGGCTTACATTTCTCGTTGGTCTTGAAGCGTAGTGAACCTGGTCTGTACCAGATTTATCCAGATACATGCCCTATTGGACACGCACGTCTAATCATTGTATCGGCCGCCATTATATTCCCACAATCTGTCTAGTACGATATAGTGGAAATATTTCTTGAAGTTTGAAGTAACTGCTGATCCATTTTAATATTGGCTTCAATTAAATCCATAGCAGTTCGCTTAAATGGGGTCAGATCCAAATGATCTATTCTCAAATACGTCAGTTGTAACATAACTCACGGTAATCTTTTCAGTACAAGAAAAAACTGACAGTCTAAATCAATCAACGGCTGTTCTGAAGATCGTTCCCTGGGCATGGTTTATCACCATCTATCATGCGCGAAGCAACTTATAGTTTCCCTTTGTCGGCTAATGAACAACACCGTGATAGACTGGCCTTCAATATACTGAAAGATCGGAGTGGTTATCAAGTTACAATTTATGAAACTGACTAATTGGATTAAAATATCCAAGTATTGAATTATTATTACTGGACTGTGACAAAGTACTTTCTAGACAAAGTCTAGCATGTGTCCATATAGAAATAAAGTATTTTACCAGTGTCCGTAGAAAAATAACAATCACCTTAGTGATTCCCTCTGCCGGAAACTTACTATGTTCCACATGTATCGTAGCACTTTTGTGACTATCACAATTTAAAGATATCTTCTGCGTAGATCCGGCAACCATGTGCCTTGGCTCAACGTAGCAGCAGCACCTTGTCATGCAAGAGCTTGGTTCGAAGTGAGCTGATGATGCTTGGGCCGGTCGGCTTTTATTCAAAACGGTCGGGTCCACGCTGGATCACGCTGAAATCTGGAAATCCTCATATCTCCGGTGTCTCTGGTCCGATTCACTTGAGACTAAGTGCATTCTCTTTCATTTGGCCGTGCCAGTAATCTGATCCAAGTCTCAAGTCTCTACTCCATGGCTAACTATTTAATCAACAAATAGTCTCGACCTCTGCTACTACTCGCTACGTCACTTAACATGCTCTTGGCTGCACAAAGTTTCCATTCCATTCTAGAAGTAATGGAGCGCGATATTCAAATATCTCAACTTTCAAAAGCGGCTGTAGCCTTTCCCTTGATATCTAGGTGTCTGAATCTTGGAATACCCATTCCTAGAGTTGGGCACATTACTTCGGAGGGGAAGTAAAGCTGGCGGTCCCATGTCATGTGATTTATGGCATGTTAAAGAACCTGCCACTAATTACACCTGTATGAAGCTTAATTGGATAGGTTAAGAATGTAAACAAAGCTCTTCGGTTTCTACGTTCGTTGCCAAGAGCCGACTGCGGTGGCGTCTGGTATCTAAGTTCTGAACTTGGCCTAGTAGTTGTTGACGGTGGTGCTTGGCGGCAAAAGTAGGAACTATTTGAAACATTCTAAGTTGCAGCCTGTACTTAATTTTTTTTAAAAGATAACACACACTAATACAGTCATCACAATTAACACCGGTTATCAGACAGATTCTACACACACCCAAAGTACACGGGGCTACATGACCGCGTTGTCGCAGCCCCTACATTTAAGAACCAACCAACCAATCCTACATGACGACCATTCGATGTTTTTCACCAGTTCGCAATATCTCTGAAACTATTTCATCAATCAAACTGATATTTTGTATGGTGATAAAGGATAATAATGTTATTGGTTTTACGTCCCGTTTAACTACTCTGGTTTTTAGAGACGCCGGGGTGGCGGAATTTTGCCCCGAGACACGGCTCCCTTGCATTTGAGCACCCTCAAATGCCAGCTGACTGTGCCAGCATACGAACCCGCAACCTGGTGATAGAGGACTGTTATGTAAGCAGATTTATGTGACTTTCAAAATCCTGAGAAACAAAAAATCAGCATGTTGGCCGAGTGATTTTCAAATATTTCAAATGACGTTTTTGGCGATCTAATCACCCGAGGGCAATGACACATAGCACAGCGAATGTTAATTGAGAGTTTAGTGCAGAGACATCTCATGTTCCATTGTTTACAATAATTCAAGATAGCATCAGTTCGAAATTTTAAAACCTTATTTTGTTTTTAAACTAACAACCTGACCCGGCTTCGCCCGGGAACAGTTATGAATGCATTACGTGATAAGTGCTTTATTTCCAATGTCAATGAACAGCGACCTAAATATCCGTTTTACATCTCGGCATGATGGGTTAAAATCACTGACTGGACTCTTAATTATATTATCATGGTGATGCATGTGCAGCAAATTCTTGTCAGACGTAATTTAAGAATGGCGAGGTACATGAAACACAAATCCCCCTTCCGTCTAATCTTAACTTGACTGTGAATTTTGCGGAACGATGAGTTCACAGGCGAAATAAAGAAAAGCCGAGTTGCACTTCCAGGGAAACTCCAATCACAACCACTCTTCTCTAAAGTTTTTAACTCAACACGACTCGACAGTTTGCTGCTGGCTAAATCTGGGGAAATATGCTCGTCTGCTAGCTAAGCTGTAACTGGGGTGATAGACTCGCCCCTAGCTAGCTCGTAAACTGTCGCCTCAGTAACTGGATGGAGATTGTTGGAAGAAATGAAAACGTAAAAACACTTATAGTAGGCGATGTATTGAAGATAGAGAAATGCTCTCACGGGCCTTTTGTAGAACTTTTCATGCTGAACAATTCTTACACTCATAGTATATAGATATATTTAACGGTTTGTCGAGCGTAGTCTAAGCTTAAGAAGCGCACGGACGCCAGTTTTTCTTTTCGACCTTTTCACTTAAATCGTTAGTGCTTGACTTCCTTTGGTCATAAATAAATTATTTTCTACAGAAACCTTCCTTGAGATATCCTTTACAGAATGGTGATAACCGCATCAAAATCCATTCAGTGGTTCTCGAGGTTACCCGTGACATCCAAGAATCGGGGACTGTTTTTTATACTGAGTAGAGATTATACGCCAATTAGTATAATTTAATATAATATAATCCCCCTTCCGTCCAATCTTAATTGACTGTGAATTTTGCGGAACGAAAAGTTCACTGGCGAAATGAGAGTTGCACTTCCAGGGAATGGCGAGGTGAATGAAACTCAAATCCCCCTTCCGTCCAATCTTAACTTCACTGTGTTTCACAGGCGAAATGAAGAAAACCCCAGTTGCACTCCAGGGAAACTCCAAACACAACCACCCTTCTCAAAAGTCTTAACTCAACACGACTCAACGGTTTCTGCTGGCTGTATCTGGGGCAATAGGTTCGCCCGCTAGCTATGCTGTAACAGGGATGATAGACTCGCCCTTAGATAGCTCGTAAACTGTCGCCTCAGTAGTTGAATGGACATGGTTGGAAGAAATTAAAACGTAAAAACACTTATAGTGGGCGATGTATTGAAGATAGATATATGCTCTCGCGGACTTTTTTGTGAACTTTTCATGCTGAACAATTCTTACACTCACAGAATTTAGATATTTTTAACGGTTTGCCCAGCGTAAGGTTACAAAGCGCTCGGATGCCATTTTTTTTTTACTTTTCCACTGAAATCGTTACTGCTCGGCCTCCTTTGATCATAAATAAATTATTTTCTACAGAAATCATCCTCGAGATAATCTTTACAGAACGGTGAAAACCGCATCAAAATCCATCCAGTGGTTCTCGAGTTTACCCGTAACATCCAAGAATCGGGGACTTGGTTTTATACTAAGTAGAGATTTCTCGTATCCTGTTCAAGCGATTGAAGAGAAGATTCTTAAGATGGGCTGTTATAATAATCATTGTCTAATGGCACTAAATTCTGTAGCTTACTTTTCGTAAATCATACAAGCCGCGCATTTGACGTTTGTTAATATTAACTCCCCTGAATAGTTAGAGAAATATGCCATCTCGCGGGAGGAGTCATAATTGCCGATGCTGAAGTTATAGAAGCTTATTCTAGCCCATAATTTCTGTATGTAATGGTATTTGTGGAGGTTGTTTTAATGGGAAAATTACCAAGGTCTTCTATTGCAGACATCCTATATTATGGATTGTAAGAATGGTATTATCTGAAAGAAAACATGTTTTACTTTCTTCTATTGCACCTGCCTCTTGGGAAGCTGATAAACCATTACACAATTTCTTACCGGTAAAAGCTTCACCTTGTAACTCTGGACATATATTGTCCAGTGGTGAAGGTATGTAGACGTGAGGTTATCTTGAGGAGCGATGAAAGCTTTGATTTAAGACAGGGCATGCATGCACTTGTAACATAGGAAAATGATGATGCTTTCATAAAATATCATTTTTAGCCTGTTTTCATTTATGAGAAAATAGGCTAATGAGATTGTGACAGATCATAGATATGCACAGACACTCCTAATCACTGTTTATTATTGTATATGTATATAGTTATAGTATATGTTTTTATAATCGGAAAGTGTCCAGATATACCAGGTGGCCCGTTTGCCGCGTTCAATCTAGTTTTAGGTGTCCCGCATACATTAATGCCGTGTGGGATGTCTGTTAACTGATTTCCACAGGGGTCACACTGAACGCAGGCCGATTACGTCAGAATACGAAGGAATATCAACCGGACGGCCACTAGCTGAATGTTGCTCAGTACTACCCGTCTAATGCACCCCATTGCCTAAACGGCTGGAGCAATCGAAACAAAATTTGGTAGGAGTAAAGATCTATACCTGAATATCTCACAGCCATATTTGAAAATGATGTCGGTGCTACCAACTGCTGAAAAATCGCAATTGAAATTTGAGCTCCATGTTGAATATCCTGGAAGGTATAAATGGGAAAGAGGCCGTGGCCTTACTGGAGGAACCATCCCGGCATTTGCCAGAAGACGAAGTGGGAAACCACGGAAAACCACTTCGGGGATGGCTGAGGTGGGAATCGAACCCCCTCTACTCATTTGGGCCACCCGAGGCTGAGTAGACCCCGTTTCAGTCCTCATACCACTTTTCAAATTTCGTGGCAGAGCCGAGAATCGAACCCAGGACCTCCGGGGCGGCAGCTAAACATGCTGACCGCTACGCTACGAAGGCGACTCAGTGTCCTGTTGTTGTTGTTGTTGTTGTAGTTTGTGTCTTTAGCCTCCCTCTCCTGTGCTAATCTTTTCATCTCTACATAGCTACCACACCCTACTTCCGAGGCAATCTGTTTAACATATTCTAACCTTGGTCTACCCCTACAGTTCTTGTCCTTGACCCTTCCTTCCATAACTAAGCTTGCTATTCCTGGGTGTCGTAGTATGTGTCTTACCAACCTCTCTCTTCATTAGCAGTCGCCCGAAACATCTCTTCTCTCCCACTCGTCTTAATACCTCTTCATTTGTAACCCTATCTACCCATCTGATCTTCAACATTCTCCTGTAACACCACATTTCAAACGCTTCAATTCTCCTCTTTTCTGCTGCACCAATAGTCCAAATTTCACTTCCGTAGAGCGCCACGCTCCAGACAAAGGCTTTCAAAAATGCCTTCCTAATACCTAAATCTCTATTCGATGTCAACAGATTCCTTTTCCGTAGGAAAGGTTTCCTGGCCTAACCAACCTACGTTTTATATCCTCTTTGCTTCGTCCACTAAGAAAGACGAACCACTCCCCTAATAAGAAGATCTCATAGAACAATTCAAATAAATAGCATCTACTATACTATACTATAATAATAATATCGTATGGCCTCGGGTGCCAGGTGAAAGCTTTGTTAATTGACGCTCAGAGGGCAACTTGCATGTGGAATTTTATCGCTCCTTGAAGTGCTATAAAAGTCAAGGAGTATAGATATCTAAGCTCCTTGACAGTATAGCGCTTTCTAGTAGAGAAATGAGGAACTTTGTGTTGGAGGAAAATCCCGAGATTAATTTTGCCATTTTGAATTCTTCCTGCTGAATTCAAATGGGTTCTTTAACATGCCAACATCGTATGACATGCGTATCGTGAATTTTGTTGTCTTTCAAAAATCACTTACCACGGCCAGGAGCGAACCTGCATGCTTGGGGCTGGCAGTCCGACACGATAACCACCCACCATGGCAAGCACTCTGGGATACTCTATGCCATTAAGAAACACCTAATTTGCCAACCGCCGTAAATAACAACAACAACAACAACAACAACTGGTCACTTCCTAAACGTAGCCTGGAACCATGGTGAGCATCCAGTGGCTGTGCTAAATCGATCTCTTACCCACAATGACAAACCTAACACAAAAAAAAAAGCAATGCCAAAATAAAAAAAGGAAAACCACACAAAATACATTCCCTACACCACCAAATAAAAGCTGGAGGTAAAAGAGAAACAATTAGTTCCGTGAAGAACTAAACAGCCTATTTCCATATATGCTACTTGCGTAAATTGCGTAGTTGGTAGCATGCTGAACTGCTGTACCCAAGATAGTGGTTTCAAACCCGGCCGAAGTCATCGGAATTGTTAAGAGGGTTAAAATTCTTCAGTATGCCATGGTCGCAAGAAATAAAAACTTAATTTTAAAAGTTTTCACATGCGCCATCTTGAATTTATATAAACAAGTGAACTAAATCAGATGTCAGTGCATTACAACATTTGCTCTACCACGTTTCTCTGCACTCAGATGGTTAAATCGCGAGAAACGTCTTTATAAATGTTTCAAATTCGCAAGGCCGCCATGTTCGTTATTGTACTTGACAGGTTGCTGAACGTCAGATAGGTGAACTTCTAGTAATATCCTTCATCAGCGTACAACATTTCAGGTTGATATCAGTAGTAGTTTCGGAGATATAGGATACCGATGAAATATTTCGCACAGCCGCCATGATGGATTGGCGAGACGTATTAAAATTTGAAGGACACGGTCAAAGTTGGAAAAAGTTTCATCGAAATCGCTCCGGCCGTTTAGATTTTATTACGGACACACACATACACATACACAACACGGACAAAATGTGATCTCATAAGCCTATTTTGTTCATATACTGCATGGAAATAGGCTAAACTCAACAATTGAGACCAACACATGACAGGTCAGGACAGGAGCTGGCGCTATGACTGTTAAAGAGATCGATCACTGCAAAGGCCCTTGTTTGATTCTCGGCACTGCCCATAAATTGAGGGCTGAAACAGGGTACACACAGCTTCGTGAGGCAAAACTGAGAATAGGCGGGTTCGATTCCCAACTCAGCCATCCTTAAAGTGGTTTTCCTAGCTTTTCCCCACTTCTGCGAATGCCGGGATGGTTCCTAAATTAAGGCCACGTCCGCCTCCTTCCCAATCCTAATCCTAATCACAGATACACACACTAATACAGTCACCAATATAACACAGGTTATTAACACAAATTTCACACACATTCAAGTTCACAGGGCTACATGACCACAATGATCCAAAACCCCTAAATGAATCAACAACAACAACAACTTATTTTCTAACCCAGGATTACAAACTTACTAGAAGAATAATATAGAAGCAAAGAAGAAGAATTTAGATTTCTCGTTCATACGAGGGTCAATCCATATGACATGGCAACTATGTTATATTTTTAGCCTACTTTTCACATTTTGCAAAAATGAGGAAAAAGTAGACTTATGAGATCGATCCGGGAAAATGTGTGTCTGTCTGTCTGTCTGGCTGGCTGGCTGTGTGTGTGTGTGTGTGTGTGTGTGTGTGTCCCTATCAACTCCTAAACGGCTGCAGCAATCAAAACCAAATTTAGAATGAGTAAAGATGTGCACCGGAATATCTCACGTCCATATTTGAAAATGATGTCAATGCTACCAAATGCTGAAAAAACGCACTAGAAATTTGAGCTCAATGCTGGATATCTTGCAAGGTATACATGGGAGCTATTCCAAAATTGGCACACATGTAGATAATATTATTTCAGTTTAATTTCCAGGAGGACAAACATGACAGTGGTGCCAAAATAATTTTAAGCCTTCTGATAGGTCAAATTTTAAATGCATATAACTTCTAGCCTATTAATTGGATTTCAAACAAATTTTGTATGTAATATCAGTACATAAACAGATATGACTGAGCTTATTCTTAAGAGCCACCAGGGCTGCCGACTGTTAATAATTTCTCTCTCTCTATTTTCTTCATCCAAATACCAATATATCTGAATGTATACAAGCCGACAGCTTTAAACTATGCACACGTATAGTACCTGACATTTTAGATTAATTTGGAGTAACATATATACTTCAGTTCTACCAACATGATTCTAAGCCTGCTGATAGGACCAATTTTTAAATACATATAACTTCTATACTATCAGTTGGATTTCAACCAAATTTCGTACGTGCTATGTGTAAATAACAGATATGACTATAAGTATTCTTAAGAGCAATCAGGGCTGCCAACTGTTAATAAATGCTGTCTCTATGTGTGTTACCCTAATATCAATATATGAGAAAGTATGCAAGCCAACAGCTCTATACTTTGGACACGTATAGCACCTGACACTCTAGATTAATTTGGAGTAATTAATATAAGTCAGTGCTGCCAACATGATTCTATGCCTGCTGATATGTCCAATTTTAAAATACATGTAACTTCTATACTAACAAATGGATTTCATCCAAAATTGGCACAACAAGATATCATAATATTTCAGATTATTTCTGACCAGCACACGCATGGTATTGTTGGCAACATGCTTTTACGCCTGCTGATAGATCCAGTGTCTAACTGCACGTAACGGCCATTAGACTTCAACCAAATTTTGTATTGTGTATCTTAAGAGATGGAACTAAGAATATAATCAGTCACCAGGGCTGCCAACTGTAGTGCTCTATGAGGCTACATTATACCAGGTATATTTTGAACTAATTAGATATTTCGATATTACTAACTTAATTTCGTCATTATTCTAGATAGGTTCATATACTGTAGAATAATCATTGACATGAAAAGTAGGCTGTATAGTTATTCACGGAAGTACTTGTTTGGTAATGCTACAGCATGGGAAATCCACGATGTGCATTGAACCATTAAGGCCGTGTGATATCTCAATGCCTACAGAAAATAGGATTCGAGTACAGGAGTTAACGGCAAATGTACAAATGAAAACCACACAATGGAACTCGGTGTAAATTTGTTTTAAAATAGTACAAATGGAACACAAATCAATCAATCAACATCCAGGGCACCGTTTCCAAGCATTGGAACACTGCTCAGTAACAGACACGGACATGTTAGTTCGGGCAGACAAGGGGCGCCTACTTCGCGGCGAGTCTACAGATGCTGCGCGTCCATGTCGGAAAGCCTCCACCCAACGTGCAACAGCTTCACATAGTGCTGCATGACACTGCGTAGCATTTCTGCCACCGATAAAAACAATTTACAAGAATAACCGCTGTTCCAATCTGCTTACATCCATCCTGTAGCACGACCAAGCTCAGAATAATCGTGTATGGTGCTGGTACCTAGCTACCTGCACTTACAGTCGCCTTCTGTCCGGTGAATTCTGTGCTGTTTGCGGCGGGGTTTCGAGTGTCTACACTGGAATTACCGTGATGCCATATTTTCGAAAGATATAACATAGTTGCCATGACTTATGGAATGACCCTCGTATTTTACTCTTTCTACCATCAGTGGCGAAAGGCACGGTTGGTAATGCGTAAAAAAACTCATTCTTCGTGATGTATAGATTGCTTGTGGCGCACGCATAACCTTGCTAAAATAAGGAACTTTAGTGTGCACTTTTAGCATGGATTCTGACCTGAGAGTGCTGTGTGACTTAACAGCTGTATCAGAACAGACATTTTATCACCTTGGACAAAGTGTACTGATATTTATTCCATAAAACATGGCCATGTGAACCATAAACTTTGAAAGCTTTGACAGAGACCTGTCATAAAAGTTCATTGTATTCATCGCAGGTGGTCTGCAATTGCTGCACCTTCCTTGGGTTCTTCCTTCCCTCATAATATATGGTACCTGAAGGGGATGGCTGGAACTGAGCATTATAGTCGTTGTTGCTTTCATTTAGGTGCTTTCAACTTCATGGCCATCAGCACATTACACAATGCCTAACTTTCTTTTGCCACTGATTGCGTAAAGAATAATGCTAATAATAATCTAATTTTTATTTTATTTTTCAATTTCTTCCTCTCTTCTTCTCTTCTAGTAAGCTAGTAGTACCAGGCGACAAGTGCACGAGACAAAAATGTGTATTTTAATACTAGCTGTACCCGGGATGCATTGCAATGCCAATAAAAGAAAGTGTTGGCGTTGTAAATTTGTTGAAGTGCTTTTGGATACACAATATTTTTTTCTTTTTACGTTAACTGTCTATACACTATTGTAAAATGGATTTATGATCTCAGAAACATTCGTGGGAGCGTGCTCAACAACTCACCAAAGTTTCATCGCAATCGGATGAATGGTACATGAACGCATACGGGACTTTGTTGAAACGATTCGCGGGCCGTAACTCATTTGTTGAATCTATTCGTGTGCCACCTATTGCAAAATGAATTTACTAATTCATAAACCTTTCCAGGAGTGTATACAACTACTCACCAAAGTTCCATCGAAATCAGATGAATGGTATATGAACGTAAGTGGGACTTTGTTGAAGCTACTCGCGCGCTTTGTAAATTGAATTTAATATGCCTATAACCATCCCGGGAGTGTGCACAGCAACTCACCAAAATGTGATCGCAATCGGATGAATGGTAGACTATATATACGCATAAGGGACGAACAAACAAACAAATATGCATTCTTTTATATGTATAGTAGAATAGCAGTAGTGTCCGGCTTCGCCCGGTGGATTTATTTGTTTTATGTATGATAATGAATACTACTATAGAACTGGCACATGATTACTTAAACAACCAGAAAAATAAATATTTAAATATAATTTCTTGTGTTGGTGGTGGTGGAGGTTGTAGTGAGGGTGATAAGCAGTACAGTATAATGGATGTAACATTTAGATCGTTTTCCCCTAATGATAATAATGGATAGGGAAACGGCTATTTACTAACTACAGCACTGACCCATGTCATTTACAAACAAATTTATAAAAATGATTAGAAAGAGGAGTACGTGAAATAAAAGACACTGCCTAGGGCCTATATATCATTGTCTGTTAGAAATGTAGAGACCATTAGTGTCATATTTTGTTGCATAGCACCGTAGGAAAATAATCAGAACACTTTGGAAAACTTCGGCTGTCCCGAGCTCCTGAGGTAGCAATAGTATCATTTATGGCCACATAGTGCTCAACGATAAGTTTCGGAATAAATTACGGTAAATTTGAAAGCACCAACGCTTATTTCAGCTGATAACCTCAATGTATTGCACCAACACCATTGCACTTATACAGATGCATAATATATTCATGATGATAACTGTTTTAAGGGGCAAAATAAATAGTTTTTCACTAATTACTCCCCGTGACTGCAATTTATAAGCAATGCAAGATTTAACTATTTTCGCAATTCTGCACCAGAACACTGGTAGGGGCGACGTGATTCAGCCTGAATTGCCAATCAACAATAGACTTATTAAAATACTCTTACAGTTACACTACTACGGACATGAATGATTCTAGGGCCTTAATACTTGGTTTTCAAGTTCAGTTTGTTTGTTATTCTAAATGTAGGGAAAGGAGAGCGTTGTCCAAAATATCAAGTGGACAGTGTTACCAGCAGGGTTTCAAAGTGTATGTATAGGCCTAATTTGGTGCAATTAGGAGGAACGGTGTAGATTTGTGATAAAGGGCCTAAATGCAGGAAATGGAGTGGTCTGTCCGAAATTTAAAGTGGAGAGTTCCAAAGGGTAAGTGTACAAAATGTAAATCAGATCGGTGAAACGGTGTAGATTTATGCCAATGGACCTAAATGCAGGGAATGGAGTGCTCTGTCCGAAATTTCAGGCAGACAGTGTTACTCACAGGGTTCAACAGTGTAAGTATGTGAAATTTGGTTCAGATCGGTGAAACGGTGTAGATTTGTGCCAAAGGCCTAAATGCAGGGAATGGAGTGGTCTGTCGGAAATTTCATGCTGACAGTTTTACTAGCAGGGTTCCAAAGGTTAAGTATACACATTTTGGTTCAGATCGGTGAAACGGAGTAGATTTGTGCCAAATCGCCTAAATGCAGAGAATGGAGTGGTCTGTTCGCAATTTCATGTAGACAGTGTTACTCGCAGGGTTCCAAAGGGTAAGTATACACATTTTGGTTCTGATCGGTTAAACGATGTAGATTTGTGCCAAAGGACCTAAATGCAGGGAATGGAGTGGTCTCTCCGGAATTTAACATAGCCTAAACTATTCCTCTTGAATCTGGCTATCATATACAAAAATATTTTTTCGAATTCGACTGGTAGTTCCAGAGATTAGCGCGTTTAAACACACAAACAAACACACAAACTCTTCAGCTTTATTATATTAGTATAGATTGTAGCCTTCAGCCGGTAAACTAACAAATCGTTCCAATTACTGGAATATGTGAAAAACTTGAAATCAATTACATACGACTATTATTGATATATATCGCTAAGGACTATGGAGGAAGAAAACTAAAGGATGGCATGTTTCGCTTGTCGAGCGAGCATTATCAGATCCAAATATGCAAGACAAATAGCTCTACAATAGACCTGATTGCTTGACGAGTAAAGCATGTCATCCCTTAGTTTTCTTCTTCTGCTTCTACTTCGTCTTCCTCTTCCTAAATAGTCCTTAACAATATACATACAACCTAACAATATGTAATTTATTTCAGGATTCTCTCATATTTCGGTAATTGTAATGATTCCTGTATTGACGACTGAAAGCTGCAATATTAACAATTGTTAAGACAACTCTGAACAAGAAGTTTCAAAGCTATATTTAGAAATGTGGATTTTAGAGCCTTGGTGCTCAAGATCTGATGATGATCGCTTGACGATCGAAACTGGTCATCCAAGTGTAGTTATTAGTCTCATTAATTTATCTAAGGATTTGGGAAACACCCAATACAATAGGGTACAATCGTGTCAACCGACTGAGAAATCATTAAATTATGATTTATGACCTTATATTAAGTCCCGAGGCACCTACCCTACTTCCTGAGCCATATACTTCCAGTTACACACGGTTATCACATAAACACAGATTGAAGGCACACCAATGTACACGGGGCTGATGACCAAGATGTCCCAAGCCCCTAAAATAAATTAACTAATAATAGTCTAGAATAAGTCACGCTTGTAGATAAATAATAATATCGTAGCCGGGTGCAAGGTTTGTTATTTGACACCCAGAGGGCAGCTTGCATGTCGAATTTTGTTGTTCCTTTGAGCGCTATGAAGGTCAAGGAGGTTAGATATCTAAGCTCTTTGACACTATAGCGCTGTGTTGGCGGAAAATCCCGAGATTAATTTTGCCACTATGAACACGGCCTACTGAATTCAAATGGGTATTTTAACATGCCAACAACGTATGACATGCGTGTTGTGATTTTTGTCGCCTTTCAAAAATCACTTACCAGGGTCAGAAGCGAACCTGCAAGCTTGGGGTTGGTAGACCTACACGATAACCACTCACCCACCGTGGCAAGCACGATTGTAGATAAAAAATAGCAATATTGTTCCAAAGACCTTACAGCTCAACTGTGACCTCTCGAAGAGCATGGCCTTGGAGGTAAACTCGAGGCTATTTTTTTAGCGTTATAAAATGACGTCACATTGGCATAAATGATGCATGAGGCGCTCTTTTACGTGTTCTTGCCAACAATAAAGTCATGCTTTATAGAAATTTATCTGTAGCAGTAGCTCTGAGAGATTTCAACCAGCTTTAGATGCACAGTACAATGATTATTTTTTGACTCCAACTTACAGTCGTCCTTTTACTGACCTTTGGATCATGTCGCAGCGCGAAGACAGCAATGTTTGATGGAAGCACCTCTCACTGTATATTCTCTATCACATTATTACATCTGCTTTCAGAAGTACAGAACAACCAACACACCAGCGGAAGTGAAACACAATGCATTTTAACATGATCGATATTCAGCGTGAGATCATAACTTGTGTGTGTGTGTGTGTGTGTGAGCGCTTTGGTTAAGAAACAAAGATATCCACCTCGAGAATGGAATACAATGCATTTATTTTTAACGTCATATAAAAATATTCAGATCCTACTTGTGCCCTTGGTTGCGCGCACAATGTGTGTATATGGAAAGGGGTCGCCATTGTCCTGTCTTACTGCGTGCAGTTAGATGATCGCTGATACAATATTAAGAATAAGGCTCTCAGTCACGAGAATATCTAGCGGTCTCGAAGCGATTACAGAGGGACAGGTGCTGGAAAACAGTGCTCTTAGGGTAATATAAGTTATTTATTTACATCTTAACTGTGAATAAGACGACAATTAGGCGTTAAAATGTTTTAAATTACGTCAAACCTTATCAAGGATTCTATTGCGTGGCTTAAAATACACCGGAGGAATCGCATAATGTAACCACACCTCTGTTACAACGTGTCTCATTAATTTTAGCATTCTGTTCCTCTATATGACTTGAGGGGACAGCCTTCACTTTTACTTTTGTTCTGTGTATGAAAGAGATTATGTCGTGATAGGGGAACTGCCGGGGATGGGTAGGTCCACAGTTCCCAAACTTTCCATTCGTGTTATTTGCACTGGCTTTAAACGATGAATTGAAATGTCACCGAGATTTAAACTTCCATAAAAGGCACCTCACTTCATAGACCATTGCCTTATCATGATTACAGTACCTCCTCACATTGACCATATCAAATCTCGCGCAATGCGCAGTCTCGGCATTCTATAGGCTACAGATTCACAGAAATTGAAGACCTCAATGCACTTAAATTATACTTCTCCCTATCCTAAAATTCTATTTTCCCCATTTGGTCTACGTCAGCTTTAACCAATATTTCTAAATTGAACAGTATATTTAATTTCTTCATATCAATAGACAAAGCTCGCAATCCTTCACTAAGGCACATTGCCAAATACGACATAATAAATAAATAAATTTACAATTTACTGACCTGTGTATACAATTAAACTTTTACCCAATGAATGGGTAAATAACCGATAGTCCACCTTTAAGTCAATAATGTATTGAAACTAATTATAATGTAATAGTAGTTTCGGTTATCTTGTAACCTTCTTCAATTATACTAAAAATATTAAACTAATAACATCAATCTAACATAAACATTCTATAAAAAAAAAAAAGAGATGACTTTATTCACTACAAACATGTTCCTCAGTAATCGTAGTGTTTGGCCTTTTTAGCCTACTTTCGATTTTTGCAAAAAATGGAAGTAGACGTATGAGATCTACACAGGGCCAATAATTGTGTCTGTCTGTGTGTCTGTGTAGTGTGTGTGAGTGTGTGTATTCTGAATGGCTGCCCCCAACCCCATCAATTCGAACACGGTGAAACCGAATTGAACGAAATTTGGTACAGAGGTAGCACTGACAAAGGACACCTCAGTGTCATGTTTTATATCGCCGCCATCTTGACGGAAACGTATTGGTGGCCACCCAAATGTTAAAAGCTTAAATCAAATTACGACCAACCTAATCATCTGAACTCTACAAAATTTTGCAACAACATAACTTTACGTAGGAGGCATATTTTGACTAATGTACAAGATCATCAGCCCAATAGTTTGCAGATGGTGGCCATGTATGTGTGCAAATAGATTCCCCCTATCAATTCAAGCACGGTGAAACCGAATTCAACAAAATTCGGTACAGAGGTACCACTAGCAAAGAAAATTTCAGTGTCATGTTTTATATCGCCGCCATCTTGACAGAAACGTAATGGTGGGCACCCAAATGTTCAAAGCTTAAATCAAATTACGACTAACCTAATCATCCGATCTCTACCAAATTTTGCAATAACATATATTCATATGGCGAGCGTCTTTTGACTAAACTACAAGGTCATCAGCCCAATAGTGTGAAGATGGGGGCCTTGTATGTGTGCAAATCGATTCCCCCTACCAATTCAAACACGATCAAACCGAATTGAACGAAATTTGGTACATAGGTAGCACCAGCAAAGGGCACCTCACTGTCATGTTTTATATCGCCACCATCTTTACGGAAACGGAATGGTGGCCACCTAAATGTTAAAAGCTTAAATCAAATTACGACGAACCTAATCATTTGATCTCTACTAAATTTTGCAACAACTTACCTTTTTGTAAGAAGCATCTTTTGGTTGAACTACAAGGTCATCAGACCAATAGTTTGGAGATAGTGGCCATGTATGTGTGGAAATCGATTCCTCATATCAATTCAAACACGATGAAACCGAATTGAATGATTTTTTTTACAGAGGTAGCACTAGCAAAGGGCACCTCATATTCATGTTTAATATCGATATAGCACGTTGTATTTCAACAAGCTACTACACACAACAATCAATTATACTCCTTGAAAAGGACAAAGAGTTATAATAATACCCATGCATTTAGGAGAAAGTAGTCTATATGTTCTTTACTGAACATCTTGTTTGTCTATATGATCCTTTTTGATTGTTCTTTTCAGTAGGTATATTTTAATGACTGGTGAGAGAATTCTCATCCAAATATCATACTTTTCTTACACGTGGTGCACCCTGCTGTAAACTGACGAGGCTCTGGCGTCCGAATAACTCCCGGGATGAGGAGTTCTTTACTATGCCAAAGACCTTCTTTGAGGACGGATGAACAAGGTAAGGAAAAGGGCACCCTATGTCCTTGGGATGAGAAATCTTCCCTAAAGGCGGATAATCCAGCTGATGGACAACGACATAGGACCAGGACCAATAGGTATGGGTAAGGGTAGGTGAGACTCTATGAGCCATGGTGAAGGCAGCTCGCCTAAAAGAAGGTCACTTTGATAACAAACCGGGTGGCTCAGCACCATCACTGAGCTCGGGCTCGGAAGGCTGATAACCTACTAGTCTTAAATCACGAGATCAAAATAAAAGGTAAAGGAAAATATCGGACTGATCAAATGGTTAACGACAATGAAATGATTGCAATGTTGTATATTTGATGTGTGTGATATGTTTCTTTGCGCTCTGTCATGGGCCTAAATGGCCTGCTATGTACAATAAATGATGATGATGATGATGATGATGATGATGATGATGATGAATCGTAGACTAATCATCGGTGGCTTCGGTGGCGTAGTTGGTAGCATGCTGAGTTTCTATCGAGATCGCGGGTTTTAACCCGGCCGAAGCCGTTGGATTTTTTAAGAGCGTTAAAAATTGCTCAGTATGCCTTCCTTTGGATGGGAGGTAAAGACGGCGGTCCCATGTCATAGATTTATGGCATGAAAAAAAGACCTTCCACTAACTGCACTTGTGGAAGCTAAAATTTGTAGGTTAGTTTGATAACGCTATATTGGTTCCAACGTTCGTCGCCGGGTGCTAGCTGCGATAGCATGTAGTAGCCAAGTCCGTAGCTAGGTGTCGTGGATGGTAGCAGTTGGTATCAAAAGTAGTAACTACTTGAAAATTCAATGTCAGCAGTCCTTTCTTGAATTAAAAACAACAGATAACACACACTAATACAGCCATCACAATTAACACCGGTTATCAGATAAATTCTACACACACCCAAAGTACACGGGGCTACATGACCGCGTTGTCGCAGCCCCTAAACTAAGGAACCAACCAACCAAGACTAATCTTCAAATATAAAATTCTGTTAAAAATATTGTTAATTATAATCGAAAATACTGTCTAATTAGAATACAGTAAAAAATTAAAGTATGGAAAAATATAATGTAAATTTTACATGTTTACAACATAAAATAATACAAGCCATCTAATGGCTACACTGCGTTCTGCTGCACGGCTGAAAGCAACGGGAAACTATAGTCGTAATGCTATTCCCGAGGATATGCACCTCTCTATGTATAATTATATAATTACATGTGATGATGGCCTCCACCTTGTAAAATTTCAATCCTGAGGTAAAATAGTCCCCGGTTTGGATCTCCGGGCGGGGACTACTCGAGAGGGGGTTAACATCACAGAAGTGACAAAGAGGAAATCTGGCATTCTACGGATCGGAGCGTGGAATGCTAGAAGTCTGCTAGGAAGTGGAAGGTTAGAAAACTTAGAAAGGCAAATGGATAGGTTGAGGTTGGATTTGGTTGGGATTAGTGAAATGCGCTGGGAGTGAGATCAGGACTTTTGGTCAGGAGACTATAGGGTCATTAGCACTAAATCAAACAATGACCAAGCAGGGGTTGGTCTCATATTGATTAGGAAACTTGGACAGCGTGTGGAATATTATGAGCAATATAGTGAACGGATTATTGTAGCAATACAAAATCTACGTGCACCACGGTGGTACAAGTCTATATGCCTACCAGTCAAGATGATGATGAAGATGTTGAAAAGGTCTACGAAGAAATAGACGAAATTCTGAGGTATATCAAGGGTGATGAAAATGTTATAGTAATGGGAGATTGGAATGCTGTGGTAGGAAAAGGAAGAGAAGGGAAGGTAGTAGGAGATTTCGGATTAGGTGAAAGGAATGATCGAGGAAGCAGGTCGATGGAATTCTGTACCGAGCATGAGTTGGTCATAGCCAATACCTTATTCAATAATCACAATAGAAGAATATACACATGGATGAGACCAGGAGATACAGGACGTTACCAAATCGATTTCATAGTCAAGCAGAGGTTTCGAAACCAGATTTTGGATTGTAAAACATATCCCGGTGCTGACATAAACTCTGACCACAATCTGGTTGTTATGAAATGCAGATTAAAGTTGAAGAAACTGAAGAAAAGTCAAAAGCCAGAAAGGTGGGCAATAGACAGACTGAAAGAGAAGGATGTAAAAGAAAGATTCAAGAAGAGTATAAAGGAAGGTCTAATGAAAAACCCTAAACAAACTTCAATTGCAGACGAATGGGTACTTTTGAAGAATGAAATAACAAAATTGCAGAAGAAAACATTGGTAGGAAAGAAAGAATAGGTAGAAACCCGTGGATCACCCAGGATATACTAGAATTGATGGATGAAAGGCGGAAACACAAAAATTTAAGAGATGAAAAGGGGAAAGCAGAATACAGACGTCTGAGAAATTAGGTTAACAAGAAGTGCAAGGAAGCGAAAGAAGAATGGCTGAAAGAGAAATGTGCAGGTATAGAAAATTGTCTAAAATCAGGAAAAGTAGATACAGCTTATCGAAGGATTAAGAATACTTTTGGGGAAAAGAAGACTAAGTGCTGTAATATTAAGGGCACAAATGGAAAGCCTCTAACAGATAGGGCAGAAAAGGTTGAGTGATGGAAAGCTTATACAGAGTGTTTGTATAAGGGAAAGGAGATTGAGAATTATGTAATGGAAAGGGAGGAGGAAATTGATGAGGATTTAAAAGGAGATTTAATATTGAGATCAGAATTTGACAGAGCATTGGAAGACTTATGCAGGAACAAAGCACCAGGCATAGATGATATACCGATTGAGTTGCTACGCTGCATAGGAGATGAAGGTCTGATCAGGTTATTTCACTTGGTGTGTAGGATTTATGAGACAGGTGAGGTACCCTCTGATTTCAAGAAGAATGTTATCATCCCTATACCGAAGAAAGTGGGACCTGACAGATGTGAAGATTACCGTACAATCAGCTTGATTACTCATGCTTCAAAGATCCAGTCAAGAATAATTTACAAGAGGATGGAAAGCCAGATAGAAACAGAATTGGGTGAAGACCAGTTTGGTTTCAGGAGAAATGTAGAAACGAGGGAAGCTGTACTAAGTCTTAGGCTGATTTTGGAAGGTAGAATAAGGAAAGACAAGCGAACGTTCATGGCATTTGTAAACTTAGAAAAGGCTTTTGATAACGTTGATTGGACTAAATTGTTTGACATTGTGAAAACGACTGGAATAAAGTACAGGGATAGGAGGGTGATCTACAATCTATAAAGTAACCAGACAGCAGTCATTCGATCTGAAGGACATGAGGGAGAAGCTGATATTCAGAAAGGTGTAAGGCAAGGCTGCAACTTATCACCCATACTTTTCAATCTTTACATTGAACAAGCAATGAAGGAAATTGGAGAAAGATTTAAAGTGGGAGTGAAGATTCAAGGAGAAATAATTTCAACTCTGAGATTTGCCGATGACATCGTCATCTTGGCCGACACGCCGGGGGATTTGAAAGAGTTTTTGAATGGTATGGACTCCGTCTTGAGGAAAGAATTCATGATGAAAATTAATAAATGTAAAACAAAAATATTGGAATGCAGCCGAAAGAAATCAGAATCCTCTATGGACATCAAATTGGCAGGTGAAAAGCTGAAGGAAGTAGGAGACTTCTGTTACTTAGGAAGCAAAATAACCAGTGATGCACGAAGCAAGGAGGATATAAAAAGTAGGTTGGCTCAGGCAAGGAAAGCATTTCTACAGAAATGGTATCTGTTGACATCGAATATAGATTTAGGTACTAGGAAGTCATTTTTGAAAGCCTTCGTCTGGAGCGTGGCACTCTATGGAAGTGAAACTTGGACTATTGGTGCAGCAGAAAAGAAGAAAATTGAGGCGTTTGAAATGTGGTGTTACAGGAGAATGATGAAGATCAGATGGGTAGATAGGGTGACAAACGAAGAGGTATTAAGACGAGTGGGAGAGGAGAGATGTTTCTGGCGACTGCTAATCAAGAGAAGAGATAGGTTGGTAGGACACTTACTAAGACACCCAGGAATAGCAAGCTTAGTTATGGAAGGAAGGGTCGAGGACAAGAACTGTAGGGGTAGACCAAGGTTAGAATATGTTAAACAGATTGCCTCGGATGTAGGGTGTGGTAACTATGTAGAGATGAAACGATTAGCTCAGGACAGGGAGGCATGGAGATCTGCATCAACCCAGTCAAAAGACTGAAGACTCAAACAACAACAACATAAAATTATAAATGGCTACACAAAATGTAACGTGTTAATCACCTACTTCCCGATCCACGTTTCCTCCCGATAAATGCTTATACAGATTTTAAATTCATTTCAATTGTCTTCATAACCTCAAGATGGAGACTGAGCAACATTGTAAAATTTCTTTTTTATTATTATTCTCGTGTCCTAATCATGCGATCAATGTTAGAATAATAAACCTACGGAATAATCGACATCTAATCGTACATAACTCTATGGCCTACCATCCAAAGTATTTAGACGTTTCTCAATATCTACGAATCTATTACAGCAATCAAACTGAAGTTTTGTATGTGGATAGAGGCACTTAACATAAGTAGTATATATGAAAATATGATACATGAAATTATAAGAATAGGAGGGTGAGTTAGCCGTGGTCGTTACGGCATGACTGCTGACAGTCGCTCACATCCGAGAGGCGAGGAGGTTCGAATCCCCCCGCCGGCAACCTTGAAGATGGTCTTCTGTGGTTTCCCATCTCCCTTCCAGGCAAATGCCGGGCTCCTCGTCCTTACATTCCAACCTCCCTCCCCAACGGTACTTGTAGCTCACCCATTGGGTGTCCGTCTCGAAGAAGCTACAAAACTGGCGAGCCAAACATGTCCTCGGACACTCCCGGCACTAAAAGCCATACGCTAAAAAAAACAAAGGGACATGTTTCATGGAAGTCGAGAAAGATCTACGTGAAATGGAAATTTCCCCTAAAGATATCCAGGAGCGTGTTCCACTTCAGGAAAAACTATGTACGCACAAAGGTTTCCAGGAAAAGCCGAAGCTGAAGACAGTGAAGGTGTGGTCCCAAGAGAGAAAAGAACAACGCCGGAGACGAATGTGGGAACACTGGGCGGTGGTTAAAGCTCGGAGGAAGAGACAGTTGAACTGACGTGGTCCCTAGTTGGCCGAATCGAAGAAAGAAGAAGAAGGAAAAAGAGAGGGAGGTGCATGCTTGTAGCATTATTATTATTATATTCGATTTAATGTTGCATGTTTAATGTTGGTGTGGCATGAAAGGGGTGTTCACAGTCTCTACTTCATGGGGCCGACGAGTCAGTCTGGGTTTCACCAATTTTCTAGAGAACATTGGAGGAAAAGTCTCCAGTCTCAATGACCTTGGCTCATATCCAAGCAACTATGACTTCACTCGCACATTGTGACGTGAGACTAACATTACGACTAATTTAATTGTTCCAACGTCTCGGTGGATACCCTGTACAGTAAGTCATGACTTCAAACTGTGATAAGGGAACTAATAAAACTGCAGTGTTCGTGGAACTGTATGTAACACTCGTGTAGGTATTTTTTTTTCAATCGCTTATTTTCCCAGCTTGGCTTCTCTCACGGACACTGCGAGAGATCATTCTTCTCATCATCATCATCATCATCATCATCATCATCATTGGCACGACAGCCCTCTGTGGGCCTTGGCCTTTTGAAGAAGTTTTCCCGATTCTTTCCTGTTAAGTGCTGAGCTCCTCCAATTCTTGATTCCAATTGTCATTACATCCTCTCTCACCAGAGGCGTAATTACGGAGTGGCAAGGGGTGGCAGTTGCAACCAACGAATTCCCAAACACCAATTTTTGCCTACAAACAAGTAAAAAATTAGTTTATAAACTTGGTACAATCTTGATTTTGTTTTTAACTGTATCTCTCAGAAACAATTTAATTACCCAAACAATAATAGCTTTCATTTTCAAAATGATGGCGTAAAAAATAATAAAACCATTTGCGTGAATAATGGGACTAAGCGATTAAGCGATATAAATGTCACTAGGTGGCAACCCTGTAATATGTAATGCAAAGCAGACATCAGCTGTTGTCTGTCGTTTGCCTTTTCGAAGGAGATCTACTCGTACTATTCTACCTGTAACATGTTGCCTTAATTTTCTTGAAATTTCTAAGTTTCTTTCAGTGAACTATCTGTAGGATTGGATTTCATGTACTGAGACATGGTGAGTTAAATTAATTTCAGTTCAAGTGTCTACCTATTTTATAGGTTAAGTTATAAGCCAGTTTCTCCCACAGCGCACAGAATAGTATAGTGAAGCCAGTGTCCGCAATATTGATGAGGTCTAGACTCTAGAGAAAGCAAAATCACGCGTCTGAGAACGGTCTTGAGTAAAATAAAAGACGGCTATTCACTTACACTGCGGTTTAACACGTTGACTGCGAAATTTGGCCTCATTATGTTCCCAATATGCGAACAGAGAAATGCACTAACCGCGATAATAAAGCGCCACGAAAGTGCCGAGCGCGGGAAACTGAGACCACGCGAAATTTAAACTCGCCACAGAGTCAGCTGTCAGAGAAACATAACCTCAAACGCATAGCATAGAACAAGTCTAGTGTTGTCCAATGTGCTGTAACAAAAAATAAACAAAATATTTTTGCGTTTTTAAGTAACTTTGATATGGTTAGATTTATTTAAATGTTTTTTTTAAAATCCAAACAAATTTTATTTTTTCTAAGACGTTGCTACTGAACGAAAAATATTGTGTGCCTGGTTATTTTTGCAGTTTTCCACGTTATTTCCGTTTCTCCATGTTCACATTATTTGCCTTATCATATTACAGTTATTATTTTTTGATCTTGTTCTAACGAGGGAAAAATTGCCTCAAAACTTACAGTATATTTTCACCGTTCCTCGTGTTGTGTGTCATTTTAAGCCAGCCTTATTTTGTTGTTTATAAACTGAGTCTAATTTTTCCCTCAAATTACACTAAACCCTTTTCTTGAGGTTGATACTATTGTAAAAAAAACTTGCAACTTGTAAAAAAATTAACTTGTAGGCCCTATACAACTTTTTATTTACCATGAGACAGACATCTTGTAAATTTTTGAATTTTTGGTGTTTGAAAACAAGTTTAATCCCTTTCTTTTCAGGCTCAGAAGAACAAAAAGGGACAAAGTTCGTTGTTGTCTTACTTTTGCTCAGGCCCACCAAGCAAGAAGAAACAGCGTCTAGAAAAAGATTCTTTGGAACATAAGTCAGAGCCACTTCAGCCTACAGAAGAAGTGTTAGGCTCCTCATCCACTCAGTCATCTACACTTACGAAGGGCAGTACTTCGAGTGAGGAAAATTTACCAAGTTCCAGCTGTTCCTCTACTGCAATTGACCAATTATTGTCAATTGGACTGATCAACAAGCGTGATCCTACCCATGGTCCAGATATGGCCATATTGCATGTTAAGGAAGGATCATTTCAACCACAAGATTTCGTTTTCCCTAAAACGGATGGAAGAAAGTTTAGGCCTGAATGGTACAAAATGTTTTCTTGGCTGGAATATAGTCCTCTAACCGATAAAGCATTCTGTTTTGTCTGTCGTGTGTTTTACAAGACGGAAAAAAATGCTGAAAACGCTTTCACAATCAGTGGGTTTTCGAAGTGGAAGAAAACTGTAAAAGTGTTTGAAAAACATGATTGTAGTAAGACTAGTATGACTAAGTTCACCTCTATACAAGAAGCAGATAGAAGTGGTACTGTTATTGAAAAGGTTAATGAAAAGTACTACAAAGAAGTTGAAGAAAACCGATTGTATTTAGGAGCTTTGTGTGAATCGTTAATATTTTGTGGCAGGCAATCCATTGCTCTCAGAGGACATGATGAATCTGCAGAATCAAAGAACAGAGGAAACTTTTTGGAGCTGATGGAGCTTCGTTCTAAAGATAGTGATTTGATCAAGAAGTTCCACACTGAGCATCGAAAGAATTTTCAGTACACTTCAGCGACTTTCCAGAATGAGTTACTGTTCATTATTGGAGAACAAATCAAGCTGCACATTGCCAAAGAAGTTAAAGAGTCCAAAGTGTTTGCCATTATAGCTGATGCGAATCAAGACATAGGAAAGCACGAGCAAGTAGCTGTCGTTTTAAGGCATGTCAACGATAAATTACAAGTTTATGAGTCGTTTGTAGGGTTTTATCGAGCCAAAACAAACTGATGGTGAAACTCTGGCAAATGAACTAAAGAATGTTTTGATTTCACTGGATTTGAACATCAAAAATCTGCGTGCTCAGTGCTACGATGGGGCCTCAAACATTAGGGGTCCATATAAAGGAGTGGCAGCTAGAATTATGGAAGAAGCCCCAACAGCAATGTATATTCACTGCAATGCACATATATTAAATTTGTGCATTGTAAGCAGTTGTACAAGCGTAACATCAATAAGAAACACTTTTTTTGTGCTTCAAAGTCTTAAAAACTTTATTGAGAAATCAACTAAAAGACATGCTGTTTTTGAACAAATTCAAAAGCTTTAGTGGTGGAACTGTATCATTAAAGTCTTTAAGTGATACCAGATGGGCTTGCCGTGTTGAAGCAGTGCGGTCTTTGTTAGACAATTTCGAAACAACTTTGAACACTTTACAACAAATTGCACACATAGACCCTGAGAGTGGTGGACAGGCCAATGCTTTGTTAAAGAGCATGGAGGATTTCAGCTTTGTGTTTGACTTGCAGTTACTGAGGAGAGTTCTTACGCAATGTGATGTACTGTCAAAAACATTACAAGCAAGCGATGTGACCTACGAAGTTGTGAAATCTGCCAAAATCAGCACAATTGAAGTCTTACAATCCTTCAGAACAGATGAATGTTTTAATAAGTTATTTAATCACTGCACAGAAATCTCTGAGCACTGCGGATTCCAAGCAGCACATATGCCAAGAAGAGGGAGAATTCCATCAAACATTGGTGGTGGGGATAAAACTCATTTTGAAACAGTGGAACAATATTACAAGGTTTCAACCCTTTGGCCAGTTATTGACATCCTGGTGCAAGAGATAGAAGCCAAGCTTCAAGAAAACAATCTAGATGTACTGAACCACTTAAGCAAAGTTCTTGGAGCAACTGACGTGGAACTTTCCAGTGTACAGTATTTGTGCAAGTACTACACTATGGAAAGTGAACTGCTCCTCTCTGAACTAAGATGTTTTTACAACATGGATGAGTTCAAAAAGAAAAAGAGTATTCAAGAAAGAGCTGACCTTGTGGTTAAAAAATCTTTGAAAAGTGTGTTCCCTCTTCTTTTTGAACCGTTCCGCTTATATTTTACAATTCCCATGAACTCAGCATCCTGTGAAAGGTCCTTTTCATGTCTAAGGAGGTTAAAAACCTACACCAGAAACACTGTTGGCCAAGAAAGGTTGTCGTCATTGGCCCTTCTGGCAATTGAAAGGAGTGTTGAAATAGATATTCCCCAAGTAATTGATGTTTTTAACTCAAAACAAAAGAGAAGGCTTCATTCTGTGTAAAATAGCTTTTTGTACAACTTATGGTGTTATCAAGTAAAACTTCAATAAAGCATTGTTATTTTAGTATGATGTTTTCTTAATTTATACTTAACTAGGGTAAGCATTAAAATTAATAATTTTATCAACAACAGACCAAACTTAAAAAAACTATGTACCAGTATGGATGGTATTTTTTCAAACGATTTTGTTGATGACGTTATTAAAAATAACACATTTTGGTATAACTAGGCCCATAAATAATAACACAGATCATTGGTAAAAATGATTTACATTTATGCTGGTATGGTATGTAAAGCAGTTTAAAAAGTGCTTGTAAACTACAGTTTTAACGCAAAATTTTTATACCCCCCAGCCCCCCCCCCCCCCCCCCCCCCCGGCAAAACTTGCCACCCCAGTTAAAAAGCTGAAATTACGCCCATGTCTCTCACTCCATCTTCCCACCTTAGCTTTGGTCTTCCGACTTTCTTGGTTCCTTCTGGCATTGCATTCAATATCCTCTTTATCGTTCTGTCATTAGCACGCAGCACATGTCCTGCCCACTTCAACCTTCTGATCTTTATACATTTTACAATATCTGGTTCATTATATAAATCATAGAGTTCGTGGTTATATCTTCTTCTCCATTCACCGTCTCCCTCCACTGGCCAAAATATTTACCTCAAAATCTTTCTTCAAATATACCATGTTGTTTTTCATTAGATTTTGAGAGTGGCCAGGTGTCAGCATCATATGTTAACACAGGCTTTACTAAAACTTGATACATTAGGACTTGAGGTTTCCTGAACAACAGCTTTGACTTCAGATGCTTTCTGAGGCCATGATAACACTTGTCAGCAGACAGTAGGCCTAAACGCTTCTGGATTTCAGAGCTAACATTGTTCTTGGAATTAACTTCTGATCCAAGAGAGGTAAAGCTACGCACAACACCAAACTTATACGAATCAACTTCTATGCATATGGAGCCACTGGGGTATTCTTTCTTGGTTACGGGAATATACTTAGTTTTCTCTTCATGTATCTGTAGATTCATCTTTCTTGCTGCTTTTTCAAAGCTAGTGAAAGCTTCTCTCATTGCTCTTGGTGTTCTTGCAATTATATCGATATCATCTGCGTATGCCAAAATTTGAACAGGTTTATATATAATAATAATAATAATAATAATAATAATATCGTATGGCCTCGGGTGCCGGCTGCAAGCTTTGTAATTTGACACCCAGAGGGTAGCTTGCATGTCGAATCTCGTTGTTCCTTGAATCACTATGGAAGTCAAGGAGGTTAGATATCTACGGTCCTTGAACACTATAGCGCTTTCTAGTAGAGAAATGAGGAACTTTGTGTTGGCGAACACTCCCGAGATTAATTTTGCCATTATGAACACGGCCTACTGAATTTAAATGGGTTCTTTGACATGCCAACATCGTATGACATGTGTGTCGTATTTTTGCCGCCTTTCAAAAATCATTTACCACGTCCAGGAGCGAACCTGCAAGCTTGGGGTTAGTAGAGAGGTGTGCAAATTATTAGGATAAATTAATGGATTCAAATCAGTCAAAATCTTTCATTAGAAAATAATCTTTTTATTATATTTTATTATCCAACTGAGTGGGTAGCCTCCGTGGCTTAGGCGGCAGCACGCCGGCCTCTCACCGCTGGGTCCGTGGTTCAAATCCCGGTCACTCCATGTGAGATCTGTGCTGGACAAAACGGAGGCAGACGGGTTTTTCTCCGGGTACTCCGGTTTTCCCTGTCACAATTTCATTCCAGCAACACTCTCCACTATCATTTCATTTAATCTGTCATGCATTTAATCATTGCCCCAGAGGAGTGCGTCAGGCCTCGGCAGCCGGCACAGTTCATATCCTCGCCGCTAGATGGGGGCTTCATTCATTCCATTCCTGACCCGGTCGGAGACTGGAAGCAGGCTGTGGATTTTCATTTTCATCCAACTGAGTGTTATTTTCTCCCCTAAAAACCTACAAATTTTCCCATAAGGTATTGCGTGGAGGAAATATCGTAATAAATTGTAGATTCTAACGTATACCTAAAGTGAGTCCGTTTTCTCTTTTTTATTGACTTTGGAATGTACCCTCTAAATCAGGTGATTTCAATCTATGGCCCACGAATCTTTGAATAGTTCAAGAGCAGACCATCAGTAATAAAAGACATTGAATCCTTGTGCACTTAATTTGCAAGAAAACTAGAATAACGTAATGAAATGCAAAAAAAAAAATACCTGTGATATTCTGCATTAATAAGGTTCCTCAATCAGTGAAAATTGTAAAGAAATAATTTTACTGAGAGTTTACTAAGAGAAAATGTAATTAAGACTATTGGTTAATCATTTGAAAAAAAAAATTACATGTAAACATTCTTACTGCATCAAGTCATAAAAAATGTTGGAAACCTAGCATCGAGTTTGCACACCTCTGTAGACCAACACGCTATCCACTCACCCGCCGAGGCAAGCTAGGTTTATATAAGGTGCGTTCAAAAATTAACGAGCCGGAGGCATAATTACAGTAACCAGTACCTGTATGTTAAAAGTATTGGCCCTGACTGTTGAGGCACTTGTCCCACTGTGACACGAGGCGGTGAATGGTTTTCTCATAAAATGACCTGGGCTGCGATGTGAACCAGTTCTGCACGTACAGCTGGACGTCGACGTCCGGGGTGAATCGTTGGCCCCGCAGAGCCCTTTTCAGGGGACCAAACATGGCGTAATCACAGGGAGAGAGGTCTGGACTGTATGGAGGGTGGCCGAGAACCTCCCATTTGAATTTCTGCAGGAGTGCCACGACTGTGTTGGCCGTATGAGGTCGTGCATTGTCGTGGAGCAGAATGACCCCACGGGTGAGATTGCCTGGTCGTTTTGTTTTTATCGCTTGACGAAGGGTGGTCATGGTTCGCCAATAACGCTGGGCATTCACTGTTGTCCCGTGCGGCATAAAGTGTATCAGAAGGGGACCATTTTGGTCAAAGAAGAACGTCTGCATTACTGGCAGCGTTGGACGATTGATGAATGCTGCTGCTCGCTTTGTATCATCACGTGACGTGCACGCGTGCCCTCTAGCGACGGGCTGTGACCTTCCACGCTCTGGTCAGAACCACACCTCGTTACACACGCCACGATTAGCCGATGTCGTCACCGGTTTGCGCATTCCAGTCTCCGGCTCGTTACTCTTTGAACGCACCTTATATATAAGATGGTTCCTCTCGTGTTGATTCCTGAATCTCTAATAACCTTCTCCAAAGCTATATTGAACAAAAGGCATGATAATGAATCTCCCTGACTAACTCCATTCTTGGTCGTTACAGCATTTTATATCATGTTCTGTATCTTAATTTGACACCTAGTATTGTTAGATCATGCTTCTACCACCACAAAAACAGTGTCTGGGAGCTGAACACACGTTGTCATCAGATACAACTGGGGATGGTGATAGGCGACCGCTAACGTGGCTCCAATTAAGGAAGGGTCATGGCCAAGATTGGTAAGGAAGTCCGTGGACCTGTTGAAAGGATCCTTCCCGGTATTTGCATGGGTGTGAAAATGGGAAACCAAGGAAAACCATCTTCAGGACGGCTTAGGTGGGGTTCAAACCCACACTCCTCCGATAGCAGCGTGGCACGACGTAGCACGTTAGCGGCCGGTCGTGTAGTTAATGGTTTCGAATTCCCGATCAGCTGCATTATAGGGGACATTCCAGTGTGGTTATTTTCGTTGTATCGTTTGAGAGGCTTAGACGTCATGGTCATTTTGCCCCGTGTACATGGATATGTATTTTAACCTGTGTCATTGTGACGGCTGTATTAGAGTGTGTACTTGTAATTCGGGTGGGGGCTGGTGGCATTATGCTAAGAACCTACCATGCATTCGCCTGGAGTAGCAGTGGGAAACCATGGAAAACCACATCCAGAATAGGGGACGTGGAAATCGTATCCGCCTCTTCTCAATTTTGCCTCACGAGGCTGAGTGGAATCCGTCCCAGCTTTCAGACCAGAACTCAATTTCTTTGGAGAGCCGGGAATCGATTCCGGACCGACCTTCCGACATGAAGTAGTCAATGCAGTGGGTTCACCTTGTTGCGTAGTGGCTAGCATTCTTGGCTGTCACCAACGAAGCCGATGTTTGATTCCCGGCTCTGCTAATCAATTTAATTTGGCTGGAACGGTGCACACTCAGCCTCGTGAGACTAAACTGATCAGAGGCAGGTTTCACTCCTGCCTCAGCCATCCTGGAAGTGGTTTCACACATCTACTTCAGGTAAATGTCGGGATGGTACCTAACGTAAGGTTACGGCCGCTTCCTACACAAATCTTATCTCAAATACAAATACACACACTATTACAGACACCACAGCGACACAGGTTGTCAGAGAAATCCTACACTCACCCATGTACACGGTGCTACATGCGTACGATGGATTTTATCCAAAATTGGTAAGTTACTATAATAGATCGTAATATTTCAGGTTAATTCTGAGCATCACATACATGACATTGTTCCCAACATGATTTTACGTGCACTGATAAATCCGATATCAAACAGCATGTAACGTCCAAATTTTGTATGTGCATTCTATACCTTAAGAAATGGAACTAAGAATATATTCAGAGTCACCAGGGCTGCCAAATGTAGTAAGTTACTCTATTAGGCAACACTATATCAGGTGTATTTCAAACTTCAGTACTTGGAAATGTTAGTATTACCAACCTGATTTCGTCATTATTCAATATTATTCTAGATAGGTCTATATAGATTGGCATGAAACTTAAATTTTAAGAGAAGTAAGTTATTTAGTTCGTCACGGAAATGCTTGTTTCAGATGCTTAATGCTTTGGTGTTTTTACCAGTAACAGTTGCAACACTTTTTGAGGTTTTTTTTACGGGGTTTTTGTTTTTGGAGGGCAGTGACCGTTAGTAGGTGTCATTGTAGGTTTGGTAGTATTTTGTACAGCTATTTAGTCCTGTATATAATTTGATCTGATGATGCTCGCTTGAGGAGCGAAACATGTGATCTCTTACTTTTCTGCCTCTTCTATAGACCAGGATATACTGTTTATCCATCACAAGTAACTCTTTTCAGTTCATTTTTGTTGCAATGTTCCAGCAATTGGAATTAAATAGTGTTGGCCAACTGAAAGGTCTACAAAATGGCTCTTAGACCAGACCCCCTAGAGGCTCACATCTAGTGGGACGTGGGTTGGCGACCACGGGACCCCAGCCGAGTGCGGCATTGCTTCCACTTACCTGTGCCGTCTTCATTCCTGTCGACTTCTCTTGGTCAACTCTTGTTCTCTTCCGACCCCCAAGGTATTAGGGAGTTTTTCACTTTCCCGCCTTAATTGGCCCTTGTCACATCTTTTCTGATACACTCATTCTTCCAGGGGTCAGCCTCCTTTCATGTTATCTCCTGCCTTCTGCACAAGGCCCTCAAGGAGGCAGGCTGTATGTAGTCCCACCACTTTTGATGCACCCTGGATATTGCTACACCCTCAAGGGCTCACGGCTGGTGAGTTTGGGAGTTGACGAACCCGAGGGATTCCTGAACTGGGTCCCTTTTGTCCCCTTTTTCCTCCGACCTTGGGACGGGCCCTCTCCTCTTTCCCTTTCGTATCTGCCTTTCATGGCTCTCCTTCCTTCCAAGTCCCTCAATCCTCATTATTTAAGGGTTGAGGGTATTTCTTTCCTTCCTGTTCTTTCATTTACCTTATGTTTTACCATTTCTTCTTCGAGTATGTAAGTTTGTAGTTAGTATTAGTTATAGTTTTCATTCTCATCTCATCTTTCACTATCACCCAAACCATTTGGGGCCGATAACCTAGAAATTAGGCCCCTTATAACAACAATTATCATCATCTTAGACCAGAATATAATTCCTTGGGAAATCGAACACAGGATCATTCAGAGAGGAGTCGCAGTATGTAGTCCTAGGCCCAGTGCCGGATTAGGGTAAAATGAGGCCCAAGTCCTTCAGATTTTTGGGGCCCCTTTATTTTTTTCAAATAATTTTTATTTTTTAGCACCTGTACATTTAATAAAGTTTATACAAGAGTTCTTTTTCTCAAGATGAATAATACACTTTTTATTAAATCATACATAGGCCTACATAATACATACATTTCAATTGAAATGATCATCGTTATTTGAAAACATTTCAGATGATTTGATGAACAATTTAACAAATCATACTATTTTTACATCTGCAAAATGTAATCAAATATTTTTTTTCTGTTTTTCGGTCAATGAAATCTTCTACAATGTCATCAAAATCAATTTCCCGCAGAACATCTGACTCGATATACATTAAACTTATCATGTCTAATCGTTCTTATGACATGATACTTCTTTGCGCACTTTTGATCCGTTTCAATTTTGAAAACAAGCGCTCCGCAGAACAATTCGTTATCATGAGGGTCAGGAAAATGCGAAAAGCAATTTCAATGTTCGGAAAAACAGACTCAAGCTTGTCTCGAATAAGAATTTCGTAAAGTTCAGAATGAGTGAACTCAGTTTTTAAAGGACATTGTAATTTAATATGATGCTGAAACTGTCTCAGTTCTGGATAAAATAATTCTAAATATTCGGAATAAAATTGAACTAAATTAGAAATTGCTTGGGGGCCCCAAATAATTGGGGGCCCTAGGCCTGGGCCTAGTCGGGCCTAATGGGTAATCCAGCACCGCCTAGGCCACACAATGTGGGAGCTGAAGAGCAAGGTCGGTCCATATGTGAGAAAAACAGATTGAGGTCCAAGTTTATACAGCTCAAGATCGCCTCTTCCCATACTGAGTAGTTGTTGCCAGTGGGAGGCAGAAGATTCGCCGTAGCTCCAGGGGTCAGGTCAGCCAAGCAGAGTGAAGTAAAGGGGCCATACGTCATTGCTGTTATTTCGGGAGCCAGTGATCCCCGAGAAGATGAAGAAGAAGCTGTCCTTGCAGATTAGAAAGGAGCACAGATGACCCGTGGCTGAAGCAGCAATGTTATTATAGACTAATCATACTTAAGTTTTATAAGCAGTGAAATCATGATGCTCGTTAGCCATAGCACAGGTGTAGGCTACTTGCGATTTCCAGGCAGCAATAATTCAGAAACTAATTATTGAAATCAACGCTGTCATTTTAGTGGTTTCAAGGTATATATTGAGTTTCAGGTCCTGGGTTCGATTCTCGGTCCTACCAAGAAATGTAATTCCTGTCTGACACGGGATTTACTCATTTTCGCGAGGTTACGATTTCTACCTAAGCCATCCTAGAATTGGTGAATACTGGCATGGAACCTAAACTTAAGACCAATTACAAAGCCGGCAGTTCCATGTCATAGATTTATGGCATGTAAAAGATCCTTCCACAGACTAAACTTGTGTGAAGCTAAATTTCTAGGTTAGATTTCGTTGGAACGCTCTCTCATAGTTCCAACGTTCACCACTAGGTATCAGTAACATCAGGTAGCGAAAGTTGGAATTACCGTACTTGAAATTGAACGGAACTAGTAGCTCACCCTATGGGTGTCCGCTTGAAGCAGCTACAGCCTCTGGCGAGCCGAACATGTCCTCGGACACTTCCGGCACTAAAAGCCATACGATAAATTAAATAAATAAATAAATAAATAAAGTACAGCCTTCACAATGAGACAGGTTATCAAATATATTCTCCACAAACCCAAGAGAATCTCCGTGGTGTTCTTGAGCAGTAGTTAATTTGTGGTTGCAAGGACAGTTCTTTTATTTTACTCCTCTTCCCCAGCCAACAGCACAATCATGTTCACCCAAAACCGGTCATCCACCCACATTTGGAGCACACAAAAAGTTGCTTAAGTTTGGAGCTCTTTCTCGGCATTCAGCGTTTCAACAAGGACGATCCGTTGGTTTTCTTTATTTTTATTTTTTCCAGGAAGGTGAAATATAATAGAGTTGTAAGTGCCAGGTGCTCAGTCTAGTTTGGGTCACAAAGAAACAGTAGGAAGCTGGACATGAAATTTGACTACAAAAATACATATTTACGAAGATTTGTTCAAGGTAGAACAGGTTTGCAGGCTCTGTTTTTTCGCTATAGTCTGCGTTACCTTAAATAAGATACTAGCTCTATTAATGTAACCTTTTATCACTTGTCTCTGACCACTACAAAATACTGATTTATAGTATAATGCTTTACTGACCACCCACGGAGGTCGAGAGCGCTAACACTTTAGCTGGTGCCTTGCTGGCATCAACAGAGCGTGGGCTCGAATCTCACCTCAGTCGTCCTGATAATGATTTTCATGGTATCTCATTTTCACCAACAGGCAAATGCCAGGACGGTTCCCTTCAACAGGTCCACGGTTGACTTTCATCCAAAATCTCTTTCATGACCCTTCCTTAATTAGACCAAAGTTAGGCGATCGCCCGGTCATCATCCTCAGTTGTATCTGCTGACAAACTGTGTTCATCTCCCGGACACTGTCCATTCGACGGTAGAGGAATGAGCCCTCGCAGAGTCCGTGGGTGAAGCCGGGCTATGAGGATAAGCGGTAAAAAAAGAAACATTCTTACTGTCGGATTGAATCGATGTTGCCACTTACTATGCTCGTAAACCACTTGCAGACATTGAAAATGGCACTTATTATGTGATTTAGCAGCGACATTTTGGCAGTATAAACTGATCGCCATCTGTCGGCGTGACGTCATTGCAAGTTCATCAAGCTTCACATCATTAGCCAAATAACAACACATAATATGAGATATTATGCAACACCAATTGAGGCATTTTCACTTCATGAAGACTGCATATTTTATCTATTATGTAGGTAGATGATCTCACTGTTCCGCCCCAGTTCCCAGCAACTGTTCTGCAAACGTTTGGCTGGGAGCTGTTTTATCATCCATCGTAAAGTATTAATCTTGCTCCCAGCGAATGCCACCTTTTCTTACAAATCAATAAATTTCTGTTCTCCGGCCAGCATTTTTACACTGACGAAGAGCAGAAAACGGATATCATACGCTGGTGCCATTCGCAGGCAGCAAACTTCTATGACACAGGACTACAATAGTACATTATGCAACGAGCCTATAATGGCAATAATTAAGATGGTTGGTTGTTTCTTAAGTTTAGGGGCTGCGACAACGCGGTCATGTAGCCCCGTGTACTTTGGGAATGTGTAGAATCTGTCTGATAACCGGTGTTAATTGTGATGGCCGTATTAGTGTGTGTATCTGTTTTTATTCAAGTAAGGACTGCAGACAATCAATTTTCAAGTAGTTCCTACTTTTGCCGCAAAACGCCACCGTCAACGAATACTACTTCAGAACTTAGCTACCAGACGTCACCGTAGTCGGCTCTTGGCAACGAACGTAGCAACCTAAAAGCGTTGTTTACGTTCTTAACCTATAAAATTTAGCTTCACACAGGTGTAATTAGTGGAAGGTTCTTTAACATGCCTTAAATCTATGACATGGGACCGCCGGCATTACTTCCCCTCCGAAGGAAGGCATATTGAGGGATTTCAATAATTAAGACACGAGTATGTTTATAAAACTAGCGTATGCGAGTTTTATAATTTCCATACGAGTGTCTTAATTACCATTATAGGTGAGTTACATACGACTGTTCATGTTCGACGATAATTATAACTATTTTATGTTCCAACATAAATATTCATAAATATCTGTCGAGATGTCACCAGTTTTATGTACTAGACAGAGCGCATGGGACGCAGGGAATACCTTGTATTTGACCATGGCCTTCTGGAATATCTCACTATGACACTCGCCACGCAGTGAAATTTAAAATAAGGGGCCATGGAACTGAGCGCAGGTGCGATGCTATCCTCACCTAATTGGTCACACAGCTGTTTCTTGAGCTTTGATTGGTGGGAGAAACTGTATCATAATGAAAACTTGTACTATAATGAGCTTCATTATAGTACAGTCTTCTGACATATAATATTTACATTTCACAGGGGGCGAACATAAAGACATGTATACGACAAACATAGTTCTGCCATTTTCTTTCACTATACTTTCCCGTAAGAGCATCCCTGGCTTAGGCAGCGGCACGCTGGCCTCTCACCACTTGATCCGTGGTTCAAATCCCGGTCACTCCATGTGAGATTTGTACTGGACAAAGCGGAGGCAGACATGTCTTTCTCCGGGCACTCTGGTTTCTCCTGTCACAACTTTTCTCCCAGCAACACTCTCCACTATCATTTCATTTCATCTGTGATTCAGTAAAGCATTGCCCCAGGGGAGTGCGACAGGCTTCGGCAGCCGGTACAGTTCCTATCCTCGCCGGTAGATGGGGGGGGGGGGCTTCATTTATTCCATTCCCTGACCCGGTCGGTCGACTGGAAGCAGGCTGTGGATTTTCATACTTTCCCCTACAGCATGTCGTTTTTAATAAATTATACAATACGAGCAACCCGCCCCGGCTTCGCCCGGGGACAGATATAAATTCGTTACGTGCTAGCTCGTAAACTGTCGCCTCAGTAATCGAATGGATATTGTTGGAAGAAATGAAAACGTAAAGTCACTTATAGTGGGCGAAATATTGAAGATAGAGAGATATGCTCTCGCGGATTTTCTTGTAGTACTTTTCATGCTGAACAATTCTTACACTCATAGTATATTGATATTTTTAACGGTTTGCCCAGCGTAAGTTTAAAAAGCGCATGGACGCCAGGTTTTTTCTCGAATTTTTCACTGAAATCGTTACTGCTTGGCTCCTTTGATCATAAATTATTTTCTACAGAAACCTTCCTCGAGATATCCTTTACAGAATGGTGAAAACTGCATCAAAATCCATTCAGTGGTTCTCGAGATTACCCGTGATATCCAAGAATCGGGGACTTGGTTTTATACTAATTAGGGATTATCGATTCATTAATGATCACTCATAATTAAGGAAAGCAGCATATGACCTCGATATTCTTCCTCTTAATACAATAATAATAGCAATAATAGTAATAAAATATTGAGGAGAACCTAATAAATAATGTTATTGGTTTTACGTCCCTTTTAACTACCCTGGCTTTTAGAGACGCCGGGGTGCCGGAATTTTGCCCCGAAGGGGATCTTTAACGTGCCAGTAAATGTACTGACACGGCTCCCTCGCATTTGCGCACCCTCAAATGCCAGCTGACTGTGCCAGGTTTCGAACCTGCAACCTTGGGCTCAGCAAGCGAGAACGTTACCCCTTGAGGAGAACCCTTGGTCCAGTTTGCTCAGAAGGAATCTGGATGAAACGTAAGCCTCGGGCCTTTATCATCATTCTGAAAACCTCACCGACGCTTTTAGGAGAAGGGAATTGAAGTTCTACGGCCGCTTCTCAGAATGAACAATGACAGGATCACCAAAAGTATTCTCAACCTTTCTCTCTCAATGAAAGTCAAGGATAGCTGGCGTAGTGAAAAAAAAATATATTTATACGAGCCTTACAGTAGTCGCATATGATGTGTAACATCTGACATAGAAGAAACCTCACGTGAAATTGTTGGTACACCGGTGTTTTATACTATTATTGGCACAAATATTAATCAATTGTAAAAGGGAGTGTTTTACAGATATTGTAGTTTATAATACGGAACTCATTTTATTAGATGAATTGTAGCTTCCACCAGCACTAGCCTAAATAAAGAATACGATATGGATCAACTAGATTAATAGACGCGACACCGTTCATAACCTTAAATTCCTTATAAACAGGACCTCTTGATTCACAGACTAACACGTAATTTCATATGGATTCTGTTAAAATGAGTCATATTGATATGATAAATATCGTTTAAAATGATAATCTGGTAGCAAAAATATCCGCCCCGCCCAGGATTCAAACCCGAGATCTCTAGATTCACACTCATAGGCACTAACCTCACGGCTATTTCGACTACGCAAATATTGTGCACAAGATGGTGACTTATTTCCACGTTCCAATAATACTGCATTACGGAATTAAGTTTCATTTATATTTTGCTTGTTTCGATAATGTTCCTGCGTGAAATTGAGTTTAAAATGCCTTATGAATAGGCCGTCTTGTGAGTAAAGAGAATGTATTCAGCAATAGCTCATGAAGGCTTGATCAATTCTCGTATAACCACAACGATTATATTATATTATATTGATGACTGCATTACCGTTATGTGGGTTAATATTTGAATAGCCATTGTGCAGAAACATAATACCGGCAATGCCGACGACTTACAATGTTTGATATTAAGGTATTTTACCATTTAAATACTGATACGAAGACTTCGAACATGTACCATGTGCTTTGTTTTAATCACTCGACACCAGAGTTCGCATGAGGGTTTACCGTTCAGTATGTCATATACATTCCACATGGCCGAGAGTACGTCATGTTATCAATTTCCGACACCGCGCGCTCATTGTTTCTCTTACCAATGCCAGCTGGATCTTACCACTGCCAGCTGGATCGATCGATCGAGTTGGCAGTGCATCTTACACTTCCGTTCGATCCACCACTGCCAGCTAGCACACTTCCATTCGAGCTGGTGCCTCCTCGATCGTTTCGATCCACTTCCGTCCCATTTTTAAAATCATTCCCACAAAAATATCGAGTGGGAAGATGTTACACATCAATAAAAACCTTCAATAAAGTGGCATCACGGAGGAAATTATACAGGATCACCTTCGGTTCAAAACAGTAATTAACAAGTATCATTTTGCCAAGAAAATGAACACCAGGACCAAGAAATCATGTACTAAAGAACGATGATAAGTTGAGCCTTGCCTTACATCTTTCTGAACACCAGTTTCCCTTTCAGGTCCTCCGACTTCGATAGGGTGATTTTAACATTTATATGATTCATATAATTTGCTAGCCTATTTTCATTTATGAAACAAGATGTTCAGTAAAGAACATATAGCCTACTTTCTCCTAAATGCATGGGTATTGTTATAACTCTTTGTCCTTTTCAAGGAGTATAATTGAATGTTGGTTGTAGTAGCTTGTTGAAATACAACGTGCTATAGGGATATTAAACATGAATATGAGGTGCCCTTTGCTAGTGCTACCTCTGTAAAATAAATTCATTCAATTCGGTTTCACCGTGTTTGAATTGATCTGGGGAATGGATTTGCACACATACATGGCCGCTATTTGCAAACTATTGGGCTGATGACCTTGTAGTCAGTCATAAGATGCTTTCCACAAAAAGGCATGTTGTTGTAAAATCCGGTAGAGATCAAATTATTAGTATGGTCGAAATTTGATTTAAGATTTTAACATTTGGGTGGCCGTCATTCCGTTTCCGTCAAGATGACGGTGATATAAAACATGACACTGAGGTGGCCATTTCTAGTGCTACCTCTGTACCAAATTTCGTTCCATTCGGTTTCACCGTGTTCGAATTAATAGGAGGAATCGATTTTCACACAAAGATGGCCGCCATCCGCAAAATATTAGGCTAATGACCTATTAGTATGGTCAAGGGATGCTCCCTCCATAATGGTATATTGATGCAAAATTTGGTAGAGATCGGATGATTAGGTTAATCGTAATTTGATTTAAGCTTTGAATATTTGTGTGGCCGCCATTACGTTTCCGTCAAGATGGCGGCGATATAAAACATGATACTGAGGTGCTATTTGCTAGTGCTACCTCTGTACCAAATTTCATTCCATTCGGTTTCACCGTGTTCGAATTAATAGGGGTAATCGATTTTGACACAAAGATGGCCGCGATCCGCAAACTATTAAGCTAATGACCTATTAGATTTGTCAAAGGATGCTCCCTTCATACAGGTATGTTGTTGCAAAATTTGGTAGAGATCGGATGATTAGGTTAGTCGTAATTTGATTTAAGCTTTGAACATTTGGGTGGCCGCCATTACGTTTCCGTCAAGATGGCGGCAATATAAGACATGACACTGGGGTGCCCTTTGCTAGTGCTACCTCTGTACCAAATTTCATTCCATTCGGTTTCACCGTATTCGAAATAATAGGGGTAATCGATTTTGACACAAAGATGGCCGCCATTCGCAAACTATTAGGGTAATGACCTATTAAATTTGTCAAAGGATGCTCCCTCTATAAAGGTAAGTTGTTGCAAAATTTGGTAGAGATCGGATGATTAGGTTAGTCGTAATTTGATTTAAGCTTTGAACATTTGTGTGGCCGCCATTACGTTTCCGTCAAGATGGCGGCGATATAACACATGACTCTCGGGTGCCCTTTGCTAGTACTACCTCTGTACCAAATTTCGTTCCATTCGGTTTCACCGTGTTCGAATTAATAGGGGCAATCGATTTTAACACAAACATGGCCGCCATCCGCAAACTATTAGGCTAATGATGACCTATTAGTTTGGTCAGAGGATGCTGCCCCCATAAAGGTATGTTGTTGCAAAATTTGGTAGAGATCGGATGATTAGGTTAGTCGTAATTTGATTTAAGCTTTGTACATTCGTGTGGCCGCCATTACGTTTCCGTCAAGATGGCGGCGATATAAAACATGACACTGAGGTGTCCTTTGCTAGTGCTACCTTTGTACCAAATTTCGTTCAATTTGCGCTCACCGTGTTCGAATTGATAGGGGGGACAGACATTCAGAGTACACACACACACACACACACAGACTCACACACACACATACACACACACAGACAGACACACTTTTTTTCGCCCTGTAGTGATCTCATAAGTCTACTTTCATTTATTGCAAAAATCGTAAGTAGGCTAAAAATAGGCATATGAGATCACCTTTTGTCCGTGTGTCTGTCTGTGTGTGCGTGTGTGATTCGCGTGTGTGTGTTTTCCCCCTAATAAAATCTAAACGGCTGGAGCGATTTCAATGAAACTCGGTAAGTTCATAGCACTATTCCGGACCACCCTGACCGTGTCTTTCAAATTTTGTTAAGTATCTCCAATCCAACATGGCGGCTGTGCGAAATATTTCACTAGCATTCAATATCTCCGAAACTATTACCGATATCATTCTGAAATTTTGTACGTTGATAAAGGTAACTACTAGAATTTCACCTATGTGATCTTCGAAAACCTGGTTACTACAAAACCGACATGGCGGCCATGCGAAGTTGCAACTTTTAAATAGACATTTCTCGCGATTTAACCAACCAAACGCTATGAAACGTGGTACAGTATATGTTTATACACATTGTAATGCACCGACATCTAACTTCGTTCCATTGTTTACATAACATCAAGATGGCGTCTGTGCGAAATATTTCACCGGCATTCTATATCTCTGAAACTATTAGCGATATCACCCTGAAATTTTGTACGGAGATAAAGGGCACTACTGGAAGTTCACCTATAAAATTTCAAAAACCGGTTAACTACAATACGAACATGGCGGCCAAGCGAAGATGAAAGTTTTAAATAGACTTTTCTCGCGATTTAATGATCCAAACGCAATGAAACTTGGTACAGCAAATGTTTATACACATTGTAATGCACTGGTATCTAATTTAGTTCAAATGTTTTTATAAACTCAAGATGGCGGCTGTGCGAATTTTAAAATTAAGTTTTATTTCTTGTGTCGTAATCATGCGACCGAAATGAAAGTTTTTATAATCGACCTACGCAATAATTGTCCTTTAATGGTACATGACTCAAAGAGCTACATATATCAAAATCCAACATGGCGACCATCCGCAATATTTAGTCGGTTCTCAATATCTACGAATCTATTACAGCAATCAAACTGAAATTTTGTATGTTGATTGTGGCAATTAACATAAGTAGGATATATGAAAATAGGCTTTAGTTCTTCACGGAACTACTTGTTGAAGCTTCAAGCTGTCTTCTTGTCCCTATCCTTTACACATGATCATCCTGTTCGTCAAGAATTAAATTATCTCACAGGTAAATGTTTATGCATGGACTGCCCTATATCGCGGCTACAAAGCTGTTGCAGATCTGCATGAGAAATTTCGAGTATGAGGATTCGCAGGCTTGGTCGGTGCACAAGTAACAATCAGCATACTTGGAAGTTAATCGCAGACGAGTTAGTAGTGGCATTAAGAATGCACAAGATCCTACCGTAGCAAATCGAGACGGTAAATGAGATGCAAAGAGAGGTACTGCCTAAGAATACCAATACGAGGACAGAGTAAGGTGTAGGAACGATTTAATTGAATCAGGTGGCCTTGACATTAAACAATGTTGATGCAGTGTCATGGCCGGCTGTGCTCTTCTGCAACAACGTGAGTGACTTTCCGAGTCTAAGTGCCTCGTAACTTTATACCGCTTACTTCACCTTACCTAACATTTACTATACAATACAGGATTTGACCCAAAAGAGACTAACTAATCTATCTCATTCAAACTTCGTACATCACATGGTGTTGTTAGAACTGGATCGTAATGAATGGCTCATTATCTTTAATTACTGCATTTTTTCCTCGTAAACACATCAAGTAATCAGTAGCTTGTTAACTGAAAAATTAAGTGAATTTCAATCGGTCAACACGATTGAACCCAAATTGTGATGGGTATTACTCCCTTATACATGAAAGAATTTACATGAGATTACCTATTACAATTCGATGATCAGTTTCAATTGTCAATCAATCATCATCAGATCTTTTTTGATGTGTAACATCTTTCCACTAGGTATTTGTATATTTTGTGAGGGTGATTTTGAAAAATGAAACGGAAATGGATGGGACGGATACAATGAAACGGAAATGGATGAGACGGAAACAATGAGCGCGCGCGGTGGCGTAGATTGATACCACGACGTACTCTCGGCCATGTGGCTATGTGGAATGTATATCGCATACGGTTTACTTCAAGGTTTGGAGGCCCCATTAAAGATATTTCTACAATAAATCATCATCTAAGTGTCGTTCTTAGGAGTGAAAATATTCATTATATCATATTTGATGAAAACTCGTCAAGATTTGGCACTGCAGTTTTACAAGTAGTTATTTCAATGACCAACAAAGTTCACTGTTAACAAGGGATAACATGTCACATGTTACACATCATATGCGACTACTGTAAGGCTCGTAATTTTCTTGTTGTTGTTGTTTGAGTCTTCAGTTTTTGACTGGTTTGATGGAGCATTCCATGCCTCCCTGCCCTGAGCTAATCGTTTCATGCCTACATAACTACCACATCCTACATCCGAGGCAATCTGTTTAACATTTTCTAACCTTGGTCTACCCTTACAGGTCTTATCCTCAACCCTTACTTCCATAACTAAGTTTGATATTATTGGGTGCCTTAGTATGTGTCCTATCAACCGATCTCTTCTCTACTCGCCCAATCGTCTTAGTACCTCTTCATTGTTACTCTGTCAAACTTTCTAATATAGATCATACTCCTGTAACACCACATTTCAAATGTTTTGTATAGTCATCTTTTCTGTTGCTCAAGAGTCCAATTTCACTTCCATAGACCGCCACACTCTAGACAAAAGCTTTCAAAAATGACTGCCTAATACCAAAACCTATATTTGATGTCTACGAATATGTGGGTTAAGATATACAGAGTGTCGAAAAATTACGTCGACAAACAGAACCAGAGATTTCGACCCGTATCTGAAGCAACTTGAGATAGGACACTTATGGCCGGAAACGAACCGTTAAACATATGTGCGACGTTAAACTATTAACGGGGCAAATCGGCAACACCGCGCCGTGCACGATACCACTGAACTATTATAGTTCACCAGACGGGAAGGGGCGGCATTCTTCCGCGGATGGTATGTAACGGAAACATAAGAAAACGTCGCACTTTCTCGGCGCGGTGTTGCCGATTTGCCTCGTTAAAAGTTTAACCTCTGGTTTCAGTTTGTCGACGTAATTTTGCGACACCCTGTATACATACTATTTTAGATGCATACGTGTATTCTTAACTTGCATTAGTTGTTGTCAGATTGGTAAGTGATTTTTTATTATGATATGTTAGCGGCTATTGATATTCAAATTAACTTGTTTAGTGTGACAAACGATAATGGATGGTAAAAGGTCAGGTTTGTGTTCTGATTTAGATGTGGGTTTAAAGTACGTAGCTGATTATTTCGGCAATGTGGAGTTCTTTCGCGTCCAGCTTCTGTCACATTTCACTGTCCGATTTGTACTGGGAGGGATTTTCCTTGTGATACTAGCCCCTTGTTATCTCTTCTTTCAATGTCTGACCACGAATTCTTAAGTGTCTCTATTCGTCTTACTTGTGAGATATTTCTCAGTGGCGTACGCAGGATTTACTTCAATTTACAATGATACTTCGATTATTATTCAAAAAACGAACAATAATTAAATAAACATTCTCTCTGCATGAAATCTATTTTAGATTTATTTTCCAGCACAACAAAAAAATAAAAACTTCAAAATGTAAAAAGAATCATTGATGGGAATAAATTGCAGACACCCCTCATGTACCGAATTATCCTTAACTGAACAGTCACACAGTGACACAGATATGTGCATTTAAAGCAAGCTTAAGCGACCTGAAAAAAGTTATGGATCGCACACTTTAAATGCAATACTAATCCATGGCTCGCTCCAACTCTTAAGGCGGAGTCTCGCTGCGAGTAGAGTGTAGAGCATTTAAAAGGGAAGAATATGATCACATTTAACGTAATACTGTATATATAGGAGTAGTGAATCTTTACCGGTAGCGAAAAACATTAACTAAGGTGATAGATGGGACAATATAAGGATTGAAGTAAACAAATGTCTGGGAGGGGGGTTTAAACCCTAATCCCCCGTCAGTACACCACTTGCAATTTCTGTGTTGTCCAGGTCTAGATATTCCTGACATTATAGAGTATTCTGGGTATCTTCAACTTACTATTAAAGACCTATCTTGTTTCCTCGAGCGCCAACAGTTTTATTGGGAACGTCTTGAACTCTTTAACCCTAGAATGGTTGCGTTCGTCTCCGCCACGAAAACGGGATACACTTCTGCGTCCCCCACTTCTCCATTTTGTCCAATCCCGAACAGTGTTTGGCAGTCTTAAATACAAAGCATATTAGTCTATATATATAAAAATCAATGTAACGTGATAGTTTGTCTGTGGGTATGTCTGTGGGTATGTCTCCTATGCGTTCATATACCATTCGTCCGATTGCGATGAAACTTGGGTGAGATGTTGAGTACACTCCAAGGAAGGTTTCTGACTTAGTAAATCCATTTTACAATAGGTAGAGCACGCGTAGATTCAACAAATGAGCGACGATGCGCGAAGCATTTCAACAAAGTCCCGTATGTGTTCATATACCATTCGTCCGATAGCGATGAAACTTGGGTGAGATGTTGTGTACACTTACGTGAAGGTTTCAAAATTAGTGAATACAATTGACAGTAGATAGCGCACAAGTAGATTCAACAAATGAGCGACGACACGCAATGCGTTTCAACAAAGTCCCGTATGCATTCATATACCATTCGTCCGATAGCTATGAAACTTGCGTAAAATGTTGTGTACACTGCAGAGAAATTTTCTGGCTTAGTACTGTGCCCTTTCAGCAGGGTTCATCACATCCACTTTACAATAGGCAGCGCACGAGTAGATTCAACAAATGAGCTACGACGCGCGAAGCATTTCAACAAAGTCACGTTTGCGTTCATATACCATTCGTCCGATAGCGATGAAACTAGGCTGAGATTTTGTGTGCACTCCAGGGAAGGTTTCTAGCTTAGTAAATCCCTTTAAAAATAGGTAGAGCACGAGTAGAATCAACAAATGAGCAACGGCGCGCGAAGCGTTTCAACAAAGTCCCATATAATTTCATATACCGTTCATCCGATAGCGATGAAACTTGGGTGAGATGTTGTGTACACTCCAGGGAAGGTTTCTGGCTTAGTACATACATTTTACAATAGGTATCGCACCAGTTGATTCAACTAATGTGCGATGACACGCGAAGCGTTTCAACAAAGTCCCGTATAAAGTCATATACCAGTCGTCTGATAGTGATAAATGTTTGGTGAATTGTTGTGTACACTCCAGGAAAGGTTTCTGGTTAAGTAAATCCATTTTACAATACGAAGCGCACGTTTATATTCAACAAATGAGTGACTACGCGCGAAGCGTTTCGACAACTTTCCCGTATACGTTCACATACCAATCATCCGATTGCGATGAAACTTGGGTGAGATGTTGTGTACACTCCAGGGAAGGTTTCTGGCTGAGTACAACCATATTACAATATGTAGCGCAAGAGTAGATTCAACAAATGAGCGACGACACGCGAAGCGTTTCAACCAAGTCTCGTATGCATTCATGTACCATTCGTCCGTAGCTATGAAACTTGGGTGAGATGTTGTGTACACGTCATGGAAAATTTCTGGCTTAGTAAATCCACTATACAATATGCAGCGCACAAGTTGATTCAACAAATGAGGGACGACGCGCGAAGCGTTTCAACAAAGTCCCGTATAAGGTCATATACCATTCTGCCGTTAGCGGTGAAACTTGGGTGAAATATGGTGGACACTCCAAGGAAGGTTTCTGGCTTAGTAAATACATTTCACAGTAGGTAGCACACGAGTAGATTCGACAAATGAACGACGACATGCGGAGCGTTTCAATACAGTCCCCTATGTCTTCATATCCCATTAGTCCGATAGCGATGAAACTTGGGTGAGATGTTGTGGACACTTACGTGACGGTTTCTAACTTAGTATATACATTTTACAGTAGGTAGCGCACGAGTAGATTCAACAAATGAGTGACGGAGCGCGAATCGTTTAAACAAAATCAGGTATGCGTTCATATACTATTCATCCGATTGCGATGAAACATTGATCAGTTATTGTGTACCCACCAGGGAAGGGTTTCGACTTAGTAAATCTATTTCACAATAAGTAACGCAAGAGTAAATGTAACAAATGGGTGACGCCGCGCGAAGCGTTTCAACGAAATCCCCTATTGCGTTCATATAACCTTCTTCGATTGTGTGAAACCTTGATGAGTTATCGTGTACACGCCAGGGAAGGGCTTGGACTTAGTAATACATTTCTCAATAGGTAGCTCATGAGTAGATTCAACAAATGAGTGACAGCGCACGAATCGTTTAAACAAAACCCCGTAAACGTGCATATACTATTCATCCGATTGCGATGAAACATTGATGAGTTATTGTGTACACGCCAGGGAAGGGCTTAGACTTAGTAAATCCATTTCACAATAGGTAGCTCACGAGTATATGCAACAAATGGGTGACGACGCGCGAAGTGTTTCAACAAAATCCCCTATGCGTTCATATAACCTTCTTCGATTGTGATGAAACCTTGATGAGTTATTGTGTACACGCCAGGGTAGGGTTTCGACTTAGTAAATCCAATTCTCAATAGGTAGCGTACGAGTAGAATCAACAAATGAGTGACAGCGCACGAATCGTTCAAACAAAATCCCGTATACGTTCATATGCCATTCATCCGATTGCGATGAAACTTTTGAAAGTTGTTGTGCACGCTCCCACGAATGATTCTAAATTAGAAAATCCATTTTACGATAGCTTTGAGGCAGTTAACGGAAATTGAAAAACATGTTGTGTATCCAAAAGCACTTCAAGAAACAGAATTTCAACGCCAACACTTTCTTTGATTGGCATTGCAACGCATGCCGGGTACAGCTTGTCTATATATATAACAAGTAGTTCCGTGAAGAACTATACAGCCTATTTTCATATATCCTACTTATGTTAATTGCCACTATCAACATACACAATTTCAGTTTGATTGCTGTAATTGATTCGTAGATATTGAGAACCGACTAAATATTTCGGATGGTCGCCATGTTGGATTTTACATATGTAGGTCCTAGAGTTATGTACTGTTACATGCAGATTATTGTGTACGTGTAGTATTCAAACTTCAATCGCATAATTAGGACACAAGAAGTAACAAGGAGATTTTAAAATTTCGCACAGCTGCCATCTTGAGGTTATGGAAACAATTGAAATAAATTAGATGCCAGTGGATTACCATTCGTATGAGGATTTACTGTACCTAGTTTCACTGCACTCGGATGGTTAAATTGCGAGAAACGTCTATGTGAATATTTATACTTCGCGTCGCCACCATGTTGGATTTGTGATCACCAGGTTATTTAAAGTCTTATAGGTGAACTTATGTTCATAGCCCCTATGGACATTAAAACATTCAGTATGATTGCTCTAATAGACTCGTAGATATTCTGAGCCGTCTAAATATTTCGGATGGTCACCATGTTGGATTGTTAAATGTATAGGCCATAGAGTCATGTACTATTGAAGGAAAATTATTGCGTAGGTTCATTATTCAAAGTTTCACTTCGGTCGCATGACTACATCACAATACATAAACACTTAATTTTAAAATTCGCCCAGCCGCCATCTTGAGGTTATGTTAACAATTGAACTAAATTTGATACCAGTGCATTACAATGTGTATAAATATTTCCTGTACCAGATTTCATTGCGTTTGGAACATTAAATCGCGAGAAAGGATTATTTAAAATTTTCAAATTCGCTTGGCCGCCATGTTTGTTTTGTAGTTAACCGGTTTTTGAAAGTCTTATAGATGGACTTCCAGTAGTGCCCTTTATCTCCGTACAAAATTTCAGGGAGATACCGGTAATAGTTTCAGAGATATAGAATGCCGGTGAATTATTTCGCACATCCGCCATCTTGTGGTTATGTAAACAATTGAACGAAGTTAGATGTCGGTGCATTACAATTTATATAAACATATACTGTACCATGTTTCATTGCGTTTGGTTGGTTAAATCGCGAGAAACTACTATTTAAAAGTCGCAATTTCGCTTGGCCGCCATGTTGTTTTTGTAGTTACCAGGTTTTCAAAGGTCACATGAGTGAACTTATAGTAGTTCCCTTTATCACCACACAAAATGTCAGGGAAATGTCGCTAATAGTTTCGGAGATATTGAATGCTGGTGAAATATTTCGCACAGCCGCCATGTTGGATTGGTGAGTCGTAACAAAATTTGAAGGGCACGGTCGGGGTCGCCCGGAGTAGTGCTATGACCTTACCGAGTTTCATTGAAATCGCTCCAGCCGTTTAGATTTTATTAGTGGGGGACACACACACGAATCACACACACACACACGCACACACACACGGACAAAAGGTGATCTCATAAGCCTATTTTTTCAAAATTGAAAATAGGCTAAAAATTACAATCCAAAATACAAAACAACCAAAATTAGTCACAAAATCTCAACAAGTCCAAAGAAACACTTCATCTTCTTCCTTCCCTTTGTACCGTTACGTGTTGGGACATTTCAGCCATTTATTAAAGTTTCTTCTGTCGTGCCCCATTCTCTGAACATCACCCAAGGTCTTCCCTCGCTTCCTGATCAGTCCCAAGATATACTCCTCCCATTCAATCCGTGGCATTCCTCTTCTTCTTCTTCCTTTAGGTCTGGCTCGTAACACCTGCTTTGATTTCCTTTCATCTTCCATTCTTTGTAGGTGACCAATCCAGCCCAATCCTCTCCTCTCAATGACAGCCATTATTGGCTCCTGCTGAAGCTCATCTTTCACTGTGGTATTTCTAATATGGTATCTTTGAGTTTCCCGGAAACTTCCCGCAAGTATCTCATCTCAGCGGCGACCAAACGACTCTCCATAGAATCACAAAAGTCAAAATTAGACAAAATACAAAACAAAACAATCAAAATTAATCAAAAACAGCTCACAAATTCCAAATAAAAGAATAAATTAAAAAAATGCTAGTCTAGAGAGTGAAATAAAAGATTACGTAAGTGGTATTTATTAGTAGTTTCTAGGATCGTAGTCGTCACCGATGCGAAGCGCTACCGATAACAACGTTGCAATTACCGCTACTGTTCTATGCTGCATAGAGCATTCTATTATCCTAACGTACGGAAATATAACGATGCGCTTGTAAGTGTTACGCAGTTGGGTTATGGTACTTCTCGTACTAAGTAGCTGTATTGGTAACTACGTTCATATTTTTGCGAAAAAGCGGTAACTATAACGTACTGTAGTTCCTTTCAAAACATAGCTTACCCACCCCTGTTTAGCAGGTTACAATATGTCCACACGCCTATGGATGGTTTCCAGAGGAAACAATTTTATTCAGGCTCGTCTCTGCACCTTGTCTGAAGGTTAAAGAAAAGTGACGAATTTTCTTCTCGATAAAAAAATTACTGTTCATAGCACTATCAGGACCTCAACCAGACCGAGAGTTTTTTGAAACCAATAAAGAGGAAAGTGTAGCACCACTTAGATTATTTGATAAATAATATACTCTAATCCTTATCAAAATGTAAGTGAAGCAAGAAAAGCTATTTAGTGCATCATATGGAAAATCAGCAGATGGCTGCGAGGCTCAGCGGTGCTGTTTCTTGCCTGATGTGCCCAAGGTTGCATGATTGAATCCTGGCGCAGCCAGTTAGCATTTCTGGGTGCTCAAATGTGAGGTAGCCGTGTCAGTAGATTTACTGGCATTTTAAAAATTCCCTTTAACGTCAGATACCTCCACCCAGGTGTCTCTAAAAACCACAGTAGTTAAAAGCGACGAAAAACCAATAACATCTTTATTATTATTACATGGAAAATCCACGCAAAAAGCGGAAGGGTTTATAAGTGAAAAATAAAACACTATATATAAGAATGAAAGTTTGTCTGTTTCTTCTGAATATCTACGGAAATTTGCGTTATTTCCGCGTTTCAGACTGTTTTATGACGGATGCGCGCGAAAATAATTTTTTTGTCTGTCTGTCTGTCTGTTTTTTTTTTTCTGTCTGTCTGTCTGTGGACAAAGTGGTTGTTCCCTTATAACTCGAGAACGGCTGGGTGGATCAACGTAAAATTTGGTACAGATATCCATCAGAGGCACGACACTAATCATTGATGTAACTCTTCTCTGTACCTCTCATAAAAGGGGGCCTACCCTCTTAAAATACTTGCTGAAATAGGCGTAGAAGGGCGAGACAAAGTTCATTTTCAGCCCCTCAATGTGAGAAGCAAAACTCGGTCATTTATTACGTTACTGAGATAGTTTGCAAACGGCTATAAGGTTATCACGGAACTAACAAAAACTGTAAAATTCATCAATGCGCTTAAGGGGGTCAAGGGGTAACCTAGATTTTTTCACAAGACTTAAACGTGCGATATGTCGTACAGAAGGTCTATTATATCTTCAAACAGCAACATTATTTTCAAAAATTCCTGGATTGAAATAATTTATTTTTTATTTTATTTTTTTGCTTTTAGGAATTTGGGCGATTGGAGGCAAAAAAACTGAAATTTCATGCACCTCAAGCCTTTATAATTTATTAAAGGGGTCTTCCTCTGGATGCGGACTTGACACAACAGTGAGGGTCAGTTTTTATGTGACGTGTATAATTGCGTTTCGTCTACGAGGTTTTCAATTTTATTTTCACGTCAGGAAGTACACGTTAGGTAAATTACTTTCTGAGCATGTTTTAACTAATCATATATCTTTGTCGACAAACAGGTTCCAAGCCCCTAACCATTCCAACAGTAGCTCAATTGATTACGTCTGGTTATTAATATCGAAGACCGTTCAAAGAGTGGGTACATCTGCCAGTATACAGTATAAAGATAGGTTATTTTGTTCTTCACGGGACTACTTGTTCTATCAGTCATTCATTCATTCATTCATTCATTCATTCATTCATTCATTCATGCATTCATTCAAACATTCTTTCTTTCTTTCTTTCTTTCTTTCTTTCTTTCTTCCTTTCTTCCTTCCTTTCTTTCTTTCTTTCTTTCTTTCTTTCTTTCTTTCTTTCTTTCTTCCTTTCTTTCATTCTTTCTTTCTTTCTTTCTTTCTTTCTTTCTTTCTTTCTTCCTTCCTCCCTTTCTTCCTTTCTTTCTTTCTTTCTTTCTTTCTTCCTTTCTTTCTTCCTTTCATTCTTTCTTCCTTTCTTTCTTTCTTTCTTTCTTTATTCCTTTCTTTCTTCCTTTCTTTCTTTCTTCCTTTCTTTTTTTCTTTCTTCCGTTCTTTTTTCTTTCTTCCTTTCTTTCTTTCTTTCTTTCTTTCTTTCTTTCTTTCTTTCTTTCTTTCTTCCTTCCTTTCTTTCTTTCTTTCTATCTTTCTTCCTTTTTTCTTTCTTTCTTCCTTTCTTTCTTTCTTTCATTCTTTCTTTCTTCCTTTCATTCTTTCTTTCTTTCTTTCTTTCTTTCTTTCTTTCTTTCTTTCTTTCTTTCTTTCTTTCATATTTTCTTTCTTTCTTTCTTCCTTTCATTCTTTCTTCCTTTCTTTCTTTCTTTCTCTCTTTCTTTCTTCCTTCCTTTCTTTCTTTCTTCCTTCCTTCCTTCCTTCCTTTCTTTCTTTCTTTCTTTCTTTCTTTCTTTCTTTCTTCCTTCCTTCCTTTCTTTCTTTCTTTCTTTCTTTCTTTCTTTCTTTCCTTATTCCTTTCTTTCTTTCTTTCTTCCTTTCTTTCTTTCCTTTCTTTCTTTCTTTCTTCCTTTCTTTTTTCTTTCTTCCTTTCTTTCTTTCTTTCTTTCTTTCTTTCTTTCTTTCTTTCTTCCTTCCTTCCTTTCTTTCTTTCTTTCTTTCTTTCTTTCTTTCTTTCTTTCTTTCTTTCCTTATTCCTTTCTTTCTTTCTTTCTTTCTTTCTTCCTTTCTTTCTTTCCTTTCTTTCTTTCTTTCTTTCTTTCTTTCTTCCTTTCTTTTTTCTTTCTTCCTTTCTTTCTTTCTTTCTTTCTTTCTTTCTTCCTTTCTTTCTTTCTTTCTTTCTTTCTTTCTTTCTTTCTTCCTTCCTCCCTTTCTTCCTTTCTTTCTTTCTTTCTTTCTTTCTTTCTTCCTTTCTTTCTTTCTTCCTTTCATTCTTTCTTCCTTTCTTTCTTTCTTTCTTTCTTTCTTTCTTTCTTTCTTTCTTTCTTCCTTTCTTTATTCCTTTCTTTCTTCCTTTCTTTCTTTCTTCCTTTCTTTTTTTCTTTCTTCCGTTCTTTTTTCTTTCTTCCTTTCTTTCTTTCTTTCTTTCTTCCTTCCTTTCTTTCTTTCTTTCTTTCTTTCTTTCTTTCATTCTTTCTTTCTTTCTTTCTTTCTTCCTTTTTTCTTTCTTTCTTCCTTTCTTTCTTTCTTTCATTCTTTCTTTCTTCCTTTCATTCTTTCTTTCTTTCTTTCCTTATTCCTTTCTTTCTTTCTTTCTTTCTTTCTTTCTTCCTTTCTTTCTTTCCTTTCTTTCTTTCTTCCTTTCTTTCTTTCTTTCTTTCTTCCTTTCTTTCTTTCTTTCTTTTTTTTTCTTTCTTCCTTCCTTTCTTTCTTTCTTTCTTTCTTCCTATCTTGCTTTCACTCTTTCAACTATTCTTTAATTTATTCGCATTATCTTGCTCTTAAATATATTTATATTCTTCGGGAGAGACTCTAGAACTATTTCAGGAGTACCATTCCAGTCATAATTGGTTCAATTTACAAATGAATGCTTGTTTTTATTCGTTTTTTGTTTGTTTGCTAGTCTTAATCTTGTGTAAGTGGTATTTTCCAGTCTTTCCGTGAGTTCTGTACAGACCAATACCCCTGAGTATGCTCTGTAGAAAGCGTATAGACGTATTTATCTGTTATCTTCTCGATTGTAATCATTTCCAGCTCAGATCTTGAAGCATACTTGTTACGCTAAATTGTCTATTGAACTCATTACAAACAAACCTAGTCGTCTTTCCATTGATTTTCTATTAATCACCTATCATTCCTGTGTAGAAGAGATCTCACACTCAGGCTGATTTTTTTAAATATTTAAATGGAAGAGTTGTAATTCTGGTCTCTTACTAAAAATCTGCCATTCTCAATGGAATAGTACAAAGATTGAGCTACTATTCAAAAAATGCAATAATTATCATATTTTTGCCCAAATAATTCATTTAATTATATCCAACAATAAAAATCGACATTAGTGAATGCAAACATAAGAAATATGAACCGAAATAAAATCTGAAAATTTTACCTGAGTCATCCTGGAAGTGGTTTTCCGTGGTTTCCCACTGTTAATCCAGACAACCTAACTTAAGGTCACAGTCGCTTCCCACCCAAATCATATCTCAATTACAAATACACACTAGTATAGAGACCACAATAACACAGGTTATCAGACTATTTATATACATGCACATTTAAGTACACGGTGCTACATGACCACGATGTCACAAAACCCCTAAAGAATCAACAATATCATCATCATTAGGATGCTCACACCTGTATACCACCGCCTCAAAATAGTCGTGTCGTAGTGAATAGCATTCGTGGCTGTTCCTGCGGAAGTCCGTGTTTGATTCCAGGCTCTGCTAAGAATTTTAATTCTTATCTGAGGTTTGGAATGGTTTACAATCAGACTCGTGAGGAATAACTGAGATGAGATGAGTTCGATCCTTACCTCTGCCATCCTATAAAAGGTTTTATGTTCGACCCTGGAGAAATGTAAATATTATATATCAGAAAACTGTTGTATAATGAGGCTCATTATAGTACAAGTTTTCATTATGGGACAGTTTCTCCCACCAATCAGAGCTCAAGAAACAGTTGTGTGACCAATTAGGTGAGGATATCATCGCACCTGTGCTCACTTCCAAGGCCCACTATTTTAAATTCCACTGCGTTGCGAGTGTCATAGTGAGGTATTCCAGAAGGCCATGGTCAAATACAAGGTATTCTCTGCGTCCCATGCGCTCTGTTCAGTACATAAAACTGGTGAAATCTCACCAGATATTTATGAATATTTATGTTCGAACATAAAATAGTTTAAATTATTGTCGAACATAAACAGTCGTATGCAACTCGCCTATAATGGTAATTAAGACACTCGTATGGAAATAAACATACTCGTGTCATAATTATTGCCATTATAGGCTCGTTGCATAATGTACTATTACGAGATTTCCCACTAAGGCCTAGGTTGCCTCCAGCCCACATCCAAGCCCTAATTATAAATACACATAAGACTGTAGTACAGCTATCACAATGGCAAAGGTTATCAGACAGAATATATTTGAAAACAGAGTACTGTCCCATAACGGGTATAGACCTAGCAAAAGGCTCTTAGTATTTTAGTTTTTTTTTATAATGAATTAATTCTACTTTTTTTCGTGTGGCCTCCGGAGAGGCCGAGTGCATGTCTTTCTAGTTGACGACCGTGGGCGACCTGCGCGTCGTAATGAGGATGAAGTGAAGATGAAGACCTCACATACACCTAGTCCCCGAGCCACGGGAATTAACCCCAGGCGATTAAAATCCCTGAAGGCTCGGCCAGGAATCGAACCCGGTGAACTTTGGGCCAAAGCCTAGCGCGCTGACCATTTAGCCACAAAGCCGGACTAGTTCGGATTTGAATCCGCTCATCCCCCTCCAGAAACAAATACTAGTTACGCCACTGTACACAAAATAACCGAGACTTTGCAACGCCTCTAAATAAAGCATTGTCTTATCTTGTTGTTGTTGTTGTTAATTCATTTAAGATGCTTTCGACATCTTGGTCATCAGCCCCGTAGGGTTGGGTGGGTGTTAAATCTATCTGTCAACGTGTATTTATGTAATGACTGTACGAGTAGTTGTTGTTTGAGTCTTCAGTCTTTTGACTGGTTTGATGCAGCACTCCATGCTTCCCTGACTTGAGCTAATCGTTTCATCTGTACATAGCCACCACACCCTACATCCGAGGCAATCTGTTTAACATATTCTAACCATGGTTTACCCCTACAGTTCTTATCCTCGACCCTTCCTTCCACAACTAAGCTTGCTCTTCCTGGGTGTCTTAGTATGTGTCCTCTTCTCTTCATTAGAAGTCGCCAGAAACATCTCTCCTCTCCCACTCGTCTTAATACCTCTTCGATTGTAACCCTATCTATTCATCTGATCATCATTTTTCTCCTGTAACACCACATTTCAAACGCTTCAATTCTCCTCTTTTCTGCTGCACCAATAGTCCAAGTTTCACTTCAATACAGTGCCTCGCTCCAGACAAAGACTTTCAAAAATGACTTCCTAATACCGATATTCGGTGTCAACAGATTCCTTTTCTGTAGAAATGATTTCCTTGCCTGAGCCAATCTACTTTTTATATCCCCTTTGCTTCGTCCATCACTGGTTATTTTGTTTCCTAATAGTGTATGTAAATGTATTATGGATACAAATGAGTTATGTACCCCAGGACTTAAAGTAAGGTACTATCCCGGTATTTGACTGGAAGGAGAATGGAAAACCCCTCGAAAAAAAAACACACAAGGGATAGCCACTATCAACGCCGGGATTCGAACCATCGATATCCTGACTTACTGCAGCTGCCCTCGCGACCGTAGTGCAGGATTTAACGAGGTGGTGTGTCTTAGCTTGAACTGCAACACAGCACACTACGCCTCCCTGGAAGAGCTTGGTTAAAGCCATGTCTATACTCAGCCTGATGACTAAGTTAAAAGCAGCAATTGGATTCACTTTAACGTGCAGGTAATTACGCGTGATAAATAAACTAGGGATGACGCTGTAGATGACCTTGGCATCCACAGGTATCCTTGGGACCTTGAACAAGTAGACCGAACAGCTACCGCGCATGCGAAACATAAATAACCGTCAGGAAGTACAAGGCTATGAGCGATCTTTGTGTACTCACACTCTATCAATTAAAGTAAGTGTCTTATTGTTGCTTATGATGTTTGTCCAATCGAGGATTATGGAAAAGACTACCTTGTGGTGTAGTGGCTAGCATTATTAGGTACCACCCCAGAGCCTCGTGTTGGATTCTGGGCCTCTCCCAATACATTTTTAGCCTACTTTCCATTTTTGCAAAAATGAAAGTAGACTTATGAGATCTACACAGGGCCAAAAAATGTGTGTCTGTCTGTCTGTGTGTGTGTGTGTGTATGTGTGTGTGTGTGTGTGTGTGTGTGTGTGAGAGTGAGTGTGTGTACTCAGCATGTCTGCCCCCACCCTTATCAATTCAAACACGGTGAAACCAAGTTGAACGAAATTTGGTACCGTGATAGCACTAGCAAAGGGCATCTCAGTGTCATATTTTATATCGCCGCCATCTTTACCAAAAATGAATGTCTGCAACTCAAACGTTCAAAACGTAAAATCAAATTACTACTAAATTGCTTTTATTTGATCATACGATCTCTACCAAATTTGGTAAAAACATACCTTTATATAGTACGCGTCTTTCACCCAAACTACAAGGTCATCAGCCGTGCCATTTCAGGATGGCGGCCGTGTGAATTATGCAACCATTATAATCAATAGCTAAAGACCCACCAATTCCGATTATCGAGCCAAGTGTTGTTTAAGCTATCCTAAAGGACGTGATCCGTTATTTATTATAATTTTATATTATTATATTATACTGTATGAGTGGCTTAAAGACCTGATCCGTCTCTGTCACATGACAATATGGCAGCTGACCTCTTGTGGCTGTCCTATATTTCAGTAGTTTTAGTATGTTGTATGCGATATATCCTACTGATAGAAATAATAATGAAGATGCACTGCAGTGAAGATATCGTTTATTTCAAGACATTATTTGCTAACACTTTGTATCTAAGTCAGTTAATAACACTCCGATGTTAAGGACATGGTTGTCTTTGGGCAAGCGTGTTAGTTTTTCACGCGGTTGACTGGAGATCGAATACTACTAGAGTTAACTTTTTTTTGGCTTGAATTATTTTACAAATGATGTGCACGAGCTCTTTACACATATACTAAATAAAATGCCATTTAGCTCAAAGGAGAGGCTAATGTATACACTCGTTTATTAATAATCACAGCCCCAGCAACGCACATAAACAGAAGACATTGAAAATAGAGAAAAGAAGAACAAGATACACGTCATCAACTACAGCCTTCTCAATGCCTTTGAACGGTGCTGTCCTACTTTGGATTACGTGGGTAATATTGTTCCAAACATTCTGCTTTGTGAATCCCTGGCCTCCTGAAATATTTCAATTTTGTATTACTTCAACTTGTAGCCACGACCGCGCTCCGATTACCTCTAAGCACTGCCAATTGGATTGCCTCCCTCCTGGCTGCTTTAAACTGCCTGCTCATTGAGCACTCAGAGGCGTACTAGATATATATTAATTCACTGCTAGGTTGCAGCACCAACCTACTGTGATCGCCGCGGATTTTAAAAGGGGAAGATACCCAAAACGAAGGATTCTTAAGTTTGGAGGCTTAATATCGAGATTAACGGACGTGAATGCATTTTGTTATTCAATCTTCATACAGTATATAATATTTATTTTGACACTTACTGGCTAATTATCAATATAAAATAAAACAAACAATGCATGGTGGTAGGGGTGATTGTTTTAGGGATGAGGACAAAGGGTTATAAGTATATCCATACATTTAGGAGAAAGTTGGCTATATGTTCTTTTCAGATCACCTTGTTTTCTGATCAGAAGGTTGGAATATGGTATAGAGAGGTTTGAGACGTAAGACGGGAAATAGTTTTCCATCATTTCCACTGTCCACTCCAAGCAAATGACAAGATTTTTTCTAACTTAACGAACTCTGGAATTTTGAAAGTCTTCAAAATTTTCGAAATTTCATTTTATGTGTCCTATTAAGCTCAGGATCATTCGATTTGTCACGATATATTTATTTTCTTCGTAGCTAATTCCAAAGGCTAATTTCCTTATAATTTCTCACGACCATGTGACTGATTAATAAACTCACTTTTGTAGATTTTTTTTAAATGATGCTCACTATTAGACTATACAGATTAAAAGAAAGCAAGAAAAACTGGTGTGTCGCCTCCGTAGCGTAGCGGTCAGCATGGTTAGCTGAAGCCCCAGAGGTCCTGGGTTCGATTCCTGGCTCTGCCACGAAATTTGAAAAGTGGTATGAGGACTGGAACGGGGTCTACTCAGCCTCGGGTGGTCCAAATGAGTAGAGGGGGTTCGATTCCCACCTCAGCCATCCTCGAAGTGGTTTTCCGTGGTTTACCACTTCGTCTTCGGGCAAATGCCGGGATAGTACCTACTGTAAGGCCACGGCCGCCTCCTTCCCTCTTCCTAGCCTCTCCATCCCTATCTTCCATCCCTTCCCCTCCCTCATGAGGCCCCTGTTCGCTTTGCAGGTGAGGCCGCCTGGGCGAAGTGCTGATCACACCTCCCCAAATGTATCCATCCCGACCAGATGTACCAAGCTCCAGGACACTGCCCTTAGAGGCGGTAGTGGTGAGTTCCTTGGCTAAGTCCGTGGGAACCACCAACCTAGAGGGTAAATTGACTAAATAAAAAACAAGATGTTCAGTAAAGAACATATAGCCTACTTTCTCCTAAATGCATGGGTATTGTTATAACTCTTTGTCCTTTTCAAGGAGTATAATTGAATGTTGGTTGTAGTAGCTTGTTGAAATACAACGTGCTATAGGGATATTAAACATGAATATGAGGTGCCCTTTGCTAGTGCTACCTCTGTAAAAAAAATCATTCCATTCGGTTTCACCGTGTTTGAATTGATCTGGGGAATGGATTTGCACACATACATGGCCGCTATTTGCAAACTATTGAGCTGATGACCTTGTAGTCAGTCATAAGATGCTTTCCACAAAAAGGCATGTTGTTGCAAAATCCGGTAGAGATCAAATTATTAGGATGGTCGAAATTTGATTTAAGCTTTTAACATTTGGGTGGTCGTGATTCCGTTTCCGTCAAGATGGCGGCGATATAAAACATGACACTGAGGTGCCTTTTGCTAGTGCTACCTCTGTACCAAATTTCGTTCAATTCGGTTTCACCGTGTTTGAATTGATAGGGGGAATCGATTTGTACACATACTTGGCCACCATCTGCAAACTATTGGGCTGATGATCTAGCAGTTTGGTCAGAATATGCTTCCCACATAAAGATTTGTTGTTGCAAAATTTGGTAGAGACTAGATTATTAGGTTGGTCGTAATTACATTTTAGCCTTTAACATTTGGGTGGCCGCGATTACGTTTCCGTCAAGATGGCGGCGATATAAAACATGACACTGAGGTGCCCTTTGCTAGTGCTACCTCTGTACCAAATTTCATTCCATTCGGTTTCACCGTGTTCGAATTAATAGGGGGAATCTATTTTCACACAAAGATGGCCGCCATCCGCAAACTATTAGGCTAATGACCTATTAGATTTGTCAAAGAATGCTTCCTCCATAAAGGTATGTTGTTGCAAAATTTGGTAGAGATCGGATGATTAGGTTAGTCGTAATTTGATTTAAGCTTTGAACATTTGTGTGGCCGCCATTACGTTTCCGTCAAGATGGCGGTGATATAAAACATGACTCTGAGGTGCCCTTTGCTAGTGCTACCTCTGTACCAAATTTCATTCCATTCGGTTTCATCGTGTTCGAATTAATAGGGGGAATCGATTTTGACACAAAGATGGCCGCCATCCGCAAACTATTAGAGTAATGACCTACTAGATTTGTCAAAGGATGCTTCCTCCATAAAGGTATGTTGTTGCAAAATTTGGTAGAGATCGGATGATTAGGTTAGTCGTAATTTGATTTAAGCTTTGAACATTTGTGTGGCCGCCATTACGTTTCCGTCAAGATGGCGGTGATACAAAACATAACACTGAGGTGCCCTTTGCTAGTGCTACCTCTGTACCAAATTTCATTCCATTTGGTTTCACCGTGTTCGAATTAATAGGGGGAATCGATTTTCACACAAAGATGGCCGCCATCCGCAAAATATTAGGCTAATGACCTATTAGTTTGGTCAAAGGATGCTCCCTCCATAATGGTATGATGTTGCGAAATTTGGTAGAGATAGGATGATTAGGTTAGTCATAATTTGATTTAAGCTTTGAACATTTGGGTGGCCACCATTACGTTTCCGTCAAGATGGCGGCGATATAAAACATGACACTGGGGTGCCCTTTGCTAGGGCTACCTCTGTACTAAATTTCATTCCATTCGGTTTCACCGTGTTTGAATTAATAGGGGTAATCGATTTTGACACAAATATGGCCACCATCCGCAAACTATTAGGCTAATGACCTATTAGATTTGTCAAAGGATGCTCCCTCCATAAAGGTATGTTGTTGCAAAATTTGGTAGAGATCGGATGATTAGGTTAGTCGTAATTTGACTTAAGCTTTGAACATTTGTGTGGCCGCCATTACGTTTCCGTCAAGATGGCGGCGATATAGAACATGACACTGGGGTGCCCATTGCTAGTACTACCTCTGTACCAAATTTCGTTCCATTCGGTTTCACCGTGTTCGAATTAATAGGGGCAATCTATTTTCACACAAAGATGGCCGCGATCCGCAAACTATTAGGCTGATGACCTATTAGTTTGGTCAAAGGATGCTGCCCCCATAAAGGTATGTTGTTGCAAAATTTGGTAGAGATCGGATGATTAGGTTAGTCGTAATTTGATTTAAGCTTTGAACATTTGTGTGGCCGCCATTACGTTTCCGTCAAGATGGCGGCGATATAAAACATGACACTGAGGTGTCCTTTGCTAGTGCTACCTTTGTACCAAATTTCGTTCAATTTGCGCTCACCGTGTTCGAATTGATAGGGGGGGACAGACATTCAGAGTACACACACTCACACACACACACACACACACACACAGAATCACACACTTTCACACACACAGACAGACACACTTTTTTCGCCCTGTAGTGATCTCATAAGTCTACTTTCATTTTTTGCAAAAATCGAAAGTAGGCTAAAAACTGGTGTTGTGCTGTCAGAGTGTTCCCCGCCCTAAAATCTAAGCTATGTCGTTTCCTCAGCAAGTGGATACAAAATTGACTCCAGTTGATCGCTGAAATGTATTTCTTAATATAACAAGTAGTTCCGTGAAGAACTATACAGCCTATTTTCATATATCCTACTTATGTTAATTGCCACTATCAACATACACAATTTCAGTTTGATTGCTGTAATAGATTCGTAGATATTGAGAACCGACTAAATATTTCGGATGGTCGCCATGTTGGATTTTATATATGTAGGTCCTAGAGTTATGTACTGTTACATGCAGATTATTGTGAACGTGTATTATTCAAACTTCAATCGAATAGTTAGGACACAAGAAAAAACAAGGAGATTTTAAAATTTTTCACAGCTGCCATCTTGAGGTTATCTAAACAATTGAAATAAATTAGATGCCAGTGGATTAACATTCGCATAAGGATTTACTGTACCAAGTTTCACTGCACGCGGATGGTTAAATTGCGAGAAACGTCCATGTGAATATTTATAATTCGCGTCACCGCCATGTTGGATTTGTGATCATCAGGTTATTTAAAGTCCTATAGGTGAACTTAAGTTCATAGCCCCTATGAACATTAAAAAATGCAGTTTGATTGCTAAAATAGATTCGTAGATATTCAGTATCGTCTAAATATTTCGGATGGACGCCATGTTGGATTGTTAAATGTATAGGCCATAGAGTCATGTACCATTGAAGGAAAATTATTGCGTAGGTTCATTATTAAACTTTCACTTCAATCGCATGACTACATCACAATAAATAAAATCTTAATTTTAAAATTCGCACTGCCGCCATCTTGAGGTTATGTAAACAATTGAACTAAATTAGATACCAGTGGATTACAATGTGTATAAATATTTCCTGTGCCAGGTTTCAGTGCGCTTGGAACATTAAATCGCGAGAAAGGTCTATTTAAAATTTTCAAATTCGCTTGGCCGCCATGTTCGTTTTGTAGTTAACCGGTTTTTGAAAGTCTTATAGATGGACTTCCAGTAGTGCCCTTTATCTCCGTACAAATTTTCAGGGTTTTACCGCTAATAGTTTCAGAGATATAGAATGCCGGTGAAATATTTCGCACTTCCGCCATCTTGTGATTATGTAAACATTTGAACGAAGTTAGATGTCGGTGCATTACAATGTATATAAACATATACTGTACCAAGTTTCAATGCGTTTGTTTGGTCAAATCGCGAGAAACGTCTATTTAAAAGTCGCAAATTCTCTTGGCCGCCATGTTGGTTTTGTAGTTACCAGGTTTACAAAAGTAACATAAGTGAACTTATAGTAGTTCCCTCTATCACCATAGAACATGTCAGGGTAATATCGGTAATAGTTTCGGAGATATTGAATGCTGGTGAAATATTTCGCACAGCCGCCATGTTGGATTGGTGAGTCGTAACAAAATTTGAAGGGCACGGTCGAGGTCGCCGGGAATAGTGCTATGAACTTTCCGAGTTTCATTGAAATCTCTCCAGCCGTTTAGATTTTATTAGGGGGGGACACACACACGAATCACACACACACGCACACACACACACACACACACACACACGCACACACACACGGACAAAAGGTGATCTCATAAGCCTATTTTTTCAAAATTGAAAATAGGCTAAAAATTACATTTATTCTCAAACTTTTCAATAACATTTTTTGCATTAATTTTGTCCTATATGTTTTACAATTTAATACATCAGTTTTTAGCCTACTTTTCACATTTTGCAAAAATGAGGAAAAAGTAGACTTATGAGATCGGGCAAATGTGTGTCTGTCTGTCTGTCTGTCTGTCCTTCTGTCTGTCTGTCTGTCTGTCTGGCTGTGTGTGTGTCCCCCCATATCAACTCCTAAACGGCTGCAGCAATCGAAACAAAATTTGGCAGGAGTAAAGATCTATACCTGAATATCTCACGGCCATATTTGAAAATGATGTCAGTGCTACCAACTGCTAAAAAATCGCAATTGAAATTTGAGCTCCATGTTGGATATCTTGGAAAGTATGAATGGGAGCTATTTCAAAATTGGCACACGTACAGATCATAATATTACAGTTTAATTTCCAGGAGGCTAAACATGGCAGTGTTGCCAAAATGATTATAAGCCTCCTGATAGGTCCAAATTTTAAATGCATATAACTTCTATACTATCAATTGGAATTCAAACAAATTTCGTATGTTGTATGTGTACATAACCAGATATGACTGAGCGTATTCTTCAGACCTACCAGGGCTGCCAACTGTTAATAAATGCTCCTAATTTATTTTATCCAAATACCAATATATCAGAAAGTATGCAAGCCGACAGCTTTAAACTATGCACACGTATAGTCCCTGACATTCTATATTAATTTGGAGTAACTTATATACGTCAGTGCTACCAACATGATTCTAAGCCTGCTGACAGGTCCAACTTTAAATACATGTAACTTCCATAATATCATTTGGATTTCAACCAAATTTCGTATGTGCTATGTGTACCATAACAGATATGACTATGCGTATTCTAAGGAGCAATCAGTGCTGCCAACTGTTAATATGTGCTGTCCCTATTTTTGTTACCCTAATATCAATATATCAGAAAGTATGCAAGCCAATAGCTCTAAACTTTGCACACGTATAGTACCTGGCATTCTAGACGAATTTGGAGTAACTAATATACGTCAGTGCTGCCAACATGATTCTAAGCCTGCTGATAGGTCCAATTTTAAAATGCATGTAACTTCTATACTAACTAATGGATTTCATTCAAAATTGGCACAACAATAGATCATATTATTTCAGATAATTTCTGACCAATACATGCATGACTTTGTTGCCAACATGATTTTACGCGCGCTGTTAGATCCAATGTTTAACTGCATGTAACGTCCATGCTGTTCATTGGACTTCAACCAAATTTTGTATTTTGTACCTTAAGAGACGGAACTAAGAATATATTCAGTCATCAGGGCTGCCAACTGTAGTGTTCTATTAGGATACATTATGCCAGGTATACAGTATTTCGAACTAATTGGAAATTTCAATATTAGCAACTTAATTTCGTCATTATTCTAGATAGGTTCATATTCTGTAGAATAATCATTGGCATGAAAAGTAGGCTGTATAGTTCTTCACGGAACTTCTTGTTCTAAATTTAGTTCAATTTTTACACATGAAAATATACTAGAAAATGCCTTTAACATTTCACCATTTGAAAATTATTATTGAAAAATGCATTTTGTTTCTAAAATCCTGTGCTAAACTACAGAGAGAGCTTCAAGGAGCATCCTTGAAAATATCCAATTATTTCCTGTAAATAGTTTCTGAATAAAGGATATTATTATATGAATTGCAGACACTGTCTATAGCAGGGTATTTTTAATTGAAAGCCCGAAGGCTCCCGGAAGCTTCAATTTCAAGTAGTTCCAACTTTGGCTACCAGATGCCACTGTCACGGACATCTAGTGGCGGACGTTGGAACATGATAGAGCGTTTCTAACCAACCAAATATAACCTACAAATTTGGTTACACACTACCAATTGTATTAGTAAGTTCCTTTACATGCCGTAGCTTGCCACGGTGGGTATTTGTATAGCGTGTCGGTCTACTAACCCCAAGGTTTCAGGTTCGCTCCTGACCGTGGTAAGTGATTTTTGAAAGGCGGCAAAAATATGACACGCATGTCATACGATGTTGGCATGTCAAAGAACCCATTTGAATTCAGTAGGACGTGTTCATAATGGCAACATTAATCTCGGGAGTTTCCACAACACAAAGTTCCTCATTTCTCTACTAGAAATCGCTATAGGCCTGTGTTCAAGGAACTTAGATGTCTAACCACCTTGACGTTCATAGTGATTCAAGGAACAACGAAATTCGACATGCAAGCTACCCTCTGGGTGTTAAATTACAAAGCTTGCACCCGGCATCCGAGGCCATACGATATTATTAGACTATTATTATAACATGCCATAAATCTATGACATGGGCCCGCCGGCTTTACTTCCCCTCCGAAGGAAAGCATACTGAAGAATTTTAACGCTCTTAAAAATCCGATGACTTCGGCTGGGTTTGAACCCGCGATCTTGTGCATAGCAGTTCAGCATGCTACCGACTACGCTGGTGAAGGTAAATAAGGCGTTGAAAATGAACGTGGGAATTCTGGAGTCCCATAAGGCCATGACAGACTCCTTTCCTATCAAATACACACGTTCATACAGATACCGCAATAACACATGTTCTCATACTAATTTTACCACACCCAAGAACACGAGGCTGAATGACCATGATGTCCAATTCCGTCAATGAAACAACTAAAACAACGATTAGGGGAATCTCTGGGCATTAGCCTCGAGTACTTGGTTGTGTAATTAATTCTGTCATAAGGATTTTTCAGACAACTGAGTTAACTTGGAAAAATATGGTGTTGGAGAAGAAAAATATAGTATCATTTTATTTGTCTATTATAAACCAGCTCGTGGTGTAGTGGCTAGCGTTATTAGCTGTCGCCCCGTGGTGCCAAGGCCCAAAAGGGGGCATTTCAGTCATACAACTGACCAGCGGTTAATTGGTAGGCCAAGGCCTTCAATGAGCTAGTGAGCCATATGGTTAAGCAGCGGTCGCTCGGTAGGCTAATTCCCTCAATGGCCTGATGAAACAATCTTCTTTTTAATTCGTATTTATTTTCTTTAGTTCCCTCGTATTTAATTACTAAAGCTCAGCGGTTCCGTTTTCACCTGCCGTTCCCATGATTGCAGGATTGAATCCTGACGCAGCCACTTGGCATTTGCGGGTGCGCAAATGTGAGGGAGCCGTGTCAATAGATTTTTTGGCACGTTAAAGATCCCCTTCTGGGCGAAATTCCAGCATTCCGGCGTCTTTAAACGCCGCAGTAATTAAAAGGGATGTAAAACCAAAAACGTTAGTATTCTTATTATTATTATTTCTATTAATATTTAATTCCAATATTTTAATATTATAAAATAATGGTGACGAATTTTCTTCACATAGAACCTTATCAACAAAAGCCATAATAATCAAGAGGAATAGGGGATTGGAATCCCTGTATTGTATTTGGCTTTGTGCCTGCATTTATCATAGGGGAATCCGCTTCTTATTATTCAAAACTAACCACTCCACGCAATATACTGTATACGGAAAACCAGTCATCCTTCTCCGAACCAGGTCCCGGATAGAAATTATACAATTATAATGAGAGATGGTAACGTGCAATAGGACAGAATCCATTAGTTTATAAATATATCAACAGCAAGGTAGCTTCACAAATCAATCAATTTGCTCGATACGACCCAACATCGTGCAATTAATGATGAACCCTGTACGTTAAGTGACCACTGGCCGGGAGCGGATCACTTTAATGTAACGTAGGCTAGTAAGTGATGAGACCAGCTCCAAGGTCCCACCTGTCACCGCAGCGATGAGCCCGGGGTGTGGGAAGCGAGGTCATCCACGGCGATCGTGAACTGCTTTATGAAGAAATAATAAAATATAGATAAGAAGCGTGCTAACTAACCTAACCTTTAACTTTAACTTGGGAAAGTGACCAAGGTTATCATCATCATGCTGACGCAGGAAGGTTACAAATATTTCAGTATTACCCATTAACTAATGTTTAATATTTTAACTTTCCATGTGACCTAAAAGGTTGGTTGGTTGGTTGGTTCCTAAGTTTAGGGGCTGCGACATCGCGGTCATGTAGCCCCGTGTACTTTGGGTGTGTGTAGAATCTGTCTGATAACCGGTGTTAATTGTTTTTTTTTTTCGTGTAGCCTCCTGAGAGGCCGAGTGCAGGTCTTTCTAGTCGACGCCCGTGGGCGACCTGCGCGTCGGGATGAGAGATGAGATGAATGGATGAAAGTGGGCAAGGATGTGGAAGGAAGCGGCCGTGGCCTGTCAGAATGTACTGTCCCAGCATTTGCCTGGTGTTGAAAATGGGAAACCACGGAAAACCATTTCAAGGACAGCCGACGGTGGGGCTCGAACCCACGCGTCTACCGAGTCAGCAGAGAGCTTGGCCCCATGACCTAACGCCGCGCCTTAGCCAGCGTAGCCACTACTGTCAGTGGTGTTAATTGTGATGACTGTATTATATGAGGATGACCTTCTTCTTTTCTTCAGCGTTTGTCCCGCCTGGTGTTAGGGTCCGCTACAAGGATTCCATGTCTCCATTTAGTTCTGTCCTGGGCCATATCAGGGTGGAGATTGACGCACTTCAGATCTTTGTGAAGGGTATCGGTCCATTGCTGTTTTGGTCGTCCTTTTGGTCTATTACCGGCGAATTCCAACATGTAACCCGTCTTTGCTATAATGTCAGCCTCTGTCCTCAGCACATGTCCAAACCATCTTAAACGATTCTCGCGCATCTTTTCGGGAATGTGTGCAATGCAAAATCTCTCCCTGATGCATTCATTGGGGATGCGATCCAGTTTAGTAACACCAGCTGTCCATCACAGCATCCTGGTCTCCATGACTCCCAGTCGACGCTCCATCTCAGTCGTAGTAGGCCAACATTCGCAACCATACAGTGCGACAGGTCGGATGACCGTACGATAGATTTTAGATTTGAGGTGATCTTTCATCCTCCTGTCGCAAGTGACGCCAGTTGTTGTTCGCCATTTCATCCAAGCTGCGGATATCCTTGCATTGACCTCTTCGACAAGTCTACCATCAGCAGCGATCGTGGAGCCAAGATACTTGCATCTCGTTACTCGCGGTAGATCCTCGCCGTCTACATGACTGACCAAAAATGTAATGTTAAAACTAGCAGTCCCATGCGAAGCTTTCGTACTTTACCGTACGGGCAGTGAAACATGGGCAGAAATCTCATTTGAAACAAGAAGTTCAGTAAGGAACATACAGCCTACTTTCTCCTAAATGGATGGGCATAGTTACCATGAGTACAGCACAACTATCACATGGTTTCCATGAAGATTCAAGCCTCCTGAAAAAAAGATACTTCAATACAACAAAGTAATAATATTAGCTGATATTTCAACGTCAATTAAACTACAATATTATTATTATTATTATTGAATATCCAGTACAGTATGGAGCCCTATTTTACCTAAGTACATTACGGCTGTAGTTAATAAGCACCTTTTAAAAAGAAAGATTAATTGCTCAATTTGCTATAGATGTGCTGAATGAATGTTAAGAATTGCTTATAACAACAAGGTTTCTTGCATTATTCGCACAATGGTTTAGAAAATTCTAGATTACAACTGTTCAGGTGACACTCAAATATAAGTCTTTTCATTCCAAATATGGGACAGAAGAATATTAGATGAACCACTGTCTGAGGAGATCCATAAAAGCACAAATAGCCATCTGAAGTTTGGATATTAAATCTATCAAAGTAAAAGTTAAATTTTCCATGTCCGGGTAGAAATTGTGTTAGGACAAAAGTCGGTACTAATACTGTACTCTGAAGTCGATCTTGAACTTCGGGGAAAAATAGTCCGCTTGTAACAGATCCTTTCAATCTAGAAGTCCATATACTGTTCCAATGATGGAGAATATATTTCTTAATTTAAACTATAATAGCCTCATAATAAACATAAAACATGTTAAGCACAAAGAAGACACGTTTTAATCCATTATTTCATTGATGAAGAACAGTATAATCAAATGTCACCAACATATACAAAGTAGTGATTTATATACAACATGAAATTTAGAAGACAACAAGACCAGATACCGGACATGATAATAATAATAATAATAATAAACAATTGAGTGAAAATATGGTTTCATTCATGTTCTCAATCCATAGCTTGGTCGGCAGCAATCCTCCTCTTCCATTCTTCCCTGTCGCCAGTCAGTCTCTTCATGTCTCTGTATGAATGGACATTAACATCTGTTATGATCTGCTTGATGTATTGCAGTCTCGGTCGCCCTCTTCCTCTCTTTCCCCAAATTATGCCATCTAACACAACTACCAAAAAGTTACTGTGGCGATAGACATGTCCTATCAGTTGGTCTCGTCGATTCCGTGTTGTTTTGAGAAATACTCTCTTTTCATTAATGTTTTTGAGCACTTCGTCATTCGTCACTATTGCGGTCCATGGAATTTTTCCCATCCGCCGCCAACACCACATTTCAAAATCTGCAAGTCTTCTCTTATCAGCACATCCCATTGTCCAAGATTCTGAGCCATACAAGGCTACGCTCCACACATTACATTTTATAAATTTAATCCTGGTCTCAATAGATATATTCTTTGAAGTCAGAAGGGATCTTTTGCTGTTAAATGCAATTTTGGCTAGGGCAATTCTAGCTTGAATATCAGTTGAACTTTTTCCAGTGGAAGTAATTTCGTACAGCAAATATTCTCCTGAGAATGTAATGGAAAATTATAACTAGACTAAACACTGTATTGGTATCGCACTGTACTGGCAGAACAGACAGTCATACACAATAGACTTGATCTGGTTCTTGTTGACAAACATCATCTTCATAGATGTGGCGATTCCAAACAATTGTAACTTCTAAACAAACCAGGTTGAAATATCACAAAAATAATGCTGATAATGAGCTTGGAGAATTGGTCAGGAAGCGATGGCACTTGAGGAAAATAAGAACAGTGCTCCAGTTCTGGTACAAATCGCAACTCATTTAGTTAGTTAAATAGTTATTGCTGTTTTAAGCGGCGGAACTACGAGGTCATCTGCCCCTCAAAAGAGTGCAACTCAATACAGAATAGTCTTCAAGAACTGAAGTTCGACCCAGATCTTAACAAACTTACGTAAAAGGCCATTATCCTTTCCACGTGAAGAATTGTTCAGCTCTTCAGAAGACAACAGGATTAATAGGGATGTAATGCTACAATGGAATCCAGTCATCAAAGGGTTGAAAACACTCAATATGATCCATCACAGAACTTAATCCTTGGGATTATGTTGGCGTAATTGTGGGCAATATGCTGAGAGAGTGTAATCTTAGGAGCAAATTAAATAAATAAATAAATAAATAAATACCGGTAAATAAATAAATACATAAATGCACAGAGACACACAAAGTAAATGTTAGTATTTTTGTTTTTTCTTGTGACAAGTCAAACCCAACAAAGATACAGAAAAAAATTCCATATGGAAATATAATTCTAACCTGTATCGACAGTTATAATCAGCCAATACCAGTATGCGACGTAGGAGGCTAAAGTTATACGGGAACCTACAACGAATGAACAGCAACAGGCTTACCAACCAAGAAGATCTTCTCCTTAGTTAAAAGCTACAAGACTGGAAGCCTGTGGCTTAATGAAGTACTAAAGGACTTGGATTCGGTTGGAATTGCTGACCTTGATGTAGAAGATCGTTCTAAATGTTGTGCTATGGCAGAATCTTGGACCTCGCCTCCTAGAGCCCCTAAATGTCGAAAGCCCCTTTCGCAGGAGAGAAAGGAACAAGATGTTCAGTAAAGAACATATAGCCTACTTTCTCCTAAATGCATGGGTATTGTTATAACTTTGTCCTTTTCAAGGAGTATGATTGAATGTTGGTTGTAGTAGCTTGTTGAAATACAACGTGCTATAGGGATATTAAACATGAATATGAGGTGCCCTTTGCTAGTGCTACCTCTGTACCAAATTTCGTTCAATTCGGTTTCACCGTGTTTGAATTGATAGGAGGAATCCATTTGCACACATACTTGGCCACCATCTGCAAACTTTTGGGCTGATGTTCTTGCAGTTTGGTCAGAATATGTTTCCCACATAAAGATATGGTGTTGCAAAATTTGGTGGGGACTAGATTATTAGGTTGGTCGTAATTACATTTTAGCTTTTAACATTTGGGTGGCCGCGATTACGTTTCCGTCAAGATAGCGGTGATATAAAACATGACACTGAGTTGCCCTTTGCTAGTGCTATCTCTGTACCAAATTTCGTTCCATTCGGTTTCACCGTGTTTGAATTAATAGGGGGAATCGATTCTGACACAAGATGGCCGCCATCCGCAAACTATTAGGCGAATGACCTATTAGATTGGTCAAAGGATGCTACCTCCATAAAGGTATGTAGTTGCAAAATTTGGTAGAGATCGGATGATTAGGTTAATCGTAATTTGTTTTAAGCTTTGAACATTCGTGTGGCCGCCATTACGTTTCAGTCAAGATGGCGGCGATATAAAACATGACACTGAGGTGCCCTTTGCCAGTGCTACCTCTGTACCAAATTTCGTTCCATTCGGTTTCACCGTGTTCGAATTAATAGGGGGAATCAATTTTGACATAAAGATGGCCGCCATCCGCAAACTATTAGGCGAATGACCTATTAGATTGGTCAAAGGATGCTACCTCCATAAAGGTATGTAGTTGCAAAATTTGGTAGAGATCGGATGATTAGGTTAATCGTAATTTGATTTAAGCTTTGAACATTCGTGTGGCCGCCATTACGTTTCAGTCAATATGGCGTTGATATAATACATGACCCTGAGGTGCCCTTTGCTAGTGCTACCTCTGTACGAAATTTCGTTCCATTCGGTTCCACCGTGTTCGAATTAATAGGGGGAATCAATTTTGTCATAAAGATGGCCACCATCCGCAAACTATTAGGCTAATAACCCATTAGATTGGTCAAAGGATGCTCCCTCCATAAAGGTATGTTGTTGCAAAGTTTGGTAGAGATCGGATGGTTATGTTAGTCGTAATATAACGTAAACTTTGAAGATTTGTGTGGCCGCCATTACGTTTCTGTCAATATGGCGGCGATATAAAACATGAAACCGAGGTGCGTTTTGTTAGTACTACCTCTGTACCAAATTTCGTTCCATTCGGTTCCACCGTGTTCGAATTAATAGGGGGAATCAATTTTGACATAAAGATGGCCGCCATCCGCAAACTATTAGGCGAATGACCTATTAGATTGGTCAAAGGATGCTACCTCCAAAAAGGTATGTAGTTGCAAAATTTGGTAGAGATCGGATGATTAGGTTAATCGTAATTTGATTTAAGCTTTGAACATTCGTGTGGCCGCCATTACGTTTCAGTCAAGATGGCGGCGATATAAAACATGACCCTGAGGTGCCCTTTGCTAGTGCTACCTCTGTACCAAATTTCGTTCCATTCGCTTGCACCGTGTTCGAATTAATAGGGGGAATCGATTTTCACACAAAGATGGCCGCCATCCGCAAACTATTACGCTGATGACCTATTAGTTTGGTCAAAGGATGCTCCCCCCATAAAGGTATGTTGTTGCAAAATTTGGTAGAGATCGGATGATTAGGTTAGTCGTAATTTGATTTAAGCATTGAACATATGTGTGGCCGCCATTACGTTTCCGCCAAGATGGCGGTGATATAAAACATGACACTGAGGTGCCTTTTGTTAGTACTACCTTTGTACCAAATTTCGTTCCATTCGGTTGCACCGTGTTCGAATTAATAGGGGGAATCGATTTTCACACAAAGATGGCCGCCATCCGCAAACTATTACGCTGATGACCTATTGGTTTAGTCAAAGGATGCTCCCCCCATGAAGGTATGTTGTTGCAAAATTTGGTAGAGATCGGATGATTAGGTTAGTTGTAATTTGATTTAAGCTTTGAACATTTGTGTGGCCGCCATTACGTTCCCGTCAAGATGGCGGCGATATAAAACATGACACTGAGGTGTCCTTTGCTAGTGCTACCTTTGTACCAAATTTCGTTCAATTCGCATTCACCGTGTTCGAATTGATAGGGGGGGACAGACATTCAGAGTACACACACTCACACACACACAGACACACACACACACACACACACACAGACTCACACACACACATACACACACACACACAGACTCACACACACACATACACACACACAGACAGACACACTTTTTTCGCCCTGTGTTGATCTCATAAGTCTACTTTCATTTTTTGCAAAAATCGAAAGTAGGCTAAAAATTATCAGCAGGGCTCAAGAGATATTGGGAAAGGAAAGGAGCGTCGAGGAAGAACTAGTCACACGCGCTCCGTAGTGGGCTTAAATCAATAATAATAATAATTACAAAAGTCGACCAAGAGTGGTCAACAGGGAAGGTGAAAACGAGGAGACCGGCATAAGTACGTAAGTATGTGGAATCAATGACGGCTATGACATTCTGAACTGGGGCCTCAAGATCATCAAACCACGACCATAAGCTGTGTGATTGCGAGACCTTGCCGGTTTAAAAGAAGGAAAAGGGAGTGTTCTAAACTCCCATAAAACGACAGGTATTCCCAAATAGGATAATACGATTAATTTATTTTAAGGTGCCGACAGAAATCAAAAGGAGAATTGCCCTCGCTAAACAGGCCTTCAGCAATTAGAGACAGCTTCTGACAAGCAGGCACATTAGCATAAAAACTAGAAAATCCATTATCAAACATTTATCTGGAGTGTTTTGTTATACGGATGCGAAACTTGGATTCTAAGGATACATACAACGCCTGGAAGCAGAGGAAATGTGGATGTGAAGATGGATACTGAAATTAAGCTGGACGGAGAAAAAGACTAACGAATGGGTCCTCAAGGAAGTAGACGAAACAAGAAAATTGATCACTACTATAGAAAAGAGGAAAGAAAAAATCGTTGGCCAAATTCTACGTTATAATGAGTTCCTGACCTCCAAACTGGAAGGAAAGGTTCTGGTGAAGAAAGGAAGAGAAAAACGGCGGTAGGCTCATCTGGATTCTGTGATGCATGGACTTCAATCTAAACAGTATGCTGACCTAAAACATTCAGCAAGTGAGAGACAAATGCGGTTGCAGCGATAAGGTCTAGCTTTTAGATGATGATGATAAAGAATCGGAAAGGTCCTTAGATCATTTGGTAAAGGCGTTGCACTTGTAATTAGAGGAGAGTGAATTCAATCTCTATGTTGATAATGGATTTTAGAAACAACAATACCACGTCGAAAACTGCAAATATATCTGACAGCCGGTTGTGGAGCTTCTCATCTAGTCCCGATGACACGAGAAGTGTAACTCTCTACCTTACACTACTCAAAGGGGCTTCATGGCCCTTATAGGATATAAGCTTTGATTTTTTTAGCCTACATTTCTCATTTTGCAAAAATGAGGAAAAAGTAGACTTGTGAGATTCATCCGAGAAAATGTATGTCTGTCTGTCTACCCCCCCTCCCCCCCTTCAACTGCTTAACCGCTGCAGCTATCGAAACCAAATTTGGTAATAGTAGAGATCTATACCTGAATATCTTACGGCCATATTTGAAATTGATGTCAGTGCTACCAACTGATGAAAATTCGCAATTGTAATTTGTGCTCTATGTTGGATATGTCAAAAGTCGTGCATGCGAACTATTCCAAAATTACCGGGTGAGTGGTCGTTACGGCATGACTGCTGGCAGTTGCTCACATCCGGGAGGCGAGGAGGTTCGAATCCCCCCGCCGGCAACCTTGAAGATGGTCTTCTGTGGTTTCCCATCTTCCTTCCAGGCAAATGCCGGGGTTGGTCCCTAACTATAGGCCACAGCCGCTACCTTCCAACTCCTCGTCCTTACATCCCAACTTTCCTCCCAAACGGTACTTGTAGCTCACCCATTGGGTGTCAGTCTCGAAGCAGCTACAAAACTCGCGAGCCGAACATGTCCTCGGACACTCCCGGCACTAAAAGCCATACGCTAAAAATAAAGGCACACATATAGATAATAACATTCTAGATTAATTCTCAGAAGTCCATACATGCCAGTGTTGCCAACATAATTCCAAGCCTGCCGATAGGTCCAATTTCTAAATGCATTTAACTTCTATACTATCGATTGGATTTCAACCAAATTTCGTATGTACCTGTACTATGTGTACTGAAAAATATATGACTGTGCGTATTCTAGAGAGTCACAAAAATGTTAATAAATGCTCTCTCTTTGTTTTAACCCTAATATCAATTTATCAGAAAGTATGCAAGCCAACAGCTCTAAACTTTGCACACGTATAGAACCTGACATTCCACATTAGTTCGATGTAACTCATATACATCAGTGCTGCCAACACGATTCAAAGTCTGCTGATAGGTCCAGTTTTTTAATGCATATAACTTCTATACTAACAAATGGATTTCAACCAAATCTTATATGTGCTTTGTGTAGCATAACAGTTATAACTATGCATATTCGTAAGAACCAGCAGGGCTGCCAACTGTTAATAAATGCTCTCTCTACTTGTTTAATCCTAATATCAATATGTCAGAAAGTATGCAAGCCATCAGCTATGAACTTTGCACACGTGTAGTACCTGACATTCTAGATTAATTTGTAGCAAGTACTTCAGTGCTGCCAACATGATTCAAAGCTTTCTGATAGTACCGATTTTTAATTACATGTAACTTATATACTAATAAATGGGTTTTATCCAAAATTGACACTATAATAGTTCGTAATATTTCAGATTAATACTGAGCATCACATACATGACATTGTTCCCAACATGATTTTACGCGCACTGATAAATCCATTATCAAACAGCATGTAACGTCCATACTATCCATTAGACTTCAAACAAATTTCGTATGTGCATTCTATACCTTAAGAGATGGAACAAAGAATATATTCATAGTCACCAAGTCTTCCAACAGAAGTAAGTAAGTCTATTAGGCTACACTATTTCAGGTGTATTTCAAACTGCAGTACTTAGAAACTTGATTTCGTCATTATTCTAGATAGGTCTGTACAGATTGACATGAATTCTAAGCGTTAAGAAAAGTAGGCTCTTTAGTTCGTCACGGAACTACTTGCTTTTACAGAGAATCAAATGTCTTAAGTTATTCCCATGTCTTGAAATCACAATGAACCTGCTAATAAACGAATATTATATCCATCATATTTCCACATTACTTTGAAAGCATGTATATATATATATATATATATATATAAATCTGATGCTTAACTACAGCATGCTAAAAACCTGTTTAAGGTAAACTATCGAGTAGGTCAGCTGTTTATTGATTGAAGGTTTGGGCCGATCAAAGAGAAGCAGCTATTTCCTGTTGGTAGGAGGAATTAAGACGTTAAACCATATATTACCGGTGTTTGTATTATGTTCGACGCTGTACTTACACCTGATGATGCTCGAAAATTGCCGGAGATGAAGAACCGTGTAAGGTTATGAATATACAAGGTTATCCATTACCTGTCTTAATATCCGATACACACTTAAATAGCAGTTATTATACCGAACCGAAAAAATATATTTTCATGCGTCAAGGAATTCAAGGTGAAGTAACTTTGTTTTCATAGAATATTCGGAAACACCTTCAAAGCAAAGCACATAACTCTCAGGAAAACATTTTTATTGCAGGATCAACAAGCATTAATTGACAAAAATAATTCAAAATTATTAAGGGGAGTATGTACCGTATTTTTGATCAAAATTTTAAAACATTACATTCTTTAATAATGTATTCAATATGGCACAGTTTTTTTACTTCGACATATCCCCATTTAACGCACATGGCTAGGACGCGGGCTTTCTGGACTAGGCGTACTCCATCAACAGGCGGCTTCGGTGGCGTAGTTGGTAGCATGATGAGCTTTTATTCCCAAGGTCACGGGTTCAAACCCGGCCGAAGTCGTCGGATGAATTTAAGAGCGTTAAAAATCCCCCAGTACGCCTTCCTTTGGAAGGAAAATAAAGGCTGGGGTCCCATGTCATAGATTTATGGTATGAAAAAGAACCTTCAACTATAATAATAATAAAATATCGTATGGCCTCGGCTGCAGGGTGCAGGCTTCGTTATTTGCATGTCGAATTACGTCGTTCCTTGGAACGCTATGAAACTCAAGGAGGTTCGATATCTAAGCTCCTTGGGACTAAAGCGCTTTCTAGTAGAGAATGGAGGAACTTTTTGCTGGCGGAAAATCCCGAGATTAATTTTGCCATTATGAACACGGCCTACGGAATTCAAATGGGTTATTTAATATGCCATCAACCTATGACATAAAAGTCGTTTTTTTTGTCGGGTTTCAAAATTCACTCACCACGGCCAGGAGCGAACCTGCAAGCTTGGGGTTGGTATTCCGACACGTTAACCACTCACTCACCGTGGCAAGTACCTTCCACTAACTACACTTGTGTGAAACCAAAATTTGTATTAGAATTGATAACGCTTTATAAGTTTCAACGTTCGCCGCCAAGTACTGACTGCGATGGACTCTAGTAGCGAAGTCCGTCGGCTAGGTGTCGTGGGCGGTAGCATTTGGTAGCAAATGTAGGAACTACTTAAATTATCTTCTGCAGTCCTTTCTTGAATTAAAACAGATAACACACACTAACACAGCTATCACAATTAACACCGGTTATCAAACAGATTCTGGTTGGTTGGTTCCTCAGTTTAGGGGCTACACGCAGCCAAAGTACACGGGGCTACATGACTGCGTTGTCGCAGCCTCTAAACTAAGGAACCAACCAACCAACAAATAACATGTGAAGCAACAGGAATTTGAGGTATTGGATGACATATACGGTTAAAAGAAGTAAATTGCCCATAACAAATATATTATGAAACACAGATGTTTTTGTTATGATGACAAGGAGTGAAGCGGATTGGAGCACAGAAAACAGGTTACAGACTTGAAGGTCTTGATGATAACTGAAAGGAGAGTGAAAGGTAAAAGTCACCAGAAGACGATACAGAGTTAATTATCCACGATCAGCTGGAAGGTGACGAAACTATTCTGAGCCCAGTTAACACCAGAAGCAGCCACGACCGACAGGACTAAAACATTATTTTTAATTATGTCATTATCGATTGTAAATAACATCAGTCTCTCACCAATCTTCAGTGTTGGTAGTTTGCGGATGTTAAAGGCAAAACATTCTTAACCTTTTTGAGACTGTGAGAACCACCCTTTGCCATACCAAGTACCCGAGCACCATTAAATCGAGAATGACGATGCGTGGTGCGCGAGTGCCTCGGAAGTGGTCTGAATGCATTATTAGCCTACTTTTCACATTTTGCAAAAATGAGGAAAAAGTAGACTTACGAGATCGATCCGGTCAAATGTGTGTCTGTCTGTCTGTCTGTCTATCTGTCATTCTGTCTGTCTGTCTGGCTGAGTGTGTGTCCCCCCGACCCCCCCTATCAACTCCTAAACGGCTGCAGCAATCGAAACAAAATTTCGTAGGAGTAAAGATCTGTACCTGAATAGCTCAATGCCGTGTTTGAAAATGGTGTCAGTGCTACCAACTGCTGAAAAATTCCAATTGAAATTTGAGCTCCATGTTGGATATCTTGGAAGGTATGAATGGGAGCTATTTCAAAATTGGCACACGTATAGTGAACCCATGTACCATGGCCTCAAAGAGAGTCGAATCCATGTACTTTGAGAAAAGAATGAAAGAATCATACAGTTTCTAAGGGAACGGAGAGAGATTTCAAGCCAGGATTATAGCCTAACATGGTGCAAGCGCTAGGGCCAGGTGTTCCTTAGATGAGCTCATGCCTCTTGACATTTATAAGGAGCCAGTCATGGATATTATTAGAACGAGTGGAAAGTTTTGACTGTAAGACGAAGAAGCTGTACTCGGAAATTGCTATTACGTTGCAGGAATATGGCAACCTCGCTGCTGAGTCAGAACAGGAATAATTAAATTTAACCCGTTTACGAGTATAAAAATAAGTAAACAGATACAGTACGGTGAATCAATTTGGATTAGAGATTTTTGTGTAAAGAAAAACCTTGTAAAAATTGCACAGCAGAAAACTGCAAACGCAAATAGACGTCATTGGGGGTTCACCGAGACCCAAGGAGTGGGAGAATAAAAAAAGAATAGCACCACCCTCACAGTTGAGGACGAGAAATTAATTAATATCTCGGAAATGCACGATCGATTTCTATGGACAGGAAGATTATTTTACGTTTGGAAGACGAGCTTTCTGGAGATACGATTTTTATAATTGTGCGACAATTAGTTCAAAAGTTGGTCACGAAAAGGACTAGAGTTTTATCTTTTTTTGGCTGAAAGGTATAAAACTCCTGGCCTCACCAAGCCAATCATGCAGTTATTCTGACAGCCCGTGAGGGGGTGTTACTCTGCATCAGTGCATGCAGTTACTCTGACAGCCCGTGAGGGGTGTTACTCTGTATCACGCCGGAAGAACAGTATTCAAGAGCCCGAGGGGGGCGTCACGACGCAACATGCAGTTACTCTGACAACCCGTGAGGGGTGTTACTCTGTATCACGCCGGAAGAACAGTATTCAAGAGCCCGAGGGGGGCGTCACGACGCAACATGCAGTTATTCTGACAGCCCGTGAGGGGGTGTTACTCTGCATCAGTGCATGCAGTCTACGAGAGCCCGTGAGGGGAACGTCACGCTGTATCAGTACAGGCAGTATTAGTCCGTCCAGGGGGGCGTTAAGCTGTATCAGACATCGATCCAGAGCCTGTGGGAGGCTAGGCTACAAGTTCACCGAGTGTAGACCAGTTACGATATAAGTACGCTACGCTGAGGGTTAGCAGTTCGAGACTTTGAAGAGTCCTAAAATATAAAGAACATTAAATACACGGACTTTAAAGCAATATCGCCAAAGTAAGACACTGCGATTAGTAGGGAACTTCGAGTTCCAGAAGAATACTAGTTCAACACAGTTACGAAGTTATAAGAACTCCAACAAATAAACGGCGTTACGTCTAGTAAAGACATTGTTAAAGACATTAAGTCCTGTAAAGGAACTAAACAGTAATTACGATCGCGAAAGATAGAAGTTCAAGCGAAAGGAACTTAGGAACTTAGGTTCGAAACCAGAGGGAAAACGTACTCTAGTGAGAAAACGTCAAAAATATACGATAGACAGTATACGGTCCTCGAAGGGAGGCCAAGATATAGAAACTATAGGGGGCGATAGACCACCATATATAAATAGAGTTGACGGCAAAGTAAAGACATTTATCGCCTAGTTAAAGCAGATAAAGTAAAGCCGAGTAATAGACAATAGAAGCGGTTTTGAGAGACTGAAACCAGTAGTTTCCATTGTAGGAGAGAGAAACTTTGAACGAGTAAAATTACACGTCCAATGCAGGTCGATAGGATTCACATCAGGGATCATCAACAGCCGACAGAAATTGTAAAAATCGTTGAGATACACCCGTGTGATAGGAGTGAAGTGTAAATATTGTAAGAAAAGAAATAAGAGTGTCATTTTAAGTGTTTTAGGTAAAGTGAAGGCGTTTTATGCACAGTGATATGTGTTATAATATGTACCAGAGTAATATTTTTTAGTGTTTTAATGTGTGTTCAAAACGGATACACCAGTGTATAAAAAAATGTTGTCAGTGTTAAATATAGTGAATATGTGTCAAGAAATTTCTGTACATAAGATGAGATTGTACAATATGGAGTAGGTCAAGAAGGTGGGCCAAAATGTCACATCAAACGAGAATAAAGGTCAGAAAGCGACCTTAAACATGTAAGTAAAGATTTTCATTATGTTTTGGTGTCGGGAAAAATTTTGTGTACAATTCCACCGGAGTTTTGAGTAGAAGGGATGTTTTTAAATGAATAATAACGAAATAAGAACGCGATCTGAACGAAAATAAAGTTTTAAGATATAATAAATAATTATGTGAAATAATAAATCCTGTAGAGGAAAGGCATGGAATAAAATGTCAGTATTTAATGAATGTTATAAAAGCAAGCGTGATAATAATAATTATAACAAGGATATTTACATAAAGGTAAATTTGAATTATATGAAAGAAATAGCTTTTGAGCTTTTGTAAGGAATGAAAACATGATGTGAATAACAAGGTAAAGAAATCTAAATAAAGATTAAATTGAATGATATAAAAATATAGAGCGTTGAAGCCTTAACAAATGTATAAGACATGATGTGAATGCATGTTCTTAACAAGATGTTCAGTAAAGAACATATAGCCTACTTTCTCCTAAATGCATGGGTATTGTTATAACTCTTTGTCCTTTTCAAGGAGTATGATTAAATGTTGGTTGTAGTAGCTTGTTGAAATACAACGTGCTATAGGGATATTAAACATGAATATGAGGTGCCCTTTGCTAGTGCTACCTCTGTACCAAATTTCGTTCAATTCGGTTTCACCGTGTTTGAATTGATAGGGGGAATCGATTTGCACACATACGTGGCCACCATCTGCAAACTATTGGGCTGATGTTCTTGCAGTTTGGTCTGAATATGTTTCCCACATAAAGATATGGTGTTGCAAAATTTGGTAGAGACTAGATTATTAGGTTGGTCGTAATTACATTTTAGCTTTTAACATTTGGGTGGCCGCGATTACGTTTCCGTCAAGATAGCGGTGATATAAGACATGACACTGAGGTGCCCTTTGCTAGTGCTACCTCTGTACCAAATTTCGTTCCATTCGGTTTCACCGTGTTCGAATTGATAAGGGGAATCGATTTTCACACAAAGATGGCCGCCATCCGCAAAATATTAGGCTGATGACCTATTAGTTTGGTCATAGGATGCTCCCTCCATAAAGGTATGTTGTTGCTAAATTTGCTAGAGATCGGATGATTAAGCTAATCGTAATTTGATTTAAGCTTTGAACATTTGTGTGGCCGCCATTACGTTTCTGTCAATATGGCGGCGATATAAATCATGACACTGAGATGCCCTTTGCTAGTGCTATCTCTGTACCAAATTTCGTTCCATTCGGTTCCACCGTGTTCGAATTAATAGGGGGAATCAATTTTGACATAAAGATGGCCGCCACCCGCAAACTATTAGGCTAATAACCTATTAGATTGGTCAAAGGATGCTCCCTCCATAAAGGTATGTAGTTGCAAAATTTGGTAGAGATCGGATGATTAGGTTAATCGTAATTTGATTTAAGCTTTGAACATTTGTGTGGCCGCGATTACGTTTCCGTCAAGATAGCGGTGATATAAAACATGACACTGAGGTGCCCTTTGCTAGTGCTACCTCTGTACCAAATTTCGTTCCATTCGGTTTCACCGTGTTCGAATTGATAAGGGGAATCGATTTTCACACAAAGATGGCCGCCATCCGCAAAATATTAGGCTGATGACCTATTAGTTTGGTCAAAGGATGCTCCCTCCATAAAGGTATGTTGTTGCTAAATTTGCTAGAGATCGGATGATTAAGCTAATCGTAATTTGATTTAAGCTTTGAACATTTGTGTGGCCGCCATTACGTTTCTGTCAATATGGCGGCGATATAAAACATGACACTGAGGTGTCCTTTGCTCGTGCTACCTTTGTACCAAATTTCGTTCAATTCGCATTTACCGTGTTCGAATTGATAGGGGGGGGGGACAGACATTCAGAGTACACACACTCACACACACACAGACACACAGACACACACACACACAGACTCACACACACACATACACACACACAGACAGACACACTTTTTTCGCCCTGTGTTGATCTCATAAGTCTACTTTCATTTTTTGCAAAAATCGAAAGTAGGCTAAAAAGGGAGCGATTTATTGTCAACGGAAAAGATTAATATAAGAATTAAGATATGTATCAATTGTTACTATGAAATTTATCAGTTCTTTGGAAGACATTCGGCCGTAAAGTATGTGTAGCGTAATGGAACGCAATTAAATAAAAAGTCACGCTAGGAACGCGTAAAAGTTAAAGTACTTGGTAAATTACTTATGGAGGGTAGTTGATTGCAGTGAATTGAGATATGTTGTAAGTCCTCTAAATTGTGACGTGGATCACGAGGCCATGTGTGTATTATTTAAAAGGGAGCTAATGTATGGTATTATTGAGCGTAGGTCCTGTAAGCTACGGCTTGACCCTAAATCGCGTTTTGTATAAGTCCTCTGATGTGGAAATGTTCCCGAGGCATGTTAAGAGATTCGAACCTAGAATTCTCGTGTTGTTAAAGCCCCTAATTATTCGTCGTAGAATGTGTATTAATCTTCCCAATCAATGAGGACCCTCTCATAATTAATAAATGCCAAGGTTACGAAAGTGGTTTATGAGCCAAAGAATATTGTTGAAAGGAAATAAGTGAAGTAAAAGCCAGGTCTCTCCACAGAACTGAGAATAATGTGAAGGTTTGTTTTAAAGCATTGAAGAGAGCTGCCACCGTAGGTTAGGCAGAGAGTCGCTTTCCTTGTCATAAATCACGCCCGAGTATAATGGCCTGACCCTCATAGAGCGAGGGTGGGTAAAAACCGTCTTGTAAGATGTGTTAAATACACCGTGAGTGTTTAAAGTTGTTAATGACCCGGGCGTTGAACCGAGGTCCTTGTAGATTGATATTATCGCTTGCCAATTCAGATCGTAGTTTTCTTATGTGATAATGGTCTTATAAGACAAATGAATTAAATAAAATCCCTATTGTAATATTGTATGGGAAAAAAAGGAATCCACGAGTTTTGTGAAGATAACTAGGTTTCGGGAGTGATCATAGTTTTTGACTTTGTCAAGTAATCTTTATAACTCTGGAGTACACAAATAGTTTTCCCGATCACCGTAGTGAATTTGCAAAACTTGAGAGAGATAGTAAATATGGAGAACATGTGATATGCCCAAATATTGAAGTGAATAATTAACATGTAATTTTAAATGTAATTATATATTTGTTTTGATGATAAGAAAAGATAAAAATAATTCTTGAGGTGTACAAAAATATGACACCATTATTATGGGAAAGTATCGAGCCAAAGAAGCTCGTAGTTATTTGGAACTTTAAGATAAGTACTTTATGGAAGTGAAAATAATCGTGAATTGTTGGTTTTAAAGAAAACCATGTGTTTTAATCTAATATTTGTTTTATTTTTATGCTATTCCTTGTTCACTTTGGACAAGTAGAATGATATTGGTCAGTAGTTTATGTGTTTATTTGTTTGTAGCGCCATAATTTTTGATTAATTAAATGTGTTAAAATAGGAGTTGATTTTGTTGTTAATTTTTCAAGTGTATCCTCTATTTAATCCAAAATATGTAAGTCACAGAGTGGGAGAACTTACCGCAGCCCCGAAAAATCCCGAATTGAGCAATGCTGGCATACTGTGATTTGCATATTTCTTGCTGCAAGGGCACAGGGGGGTGAATAGAAATACTGTGCTTGGATTAATAATTAGAGGAACACTAAAGACGGTCGATTCATGTAAAAGTAAAGTAATGATAGTAGTAGCTACAACGTATAATGTTAACTGACCGCATTGGGTCCTTAGAAACTCACACCGAGCAGCCCTGGATTTAAACAACCCCCTATCACCTTTTTTGGCGCCCAACGTGGGGCCTGTATGATTTTATCATACACCTAGGAAAGCCATTATCTCTTTCATGGCGCCCAGTACGCAGGGATGAGTTTTGCTAGGGAAAACCCGAGTTTTCTCGAAAAATCAAATTTTTTTAAATGGTTTTTCGAAATTTGAATTTTGAATACTTCCATAAAGGTCTTTGAGTTTGAATAAGAATATCAAAAGGGTACGGTGTAGTAAAAACCCGCACCAAAGTAAATTTTTGAAGAAATTGGGACACAATGGTTCAGATTACTATCTCTCAAGCATGTTCTACCGATGTGGCATTAGTAGCCCACTATATTCTAATAAGATGTCATTAAGTGAAGAGAGGCGGAGGCTCTCAGAGAATGTAAGGGCCGAGAGTCCAGATAAATGTAAAATTACAGGTGATAAAGAGTACCCAAATAAGGAAATTGTAAATGTTTCGGTAGAAAGCATGCGTGCACCTGGAGACATAGTTACACGAAGAGAAGGTAACATGTCTGCAGAAAACAGGGTAACAAATGAGCTTTTAGAGCTTCAAAAGGAAAAAGAAAAAGGTAAACCGATTCCAAGGGAGAATGAAATTAATACCGAGGATAATAATAGTAAAGGTGATTCCAAGTCTCACGTAGAAATGCAGGTTCAAGTAGGCTCGGAAAGCAAAAGCGAAAAGAATGATAGTCTTAATATTCCACCTCAGGAGAATATAGAATTGGCGTCGTTAAGGAATATAGAGATGTACGCAGGAATGATTGAAGAGGTACGTCAGAAATATGATGAATCGATAGAGAAATTTGGGAAGATGCATTTAGGACTAGGGCCTAAAGAATTCGAAGAAATTGATGAGCAATTACAGAATATTCTAAGAAAAAGGGATAGTGTAGTTAAAATCCTTAGAGAGTTAAGGGGAAAATTGGGCAAGGTATCTAAACAAGAAGTAGAGAAATTATATATTCATGTTGCAGTAGAGATGAACACACTAAGACGGAAATTCGTAGGAAGATTGGATCAGGAGGGATTGATTGAATTAAGTTCCTGGACAGAGCAGAAAAAGGATATAGAAGAAATACAGGAAACACATGGAAAACTGGAGGAAATATGGCATAAATGGAAGAATATTCAATCGTCGTTTAAATACGAAGAAGTAGATAAAAGGAAGGGCGTCCAAGAACAAATGGATCAAGTGAGAAATAAGTACCGGAAAATGATGAATCATGTATGCGAAGTATTGGATGACAAAGATATAATAACTATTCAGGAGTTAGATGAATTGAGAGAAATCAAGATTCGGGAATACAAAGAAATATTGGAGGCTGCTCAGAAGAGATATGAGGAATACATGTTGGAGCAGAACCGTCAGGCAAATGAAATAGTTGCCCAAGATGAAAAACAAGCCGAAATTGAAGAAGAAAAAGAAGTCACGGTGCCAGAGGAGCCCAAAATTGATATTAGAGAAGAAAAACAAGAAGAAGAAATCGTAATAATTCCAGTGGAGACTGAGAACAACCTTGAGATCCTTCCTGAAAAAGATATGGATACTCAAGAGGAAGTAGTAAGTCCAGACCAGGAGGATAGCCAAAATGGAAACGAGCTGCGAAGTGAAGAGAATCATTTTGATAAAAAGGTTGAGCTGGAAGAGCCAGAAATAATCTCTGAACAGGAAATAATGAAAGAAGCGGAAGTTGAAGAGATGGAAATAATAATTCCTGAAGAAATGGAGAAAGGAAATGAAACCATGATAGAAACTATTGTCGAAGCACCGATAGAAACAGAGGTTCAAGATGTCATGGAAATTGAAGAAGAAAACTCCGAAGAAATTCAGGAGGTGAAGAAAGATGAGATACAACTAGAAGAAATTCCTGAGGATAAGGAAAATAAGATACAAATCAACAAAGAAAAGGAACAGTTGAAAGCACAGATTCTTGAGTTAATGAGGAAATATCAACAAAAGGAAAGAGAAATGGAAAGAGGTCCAGACACGAGCCAAGAAAACCTCAAAGGAAAAGATGAGATTGCTGGAGATAATGAAAAGAAGGAAGGAGATGCCTTTGAAGAAAATCAGGAAAGAGGAAAACCGCAATTGGTAGTCGGTGTACAGGAAAACAGATACCCCATGGAAACTAGGAAAGGAGGAGAGACAATGTACAATGCCTTGGAGGAAGAGGACGCTCAGGCATATTTCAGTTGGAAACTTCGTAAAAAGAAAAGGAAGGATAAAAAGAAGAGAAAGACGGGAGATCTGAAGGATCTAAAGAATTGGAAAAGTCGAAAAAAGAAATACTCTTTCGAAATGCCATCTCGATGCGAGATGAAGAAAAGAATTATTCCAATGGAACCGACGGGTTAAGCCAGATGCAACCGTTGAAGAATAAAAGGAATAAAATTAATTTTGTCTGAAATACCATCTCAAAAAGAGATGAGGAAGGTGGTAGAAAACCGAAAAGAGTCAGGTGAGGTTAGACCGAGCTCTTAAGAATTAAAATGAAATTTTACAGACTTGAGGAGTCTAACAATAATTATGATGATGTTACGGGTAAAGCCAGTTGCACCCGTAATGCGTTAAAAAAGGTCATTAAGTTGACAATATGTAATGAGGAAAGAGAAACAGACCGACAAGAAGTCCGTCTAATAAAAGAAGAAAAGAAACAAACTGTTTGAGTCAAGTTTGGAGAATATACCAGACTAGAGGAAGACTAACAAAACACCCGAACGTGACAAGAAATTTATGACCCTGAAGTGTAGACGTCCACTAGGGGAATGAATGAATGAATGGGACCTTTAAGAAAGATCCAAATACAAACCAGAGAGGAAGGGAACTTTAAAGAAATAATTGATTTTATTGAAGAAGAAAATTTCAATTTAAGGAAGGAGAATGATGAAATAAGGGAACGGGTAGGGATAGACCACACCCGTAAAGAAGAATGAGGTTCTGGAAACCTGATATCCAGACAAATAAAAAGGAGAAAAGAAAGGGTAGGGACAGAGCGTACCCAACCGACACAATTACCGGATATGACTTAAAAAGATGAAAGAAATCAAATTATCGTGGGATTTTTGAGGAAGAAAAATCAGAAGGTACGGATAACGTTATAATGGCTTCGACTATTAAAGGAAAAATAAGATTTTTATAAATAATTGAAATAAATTTCCTCAAAATTTTTCGAAAATTTATTAACCTAAGGAGGGGTGAGATGAACCCATGTACCATGGCCTCAAAGAGAGTCGAATCCATGTACTTTGAGAAAAGAATGAAAGAATCATACAGTTTCTAAGGGAACGGAGAGAGATTTCAAGCCAGGATTATAGCCTAACATGGTGCAAGCGCTAGGGCCAGGTGTTCCTTAGATGAGCTCATGCCTCTTGACATTTATATGGAGCCAGTAATGGATATTATTAGAACGAGTGGAAAGTTTTGACTGTAAGACGAAGAAGCTGGACTCGGAAATTGCTATTACGTTGCAGGAATATGGCAAACTCGCTGCTGAGTCAGAACAGGAATAATTAAATTTAACCCGTTTACGAGTATAAAATTAAGTAAACAGATACAGTACGGTGAATCAATTTGGATTAGAGATTTTTGTGTAAAGAAAAACCTTGTAAAAATTGCACAGGAGAAAACTGCAAACGCAAGTAGACGTCATTGGGGGTTCACCGAGACCCAAGGAGTGGGAGAATAAAAAAAGAATAGCACCACCCACACAGTTGAGGACGAGAAATTAATTAATATCTCGGAAATGCACGATCGATTCCTATGGACAGGAAGATTATTTTACGTTTGGAAGACGAGCTTTCTGGAGATACGATTTTTATAATTGTGCGACAATTAGTTCAAAAGTTGGTCACGAAAAGGACTAGAGTTTTATCTTTTTTTTGGCTGAAAGGTATAAAACTCCTGGCCTCACCAAGCCAATCATGCAGTTATTCTGACAGCCCGTGAGGGGGTGTTACTCTGCATCAGTGCATGCAGTTACTCTGACAGCCCGTGAGGGGTGTTACTCTGTATCACGCCGGAAGAACAGTATTCAAGAGCCCGAGGGGGGCGTCACGACGCAACATGCAGTTACTCTGACAGCCCGTGAGGGGTGTTACTCTGTATCACGCCGGAAGAACAGTATTCAAGAGCCCGAGGGGGGCGTCACGACGCAACATGCAGTTATTCTGACAGCCCGTGAGGGGGTGTTACTCTGCATCAGTGCATGCAGTCTACGAGAGCCCGTGAGGGGAACGTCACGCTGTATCAGTACAGGCAGTATTAGTCCGTCCAGGGGGGCGTTAAGCTGTATCAGACATCGATCCAGAGCCTGTGGGAGGCTAGGCTACAAGTTCACCGAGTGTAGACCAGTTACGATATAAGTACGCTACGCTGAGGGTTAGCAGTTCGAGACTTTGAAGAGTCCTAAAATATAAAGAACATTAAATGTACGGACTTTAAAGCAATATCGCCAAAGTAAGACACAGCGATTAGTAGGGAACTTCGAGTTCCAGAAGAATACTAGTTCAACACAGTTACGAAGTTATAAGAACTCCAACAAATAAACGGCGTTACGTCTAGTAAAGACATTGTTAAAGACCTTATGTCCTGTAAAGGAACTAAACAGTAATTACGATCGCGAAAGATAGAAGTTCAAGCGAAAGGAACTTAGGAACTTAGGTTCGAAACCAGAGGGAAAACGTACTCTAGTGAGAAAACGTCAAAAATATACGATAGACAGTATACGGTCCTCGAAGGGAGGCCAAGATATAGAAACTATAGGGGGCGATAGACCACCATATATAAATAGAGGTGACGGCAAAGTAAAGACATTTATCGCCTAGTTAAAGCAGATAAAGTAAAGCCGAGTAATAGACAATAGAAGCGGTTTTGAGAGACTGAAACCAGTAGTTTCCATTGTAGGAGAGAGAAACTTTGAACGAGTATAATTACACGTCCAATGCAGGTCGATAGGATTCACATCAGGGATCATCAACAGCCGACAGAAATTGTAAAAATCGTTGAGATACACCCGTGTGATAGGAGTGAAGTGTAAATATTGTAAGAAAAGAAATAAGAGTGTCATTTTAAGTGTTTTAGGTAAAGTGAAGGCGTTTTATGCACAGTGATATGTGTTATAATATGTACCAGAGTAATATTTTTTAGTGTTTTAATGTGTGTTCAAAGCGGATACACCAGTGTATAAAAAAAATGTTGTCAGTGTTAAATATAGTGAATATGTGTCAAGAAATTTCTGTACATAAGATGAGATTGTACAATATGGAGTAGGTCAAGAAGGTGGGCCAAAATGTCACATCAAACGAGAATAAAGGTCAGAAAGCGACCTTAAACATGTAAGTAAAGATTTTCATTATGTTTTGGTGTCGGGAAAAATTTTGTGTACAATTCCACCGGAGTTTTGAGTAGAAGGGATGTTTTTAAATGAATAATAACGAAATAAGAACGCGATCTGAACGAAAATAAAGTTTTAAGATATAATAAATAATTATGTGAAATAATAAATCCTGTAGATGAAAGGCATGGAATAAAATGTCAGTATTTAATGAATGTTATAAAAGCAAGCGTGATAATAATAATTATAACAAAGATATTTACATAAAGGTAAATTTGAATTATATGAAAGAAATAGCTTTTGAGCTTTTGTAAGGAATGAAAACATGATGTGAATAACAAGGTAAAGAAATCTAAATAAAGATTAAATTGAATGATATAAAAATATAGAGCGTTGAAGCCTTAACAAATGTATAAGACATGATGTGAATGCATGTTCTTAAAAAGGGAGCGATTTATTGTCAACGGAAAGATTAATATAAGAATTAAGATATGTATCAATTGTTACTATGAAATTTATCAGTTCTTTGGAAGACATTCGGCCGTAAAGTATGTGTAGCGTAATGGAACGCAATTAAATAAAAAGTCACGCTAGGAACGCGTAAAAGTTAAAGTACTTGGTAAATTACTTATGGAGGGTAGTTGATTGCAGTGAATTGAGATATGTTGTAAGTCCTCTAAATTGTGACGTGGATCACGAGGCCATGTGTGTATTATTTAAAAGGGAGCTAATGTATGGTATTATTGAGCGTAGGTCCTGTAAGCTACGGCTTGACCCTAAATCGCGTTTTGTATAAGTCCTCTGATGTGGAAATGTTCCCGAGGCATGTTAAGAGATTCGAACCTAGAATCCTCTTGTTGTTAAAGCCCCTAATTATTCGTCGTAGAATGTGTATTAATCTTCCCAATCAATGAGGACCCTCTCATAATTAATAAATGCCAAGGTTACGAAAGTGGTTTATGAGCCAAAGAATATTGTTGAATGGAAATAAGTGAAGTAAAAGCCAGGTCTCTCCACAGAACTGAGAATAATGTGAAGGTTTGTTTTAAAGCATTGAAGAGAGCTGCCACCGTAGGTTAGGCAGAGAGTCGCTTTCCTTGTCATAAATCACGCCCGAGTATAATGGCCTGACCCTCATAGAGCGAGGGTGGGTAAAAACCGTCTTGTAAGATGTGTTAAATACACCGTGAGTGTTTAAAGTTGTTAATGACCCGGGCGTTGAACCGAGGTCCTTGTAGATTGATATCATCGCTTGCCAATTCAGATCGTAGTTTTCTTATGTGATAATGGTCTTATAAGACAAATGAATTAAATAAAATCCCTATTGTAATATTGTATGAAAAAAAAAGGAATCCACGAGTTTTGTGAAGATAACTAGGTTTCGGGAGTGATCATAGTTTTTGACTTTGTCAAGTAATCTTTATAACTCTGGAGTACACAAATAGTTTTCCCGATCACCGTAGTGAATTTGCAAAACTTGAGAGAGATAGTAAATATGGAGAACATGTGATATGCCCAAATATTGAAGTGAATAATTAACATGTAATTTTAAATGTAATTATATATTTGTTTTGATGATAAGAAAAGATAAAAATAATTCTTGAAGTGTACAAAAATATGACACCATTATTATGGGAAAGTATCGAGCCAAAGAAGCTCGTAGTTATTTGGAACTTTAAGATAAGTACTTTATGGAAGTGAAAATAATCGTGAATTGTTGGTTTTAAAGAAAACCATGTGTTTTAATCTAATATTTGTTTTATTTTTATGCTATTCCTTGTTCACTTTGGACAAGTAGAATGATATTGGTCAGTAGTTTATGTGTTTATTTGTTTGTAGCGCCATAATTTTTGATTAATTAAATGTGTTAAAATAGGAGTTGATTTTGTTGTTAATTTTGCAAGTGTATCCTCTATTTAATCCCGAATTGAGCAATGCTGGCATACTGTGATTTGCATATTTCTTGCTGCAAGGGCACAATAGATAATAATATTTCAGGTTAATTTCCAGGAGGCCATAAATGCCAGTGTTGTCAAAATTATTCTAAGTCTGCTGATTTGTCCAATTTTTAAATGCATATAACTTCTGCTCTTTCAATTAGATTTCGACCAAATTTCGTATGTACTATATGTTAATAGATATGACTGAGCGTAATCTTAAGAGCCACCAGGGCTTCTAACAGTTAATAAATGCACTCTTTATTGTTTTTATCCAAATACCAATATATCAGAAAGTATGCAAGCCGACAGCTTTAAACTATGCACACGTATAGTACCAGACATTCTATATTAATTTGGAGTAACTTATATACGTCAGTGTTACCAACATAATTCTAAGCCTGCTGAGAGGTCCAACTTTAAATACATGTAACTTCTATACTATCATTTGGAATTGAACCAAATTTCGTATGTGCTATGTGTATTATAACAAATATGGCTATGCGTATTCTTAAGAGCCACCGGGGCTGCCAACTGTTAATAAATGCTGTCTGTATTTTTGTTACCCTAATATCAATATATCAGAAAGTATGCGAGCCAATAGCTCTAAACTTTGCACACGTATAGTACCTGGCTTTCTAAATTAATTTGGAGTAACTAATTTACGTCAGAGCTGCCAACATGATTCTAAGCCTGCTGATAGGTACAATTTTAAAATGCATGTAACGTCTATACTAACTAATGGATTTCATTCAAAATTGGCACAACAATAGATCGTATTATTTCAGATTATTTCTGACCAATAAATGCATGACATTGTTGCCAACATGATTTTACGCGCGCTGCTAGATCCAATGTTTAACTGCATGTAACGTCCATGCTATCCATTGGACTTCAACCAAATTTTGTATTCTGTACCTTAAGAGATGGAACTAAAAATAGGCTATATTCCGTCACTAGGGCTGCCAACTGTAGTGCTCTATTAGGCTGCATTATCCTAGGTATATAGTATTTGAACTAATTTGAAATTTCTATATTACCAACTTAATTTCGTCATTATTTTAGATAGATCCATTTAGATTAATCATTGGCATGAATCTTAAATTTTAAGAAAAGTAGGCTCTTTAGTTCGTCACGGAACTTCTTGTTATTTACTTGCGAATTGACCACTTAGGTTCACGCTACAATTTCACTATTTCAGTTGTAATATCCTCTGTCTCCAGTACTCCGTCATACGATCGCTGTGCTGCTGCCGTTGTTCGGCCGTCCAAGCTCTTCCGGTCTTTGTAGTTCGTTTTTCGTCATGAAGCCCTTCCAAATTGTGTAGACGGTTTCGAAACGAATCCCTTTCCAACATTTAGGCCTCTGGGATGTTAGATCTTTCGAGGTCTTTCCGAGTTTCTTTAACCCATGATGTAGTTGTTTTTCTTGTTCCAGAAGTACTCAAACAACTGCTTGGTTAATCTGGATTTGTCCAATCTGTCCATGTGTCCAAGAAATATTAGCCTCAGTTTCCTCATGGTAGCAGAGATTTTTTCTACATTCTGGTAGACTTCGGCGTTGCTTCAAAGTTTCCATCCGGTTCCCGTCTGGATGGGGCCCATGATTTACCGCGCGGTTCCCCTTTTCAGGACCTCCAACTTCTCTAGCCTGTGGTTCATTGAAAGGCATTTACAGGCGTATAGGTATTCTGTTTTGACTACAGTGTCGTAGTGCTTTATTTTGGAGTTCCAAGAAATGCATTTCATGTTATAGATGTTTTTTGTAAGCCCATACGCTCTCTCCATTTTTGAGATCATATCGCCTACCGCAGTTTCTCTAGACCATTGTCCTGTATCGTTTCACCGAGATATTTAAATTTCTTTACACTCTGAATCCGCCCATCTCCGTTTCAAAATATTTTGGTCCTTGGGGGTCATTTATCAAGAATGTATTATTATTATTATTTTACATCGTTATGGCTTACTCAGGATCTCGATTAGACCTGCTTAGCTAATGTGATGCTCTTCTTTTTTCCCCAAAATATAGTCATCATCTCACTGAGCTTCCTCCTTCATTCTTCTGTCCAAGTTATAGTGGGTTTTGGAGTTGGGTTTGTCTTCAAATTGGTCATTGTCGATTTTGGTTAGTTATTTGACAGACAGAGGGTAGTTTGCATGTCGAATTTTGTGGTTCCTTGAATCACTATGAAAGTCAAGGAGGTTAGATATCTAAGCTCCTTGTCACTATAGCGCTTTCTAGTAGAGAAATGAGAAACTTTGTGTTGGCGGAAAATACTGCGATTAATTTTGCCATTATGAACATGGCCTACTGAATTCAAATGGGTTCTTTGACATGCCAACATCGAATGACATGCGTGATGCCATTTTTGCCGCCTTTCAAAAATCACTTACTACGGCCAGGAGCGAACCTCCAAGCTTAGGGTTGGTAGACCGACACCATAACCACTCACCCACCGTGGCAAGATATTTATGAACTATTATTGGGCAACTGTAATTTCCTTTGTTATGTGTCAGATTTTATGCTCAACAGGAATTTTAAGGAGGTAGTGATTGCAATATTCTTAAATGCAACAAAGTGCATTTTATTGATAATACTAGTATAAGGGAAGTTCAAGGGTTTTCATCCTGGTAAAATGAAATTTCTAATTGAGCTTCTTTTACTTAGTAATAATATGTATTTCCTCCATATTACCTCTATACAAACTGAGCCAAGTCGCCTCGGTAGCGTAGCGGTCAGCATGGTTAGCTGCCGCCCCGGAGGTCCTGGGTTCCATTCCCGGCTCTGCCACGAAATTTGGAAAGTGGTATGAGGACTGGAACGGGGTCTACTCAGACTCGGGTGTTCCAAATGAGTAGAGGGGGTTCGATTCCCACCTCAGCTATCCTCGAAGTGGTTTTCCGTGGTTTCCCACTTCGTCTTCGGCCAAATTCCGTGATGGTACTGCCCCCGTAATTGAATTATATAGAGACCACGGTGGCTATTTTGGAAATTATAGCGAAAGTTATGGCTGTCATAGTTATGACGTGGGTAGTCATGACGTAAGCACGGATGACGCAGACGTTATGCCAGCAGGCTACTTGAGCTGAGATTCTCAGTGACGTCAGCATTTATTCGAGAAGGATCCGAGATGTACGACGCAGTCGCAGGAAACGTGGAATTCTGCTGAGGAAGAAATTATGCTATTGGAGGGGAGACTTAAACCAATGAACGATAGTCTGAAGGAAGACGGAGATTGCTAAAACTATGGTATTTTTATTACTTTTTGGAATGCAGAATTGTGGAAATCCATTTGCAGTAGAGGCATTGATCTGGAATTTTGGTGAAATTTATTTTCAGTTTTTGAATTATGAAAATCCGTCATGTATTGACGAAGTTGGAACTTCTAGCGATGACGCAGTAACACGCGATGGAAGGGATAGATACGCCCCTCATGAAGTTCATAAAAGGCCTTGCGCAGAAGAGAGGAGCCTCATTCCTCATTCTCAGATTATAAATCAATCGTCAGATTTCAAATAGTCATTTCAGTGAAACGTCGAGTGAGTTTAGTAGTGAAAAAGTCGTCTTTGTAACGCGTGGCGAAGCCACTGCATTAAACGAGAGTCGAACTTACAAGCAGTGCAGGTTTACTGTGAAGTAAATCTAGGTGAAGTTGAAACGACACTTATAACGCTTCTACAAGATTAGCTGTGAACAGTTAGCGGTCGCCTATAAGCTAATTCTCTTGTGCATTGCTACAGTAAGGACTGTAGAAAAGCTGAACAATTTCGAGGAAGTATTTTGGAAGTTATTGACAATATTAGACGACTGACAAAAGTGATTTTCTCGCCACAGGAGAAACACTTTGTATAGCCAGACTCTACGCTACGGCTGACAGGGCTAGTGAAATAGGGAGACTTCAGATTGCTTTTGTGACACAACGCTACAGTATTATGGAGCAGTCTAATATGGCAGTTTGTTCTTCTAATACTATTACCGAAGAGAAGATGGAAGGCTAAAAGGACTTAATGCAATTGGGACATATTTCAACGGAGTAAGATAGCAGCATGGAACTTCGCTAATTGCTATTCCATACAAGCGAACATGTGGTAAATAACCATCTACACCCATGTTTCGTGATTAAAGGCTGAATACTATCAAACAGCAATAGAAATGATTTCATACTTTCTGAATATGAATATTTCTTCGGAAATTTATACAAAAACTTCATGGCGATTTTCAACTGGAACTTCAGGGATTTTTCAAGAGAGGTCAGGGTTGTCCCGACTCACAAAGAAGATTATTGCCGGAAGGATGTCGTTCGTCTTCGTGAAGCAGTTCGATTCTCCGATGGTGCTGTTTCTGGTTTCGAGGATGGAGCTCAGCTTTAACTTGGTGAAATGGATCCATCAACAGTCTTCTTTGGGGAATTTTCCTCTGGAACGTCAATCGGCAGATAAGGTAGTCGTGAACGTTTATTGTATTTGAGTTTCTTAGCAATATTTGAGCAACCATTTTTCCCATATTTTGTCCTCATGTATTTTTTGCCCGATATTCTTGTTTGAGATTCCTATTCTCAGTACACCTTGATGAGTTATACCTTTTTCGACGTTTTATTAAGACATTGTTATGTCATGGGCATAGTTAAATGATTTTGAATCAGTTGAGACTGATATTTAGATTTTTCAGTAATTTGCTTATTTTTGTAGTCACGATTTGACTGTAAGTTAATGATTTTTATGGCAGATTTAAATTCAGACAGCGTGTCACTTTATTAAAGTAATTCTACCCCAGTTTAATTACTTTGACCAATTTTCTGTCATCATCAAGAAGGAAGAACATTTAAATGATTTTAGAGCGTTAAAATCCAGTACGTTGTCGACGATCTTGGAAATACTAGTCGTTATTTGAATTGATTGCAACACAGACATTTATCGTCAGTCATGAACGACCATTGCATCACAGGCAATTTTGTGAAAGATGAACATTAATTATGAATTATTGAATGCATTAAATTCGTGAAACTTGTGTTAGGTTTTTTCTCATATAGAGATTTATATAATGATGTTTGCATTCCCCAGTCTAATTGGATTCTATTCGACTATTTTGCAGTTAGTCGCACTTTGTTTGATGATAGTATTTTTATACTACAATTCTTTGAAGATGTTAATCTTAAATTTTGATAGACCAGACAGGCGTATATAAGCGTATTCACTATTAAATTTGTTTGTGATTGGCAAATTTTTATTTCATTTCGATTCATGAATGAAATCCACGAAGTTTAAATGACAAAAGTTTTGAAACAATTATTGATATAAGAATTTTTAAGTGGAACTATGAATGTATAATCGATAGTGCAGCGGGCATGTTGAAAGTCGCTGATGTATAATGCCCTTAAATAAATGAAGGAGATTCCCACAGTAATTAATAATGATAAAGATTGTGTTAGGGGAGGTTTTTGTAAATGCTGTGGAAGATTTTGATGCCGTATATTTTAATATATGATGAATTTTGGGCTATTTTGAATGCAGTTTGTGCATTATTTTGTAAGCGAAGTATTTTCCGCTAGAGTGTATTGTCATAGTTCGTTGAAAATTAATCAAGTGAATTTACTGTTATAATTAACAAGAGTTTTGAAAGAATTTGAGATAAGATTTTGAATGAAGATTACCGTCACAAATAATTAAAATTATTACAACCTTTATTAAACCAGATTGTGACATTTACATGTATAACTAACCTTCATTGGTCGATTATATTAAACACGATTATGAATTTACCAACCGGATAAAACATGTGGTTCAATGTATTTCTTAAATTAATAATTTAAATAATTTAAATGTTGATATTGTAAATAATAAATGTAAATATCTTTGACAATAATGTGGAACGAAAGTAATGTTAAAGGCGTGTTTAAAATTTTGTAATTATCTTCGACAATACTATAAACAATTTCTAATTGTTATAAATAATTTATGTGATTTTGTTATAAACATTTAAGAGTGTGTTTGATACTCTAAACTATGCTTTTTAAACATTTGGATGATAACTTAACAAGTTTAAGGATAGTTAAAATAATCCAGTGGGATGTGAGTTAAGCATTTGAAAGATTTGCGTCAATATGTATGAGTTGTCTTGTAGACATTTAAAGCTTTAAAAGGAGCTGAATTCTTACGCAAGTGTGGCGTGACGAGTGAGCCCCATTTGACAGGTGTGAGCCAGGTTAAAGAGTAGACCAGCCGGCCAGACATCTGGTTATAAGCGGGTGAGGTCGATACTCCGGCCTTGTGCCTATTAATAAAAGTGTTATGTTTATTAAAAGAAACCAAATGCTCTATATATGTCGTATCCTAACTTCCTCATCCAATCCAAATGTGTTATAAAATGTTACGTTATTTTGAGCTCATGGGAGCTAACATATTGTTTGATAAATTTGCAAGTCCTTTAGGAGGACGTAGTCAGATTGACGTAGGCTACTGATAGCCACGTTTATTTTGTTGAGTTGTGAAAATCATACTCTTTATTTGAAAATAAAGCTCTTGTACAGTTCAAAGTTCTCGTCTTCGGTCTGGTTCATTTTTAAATGTCATGGTCAAGATTATTGTGGGAGCATACTTTAATGATCCTGTTGTCAACCCAATCCCCGAGATATTTATAAGAGGTAAGTAAAAGTAAGTATGAAACCCCGTCTATTTTGGTGTGTTCCACAATAATTTTTCTTGGTAACTTCTGTGTTCAAACCTCGGTAGTATCTGTCAGTGCCATTTTCATTGATGTAGCTGAGCTGGTGCGATTGATTGTTGGCAATCCGATTGAGGGGGCGGATATCTGACAGCCTACTATCCGGGTAAACGGGGACAGAAGGATTGGCGCACCTAAAACGTTGGGGCTCGATTCAACATAACTGGATCACCAGGTTGAACGCCAGTAGGATTGGCATACCTAAAATGTGTGGATCGATTAGACTCAAATAAAGAGGTTGATTCTTTGTTAGATGTCTTAGCCAATTGTAGAATTTAAGAGTGTGATTATATAGGAATTAAATGTTGTATTGTATTAGGAAAATTACACTCAGAAAAGATCAGATCGTATATAACTTGAGAAAGGTTAAATAGGCTGGAAACTTAGAAAAATCGCCTATGATCTGGAATCTTAATTTATTTGACCGGCTTATGACATTTCAGTCATATTAAAAATTAAATTAAATTATTTGGATTGTAAATGTAAATTATTTGTGTTAGGATATTTTAAAATGAGCCAGGGAAATTTGAACATGTGCTTGAGTTTGTTTCAACATAAGGTGTCTTCGAAAGTTAATTATAAGGTAGTTATAAGTTAGATTTAAGACAGAAAATTGATCAAATTTATATATGGTGAAAAGTGTTGCTCAAATGTTGTTATTTTGCTCTTTTGATGTATGTCCCTACAGCAGTCTAATTTTTGAATAATATTGTAATGGCAGATGAAAGTTTGAAGATGATGTTAGCGGAGATGTCTGCTAATATGAAGCAGATGATGGAGGAGAATGCTAGTAATTTGAAAGCAAGAATGGAGGAGAATGCTAGTAATTTGAAAGCTAGCATGGATGAAAGTTTGAAGGTTATTCAGACCAGTTCTGTTAACTTAGAGGATAATATGTCGCGTTTACAGATTAATACCCAAGGAATTGAGAATACTGTAACTGGCATCCGCTCAGACGTGTCCAATGTTAAAATAGATGTGTCTAATATGCATAAAAATGTTGCTGATGTTAAAATTGATGTTGCTAATGTGCATAAAGATCTTACAATGTTGAATTTAGATGTTGCTAATATCCGTAGTGATATTTCTTGTGCTAGGGCTGAGGTAGTTGTTGTCAAAAATGATGTTGCGACTGTCCAAGACAAGGTTGAGGAAGTCCAAAGAGGAATCCAAAATGTTAGAACTGATGTGTCCAATGTTCAGGTTGATATTAATAACATTCATTCGGATGTAAACGAGATGCAAAGTGACATAAATAAAATTCAAGTAGAGGTCAACACAGTTTTCGTAGATGTTGCTAAAGTCCAAACTGATGTAAATAAAGTCAGGGAAGAGATAGAAAATTCGAAAACTCTTTGTACACGTAATATAAGTGCATTAACGACTAGGCTAGTTGATGAGTCAGTTAGAACGACAGCGTCTTTAGAAGGTTTAAAGTTTGATGTAGAGGTCATGAGAACCCAAGTATTAGACCATAATAAAGTATTGAAAGAGGATATTGAATTAGACATAGCAGAAATGTTAACGGAAAATGTAGCAATATGGAAAGAAGAGTGGAATAGGTCAAGTGGGGAACATGTAACCCAAATTCAGGATCGTATTGAAAGGAAACTTGCCAGTACTCAAATTGATATTAACAATGAAGTAGTACAGATTAGGAAAGATTTAAGCGTCAGGATGGATTCGCTATTCGAAAGACAAGTTGAAGATAGGACACAATTAGGTCAGGATGTGCAAACATTAAAATCTGCATTAGAGGAACAGATTCAGAAAGTTGTCTCTGATGTGAATGAAACGACGAGTAAACTGCAGAATTTGAAGTTAGGAGAGGCTAATTTAATGGAGACCTACAAAGAAGAGTTAATCAAGAAAGTCTTAACGGAAATCACTGACAAGGATACAGTAGGCTTGGCTTGCGAAACTAGTAGGAATTATGCCAGAAGATATAACCTAGATCCAGAAGAGAGAGACGTGACTCCTGAAGAACGTATATCCAGATTCAGGGAGGATGATGACGAGAGGAATATGGAACCTGAGTGGAACTATCGTGATAGTGGGAAAAACTACCCGGATTCATATCCGAGGAACGTAACGGTCATCAGGAATTTTGAAGATAAACCGCAAAAATTCAGTAACACGGATAGTTTGACACCTATCGAATATGTAAGGAACCTCAATGATTATTTCATCGAAGCTCACATTCCCAGAGAGAGAGAGATGAAGATAGTGGAGAGATATTTGATTGGAGGACCCCTCGAATGGTTTTGCGCATTTAGATACACATTCAGTAACTTTGACGAGTTTGCAGAGGCATTAATCAAACGATTTTGGTCTATAGAAGCGCAGAATTCGTTAAGAGCGGAGGTGTATTCAAGAAAATACTCCGGTACTCTTCCAACGCGGTACGCTGATTTCTTTACGAGTCAATTATCCCGCTTGAGATTCTTACAACCCCCATTGTCCACGGAGCAACTTATTGATGCGATTTCTCGTATGCTGCCAGTTGAGGTGAGAAGACTAATAATTTCGTCCAACATCAGGGATTTAACCAGCATGGATGAATTACTGAGGAGGTTAGACTACACAAGTCCAATGCCTAACGTGGTGCAGAAAGGTCAAAGGCATGACTTTAAAGAAATAAATACTGTATATATGGACCAAGTCCAACAAACTGACAAGCCAGATGAGGAGAAAACTGACAATGTAGGTCCTCACAGGAATAATCAGTTTTGAAATAACAGATCGCAAGGTTACCGACCGTATCAACAGAGAAGAGGCTGGAACTATAACCGAGGAAATTACAATGGAAGAGGCAGATATTATAACAATAATGGTTATAACCGAAATTATAACAGGAATAACCAGAGCCAAAACAGAAATCAGAATCCTCAAGGTCAGGTTATGACACCCGATCAGTATCAGGAAAGAGAGAAGGAAAGCCAGCAATACCTGAAAGAATTACGGGAAAAAGAAGCCGACAACCAAAAGAAAAGGCAGGATGTTGTAATCGATCCTGGGCCTTCTACGAGCCAACAGAATTTTGAGGTCGGTAACACAAAAAAAAAAACGCCGATTTCTCAACGTCAGTGAGAACCTGTAAATACATTGCCACACCACACCTGATTACGATTAATGAGATATATGAAGTGACTGATGAAGATTTGCTAGAAGAGAGGGGTATCGTTAAAGAGGAAAGACCATGTGCTTTACCTATTATTTCTGTACGGATAGATGGACAACAGTATAAAGCCCTGATGGATACTGGTGCAATTATCTCCATCATTTCAGAGGAATGTTATCAAAGTCTGCTAAGAGGAGAGAACATGACAGTTATACCTGTTTCTACCGTCAAAGTGAGAGGGATATTCCAAGATAAGGCAGTGAAGTGCAAGATTCAAGTGTTATTGAACTTTGAGATCAATGGAAGGAATTATGAACAGATCTTCATTGTGGTGAGCAAGATCAATTTTGATATGGTGCTTGGAATCGATTTTATATCGAAGGTCGGAGCTATTATTGACATGAAGAACAGAAGTATTAGCTTTAATGATGGGTACATAATCACAGAAGAGATAGAAAAACAGGACGTGAAAAACAGTCTGGAAATAGACCTTAGGGAAGAAATTTTGAATACTATAGTTAATGAAGTGGAAAATTTAGCAGAAATACCCAGTAGAAAAACTGAAGGATTTGAAGAAATTCAGGGGGAATTTGAGGATCTGATAAAGGAATTCCAAGATATTTTCGATGAAAAGCCTGGATTGATTAAGGATTATAAATACAAGATAAGGCTGACAGATGAAACCCCTTACCAGAAGAGAATATACCCCATTCCTGAGAAATACTATCAAGAAGTACGAGGGTTAATCAGAAAAATGGAGGTAGACGGGATTATAAAAAAACAGGCGTCGTCTTATATAAACCCCATCAAAGTAGTGAAGAAAAGTAATGGCCAGATACGTCTTTGTCTCGATGCCAGGACCATTAACTTGAAGATTCTTCCAGAAAATGACCGACCACCCAAGATTAGAGATCTGCTTCGAAAATTCAAAGGGAGAGCATGTTTCAGCGTTCTTGACTTGACGTCTTCATTTTATCAAGTTCAGCTAGAAGAAGATAGTATGCAGTACACTGGATTCCTATTTGACCAGACGTCATGGGTCTTTGTCCGAATGCCTTTTGGTATGGTTAACAGTGGACCAGCACTTATTCGAGCACTTGATAGTAAGCTCACTGACGAAGTGAAAGAAAATGTAATCTGCTACATCGACGATTTAATCGTATCTTCACCCAGCGCCGCAGAACATTTAGTGCACTTGAGAAAGTTGTTCGAGAATTTAAGGGAGGCCAATATCAAGGTGAATTTCGGAAAATGTCAATTCTTGAAGCAGGAAATAAATTACTTGGGGCATACTATTGATAAAGATGGATATCATCCAAACATGAAAAAAGTAGATGCGATCACGAGATTTCCAAAGCCAACTAAGGTGAAACAAGTCAGAGAATTTGTAGGAGCATGCCAATTTATTAGCAGCCACTGTCCAGGATACTCGGAAATTATGGCTCCTCTGTATGACTTACTCAAGAAGAATAACAGATGGAAATGGAGTACCGCTGCAGACGAGGCTTTTGAGAAAGCAAAAGAGATGCTCAGAAATAATGTGAAACTGGAGTACCCAGACTTTGAGAAGGTGTTCTATATTGAGTCTGATGCATCAAGAGTAGGCATTAGTGCAGTCTTATACCAGAAAGACGAGGCAGGCAACAAGCACTACATTGCGTTCACTAGTCGGAAGTTGAAGAAACACGAGGAAAATTACTTCACGACGGAGCTTGAAGCGTTAGCTTTTGTAACAGCATTGCAAGCCTGGAAGAAAATACTGCTGGGACATAAGGTCATCATTATTACTGACCATAAAGCACTACAGTTTATGCTGCAAACTGACATGTCGAGTGATAGATTGACACGTTGGGCTTTGTTCACCCAACAGTTTAACGCCACTATCGTCCACCAGCCTGGAAAAGATAACTTACTGGCTGATGCTCTATCACGTAACCCTATTAAAAATGTGCAGATACACCATGTACAATTGGAGCAAGAAGATCAAGAAACCGTTAGGAGGTTAGCCCGAATCGGTGTGTCACAGAAGAGACACGCTCCAATAAGGAAAATGTACAGGTTCCTCAAGGGTTACATGGACAATACTGATGTTGACTATGCAGTTACACGCAGAAATTCACGACACTTTGTCTTGAGTGGAGACATCGTATGCAAGTATGCTGACTCTGCGCATACAAAACTCCGAATAGTTGTGCCACCTAAACTTGTTGTCAATTTAGTGTGGGTAGCTCATCACGCAACTGGACATGCCGGTTTAGATAAGACTCTTAATACTCTTAAAGAGAGATTTATCTGGACTAACATGCGTTCCAGCATTGCCAAGGTCATTAGATCTTGTGACAAATATCAAAGAGCAAAGTATGCTTCTGCTTTATTAAAAGGAAAACCGAAGGCTATGATTCCTTCTAAGCCAAACGAACTTATGGCGACGGACATATTTGGCCCCTGTCCGAAGGGATATCAGGGTAACCAGTACCTGTTGGTTACCGTGGATGTTTTCTCAAAATTTGTTACAATGAGTCCCATGCAGAAAGCTAACACAAGGAACGTAGTAAGCAGACTGGAAAATGCTGTATTTCCTAAAGCTGGTATACCAGAATATCTACTGTCAGATCATGGAACGCAGTTTACATCCGTGGAATTTGCAGCGGATATGGAAAGGCTTGGCATTAAGCACTTATTTTCAAGCGTGCGTTACCCAGAATCGAATTCCTCAGAAAGATATATGGCTGAATTTTCGAAATTCTGTCGAATTTTCTGTCCAAATGATCATTCTGGTTGGGTGAGATTTGTACCCCTTATAGAGGAATGTCTGAACTCTACAGTGCAGGAGAGTACAGGAGAAGTGCCAATGCGACTTCATCTTGGAAGAAATCCAGAAAGACCGTGGGATAATCTTTTCAACCACATTCCTAGAGATCCCGACTTAGGAAGGCAGCAGAGGATTGACAAGGCGAAGGAACAACTCCAGAAAGCAGCAGAGAAACGATTGAAAAGAGTAGCTGGAAAACGTTTTGGTGCACCCTTACAAGTTGGAAATCTTGTATTATTACGCAGACCTGTCAAGGCTGATATGAGCAAGAAAATATACCCCAAATTTGGAAATGTATTCATGGGGCCGTTTAGGATTACGAACGCCTATGGGAACAACTGCTATGAACTCTACGATGATGAGAATAATGTCATTTACGGCAAGTTCAATGCTGGAAATTTAAAAAGATACTATCCTAGAGTAAGCCAGTAATAATTCAATTTCGTGTTCAAGAGAGTTGAGGTACTTGTAATACTGAGTTTAAAAACAATTTGCAACTGTTTTTAAAACGTGGTGAGAGGAGAATGCCCCCGTAATTGAATTATATAGAGACCACGGTGGCTATTTTGGAAATTATAGCGAAAGTTATGGCTGTCATAGTTATGACGTGGGTAGTCATGACGTAAGCACGGATGACGCAGACGTTATGCCAGCAGGCTACTTGAGCTGAGATTCTCAGTGACGTCAGCATTTATTCGAGAAGGATCCGAGATGTACGACGCAGTCGCAGGAAACGTGGAATTCTGCTGAGGAAGAAATTATGCTATTGGAGGGGAGACTTAAACCAATGAACGATAGTCTGAAGGAAGACGGAGATTGCTAAAACTATGGTATTTTTATTACTTTTTGGAATGCAGAATTGTGGAAATCCATTTGCAGTAGAGGCATTGATCTGGAATTTTGGTGAAATTTATTTTCAGTTTTTGAATTATGAAAATCCGTCATGTATTGACGAAGTTGGAACTTCTAGCGATGACGCAGTAACACGCGATGGAAGGGATAGATACGCCCCTCATGAAGTTCATAAAAGGCCTTGCGCAGAAGAGAGGAGCCTCATTCCTCATTCTCAGATTATAAATCAATCGTCAGATTTCAAATAGTCATTTCAGTGAAACGTCGAGTGAGTTTAGTAGTGAAAAAGTCGTCTTTGTAACGCGTGGCGAAGCCACTGCATTAAACGAGAGTCGAACTTACAAGCAGTGCAGGTTTACTGTGAAGTAAATCTAGGTGAAGTTGAAACGACACTTATAACGCTTCTACAAGATTAGCTGTGAACAGTTAGCGGTCGCCTATAAGCTAATTCTCTTGTGCATTGCTACAGTAAGGACTGTAGAAAAGCTGAACAATTTCGAGGAAGTATTTTGGAAGTTATTGACAATATTAGACGACTGACAAAAGTGATTTTCTCGCCACAGGAGAAACACTTTGTATAGCCAGACTCTACGCTACGGCTGACAGGGCTAGTGAAATAGGGAGACTTCAGATTGCTTTTGTGACACAACGCTACAGTATTATGGAGCAGTCTAATATGGCAGTTTGTTCTTCTAATACTATTACCGAAGAGAAGATGGAAGGCTAAAAGGACTTAATGCAATTGGGACATATTTCAACGGAGTAAGATAGCAGCATGGAACTTCGCTAATTGCTATTCCATACAAGCGAACATGTGGTAAATAACCATCTACACCCATGTTTCGTGATTAAAGGCTGAATACTATCAAACAGCAATAGAAATGATTTCATACTTTCTGAATATGAATATTTCTTCGGAAATTTATACAAAAACTTCATGGCGATTTTCAACTGGAACTTCAGGGATTTTTCAAGAGAGGTCAGGGTTGTCCCGACTCACAAAGAAGATTATTGCCGGAAGGATGTCGTTCGTCTTCGTGAAGCAGTTCGATTCTCCGATGGTGCTGTTTCTGGTTTCGAGGATGGAGCTCAGCTTTAACTTGGTGAAATGGATCCATCAACAGTCTTCTTTGGGGAATTTTCCTCTGGAACGTCAATCGGCAGATAAGGTAGTCGTGAACGTTTATTGTATTTGAGTTTCTTAGCAATATTTGAGCAACCATTTTTCCCATATTTTGTCCTCATGTATTTTTTGCCCGATATTCTTGTTTGAGATTCCTATTCTCAGTACACCTTGATGAGTTATACCTTTTTCGACGTTTTATTAAGACATTGTTATGTCATGGGCATAGTTAAATGATTTTGAATCAGTTGAGACTGATATTTAGATTTTTCAGTAATTTGCTTATTTTTGTAGTCACGATTTGACTGTAAGTTAATGATTTTTATGGCAGATTTAAATTCAGACAGCGTGTCACTTTATTAAAGTAATTCTACCCCAGTTTAATTACTTTGACCAATTTTCTGTCATCATCAAGAAGGAAGAACATTTAAATGATTTTAGAGCGTTAAAATCCAGTACGTTGTCGACGATCTTGGAAATACTAGTCGTTATTTGAATTGATTGCAACACAGACATTTATCGTCAGTCATGAACGACCATTGCATCACAGGCAATTTTGTGAAAGATGAACATTAATTATGAATTATTGAATGCATTAAATTCGTGAAACTTGTGTTAGGTTTTTTCTCATATAGAGATTTATATAATGATGTTTGCATTCCCCAGTCTAATTGGATTCTATTCGACTATTTTGCAGTTAGTCGCACTTTGTTTGATGATAGTATTTTTATACTACAATTCTTTGAAGATGTTAATCTTAAATTTTGATAGACCAGACAGGCGTATATAAGCGTATTCACTATTAAATTTGTTTGTGATTGGCAAATTTTTATTTCATTTCGATTCATGAATGAAATCCACGAAGTTTAAATGACAAAAGTTTTGAAACAATTATTGATATAAGAATTTTTAAGTGGAACTATGAATGTATAATCGATAGTGCAGCGGACATGTTGAAAGTCGCTGATGTATAATGCCCTTAAATAAATGAAGGAGATTCCCACAGTAATTAATAATGATAAAGATTGTGTTAGGGGAGGTTTTTGTAAATGCTATGGAAGATTTTGATGCCGTATATTTTAATATATGATGAATTTTGGGCTATTTTGAATGCAGTTTGTGCATTATTTTGTAAGCGAAGTATTTTCCGCTAGAGTGTATTGTCATAGTTCGTTGAAAATTAATCAAGTGAATTTACTGTTATAATTAACAAGAGTTTTGAAAGAATTTGAGATAAGATTTTGAATGAAGATTACCGTCACAAATAATTAAAATTATTACAACCTTTATTAAACCAGATTGTGACATTTACATGTATAACTAACCTTCATTGGTCGATTATATTAAACACGATTATGAATTTACCAACCGGATAAAACATGTGGTTCAATGTATTTCTTAAATTAATAATTTAAATAATTTAAATGTTGATATTGTAAATAATAAATGTAAATATCTTTGACAATAATGTGGAACGAAAGTAATGTTAAAGGCGTGTTTAAAATTTTGTAATTATCTTCGACAATACTATAAACAATTTCTAATTGTTATAAATAATTTATGTGATTTTGTTATAAACATTTAAGAGTGTGTTTGATACTCTAAACTATGCTTTTTAAACATTTGGATGATAACTTAACAAGTTTAAGGATAGTTAAAATAATCCAGTGGGATGTGAGTTAAGCATTTGAAAGATTTGCGTCAATATGTATGAGTTGTCTTGTAGACATTTAAAGCTTTAAAAGGAGCTGAATTCTTACGCAAGTGTGGCGTGACGAGTGAGCACCATTTGACAGGTGTGAGCCAGGTTAAAGAGTAGACCAGCCGGCCAGACATCTGGTTATAAGCGGGTGAGGTCGATACTCCGGCCTTGTGCCTATTAATAAAAGTGTTATGTTTATTAAAAGAAACCAAATGCTCTATATATGTCGTATCCTAACTTCCTCATCCAATCCAAATGTGTTATAAAATGTTACGTTATTTTGAGCTCATGGGAGCTAACATATTGTTTGATAAATTTGCAAGTCCTTTAGGAGGACGTAGTCAGATTGACGTAGGCTACTGATAGCCACGTTTATTTTGTTGAGTTGTGAAAATCATACTCTTTATTTGAAAATAAAGCTCTTGTACAGTTCAAAGTTCTCGTCTTCGGTCTGGTTCATTTTTAAATGTCATGGTCAAGATTATTGTGGGAGCATACTTTAATGATCCTGTTGTCAACCCAATCCCCGAGATATTTATAAGAGGTAAGTAAAAGTAAGTATGAAACCCCGTCTATTTTGGTGTGTTCCACAATAATTTTTCTTGGTAACTTCTGTGTTCAAACCTCGGTAGTATCTGTCAGTGCCATTTTCATTGATGTAGCTGAGCTGGTGCGATTGATTGTTGGCAATCCGATTGAGGGGGCGGATATCTGACAGCCTACTATCCGGGTAAACGGGGACAGTACTATCCCCGATAATCCGGATAGTAGGCTGTCAGAAATCCGCCCCCTCAATCGGATTGCCAATAATCGATTGCACCGGCACAGCTACATCAATGAAAATGGCACTGACAGATACTACCGAGATTAGAGCACAGTAGTTAACATGAAATTATTGTGGAACACACCAAAATATACGGGTGTTCATACATACCTTTTACTTACCTATTCAATTTAATCTCGGGTCTGGGTTTTCAACTGGATCACTTAATAGTATGCCCTCACAATAACCTCCACCACGATATTTAAAATGAACCAAGTCGGAGACCAGAAAATTTAAACTGCACAAACATGCTTGCTTCGTCAAATGGACGCAGCTGCCTAACCAGTGTCACCATATGCTGGCCAACGCAGAGTCTAGCTCTCATTCAAAACAATTTAAATGCTCACATCTCAACTCAAATATTATCACGCAGAATTTATACAAGTTCCGTTCACATTGCAATGGATTACTCTGTTAATCTCAAATCTTATTTAAATGTTTATTCCAATTATCGAACTAGCGTTGTTTAAATGTTAATAGCAAAACGCATAATGTTATATCATAGTGTTCAATAATTATTTATAACATTTAGATTGTTCATAACTTAGTCAAACGACAATTGAAAAATTTTTACACGCCTCTATTAATCCCGTTTGTTTCAAATTATTATTATAGATATTTACATAGTTATTTACATTATTTATATTTTATTTATATATTTGAAATACATTAACCACACGTTTATCCGGTTGATATTTTCTTAAATCGTGGTAATATAATCGACCGATGAAGGTTACTTATATTTAAATTTTAGATTCAGGTTTAATAAGATTTAATAATTATTATTTGAGACGGTAACCTCCATTCAAAATCTATAATTCAATCAATTTATCACTCTTGTTAATTTTAACAGTAACTTCACATGAATAATTTTCAATGGACCTGAACAATACAACTCAGCGGAAACATACCTCGCACAAACGCACAAAATTGGCCCATAATTCATCATATATCTCATTATATATGGCATCAAAATCTTCCACAATACACACAAAAAACCTCCACTCATAAATTCATCATCATCATCAATATTACTGTGGGAACCTCCTTCACTTATTAAAGGGCATTATTCATCAGCGACTTTTACACCTCCACTGAACTAACGATTATACATCCATAGTTCCTCTTTAAAAATTCTTATATTCATCAATTGTATCGAAAACTGTTATTATATTTAACCTTCGTGGGTTTCATTCATGAAGCGATATGAAGTAAAAATTTGCCAGTCACAAATAAATTTAATAGCAAATACGATTAGACACGCCTCCCTGGTCTATCAAAATGAATTAATCTCATCATAATTATCGCAGTATAAAAATACTATATTCAAGCAAAATTCATTTTACTGCAGAAATAGTCGAATAGAATGCAAATCGACCAAAAAATGCAAACATTATTGTTTCAATCTAGAATTGAGAAAATCTCCTATCAAATGTTCATTACTATAGTGTACTGAATAAATCGTATTCAAAGTTCATATTTCATAAAATTGTCTATAATGCAATGGTATTTCAGAATTGACAAAAAATGTCTGTGTTTCAATCATGTTCATAAAAACGACTAGTATTTCCAAGATCGTCGATAAAGTAGTAGATTTTAACGCTCTAAAATCTTTTAATCATTCTTCTTTCTTGAGGATGACAGAAAATTGGTCAAAATAATTTACTGGAAAGAATTACTTTAATAAAACGACACGCTGTCTGAATTCAAACTTGCCATAGAAAATCGTTACCTTTACAGTCAAATCGTGACTACAAGAAAAATTCAAATTCTCGAAAGAATATTTAACTTCAGTATAAACTGATCCAAAATGTTTAAATATGCAAATGACATAATAATGTCTCAATAAATCGAAGAAAATGGCATAAAGCTGCAAAGTGTACAGAGTACAGAAACATCTAGCAAAAGAATATGGCGCAATCAAATATATGACAGAAAATATGGGAAAGATAGTTGCTCAGATCTCACTAAAAAGGCTCAAATAAATCAAGAAATGTTCACGGCTACCTTATCTGTTGGATTGAAGTTCTAGAAGAAAATTTCAAAGAAGACTGCTGCTGGTTCCATTTCACCACAGGATAGATGTGCACCGACCTCGAACCTGGAACCTGCGCCCTCGGAGAATAGAACAGCTTCCTCCTCCGGAAATCGCACTGCTCCATGTAGACGATAGACATCCTTCTGGCAAAACTCTTCTTTGTGTGCTGGGAAAAACCCTTGCCACTCTTGAAAGTTCCCTGAAGTTCTTGTAGAAATCAGCCATGAAGTTCATTGCAAATATTTCCGCAGAAATGTTCATAATTGTGGAGTATGAATTTATTTCCACTGCCATTTGATGTAATTCAGCGATGGATTACGATGCATGAGTGTAGCTGAATGTTCACTACATGCTCGTCTTTGTAGAATGACGATTATCGAAGCTCCATGTTGCTACTTCACACTACTGATGTATGTCCCAATTGCATTAAAGTTTTAGTCTTCCATCTCCACTTCCATTATAATGTTAGTCGAAAGTACTGCCAGATTGTATAGTTCCATTGTAGAATGTAGCGTTGTATCACCAAATGTAATCTTCAGTATCACGGTTGCAATACACGTGTCTGCCGTAGCGTAGAATGTGGTAGTAAAAGTGCTTCTCAGGATTCGAGAAAAACCCCTTTCTCTGCAGTCTTTAAATGCGAATATCTTCTGAAGTATTATAATGAAAAAGTTCAACTTTCGCACACGCCTCAATATTGTAATGCACTATTGAATTAGTATAAATGCAGTAGCTAATTCTTGATAGATAAACTGTAGAATCGTTTATGTGTGCGCTCCAACTTCGCCTAGTTTTAGTAACAGTAAACTTGCACTGCTGGATACCCAATACTGTTCGATGCGGTGGGCTCTGCCACGCTTGCTTATGACGATATGCTTGTTCTATCAGAACACGAAGTCAGACTATGAAGTCCGAATAAAACCACGAAGTGAGAAGCTCCTCTCTGCTGTGCAAGGCCTTTTATCAACTTTGAAGGGGCGTATCCATCCCTACCATAGCTTCTGCTTCCATCATTACTCGAAGTTCCAACTTTGGCTATTCTTGACGGATTTTCAGATTTCAAAAACATATAATTAATTTCTTCAAAATTCCAAATCAATGCCATAACTGAAAATAGTTTTCCACAATTCTGCATGCCAAAAGTTATAAAATATGGTAGTTTCAGTAATCTCCGTCTCCCTTCAAGCTATCATTCATTGGTTCGAACCCCTCCTCCAATAGCGTAACTTCTTCCTCAGCACGATTACTTGCTTCCCTGCGACTGCGTCGTAAATCTAAGATCCTTCTCGAACAAAATCGTGACGTCAGCAAGAATCTAAGCTCAGCCAGCCTACTTGCTCGAGCGTTGCGTCATCCACGCCTACGTCATGAATATACATGTCACAACTATGACGGCCATAACTTTATTCACATATGCCAATACAGCCACCGTGGTCTCAGTATAATTCAATTTACGGGAGCAGTACCTTCTTCAAGGCCACGGCCGCCTCCTTCCCTCTTCCTCGCCTATCCATCCTGCCCATCCATTACCTTCCCTCATGTGTCCCCTGTTCGCTTTGCAGATGAGGCCGCCTGGGCGAGGTGCCAATCACACCTCACCAGTTGTATCCACTCCGATTCGATGTTCCCAGCTCTAGGACACTGCCCGTAGAGGCGGTAGGGGTGAGTTCCCTCGCTGAATCCGTGGGTACCACCAACCTGGAGGGTAAACGACTAAGAGAAGAAAAAGAAGAACAAACTGAGCCAAACATTTTTCGTATAATTTTCCTTTTTTGTTTCTCTATGTCTTTGGTTAAAGATCCGACGCCAATGATTAATGTTTCCGATGCATATTATTATTATTATATTGCTGCACCTCTCATTTCTTTGCCTATCTCTCTCCTCCTCTCAAGTGCTGAAACAGCTAGGTATTCACAGCTCACCAAGGATCCTGCAACTGAAACTACTTGCATGACTCATGCAGGTAAGGTACATTTACGTGTGGACAGTCGAGTGAAATCAGCATCTCGTGTTACTCGTGAAACAGGGATGTCCAATTATTTATATTAAGCCTCAAAATTATAAACTTTCTGACAGCGGCTTCGGTGGCGTAGTAGGAAGCATGCTGAGCTTCTATTCCCAAGGTTGCGGGTTCAAACCCGGCCGAAAAGTCGGACTTTTTTAGAGCGTTAAAATCCTTCGGTATGCTTTCCTTCGGAGGGGAAGTAAATCCGGCGGCCCCATGTCATAGATTTATGACATGTAAAAGAACCTTCCACTAATTACACTTGTGTGAAGCTAAATTATAGGTTAGATTTGACTAACCTCTTAGGTTCCAACGTTCGTCGCCAGGAGCCTCTTGCGGTGGCATATAATAACCAATTTCAGAACTAGTTGTCGTTAACGGTGGCGTTTGGTAGCAAAAGTAGGAACTACTTGAGCTTGAGCTTGCCACGGTGGCTGAGTGGTTATCGTGTCGGGCTACTAACTTCAAGCTTGCAGGCTCGCTTCTGACCATGGTAAGTGATTTTTGAAAGGCGATAAAAATCACGACACGCATGTCATACGTTGTTGGCATGTTAACGAACCCATTCGAATTCATAGGCCGTGTTCATAATGGCAAAATTAATATAGGTATTTTCAGCCAACACAAAAAGTTCCTCCTTTCTCTTCTAGAAAGCGCTATACTGTCAATTAAAAACATATTTATTTATTTATTTATTTATTTATTTATTTATTTATTTATTTATTTAGCGTATGGCTTTACAGATGCAATATGTACACAGATGAAATGTAGCAAAGGAAGACAAACTATATATTTATATCTAAATTATATAAGTCATTGTCTCTGGTGATCCATGAGCGAAATCAGTGACGCTGCCACTGTACTTTCTTTTAGGACATTTGGTGATGATATGATGGTTTCCTTAGGGGCACCACAATCACAGTTAGGTGAAGGAATTATTATCCATTTATAATGGAAGTCTCCACAGTTGCCATGACCCGTACGAATCCTGTTGAGAGTTGACCATGTTTTCCGAGGAAACTCAAATCCAGGTGGCAGCGATGATCCAATGTGTGGTAAGGTTGATCCACTAATGCAGCCATCACAATTAACAGCGGTTATCAGACATAGACTACACACCCCCAAAGTACACGGGGCTACATGACCGCGTTGCCGCAGCTCCTAAACTAAGGAACCAACCAACCAAACGTTCTGACTGTCCAAACTTGTAACGAAAACACTTTTATTCCTATTCGTGCAACAGAATTGGAATTCAAGAATGGATCTGAGGGAAACTTGTGTTCCCGAGCACTTTTTGGTGTGTATGATGGGCGCACTAAATTCCATTTAACCTTTAATTAGGTATGTGGCTAAGAGTTATGCAAGTAGGTAGGTGGGGTGCTCACAACACCCCAACAAAGACTTGCACTATTCTTTAATAAATGTTAACTTAAATAAAGACTAAATATACCAAATTCAATCTTTATTACTACCTTAAAAATATTATCATAAGATATCTGGCACCAGAGTTATATAAATAAATACCTTTGATTTCCAATACCAAAGTCTTAATATTTTGGTTTCGTACTGCATGTACATTTTTAAGCTCAATTCTTCATTAGTTCCAGACAATCATTTACAAACACAAATATGTAAACTGATCCGTTCCTGCACTTCATCTAAAGAAGCATTCATATCACACACTCCCAACACCACACAGAAGCGACAGCTCAATTTGCGAAGTAGAAACCAACTAGACACGATGTGTAACGTAACTGAGTATGAGGGGTGCTGACGACACCCCAGCCTATAAATGCTATTGGCAATAATAGACACAAATTTAAACAATGCAAATGACGTTATATTAAACACCAAGCTTATTCAAAACGGTACTGAGTTCCTCAACAGTATAGCCAACTTCTGTCAGAAAAAACAAGCGAATATTACACGTGGGGTGTTCTCAGCACCCTACATGCCCAGTTAAAGGTTAATGAGCACTGTGATGCTCGCGAGTACCATGTTAAGAACGTCTGTTCTAGGCTATTGGTTGCATGGGCTTCACTGAAAGGGTGGCTTGCCCTCATTCGCAACTCCATAATAAGAACATTATTTTCTCATTTTGTAGTGGTATTTTTTTCTGCCCCTAAAGGTACGGTTGATGACGAACATGTCAACTACCACTACTAACTACAGAACCAGGCGTATTTATGAAATTGAGCACAATAATGTTCCATTTCTGGAATCAAGAGCTGCGCAGAGAAGTCTGAGATATGCCTGGACTGTTCAGGATTGCTTCTTGTGTGGGCAGTGTGTTGCCAAACCACACGTCAGTGGCGCTGGATTAGAGACTAGACGTCAGCTAAGCCCGCCAGCGGCTATATGGTCAACTAATCAACAGCACTGCCCTATCTGGTAGCCAATCTGATTTTGTGGACCTTGTTTTTCCTTAGTTAGGATTCTGAGAGTTTATGTCGTCGTCGTTCTGGCACTTGGTCAGACTGGCTTAATAAAATAATTAATACAACTCTGTGTATTCGTGAAATGATTTAGTCCTAATATGATTTACAGTCCATTTGCATTAGCATCAACAACATGGACTGACTGTTATTTCTCGTCGTATCATATTACGAAGTAAAAGAAGCTCTATTAGAAATGTTATTTACCAGGATAAAAAAAATCAACTACCCTTAAATTTGTATTATCAATGAAATATAGGCTACTTTGTTCCATTTAAGAATATTGCAATCATTACCTCCTTAAAATCTACACTAACGACCAGCCACTTAACACTAGGACCAGAGCATTCATCTACGCAGATGACACTGCTGTTGCTGCTCAAGGATCAACGTTTGAAGAAGTAGAGTTAAAGCTGACATCTCTGCTCTTGAAGACTTAGCCATCTACTACAATGATAACTACTTGAAACCCAACCCAGAGAAAACCCAAATATGCGCGTTTCACCTGCGCAATAGGGAGGCGAGAAGGCAGCTCAACGTCACCTGGGAAGGTCACAATCTGAAACACTGTGTTCATCCTAAATACTTAGGAGTAAAGCTGGATCGCGCGCTGACCTATAAACAGCATTGCATGGACACCAAACGGAAGGTATGCACCAGGAACAACATCGTTCGGAAGCTCACAAACACCAGATGGGGAGCTCAGCCTAGTGTCCTGCGTACAACTGCCCTTGCTCTGAGTTTCTCTGCTGCAGAATATGCTGCCCCAGTCTGGAGGAACTCTGCTCATGCCAACCAAGTAGATGTTGCCCTCCCTGAGACAGGCCGCATTGTGACAGGCTGTCTACGTCCAACTTCTGTCGATAAGATCTTTCCGCTTATGGGAGTAGCACCTCCAGAAGTTAGAAGACAAGTAGTGGCAGAAGTAGAGAAGAAAAAGCAAGAAACAGATCCAAGACATCCAATGTATGGACTTGATGTCCATCCACCTAGGCTAAAATCAAGAAAGAGCTTCCTCCAAACAACAATATCAATTCATTCCTCAGCTGAAGCTCGCCGAATTGAACTTTGGAAAGCAAAATCACCAGGAGGATCGTGGGAAATGAAGGAGAAGCCGGCAGCTGGCTACCACCTACAATACGAATCCTGGAAGACGCTAAACCGACTGAGAACTGGTGTGAGTCGGTGCAAAAGCAATTTAATGAAGTGGGGATACAGTGCTGAAGAACTTTGTAGATGTGGTGAAAGACAAGACCCTGAGCACCTTCTGAATTGCAGCATGTTATCAAGACCATGTACTATGCAGGACTTGATAGAAGCCAATGACTGTGCCATTCTAACAGTTGAACACTGGAGTAATGAAATTTAGTGTAATTTATATGTATATATGTATGTGTTTTGGACTCGGATAAATAAACCTTCTTAAAATTCCTGTTGAGCAAAACATGTGGCACATAACAAAGGAAATGATAGTTGCCCAATAATAGTTCACAAAGATGCACATCTCAAATCATATATCTTAAAATTTGCTTATTTAGGCCTATATCTCAACAATGAAACGAATTTTAAGAAACCAGCCGTGAGACCTTAACGGTGAAGTCGACGCCATGCAAGGTGTGCTACATTCAACCTGCCCCATTTGGGCCTTACACAATAGGCTGTGAATACTGAGAAAAAGATGTCCGACTCCTCATAAAACCAAGGTATCGCAAAATAAATACAAAAGTAAATTGATGTCCATGGAAAGCACCGACAGCGGTAGCTATGCTCACTAACCCGAAGCACTAACACATGGGGCCAAGCTAACTGTGTGCTCAGCAGACGTGGGTTCGAGCCCCACCGTTGGCCGTCCTTGGAATTATGTTTCCTGATTTCCACAGTTTCAACTCCAGGCAATACTGAGACGATAAGCCCTACCTTCTGATGCTTGCCAAGTTTCGTTCATTTCATTTCTTGATTCTTCTCGTGAGGTTGTCGTCATGAAGGGCAGCTGGATGTAAAAACTAACCTCCCCCATAGCCTTTCATCGTGTGACATCGTGGTTATTTGGATTTTTAATTCAGGTGAGGGTTGGGAAGGAGGCGGTCGTGGCCTTAAGCTAGTAACATCCCGACATTTGCCAGGAGTACGTGTGGGAATCCACGGAAACCCACTTCCAGGATGGCTGAGGTAGGAATCGAACCCACCTCTCCTTAGTTTTGCCTCATGAGCCTGAGTGTACCTCGTTCGAGCCGTCAGACCAGAATTACATTTTTTTTTTTTTTTTTTTTTTTTTTTGTGGAGCCGGGAAGAAGCCACCGCGCCACGAAGTGGACCGCAGCATTTGCATGGAGTGGAAGTGAGAAACCACTGAAAACCACTTCTGAGATGGCTGCAATGGGAAACGAACCCATCTCTTTTCAGTTTCGCCTCACGAGACTGAGTGCATCACCTTCCACCCCTCAAACCACAATTAAATTTCTTAGCAGCGACGGGAAATTAATTGAAACTTCAGGGGTGACAGGCAAGAATGCTACTCACTATACCACGAACTGATCTTAAGCATTACTTATCCAGAGTACCGTAAGAGTCGGATGGTCAAATTGCTTTCCCACTTTGCTTGACGATCAGGCTAGAAATACAAGGACTTGCTCCATCATGTCCTGTAGCCAAATAATAGTTTGATAATTCCCCCTACCTTGCAGCCATTACTTCAATTAATTGGAGAAGAGAGGTATTCGAACATCATGTGACTGTTGAGTCATCTGCCCTCCGGACGCTTGCCCTATACCATTATTATTACAGTGTTCTTGAACTAGATTTGAGAAAGATGGGCATCAAAACTTACTGGAGCGCTCTCACTCGACATCCATTACTACAATACCTCTCTCAAGCAAAGCTGCATCTACTGTAGAAGGTTGATACCAGTACTATTAAACCGACGGCAGTGGCTACTCTGGCTAAAGCGCTGCATTATGTCATGGGGCCAATCTCTCTGCTGACTCTGGTAGACGCTTGGGTTCGAGCCCCACCGGCGGCTGTCATTGAAATGGTTTAACAGTGATTTCCCCATTTTCAACACCAGGCAAATGCTGGGACGGTACCTTCTGACAGGCCACGGCCGCTTCCATCCACATCCTTGCCCAGTTCCATTCGTCTTCATCCATTCCATCACTCATCCCGACGTGCACGTCACCCACGGGCGTCGACTAGAAAGACCTGCACTCTGCCTCTCAGGAGGCCACATGACAAAAAAAAGTACTATTGAGAGCAAGAAGGACCACCTCGCGGTGTAGTTACTAGCGTTCTTGGCTTTGAACTTTGAGGTTCGGGTCCTATTCCCGCCCAGCCTATTATTTCTGGAACGCAGTACACTCCGCTGGGTGAGGCAAAGATAAGAAGAGGTGAGTTCAATTCCCACCTCAGCCATACCAGAAGTGTTTTTTTCGTGGTTTCTCACTTCTAGTCTAAGTAAATGCCGGGATGGTTCTTAACTTAAGACCACGGACACCTCCTTCCAAGTCCTCTGGGTTATCAATGGCACCTTTTTTATTTATTTATTCATTTCTTTATTAATCTATTTTATTTATTTACTTATTTATTTATTTATAGTGGTACTGACAGCGCTTGCTACTGCCAAACGTATGAGTCGCCGCTCGTTAACGAAGAGAATTTTAATTTTGAATTTGAATTTGAATTTATTATTTTTCTTATACATGCCACTGAGGCTCCAAAGCCTCTTTATGCAGCGCTCTTCTTTCAGAGGGCGGTGGAATACAATAAAATAAATGAAGAAAGAAAATAAATACTTAACCTAAACATTCTGTTGACAATAGAAATTCTTATTATTACATCTGTTCACATTGATCATGACAATTGTATAGCTGATAGATTACCATGAAGGGGGTGTTTTATCGCTCTGATGGGAAGCCCTGAATACTGGTGCAATTTATATTTATTCAAGAGAATACTAGCTGAAATACGGAATCAACCTCTGCATTTTTCGGTTCTATGATGAGGTGTGTCTATTCGCACGGTTAAGCACTGACTGCATGAGAGTTAGTGTGCAGTAAATATAAGACGGAATTTTGAATTTTAGAATTTTTATCACAATCAGAGCCATGGCATACTCTCTTCGTTCTATTAATTTTAGCCATCCAATCTGAACGTAAAATGGAGTTATATGCGTCTCTCTTGGTAAAGAGTGAGAGAACTATAACACACGCCGACAATTACCATTGTTCACTGCTGACGAATAGCTGTTGGTTCTTGGTGCTTACTCTACCTGCTCACGTGGACTCCAGAAATCATCGGTCCCGGCTGCAATCAAAGCACATAGAAAATATCAGCAAATATAGTGAGTTGGTTGGCCCTATCAAAAGGCTTCGTCTTCCAGTCAATGCATGTGACATTTTCAAAGTGAAATGCCATGTCCTGTGGTTTGGATTCCACGTAAAAAGGAGGTCCCGTAGCTCATAATTGCAAGATTAACCGTCACGTAAAACTACTAACTTTCTTCCTATTAAAAGGCAATGGCATCTAGAACGGGTAAAGACCATACCTAACATTGTTTCGAGTACGAGCCTTCTCCCAAATACTTTGCTCACAGGCCTAAGAACTGGATCTGGATGCTGAACTGTACAAACTAATGCAAAAGGCAGTAATTCTCCCAACAGCCTGAATCGTCCAAAGGTTCATGGGTAGCGCTTTTGACTTTCCAGTTAAAACGTGTTTGTATCAGTAACTATACTTTGGTTCCCTGAAGGCCGTATAGTTATGTTGTGATGTACCAGCCAAGTGTTACAATGTATGTGCGTATATAAAAAGTGACAGTCAGTCTGAAAGACTAGACTTTGTATCATTTTAAATGCTACAAATGCTGAAAAATGCTAGAAAGGCTGGAGGCTTCTCGCTTCGCTCGAAGCCAAAGACTCTGGACATGTTAGAAAATTATCTGCATAATACTTATCTTGCTTTATAATACTTTACCTTGTTTCAAATAACTCGCGAACGGCAAGTGCAAACCAAGGGCAAATCAAGATCAAGCGCGCGGAGGGAGATGGCTGGATGACGTGCCCCTTCCATCCAGTCTAAAAACACTTATATTGGGCGATGTATTGAAGATAGTGATATGCTCTCCAGGACTTTTTTGTAGAACATTTCATGCTGACCAATTCTTACGCTCATAGTACATTGATATTTTTAACGGTTTGCCCAGCGTAAGCTTAAGAAGCGCACGGACACCAAGTTTGTTTTCGACTTTTTCACTGAAATCGTTACTGCTTGGCTTCCTTTGTTCATACATAAATTATTTTCTATAGAATCTTTCCTCGAGATATCCTTTACAGAATGGTGAAAACCGCATTAAAATACATCCAGTGGTTCTCGAGATTACCCGTGACATCCAAGAATCGGGGATAGAGATTGTTGGGGAACACATGCGCCAAGCGGTACTATGACGTCATACACCTCAGTGCATCTCGGTGCATTTCGTCCCGTCACCGTAACGTAACGCCAGACCCCAGCGTAACGATGAAGTCGACAAGATCATTTAAGATGATAAAATAAAGTACATCATCATGGCAGACATGCCAGAGGACAAAATATGTAGGAGATGCCATCGCGAATCGGAGACCATCCAGCATATCACAGGGGGCAGTACAACAATTTCATATACGTACTACTTGAAGAGGCATGACCAAGTAGCCAAGATAATCCCCCTGAACTTGGCAAAGAAGCACTCCTTAAGTAATAGCCTAATGTTCTGCCTTACTATCAATACATTCCTGATGCTGTTCTGGAGAACGATACGCACAAGCTCCTCTGGGACAGGTCAGTGATCACAACCGGGGGAGTTAGCCGTGATCGTTACAGCGCCGGCGTGGCTAAAGGCAGTCGCTCACATCCGGGAGGCGAGGAGGTTCGAATCCCCCCGCCGGCAACCTTGAAGATGGTCTTCTGTGGTTTCGCATCTTCCTTCCAGGCAAATACCAGGGTTGGTCCCTAAATGTAGGCCAAAGCCGCTATCTTCCAATTCCTCGTCCTTACATGCACACTTTCCTCCGCAGACAACACTCCACACGCGACGATACATGTAGCTCACCCCATGGGTGTCCGAATAGAAGCAGCTACAAACTGGCGAGCCGAACAAGTCCTTAGACACTCCCGGCGCTGAAAGCCATACACTAAAAAAAAAGGTGATCACAGATAGACTTATATCAGCAAACAGGCCAGACATTATTCTTATTTATTTATTTATTTATTGGTGCCTTTATTGTGGCGAAGTTAGGGCTCTAGGCCCTCTCTTACACTTAACCACAGACAGTGCAACTTACATGAATACTCACATATGTTATTCTTAACCTACCAAACTTAAATACTAGGAAAACCTTAAATACTAGAATAAAATAAAATAAAATTAAATTAAATTAAATTAAATTGGCGACTGCGTGATATTAGCTAAGCTATACAATTTACATGACATACATTTTTAACAAAATTATACTATGGTCATTCACTCACACATTGATAAATTGCAGAAGAAAACTCATTTAATAGACATCGCAGTCCCTAACTCGCATAATATCCAGCACAGTTATGCTGAGAAAGAGACGAAATACATGCCTCTGGCTGAAGAGATCCGACAGATGTGGCGACAGGAATTGTTCACTGTATTGCCTATCATAATCTCTTCCACTGGGATAATACCGATGTCGCTGAAGGCCAACCTGGATAAACTGGAGCTCCACCATAATCTGCACACCAGTATGCAGAAGGTTGTTATTTTGGAGACCTGCTCCATAGTTCTTTCGTTCCTCAACCTACCAGTGTAGAGAACTCCACTCCATCTTTCAACAAATGCCGATGAAATGGTAAATTGTACCCAACGATGTGGTGAACATATGAATAATCTTCTTCTTATTCCTACTCGCCTTTTCCCCTTACGCGGGGTCGGCTTTCTTAATCCTGAGGCACCACTCATTTCTTTGGAAAGCATCATCAGCAGATAGGCCCAATACTCTCATGTCCCTCTGGACATTCGTCATCCATGTTGTTTGAGGTCTGCCGCTCCCTCTCTTTTGCGTAGTCATGGAAAGGCACTTCTTCACTTCATGATTCTCCGGTCTTCGCATAACATGTCCATACCACCTTAGCCTGGTTTCTAAAAGTTTCTCTGTTATAGGCGCTACTTTGAAACTGCCTCGCACATGTTCATTACGGATTTCATCTTTGAGAGTAACTCCACCTGCCCAACGTAACATACGCATTTCAGTGGTATGTAGATTTTGCTCATGTGCCTTTATAGTAGCCCATGTTTCACTACCATAGAGTAGGATTGGTCTTACGGCTGTTTTATAAACTTTCCCCTTCGTTCTTATGGGTATTTACGGATCACATAAAACTCCTGTTAGTTCGCACCATTTGTTCCACCCAGACGTGGTCCTATGGATTATATCGGCGGTTATCGTGCCATCTTCAGCAATGACAGAACCTAGATATTTGAATTTCTTTACATATGAATAATAATAATAATAATTTTTTTTTTAGGGGAAGAAATGCATTTACGCACAGAGTGTCGGGCTCCTGCTACTGAGTAGCAGACTACCGACTAAAACTCCCCCTTTACTTCTGAACACTAGCCTGGAACCGTTTAGCACATTACTTCAGGCTAGAGTCATTTTATATTTGCCCGTAGGGCACTCTTCCGTAATGAATTATCTTCAGTGGCGATCCAGATCCGTCTTCTTTGTTCGGAGGATATCTTCAACAAAACTTGCTACAAGTTTCCAATGTTCTTCATTTTGTAGCATTAAATAAATAAATAAATAAATAAATAGCCTTACAAATCCCATAAGGGCTATGGCCTCCTGCTTTGCAGGGAATTGCTCAGTTTTAACTCATCAGGTGAGCAAGTCCTGAGGAGCATTCGGGGTTATTCTTTCTGATTGGGCCTTCTATATAGATGTGCAGCTGATTAAAGATTAAGTAAATTATATTACGATGGCATAAAATTCGCTACAACAATCTTCATTTCTGAGTCTGGCGATATCAAGGCCTCAAATATCCATTAGTATTACGGAAATCATAATAGCCATCAATTAATATCTGGGAGCTTCCCATTGCCACTAAGCAAAAAGCTTACCCTGTCTAAGCACTTGAACAATGACAGAAACTGCGAAGTCTTCACTCTTCAGTAAAATCTACGTATATTGAACCGTTTCAAATAGATCTTTTTAAAATGCAATACAAAACCTTACCGGTGGAGTTTTAACATCTAGTTTGGATGCAGATACCTATACACGTTCTTTAACATCCCACAAATCATTCACTATGTTGTGCACATGTGGTCCCGGAACGAATTAATAAGTGTTTCGCAAGATAGTTGAACCTTTTGAATTCATTGTGATGCAGTAAGGTTATTTTCCCTAGTGAACACGATGATGTTTCCTCAAATTAGAGCGCGAGACAATGTTCCATTAGTTCTGTCCGCCATGCAAATGACTTCTCACATGTGCTACAAGTGTATTACTTCACTCCAGTATGAACAACAGTGTGCTTCTTGAGGTCACCGCTCTGTGAGAAGCCTTTATTGCACACCAGAGATATGTACCGCTTTGCTGCATGCCCACTGAACGGTGTCTTTCTAGTTGACGCATTGTTTTATTGGTCACTGCATGCGAGTCTCCCTAGGTCTTTCCACTCCTGCATCATCTTCGCTGTTCTTGTCCATTGTTTTCCTCCCCATTTTACGAACCAGTCTGCCCATCTGATTCTTTGTCTCCCAACGTTTCGTCTTCCTGTTCTTGGGTCCCACATCGTCATTTTGTACGTCCATCGGTTAGGATCTAATCTCGCTACATGTCCACCCCATCTCCATTTGATCTGGTCTGCTGATGTCATAGCGTCTTTCATGCCAGTTCTCCTTCTTAAATCTTCGTTCCGTATTCTATCTCTCAATGAGACATGAAGTATCTTCCTTTCCATTTTCCGTTGACATCTCTGGATCATTTGTCTTTGTTTCGATGTTAATGCCCAAGTTTGGCAACCATATAGTAACACCGGTATAACGCATTTTTCCAGAACTTCAGCCTTTAAAGTGTGTTTTTGGGTCTTGTCAGCCAGTATAAACTTTAGGGACCAAAAGCTCTTCCATGCTTGTCCTATTCTTCGTTTGACCTCTTTCTCTGAACGACTTGAAAATGACATGTTCTGACCGAGATATACATATTCTTCAACATATTCCAGTGTTTCTCCGTTCACATTAATTGGGGCTTCTAACGCATTGGTCATCAGCTTCGTTTTCTTCGGGTTCATTGTAAGGCCCACTTCTTTACTTGTTTTGTCTAATTCTTTTATCATTTGTTCCAGCTCTTTCGCTGATTCAGCCACCAAAACAATGTCGTCTGCGAACCGTAAATGGGTTAGTCTTGTCCCATCGATTCTGATGCCATATTTTTCTTCCCAGTCTAGTTTTCTAAACTGATTTTCCAGCAAACAGGTGAATAATTTTGGTGAGAAGGGGTCTCCCTGTTTTACTCCCCTTTCTATCATGATGTTACATCCTTCTCTTTCTGTCTTTATTCTGGCTTGGTTACCGTCGTAGAGTTTGCCAAGGAGTCTAACGAATTTGTTTGGGATGCCTTGTTTTTCCAGTGCTTCTAAGACGCTTCCCTGTTCTACGGAGTCAAATGCTTTGTTGTAATCCACAAATGCGATATACACCTCTAGATTAAATTCCTGAACTCTCTCCATGAGTTGATTTATTGCTTGCAAGTGGTCTGATGTACTGAAACTCTTTCTGAATCCTGCTTGCTCTATCGGTTGCTGTTCGTCCAGTGCCTTTGTCATTCTATTGGTTAGGATCTTCATAAATAGCTTGTAGAGGTTTACAATTAGGTTGATCGGTCTGTAGTTGTTTATGTCGTCCTTGGCTCCCTTTTTGTGTAGAAGTATGATAATGCTTTGTTTCCACTGCATTGGTATGTCTTCTGATGTGAGTATGGAATTAAATAATGTTGTGATGACTGGGATTAGGTCTTCTTCACCCCATTTTAGAAATTCATTGTAAATTCCATCTTCACCTGGGCATTTTTCGGTTTTCGTTTGTCGAATGGCTGCTCTTACTTCACTGGGTAGTATTGGAGGTGTTTCTTCCTCTAGGTTTTCTTTTGATGTATTCTGGTCCTGATGCAAGTTGGATCTTTGAGAGTTACTTGAGTATAGTGTCCTATAGAACTCTGTCGCTTGCGTCATTATCTCTTCTCTTGAGGCTTGTCTTTTTTCGTTGTTGTCTTTTACTCCCAGCATCCAATGTTTGCCTGGAGTTAATTCTTTTCTAATCTTCTTTATTGATTTTGTGTTTATCATGATTTCTTTGACCACTTTAGTGTTGTGTTCTCTGATGTCTCTTCGGATTTCCCTTTTTGATTGTTTATTGACTTCCGCATATTCCAGCTTTTTGTGTTCGTTTTCTATGACTTGTGATTTTAGGCGTTCTCTTTCTTCGATCAAACATTTGGTGCTATCCTTAAGTTTTATTCTATTTTTCATACTGTTTCCAGGTGTTGACGATTGTTTGGCTGCGCGGGATATGCAATTTACGAGCTCTGTATAGTGTTGTTGGACTTTTTGCTCCGTTTGTTGGTTGAAGTCTCGTAGGTTTTGTTGTAGTGCTTTTACATACTCCGCCCTGTCTGTGCATCCTGGATGTGTAGTTTTGTTGTTGAAGTAGTGTCTCCTTTTCTTCTTTATTCTCACTTTCAATCGTACCATTCTGTGATCTGTGTCAAACTTCAGACCATTTATCACTTGTATGTTTTTCACCTCTGTTAGTCTATTTTGGTTAGGATGAAGTCTATTTCGTTTTTGATTTTCCCATTCGCAACAATATTGTCTGGAGATATCTCTACATCAATTTCATCTTGAAGAGACTGCCTACTTTGGACCCACCGTCCACAAGAGAAGAAGGTGTGATTAGCACTATCTACCTCATTAACACAGTAGATACAATCTGGTGAATCCACTTTCCCCATCTTCTTAAGATAAGAACTGAAGTACCCATGGCCAGTCAAAAACTGAGTGAGATAATAACCAACCTCACCATGTTTCCTCTCTGTCCAAACCTGCACCTGGGGTATCATTCTCCTAGTCCACTGGCTTCGGTGTCCTTGCTCCCATTTGATCTGCCAATTGTGAAAGGTCTGTGCTCTTGCTGTTCGTCTTGCATTTTGTAAACCTACTTCCGATTTCCTCCAGTAAATGTACTTGCGTTCTTTCGCTAGAAAAAAAATTGGAATTATCCCAGCAATAACAAGAACTGCTTCTTCAGAGACCGTGCGATAAGCAGATGCCACGCGTAAAGCACCCCGCCTCTGCACTTGTGCTAGTGACTTTCTATAAATTTCCTTATCCAGGGCATCCGCCCATATTTCCGCTCCATACAGCAGAACTGAATGGATGGCTGTCACCAGTAATCTCCTCTTACTAGATTTTGGCCCACCAACATTGGCCATTAGCCGACTGAGAGACGTTACTCCTCTTGCCGCCTTATCCGCAGTCCGTCTAATTTGTTCTCCAAAATTCAATTTATTGTCGATCATGAGGCCCAGATATTTTGCTGCTGGCCGCGTCTCTACTTGTATGTCTCCTACCTGTATTGGGAGTATTGTCTGAATTCTCTTCTTTGTTAGGACTACAATTTCTGTCTTACTAAGTGCTAGAGACAGACCATGTTCCTCCATCCAACTACTGATTGTACGCATTACCATATTGAGTCGCAACTGTGCCTGCTCGACACTTCTTCCTGCTACAAGAGCAGCAACATCGTCTGCATAACCTACTAGGGTAGTTTCATCAGGGACTTCAGATCTCAGCAAGCTATCATATGTGATATTCCATATAATAATAATAATAATAATAATAATAATATACATAATAATAATAATAATAATTTTATAGGTTTCATGTCCAATTTAACTACTGCAGCTTTAGAAACACAGGGATGCTCTCTTTAGTATTTCCCTAATGGAAACGTGCAGTAAATCAATGAATTTGATTTTGTGACCTTGGGCACATCAGGCATTACCTATCCAATTGCACATACAAGTAACAAGAGAATGAGGATACAATAAAGCCTATGGGATATTCAGTATAGCCTATACCTGCTTACACCTTCCACTACAACCCTTAAGTCCAGCGACATTCATACACTAGGTCAGATTAATAAAGAATTAACTTGGTAATCGCCCTGTACTCCCGCTGCTCAATTGCCGTGAAGGAACAGCATCCTTCCTTTTTTTTTCTAAATATAGTACGTTAGTTGTACATCAGAGGCTTGTGGCGTCGTGACCGTTCAACAAGGTACTGAAAACAACGGCACGAAATTCACTGTACACCTGATCGATGCGAACTTGTTTCTCCTCCTTTCGCTGATACACATCTTCGTCCTTGGCTTAGTCACACACTTCTTTTACTCTGCTTTTTTTGTATCGTTTTACTTGTTCTTTTCTTTATGTTTGCTCGCCATCACCAAGGCATCCATCTTTGGTGGTCAATTCATCCTCGGCTAATTAGTGTACACAAGGGGATGGAAGGGACCATCCTCATGTCCTCCAATCAACAATACAGTCACATAATAATGTATGGCTACCTCTCATTATTCCCGTTCACGACGGTGCGAGTGTGACAGGTGTTATTTTATGACCGGATGCCCTTCCTGACGCCAACGTCAAGAGATGAATTAATGAGAATTGAAATTAATGAAGATGAATGAAAGAAGATGGAAGGAAGCGGCCGTGGCCTGTGATAAGGTACCATCCCAGCATTTTCCTGGAGTTTATTTATTTAGCGTATGGCTTCTCGTGCCGGGAGTGTCCGAGGACATGTTCGGCGCGCCAGAGTTTGTAGCTGCTTCAAGCGGACGCCTATGGGGTGAGCTACAAGTTCCATTCAATTAGTTCCAACTTCCGCCACCAGATGTCACTTACACGTAGTGGTGAACGTTGGAACTTTGATAGAGCGTTTCAACAAAATCTGACCTAGAAACTTAGCTTATCACAGTTGTAGTTAGTAGAAGGATCTTTTACATGCCATAAATCTCTGACATGGGACCGCCGGCTTTTCATCCCCTTCGAAGGAAGGCATACTCTAGGATTTTAACGCTCTTAAAATATCCGATGACTTCGGCCGGGTTTGAACCCTTGATCTTGGGCACAGCAGTTCAGCAAGCAACCAACTACACCACCAAAGCCACCTTTCCTGGAGTTTTTTTTTGTCGTGTGGCCTCCTAAGAGGCCGAGTGCAGGTCATTCTAATCGACGCCCGTGGGCGACCTGAGCGCCGGGATGAGAGATGGAATGGATGAAGATTAATGAAACTGGGCAAGGATGTGTAAGGAAGCGGCCGTGGCCTTTCAGGAGGTACCGTCCCAGCATTTGCATGGTGTTGAAAATGGGAAACCACGGAAAACCTTTTCAAGGACGGCCAACGGTGGGGCTCGAACCCACGCGTCTACCGAGTCAGCAGAGAACTTGGCCCCATGACCTAACGCAGCGCTTTAGCGAGCATAGCCACCGCTGTCGGTTATCCTTGGAGTAAAAAATGGGGAAACCACAGAAAAACATTTGAATCAATGAATACAGAGGAATGTTTACAACTTTTAAGATACTACATTGTTCAGTTTCATACTAGGAGTGCTTCTGAGTACTGAAAACGTTTGCACATGCAGTGTTCGAATTTAAATTATGTGTTATTCTGTGCCATACTACTACAAAATAAATATAAAAAGAACATTTTCATGTGCAGTGCTTGAAATTAATTTGTGTTTTTCGGTGCCATACTAAAGTTACAGTTAATTTAAGATTTTACAATTTAAAGTTACAGTGTTCCAACACCATGGCATGCCCAGTGAGCTCTACAAATACCTGTCTGTTAGTCAGTCAACCCAGAGGCTGGTTGAATCCTAAAGAAGTACCGCCGCAGATTGGTAGGTTGATACCCACAATACCTCAAAGCAGCGCACTATAATGAGGCGTACTAGGCAAGATGAGGAGTGAGGTAGTTTTCCATTGCTTTCCTCGCGCGAATATATATTAACACTTACAGTGCCAGGGGACCAATATATCGGTCGAGGGAGGTTTTGATATAAATGGCACGGGCCCCGTTATTAGCCTATTTTAATTTATTGGAAATATCTGTTCCCGAAGGAAACAGGATGAAAAATTGTCCGATTGAGCTATGTGCATTAACAAAATCACATAGAAATTTGATAAAATGGTCCGGCTAGCTCAAAACAGTTGCCAGCGTTTCACCCCAGTGTACCATTGGGCTCTTCAGTTGGTTATGGTACACCTCACCAAGACGCGTGGCTAGTACATACTGAGAAGGCCACTGCTCAGTGTGTCAAAATCGAAATCTAGGGGGACAAAATTATTTTTACGTTTTAATCATGAATTTAGAGTGAAAGCAACGTATATAATTTGTTTACTTCATAATAAACATCAGTTAAGACTTTTTGAGCTACGTCTACACATTCAAGAAATTGTCTATGACTAGGATTTGGATAGAGCATTCAGTTATCTCTTCAGAACAATTTTCTACCACTAATTTACTTTTGAAAAAGTCACAAAGTTCCACTTTTGACATAATTGTCGAACCCAGTGCTTCAAACAGTTGTAAACATGTGAGAACTGGTTGCACGGCATCTTCTAGAACGTAAAATAACTAAGTAAGTTGCAAAAAGATGCAAAAAATCTTATAACAGGCCTCAACTACAAATCTTTATCTACATTTTAATATTAAGTAGAAAGTGACGCAGAGTGACGCGACATACTAAAAATCTAAGTGAAAATATAACCTTAAAAATAATAGTTAAATATTATATAATGTAAATATAGGTAAACTTACTTTACAATTACGCCCATTAATAACTGGAACACGTTACAAAGATCATTCCTTCAGCTGCATGTTCCATCTTAAAGCATTACACTAACCACAAAGACAACCAAACCACAGCCACTTACATTCACCCTCCAATTCAGACTGCTCGAACAGTGGTGACGATTTACACTAAGATGCGTTTATATCCCAGAATAGTGAGCGGCAATTATATGAGAATGCTGTACAAGTAATACATTTTGATTTTTTAATAATGAAAGTAAATAATTTTGTCCTCCTAGATTTCGATTTTGACCCACTGTGCGCTGCAAGGCACAAAATGTCGCCACGAGCAGGGCCAATGTTCTACGGAAGTCAAAATTTCCTTTCAAAATAATGTTAGCTTGCCTTGTTAATGTACATAGCTCTATCGGACAATTTTACATCCTGTTTCCTTCGGGAACAGATATTTACAATATGGATTAGCAAGGTAAGCTAACATTACTTTTGAAAGGAAGTTTTGACTTCCGTAGTACATTGGCGCTGCTCGTGGCAACATTTGTGCCTAGCAGCGGCCTTCTCAGTATGTACTAGCCACGCGTCTTGGTGAGGTGTACCATAACAAACTGAAGAGCCCATTGGTACACTGGGGCGAAACGCTGGCAACTGTTTTGAGCTAGCCGGACCATCTTATCAAATTTCTTTGTGAATTTGTTAATATTTTCATTTATGAAAAAAAAAAAAAAGGTTTATGAGATCACCTTTTGTCCGTGTGTGTGTGAGTGTTGGTGTGTGTGCATCCGTGTGTGTGTGTGTGCCCCCCCATAATAACTTCTAGAAGGCTGGAGCGATTTCAATGAAACTCGGTAAGGTCGTAGTACTATTTTGGCTGACCCCTACCACCGTGCCCTTCAAATTTCATTACGTCTCACCAATTCAACCCATCCAAAATTTCAGGGTAATATCAGTAGACTAATAGTTTCGTAGATATAGAATGCTAGTGAAATATTACGCACAGCCACCATCTTGAGGTTATGTAAACAATTGAACTAAATTAAATGCCAGTGTATTACAATGTGTATAAACATTTGCTGTACCAAGTTTCATTGCTTTTGGATGGTTAAATCGCGAAAAATGTCTATTTAAAAGTCACAGCTTCACCTGGCCGCCATGTTGGTTTAGTTGTTAACAGGTCTTTGAAAGTGTCATAGGTGAACTTCTAGTAGTTCTCTTTATCACCGTATCCTGGCGCAGTCAGCTGGAATTTGAGGGTGCGCAAATGCGAGGGAGACGTGTCCGTAGATTTACTGGCACGTTAAAGATCCCCTTCGGGGCATTATTCCGGCACCCCGGCGTCTCTAAAAGCCAGTGTAGTTAAAAGGGACGTAAAACCAATAACATTATTATTATAATCTTTATCACCGCACAAAATTTCAGGGAGATATCGGTAATAGTTTCGGAGATATTGAATACTAGTTAAATATTTCGTACAGCGGCCATGTTAGATTGGTGGGACGCAGTAAAATTTGAAGGACACGGTCGGGGTCGGCCAAAATGGTGCTATGACCTTCCTGAGTTTCATTGAAATCGCTCCATCCGTTTAGAAGTTATTACGGGGGACACACATCACACACACATACGCACACACACACGGACAAAAGTTGATCTCATAAGCCTATTTTTTTCATAAAATAAAAATAGGCTAAAAAGAGACTCAAAGAAATGACGTCTTCGGTGAACGTTGCACAGCAGGTCGCCAGAATTGAGTGGAAATGGGCAGGGCACGTCGCGAGACTTAACTAGAGCAGATGGGTGCAGAGAGCAACCATGTGGGACCCATACAGAGGCAAAAGAAGTCGCGGCAGACCGAGAAGAAGATGGGTGGATGACTTCCGACAGTTACTATGATCACACTGATCTAGGACAGCAAAACGCGGAACGGATTGGAAGGAGTTAGAAAGACGATGGTTCAAATAAATGTCGGAATTGTCATAAATGTGCTACGATATAAGTGTATAGTCATATAATTTGAACGGGCACAAGATTAGTGTCAGACTGTGTGCTACGTGTGGTCTTAGAGACAGAGAATCACGTGCTTAGGAAGTATACTATGGATAGTAGGTATTAGTTAAGTCAGATCATTATGAGTATCATAGAGACAAAATTTACCATTTCACGAGACTAGCTCACCGCGTGAGATATAATCAACGAGCTCCCCCTTTCGAGGGAGGCCTTTGCATATTCTAGGGACAATACAGGCTTTATTCATTCATTCATTCATTCAAGTTTAAAATATATTTGCTTGCTGTGGCAAAACATTCATTATTTCGTATTTAAAATGTAGGTAGGAGGTAATTGTTATCAAAAACTCGTAACTTCACTTAACTTGACGTGGCATTTTAACCAATCCACTCATAATGGCTTGGTTTTAAAAGGGTTAAAAAATTCCTATAAATTCCTAAATTAAATATATATAAGATCCTATATAGTCTTATTATACCGACAAAACCTAAGTTTGACTTTTAGACCCTAAATATCCGGGACTTCGTCCTAACTTACTTGCGTCCCAATCATTCTCCTTACTTCGATATAATTTGAATGCTGGATTATTGTTTCTTACAATATAATGATTGTTATCACTCTAGGGAAGCGTGATGGCGCAGTGGCTTAGCTGCTCGTCATTCACTCGGACGGCCGGGGTTCGATCCCTGTGACAGCGGGGTGGAATTTTCACCTGAAAAAATCACTGGCGTCAGGAAGGGCATCCGGCCATAAATCCCCAGCCAAAGTCAACATGAGGCTGGTTGGCTCCGGCGACCCCAATAATTGGGAAAAGCCGAAGACAGAAAGAAAGAAAGAAAGAAAGAAAGAAATTTTTGTCACTCTAATTCTGCTGTATATTTAATCAATTTCGAGTCAAAGTACAGAAATGTACACGGTAACATTTGTGAAATGACACGTGTGCTGACTAAACAAAGTCCAACAGCCAAAATATGGCAATCTTTTTTCCTTCTCTTTCCTTTTTTTCCCCTTCAATATGAACACACCAGAGGATTTGAATGTGTCTTTAAATGCTATGTATTCTGTCTTAAGGAAAGATTTCATGAAAAAAATTATTAAATGTAAGACAAAAATATTGGAATGCAGCCAGAAGAAATCAGAAACCCCTAAGGACATGAAATTGGCAGGTGAAAAGCTAAAGGAAGTAGGAGACTACTGTTACTTAGGAAACAAAATAACCAGTCATGGACGAAGCAAAGAGGATATAAATAAAGAAGGTTGGCGCAGGCAAGGAAAACATTCCTACCGAAAAAGGAATCTGTTGACATCGAATATAGATTTAGGAATTAATTTTTTAAAGCCTTTGACTGTAGTGTGGCACTCTTGGACAATTGGAGCAACAGAAAACAGGAGAATAGAAGAGTTAGAAATGTGGTGTTACAGGAGAATGTTGAAGATTGGATGGGTAGATAGGGTTACAAATGAAGAGGTATTTAGACGGGTGGGAGAGGAGAGATGTTACTGACGAATGCTAATGAAGATAAGAGATAGGTTGGTAGAACATATACTGATAGGCCCAGGAATAGCAAACTTAGCCATAGAAAGAAGGGTCGAGGACAAGAACGGTAGGGGTAGACCATGGTTAGAATATGTTAAATAGATTGCTTCGGATGTATGGTGTGGAAGCTATATAGAGAGTAAACGATTAGCTCAGGACAGGGAGGTATGGAGAGCTGCATCAAACCAGTCAAATTACTCAAACAAAAACTAAACGCACTCATCAACGACGGGTATGCAAAGCTATAGCGTTTTAAGTGCAGCAAGAAACTTAAACGTTATTGATGACCAATTCGCAGAGAAGTTAAATATAAGATTTTCTCTTATTTATCTCTGTTTTCTGCTGTCAGGTGGTACTGTCTTAGGAATTTATCGGTCATTTGACTTCCCTACCTATTAATTAAGCTGTGATTTGTGCCTATGATTTATAATGACTTGACAAATACAAGCAATCACTGCCGTCATCTGCATGACGTGGATCAGCAGCTGTCATGATTTACCCTCACCTAGGAAATGGCATACGCTCCCTCGAGCTGCTAGAGCCCACAGTTATGATCTTCACTCTGACAAATATGTCATTCTATAACACAATTTATTACACTTGGTCTGAGGGGTCACGCTAGTTAAGTGCTGGAAGTTCAACTCACAAGATTGTGGGTTCAATGCCGGTTCAGTCCGACTTTTATTTAAGGGCATCTAATGAGTGTGTTGATGGAGAAGAAACAGAAGAAACTACACCCTCTGTCTGAGAAGTTCGGTGAATGGGACTATATTACGAACGGATTCTTGTCTTACCCGAAACAACCGTTACTATCCTTCGAAGTAATCCCCGTGGATGGTTATGCACTTCTTAGAACAGCTGTACAAGTCCTGGCATAGTCTTCCTGAGGGATAGCCTTCATTTGGGTCGTCACATTACGTTGGATGTCCCAAATGTCCGAAAACCTCTGGCCCTTCAGGGCTTTTCGGCGACCCTGGATCCCGATACTCCACACATTGACGATTGCCTTCAAGGTCGTACCTCAGGCACCAGGTCTCGTCACCCGTGACGATGGTTTTCAAGACCTTTCCATTCCACGGAACATTCACCCTTCTCACTGCCACTCGTCGAACAGGGGTGTACGTTAGGTTGCTTAAATTCACCCTTCTCACTGCCGTCCGTCTATCAGGTGTGCAAGGCAGATTGCATAAATTCACGCTTCTCTCTTGCTTTCAATTTTGAGTTTTGACGACCCAAACTGAAGGCTATTCCAGGACTTGTTCAGTCGTTCTCAGAAGTGCATAACCATCCACGGGGATTACTTCGAAGGAAAGTAACGGCTGTTTCAGGTAAGCTAACAATCCGTTTGTAATATAGCCCATTCACTGAACTTTTCAGACAGAGGGTGAAAAATGCCGGGTATTAGGAAATAAATTAGAGCAAGTGGGCTATTTTACGTACTTGGGATGATAGTACAGTGACGGAGATCGAGTCATGTTGAAGAAAAGCCAATGCACTGTGTTCTCAGTTGTGAGGGAGAAAACTCTCCCTACATCACTCGGTATTTATAGTAGATTGTCCTTGCGTCTCAAGCCCGAGGCCGAGTGTTCGAGTCCTAATGAGGTCAAACATTATTATTCTCTAACTTCCACCTACTGTACATACAGGGTCGTATTGTTATACGGAGGTCGAGACATAAGTCATGACAACTATTATTTTTTTCTCGCGAACAGGATACAACACGGAGGATAATCTACGATACGGTATGTACTTGCGTAGGATGCCGCTAGATGGTGTATGTAAACAACAGTGTGGGTCTGAGCATGCCCCCAAATTCAGTGTGTGAGCGAGAACGTCACACAACGGAAGTCAACAAGCGGGAGCAACGATCGTATATTAAAATCGCAGTTCTCCGCGATGTGACTATGATCTAATCCCCAAAGTCAAGAAGTCATTACCAGAACGACGGTTTGCTAACAAAGAAGACATCGTAACAGCATTTCGGATGGAGGTGTTACATGTTAGCGATACACATGCAGCGAATGGAATTCAGCGCCTGCCCCACCGCTGGCAACAGACAGCAGACACCTTGGGTGATTATTTCGAAAGTCTGTAACCAGTGGAGACCTGTCCTTTGTACGTAGTCTTGTGTATTTGCTGTCTATACCATAATAAAACAATGTTTACCAATGGCCTGTGTTCTGTCACTTACCTACGAGCATCTCCTGACGTCAGAATTTATCTTCAGGCACTATGCATACGTACATGCCCTAGCCTATATTTCCAAATGCATATCGTAGATTTTCCGTGTTGTCTCCTGTTCGCGAGAAAAGAAAATAGTTGCCATGACATATGACTCGACCCTCGTAATAATGCGACGTTGCCCTTAAGATCCAACAAATGGAGAAACATTCTAAAGAGACTGAAAGTAATTTATTTTCATATTAGCATTTTTAAAAATAAACCAAGATGTTCAGCAAAGAACATATAGCCTACTTTCTCCTAAGTGCATGGGTATAGTTATAACTAGGAATCGGATTTTTAGGTGCTAAAAATCGTGAGATTATTTATTTTTTATGTATTAAAAAACCCGAAATATGTTACAAAAAGTCAAATTTTTAATTATAATTTAATTTATTAATGTGAATATAAACAAGATGCAGTACTGACAAATGCAATTTATTCTATGCCTCACTGACTGCTGAAGAATTGCAATACACAACGAGATACATCTTGATGTTGTCCATCACAAATGGCCGACGATTATCGCGAAACACTTCTTCTGAAGGTGCGAAACTGCTGCAATATGTTTCTTTCCCTTGAGGTGTTGTGTAACTTGAGATCGCTGTTCAGCCTTGATTGCTTTCCCACATAGTTGGCAGAACAGAACGCCCCCATCAGAAGTAAAATTATCTTTAAATTCTGCAACATACTGCTGCAGACGATAACTTGTGATGCATTTATTTTAGGCATCGTCGAACTGCTTTATACTTCACAGTGTCAGAAATGAGCTGCATGTGAGTGATACTGGTTCCAGATAGCTGGGAGAGGGGAGGTCTAGCACGTGGTGCAATATGGCTATGGACAAGGAAATCCCCGTTTCCACAGTGAGTGGCACGGGTTGATAAGTTAAGTTGCAAGCTGACATACGTTCTGCATGAATATTAGATAGCTCACGGATCTTCCCCGTTGAAGCAACACAGAAAAACAATGCAATAAACTGAGCGATATAGTATACTGATTTAAAAAAATGTAAATATTATGTCTTTTCATGTGCTAATAAGTGAACAGCAGGAATGTATGTATTTATAGAAAAAATCCTTAAAATATGTACGGTATTTACATAAAAAATATTTACCTAAAAATCCGAGTCCTAGTTATAACTCTCTGTCCTTATCGAGGAGTGGACTATAATTGAATGATCGTTGTAGCAGCTTGTTGAAATGCAACTTGGTGTATTGTACGTTATACTATGCTAATGATTTTCCTTATTTCCACTCATTACGGTACTTACTGGATCTAGTACCGACTGCGTAACTCAAAGTGGTACTTTTGTCGAGAGTTCTTACGGCACCGGGTCTAATTGCTCAGCATGATAGGCTTTGGTCCTAAAGCCTATAAAACACGACACTCGTGGGCTTGGAAGCTTCTGCCATTACGCGTATACACGCTGTTAAAGACGCCATTTTTGCCGTGTGAATTGTACCTTCTAGGCTAGGTTCTGTCTTCCATGATAACTTATGCAACTCACGGAATTGAACAGGTACCATTTTTCTGGCACATTTCATGGAAGATTGAGTACAACAACCAAACGAACTGCGTTTCTTGTTCTAGTCGAAATCATAACAGCAATTTATTGTACCCATGTGAAATGCCCTCGGGTATAGTGTGTTATGTGATATACCTATGAAATAAATACATCAGAATGAAACGTAATTTTCTTTAATTCAGTGTCTGGCATGTTTTCAACTTTATTTAAAGCAAGTTCCCTCCCCCCCCCCCCCCGATTTACGTTCATAATGCGACTCAACAGCAAATTACTCTCAAATGACAACACTTCTCATAGTTGATTTCCTACACTTTTGCGAATAATATATAATTACAATTTATTGAGTTACTTTATTATTTTCCAATTTCATTAAACTTTGTCATTAAGGATTTTGGCCAGACATGGTATTTTTCATGTCTTTTCGTAGTGATGTAATTCATCAGCTTTTCTATGCCATCAGATTATGAAGATTTATTTACAACCATTGTTGCATATAAAATTACGTACTGTACCCATGTGAGTAATCTCGGTGGATAATATGCATCTGCCTCCAACTAGCATCAGCTCTCAGGCGTGTACGGTAACCCCAATTGAGCAGTGCATATTTTGGATTTGAGGCTAAAAGGTATCAACTCTACAATGATAAGGCACAACTCTATTCTAAAACTTTAATTCAATAAAATAAATCATGGCTTCAAACACAAAACAATACCCAAAAAGCATAAAATAAAGCAAACAAAATTTTTACTTCCACAATCCATAAGTAAACAAATATAAAATCACAACAAAGTCATACCTAGCCATAAGGCTTTACCCTTCTGTGAACTTCACAAGGATATACTAGTGCGCTGATGCACCTACGACTTCAAAACAAACTGTACATTGACATAACAGTCATACAATGTGACTTCTTTAATATTACAACAAGGATTATTCCTTAAACCTCTTTATGTTAAACAATTATGTGTGCCGTGCGTGTTTTAATATTTTTCTTCTCACCAATGAAATGCTTTGCATGCATTTACCTATTTGGACGTTGCACCAAAATCAACGTGCAACTCAATAATTATGTAAGCTACCCCCTACACATCCTCCAATTATATGGTTTCACCGCATGCTGTCTGTGATTCCTAGATAAAACGTTACGTTATAGCTTATGTCGGATTGTACGATAGACTACCTCGCGCTCATGGCGATTGGCATCTAGTCACCAACTACATGACTTGGCTCCAGTGACAGTACAAATATATCATGTAACTATTCGTCAGATAGCTAAAATAATGAACCATCAGGATGAACTATAATTATCCATGTGTTCACAAACAACATGGCTATAACACTCAACATAACAATCTTGCATTATATGTCATTTTAACAAGGTCTAGAATCTCTTCCCTTTATAACTTGCCTGAGCGGCCCGGGTGGCTAGCACCGACCCTCGGCTAAGGAAGTCGCTACACAATAGAAAGTGGAATGGGTCGTTTCACCAATTATCTCGACCTTTCTAAAAGTTTGAAAGCCTCCCTTTCTCTAAGCAGTGAAGATTTACAAGACAAAATACTGTGTCCTGACCGACACACATGTTCCCAAAGGATCTTAATTGACTATTATGCCAACAGGTATTGAATGAGCTTTTGTAATTATTCCTACGTCGAGGATAACGATTAATTAATGGCCTCACATGGGTCCATTCAACATGAAGGTTCGGGGTTCGCAATGCATGAGCTTGGCGGTTGACCGATGTCTCAAGTATAATATAGGCGCACAAAACCACTGTCGCCATGAGTTTTCGCTGCCAACGAGCGTAAATAACTCATCAATAAGTTCTCGGGAAATCATAGAGCTCCGAGGTGTCCTTGTTTCCTCGACTCTATCCAGATTCCAGTCCGGAACACATTTCAATCCTTTCTTCAGAGTTAGGGTCCTTCACTAAAACTCTGGAATAAATAATATCTCCAACAATGTCCACGACATAGGAGAATTCATACGTAGAATAGACTATCTGGCCCCTAATGCTCCATGCTACGACACTCCGACCTATAATATTAAGAGAAATCTAACATTTACTCTATAAGCTTCTCAATTAAGCTGCAAATTCAATTCACTAAAAGCTCTTTCATTACTGGTATCATTACTGAATATCTGCAATATTCTGATATAAAACTTCTTTCCATAGTTACTGAAATGTAATCTCACTGTAACATCTTCCTGCTTAGATTGATAAGTCTTGCACTTAGCGTTAATAATTCTCGCTTACAACATTTATTTGTTTCCTGATGTGTTCATTCATACTCTTAATAACCATTATTATTATATCATCATTTCTCACTGACATAAATGACCAAAATCATTATTTATTATTATTATTATAAATCTCGTTGACATAAATGACCAAAATCATCATTTATTATTATTCTCATATAAATTACCAAAATTTCCGACATAGCTATACGTTTTAAACTTGAACAATCGCGTTCGTTGCATTTACATAACTGATTGCCATTCTTAATTCATAGTGGGAATAATTACTCCACTTAATGATGCAAATTAACATCTCAACTCTATCAAAATCAACTCATTACTGATTAAACATGAAGGATCAGCCTCCTAACTGATTTTTACTGGCATCTATGAGGAATTCACAATATCTTTACGGAATCACAGACATGCAGCGGTCCAAACTTCTACATAATCATAACCATAATTTGTGGGGTACTTACATCTCTATAGGCATCTAAGGTGGCTCCGACCAATCATATTCTTCCATGTCGCCCGCCATAATGGGTTTAACGCGACATATTTCTCTTGTTTACACACATTTGATTACACATAATTTCTATCACCAACACGACACGTTGCATACCTTTCAGGAAGTTATCACTCCCCAAACATGTGAAACACTTCATCAAACACTACTTTAAATGATATTTTTACATATGCATTACACTGAACACTCGTCACTTTATACACACTTCAATGCTGAAATTCCCTAGCAGAGATCGAAATTGCAGGTGTCGACGGCATCTTACGTTACCAACTCCTGATTGAAAGTCTGGTTATCTGCTCTCGGAACTCTCCAACAGTTTTTATGAATATCATTCCTCCTACAGTAAGCGTCCTGCGTTACACCAATACGCTGGCTCCCAAACATGAGCGTTAACATCTGGTACTCTCATGGCAATACCAAACACTTAGTAGAGTTTCTTTAGCGCATTCTATCGTAGTTACACATATACGATTAGTTAATCCTATACACACTGCGCTTAATAAAGTTCAACACTTTCGCAAATAATTATATACAATAGTTCTACCGTTAGTCTATACGGTGTTTCGTAACTGAACACGCCATAGTTCGTGCTGCTGATTATGCCTGTATCACGACTATTATTCATACAAGCATGTTTACTGTTTCTATTACACATACCAGTCTTTGTTCGGCGTCTTGATGAATAGATCCGTCATGCGTTTTGCCTTGACGAACTTGCTTCAACCTGGCTGTAGCTGACTGAAGTTTCACTCGAAGACTGCACGTAACTTATTTGAAGACTTCTGTATGCGGCTTACACGCTGTCTCGTACTGCTGCATATTTGCTGCATACTGATTGCAACTTATTGCCATTGTGCTACAACTGAAAACTGCGTAAGACAATAACTGGCTGTAACTGCGCTTGGCGGCATGTAGACTGAGCTTGGCTGCGTTACCACTTCGACTGCGCTTGACTGACTTACAAATGAGCATAGCTGAGAGCTCCTCCTGGGGTCTACTCCCTTATATCGGATTTCCACAGAAAGTAGAGCAACATCTTCCCGCGTAATCTTGGCTCCTCTCACAGCATGATTCAGGTCTTCAAACCATGATCATTGTGTTCCTCTCTCTTCACAGGTCCCAAAACTATCTGTGTGCAAAGGAATCGCTCGTCCAATTAATTAATATTAATTCCTTTCTCCATGGCGTGGGACGCTACCTAACGGGAAACCCCCGGCAACATCTTCACATCCATCCGCGAACAATGGTCGTTTTACAGTCCTTACGCACATCATTAAATATGCACCAATTTCGCAGGTAAAAGACTCTAAAATTATCTTCTTGCCAAAATATTCACCTGTGTGCAACTCTCATCTCGATTCGTTACTCCAATCGCGAGTAATCAATGATTTTTCTGGGCATTTCTCCGCCCCTACTCTAAATCCATTCTCCGTCGGGGAATAACTATGTCATTATTCAGGCCTCACCCCTGCTCCAGACGACATAATGGGGTCGCAGAGATGGACGTGGCTCCACTGGGACCAACCCACAATTCTGGGCCAATTAGTAAATGTCAGCTCTGCCCTCCTCTGTGCTTCAAGCCTCCAATAGCTTACACCAAATCGTCTTATAATGATATAATCTGCTCATTATTCCCTACATTATTTTAATAAATAATGCCATTTCATCAAAAATCACACCAGTGATTAAATATACATTTCTTTCGAGGGGTTTTTACCAAGAAACTCCCTGTACAGATCTCTGGTTCGCTTCCTGGTGGAACCTTTATACTGAGACCACAGTCTCTGAGAACCATGTTCGATTCCAGTCAGCATAACCCCATCGGGTTCATGTTCCCCTTGCAAAACTTATAAAAGTCCAATGCAAGTGGCTTATATAAGTAACCAGCTGACTGTCGACCACCGTCTGTGTTTACGTCTGGGGTCCTTCACCTTGTCTGGCTGCGAGTGGGTTAGTAGTGTTCCCCCTTCCACACTCGGCCTTGTTTCTGAGCTGTCTATTCTCCCTGCGAAGGGTCGCGTTTACAGCCTCAACCTCTCTGGCCACTCTGACTATTTCTTCATAGAATTCTCGCAAACACTGGCATTCTTTCTGCTCTCCGCTTACACTGGGTGAACTGTCTGCTTCTCGTCCCGTCTCGCCGTTCCAACATTCAGGTCTGCCTGCTTGGCTGCCTCCGCTCTCCACGTTGAGTTGGGTGTGCGTTACTAATTCTTCTTCTGGTTCGTCGAATTCTTCTGGCGAGTAATAAACTTTTAAGTTGGCTATGTTCATAACGACCTCGTTTCCATTCTCTAAATGCCTTAACCTGTATGCATTGTTCTGGAGGTCTCTTATCACCTCGAACGGGCCGTGGTAAGAAAAATTAAACTTTTTATACTTCCGTGCCTCTGGATCTGAACTGGCGGGTTTCTTAATTAAAACTTTCTGTCCCACGAGAAGCGGTTTATGATACCTCTTCGCACGATTCCTTCTCTGACGTCTCTCCGCCTGTGCTTTGAGATATTCAAAGGTTCGTTGGATCCTCAATTCTCTACCGGGCTGTGCGTCTACAGGTAATGGAATAACACCATTCCACGGTCTCTCTGGTCTCTGATCCAGATGTAGAGTAACGGGAACCTGACCTGTCGCCTCATGTACAGTATTATTTATACAGTATTCGACGACTTCTAGAAATTCAATCCAACGCCAATTCGCTTCAGAACAGTAGATCTTCATGTATTTCTGGATCTCTCTCATTACTCTTTCAACGGGACTTGCCTCAGGATGGCGAATGGTAGATAAAATCTGCCTAATTCCTAGAGTTTCCAGTTCTCGACGAAATTCTGCACTAGTAAAGCAACTTCCGTGGTCCGAGAGAATGTTATCCGGCTTCCCAAGAATCGGAATAACTCTCTCTTTCAGGCGCTTCAAGACCTGTTTTGAACTTGTCTTTTGAATGGGGCACAACACCACCATTTTCGAAAATACATCCATGGCTACAAAAATGTGTCTATTGCCTCTACGTGCTCTAGGCAATGGTCCAAAGTTGTCGATACTCAATAGCTGCCTTGGCTTCTCTGGTAACAACGGGATAGGTCGTTGCCTCATTAAAAAGGGATTCGGCTTTACCCTTTGGCAAAGATCACATGTTCTAATAGCATTTCTCACCGTTTCTCTCAATTTTGGCCAAGTAAATGCTTCCTTCAACAGAGCACAAATTTTATCTATTCCAGGATGTCCAAATGCTCTGTGGGCTAGCCATACTAATCTCCTCTGCAAAGATGCATGAATTACAATCCTTTGACGTGTGTGATCCACATCGTCCCACTTGTGTAATATCTGATTATACCATACATAATCTGTTGCCAATGCCTCCGCCTCTCTGTATATCGCAGTTCCCCTTGCTAAGCGTCCCTCGAAGTAATCGATTATCATCTTCAACCATGGGTCTTCGCGTTGTAGGTTGGTAATGTTCCTTAAGTCATCCAACGTCTTCTGATCTCGATTCTCAATCTGGACCGCTAGTACTTCTTCTTCTCTAGGGTAACGACTTAATATGTCCGGTATTACATTCTCTTTCCCTGGACAGTATTCTATTTCCACATTAAATTGCTGGATATACAGGGACCATCTTGTCAATCTCTGACTAGACAAATCCGTCTTTAACAAAAATGTTAAAGCTTTATGGTCTGTTCTCAGAACTATTCGGAAGCCGTACACGAGTTTGTGCCACGATTGCAACGCGTACAAAATTGCGAGCAATTCTATCTCTGTGATCGTGTAGTTTTTCTCATGGGCTCTCAGTCTTCTGCTTATAAAGGCGATAAAAACTTTCTTCTCAGGCTGGTCAACATTTTCCTGGAATAGCATCGCTCCAATCCCAATAAGTGATGCATCCGTCTGTATGATGAACTTCTGGGTATAATCTGGGTATCCCAGTTTCACATATTCCAAAAGCATTTGTTTTGACCTCACGAATGCTTCCTGACATTGCTCCGTCCAATTCCATCTGCCGCCTTTCTTCAATAGGTCCTGCAGTGGTGCTACTGTCGCAGTATAGTTTGGGCAGTGGTTCGAAAAGAATCCAATTACTCCCAAATACTGTCGGACATGCTTAACTTTCGTGGGTCGAGGGAAATTCCGAATTACCTCCAATTTATCTGGATTAGGCTTCACTCCATTTGCATCAATAACATGCCCTAGGAATTTAACTTCCCTCTGACAGAAGTGCGATTTCTTGATATTGACCTTAAAGTTAGCCTCTCGAAGGTCATCTAGCAACTTCTTCAGGTCTCTCATGTGCTCCTCCAGAGATTCTGATGTGAGTAGAATGTCGTCTACATATCTGATGGTACTCTCTTTAACCTCATCTGATAGATTGCGATCTAACGCTCTTATCAGGGCTGAACCAGCTGTTTTCAACCCAAAAGGTAGCCTTAAAAATGTGAATGTATGTTGATCAAACATAAATCCTGTCAACAGACAAGTTTTCTTCTCTAATTCAAGATGGTGGAAACTGGATGTGATATCCAAATTTGAGAATATAGTTTTCCCTCTAAACTTCCTGAGGATCTCTTTAATAGGTGGCACTTGGTCAAATTCCGGAATAACTCTCAAATTTAAGCGTCTCAGGTCCAAGCAGACTCTGACAGATCCGTCTGACTTTGGTACAATTACCAATGGACTTACATAAGGCGTAGGTGTTTTCTCAATAACGCCGGCCTCCAACATCTCCTGAATTGCCTCTTTCACTTTAGCATAATGCTTTTCAGCTATAGGGTAGGGTTTCTGCCTAAATGGTGTCCAATCACTGACTTGAAAAGCATAAGTGAAGTTCTTTATCCGACCAGGTCTCGAATCAAAGACTTCCTTCTGTTCCAGCAATAACTGCTTTAAATTTTCCTTCTCTTTTAGCCCAATTTTCACTTCTTCTAGCTTCTCCGAAATGTATTCTTCCAATTTGGGTTCCAGATCTTTTTCCAAGTCTGTGGCTAGTGTTTTGAGCTCTTCTTCTAACTGCTCAATAGCTAACACTTCTTCATCAGCCACATCTCTGTATGTATGCCATACTTGTTCACTGGATCCTGGTTCAATTTCATTGAGTGCGACCTCTAAGCCTTCAGCTGCTTCATTCACATGGAACATAACCCTGTCCTGTGCTAGGTCAATTATCACTCTGTATTCCCTTATAAACTCTGCCCCAATAAGTAGGTTATAAGGTAGTTTGTTTACTAACAGAAAACTCTGTGAGAAAATCGAGCCTCCTATCTGTAAATCTAGGAATACCTGGTATTTACATATCATTGTTCTGTCTGGAATTACCCCTTTAATTTTGACACTGGAGATCGGTATCTTCAAAATGTTCTCTCTCCGGGCTATTTCATTATATAGAGCTTGTGTCATCAGGCTCACTGTTGATCCCGTATCTAACAGACTTCTGACTTTTAATCCTGCCACTCTCACAATTATAATAGGCAATTCTCTCTTGACCATGACCTGTGGTCCTCCTGTATCCTCAATCAATTCTTCTGGTTTGGCTATCCAATTGATGATGTTAATAGACTTCCATCCATCAGTCTCGAGCTCTTCTAATTTTGGCGTTTTTTTTTTCTTCAGCGCCCGCCCCTTTGGAGTTCCTTCTCTCCTGTTCGCTGCGCTGTAGTTCCAAACTCTTAGCTCCATCTCCATATCTGTCTGGCGATGTCCTGTTCTGCATGACTTCTTGCCAGCGGACTTGTGGTTTCTGGGGCTCATCTCCCCTTTCTTCGAGGTATCGCAAAGAAGCATGATATCGCTCTTCTGCCTCGTCATCGAAGTTATTTCTTCTCTCTTGGGGTCTCCAATTTCTATTATTGCCTTCCTGGCCATTATTACCTCCATTGTTATGGTACGGTTTACCCCTGTTATTGTGTTTATTCCACGAACTTCGACCTCTTCCTGCTTTATTAGCATTTCCTTTGTACCTTGACTGCCATTTTCTGGGTTCCTGTTCCCATTGCCGTCCATAGGAATCTAAAGTTTCTGTGCTCGTGGCTTTGTTGTTCCTTGGAGCTTGCTGTTGGTCAGTCTGTGTGTTGGTCACGTGGACTTGTTCCACGGTTCGACTCTGACGCATAGTATTTGCTGTGGTGAGGTCCAGTTGCCTTAGAACTGTCTCCATTTCCATAGCAGTTTTCGCATTAGCCGAGATTAGTAGCCTTTGGATCTCGTATGGAAGCTGTTTGGCGATAGCAATGCATAGCTCCAGTTCACTAGGTTTTTGATCCAGCTCTTTAAAACGACACATCTGCGATATGAAGAATTCTGCGTACTTCGTCGGGTTGTTCGTGCTGTACTTTTTGGCATACAAATCCAGCCGTAAATTCTGCTGAGTCGCGGCGTCCCAATATCTCTTCAAGAATGCCTCGCGGAATTCCTCAACAGTATCAAAAGTGTAACGGAAGCTGCGAAACCATAATGCGCACTCCCCCTCTGTTAACTTCTCTATAGCACGTAGCCTACGCTCCTGCGGTATTCGTGCATCATTGAGATATTCAGTCACTTCCTTTAACCAATATTTTGGTGTCATACTACAGTGACTACCTGAAAATTTCCTAGGTTTTTCTTCGCTTGCCCTAATGACGTTTATCACCTGGGTGTGCATCGCGTTTTCATATGGCGTCGATGCCGCAATTGGTACACCTGGCGTCATGTAAGGACTTTCTCCTGCGCCTGCAGCATTCCTGCTTATAGGTTGGGTTTCTAGGTCTGCCCACCTTGTTTTTCTCATATCCTCTATGCTGCCTTCACTTGACTTAGGATCTTTCAGAAGTGTCTCCTCCTGTGCTATTATCCTAGTCTCCATTTGGTTATGGCGCATTTCTGCTCTTTCTAGGCGAGTAATGACTTCTTTTTCTATTCTCGTAAGCCTATCTCGGTTTTCCTCGGCTACTTGAAAAATTTTCACCTTGTCTTCTTTCAGACTTTGTTTGATATGGGATATTTCATCCTCTACGTCCTCTTTAATTTGAGCAAGGGTCTTGTCGCTTGCCTCTGTTTTCTGGCCTTCTCTTATTTCGAGTTCTTCTCTCAGACCTTTAATTTCATCTTGAATGTGTCCATTAACTTTAGACAATTCATTCCGGACCTTGGTGATCTCGCCTCTATTTTCCTCTTGTCTTTTATTGACCATGACAATGTCGCTTTGCACTTGGTCCAGTTCTTTATGAACTTTACCCATCTGACTTTTCACGTTGCCTACCAGCTCCTTACTTTCATGAGCGATAGCCTTAATTTCGCCTATTTCCTGGCATTGACCTAATATATTCTGGTCCTGTTTCTTGAGGTCACCGTTAATTGCTCTAGCGTAGCTTTTCAATTTCTGGTCCCATTTGGAGTCGTTCTCCTCTAATCTCTGGTCTACTGTTTTCGTAAACTCTGCGAACTGTTTCGCTTGGCGTTCGAGATTCGCCTCATTTTGGATCTGAATATCCTTAATATCGTTAGACAACGCCTCTAATTTACTGTTGGTTTGCTCCTGAGCATGCCTACACGCTTGCAAATTACCCTCAAGTTTGGCTTCTATAGCCTCGAAACGTTTATCAGTATTTACCTGCATTTCCGATACAATGCTTACAACAGTATTCGTTACTTCGGTCTTAATGACTTCTTGCATTTGACCTAACTTATTGTTTAATTCATCTTTATATTCAACTTTATTTGCCTCTAAACGGTTGTTTAATTCAATCTGGTTATTATCCATTGCAACCTGATTTGCATTAATTGCCTCCTGATTGGCATCTAACCTGTTATTTAACTCTCTCTGGTTCTCATCTAACCGAGTGTTTATACTATCCTGGAACGCTTTGGTTTCCAGTTTACTCTGCTCGTGAGCAGCATCAAAATGCTGTTTCAGTCCTGCAATAACTTGCAAGATCTCCTGCGTACCTGACATTTTCCAATAACACACTTAAATATGCAGGCAGGCTTCCTGGAAAAATATGTGGATACGTTTCGAAGAGAAACATCAAACACTGCACACATATTGTGAAGTCGTACAAAACCTGATAATATTATAGTAGATTGTGGATTGGGTATGTAACGCTCGTACCCTTAGGCCATTCTCTTCTCAATAGAGAGATTCTGCGTTACCTCAAAAGCCTACTGAATTCACCAATCACTCAAACACCGTTTGAGGCAAAACAATTACTATGGTTTTCCCCATGAAATACCATAAAAAATCTATGGGTTTTCCCTAAATCCCATAAGCTCCACGTTGGGCGCCATGATAAATTAGATCAGAGGGTGGTATTAGTAGGACATCGGCCATATTTTAATTTACTATAAAAACTGTTCAGGGAGTGGTTTTTTACTGCCGAAAGCCCCACTTGGGCCACGCCAAGATAAATTATAGGAGAATATGTACTATCTATAGGTATCTATCAAAATTTATACATACGTATCGGAACTTAGCTATGGATTAGGAGCGGTCACACCCTACTTCGTTAATTCTTACCTTAATAGAGTTGTGTGCATTAAATCTGACCGACTTTAGTCGTACCTTTAGCTCAAATCACAGTATAGGACATCAATCCCCATGTACCCATGTGAGTAATCTCGGTGGATAATATGCATCTGCCTCCAACTAGCATCAGCTCTCAGGCGTGTACGGTAACCCCAATTGAGCAGTGCATATTTTGGATTTGAGGCTAAAAGGTATCAACTCTACAATGATAAGGCACAACTCTATTCTAAAACTTTAATTCAATAAAATAAATCATGGCTTCAAACACAAAACAATACCCAAAAAGCATAAAATAAAGCAAACAAAATTTTTACTTCCACAATCCATAAGTAAACAAATATAAAATCACAACAAAGTCATACCTAGCCATAAGGCTTTACCCTTCTGTGAACTTCACAAGGATATACTAGTGCGCTGATGCACCTACGACTTCAAAACAAACTGTACATTGACATAACAGTCATACAATGTGACTTCTTTAATATTACAACAAGGATTATTCCTTAAACCTCTTTATGTTAAACAATTATGTGTGCCGTGCGTGTTTTAATATTTTTCTTCTCACCAATGAAATGCTTTGCATGCATTTACCTATTTGGACGTTGCACCAAAATCAACGTGCAACTCCATAATTATGTGAGCTACCCCCTACACATCCTCCAATTATATGGTTTCACCGCATGCTGTCTGTGATTCCTAGATAAAACGTTACGTTATAGCTTATGTCGGATTGTACGATAGACTACCTCGCGCTCATGGCGATTGGCATCTAGTCACCAACTACATGACTTGGCTCCAGTGACAGTACAAATATATCATGTAACTATTCGTCAGATAGCTAAAATAATGAACCATCAGGATGAACTATAATTATCCATGTGTTCACAAACAACATGGCTATAACACTCAACATAACAATCTTGCATTATATGTCATTTTAACAAGGTCTAGAATCTCTTCCCTTTATAACTTGCCTGAGCGGCCCGGGTGGCTAGCACCGACCCTCGGCTAAGGAAGTCGCTACACAATAGAAAGTGGAATGGGTCGTTTCACCAATTATCTCGACCTTTCTAAAAGTTTGAAAGCCTCCCTTTCTCTAAGCAGTGAAGATTTACAAGACAAAATACTGTGTCCTGACCGACACACATGTTCCCAAAGGATCTTAATTGACTATTATGCCAACAGGTATTGAATGAGCTTTTGTAATTATTCCTACGTCGAGGATAACGATTAATTAATGGCCTCACATGGGTCCATTCAACATGAAGGTTCGGGGTTCGCAATGCATGAGCTTGGCGGTTGACCGATGTCTCAAGTATAATATAGGCGCACAAAACCACTGTCGCCATGAGTTTTCGCTGCCAACGAGCGTAAATAACTCATCAATAAGTTCTCGGGAAATCATAGAGCTCCGAGGTGTCCTTGTTTCCTCGTCTCTATCCAGATTCCAGTCCGGAACACATTTCAATCCTTTCTTCAGAGTTAGGGTCCTTCACTAAAACTCTGGAATAAATAATATCTCCAACAATGTCCACGACATAGGAGAATTCATACGTAGAATAGACTATCTGGCCCCTAATGCTCCATGCTACGTCACTCCGACCTATAATATTAAGAGAAATCTAACATTTACTCTATAAGCTTCTCAATTAAGCTGCAAATTCAATTCACTAAAAGCTCTTTCATTACTGGTATCATTACTGAATATCTGCAATATTCTGATATAAAACTTCTTTCCATAGTTACTGAAATGTAATCTCACTGTAACATCTTCCTGCTTAGATTGATAAGTCTTGCACTTAGCGTTAATAATTCTCGCTTACAACATTTATTTGTTTCCTGATGTGTTCATTCATACTCTTAATAACCATTATTATTATATCATCATTTCTCACTGACATAAATGACCAAAATCATTATTTATTATTATTATTATAAATCTCATTGACATAAATGACCAAAATCATCATTTATTATTATTCTCATATAAATTACCAAAATTTCCGACATAGCTATACGTTTTAAACTTGAACAATCGCGTTCGTTGCATTTACATAACTGATTGCCATTCTTAATTCATAGTGGGAATAATTACTCCACTTAATGATGCAAATTAACATCTCAACTCTATCAAAATCAACTCATTACTGATTAAACATGAAGGATCAGCCTCCTAACTGATTTTTACTGGCATCTATGAGGAATTCACAATATCTTTACGGAATCACAGACATGCAGCGGTCCAAACTTCTACATAATCATAACCATAATTTGTGGGGTACTTACATCTCTATAGGCATCTAAGGTGGCTCCGACCAATCGTATTCTTCCATGTCGCCCGCCATAATGGGTTTAACGCGACATATTTCTCTTGTTTACACACATTTGATTACACATAATTTCTATCACCAACACGACACGTTGCATACCTTTCAGGAAGTTATCACTCCCCAAACATGTGAAACACTTCATCAAACACTACTTTAAATGATATTTTTACATATGCATTACACTGAACACTCGTCACTTTATACACACTTCAATGCTGAAATTCCCTAGCAGAGATCGAAATTGCAGGTGTCGACGGCATCTTACGTTACCAACTCCTGATTGAAAGTCTGGTTATCTGCTCTCGGAACTCTCCAACAGTTTTTATGAATATCATTCCTCCTACAGTAAGCGTCCTGCGTTACACCAATACGCTGGCTCCCAAACATGAGCGTTAACATCTGGTACTCTCATGGCAATACCAAACACTTAGTAGAGTTTCTTTAGCGCATTCTATCGTAGTTACACATATACGATTAGTTAATCCTATACACACTGCGCTTAATAAAGTTCAACACTTTCGCAAATAATTATATACAATAGTTCTACCGTTAGTCTATACGGTGTTTCGTAACTGAACACGCCATAGTTCGTGCTGCTGATTATGCCTGTATCACGACTATTATTCATACAAGCATGTTTACTGTTTCTATTACACATACCAGTCTTTGTTCGGCGTCTTGATGAATAGATCCGTCATGCGTTTTGCCTTGACGAACTTGCTTCAACCTGGCTGTAGCTGACTGAAGTTTCACTCGAAGACTGCACGTAACTTATTTGAAGACTTCTGTATGCGGCTTACACGCTGTCTCGTACTGCTGCATATTTGCTGCATACTGATTGCAACTTATTGCCATTGTGCTACAACTGAAAACTGCGTAAGACAATAACTGGCTGTAACTGCGCTTGGCGGCATGTAGACTGAGCTTGGCTGCGTTACCACTTCGACTGCGCTTGACTGACTTACAAATGAGCATAGCTGAGAGCTCCTCCTGGGGTCTACTCCCTTATATCGGATTTCCACAGAAAGTAGAGCAACATCTTCCCGCGTAATCTTGGCTCCTCTCACAGCATGATTCAGGTCTTCAAACCATGATCATTGTGTTCCTCTCTCTTCACAGGTCCCAAAACTATCTGTGTGCAAAGGAATCGCTCGTCCAATTAATTAATATTAATTCCTTTCTCCATGGCGTGGGACGCTACCTAACGGGAAACCCCCGGCAACATCTTCACATCCATCCGCGAACAATGGTCGTTTTACAGTCCTTACGCACATCATTAAATATGCACCAATTTCGCAGGTAAAAGACTCTAAAATTATCTTCTTGCCAAAATATTCACCTGTGTGCAACTCTCATCTCGATTCGTTACTCCAATCGCGAGTAATCAATGATTTTTCTGGGCATTTCTCCGCCCCTACTCTAAATCCATTCTCCGTCGGGGAATAACTATGTCATTATTCAGGCCTCACCCCTGCTCCAGACGACATAATGGGGTCGCAGAGATGGACGTGGCTCCACTGGGACCAACCCACAATTCTGGGCCAATTAGTAAATGTCAGCTCTGCCCTCCTCTGTGCTTCAAGCCTCCAATAGCTTACACCAAATCGTCTTATAATGATATAATCTGCTCATTATTCCCTACATTATTTTAATAAATAATGCCATTTCATCAAAAATCACACCAGTGATTAAATATACATTTCTTTCGAGGGGTTTTTACCAAGAAACTCCCTGTACAGATCTCTGGTTCGCTTCCTGGTGGAACCTTTATACTGAGACCACAGTCTCTGAGAACCATGTTCGATTCCAGTCAGCATAACCCCATCGGGTTCAGTACTTAGTAATTTATTTAAACATTCCTGGACACTGACATATGAGTAATATCTGACTAAGAATATGTTATGATAATGGGTTAAGTTATTGATATCATTTTGCAAAATAGTGGCTTAGAACCCTGTTGAATCACAAATATTGCCCAATGCATAAAATACGACTTACATAAAACATCAAGAACATCACGGTCATCAATGTCCATAATGAAAACAACTGACAATGCTCTGTAGATACTTAAACAAAATTACGAGTAATTGAGAAAATGTGTAGGTTAAGGTTCCTCTCGAAACGTCTAGAATATTAAATGTTATATTGGTTGGTTGGTTCTTTAGTTTAGGGGCTGCGACAACGCAGTCATGTAGCCCCGTGTACTTTGGGTGTGTGTAGAATCTGTCTGATAACCGGTGTTAATTGTGATGACTGTATTAGTGCGTGTTATCTGTGTTTTTTTTTAAATTCAAGTAAAGACTGCAGATAATAATTTCAAGTACTTCCTACTTTCGCTACCAAATGCTACCATCCACGACACCTAGCTGTAAACTCTACTACTACCAGATGCCATCGCAACCTGCGCCCGGTGACGAACGTTGGAACTTAAGAGCATTAATCAAACCTAACCTACAAATTTTGGCTTGACACAAGTGTAGTTAACTATATAACAAAGGAGAAACTGTTCCGCCTAGTCAATACATTTATTACAACAAGTTATAAACTTGCTATTATATGGTACATGTTTCGGGGCCTCTAGTACTGGTCCCTTCTCCAGCCATAAATTAAGTTGCAAAATTCAGCATAATTAAAGATATCATAATAAAAAAAATACATAAATGATGAGTGAATGGATGAAATGAGGTGAAAAAGAACATATTAATCATGAGAAGTAACATGAGTGAGCATCAGTAAAAAGTAACACCATTGGTAGTGCTAGGTTCTTGTGAATAAACACTTATATAGCACTGTTCTAATATTTGTGCGTGTAAAAATCACTTCACTTGGGATGTATGGCCTGTTGTTTACAATGCTGTTGACTGTAACTTGCTGTTCAAGCTGGGGCTTCTGAGCTTATAGTCTTGTATTAGAGGGAAAAACACCGATTGTCATGTAATGAAATACATCATCATGATGAGGAGACGTCCAAGCATGTTGTAATAAATGTATTGACTGGGTGGAACAGTTACTCCTTTGTTATATAGTGAATCTGTCAATACGAAAAATGAACTTCTTTCAGAGCACAATTTACAAGTGTAGTTAGTGGAAGGTTCTTTATCATGCCATAAGTCTATGAATTGGGACCGCCAGCTTTACTTCCCCTCCAAAGGAAGGCATACTGATGGATTTTTAACGCTCTTAAAAAATCTGACGACTTCGGCCGGGTTTGAACCCGCTACGCATAGAAGCTCAGCATGCTACCAACTACGCCACCAAAGCCGCCAAATGTTTATCTTCACACGGCAATATCCCAAAAGCATGAATACTTTTTACTGAGAAAATATTTGGCGACGTTTGTATATTAATCGCATGTAATTGTTTTCAAGATTAGGGAATAACCCATCTCATTTAGGTACAATCGTGTTGACCGACTGAAAAGCACCAAACCTTTGTTTGTATAATGTTTGTGCTGTTAGTGCATTGGGTGACCGAATATCTGAAAGTTTTCCATTTGCTATTTTATGCCTTATTTTATGTCTTTAGTAGCGGCGAATTTAGCACTCATGCCCCTCTCTTACACATAATCACGCAATATGGTACCGGTACAAATGCAACAATCTTTGAGATAAAATAAATACCGGTACCGTAAAAGTTCACACATAGTTACTTCCTGTATTAAAAGAGCGTTTCAACCCAGTTTATGAATGTGTTTCCGAAGACTGAACTGATCAATCCTAGCATAAAACATGCGCCCACATAAATTGCACTGAATGGTTGGGAAAGTTGGGGTTGTAATATTGACGGAGCTTTCTTGCTTGTCACTTGGCCTCTCCATGTCTGCGAATTCTTCTTCAAATAAGTTGACACCGGTCAATGTAGTGTTCCGCCGCAGTTTTTTTTTTTGGAAACTTGTTTATTGTCTTGATATATTTAAGGTACACAGGTGATTGTGAGGTGGTAGATGAATAACAATCGTGGATATTGATCAGTTTATCACAGTTTTACTAGTCTACTTAATGTTCAATGTTCAATCACTATCACAAAACACAAAGCACTCACATGAAGCGGGTGAGCTGCTGGGCATAGTCCCCCAGCCAGCGAGTTCTTGTAGTACAGCGAAGGCTCGTGAGGACATACTCACTCACCTCGGACAGCCCCGTAGTTTTCAGCACACAGTGCACATAACAACCAAGGAGTAACACTACCGCACTGTTCAGTTGGGGCGGTTGAAGGCTAAATGTGGGGCGGATCACCCATTCAGGGGTGATGTGGGTGGTAGGACAGTTCAAGAAGCTATTCAGGACCCGGGTGAAGCGGTTCCAGGTCGATCGAATCGGATCACACTGCGTAAATCGGTGCAGGATTGTATCCTGATGGGAACATGAAGTGCATAAGGCTGTCTCCACCATGTGAATGCGATGGAGTCTGTTGTTAGTTGGTATGAGGTCATGGATTACGTTATACCAACTTTCCTTCGCTGCGCTGGGAAGAATGCGATTGGAGACATTCCTCCAGACTCGATTCCAGTTGACGATCAATGCGGATTGCATAATTCTGGGGGCAACATACTGAAGTAAAAGGTCCGCAGCAGATGTTTCCCACGATAGGATATTTATACCAGTCCTCGTCTGATGTGTTTCAGCTGGTCTTGGAAACGCTTCAGATGGGTCCCATGAAGTCTAGTGCCATAGCAAATTTCACCATAAAGGAATTGTTGTGGAAGCCTGGTATCACTCATACGGTGAACGTGGCCTAACCATCTCAATTGATGAACGATGATGCTTGCCTCAATGCTATTAAGACGCGCTTTCTCGAGAGCTACAGTGTTGGTCACATAGTCCTCCCTCTTAATATTTAGAATGTGTCTCATCATTTGTTGGTGGAAGCGCTCATTTTTTTTAATCACTGCGATAGAGTGTCCAAGTTTCACAGCCATACAGTAGCGTTGAGATGACGACGGCTTTATACACCAAGTTCATTATGTTGATCAATAAATATTACATTCATTATGTGACTACTAATATTGTAACGAATGCTAGACAGTTTCGTCGCCCGCGCGTGACTCTGCCCCCCCCCCCCCCTTCCAGGCTATCGGCTATCCCTGACTGAGTGTTACCAGCGCCTTACGCAACGGAGCTGCAAGAACTAGACCCCCGTCTCGAAGGCTCGTGGCCCGCCCAGTATCGGAAATCTCGAGAAGGTGTGAACCCTGGTCTACTCTAGAAACATCTATTGAGTCATCAGCCCCTCTATATAAGAGCGACCTGGCCAGCGAGAGACGGACTGTGCGACAGAAGTATTGAGGCGAAGTGCCATGCGAGTGTGTTTTTACCAGGACGACAGAGGTTATTGTGGTGTATTGCGAAACGCAGTGAACTGTTTCCTAGCCTGCAGACGGTGAGACAGTGTGTATTCAAGAACAAATGAGTGTCAGACTGTGGCTTGTTTACAAGAGGAAGAGTGCAGTTATTTCTAGCCAGGACATGGGTCTACCTCATTAGTGAGGGATTAACTTCTGTGAGTGAGAACAAAAGGGTGAATGTACTCCATAAGGGAGGAACTTGACTGAGACTGCTAATTGGTTTCTAAGTGTTTATCGTGTGGTGTAACTTTCTAGACCTGCAATAAAGCTAATATTACTTTAAAGGGCCAATTGTGTTGTGCTTTTCCTACTGTGATCCAATTAACGAACTTGCTACTAGGGGTAGCACGTAGCAATATTAATGAATGAGGCATATGAATAATTAAAATAATATTAATTATGATAATTATAAGAAGAAGAAGAAGAATCACAAAGTCAAAAACCTTTCTATAATATCGCTAATATTATCCTAGCTCAGTCATATGTCCTACCACCCATCAATATTTATACCAGTCGTCGTCATGATGCGTTTCAGCTGGTCTTGAAAACGCTTCAGAGGGTCAATCAGCAGTATTAAACAGGTAATTATTTCAGAATTTCTGGTATCGGCAGGAGTTGAATTCCATAGCTGAAACCCATCTACAGCAAAAGAGCGGTTGAATATACTGTAGATGAGTGATTGATGGGGATGGCGAGTGGAGAACCAGATCGAGTGTTTCGGTAATTATATGAATACATTATTGAAATGACTCATGGTGGTTCCGTATTGATATGTTAGAATAGTTATTAACAAGAAATGAACATCTGCCTGAATCAATACTATACAGATAAAATTAATTATTTAACTTGTTTACAGTTCATGTATCGGGGATTAATTATATTTTATACCCTTCATCAGCTGTTGAAAAAACAAAGCGTAGCACAGTAATAAGATACGTGTTTAAAACCTAATATGGTGCACCATAAAATGTAGTATAAGAATAGAATGAAATGAAGAGAAACAGATGGTGGCCGTGATCAGCCGCTCATGACAAATAGTAGTTCCTTGAAATGGTAGATATGTAACACCAATACTTCACCAATCCGTGTAGCTCTATAACCAATGTAGAGCCTGTATGCTTACGGATCCAAATATAGCCTTTTCAAAACAAAGCGGCTTTAAGAAACCCGACGTAATGGAAAGTGATCATAGGTTAGTTTAAAGCATATGGTGTCTGAAAGAAAGCAATGCAAAACAGATAAAATTAAACCAGTGACAAAGATGAAAAATATATAAAAATCTTTATGCAAATCTAATTTAAACGACATTGAAAGAATATAAATCAAATACATGTGATAAACTTACATGTGGTTAGGACAACGTTACATTTTAAACACGTATCTTATAACTAGGAAGCCTCCGTGGCTCAGGCGGCAGCACGCCGGCCTCTCACCGCTGGGTCCGTGGTTCAAATCCCGGTCACTCCATGTGAGATCTGTGCTGGACAAAACGGAGGCAGACAGGTTTTTCTCCGGGTACTCCGGTTTTCCCTGTCAAAATTTCATTCCAGCAACACTCTCCACTATCATTTCATTTCATCTGTCATTCATTTAATCATTGCCCCAGAGGAGTGCGTCAGGCCTCGGCAGCCGGCACAGTTCATATCCTCGCCGCTAGATGGGGGCTTCATTCATTCCATTCCTGACCCGGTCGGAGACTGGAAGCAGGCTGTGGATTTTCATTTTCATCTTATAACTGTGCTACGCTTTGTTTTTTTGTTTTTTCAACAGCTGATGAAGGGGATAACATACAGGGTGTCCCACCTAACTCTGCGACCTCAAATATTATCGAAATGAAACAAGATATGAAAAATCTACTTGCGCAGGGATGTAGCCACGTCAGGGGGTCACACAATGGGAGGATATGCACAATCCAGGAAATTATAACAATATCATTTTCAACGCAAAGTTACCTTTTTTTAAATGGAACATACATGTTTTTTCTAGCAAAATCGAAAGTAAACTTGCAATTATTGATAACAGAATTGGTTTCACTTCTCTAAACCTCGTACCTTCTGAAATAACTAACGTTGTAGAGGATGGCAATGGAGACACTGTTTGTCAAGTTTAACACAAGTGTAGAACTGTACACACAGTACAAAAGGTACAATTACCGATTTCCTAAACAAACTTGTGGCCTATAGCTTAAAGGAACGCCATGTTTTTAAATTACATCCAGCAAGGAAAAGGCTTTCACAAGTAAGCAGTAACATCTTAACTGATGCAACTGTGTCACTTCAGCAGATGTTCAATCTGACCACCGTTTGCATCAATGCACTTCTGTAGACGGTGAACAAGAGACCGTTGTACTGATCCCAGTGTTTCCACAGATATTTCCGCACACGTCGCAGTAATACGCTGTTGCATATTCGCCATTGTAGTTGGGACTTCCTGATAGACTCTATCTTTCAATGCGCCCCAGAGAAAGTAGTCTAATGGCGTCAAATCGGGGGACCGTGCTGGCAATCTCACAGGACCACCACGTCCTATCCACCAATTTGGAAACTTCGCATCCATTACATCTCTGGCAACACGTGCGAAATGTGCGGGGCACCCATCATGCTGGAACAGTGGTTTTCAACCGGTGGTCCGCGAGTGCCTCGGGAGTGGTCCGCGGGTGAATAGGGTCCACCAGCACGTATAAAAAAAGTGACCAATTAATGGGGATTTCGGAAGTGATATGCGTAGAACGAGAATCGTCCGAATGTATTCGCGGCGATGACTATCAGGGTTTGAATTGAAATATCTTTAAAATAAGGGTTATTGAGTAACGGTTACAACTGATAAGGTGTATTGGGGGGAGGGGGTGGTCCATACATGATTCAATTTTAGGCTGAGTGGTCCGCAGACTTCTACGGGTTCAGAACCACTGTGCTGGAACCACATTGATACACGAGTTTCCAATCCCACGTCCTCCATGAGAAGGGGTAACGTGTCTTGAAAACATGATGCATATCGCTGTCCGTTTAGTGTTCCCTGATAAAAATAGGGACCTACAATACGGTTGCCAATGATACCGCACCAAACAGTGTCCCCTTTACCGTACTCTACAACTTAAGTTATTTCAAAAGTACGAGGTATAGAGAAGTGAAACCAATTCTGTTATCAATAATTGTATGTTTACTTATGATTTTGCTAGAAAAAGCATGTATGTTCCATTTAAAAAAAGGTAACTTTGCGTTGAAAATGATATTGTTATAATTTCCTGGATTGTGCATATCCTCCCATTGTGTGACCCCCTGACGTGGCTACATTCCTGCGCAAGTAGATTTTTCATATCTTGTTTCATTTCGATAATATTTGAGGTCGCAGAGTTAGGTGGGACACCCTGTATAATTAATCCCCGAAATATGTACTGTAAACAAGTTAAATAATTAATTTTATCAGTATAGTATTGATTCAGGCAGATGTTCATTTAATTTTAATAACTATTATTATATGAGGACAAGTAACTAAATTTTGTTGACATGTGGGTGCTTTCATGCAGAAATCTATAGATGGATGCCAGTTCTAACAATAATGGGAATATCACCTTTATCCCCTTGCTAGGTTTGTCATGTGTTAATCTCGGAAGGATTAGCTATCAGGGTACGAGGTCATTTTCCAGCAGCTTGGGGGATATCCGGGAATGCTCGCAATTACAAAATCCCTGATATGATCCCCATTCCTAGTTAGCATTTAAATTGCATTCTTAATTTTAATAATTATAATAATTTTACACTGACGTTGAAAATGCTCACCATTTTAATTTATCTACTGCAATTTAAAATGACAGCTTTAATTAGATTGCAGCACACCTATCTTAATTTTAATTATGTAATAATTCACATGCAGTTTGAGGTTTGTGTAGTGAATGTACTCGCATGTGGAGGCTAACTGTCACAAATCTATAATCTTCCAAACATTCGTCAATATTTAAAGTGGTAATTGCTCACATGATGTTGCGTGGTGACTGCTCGCAGTATGCCACGGATCTATACATACTGCATCCATGCATATTCAAAATGTACAAGACCTGTCGCTTCAAGCACTGATTTCTCTATGAGCTGTTTCAATTTGGAACCTTGTAAGAGATGAAGTGGTCAGAATTTAAGACCATGCTTCTCTCACTTTCACATAGCGGAGTCTCAACAAAATCTGCAATATTAAGAAATTGTTGGTAAACATGATAAATTAAGGGGAAGGGTTTCAAATAATTAACATAGTTGTAGAAATTAATTCACTGCATACTTGTGAAATAACAAAAACATAACTTTAGTTAATAAAATTATTATTTATGTAATAAAATGTACTGGTTTCGATCACTTTATGACCTTCATCATCAAATTTAATTAATACAGGGCCATTATCTATGTGCTTGCCACGGTGGGTGAGTGGTTATAGTGTCGGACTACCAACCCCAAGATTGCAGGTTCGCCCCTGGCAATGGTAAGTGATTTTTGAAGGCGACAAAAATCACGATACTCATGTCATACGTTGTTGGCATGTTAAAGAACCCATTTGAATTCAGTAGGCCGTGTTCAATGGCAAAATTAATCTCGGAATTTTCCGCCAACACAAAGTTCCTCCATTCTCTACTTGAAAGCGCTGTAGTGTCAAGGAGTTTAGATATCTAACCTCCTTGACTTTCATAGCGTTCAAAGGAACGACGAAATTCGACACGCAAGCTACCCTCTGGGTGTCAATTAACAAACCTTGCACCAGGCACCCGAGGCCATACGATATTATTATTATCTATCTGCGCCCCGATAAATACGGCAAGCTAAGCCGGCTGAGACTGGCGCAGATCACGGGTGCGCTTACACGGTTCAGCCAGCGGTGGCGCGCTCCGCTGACTCACATCGTTAGTTCACACACATGTTTTGTCAATCATTTGGACGTGTATCTGCAAAGCTTAGACGTTAGTGTTGCAGTGATTATTGGTCATGCCTAAACATCAATTCACATTGCGCGAACATGTGTATATCCATAATTCGCATATGTAAAGCAGAAAATCTTGTTCTGAATCGAGACGAAAATTTGGAATCAAGTTTCCGAGAAGACCTGTGCCTAATGCTAGTACATTTAGGAGGCTCGCTAAACGATTCCATGAAACAGACTCCGTAAATAATAAAAGAGTTGACAGACATTCATTCGTCAGAAGATGTCAGGTGTGTGTAACAAGAGAGGAAGGAAATTTTCAGCATCGCCTATGAGCACTGTAAGTACACATTATTGAACATGTTTGGGCAAAGTGTGAAAGTGCTCGCCTACCACCGCGCCCACGATCTCTGCTAGTCACAGCCGGCTTAGCTTGCCATGTTTATCGGGGCGCACATTAGATAATGACCATGTATTTATAAATAGAAACAAATAATGAAGCTGCACATCTGTGTGTTAATATGATAAAGGTAAAACTATAATATTCTAAGTGTTTCCAATAGTTTTCATCGAGTAGTAATTAAATTTATAAAAATGTTTGGTTCAAAACTATTTCTAAAATGTTAACTATTTAATTATTTAAAAATACTAAAAATACTTATACTTATATCTTAATTATTATTATTACATAAAATGCGCACAAATTTGCAAACATAAAGATTTATATCCTATGTAGCCTACAGTGCATGAAACATTTAGATCTAGTCTTTGCTATAGTTGATGATTGACTTAATCCTCTTAGGACATTTAGTTACGTGGTATTTTTCACAATGTTTGTTGCTTAGTACGCATGCTCATAAATTGTATGATTCGAGAAATTTGTCATTTCTACATATCTTGTGGTGATAGCCGTGCACTGAAAGTCTGGTTAGCACCGATCGCAGTCCTTGGTTCACCTTTGCCCATCTCCTGTTGATCATGGCGTCTGTAGCGTAAAAGTCTTCGGGTATTTCTTTTGTTTTTTGTTTCCTTAGCTCTATTAATTGAGATGCCTGCCTGGTGTGTGGCAGGAGCAGCTTGAATTTTAGGTCCTCTAAATAGAATGGTTGACTTAACAGTTCATATACCAGTCTGGACTGGGTGGTTCTCGCTACTCCAAGAGCTCTCTTCAAATATCTCGATTTGATTTTCCCATATTAGTTCAATGCCGTATGTTATATCTTAATCACATTTAATTTTATTCAGGTTATCTTTTTGCATATTCCAGTAATTGCAATTATGTTGTTTTCACCGACTGAAAGTTACAATACCAAAATATAAGGAGGAAATAATGTAGTGGGAGTCCAAAAGAATTATTTTTAATGTTATTGGTTTTACGTCCCTTTTAACTACTCTGGGTTTTAGAGACGCCAGGTGCCGGAATTTTGCCCCGAGGGAGATCTTTAACGTGCCAGTAAATCTACTGTCACGGCTCCCTCGATTTGCGCACCCTCAGATGGCAGCTGACTGCGCCAGGATTCGATCCTGCAACCTTGGCCACAGCAAGCGAGAATGTTACCACTGAGCCACGTATTCAGTCTGTGAAAGTCCCCATCGTGGTGTAGTGGCTAGCGATCTTGGCTATCGCCCTGGAGGACCGGGTTCGATTCCTGGCTCTGCTCATATTAATTTTGGTGTGAGGGCTGGAACGGGATTCACTCAGCCTCGTGAAGCAAAACTGAGAAGAGGAAGGTTCTATTCAAACCTCAGCCATCCTGGAAGTTATTTTCAACGATTTTCTCCACATCTCCTCCCGGAAAATGCTGGGATGGTTTCTAACTAAAGGCCACGGCCACCTCCTTCCCAATCCTACCTCAAATTTACAAATACACACTAGTACAGGCATAACAATAACACAGTTTATATTATGGTGTTTGAAGCCATTTTTCAGTGTTGCCTTAGTAAACAGAAGTTTGGTGCTTTTCAGTCGGTCAACACGATTGTACCCAAATGAGATGGGTTATTCCCTAATCCTGAAAATCCAAGTGTACATGGGTTGGTGTTTTAGTTTAGGCACCTTAGTTAAAACTGGATTAATAACTCACTTAGATGGTTCCAAGTTTCACAGGCCCTCGATGTAGTCCCCACCGTCGCGTATAACGTGTTCCCAGCGATGCGGAAGTCGTTGGATCCCGTTGGCACTGCCCAATATATTGATGGTACGAAGAGAGCGCTCGGCAGCCTGCTTAACGTCTTCAATGGTACGGAAGCGCTCCCCGCGCATTGTCATCTCCATCTTCGGGATGAGATCATAGTCGCAGGGACTGATGTTGGGAGAATATGGGGGGGGGGGGGGTGATAGAGGACCTCCCAGTCCCAGCGATCCAACAATGCCGACACAACACCTGCTGTGTGTGCCCTAGCATTGTCGTGCAGAACGATGGGCGGTGTAACTATATGGTGGCCCCGTTTCCTTCTCAGAGCTCCTCGGAGATGGTCTTGCAGAAACGAACAATAGTACGCCGCATTAACGGTTTGCCCTCGGGGAACAGTATGGTGAATGATCACACTATCCCAATCATAGGCAAGAATCAACATTACCTTCACATTGGTGGGGGCTGGTCGAACTGTTTGTTTCCGTGCTGATCCGTGGTGACGCCACTCGTTCGATTGGCGTTTTAACGTGGCTCATAAGATCTGGCCCACGTCTCGTAAGAAGGCCGTAAGAAGGCCTCTCCTTCGAGCTCATAACGCTGCAAGTGCATACGACAAGCGTCATATCGCAGCCATTTGTGCATGTCGGTTAAGTCATGCGGAACCCATTTGGACGCAATCTTCTTCATTTTCAGTAAGTCCTTGAGGATGTGGAGGACAGTTGAATGCGCCAGTCCGGTATCTTGCTCTAATTGACGAATCATTACGTTCCGATCCACCTCTACTAACGCGGACACCATCTGTACATTATCATTACTTACTGGTGGGTGACCAGATCGAGGATGAGCTCTACACGTTCGCGCCCATCTCGAAAGGCTGCAACCCATCTTGTTACCGTTCTGAACGGTAACGCAGATGCACCGCACGCTTCCTGCAATCCTCGGTGACACTGTTTAGCACTGCGACCCCTAGCACAATGAATTTTTATCTACGTTCTATGCTCCTGCTTGGAAAACATTGCGACTGTCTTTCGCGAGCGCTGGTCTCACACTACTCATCTAACAGGCGTGATTGCGCACGAGCGGTGGTGAGGACGGGCGAGGTCATGTGCTCTGAGGGAGGGGATGCAGGGCAGCAACTGTCGGTAAAAGTGGCAGCGCCCAACATTGTTGCAACTTGGCACTGAAGAATTGGTGCCAAAACTGTAAAAACAACCCATGTATTTATTAATCGCATGCCATTTGTTTCAGAATTAGGGAATAACCCATCTCATTTGGGTACAATCGTGTTGACCAACTGAAAAGCACCAAACTTTTGAACACAGTTTATCACACAAATTCGAAATTTCACATTTAGGGGAGGTAGTGCATGGTCCACTACCCCAGTGGTGGTCCGGGCAGGGTGTACGAAGAGCCCGCTAATCAATCTGACTTGGTGCACCAAGACAAAGCGACGCAAAAACATGGCAAAATCCATCAGGATTTTAATTACTTGGCAGTGAAAACCAATATGTAATCTGCAGCTATAGTTTGAGATATTTACGAAATGAAATATTCCTGTCGTTAGTATTACCCTACGAACTGCAATTGGATCGGTCGGATCTGAAAAGCATTAATTCAAAAACGGTCATTTTCTAAAGAATTAGTATTCTGAAGAATTGACCTAAGGGCCTTGGAACGGCATAGGAAAGAATTAACTCAGCCTTCAGTTTAAGCTACGCACAAAACATTTTCATCAGGAGAAAAAGCATGGAAGCTCACTGGCAAGGCAAAATCCATCGCAAAGCAATTTGTTTTGTGGGTTTTAGCCAGAAACCACTGCTACACGTAGTGCGATCAGAGGAGAAAAGCATTAAGTCAATGACTTGCTGCCTTTCAGCGCCGTATTCCGTAATTAATGTTGGCCACACTGCAAGATTCTAGCGTGTTACAGTGCTATTGTAAATTTAATTTGTACTGGGTTTAGGTGCTTTTTAAGTTAAAAATCCATTTTACAATAAAATAACATGTGAAATATTCATTCTGGATGGCTTTATACTGCACTAAACTGACCGCGGGACTGAAAGGCATTAAGTCACGTTTGCAAAATTGATTAGTCAAATATGTTTATTAAATTAAAACGGATATTCCGCTATCACAAATATAACCTGAATAGTTGCTTCACTACATGGATGTCTAATATAGTGTGTTAAGTTCTGTTCTATCAATTGCGTTTTATTTGTCTCCTGAAAACTGACTGAATACTTTTCAGCTCCAAATGATTCAATTTCATTCAAAAGAGTGCATTTTACGTAAAAATTACAAGATTTTGAATAACTGAACGTTACGCTGCGAAATCGTGCACAATTCACTGCGCTTGCTGTACACTACAATGCATTTGTTTTTCGTGCCGGAAGAAGTTTAAATTTCAACATCCTGCTGGCTCACACTCATCCTCCCCCGCACCTCTCACTCAGGAGAATGGGCCGAGGACAAGAGCGGCTAATATTTCTTATTTGATAACCTTTACCGACATTTAACATCTAATAGGCATTTGGCAGGTAATAATCGTGGCCTTATTCCACGCAGGTGCTTCACAAGACATCCACGATCACAGCCATCAAAGTCAGGGGACTGTAAAAGGCTGCTATGAGCCTTGCTCTTGTCCTTAATCACTTGTGAGTATGGTACATCATTTTATTCAGAAGGTTTACGTGAAATTCTCTCTTTAGTTTGTGGAGGAATGCTAACAACAGCGGCTTCGGTGGTGTAGTTGGTAGCATGCTGAACTGCTGTGCCCAAGATAGCGGGTTCAAACCCGGCCGAATCCGTTGGATTTTTTAAGAGCGTTAAAATCCTTCAGTATGCCTTCCTTCGGAGGGGAAGTAAAGCCGGCGGTCCCATGTCATAAATTTAGGGCATGTAAAAGACCCTTTTACTGACTAAACTTGTGTAAAGCTAAATTGTTAGGTTAGATTTCGTAGGAACGCTCTATCAAAGTTCCAACGTTCGCCACTAGGTATCATTGATATCTGGTAGAGAAAGTTGGAAATACTTGAAATTCAACGGAACTTGTAGCTCACCCTAGGGTGTCCGCTGGAAGCAGCTACAGACTCAGGCGAGCTGAAAATGTCCTCGGACACTCTCGGCACTAAAAGCCATACGATAAATAAAATAAATAAATAAATAAATAAATAAATAAATAAACTACAGGACAAGAGTCGAGGCGATGATAACAATAATGTTGATTGTGTAGAGTGGTCTAAACTTGTTATAAAAAAAAAAAAAAAAATATTAATAATATTAAAAATGTCGCCTCCGTAGCGTAGCGGTCAGCATGGTTAGCTGCCACCCCGGAGGTCCTGGGTTCGATTCCCGGCTCTGCCACGAAATTTGAAAAGTGGTATGAGGACTGGAACGGGGTCTACTCAGCCTCGGGTGGTCCAAATGAGTAGAGAGGGTTCGATTCCCACCTCAGCCATCCTCGAAGTGGTTTTCCGTGGTTTCCCACTTCGTCTTCGGGCAAATGCCGGGATGGTACCTACTGTAAGGCCACGGCCGCCTCCTTCCCTCTTCCTAGCCTATTCATCCCAATCTTCCACCCCTTCCCATCCCTCATGAGGCCTCTATTCGCTTTGCAGGTGAGGCCGCCTGGGCGAAGTGCTGATCACATCTCCCCAGTTGTATCCGTCCCGACCAGATGTTCCAAGCTCCAGGACACTGCCCATAGAGGCGGTAGTGGTGAGTTCTCTCGCTGAGTTCGTGGGAACCACCAACCTAGAGGGTAAATTGACTAAATAAAATAAACATTAATAATGATAAGAAGTCGGAAGCCTCCGTGGCTTAGGCGGCAGCACGCCGGCCTCTCACCGCTGGGTCCGTGGTTCAAATCCCGGTCACTCCATGTGAGATCTGTGCTGGACAAAACGGAGGAGGCCAGGTTTTTCTCCGGGTACTCCGGTTTTCCCTGTCAAAATTTCATTCCAGCAACACTCTCCACTATCATTTCATTTCATCTGTCATTCATTTAATCATTGCCCCAGAGGAGTGCGTCAGGCCTCGGCAGCCGGCACAGTTCATATCCTCGCCGCTAGATGGGGGCTTCATTCATTCCATTCCTGACCCGGTCGGAGACTGGAAGCAGGCTGTGGATTTTCATTTCATTTCAATGATGAGAAGTCAACAACAACCTGGATACAAGAGGTAAAAAAAAGTCCTCTCGGCACGCCGGAAGGCGGAGGTAGATTTCACCGGACAAACTTGGGGATAGGCGAAAATAGGCAGAATATGCAGGTTTTCGTAGAAGGATCAGACCTCATTTATTGCGAGAAGATATTTTATAATTGGAGCTTAATTAACTTTGTTTTTCGTCATTTTATGCTTATTAAACATTTTATTGTCTTATGGGAACGGTAACCTTCTTGTCATTTGGGGTCCATTTTTATACTTGTGGTCACACTGTCCTTATGCAAGGTTTCGACACTGATGTGTGACTAAGTAACGGTCTGTTACTTCTTCACGCAAAATTATATCTCCCGCAGAGATTTTGGTTGGTTGCTCAGTTTAGGGGCTGCGACAACGCGGTCATGTAACCCCGTGTACTTAAGGATGGCTGTATTAGTCTGTAATTCAGGTAAGGACTGCAGACGGTCAATTTCAAGCAGTAGTGCCTAATGTTGGTACCAGGTACTACCGTCAACGACACCTAGCTGTGAACTTGGCTACTAGATGCCACCGCAACCAGCAACTCGCAACGAACGTTGGAACTTCCCCTCCAAAGGAAAGCATACTGAGGGATTTTTAGCGCTCTTAGAAAATCCGACGACTTCGGCCGACTTTGAACTCGCGACCTTGAGCATAGACATTCAGCATGATACCAGTTACGTCACCGAAGCCGCTTCACACTTAGTCAGATGAAAATCTGAATCTGATCTCGTGCAAGAGCGTTATCTTGGCAACGTCTGATGCTTCATCCCTCTCAATTTAGTAGTGTTGCCATGGCAACCACTGATAGCTCTTGGCATTTTCTTATAATTCCGAAATCATTTTTCTCATCCCTTGGCATAATGGTGGGTCATATCAAAAATTCTTTCAGACAAAAGTTTTAGGTAATTATTAGGGGAATATTGTCCATTTTGTACGGTTTTGATATTGTGCCTATTAAGAGAGATATGATTAATGTTTCCCGAAAAACCCACTTTTACCCACCCCTTTGGTCAATGGATGGTGCTATAAAAAACTCTTTAAACATAAATATTTGGGCATTATCCGACACATAGTATGAACGTTGAACGGATTCGATATGTCACATATTAAGAGAGTTATAGTAATATTTCACTTTTTCGAAAAAAAAGCCCCCCATTTTCACCCCCTTCGACCGATTTAGCCCAGTAACGAACTCGACCGAGATTTTATAGGTATACATATTCGGCAAAAAATTCAAAGTGATTGGTGCAAAATTACGGCAGTTAGCCTATCGTGTCCACAAGAAACTGATATACATACAAAAATTATGTATAAACTTTTGAACTGACGGTGGTTTTGGGGTCTGGGGGATGTGAAACGCGAAGATATGTCGAAATTTTCCGGAAGTCGAAACATGGGACCCATTGCAATAGTTAGCTTTCTAATGAAATTTACCTCTGGTTGGTTCCTCAGTTTAGGGGCTGCGACAACGCGGTCATCTAACCCGTGTACTTTGGGTGAGTGTAGAATCTGTCTGATAAACGGTGTGAATTGTAATGGCTGTATTTGTCTTAATTCAGGTAAGGACTGCAGACGGTCAATTTCAAGCAGTAGTTCCTAATGTTGCTACCAGGTACTACCGTCAACGACACCTAGCTGTGAACTTGGCTACTGGATGCCTCCCCAACCAGCATTTCGCAACGAACGTTGGAACTTCTCCTCCAAAGGAAAGCATACTGAGGGATTTTAGCGCTCTTAGAAAATCCGACGACTTCAGCCGGCTTTGAAACCGCGACCTTGGGCATAGACATTCAGCATGCTACCAGTTACGTCACCGACCCCGCTTCCCACTTAGTCAGATGGAAATACTGAATCTGATCTCGTGCAAGTGCGTTGTCATGGCAACAATGATGGCTCATCACTCATCAATTCAGTAGTGTTGCCATGGCAACCTCTGATTGCTCTTGGCATTTTCTTATAATTCCGAAATAATTTTTCTCATCCCTTGGCGTAATGGTGGGTCATATCAAAAATTCTTTCAGACAAAAGTTTTAGGTAATTATTAGGGGAATATTGTCCATTTTGTACGGTTTTGATATTGTGCCTATTAAGAGAGATATGATTAATGTTTCCCGAAAAACCCACTTTTTCCCACCCCTTTGGTCAATGGTTGGTGCTATAAAAAAACTCTTCAAACATAAAAACGCCCCCCATTTTCACCCCCTTCGACCTATTTAGCCCAGTAACGAACTCGACCGAGATTTTATAGGTATACATATTCGGTAAAAAATTCAAAGTGATTGGTGCAAAATTACGGCAGTTATCGTGTCCACAAGAAACTGATATACATATATATATATATATATATATATATATATATACTTTTGAACTGACGGTGGTTTTGGGGTCTGGGGGATGTGAAACGCGAAGATATGTCGAAATTTTCCGGAAGTCGAAACATGGGACCCATTGCAATAGTTAGCTTTCTAATGAAATCTACCTAAAAGGATTTGGAAAGAAATACTATCATAGAAAAAGATACACCTCAGAGAGATATTTTAGGTAAAAAATGCTAAAAATGGAAGGATTCCAAGGGTCGATGGGAAATAAAACAGGCTCGAAATGGTCCGAGGAAAGGAAGAGGAAACACTGTGTGATGATGAAGGAATATTGGAGGAAGAAGAAGGAACAGGAAAGGACAAAACAAATACTGGAGGAAGAAGAAGGAACAGCAAAGGCCAAAACATTGAAATAGGCTCGTGGTCCCTAGTCGACCGAAACGAAAATAATAATAATAATAATTACTTGAATGTGAAAACAATATGTTAAACATAAAATTCATATGAAATGTTCTGTCGAACAATAGGCAAGAGGCCATTCATTCCCGGGAAATACTTGATGAAATTGCACGTAAAACTGGAATTCAAATTTCATATGAGCAAACCCGATACATGGAAGGCTCGTAAGTATAACAATAACAATAATAATAGTAATGCAACAAGCATGCGTCTCTGTTTTCTTTTCTTATCTCCCACTACCTCAGAAGATAGAGATTCATCCCTCACCAGGCATGCTGCAATTGCTTGCATGACTCATACAGATGTGTGGACAGTTGATTTGAATCCGGATATTCCTTGTTACTCATAAAACAGAGATTTCTACTGTAGATTAAAACTTTCACGATATTATAAAATTTCTGACTGTCCGATATTATAATAAAACACTATTATACCAGCGGCTTCGGAGGCGAAGTTGGTAGCATGCTGAGCTTCTGTTCCCAAGATCGCGGGTTCAAACCCGGCCGAAGTCGTCGGATTTTTTAGAGTTTTAAAAATCCCTCAGCAAGCCTTCCTTTGGAGGGGACATGTCGTAGATTTAGGACATGAAAAAAACCTTCCACTAACTACACTTGTGGAAGCTAAAATTTGTAGGTTAGTTTGATAACGCTATATTAGTACCAACGTTCACCGCCAGGTGCTGACTGCGATGTCATTTAGTAACCACATCCGCAGCTAGGTGTCGTGGATGGTAGTATTTGGTAGCTAAGGTAGGAAATACTTGAAAAAATTAATCGTCTGCATTTCTTCTACCTGAATCACAGATAACACACACTAATACAGCCATCACAATTAACACCGGTTATCAGACAAATTCGGACCTAAAGTCACTGGACTTTTATTTGTGAGGGTATTTTAAAGCTCTTGTGTATTGAACCCCAGTACAAGATGTTCAGAGTCTCCGTGTCCGTATTATGGAAGGTTAAGAAACCGAACGCAATCCTCCAGGGATACATCAGCACATCCGACATTCACTACGACGGTGGGTAGATGGAAGTATCAATGCACACGAAGGGCATATTGAACATCTCCTGTGAGCAGGAGTTGCATGTGGTATGCTGGTACGTTCCGTTCTTGTTAATGAGTAGGAAACAATGAGGTATAACATGGAAACAAGGCGCTTCCGAACCTATGTTCATATAGCATAATTTCTTCGTCTACGTGTGAGGAATGGTGTCCTGACAGTTCCCCACACTGACACTTCCACACACTGCCCAAAATACTGACACTTCCACACAGTGCTTGGACGCGGCTACCTGTTTAATGACTCAGAAATAATCTCGACTGACATTTCCACACACATCTCCCCTCTCCCCCAAGGCTACTATGGAAAAGATCAAGTTGAAATTTGGCCTACTGTTGTTTAGCACTTTTAATATCTCTGTAATCTCATATTATATTCTTTAACTACTGAACTACTGTATAAGGTTTGAGGCAAAAATGTTTAATACTCTTCAGCTATTATGAGTACAAGTACAAGTACTAGTACATTATAAATGAGAAATTTTTATTCTTGCCGTGTAAGGATCGTGAGTACTATGGAGTTAGAATTTGGTCGGACATCTAAGGGAAGGGAATGCGTTTACCATGAAGGTTACGAATACCAAAAGTTAAGAATGGCGAAAAGTGGTGTTGTGACGTGGGTGTGTGTTTTCAAGTATTCGAAAAAGTGTTATTCATCAATTCAGTCAAAAGAAAACATTTTAACCCGTGGAGCAAACAGTGAGCTTCAGTGTGGTGTTCCTGATGTTGCCCGTATAGAGATTTCGAAGCTCGTCCAAGGGGCGGTGAAGAGAGCACGCGAAGAAGAAGCCAGCATTAGTCAAATTTACAACAACGCCATGGGTGACCTTCATGATAAAGGTATGTGCTCTTAGCATTAGTTTTAGTAGTAGGGTACCACTGAGTGAATTTAGTAAACTCATTCAAACAACACATACGTAATAATGTAGTTTCTTCTATTTAAAATTTATTTATTAGATAATGCAGCCCAACGTACTCATCATATTTTACAATTATCAAAAATCTAATTTAAAAAAATATTTATATTAATTTATGTTCATGAACTATTTGGAAACAAGTTTCAAGCATTGGTCTTGTACTATCAATGTCAAAAGTCAGTATTTTTAATTATAAAACATACGCGTGCAGAGCTGCTTTTCTACTCCAGGTGCGGATTGGAAGCATAACACTGCATTATTAACATTTCTAAGCATTTGTGTTTTACTGTACTATGGTGCTTTATTAATGTATTTTGTTTACTCAGTTGGTATCCATGTTTACAACATTTTATAGATTTATAAAGCAGACCCCTGTTTTTTAATTGTTTTTCCAAACTCTAGCATTGAAATTTTGATTTTTTAACCATATTTTTAATTATTTTTTTATGAAACAATTTTTATTTGTAAATTAAAAAAAACTTTATTCAGAGATTTCATTAAAATTGTTAGGCCAGTTTTCGTTTTCTCATGTACATACATTGCTTGTTTTAGAGTATAGGATAGATGGTTTGTTTTCAGGTTATGACTTCGTTACCGAAATGCCTAGGACAGAGTCTATGATGAGGTCACTTTATCGACACAAAAGCAGTGCCCAGGGAAGCACAAAGGAGCCGGAACACAGAGAAAATATCGTTTTTGATATCAATACGTTGACTATGATTGACGGTTCGTCTTTCCTTTTGGCCGACGACGGAAATGAAGAAGGAATTATTGTTTTTTTGCGGCAGCAAAGGAAAAGAGAGCTTGAAATGTTTTAGCCATTTTTTTATGGATGGTACTTTCAATAGCTCTAGCAAGCAGTTTTGTCAAATATATACCATTCATGCCGATTTTGGGAGCAGCAATGATGAGACAAATATATTTCCTATCGCATTCGCACTTCTACCAAACAAGAAGAAGCAAACGTATAGGAGACTGTTGAGACTCCTCCTCCAGGCTGTTCCGGAGTGGAGGCCAGAAGACGTAATGTGGATTTTGAAGCTGCTGTAATTTCTTCTCTGAAATACGTATTTCCAACAACAAAATTACATGTCTGTCATTTTCACATGACAAAATGCTTATGGAGAAAAGTACAGGATCTCGGATTAACGGTGGAGTACCGAGAGAATAACGAAATCCGCCTTCATGTCCGTATGTGCGCAGCACTTGCGTTTTTAAAGCCTGAAGATGTGCTCGATGGATGGGTGGAAATACACTCTCAAGCTCCAGAAAGTCCCAAACTTAGCCAGTTTTTTTTTTACTACATCGTTGACAACTGGCTAGATAACCAAGACATTCCAATCGAGATGTGGAACTGCCACCAAGCACGACACAGGACAACGAATGCTGTTGAGGGCTGGAACAACCGACTCAACAATCTTGTCGGGAGACCTCACCCCAAATTAAAAGAGGTTGTCAAAGTGTTGAAGACGGAAGCTGAGAAGACAAACTGCGCATTTTTAAAGGCCGAGCTCAACATGGAAGGGAAAAAAAGAAGACGAAAATATGTCAAACTGGACGGACGGATTGAGAACATTCAGAAAAAGTTCGAAAATGACAAAAATATGAAAAGTTTTCTGAAGGCAGTTGCCTATTCACAGAAAATGGAGTAGGTTAATATTATTGTTGAACAAATATGACAAAAACAAAAAACAAAACAAACAAAAAAAATACAAAACAACTGACGAAGCCTAGAAAGCTGATTTTAAACACGCCAAAATGATAACACCACCAAACTGATCGGTTTTGTTATTATTTTGCCAGTCCACAGCCAGGATTTTGATGGAAATTACACTACATCACAATGATATTTTCGAGACCGTGTTAGTAATGAAGTACATAGACCGAGCGGTTTTCTTCACTCCAAATGAGTATTATGTTAAGGTGCATTGTCACAGGTGCGGCTGTAAGGATGATCACTGAAGCCTATATAGCCTTAGGGGTGGGGGGATGTGTGTGGAACTGTCAGTCGGGAATATTTCTGAGTCATTAAACAGGTAGTCGTGTCCAAGGACTGTGTGGAAGTGCCTGTATTTTGGGTAGTGTGTGGAAGTGTCAGTGTGGGGAACTGTCATGTAATCTGAGGAATGTGTCCTGGATATTGTGCCGTACATCTTGGTTACACCCTGTATAGCACTGTGGGGCTCACGAGCACAAATTTGAAAACGCCTGGCCGACACCAAAATACCAACTAACGGGTAAGTTCCCACGCAGAAAAGGATAGAAGCTGTTTCTGTTTATTGGACCGTGTTCATGAACTTTAGCTATAGATACCGAGCGAAAGATTACAATGTGGTAATAACAAGGTCACTGACGTAATAAATCTACTGTGGGAATATTTGTATGAGCTCACATTACCTCATAATGCCCATATCATTTGTTACGCATTGCGGAAGTACTTACTGATATTTAAACAAATGCATAGACTGATGTATGGTGACCTTTAACCATAACACAACACGTAAACGTTGATTTTCTCGCTGCTCCTTCTTAGAAATCTCATTAGTGATTTTTCGGTAAATTAGCTGTAAACGCTCGTATGATTTTAATGAAGCCATGATTGAAAAGTAAATGAACGGAACAGATTACGATATTTAATATCACATAACCTAATTTCACGATTGATGAAATATTTACTTTATAAATTACTTAGCATTCGTGTTAAATTTATGTAGGAGACTTCTGTTACTTAGGAAGCAAAATAACTGGTGATGGACGAAGCAAAGAGGATATAAAAAGTAGGTTGGCTCAGGCAAGGAAAGCATTTCTACAGAAAAGGAATCCGTTGACATCGAATATAGATTTAGGTATTAGGAAGTAATTCTTGAAAGTCTTTGTCTGGAGCGTGGCGCTCTATGGAAGTGAAACTTGGACTATTGGTGCAGCAGAAAAGAGGAGAATTAAAGCGTTGGAAATGTGGTGTTACAGGTGAATGATGATCAGATGGATAGATAGGGTTACAAACGAAGAGGTATTAAGACGAGTGGGAGAGGAGGGATGTTTCTGGCGACTGCTAATGAAGAGAAGAGATAGGTTGGTAGGACACATACTAAGACACCCAGGACTTGGTAGCTTAGATATGGAAGGAAGGGTCGAGGACAAGAACTGTAGGGGTAGACTAAGGTTAGAATATGTTAAACAGGTTGCCTCGGATGTAGGGTATGGTAGCTATGTAGAGATGAAACGATTAGCTCAAGACAGGGAGGCATGGATAGCTGCATCAAAGCAGTCAAAATACTGAAGACTCGAACAACAACAACAACAACAACATCATGTTAAAACTAGGAGTTAACCCTTTTAAAGCCAAGCTATTATGGTTATGGTTACGTTATAAACGCCAAGCCAAGTTTCGTGAAGTTACAAATATTTGATAACAATTATCTCCTACCTACGATTTTAGATTGTTGATATTTTTCTGTAGCAGGTAAACATATTGTTAACTTATTAGATCGTAATTAATTAAAATTAGTTTTAATTTTTACATTAAAAACAATAATTTGTATGGGAAATCATTCAAATTCGCTGTCATCATACAAAAATTCACTCTCTTATACTTAACTCAGCGTTAAAACCTTACATATTTCCTTTTCATTTAAAGAGTTAGCCATTCTGTATTTATCGCCAATTAAGCTATCTAAATTAGCGCCGACTATAAACATAAAGAAACACAACTTCAAATGATCACACGCGCGAGAGATCAGCTTACTGGAGCATGTTCAAAGAATACGTATTTCTATTCCTGTTATTCAGCAAACTTAAGCATATCTATATATCAAGAGAGACAGATTGATTCCCGCGTTGTCTTGGTTACAACAGTGCTTGGCTGGAAATATTAAGAAAGACTTTTATCTATAAATGGGGCCGATAGATTGGTCTGTGGCATTTTAGCAGAAGCTCCTTCAGCCGATTTATCGCCCCTTGGCCCTATAAAGGCTAATCATGTAGCAGGTGATGGAGATTGTTGTTTAAATGTTTTTAATATCAATAGGAATGATTTTCTCTTGCTGATGGGTGACTTCAATGCTAGAGTTGGTAATATGAGAGTAGGACAGTCAATTGGCACATTTAGTGAACAAGTCTGTAACAAAAACGGAACTATATTAATAGACTTCTCCACCTACAATCAGCTAAAAGTAATGAATGGTTTCTTCAATCACAGAGACAGCCATAAATATACGTGGGAGGCACGAGATACAAGATCAGTACTAGATTATGCTATCTGTAATATCAAACTAGCAGAGATGGTCTTAGATACAAGAGTTTTTCGAGGCCCAGAATTAGAAACGGATTTGTACCATTAGAATAAAACCGCGATGGTGCACCAAGCAGAAGAAACCGACAAAATCAAATACAACCCCTCTCTATATAGTACACCTTCTTCCGGATCCTACAGTAGTATTACAGGTAGATGGCTCTACCAAAACGACCGACTGAATTAATCCACTCCACCCCAACTATAGAAAATGTTGAAGAGGAGTGGAAACAACTAACACATATCTTAAAACAGGCAGCCAACGGGAACCTTGGCACCCAAAAGAAATGGTAAAGGAACAGGGGACTCAGAATTTGGGATGAAAAATTCAAAGAAATTATTAAAGGAAAACAAGAGGCATATAGGAAATACCTTTGTACCAAGAAAGATGTAAATAAATTTATTAGAGTACCACAGAAAGCGAGCCATTGTGAAGTTAGAAGTGCGTAAATATCATAGGAGGAACTGGGACGAATTTGTATCCCATTTGGAAAATTATTTAACCAGACCTCAGCCACAAACTTACAAAATGTTGAACAATTTGAACAGGAAAACTAAAGACACACTTCGAATCAATACAATCCCTTGCAATACTTGGTCAAAACACTTTCAAAATTTGTGGTCACAGAATGTCTCCCATATTTCGACATTCCACTCGGATAATTTACACATCGAACACATTGCAATGGTAGAACTAGATGCAGTCCTGAGCACACTAAAGTGCAATAAAACACCTGGAGAAGATAACTTAAATTTGGAGTTATTAAAATATTCCTGAGGGTCTTTCCAAGAAATATTCCTCCAGCTCGTCAATAAAATTTGGGAAGGCGAAGAACCACATGAAAACTGGAATAAGGCAATAGTTGTACTCATATTCAAGAAGGGCGACAAAGGGGACTGTCAAAATTACAGAGGCATATGTTTATTAAATTCTGGTTGTAAAATATATGCCTTCATCATTAAAAATAAACTATATAAACACTATGAAAACATTCTTGGAGAGGAACAATTCGGCTTCAGGAAGGTGATGGCTATTTCACAATAAAAATCCTTCTCAAAAACACCGCGAATTTAATATATATAGAAACGAATTTAAATATTTAGGTGAATGGATTACAGCAAACTGTAACGAAAGGAAAGCAATTAAATCGAGGTTTCAGAAAATGGAAACTGCTTTTCAATCAACAAAAAATATTTATAACAAAAAGAGTCTTTCCTGGAACTGCAAAATTTGCCACTATACAACTGTAATCAAACCTGAAGCTCTCTATGCTTCAGAGACACTCAATCTCCAACACAAAACACTAAAACACCAAATAGAAGTGAAATAACGTAAAATAATGAGAAAAATCCTTGGACCGAGAACAAAGGATGGTGTACATTACCCAAAGCCTAATACAGAAATATACAAAAAAGTTTCCAAAATCACAGACAATGCGAATGCGAAGAATCCAATTTATGGGACACATAGAAAGAAAGGACCCGAACAGACTGACACACAAAATACACACTTTCTTAAAGAACAAGGCTACTAGACCGAATTGGTATAAATTTACAGAGAGACTTAAATGAATTAGGATCACCAAACTTACATGACCGGAAGGAAATCAGAAAAATCACTCAGACGCGGGGTTTCGAGGAGGAAGAGAAGAAGACTACACAACATCGATGGTCAGAGCAGCGCAAACAGACCCACTCGTTGCGAATGAAGGAATACTTGGCCAACAGGAAGGCTAGAAAGTGTTGATTTCGCGTGGTCCTAAGCGACCCATTCGCGAAGAAGATGAAGAAGAAGAAGATAGAAACACACATTGCATTTGTATATTTCAAAAACGCTTTTGACAAATTAAACCACAATACCTCACTTAATATTTTAATATCTGATCACACCCCACAACAGATGGTGCAAAACATAAGTTACCTTTGCAGACATAACTTGATTTCTGTAAAGGTAAATAATAAATTATCTGAGTGGAAATCGATAAACACAGGAGTGAGACAAGGTTGCGATCTTTCCCCTCTCCTGTTCACAATCTATATGAATGCTCTTATACGGGAATTTAGAAAAACAAGACATGGCTCCATCCGTATTAACAGAAATTTACAGCTGGACGCAATATTATTTGCAGACGACTTAGTGCTTGTTGCCACCTCGGAAGGTGATTTATAGCGTTCAATGTATAACCTGAAACTAGTCTCAGAAAACTACTCAATGGAAATATCTCTAGAGAAAACTAAGATAATGGCATTCTGTGGCACGGAACCAGTAAGAAGTAAGATCTGCTTGGATAATAACATTTTGGAAAGAGTAAACGATTTTAAATACCTTGGTAACAAACTGTCTTTCCTTGAAGAAATGGACATACCCGAGAAAATCTATAAATTCAACACATGTTTAGGAATCATCAAATAAGTTTTTAGACCATCATTAATTCAGAAACACACCCGAAAAGAATTTACAAAACCTGAGCAAGACCAGTACTTTGTTATGGTAGCGAAGCGTGGACCCTGAGGAAATGCGATGAGAGACGAATAACTACCGCCGAAATGAAATATATGCGACGAACAGCTGAAGTCACTAATTGGGATCACAAACGAACACAGAAGTGTTGAATGGTCTTAACAGCAGACCTATATTGGAATACATCCAAATAAATTGTCTAGGACACCTCAACAGGATGGACAGAAGCAGGATCCCTAAAGCAGTCGTCAACTACTGCCCCGGTGGGAAGAGATCTCTAGGTCGCCCCAGGAAAAGATGGCGTGAAAATTCAAATATTTTGCGTAGACCGTAACAGTTCTTCTAGGACTAACACATGAAAGGCGGATGATGATGAATATGTAGGTCATTTGCCTGTAATGGTAAATCGGTGATAAATATGAAAAGAAAACGTATATAACACAGGGCCTAAAAAGAAATGGACAAAAAAGGATGGAATAAGGGATACAAAAGGCTAGGAAATGAAATACCCACAACCCTTAAAAACTTAGGGATTTGAATTGAAGTATAGCCATGAAAGGCAGACAATAAGATAAAAGGTGAGAAGAACCTCCACAAAAAAAAAAAAAATCTGGAAAAGGGGGAAAATATCGACAAAGCTCAGTAACCATCGAGTTCACCAACTCCCGAACCCACTAGCCGTGAGCCCTTGAGGAAATAGCGCTACTCAGGATCCACCATGCGGGGTGGGTTAGTCATACTCTGCTTCCTTTAGGACCTCTCACAGTAGGCCAGATTTGCCATTAAATAGAAATGACCACATTATAAATGAGGATAATCGGAAAATAAACAAGATGTTCAGTAAAGAACATATAGCCTACTTTCTCCTAAATGCATGGGTATAGTTATAACTCTTTGTCCTTTTCAAGGAGTATAATTGAATTTTGGTTGTAGTGGCTTGTTGAACTACAATGTGCTATACGGATATTATACGTTGATTGATTAAATACTCACCTGAATTATATACATACTGTACCCAACTGTCATCATGTGGACCATGTGTTCGTATCCCAACTAACTCATGGTCTTTCGAGGTATGGGACGTTCCTGCCCACCATACGACCACATGCTCAGGATTTGAGTCTACCAGGTAACTACTCTACATGAAATACACAACATATTCCTAAAAAATCAATATTTACTGGTCTAAAATCATGGCTATACAACAAATACAAATAAAGGACAAATTATATTTAATTCCCACACATAAAAATAGGGTGATCTTGTGAGTTTTCTTCATAAAATAGTGCTACACTGCACTCAAATCTAATTCTAGCATCCTATCAATGATACTTTTCAGACTTCAATGGGTTTCCATAGTGTTCATCATGTGACATAATTACTTAACTGGAGTATCATAACACAAAAGTCACATATCACCTCAAAATGACGTTAATAACAAAATTACTCCGTTTCATACGGCATTTACTTTAATTAGCATAAATTCATTACTTTCTGCATTAATTAACAAATATTTGTTGTGTCGTGTGGATCATCTTCCTTCTTTCCGTCAATTATGAACGCTTTACGAAAAGTAGTCCTTATCCCTTCCAAAATAAACATGGATAGAATATTTTATAGTTTCACCATACAACGATTTTCTGGGTCTTGTCGGGCTTATATCGTTACAAACGTGTCATGTTCTTTAGAAATCACATACCCGTTTGCATAACTTAGTGTGAACTGGCAAAATGCATTCTAAAAAGATGCCTAACAATTTATTTGGTTCAGTGTTCCTCTTCAGAGAATAACTAGGACAAATATTATTCGATTTCTTTGATCCAATAACGTATGTGTGTTGCAACACATCATTCATTTCAATTGGCATCATCCAAACACTCCTATCATAATTGCATATTTGAAATATCGAGATTCTTCAGTGTCCTACTGTGGCCCTCAATTAAAGGACTGGTCGACCGACCTTCCCCTTCCCCCAGCAGGCAATAAAATTCGTTCCAGCAGGCTAGTCAAGATGGCTGCCGCAGCAGTGGTCTATATCCCCCACTTCCCTCATCTGCTGTCAAGGTCAGATTTGTTTACCACTGCAGTACAGTAAAGTTACGCTAGGGGTGGCTCCTAAGTAATTGAGTCATTTAATTATTTAACACCTATAATTAGTGCATTGGGCTCAACTTGGCTCCTTATTAACATTCATGGCTGGGGATGACTCTGGTGATAGCCTTGCCGTTCTATGGTGAATACTGTGGCTTTAGACGCGCATCATAACGAAAATCCAAGATTTTCGCCAGCAGCTGTCACAATAAAATATAAGGAAATCTGCGTTTCCTAAACGAAGAATATGATCCTTACCTCTCAGGGGAGATCATTCATATACATGCTCACGGAGTCTCAACGGATCTCAATCGTGGCCATAATTCATGCAAGCGATGGCAACAGACAGGCTCTGTCCAATTCGCTGAGAATAATACTGTATGCTCAAGGGCGATACTACTCGTAGATTTAGCCAACTTCTCACCTAACGCGCAAGCTATACTAGTTGGTCCCCGCAATTATTTATTACGTAAATCACTGGATTCTACGTTAATTCTGCACGCGATATGCGGCTTCAAACAATACTTCACATAGATGACTCAATTATTAAGGCACCCGCGCTATTTCTGTAATAACACTTAAGCCAAAGCTCTAAATAGCTCCTAACAACAAGGTATGAATTTACTGGATTATTTTACTTTAATGGTCCTCAAATATAATCCTAAGGAAATTCTCGTATCTCGCTATATTCCACATTACCTTTCTTACTGTTTACCAAAATACAGTATCTTTATATTAGACATGACACACTTTGAACATTATTTAGGCCAAAAATGCCTATTACTTTACTGTTGCCGACCCATATTATTATTATTATTATCATTCATTTAACGTTACCGTTACATCCATCACTATTTTTGGCCTGAATGGCCTTAAACAAATCACCTTCCAAGCCATATTTTATTCAAGACGAGTGGTGAAAACTCGTTCAATAAGTGACTGTGACATTTTAGTCTCAAAGTGATAACATCGTTATATGGTGAACTATTTAGTTATAATAACATAATGAATTGGTACTCACTTTTTCTTTTGGCTGGATAGTGCCAGCAGCTCACCCTGCGACCCACCATGATGCTTGACTTAAGCCATCATGTTATACTTTTCACAACACTTAATTTCACATATTTTCCACCTGATAAACATACTCTTATCAGTGGCCTCATTCACTTTCACACAATGCATATTAATCACTATACACATGAACACTTTTAAAGCACTATTACACAATTTATGTACACTTATTCACTATTTCACAGGTTGATCCTTAAATCGGACTTCTCCTACGCCTGATCTCAGAGATGCGATGCAATTACGCCAACCACTGGTCTTCGTGAAATCTAACAGCGTTTACGGACGTTCGGTCCTCGTCACCTGCCATATCGTTCAGCTCACTGTCAAGATGAAGTGGCGATGCTTCCCCAAGCTCCCATCATTGTAGTGATCCTGCTGATAATGTCATATTCAACACTGACAGTACCTCCTGGTATGTGTAATGTTCACAAACATTATAAGTTATACTTTCGCTGCGGCGAATTTATATTTGCGTCAGATAATAGATAAATATCTATATTAAATTAACTTCGACGCACTTCATGATTTTACTTATGAAGCTGTATGACTTGCTTCCATTGTTCTTTTAACGGCTGAGCGTCGATACTTTAACATTTGGCGCGCTCACTGGCAGCGTATAAGTTACGTGTATACTGCTGAAGACTGGAGATGAACTGGTGAAGACTGGAGAACAACTAGCTTGGCTTGCCTTACTCCTCCTATATAAAGGTTTCTCGTACAAAATAGTCCACTGGACATGTGAGAGCGACTCCTATCTTGAAATAATACCTCTTCAGCCGAAATGACATATACACCTTGTTTATTTAGGTGTGGAGGTTTCATAACCGTTCGCGTGCCGGCGATCGCTTCGGCCAATTAATTACAATTAATTGCCTTAGTTCAGCACGTGGGGACGCCATCGTGGTAATTCCCCCTTGCCTGGTCAGCAAATCACTCCTCTCGAGCGTAGGCTAGGTTGTAATTCGTTCATTTGGGGATACAGGCATTAATTTAGGTGAAAAATCACTCCTAAATTACCTCTCCATGAATATATTCACCTGGGTGTTCATTTCACTTCATTTTAATACTCCACTTGGCGGTAATTAATTATTTTCCGTGTGCAGTCGTTCCCCCCATAGCTTCCTTCGTTGTCAAGTGGTGAATACCCGAGTCATTAATTTTGGGCTGTCTTCTCGGTCCAGACGTAAATAGTCCGCTCGGCACCTAGGGTTACCACCCACTTGCCAAGTGTAATTTGTAAAATGCCAAACTAGCCTCTTTCGTTCTTATATGCTTAGAAAATGTATATTTTCTTGCATTTGGTTGCAATTCTTCACCTTAGATAGCTATGATATTCACATATAGGTCGTGAAATCATGCTACATTGTTATATCTCATTATACCTCTCATTGCTCTTTGGGTTCCCTAAAACTGTTCCCCCTCAGAGACCAATGGTTCGACACTAGGCATAATCATGTGTCTGGTCTTCTCTGATGAGACCTGAGTACGATGCCAGACTGCCGTGACTGATTGGGCACAATACACACTAATACAGCCATCGCACAGGTTATCAGACAAAATTCAACACTCACCCAAGTACACGGGGCTAAATGACCATGATGTCCATGCATCTCAAATGAAACAACAACAACAGCTTCCTACCCAAATCCGTCCTCGTATAAAAGTACACACACTAGTAAGCCTAGAGACATCACTGTGACACAGGTTATCAGACAACTTCTACACACACCCATCGATTTGCTCACATACACGGCCGTCGTCTTCAAACTATTGGACTGATGACCTTGTAGTTTGGTCAAAAGACGCTTCCAGCATGAAGGCATGTTGTTGCAAAATTTGGTCGAGATCAGATGATTAGGTTAGTCGTAATTTGATTTAAGCTTAGAACATTTGATTGGCCGCCATTACGTTTCCGTCAAGATGGTGGCGATATAAAACATGACACTGAATTTCCCTTTGCTAGTGCTACCTCTGTACCAAATTCATTCCATTCAGTTTCCCCGTGTTTGATACCAAATCCCACACACTCACACACAAGTTTTTGGCCGTGTGTAGATCTCATAAATCTACTTTTTTTTGTTTGTTGCAAAAATCGAAAGTAGGCTAAACAAAATATGAGGGCCAATTAAGGTGGGGAAACGAAAAGCTGGGGTTCAGTGGTTGCCAATCCATGTTCCACTAGTTGTGAGCTCCTGGTTGAAGAAGGTGATTTATGATCCTTTTAGCTTTCTTGGGCCACTCATCTCCATCAACCACCCTTCTATTACTCGGTTGTCCTTCCGTCTGTCTGTTACAGCCGCTTCTCTTAGAAGCCGCTCAACCTCTCCATTTTAACATTTTGCATGGGTCAGTGGACTAAAGGGGCTATCAAAATGCGATTTACGTCGCTGTTGTGAAAATTATCCTGTCCAGGGGAAGGTGACATTCAATAACCGGCTACGAGTGAATGTTGCCGACAACCTACAGACTGTTATAGTACGATTTAGAGCAGTCAAAGGCAAAGTACGGCCCACGGGCCAAGTGCGGCCCTTGAGCTAGTATAATCCACCCGCGACATGGTTTCGAATTATACTACCTACATTTACACATAGGCCATCTTTTCTGTTCTGTTATCTAGAAGTGAAAAGCTGTTTCAATCTCATTGTGTTAATACGTTTTGTATAATAGAGTTGCAGCTACAACTGATTGAGTTACAAAGTAACAATGAATTGAAGCGTATACAGGGTCTTTCATCTTATATATAAAAGTGAAAGTCTGTATGTATGTATGTATGCATGTGGATCTGTTCCGTATACAAATCTACACCGTTCCACCAATCTCAACCAAATTCTGCATACACATAGTTTAGGATCCAGAAGGAACCGCTGGCTACATGAATTTTCGATAGTCTTTCTCATTCTTCTGATTTCGGCCCTCTTGCACTCAAGCACAGGCTAATAAAATCATAAAATATACTCATGAAGGAATGGCAATGCAGAAAATTTCCATGGCAACATAGCTCAAGTCGAGACACGGCCGACTGGATGCCATTTGCGCTCTGCACTACCGGTATAGAAAATGAGGATCTTTACTTGAAATCCCGATAGTTACTCAACTTCTCACACAGCACGGTCAACCGAGTTTAGCAAAACAAAGACTTGACACCATCTTCTACTATATTTGTCAAATACCACTCACTCATTCATTCATCACGAAATCTCAGAAACCACCGAACGGATTGGAATGAAATTTGGTATGCAGCTTCCTCAAGGGACGCAAATGCCCATTAAGAGAGGATTTTTGCATATTCAGGTTCTAAAGGGGTGTTAAGGGGGTAGACCTGCATTTCATTGAATAGAAATATCTCCCGATTGGTTTCATTGGGGGATGTGATACTCGGCATATAAACTCATCATTAAAGATAAGAAGACACGGGTCTGAGGGTTTTTCGATGTGGTGTATATTATGAGGTGAAAGGGGTGAAGAGTGGGGATTGAAAGATTCTTAACGGAGCGTGTATCTCTTAAACGACATAGACGAGGAGTTTGAAACTCAGCGAAAAAAATCAACATAAAAAAGAAGTAAATATGTGTTTGACCGTTTCTTCATAAATCCAATTTAAGGGGCCCATGGGGAGGGGTGAAATTCTGGGGGAAAATAGGAAAGAAAATGTCCTAACTGATTGACTGACTGACTCACTCATCAAACTCAGGGGGGAAAATGCTTTAAAGTAAGTAAATAGCTGTTGGACAAGTTTTTTTTGATCGATCAAATTGAAGGGGTTCATCGGGAGGGGTGAAATTCTGAAGAAAAAAAATGAAAGAAAATGTCCAGACTCATTCACTCACTCATCATCACCCAGCCAAAAACATTGAAGTTGGAAACATGGCATTTTGGGGATATGTTCGTTGTATGTCAAAACCGTACACTAAGGGAGGATTTTTGGATTTTCAGTTTCTAAAGGGGTCTTAAGGGGGTTATACCTGCATTTCATTGAATAACAATATCTCACGAGTGATTTCATTTGTGGATGTTATACTCGGCATATAAACTAATCATTAAAAATAAGCAGACATGTGTCTAAGGGTTTTTCGATGTGGTGTATTATTATGAGGTGAAAGGGGTTAAAAGTGGGGGTTGAAGGATTCCTAACGGAGCGTGTTAGCCTATCTATTAAACGACATAGGCGAGAAATTTAAAACTCAGCGGAAAAAAATCAGCTAAAAACATAAGTAAATCGGTGTTCGACCGTTTTTTCATAAATTAATTTAAGGGGCCCATGGGATGGGGTGAAATTCTGGGGGAAGAAAGGAGTGAAAATATCCTAACTGACTGACTAACTCACTCACTTTTCAAACTCAGGAGAAAAAGACAGCTTAAAAATAAGTTAATAGGTGTTTCAGCGTTTTTTCATCAATCCAATTTAAGGGGCCCATGGGGAGGGGTGAAATTGTGGTAAAAATAATTGAAAGAAAATGTCCTTCTGACTCACTCATCACGACCAGCGTAAGCTATTAAAGTTGGAAAAATGAAATTTTGGGAATATGCTCGCTGTATGTCGAAAACGTCAACTAAGGAATGATTTTTAGCCTATTTTCAATTTTGAAAAAATAGGCTTATGAGATCACCTTTTGTCCGTGTGTGTGTGCGTGTGTGTGTGTGTGTGTTTGAGGTGTGTGTGTGTGTCCCCCTAATAAAATCTAAACAGCTGGAGCGATTTCAATGAAACTCGGTAAGTTCATAGCGCTATTCCCGGCGACCTCGACCGTACCCTTCAAATTTTGTTACGTCTCACCAATCCAACATGGCGGCTGTGCGAAATATTTCACTAGCATTCAATATCTCCGAAACTATTGCCGATATCGCCCTGAAATTGTTTACGGTGATAAAGGGCACTACTAGAAGTTCACCTATGAGACTTTCAAAAACCTGGTGACTACAAAACCAACATGGCGGCCAAGCGAATTTGAGATTTTAAAATAGACTTTTCTCGCGATTTTCTATCCAAACATAATGAAACTTGGTACAGCAATTGTCTATACACATTGGAATGCACTGGAGTCTAATTTAGTTCAATTGTTTACATAACCTCAAAATGGCGGCTGTGCGAAATATTTCACTGACATTCTATATCTCCGAAACTATTACAGATATCACCCTGCAATTTTGTACGATGATAAAGGGTACTGATACAAGTTTACCTATGTATATTTCATAAGCCTGTAAAGTAGAAAACGAACATGGCGACCAAGCGAATTTGAAATTAGTTAATAGACTTTCCTCGTGATTTAACTCTCTGAGCGCAGTGAAATGTGGTACAGTAAATGATTTTGCAGATTGTAATGCACTGCCATCTAATTTAATTCAATTGTTTACATAACCTCAAGATGGCGGCTGTGCGAAATTTTAAAATTAAGTTTTTATTTCTTGTTTCGTAATCATGCGATCGAAGTGAAAGTTTGAATAATGAACCTAGGCAATAATTGTCTTTGAATGGTACATAACTCTATGGCCTATACATATAACAATCCTACATGGCGAGCTTCCGAAATATTTAGACGGTTCTCAATATCTATGAATCTTTTACAGCAACCAAACTGATTTTTTTAATGTTCATAGAGACTATGAACATATGTTCACCTATAGGACTTTCAGTAACCTGGTGAGCACAAATCCAACATGGCGGCGACGCGAAGTATAAATATTTAAATGGACGTTTCTCGCGAATTAACTATCCGAGTGCCGTGAAACGTTGCACGTTAAATGCTTATACAAATGTTGATCCACTGGCATCTAGTTTATTTCAATTGTTTGCATAATCCCAAGATGGCTGCTGTGCGTAATTTTAAAATCTCGTTTTTACTTCTTGTGTTCTAATCATGCGATTGAAGTTTGAATACCACACGTACACAATAATCTTAATGTAATAGTACAAAAATAAAAATCCAACCTGGCGATCATCTGAAATATTTAGACGGTTCTCAATATCTACGAATCTGTTACAGCAATTAAACTGAAATTTTGTATGTTGATAGAGGCAATTAACATGAGCAGGATATATGAAAATAGGCTGTATAGTTCTTCACGGAACTACTTGTTGATTATTCGGGTTTTAAAGAGATGTTAAGGGGGTAAACGCGCATTTCATTGAATAACGATATCTCATGAGTTGTTTGTTTGGGGATGTGATATTCGGTATATAAACTAATCATTAAAAATAATCAGACATATGTCTAAGGGTTTATCGATGTGGTGTATATTATGAGGTGAAAGGGGTGAAAATTGGGGATTGAGGGATTCTTAACGGAGCGTGTATCTCTTAAACGACATAGGCGAGAAGTTTGAAATTCGGCGGGAAAAACAGCTTAAAATACAAGTAAATAGGTGTTCGACCGTTTTTTCATAAATCCAATTTAAGGGGCCCTTGGAGAGGGGTGAAATTCTGGGGGAAAAACAGGAAAGAATGTGTCCTAACTGATTGACTCACTTACTCACTCATGAAACTCAGGGGGAAAACAGCTTTAAATAAGTAAGTAGCTCTTCGACCGTTTGTTTCATAAATCCAATTTAAGGGGTTCATGGGGAGGGGTGAAATTATCAAAAATAAATGAAAGAAAATGTCTTGACTGACTCACTCACTCATCATCGCCCAGCCAAACTTATTGAAGTTAGAAACATGAAATTTTGGGGATATGTTCGTTGTATGTCGAAAACGTCCACTAAGGAAAGAGTTTTGAATATTCAGGTTCTAAATAGGTGTTAAGGGGGTAAACGTGCATTTCATTGAATAACAATATCTCACGAGTGGTTTCATTTGGGGATGTGATACTAGGCATATATACTAACAATTAAAAATAAACTGACACATGTCTAATGGTTTTTCGATGTAGTATATATTATGAGGTGAAAGGGATGAAAAGTGGGGGTTGAAAGATTCTTAACGGAGCGTGTATCTCTTAAACGACATAGGCGAGGAGTTTGAAACTCGGAGGAAATCAATCAGATTAAAAATAAATAAATAAATAAATAAATAAATAAATAAATAAAATAGGTGTTCGACCGTTTTTTCATAAATCCAATTTAAGAGATCTATGGGGAGGGGTGAAATTCTGGAAGAAAAACGTCCACTAAGGAAGGATTTTTGGATGTTCACTCTCATCGACTAACCCAAACTATTAAAGTTAGAAGAATGATATTTTGGGGATATGTTTGCTGTGTGTCGAAAAAGTCTACTAAGGAGGGATTTTTGGATATTCAGGTTCTAAAGTGGTGGCAACGGGGTTAAACCTGCATTTCATTGAATAACAATATGATACGAATATGACGCGAGCGAAGCGAGGCAAGAAATGAGATGGTGTGTGTCTGTGTATTACTCAATCACGCAAGTACCACTGGTCCGATTTACATGAATTTTTACATGGAAGTAGCTGATTTAGCTGGTTAACATATAGGTTATTTTGATTTCAATACTTTGCCCTATTTAGAGATGGTGACCATTTTAGTGACGTCTCTACACCCTTTGGTTTAAAACTTTCATATTTCCATTTCAAATAAAAAGAGAACGTTAAGAAATAGCAAACTTTTGATGGGATGTACGAGGTTTAAAATTACATTTTCTATCCGAAAGGTATCTCCAACGGTTAGCGAGTAAAACCTAAATTTGTGCTATAAAACACGGTCAACGCCGAGCGGTGTAGTTGGACAAAATGATCCATCCTTAATCTCCCTCTGCGCAGCACCTCGCCGATACCCTGTTTTAACACTGTCACCTTCACATTTTAATTTAATTATGACGCGTAGCGAAGCACGGGTACTTCAGCTAGTATAAAATAAGAGCGCCAAGCGGCGGGTTTGTTATCCGTAGCTGCGGTCACCTTGGCCGGGATTTTGGCGCGCCAAGGCCCCCTGCTTTAAGCGTGTGTACAATCCTATATGATGCAGCGGCCTTGCTAGCGTGTGCACAATGCTGAAATCTTACATTAGTAAGTTAGTTATTGTTGATGAAACCGAAACCCCTACCTGTGCTAATTTTGTGAGTGATATATTCGGAGACCGTTCAAGATTCTCGCCAATGACATCTAGCTCATCCTCTGTTCAAACTATTCGTGTGCGGGCATGTATTTTTATTGAGCACCGAGCCAGTAGTGTGAAACTTATTTGCAATTACGTGAATCTGTGCTAGTGAAGGTGGCACTTCATCAGGAAATTGCTGAACAAATGCATCTCGTACCCGCCGAGCCAACTCGTACTTAAAATAAGTTTTACATTAAAAAAAACGATGTTGCAATGATAACTGTCTCACCATGTTAGCACTTGAGGTTTAGACTGGCGACTGAGCAACTGCACGCTTATTGCAAGGTCAAGTTTGGTAATGTCAATCTTTTATTTTTATACGGTCCATCGGAACTTGACAAAAAAACAGCCATCGTATGTATTATGCGCGCGCTTTCATTACTATAGGGGTTTCGGTTTCATCAACAATAACTAACTAAATAAAGTAAAATTTCAGCACTGTACACACGCTAGCAAGGCCGCTGCATCATGTAGCATTGTACACACGCTCAAAGCAGGGGGCCTTGGTGCGCCAAAAGCTCGGGCAAGGTGACCGCAGCAGCGGTTAACAAAGCCGCCGCTTGGCGCTCTTATTTTATATGAAAGACCCTGTATTCCCCAAAGTTTCGTAAATTGAGTTCTACACAAGACCCTACCAAAATCAAGCTTCCCACACTTGAAATCTCAGGCACAGAAGATTACCGCCATGTTCGAATCTTCCTATATTTGTGAACAGGTGTTTTCTACAATGAAGCTTTGCAAAAATAGCATCAGAAATGGATTGGCAGACCACCATTTAGCTGCGCTACTAAGAATTAGCTCATCCCAGTTTCAATAAGATTATGATAAACGTTTAGAAGCACCGACAAAGTTTCACTTGTGACATACTCCTTCCTCTTCTAACAAATAATGAGGGTGTGTTCATAGTGCAAAGATGAAGGAATACTGGGCTAAGAAGAAAAGCTCGCCAGAGTTAGGAACCACGTGGTCCAAGGGGCCTCAACGAACCAATAAGAATAGTGTATTCTTTCTTCCTAAGGTTTCTACCATTGTACCCTATAAGTTTTGTTTGATTTAACATTCAGGAATATAAAGTTTATAATCTATTTGTAAACATGTGTTATTCTATTTTCGGCCCGCCTAGATTATTTTGTATCGCATCCGGCCCTGTCCCTAAAAGGATTGCCCATGTCTGATTTAGAATGTACCCTCTGTGATCTCTGCTATTTCCCATCCCTATTAGTCACCGAATTATATTAGGTAGATTTCATGAGAAAGCTGTCTACTGTATTCCAATGGCCCCAATGGGTACCATGCTTTGACTTGCGGGAAATTTTGACATATCTTCACGTTTCACATCCCCCAGACTCCAAAACCACCGTCAGTTTTAATAGTATATTATGCAACGAGCCTATAATGGCTATAATTAAGACACGAGTTTTATAATTTCCATACGAGTGTCTTAATTACCATTATAGGCGAGTTGCATACGACTGTTTATGTTCGACGATAATTATAACTTTATTATATGTTTTAACATAAATATTCATAAATATCTGTTCAGTCACTAGAATGTTGTAATCGGGTGCTGCGGTGGGTAGTATATCTCTGTTTTTCAAGCTCTCTGGACAACCGACGCATGCGCTCTGTGTGCTTCAATGCCATATGTTCATATTGTGCTCCAGTATTCAGTAAAACTGTCACCGAAGTCGTTTCAAAACCACGCGCTGTGTAGAAATTGGTTTTGGGGATATTAAGGTACAGTGCTATTTCTTGTCTCATATTCACCAGTTTATTTACGCGAACATATGGACGGTGCACTTTCGGTAATTTATATAGACATGTTGGATTTTGAGCGCATGCGCGAAGGTATCCTTATCTTATTGGTCACCCAACTGTTTCTTGAGCTCTGATTGGTGGGAGAAACTTTTTCATAATGAAAAATAGTGTTATAATGAGCCTCATTATGATACAGTTTTCTGACACATAATAGTTAGGGTCGAACATAAAGTTTATTATTATTATTTACGATTATTCCCTTTCAGGAGAAGGGTCAATCACAGCTTCACTTCCTTTTTCTCTCTACTTTTGATCCCAAATCCTCTTCATTAGTTCACTGTGCTTTTCTTCCTTTCCTCTGTCCATTCTTTTCCCGATGTGTTCTTCCTTGAGACTTGTACAATTTTCGTGTTTAGTGTTTCTGATTTTACGTATTTCTAAATTGTTATCTGTCCTCATTGTAGTCTTCAGAGATTTTAAGTAATTCCATGTCTTCATGTACTTCTTTAATCCAACTGGTCTTTAATTTACTTGCATTCACGATATTAAAAATCTTCTTAGTGAGTCTGTTCTCATCCATCTTATATAGGTGTCCATAGAACTGCAGACTTCTCTTCCTAAATGTATCCATAATGGAGTCAGTATTTTAATAAAGTTCATTTGTTGGTCTTCTGACCCAAATTCCATCTCGGAAAACAGCGCCATGGATTTTCCTAAGAATTTTTCGTTCCTGTTCCTTAATATCATGAATTCTCGTCATTCCTCCAATACTGTGGTTTCTGCCGCGTACAAGGCTTCAGGAAAAACAACTGTGTTGTAAGTTTTGCATTAAGACTGCTATTTTGTTGTAATGATTCCATGTCAGCTTGTACGCCTTCTGCAGTTCAAAAGTTTATATATAATTTATATATTTATCATTTTTTGTGGACACAATAACTACTGCCATTTTCTACCAACACTTCAAACGTATACATCAAATATTACCATCCAAACTCTCAGTCAAGTTAGTTAATGGGCAAACTCGGACCAAGAGGTGGAAAAGGGTGGAAAAGGTAAGAAAAATGTGAAAAAGTGAAATATCGCTAAAACATTCTTAATATGTGAAATATCGAATCCATTCAAGGCTCGTATTATTCTTCGGGTCCAAATGTTTATCTCATTTAAGTTTTTTGACAGTACCAACCATATTGACCAAAGGGTCAAATGGAGTTTTGAGAGAAAAACACGTAGTTCCGTGGAGAACTAAAGCCTATTTTCATATAACCTACTTAAGTTAATGGCCACTATCAACATACACAATTTCAGTTTGATTGCTATAACAGATTCCTAGATACTGAGAACCGACTAAATAATGCGGAAGGACACCATGTTGGATTTTTATATATGTAGGTCTTAGAGTTATGTACTGTTACACCGACAGTAGTGGCTACGCTGGCTAAAGTTCAGCATGAGGTCATGGGGCCAAGCTCTCTGCTGACTCGGTAGACGCGTGGGTTCGAGCCCCACCGTCGGCCGTCCTTGAAATGGTTTTCCGTGGTTTCCCATTTTCAACACCAGGCAAATGCTGGGACGATACCTTCTGACAGGCCACGGCCGCTTCCTTCCACATACTTGCCCAGTTTCATTCGCCATCATTCATTTCATCTCTCATTAACTCCTCTCATGAGGTTGGCGTCAGGAAGGGCATCCGGCCGTAAAAACCATCGCCACAAAGACTTCCATCGCATCTCATCCCCGACCCCGTTGGAAAACGGGAATAATAAGGGGTAGACATACAGAGTTATGTACTGATACATGAAGATTATTGTGTACGTGTAGTATTCAAACTTCGATCGCATGATTAGGATACAAGAAGTAAAATCGAGATTTTAAAATTTCGCACAGCTGCCATCTTGTGGTTATGGAAACAATTGAAATAAATTAGAATAAATTAGATGCTAGTGGATTAACATTTGTAAGTAGTAGAGGAAATGTATGTTTTGAATATTGCGTAATCGCGAGGACATATTGCATCATCATGACGTCATCTGATAGCTATGCGGATGTGAGCACGTGCACGTGCACATGTTAGCGTGGGAAGAGGTTGACCTTTAACCGCTTGAAGAAGATAACCTTTGGGTAACCGCTTGAAGCAGATAACCTTTGACTTATTTATGCGATGGAGATAAAAATTAATGGGTGTTGACGTCATTTGATACCCATGCAAGTTTGCAGCTGTGCGAGCGATCACGTGATATGTCTGCAGTGTTCGCGTGAGACGTGGTTGACCTTACACGTCATTGGGTAAGAATGTAATCTTTGACTTCTTTAAGTAATACTGATAAAAATATAATGAGATGATTGCGTCAGAAGCTTGTTTTGTAGCATTTGGTTTCTTGAGTGTAGGTGGGGGTGAAGGATATATAAATGCATGTGTGCGTGGATGAGTTTAACTTCTGCGTTTGCGCGAAGAGAGAGTGTGTGTGTGAAAGAAATAAAGAAAGTCAACGACGAGGAACAAATTGTGTGTGTGATGGATGTTCTAACGAAGTTCAATAACTTAGCCACTTGCGTTGAGTATTCTAATAAGAAACTATCAGAACTAATAATTGATTTACCGTATGTGGTCCAAATTATTCGGGCTGTGGAGACGAGATTTGGAAGAAAAATAGTGGTGGACATTATCATTGAAGGTGAAATAACAAGTGTATTTCTACCAGCAGTATTTGCAAAACTAAGCGCATCAGTGATCGATGAACTAAACTCACTTAGAGGCAAACTGATGTTGGTGTATTTGGGGTTGAAGAACCGCTCACATCAAGTTGTTTTAAAACTGTAAATTTTTGGTGAGTATATATATGCAGATTATATATGCATTGATTGATATAATGAATTATATATATATTTAGTTGCTTATTATTTCTTAATTTGTTTAATTTTTTTCAGATTATCTAAAAACTAATAAAAAGGAACAGCAAAATGAAGTGGAAAACTGTTAATTTTCTGAGTGGAACTGAACATCGATCGCACCCGGTAATAGAGTATCACCGTGTATGCTTTCATCAGTCTGAAGAAGGAGAAGAAGAAGAAGAAGAAGAAGGAGAAGATGATAATGAGGTGAGTCATAATGAGAAAGAAGCTTGTTTTAACAAATGGACATCTTCGAGTGGAATTTCAACATTTTCAGTCTACGTTACTAATGTTAGCAAATCAGATGATAGTCAGCGAGAGGTGACAGAAACAGTTCTAAGATATTTGTTACAAGAATTATGTGAAGATGAACATTTTATTTGTTTCTTCGGATACAATACATTTGATGAGGTTTACAAAATTGAATTTTCCATCACTTGTTTTGAAGTAACAAAATTGAATGAGTATAGAAACAAATTGCTTGGTAAACTTCAGGACGAATTTCCCTTTGAAGCCATTCATTGTTCGCTGGAGATTACAGGCAGCAATTTATCTCAATGGCTTGAATACACTTTAAAAGATTATAGGTTTATGGTGAGCCGATGTTACAGCAACTGCTGGTGGTGTATTAACAACAGTGCGAATTGGACGATTGCTTAGACAACAATGGCAACACCTCCTAACAAACGTAGAAAGGTTGATATTGTAATACATAATAATAACAGTGAAAATATAAGAAACCAATTGGACAACGCATTTGAAAGTGTTTCTAATTTTAGAAGTGAACTAAACGGTGCTATTTCAATATCATACCAAATCGGGGAATACACTCAAACGGACTTGATTGAGAACAGTGATGAGTTGATTGAATGTTGGAGAGTTATTAGTGAGCACATATTGCAACAAGCTGTGAATTGTGAAGAAATTACACTTCAAATAAAGGATGAATCTTTCTTAAGCTGTGAGTTAATTGAAACAGCATTCAATTCTAGAGTGTACACACTTGCAGTTTCAAATGTTAAGAATGAGTTTTTGGATCCCCGCGAATTTTTAGCAAATGCTAATATTTGGTTTACAAAGTATGTTAAGAAAGCGTTAACTGTGCAAGCTTTAAAGGTGAATTCAGTTTTGTGTGCACAGTATGTGCTTCACGACAAATCAGAAACAAAATATTTTGCTGTCAAAAATAAAGTAGTTTTCGAGTATACGGATGTAAATGAATTTTATAATAATCATATCATTGAAGCTACATTGACAAAAATGAGCGAATTTGAAGCAAATGGCTCTGGGTGGGCTTTAGAAAAAATTCATAGTTTGAGAAATAATATAAATAAATATGTTGGATTTCGAGTAGGAATGTCCAATACTAGTAGATTGCCTGATGTAATAGTCAATAAACATGCAGTGCTAAATTTGTATGATACAAAGGAAGCTTGTTTTGCGTGGAGTGTGGTTGCTGGTTTGTATCCAAAAACGCGAAACGTGAATCATCTTTCTTCCTATCCTAAATACAGAGATGTTTTAAATTTAGATGATATTCCAATTCCAATGCAAATGAAATATTTAAACAAGTTTGAAAATCAAAACAATATTTCTGTGAATGTGTATGGAGCACAATATGATGAAAACAAATGGGTGTGTATGGGAACAAACGAAGTAAAAGGAAAAAAAACATTTACTATTGTACCTTTGTATGTATCAGATAAAGTATATGAAAGGAGTGTGGACTTATTGATGTTGCAGATTGGAAACAGTGAAAGTTATCGCTTTTGTTTAATTAGAAATCTCGCTCGCCTTGTGCGTTCAAGCATCACTAGGAATTGTAGACGGATTTATATATGTAGACGTTGTTTGTTATATAATTCTCTTGAGGATGAGTTAAATGTTCACTTTGCAGACTGTAAGCAGTTTCCTGTTGCAAAAAGCATATTGCCAACTGACGAACAAAGATTTGTTAATTTTACAGAATTTAAATTTAAAGATAGAGTTCCATTTATAATTTATGCAGATACTGAATGCGTTTTGTCTCCTATTTCCTCTTGTTTTCCAAATAGTGACATTCCTAACTCTACATTAACCCATAAACATATTCCTTACAGCATTTCTTTATACCTTCATTGTAATTTTGATAGTGATTTGTGCAGTTTTAAACTCTTTAGGGGAAATAATTGCATAGAATTGTTTGTAAAGGAACTTTATAGTATTGTAGATAAACTTCAAACATATTATTTATCAGCTAAACCTATGTTAAAGATGACGGAAAACGAAGAAAGATTATTTTTGTTAAGTAAAATTTGTCATATTTGCGAGAAACCGATTGCAGATAATGAACTCAAAGTACGCGATCATTGTCACATAACTGGAAAATATAGAGGAAGCGCACACAATAGTTGTAATTTAAATTCCAAAGTAACAAGGGTCCTGCCTATAGCATTTCATAATCTAACGGCGTATGATGGACATTTTATAATTAAAGAAATTTGTGAGAAACATGAAGGTGGGGAGTTACATAATCCTGGTCATATAAGATTGTTAGCAATGAATATGGAACGTTATAAAGGGTTTACAAAGCATGTATGGGTTAAGAATGGATTCTTTCAGTTAAGATTTATCGATACATATAATTTCTTGTCCTGTTCACTAGATCAATGTTCATCTTCGTTAAGTGAAGATTCAAAGCAAATAACTCGACGTTATTTTAATGATGATGCACAGTTTCGACTTACTGCGAGAAAAGGCGTGTTTCCCTATGAATACGTCACGAGTATGGATGTACTTAACGAAACTAAATTACCTGAAATATCCAAGTTTTATAGCAGTCTTTATAATCAAACAATATCGAACGAGGAGTATGAGTTTGCTCAATCGGTGTGGGAAACGTTTTCCTGTCAAACAGTAGGAGAATACGCTGATTTGTATTTAAAAGTTGACACACTTCTTTTGGCAGATGTCTTTGAAAATTTTAGATCGAATGGCATGGAAACTTATGGCATTGATGCAGCTCATTTTTACACTGCTCCATCTATGTCTTGGTGCGCGATGAAAAAGATAACCAACGTTCAACTCGAATTGCTTCAAGATATTGATATGTTACACTTTTTTGAACGATCTATTCGAGGGGGAAATGTTCAGTGTATAACACGACATGCGATTGCTAATAATAAGTACATGAAAACTTATGATGAGAAAAAGCAAGAGTCCTACATAATGTACTTTGACGTTAATAATTTATATGGATATGCGATGATGGAATATCTTCCAACGGGTGGCTTTAAATGGGTTGCAAATATTGAAGGCTTTGATGTTTTAACTATTGATGATACTTCAGAAATCGGATATATCTTGGAAGTAGATTTGACTTATCCTCAAGAGTTACATGACAAACATTCAGATTACCCTCTATGCCCCGAAAAGTTGACAAAGCTAATGACTACCCTAGATAATAAAGAACGTTATGTTTTGCATTATAGAATGTTAAAGCAATGTATTCAACTAGGAATGAAATTAGAACGTATTCACAGAATAATCGAATTCAATCAGAGCCAATGGCTAAAACCATATATTGATGTGAACACAGAGAAACGAAAACATGCTAAAAATGATTTTGATTTTTTTTTTTATAAATTGATGAATAATGCAATTTTTGGTCGTTCACTGATGAATGTGAGGAAGTTAAGGGACATCAAATGGGTTACCAAATGGCATGGAGCCAGTGGTGCTAAGTCTTTAATAGCTAAGGCTAATTTTAAACATAGAATTATATTCGATGAACAATGTATGGTCATCGAGATGAGCAGACTAAAGATTTTTCACAATCAACCAGTATATGTTGGTGCATCTATATTAGATTTGTCTAAATGTAAAATGAATGACTTTCATTACAATGTTATTTTAGCAAATCCTGAATCAAATGTGAGGTTGTTATACACAGACACAGATAGTTTTATGTATACATTCTATTATGATATTTATGAGTTTATGAAACAGCATTCAAATTTGTTTGATACTGGAAACTATGAAACAAACAATCCTTTTGGCATTGTGAGACAAAATAAAGGTGAAATTGGTTTAATGAAAGATGAACATGCTGGAAGGATTGTTGAAGAATTTGTGGGGTTAAGACCCAAAATGTATGCAATAAAATTGTGTGATGAAATGAATAGCTTGTGTAAGGCTAAAGGCATTAAGAAGAGCGTGAGTAAAACTATGAATATTGATGAGTATCGAAAGTGTCTTTATAACAGAGATCAAGCCAGCAAAGTTCAAGTTTGTATAATTTCAAGATCTCATTTTGTATTTACTGTTCGGCAAAATAAGTTGGCAATTTCATCAAACGATGATAAAAGACACATAACTGAAAACGGAATTGATACTTTACCGTTTGGTCATTTTTCTCTGAAACAAATTTGAGATTAAAGCAATTCATCTCTCTTACTTACTTTATTTCTTTCACACACACACTTTTATTCTGTTAATAATACTAATGTTTTTGTGTGTTCCTTTGCTTATGAAAAATAATATAAAAAAACGAATAAATAATAACCCAAATTTTGTGTGTATTATTTACAACTCCCCCCCCCCCCCCCCACCATTCCCATTTTCCTGAAAAAAAATATATATAATTACATTATATTACTTATCATTTAGTTATGGTGCGTTGTAAGAGGAACAACTCTGCCACTCAATATAAACGATCAGGAAGTGGATCATTCATTAGTCGTGTACTTAATAAAACTATTGATAATTTACCTGTGGAATTACACATTCCAGGATATGAATATTGTGGACCAGGAACAAAATTAGAAAAGCGATTGAGCCGTGGTGATCCTGGAATAAATATATTAGATAAAGCGTGCAAAGAGCACGACATTGCTTACGCAAATCATAAAGATTCAAACAAAAGAAGAGAGGCTGATGAAATTTTAGCTTCAAAAGCTTGGTCTCGTGTAAAATCTCGTGACGCATCATTAGGAGAGAGAGCGGCTGCACTAACAGTCAGTGGCATAATGAAAGCTAAGTCTAAGCTTGGTGGAGGTAAACGAAAATTAAATATAAAAAAAAACAAGAAAAGATTTAAAAAAAAGAGAGCATCGAAAAAGCAAGGTGGTATTTTACCCCTACTTCCGATATTTGCAGCCTTGGTCGGGCTTGGGGGGTCTAGCAGGCGGAGCAGCCGGGGTAGCGTCTGCTATAAACAAAGCGAAAGCTGCACAAGAAGAATTAAAATAAATGAAAAGACACAATCGAATGATAGAAGCAATGCGAGGAAAAGCAGGTCAAGGCATTTATTTAAATCCTCCTGCATACAAAAGATAATTAACCAAATACCAAATAAAGCATTAAGTAATTTCGATTTAGCTAAATACGCACATCAATTAAAGATTCCAAATTTTAGAAGAGTCTTTATGCGAGATACGTTACCAAGACATCCTCGAAAAAATGAAAACTGTATTGTTAACCTTGAACCGATGGTTAAATCTGGTTCACATTGGGTGGCTTTCAGTAAACAAGGTAAATACGTGCATTATTTTGATAGTATCGGTAATTTAAGACCACCATTAGAAATTTTAACATATCTAAAAAATTGTTATCTACAATATAATTTTCATTCATATCAATCGATTACTTCTTCGATTTGTGGACATTTATGTTTAGTCTTCTTGTATTGTATAAATAAGGGAAACACAGACTGTCTTTAAACATTTCAAAGATGGCTTTCGAAAGACGGATAACTCTTGAAGGTAAAGGCTCAAAGATTGATGTTACATTGGAGAATCCGCTTCATCTTGTAGGAGCAGAGTTTTTTGAAATAGGACTTGCAGGATTGTATACATCTAATTCTATTCGAAATGTTACCAACCGAAATAATAAATTTCGCATTCATTTTACTAATTTTTAGCCTACTTTCGATTTTTGCAAAAAATGAAAGTAGACTTATGAGATCAACACAGGGCGAAAAAAGTGTGTCTGTCTGTGTGTGTGTATGTGTGTGTGTGAGTCTGTGTGTGTGTGTGTCTGTGTGAGTGTGGGTGTGTGTGTGTGAGTGTGTGTACTCTGAATGTCTGTCCCCCCTATCAATTCGAACACGGTGAATGCGAATTGAACGAAATTTGGTACAAAGGTAGCACTAGCAAAGGACACCTCAGTGTCATGTTTTATATCGCCGCCATCTTGACGGAAACGTAATGGCGGCCACACAAATGTTCAAAGCTTAAATCAAATTACGACTAACCTAATCATCCGATCTCTACCAAATTTTGCAACGACATACCTTTATGGGGGGAGCATCCTTTGACCAAACCAATAGGTCATCAGCGTAATAGTTTGCGGATGGCGGCCATCTTTGTGTGAAAATCGATTCCCCCTATTAATTCGAACACGGTGCAACCGAATGGAACGAAATTTGGTGCAGAGGTAGTACTAACAAAAGGCACCTCAGTGTCATGTTTTATATCGCCGCCATCTTGACGGAAACGTAATGGCGGCCACACAAATGTTCAAAGCTTAAATCAAATTACGATTAACCTAATCATCCGATCTCTACCAAATTTTGCAACTACATACCTTTATGGAGGGAGCATCCTTTGACCAATCTAATAGGTCATTCACCTGATAGTTTGCGGATGGCGGCCATCTTTATGTCAAAATTGATTCCCCCTATTAATTCGAACACGGTGGAACCGAATGGAACGAAATTTGGTACAGAGGTAGCACTAGCAAAGGGCACCTCAGTGTCATGTTTTATATCGCCGCCATCTTGACTGAAACGTAATGGCGGCCACACGAATGTTCAAAGCTTAAATCAAATTACGATTAACCTAATCATCCGATCTCTACCAAATTTTGCAACTACATACCTTTATGGAGGGAGCATCCTTTGACCAATCTAATAGGTCATTCACCTGATAGTTTGCGGATGGCGGCCATCTTTATGTCAAAATTGATTCCCCCTATTAATTCGAACACGGTGGAACCGAATGGAACGAAATTTGGTACAGAGGTAGCACTAGCAAAGGGCACCTCAGTGTCATGTTTTATATCGCCGCCATCTTGACTGAAACGTAATGGCGGCCACACGAATGTTCAAAGCTTAAATCAAATTATGATTAACCTAATCATCCGATCTCTACCAAATTTTGCAACTACATACCTTTATGGAGGGAGCATCCTTTGACCAATCTAATAGGTCATTCGCCTAATAGTTTTCGGATGGCGGCCATCTTTGTGTCAGAATCGATTCTCCCTATTATTTCAAACACGCTGAATCCAAATGGAACGAAATTTGGTATAGAGGTAGCACTAGCAAAGGGCACCTCAGTGTCATGTTTTATATCACCGCTATCTTGATGGAAACGTAATCGCGGCCACCCAAATGTTAAAAGCTAAAATGTAATTACGACCAACCTAATAATCTAGTCTCTACCTAATTTTGCAACACCATATCTTTATGTGGGAAACATATTCTGACCAAACTGCAAGAACATCAGCCCAATAGTTTGCAGATGGTGGCCAAGTATGTGTGCAAATCGATTCCCCCTATCAATTCAAACACGGTGAAACCGAATTGAACGAAATTTGGTACAGAGGTAGCACTAGCAAAGGGCACCTCATATTCATGTTTAATATCCCTATAGCACGTTGTATTTCAACAAGCTCCTACAACCAACATTCAATCATACTCCTTGAAAAGGACAAAGAGTTATAACAATACCCATGCATTTAGGAGAAAGTAGGCTATATGTTCTTTACTGAACATCTTGTTTGTTATCAATTGATTTAGTGGTACCACCAGGTATTTATGAATTTGAAGATCTAGCCTCAACATTTGATGATTTACTTAGTTATCACTCATTGTCGAAACTTATAACAAATCATATACAAAAAACAAATCTTTATTTGGAAGAGGATATAAATGGAAAAGGACGCAACCGTCTTGTTTTGTCTTCTCCGTTTAATATTGATTTCAGTGTACCCAACAGTGTAGCAGAGGCTTTAGGTATTGAAAAGAAAGTTTACCCTAAAGAGAATAAAAAAGAAATTGAGATTGATCGAAATAGAATCGAAAGTGAAGTAAAAATTAATGAAAATAATAACGTTTTAGCCATAAAGATGAACAATGTGGATACAACAATTTTAATAATACCTGATGCTAGCTATACGTTTCAACAATTAAGTGCAAAGATTAATGAATTATTACTAGCACATTTATTATCAGTTTTATTAGGTGAAAAAGACAAATTTCCTTCATATATTTATATTAATTATGATTAAGTGTTCTCTAATTGTAAACTATATTCAAAAAACTTTGCTATAGATTTTGGTGTTGCAGATTCTATTGCAGATTTGTTAGGATTTTCTCATAAAAAGTTCGAGGCAAACACAACTCATCATTCTGAATATATGATTAAAATTAACACTGTTAATAGTATTCGAGTATGTTGCAACCTCGTGCTTGGTACGAGTTATTATTTGAACCATAAACCAACACACTCTTTATATAATTTTAAAGCTCATGTTCCTGCTGGTTATCCGATTGTTGTACAACCAACAACAATTAATTTTTTGCCTATGAACAGCAAGGTTATTCAACATGTATCTGTGCAACTTGAAGATCATCTTCAACAGCTCATTGATTTGCAAGATGAATATTTAACTGTAGAATTAATTATTCGTCCAGCACGTTATCTTGCTATATAAAGTAATGAAATACTGTTATATTTTCATTCTAGTTGAGTAAGCTTACTAGAAAACATTCACAAATATGGTTATAATATATAATACTCAAAGTTTGAAAAAAAAGAAGTCAACTCTGATTCGAAAAAGAAATATAAATCAATCAGCTAAAATTTCTAAAAAAACAAAAAAAAACCAATGCCATCACACCTTAAAATCTAAGAAACAGTTATCGAGTAACAACAAACATTTCTTACAATCTTTAGGCTATCGTGTACTTTAATTTCAATATAAATATATATGCAATTGTTAATCTTATTTAGTTTCTATCTATATTTGAAGCTGTTAACATGTTTAACATGTTTAACATAACCGATAAAAGAGAGGTTGACAACAGAGTTGTGCGACGAGAAGAAAGAGTTTACCAACCTTATTCAGCTAATAAATTTGAAAATAATGATGAAATTCGTATACCAATTCAAAATGAAGAAAACATAGTTTTATTATCAGAAGGTGTTCTTCACTTAGAAGGACAAATTATTACTTCTAACATAAATCCTGCTGCTTCTACTACAGCACATCCTGACCAAAATTTTGGGGCTAATCTTTTTAGCGAAATTCGCGTTACGTTAAATGGTAAAGAAATTGATCGTACACGCCATCTAGGTATAACAAGTTCTATAAAAACGTTTGCATCATATTCAAAAAACGAATATACAGCTTTACAAAATGCTGGTTATTTTCCCTCTTTAACAACACCAGCAAGTGAAGCAAATATTGTTGATAGTATCACAAAACGTTTCCATGTAATACTTCCTTTAAGCAACCTGTTAGGTTTAGCAGAGGATTATAGAAAACCGATTTTAAACTGCAAGCATGAGCTAATACTTCTCAGATCGTCGAGTGACGCACGTGCGTTGCAATCTGCAACCGAAAATGATCTTTCTAAGGTCAAGTTATTTAAAGTTTATCTAAAAATTCCAGTTTTATTATTATCGGACCAAGAACAAATTAAAAGATTAAAACTAATGCAGAAAAATATTCCCATTCAGGTTGGTTTTCGATCATGGGATGTTCATGTCTTGCCATCTCTTCCTAGAACAACTAAATATAGTTGAACTGTAATGACAACTTCTGAAACGCAAAAACCACGTCAATTTTTTTTTGGTTTTCAAACTAAAAGAAATGTACTAAATACGTGCTCTTCCTATTTTGACCATTGTAACATTAAATCTATAAGAGTTTTTTTAAATTCAATTTTTTATCCCTATGAAATGCCAACTTCTGAAATTGCTATAAATGACTACAGCGAAATGTATGACATGTTTGTTAAATTTCGTAATGTATATTATCAGATCGATGATTTTCGTTCAGAGACTCTAGTTTCGCGAGATGAATTTAAGTCTCATTGTCCGATTATTGTAATTAATTGCCTTGAGCAAGTGGAGACACTGAAGACATCTTCAGTTGACGTGCGAATTGAAATCGAGACAAGTGAGAATATACCTGAAGATACAACTCTTTATTGTGTTCTTATTCATGATCGTCAAATATCTTACAGACCATTAACTAATGAAGTAATTATCTAAACCAATATTTGCTAAGTTATAAGCAATCAAGTAAAGAAATATTCTCACTTTAGTTGCAATCATGGAATTGACAACAACAAACTCTCCTTCTACTGATGCTGACATGTGGAATAAGAAGCAGCCAATAGTTGCAGACATTCGCAAGCTACCAAACGGCAGTTTGGAACTTGCTTACTGTATGTTAAATAACAGCAATATACCTTCATTCAGTCCTGTGTTAACATGGGTCGCAGCGTATTGTGAAAAAAACTCTTTCTTCTTTTTTTGACTCTATTAAAAATAAATATGAATATTTAGTTGTGTATAATTTGCCAAAAGAATTTTCTTTGTTTGCACTAAAAACACTTTCCCCTGGGTCATTAATCGATCTTAATACGATTGATGGAATGTCAGATCTAATGTTGAAGCATAGCCAACGATTACCTACAGATTGTCCAAAACATTTACCATCTCTTGCATTGGGAAGCAATAGTTGTGCTGAATTTAATGTCAATGCTGTTCAACATTGGTTAAATTCTTCTGATGGCATCATGAAAATCGTGTGTTCGATAATAAACAAGTTTCGAAACAATGGACTTCAAGGTTTTAATAAGTTTGATTGGAACTACTTTCCTATAAACATACTGACTATATATGAGCCACAACGAATTCGTCTGGAGTGGGAACATCTACCAGATCATCTAAAAATAAAATTTCAACTGTTTCATCTTCGCTGCAAATGTGATAACTGTAACCGCTATCTATAAAAGGTAATTCATTAAATCTACTAGTGTTCTTGACACCTATACATATTTTGTTTTGTTTGCTTTTTTAACACAGTGTATACTTTTTGTCTACAGAAAATAAACATCTGGACAACTAAAGGAACAAGATCATCTCAACACACACTCATCAGGACAACTAAAAGAATGAGATTACTTCAACACTCATACAAGAGAAATAAAATTGTATTAATTGTAATTCTAAATGAATAAAGAAGAAAAGGTCTTTGTACCACTTCATATTAAAGTTTCTTTAATGATCAACCACCTCCTCACTCCACATGTATATAAAATAATATTTGTCAGGTGAGGGATTCGAACCCTCGCTTTCAATTTCTGAAAATTAGATCTTAAGTCTAACGCCTTAGACCGCTCGGCCAACCCAACACACGCAAATCTTGCATATTAGCCAGCGTGTTTTGTTGATTCATATCAGTTCACATTTAGCTTCGTGCGGGGAACACCTTTTTTTGTTGTTGTGAAGTAAAGCATCATCATGAAGTATTTTAATTGTGTAAAGTATTCCAAGAAACAGTTAATGCAAATGATATTGGGTCAAAAAGGAATGAATTTAAAATCTGAAAGAGATCGGCTAAAAACATTTAAGAACTGGTCTTCAAACAGTTTTACGAACACTGCATGGTTAGCAGCTGCGGGATTTTACTATTATGGATATAAGGATATGGTCAGGTGTGCTTTCTGTAATCTGCAACTTAGTTATTGGGAAGAAGATGATGATCCGTTTGAAGAGCATAAGAAATGGGCTTTTTCTTGCCCTTACGTAAACAATATTTCTCCTAGCATAGAATTAAAATCTGAATATGAAAGACTTAAAACTTTTCAAAATTGGCCTCTTCCCTCTCCAAACGAATTTTGTTTAGCATCAGCAGGATTTTATTATACCGGTCATGGTGATAAGGTGAAATGTATATTCTGTAAGTTTGAAATTGAATATTGGAGAGAAAACGATATTCCTTTAAGTGATCATAAAAAATGGGCACCATATTGTCCATATTTAAGAGGGTTTTACGTTGGCAACGTTGATTTAAATCCTGAAAATCCTACTATTATTCCATATAATACAAGTTATGATGATACGTGTGGAAACAATATATGTTGATGTGATGTGATTTTTTGTGCAGTGTGCATTCTCAGACGTAAACGTAGACATGCTGAAGTTTGTTAAGCAGTCAAACACTCTACCAGTAATTTCATTTACTAAAGGTGAAAATCAGAGTAAAAGTGAAAAAAGAAAGCATAGTGTTTTACTACCGAACACTATTCGATGTATCATTTGCGGTCCATCGAACTGCGGCAAAACAAACGTAATGCTAAATTTATTATGTCACAAAAATGGAGTTCGTTTTGAAAACGTTTATATTTATTCTAAATCACTTGCTCAAAGTAAGTATGTTGAATTAAAAAAGTTTTTGGACTCTATAAAAGAAATAAAAAGTGATTTTTTTCCGATAATGACGAAGTTATGCCTCCAGAAATGGCTAGAAAGAACTCTATATTTGTTTTTGATGATGTAGCCAGCAATAAACAACAACACATGAAAGATTATTTCAGTAGAGGTCGTCATCTCGAAGTTGACGTATTTTATCTTTGTCAAACATATTCTTGTATACCTAAACATCTAATTAGAGATAACGCTAATTTTTTAATTCTTTTTAAACAAGACGGAACAAACTTACGTCATGTATATAACGATCATGTAAATACAGATATGAGCTATGATCAGTTCTTCGATATTTGTTCTTATTGTTGGCAAAACTCTAAGTTTGGATTTTTGGTTATCGATCAAGATAGCGATTTACAAAATGGTCGATATCGCAATCGATTTGATGTTTATTTTCAGTTATAAATAATAGTTCAAAAGAGATAAATGCTCATTCGCGTTATACACTTTGTGAGGTTAACAACATAACTATGGCATCGTTTAACAAAATCAATAACGTGTCTATCAGACCACCAACTTCACGCCATGATATTGCAACTAAATCGTATGTTGATGATAAGCTACTGCAATATGGAAATCAAGTAACAACAACAACAAGCGACGGGCATCTAAGTATTAACGGCAAACGGGTAAAAGATATTGGAACGCCCATACATGTTGAAGATGCTTGCAACAAAGGTTATGTATTGAAGTTTCTGAATGAGCTAAATAAAATTGAGTCTAAAGAAGACATACAACAAAACATTAACGACCTTAAATGTTTAATTTTTTCAATTTGTAAAATAGAGAAACAACAACTTGACTTTGAAAACAAACGTCTCGCAGGCTTAGCTTTACCATCATCAGCAAATGATGCAGTAAACCTTATTGCAATGCAGCAACATACATCGAATATAAAAAAATATTTGGAAAACCGAATAACCGAAGTGTTACAACGAGTAGAATTCATTCATGGTTTAGTGAGTGAATTTTCAGAAGATCACTTTCCGTTTGATGATGATAGTCTCGACTTGGGTAACAAAAGAATAGGAAATGTTAAAAATCCAATTCAAAATCAAGATGCGATATCGTATTCTTTTCTTAAAACTCATGTAACAAAATAACTCGATGAAATTAAGAAATCTCTTTTGAATATAAACAAAGATGATGAAACTGTAGATATGTTAAATAGAAGAATAACAAACATATCTCAACCAATCGATTCGTTAGATGCAATAAACAAATATTATTTAGAAAACTTTGCTGCTTCTCGAAAAGATCTAGAAGACTTAATCACTAAATTTAATAAACAAAACTTCTTAAACGTAGACGATGGTGGGACTTTAAATATGATGAGTAGACGAATTACTCACGTAAACAATCCCATACACGATAACGATGTTGCAAATAAGACGTTTGTTGAACAATATGCCGCTTCACGAGATGAATTTGAAAAAATGAAACAGACTATAAACAATCTACAACATCAAAAACAAACAAATGTTGAGTTTCCTGTTAACGACCAAGATGTGACAAATAAACGGTTTGTAGAACACTATGCTGCTTCACGAACTGAAGTTAATCAACTAAAAGAAATTTTAAGCAATTTACAAACTCGTATTGAGGGTGTTGCTAACAATCTAAATATTGTTAAAAAAGAAGAACTTGAAAGTTACGCTGCTGCATCCAAAGAGGAATATAACAAGTTAAAAACTGAACTAGAAAATATTGAGCAATTGGTTAACAAAGAACCACTCGAAAGTTTTACCGCATCAAAAGAAGAATATGGTATATTACAAGATGAAGTAAAGAAAAAGAACTTATCGAAATTTATTCTGAAATTCTCCAACACACCATCAATCCATTCACCGGTATACACGCTTCATAATCATAATATACAATACCAACTTCCCTATAAAGGTATATTAAAACCAATTTTTGTTTCACCAAGATCTCCAATTGTGTATGCAATTTTAAATATACGTCAAGAGATTGAACTGGATGGCAGTGACATTGTAGTTGAAGAACAAGATGAAATACAGTTTCGACTTAGAGACCCCGAGAAACATAAAACCAATGATCTTCCTCTTCAAATTGATTTTGAATATACTATAAATAAATAAAACAACTACAATTTTAGTTTAGTCATGGAGAAGAGCTTGAAGATTAAAGCTGAAAGTCGAGTAAAGGATAAACTTTCTCGCTTAAAAAAGATGTTAAGGACAATTATCTTTCACTTCAAAATTATGTTAGACGTCAAGAATTAGATATAGAGACTAAGTTTAAACCAGTAACAAATTCATTAAATCAGCTTGTAGCTATTGCTAATACAACGTCAACTAAGAAAAAAGAAAATCAAAAAAGAAAAAAAAATATGATGATTCTGAATCAACTGCTACTTCAGACGAAGAAGATGGAGATAGCATCAAAATAATTACACTACTTAACCGCTACTTTGATCCGTTCATTAAACAAAACGTGGATAGAACATTTGGTATAACGATAAGAAATGATAAACAATACTTGGGACGTGAACGAGTTTTCTTTGATAAAAAGTGGATAAAAGTTGGTGGTGAAAAATTTCCTATAACAGAAGGTCTACTCGAATTGATTCAAAGGAAAGTACCAGATCACTCTCTAATCGATAGGAGTGATTTAAGTTCTTATTTGAAATTATTAAATGTTTCAAACGTGCACAAAAGAAATTATGCAAGCAATGCAGCTCCGAGAGGAACACAATCTCATAAGTATAAAAATATAATCGAACCCCTTCTTACTGAAGACATAGATAGAATTATAAAAACAACAGATGAGAATGAAGTAGCAAATACCACGATGCATACTGGATATGGCCAAAAGAAACACATCACACCACAAGCCATTTGGAAATTCGAAGGAGGAAACAATATTGAATTTGTCCATTGGAATGAACCAAATAAATTAGTATCAAGACTTAAAAAATTAATTGCATCGAAAGCTGCAGGTCACACAGGACTTGACAGCGAAATCTTTGCAATTGAAGAAGAACTAAGAAATGCAGGATATATTGAATAAAAATTCATACATTTGTAAAACAATGCACAGTATGTTATAAATCTTTGTTTAGAAATTAACTATGAACGAAATCAGACGAGAAATTGCAAAAGAACTTCATGCACCTCTTAGAAAAAAGTTTAAAAGACGACATGTTATTAGCAAAGGAATCGATGACCTCCATGAAGCTGATCTTGTGGACATGTCAAAACTTGCAAAATGGAATAATGGATTTAAATATTTATTAACCATTATTGACGTTTACTCAAAATATGCATGGGCAATTCCTCTTAAAACCAAAAAAGGAAGTGAGATTGTAAAAAGGTTAAAATTTGTTTATTCTCAAAGTAAAAGATTGCCCAATTATTTTCACACTGATCGAGGAACGGAATTTTACAACCGTGAATTCAAAACATGGTCTCAGAAACAAAATCTAAAGCATTATTCCACTGGGAGCTCCATAAAAGCGAGTGTAGTAGAAAGATTTAATCGAACTCTTAAGGAATCGATGTGGAAAGAGTTCACAACACGTGGTTCATACCGATGGGTACATATTTTGCCCGAGTTATTAGTAAAGTATAATCACAAAATACATCGCAGCATTGGCATGAAACCTATTGATGTAAAAAGAAACAATCCACCCCGCTTGCCAACACAATATAATGAAACTTTAAGAAAACCAAAATATAAAATCGGTGACATTGTAAGAATATCAAAAATCAAGAAACACTTCACAAAAGGATACGAAGCTAATTGGACTACGGAATTATTTACAATTTATAAAGTTCAAAATACTAATCCACGAACATATCTTTTAAAAGATAATAAAAATTTGCAGATATTTGGGGCGTTTTATGAAGCAGAGTTACAAAACCAACCAAACATCCTAATATTTAATTAGTTGACAAAGTACTACGTAGAAACGGAACCCAAGCCTTCGTATCTTGGCTAGGATTCGATTCAACTCACAACTCTTGGATTTCGGACAAAAACATATTCTAATTAAACAATGTAAGTTTTTTTAATTCATCGCAAAAAATATTATTATTATTATTATTATTATTATTATTATTATTATTAATGTGTCTCTATATATTTTCAGCTCACGAAAACCAACACACTCAAGAAAGAAAAGAATGATTGTACTTACCTTCCACACAAGATAACCAGGATATTCAACTCTGCAGACAGCATCTTCAATTCTCAGCATCTTGGCGGAAAAAAAGAACTACTTACCACTTTAAAAACGAAGATCATACCATTTTGTTTTCACTATTTCGTATTATATAATTAATGTAAAACCACAATGATTAAAATAAATATATTTTAAAAAATATATACATTTCACCGTTCACTGTCCATTTTAGTCAAGTATTATTTGCACTTCGTCTTCTTCTTCTTCTCCTTCCTCTTCCACATGCTCTCCACCTTCTTCTTCTCTTTCTTCTCTTTGCACAAAATCTTGGTATACTCCATTGGGAGAGGGAGTAGCCCTAAATGCTTCCACTCTGGATAGGATGACATCCAGAATGGTTAACGTTAACCCGTTAAGCACAAATTCTGTGCGGTAGCGTTCATCTCTTAGGATTTCATGAATCTCCATGTCGAAGAGATCCCTCTCTAGCGCAGTGAGAGATCTGACAATAATTTCCTCCTCCATTTTGGAGGAGGAAACCATAAAATTACACCCCAACATCCTGGCTTTCTCCGCTAGCGTCTTAACTTCTCTCAGATGTTGCATCTTCGCAATAAAAGTTTCGCAGAGAGACATGTTGAATAGTAAGTACTGCATCATAATAATCTTGCTCTTATATACTATGATGTTAAAGAAACAAAAAGATCATTAAACATATCACATGAATAAGGCTCTGTGAACGGGCATCCAAACTTGTTCTCTCATTAAAATAATATCCGAGTTCAATATTGATGGTTAAGAATTTAAAACAAACAAGCCAATATTCATTTCATGCCGTCAATGATATATATTTGTCTTATAAAACAGTCTATGCAGAAAGAGACCGCAGAGCATGCAAGACCGCAAAAAATGAGCTGCACATCCTATATGGAGCAGCAAGCAGGACCTCCCACGTTCAGCAGCCAAAGAACGATAACAGCCGCGGGGGCAAAAGGTTATCCGATTCAAGCGGTCAAGGGTCAATCTCTTCTTAGTGCTAACACATGCAGACCAATTAGCAAACGCATGTGAATAACCAACTGGCTCTCCATGGGCGCGCCCAGACAGTCTCATTCAAATGTTAGTACACCTAAAACATTTCCGCTAACAAAGACGCTTTTTGAACATTTTCTTTTCAATTTTGTCCTATACACCTGAGAGTTGGTTTACTGGTAGAGGAAATAGAGAGCTTTCATTTATGTCAAACAAACTTTTTTATAGATTTCCTAAATTTGGAAAATATAGCCGATTTTCAAAATTCTATTTATTTTGTCCTAGAGAGTTGAAATTTGGTGTGGGGCTAGAGCAGGTCAAGGCCATTCATTTATGCCAAACAAACTTTTTTTGTCGCGAACACTGCAGACATATCACGTGATCGCTCGCATGATGATCCAATATGTCCTCGCGATTACGCAATATTCAAAACATACATTTCCTCTACTACTTTTGTATAATGATTTACTGTACCAAGTTACACTGCACTCGGATGGTTAAATTGCGAGAAACGTTCATGTGAATATTTATAATACGCGTCACCGCCATGTTTGGTTTGTGATCACAAGGTTATTGAAAGTCCTATAGGTAAACTTATGCTCATAGCCCCTATGAACATTAAAAATTTGAGTTTGATTACTGTAATAAATTCGTAGATATTAGGATCCGTCTAAATATTTCGGATGGTCGCCATGTTGGATTGTTATATGTACCATGTACCATTAAAAGAAAATTATTGCGTAGGTTCATTATTCAAACTTTCACTTCGATCGCAATATTACGACACAAGAAATAAAAACTTAATTTTAAAATTCGCGCAGCCGCCAACATGAAGTTATGTAAACAATTGAACGAAGTTAGATGTCGGTGCATTACAATGTGTACAGACATATACTGTACCAACTTTCATTACTTTTGGTAGGTTCAATCGCGAGAAACGTCCATTTAAAGTTGCAACGTCGCTTGGCCGCCATGTTGGTTTTGTAGTTACCAGTTTCTCAAAAGTCACATAAGTGACCTTCTAGTAGTTCCCTTTATCACCGTACAACATTTCAGGGTGATATCGGCAATAGTTTCGGAGATATTGAATGCAGGTGAAATATTTCGCACAGCCGCCATGTTGGATTGGTGACACGTATTAAAATTTGAAGGGCACGGTCGTGGTCGTCCGGAATAGTGCTATGAACTTAACGAGTTTCATTGAAATCTCTCCAGCCATTTGGAAGATATTAGGTACACACACACACACACACGGAAAAATGAAAATCCACAGCCTGCTTCCAGTCTCCGACCGGGTCAGGAATGGAATGAATGAAGCCCCCGTCTAGAGGCGAGGATATGGACTGTGCCGGCTGCCGAGGCCTGACGCACTCCTCTGGGGCAATGATTAAATGAATGACAGATGAAATTAAATGATAGTGGAGAGTGTTGCTGGAATGAAATTGTGACAGGGGAAACCGGAGTACGCGGAGAAAAACCTGTCTGCCTCCGTTTTGTCCAGCACAGATCTCACATGGAGTGACCAGGATTTGAACCATGGACCCAGCGGTGAGAGGCCGGCGTGCTGCCGCCTGAGCCACGAAGGCTTCACACACGCACACACACACACACACGGACAAAAGGTAATTTCATAAGCCTATTTGTTTAGCCTATTTTCATTTTATGAAAAAATAGGCTTATGAGATCACCTTTTGTCCGTGTGTCTGTCTGTGTATGCGCGCGCGCGTGTGTTTGTGTGTGTGTGTGATGGTGTGTGTGTTTCTCCCTAATAAATTCTAAATGGCTGGAGCGATTTCAATGAAACTTGATAAGATCATAGCACCATTCTGGCCGACCCCGACCGTTCCCTTCAAATTTTATTGTGTCTCACCAATCCAACATGGCGGATGTGCGAAATATTTCACCAGGATTCAGTATCTCCGAAACTATTACCGATATCACCCTGAAATTTTCTATGGTGATAACGGGGACTTCACCTATGTGACTTTCAAAAACATGGTAACTACAAAACCAACATGGCGACCAAATACATTTTGCTCGCGATTTAACCATTCAAACGTAATGAACATGGTACAACAAACGTTTATACACATTGTAATGCACTGGCGTCTAATTTAGTTCAATTGTTTACATAACCTCAAGATGGCGACTGTGCGAAATTTTAAAATTTAGTTTTAAGTTATAGGTTAAGAATGTGAACAACGCTCTTAGGTTACTACGTTCGTTGCCAAGAGCCGACTCCGGTGGCGTCTAGTATATAAGTTCTGAACTAGGCCTAGTAGTCGTTGACGGTGGCGTTTGGTGGCAAAAGTAGGAACTAGTTGAAAAATTCAAAGTTGCAGTCCTTACTTGAATTTAAAAAAATCAGATACACACACTAATACAGTCATCACAATTAACACCGGTTATGAGACAGATTCTACACACCCCCAAAGTACACGGGGCTACATGACCGCGTTGTCGCAGCCCCTAAACTAAGGAACCAACCAACCAATCTAAGTTTTTATTTATTGTGTCGTAATCATGCGATCGAAGTGAAAGTTTGAATAATGAAGCTACGCAATAATTTTCCTTTAATAATACATAACTCTATGGCCTAGGCATATAACAATCCAAAATGGCGAGCATCCGAAATATTTTGACGGTTCTAATATCATCGAATCTTTTACAGCAATCAAACTGAAATTTTGTTTGATGATAGAGGCAATTAACATGAGTAGGATATATGAAAATAGGCTTCTTCACGGAACTACTTGTCATAAATGAAAATAGGCTAAAATTCATACTTCCCTAAATGGGCACAATACTAAATGGTCCTCTAAAACCTACCAAAACTTTCGTCTGAAAGAATTTTTGATAATTATGACCCTGTCACCAAGGAATGAGCAAAACGTTTTCGGAATTATAAGAAGATGGTGTTTCTTGTTCGCTAAACATGAGTATACAACAATTGGCATTTCACTTACACAATAGGTCCTCTAATTACAAACCAGAAGTTAAATTCAGAGGATAAACTTTGCAGTTCTGCAGCATGCCTAAGTACCTTGGGATAACACTTGATAGGTCCTTGACCTTCAAGCAACATCTCACGAACGTGGCCGCAAAAGTGAAGACCCGTAATAACGTCATTCAGAAGCTTGTTGGTACCTCATGGGGTTCCAGCGCTCAAACTTTACGATCAACTGCTCTGGCAATGGCATACTCCGATTCTGAATACTGCTGCCCATCTTGGCTAAACAGTGTCCACTCCAAGAAGATAGATGTGCAACTTAACCAGACAATGCGACTGATTACGGGCTGCATACGTAGCACACCCACTACATAGTTACCTGTTCTAAGTAACATCCATCCTCCAGCTCTTCGAAGATCAGAGGCTCTTCTGAAGATCTGGAAAACCATTCAGAAGAACCCCCAGCTACCCATACATACTGATGTAGCAAAAGCAGGTAATCAACGGTTGAAGTCAAGAAAACCACCATGGCGCTCTGCAGTACTTCTTGAAGACTCTTCATATAACATCTCAGAAGCATGGAAAACTATGTGGGAAGAATCATCAGTATTCAATGCACATCTGATTGAAAACCCTTCCAACCGGATAGAAGGTTTCAAACTCCCCAGACGCCAATGAAGAATCATTAATCGGATCCGTACAGGACAAGGCAAATGTGGATTCTTGCTTCACAAATGGGGTTGGGTTACTTCTGCTAACTGCGATTGTGGAGCTACGCTGCAAACCATCGAACATATTGTTGGTGAATGTCCGCAACGTGCGTTCCAAGGATCAGTAGGTGACCTACATCATGCATCTTCTGAGGCACTTCAGTGGATTGATGGCCTGGATTTAGAAGTTTAAAGGAAGAACTTGTGTTTATGATTATGTATATAACTGTATATATAACTTTATATGTACTGTATATAACTTTTATTTTAACTCTGTGTCATCATACGATAAATAATAATAATAATAATAATAATAATAATAATAATAATTGGCAAATTTTGTGATTTTTTTTCTTCTTTTCCCAGTGAATTCTACCTCCGCCTTCCAGCGTGCCAAGAGGGATTTCTAAAACACTTGTTACACCTGTATTAAAGGCTCATGTCTGTTCCGATCACACCGTGGCATGCCATGCCGTTAGCTTGTGTACCGCGGCTGCGATGTGGATCTTCAGCAAGTCCCGAGGGCTTCGGTGGCGTAGTCGGTAGCATGCTGAACTGCTATGCCCAAGATAGCGGCTTCAAACCCGGCCGAAGTCGTCGGATTTTTTAAGAGCGTTAAAAATCCTTCAGTATGCCTTCCTTCGGAGGGGAAGTAAAGCCGGCGGTCCCATGTCATAGATTTATGGCATGTAAAAGATCCTTTCACAGACTAAACTTATGTAAAGCAAAATTTGTTAGGTTAGATTTCGTCAGAACGCTCTATCAAAGTTCCAACGTTCGCCACTAGGTATCATTGATACCTGGTGGCGAAAGTTGGAACTACTTGAAATTGAACGGAACTTGTAGCTCACCCTTTAGGGTATCCGCTGGAAGCAGCTACAGACTCAGGCGAGCCGAACATGACCTCGGACACTCCCGGCACTAAAAGCCATACGAAAAAAAAAAAAAAAAAAAAAAGCAAGTCCCGAGAATGGTAATTCAAATCCCAGCCCTGACAGGTGACATCCTTAGAGAGGTTTCCTCCCGAGGTTTCCCATGCTTCCTCTTGGCAAATGCCAGAAAGTTACTTATTCCAAGTACGGGACACCTGCTGCAATCCCGACCCTAAAAAGCATATTAAACTAAAGTAATGAAAGGAGGCAGTAAGTAAGTAAGAAAGTAAAGAAATGAGCAAGTAAGTAAGTAGTTAATGAAGGAAGGAACGGAGGAAAGAAGGAAGGAAGTAAGCAAGTAAGATAGTAATTAGTAAGCGAGTAGGTAAGTAAGGAAAGATGTAAGTAAGCAAGATAGAAATTAAGTAAGTAAGTAAGTAAGTAAGTAAGTAAGAAAGTAAGTACGTAAGTAATTAAGTAAGTTAGTAAATAAGTAAGTGGGGAAGGAAACAAGGAAGGAAATAAGTTGGTAAGTAAGTAAGGGAATAAATAAGCTAGTAAGATAGAAATTAAGTAAGCAAGTAAGTAAATAAGTAGGTCAGGTAGGAAGGAAGTAAGCAGGTAGGTAAGCAAGTTAGTAAGGAAAAAAGTAAGCAAGCAAGATAGTAATTAAGTAAGGAAGAAAGCACGTAAGTAATTAAGTAAGTCAACATCATCATCATCTTGAGCTAGGGGCCGATAACCTCGATGTTAGGCCCCTTAAAACAACAATTATCATCATCATCATCATCTTGAGCTGTTTCCGACCGCTGGTCGGGTCTGCTTGGAACATAAGCCTCTCCATCGTTTCTTGTCCATCCACCATCTCTCTTCTTTCACTGTGTCCCAGGACATTCCTCTTTCCTCCACACTCTTCTTAACTCCTTTTGTCCATCTGTCCGTTGGTCTTCCCCTTGGCCTCCTTCCCCTCATTTCCATTCCAAACATCATCTTCGGTATCCTCTCCTCTCGCATCCTCCTCACATGTCCATACCATTGTAGCCTAGACCACTCTATTCTATTTTGCAATGGTTCCTCTCTTACCATCTCTCTGACTCTCTCATTCCTTACTCTGTCCATTCTTGTTACTCCTACCCTACTCCTCTGGAACTTCATATCCACTGCTCGTATTTTACTCTTGTCCCTTTCCTTCATCACCCATGTTTCTGAACCATACGTCGAAATTGGCACAAAGGAAGTCTTGTAGATGATTCCTTTACATTTTTGTGGTACATCCTTATTCCATATCATCCCCCCAACACTATTGAAAAATCCATCTGCGCACCTTCCCCCTTTCATTTATTTCCATCCTATTGCCTCCCTTTTCTTCAATTATGCTTCCCAAGTACTTGAAGCATTCTACTTTCAGCAACAGCTGTCCTCCCATATCCAGTCTGTTCTTCCCCCTCGTTGTGATGACCACTTCACTCTTTTGTGCTGAGAACTTCATCCCATATGATAACACTACCTTCTCCCACTTATCCAATTGCTCTTGTACGTCTTCCTCATCCTCTCCCCATACCAGAAGGACATCAGTAAATAAGTAGGTAGGGAAGGAAAGAAGGAAGGAAATAAGTAAGGAAAGACATAAGCAAGTAAGATAGTAATTAAGCAAGCAAGTAGGTAAAGTAAGTAAATACGTAGGTGAGGAAGGAATGTAGGAAGTGAATGAGTGAAAAATGAAGTGGACATAAAACAATAGAAAATGAAAATGAGCTGTTGTTAATGTATTTCATTTTACGGGCTTATGACATATTGGTCATCAGCCCCGTGTACTTGGATGTGAGTTCAATTTGTTTGATATTCTGCGTTCCTGTGGTAACTATAGAAGTGTGCGTAACTTAGGGTCGGGAATGGGATAGCTGCCCTGGGACTTGTAACAAGGTATTAACCCGGCATTTATTTCAAGGGAGTGTGGAAAACCCGGGGAAAATCTCACTCAGTACCAGCCACTGTCAGCGCCAGGAAGCAAACCTCCGATTAAAAGAATTGATATGACAATATGTAAAATAGAATCAACGTCCTTAACGATCATGTTATAATGCTGAGAGTATCGGGTGACGGGTTCTATGGGAAAATTGCGTTGGTTGATTCGAGAGCGCAATTTCCCGGTAATTATCCGTTCATCCGCTATGAAGTGTAGAGTTACGCTAGTAGTTACTGGCATCACAATAGTACATTATGCAACGAGCCTATAATGGCAATAATTAAGACACGAGTATGTTTATAAAACGAGAAAATGCGAGTTTAATAATTTCTATACGAGTGTCTTAATTACCATTATAGGCGAGTTGCATACGACTGTTTATGTTCGACGATAATTATTATAACTATTTTATGTTCGAACATAATTATTCATAAATATCTGTCGAGATTTCGCCAGTTTTATGTACTGAACAGAGCGCATGAGACGCAGAATATGCCTTGTATTTGACCATGGCCTCCTCGATTACCCTACTATGACACTACGCCAGGCAGTGAAATTTAAATTAGAAGGCCGTGGAACTCAGCGCATCTAATTATCTAATTGGTCAAACAACTAAAACTCAGCAATTCTTCTAGGTTTTTCTTGAGGTGTGATTGGTGGGAGAAACTGTTTCATAATGAAAAATAGTGTTATAATGAGCCTCATTATAGTACAGTTTTCTAACATATAATAGTCAAGGTCAAACATAAAGACATAATCGCTATTGTCGAGTGAATAAAATCCAATAACAATATTGCATTCCTGTCATATTCTCTCAATTAGCATCACAAAATGTAGGTTACGAAGTAAGATGTGTTTATGAAGGCAACCCTTTTGCCCCCGAATCTCATAAGCTGCTCGCTTCCTGGTTCAGTGAAATTGCTTTATTGCAGCATTGGAGTTCACAAGTAGCAATCTCCACAAAGTTCGCGTAGACGTCGAAGAATCATACACGAATCCCATTACTTGTCCTCCTAGCTCTTCCGATACAGCACTGTCCAACTATAACTGGCGTCACGAATTCGGGTGAAATTGCATCGACTTGTGTTTAAGAGTTACAAACATGGATAGAGGAAGGAACATATTGATCTAGTCTAGATGAATGGAGCAATTTGAAGATAATGATGATAATTGAGTCATCCAGTTCCAAAACTCGTTTAATCCACTTGTGAATAAGGATCATGTCATAAAATTATTTATTTAATTAGTTTATTTTATTTTATTTTACCTTATTTTATTTTATATTGTTTTATTTTGTTTTGTATAATTTTATTTTATTTTGTTTTGTTTTGATTTGGTTTTGTTTTATTTTATTTCGTTTAATTTTGTTTTTAATAGTTTTTATTAATTTTTTGTTTTGTTTTATTTTATTTTATTTTGTTTTGTTTATTTTGTTTTATTTTATTTTGTTTTTATTTTGTTTTATTTTGATTTTGTTTTGTTTATTTTATTTTAATTTATTTTGTTTTGTATAATTTTGATTTTCCAGAAAACAAACAAAAAACCAAAAACAAAACAAAAACACGAAGAAAAATGCAAAATTCAAAAACAAAAGCAAAAGCTGGAAACAAAAAACAAGAAACACAAAGCAAAAAGCAACATTCAAAAAAAACGCAGAAAACAAACACAAAACCAAAACCGAGAAAGAAAAGTAAAAAGTAAAATTCAAAAGCAAATGCACAACGCAAACACAAAAACAAAAAACAAAAAACAAATAAAGAAAGCAAAAAAAAAAAAGTAGAAAACAACAAACACAAAAGATACGTGAGGCAAAGTCCAGAGAAACGTTTCTCATGAAAATGATTCTTATTCACAAGTGGATTAAACGAGTTTTGCAACTGGACGTCTCAATTATACTGTAGTGTTATGGGGCGAGGCATTTAAGCGACCAGTCCCTAATTATGAGGATGAGAATGAGAATGATTATTACTAACTACTTCCTAACGTACAACTAATGATGATGATGATATTTGTTGTTTTAAGGGGAAGAACTTCTAGGTTATCGGCCCCTAATAGTTAAGGTAATAGTGAAAATTAAAGATGATATGAAACCTACAACTACTGTAAAACTGACTACTGACTTAACAACTAACCTATTTTATAGTAGAAGAAAAGGACAAACAAATAAGGAAAATATTATAATAATTATCGTGTGGTCTCCGGAGAGGTCGAGTGCAGATCTTTCTTGTTGACGCCCGTGGGCGACCGGCGCGTCGTAATGAGGATTAAGTGCTGATGAAGACGTCTCATACACCCAGTCCCCGAGCCTCGGGAATTAACCCCAGGAGATTAAAATCGCTGATGGCTCAGCCGGGAATCGAACCCGGGGCCCTTCGGGCCAAAGCCTAGAGTGCTAACCATTTAGCCACGGAATCGGACAATAAGGAAAAAGGAAAAAGAAAGAGACTGGGAAAATAATAGTCACTCACCAAAGGTTAGTTTTACCACACGATGCACCTTTGCTATACGTTCTTTTTTAGAAGCAAATTACAGAAAACACTTTCCGATATCCTATGATTCACTGAAATTGTTATCTCGATTTCCATTGAGAAAATATATTTTGAGGTATCCTGTTGTTCTTCCTATTCTAATTTTGATATCAAGTTAGAATAGAAAGATATTTCGGCCAACGAGAAGGAACTGACAGGCTGTATACATACACTAGCAATAAATCATTTTAAGTTACACATTTTTTGCATGAAAATATTAGAGAATTATGTCCACTTAATTACAGTCTATTAGAGTCGCCTTCGTTCCATCATCACCATCTGTAAAGCATTTAATTATCTAACCACGTTAGAAGTAGTGTAACCTAATGAGACTACATCGTGTGGATAAGGCTAATTTACATATTAAGCATCTGTCGTGATACGTGATCCTCATGCACACTTCATTATAATGACAAGATGCATCATAGAACTCAGTTAAGTGTTAATATCATGAATCACGTATATGGCGTAATGCGTGCTGTGTCCTTCCATTGTCTTCTTACGTATCGCTATCACATCCTTATTCATGATTATTTATTGACGTATCGCTAATCCCATTACTTTCATTCCATTTCCATTCTTGTCTAGTCAAGTTTCGAAAATACCTCCTCGTTAGTCGGCAGAGATCAATTAAGCTATTTCTGTCCTGATATGATTGACAATGGAGTCCCATTACAGTCAGACCTGACGTACGGATATTATCATCAATTAAGAAGTATGAACGAGGCCTTATACAGCTAAAACAAAGACGTTTGAACTAGATCTAGCTTCCGTTATTCCTTCATTTCTAGTAGGGGAAGCCATAGGGCATATCTGCGGAGCGGTGGAAAAATAAATGTGAGGATTGTGTACACATATGGGAAAGGAAGTATGAACGACTTTTGAACTAAGCCTTCCATTCTTCTAGTGTGATAAAAAAATGAATTAAAAATTAAAAATCAAAAATTAGAAGCAAAAAATATACATAAAAATGAAAAATGGAAAATGAAATCTAATATATAAAAGTGAAAGTCTGTGTGTGGGTATGTATATTTGTTCCGTATACAAATTTACACCGTTCCACCAATCTCAACCAAATTTTGCATACACATAGTTCAGGGCCCAGAAGAAACCACTGGCAACATCAATTTTTGATAGTCTATCTCATTCTTCTGATATCGGTCTATTTGCACTCGAGCAAAGGCTAATCAAGTCAGAAAATTAACTTATGAAGGACGGCCATCTACATGGCAACAGTAGCACAAGGCGGGTCCACCATGTTTCCATCTATCTAGGTAAGAGGCCATGCCACTCAATTTTCTCAACGGCAACACTACCCCAAGAAGTGATCACCAGGTTTCCACCTGTCTCTGTACGGGGCCATGCCACTCCATTTTCTCCATGACTACAGTAGCTCAAGACGTAAAGACCAGGCCATGGGCCTCCGTTTTCAATCCAAGCCACGATAAGAACATTAGGAATTTGAACGCCATAAAAATCTGAATACGTAGTTTTTTAAATGTTATTAAAAGGGGTCGATGAAGGTAGGTAATTAAAATTTAAATAAATACATCGGCTAACCCTGCACGCGGCCTAACGTAACAACAACTATATATATCGCAAAACTTTGTATTAAGATTAAATGAGCTTAAATGATTCTGTTATTGTTGATTGATTTAGAGGCTTGGCGACATCATGGCCATGTAGCCCTGTGAACTTAGTGTGTATGATTTTTTTTCTGATAACCTGAGTTACTGTGATGGCTGTAGTAGTGTGTGTATTTGTAATTCAGGTGACGATTAAAAAGGAGGTTGCTGTTGCCTTCAGTTAGAACCTACCCCGGTATTTGCTTCTAGTAGAAGTGGGAAACCACGGAAAACATCTTCCAAGTTTTGCCACGGGAGGCGCAGTGTACCCCCTTCCAGCTCTAGACCAGAATTTAAATTTCTTGGCAGAGCCGGATTCAAACTCGGACGTCCAAGGCGACAGCCGAGAATGTTAGCCGCTTATCCACGTGGTCCTCTAAATGTGACATTTTGGGTCTAATTTCATACTCTTGATGCCGCTGCTGTTACGGAAGATTTTGAATCTTTACCTTATGACGGAAGGTATCACGCGCAATATATTGAATTGTAGTGTTATACTCTCCGTTAAGGTGTGTTCTACTACTGATATGTTTACGTTTATGTTTTATTAATCCTAATGTTTTTATGCTGCATTGTTTTAATTGTTGACAGTGTTAACCTGTACCGGCTATCTTTTGTATTACAAATCAGGAATACAGTAACTGTGAAAAGACTTGACTAAGACTAACAGAACCAGAATAATTTGTAGCAACCAAAATGAAACAGTAACCTAAAATGATTAACCACGCCCTGAACACGTCCTCTGTTCTACTTAAGACGTTGGGTTCAGTTTAGAGGTACTACGGCAGCTCCCTGTACACTCAATACGTCAAAAAGATGACTATGAGAGTAAATGATTTGTACAGAAAATTACCTCCTTCACTGCCCTCAACAGATCCAGTACCGTAGCAAACCTACAGGTAACTGACGTCACCAATAATTCTCAAAGCAAATAAATTGTCTATGGCAATAGGCACTTATCATTTTGCAGAGTTCCAACAATAACTACTGATCAATTATTTTCATTTTTTTTTTCATTCCTAGTATAAAAATAATTTTTGGTTAAATACATTTGTAACAGATCAGATTAAGATAGGTTGGTTGGTTTCACAGTTAAGGGGCTGCGACAACGCGGTCATGTAGCCCCGTACTTTGGGTGTGAGTAGAATCTGTATGATAACCGATGATAATATTGTGATAAATGTATTAGTGTGTGTTATCTGTTTTAGCCTAATTTTCACATTTTGCAAAAATGAGGAAAAATTAGACTTATGAGATTGATCCGGGAAACTGTCTGTCTGTCTGTCTGTCTGTCTGTCTGTCTGTCTGTATGTCTGTCTGTCTGTCTGTCTGGCTGTGTGTGTGTCCACCCCATCAACTCCTAAACGGCTGCAGCAATCAAAACCAAATTTAGTATGTGTAAAGATGTGCACCGGAATATCTCACGTCCATATTTGAAAATGATGTCAGTGCTACCAACTGCTGAAAAAACGCACTAGAAATTTGAGCTCCATGTTGGATATCCTGCAAGGTATGCTTGGGAGCTATTCCAAAATTGGCACACATGTAGATAATACTATATCAGTTTAATTTCCAGGAGACCATACATGACAGTGTTGCCAAAATAATTTTAAGCCTTCTGATAAGTCCAATGTTTAAATGCATATAACTTCTACACTATCAATTGGATTTCAACCAAATATTGTATGTAAAATGTGTACATAAACAGATATGACTGAGTGTATTCTTAAGAGCCACCAGGGCTGCCAACTGTTAATGATTGCTCTCTCTATTTTTATTAATCCAAATACCAATATATCGGAAAGTATGCAAGCTTACAGATTTAAACTATGCACACGTATAATCTGACATTTTAGATTAATTTGGAGTAACTTATATACTTCAGTTCTACCAACATGATTATAAGCTTACTGATAGTACCAATTTTTAAATACATGTAAGTTCTATACTATCAGTTGGATTTCAACCAAATTTCGTATGTGCAATGTGTAACATAACAGATATGACTATAAGTATTGTTAAGAGCAATCAGGGCTACCAACTGTTAATAAATGCTGTCTATATTATTTTTACCTTAATATCAATACATCAGAAAGTATGCAAGCCAACAACTCTATGCTTTGCACACGTATAGCACCTGACATTCTAGATTAATTTGGAGTAATTAACATACGTCAGTGCTGCCAACATGATTCTATGCCTGCTGATAAGACCAATTTTTAAATACATGTAACTTCTATACTAAAAAATGGATTTCATCCGAAATTGGCACAACAAGATATCATAATATTTCAGATTATTTCTGACAAGCACACACATGACATTGTTGCCAACATGCTTTTACGCGTGCTGATAGATCCAGTGTCTAACTGCATGTAAGGTCCAATGGACTTCAACCAAATTTTGTATTCTGTACCTTAAGAGATGGAACTAAGAATGCATTCAGTCACCAGGGCTGCCAAATGTAGTGCTCTATTAGGCTACATTATACCAGGTATATTTTGAAATAATTAGATATTTCGATATTACCAACTTAATTTCGTCATTATTCTAGATAGATTCATATACTGTAGAATAATCATTGGCATGAAAAGTAGGCTGTATAGTTCTTCGTGGAACTTCTTGTTTTTAATTCAAGTAAAGACTGCAGACATTGAATTTTTCAAATAGTTCCTACTTTTGCCGACCAACGCCACCGTCAACGACTACTAGTTCAGAACTTGGCTACTAGAAGCCACTGAATTCGGCTCCTGGCAAAGAACGTAGGATTCTATTAGCATTGTTTACATTCTTAACCTATATAATTTAGCTTCTCACAGGTGTAATTAGTGGACAAGACACGGCACAAACCTAGAAGAATTGCTGAGTTTTAGTGGAAGGTTCTTTAACATGCCATAAATCTATGACATGGGACCGCCGGCTGTACTTCCCCTCCGAAGGATGGAATACTGAGGGATTTTTGACGCTCTTAAAAAATCCGACGACTTCGGCCGGGTTTGAACCCGCGATCTTGGGCATAGAAGCTCAGCATGCTACCAACTAAGCCACCGAAGCCGCTGAGATTAAGATAGCATTGGAATATTTTAAGAGCATCTCAATTATACAACATAGGACTACCGATAGTAATTTTCATGTTTTCTTAAAGGATAATCCTTATATACAAATCTTCCACAGTTTTGATATTATTAAGTTTATCTTCAGACACGGAACATATTTGATGCTGACCAACAGCACAATCCAAAAGAAATAATCAATATTCAATTACCCACAACTTAACTTTCTAATAATTTCTTCCAGTAACTTGTTAAGATTGCTGATGATGACCACACTGTTGTCCAAACTAGACCTAGCACATTAAACAACTAATAATAATGATATATTTATTGATTATTAGTGGTTTTATCATTTTAAATGATCATGTCGACTTCGCTGGGGTCTGGCGTTACCTTACGGTGACGGGACAAAATGCCGAGAATGCACTGAGGTGTGTGATGTCATAGTACTGCTTGAGCATTCTCCTTTCCCCGCGCTCTCCGGTGAGCGTGACGTCATCCAGCCAGCTACCTCCTTTGACCTTCGTTTGCACTTGCAATTTTTTATTTTTATTTCTTTGCTAACTGACTTTGAGTTCACGCAGCATTTGTAGCATTTAAATGATATGAAGTCTAGTCTATCAGACTGACTATCAGTGTTCTATTTAATACCATTTAGATTTCAATTGACGACAAACTTAAATTAATTGCGTTTATGTTCGACGATGTCGAAATGTAATTATTATATGCCAGAATTTTGTACTATAATGAGGCTCATTACAGTACAAGTTTTCATTATGGGACAGTTTCTCCCACCAATCAGAGCTCAAGAAACAGTTGTTTGACCAATTAGGTATGGATAGCATCGCACCTGCGCTGAGTTCCAAGGCCTTCTAATTTAAACTTCACTGCGTGGCTTAGTATCATAGTGGGGTAATCGAGGAGGCCATGGTCAAATACAAGGTATTCTCTGCGTCCAATGCGCTCTGTTCAGTATTAAAAACTGGCGAAATTTCGACAGAAATTTATGAATATTTATGTTCGAATATAAACGTTATAATAATTATCGTAGAACATAAACAGTCGTATGCAACTCGCCTATAATGATCATTAAGCCACTCGTGTGGAAATTATAAAATTCGCATACGCTCGTTTTATAAACATACTCGTGTCCTAATTATTGCCATTTTAGGCTCGTTGCATAATGTACTATTTGGTACGACTTGGTCTTTTATTATTATTATTATTTTCGTATTGTACAAATGATCTACATATATATACAAATATGTACAGTACATAACAATCAAAAATTTACCTCAAGGCTCTTGAACCAGGAAAGCGCTGGAGCTGATGCTATCATGAACTCTTCCCATTTGCCTGCAAAGCTACGCTGTGGGCACTCCCGAATGATGTGGTTCATCGTCTGTTCTTGAGCTCCGCAGTCACAAGCTGGTGATTATAGCCATCCCCATTTGTGTAGCATTGCTTTGCACCTTCCATGACCAGTTCGAGCACGATTTAGTTGGCACCTCGTAGCTCTTGGTAGATCAATTCCTGGGATATGCTGGGAAGGATCATCTAAGTGGATTTGGTGAGGTGAAGAAAAATCTCTCCACCTTTCCTTCCAGATTTTGGTTATGTTGTAAGGCCCTGGCTGCTTAGTAATGTCTCCACCCCAAATAGGATTCCTGGATTTCAGGCGCATGGCTGGAGGATTACTCAGTACTGAGTGAACCGGAATGTGCTTGAAGTCAGAACAGATGGAAGTTTTCCAAGCGTGAGCAGCTGCTTGTTGTCGTCTCAGTTGTGGAGGAGGAATGCCTGCCAGGACTCATTGAGCTCAGTATCCACTCTGTGGACATGAGCACTTCTATACTATACCGGTGCACAATATTCGGCAACAGAGTAGACTAGCGCAAGGTTTGCCATACGAAGAGTACTTGCATGGGCACCCCATGTTGTGCCAGCCAGTTTGCGGATGATATTGTTCCTCGTCTTAAGTCCTTGATGATGATGATTATGATGATGATGATAATGATGATGATGATAATGATGATGATGATGATGATGATTCTTCTTTTTTCTTCGTTTTGCCCACTTCGGGAGCGTGTTTGAACTTGTTGACTCTGGTTGATGATTTTTTCCTCTTCTTCTGCTCCCAAAAGCTCCTCATGAACTCACTATGCATCTTCTTACGTTCTTCCGTCCATTTTCTTTCCAGTGGTCTTTTTAGCCTTTTCGGTGAAAGAGTAATTTGTAACTAGAGTTCCAAAAGTCTTGCGATTCATGATGATATCATCTGTAATGTTTATTTCTTTTAAGTCCTGTTTACTTACTTGCTTACTTAATTCCTGCCGCTCCTTCAGGAGCATAGGGCCTTGGCGACATTTCTCCACGCAGTACGGTTCCTGGCCATTCTCTTCACTTGACTCCAGTTCTTGTCCACCTCTGCAATTTCATTTTCGATCGTCCTCTTCCAGGTCTTCTTAGGTCGACCTCGCTTCCTGGCGCCTTGAGGATTCCAGTCTAGCGCCGCCCTCTCAATAGCTCCGTCCGGCTTCCTTAGTGTGTGACCAATCCAGCGCCATTTCCTCTCCTTGATCTGCATGCTAATCGGTTGTTGATTGGTGATGGTCCAAAGATCTTAATTTGAGATTATGTCCGGCCACCTCACATTCATGATGCGAAGCAGACATCTGTTAATGAACACATGTAGCTGGTTGTTGATCGGTTTTGTGACTTTCCATGTTTCACAGCCGTAGAGAAGAATCGACTTTACGTTGCTATTGAAAAGGCGGAGCTTGGTCTTCCTGGAAATGTTTCTATTTCTCCAGATGGGGTAGAGCTGGACAAAGGCACCATTTGCCTTCCTGATACGGCTTCGAACATCTTCCTCTGCTCCCCCATAATTTGTGACTATACCTGCAAGGTAGAGGAAGAACTCAACTCGCTCAATTTCCTTTCCGTTGACTGTCAAGCTAGTCGTGATGTCAGAATTTATCCTCATCGCTTTGGTCTTGTTGGTGTTGATCATCAGTCCTGCACGTTCTGCTTCTCTCTGCAACCTCCCCAGCGTATCTTCTATGTCTCGGTACCGTTGTGCCATTGCATTTCTGTTGAGCAGCAACTCCACTCCATCCCTGTGTTCTTCATCGCCCCCAGAATAGAGAAATGTAATTCCATCTGTTGTCTGTATTTCACCAAATCCTGGCCACCTCACTTCACTCAATCCTAGAATATCCAGCCCATAGTTCTTCATCTCCCGTATCACTTGGTTCAGTCTGGTTTTCTCCATCAAGGTCCTCACATTCCATAAACCGATTTTCGTAGTCCTCTTCATGCCAAAAGCCGTCATCAGGTTATCCGTCCGGTTTTGTAATTTCGCTTCAGTTTCCGTAATCAGTTTATTTAAGAGGAGCGAGTGATTAACCCACTGCCTCCGAGTGCCTTGGAGGGGCTGCCACCTTAAGCCTGAGGCACCATGCTGATTTTCTGTCAGGGTTTCTTCCCTTAGCCTTTGAAGAACCAACTCCAAACTACAAGGCAGCAGTTGTTTCACCAGAGTCCCGTTAGCCGTAATTTCTTCAGGGTTCCTGTAGGGCCTTCACAGCTAACGTAGCGGTCTTCAGGCACACAAAGTCCCCATTGTACTTCACCCCTACAGGCAATCCCCTACTTCATTACGTTGCCCATCTCCCACGACGAGGACGAGGGGTTGGATTTGTGGGAGACAAGTCCTGTTTGATTTCTTCTAATCAATTGATTTTGACCTTCTTTGTATTAATTATATCAAGCAGGTTTTTTTTTGCATATCTGGTGTTGTCCATTCTGCAGATGTGACCATAAAATTTAAATCGTCTCTTATGCTCGGTAACATTGAACTTATTGATTTCTGTGTACAAGTCTGTGGTTTCCCTTTTAATCGATATTCCATTAATATGAACGGGGCCATATATTTTCCTGAGAATTTTACGTTCCTGGATTTCGATTTCACCAATTTGAGAGTGGCCTCCTAGAGATATAGTTTCGGAGGCGTACAATGCTTCCGGAAGAACAACTGTCCGGTAGTGCCGTAGTTTTGCATTTCGTGACATCCCTCTTTTATTATAGTGATTCAATGTTATTCGGAATGCTTTCTGGAGTTTGGTAGCTCTTTCTAAATTAGCTTTCCTGTCCAATCCAGATGGTACAATAATTTCTCATAAATATTTCAAGGAAGGTACTGAGCCCGATATTCGCTCATGTCTTCGATATTTCTTCGTGAGCATGCTTATTTCTTGAGTTCACATGTGTAGAACACACTCTGAAGCTTCCTTATACTTTTGATGCTAATTTGACTTCGCCGAGGACAGCTTACTTATTTCCTGGATATATTTTATACTCAATTCTTCTACAGCATTTCTCAGGAGTTTAAAACAGGTAAGTCTGCATTATTTACCAATTTACTATGCCTTGTGTTTGGTAAATCACATAAAAGGTAAAGGTAATTACACCGCGGACATGGAAGTGAACATTCAACGACTTATAATTTCATTGGAACCCAAAGAGGAGTTCCTGTACTCGACACACCGTACTGAGAGTTCACTAAGACTGGACGTGTTTCCCATTTGTCCGTCTAATAGAAGATTACCACGCTTTGTGCTGCGTAGCACCTGTGAACTGTATCAACAGCCATCAGGCTGGTACCGTGAATATTACGAGTGATTTGTACACCCTACAGCCATATCAGGCTGGTGTAACTGTATTCTTCAACAAAAGGTGAAATTAGTGTGATAAACTGTATTTTTCACGGAACACCACGTGGAGGACTGGTGAATTTCGGCCACGCTGTGTAAAGCGAATGTGTCATGCTTGTTAAAATATTTGAGCAACGTCAAATCATATTATTTCAGTGAATTGGGCTCAATAATTGATCACCGGCAAGGTTCTGCACGTATTATGAATCTTTATGATGGCCATGATCATGTACGATTTTTGTGTTGGTTAGAAATAGTATTAGAATCCGTGAAATAGATATCACACGAATTTCTCAACTTCAGTGGCAGGAATAAGGCCAATTTTGAAACACCTGCACCAGTGTAGAAGCAGTGTTGTATTTTGTACAGTTATACTTTGTAAATTCTGTGAAACTACGATTTTCATCGAGATGATGCGTGAGACAAGCCACGTGTTCGACATTCTTCGATTTTTACACGTGATGTTCCGCATGGAGTAGACCAGCATTATGGGGGAAACGCATCTGAAATAAGGAGAGGAAAATCCAGAAGGATTACCATGGATGACCAGTACCATGAGAGCCAGGAACGTGAGAGCACAGGCCAGGGTTTACGACCTTGCTTTTGGAGCCTGTAGAACACTCCAAGGGATTGGAAGTTTATTACCTCTCTCATACTGGAAACAGGGAGGTGAACTACACGATTATGTAACCGTGAGTCCTGTATGTACAAGGATTTCCAAGTAGATCTAAGCTATGAGCATTATTTTAGCCGAAACTATAGCGACCACACAGGCAGGGCTATCTATAAAACATGTATTTTCATTCTGGTAAATGGGACAATCTATCGTTAGCCACCCTATACCGTAATCTATACGGGGGTGCACATGTACTATTGTGTCTTTCCTATATATTGATTTACCAGCCATGTCAGGGCTGAATTTGATTCAGGTAAAGGAAACCGTGAACAAGAAGATTTGAACTTCTTAAATATATAGGGAACAGCCTATAGTAGGCCCCTCAGTTTTGGTTTGAAACAATTTATTAGCGTATCAGTTGACAGTCGAGAGCTACTGTTATATTATTGTACTGTTTATTTAACGTTTGTGGGTATTCTTTTACCACACTAGTTCCAATGAGAAACGAAATCATGTCTTGTAGGACTGATCTGGACATGCAGCCAAGGCTAGAATCGTATCATTTGGACCAACACCGTAGAGGTTAGGTGTTGTTATTTGTTTTGAGAAGTGCCAAGCTAAGTGCACAGGACCACCAAGTTCAGAATAGAAGGGAGGTACTGACATCTCTATCAATGTCAAAGCAGTGAAGCTGCAAGTTGTACAGTCTGTAATTTAAGTGTCTTTGGTATTTTGATAAAGTTATATATTTGAACAGGGTAAAACATTGTGATGGACACTATTACGGAAGTAATGAACAATATTAAAGCTATCTGTGGAATACAATAGGGCTTTTAGCATGTGTTTCTGTCAGATGAAAAGTGCACAATTTACGAAATGTAATGTGGACGAGAGCTGCCCCACACACAGTGATGGGTAGCAAGTGAGTTGACATGCAAGGAATCGAGCTAGCGGATGAACTGGTTTCTACCCAGATTTCAATGGGAGACGACCGTTTTGATTATTTTATTAGACTTCTGACGTCAGGAACACATGTGGAATGTGAAGGTCAATGTTACGAGTATTTAACTAGGCTTTGGTGTCAGCTATTGTGAGCTGTAAACATCTGTTTTGTACCGCTAACCGTTGTAAGGGAATGTCCATTATTGGAGTTTCTTATTATTAGCTGATGACGTGCATCTAGCGAGTTGTAATATAGGTTTATTATTCGATGTAAATTGACCCAGTTTTATGTGAAAGGCTAGCCAACTCATGTTATTGTTGTGTCTCAGAACACAGATTTTGTAAGGACGGACGGATTAATGGCACCTTTGGTTATTGGTGAATCCTGGCGTCATTGAGTCAACAGGCCAAGTCGACCGATGTTATATACGTGCTAATTGAGTAAGACGCGCCGTAGTGTTATTGTACTCGAGCCATTGTTGGCTCAGAGTGTAATTGTTGACTCTTGAAGTCAGATTTTTCGAGTGTATCTCTGAGGAGATTACCTGCAGCCTTCGACTGGTGGCTTAACTAAGCCAACTAAATCTTTACATAAACCTGAATTATAAATCACATGTCTCACTTTCCTAAAACAACATGATAAATAATTTATTAATTTCACATTAATAACTTTGGAACCATTTGCTTGTTTATAACTTCTGCACCATTGTTCTTATGTCATTTCCCTGTAGGAGATGAAATTTAACTGAGCTGACACTATTTGCAATAGACGACATGAATCTGAGGGACCAGTAGTTCGTACCTTATGGCCCGCGAATTTCAAAGCAACGTAAGTCGTAGTGATGACTACGCTATTGCCAGCATAACTCACATTCTTAAGATGACGATTTGGAGCAAAGAGCTTAATTGCACTCATATCATACTTCAGGCAAAGAGCTTCTCAATTCGCGGAGGTAGGCTTGTGTCTGTGTGTTTATTGACTTATTTCCTAGTGCATTTTCCTATATTGTGCCCAGTTAGTTGTAAGAATGTAATCATATGTAATTTTTAGCCTACTTTCGATTTTTTCTAAAATGAAAGTAGACTTATGAGATCAACACAGGGCGAAGAATTGTGTGTCTGTCTGTGTGTGTGTGTGTGAGTCTGTGTGTGAGTGTGTGTACTCTGAATGTCTGTCCCCCATCAATTCGAACACGGTGAAAACGAATTGAATGAAATTTGGTACAAAGATAGCACTAGGAAAGGTCACCTCAGTGTCATGTTTTATATCGCCGCCATCCTGACGGAAACGTAATGGCGGCCACCCAAATGTTCAAAGATTAAATCAAATTACGACTAAACTAATCATCCGATCTCTGCCAAATTTTGCAATAACATATATTTATATGGCGAGCGTCTTTTGACTAAACTACAAGGTCATCAACACTATAATTTGCAGATGGCGGCCATGTATGTGTGCAAATCGATTCCCGCTATCAATTCAAACACGGTGAAACCGAATTGAACGAAATGTGGTACAGAGATAGCACTAGCAAAGAGCATCTCAGTGCCTTGCTTTATATCGCCGCCATCTTGACGAAAAGGTAATGGCGCCACCCAAATGTTAAAATCTTAAATCAAATTACCACCAACCTATTCATCCTATCACTACCAATGTTTGCAACATTATACCTTTATGTACAAAGAATAATTTTACCGAACTACAAGGTCATCAGACCAATTATTTGCGGATGGCGTCCATGTATGTGTGCAAATCGATTCCCCCTATCTATTCAAACACGGTGAAACGGAATTGAACGAAATTTGGTACAGAGATAGCACTAGTAAGAGGCAACCCAGTGTCATGTTTTATATCGCCACCATCTTGACGGAAACGTAATGGCGGCCACCCAAATGTTAAAAGCTTAAATCAAATTACGACCAATTTAATAGTCTGATCTCTATCAAATTTTGGAACAACATACCTTTATATGAGAAGTGTTCTTTGACCAAGCTACAAGGTCATCAATCGAATAGTTTTCATATGGCGGCCATGTTTGTGTGAAAATCGAATCCCGCTATCAATCCAAACACGGTAAAACCGAATTGAACGAAATTTGGTACAAAGGTAGCACTAGCAATGGGCACCTCAGTGACATGTTTTATATCGCCGCCATATTGACGGAAACGGAATGACGGCCACCCAAATGTTAAAAGCTTAAATCAAATTTCGACCATCCTAATAATTTGATCTCTACCGGATTTTGCAACAACATGCCTTTTTGTGCAAAGCATCTTTTGACTGAACTACAAGGTCATCAGCCCAATAGTTTGCAGATAGCGGCCATGTATGTGTGCAAATCGATTTCCCATATCAATTCAAACACGGTGAAACCTAATTGAATGAAATTTTGTACAGAGGTAGCACTAGCAAAGGGCACCTCATATTCATGTTTAATATCCGTATAATACGTTGTATTTCAACAAGCTACTACAACCAACATTCAATTATACTCCGATAAAAAGTATTAATATTTTGCAAAAGTTCCGCCTAATCAATACCTTTATTTTACTAAATATAAATGATCACTTAGTGGTCATTGGTACATGTTTCGGGGCCTAATTGTTTTGGCCCCTTCATCAGCCTGTGTAGATAAAAAGTCAAGGCAAACAGGTGGTCGGATAGCTTAACACTCATAAAATATTCCCTTCAAAAAACCCTATTATGGTGCACCATAATGAAAGGGGAAAGATGTTTATCCAAAGAAACATTAGGAAATAAAATACATAAATAAAAATAAAAAAGAAAGAAGGAAAGAAAGGAAGAAAGAAATAGTTGAAATTTGGAAAGAAAAAAAATATAGCGTGTGAACACACTCTAAAATTTGACCCTTTCTTGTTGATCACAGAAATTGTGCATTCTTCAAGTGGTCCCAAATCTTCTTAAATACAGTATGTGGACGACAATAACACATTTGAAAATAAACCATACGCTATACCGTGGCACAATGGCTCAGCTTTGTGGCAGTTCAACTTACTGCGGTCTGTAGATGCTAAATGAGACATAATCTGATCCGTGGCAGCAATCCAGATTAATGAAGGAACAGGTCTCCAGTTTGAGATTCAGCTTTGTGGCAGTTCAACTTACTGCGGTCTGTAGATGCTAAATGAGACGTAATCTGCTCCGTGGCAGCATTCCAGATTATATTAATATTCCAAATACAATTCACCAGTGATAAATGTCATGGATCACAATACTTCACCATAGATGAGCCCCAAAAAACCATGAAGCTGCAATTTTGTGCCGAAACATCATCTTTCCAGAATGCTTTGGAATAATTAATGAAGGAACAGGTCTCCAGTTTGAGGACGTGGCATTTCAAAAAACATAAATGTAATTGTTAAGTGGAAGTGGTACCATCCTAACTTAGGGATTGATCTGCTCAGCTGTTAAATGTAAAGTTTACCGTTAAAAAGGGCAAAGAGTTATAACAATACCCATGCATTTAGGAGAAAGTAGGCTATATGTTCTTTACTGAATATCTCTTTTTTATAGTCTGTTGTCCGCTATCATTAGCTCTTTCTGTAATGTTTTGGTTACGACGTGTCTCGTCATAACATTTTCTTTCATGTCAGGATTTAGATAGAACGTAAATGTAAAAGCAATTCAAGCTTGTAGTTTAACGTGACCATTAATCACGAGATCATGAGCCATGGGACCTCCTTTTTGCGTCGAATCGGAACCACAGGACATGGCATTTCAATAAACATAAATGTAATTGTAAAGTGGGAGTGGTACCATCCTAACTTAGGGATTGTTTCCTCCTCAGCTGTTAAATGTAAAGTTTACCGAGTCATTTGTTTGTAACTTGCTTCGCGTTAGTTCCGTTTGTGCCACGAGCCTAGATTTGTTGTTGCTTTCTTTTCTTTGTAACAAGGACTTTCGTGAGGGTCGTTAACGTCATCTTTAGGTTTTTGACTCAATTATGTAACTGGGTTCGTGGACTAGCAGATTTTGACCCTACGAAGTAGGATAGGGGTCAAATTATTGAATAAAATGTTCACGAAATTTTACTTAAAACTGGATCTCTATATTTATTTAGTTTGTATTTTTGCGGGTGTATTTCTTTGGGGTGTCTGTGACATATTACGTGCAAATGGACCACATCTCCGGGACCAAGTCTCTCGTGCTACAAATTCCCTTTGAGAAATGCATCCGATTCTCTCTGGTCTTGGGTTCGAAGGACGGGGTCGTTCGACGTACTATTTCTTTCTTCGGATGGTACCCGAATAACCTCCTCTGACGGGCTCAGTACGTGTTTTATTATTCCATAGTTCGTCTGTAGCGGGGATCTTGGTATATTTTGGTGTCCATTTACTATGAAATGCGTCTTCTCATACGATATTTGGAGTCCTGTCTTTGATGCTAACTCATGTTGTTGGGAATTGACTTCCAACCTGGCCACAGATGGTGCCACCTCCCAAGCTCCATAGCCATTGACATTATGTTGGACTGCAGTGTGTGTGTGTTATATCTATCCCTCTCTGTTCTTTGTATTTTGTTACTCTTCAACGGATTGTATCTACAGACGAGCTTTCTACACTACAGGAAGCTCCACGACGAGGGAAAGAGGATACTCCACTGCACCAACCCACGCCAGACGCTGAGACGCCACCATTAGTCTACACTGCACTCTCAGATAAGTCAACTTCAATACGAAAGGAAATAGCATGTTGAAACAACTGATATTTCTTCATTATTATCATTTGGATTTATGAAGCTAATACGACTGCTATTACACGAACAGGAACTGCGTATTGTCAATCAAGAAGCACGCATCCTGTCTACTGTATTTGTTTATTATTATTATTAGCGAGATAGACATAACTGGCCCTCGCTAAACAGAAACTGTATGCACGGATGTTGTATTATTATGAAATGCCTGCATGAATTGTGCATGACTTATTAAGGAATCCAGTGTTCCTTTAATCTACAGTATTCCAAAGTAGTAGAATATTTTTCCTCCGCTGGACTTTGCAACGGGTCACGCATGTGTAGTTCCGTTCAGTTCCGTGCGATCTGAGCGCACATGCCTAAATCAACTCAACAGCGCCATCTATTAACTCACGCGCCCTACCAGTCATTCTCCAGCGCACTCTGTTAACAAGGTCTTAAGATCTTCCACGGACCTAGCATGCCCTCTGTTAGCCCTTAAAGGTACCGGTGCGGTACGGATCACCCCTACCCGCCCGTAAGCTCACCGCTCACTACGTCACGTCTGGAGGGAGGCCTGTCAGTCAAGCTTAAGATTTATTGCACCCATTATGCCGACGGAACAAGAGACCGCTACTGCAGCAAGCCTGCACAATCTGAAAAGGAAAAGAACACGTGAGAGAGCAAATGCCACACGCTTCATTACAGCCATTAACAGCCTTACAGAAGACACAGCTTTGGAAGACTTCACATTCCACCGCGATAGACTGCAGGAAACACTCACCAGCTTAACCCAACTGGACGATGGTATTCATGATCTATTATCGGACGCAGAATACAATGCTGACATTACTGTATGTGACGAATATATTGACAATGCAAAGCGCGCCATACAGAAAGCTACTATTGGAGCGGACAAGAAGCTTTACTCTGTCACCTCTACCTTGACCATAAACGAAGCTCCCACCACTCCCACCATGCCCACGTCACAACCAATTAAGTTGCCCACCATAAAACTTAGCCCCTTCACGGGAGATATTGAAGAATAGTCTCGCTTTTGGGAGCAGTTCACTACTTCCATTGACCAGAATCCTACAGTATCGCAGGTCGACAAACACGTCTTTCTGAGAAGTTACTTAGAAGGGGAACCCAAGCATCTCGTCGACGGTATTGCTATCACAGCTGGCACTTATATTAACACAAAGAAAATTCTCATTTCCAAGTACGGAGATGAAAATAGAATTATCCAGGCGCACTTAGACTATCTGGAAAACATACCGCCGATACACTCCGCCACCCCCGAGTCCCTAAATCACACTTACGTTGAGTGCAACCGACGGATTCAAGCACTGCAGGCTCTGGGAGAAAATATTGCCAACTACGGTCGCGTGCTAGCCCCTAAGATACTCAGAGCGTTCCCAGACGATATCTGCCGGCGTTGGATCATCCACATGCGGAGAGACAACGTTAGGAAAGTGACATCATCAAACTCATGTGTTTTTTGAACGAAGAGGTTGAAGGTGCCCTCATCAGTCAAAAGATTCGGGGGGAATCTTATCAGCAACCGGCTTCTATCTATCAGCACCCGGCTTCTGTCCCAGCAATAGCGGCGTTCCAGATTGACACTCACGCGAAGAAAGGGAAGAAGAGAGAGAAGGAAAGACTACAGCCATTCTGCGTCTTTTGTGAGGAAAGAGGACACTGGGCTCAGGATTGTACTAAGGTAACCGGGACTGACGTTCGAACTCAGAAATTGAAACAATCATCGCGTTGTTTCCTCTGTCTTAAACGAGGCCATCACACAAAGGACTGTAGCAGGAAAGGAAGAGCTTCGTGTTCCCAGTGTGGAAAAGGTCACCATAGAGCGATTTGCAGCAACTTAAATCATTCCCCTGTCGCGAATTGCACAGAAACAACCGCCGTTGGTAAAATAAACGTCACTACTCCGGGATTTACCCATCTCCAGACTGCTAGAATATGGATCTCGGGACCAACGGGTTCGAGTAAGCTGACGAAGTGCGTTCTCGACGGAGGTAGTCAATCCAGTTTCGTCAAAAGTTCTTTGGTCGATGAACTGGGTCTGGAAGTCATTGGAGACGCATCATTAAAGGTCCACGCGTTTGAAACACCATCCAACACATCACATTCACGTAGGTTCGTTCGCCTGAAGACGAGAGGATTTTGGGACAGTTCCCAAGTAACCTTGACGGCATTTGAAACCACCCACTCCTTTTCTCACCACCCAGCAGTACCACGAGATATCACGATGACCGGACAAACGCGGAAACTGCAATTGGCTGACCCTACAGATGATTCAGCTGACCTTCCAATCGAGCTGTTAATCGGAGGAGATCAGTATTGGACAATCGTCAGTGACTCTGCCCCGATACGACTCTCCTCGTCAGTTGTGTTAATTCCATCGAAATATGGATGGATATTCACCGGAAACCGCTCAGGTGTATCAGCTACTTACACGGTTGTAAACTTCATCGATGCATGTCACTCCATGCCCTGTGACGACTCTCTTCGACGTTTTTGGGATCTGGAGTCCGTTGGGATTGCAGCTGAACAAGACCGAGCAATGAGCGCTAAAGACACCTCACTTCTAACACAATTTCACGCGTCTTACAGTATTGAGGACCAAAGAAGAGTCTTACGATTGCCACGCAAGGAAACTATGGAACTTGCCAACAACCATCACGTTGCAGAAAAACGATTCCAATCACTGGAAACCCGATTCCGGAAGAACGAAGCCCTGAAACAAACATATACGAACCACATGATGGACTTCATAAGGAAAGGCCACGTGGAACTATCTCCAGAGGAAACCCGTACGGATGAGTTTTATCTTCCTCATCACTTGGTAAAGAAAGAGAAACATGGAACCATTAAATGGCGTATAGTCTTCGACGCATCGTCACACGAAGAAAACGCGCGCCCACTCAACGAGACCCTGGAAATGGGACCAGGATGGTGGGAGAGGATTGTTGGATCGACGAAGCGGTGCCTACGGAAGTTACTTGGACGCTCCAGCATCGACGAAGAAGGACTCCAAACAGTACTGGTCAGCATCGAAGCCGCACTGAATTCTAGACCCTTGACTCGCAATGGAGACACCGGCGATGTGTTGACTCCCGCACACTTCCTTGTGGGAGAGAAACTCACTACAGTTCCATCTGGGCCTGAACCACCAACGGGAGTTCCTGTTCGAGAATTCCGACTGCGTCAACAACTGGCAGACGACTTCTGGAAGCGCTGGAGTAAGGAGTACCTACTGTTGCTGCAGAGCTTCCATCAAGTCCAGCAGCCCAAGAAGAACTCCACGCTGAGGGTAGGCGACGTCACGCTCCTTCAAAGTGACCTTCAGCCGAGACATCTCTGGAGAAAGGTTCGGTTCCACGAGCTGCGTACTGGAAGGGACGGGATTGTAAGGACTGTAATCCTTTCCACAGCAGATGGAAAACAGCTGGCCCGACCCGTTCAGCTGGTCGTACCTCTAGAGGTAGACCAGGGTGGGGAGGATGTTGGGAATTGACTTCCAACCTGGCCACAGATGGTGCCACCTCCCAAGCTCCATAGCCATTGACATTATGTTGGACTGCAGTGTGTGTGTGTTATATCTATCCCTCTCTGTTCTTTGTATTTTGTTACTCTGTATTCTGTGGTTTGCAATACAAGATGGCGAGTTTAGAATAGTGACCAGTGTGTGTTGTCTGTTTACAGCCCCTCTATCCCTCCACACATGTAACTACACTATGGCATACTTGATTTCTTCACTAGTCTTGGTAACGATAGCCAGATCATCAGAAATAACTAGGCATTTTACTTTGATTTTCTAACGATCCTGTGTCTGAACGAGGTTCATTTATCGTTGTCGTGACGGTCGGTTATTGTAGTTAGGTAAACAGTGATTAGATTGTAGGAGTAGTCCTCTGTTCCCTGTCATGAAGACCATGGGGGTGACGTCAGTGAAGATTCTCGGCGTAATTGTTACCACTGACTTCCTAGTGCCACCCACGCAATGCAGCATTCCCAGTAAGTGAAGCAGAGCTGGCTAAACCGACGATACTCTGCATAACCAGTGCATTAGAATATGCGCACAATGTAAACAAGTGATTATATTTATTTATGTATTTATTTATTTATTTATTTATTTATTTATTTATTTATTTAGCGTATGGCCTTTAGTGCCTGGAGTGTCCGAGGACATGTTCCGCTCGCCAGAGTTTGTAGCTGCTTCTATGCGGACACCCATGGGGTGAGCTACAAGTACCGTCGCGTGTGCATGAGATGACATTAATGAAGATGAATGAAACTGGGCAAGTTCAATTTGAAGTAGTTCCAACATTGGCTACCAGACGTCACTGACACTGACACCCAGTGGCGAACATTGGAACTTTTTAGAGTGTTTCTAGACAAATAACCCACACAGTTAGCTACACACTACCACTTGTAGTGGTAGGTTCTTTTTAATGCCAGAAATCTATGATGTGGGCCCGCTTAAAAAATCCGACGACTTCATTCGGATTTGAACCCTCGATCTTGGGCATAGCAGTTCAGCATGCTACCGACTATACCACTGAAGTCACATTAAACAAGTGATATTTTGTGAATATCAAACAATATAGTCTACTCTTGCGAGGACATTATCACATTCTTCTGTTGTACATCTGTCAGTATGTTTGTCTGGTAGTTGTTTGAATTTGAAATTTAGATTATAATCCACTCTACTAATAACATGAATAACAACTTTCATGAGATTACCTAGGTATATTGAGGCTTTATCTGTCAAGCATACCGACATACACACAGACAGTGATTTCAGCATGTATTGGATATAGGCTAAAATGTTCTCTGCCATAAATCCTTCAAAAGTACTAACAAAGCTCAAATTTCACTAACATATTTCTTCTATGTCATAACCTTAGGAACACAGACTGTATCACTAGCCATCTATAACGTGCACCATACCGAGCTTCCGCTCAAGTGTCATGGAAATAGATAAATAGAAAAACAAGATGTTCAGTAAAGAACATATAGCCTACTTACTCTTAATGCATGGGTATTGTTATAACTCTTTGTCCTTTTCAAGGAGTATGATTGAATGTTGGTTTTAGTAGCTTGTTGAAATACAACGTGCTATAGGGATATTAAACATGAATATGAGGTGCCCTTTGCTAGTGCTACCTCTGTACCAAATTTCGTTCAATTCGGTTTCACCGTGTTTGAATTGATAGGGGGAATCGATTTGCACACATACTTGGCCACCATCTGTAAACTATTGGGCTGATGTTCTTGCAGTTTGGTCTGAATATGTTTCCCACATAAAGATATGGTGTTGCAAAATTTGGTAGAGACTAGATTATTAGGTTGGTTTTAATTACATTTTAGCTTTTAACATTTGGGAGGCCGCGATTACGTTTCCGTCAAGATAGCGGTGATATAAAACATGACACTGAGGTGCCCTTTGCTACCTCTGTACCAATTTCGTTCCATTCGGTTTCACCGTGTTCGAATTGATAAGGGGAATCGATTTTCACACAAAGATGGCCGCCCTCCGCAAAATATTAGGCTGATGACCTATTAGTTTGGTCAAAGGATGCTCCCTCCATAAAGGTATGTTGTTGCTAAATTTGCTAGAGATCGGATGATTAGGCTAATCGTAATTTGCTTTAAGCTTTGAACATTTGTTTGGCCGCCATTACGTTTCAGTCAATATGGCGGCGATATAAATCATGACACTGAGATGCCCTTTGCTAGTGCTATCTCTGTACCAAATTTTGTTCCATTCGGATTGACCGTGTTCGAATTAATAGGGGGAATCGATTTTGACTCAAAGATGGCCGCCATCCGTAAACTATTAGGCGAATGACCAATTAGATTGGTCAAAGGATGCTCCCTCCATAACGGTATGTAGTTGCAAAATTTGGTAGACATCGGATGATTAGGTTAATCATAATTTGATTTAAGCTTTGAACATTCGTGTGGCCGCCATTACGTTTCAGTCAAGATGGCGGCGATATAAAACAAGACACTGAGGTGCCCTTTTCTAGTGCTACCTCTGTACCAAATTTCGTTCCATTCGGTTCCACCGTGTTCGAATTAATAGGGGGAATCAATTTTGACATAAAGATGGCCGCCAACCGCAAACTATTAGGTTAATAACCTATTAGATTGGTCAAAGGATGCCCCCTCCATAAAGGAATTTTGTTGCAAAGTTTGGTAGAGATCGGATGGTTATGTTAGTCGTAATTTAACTTAAGCTTTGAACATTTGTGTGGCCGCCATTACGTTTCTGTCAATATGGCGGCGATATAAAACATGACACTGAGATGCCCTTTGCAAGTGCTACCTCTGTACCAAATTTCGTTCCATTCGGTTTCACCGTGTTAGAATTAATAGGGGGAATTGATTTTCACACAAAGATGGCCGCCATCCGCAAACTATTAGGCTAATGACCTAGTCATTTGGTCAAAAGATGCTTCCCCTATAAAGGTATGTTGTTGCAAAATTTGGTAGAGATCGGATGATTAGGTTAATCGTAATTTGATTTAAGCTTTGAACATTTGTGTGGCCGCCATTACGTTTCCGTCAAGATGGCGGCAATATAAAACATGACACTGAGGTGCCTTTTGTTAGTACTACCTCTGTACCAAATTTCGTTCCATTCGGTTGCACTGTGTTCGAATTAATAGGGGGAATCTATTTTCACACAAAGATGGCCGCCATCCCCAAAATATTACGCTGATGACCTATTAGTTTGGTCAAAGGATTCTCACCCCATAAAGGTATGTTGTTGCAAAATTTGGTAGAGATCGGATGATAAGGTTAGTCGTAATTTGATTTAAGCTTTGAACATTTGTGTGGCCGCCATTACGTTTCCTTCAAGATGGCGGCGATATAAAACATGACACTGAGGTGCCTTTTGTTAGTACTACCTCTGTACCAAATTTCGTTCCATTCGGTTGCACCGTGTTCGAATTAATAGGGGGAATCGATTTTCACACAAAGATGGCCGCCATCCGCAAACTATTACGCTGATGGCCTATTGGTTTAGTCAAAGGATGCTCCCCCCATAAAGGTATGTTGTTGCAAAATTTGGTAGAGATCGGATGATTAGGTTAGTCGTAATTTGATTTAAGCTTTGAACATTTGTGTGGCCGCCATTTCGTTTCCGTCAAGATGGCGGCGATATAAAACATGACACTGGGGTGTCCTTTGCTAGTGCTACCTTTGTACCAAATTTCGTTCAATTTGCATTCACCGTGTTCGAATTGATAGGGGGGGACAGACATTCAGAGTACACACACACACACACACACAGACACACACACACACACACACACAGACACACACACATACACACACACACACACAGACTCACACACACACATACACACACACAGACAGACACACTTTTTTCGCCCTGTGTTGATCTCATAATCTACTTTCATTTTTTGCAAAAATCGAAAGTAGGCTAATAATTATTCAATTAATTACTAACTAATTACAGTAAGTAAGCTAATTAATTCATTCATTCATCTCTACTTAGTATAAAACTAAGTCCCCGATTCTTGGATGTCACGGTTTATCTCGAGAACCATTGGATGGATTTTTATCCGGTTTTCACCATTCCGTAAAGGATACCTCGAGGAAAGTTCCAGTAGAAAATAATTTATTTATGATCAAAGGAAGCCAAGCAGTAACGATTTCAGTGAAAACGTCGAAAAAAGAACCTGGCATCCATGCACTTTATAAAAGCTTACGCTGGGCAAACCGTTAAAAGTACCTATATATATATATATATATATATATACTATGAGTGCAAGAATTGTTCAGCATGAAACGTTCTACAAAAAAGTCCAAGATAGCATATCTCTATCTTTAATGCAGGTGTTTTTACGATTTCATTTCTTCCATTCAATTACTGAGGCGACAGTTTACGAGCTAACTAGGGGTGAGTCATCACCCCAGTTACAGCCGAAACGAAATCTTTTCGTGTTCACTGCTGGAGAGAAAACGACTAATGTCGTATACAAGGAACTCAGTTAAACATAGCCTACCACCTTGCAATTATAACTGTTCCCGGGCGAAGCCGGGGTGGGTTGCCAGTTAATAACTAAATAAATAAACTGAACTCAAATAAACACAGGTAAGCAACCTTTTGTTAAGACAACATATTAAAATTTCGGTTCCAGGATTCGATGACAGGCTTTGTCAATACATATAATTCTGACCTGACAGTCTCCTGAGTATAGATCAATAGGACGTAGGTTCGTTTTCCACCTTGGCTAACTATGTAAGAACTGTTAATCAGTGGTTATTAATTTCTACGCCAGACAGAAGCTACAATGCCAGGGCGGCCTCTTTCCCAATCATAGCGCCAATCACAGGTATGCCTACACACATTACTACAACACCACAATAGTTCCGCCCCTTAAAATAACAATAACTAATTAGCAACACCACAATAACACAGGTTATAAAATAAATTCTTCACACAGCCAAATACAAGGGGCTGACCAGAATATTACAACTGAAACCTAAATAACCACTCTTAATTTATAAATCCCACAGCACACCGGCCTCTCACCGCTAGGCCCGTGGTTCAAATCCCGACCACTCCATGTGAGATTTGTGCTGGACAAAGCGGAGGCAGAAAGGTTTTTCTCCGGGTACTCCGGTTTTCACTGTCGCAATTTAATTCCAGAAACACTCTCCGCTATCATTTCATTTCATCTGTCATTCATTTAATCATTGCCCCAGGGGAGAGCGACAGGCTTCGGCAGCCGGCACAGTTCATATCCTCGCAGCTAAATGGGGGTTTCATTCATTCCATTCCCTGACCCGGTAGGTCGACTGGAAGCAGGCTGTGGATTTTCATTTCAACTTGGTTGGTTCCTCAGTTTAGGGACTGCGACAACGCGGTCATGTAACCCCGTGTACTTCGGGTGTGTGTAGAATATGTCTGATAACCGGTGTTAATTGTGATGGCTGTATCAGTGTGTGTTATCTGTTTTTAAATCAAGTAAGGACAGCATACATTCGATTTTTAGGTAGTTCCAACTTTTGCTACCAAACGCCACCGTCAACGACCAACTAGTTCTGCACTTTGATACTAGATGACACCGCAGTCGGCTCCTGGCGACGAACGTTGGAACCTAAGAGCGTTACTAAAAGATAACTTTTTTTTTTTTTTTTTTTAGCGTATGGCTGTTAGTGCCGGGAGTGTCCGAGGACATGTTCGGCTCGCCAGTTTTGTAGCTGCTTCGAGACGGACACCCAATGGGTGAGCTACAAGTACCGTTGGGGAGGAATGTTGGATGGGAGGGTCGAGGAGTTGGAAGGTAGCGGCTGTGGCCTATAGTTAGGGACCAACCCCGGCATTTGCCTGGAAGGAAGATGGGAAACCACAGAAAACCATCTTCAAGGTTGCCGGCGGGGGGATTCGAACCTCCTCGCCCCCCGGATGTGAGCGACAGCCAACAGTCATGCCGCAACTACCTCGGCTAACTCACCCGGTAGATAACCTATAATTTAGCTTCACACAGGTGTACAGTAATTAGTGGAAGGTTCATTATCATGCAATAAATCTATGACATGGGACCGCCGGCTTTACTTCCCCTCCGAAGGAAGGCATACTGAGGGATTTTTAACGCTCTTAAAAAATCTGATGACTTCCGCCGGGTTTGCACCCGCGACCTTAGGCATAGAAGCTCAGCATGCTACCTACTACGCCACCGAAGCCGCTAATCTCACAGAGTATCTGAACCTCAAGGTTAGAAAGGATCTATTTCAAAGGCCAAAAAATAAGTTTGAATTTGTGGTGATGATCACACTCAGGAGAATAGGGAAAGTGTGTGAAGTGAAGATACGGGTATTGACGACCCTGGATTACAGCCTAGTTCTGTAATGTCTGTTCCGTGGCTTTATCTACAAATTACTTTAGCATTAAGCGGGGTCGCAATTCAGAGCACTCAGGTTAAGAGTGTCTGGGTTCTGAGGTCAGCGAGTGTCATTACGGTAAGTACTCCTAGAGATAAGCATCGCCTCTCTTCGTGAGAGCATGTCCATTGACAGGGTCTTGTGACGTCACCTCCTGCCATAAAACCTAAACTTTAGAGGCTGGAGACTTCAATAGCCCATTACAGTTACTACATAGGGAAATACTGTTCCTAAAGAGACCAGATATCTTGTACAGGCCCTAACATTATCGTGGGTGGATACCTGACATCTTCGATAATGGACCTATTTTGGTTGTTGAGTAATATTATTACGTACTTTATATGAGCTGCTAGTCTCTTTTAGTGCATGGCGTGTTTTATTAATATTATAGAGATGGCTTTAGGACATAGTTCCCTTGGAGAACTCATATCTGTTAAGTAAGACTTGAAATTTTTGACCACAGAAGGGATTCGAACCCCAATTTTTGCTCCCCGGCAAGTGCGATTAGCTTCGTACACCAAGACGGCCACGCTCCTACCGTGAAATATCTTTGATTTCCTAGACGACACACACAGAGCCACCTGTGCGGCAAAGTCTGAACAAGACTTGGAAAATAAAAAAGGAAGGAATCTTTTAGTTTCACGTGACCGTTAATCATGCAATCATGAGTCACGGGACATGGCATTTCACTTCGAAAATCTCACATGCATTGACCGGGAATCAAACCCGATCCACCATGGTGAAAGGACTACAGCTTGGTCGCTGTGCCACCACGCTCCCCAACAAGACTTAGAGTTATGAAACTTAATAGTTCTTCTTCTTCTTCTTCTTCTTTTTGCGTTTTGCCCATTATAGAGCGCGCTTGAACTTGTTTTTCGGCTTGATGATATTTGCCTTCCTATCTTCCCAAAATCTCTTCATGAAGTCACTGTGCTGCTTCTTCCGTTCTTCTGTCCACTTGGTTCCAGTCCTGGCACTAGTTTTCACCCTGAACTTGTGCTTTGTTACTGCGGTCCTGAAGACTTTGCGGTTTCTCAGAATATTTTCTCCGATGTTCAACTCTTGCAGGTCCTCTCTTGATTCATCCAGCCAGGCTATCCTTGACTTCTGAGAATTTATTACATTGAATAACCTTTTTGTAAGTCTATAATCGTCCATCCTGAAGAGGTGTCCATAAAATGTTAAACGTCTTCTTCGTACAGTGTTGCTGAAACTATCTGTGTGACGGTATAGATCTGAATTTCGTCTTTTAATCCAAATTCCGTTTTCTTGTATGGGGCCGAATATTTTTCTAAGAATTTTATGTCCTTGCTTTTCTATATTTGCAATTTTAGAATGACCTCCTAATGCTATGGTTTCTGTAGCATATAGAGCTTCCGGTAGTACAACTGTTTTGTAGTGTTTCAGTTTTGCATTATGTGACATTACTCTTTTATTATAGTGATCCCATGTTAGTCTGAATGCTCTATGAAGTTTTGAGGCTCTTTCTGTGTTAGCCAAACTGTCCAATCCTGAAGGAAGAATTATTTCTCCAAGGTATTTAAAAAAATCTACTTGGGATATTGCTCCATACGCTGTTTCTATTTTTTATTTTTTATTTCTTGTTCTTTTGCTGAAAATTCTGCATGTACTTGGTTTTTAGCCTACTTTTCACATTTTGCAAAAATGATTAGCCTACTTTTCACATTTTGCAAAAATGAGGAAAAAGTAGACATGAGATCGGGCAAATGTGTGTCTGTCTGTCTGTCTGTCCGTCTGTCTGTCTGTCTGTCTGTCCTTCTGTCTGTCTGTCTGGCTGTGTGTGTGCCCCCCCCCTATCAACTCCTAAACGGCTGCAGCAATCGAAACAAAATTTGGTAGGAGTAAAGATCTATACCTGAATATCTCACGGCCATATTTGAAAATGATGTCAGTGCTACCAACTGCTAAAAAATCGCAATTGAAATTTGAGCTCCATGTTGGATATCTTGGAAAGTATGAATGGGAGCTATTTCAAAATTGACACACGTACAGATCATAATATTTCAGTTTAATTTCCAGGAGGCTAAACATGGCAGTGTTGCCAAAATGATTATAAGCCTCCTGATAGGTCCAATTTTTAAATGCATATAACTTCTATACTATCAATTGGAATTCAACCAAATTTCGTATGTTGTATGTGTAAATAACCAGATATGACTGAGCGTATTCTTAAGACCTACCAGGGCTGCCAACTGTTAATAAATGCTCCTAATTTATTTTATCCAAATACCAATAAATCAGAAATTATGCAAGCCGACAGCTTTAAACTATGCACACGTATAGTACCTGACATTCTATATTAATTTGGAGTAACTGATATACGTCAGTGCTACCAACATGATTCTAAGCCTGCTGACAGGTCCAACTTTAAATACATGTAACTTCCATACTATCATTTGGATTTCAACCAAATTTCGTAAGTGCTATGTGCACCATAACGGATATGACTATGCGTATTCTAAGGAGCAACCAGTGCTGCCAACTGTTAATATGTGCTGTCCCTATGTTTGTTACCCTAATATCAATATATCAGAACGTATGCAAGCCAATAGCTCTAAACTTTGCACACGTATAGTACCTGGCATTCTAGACGAATTTGGAGTAACTAATATACGTCAGTGCTGCCAACATGATTCTAAGCCTGCTGATAGGTCCAATTTTAAAATGCATGTAACTTCTATACTAACTAAAGGATTTCATTCAAAATTGGCACAACAATAGATCATATTATTTCAGATTATTTCTGACCAATACATGCATGACATTGTTGCCAACATGATTTTACGCGCGCTGTTAGATCCAATGTTTAACTGCATGTAACGTCCATGCTATTCATTGGACTTCAACCAAATTTTGTATTTTGTACCTTAAGAGACGGAACTAAGAATATATTCAGTCATCAGGGCTGCCAACTGTAGTGCTCTATTAGGATACATTATGCCAGGTATACAGTATTTCGAACTAATTGGAAATTTCGATATTAGCAACTTAATTTCGTCATTATTCTAGATAGGTTCATATTCTGTAGAATAATCATTGACATGAAAAGTAGGCTGTATAGTTCTTCACGGAACTTCTTGTTTCAAATGATATTTGAAGGCCTGCTTGTGATGCTATTCTGTATAATGTCTCAATAGCATGCTTAGTTTCTTCTTTGTTATTATTATTATTATTATTATTATTATTATTATTATTATGCTAGCCCCGTGGTGTTGAGGTAGCGAGCTTGCCTCTCACACGGAGGCTCCGGGTTCGATTCCCGGCTCCGTCAGGGATTTTAAAAGCTGACTTGAGGGCTGGAACGGGGTGCACTCAGCCTCGTGAGGACAACCGAGTAGCTATCTGACAGTGAGGCAGCATCCCGGTCACAAAAAAACAAGATAAACGGCCGAGGAGACCCATGCGCTGACCACTCGCACCCCAATATCTGCAGGCCAAATGGCTGGGAAGCGGTCGCTTGGTAGGCCTAGGCCCTTCATGGGCTGTAGTGCCGGGGGTTATTATTATATCATTATTACATCATTTTTTCCCTTAAGGACAGTTTTTGTACTTAAATATCTCATGATGACACAACTTTCACTTCCCTCCCTTCTTCCTCTTCTCTTACCAAAATCTCTCCATCCTTTGACTGTGTTCCTGTTCCCGTTGTTCAGTCCACAATGTTTACGTCTTCTTCTTTACATTTGCTTTAAAAGTTGTATTCTTAAATATGTTTCTGAATTCTCCTCTGTCTCCAATCATTTGCCTGTCGATCCGCACCTGCCTTAAGTCTTCCTCTATTCCATGATACCAATTGGTTTTTCTTTACCTGTATTGGGAGTATTATCTGAATTCTCTTCTTTGATAGGATTACCATTTCCGTCTTAAGAAGTGCAACAGACAAACCATGTTCCTTCATCTATTGATTGTGCGAATTACCATATTGAGTCGCAACTGTGCCTATTCGACACTTCTTCCTGCTACAAGAACAGCAACATCATCTACATATCCTACTAGGATAAATTGGATATGAACCAATGTTGACGTAGGAGTTGCGTTGTGATTTTGATAGAACAGCCAAGAACGAGAGAGCCTTAAACTGGGAAGTACTGCTCAAGAAGCGTACACGTGATTGCAAGAGCAGCGTGATAATTAAATTAAAATTCGAACCAGAAAAATGATTACTTCATAAATTAAAAGTCGAACCAGAAAAATGATTACTTCATCCATTGACGTTCAAGGATAACACCCTGAGAAGTAACACTTAGATCACTCTTCCGGGTACCACATGCTCATCTTGTGTCTCATTAGAGTGAGGATCACACCAGACGACAGCTACACTGGCGACAAGCAGAAGTATGACGTAGTAACCAGCCAACAGGTACATTTCTTAGCTAGCACCGCCGCTGGCAAGCTTCTAGTCCTAGAATACAGGAACGGGGTCCATTCAGCCTGGTGAGGCAAAACTGAGAAGAGGTGGGTTCGAATCCCACATCTGTGAGGCCCTTACTTCCGGGGAAGTGGGAGAGACTGAGAGTCAATGCCATCTAACAATAAACAAATAGTTCCGTGAAGAACTAAAGCCTATTTTCATACATCCTACTTATGTAATTTGCCACTATCAACATACAAAATTTCAGTTTGATTGCTGTAATAGATTCGAAGATATTGAGAACCGACTAAATATTTCGGATGGTCCCCATGTTGGATTTTTATATAGAGTTATGAACTGTTACATGAAGATTATTGTGTACGTGTAGTATTCAAACTTCAATCGCATGATTAGGACATAAGAAGTGAAAAAGGAGATTTTAAAATTTCGCACAGCTGCCATCTTGTGGTTATGAAAACTATTGAATTAAATTAGATGCCAGTGGATTAACATTTGTATAAGGATTTACCGTATCAAGTTTCACTGTATTCGGATGGTTAAATCGAGAGGAACGTCCATTTAAATATTTATCATTCGCGACGCTGCCATGTTAGATTTGTGCTCACCAGGTTATTGTAAATCCTATAGGTGATCTTATGATCATAGCCTCTACGAACATAAAGTAAATCAGTTTGATTGGTGTAAAAGATTCGTCGGTATTGAGAACCGTCTAAATATTTCGGATGGTCGCCATGTTCGACTGTTATAGGCCATAGAGTTATGTACCATTAAAGGAAAATTAATGCGTAGGTTCATTATTCAAACTTTCACTTCATTCGCATGATTCCGACACAAGAAATGAAAACTTAATTTTAAAATTTCTCACAGCCGCCATCTTGAGTTTATGTAAACAATTGAACTAAATTAGATGCCAGTGCGTTACAATGTGTATAAACATTTACTGTACTATATTTCACTGCGCTCAGATAGGTAAATAGGATTGTGTCTGATAAGCAGGGTTAATATAGTGAACCCTTTATCCTCTGTTGGATAAATGATTCGATGTTTTATTTCTACAATTAATTAATATTTCCACCAGCGTCATGAAATAGCCAGACGAAGATGAGGAAACTTCAAGCATTTGTTGGAGACAGTGGGGATATGCCTGCAGCAGTTTGACAAAAGGCTAAATACTTAAGGAATATGAAAGGAAAGAGCCTATCGATGTTTCAGAAGGACAGGTGCTGGCTACCTCAGAATAGAAGGGACGCGTGGTGAGACACGCTTGTGCCATGTTCATTGTACTATTCGCGCCTAAAAAAAATTAATGCAGTAACTTGAGTGGCTGATGGTACTACTGGACACTCCTACTAGGCCGAGGTCTGATGAAAACCGCGAAGGCAACGTGAAAGTGGAACCAATAGGAGATGAAAGCTTATGAACGCGCCAAGTCTAGCTGGGGCACGCGATAGCTAGCATTAACGCGGGAGATCGGCTAGACAACATCTCTACGATCGATTCTAGAATTAATGGGCATATTCTTGACCTGCGCATTTTTACGAGTCCAGTGATATTTGTTTCATTCCTGTACTACTATTATTTTGAGAAAATTTTATATATTTTCCCCCTCTATCGATACTTAGGGCCAAGATGAAGATTACATTTCGTGCGTCTGAGGACGTTAGAGACATAACTTATTCTGCGTGTCCGAGGACACAAGTTATTTTCATTGGTGTGTCGAGAGGCACTTGTACTTTTGTGTCATAAAGACACTGTTATAATTTTGAGGCTACAAGTTGTGTTAGATTCAGTGAGTGTTAGGTAGTCACCAGCACTACAATAAATAGGGCCAGTTTCGTCGATAATTCGCAAATAGACTAGTCCAGGGAACTGAGTACCTGGATCGGCGAATTTAGCAGAAGGAAACAACGTGTGTATTAATTGTGTAATTTTTTTATCAGCACGAGATGACGTCGCACTGGGAAGAAGAAAATTGTGAACACTCTGTCGAGATGTCACGGAGCAGCTAAGCATCTAATCAGGGAGATGACGGGTGACTGGCCGAGGATGAGTACCGAATAATATTCTTATTATCTGACAAATCAACTTATGGTATATGGGACATATTTTTTTGTAAATATCTTGCTTGTGTTGATTAACGTAGTCTATTTAGTTTTGGTCTGACACACATTTTGCAGGGAAAACAGCTCGCACAATTGTTTGTAGACGTAGGTTCATGTTTGTTTGTTATAATTAACGTGGCTATGTGGACGACCGTGTTCGCATATGTTTACGCAATGCGGTTAAGGAACGTCTCTCGGAGATATGTTGTGTTTCAGAAGTAGGATTGAATTAATATAATCATAAAGTAGATTGGCGGGTAAATCGATCTTTGTAGTGTTTATTATTGGTCAGATTCATTGAGTTTATTGCCTTTGGAGCAGTGGCGAAGAGCATTCAGCTCTCTCATAGGTTTTAATATTCTTAAATAAATTGTGAGCATCTGATTCAACCGACCTGTGTGAAAAGTGTTATGTCATTCCCAGCAATGAGTGAGTGTGTGTTTTATTGGTCATTACAAGCGGGAATTTCAGCGTAGACTGATTTCTGTCAGCTTGATGCCGAGTCCATATCGTGACCATGCGAGGGCGTGTGTGACTATTTTTACACACTGGAGCTGGATGATGACAAAAGTTGAGAGGAAGAGGGAACCTGTTTTCACAAGGCGGGTTGAACAGATTACATCGAGGTCATTAGTGGAGTACAGGTTGGCTCCGTATTAATAGTTGAAATACAGAATAAGAACTGATTGATGATAAATAATTGTTTAAATAAATGGGAGTTGCCTACGAATCATTATAATCTCCGAAGCGTTATCTTATCGCAAAATTTTCTTTATTCATGTAAAATAATGTCAGCCGTGAGGCATATGTTTTTTTTGTTTGTTGTTGGTTTATTTTTAGTCTTGTGTCAGTGACTCCGAGTGGTCACGTGCGGCGCTGTGTTTCCTTGTTTGTTTGTTTGAGCATTTGGCCTTGCAGGCAAGCTCGTTGTCAGATGAGCTATCTCACTGGGGAGAGGGTCTCGAGGGTGATTCCTGTAAATATTTGATATTAGGTTGTGAGTCAGCATTAATTTAAGGGTTTTTATTAGTCTCGTGTCCTATATCCGTAAACGTTGATTTACGAGATGACTGTTCGTAAGCACCATGGCTGTTACCCGCTGTAAACGAACAGTCATCCAAGTACTCATTCCTCGTAGTTAGTCATTACGCGTACATAAAAAGTCCTCTCGGCACGCCGGAAGGCGGAGGTAGATTTCACCGGACAAACTTGGAGATAGGCGAAAATAGGCGGAATATGCAGGTTTTCGTAGAAGGATCAGACCTCATTTATCGCGTGAAAGTATTTTATAATTGGAGATTAATTAACTTTGTTTTTCTTCATTTTAAACATATTTTAAACATTTTATTGTCTTACGGGGACGGTAACCTTCTTGTCATTTGGAGTCCATTTTTAGCCTATTTTCAATTTTGAAAAAATAGGCTTATGAGATCACCTTTTGTCCGTGTGTGCGTGTGTGTGTGTGTGTGAGGTGTGTGTGTGTCCCCCCCTAATAAAATCTAAACGGCTGGAGCGAGTTCAGTGAAACTCGGTAAGTTCATAGCACTATTCCGGGCGACGTCGACCGTGCCCATCGAATTTTGTTACGTCTCACCAATCCAACATGGCGGCTGTGCGAAATATTTCACTAGCATTCAGTATCTCCGAAACTATAACGGATATCGCCCTGAAATTGTGTACGGTGATAAAGGGTACTACTAGAAGTTCACCTATGAAACTTTCAAAAATCTGGTTACTACATAACCAACATGGCGGCCAAGCGAAGTGGAGACTTTTAAATAGACTTTTCTCGCGATTTAACTATCCAAACGTAATGAAACTTGGTACAGCAAATATTTATACACATTGCAATGCACTGGAGGCTAATTTAGTTCAATTGTTTACATAACCTCAAAATGGCGCCTGTGCGAACTATTTCACTGACATTCTATATCCCCGAAACTATTACAGATATCACCCTGCAATTTTGTACGGTGATAAAGGGTACTGATACAAGTTTACCTATGTATAATTCATAAACCTGTAAAGTACAAAACGAACATGGCGACCAAGCGAATTTGAAATATTTTAATAGACGTTTCTCGTGAGTTAACTCTCTGAGCGCAGTGAAATGTGGTACAGTAAATGATTTTGCAGATTGTAATGTACTGCCATCTAATTTAATTCAATTGTTTACATAACCTCAAAATGGCGGCTGTGCGAAATTTTAAAATTAAGTTTTTATTTCTTGTGTCGTAATCATGCGATCGAAGTGAAAGTTTGAATAATGAACCTAGGCAATAAGTGACCTTGAATGGTACATAACTCTATGGCCTATACATATAACAATCCTAAATGGCAAGCTTCCGTAAAATTTAGACGGTTCTCAATATATATGAATCTTTTACAGCAACCAAACTGAAATTTTTATGTTCATAGAGACTATGAACATATGTTCACCTATAGGACTTTCAGTAACCTGGTGAGCACGAATCCAACATGGCGGCGACGCGAAGTATAAATATTTAAATGGACGTTTCTCGCGAATTAACTATCCGAGTGCCGTGAAACGTTGCACGTTTTAAATGCTTACACAAATGTTGATCCACTGGCATCTAATTTATTTCAATTGTTTGCATAATCACAAGATGGCTGCTGTGCGTAATTTTAAAATCTCGTTTTTACTTCTTGTGTTCTAATCATGCGATTGAAGTTAGAATACCACACTTACACAATAATCTTAATATAATAGTACAAAAATAAAAATCCAACCTGGCGACCATCTGAAATATTTAGACGGTTCTCAATATCTACGAATCTGATACAGTAATAAAACTGAAATTTTGTATGTTGATAGAGGCAATTAACATGAGCAGGATATATGAAAATAGGCTGTAAGGTTCTTCACGGAACTACTTGTTATACTTGTGGTCACACTGTCCTTATGCAAGGTTTCGACACTGATGTGTAACTATGTAACGGTCTGTTACTTCTTCACGCAAAATTATATCTCCCGCAGAGATGTTGGTTGGTTCCTCAGTTTAGGGGCTGCGACAACGCGGTCATATAACCCCGTGTACTTTGGGTGAGTGTAGAATCTGTCTGATAAACGGTGTGAATTGTGATGGTGGTATTAGTCTGTAATTCAGGTAAGGAATGCAGACGCTAAATTTCAAGCAGTAGTTCCTAATGTTGCTACCAGATACTAACGTCAACGCCACCCATCTGTGAACTTGGCTACTAGATGCCACCTCAATCAGCAACTCGCAACGAACGTTGGAACTTCCCCTCCAAAGGAAAGCTTACTGAGGGATTTTTAGCGCTCTTAGAAAATCCGACGACTTTGGCCGGCTTTGAACCCGCGACCTTGGGCATAGAAGTTCAGCATGCTACCAGTTACGTCACCGAAGCCGCTTCACACTTAGTCAGATGGAAATCTGAATCTGATCTCGCGCAAGTGCGTTGTCATGGCAACGTCTGATGGCTCATCCCTCATCAATTTAGTAGTGTTGCCATGTCAACCACTGATAGCTCTTGGCATTTTCTAATAATTCCGAAATCATTTTTCTCATCCCTTGGCGCAATGGTGGCTCATATCAAAAATTCTTTCAGACAAACGTTTTAGATAATTATTAGGGGAATATTGTCCATTTTGTACGGTTTTGATATTGTGCCTATTAACAGAGGTATGATTAATGTTTCCCGAAAAAACAACTTTTTCCCACCCCTTTGGTCAATGGTTGGTGCTATCAAAAAAACGTTTCAAACATACATTTCTGAGCTTTATCCGACACATAGTATGAACTTTGAACGGATTCGATATTTCACATATTAAGAGAGTTATAGCAATATTTCATTTTTTCGAAAAAAAAAAGTCCCCCATTTTCATCCCCTTCGACCGATTTAGCCCAGTAACGAACTCGTCCGAGATTTTAAGGAAGGAAGGAAGCTTGTAGTTTAACGTGACCGTTAATCTAGAGATCATGAGCTACGGGACCACCTTTTTACGTGGAATCCGAACCACAGGACGTGGCATTTCACTTCGAAAATCTCACATGCATTGACCGGGAATCGAACCCGGACCGCCTTGGTATGGGTATACATATTCGGTAAAAAAATCAAAGTGATTGGTGCAAAATTATGGCAGTTATCGTGTCCACAAGAAACTGATATACATATATATACATATATTACATAAATTATATATAAACTTTTGAACTGACGGTGGTTTTGGGGTCTGGGGGATGTGAAACGCGAAGATATGTCGAAATTTTCCGGAAATCGAAACATGGTACCCATTGCAATGGTTAGCTTTCTAATGAAATCTACCTAAAATACTGCCGTCAATGACACCTAGCTGTGAACTTGGCTACTAGATGCCACCTCAATCAGCAACTCGCAACGAACGTTGGAACTTCCCCTCCGAAGGAAAGCAAACTCAGGTTTTTTAGCGCTCTTAGTAAATCCGACGACTTCAGCCGGGTTTGAACCCGCGACCTTGGGCATAGAAGTTCAGCATGCTACCAGTTCCGATACCGAAGTCGCTTCCCACTGACATATGAAAACTGAATGTGATCTCGTGCAGTGGCGTTGTCATAGCAACTGCTGATGGTCATCCCTTATCAATTAAAAGTAAAGTTGCCATGGCAACCTCTCTTGGCACTTGGCATTTTCTTATAATTTAAATCATTTTGTTCACCCCGTGGCGTAATGGTGGGTCATATCAAAAATTCTTTCAGACAAAAGTTTTAGGTAATTATTGGAGGAATATTGTCCATTTTGTGCGGTTTTGATATTGTGCCTATTAACAGAGATATGATTAATGTTTCCCGAAAAACCCACTTTTTCCCACCCCTTTGGTCAATGGTTGGTGCTATCAAAAAACTTATTTGACATAAATTTTTGGCACTTATCCTACACATATTATGAACTTTAAAGGGATTCGATATTTCATGTATTAAGAGAGTTATAGCGATATTTCACTTTCTCGAAAAAAAAGCCCCCCATATTTACCCCCTTTGACCGATTTTGCCCATTAACGAACTCGACCGAGATTTTATAGGGATACATATTATGTAAAAAATTCAAAGTGATTGGTGCAAAATTACGGCAGTTATCGTGTCCACAAGAAACTGATATACAGGGTGTATTTGATATGATGGAAGTCCTTTACACTGGTGATAGAAGATGGTATTCTAAGCAAATATCTTCATGAAATTAAGTCGGATCTTAATTAGTGTAGGTGGAATTAAATCACAAAAATCGTCGGTCAATATCTTGGAAACGGGCTTTCACTTCGTTCCCCTCAGCAGCAGAGCTGACTTCTCCCCGTCTCCCTCCCCTCCTACGCTGAGGAATGTTGACCAGAGTCTGCAGTTGAGTGACCTCCTCGCCTTGTCTGCCAATGACATTGAAATACACAAACCGAGCCTATGAACAGCTGATTCACACCTTCATGGGGAGTGGCTACATGACTAGTGATGGTGGATCTGTCTAGGATTTTTCCAGCTTCATGAACTATGCATAGAAAATAGAAATCCTAAAGATTTAGTAAATTAATTTAAGGAACTGTTGGTCTATCTTTGTGTGAAGATAGTGCAACAACTGTAATAAACTTATTAATAATACTAATAATAGTAATAGTAGGCTTTTAGACACACTAACTTCTTTTATGTTTCTTTTTGGTATGTCGAGTTGCCAGACTTTAATGTACGTAGGATTTCTTGTATGTGCCATGAAATCCATGGAGATGATCTTATTAGATCCCATTCATTTACTACATGACTGAACGTAGATCGCACCCTCGGGAAGGTTAGCACTCTACCACCAGAACTACACATGCTGACTCTTATTATTATTATTATTAGACTATTATTATTATTATTATTATAACAATGTATTTGTATTTTATTTTCATTTTCGTGTATTTTCATATGTATTTACATTGTTGATGGACCAATAAATCAATCCTCTCCCCCCCCTCTCCAGTTAATGGCCACCCGAGGGCTGGAGATGGGATGGGACAATTCATAATATGAACATGTGGTACCATACTAGTATTAAATCTTGGAAGTAGGTTTCCATGGGTTCCCACTTCTACCCCAGGCAAATGTCGGGATTGTTCCTAACTTAAGGCCACGGCCGCCTTCTTCTCAATAATCATAACCGCTGGCAGTGCAGCCCATGAAGGGCCTAGGCCTACCAAGCGACCGCTGTCCAGCCATTTGGCCTGCAGATATTAGGGTGACGCGTGGTCAGTGCATCGGGTCCCCTCGGCCATTAATCTTGATTTTCCTGACTCGGGCACTGCCTCACTGTTAGACAGCTACTTAATTGCCCTCACGAGGCTTAGTGCACTGCGTTACAGCCCTCACGTCAGTTTCTAATATCCCTGATGGAGCCAGGAATCGAACCCAGGGCCTCCAGGTGAGAGGCAGTTGCACTGCCCCAACACCACAGGGCCGGTGCCTTCTTCCGAATCCTCTCCTGAATTACAAATACCCACATTACTACAGAAACCACAAAACACAGGTTATCACACAGATTCTACCCACACCCAGCTACATGGGGCTAAATGACCAAAATCGCCAAGCCTCTCAAACAAAACATCAAGTTTTTTACTTCCGTCCTAAATGCCTAGTTCTGAACAGACTGCGGGATGTCGGAATTTTGTCACACTGCATTTCATTAAGAGAATGTTTTTAGTATTTTCAGAAACTAGTCAACAGAAGGTCCGACACGGACGCCAATGATACATCAGGGCTGAGTATCGAAATTATTTTATACATGAACATCAATCAATGAATTCCACACTTACAAAGTAGGCTACACAATACTACCGGTCCTGACGTCCCAAGCCATTGCGTGCGTTGTCAACAACAACAACAAGAACAACGGCAATGCACATTTTCTTACGAGACGGTAGAGCTCAAACAGCTGATAGCCTACCACCCCTCAAGTCAACCGGTAAGGTCAATGCTCCGATTACGTAACAACTTCCCCTTCGCGCGTCGTCACATCGGGCTCCGCCTCGTTTCCCCAGCCTGCCGCACCACTTTCTGTCTGATTAGTTTCTGAAATAACTAAAAACATTGACTTTTTAATGATTAATTATCAATTTCAAGATAGGTGACAAATTTTTTACCTAGGAAGCTTAGAATAGTCTCTTCTATCACCAGTGTAACGGACATCCATCATATCAAATACACCCTGTATATATATATAGATAGATACATATATACATAAATTATATATAAACTTTTGAACTGACGGTGGTTTTGGGGTCTGGGGGATGTGAAACGCGAAGATATGTCGAAATTTTCCGGAAGTCGAAACATGGGACCCATTGCAATAGTTAGCTTTCTAAAGAAATCTACCTAAAATCCTGATGCAAGTTGGTGGAACTTGGATCCACACTTTTATGAGGAGGAGATCCGTCTGATCCCTCAACGTTATGTATATTTCTGTCATGGGAAGATTCAGGGAGGAATAATATTGTTGTTATTTATATTCATTTATGCACTATTAGTCATTAAATTATGTTATTATTTTACGTCTTGTCACTTCCTTTCTTAAATATAGTTTTAATCTTATGACCCTTCACTCAGTAGAGCATGTTGTTTGGCGAACGTATATATCACACTATGAACTGAGCGTGTCCCCTTGATAAAGATTCTTGCATATAAACACTGCGATACTGAAGGGTTCAATAGGGTATACAATGGTGTGAGTATTTGTAATTCTAATTCAGGTGAGGATTGGGCGGGAAGTGGCCGTGGCCGTGGCCTTCAGTTAGGAACCATCTCAACATTTACCAGAAGTAGAAGTGGGAAACCACGGAAACTCATTTCTAGGATGGTTGAGGTGGGAATCGAACCCAACTTTTCACCGTTTCAGGCTCACACCAGAATTAAAATTTCTAGGCAGAGCCGTTAATCGAATCCGGAACTCTGGGGTGACAGGGAACAATGCTAGCCACTACACCATGAGAAGAGCTCGGATATTTAAGACCTAGAACAGCCCGAATATGCTACCAAATATGACCTTAAATATGGCAAAATATGACCTGAAATAGACTAATTTAAATATGGTGTTTTTTTTATTATAAATCCAAGCGATAATCCCTTCGAGATTAAATTGTTAGCTAAATTCTTTATTAGCCTACTATCGATTTTTGCAAAAAATGAAAGTAGACTTATAAGATCAACACAGGGCGAAAAAATTGTGTGTCTGCCTGTGTGTGTCTGTCTGTGTGTGTGTGTGTCTGTGAGAGTGTGTACTTGAATGGCTGTCCCCCCTTATCAATTCGAACACGGTGAAACCAAATTGAACGAAATTTGGTACAGAGGTAGAACCAGCAAAGAGCACCTCAGTGTCATGTTTTATATCGCCGCCATCTTGACGGAAACATAATGGCGGCCACCCAAATGTTGAAAGCTTAAATCAAATTACGACTAACCTAATCATCCGATCTATGCCAAATTTTGCAAAAATAACCATACCTTTATGTGGGGAGCATCCCTTGACCAAATTACAAGGTAATCAGCTCGATAGTTTGCGGATGGCGGCCATGTTTGTGTGCAAATATATTCCCCCTATTAATTCAGACATGGTGAAACCGAATGGAACGAAATTTGGAACAGAGGTAGCAATAGCAAAGGGCACCCCAATGTTATGTTTTATATTGCCGCCATCTTGATGGAAACGTAATGGCGGCCACACAAATGTTAGAAGCTTAAGTCAAATTTCGACCAACCTAATCATCGGATCTCTACCGGTTATTGCAACGTTATACCTTTATATATGTGGACTATTTTGACCAAACTACAAGGTCATCAGCCCAATAATTTGCGGATGGCGGCCATGTATGTGTGCAAACGGATTCCCCCTATCTATTCAAACACGGTGAATCCAAATTGAACGAAAATTGGTACAGAGGTAGCAATAGTAAAGGGCAAAGGGAACCTCAATATCATGTTTTATATTGCTGCCATCTTGACGAAAACGTAATGGCGGCCACCCAAATGTTAAAAGCTTAAATCAAATTTTGACCAACCTAATCATCTGATCTCTACCAAATTTTGCAACAACATACCTTTATGTGAAAAGCGTTCTTTGACCAAGCTACAAGGTCGTCAGTCCAATAGTTTGCATATGGCGGCCATATATGTGTGCAATCGATTCCCCCTATCAATTCAAACACGGTAAAACCGAATTGAACGAAATTAGGTACGGAGGTTGCACTAGCAAAGGGCACCTCAGGGTCATGTTTTATATTGCCGCCATCTTGACGGAAACGGAATGGTGGCCACCCATATGTTAAGAGCTTAAATCAAATTATAAACAACCTAATTATTTGATCTCTACCAAATTTTGCAACCACATACCTTTTTGTGGGAAGCATCTTTTGACTGAACTACAAGGTCATCAGCCCAATAGTTAGCAGATAGCGGCCATTTGTGTGTGCAAATCGATTCACCATATCAATTAAAACACGGTGAAACCGAATTGAGTGACATTTTGTACAGAGGTAGCACTAGCAAAGGGCACTTCATATTCATTTTTATTATCCGTATAACACGTAATATTTCTACAAGCTACTCCAACCAACATTCAATTATACTCCTTGAAAAGGAAAAAGAGTTATAACAATACCCATGCATTTAGGAGAAAGTAGGCTATATGTTCTTTACTGAACATCTTATTTTTATTTTCTTATTAATTTTCTGAATAAACGAGGGCTGTTTTTTTTTTCAAACTCCGGAGGGTCTTCTCGGGACTGAAAAAGTGGCTGGGAGGGCAGAGGTTCGAGGCGGATGAAGATCTTCAAACCAACGTTTGGGCCTATCTGAACTCACTGGCGGCAACATACTGTGCAGAGGGGATCGAAAATCTTGTCCACAGCTATGATAAATGCCTCAACCTTCATGGTGATTATGTTGAAAAGTATCCACATTTATACCTAACTTTTGGTAATAAATTCGTTTGGATATGTACACTTGTCATTCATTTATCACCCTCCGGAGGTTGAAAAAAAAAACAGACCTCGTACATGTTTAAGTGGTTATTTACAGTCTATTTCTGTAAACACTAGTTCCCGTTCGGTAAGTTGAGGATGATCGCACACCTACAGCTGCCGTTAAACTATCGGCATATGACGTTATTACCACAAAATGCTCAAAATATGATCTAATAGTAAAAAAATGTTCGAAATAGGCTATGCATTTATATGACAAATAAGAACCACTGTATTGTGACGATAATCACTTGCTTTGCATCAGAAACCAATCGGCCATGAAAATAGAGGCAAAGAAAAAACAAGTAGTTCCGTGACGAACTAAGGAGCCTACTTTTCTTAGAATGTATGAATTAATCTAAAATCTTACGATCTATTATTGTGCCAATTTTGGATAAAATCCATTTGTTAGTACAGAAGTTTCATGCATTTAAAAATTTTACTTATCAGAAGGATTACATAATGTTGGCAGCATGACGTACATTAGTTACCCCAAATTAATTTAGAATGTTAAGTACTATACGTATGCAACGTTTAGAGCTGTTGGCTTGAATATATTCTGATTTATAGATATTAGGGTAAAGAGATAGAGAGAGAGAGAGAGAGCATTTATTTACAGTTGGCTGCCCTGCTGGCTCTTAAAAATATTGAACCCTTATTGATCTACGATAAATAAGTATTCATAATTTATTATTATTATTACTGCAGCCCAGGCAGTACTTGTGGAAGTTGACGAGGATAAAGGCAAGTTAGCGTGTCGCAATGATTGCCACAGAAGTAGCTCTTGGTAGCTATTCTTGAAAATGGCCGGCTAAGCTGAGTTCAAGGCCAAATTGTGTAACAACTTGCACCAGAATTGGAATCATAAAGGGATGGTCACGAGTTTCTTGCAACCGACCTACGATTGAATCACCCAATTAGGAGAGACCACGCCAAGATCACGCGATGGATGGCGTCAGTGGTAAAAAAAAAGCGCGCGGAATTGATTATCTAAAGAACCGCCGATCGGAATTATCTCCGCATGAGTGTGCTGAGACGTTTGAATTATTTGATGAAGATTGACACTAGTCCCGTGTGTGTGAGATGAAAACTCTGGAAAATTTTTCTTAATTTACCCCACTCTTCATCCCCCTGTCAGTTTCTAATAAATTGATCGACGAGACGCTGTTCGAGGTCTTTTCGTTTTGGAGCTCTGTGAGCTAACTTCACGCCAGTTTGTGTAATGATTTTAACGCTCTAATATTATTCGAAGTCATTTTAGTTTTGGAGCTCTATGAGCTAACTTCACGTCAGTTTGTGTAGCGATTTTTAAAGCTCTAATATATTATTTGAAGTCTAATACTTTGTGAGCTCTGTGAGCTAATTTCACGCCAGTTTGCGTGGTGATTTGAAACTTGAATATTATCTTAAAGACAACTATTTTCAGCTCTTAGGGGGCAAGACTTGAGGAACATTCTAATTAGCGCTTCAGCCCGAGCGAAGGTCAAGCAGAGCAGTAGAGATTACCGGGCGAGATAGCGACTGTGAGTCAGTCAGACTTTAAAACGTGTATTGTCGAGCCAGTGACGATGGACTCGAAGTTGTATATTTCATGTACATTTTTATTGTATTTTTCATGTGTGTATCGTGCGTGTGTGAGCGAGATTAGGGAAAGTCTTCGTGATTAATCGCATAGGACTATTTGTGGGCGAATTTAGTAACTCACAAGCGATTATAGCCAGGTCAAATTATAATAACATTGAACTTTTCTTCCAAAGAGACTACACCAAGATGTCCGACGTGTGGTCAGGAGCCGGAGTGATGTCCGACGCTTCTACGAAGACAACGATGGAGTGCTAATTTTCCCATAGGGAAATGGGCTGAGATGGTGGTCATATATTCTACAAGCTGAGACGGTGATGTACAACAATTGATTATTCAATTATGTAGTTAGATTGGCGGGGGAACTTTGTAAATAGTTAATTTTTGTCTTTTCTTGTTTTAGAGTGTTTTTCTGGTACCGACACTAACTGTTTTAAATGTACGTTGGCACGTGGCCAAAGTGTTTGTTGTGTATTTATTTTTCTTTGGAGTCATATTTAATGTGCACGGCGCGTGTACGTGATTTTTGTCCATGCAAATGCGAAACCCGTTACATTCGATAAGTTCATATTTTTGATAGGAAAGGGAGGTAATCACTGTAAGATGTTTGCTGAACAGGTTATTATTCATATTAGGGTTGCCGAGTGCAACAATTTAAGATGTAATTGTAGAACACCTTAGTTCTAATTTGATAGATTTCTTTTTGAGTCCTTTTCAGGTTTATTAGTCACTGGCATTGAACGGAGGCGCCAGTAAGTGGAAAATATTTATGTCATTTTATTTCAGGGTCTGTCGAACCCATACGTGTGATTCTGTGTTATTGTGTCAGGTGTGAGTTGATTCTACGTGAAGAGGGGTAGAGGTCCTACCGGCCTCATATTTTGTTGTTGTTGTATTTTGATGGAAAGGCAGGGTGCTCCAGGGAGACCGCTGTTCCTTGTCCATATGCTGATTCTTGGATTTCCTAGGGGAAATGTCGGGATATTTTGTTCTGACACACACACACATATTATCGTGCTTTGGGGCACGCTTCTTCGAGATTCGATCCCGTCCCTTGGGAGGTCGAGGTCATTTTGACACGTGGGTTGACAGATATGCAGATTTCCACGAACCGCCCGTCTCGCCTGGTGACTTATTTTGTTAGGCAGTCCCATGGTCCGACTGGCCCCTTTAAGCTTTCAAGTAGCAAACCTGTTCTTTGTGAAGGTTATTTTGAACCATAATTATTTGGAGAGTTCGCCATGTTTGTGACGGATTATTGCATGTTGTATGGATATAATATTGTTTTAATAATGTAAATGTTGGCTTTCAGCCTAGTGATTTGTTTATGACTCAATTCATGTAATTTAGTATGTGACGCCCGTGTGGTGTAGTGGTAGTGTACTTGTAAAAATGACGGCGGTCATATGTGTATTTCCTTTTATTGGTCACGTGTTAACTTACTTGTGTTGATTTGTGTGAGAAGTCCTAATTTTAGGCAGTAATGTTTTGCTACGGCAGTTTTGATTCCAATTTCACGCGGAAATTATTGTGTTGTTTATTTTAAGTTTAGGAAGTTTCGGTTTAGTTTTAAGTATTGTATAGTTGTTCCCCGCGTCTGTCTAGCTCTAAGCAATGTGGATTCGTCGTCTGAAAGTTTATTCTGGATGATGACGAATCATGCATTCGATTGTACTCATCGTGAAGCATACATTGTCACTATTTTGTTGATTTTCTTTGGGACACTCGGTCCGAGAATTAATCTCTCCAGAGATTTGGCCTAGTTTTGGCATATTTAATTTTATTCAGTGGGAGTCTTATGGGAGTTTGTTTTGTTAATTCTTGTTGTAAATAGCTGATCTGTTTATTAAATTCATTTGTTTTAACCCTGGCTTCACTTTTTCCTGCATGTTATTTTGTTATATGTTACCCTGCATGTTAATGAAGCGCTTTAACAACAACTTACGATATGGACTGTTACACCCCCCGAAACTGAGTCTCATAAGCTTCTTTGCAAGGGTTCAATATGCATATTCATATGAGTTATGGTACAAAAGTCACATACGAAATTTGGTTGAAATCCATTTGTTAGTATAGTAGTTACATGCATTTTAAATTTGGACCTATCAACCAGCTTAGAATCATGTTGGCAGTACTGACGTATACTAAGTACTCCCAATTAATGTAGAAGGTCATGTACTAGGCTATACGAGTGCAAAGTTTCGAGCTCTTGGTTCGCATACTTTCTGATATATTGGTATTAGGATAAAATAATAGAGAGAGCATTTATTAACAGTTGGCAGCCCTGGTTGCTCTTAAGAATAAGCATAGTCATATTTGTTATCGTACACATAGTACATACGAAATTTGGTTGAAATCCAATTGATAGTGTAGAAGTTACATGCATTTAAAAATTGGACTTGTCAGCTGGCTTAGAATCATGTTGGTAACACTGTCAAGTATGGCCTCCTGGAAATTAAACTGAAATATTATTATCTATATGTGTGCCAACTTTGGAATAGCTCCCATGCATACCTTCCAGGATATCCAACATTGAGCTCAAATTTCAATTGCGATTTTTCAGAAGTTGGTAGCACTGACATCATTTTCAAATATGGCCTTGATATATTCCGGCATAGATCTTTACTCATACCAAATTTGGTTTTCATAGCTGCAGCCGTTTAGGAGTTGATAGGGGGACACACACACACATCCAGACAGATAGACAGACAGACGGACAGACAGACACACATTTTCCCGGATCGATCTCATAAGTCTACTTTTCCTCATTTTTGCAAAATGAGAAAAAATAGGCTAAAAATATGATTTTTCCTAAATATCTGAGCCTTAATCATGAGGTAGCTCCACAAATGTCGCAAAGCTTAAATGAATCAATATCAACAATTGCCATCCCTCCAAAACGTACTATACCTCTAGTCACCTCAAGACCTAAGCGGTCCCTTTGATGTTCGGGTCAGTGAAGAGGCTAACGCGCCTAGAAATAGTTCCCACTTTTTCTGCTTGTTTTTGGCGTACAAGATTTTCCAACACATATTGCTATGTTTCCATAAGCTGGCTAGATTACTTTTCAGAATTTCCTTTGAAAAAATAATTTTCACGTTAATTGGGAGCTTTACCAACTTTGCTCTTCATGTGATGGATTGTGTGTGTGAATATAGTTTGGAACGATAGGCAGAGTAATTCAGTACTAATTTGATATTACATTACATTTAGTCTTGTATAAACCTTGTTTGAGCGGCAAAAGAGCACCCGAGTAATTCGATTTTATGGGGAATCAGGCTCTACGGTTGGCAACACTGTTACGATTGCACAAAGTTCCTCAAGTAGAGAAAGTGTCCAAACTTCAGCTATAAAGCTTGTATCATCAATAAAATACCTCAAAGTTAATGAAAGTGGAGAGAAGTTGAGTAAAAGGTGCAAGTAAATGATTTTGGATGTATATATAAAAGTAGGTTGAGAGATGACTATCTCGAGTGTCCATGTTGGGAAAAAAAAGAAGGAACAGAGAGAGGAGATACGCGGAGGGATATTTTCCTCAGGACTTGACCTGGCGTTTGGTATACCACGCAGAATTACTCCTACGTATGCTGTGCGTCCTTGCCCCTCGTCTCCACATTACGATGTTGTTGCGGGCGTCATCTCACTAAGATTTGAAGGTCGGGATTCCCATGAGCGCCCTAACCGATCATAATGATGATGTAGGCACCTGTCTTGTAACCCGGATGTCACTACATCATCACCCGGAGTGAGGCCTAAGCGGGTACCGGCCGGTCAATGAGTCACGAGTTCAGTTCCCACGGTGCCACACCCTGGCGCTCCGCTTAGTGACCACTCATCCTGCGTACCGGCGAACATTATGGTCCGCGCCAACACTTAGTGACTCACTTCCACTGTCAAGGTCTTCGTGGGATTAAATGTGGCACGGGAATAGTGACTTAACCCGTCTGATGAACAGATCATGATCATCATGATGATAATTGTTGTTTAACCCTTCATAGGTCCTTGGGATACTATCTTCCCACCATGTATTTATAGAACAGTGTTAGGGAGAGAATCTTCCCACCCATTTAATTTCAAGCAGTTCCACATGCATCCACAGCTAGATGCAGAGAAATATTGAAAACCCTTTAATTTGATGTATACTGTCATCAGAAACCAAAGGTGGGAAGCATATATCCCAGTGGTCTCCACAGTGCACGTGCTCGCCAGTTCGCTTGTGTTGAGTGAAAGAAATGCATTGTTTTACAGAAGAAGGTGTTTTTATTGAAGATAAGAGATTTGTAAACTTTGGTATATAACTGAAATACAATGTTAATAATGGTTTTGGTCACTTGATTAAATATATTTCAGCTATAATGGAAATAATTATCCTGCTCAGGATGTTTGCCATAGAATAGAAGATTTTTAAAATTAATTTTCTGTGCTTTTAGTAAATACTATTTTGAAATTATTGAATTATATTCGAATATACTAACTTTTAACATTCCAAAATCACTTTTATATTTTTTGTGCAGTTTTCGGTAAAGATGATATAGGTCACTGACCTTGTGTTGCGTGGGAGTAACGTTTTTATTATTATAGAGCGTGATGGGTGTTTTTATATTATTATATCCTGTTAAATAAACCTCATTATTGAGTGATAAACAAAGTATAATCATAATTTGGAGGTGGGAAATTATTATCCCATTGCTCATTTAAGAAAACATACTGTCGGGTATGGGCAGTGGGATAATAATTTCCCACACCATATTTCATAAAACGGAATCCACACCCATAAAATTGTTGCATATTCCTACTCATCTATCACCCCCAATCAGGAATGTGAAAAAAAAAACACAAATATTTTATACCCCCAGTCTTTTGCCCTATAAAGGGTTAAGACGACTAACATCTAGGTTATCGGCCCCTTATGGTTTGGGTGATTGTGAATGATTAGATGAGAATGAAAACTATAACTAATACTAACTACAAAGTTACATACTTTGAAGGAATGGTAAACAAATAAAGGATAAGGAAAATAAAGGATAGGAAGAAAAGAAATGCCCTCAACCCTCGAAGAATGAGGATGAGGGACTTGGAAGGAAGGAGAGCCATGAAAGGCAGAGGAGAGGGCCCGCCCCAAAGTCAGAGGAAAAGGGAGACAAAACGGACCCAGCCCAGGAATCTCTCGGGGTCGCCAACTCCCAAACTCACCAGCTGTGAGCCCTTGAGGGTGTAACACTATCCAGGATGCACCAGAAGTGGTGAGGCTACATACACCCTGCCTCCTTGAGGGCAGAAAGCAGGAGATAACAGGAAATGAAAAAGAAGGCTGACCCCTTGAAGAATGAGGGATCAGGAAAGATGAGGGAAGGACCAATTAAGGCGGGAAAAGGAAGAGACTCCCTAGGCCTCAGATACCCTAGTACCGTTGGGGTCGGAAGATAACAAGAGTTGACCAAGAGAGGTCGACAGAAAAGAAGACTGAGAGAAGCCTGGCATAAGTAAGTGAAAGCAATGACAAACTCAACTGGGGTCCCGTGGTCACCAACCCACGTCCCACTGGATGTGAGCCCCTGGGGGGCTGATGAATAGAGCCCTGCGCGGAAACACAAAACGTTATCCGCATCCGCACGTTTTTTTTTTCTGAATCTACTGGCATTAAAATAATATTTTGAAGTAGATAAAGCATTAATTACTAAAGCAACATATTTAGACATTTGAGGAAAAAGTCGTTCCCTTAGGCTTTGTATGTCAAGTGCTATGTTTAAAATCAATGTTATACAGCCAGAATTGCAACCCTTTCCTGTTCGGAGTGTTAATTATGCTTAATGACATAATTTGAATGAGATTAACTTAACCCTGCGTTAATCGTGCACAGTCTCACGATCCGGGCAGAGGTTGTTTTTGTTACTACATAGCTATAAGTTGGCAAAAAGTGCGACGAGCTTCCGTTTCCAACCCCCCAACCCCAACCCAACTCTTTCTTTCAGTCCGTGGTGTGACCTTGAGTTGTAACAGTGCTGTTTTCTCCAAACCCAGTCGGTCATTCCGTGCGTGAGTAAATGTGTTTGTGGTTTTTCAACTTTTTAGTATAGACTGTTATGCCTAAATCCTAAACAAAATGGATCATAATGAGGAGAATAGGATTCTTCGTCTACTAAATGAAGTGTCAAGTGAACCTGATATATTTGATGTTCTTCTGGAAGAAACAGATTCAGACTAAAAAGTGTCAGTGTGTATGTGTAAAAGTGTCAGATGTTTACAGAGTTGACATTATGCTAACCAAACAGATTTCTTTACATTCACGTTTTCTACGATGTCATTTTCGAAAGCAATGTTGTTTGATAAGTTATTTCCAATGAAATGGTTTTTCAGTTATTAGTTCTTTACGTCTTTACGTTTTTAGTTGATCATTACACATATTATGGGCTTGTATTTACGTAAAACATGTAATTACCAGTGCATTCTTCAATACTTCTTATGTAAATTAGAGTTTGCCAAAAATATCAAAATTTGTTCATTATAACCAAATTTTAACAATGAAAAGAAAACACGGTCTCTGAGTCCGTGCGTGGGCATTGGTGTAACTGTGTTAGCGTTGGTAACGCAGGGTTAAATCATCTCACATGTGTCATGAAAAATTAACGGGAAAGTATGATATGTCATAAATATCCGGGTCCTAGTAATGATATTAAACAAGTTCGGATTGTATTCTCAACATTATCCGCAAATGTACTCCAAACATTATCCGCAGCTTATCCGCTATCCGCAAAGCCATGCAAACTATATCCGCATGGCGAAAACTTTTGCGGATATCAGCGGGTTTATACGTCGATATCCGCATAACTTTTTGTCATGTGGATGGCTGTGCAGATAGCTGCGGATAATGTTTATAGTAAATTTGCGGATAAGTTTTAGAATACAATGTTGAACTGGATTCGTTTAAAATAATTTTTATATTTGCTAAGATCTGCGCCTTTCACGCGTTTCTTGCTATTTCCCTATTTCTTTCGCTTGGATTGTATTGGAATAGTAGAGAAGTGAGAGAAGCCAATCATGGAAATACCCTCAATTAGAGCTGACTTCTGCCAAAAAAAATCGTCCTTTGTATCTGCGTTTGCCTGCGTGTGTACATTCGACGACTAAGGAAGTGCTATAATTAGCCACCCGCTGTTTCACTTGCCGTTACTCAGAGGAACAAAACTCAGTCAACATTGTCTTGCGATTCACAAAGCCTAGGCGGATGAATTTCTCCTCAAATGCCTAAATGTGTTGCTTTAATACGTACTTCAAGATTTATCTAAATTATTAAAATGAAAATTAAAATATTATTGCATTGTTAGCAGAATCGGATAACAGTCGTGCGGCTGCGGGGCGGATTCGGATAAAAGTCGTGCGGCTGCGGGGCGGATGCGGATAACAGTCGTGCGGCTGCAGGGCGGATGCGGATAACAGTCGTGCGGCTGCAGGGCGGATGCGGATAACAGTCGTGCGGCTGCGGGGCGGATGCGGATAATAGTCGTGCGGATGCGGGGCGGATGTGGATAAAAGTCGTGCGGCTGCAGGGCGGATGCGGATAAAAGTCGTGCGGCTGCAGGGCGGATGCGGATAACAGTCGTGCGGCTGCGGGGCGGATGCGGATAATAGTCGTGCGGATGCGGGGCGGATGTGGATAAAAGTCGTGCGGCTGCAGGGCGGATGCGGATAACAGTCGTGCGGCTGCGGGGCGGATGCGGATAAAAGTCGTGCGGCTGCGGGGCGGATGCGGATAACAGTCGTGCGGCTGCAGGGCGGATGCGGATAACAGTCGTGCGGCTGCAGGGCGGATGCGGATAACAGTCGTGCGGCTGCGGGGCGGATGCGGATAATAGTCGTGCGGATGCGGGGCGGATGTGGATAAAAGTCGTGCGGCTGCAGGGCGGATGCGGATAAAAGTCGTGCGGCTGCGGGGCGGATGCGGATAAAAGTCGTGCGGCTGCGGGGCGGATGCGGATAAAAGTCGTGCGGCTGAAGGGCGGATGCGGATAAAAGTCGTGCGGCTGCAGGGCGGATGCGGATAAAAGTCGTGCGGCTGCGGGGCGGATTCGGATAAAAGTCGTGCGGCTGCAGGGCGGATGCGGATAAAAGTCGTGCGGCTGCGGGGCGGATGCGGATAAAAGTCGTGCGGCTGCGGGGCGGATGCGGATAAAAGTCGTGCTGCTGCGGGGCGGATTCGGATAAAAGTCGTGCGGCTGCAGGGCGGATGCGGATAAAAGTCGTGCTGCTGCGGGGCGGATGTGGATAACAGTCGTGCGGCTGCAGGGCGGATGCGGATAAAAGTCGTGCGGCTGCGGGGCGGATTCGGATAAAAGTCGTGCGGCTGAAGGGCGGATGCGGATAAAAGTCGTGCGGCTGAAGGGCGGATGCGGATAAAAGTCGTGCGGCTGCGGGGCGGATGCGGATAAAAGTCGTGCTGCTGCGGGGCGGATTCGGATAAAAGTCGTGCGGCTGAAGGGCGGATGCGGATAAAAGTCGTGCGGCTGCGGGGCGAATGCGGATAACAGTCGTGCGGCTGCGGGGCGAATGCGGATAAAAGTCGTGCGGCTGCGGGGCGGATGCGGATAACAGTCGTGCGGCTGCGGGGCGGATTCGGATAAAAGTCGTGCGGCTGCAGGGCGGATGCGGATAACAGTCGTGCGGCTGCGGGGCGAATGCGGATAAAAGTCGTGCGGCTGCAGGGCGGATGCGGATAACAGTCGTGCGGCTGCGGGGCGGATGCGGATAAAAGTCGTGCGGCTGCAGGGCGGATGCGGATAAAAGTCGTGCGGCTGAAGGGCGGATGCGGATAAAAGTCGTGCGGCTGCAGGGCGGATGCGGATAAAAGTCGTGCGGCTGCGGGGCGAATGCGGATAAAAGTCGTGCGGCTGCGGGGCGGATGTGGATAACAGTCGTGCGGCTGCGGGGCGGATGCGGATAACAGTCGTGCGGCTGCGGGGCGGATGCGGATGAAAATCGTGCGGCTGCGGGGCGGATGCGGATAACAGTCGTGCGGCTGCAGGGCGGATGCGGATAACAGTCGTGCGGCTGCGGGGCGGATGCGGATAACAGTCGTGCGGCTGCGGGGCGGATGCGGATAACAGTCGTGCGGCTGCGGGGCGGATGCGGATAACAGTCGTGCGGCTGCAGGGCGGATGCGGATAATAGTCGTGCGGATGCGGGGTGGATGCGGATTAAGGTTTGTTTATCCATAGAGGGCTCTAGCTGGTAGACGTAGAACTACCAGTTGTCAAGAATGTGATGCAGTCTGTTTTCACGGAGATATCGATACAGTCTGCACTGAATGTCGATGAATCGTTGTGGCACGAGATTTCGTACTTCAAATTTGTGTTATGTGAAAGGTTATTATAAATCCGTACACAACGGAAAATTAGTAGAATTAGCAGAATTAAAGGATTAGTATTTATAAGGCATGATCATAAAGGTTCCGTTTGACGATGGTACAGTCCAAAATTGGTATGCCAATCAGACAAAATCGCCGTGAATTCCCTTCATTAAACGGAAATAGTGTTACACAGACAACGGAAAAGTACGCATTTAAATGGATTTTTTTAAGTTCCGGAAGGTAGTGTTAAGAACATTTTCAGGCACCCTGTGAAGGGCTACATTCTTTGCAGTAACACTTGATTCCGTATCTTAAAAGGGATGTGCAGATAGGTCTTCCTAATATTGTTCTTCAACTTTCACGTCAAAGTGTACGGTTAATTGCCTGATTCCTGTTCCTCGGGTCTTTCACATCGATCGCCTTAATGAGCTCTCAATCCACAAATGGATGTCTTTGTCTCGGCCCTTGTCAATCAGCTTATAGTTCAGCTTTTAACTGAGTTCTTCACAACATCTACTATATTATAAATCGCGCACACTAATCATTATCTCGCCCCAAGTACCACATACTGCTCGGGTCCAAGCTCCGTGAACCTCAGAGGAATGTGGATGGCAGATGAAGACGACATATGATGACAGATGACAGACATGTGGGGATCCCTGTCCGTCCGTAGTAACAGAACCAAATACATTGGTCGGTGACTCACTCATTCGCAACACCACAGTGGGTTAGGCAAGGGTCCTATGTTAGCAGTATTGGAATAGACGGGAATACCAGATAACACGGGGATCTGCGGACAGGCCCTTCTTTTCTCGCCTGCCCCTTCCTCTCACCCCGCAAGTTCACAGACCTTGGACCTGAGCAGTAGGTTGGTTGGTTCCTCAGTTTAGGGGCTGCGACAACGCAGTCATGTAGCCCCGTGTACTTTGGGTGTGTGTAGAATCTGTCTCATAACCGGTGATAATTATGATGGCTGTATTAGTGTGTGTTATCTGTTTTTAATTCAAGTAAGGACTGCAGTCGATCAATTTCAAATAGTTCCTACTTTTGCTACCAAATGCTACCGTCAACGACACCTAGCCGTAAACTTGGTTACTAGATACCACCGCAACCAGCACCTGGCGACGAACGTTGGAACTTAAAAGAGCGCTAATTAAATCTAACCTACAAATTTAGCTTCACACAATTGTAGTTAGTGAAAGGTTCCATTACATGCCATAAATCTATGACGTCGGCCCGCCGGTTTTACTTCTCCTCCAAAGGAAAGCATACAGAGGGATCATTAACGCTCTTTAAAAAACGACGATTTCGGCCGCGATCGAACCCGCGATCTTGGGCATAGAAGCACGGCAAGCTACCAACTAGGCCACCAAAGCCAACGTTAGTAACATCTATGATAATCATTATCTCGCCTTGAGTACCAGATATATTTAGAACTTCCGCCTGAAGGATGACGCTATGTAAGCGTGGTCAGGAAATGTAGGAGTTCAAGGAGATTATAGCAGTGATCATCATTATTATGTAGAGAGAAAGGCGTGGGTGAAAAACAAAGAGTGGACAAGGGAACAAGAAATCGTAGGAGATTTCTATTTGTAGCATGGATAAGGAGGAGGGGAATTTGTGGCGACAGTTGCTTCCACTGAAAGCATTACCTGATGCAGATATAAATCATTTGGCAATATATATTGAGACCGTTAGTCGAGTCAACAACCACGATGACTTTCCTAACATCCCATAAGTCGAATAAAATTACCGTGAGGATCAGGTGAACTTCCTAATAGGCTAAGCGGCACGAGACACTGTAGTCCACGGGGATCGTGGTACATGGTGGTTATGTGAAGAACAGCCCAAATTCATCAACATAAACGGGAGGACAGCATCAGGTTTAAGGCCTGGACAAAATAACTTCCTTAAGAGAAGATTAGACTGAAAGGATTGGGCTAAGGAAATGCGGCCTGGTTCTTTCAATACTAGACTGAACATTGAGAGTAAATACAATACTTTTATTTTTATGGTGAAACTTGCAAACACATTAATAAATAAGCCTTAATTAAAAAATTAGTTATGCTGGCCCGCCTGGGGCAATTTCAAATGTTCATTAATTTTATTTAGGTTGGCACAGCCATGTGCTATTATTCAAAAGTTCATTCTGCTTGATGCACACACAAATTTAATATTCTTGCACTTGCTAGCAAACACTTAAAACGAAGATGATTAAGATAATAAAAAAAAAGGCACAAATTTATCTTTAGTGGCGATGACTAGAAGCATGCTGACGGAGACTGCCGTGGCCAACACTTGATTTTTTGGTAGTAGAATTTGAGATGTCCGGCATCAGGAAAATAACTTCGCCAGGGCGATCTTCTTCTTCTTCTTCTTCTTCTTCACCAGCGCTGTACATTGTTTAACATCGTTAGGTTTTGATGTTATTTCTTGAATGCCAAATAACATGGCATTTTAGAACTGCGATTTGATGCAGCTTCTTGCGGTTTGAAGTAAAAATGTAGAATGCACTTTCTCAGTGCTGAAGCTCTCTGCTGTTGCGTTTCCTGGTAGTTTCAATCATAAATGCAGATTAGGCCCGAAGTTTAGAAGGCCCCGGAGAAGGGCGGAAGGCACGAATGCCTCTCGCTAGTTGAAGAAGACCGTAGAAGGTTTGAAGAAGGAATGCTGATGGAGAGCAAAACGCCGCCACTTAAATAATAACATCATAGAAACGTCTGGAAGCCAGGCTGGCGGGCGATGATTGGCCAGGGCAAGCTGTGACGTCAGTCATACAGGAAGGCAGCAAGCAAGTCGACACCCTTTTCAGTATGCGAGCGTATGCTGGAGGCGCATGACCTTTAACAGGCTGAGGTAAGAGTCTTAGATATACATACAGAGAGATTAAACACTAGTAATAAACATTATAATGTTAACAGAAATGAATAAGTACGTATGTTTTCGTTCGGTGGTCTCAAAAGCATTTAACTGACAAATGCGGCACGAAAGAAAAACGCACTATAAACATCACGAAAGTGATCATGCTCCGAGACCCCCGAAAGAAAATAATCAAAGAATCAGTTACAAAAACGTGAACAACAATAAAGAAGATGACACTAAGCCTCAACAGGCAGGATAGCAACCATAGAAATTGGTCTAGTATAGACACCCTTACTAGTGAGAACATCTACAACTCTCACATGATTATCACGACCCAAATGGCAGTGAGTTACCCTACCAATATTCCATACGAGAGGGGGACTTGGATCTCGCAAAAGAACCATATCTCCCACTCGCACATCAGGCTGGGAAAGCCGCCACTTCTCTCTTCTGTTAAGTGAGCCGAGATACTCCAGCTTCCAACGGCGCCAAAAGGAGTTTCGCAAAGAGTCTAACTTTCTCCAGAAAATAGGCAACCTGAGATCACAGCGTCGACTCAGCAAAGGAGGCGTAGAAGCTAAAGAACAGCCTATTAAAAAATGGCCAGGTGTTAACGGAAGAAGATCTTTAGGATCGTTAGACAAAGGCGTGAGCGGCCTAGAATTTACGATACCCTCAACCTGAATAATTAAGGAATTAAATTCCTCATAGGAAAGGATGGCTGAACCAAGGGTTTTCTTCAGCTGTCTCTTCGTGAGCTTTATGCAAGATTCCCAACGACCACCATGATGGGGGGCGTAAGGGGGAGTGAAATGCCATTTGAATCCCTTAGCATGAGAAAAATTAGAAAACTGTTCCTTAGCAGAAGGAGAGGTAAGTGCAGTTTTCCAAAGATCAAAAGTACTAACAAAAATTTTTGCGTTATCTGAGAAAACCTCAGAAGGAACACCCCTTCTAGAGGCAAATCTAGAAAAGGCTGCTATAAAATAAGGAGTAGAAGCACTTGTAACCAACTCAAGGTGAATGGCTCCTGTCACCATGCACACAAATAAAGAAATATAATGTTTACCTAACAACTTTCGCTTAGATAAAGGGGAATTAACTTGATAGACATAAGGACCGGCATAATCGATACCCGTCAGGGCGAAAGGCTTACTAGGTTCGGAACGAAAATATGGCAAGTTTCCCATAATTTGCGTGATTGGCGGGGGCTTGGATTTGAAACAAGGTATACATTTCCGAATAACAGAAGAAACTTCATGAACACCGTTAATGAGCCAATATTGCTCGCGAATTAAACAAAGCAAAGTGCGGGTGCCAGCGTGCAAATTCTGATAATGAAATTTCTTTACGATGAGAGTAGTAATAGGATGTCTAGAAGGAAGAATAATGGGATGTTTTTTCTCATCTGAGTAACTAGAATTTTCTAGCCTGCCCCCCACTCTTATTAATCCATCTTGGTCCAAAAAAGGGGTGAGAGGTAACAGCCTACTAGACTTTGGTAAAGCTTTTTTGCTTAAAAGCGTCTGATACTCAAGAAAGAATACTTCTTGTTGCATAAGAAACAAGATTCTACGAGTAGCAAATTCCAATTCCATTTTAGTGAGAAAGGGTTGCGGCTTCACAGGCTCATCAAGAACAAGGAATTTCCATCGAAATAAATATGCTACCACCCGAATAAATTTATTAAATGAAGAGTAACGCTGAAAAAGACTAGTAGCAATAGAAGTTAGAAAAAGGGAAGCGGTAACAATGCGAGCATCAGGAACATCTTCTGCGAGCGGATTAGATGAACGAGGCCAACAAGAAAAATCCTGACTGAGCCACGCCGGACCATTCCAGTATAGTTTAAGAGAAATTAATTTCTTGGGCAAACAGCCACGTGAAATTATATCAGCGGGGTTTTCTTTCCCCGGAACATGATTCCATTGGTCAAAATGAGACAACTCTTGTATTTTAGAAACGCGATTAGCCACAAAAGTGGTCCAATGCGAAGAAGGTTTTGAAAGCCAAGCTAACACGATGGAAGAATCACTCCAAAACCATGTGGTCGAAAATTTCAAATTTAAACTGATTTTTAATTTGCTGGCTAATTCCACAGCCATTACAGCAGAACATAATTCCAATCTAGGCAAAGATATGGATTTGAGTGGGGCTACCTTTGATTTTGCACAAATTAAATTGGAAAATCCGGGTAAAGTATTGGAAGGGCGGCCTACTAAGTAGGCGCAGCAACCGTATGCCTTTTCAGAACTATCTGCAAATACGTGCAAATCGAAATACTGACATGAAAGGTCCGAAATTAAAGTGCGGGGAATAGAAATTTGAGAAAGATCTAACAAACTCTTGCGGTATTTTAACCACTCATCCAAAAGGGGGGAGGGTACCTTATCATCCCAACCAACTTTCAATAACCAAAGTTTTTGTAAGAAAATTTTTGCAGTAATAACCACCGGAGCAATGTACTGCAAGGGATCAAAAACTCTTGCTATTTCCGATAATAATTGCCTTTTCGTTCGAGGGTGAAACTCAGATAAGTGTACCTGATAGGAAAAGGTATCTGAAGAAGGAGACCAAAAACACCCAAGGTTTTAATAGCTGATTCCTCAGTAGGAAGCGCAACACATTTGTCAACAGGAGTTACTTGTGAAAAGTTAGATAAAAATTCGGTTGAGTTCGAGTTCCACTTATGAAGGGTAAACCCACCACCGGAAAGAAGAGAGTTTAAATCTTCACAAACAAGAAGTGCGTCAGAGATACTAGGAAAGGAATACAGAAAATCATCTACATAAAATGCAGTTTTCAAAACTTCAGAAGCTAGAGGATGAAAAAGATGACCATCTTGTTCGGCCAACATGTGAAGAGATCGTATTGCGAGAAAAGCAGACGGCTTAAGACCGTATGTCACTGTTCTTAAACGAAATATTTTTATAGGTTTTGCATTGTCGTCTCGCCACAAAATTCTTTGCAAATCACGTTGTTCTGAATTTACTAGAATTTGCCTATACATTTGCTTGATGTCAGCAAGAACAGCAATGGGGAATAGACGAAAGTTAAGTAAAACTGAAGTAAGATCTGTCTGAATAGCGGGTCCAGAATGCAGAGTGTCATTGAGAGAAACACCATTTGCATCTGGAGATGACCCATTAAAAACCACTCTTATCTGTTCTCGGGTGGAAGAATTTTTCCAAACCGGATGATGATTAAGATATACTATTTCTTTAGGAGGATTACTAATTTCTTCAGATTTTGGAACTACTTCCATGTGATTCGCTGATTCGTATTCTTCCATGAAGGAAGTATACTGAGTTTTTAAGAGAGCATCTTTTTTAAAGCGATTTTCAATTGCGAATAAAGCTTTGAGAGCTCTGGAATGTGATTCTGTAATAACAGGGGGGTTAAAAATGCGAGGAAGAGTAACCACGAATCTGCCTTCAGTAGTGCGAACAGTGGTTTCTACGTAGTGTGTTTCACAGATCTCATTATTGAGAGAATGAGGTGAGGTGACTTGAATATCCTCAATGTCCCAGAACTTAATTAATTCTTGATTTAAATCAGCACCAACAAAATAACAATGAGATTTTTGTTGAACGGGGTTGCGGTATATTTGCCCAGTGGCAATCCAACCAAAATCAGTTCTACGAAAGAAAACATCACGGGCAACTTTAACCTTTTCCGGATGTAAACATTGCCAAAAAATGCTGGCACTTAAAAGAATTTCTACAGATGAAGCTCTGTTGAAATTCGGATCTGCAAGTTGCAAATGATGCGGAATATTCCAACCCTGGACTTGAAAAGAAGTAATGGGGGTGTCATTACCTATGGAATTTATAATTAAAAAATCTAAATTTAAATGAATGCCAAGATTATTGGAATCTTTTACATCCACTTTAGCATAACTCAGAGATTGCGATTTGGAACCATTAATTCCTGTAACTTCTATAGAAGTAGGGCATATTTGTAGATCTAACTTGCGAACTAGCGATTCACTGATAAAATTGTTAGTTGCAGCATTATCTAACAATCCCCTTACAGAAACCCATTTTCCGTGAACATTCTTCACTAGAATTTGGACAGTGGACAATAAAACTTGAGTTTTACTGAACGAAACAGAGCTTTGAGTAAAAGACTGAGCGTTATTAGGCAAAGTCTCAGAATTAGATTTAGCGGATGAACTATTGGTTGCTGATGACCGCAATCTTTCATGCCTATGCAGGAGAGTATGATGCTTTGCTTTACAGTGAAAACATAACCGTTCAGAACGACAATTGCTTATCATATGTGTCGCTGATAGACAATTAAAGCAGTGCTTGTGGGTGGTAATTAATTTGCGTCTTTCATCCACAGATAAAGATTTGAATTGAGCGCATTGGTACAAGTTATGTGGTTGTTGACACAAAACACAAGCTTGTACTTGATTGGAAGACCGAATATTGGTAGAAAAGGCATGTGACCTTAGTACTCTCTGAGTGGGGCTGATGACCTTACTATTAGAAGGAGGTTTGAAGGTGGAGCTACTCTTTTGACTGGTTACAGCAGAGAGAATTTGGCATTTCGCCTTTAAGAATTTAATAATAGCTTCATAGGTACACAATGAATGTTGCGACAGATCTGCTTCCCAATCTTTTAAAGTTTTAGTGTCTAATTTAACAGAAATAAGATGAATCAAAAATAGATCCCAATGGTCAACTGGTTGGTCCAAATTTGCAAGCGCACGAATATGAAGTTCTGCAGCATCGATCAGATTACGAAGCGAGGCAAGATTATCAGCTTGAACAATAGGTAAATTGAATAAACCCTGTATGTGACGTTGAGTTTTTAAACGAGTGTTCCCAAACCGATCTCTGAGAAGTGCCAAAGCTACTTCATAATTTTCATTTGTCAACGTAAGCTCTTGGATGAGTTTAAGTGCGTTGCCTTGCAAGGACAAACACAAATAATGAAAGTTCTGTATTGAAGGAAGAGAATCGTTTTCGTGAATCAATGAATTGAATAATTCAAAAAATGGTTCCCATGTAGCTTCATCTCCGGTAAATTTAGGTAATTCTATTTTCGGTAATATAACACGGGAAGGAAAAGAAGAAGATTCTGAAGGAGTCTTCTCCTGCTTTTCCTGCAATGTTAAACATCTTAAAAGCTGCTTCGCGTCTGCGAACCCCTTATAATATAAATTTTCAACCTCACAGCGGTCACTTTGCTGGTCGGGATCCTTGGTCTCAATATTACTTTGGATCTCATCATATTTCTCAAAGGCCTGTTCATAACCTTTCAGTCTTTGAGAAATTATGTCACTATTACGTTCTTTTTCCGGGAGCTCATCTAGAAAAGTGCGAAAACGCGTTAACTTGCCTTTGACAGAAGCTCTAGCATTAATGAGTTTCTCGTCAATCGGCATTATGAAAGTTTGTTGTGTACTCACGACTATACTGTGAGCTGGTACTTGCTTCGGAAGAAGTTGACAGTCTGCCAGAAAAGAGAGTGCGGCTTCCCCTGCAGTGAAATACGGGCCTGCTGTTTGTCTCCCTTCTCAGTGCCAACCATATACACTCGAGCTGAAACTTTCGAAGTAGATTAGAAAACACAATTTTTAAAATATTAACACACTCAATGTTCAGTATGGCATTTAAATTTTGAATTAGTTCCAACATTAAGAAATTTGAAGATTTGGTTAAACAGAATGTTTACAAGTATCCCGGGTTTCGGCACCAAAATGGTTATGTGAAGAACAGCCCAAATTCATCAACATAAACGGGAGGACAGCATCAGGCTTAAGGCCTGGACAAAATAACTTCCTTAAGAGAAAATTAGACTGAAAGGATTGGGCTAAGGAAATGCGGCCTGGTTCTTTCAATACTAGACTGAACATTGAGAGTAAATACAATACTTTTATTTTTATGGTGAAACTTGCAAACACATTAATAAATAAGCCTTAATTAAAAAATTAGTTATGCTGGCCCGCCTGGGGCAATTTCAAATGTTCATTAATTTTATTTAGGTTGGCACAGCCATGTGCTATTATTCAAAAGTTCATTCTGCTTGATGCACACACAAATTTAATATTCTTGCACTTGCTAGCAAACACTTAAAACGAAGATGATTAAGATAATAAAAAAAAAGGCACAAATTTATCTTTAGTGGCGATGACTAGAAGCATGCTGACGGAGACTGCCGTGGCCAACACTTGATTTTTTGGTAGTAGAATTTGAGATGTCCGGCATCAGGAAAATAACTTCGCCAGGGCGATCTTCTTCTTCTTCTTCTTCTTCTTCTTCTTCTTCACCAGCGCTGTACATTGTTTAACATCGTTAGGTTTTGATGTTATTTCTTGAATGCCAAATAACATGGCATTTTAGAACTGCGATTTGATGCAGCTTCTTGCGGTTTGAAGTAAAAATGTAGAATGCACTTTCTCAGTGCTGAAGCTCTCTGCTGTTGCGTTTCCTGGTAGTTTCAATCATAAATGCAGATTAGGCCCGAAGTTTAGAAGGCCCCGGAGAAGGGCGGAAGGCACGAATGCCTCTCGCTAGTTGAAGAAGACCGTAGAAGGATTGAAGAAGGAATGCTGATGTAGAGCAAAACGCCGCCACTTAAATAATAACATCATAGAAACGTCTGGAAGCCAGGCTGGCGGGCGATGATTGGCCAGGGCAAGCTGTGACGTCAGTCATACAGGAAGGCAGCAAGCAAGTCGACACCCTTTTCAGTATGCGAGCGTATGCTGGAGGCGCATGACCTTTAACAGGCTGAGGTAAGAGTCTTAGATATATATAGAGAGATTAAACACTAGTAATAAACATTATAATGTTAACAGAAATGAATAAGTACATATGTTTTCGTTCGGTGGTCTCAAAAGCATTTAACTGACAAATGCGGCACGAAAGAAAAACGCACTATAAACATCACGAAAGTGATCACATGGTGACGATGGTCATAGACTGCCTAAGGAAAGGTTCACCTCAAAACTAGACTGAGAAATTAAACATCCAGACTTAAGTAAAACACCGTGAAAATTTATTAAAATTCACAAGCCCCTAGCCTAGTTCGGATGGTTATAATCGGCTAGTCCGCAAACTAATAAACAAAAGAAAATAAAGAGCAGGTCCCTACCTGAGAAGTTACTGAAAACCCTCGCGAAAGATCTAACTCTCAATAATAAAGCAACAACAGCAACACTAGGAAAATGGCACGACGCAAGTCCCTAGTTCAAGTTACAAGATTAAGCTAATATCAGAATTTACATTTAACAGGGTAGCAAAACAAATCTAAGTTAGGATGATACCATTTACACATTTACATTTAACGGTAATCACCTAGCTAAGTCCTAACAGTAAATAACAAAATTTACGGCGATGACGTCCGTAACAGAAAACAATTACAACAAATCTAAGTGTACAGCCATGAAAAACATTTAATTATTCTTAATAACTACGTGCTATCAGCACACAATAAGGTAACATGTAGGATTTACACACTAGTACATCATAAATAAGTAATGAAATAGACACATTCCTGCCTACACCTTGGTTTACTCTGTAAGCCATAGTCATCTAATGTGTGTAATTACGGTGACGAATGCGCAGTTGAGACCACATCTGACATCGCATGGCCTGAGCTCCAGAAGCTACGAACTCTAGGTTCGCGCATGCTTCAGGTCGCTACAATAGTGTCAACTGTCCTAGTCATTTCCACACAAGGAAATTACCTTCAACTGCACGGCTATGTCAACAGTTCCAAAATGTAACAGAACAAAGTTAGATAGAAAGAATTCATTAGTTAGCTTTTGTTTTACCAAAGTTATGCGTCTTATTATTAAGATGTCGGTTTAGGTTTATCGTTGGTTTATGGCGAATAATACTGACAATAGCTCGGGCACGGAGTGTCTACACTGAGATCATTCTCCACCAAAAAGCCTCGACTCAACAGTCGGAATAAGATCAACGAGCAATAACGACTCGGACACACAATAATACGGGTTACCAGCGGCGCAAAGCTCGCATTCAATAACTCTGGGATAGGCCTGTCCACAACAGTTACCTTCCAATAACATCTAGTCAATGGGAACTCTCCCAGACAAGGTAATCACAAGTACCTTCATACAATAAATTCATGCAATTAACAGGGTCGCCTGCAACTCACTATAGAAAACCTGACCTAATTGTACACGTCAAAACGGTACACGCAAGAAGTGCGCTCAACTAACAAAAAGCAATCTATAAAACATGTGATCTGAGACAGGGTTGAAAACTGGGTTACATAAGCTAAGTTGCAATGAAAGAAAGAGCGAATACAACAAGCATTCTGTCTCTTGTTAAAGTAGTCTTGTCTCACAAACAAATGAAGCGTGTTCTCAAGGGCACTGGATTACAAAACCAGTTTATGTCACCAGCAGGCTACCACATTCCTGCGTTCGGTCGACACAACACACATTATTCAAGGCCGGCGATTTAATCAAAATAAAACTATACATCTGGCCTGTTCATAAAAAACTTTACCATAGGTTATGAACCTCTAAAGAGTCCGTGTATAAAAACACGCAATAAATCTGAATAGAATAATATAATTCCGTCTTTCTACCAAAGACGTCTAAATGATAGTAATCTTGCAATTACTGGAGCTCTTTGCTCTCAAAATACAATTCAGTAGTTGCTAGTACAACATCAAATAAAACTTGTCTTACATGACACAAGCAAAATGATAATTGTGGCGCAGATTCCATACAAGGATCTGCTTAATGATACGTTGGGAACTGAGTTCGATGCTAGGCAACGAAACATTCCTCCTAGTCGTTAGGTTCAAACTTGACCAAGAATAGCTTCTGAGCTTATTCAAAATGAAAATATAATGCATTTACAAAACTGGCAATTACAGTCGATTGCCTAACTGATACGACTGTTCGAACGAAAGTCAGGGGTGTATCAAAACTGGCTGCAAAGAATGCAGTTAAAGAAATAACCATGACATCTGATTGTCATAACTAAAGTCAGCAAAGACTTGAAAAATCACCCCAAACAGGGTTGTACAAATTCCTCTCTGGATCTCTGGAACGGTATTATCCTCATCAGGATTCCCATCTGGACTCCTCCAAAGACCAGGGTTCGATTCGTCCCTGTCGACAACTCCGTGAATATGCTGGATATGCCTGGAAATGGCATCTTGGATTCCTTCCTTCTCGTCTTCGGTTCTGCAAGCTCCACCATCATGCTAGTTCTCGTAGAAAAGTCACCCTCATACCAGGATGGTACTAGCCCATGATGACTGATTCAAGCATGGTGTGGAATAGTCTGGTCACGTTGACGGTGAAATAAATTGTGAAATTCATTCTTTCACTTTCCAAAAATATAATGTTCGTCGTAAGTATTGTAGGCTTTGATAGTAATTGATAACACAGCCTTAATTTCGTGGATGTGAATAGATACGTGGGCTAGCACTGCTCTATGATTCTGCACGTGCTAAATGACGCTACTTTTCTATCATGCAGCATCGGTAAAATTTACGTCATTTTGGAAATAAAAATTTCACTCTGGCAATCCAAATATGTTACACAATTATAATCACCCTTATTTGAAGTAGTTGCAACACATTTACCTGTATATTTTCCACAAGGCATTTGGCCCTCCACAAACACGTGGGTACTAAAATGTGGTGTTCCGGTACAATTATATAATTCACTAATACTTGCCAATATTTATCTTCAATATGTTTCTGTGGCTCACTGTGCATAAATACCAGTATTTTACGATATGGCAGTGCACGATGGCACCTGATAACCAATTCAACGCTAACAAGCGGATATTCTTCTATGTCTTGCAGGACAAATGCGATTACACGCCTATACTGGGCGGATTCTCCAGACGTAGTGCAAGGCACTGGGTGTCTCAACGAAGTAGGTCGTCAAGCCGAAGTCGTTGAGCGACTACTTACGTTCCTATTTGCGTATCTGCAAGGGTATTACCTTACCTTAAGCTAAAATAACATTCTCAAAAATGTTTTAATAATGCAGCATGACGAAATAGAATATTCTGAGTCTTGCGAAAGAATAAAATTAATTAATAAGATCTCAGATAAATAATTAGCAGTTTTCACCAAAGTCAAAAGTGCGATTCAACGCTACTTCAAAGAGTCTCGCGTGGGCTCTCAGCTCTACATGGCTTCCTGGGTGTGTTGAAAGGTACAACATCCCATCATAAATGTTCTGTCATAAAAAATATCACATGAACCATAGCTCAGCGGGTTCATCTGCCTCTCCGTCGTTTCAAATAAAATGTTGGTACGACATTTTTATTTGACTTAAAATTCATTCAAGAGTGATATTTTTTCAGATTGGCTGCATTAAAGGTTCCAATGCGCTCTCCTGTCCTGATGTCTTCTACTACATAACTTCCATTGTTCAAAGACTGTCGGATACAACTAGGGCCATAATATAAGGATAGAAATTTCCCATATATGCGGTCTATAGGACTTGAAATTCCGGGTCTCCTTATGAGGATAATGTCTCCCTCAACTAGTGGTTCTCTAAATCTCTGGCGTCTAGTTCTTCTCAAGCGCTTGGCAGCTTGTCTGTCCATAGTTTCCCTTGCAGCTAAAAGTCTGCTGGCATGTGATGGTTGTAAACAAGGTGGATTTACAATCACACGGTCCCATATTCTCAGCGGCATCTGGTTCAAATGCAAGACCATAGGTATTTGACCAGTGCTCTCATGGACTGTTGAATTAATACACTTTGCCATAGTGACTAGGACTTCAGTCCATCGCCAGTGTTCTTCTTGACAATATAATCGACAGCATTTTGCGATAATAGACATCACGCATTCTGCTGGGTTGCTCTCTGGATGACGAATAGATGATAAAACATGACCTATTTCAAGCTCATTCATAGCATTGGCAAATTCTGCTGAGGTGTACTGTTTTTTTTAGCGTATGGCTTTTAGTGCCGGGAGTGTCCGAGGACATGTTCGGCTCGCCAGTTTTGTAGCTGCTTCGAGACGGACACCCAATGGGTGAGCCACAAGTACCGTTGGGGAGGAATGTTGGATGGGAGGGTCGAGGAGTTGGAAGGTAGCGGCTGTGGCCTATAGTTAGGGACCAACCCCGGCATTTGCCTGGAAGGAAGATGGGAAACCACAGAAGACCATCTTCAAGGTTGCCGGCGGGGGGATTCGAACCTCCTCGCCTCCCGGATGTGAGCGACTGCCAACAGTCATGCCACAATGACCTCGGCTAACTCACCCGGTGAGGTGTACTGTGATCCGTGATCAGTCAACAGGAATTGTGGCTTTCCTGCCTCCGGTATCACTTGACATCTAATCCTCTGAATAATCTGATGTGCAGTGGCTTTTTGAATCGGATGAAGCATCGTATATTTCGTGAACACATCAATAGTTACAACGATGTATCGATTTCCACGACGAGCCTTAGGTATTGGGCCATACAGGTCCTGTGCGTATAACTCTCTAGGTTGAGTTGGGAGTATTGGTCTAGGTTGTTCCTTCAGCAAGTGTGACGTGTACTTGTTCCGCTGGCATGCGTCGCAAGCACGTAAACACTGTCTAACGGTGGCTCCTAACCCTTTCCATGTAAAAGATTCCTTGATGGTTGCAATGGTTTTGTCTGTTCCACCATGACCAATGGATAGATGAACCATAAGAATAACAGATTCTTGGTATCTCCTAGGAATAACTGCACGCAGTTGAGTGTGGTCCTCGTCCACAAACTTGTATAATACACGATGATAAATCAAGTAATTATCTGCAACAGCAGCAATTATCGCATAATGAGCATCCTGTGGATCCATTCTTCGTTCCAGGAAACGGATAATGTGCCTGAGTGTCTCCTCACGTCGCTGTCCTTCGGGTAGATGACGAAGTCGGCGAAGGTGTTCCTCGCATTCTCCCTCGATGTCTATGGCATTACCAGTAGCTTCAGGATTCCGGCTGAGGATGTCGGCCAACACATTCTCTCTGCCTGGTCGATAAACTATTTCCAAATCGAACTGTTGGAGAAACAGCGTCCAACGTGTGATCCTGTCGCTTGCCAGTCTTTTTCTTAAGATGAAGGTCAGTGCATGGTGATCGGTCCTCACAATAATCCTCTGGCCTAACAGAAGTTTCTGCCAGTATTCAAGTGCATAAACTATTACAAGTGCTTCTATCTCGGTCGTGAAGTAGTGAGATTCATGTGCTCTTAAACGTCGGCTTTAGAAAGCGATGTAATGACGTTTCTTCTCATCATCCTCCTGCAGTAAAATGGCTCCTATACCAATGGCAGATGTATCAGTTTCTAGAATAAAGTTCCGGGAATAATCTGGATATTCTAACTGAATTGAGTCCACTAGCATCTGTTTAGCTCTCCTGAAAGCTATCTCGCATTCACCATTCCAGTTCCACCTGCAGTTCTTTTTCAGTAATCCTTGCAGAGGTGCGACAGTCTCGGAATACGTCTCACAATGAGCAGCAAAGAATTGGAGAATTCCTAAGAATTGTCTCACGTGTTTCACACGGGTTGGCGTTGGAAATGCAGCAACAGTTCTAATCTTTGCCGGATTTGGTCTGTATCCTTCTCCATTGATTATGTGTCCTACGAATTTCACTTCTTTCTGAAAGAATCGACACTTGTCAAATTTGACCTTATAATTCGCCTGTCCTAGATTCTCAAAAACAAGGCGCAATGTCTTTAAATGCTCTTCTTCTGTTTCTGAAGCTATGATTATGTCATCCACATAACATATTACTCTCTGCTTCACTTCAAGACTCAGCTTGGCATCAAGTGCTCTGATTAATGCGGCTCCAGCATTTTTCAATCCAGATGGTAGTTTTCGAAAGAGATAAGTAATCTGATCAAACAGGAATCCAGTATATTTCTGAGTATGCTCAGATAATCTGATATGGAAATAAGACTGAACCCAAGTCCAATGATGAAAATATCCTTTTTCCTTTGAACTTCCTGAGAATGTCCCTAATCTTGGGCGGTCTGTCGTGCTCAGGAGCTAGGCGTTCATTCAAGGCTCTGGCATCAAGACAAAGTCTCAAGCTTCCATCTACCTTAACCACAGGCGTTATGGGATTCAAGAAAGGAGTCGGTGATTTCTTGATTGTGCCTGCTGCTTCCATCTCATGGATCTTCTTAGCAGCTTCTTCACGATGTTTCTCAGCAATCGGGTGAATTTTCTTCTGGAATGGGGAATCATCCAGTAGCACAAGGTCGTATTCGTAGTCTAATACCTCACCAGGTGTGGTGTCGAATATGTCCCTGTATTCGTCCAACATTATATCAAGATTCTCTCGTGTGGGTGCTGATAATGATTCTGCCTCTTCGTCGGCATCGATTGTCTCGTCAATTTCCTTGCCATTCAAGTTTTCGACTACGTCGACTTCGGATAGGAATTCCGGTTCTTCTTCAACTAGGTCCATCTGAATGGGTTCGTTCGGCTTGAACTCTACCGTGTTACGGCCCATGTCAATGATACCATCATATTTTCTAATGAAGTCTGCGCCTAGTATGGCGTCATGATGCAAGCCCTTCATTACAAGAAATTCGTGCAAATACTCACAATTTGAAATCTTCAGAGTACAAAGAATCTGGATTTTGCATGTCACAACCCGGTCAGGTATGACACCTCTGACTCTTACAGCTGAAATAGGCAGCTCTGTCACCTCAGAGTTGGCCTTTAATCTGGCATGGCAATCGGCTGAAATAACACTAATCATTGCCACAGTATCAATGAGAATGACTACGTTGACTTCGTTCAAAGTGGCTACTATCTTGGGCAGACGGGTCAACTCATAATTGTGGTTCGTTGTTCGTCGTTCGTCCAACAAGTCTTCTTGGATTGGCTCCCAGAGTAATATGGTAGCAGTTACTCGGTGCTCAACCTGACAAGAATCTGTTAATTTTTCGGCATTTTTTTATTATCGTGGCGAGAAGTACTGGGCTGGTTGTGCTCCGTCTCCTGTGCCGAATCTCTATTTTCCCTCGAAGTTGGGCTCCGTTCTCCCTCTTCTTGGATTTGCAGCTCTCTTAATTGTTGGAGGTATTCACGGCTCTCCCGTGCTCTTCCTTTCCAATCTCTGTCTGGCTGGTATCTAGGGTCTCGATCTCGGTTATATCCTCTAGCGTATCGATAGTCCCTTCGGATACTTCCGTGCTGTTGGTTTCTTCCGTTATTCCCGCGGTGGTAATTTTCGTGACGTTGGTTATCATTCGTCCCTCGGTCGAATCTCCGATTCCAATGACTACGACGGTCATCTTTTCGATCTCGAGCATATGGAGCGTTGTTCCATTCCCTCCTACGATAGTTGTAGTTATCATCACGATGCCCAGAACTCTCTTGTGTTTGCGTTTGTTGCGGAGTCTGGCTTACTTTATCGACAGTGGTCAAGTTTATGTGTCTTTCCTCGCGCCTGTGAGCCTTCTGCTGACGGTGTGTCGGGAACTGTTTCGTGTTCGCATCCAAGCGTCACAGAATCAGGTCACATTGTTGAAACGTGGATGCCCCTGCAGCGATCAACACACGTTGTACGTCCGCAGGGTACCGCCAAACAATGGTGTTAACTAAATCTTGTTCAGACAACGGAGGCTGAAGACAACGAAGCTTCGCAAGCTGTATAGCGAAGTAGTTCGCATAACGAGTGGGCGTATTCGAGCTGTATCTACGAGTATACATTTCAGCTCGGATACTCTGCTGAATGTCACTCGACCAATACGTCCTTAGTAATGCTTCCTTAAAGTCCTGGTAGCCTGTAAACGAGTATCTAAATGTTCTAAACCAGGTACTGGCTTGCCCCTCAAGCAAACGTTCTATGACTCTGAGTTCTCTCTCTGGAGTTACCATCGTATCTCTCAGATAGCTTTCGACATTGGCTAGAAATTCCACTGGAGTAACACCACTTCCAGTTCCGAAGAAGCGAGCTGGTTGTTCCTCTCTCGAACGTATTATCGTCACATTTCCCTGCGTATGCGCGGGTCTAAATGTGTTCTGCATATAGTCATGCATAGGTGTATTCATCTCATTATTAGGTTGACTTGGTGCTGGTCGAAAAGGATGGGCGTTAAAGTTCAAAACCTGGCTCGGCGCTGAACCAGTGAATTGTAAAGGTTGTGGTTCTGTAGGTGCGCTGGGCTGAAAATGAGTTGGCATCATTCCTTCAAATTGAGAAACGGGCGTTTCCTGAGATTCTCCCACTTGTGAGTGTAAGTGTCTCTCCCTAGGAGTCGTTTCGAGTCTGTCAAGACGTCTTTCTATGCCTTCAAGTCCTTGAATAGTTCTGGCCGCGACTTTGTTGCCTAAGTCATTCAATTGTAATTCGATTCTATCAACTTTTCCCTTGAGGTTCGCGTCTACCTCGCGTATGGCCGTTCTGAGGTTATGGCTAAGGTCTAACCTTTCATTTACTGTGACCTCCTCAAATCGCTTTTGTAAAGAATCGATCTCTCCCTCGGCTCTTGACATGTTGTCTTTGACCTCGGCTACCTTGGCCTCTACTATGGTCTTATGTTCGTCGAGGTCCCCTCTTAATAACATGAGGTCAATGTTATGTTCCTCATGATGAACATTCACTGTTTCGCGTAGGCTTGCAACGGTTTCCGTTAGTTCAGAAATGTTTCTCCTGTTAACGTACAGTTCGTCTTTGACCTCTAACATGCCGTCAACGATCGTCCTAACATTGTTGTTCACAGCATTTGCAGCTCCTCTCATGAGAACTAATCCGTTATTCATGGTTGTCATGTCCTTTTTTACAGTGTCCATGAATCCCTCGACGTGCGTCAATCGAGTCCCGAATTATTCCCGAGTGTGTTCCAGGTCAGCTTTCATGTCTATCTGGACTCTATTTATGGTGGTTTGAATTTGAGCCGTGTGCTCCTCCAGTCGGTTTTGCACATCCTCCCTAGCTCTATTCATTTGGTCTGTTAGGCAATCTACACGCTGGTTAGCCTCTTGATGGTGTCGTATGACATCAACCCTAACTGCCGCTAAACCTGCCGCGAGATCATTTCTGGCTTCGACCCTAAATGCGTCCATACCAGCCCTGACTTGGGTTAAATCAGTCCTGACATTATTAACAGATTGAGTGTTTACCTCTAAATCTAATCTAACATTGTGAACGTCCTGTCTTACTTGGTCTACATGACCACTAACATTGTGAACTTCCTGTCTTACTTGGTCTACATGACCACTAACATTGTGAACTTCCTGTCTTACATCGTTGACAGCCTGAGTGTTCTGACCTAAGTCAGCAGTAATCTGTTGGAGATTGGCATTCACACCTGCCATCATCTCTCCGAACACGCGACGAATCGTTTCCTCATCCATTTGACAAGAAATATATATGAGAAATTGAGGGATCAATTTTTACTAGAACTTACAGCTATGATTAGTTACTTGGTGGTATAAAGCTTGTTTCATTTATATAAATATCACGAGTACAGCTGGAGTATGCAAACTAAGTGCTTCTACATTTACAAAGACAACGACGAGCAAAGCAAAGTATTACATTTACTCAGGATGAGGCATCATCAAAGAAAACCCTATCCATCATTTATCTAACACTAAAGCCTCACCCCATGGACTTCTATCAAACATGAATGCCATGCGGTCGATTGATCAGCAGTACGACTTTCTAAGTTCGTCCCAGTCCAGTCAATTTACCATTAATCAACATTAAGATCCTCCAAAGTAACATGGTACTGACGGTCACCACGTTAACGTCGGCACATGAGTTGGGCGCCATTTTATGCGACCAAGTCCGCCCACAACGTTGTGCGCCATTTTATGAGACCGTTAGTCGAGTAAACAACCACGATGACTTTCCTAACATCCCATAAGTCAAATAAAATTACCGTGAGGATCAGGTGAACTTCCTAATAGGGTAAGCGGCACGAGATACTGTACTCCACGGGGATCGTGGTACATGGTGACGATGGTCATAGACTGCCTAAGGAAAGGTTCACCTCAAAACTAGACTGAGAAATTAAACATCCAGACTTAAGTAAAACACCGTGAAAATTTATTAAAATTCACAAGCCCCTAGCCTAGTTCGGAGGGTTATAATCGGCTAGTCCGCAAACTAATAAACAAAAGAAAATAAAGAGCAGGTCCCTACCTGAGAAGTTACTGAAAACCCTCGCGAAAGATCTAACTCACAATAATAAAGCAACAACAGCAACACTAGGAAAATGGTACGACGCAAGTCCCTAGTTCAAGTTACAAGATTAAGCTAATATCAGAATTTACATTAAACAGGGTAGCAAAATAAATCTAAGTTAGGATGATACCATTTCCACATTTACATTTAACGGTAATCACCTGGCTAAGTCCTAACAGTTAATAACAAAATTTACGGCGATGACGTCCGTAACAGAAAACAATTACAACAAATCTAAGTGTACAGCCATGAAAAACATTTAATTATTCTTAATAACTACGTGCTATTAGCACACAATAAGGTAACATGTAGGATTTACACACTAGTACATCATAAATAAGTAATGAAATAGACACATTCCTGCCTACACCTTGGTTTACTCTTTGTAAGCCATAGTCATCTAATGTGTGTAATTACGGTGACGAATGCGTAGTTGAGACCACGTCTGACATTCCATGGCCTGAGCTCCACAAGCTACGAACTCTAGGTTCGCGCATGCTTCAGGTCGCTAAAAAAGTGTCAACTGTCCTAGTCATTTCCACACAAGGAAATTACCTTCAACTGCACGGCTATGTCAACAGTTCCAAAATGCAACAGAACAAAGTTAGATAGAAAGAATTCATTAGTTAGCTTTTGTTTTACCAAAGTTATGCGTCTTATTATTAAGATGTCGGTTTAGGTTTATCGTTGGTTTATGGCGAATAATACTGACAATAGCTCGGGCACGGAGTGTCTACACTGAGATCATTCTCCACCAAAAAGCCTCGACTCAACAGTCGGAATAAGATCAACGAGCAATAACAACTCGGACACACAATAACACGGGTTACCAGCGGCGCAAAGCTCGCATTCAATAACTCTGGGATAGGCCTGTCCACAACAGTTACCTTCCAATAACATCTAGTCAATGGGAACCCTCCCGGACAAGGTAATCACAAGTACCTTCATACAATGAATTCCTGCATTTAACAGGGTCGCCTGCAACTCACTATAGAAAACCTGACCTAATTGTACACGTCAAAACGGTACACGCAAGAAGTGCGCTCACCTAACAAAAAGCAATCTATAAAACATGAGATCTGAGACAGGGTTGAAAACTGGGTTACATAAGCTAAGTTGCAATGAAAGAAAGAGCGAATACAACAAGCATTCTGTCTCTTGTTAAAGTAGTCTTGTCTCAGAAACAAATGAAGCGTGCTCTCAAGGGCACTGGATTACAAAACCAGTTTATGTCACCAGCAGGCCTGGCCTGTTCATAAAAAACTTTACCATAGATTATGAACATCTAAAGAGTCCGTGTATAAAAACACGCAATAAATCTGAATAGAATAATATAATTCCGTCTTTCTACCAAAGACGTCTAAATGATAGTAATCTTACAATTACTGGAGCTCTTTGCTCTCAAAATACAATTCAGTAGTTGCTAGTACAACATCAAATAAAACGTGTCTTACATGACACAAGCAAAATGATAATTGTGGCGCAGATTCCATACAAGGATCTGCTTAATGATACGTTGGGAACTGAGTTCGATGCTAGGCAACGAAACATTCCTTCTAGTCGTTAGGTTCAAACTTGACCAAGAATAGCTTCTGAGCTTATTCAAAATGAAAATATAATGCATTTACAAAACTGGCAATTACAGTCGATTGCCTAACTGATACGACTGTTCGAACGAAAGTCAGGGGTGTATCAAAACTGGCTGCAAAGAATGCAGTTAAAGAAATAACCATGACATCTGATTGTCATAACTAAAGTCAGCAAAGACTTGAAAAATCACCCCAAACAGGGTTGTACAAATTCCTCTCTGGATCTTTGGAACGGTATTATCCTCATCAGGATTCCCATCTGGACTCCTCCAAAGACCAGGGTTCGATTCGTCCCTGTCGACAACTCCGTGAATATGCTGGATATGCCTGGAAATGGCATCTTGGATTACTTCCTTCTCGTCCTCGGTTCTGCAAGCTCCACAATCATGCTAGTTCTCGTAGAAACGTCACCCTCATACCAGGATGGTATTAGCCCATGATGACTGATTCAAGCATGGTGTGGAATAGTCTGGTCACGTTGACGGTGAAATAAATTGTGAAATTCATTCTTTCACTTTCCAAAAATATAATGTTCGTCGTAAGTATTGTAGGCTTTGATAGTAATTGATAACACAGCCTTAATTTCGTGGATGTGAATAGATACGTGGGCTAGCACTGCTCTATGATTCTGCACGTGCTAAATGACGCTACTTTTCTATCATGCAGCATCGGTAAAATTTACGTCGTTTTGGAAATAAAAATTTCACTCTGGCAATCCAAATATGTTACACAATTATAATCACCCTTATTTGAAGTAGTTGCAACACATTTATCTGTATAATTTCCACAAGGCATTTGGCCCTCCACAAACACGTGGGTACTAAAATGTGGTGTTCCGGTACAATTATATAATTCACTAATACTTGCCAATATTTATCTTCAATATGTATCTGTGGCTCACTGTGCATAAATACCAGTATTTTATGATATGGCAGTGCACGATGGCACCTGATAACCAATTCAACGCTAACAAGCGGATATTCTTCTATGTCTTGCAGGACAAATGCGATTACACGCCTATACTGGGCGGATTCTCCAGACGTAGTGCAAGGCACTGGATTTCTCAAGGAAGTAGGTCGTCAAGCCGAAGTCGTTGAGCGACTACTTACGTTCCTATTTGCGTATCTGCAAGGGTATTACCTCACCTTAAGCTAAAATAACATTCTCAAAAATGTTTTAATAATGCAGCATGACGAAATAGAATATTCTGAGTCTTGCGAAAGGATAAAATTAATTAATAAGATCTCAGATAAATAATTAGCAGTTTTCACCAAAGTCAAAAGTGCGATTCAACGCTACTTCAAAGAGTATCGCGTGAGCTCTCAGCTCCACGTGGCTTCCTGGGTGTGTTCAAAGGTACAACATCCCATCATAAATGTTCTGTCATAAAAAATATCACATGAACCATAGCTCAGCTGGTTCAATATATTCATTTATAAAAAATAGGCTTATGAGATCTCCTTTTGTCCGTGTGCGTGTGTCCCCAATACTGTAAAATGTCAACGGCTGGAGCGATTTCAATGAAACTTGGAAAGGTCATAGTACTATTTCGTAATGTTTTTGCATTATTTTAAAAGAAAATGGGAAAAAATCACAATATTGATAAAGGTCATTATTTAAAAAAATATATAATTGTTACGGCTGTGAGTTTGTTACGTCACCTCGCCGCGTGAGTCACAGCTGCCCCGCGCTATGCTCTGCCTCTGTGTATTACCTGTCCCTTACTCAACGGGCTGCGAGGACAAAGGGATGGTCCAGAATATTCGTGACCCAGCCAGTGATGGAATTCTCGAGAAGCCGTGAATCCTGGACGATTCTAGAAGCATTCATTGAGTCACCAGCCTGCTATATAAGAGCGACCTGCCCAGCGAGGTGGACAGTGTTTTTGAGCTAGTGCGTGGTTTAGCTGAGCGACAGTTGTTGGTGACGTGACTTGCGAAACCCTAGTGAAACTGATTCTCTTGACAGCTAAGGAGTGCGATGCCTACGGAGGGACTGTATTCGAAGAGCGTGTGTTTACCTAGTGCGACAGATATATTGTGGTGAATTGCGAAAACACAGGAGGCTGTTTCCCTAGCCAGCGGACAGCGAAGCAGTGTGTAGTGGTGAGTGACTGGCTATCGTAAATAACTGTAGCTTGTGTATTCAAGGAAGTGTTGCAAGTATTTCTACCGAGGCCACCGGTCTTATTAGCGAGGATTAACTGCAAGACCAAGTGAAAGGGAAGTGTTCCCTACAAGAGGAAACTAGAGAGAGATACTAATTGCTTGTATTTGCTATTGTGTGGTGTACCTTTCTGGCCCGCAACAAAGCTAATACGTTTCTTTAAAGGAACCATTTGTGTTGTGCTTCTACCCACCGTAATCCCGTTAACGGACGTGCCACTAGGGGGTGGCACGTAACAACTGGTGTCAGAAGTGGGATTACGAACTCAAGCACAAGCACAACACCTGACGGTCCTGGTTTCATAACCCAAGCAGGTCATTTTTCCACAGTTCTCTAATTTTCCTGTGAGTGCATGCCCTTTACAAGACAAACAACTAAAATGGAAGCGCAATTGCCAGCATTGCTAGAAAAGTTAAGTGGCATGGAAACCAAATTAGAAGACGGCCAGAAGAATTTAACCAAGGACCTAACTTCCAAATTAGAGGACAGCCAGAAGAAGTTAGCAGAGGACCTGAGGAAGATGGAAGACGGTCAGAATAAGCTAGCAGAGGACCTAACCGCCAAATTTCGGGATGGTCAGAAAAATCTGGAAGAGTGTCTGCTGACGAAATTACAGGAAAGTCAAAGGAAATTGGAACTGGGCCTACGTGAGGAAGTCACGGCAGTAAAAAAGAAGTTCGACGCCTTACAAGTGGAAGTTGCCGAGCTGCGCCGACGCCCGCTGATGGGGGTGGAGGAGAAATGCAACGCCTTACAACAGGAAGTTGCCGAGCTGTGCCAACGCCCACTGACGGGGGTGGAAGAGAAATTCAACGCATTACAAAAGAAATAGATGAGCTGAGCCAACGCCCGCCGACGGGGATGGAAGCGAGATTCAACGCTCTTCAAGAGGAAGTTGCCGAGCTGCGCCGACGCCCGCCAACAGGTACACCGGGAATATCAGGAACGGGACAGAGCAGAGTGACGCCCCCAACCTTCGACGGAAAGGTCCCGTGGAGCACCTATTTACGTCAGTTCGAGGCAGCCTGTTCCATAAACAACTGGAACAGCAAGGAAAAGGCTGCAGCTCTCATTGTAGCGCTGAGAGGGGACGCCCTTAACGTCCTTCAGGCCATCCCGACGGGATCCCAGGACTACGCTTCACTAATCGCCCATATGGAGTCCATATATGGAGATAGCCATCTTCAGCAGGCCTACCAGATGCAGCTCTGGACCCGGGTACAAAAGAACGCGAAAACCCTGCAGGAGTTCGAGATGGACATCGGGCGCCTCGTAATGCTCGCCTATCCAACAGCGCCGGCCGACTTTCTGGCACAGATAGCGACGCAGACCTTCACCGACGGTTTACGGGACTCGGACACTCAGCTGGCGCTGCGAATCGCGCGCAATAAGACCCTGGCAGATGCGCTGAGCCACGCACTTGAGTTCAAGACGGCAAAACAGGCATCTAGAATGGACGCGCGGGTGCGTCAAGTGGACGTCGACGAACCAGCAAAAACCAACGAGACCAAGCCCCTGGCCGCCGAATTGATGGAGGCGCTAAGCCGTTTCTTCGATAGTCGCGGCACCACCAGCAACGACAGCCGGAAGACAACCGGAGAGGCGGCTCGGAAGAGGGCTACCGACCTGCTGGACCTGCGGTAAGAAAGGCCGCCTGAGCAAGGACTGCGGTAATCGCCACCGCCGAGGGTATCCGACTGGAAATCATTCGTCTGAAAACCGCGCTGCCCAGGGAAACGAGTATTAGCCAGCCTTGGGGGGAAAATGTTGGCTTGTGACAGTCGTCAAGCCCCGGCAGAGCAAGTACGTGTGACGCAGTTAGGAGGGACAATTGCAGCCTGATGGTCGATGGAGTCGTCAACGGAGAGAGCTGTTGCATGCTAAACGACATGGGAGCATCGAGGACCATCGTCAATCCCACCGTGATCCCGAAGTGGAGAGTGCAACCCACACAAAGGAAACTCCAGATAATAACCGCGACTGGAGAGACCGCACCGGTACATGGCGAAGCATCACTGGAGTTCGTCATTGGTCGGCGGACGGTGAAGCATTCAGTGCTCGTGGCTGATGTAGCAAACTATGTGATCATCGGACTGGACTTCCTGGACCAGAACATCATCTTGGACCTGAGCACCAACACTCTCCGCTACGGAGGTGAAGAACTTGCTTTGCAACCAGCACACGAGGCCGTCACCGCATGACGAGTAAGGCTGAGAGAGGACGTCATAGTTCCTGCCAGGACGGAGGTCAGTGCTGCCGTAATTGTCGACGGAACTGCTGAGGGAGTGGCAGCTGTCATCGAGCCAAAATATGAGGACATCCAAACAAAAGGATTGCTAATTGCCAAGGCCTTCATCAGCACGATGCCTCGGCCGTACGTCCGCCTGTCCAACCTGAACGAGTACGACATTACGGTTCACCGGGACACCAACCTAGGAGTTTGCGAGCCCGTTACCTGGATTGCCCGCATCACAGACACGACGGACGGACACCTGCAGAACGACAACCGAAGTAGACGCGTACTGCCAGAAGAACTACAGAAGCTGTACCAAGGATCCCAGGCCCATTTAGACGAGGAACAATCACGCCAACTTCAGGACCTGCTACATGAATTCCAGGATGTCTTCTCCGTGGAGAGCAAAGACTTCGGCAGGACAAGCTTGGTCCAGCACAGAATCAACGTTGGGGGCAGTGCACCAATTAGGGCCCCATTCCGACGTGTCCCGCTCGCCAAGCAAGCTGAAGTCGACCGGACGGTGGAAGAAATGAAGGAGCAGGGGGTGGTCGAGCCATCACATAGTCCTTGGAGCTCTCCGGTAGTGCTAGTAAAGAAGAAGGATGGCTCCACCAGGTTCTGCGTGGACTACAGGCGGGTGAACGACGTCACGAAGAAGGACAGCTACCCTCTACCCGGATCGACGGCACGCTGGACACCATATCAGGATCAAGATGGTTCTCCACCTTGGATTTGAAGAGTGGCTACTGGCAGGTGGAGGTCCACCATAAGGACCACGAGAAAACGGCGTTCTGTGTGGGCAGTGGGCTCTGACAGTTCATCGTCATGCCGTTCGTTCTGTGCAACGCCCCTGCGACCTTCGAAAGGCTAATGGAGTCAATTCTGAGGGGACTACACTGGAAGACCTGCCTGGTCTACCAAGATGACGTCATCGTTCCGGGGAGAAGTTTCGAGGAGCACTACAGCAACCTGACGGAGATCTTGATGAAGCTACGGGCTGCCCAGCTGAAGTTGAACCCAAGAAGTGTCGGCTCTTCCAGAAGCAGGTCCAGCCAGTACCTTGGTCACATCGTCTTCGAGGAAGGGGTGCGCACCGACCCAGAGAAGACCGCAACTGTGAGGGAGTGGCCAGTTCCGATGGACAAGTCCCAACTACGAAGCTTCCCGGGCCTCTGCACTTATTACCATCGCTTCGTGAGAAGATTCGCCTTCATCGCCAAACCACTGCATCGACTGACTGAGAAGGACCAACTCTTCACGTGGACAGCAGAATGCCACTGTGCCTTCGAACAACTCATGCAGGCTCTGTGCACCGTACCTAGTCTGGCCTACCCCAGACGTGGAACAAGGTTCATCGTCGATACCGATGCCAGCGACTTTGGTATAGGGGGAATCCTATCGCAAGTAGTGGACGGCGAGGAGAGAGTAGTGGCCTACTTCAGCAAAGCCTTGTCAAAGCCAGAAAGGAACTACTGCGTCACCAGGAAGGAGCTGCTCGCCATCGTGAAGACCATTGAACACTTCCACAAGTACCTGTACGGGAAAGAATTTCTTATCAGGACCGACCATGCATCCCTGCGGTGGCTCCTGAACTTCAAGCAGCCCGAGGGTCAACTCGCGCGGTGGTTAGAGAGGCTTCAACAGTACAACTTTGAGATCCAGCACAGGAAAGGCCAACTGCATTCAAACGTCGACGCCCTGTCACGAAGACCGTGCCCCGAAGACTGCACCTCCTGTGCCCGAAGGGAGGAGAATACCGGGATACAGTGCCGAAGGACTACCATGGAACATCAAGGGAGCTGGAGCCGCGAATCTTTCACGCGGGAGCAAGCGGAAGATGATGACCTGGGACTGATAGCCGAATGGAAGAGGGCCTGTGTCCCCAGACCCGGGTGGAACATTGTGCGTGACTGCAGCCGAAAGTTTAAGTCCTACTGGGCGCAGTGGGACTCGCTGGTTGTAAGGGATGGCCTCATCTGCCGTACCTGGGTGAGCACCGACGGGAAGACATCTCGGGAACAAGTCGTCGTTCCAAAGGCTATGACGGAGGAAGTCCTGAAGGAAGTCCATGGAGGATCATCTGGTGGACACCTAGGGATAAAGAAGACCCTGGAGAAGCTGAGAGAGCGGTTCTACTGGATCGGATGCTGAACAGACGTGGAGAACCACTGCGCGAGGTGCCACGATTGCACAGCCAGCAAGGGCCCAGGATGAAGGCGACGGGTCCCACTGAAGAACTACAACGTGGGCGGTCCCATGGAGAGAGTGGCCAGCGATGTTGCTGGGCCATTCCCGCTGAGCGAGGCAGGGAACTGCTACATATTGGTCGTCAGCGACTACTTCACCAAATGGCCAGAGGCGAATGCTCTCCCTAGCCAAGAAGCCGCGACGATCGCAGAGACCCTGGTGAAGGAATTCGTCAGCCGGTATGGAGTACCCCTGGAGCTGCACTCCGACCAAGGGAGGAACTTCGAGTCGCAGGTGTTCCAGAACCTATGCCAGCTGCTGGGAATCCGAAAGACAAGGACGACGCCTCTACACCCTCAGTCCGACGGGATGGAAGAGCGATTCAATCGCACCATCGAGAACCATCTCCGAATAGTCGTCAGCGAGCACCAGAGGGATTGGGACAAATATCATCCACTATTTCTCCTGGCCTACCGCGCCGCCGTGCATGAAGCCACCGGGTGCACACCAGCCCGGGCCATGTTTGGGAGGGAACTCCGTCTACCTGTCGATCTTGCCTTCGGCCAACCTGGGAATGATCCGGTCCCGGTAAGCCAGTATTGTCAAGAACTGGTCGACCAACTGGAGGACGTGCCCGCGTTCGCAAGGAGGAGACTGCGGATCAAGACCGACCGAATGAAGACCCGATACGACCAGCAAACGGATGCCGGCGGATTCCACGAGGACGACCTGGTCTGGCTCTTCAACCCATTACGGAAGAAAGGCCTGTCACCCAAACTGCAGGAGTCCTGGGAGGGCCCGTACTGAGACGTGAAACGGATCAACGATGTCGTCTACAGGATCCAGCGGAGCCCGAGGGCGAAGATGAAGATCGTGCATCGAGATCGCCTGGCAGCCTACGGAGGGACACAGACGGGCCAATGATTGATCGGGACGATCAGCCTTTTAGGAAGGGGGTGGTGTTACGGCTGTGAATTTGTTTCTTCGCCTCGCCGCGTGAGTCATAGCTGCCCCGGGCTATGCTCTGCCTCTGTGTATTACCTGTGCCTTACGCAACGGGCTGCGAGGACAAAGGGATGGTCCAGAATATTCGTGACCCAGCCAGTGATGGAAATCTCGAAAAGCCGTGAATCCCGGACGATTCTAGAAGCATTCATTGAGTCACCAGCCTGCTATATAAGAGCGACCTGGCCAGCGAGGTGGACAGTGTTTTTGAGCTAGTGCGTGCTTTTACTTGAGCGACAGTTGTTGGTGACGTGACTTGCGAAACCCTATTGAAGCTGATTCTCTTGACAGCGAAGGAGTGTGATGCCTACGGAGGGATTATATTTGATGAGTGTGTGTTTACCTAGTGCGACAGAGATATTGTGGTGAATTGCGAAAACACAGGGGGCTGTTTCCCTAGCCAGCGGACAGCGAAGCAGTGTGTAGTGGTGAGTGACTGGCTATCGTAAATAACTGTAGCTTGTGTATTCAAGGAAGTGTTGCAGGTATTTCTACCGAGGCCACCGGTCCCATTAGCGAGGATTAACTGCAAGACCAAGTGAAAGGGAAGTGTTCCCTACAAGAGGAAACTAGAGAGAGATACTAATTGCTTGTATTTGCTATTGTGTGGTGTATCTTTCTGGCCCGCAATAAAGCTAATACGTTTCTTTAAAGGAACAATTTGTGTTGTGTTTCTACCCACCGTAATCCAGTTAACGGAAGTGCCACTAGGGGGTGGCACGTAACATAATTATATTTATAAAACAATATACCAGAAATTACTGTTTATGTATTGAGGGATGTAGAATCCAAGTCTGTATTCAGATCTTCTCTATCTTGCCCATTTTATGTACTGTAAATTTTAGAAATAGGAACGGAAAACTTCAAAATTTGATCAAGAAATTTAATAACGTCAAAATAGGAATACTATTTTAAAAGACGTGTTTTAGCACCACAATATAAAATTCAAGTGTATTTAGTTAACTATAACCTTGAATTATATTAACACAAAGTACTGAAAGCCATTCAGATTTGTCGGTGAAGTTAAACAGGAAGTAATTTTATGACAACACTTGACCTCCTCAGATCCACTACAATGGAACAACGTATTTTCTGAGCACTATCTATTTACTGCGCTGGATATATCACACACAAAATGAATACAAATTTAGACTTAGGATTTTACATGAATTGCAACCAATTGCCATAGCAGGGTATTTTAATTAAAGGCCCGTAGGCTCTCAGCATGTTCAATATCAAGTAGTTCCAACTTTGTCTACCAGATGCCTCCGTCTCAGAGAGGTAGCGGCGAGCGTTGGAACTTTATAGAGCGTTTTGTAACCAAATAACCTACAAATGTGTCTACACCACACGATTAAGGCTTATACCTATCAGTTTCAAGGAATGGCATGCAAACAAATGTATTCGTAGTAGGGCATTGAGTTTTTCTTTTCAAGTTTACTTGCAATACTTAGCCAAAAAAAAAAAAACAATAGGGATATATTGTTTATATTTTTAAATTTTAGTTGCTTTATAAGATTTTAGTGTTCCCGTTATGTGTAAATTACCCTACCAGCTTTAACGTAATAATTGATGTAATGATATACAATACGGTATATTGATTTCAGTATTTAAGCATTTACATGATGTTGTTGAAGTTGTTTTAGAAGAAATGGACGTGATGAAAAGAAACTACAAGTGGGCTTTGTAACCATCGATAGGAGGGACTGAAGAATATAAACAGTTTCACGGTAGCAAAATGGTTGCACATCAGTGTAATGGAATTAATGCCACCATGGTTTGGATAGTTCTGAATGGGCAGATGGCCTCGGCATTCAATCCCTTATTATCAACAAGAAATTCCGTGACGAACAAAAGAGCCTACTTTTCTTGAAATGTAAGATTCATGCCAATTATTAATCTATCTGGACCTAACTAGAATACTGACGAAATTAAGTTGATAATATCAACATTTCTAATTTGTTCGAAATATACCTGGTATAATGTAGCCTAATAGAGCACAACCGTTGGCAGCCCTGGTCACTGAATATATTCATAGTTCCATCTCTTAAGGTACAGAATACAAAATTTGGTTGAAGTCCAATGGATAATATGGACGTTACATGCAGTTAGACATTGGATCTATCAACCCGCGTAAAATAATGTTGGTAACAATGTCATGCATGTGGTGGTCAGAAATATTCAGAAATATTATGATCTTTTGTTGTGCCAATTTTGGATGAAATCCATTTGTTAATATAGAAGTTACATGCATTTAAAAATTGTACCTATAAGCAGGCTTAGAATGATTTTGGCAACACTGCCATGTATCGCGTCCTGAAAATCAAACTAAAATATAATTATCTATAAGTGTGCCAATTTTGGAATATCTCCCATGCATACCTTCCAAGATATAGACTACAACATGGAGCTCAAATTTCAATTGATGTTTTCCAGCAGTTGGTAGCACTGACATCATTATCAAATATGGGCTTGAGATATTCAGGTATATATCTTTACTCATACCAAATTTGGTTTCGATTGCTGCAGCCGTTTAGGAGTTGATAGGGGGACACACACAGCCTGACAGACAGCCAGAAGGACAGACAGACGGACAGACAGACAGACACACATTTGCCCGGATCGATCTCATAAGTCTACTTTTCCTCATTTTTGCAAAATGTGAAAAGTAGGCTAGAAATCACCCCCACCTCACAACCACTCGCAAGACCATCTGCTGACTCTCCTGATGTGGAGCATTTTGTAGCGTGGTGAAGAGGAGTATTCCTATCAAGATGAAAGAAGCTGTTCGTGTGGGAGGTTACTTTATTGTGCTGCTCATACCAGATTAAACTCATCGATTATACAAGTAATAGATTTCTGTGGAACTCACGCGCGTAGTGGTGTCATGTAGGTTAGATGATGCTCCTTGGTAAAAGGATTTACTACCTTTGCTGTGAAATGTCGTGATATTCAATACTACAACCACTGTGAATATATAGTAAGACCATCCTAGACGTCTGAGTACAATTATAAAATAAGCTGGTGATGATATTGTTGTAAGATGGGACTTACCTATTAGATCATCACGACGGACATGAAATAATTAGGTTGGTTGGTTGGTTGGTTCCTCAGTTAAGGGGCAGCGACAACGCGGTCATGTAGCCCCGTGTGTGTAGAATCTGTCTGATAGCCGGTGTTAATTGTGATGGCTGTATTAGTATGTGTATCCTTTTTAATTCAAGTAAGGACTGCAGACATAGAATTTTTCAAGTAGTTCCTACTTTTGCTGCCAAACGCCACCGTCAACGACCAACTATTTCAAAACTTAGTTACCAGATGCCATCGCAGTCGGCTCTTTACGACGAACGTAGGAACCTAATAATGTTAGTCAAATGTTTAACCTATATATAATTTAGCTTCACACAGGTGTAGTTAGTGGAAGGTTCATTAAAATGCCATAAATCTATGACATGGGACCGCCGGCTTTACTTCCCCTCCGAAGGAAGGCATACTGAAAGATTTTTAACGTTCTTAAAAAATCCGACGACTTCCGCCGGGTTTGAACCCGCGATCTTGGGCATAGAAGCTCAGCAAGCTACCAACTACGCCACCGAAGCCGCTGACGTAATTAGGGAGAGGATTTATAGCCTCTAAATACACCCAAAATTGCCAGGCAAATATGCAGTTAAAATAGGCAAAATAGGTACAACAAGTAGTTCCTTGAAGAACTGCTGTATATAGCCCCTTTTCATATATCCTACTTACCTCAATTGGCTCTATCAACATAAAAAAATTCAGTTTGATTACTGTAATTGATTCGTAGATATTGAGAGCCGTCTAAATATTTCGTATGGTCGCCATGTTCGATTTTTAGCCTATTTTCATTTATGAGAAAATAGGCTTGTGAGATCACCATTTGTCCGTGTGTGTGTGCCCCCCACTCCTTAATAAAATCTAAACCCGGTAAGGTCATAGTACTACTGTATATAGTCCAATCCCGACCGTGCCCAGGAAATTTTATAATGGCTCACCAATACAACATGGTGGCTGTGCAAAATATTTCACCGGCATTCTATATCGCCGAAACTAGTACCGACATCACCTTGAAATTTTGTATGGTGATAAAAAGCACTACTACAAGTTCACCAATGCGATTTTCAAAATCCTGTTAACCACAAAACTAACATGGCGGCCAAGCTAAGTTGAAACATTTAAATAGACTTTTCTCGTGAATTAACCATTAGAACGCAGTAAAACATGGCACAGCAAATGATTGAACACATTGAAATGCACTGACATCCAATTTGGTTCCATTGTTTACATAACATCGGCTCTGCGAAATTTTAAATTTAAGTTTTTTCTAGTGTCCTAATCATGCGAACGATGTCAACGATTAAATAATGAACCTACGCAATAATCGTCATCTAATAGTACATACCTCTATAGCCTACATATGTAAAAATCCAACATGGTGACCATCCGAAATCTTTAGACGTTTCTCACTCAATATCTACTTATCTATGGCAGCAATCAAAGTGAAATTTGGTACGTTGATAAATGCTATAAAATTAAGTTCATCTATGGGACTTTCAAAAACCTGGTGAGCCAAAATACAACATTGCGGCGACGCGAAACTAAAATATTTAAATGGACGTTTCTCGCGATTTAAACATCCGATCACAGTGAAACTTGGTACGGTAAATGCATATACAAACTTTAATTTACTGACATAAAATTTATTTCAATTTTTGACATAACCACAAGATGGTGGCTGTGCGAAATTTTAAAAAATAGTTTCTTTATTTCTTGTGTCCTACATGCGATTGAAGTTTCATTAATAATCCAACGAAATAATCTTCATGCAATAGTACATAACTCTATTAGCTGACAACGGTTTTACCATCCGAGAATCCTGGAGATATGGTAGATACGGTGGAACAACTTCAGATGCCGTGTGTATCGTCCAAACCACCCAGGTTTGACTTGCCTCGTAGGATCTGGTCAGTGCTTAATCGAATAAGAACCAACACTGGTCGATGTGCCGATTCACTCCACAAGTGGAATAGAATACCTTCTCCAGGTTGTGATAGTGGCGCCGGAAGGGAGACTGGTCGCCATATAGTTCAGGAGAGTCCTCTGAGAGCATCTTCTGGCGATCCAACGGAGTTCCTGGTGATGACGGAGAGCTCTCTAGACTACATTCGTGGCCTGGATATTAGTTTGTAAGCTAACCTGAATTATAATTTGTAATTTGGGATGTAGCCATTCTCTAAATATATAAATAATTTATTTATCGTATGGCATATACATATCAGTAAAATATAAAAGAAATGCAAAAGTCTGCAGTCCTTACTTGAATTAAACAAGTAGTTCCGTGAAGAAATATACAGCCTATTTTCATATATCCTAATTATGTTAATTGCCTCTATCTACATACAAAATTTCAGTTTGATTGCTGTAATAGATTCGTAGATATTGAGAACCGACTAAATATTTCGGATGGTCACCATGCTGGATTTTATATATGTAGGTCCTAGAAGTATGTACTGTTACATGAAGATTATTGTGTACGTGTATGCCAGTGGATTAATATTCGTATAAGGATTTACTGTACCAAGTTTCACTGCATTCGGAAGGTTAAATTGCGAGAAACGTCCATGTGAATATTTATACTTCGCGTCGCCGCCATGTTGGATTTGTGATCACCAGGTTATTTAAAGTCTTATAGGTGAACTTAAGTTCATAGCCCCTATGAACATAAAAAAAATCAGTTTGATTGCTATAATAGATTCGTAGATATTCAGAGCCGTCTAAATATTTCGGATGGTCGCCATGTTGGATTGTTAAATGTATAGGCCATAGATTCATGTACCATTAAAGGAAAATTATTGCGCAGGTTCATTATTCAAACTTTTACATCGATCGCATGATTACGACACAAGAAATAAAAACTTAATTTTAAAATTCGCAAAGCCACCATCTTGAGGTTATGTAAACAATTCAACTAAATTAGATACCAGTGTATTACAATGTGTATAAACATTTCCTGTACCAGATTTCATTGCGGTTGGAACATTAAATCGCGAGAACTGTATATTTAAAATTTTCAAATTCGTTTGGCCGCCATGTTCGTTTTGTAGTTAATCCGTTTTTGAAAGTCTTATATATGAACTACCAGTAGTGCCCTTTATCTCCGTACAATATTTCAGGGTGATACCGCCAATAGTTTCAGAGATATAGAATGTCGGTGAAATATTTCGCACATCCGCCATCTTGTGGTTATATAAACAATTGAGCCAAGTTAGATGTCGGTACATTACAATGTGTATAAACATATACTGTACTGTACCAAGTTTTATTGTGTTTGGTTGGTTTAATCGCGAGAAACATCTATTTAAAAGTCGCTAATTCGCGTGGCCGCCATGTTGGTTTTGTAGTTACCAGTTTTTCAAAAGCCACATAGGTGAACTTCTAGTAGTTCCCTTTATCACTGTAAAACATTCGAGGGTGATATCGGGAATAGTTTCGGAGATATTGAATGCTGGTGAAATGGTTCGCACAGCCGCCATGTTGGATTGGTGAGACGTAACAAAATTTGAAGGGCACGGTCGGGGTTGTCCGGAATAGTGCTATGAACTTATTGAGTTTCATTGAAATCGCTCCAGCCGTTTAGAATTTATTAGGGGACACACACACACACTCCTCACACACACGCACACACACACAGACAAAAGGTGATCTCATAAGCCTATGTTTTCATAATTGAATATAGGCTAAAAACAGATAACACACACTAATACAGTCATCACAATTAACACCGGTTATCAGACAGATTCTACACACACCCAAAGTACACGGGGCTACATGACCACAGCCCCTAAACTGAGGAACCAACCAAACCAACCAAAATATAAATGGCATTAAAATAGAAAACAGAGTACCGTTCTACAAAGATAAGTCCATATGACTTATGTAATAAAGAGCATCTGGTGTAGTGTTCAGGAAGTCACGGAATTCTCCAACATAGGTTCTCATGGTGCAATCACAAAATGCCAAACAGATTGGATTTCAGCTCCACAGTCGCATCTTGGGGATTGTATTTTCCCCCATTGAAGAGGGCATCAGCACATCTACCATGGCTCGAACGGATGCGATTCAAAGTGGACCAAACCGAGTGAGGTTGATCGAATCCTGGAGATTTTATTGTCAAACATGGTAGATTTCTGCATTGTGGGGGGCAACTTTCTTGGCATTGTTGCTTCCATGAGTGATGCTGATTCCTGCCCGTGGTGCCCCTGCTAAGGTAGTTGGAATTAACTTTCCATTGCCGAACTGAGCGTCAGCATTTGGCAGCCAGACAATCCTTGTGATCTCCTGGCTCATTATAAATTTTCTTCAATCTCTACTTAGTATAAAACAAAGTCCCCGATTCTTGGATGTTACGGGTAAACTCGAGAAACACTGGATGGATTTTGATGCGGTTTTCACCATTCTGTAAAGGATATCTCGTGGATGATTTCTGTAGAAAATAATTTATTTATGATCAAAGGAAGCCGAGCAGTAACGATTTCAGTGGAAAAGTCAAAATAAAAAACCTGGTGTTCGAGCGCTTTATAAGCTTACGCTGGGCAAAACGTTAAAAATATCTAAATACTATGAGTGTAAGAATTGTTCAGCATGAAAAGTTCTACAAAAAAAATTCCGCGAGAGTATATGTTTATCTTCAATACATCGCCCACTATATGTGTTTTTACGTTTTAATATCTTCCAACCATGTCCATTCGACTACTGAGGCGACAGCTTACGAGCTAGCTAAGGGCGAGTCTATGATCCCTGTTACAGCCTACCTAGCGGGGCGAACCTATTGCCCCAGATACAGTCAGCAGCAAACTGTCGAGTCGTGTTGAGAAGCGTGGTTGTGTTTGGAGTTTCCCTGGAAGTGCAACTCGGCTTTTCTTCATTTCGCCTGTGAACTTTTCGTTCCGAAAAATTCACAGTCATGTTAAGATTGGGCGGAAGGGGGATTTGTGTTTCATGCACCTCGCCATTCTTAAATTACGTCTGACAAGAATTTGTTGCACATGCATCTCCATGATAATATAATTTATAATCCAGTCAGTGATTTTAACCCATCACGCCGAGACGTAAAACGGATATTGGTAGTTGTTCATTGACAATGAAAAAAAAAAGCGCTTATCACGTAATGCATTCATAACTGTTCCCGGGCGAAGCCGGGTCGGGTTGCTAGTAAATAAATAAATCGAAGTGACAAACGTTTCACCATGTATTACAATGAACATGGACTAAACCATCCAGATCATAAAGATGGTATATTGTCTTTCACGGCCAGTGAATTGAAACTCAGCAATTTTTCTAGGTTTATGCCGTGTCTTCTGCGGGGTTTCGCCCAGGACACCAAGCGGGCTCTTTGTGTCCTCGCCCGGACCCTCACAGGAGTAGCTAACTGTGCAGTACCTCCCTTCTTATGAAGCTCATGCACTTGAATAAGGCCAAAGAACACAGCGAAGGTGATTTTACTTTCATATGGAGAATGTAATGTTGTTATGTCTAATCATTTAGCGCTAGTATAACTTTAACGGAGGAAGGAATGTGGTTCAACGGTAAGTGGTTATTAGCTGTTCGCTTTCATTACCGTAAAATTATTATATTGAATAGTCCCGGTTGGATGAGAATAATAGGATGGAGAGCAAAATGAATTATGTATTGGATTCCTCGCTTTATTGGTGTTAATTATGTGCTAATTCTCAGATAAATGTGACTTATCGACCAATCGTGAATAAATTAGTGGATGCTAGAGTAATATTATTATCTTATACAACTTAAGAACAAGGTTGAACTATCACGACGGAGCCACAAGGCGTAGATAGACCTTTACCTTGCCTAATGCTGTGACCGCTGGCTACCCTATAGATCAGGGATCACCAACGCACAGCTGCATCAGGCCAACGTCATGAAATGAAGACCAGCAAATAAATGTTTTTCCCTCCATATTCTTACAGCCATTAGTCTACTATTGACTCTCAAAATATGTCTATCTTGATGGCTTTATCTGCATCTTCTTCTTCCTCTTTCGAATTTGGCCAACTATGGACCGCATAGAACTTAAGGCTTGACCTTCCTTCTCTTTTCTTCCCAGAACCTCTTCATTCTTTCGATCCTTATCTTTCTCGCCTCCTCGGAAATGATCCACACGGGTCTCTTTGTAATTGGTTTCTCTTCAAATGATTTTAAACTTCTACCATGACGAATAGAAGGAGAAAGTGAGGAGACTCCTGAAGTTCAAGCGCGCCTCGCCAGGCAGCGCTAGAGTGGGCAAGTTCCACACTGCCGGGGTCAGCTGGTCTTAGGGATGGTGCTAAAGGAAACGAATTACTTTGTAACTAGTACTCTTTTAAAAAGTAATTAGCGGTTACAATTAAAATAGCACGGCAGGGCACAATGGAAAATATAATTCACGGAAATAAGAACTACGGTCTTCATTGCATGTTACGGAACGCACAGATTCCTGGAGTATACAGTCGGAGAAAGCCCAGATCTTTCTCGTAACATCTGCAGGATTAAGGATGTGAGCTTGTAGAGAGCTTGTCTTGCCACTGACTCCTAACGAATTCCTGGCCTTTGTATTTGATTGACTACCATCACAAGTAAAGCCAGCCACCCTCGCCCCAGCCTCTTCTAACTGCAAAATCACCTAGACTATATTAGAATTTTTGCGAGAAAAACCCCTGGAGTAGCATTTTTGCTTGCATAAACAACAACTGGCTGCACCCAATTATGCACGAAAGGTACGAACTTGAACACTAGAGCGTGATTTGCAAGTACGTTCTTCTGGAGGTCAGGTGTGTGTCCACCTAAATCAACTAATCCATCTACTTTATCAGAAAAGCTATTTAACTCGATTTCTTCTCTTAGCTTCTCTTCTTCGAAAATTACAACACCGTAACGTGAATTATCATTCTTTTCTTCCTTAAAATAGTCTTAAATAGCATTTATACGATGCGTATTAACTCCATAAGGGCACTTAAGTCCTTTACAAAGTTTTCTCAAGTGACTTTCTGAAGGCACAGGCAAGAGATTATGTCGCCGACAATGACGGGATCCTTTCGGTGATTTTATTCTCAACAATGAACACTCTAAAATGAATTCATTGCTGTACCTCATTCCATTGGGAGATTTTTCCTGGCATTTCTTGCTAAGGTGTTCGTTATCAGGGGCGGATCCAGGGGAGGGCGAGGAGGGCGACCGCCCAGGGCTCCGCGGTCCTAGGGGCCCCGCGCCATGGATTTTTCTACATTTAATTAATTAATTAAGTATACTTTTCAAACTAATTTATAATTCATCTTCATTTCTTCAGTGCAGCTATGACCTCTCGAGACCGTTTAGCAAGTTAAGATTTCAGTGAAATAATACAAGTCTTCAGCCGGGAAAAAAGTCGCAAAGTAATATTTTAATATTTCATTGTTTACATAATCTTATTCAAGGGGACTTAAAGGTTTCTTTCATATTATTAAAATAATGTACTGTAGTGTATTCAAAATATTGTAACTATTCTTTATTTTATTATTATTATTATTATTATTACCAAACTATTTTCCATTTTATTCGATATTTTTTTTTCTATTGTTGTGGGCCCCACCTTATCATATCGCCCAGGGCATCGCAAGGCCTGGATCCGCCACTGTATTCGTTATCTTTGTAATTAAATGCCTGTGAAATTCGAACCTGCTTCTCCAGCAAATTAATTCTCGATTTTGCTGAGTTGAGGCGGGATCTAACGCGAATTAAATTACGGTTAGCATTCTTTAGGCGCCTTTTGAGCAATATTATAGTCTTTTCAGCATCAGTAAGTACACTAGAATGACCCAAATTCTTATCAACATTGGACTGACCTTTTAATGCCTCATTCGTTGCTCCACTCCCATCTTCAATCTTCTTTCTTCTTTTTCTGGTGGTGTCGAGATTCTTTTTCCTGTTGGGAGCTTTACGGGACTTATTCTCACTACTTCGGTAAATTAGGGGGAAAATGAGGCACTGCTCCAGGACGTAACTTCCACCACACACGAGAGATTTCCACTTCTTCACCATTCACTATAAAATTATCTGATTTTACTATCAAATCATCAGAGAAATGAATTTGACAAATTCTACTACTACGCGTTAACTTCGTATCCTTTCGTGGAATAGCTCTGGCCCATTTTTCAAATTGATTTGTATCCTTCGGTGGTGAAAAAAATCGTATATCGTCAACTACTCGACCATACCCTGACTTACAGCCAGGTACAAAACAATAAGGCATGTTGAACTATTAAATGAACCAAGCCACATAAGAAATATGTTTGAAGTACACAAAACGCTGATGTACACAAGACACAATGAACTGAATTTAAGAACTGAAAGCAAAGAAAATTCAATTTAATTCACACAAATATCTCACACAGTAACTTCTCGCGCACTTTCTACGACCCGGCTCGACGGAAACACAGCACGTGTTGGACATAATCGCTTACAGTGCTTGTAGCGGCGGGACCTGAAACTACCGTGCTAAAATGGCGGAGTCCTCACACTAGGTCCTTCTATTCGTCATGCTTCTACCTTTCTTCTAAACTCACTTCTATTATGGATCAACTCTGGAGTAATTCCAACATCTTCTGCATCCCTCTTGACCTCTTCAACCCGCTTATAGGTGGACTTAAATCCCATGTTGTATTTGAAGATCTGTTTGGTCAGTCGGTTCTCGACCAATCTTACCAGGTGTCCATAGAATATCAGCCTTCCTTTCCGCATTGTGTCCATGATGTTTTCAGAACACTTGTAGAGCTCCTCGTTTTTTCTCATCTTCCAAGTTTCACCAGAAGTCTTCTGAGGTCCCAGAATTTTCCTCAGAATCTTCCTTTCCTTTTTCTCGAGTTCTTGCAGCTCCCCATATTTATTTAACACTGAGAAGCGTAAAATCCTTCTGGTTTTATGACTGAGTTATAGTGTCGGATTTTGGCCTCGAATGATATTACCCGTTTGTTATACCTGTTCTGTGTGCTTTATCTGCATCATTGATAGGAATAAATTGCAGAAACTTCTCATGTACCGAATGATCACTAAGGAAACTGACCCTTAGTGACACAGATATGCACATTTAAAGCAAGCCAAAGGGACGTGGAAAAGTTACCGATCGCACACTTTAACAGCAAAACTGATCCATGGCTAGCTCCAACGCTGAAAGAGTAGAGTGTAGGGCATTTCAGTGGCGACTGGTGGATAATTGTTCTGGGTGTCGCATTTTTTCATTTAGAGGGGGCGGGGGTAGGGTAAAATACCGATTGATAACAGAGAGAACTGTATTCAATTGCGCGGTAAAACGAGTGTACCTCATTCATCACGAATGCCGCATTTCAGAGAACATGACATCGTCATCAGTTTAAATGGAGTATTAGTTAGTCTACATGAAAACCTTCACGTGTCAATTGCATTGCTAGACATAGTATCGGCAGTTGACGGAGTGTCTCGTATGTCTCCGTCCACGCCTCGGCTTTCTTGTTGCAATCAGTGAGCAACGACCAGCCGAGGTAACACTTGGGATAGAACTTACTCGGTCTAGCATCTCTGGCACACCCTTCACTATTGAGAACTGGTCGGCGCTTGGGCCTGGCAACGACCAAACGGACGTGCGCTCCACGGCATTTGGCGTGCTTCGCTTTCTCAGACAGTTCACAGTAACTTACTATGAGATTTCCTGAATTCTTCTTCTTCTACTTCTACGCGATCAGGCCCAGTGGACCGCGCGCTGCTACAAGTTTCCTTCTCCATCGTCTCCTATCCATAGCTGCCATCCGCCAACGGACATAAGATGGCGGCAAGTGTGACGGTTGAGTGAAGTTGCTCTTGCTACACCCTGCTTAAATAGAAAGTTAAGTTGCAGAAAGTGCTGATTCGTGTGAACTAAGTCATATTATTGGGCATCCTCTTCACTAAAAAGTAAACGCGATGTCTCTAAAGGAAGTAGCTAGGAAGATATCGGCTTTCGAAGATTCCTTGAAAGAATATCAAGCTCGCCTAGATTCAGCTGTCAGTGCCGCCAACCCACCAAACGTGCTCCAAGCTCTTGGCGATGAGTTCCAGGCGTTCAAGAAACAGGCCAGTGATGACATCTCCAGACTTAAAGGGGAGTTGAAGGAACTGGAAAACCGGCTTCACAAACAAGACGAGGTATTGGATGAGGCTGAACAGTACAGTCGCCGAAACTGCCTCTTGTTGCATGGGGTCCCTGAGCAGCCGTCTGAGGACGTCTACAAAATAGCACTCGAGACACTGAAAAATAAACTTTCAGTGGATATCTCACTGCTTGATGTGGATCGCTGCCACAGGCTGGGCCGCCGATATCGAACGTCTGCTGAGGTGGTCTCGCAAGGAAATCGACCGATTATCATCAAGTTTCTTCGGTATCATGATCGAGATCGTGTGTGGCGTGCGAAGCGAGCTTTTAAGGGCAGTGGGCTCATGCTAACTGAGTCACTCACAAGTGTGAGAAAAACTATCTTAAATCAGGCACGGGATATATGGGGATTGCAGAAATGCTGGACTCAAGATGGACGTATTTGTGTTTTAAGGGAGGATGGAAGCAAAATGCAAATATGCACGATGATGCAGTTAAACAACATGGCAGGGAGTAGAATGAACAAGTGAACCTAGGAAAGAAATTATGTGTATAGTAATTAGCTTATATTTGTGTGTGTGTATGTGTGTGCTTGTGAAAGTCAGTGGATCTGCTCACCAGGTTGCTCAGGTAAGCTCATTTTACTTCTTACTTAATTTTATTTCCCACTGCATACTTTCAGATGTTTGTTGACCAGGACAACGGCAATACCATAGACCTGCATTCCTCTCCCCTAACTTCGCCCACCCCTTCTCTCCCGTCCCTACCAGCTTCAACGGGACTTGTGTTGCAAGCGCAGCTTAAGAGCCACCCGCGGTCGTTACAGTGTTGTCACCTAAATAGTCAGTCATTAATAGCGCATCTGGAGGAGGTAGAGGCTATTTTTGAAGTAAACAATGTACATATTATTGGAATCAGTGAAAGTTGGATGCGTAAAGACATGCCGTCATCTGCAGCTAACCTTGATGGATACTCTATATTACGCCATGACCGTATTGACAAAATAGGTGGCGGGCTTCTACTTTATTACAGAAACGACCTAAAATGTAAGATAATTTCCACTTCTGACCCAACACTTATACTGCGACCAGAATTTATGTTTGTAGAATTAGACTGCCATAAAAAGATATTAATAGGGATTGTATACAAGCCACCTAAAATAAGACAGACTGCTGATTTTGAAGATACATTAGCAGGTCTTGCCTCGGCATACGACGACATTATAATCATGGGTGATTTTAACACTGACCTTTTAAAGCAGACTGGTGAAGTTAACAGCCTACTGAATTTATTTCTCGCCACAAACATGACGGTTTTACCCCTGAACGCTACTAATCATGTTCATTACACTGACCATACGAGCCATACCTTAATTGATCTTCTTGTGACAAATCAACCTCAGAAAGTAATTAAACACGGACAGATCCCTGCTCCTGGCATCTCTTCACATGATCTATTGTACGTATGTTATTCTATTCGAATACCTAAGTATAAACCACGCTACATTACAATACGAGACTTACGACATATTGACCAGAATAAACTACGCTATGATGCATATAACTTGCCTTGGGATAATATACGTAATTCTCAGAACATAAACTCTAAAGTAAATACATTCAATTTAATGGTACTAGAAATATTTGACAAACATGCACCAAAGAAACTGGTAAGAATTACCCGCTCTTCATCTGCGTGGCTAACGGCCGAGGTAAGATCTGCTATGGCCAGTCGTGACAAACTATACAGACAATACAGACTGACACATGATGCAGTTGATTTTGAGAGATATAGAATTCTGAGAAACAGAACCAAGCAGCTAATTAGAAATTCTAAATATAAATACTTTCAGGAACTGATGAAAACCAACAGCCCTAGACAAAAATGGAGTAAATTACGTGCGGTAGGGATAGGTAAGACAGTTGAACAACATGTACCAAGCATATCGCTAGAGGCTCTAAATGATCACTTCGCACGGCCAAAAGTAGCCTCTACCTCCTTCCCTAAAAGTTCACTACCGGTACCCTTGTTACAACAGCAGTCTGTTTTTGAGCAATTCTCTTTTAGAAATGTCAGCTCGAATGAAGTTAAAGGTGTGATATACTCTATTTCATCCAATGCCACAGGTAATGATGACATTCCTATATCACTGATTAAGGATGTCTTGGGAGCTGTTCTGCCAATATTAACTCATATATTTAACTACTGCCTGACAAACGGAGTGTTCCCAGATGTTTGGAAAGATGCACTAATTAGACCTATCCCGAAGAGCTCCAAGTTTGATTCTCCTTCAGATTATCGTCCAGTATCCATCCTACCACCATTATCCAAGGTACTTGAACGTCTAGTTCATACACAAGTTACTGAATACCTTACAAAGCATTCCCTACTCAACCCCTTCCAATCCGGCTTCAGAAAGGGGCATAGCACTGCGACAGCCTTACTACGAGTGACAGATGATATCAGATGTGCAATGGACCAACGGGACGTGACTGTACTGACATTATTAGATCTCAGTAGTGCCTTTGACACCGTCAACCCTCAGTTGCTACTGCAGAAACTTCGAGAACTAAATTTTAATAGTGTGTCACTCCGGTTCTTTTCCTCTTATCTCGAAAATCGCCGGCAACGTGTGATAGTGGGAAATGCGAGTTCGGGATGGCAAAGTAAGACCCTTGGTGTCCCTCAGGGTTCGGTTCTTGGGCCACTGTTATTTATCATCCAAATAAATGACATATCAAAAGCCCTTAATTTCTGCAAATTGCAAGTGTATGCAGATGATGTACAGATCTACTATTATTCAAAACCGAGTGATATCAATAATGCAATTATTAAAATAAATTCTGACCTACAACAGCTTAGTGACTATGCTTATAAAAACAGTTTATTAATAAACCCAAATAAAACTCAAGTGATTATTATCGGTACCAGTAAAAACTTATATTATCTCAAGCAACGTGACATCTCGCTAATAATTTTAAACAATAAAATCATACCCTACTCTACTTCAGTGACAAACTTAGGAATTATTATGACTGAGACCTTAAATTGGACTAAACAGGTGATAAGCACATGTAATAAAGTACATAAATGCTTATATCCTCTGAAACGGTTCGGTAATGTATTCTCTGTTCGACTTAAAGTACAACTAATTCGCTCTCTGATACTACCTATATTTGACTACTGTGACACTGTGTTGACTGAAATAACCTGCGACAGTAACAAGAAACTGGACCGGTGCCTCAACAACTGTGTAAGATATATCTTTGGCCTGCGATATGATGTTCATATATCACCCTATTATAAGGAGCTGTCGTGGCTTCGAGTGCACCAGCGTCGTGAACTCCACATGTTATCACTACTGCACAAAATACTTTCCACTAATACCCCTAACTATCTTGTTTTACCGTTTTCTTACCTCTCGTCCTATCATGACCACAATACGAGATCTGGCTCCTCTCTTGCCATACCTATAAACCGTACTGCTGCTTACAACCTCTCGTTCATAATCTCTGCGTCCAGGTCATGGAATTTGCTACCTGCGAACATTAGAGACAATCCCTCTCATCGCAAGTTTAAAGTGGCTTGCTGCGAGTATTTGCTGGGTGGAGCCCGCTGACTTCCTGGATAAATGTTGAATGAACGAATGAATGAATGAGATGAATGATCGGATTACTGTAGTTACGTCATTTAAGGGTACCGTACTTTACTTTGTGTATTTTTGAAATCAATGATTCTACCATTATTCATATTATCACTATTCTTATTGCTATTAATATTATTTGTGCTATTTGTATTTGTAATTATAAGTCATGTAGATGTATACTCTTCTAGTGGTTAAGTGTAAGAGAGGGCCTTGAGCCCTAACTTCGCCACCAATAAAGGCATTATCTATCTATCTATCTATCCAACTGTCCACACGTATCGCTACCTGTTGCAGATCTTCATGGAGTCAATCACTCCACCGCTTCCTTGGTCTCCTTCCTGTGGGGATGAAATCCAGTAGCTTCCGTGGCCATCGGTGGTCTTCCATCCGGGCTACATGTCCAGCCCACTGCAGTCTTCTGGTTTTGATGGTTACGGCTATGTTGGCATCATGGACAGGTCTTCTACTTCATGATTGTGTCTAATCCTCCATTCACCCATGTGTACATCCCTCACCGGTCCGAAGATCTTCCAAAGAACTTTTATCTCAAATACGAGTAGTTAATGAAAGTCCTGTTTTCTGATACTCCATGTCGCACAGCCATATAGTACAACGGGTTGGATGATAGTTTTATACAGACGAATTTTGAACTGTCTGGAGAGACATCTGGACCGAAGAAGCTGTGTTAACGAACAAAATTACCAATTCCTTGGGTACATATAAGAGGAAACGTACAGCTTTTATTACTAAAGATATTATTATGGTATTAATAGTTTTTCTTGGATTCATCTGGCCGTTGTGCAACACTGCAGCCTTATTTCTGTCCGCCACTGGGGCATTTACTAAATGAAGAACGAGATCACATTTTAAAAGATTCCTCTCGGCACGCCGGAAGGCGGAGGTAGATTTCACCGGGCAAACTTGGGGATAGGCGAAAATAGGCAAAATATGCAGGTTTTCATAGAAGGATCATACCTCATTAATGGCGAGAAAGTATTTTATAATTGTAGCTTAATTAACGTTGTTTTTCGTCGTTTTATGCATATTTTAAACATGTTATTGTCTTATGAGGACGGTAACCTTCTCGTCATTTGGGGTCCATTTTTATACTTGTGGTCACACTGTCCTTATGCAAGGTTTCGACACTGATGTGTAACTATCTAACTGTCTCTTACTCCTTCAGGCCAAATTTTATCTCCCGCAGAGATTTTGGTTGGTTCCTCAGTTAAGGGCTGCGACAACGTGGCCATGTAGCCCCTTGTACTTTGGATGTGTGTAGTATCTGTCTGATAAACAGTGTTAATTGTGATTGCTGTATTGGTCTGTAATTCAGGTAAGGACTGCAGACGGTCAATTTCAAGTAGTAGTTCCTAATTTTGCTACCAAATACTACCGTCAACGACACCTAGCTGTGAACTTGATGTCCTCCTGGTGTTCATACAATTCATCGTTATGACGAGCGGCTTCGGTTGTGTAGTCTGTAGCATGCTGAACTGCTGTGCCCAAGATAGCGGGCTCAAACCCGGCCGAAGCCGTTGGATCTTTTAAGAGCGTTAAAATCCTTCAGTATGCCTTCCATCGGAGGGGAAGTAAAGCTGGCGGTCCCATTTCATAGATGTATGGCATGTAAACGATCCTTCCTCAGACTAATCTTGTGTGAAGCTAAAATTCTAGGTTAGATTTCGTTGGAACGCTCTATCAAAGTTCCAACGTTCGCCATTAAGTTTCATTGATATCAGGTAGCGAAAGTTGGAACTACTTGAAATTGAACTAACTTGTAGCTCACCCTATGGGTGTCCTCTTGAAGCAGCTACAGCCTCTGGCGAGCCGAACATGTCCTCGGACACTCCCGGCACTAAAAGCCATACGATAAATAAATAAATAAATAAATAAATAAATAAATAAATAAATAAATAACCCTCCCCGTCGATACGCCACTGGCATTTGTCAAGATAAAGGTCTGTACACCCCTGTCGTAGATTGTGGTCTGCTGTGAGTCTGTTCTTATGAGCGGAGCGGAGCGCAGAGGAGAGTTTAATGCGCGGATGGAAGAGGAGCATCCAATGCTGCTCAGCACAGCTCGGCAATTGACCCAATTCACAGTCGGGTCGTGAGCTTCTCGAGATTGGATTCGTTCCGACACCACTCGCTCCATTAAGAAGCATGCTTAAACTGAACCGGACCGGACCGGGCGTTAGGCGCTATGCTTTACTCTAGGGCAAGGGCCAAGAGTTTAATAGCATTCATGGGAATACAATAAAAAGTTGAACGTACTGTATCTAAATTCCTTCCTTCACAAGCATCACTCTCTTTATAGCACCTACGTTTTCTTCTCTTATTATTGACACCTTACCAAACTCGGTTAGATGGGAGGGGGCTGATCTGTTGCGTACCAGCACACATTAACCTCTTACTGCTATAATGGATTTCAAGATGTGATACCGGACTCGGGTTTCTTTTACGATGCCTTTCAGTGTATTAAGTGAAAGGAACGAACCACTGTGCTTCAACGGTAAAAGAACGTAAATTTGAACCCAATAGGACAATAAAAATACAAACAACAATAATAATAACTTCAGAGAGCATGCAAACTCACATGGTCATATTATAATACGAAAAGTGTATCAAGACAGGCCAAACCTAGACACTAAACACAGTCGTACTGCAAGAAGCCTTATATGCGTCAGAAACTACAACAATTGGAGCATCAGGCATCATAGAAACTGAAAAAAATGAACGCAAAATTCTCAGAAAAATATTTGGAGTGATACACAGAATTCCAATAAGTGGATTAACACAATATGGATGAAAAGACCTACCAAAGAGCTATACGAGTACACATAGAGACTCACCCATATGATCAAAAAAGCAGACAAACGGTTTACGGGCACATACAGAGAATGAACAACAGCAGACTTGCAACGAAATTCTTTGATGTAGTAAACAGCTCATGCAGGAAAACTAATTGCTATCATGAAATAGAGGATGACTTAAGGCAGGTGGGGTTTGACAGGCAAATGATTGGAGACAGAGGAGAATTCAGAAACAAAATTAAGAAAACAAAATTTAAAGCAAATGAAAAGATGAAGACAAAAACATTGTGGACTGAACAATGGAAACCGGTGCACAGTCAAAGGATGAAGAGATTTTGGGAAGAGAAGGGGAAGAAGGGAGAGAAGTGAAAATTGTCTCATCATGAGATATTTAAGTTCAAACACAGTTCATAAGGGAAAAATTATATAATAATAATAATAATAATAATAATAATAATAATTATTATTATTATTATTATAAAATATGTCAAAGGGATGAAAAGTTCAAATATTTGGGAGAATGGATACAACCCCATGGACAGGATAAAGAGGCCAACAAAGCAAGGGCTTGGAAATTGGAACTGGCCTACAGGTTAACTCAGAACAGATACATACAATAAACGTGGAGTATCCTACAACCCCAAAATTAGACATTACAACACGATAGTGAAGCCCGAGGGTCCATATGCATCGGAGTGTCTGACTATGAATAACAAAGGGGAGATGAAGGAACTTGAACTCAAGGAAAGGAAAATCTTAAGAAAATTTCTACGACCACGCAAAAGTGCTGACGGGACATGGAAGAAAATGAAGAACGAGGTCCTTTACTGGCACACTGAAAGCAGCACTGGCTCAATGCGCAAACGGCGGCTGTAGTTCTGTGGACATCTGATGAGAATGGACAGGAACCGTTTAACGAAAAAAGTTTTCGAGTACTTTGCAACACTGAAGGCTACATACAACGAAATGGGTAGAAGACGTCAAGAAAGACGCGGTTTAAATTGGAATTACTGCTGCCTTGATCCACAACAAGAAGTTGTTTCGAAGTCGCATTGACAGCGTTAAGACATTTAAGGAGAATCCGCCAAAATGTAGGCCTAAATTAGTAATTTCTGCGGAGCAGCGGAGGATTCAAAATTAAAAAATTAAAAAGTTCTGGGAAGAAAATAAGAGATTGACCGTAAATCTTTAGGTTCCATGCGGTCTATAATTAGTCAAATTCGTAAACAAAACTATGTGGCTAAATTAAAATAATACAAACATTAATACAACAAGATGTTCAGTAAAGAACATATAGCCTACTTTCTCCTAAATGCATGGGTATTGTTGTAACTCTTTGTGCTTTTCAAGGAGTATGATTGAATGTTGGTTGTAGTAGCTTGTTGAAATACAACGTGCTATAGGGATATTAAACATGAATATGAGGTGCCCTTTGCTAGTGCTACCTCTGTAAAAAAAAACATTCAATTCGGTTTCACCGTGTTTGAATTGATCTGGGGAATGGATTAACACACATACATGGCCGCTATTTGCAAACTATTGGGCTGATGACCTTGTAGTCAGTCATAAAATGCTTTCCACAAAAAGGCATGTTGTTGCAAAATCTGGTAGAGATCAAATTATTAGGATGGTCGAAATTTGATTTAAGCTTTTAACATTTGGGTGGCCGTCATTCCGTTTCCGTCAAGATGGCGGCGATATAAAACATGACACTGAGGTGCCTTTTGCTAGTGCTACCTCTGTACCAAATTTCGTTCAATTCGGTTTCACCGTGTTTGAATTGATAGGGGGAATCGATTTGCACACATACTTGGCCACCATCTGCAAACTATTGGGCTGATGATCTAACAGTTTGGTCAGAATATGCTTCCCACATAAAGATATGTTGTTGCAAAATTTGGTAGAGACTAGATTATTAGGTTGGTCGTAATTACATTTTAGCCTTTAACATTTGGGTGGCCGCGATTACGTTTCCGTCAAGATGGCGGTGATATAAAACATGACACTGAGGTGGCCTTTTCTAGTGCTACCTCTGTTCCAAATTTCGTTCCATTCGGTTTCACCGTGTTCGAATTAATAGGGGGAATCGATTTTCACACAAAGATGGCCGCCATCCTCAAAATATTAGGCTAATGACCTATTAGTCTGGTCAAAGGATGCTCCCTCCATAATGGTATGTTGATGCAAAATTTGGTAGAGATCGGATGATTGGGTTAATCGTAATTTGATTTAAGCTTTGAATATTTGTGTACCCGCCATTACGTTTCCGTCAAGATGGCGGCGATATAAAACATGACACTGAGGTGCCCTTTGCTATTGCTACCTCTGTACCAAATTTCATTCCATTCGGTTTCACCGTGTTCGAATTAATAGGGGTAATCGATTTTGACACAAAGATGGCCGCCATCCGCAAACTATTAGGCTGATGACCTATTAGATTTGTCAAAGGATGCTCCCTTCATAAAGGTATGTTGTTGCAAAATTTGGTAGAGATCGGATGATTAGGTTAGTCGTAATTTGATTTAAGCTTTGAACATTTGTGTGGCCGCCATTACGTTTCCGTCAAGATGGCGGCAATATAAAACATGACACTGAGGTGCCCTTTGCTAGTGCTACCTCTGTACCAAATTTCATTCCATTCGGTTTCACCGTGTTCGAATTAATAGGGGTAATCGAGTTTGACACAAAGATGGCCGCCATCCGCAAAGTATTAGGCTAATGACCTATTAGATTTGTCAAAGGATGCTCCCTTCATAAAGGTATGTTGTTGCAAAATTTGGTAGAGATCGGATGATTAGGTTAGTCGTAATATGATTTAAGCTTTGAACATTTGGGTGGCCGCCATTACGTTTCCGTTAAGATGGCGGCAATATAAAACATGACATTGGGGTGCTCTTTGCTAGTGCTACCTTTGTACCAAATTTTATTCCATTCGGTTTCACCGTGTTCGAATTAATAGGGGTAATTTATTTTGACACAAAGATGGCCGCCATCCGCAAACTATTAGGCTAATGACCTATTAGATTTGTCAAAGGATGCTCCCTCCATAAGGGTATGTTGTTGCAAAATTTGGTAGAGACCGGATGATTAGGTTAGTCGTAATTTGATTTAAGCTTTGAACATTTGTGTGGCCGCCATTACGTTTCCGTCAAGATGGCGGCGATATAAAACATGACACTGGGGTGCCCTTTGCTAGTGCTACCTCTGTACCAAATTTCAATCCATTCGGTTTCACCGTGTTCGAATTAATAGGGGTAATCGAGTTTGACACAAAGGTGGCCGCCATCCGCAAAGTATTAGGCTAATGACCTATTAGATTTGTCAAAGGATGCTCCCTCCATAAAGGTATGTTGTTGCAAAATTTGGTAGAGATCGGATGATTAGGTTAGTCGTAATTTGATTTAAGCTTTGAACATTTGTGTGGCCGCCATTACGTTTCCGTCAAGATGGTGGCGATATAAAACATGACACTGAGGTGTCCTTTGCTAGTGCTACCTTTGTACCAAATTTCGTTCAATTTGCGCTCACCGTGTTCGAATTGATAGGGGGGGGGACAGACATTCAGAGTACACACACTCACACACACACACACACACACACACACACACACAGACTCACACACACACATACACACATACACACACACAGACAGACACACTTTTTTCGCCCTGTAGTGATCTCATAAGTCTACTTTCATTTTTTGCAAAAATCGAAAGTAGGCTAAAAATAATAAATAGATTCACTTCCACCGACAAAACAAGAAATCAAACAGATCTTACAGTCAATGAAAAACAATAAGGCTCTGGGTGAAGATTTGATAAATCTGAAGTATGGAAATATGCTGGAGACAAGGTGGTTGACAAGTTAACTAAGATAATAGGCGAGATTTGGGAAAAAGAGAAACTTCCTGAGGTCTGGACTTCAGCACTTATTCACCCTCTTCATATGAAAGGCGACAGAATGGATGTAAACAACTACCGTGGTAACTCGCTTCTCCAAATAACCTACAAGATCCTCTCCAATGCTCTCCGGGCTAGAGTAGAACAACAACTGGATCCAATACTGGGAGAATACCAAGGAGGATTCTGGAAAGGACGTTCCTGTGCTGAACAGATTCTGAAACTTAAATCGGTCCTTTCATATCTCAAGCTTATAAACAAAGAATTTGTTGTGATCTTCGTTGATTTCGCGAAAGCATATGACTCTGTTAATCGATTCGCTCTATTTGAAATCTTAAAAGAACTAGGCTTGGTCAACAAGACAAGGGCAATCATCCATGAGACCTTAACCAACACTACGTCCATGGTAAAATTCAGAGGAGAAATTTCCGACGCCTTTGACATAAGGATCGGGGTAAGGCAGGAGGATGGACTCTCACCTTTGCTCTTCAATAGTGTACTTGACAAAGACATACGTGAATGGCGCGGAGAATTGAGCAACAAAGGAGTTGAAAATGGGGTGAGATTGGGATACAAAAACATGAACCTGATAGTTGATTGTCTAGCGTTAGCGGATGATCTCATATTGTTTTCTCATTCCATGAATACAACCATAGAACAAATTAGTGAAGTCCAGAAACAAGCAGCAACGGCTGGCCTCAATATCTCCTTCGAGAAAACCGAGTTTATAAGTAATATAAAGCTGGTACCTAGAGAACTAGCCATTGGAAGGGGAAAGATCAAATGGACAGTAAAGTTCAAATGCATGGATGGATGAATGAAAGGATAGAGCCTAATATCTCTGAGAAAGAGGCTTTCACATCACGAATGAGAAAAATGGAAACTGCATACCAGTTAACCAAGGGAATCTATAACAAGAAATAATTATCCCTAAATGCCAAGCTTATTTACTGCACAGTCATCCGACCGGAAGCCTTATATGCTGAAGAGTGCTTTACGATGCACAGAAAAGGTCTTATGGAAAAGCTTGAAACCAAAGAAAGGAAGATCTTACGGAAAATCTTGGGCCCAGTCAAGGAAGACGATGAGTACAGGCAGCGACACAACCATGAAGTCTACACACATGTTACCAAAATCACTGACGTGATGAGAAAGAGGAGTATTGTGTTCTATGCTTATTTAACAAGATTGAGCCCAATGCGATTGTCAAACAAAATCTTTACTTACTCTCTAGGTAAGAAGACCAAGGAAGTGAGGTTCACACAGATAGAAAAGGATTTAAAAAGAAGTGGGAATTACATAGCCTACAAAGATATTCAGATGCGTACGCCCCTTAAGATGAAACTAAAACAACACCAGAGTTTCCATGAAAAGCCTAAACAAGCAACAGGCTAGACGTGGACTGAAGCCAGGAAACATCAGCATCGAGAACACATGAGATGTTACTGGGTGCATGTGAGAGCTCGAGGAGAGAGCACGTGGCCCATAGCTGGCTGAGGCGTCAAGAAGAAGAAGAAGAAGAAGAAGAAGAAGAAGAAGAAGATGCATTAATAAATCTCCGTGGATTTTTACTTGTTACTTTATTAGGTAATATACTCGTAGGACCCTCTTCCTCTTCCTGTTCTTTTACGTCTCTTTCTTCTTATTATTATTATGATCATCGCTGACCCAATGGTGCAGAGGTAGCATGATTTCCTCTTGCCTATCACAAATTATATTCCTGGCGCAATCAGCGAATTATGATCTAACTTGCGCATAGGAAAGGGGTGCACTCAGCCTAGTGAGGACAATTGAATAGCTATGTGATATAAATTACGTCCCAATGCCTAAAATTTATAATGCTACTGAGAGTAGTGAGTTCCCCAGCCGTCCTTGGATACACGTTGTCCTCTGTGGCCCAATTGCGGTGAACAAAGGTTGACCAAGGGAGGTAGACAGGTAAAATATAATAATAATAATGATAATGAAGATCCTGTGGAAGATCCTAGGGCCATTGAGAGACGATTGTGAATACAGGAGACGGCATAACAATGAGCTGTACCATCATGTAGAAAGGTTATCTCAAGTAATTCGGAAGAGAAGAATATCTTTCTAAGGCCACTCGTATGAAACCCGAGAAAATCGCCAATCGGGTATTTACCTATTTTCTTAACAAGAAAACCAAGGGCCCGTGGTTTTATGAGGTAGAAAAGGATTTGCACGAAGTAGGGATCACCCACGCAGACATTATGGAACGTGATCTTCAGAAGGAAAACCTTGGAGCACACCACCAATTCCAAGAAAAAACTAAATTAAAAACCGGCAAGAAGTGGTCTGATGAAAGAAGAGAGTCTCACAGGCAGCGAATGCGTGAACACTGGGCTAAGATCAAGGCCCAAAGACGGAAGCAGTTGAAATGACGTGGTCGAAATGACGAAGAAAGTAGAAGATAATAATAATAATAAACTGGAGAAAAAAGAGCGCAAAATTGTGCGAGGAATCTTGGGATCAAAGCACAAAAATGGAATCCATCAAAAGAGATCCAACGAGGAAGTCTACAGCAAAATAGAGAAAATTACCGACACAATCCGAAAAAGACGGGCATGATTTTACGGTCACCTGAATAGAATGGACGGAAGAAAGTTAACTAAAGAGATCTTTCACTTTTTTGATTCAAACCCCAAAACCACAATTCCCTGGTTTAGAAATACCAAAGAAGACCTGCAAATGCTACATATTTCAGCTGAAGACGCCCTTAACAGAGATCTCTTCCGCAAGAAAATATTGACGAACGGGCTAAAGGAGTGTTTTCCTAGCTCCGCATTTTGTGCGGATCGTACTGCGCACTACGGACCTCTCTCCACACATCCCAATGCGCTGCGTGGTAGAGTTTTCTAGCACTCAGCAATGGCCTCTATTTCAAGTTTTCATTTGTTGGAGAAGAGAGTGAACATGAGCAAGAAAAAAATAGCGTTATTGATGTTTTTAGAAGAGGATGAAGAGATCGAAGATGACATTTATTTCATTGTCGGTCGTCTTTATAAAGTGCGAAAATATGTCAGTTCCATGTACACATCTAGAGAGCAAGAAGGAGTGTTTAAACTTTTAATCCACATACTTTTGCTCGACGACGAAGTGAAGATCAAATCTTACTTCAGAGTTACTAGGTGTCAGTTTGAATACTTGCTTAGTTTGGTAGAAAATGACCTTGCAAGCGAGTACTGCAACAGGATTATGATGATGATGATGATGATAATTGTTGTTTTAAGGGGCCTAACATCTAGGCTATCGGCCCTCAACAGGATTAGAAGACCAATATCAGCGGTGGAGAAGCTGGCGCTTACATTGAGATAAGTTTGTAGAATTAATTTATTGGAAAATTTAAACAAGCTAATTTATTAGGCCTACGTCCAATCAATTAACTAAATTTGTCAAATTAAATTAAATTAATGTATCCTTCTATGAAAAATAGTTAATATAGCGAATCATTCTAGAAAATATTTCTTTATTTAATGAAAATCGATTGTAAAATTTAAAAAAAATATAAAATGGGTAAAAAATGTAGTTTCTTTGGACAAAGTTACTGAACTTAACTTACAACTACTCTTTTTCAATTTTGAGGCAAAGAAAGAAATCTACAGTACAGACTCAATATTAATTTATTTTAGAATTTTTTTTTAATATGTCAATGGTGTACAATACACAGGAGAAAACTGCCCAAATATTCGTCTGTTGCGTAGCGTGGTTTGCACCTGACTGCTCTCAAAGGAGTCGTCCAGTTGCGCAGAGCGTACTGCGCACCGCGGAGGGGTGTAGGAAAACGATGCCGTCTGATTTCGTGTTGTTGAGTAGGCTCCGCACAAAATGCGGAGCTAGGAAAGCCCAACAGCCGAGACTAGCAACCGTAGAGAAGAAACGGTGCCCCTTGGACAGAGGAGTGTCAGCAGGCCCACTCAGAAAGAAGGAAGGAAGGAAGGAAGCTAGTAGTTTAACGTGACCGTTAATCTCGCGATCATAAGCCACGGGACACTCAGAGAGAATGAGGGAAATCTGGGCTCTGAAGAAGGCGCAGTTGAGTGTCAAATACAACAAGACAACGTGGTCCTTGATGGCCCCAGCAAATTATAATAATAATAATAATAATAATAATGTATGTACTTTACGTCTCTTCAAACTGGCTGCGTGGCTCAGCGGTGACGTTCTCTCTTGCTGGGCCCAAGGTTGCAGGTTCGTATCCTGGCACAGTCAGCTGGCATTTGAGGGTGCGCAAATGCGAGGGAGCCGTGTCAGTACAGGGTGGCCTCAAAGTCCCGTTACCCCTCCCCCTTTATAACCAATAGAAACCCCTAAGCCTAGTTAAATAAGTTGTACACCATTTCTAAGAGAGGTTTTCTTAGGAATATACGGCATTAAGAGTCTAAACCATCGGCCTGTGCACCATCATTTTCATGGCAAAGGATAATACGGCGCCAAGTTCTGTGCGACATTCGGAGCATTGCTGGTGTGACTTTAGTGAAAGCTTGTCTCACAGCATCTTTCAGTTCATCCGTGGTATTGTATCCGTTTTGTGAAACGATACTATTTATGAACCCCCATAGAGCATTATCACATGTGGTAAGGTCTGGACTTCGTGGTGGCCAGGCAAGTGGAGCCTCCAGCACAGGAGAACCATCGGAAAAGAGCACTTTGCCTCGTTTTGGTATTGTGTCGAACATCTGAAGAAGTGCCTCACATGCCTCCATCCGATAATTCCTGGACGGGCGTAGGCCGATATGGGCGCAAGCCTAAGTCTTTCTTCATGTGCTTCTACATTGTCGCAGTTCTTCCAGGGCGATGGATGTGTCTCGTAATGCCGTATATTCCTAAGAAAACCTCTCTTAGAAATGGTGTACAACTTATTTAACTAGGTTTCTATTGGTTATAAGAGGGGGGGGGGGGGACTTTGTGGCCACCCAGTAGATTTACTGGCACGTTAAAGATCCCCTTCCGGAAAGAATTCCGGCACCCCAGCGTCTCTAAAAGCCAGGGTATTTTAAAGGGACGTAAAACCAATAACATTACAGTATTATTAATAACTAGCGGACCCGTGCGAGAAATCTCGCGTGTTCATAAACCACACTTTCCCCAATAGGTTTATAATGAGACACTTAAGGAGAAAGGTTGTTAAGTTTTTATTTCAACCTAATGATTATAGAACACTAATTACATTTCAGTTAGAATTCCAAATTCTACGTTCCCTAACTTGAGACGCCAATCACTGAAAATTGGATCATCATAACACTCATCGGTTATTCGATATTTATGAAATTATACGATTTGAGTATTCATTCCTTTGATTTACTGTTTCTGAAATCCATGCAAAATGATAAAGGAAAGACCTCAGAATGCTAAAATGACATGAAACAATGTGAATTGGACAGCAATTACGCAGCGTATTGTCCTACAGCAAGAGTATATGCAAATCGCACATTTCATACATTTTTAAAAGCCATTTTTTAAATAAATAATAGATATTTGTGAAATTAGAGTGCAATTCGTCACTGCTAATGTCTATTTTCTTTCATTTGAATGCTCATTTGTTACGATCGTTTGTGAGCGCCGCAGTAGGGACCTAGCCTATGCTACTGAAATAATATATACTAGCATTACCCGTCGCGGCTTCGCCCGCGAATATTCTAGTTGTAAAGAGTACACTTAGCAAAATCTCAATCATGAATTCTATGACTGATTTATCCTTGGTACGAATAAACAGACTTTATCAATTCAGCTACTGGTGCAGTGGTTAGGGGTTTGTCATTCCTTCATAGGTATATCAGAGCGAAGTTAGTTTTCTGAGAATATCAGAGACACTGTTAATTTAAGGGCCTTTTAATGTGGTTTTCGGAGACCCTTTATAGTCGGGTGAAAAATACCTTTCGTACAACACTCACACGTGAAAATTGCGTGAAAAAAATTCTAGAGTGCCCCTTGACCCCCTTATGCGCGTTATACTGTATGAATTGATGAATTTTACAGCTTAATTTGGTTCAGTGTTAACCTTATAACCGTCTGGAAACTTTCACAGTAATGTAATAATTGGAATTGCATTGCGTCTTACAGAAATAGATGGACCTGTGAGATTCTGTTACCATGGTTACCGGGTTGCATTATTTCATTATTTCATTGTAAATATACATGTTTTAAGGTATTTATTTAATTGTGAGGCATTTTAAGAGTAAGTGAGTGCGTTTCGCTTACGCATTGGGTTATGCTGAACCTGTAGGTACCCCATATGTGTAGGTTGGTGATAATGGGACCTTATTTCGGTACAAAACTGGAATGGGATCTTAGCAGAATAATATAGGGAGGGATGACTTGCCTACTTCTTGTGATCCTTTTTTTTCTTTCTTCTCTTTTGTGCAAAGTAGCCTAAGAGAAGGGCTAAGAAAGGAAAGAAGAATAAGGGAGGCGCTAGATATTTCAGGTGTCAGAAGTAGGGCGCGACAAAAATAGTTTAAGAACCCCAGCTCTAGTGCTGTGACATTAGAGGTGTAAAGATCGCCTTAGGCAGCTATCATGAACGCTGATATCTGTATCATTTACTGTGATTTGTAAATTCCGTTCATTTTATGACAGTACAGTGGATCGTAAATCAACGTTGTTATCACAATTAAGGTAAAGTGTAAGTTACCAAGAGTTTACGATCTTTGCTGTTGCAAGAAATTCCTCTCCGCCTGCAATGTACGATTGTACTTTAGACATTAATTGGAATTCTACAGGCTGATTTACCAGACTCAATAAAGTGAATTGTTGAGAAGACAGTGTACTTGTGACGTAACATTTCCATTTTACAGCTTTCTTGTTCCCGGTTCCGGTCAGTTGTTGCAGGCTCGTTAATATTATGTGTGAATTATGTTGATTCTTTCGGTCTCAAGAACAAGTAGGGCGATAATGTTACCTTGTTTCACGACCTTGTAATATCTCTCTCACAACAATCTTGAGTCAGAGCGAGGAAATTAATCATTCAAGTGTCTGTTTGCATTGCGTGCTGAGAATCCATCTCACTAGCCTCTGATGGAGCCAACTACCGGAGCTATGCTTTTGTTGATTCATTTAGGGGCATGTCTACTTCTGCGTGTGTGGAATTTTGCTTGAAAACCTACGGTATCTGGCCAGATTATTATGATCATTCCTAGATTTATTGTATTTATCAGCTGTTTTAGCTTTGTTTCTTCTACTGTATAGGCTATACGAGAATTTTGTTAAAGAAAGATGATTAACTCTCTCCCGCGTTTGTTGGCATTGTGTAGTGCGCTTGGGAATTACTCAGCTGGTTTTGTGAGTAAATATAGAGGTGCCTTTCAGTGAAACGTTTGCTTTTGTATGCTTTTGATTACAGTGTTGTATTGAGATACAAGTGAATAGTGTGGTTGCTCTTGGTTAAAAATCCTTTCGTTTACACTGCTCTTAGTTATTTGTGCATTCGACGTAATCTTCTTTATGATGGGAACATTAAGGAATAAATTGCCCTGAAAAGAGCCTCTGTTTTCGTGCAACTTGCAACTTGCGCCACTTTACAAACAGAAATAAGCAAAGAAGTACAGTGTCAAATTTGTGTGGGGTAGATCAAGAAAATAATATGAAATGGCAAAGATTCAGGATATCAGAGGATAGAGAAATGCAGAACACGAAGAAAAACAAGAAGTTCCATGACGAACTAAAGAGCCTACTTTTCTCAAAATTTAAGATTCATGCCAATGATTAATCTATATGGATCTATCTAGAATAATGTCGAAATTAAGTTGGTAATGTCGAAATTTCTAATTAGTTCGAAATACTGTATACCTGGCATAATGTAGCCTAATAGAGAACTACAGTTGGCTGCCCTGGTGACTGAATATATTCTTAGTTCCATCTCTTAAGGTACAGAATACAAAATTTGGTCGAAGTCCAATGGATAGCATGGACTTTACATGCAGATAAACATTGGATGTAACAGCGTGCGTAAAATCATGTTGGCAACAATGACATACATGTATTGGTCAGAAATAATCTGAAATAATATGATCTATTGTTTTGTCAATTTTGAATGAAATCCATTAGTTAGTATAGGAGTTACATGCATTTTAAAATTGGACCTATCAGCAGGCTTAGAATCATGTTGGCAGCTCTGTCGTAGGCTTATATTAGTTACTTCAAATTAATCTAGAATGCCAGGTACAATACGTGTGCAAAGTTTAGAGCTATTAGCTTGCATACTTTCTGATATATTGATACTAGGGTCACAGAAATAGAGACAGTATTTATTAACAGTTGGCAGCCCTGGTTACTCTTAAGAATCGGCATAGTCATATATGTTATGGTACACATAGCACACACGAAATTTGGTTGAAATCCAATTGATAGTATAGAAGTTACATGTACTTAAAGTTGGACCTCTCAGCAGGCTTAGAATCATGTTGGTAGCACTGACGTATATAAATCACTCCAAATTAATATAGAATGTCAGGTACTATACGTGTGCATAGTTTAAAGCTGTCGGCTTGCATACTTTCTGATATATGGGTATTTCGATTAAAAAATTGAGAGCATTTATTAACAGTTGGCAGCCCTGGTGGCTCTTAAGAATACGCTCAGTCAAATATGTTTATGTAGGTACCCATAGCACATACGAAATTTGGTTGAAATCCAATTGATAGCGTAGAAGTTATATGAATATAAAATTAAGACCTATCAGCAGGCGTATAATCATTTTGGCAACACTGCCATGTATGGCCTCTTGGAAATTTAAATGCAATATCATTATCTATACGTGTGCCAATACGGAAATAGCTCCCATTCATACCTTCCAAGATATCCAACATGGAGGTAAAATTTCAATTGCGATTTTTCAGCAGTTGGTAGCACTGACATCATTTTCAAATATGGCCGTGAGATATTCAGGTATAGATCTTTACTCCTACAATATTTTGTTTCGATTGCTGCAGCCGTTTAGGAGTAGATAGGGGGGGGGGGGGAACACGCACACAGCCAGCCAGACAGACAGAAGGACAGACAGACTGACAGACAGACAGACATTTGCCCGATCTTGTAAGTCTACTTTTTCCTCATTTTTGCAAAATGTGAAAAGTAGGCTAATAACACCGATACTTTATTTAATAATCTGGCCAGGAACTGTACGTTATTGTGATGGCAGTATAAGCGTGTGCATTTGTAATCCAGGCGAGGATTGGGAGGGAGGCGGCTGTGGCCACAAGTTAGGAACCATACCGGCATTTGCTTGGAGTGGAATTCTGGAAACCACGACAACCACTTTCAGGATAGCTGGGAGGGAATTTCAAACTACCGGTTTTCTGTTTTGATTCAAAAGGTGAAATGTACCCCGTTCCAGCCCTCAGACCAGAATGTAAGTTCTTAGCAGGGCCAATGATCGAACCCAGACCTCTGAGGTGACAAACCAAGAACGCTAGGTGCTACACCAAGAGATGGATAGGGAGAATGGAAGCTGAACTCCAAGGCGACAGCCAACAATCCTAGCCCCTGGAATCTGTATGACACCTGTGTTATTAAGGACGCTATACTGTACTACTGTAGTGTGCATATTTGTTATTGGCGCTAGGATTTGGTTTGGTTTAGGTAGGTTAGTTTTGGTTAGGTTAGGTTAGAATTTGGTTTGGTTAGTATTGTGCCTGCATAAAGGTTACAGTATAGATTAGGATTTGTTTTGCTTAGGTTAGGTTAGTTTAGGTAAGGTTAGGTCAGATTAGGTTAGGTTAGATTAGATTAGGTTAGGTTAAAATTAGGTTTGACTAGGTGAGTTTAGGTTTGCTTAGGTTAGGTTAGGATTTGGTTATTTTAGATTAGTTTTGGTTGGGTTAGGTTAGGTTAATTTAGACTAGGATTAGGTTCGGCTAGGTTAGTTTAGGGTTGGTTAGGTTAGGTTGGGTTAGAATTTGGTTGGGTTGGATTAGGTTAGTTTAGGTTAGGTTAGGATTAGATTTGACTAGGTTAGTTTAGGTTAGATTAGGTTAGGTTAGGATTGGGTTACGTTAGGTTAGTTTAGGTTAGGTTAGGATTCTCTCAGGTTAGGTTAAGATTTATTTAGGTGTCGGCGTGACCTTAATTTAGGCATTTCCCTCAACTAAAAGCAGCGGACTGGGTCCTATTCCCGGCTCTGCAAAGAAATGTTATTCTGGTTCGAGGTCTGGAACGGCGTTCACTCAGCCACATGAGACATATGTGAGAAGAGTTGGGTTCAATTCCTACCTCAGCCATCCTGGAAATTATTTTCCGTGGTTTCTCACTTCTACTCCAGGCGAATGCCTCAATGGTACCTAACTTAAAGAGACACGGGCACATCCTACCCAAATCCTACCTCAATTACAAATACACACTCCAGTACAGACATCACAGTGCCACAGGTTATCAGACACATTCTATGCACACCTACTGTAAGTACATAGGCCTGCATGATAACGATGTCACAAAGCCCCTAAAGAATCTACAACAACTACAACTCATTTTATACATTTCTGAAATCGCTGGTATCAAAAAGGAATAGATTCAGTCGACTTTCTATACCTTAACTTGTTCTTCTTTATTTGTTCCACCCAACTTTGGGGTAGGCCTACATGAAATCAATCACTTTTTATTATTTTGAGCTTTCATTTTGGCCCAGTATTGAGATCTTGCTTCCCTCTCTTCGGCAGAGATGTGGATCGTACGCTTTTGTTCGAGTTTAACCTGGAACCGTAGTTTCTTATCCTTGGTGACGGTTTTGGCTGTTTTGTCCATGAACATAGTGTCTGTAATTTGGAGTTCCACTAGGTCTTTCTCGGTTTCCTTAAACCATTTTTTAATTTTTATTACGGAAGTGGTCGAAGATCGTTTTGGTTAATCTATTTGAACTCATCCGGAGGATGTGCCCATAAAAATCAATTCTCCGTTTTCTTATTGTGCCCGAGAGTTTTTCAGTTTTTTGGTAAAGAGTTTTGTTCCTGACATGGATTAATTTGTTGTTATGAAATTTGGGGCCTAATATTTTGCGTATTATCTTTCTTTCCTTGACCTCCAGCCTTTCAAGCGGTCCGTGGGTGGTGAGAGACAATATTAATATGTCCGTAATATTTTTAATTGTTATATGTTGCCTTAAATACTTATAAACAAATATCTAATTGTATGTTTTTTTGAAGTGCAGATTTAAGGCTAAAGAGTTTTTTTTTATCGTTTTCGGTTAAGTTCTATTCTTTTACCCAATAATGTAGCGAGAGAAATAATTCAGACAGTTTTCAGCCATAGAATTTTATACACTGTATCAGGAGCGGCTCCTGTTTAAAATTCTAGGGTGGACCAGATGATACTTGATACTATTGTTGTTACATATTAAATATTGTTTTATATTTGGCATTCATTGTTGCCAATATTTCCATTATCATAATTCCACACAACACAAAATTTGTAACAAGTTTTAATAAATAGTTGATGCATTAAAAACTGTACCCACATGGCTCTTTATTAATACATAACATATATTCTCCCCTGTGCTTGGATGAAGCAAATTTATCCATCAGCTTGGTTGATGAGTTCATAATTATTTAATTTCTAACTTTGTGTTCAAAGCTATAGAAGAAAACGGGTTTGTTCAAAAATTCCACTTTCATTTTCCTATTTCGGTGTACTATCGACATATTAAATAACTACGTACCGTGCCACAAATTAAAAAAACATTTATACAGTAGAAATTACAGCTTCATCGACAGAACTCACTAACACATTTGTTCATTACGTGGAATATCAGACAACTGAAAATGTATAATTATATGTTTGTCTTATGTCAGCAATCTGCGAACAATAGATGAATACCTGTTTAAGAGCGTGGGGTGGGGTGAACCCTTCTCCCGTAATCCTGTTTGACAGAGACAGAAGCAGGAAGCTTCAAAGCAACGCTATGGGCCCAATCTGCTGGCCCTCGAAGAGAGAGAAAATTCCCTTCATAGCACTGAAGAATTCGCGTGCAAGACAGTGCTATGTCCACTGTTTCCTCACCCGGCCCATGAAGCCATATACTTTACATGGGACTTGCTGTGGAATGGCCCTCGTTATCACGATACACCGTACGAGACTGTCAGGATCTGAAGCTAGGGATGAGTTATTTATAAAGAATTCTCTTTAGAGATTCTAGAAGGGTAAAACACTTATTTTAAGTTGTGTATCATTAATATAAAGTAATTTTAAAAGACATTAATTAAACAAATTCCTTGCAATGCTGCCTAATGGCCTTGGGTGGGCAGGGCCCATTCGGCCCTTAATGATGCACCGTCCCTGCACTGTATTTTACAGTCTAAACTAGGAGCAGGACGTCTACAATACGACTTTGTCTAGTTAGTGCCGTAAGAGATTTCTTTATCAAAGAAGAGAAACTCATCTCTATTCTACCTGTAGTTCAGGCCATCAAAATGTCATCGCCTTCTTTGAAAGAAGTTTATAATGAAGTCTCGAGATTTACAATACGATGATCATAGCAAGTTTCCACTTTTAGAGACCGCGATCAGAGATAAGGAAGCAATGCCGATACAGTTAGGTTAACAACATTCTCTCGATCTCTTATTCTCCACACACAGATGGAATTACTGTTCTTCTTCTCTGAAAACTTATAAATCCGTCGCAATGTACTTTCGTAAATACACATTCATATGCAATCCATGTAAGTTAGGTTCTATATCATTGGCTTTCTAGGAGGAGTTACCACATACCACGTACGACAAACATCATCCGCTCTCTTAAATGGAAGTGCTGCTGAATATGTGGATACTGCCATGACTCACGTGTCAATGGCGATTATTATTTTTAGGGTGGAAACATCGAGGTTACACCCCCCTCCCGCCAACGAAAAGGGTGATTATGAAAATTATCACTACTATTACTATTATAAATGCTGCTACCGCTACTATCTACCAACTATCTTAAAACGTGTGTTCATATTGGAAGAAAAAAGGGACAAACAAAAAGATAGAGAAAATAAATTGTGAGAATAATTATTAAGGTTCGGATGTTTTCCTGAGCTCATTTTACCCGAAATATGAAAAATAAGTTTGAATGACGGGTCCCTGACCACGTTTAAAGCAATTTGATGTTACCTATAAATGCATATTTCGGCCATTTTTATTGTTTCGGTCATATTTGGTCATTTATTTATTTAGCGTATGACAATAACAAAACTGAATTACAACATAATAAATATACAAAATTAATTTAACTAAGTCATTACATTCATAATTTAATATCTAAATTCTCTATCCATTGAAGGGCTGCCTCTGTCACTTCATAGAAATCGTTAAGATTTCCAGGGTACGCTCGACGGCTGCAACTTGATATAATGTGTTGGATGGTCTGATGTTCACTGCCACAATCACATTGTGGAGATGGGACCTTTCCCCAGTGGTGAAGACTCTCTGCGCAGATGCCATGGCCTGTTCGAATCCTGTTAATTGACTTCCATGCATGTCGCGGGACTTCCATGCCTGGTGGCTTTGTGGTGGTTCTTATTAGAGTCTGATGTTCGACGTTATTAGTTCTACTCCACATTTCCGACCACTTCTTGTTCATGTTAAAGCCCATTTCTCGTAACGATTCTGCCAATATTATGGATGGCCGCCTAGATTTTAATCTATACCTTTTAAGCATAGGAACGTCAGAGTGAATTGGGAGCTGTGGATTTTTAATCAATTTTTCATATTCCTTGAGAAGGACATTCTGTCTTCGAAAATCTGGTGGAGCAATATGACTTAAAGGTGGTAGCCATTGTAGAGGAGTAGATCAAATGCATCCTGTTATTGTCATCAATGCTGTATGTAGTTGAACATCAATTTTCCTCATATGAGGGCTATTAAGCCTTACTGGGGCGCAATATTCAGCAGCAGAGTAGACAAGACCTAAGGAAGAGCATCTTAAAGTTGTAGCTGTTGCACCCCATGAACTTCCACTCAACTTCTGTATGATGTTATTACGTGAGCTCAACTTTGCAGCGATGTTTTCTATGTGTTTCTTGTAGGACAAAGTTCTATTGAGAGTAACACTTAAATATTTTGGGTAGACTTGATGGTGAAGGACTTGACCGTTGAAGGTTACGTTGAGCTTTGTATTAGCCAGTCTATTGCTAAGATGAAAACAGCTAACTACGGTCTGCGTTGGATTTGGTGTCAATCTCCATTTCTTGAAGTAATCATGCATAATATTTAGATCTGCAGTAAGTATCTCTTCACCAGCTTCAAGACTTCTATGTTGTGTATATTTGGTCATATTGTAGTGATATAAGGTCAAATTTGGTTTTAATTGCAGCATTTGTGATTAAATTGAGTTGTCGTTAACAAGGTAGCCTACGTGTTATCTGCGCCAAGTTTCAAACAAAGGATTTCCAAATAGTGTAGTAGGTATATTTTTCTTTCTATTCCCGGAACAGACAGATAGCAGGTTTAGAAAACCTGATTCCAGGAAGGCGCTCCTCTACGGACGTCTTTTAGCACATCTTTCTGGACAAGTTAGATTGTGACACTGTACGCAATAGGTCACGGAACATGACGATAGTGTGCTTCCGCCTTTCAACAGGATGTCACTCCAGTTGATGTATTTAGCTAAGAAGTAATTATCCCAAAAAGTCATGTCATATTTAATGGTTCTTTAGGTCATATTGTATAGTGTTTAGGGCATATTTGCTTGCATATTTTGTACTTCTTTAGTTCTTAAACTTCCGAACCCTAATAATTACAATTAATTATGTATATATTTATTTAAGTATTATTTTTTTAGTTAGTTATATTTTGCCATGATTCAATAGAGTACTATATTTATAAATCACCGACTGAGGCAGCTACGCTCGCTAAAGCGCAGCATTAGGCCATGGGGCCAAGCTCTCTGATGACTCGGTAGAAGTGGGATTGAGCCCCACCGTCGAATGTCCTTGAAATGGTTTTCCGTGGTTTCCCATTCTCAACTCCAGGCAAATGCTGGGACGGTACCTTCTGACAGGCCACGGCCGCTTTCTTCCACATCCTCTCCCAGTTTCATTCATTTCATCTCTCATTGCTCCTCTTGCGGGCGTGGTGACTCAGCGGTCAAGCTATTGGTCTCTCACCAAGGTGGACTGGGTTCGATTTCCGGTCAATGCATGTGACATTTTCGAAGTGAAATGCCATATCCTTTGGTTCGGATTCTACGTCAAAAGAGAGGTCCAGTGGCTCTTAATCACACGATTGACGGTCACGTTAATCTACAATCTTCCTTTCCTTCTTTGCTCATCATATGAGATTGGCGTCAGGAAGGGCATCCAGCCGCTAAAACATCCGCCACATAGAATTTCGTCGCATCTCATTCCCGACTCCGTTGGAAACGAGAATAATAAGGGGTAGACATACAGTAAATTTATAAAGAAAATATTGATTTCTCGGAGAGCGAGGAGGGTGTCTGTCCCAAAAGGCAATGCAAAAGAATAGGAAAATAAAGACATTCTCCGCTACAAGCAAAAACCTAGAATCATAGATATGTTTACTACAGTAATTTCTAACTTCTGAGCTTTTTTGAAACGCTTTGCACTTCTGTGCATCAGGTGCTTATGTAAGGGAAGGGGGGGGGGGGGTGCTGAGGGGGCTGCAGCCAATAAAAATTAAAGAAATGTTGCTTTGGTAAGAACATAAAATAATTGTACATTTGGTTGTACCCTAATCTTAACTTATTGGCTAAGTTATAATAGTACATTATGCAACGAGCCTATAATGGCTATAATTAAGACACGAGTATTTTTTATAAAACGAGCGTATGCGAGTTTTATAATTTCCATACGAGTGTCTTAATTACCATTATAGGCGAGTTGCATACGACTGTTTATGTTCGACGATAATTATAACTTTATTATATGTTTTAACATAAATATTAATAAATATCTGTTGAGAGTCAGCTACTGGAATTTTGTGATCACAGAGCGAGCGTTGGGTGTTATAGCTTCGTCTTTCAAGAGCTTTGAACGGCCGACGCATGCGCTCTGTGGGCTCTCAATGCCATATGCAGCCATATGTTTACATCAGCCGTCCCTCAGTAATATTGTCACCGCAGTCATTTGAAGACAATGCTCTGTGTAGAAATTAGTGTTAGTGATTTTAAGGTACTGTGCTATTTCTTGTCTCATATTCGCCAGTTTATTTACGCGAACATATGGACGGTGGGTATTCCATGTCGGTAATTTATTATAGTTCGATGTTGTGTTTATGTCCGACATGTTGGATTTTGAGCGCATGCGCGAAATTATCGTTTCCTAATTGGTCAATGAACGAGCTCTGATTGGCTGGAGAAACTGTATCGTAATGAAAAACGGTGTTATAATGACCATCATTATGATACAGTTTTCAAACACATAATAGTGAGGGTCGAACATAAACAATATTAAGATTGAAATTAGACTAACTCGTGGTGTAGTGGCTAGCAATCTTGGCTGCTGCCCCGGAGGTCCAAATTCGAATCCCGACTCTGCCAAGAAATTTTAATTCTGGTCTGAGGGCTGGGACAAGGTACACTCAGCCTTGTGGGGCTAAACTATGAGTTCCACAGTACGGTACTTTTGAGAAATCAATTATCAACGTATAAAAAATAAAAATAAAAAACTGTTTACCTTCATACTTCATAGGCCATAATTGAAAATGTATTAAGTATAAAATTTTATTTGTGTGTTGTGTTGCATTTTACAACTTCTTTTGTATTGCCGGTGATTGTAGGCTATATTAACTTTGAATCTTATCTAAAATAATTACACAAAGTTATATATTGTTTGATATATCTGGGTATTGTGCGGTGACAATCCCTGAGAATACTCACAATTTTCCAGGATAGTCAGGCCCATGCCTCCCCCGAAAAAAGTGTATATACGCCCCTGCTCTGCATCGTTAGCTGTAGAGGAGAATTGCGTGTCGAGGGTACATTTTTTAATCTAATCCTAAGTCTCAGATATCCTAATACCGTCGGGGTACGATGAGAACAAGAGTTTACCAAGAGTGGTTGACAGGAAAGATAAGTACAGTATGTGGAAGTTCTCCACTTGATTCCATTCACATTAATTTTTACATTTTCTGCGCTCAATATTTAACGAAACTATTATTAGTGATTTAAGTCCAGTAAGGAGCGCTTATGACCAGTGCTTCTGCGATGCTTTCTTTGTTCTCCAATATCTCCTCAGTCCAGCCAATAACTTGTCCTTACTCTCCTGTGTGAGGGGTAGTCGGGTCTTCATCATTTTTGGGTGGTGGGGACCAGGAGTTAACACTATCACAACATTTGGAACGGCGAAGAATACTACAGTCTTATTTCCCTTCAACAAGCCACAAGCTGCCGAACATGTAGCCATTAATCAAGTTGAAGATCTTCTTGGTGATCCTATCGTTCCCCATCCGGAAGAGGTGCCCGTAGGTCTCCGTCACATGATGGTGGTGGCTGGTTCCAACTGACGGTATAGTTCGGTGTTTGCTTTAAGTCAATAAGAGCCATCTGGGAGCGATCTTGGTCCATGAATTTTTCGAAGGATACGTCTCTCGACTTTCTCCAAATCATCCATGTTGCATTCCTTGTTCATCAAGAGGGTCTCTGCTGCATATAAAAACTGTGGTCTAATAACGGTTTTATAATGACAGATCTTTGCATATTTTGAAATACACCTCTTGTTGTAGCGGTTAGATAATAGATCAGGGGCATCCAGCCATTGCGCTGTCAGGTTAGCGCTCCTTCCCCTACCACCACTACACTGTGGCAGCGAGGAGATCTGAGACAGATGGACGATGTTCGGACCGCGCTGACTAGATACGTACGTACAGTCGTGCGGTTGATGGCTTTTGTGGGTTTGTTGACATCATATTGATAGGGCTGTTTTGCTTTAAGAATATAGCCTATACCGCATATACACATCGAATAGCACTCCGATGTATGGAATGTACAGGAAACGAACGCAAATGTTAAGTAAACAATATTGTGATTTATTTCAAACTGTAATGTGAACATATTAGACAGGAAAATTCAACAACACTTTACTAATTTGAACAGATACGTAGTACAGTCCTTGAGAGACCTTTCCTCCGTCCTTTTTACAAGCTTTTAGTTTTGAAGGAAACAATCTTCTCCAAATTGGGTACAATATTTCTGGACACAGCTATTCGTAAACAATTGCGCAAGTTTCTATCGTTCATCGTTGCACGATGTTTACTTTTGGTAAGCTTAAGAACCGAAAAGAAACGCTCGCAAATGTAGACTACGTTGAGCCAAACATTGATCACTTCGGCAAGGCGGGCAGACTGTGCGCTCAACCAGCCAAGCTCCTCCCACCACTACCGAAACAACAGTACCTTCCACCAAGGCGCTCGGAGCACTGGCTTAGAGCGCGGCCGGAGCGCTAGCGCTCGGGGAGTGCTGTGTGGATGGCCCTGTGATAGATAATAGGCTGCATTGAGTTCAGTGCACCTCTCCGAGATGGAAGTGCCATCTCTGCCATTCGGGTGGACTCATTCACCGAGATAACGGAAGCGATCAACTTTCCCAATTGTTCCATATAAACGAAACTAATAAACTCATACAGAAACAAACAATACGTAACTAAGAGCTTGTGTCCTATGGCAAGTTATAGGTGATGCTCCGACCAGCCGCAGTGGCCGAGAGCGCTAACGCGCTGCCTCATGCCTTGCTGGCAAAGGGAGAGTGAGTGAGCGAACCCCACCTCGGCCGTCCTCACAAAGGTGTTCGTGCTTTCCCATTTTCACCATTTGGCTATTGGCTGCATTAATAAAATTATAGGTGATGCTCCTGACCAAATGTAGTCTAAATAGATGGACAGACAACACGTAGCTAAGAGCCTGCATTCATATAGCAATGCATAGGTGACTCTACTGGCCTAGTATAGCCTACATACGAAGGTAATTCCAAAAGTAAGGTCCAATTCGCCGTAAATATTTGAAAGCGGCGCCAAGGGCAAAACACGCATGCGCGCCGACTCCTGGCATGCCTTGCGCGGCAAAAGCCGCCAGTAGCGTTGTTACTGTTGCTGTGTGCTGTTGATAAGAGTCAGTTCACAATGTTTAAGACAATTAATCAGCCCGCCGATTGTGAAGTAAGGGCAGTGATACGGTTTCTGTCTGCAAGAAACATTTCTGCGGCGGGAATTCATTGGCAGATTACTGAAGTGTACGGTCCTAACATAATGAGTGACAGTTAAGTGCGCAAGTGGGTGCGAGCCTTTAATGAAGGACGGGAAAATGTGCACAATGAACCGCGCTCTGGCAGACCTTCAGTGATATCAGACGAGTTGGTTCATGCGGTTGACGACAAAATTCGTGTAGATCGACGATTCACCGTGTTTTGGGATAGGCATGGAGTATTGTTAGTCGACTTTATAGAAAGAGGGACAACGATCAATAAAGCCGTCTACTGCGCTACCCTGACTAAACTCCAACGTGCAATCCAGAATAAGCGACGTGATCTTTTGTCGTCTGGAGTGTTGTTGTTGCAGGACAATGCCAGACCCCATACTGCGAATGACACGCAAACTCTAATCAAGAAATTTGGATGGGAACAGATGGACCACCCACCGTACAGTCCGGACTTGGCGCCAAGTGATTTCCTCCTGTTCCGCTACCTAAAGGAGTTTCTTGGCGGCAAGCGCTTCGACACAGATGATGAAGTGAAAGACGCTGTTAAAGACTGGCTAGCTTCGCAGGTGGCCGAGTTCCACGACTTAGGCAATCAAAAGCTTGTGGAACGATGTGACAAATATGTAAATAAGTATGGAAATTATGTAGAAAAATAGCGAAAGACGTAAGGAATGTCAATAAAACAATTGTTTTGGAAACAATTTTTATTTCGGATGTTTTTTTAACCGGACCTTAGTTTTGGAATAGCCCTCGTAGATGACGTACACTGGTTGCCATCATTACATTAGGTCGGGAAATTGATGACTCTAATTCTAAATAGACACCCAGACCAAAAACACATCCGTCTTGAAACGGCCCAAGCTTAGGAATCTCTGTTGTTGTGTGAGCCTTCGGTCTATTTTGACTGGGCTGCTGTAGCTATCCATGCCGCCCTTGTCTGAGCTAATCATTTTATCTCTACATACCTATCACATCCAAGACAATCTGTTTAATATATTAGAACTTTGATCTACCCCAACAGGTCTTATCCTCGATTCTTCCTTTCACACCTAAGTCTGCTATTCCTGGGTGTCTTAGTGTGTGTCCTACCAACCTACTCTCCTCTTCATTATCAGTCGCCAGAAAAATCTCTCCTCTCCCACTCGTCTTAATCCCTAGAATTCGACAACACTCGAATTCACCACCCGAGAGTTCTTGATGGTATACACCAATTATATTAACCAATGTGTACCATGCGTGGTAGGCTACACGCACCCTGGGTCCTTTTAAGACCTCTTGAGGAAGGCAGAAGATACCATGAAAAGAAAAGAAGTCGTCTGACCCCTTGAAGAATGAGTGTTTCAGGGACAATTAAAACAGGGAACTTTGTACTGTAAAAGACCCTATGATATTCTAATACCAAAGGGGTCGGAAGATAAGTAGAATTGAACAAGAGAGATTGACAGGCACGATGCCAGAGATGAACCCGGTACAAAGAGGAAGTAATTCCGGACTCAGCTAGCGTCCTGTGGTCTCCAACCTACCTACCTCCCACTAGTTGTGAGTGTCTGATGTGGTGAACTTGAACTGAGTTGGGTGGGACCTAAAGGCTGTCAGCCCCTGGGGTCAAGTGTGGTGAGCTTATGGTTCAGATGTCTTCTCACTGACTCTGAGTAAGGTCTGACCTACAGGCTCTAAGCCCCTGAGGTCAAAAAGTGTGGTGAAGTTATGGTTCAGACGTCTTCTCACTGACTCTTGAGTTAGGTCTGACCTACAGGCTGTAAGCCCCTGGAGTCAAGAGTGGTGAGGTTGTAGTTCAGATGTCTTCTCGCTGACTCTTGAGTTAGGACTGACCTACAGGCTGTAAACCCCTGGGGTCAAGTGTGGTGAGGTTGTAGCTCAGATGTCTTCTCGCTGACTCTTGAGTTAGGTCTGACCTACAGGTTGTAAGCCCTTGGGGTCAAGTGTGGTGAGGTTGTAGTTGAGATGTCTTCTCACTGACTCTTGAGTTAAGTCTGATCTACAAGCTGTAAGCCCCTGGGGTGAAGTGTGGTGAGGTTGTAGCTCAGATGTCTTCTCGCTGACTCTGAGTAAGGTCTGATTACAAGCTGTAAGCCCCTGAGGTCAAGTGTGGTGAGGTTATGGTTCAGGTATCGTTTCGCCGACTCTACTAGAGCTGTGTCGGATCCTCATCTTGTAAGTTCCTGAAGGGAGCGGTCAAGTGTCTGTACTGGATGGTGACATTTTGGTTCAGGTGTTTTCTGGCTGACCCGTGCAGAGAAGAGCCCGAGATCTGGGCCGGACGAGTGTTAATTACGTGTTGTTGTTACGTCACAGCTCCGCCCCCGCCTCACAAGGACCTTGGCCTCACTTTCCCCTACTCCTGGGAGAAGCAGAGCAGAACGGAGCATCCCGCCCTAAATGCATAATAACACTTTACCACACCGGTTGGATCTGGTCTACTGCAATACTGAAAGGGAAATGTGGCCATTTGGTCTCCTCTTCTTCGAGACCAAAAACAATACAGAGACATCCAAGAGTTCTTCGTAGTTACGTCATTACTGTTGTCGATCAGCAGTGATCTTCAACCCTTTTCTCCCCGAGGACCGCTTTTGAACCCACGGTACATTCGTGATTATTCTGGTTTGATTCATCTAGAGGCATTGCGACAATGTGTCATGTAGCCCCATTTAGTTGTGCGTGCGTGTGTAAAATCTTTCTGATAACCGATCTTATGGTTTCTAAATTCCGGTAAATTAATTCCGATAGTTCTGCAGTTCCCATTACACACAGGATTTTTCTTTCTAATATTCGAACTAATAGCAAGCCTCCGTGGCTTAGGCCATAGCACGCCGGCCTCTCACCGCTGGGTCCGTGGTTCAAACCCCGGTCACTCCATGTGAGATCTGTGCTGGACAAAACGGAGGCACACAGGTTTTTCTCCGGGTGCTCCGGTTTTCCCTGTCAAACTTTCATTCCAGCAACGCTCTCCACTATCATTTCATTTCATATGTCATTCATTTAATCATAGCCTCAGAAGAGTGCGACAGGGTTCGGCAGCCAGCACAGTTCATATCCTCGCCGCTAGATGGGGGCTTCATTCATTCCATCCCTGACCCGGTCGGTCGACTGGAAGCAGGCTTTGGAATTTCATTTTCTTTCGAACTAATTGGTCTATAATTAATTACTAGTCATCTGCACACATATAGTCATTACGGTTTCACCTCTGTATTATAGTGCCATTTTTGCCTATTTTCATTTACGAAAAAAATAGGCTAATGAGATCACCTTTTGTCTATGTGTGTTTGTTTTTATGTGTGCGTATGTGTGTCCACATTAAAATTTAAGCCGCCGAAGCGATTTCAATTAAACTCGGTAAGATCATAATATTACCTCGTCTGACCTTGACCGTCGCATTCAAATTTTACCAATCTCCATAGCGGCCGCGCGCAATATTTCACTGGCATTCTACTGTATATCTCCGCAACAGTAACCGACACTGACATTTTGTACAGCGAAGAAGATGATAATTGTTGTTTTAAGGGGCCTAACATCTAGGTTATCGGCCCCTAATGGTTTGGGTGATCGTGAAGTTGATAATTAAATGTAAACTATAACTAAAACTACCTATTAATTTATATACTAGAAGAAGAAATGGAAAACAAAAGAAGAATAAGGCAAATAAAGGACATGAGGAAAAGAAATGCCCTCAACCCTCGAAAAATGAGGATTGAGGGACTTGGAAGGAAGGAGAGCCATGAAAGGCAGATAGGAAAGTGAAAGAGGAGAGGGTCCGCCCCATAGGTAATGGATAAAAGGGGGAAAACCGGACCCAGCTCAGGAATCCCTCGAGGTCGCCAACTCCCGAACTCACTAGCCGTGAGCCCCTGAGAGTGTAGCAATTTCTAGGGTGCACAAGAAGTGGTGGGGCTACATACACCCTGCCTCCTTGAGGGCCTTGCGGAGAAGGCAGGAGATAAGTTGAAAAGAAAAAGAAGGCTGACCCCTCGCAGATGGAGGGTATCAGAAAAGGGGAGACAAGGGTCAATTAAGGCGGGAAAGGAAGAGACTCCCTAGGCCTCGGATACCCTTATACCGTCGGGGTCGGAAGAGAACAAGAGTTGACCAAGTGAGGTCGACAGGAAAAAAGACGGAGAGGAGCCCGGCACAAGTAAGTGGAAGCAATGCCGGACTCAGCTGGGGGCCCGTGGTCGCCAACCCACGTCCCACAAGATGTGAGCCCCTGGGAGGGCAGTGATGAAGCTAGTACTCCATCAATGTAATTTTCATAAACCTTGTAAGTACAAAACGAACATGGCGGCCAAGCGAATTTGAAACATTTAAATAGACGTTTCTCACGATTTAATCATCCAAGCGCAGTGAAACTTGGTACAGTAAATGTTTATACAAATTGTAATGCACTGATATTTAATTTTATTTCATTGTTTACATTACCTCAGGATGGCGGCTGGGCAAAATTTTAAAATTAAGTTTCTATTTATTGAGTCCTAATCATGCGATCGAAGTGAAAGTTTGAATAATGAACCTACACAATAATCTTCATCTAATGCTACATAACTCTATGGCCTACACATATAACAATCCAACATGGTGATGATCCGAAATATTTAGACGGTTCTCAATAACTACGAATCTGTTTCAGCAATCAAACTGAAATTTTGTATGCTGATAGAAGCTATTTTCTTAGGTTCACCTATGGGTCATTCGATAACACAGTGAGCACACAACCAGCATGGCGGCGACGCGAAATTCAAATATTTAAATTGATTATCCTCGCAACTTTTCATCCGACCACTGTGAAACTTTGCACGGTATATCTTCATACAAGCCGTAATATACTGAGGTCAAATTTAATGGAATTTTATAAGAACTAAAAAAATGGCGGCTGTGCATTTTTTTATTTAAAATCTCGTTTTCATTTCTCGTGTCCTAAGTAATAGCAATAGTATATATAAAAATAGGATATTTAGTTCTTCACGGAACTACTCGTTTAATAAATCGTAATGCCCATCTGTGGAGCACGATTGAACTTATTTAGCTGGTGATGTTTTTTTCATCCCCAAAATCACTTTCTCTGGTCTCGAAAAATCTTTCAACGTTTTCAGTCCATGATTTAATGGTCCTGGTTTTCTTTTTCACAGATAATGACAGTGCTTTATTATTAATTTTATGAATATTATTATTATTAATATTTTATTCTTTATGCTCTACTCAGAAGCTTGTTAGCACATTGTTTCTTCTTTCTTCCCAATATCTATTCATCCCTTCACTGTGCTCTCATTCGCGTTCTTCTGTCCATCCTGTATTCTTTCGTGTAGGTTTCTCGGCAAATTTCTGCCCGTTTATAGGGATTTTAAATATTGGACCATTGAGAATAATTTCATCGTTAATATCCCGTGTACTTTCATAAAAGGGGCAGATGACGTCGTAGTTCTACCCCTTAAAACAACAATATTACTAACTACTTTCATAAAAAATAGTCAGATACAATCAGGAAGAGGAGAGTACAGTTCTTTGGTCATATAATGAGGATGGGTAAAACTACTGTAAGCAAATTTTTAATCATGCTTACAAGGGGGGCTTCGGTGGCGTAATTGGGAGTATGCTGCGCTCCTATGCCCAAGGTCGCGGGTTCAAACCCGTCCCAAGTCGTCGGATTATTTTAAGAGCGTTAAAAATCCAGTATGCCTTCCTTCGGAGGGGAAGTAAATCCGTCCGGCCCATGTCATAGATTTATGGCATGTAAAGGAACCTTCCACTAACTAAACGTGTGTGAAGCAAACTTTGTAAGTCAGGTTTGATTAATGCTCTTAAGTTCGAACGTTCGTCACCAGGCGCTGGTTGCGATGGCATCTAGTAGTAGCCAAGATCACAGCTAGGTGTCGTAGATGGTAGCATTTCGTATCGAAAGTAGGAACTACTTGAGATTATCGTCTAGAGTCCTTACTTGAATTTTAAACAGATTTATTCATTTTTCGTGTCCGAATCAAATTACATTCTGCCAGTAGTAGCAACAGTTACAGCATTAGTAGGCTATTTGCAGCCATAAGATCGTCTTTGGAACATATGTCCTCCATCAAGGGGCAGATCAGTAGGTGTTCTGGATCTTGTAACATGCTGCAGTCGCAGAACTCATCATTGTTGACGAGCATGTTCCATTTCTTGAGATTGTTCTGGCAGCGTGAAACCCCCGTCCTCAGCCTGTTCAATTATTTCCAAATTCCATATGGCAAGTAGTGACCAAGGTGCCTTTTTTTCTGATACAGGAATAATTGGGTCTTTGATTTCTGTCTTCCTTATCTTCACACGGGCAGCTTCTTGTGAGCCTTCGAGGGCTGTTACTCCCCTCAAAAAGCTGTTTCTGGACTTAAGCCTCTGTCGGGCTGGTTGTTGGCCGAAAAGTGGATGCCTAAAATAGGTTTCTTGCCATTTCTTCTCAGAAGCTGCAGCTACCTAAAAATGGATAACACACAGTAATACAGCCATCACAATTAACACCGGTTATCAGACAGTTTCTACACACACCCAAAGTACACGGGGCTACATGGCCGTGTAGTCGCAGCCCCTAAACTAAGGAACCAACCAACCGTGTTTACAAGAGTAAGAATAGTAACCAGTGGATACAGAGTATAAGGAAGGATATGGTAGAGATGGGAATAAAAAAAAGTCCTCTCGGCACGCCGGAAGGCGGAGGTAGATTTCACCGGACAAACTTGGGGATAGGCGAAAATAGGCAGAATATGCAGGTCTTCGTAGAAGGATCAGACCTCATTTATTGCGAGAAGGTATTTTATAATTGGAGCTTAATTAACTTTGTTTTTCGTCATTTTATGCTTATTTTAAACATTTTCTTTTCTTATGGGAACGGTAACCTTCTTGTCATTTGGGGTTCATTTTTATACTTGTGGTCACACTGTCCTTATGCAAGGTTTCGACACTGATGTGTAACTATGTAACGGTCTGTTACTTCTTAACGCAAAATTATATCTCCCGCAGAGATTTTGGTTGGTTCCTCAGTTTAGGGGCTGCGACAACGCGGTCATGTAACCCCGTGTACTTAGGGATGGCTGTATTAGTCTGTAATTCAGGTAAGGACTGCAGACGGTCAATTTCAAGCAGTAGTTCCTAATGTTGCTACCAGGTACTACCGTCAACGACACCTACCTGTGAACATGGCTACTAGATGCCACCGCAGCCAGCAACTCGCAACGAACGTTGAAATTTCCCCTCCAAAAGAAAGCATACTGAGGGATTTTAGCTCTCTTAGAAAATCCGACGACTTCGGCCGGCTTTGAAACCGCGACCTTGGGCATAGACATTCTGCATGCTACCAGTTACGTCACCGAAGCCGCTTCCCACTTAGATGAAAATACTGAATCTGATCTCGTGCAAGTGCGTTGTCATGGCAACGTCTGATGGCTCATCCCTCATCAATTTAGTAGTGTTGCCATGGCAACCTCTGATAGCTCTTGGCATTTTCTTATAATTCCGAAATCATTTTTCTCATCCCTTGGCATAATGGTGGGTCATATCAAAAATTCTTTCAGACAAAAGTTTTAGGTAATTATTAGGGGAATATTGTTCATTTCGTACTGTTTTGATATTGTGCCTATTAAGAGAGATATGATTAATGTTTCCCGAAAAACCCACTTTTTCCCACCCCTTTGGTCAATGGTTGGTGATATAAAAAAACTCTTCAAACATAAATTTTTGGGCTTTATCCGACACATAGTATGAACGTTGAACGGATTCGATATTTCATATATTAAGAGAGTTATAGCAATATTTCACTTTTTCGAAAAAAGCCCCCCATTTTCACCCCGTTCTACCAATTTTGCCCAGTAACGAACTCGACCGAGATTTTATAGGTATACATATTCGGTAAAAAATTCAAAGTGTTTGGTGAAAAATTACGGCAGTTATCGTGTCCACAAGAAACTGAGAATATATATACTTTTGAACTGACGGTGGTTTTGGGGTCTGGGGGATGTGAAACGCGAAGATATGTCGAAATTTTCCGGAAGTCGAAACATGGTAGCCTACCCATTGCAATAGTTAGCTTTCTAATGAAATCTACCTCTGGTTGGTTCCTCAGTTTAGGGGCTGCGACAACGTGGTCATCTAACCCCGTGTACTTTGGGTGAGTGTAGAATCTGTCTGATAAACGGTGTGAATTGTAATGGATGTATTAGTCTGTAATTCAGGTAAGGACTGCAGACGGTCAATTTCAAGCTGTAGTTCCTAATGTTGCTACCAGGTACTACCGTCAATGACACCTAGCTGTGAACTTGGCTACTAGATGCCACCCCAACCAGCAACTCGTAACGAACGTTGGAACTTCCCCTCCAAAGGAAAGCATACTGAGGGATTTTAGCGATCTTAGAAAATCCGACGACTTCGGCCGGCTTTGAAACCGCGACCTTGGGCATATACATTCTGCATGCTACCAGTTTTTTTTTTTTTTTTCGTGTAGCCTCCTGAGAGGCCGAGTGCAGGTCTTTCTAGTCGACGCCCGTGGGCGACCTGCGCGTCGGGATGAGAGATGGAATGGATGAAGATGAATGAAACTTGGCAAGGATGTGGAAGGAAGTGGCCGTGGCCTGTCAGAAGGTACTGTCCCAGCATTTGCCTGGTGTTGAAAATGGGAAACCACGGAAAACCATTTCAAGGACAGCCGACGGTGGGGCTCGAACCCACGCGTCTACCGAGTCAGCAGAGAGCTTGGCCCCTTGACCTAACGCATCGCTTTAGCCCGCGTAGCCACTACTACCAGTTACGTCACCGAAGCCGCTTCCCACTTAGTCAGATGTCAAAGTCAACCCCTGGCACCATCCAGCCCAAGACGGGCTAAGGCCGACCAAGCGACCGCTGCCCAGACATTTGGCCTGCAGATATTGGGGTGACGCGTGATCAGCGCGTCGGGTCCCCTCGGCCGTTAATATTGGTATTCGTGATCGGGGTGCTGTCTCACTGTCAGACAGCTACTCAATTGTTCTCACGAGGCTGAGTGCACCCCGTTCCAACCCTCACGTCAGTTTTAAAATCCCTGACGGAGCCGGGGATCGAACCCGGGGACTCCGGGTGAGAGGCAGGCGCGCTACCCCAACACCACGGGGCCGGCTTAGTCAGATGGAAATACTGAATCTGATCTCGTGCAAGTGCGTTGTCATGGCAACGGCTCATCCCTCATCAATTTAGTAGTGTTGCCATGGCAACCTCTGATAGCTCTTGGCATTTTCTTATAATTCCGAAATCATTTTTCTCATCCCTTGGCGTAATGGTGGGTCATATCAAAAATTCTTTCAGACAAAAGTTTTAGGTAATTATTAGGGGAATATTGTCCATTTTGTACGGTTTTGATATTGTGCCTATTAAGAGAGATATGATTAATGTTTCCCGAAAAAAACACTTTTTCCACCCCTTTGGTCAATGGTTGGTGCTATCAAAAAACTTATTTGACATAAATTGTTGGCACTTATCCGACACATATTATGAACTTTCAATGGATTCGATATTTTACGTATTAAGAGAGTTATAGCGAAATTTCAATGTTTCGAAAAAAGCCCCCCATTTTCACCCCCTTCGACCGATTTTGCCCATTAACGAACTCGACCGATATTTTATAGGGATACATATTATGTAAAAAATTCAAAGTGATTGGTGCAAAATTACGGCAGTTATCGTGTCCACAAGAAACTGATATACATATAAATATATACATACATAAATTATATATAAACTTTTGAACTGACAGTGGTTTTGGGGTCTGGGGGATGTGAAACGCGAAGATATGTTGAAATTTTCTGGAAGTCGAAACATGGGACCCATTGCAATAGTTAGCTTTCTAATGAAATCTACCTAACAGACACAATACGGGACAGATTAACATTCAGAAATGAAACGCAAAATTTCAAGGGTTTCCAGGAGAAAGTAAGTAAAGAACATCTGGACAGAGGAGACGAATGTTGGTTGGTTCTTAAGTTTAGGGGCTGCGACAACGCGGTCATGTAGCCCGTGTAATTTGGGTGTGTGTAGAATCTGTCTGATGACCGGTGTTAATTGTGATGACTGTATTAGTGTGTGTATCTGTTTTAATTCAAGTAAGGACTGCAGACGATCAATTTTCAAGTACTGTAGTTCCTACTTTTGCCGCCAAACGCCACCGTCAACTAGATCAGAACTTAGCTACCAGATGTCACCGCAGTCGGCTCTTGGCAACGAACGTTGGAACCTAAGAAAATTGTTTACATTCTTAACCTACACAATTTAGCTTGACACAGGTGTAATTAGTGGAAAGTTCTTTAACATGTCATAAATCTATGACATGGGACCGCCGGCTTTACTTCCCCTCCGAAGAAAGACATACTGAGGGATTTTTAACGCTCTTAAAAAATCCGACGACTTCGGCCGGATTTGAACCCACGATCATGGGCATAGAAGCCCAGCATGCTACCGACTACGCCACCGAAGCCGCCCGAGTAGAGGAAGATAAAGCGAAGTGAGCTAATGAAGAAGAAAGGAAGCAGGATACAAAAGGAAGTGGTCAAAAGATGACCAAGAGCGATAAAATATTAATAAATGTTGTTGTTGTTGTTGTGTGAGTCTTCAGTCTTTTGACTGGTTTGATGCAGCTCTCCATGCCACCCTGTCCTGAGGTAATAGTTTCATTTCTAGGCCTGTATAGATACATCCAAGGCAATCTATTTAACATATTCTAACCTTGGTCTACCCCTACAGTTCTTGTCCTCGACTCTTCCTTCCATAACTAAGCTTGCTATTCCTGGGTGTCTTAATATGTGCCCTCCCAACCTATCACTTCTCTTCATTAGTAATGGCCAGAAACATCTTTCCTCTCCCACTCGTCTTAATACCTCTTCATTTGTAACCCTATCAACCCATCTGATCTTCATCATTCTCCTGTAACACCACATTTCAAACGCTTTAATTCTCCTCTTTCCTGCTGCACCAATAGTACGATTTTCACTTCCATAGAGCGCCACGCTCCAGACAAAGGCTTTCAAAAATGACTTCCTAATACCTAAATCTATAGCCTATTCGATGTCAACTGATCCCTTTTCTGCATAAATGCTTTCCCTGCTTGAGCCAACCAACTATTTATATCCTCTTTGCTTCGTCCATCACTGGTTATTTTGCTACCTAAGTAACAGAAGTCTCCTATTTCCTTTAACGTTTCTCCTGCCAATTTGGTGTCCATAAAGATTTCTGATTTATTTCGTCTGCATTCCAATATTTTTCTTTTTGCATTTATTGATTTTCATCATAAATTCTTTCCTCAAGGCGGAATCCATACCATTCAAAAACTCATTCAAATTCTTTGACGTGTCAGCCAAGATGACGATGTCATCAGCAAAACTCAGAGTTGAAATTATTTCTCGTTGAATAAATGACTATTTAAATAAATACCATTTTCTGCCAGTCAAATGTTTATGGATTTCAGAGATAGCCTAGTGCTAGATTTAAAATTTTCAAAATTTTTATTTCCGTTTCTTTTAACTGGGTCTGTGATAAGATGCGATGAAATTCTTTGTGGCGGATGGTATTTACGGCTGGATGCCTTTTCTGACGCCAATCTCCTGAAAGAAGTAGATGAGAGTTAAAATAAATGAAGATGAATGAAACAGGACAAGGATGTGGAAGGTAGCAACCGTGGCCTGTCAGAAGGTACCGTCCCAGCATTTTCCTGGAGATGAAAACGAGGAAACCACGGAAAACCATTTGACGGTCGGCCAACGGTGGTGTTTGAATCCACGGCTACCAAGTCCGCAAAGAGCTTGGCTCAATGACCTAGAGTTGCGCGTTAGTGAGCGTAGCTACCACTGCCAGTATTATTATTATTATTATTATTATTATAGCGGCTTCGGTGGCGTAGTTGGTAGCATTAAAATGGTAGCGTTAAAATCCTTCTGTATGCCTTCCTTCGGAGGGGAAGTAAAGCCGGCGATCCCATGTCATAGATTTATGGCATGTAAAAGATCCTTCCACTAACTAAACTTGGGAGAAGCTAAATTTCTAGGTTAGATTTCGTTGAAATGCTCTATTAAAGTTCCAACGTTCATCGCTAGGTTTCAGTGACATCTGGTAGCGAAAGTTGGAACTACTTGAAATTGAACGGAAGTTGTAGCTAACCCCGTGGGTGTCTGCTTGAAGCAGCTACAGCCTCTGGTGAGCCGAACATGTCCTCGTACACTCCCGGCACTAAAAGCCATACGCTAAATAAATAAATAAATAAATAAATAAATAAATAAATAATAATTATTAGCCTAAATTGTTGTTGTTATTATATTATTATTACCACACTTTTTGCCCACATTTTTCTTAAGTAAGAAATGAGAAAACAGAAGAACTTAGTTCTAAGGTGCCTGACATTGGGATTTGAGCCCCTAGCCCCTTAGATCATTGCCATGAAATCTGATCTCCCCTGGTCGGATTATCAGTTGGTACTTCTGAACTTGATATCCATGGAAGATCTCGAACACGCAGTAATGGCTCATTTACCAAGGGTCGAAGAGTCATAGAGTACGAACCGTAACTTGAACCACGTTTCAATTAATAGTATGTTCTTCCCAAACTTGTTCGTTCTTTCTGCGAACACATAAATTGCTTTCGAGATTCATCTCATGAATTTTAATATTCTCGTTATAATAATTGGTTACCAACGTCATATACAAGTAATACCAAACACTAAGCGTGTCCAATGTGCAGGTACTTAACATGGATTCAGTTTAGTGTCGGGTCGGAGGTCATGTACCATCTACCGCCAAGGTATTGAAATTTTCTGGCATACAGAGTCTATCACACCACTCCAGGTCAATGAAATATTCTTCTTCTTTTGCTTTAGCGTTTGTCCCGCCTCGTGGCAGGGTTCGCTATGTCAATCCCCTGTCTCCACTTTACTCGGTCATGGGCCATGTCCGGATGTAGGTTGATGCTTTTCAGATATCTGTGCAGTGTATCGGCCCAACGTTGTCTCGGTCGCCCCTTTGGTCTTTTCCCGGCGACCTCTAGTGTGTAGCTCTGTTTTGCAATGGTGTCCGCTCCTGATCGTAGCATATGTCCAAACCATCGCAGATGACCCTCACGCATTTTGTTGCTCATTGCCGCGACACCCAATCGTTCCCTTATTCTTTCATTGAGGATGTGATCCAACCTACTAATGCCAGCTGTCCATCTAAGTATCCTGGTCTCCATGACACTCAGCCGACGTTCCGCTTCCTTGGTGCTCGGCCAACATTCAGTACCATAAAACGTCCCGGGACGAATGACAGTGCGGTTAATCTGCGATTTTAGGTGGTCTTTCATCTGGCGGTCGCATATGACACCTGTCATTGCTCGCCACTTCATCCACGCAGCATTAATTCTTACGTTGATCTCCTTTTGAAAACGATTTTAATAAAGTACAGGGATAGGAGGGTGATATACAATCTATACAAAAACCAGACAGCAGTCATTCGAGATGAAGGACATGAGACAGCAGCTGATATTCAGAAAGGTGTAAGGCAAGGCTGCAACTTATCACCCATACTTTTCAATCTTTACATTGAACAAGCAATGAAGGAAATTGTAGAAAAATTTAAAGTGGGAGTGAATATTCAAGGAGAAATAATTTCAACTCTAAGATTTGCCGATGACATAGTCACCTTGGCCGACACATGAGGATTTGAATGAGTTTTTGAATGGAATTGACTCCGTCTTGAGGAAAGAATTCATGATGAAAATTAATAAATGTAAAACAAAAATATTGGAATGCAGCCGAAATATATCAGAATCATCTATGGACATCAAATTGCCAGGCGAAAAGCTAAAGGAAGTAGGAGACTTCTGTTACTTACGAAGCAAAATAACCAGTAATGGACGAAGCAAAGAGGATATAAAACGTAGGTTAGCTCAGGCAAGGAAAGCATTTCTACAGAAAAGTAATCTGTTGACATCGAATATAGATTTAGGTGTTAGGAAGTCATTTTTGAAGGCCTTTGTCTGGAGCGTGGCACTATATGGAAGTGAAACTTGAACTATTGGTGCAGCAGAAAAGAGGAGAATTGAAGCGTTTGAACTGTGGTGTTACAGGAGAATGATGAAGATCAGATGGGTAGATAGGGTGACAAACGAGGAGGTATTAAGACTGAAGGGAGAGGAGAGATGTTTCTGGCGACTGCTAATGAAGAGGAGAGATAGGTTGGTAGGAGACATACTAAGACACCCAGGAATAGCAAGCTTAGTAATGGAAGGAAGGGTCGAGGACAAGAACTGTAGGGATAGACCAAGGTTAGAATATGTTAAACAGATTGCCTCGGACGTAGGGTGAGGTAGCTATGTAGAGATGAAACGATTAGCTCAGGATATAGAGGCATGGAGTGCTGCATCAAACCAGTAAAAAGACTGAAGGCTCAAACAACAACACAACATCGTCGGTGAGACGACCTTCAGCGGTTATCGTAGAGCCAAGAAACTTAAATTTACTCCAAGTCAATGAAATATGAGAGATTATTATGGAGATTGCAGTAACATTTCTCTGGATAAGACATGTCTCACAAGCGATCAAATTCATTGAACAAGGTTTCAACCCACGATGCAGCAATAACATACATTCAAGTTTGAGCTCCTGGAGAACAGCATCAAACATTGCGTAACCGTACTGTTGTTGTTGTTGTTTCAATTCGGAATTTGGACATCGTGAACATTTCAGTCCCAAGTAAGCCTACTTGGGTGAGTAAAGAATGTATAAAAAAAATTGTGATATAATTATTATTAGCGGCTTCGGTGGCGTAGTCGGTAGCATGCTGAGCTGCTGTGCCCAAGATAGCGGGTTCAAACCCGGCCGAAGTCGTCGGATTTTTAAGGGCGTTAAAAATCCTTCAGTATGCCTTCCTTCGGAGGGGAAATAAAGCCGGCGGTCCCATGGCATAGATTTATGGCATGTAATAGATCCTTCCACAGACTAAACTTGTGTGCAGGTAAATTGTTAGGTTAGATTTCGTCGGAACGCTCTATGCAAAAAGTTACAACGTTCACCACTAGGTATCATTGATATCTGGTGGCGAAAGTTGGAACTACTTGAAATTGAACGGAACTTGTAGCTCACCCTAAGGGTCATCGGACAGTCCCGGCACTAAAAGCCATACGATAAATAAATAAATACATTATTAGTGATTTAAGCCCACTAAGGAGAGCTTATGACCAGTGCTTCTGCGATGCTTTCTTTGTTCTCCGATATCTCCTCAGTCCAGCCAATAACTTGTCCTGCCTCTCCTGTGTGAGTGGTGGTCGGGTCTTAAACACTTTGGGTGATGGGGACCAAGAGTTAACACTATCACAACATTTGGAACGGTCAAGAATATCACAGTCTAAAATGTTAGCGTTATTAAAGTCTTGTTTCACTTCATTAAGCCACAAGCTGCCGGTCTTGTAGCCATTAATCAAGTTGAAGATCTTCTTGGCGATTCTATCGTTCCCCATCCGGAAGAGGTGCCCGTAGAATTTCACTTGTCTCCGTCGCATGATTGTGGGGACTGGTTCCAACTGACGGTATAGTTCGGTATTTGCTATCTCCATATATATAAAAATGAAAGTTTGTCTGTTTTTTTTCTGAATTTCCACGGAAATTTGAGTTATTAACGCGTTTCAGACTGGTTTATGACGGTTGCGTGCACAAACAAAATTTTTGTCTGTCTGTCTGTGTACAAATTTGCACGCGCATCACTGAAGAACTGCTGAGTGGATCAACGTAAACTTTATGTATGTATTCTTTATTGTCAGACAGATAGACTCCACTAGTGACAATATAATAATTAACAATAAAATTTACAATTATAAACAAAACAAAAACAGCAAACACGTACAAAAATAGAAATACACTAATCTATTATAAATCAGCAACCACAACCATACAGACACGCACTCAAACATCCTATCTCAAGCATTCATTCATGCAATCCGTTTGTACAAGAAACATTACAATAATTATTACAGAAAAAAAACCTATCCACAGTAAACGGAAAAAGGCAAAAACATAAAATAAAAGATAAGAAGAAAAAGTTCAGAAACTGGGGAAAGTAATACAAGAGCGACATTCAAGGATCTAGATAACAGCAAACAAAAAATACATTACTTCAGTCGCTCGTACATTCAATCAAAAAATCAATCAACCATTCATTCAACCACATGTTCAATCAATCAACGCAAATAGAAATTAACACAATATTCATACACTATTTTACAGGTCACTTGAGATATTTCCCATAACAGTTGATAGAGAGTCGAAGTGAATATCAGTAGCACTTTTACTCTCCATCAAGCTGTATGTTCACTGCAACCGGATCAGACATGAATTTTTGTGCACAATAATTCTCGACCTGACCCCATCGAACGTGTAATTCCGTCTGGTTGTTCTCTGAGGGACGTGAAAACCCAAGTCAGCTAGCAACTGATTAGAGTCAATTCCGCCATTTACCAGCTTCCAAAGGAATCTCACGTCACCCACTGTGCGCCGACTCCTAAGTGGAGGAAGACCGTACAAGTTGCAATAATTCTCATACTCAGCTCTATGGTACGGTCGACCACCCCTGTAACAGAGCCATTTAATAAATCTCTTTTGCATACGTTCGATGGCGTCAATTTTATTACTGTGAAAGGGATTCCAGATCACACTACAGTATTCTAATTTAGGCCGAATGAGTGACTTAAATAATTTGGATAGAGTTATGTCCGAAAAATAATTTAAACAATTTCTTTTTAAAAATCCCAGGATCCGGAAACTTTCACGACATATTTTTGAGATATGTTCATCGAACGAGAAATTATTAGTGATTGTCACCCCTAGATCCTTAATGGTTGACACTCTAACTAGCGTTTCATTTTTAATACAATAATTAAACCTGGGTAGGAGGTTACGTTTCAATGAAACTGACAAAACTTTACACTTTTCAGTATTCAGTTTCAGTTTCCATGTTTCACACCATTCACTGAGTTGGTGTAGGTCTTGTTGCAACAACTCACAGTCATTTATAGTACTGATGGGCATATACAGTTTAAGATCGTCAGCGTACAACAGGCACCTAGAATTATGAATTATACGAGGGATATCATTTACAAAAAGTATAAAGAGCAGAGGGCCCAATACAGAACCCTGAGGGACACCGGAAGTAACGTTAACAGATTTAGACTTATTATTATTAATTACAACTGATTGGGTTCTAGTTGAGAGGTAGCTTTTGAAGAAACGTAAAAGATTACCAGTTATACCAAAGTTTGAAAGTTTATGAAGCAGTAGGTTGTGATGTACGCTGTCGAAAGCCCTAGAGAAATCAGTATAGATAACATCAGCACTACCACGGTTATTCATAAAGGTGGATACATCATGAGTGAAGACTGCTAGGTTGGTAGCAGTGGATCGCCTAGGAAGGAAGCCGTGCTGAAGTTCAGTGATGAATGGTGACACGTGAGCGTACACTTCGTCCCGAACAATTGATTCAAAGACTCGCGCGAAAATAGACATTAGTGATACTGGCCTGTAATTTACTACCTTCTGCCTGGAGCCTTTCTTTAACACTGGGGTGATATGAACTGATTTCCAGTAATCCGGAAACACTCCTTCACTGATGGCTTGGTTGAATAGAATGTAAAGTGGACGAGGTAGCTGGTGGCATAAAGATTTAATTATTTCTATAGGAATGGCATCAGGACCGGGAGACTTGCCAGAGGATAGATTATGTAATTTATTCTTGATGCACTCTTCGGAAATATGGAAGTAAGAAATGCTGTCGTTACTGGAGGGTGGCAGATCAGGTAATGGTGGCGGTATAGAATTTACAGGAAGGAATAAGGTTTCGAAATAATCAGAAAACAGCTCACAGGCAGAGTTTGCATCAGTAATGGTACGTCCGTCGTACTCGAGCGAGACTGGTAATCTGGAGTTCCTAGATCTCTGCTTAATGAAGGACCATAGTCTGTTCGGATTAGTTTTAACACTGGAGTCGATGTCTTCCGGGTAGGCATCATACTTTCGGCGTTGAATTTCTTTGAATTCGAGTCTCCTGACCACAAATTCAATTCTATGGCATTCCAAAGAAGAGCGTTTCCATTGACGATGAGCCCTATTTTTCGAGTGTAGCGCGCTGATTACATCTGCATCATACCAAGGTGGATAACGGTAGGGATTAACCTTCACACGAGGGACTGCTTCTCGAACTGCGGACATCAAGAGATCATAAAATATCTCACAATTCTCATAAATGTCGTTCCTGATATCAAGGAGGGACCATGGGCAATAATCCAGCAGAAGTTTCAGGTGGTTCATGTCTGCTTTCTTCCAGTTAAAAATTTCCCTGCGAGGTGGTTTTTGAAATAAACTTGTGTCGTGAAAATCAATGTTCCATATTAGAGCACTATGGTCGGATGGAATCCACCCCGGTTTTTCTAACTCTACAGACTGAGAGATTTTAGGAATATTAGTAAACAGTAGATCGAGGTAGTTTTGTCCGCGCGTGAGATGTGGATTCAATTGATGCAGAGAGAATTCCTCAATTATCTCGCAGAAGATAGAGTTCACTGCACTTTCAGTTAGTTTTAAAGGTATGAGAGAAGGCCCTTCCTGCTGTCCCTATGAGATGTCCGGCATGTTGAAATCCCCACACAATATAACTGTATCCTTGTCCTTCAACTGGGCGTGCACCCTGCTGTGTGAGATATATAGCTCATCCAGGCGGTTTAACGAGGCAGGCGGGGTAGGTACACACAGCCCACGAACACACTAGACCTTCCTTGGATTTCCAACCAAATAATCTCGCATTCACTTTCTAAGTCCGCTCTTCTGCTAGCACGCAACTGAGACTGCGTAGCAATGACAACACCACCCCTACGCCCAAGCCTGTCTCTTCTAAATATGTCATGAGTCCTAGAAAAGGCGAGTTCTGAGTCAAGAAAACTGTCAAAAAGCCAAGACTCATTTAAGGCTATTATTGACATATTATTAAAATCAATGCTGCTCAAATCTACTTTGTCCAGCTTGTTGGCCACGCTCTGTGTGTTCTGAAAGTATATGGACATAGAACTGTTCGAACCCGGACCAGGATTAATTTCTATATCACCTGACAGTAGAAGAAGCATGAAGACTGTGGTCACCGTTGATGTTGATGTGACCGTACCTCTCCTAGTTAAAGGGCTGGCTCCTTTTAGCAGCATGGCAGGCGACAATCCAGCAGCAGAGAAACAACAAAAATTAAAACTCCGATTGGAGCACTTCCAGTTTACTGAAGCTTCATAATTCTTTTCACAAATCATAGACACCCTCGCATCACTACCACTCACAAGAAAAGAACTAGTTACGTGAAAGAATAACATGAGAAAACAGCACAAAACAGGAGACCGAAACTCACGCACTTCACTCACCGACGCCATCTTGAATGTACATCTTGGTACAGATGTCCATCAGAGGCACGAAAGTAATCAATGATGTAACTCTTCTCCATCAATCAAAATCAACCCCTGGCACTATCCAGCCCATGACGGGCTAAGGCCGACCAAGCGACCGCTGCCCAGCCATTTGGCCTGCAGATATTGGGGTGACGCGTGATCAGCGCGTCGGGTCCCCTCGGCCGTTAATCTTGGTATTCGTGATCGGGGCGCTGTCTCACTGTCAGACAGCTACTCAATTGTCCTCACGAGGCTGAGTGCACCCCGTTCCAACCCTCACGTCAGTTTTAAAATCCCTGACGGAGCCGGGGATCGAACCCGGGGCCTCCGGGTGAGAGGCAGGCGCGCTACCCCAACACCACGGGGCCGGCAACTCTTCTCCATACCTCACATAAAAGAGGGCCTCCCCCCTTAAAATGCATGCTGAAATGGGCGTAGAAAGACGAGACAAAGCTCATTTTCAGCGTCTCAATGTGAGAAACAAACCTCGGGAACCACATTTTAAGGTCCTAAAAGCAACAGTTTTTGAGATATACCCTGAAAGCTAATTTCATTTATTAAGCTACTAGCAGAAGTACCCGTTCTTCGAACGGTGTTCGGTGTTAACACCAGACATTATAATAATAATAATAATAATAATAATAATAATAATAATGTTATTGGTGTTACGTCCCTTTTAAGTACTGTTGCTTTTAGAGACGCACCAGACATTATCAATTGAGCTACTGTTGCAATGGTTAGCGGCTTGTCATTCCTTCATAAGTTTATCAAAACGAAGTTAGTTTTCTGGGAATATCACACACACTGTTAATTTAAGGGCCTTATAATGTGGTTTTCGAAGACCCTTTATAGACTCGCGAATTTTGTGTCTCACATTGAGAAGTGCAACATATGCTTCGGTCGTCCTTCTAGGATAATTTTTATATTTCGCCTATTTTAGCATGTATTTTGAGACGTTTTTCCCTATATCCACCCTTCTACTGTATGAAATGAACGGTGAAGAGTTTTATAAATGATTGGTGTATTGACTCATGTTTACCATACCTAATTTTACGATGCACCAAGCATCCGAACATGAGTTATAGGCGTACATAAGGATACACAGAAAGACAGACAGACAGACGATACTATTGTCTACAACATATCACCCAGAAATCCAAATATGGGTATATCTACCACACAGTATCAAAGAAAATCATCCTTACGATGAACCCGTATGTCGACAAAAAAAAAAAAGATTAGTTGAAATGTGCTCTCAAACTAAATTCACCTGACGTGTACTTCTGACATGAAATAGAATTGAAAGCCTTGCAGATGAAACGCAATACATGTCACATAAAAACTGACCCTCTACGTAGTGTTCGGTCCCCATACACAGGAAGACCTCTTTCATAAATTATAAAATCTTGTGGTGCATGAAAATTCAGGTTCTTTAGTCTCAAATGCCCCAAATTCCTAAAAGCCGCAAAAAATGCTGATTCAATTCAGGAATTTTTGAAAATAATGTTGTTGTTTGGAGATATAATAGACCTTCTGCACTATATGTCGCACGTGAAAATTGCATGAAAAAATCCTAGGTTACCCCTTGACCCCCTTAATTGCATTGATGAATTATACAGTCGACGTTGGTTCCGTGATAACCTTATATTTGCAAACATTCACAGAAATGTAATAAATGTAATAAATTGCTTCTTACTGAAATAGATGGAAAGTTGGATGCCACCCCTTGAGATAATTATGTCATGGTTACCGATTTGCATTCCTTCATTAGTTTGTTAAATTTAATTTAATTAGTTTTCTGGGAATGTTTCAGAAACTGTTGGTTTTAGAGCCTTATAATGTAGTTTTTTCGAGGACCCTCGAGTTTTATTTCTGGCACCGAGGGGCTTTGTCTCGTCGTTGTACGCCATAATATAATACTAATAATAATAATATAACATAGGGATAGGAATATAATAGACCTGCCATACCACACCCGCAGATGTAAATCACGTGAAAAAAATCTAGACTACCCCTTGACCCCCTTAAGCGCATTTTACGTATTGATGAAATTTACAGCTTAATTTGGTTCCATAATAACCATCTAACCGTTTGCAAACTTTCACACTAATGTAATTAATGGAATTGTATTGCGTCTTACAGCAATAGATGGATCTCTGAGAATCTGTTGCCATGGTTATCGGCTTGCATTCGTTCATAGTTTATTAAATTAAATTAGTTTTCTGGGAATATGTCAAAAACGGTTGGACGTAGGACCTTAAAATGTGCTTTTAGGGCCCCCGAGTTTTGTCTCTCACATTGAGGGGCTGAAAATGATCTTTGTCTCGTCCTTCTACTCCTATTTCAGCATGTATTTTAAGGGGGTATGCCCCCTTTTATGAGAGGTATAGAGAAGAGTTACATCAATGATTAGTGGCGTGCCTCTGATGGATATCTGTACCAAATTTTACGTTGATACACCCAGCCGATCTCGAGTTATAAGGGAACAAAGTTGTCCACCGACAATCAAGCAAACAGACAGACAGACCAAAACATTATTTTCACGCGCATCTATCATAAAACAGTCTGAAACGTGTAAATAACTCAAATTTCCGTAGAAATTCAGAAAAAAGACAAATTTCCTTTTTTATATATGTAGAGATATACTGCACCGCTCGATGTGACCGTGTTTTATTGCACAAATTTAGGTTTTACTCGCTAACCGTCGGAGATACACGAAAAGTGATAAGAACCTTTTGGATAGAAAATTAAATGCTAAAGCTCGTGTTTAGCATCAAAAGTTTGCTATTTCTTAGCGTTCTCTTTTTATTTGAAATGGAAATATGAAATTTTGAAACCAAAGGGTGTAGTGACGTCACAAAAGTAGGTTTTACTCGCTAACCGTTGGAGATACACGAAAAGTGATAAGGACCTTTCGGATAGAAAATTAAATTTCAAAGCTCGTATGTGCCATCAAAATTTTTCTATTTCCTACCGTTCTCTTTTTATTTGATATGGAATTATGAAATTTTGAAACCAAAGGGTGTAGTGACGTCACTAAAATGGTCGCCATTTCTTAATAGTGCAAAATATCGAAATTAAAAGTATCCTATATGTAAACCTGGTATTTCAGCTACATCCATGCAAAATTTCATTTAAATCGGACCAGTGGTTCTTGCGTTATTAGGTAACAGACAGACAGACAGACAGAAAGACAAACACACACCATCTCATTTTTAGCCTACTTTCGATTTTTGCAAAAAATGAAAGTAGACTTATGAGATCAACACAGGGCGAAAAAAAAGTGTGTCTGTCTGTGTGTGTGTATGTGTGTGTGTGAGTCTGTGTGTGTGTGTGTATGTGTGTGTGTGAGTCTGTGTGTGTGTGTGTGTGTGTCTGTGTGTGTGTGAGTGTGTGTACTCTGAATGTCTGTCCCCCCCCCCCTATCAATTCGAACACGGTGAATGCGAATTGAACGAAATTTGGTACAAAGGTAGCACTAGCAAAGGACACCTCAGTGTCATGTTTTATATCGCCGCCATCTTGACGGAAACGTAATGGCGGCCACACAAATGTTGAAAGCTTAAATCAAATTACGACTAACCTAAATATCCGATCTCTACCAAATTTTGCAACCACATACCTTTATGGGGGGAGCATCCCTTGACCAAACCAATAGGTCATCAGCATAATAGTTTGTGGATGGCGGCCATCTTTGTGTGAAAATGGATTCCCCCTATTAATTCGAACACGGTGAAACCGAATGGAACGAAATTTGGTACAGAGGTAGTACTAGCAAAGGGCATCTCAGTGTCGTGTTTTATATCGCCGCCATATTGACAGAAACGTAATGGTGGCCACACAAATGTTCAAAGCTTAAGTTAAATTACGACTAACGTAACCATCCGATCTCTACCAAACTTTGCAACAACATACCTTTCTGGAGGGAGCATCCTTTGACCAAATGAATAGGTTATTAGCCTAATAGTTTGCGGATGGCGGCCATCTTTATGTCAAAATTGATTCCCCCTATTAATTCGAACACGGTGGAACCGAATGGAACGAAATTTGGTACACAGGTAGCACTAGCAAAGGGCACCTCAGTGTCATGTTTTATATCGCCACCATCTTGACTGAAACGTAATGGCGGCCACACGAATGTTCAAAGCTAAAATCAAATTACGATTAACCTAATCATCCGATCTCTACCAAATTTTGCAACTACATACCTTTGTGGAGGGTGCATCCTATGATCAATCTAATAGGTCATTCGCCTAATAGTTTGCGGATGGCGGCCATCTTTGTGTCAGAATCGATTCCCCCTATTAATTCAAACACGGTGGAACCGAATGAACGAAATTTGGTACAGAGGTAGCACTAGCAAAGGGCACCTCAGTGTCATGTTTTATATCAGCGCTATCTTGACGGAAACGTAATCGCGGCACCCAAATGTTAAAAGCTAAAATGTAATTACGACCAACCTAATAATCTAGTCTCTACCAAATTTTGCAACACCATATCTTTATGTGGGAAACATATTCTGACCAAACTGCAAGAACATCATCCCAATAGTTTGCAGATGGTGGCCAAGTATGTGTGCAAATCGATTCCCCCTATCAATTCAAACACGGTGAAACCGAATTGAACGAAATTTGGTACAGAGGTAGCACTAGCAAAGGGCACCTCATATTCATGTTTAATATCCCTATAGCACGTTGTATTTCAACGAGCTACTACAACCAACATTCAATCATACTCCTTGAAAAGGACAAAGAGTTATAACAATACCCATGCATTTAGGAGAAAGTAGGCTATATGTTCTTTACTGAACATCTTGTTATATATTAGTATGATGATTGAAAGAATGCAAGCCGGTAACCATGGCAACACAATCTCAGGAGTCCATCTACTGTATTTCAGTAAGACGCAATGCCATTCCATTTATTACATTACTGTGAACGTTCGCAAACGGCTATGAGGTTATCACGGAACCAACTTAAGCTGTAAAATTCATCAATACGTATATAATGCACTTAAGGTGGTCAAGGGGTACTCTTGAATTTTTCCACGTGATGTACACGGGTGGGTGCGGTACTAAAGGTCTATTATATCCCTATCCCTATATTATTTAATTATTATTATTATGATTATTATTATATTATGGCATACAAGGACGAGACAAACCTCATTTGCAGCCCCTCGGTGGATCGGAGGCTACTATGTTTTAAGGCTCTAAAACCAAGTTTCTGAGATAGTCCCAGAAAACTAATTTCATTTAATAAACTAATACAGAGATGACGAGTACAGAAGAAGACCAAATCAGGAGCTATATAGATTACTGAGAAAATCACCTATGTGGCCAGGAAGAGACGTCTGGCTTTCTACGTACATGCCTCATGGATGAACCCAACAAGACTAACCAACCGGCTTCTCGACTACTGGGGGAATAGAAAGAGCGTGACACCGTCGCTAACAGTAGTTAACAAGGATATACAAGAACTGAAGATAATGAAAAGTGATATTAGAAGCCGATCACATCTCAGATAGATACTTAAACAGAAGAGTTTTCAGGACAGACCCCCCTGTAAGAAAACCGGCATCATCTGGACAAAAGAGAGAAAGGAGAAACAAAGCCAGAGAATGCGCGAATATTGGGCAAACATCAAGTCCCTCGCCAAGCTGAAAATTTGAATGTCGTGGTCCTTAGCTGGCCCATCAGAAAGAAGAAGAACAAGAAGAAACTAATGAAGTAATGCAAGCCGGTAACCATTAGAACAGTAGGCCTATCACAAGAGGTGACATCCAACTTTCCATCTATTTCTGTAAGAAGCAATGCCACTCAATTTATTAAATATCTGTGAAAGTTTGCAAATGACTATAAGGCTATCGTGGAATCAAACATAGACTGTAAAATTCAACAATGCGTTTAAGGGGGTAACGGGGTACCCTAGAATTTTTACACGTGACTTACACGTGCGACATGCGATATGTTGTACAGAAGGTCTATTATATCTCCAAACAGCAACATTATTTTCAAAAATTCCTGGATTGGAATAGTGTCTTCGCAGCTTTTGGGAATTTGGGCCATTGGAGGCTAAAAACCCCGAATTTTCATGCACTTCAAGCCTTTATAATTTATTAAAGGGGTCTTCCTGAGGATGGGGACTTTCGACAACGGTGAGGGTCAGTTTTAATTTGACATATATTGCGTTTCGTCTGTGAGGTTTTCAATATTATTTTCACGTCTGGAAGTTCACGTTAGGTGGATTTAGTTTGAGAGCACATTTTAACTAATCATATTTTTGTCGACAAACGGATTCATCGTAAAGACGATTTTGTTTGATACAGTGTGGTTGATATAATTATCTTTATGTTTATGTTCGCCTATAATTCATGTTCGGATGCTTGGAGCATCGTAAAATTAGGTATTTTAACAATGAGTCAATACACCAATCATTTATAAAACTCTTCAACGTACTTCTCATAGAAGGGTGGATATAAGGAACAACTTTTCAAAATACATGCTAAAATAGGCGAAAAATTAAAATTATCCTAGAAGGATGACCAAAGCATATGTTGCGCTTCTTAATGTGTGACACAAAACTAGGGAGTCTATAAAGGGTCTCCGAAAACCACATGTTATGGCCCTTAAAGTAACAGTGTCTGTGATATTCCCAGAAAACTACCTTCGTTCTGATAAACCTATGAAGGAATGACAAGCCCCTAACCATTGCAACAGTAGCTCAATTGATAACGTCTGGTTATTAATACCGAAGACCGTTCGAAGAGCGGGTATTTCTGATAGTGAGTCGATAAGATCCATCTGGGAGCAATGGTCCATGAATTCTAACGTGTGTTATTGTGATGTATTTAGTAAATTTTGTATTTTTAAATTAGAATTGGGAAAGAGGTGGTCATAGCCCTAACGTAGAAACCATCCCGGTATTATACTGGAGTTGAAGTGGGAAACCACAGAAAACCACAACTAGGATAGTTGAGATGGGAATCGAACAAACCTCTTCTCAGCTCTGCCTCACGAGGCTGAATGAATGTACCTCGTTCCAGCCTTTAGAAGAGAATTAGCCTATATTTCTTCGCAGAGCCGGAAATTGAACACGGAACTTACGAATGATAGCCAAGTATGCTAGCCACTACACTACGAGGAGGGCAGTAACCGTAGTAAGTACAACGAGTGCAATCTATATAAACGGAAGTTAGAGAAATGCAGGAAGCCCCAATGGTAATCAATTCAGTCATCAAAAACTAATTCATTAGGACACATGCAAATTTGTTGCTTCAGTGCGAAGATGCTATTTATTACACGAGGAAGAAGATGTAACTCAGAAAAGCCTCTGAGGGATCAATTCTCCGAACGTATCAGCCATGAGTGCAGTTAGCAACACCCGGGATGCATCATTAAGTGGTGGGTTTAAGATATAGCTCGCCAACTCAACTGTTGGCCAACCTGTTACAGGCAGCTAACGTGCGAGTGATCATTATAGCTACCCTGAGCAAAACAGATAGCAAGGTCAGACAGATGTTCACCTCAAACTACAACGAGGGAAAGATGTCTCGTCTCGTCACCTGGTACTCAGTCATTATCATTTGAATTAGATAAGTATTCAATAGAACGGTTCATTACGAATAGACGCGTGGAAAAATGGCATATCGCCTTAAAAGGCGTAGAAAGAAAGAAATCTAAATACATAGATAGATCGATAGATAGTCCGCCTCATTGCGCAGTTCTTGGCTGTCACCGCGGAAGCCCGAGGAACTTGACCCTCAAACAGAAAACCCACATTTGATACACTACACTCGTATCAGTAAACAAAGTAGTCCGCAAAGGTTTGTATTTCAATATGTTGAGAAGTGCAACATTCTATACACTGGAAGGTGACTTATTGTGCCTTAATATCATTTAAATATTAAACCTTAATTATACGGGTATCGTGTCTACTCCAATAAATAACTTTAATTAATGCTTATAGTCATCCCACAGTCCATAATTAGAACCTGTATTGAAATGTTCCTGTTTGATTCGCTGACATATTAAGATATATCACGCACCTAAAAAAAGAACGGGCCCATAATTACTTCGCGGATTCGCTCACATAAGCATTCATTTGTAGTGAAATTGCAAGGCAATCATCGTGCATAGCGACCTATTACCCATATTAATTCCACGTGAGAAGGTTACATTTGCTGCTGACGTGTCCACGATATAGCACCCGCATTTTGGTTTATTCAATGTGCTATATCCTAGTACAATGAGCATTATTAAGAGCAGGTGAAACGTGGACTAAACAACAAATCCGTTTAAAAAGTCCTTAAGGGTACGTTGAACAACGGACGGGAGGAATTCCAAGTCTGGAGATTTGACTATCAAATCCTGACAGTGGTCATTGAGTGCTTTTTCTTCCTCATTCCTGAATGGTTGGATGGTTGCCCAGTTTAGGGGCTGCGACAACGCGGTCAAGTAAAATATTCCGACATTTCTCTGCGTTGACTGTAGAAAAACTCACGTCTGCGTTGGTTTCTGGAACCTTGAACCTGTAAACAGTACAGCGAACATAGTCTCTTTTTACTCCCCCAGAGTTACATAGTTAATTTGGTTCAAATACAAGCAAAATTCACTACCAAATGTAGACTAATGGTCATCTCAGACGAATGGACGATAACAGGTTGACTAAAAGATGTTTAACTCGTTTGATACAAGCCCAAAACCACGATGCCCAGGTATAAAAACACTTCCAAATGTTACAAATCAAACCCGAAGTCGTCTTTGATAGAAATATCTTCCGCAATAGGGTAATGTCTGACGAGCTAAATCAAGACGAGCAACTGAGTGACGATACTGTGCTCCTCGGGTAGAGAAACGTAGGTAGGCCCACCCATGGAGAATAAGGGAATTCTGGGCTTAAAAGAAAATTAATGTCAACAAGACAGTCTAGGTTTATATAATCCTAGCGAATGAATGCATAGATAAATAAATAAATAAATACATGTTTGAAAATCTTTGAAAAATTATACTTAATGAAAACATCTTAGGCCCAGTGACAACAAACGAAGTATGGAAATTAAGATCTAATGATGAAATATACAGGGCTATAGAAAGCATAACGGAAACTATAAGAAATAGGAGATTGATACTTTTTGGACCTATTTACAGAATGGGTAATTCCAGATTAACAAAAAGGATATTCAAGTAACTTTGGGAGAAAAGGTCAATGACTAGCTAGAATCAAGAGGTAAAGAAGAATTTAGAAAGAAATAATCTAAGAAAAGAAGACTCAGTGGACAGAGAGATTTTTCGAAAGAAGGAGCTAAGTATGGAAGGATTCCAGGGAGAAGTGGAAAGGAACCCTGGGGCGAAGTAGTCTGAGGACAGAAAGAAGCAGCGTAATCTGTGTTTGAGTCTTCAGTCTTTTGACTGGTTTGATGCAGCCCTCCATGCTTCCCTGTCCTAAGCTAATCGTTTCATCTCTACATAGCTACCACACCCTACATCCGAGGCAATCTGTTTATCATATTCTAACCTTGATCTACCCCTACAGTTCTTGCCCTCGACCCTTCCTTCCATAACTAAGCTTGCTATTCCTGGGTGTCTTAGTATGTGTCCTACTAACCTATCTCTTCTCTTCTTTAACAGTCGCCAGAAACATCTCTCCTCTCCCACTCGTCTTAATACCTCTTCGTTTGTAACCCTATCTACCCATCTGATCTTCATCATTCTCCTGTAACACCACATTTCAAATGCTTCAATTATCCTCTTTTCTGCTGCTCCAATAGTCCAAGTTTCACTTCCATAGAGCGCCCCGCTCCAGACAAAGGCTTTCAAAAATGACTTCCTAATACCTAAATCTATATTCGATGTCAACAGATTCCTTTTCTGTAGAAATGCTTTCCTTGCCTGAGCTAACCTACATTTTATTTCCTCCTTGCTTCGTCCATCACTGGTTATTTTGCTTCCTAAGTAACAGAAGTCTCCTACTTCCTTCAGCTTTTCACCTGCCAATTTGATGTCCATAGAGGTTTCTGATTTATTTCGGCTGCATTCCAGTATTAGGTAGATTTCATTAGAAAGCTAACTATTGCAATGGGTACCATGTTTCGACTTCCGGAAAATTTTGACATATCTTCGCGTTTCACATCCCCCAGACCCCAAAACCACCGTCAGTTCAAAAGTTTATATATAATTTATGTATGTATACAGGGTGTTACAAAAAGGTACGGCCAAACTTTCGGGAAACATTCCTCACACACAAAGAAAGAAAATATGGTATGTGGACATGTGTCCGGAAACGCTTAATTTCCATGTTAGAGCTCATTTTATTACTTCTATTCAAATCACATTAATCATGGAATGGAAACACACAGCAACAGAACGTACCAGCGTGACTTCAAACACTTTGTTACAGGAAATGTTCAAAATGTCCTCCGTTAGCGAGGATACATGCATCCACCCTCCGTCGCATAGAATCCCTGATGCGCTGATGCAGCCCTGGAGAATGGCGTATTGTATCACAGCCGTCCACAATACGAGCACGAAGAGTCTCTACATTTGGTACCGGGGTTGCGTAGACAAGAGCTTTCAAATGCCCCCATAAATGAAGGTCAAGAGGGTTGAGGTCAGGAGTGCGTGGAGGCCATGGAATTGGTCCGCCTCTACCAATCCATCGGTCACCGAATCTGTTGTTGAGAAGCGTACGAACACTTCGACTGAAATGTGCAGGGGCTCCATCGTGCATGAACCTCATGTTGTGTCGTACTTGTAAAGGCACATGTTCTAGCAGCACAGGTAGAGTATCCCGTATGAAATCATGATAGCGTGCTCCATTGAGCGTAGGTGGAAGAACATGGGGCCCAATCAAGACATCACCAACAATTCCTGCCCAAACGTTCACAGAAAATCTGTGTTGATGACGTGATTGCACAATTGCGTGCGGATTCTCGTCAGCCCACACATGTTGATTGTGAAAATTTACAATTTGATCACGTTGGAATGACGCCTCATCCGTAAAGAGAACATTTGCACTGAAATGAGGATTGACACATTGTTGGATGAGCCATTCGCAGAAGTGTACCCGTGGAGGCCAATCAGCTTCTGATAGTGCCTGCACACGCTGTACATGGTACGGGAACAACAGGTTCTCCCGTAGCACTCTCCATACAGTGACGTGGTCAACGTTACCTTGTACAGCAGCAACTTCTCTGACGCTGACATTAGGGTTATCGTCAACTGCACGAAGAATTGCCTCGTCCATTGCAGGGGTCCTCGTCGTTCTAGGTCTTCCCCAGTCGCGAGTCATAGGCTGGAATGTTCCGTGCTCCCTAAGACGCCGATCAATTGCTTCGAACGTCTTCCTGTCGGGACACCTTCGTTCTGGAAATCTGTCTCGATACAAACGTACCGCGCCACGGCTATTGCCTCGTGCTAATCCATACATCAAATGGGCATCTGCCAACTCCGCATTTGTAAACATTGCACTGACTGCAAAACCACGTTCGTGATGAACACTAACCAGTTGATGCTACGTACTTTTGTGCTTGATGCTCGTACTGTAGAGCAATGAGTCGCATGTCAACACAAGCACTGACGTCAACATTACCTTCCTTCAAATGGGCCAACTGGCGGTGAATCGAGGAAGTACAGTACATACTAACGAAACTAAAATGAGCTCTAACATTACGTCAACATTACCTTCCTTCAAATGGGCCAACTGGCGGTGAATCGAGGAAGTACAGTACATACTAACGAAACTAAAATGAGCTCTAACATGGAAATTAGGCGTTTCCGGACACATGTCCACATGAAAATGAAAATCCACTGCCTGCTTCCAGTCTCCGACCGGGTCAGGAATGGAATGAATGAAGCCCCTATCTAGCGGCGAGGATATGGACTGTGTCGGCTGCCGAGGCCTGACGCACTCCTCTGGGGCAATGATTAAATGAATGACAGATGAAATGAAATGATAGTGGAGAGTGTTGCTGGAATGAAATTTTGACAGGGAAAACCGGAGTACCCGGAGAAAAACCTGTCAGCCTCCGTTTTGTCCAGCACAGATCTCACATGGAGTGACCGGGATTTGAACCACGGACCCTAGCGGTGAGAGGCCGGCATGCTGCCGCCTAAGCCACGGAGGCTTAGACATGTCCACATAACATATTTTATTTCTTTGTGTGTGAGGAATGTTTCCTGAAAGTTTGGCCGTACCTTTTTGTAACACCCTGTATATATATATATATGTATATATGTATATCAGTTTCTTGTGGACACGATGAAATGAAAATCCACAGCCTGCTTCCAGTCTCCGACCGGGTCAGGAATGGAATGAATGAAGCCCCCATCTAGCGGCGAGGATATGAACTGTGCCGGCTGCCGAGGCCTGACGCACTCCTCTGGGGCAATGATTAAATGAATTACAGATGGAATGAAATGATAGTGGAGAGTGTTGCTGGAATGAAATTTTGACAGGGAAAACCGGAGTACCCGGAGAAAAACCTGGCTGCCTCCGTTTTGTCCAGCACAGATCTCACATGGAATGACCGGGATTTGAACCACGGACCTAGCGGTGGGAGGTCGGCGTGCTGCCGCCTAAGCCACGGAGGCTTTTGTGGACACGATAACTGCCGTAATTTTTCACCAATCACTGTGAATTTTTTACCGAATATGTATACCTATAAAATCTCGGTCGAGTTCGTTACTGGGCTAAATCGGTCGAAGGGGGTGAAAATGGGGAGCTTTTTTTTCGAAAAAGTGAAATATAGCTATAACTCTCTTAATATGTGAAATATCGAATCCGTTCAAAGTTCATACTATGTGTCGGATGAAGCTCAAACATTTATGTTTGAAGAGTTTTTTATAGCACCAACCATTGACCAAAGGGGTGGGAATTTTTTTTTTTTGGGAAACATTAATCATACGGTATCTCTCTTAATAGGCAAAATATCAAAACCGTACAAAATGGACAATAATCCTCTAATAATTACCTAAAACTTTTGTCTGAAAGAATTATTGATATGACCCACCATTACGCCAAGGGATGAGAAAAATGATTTCGGAATTATAAGAAAATGCCAAGAGCAATCAGTGGTTGCCCTGGCAACACTACTAAATTGATGAGGGATGAGCCATCAGACGTTGTCATGACAACGCACTTGCACGAGATCAGATTCAGATTTCCATCTGACTAAGTGTGAAGCGGCTTCGGTGACGTAACTGGTAGCATGCTGAACTACTATGCCCAAGGTCGCGGGTTCAAAGCCGGCCAAAGTCGTCGGATTTTCCAAGAGCGCTAAAAATCCCCCGGTATGCTTTCCTTTTGGAGGGGAAGTTCCAACGTTCGTTGCGAGTTGCTGGTTGCGGTGGCATCTAGTAGCCTTGTTCACAGCTAGGTGTCGTTGACGGTAGTATCTGGTAGCAACATTAGGAACTACTGCTTGAAATTGACCGTCTGCAGTCTCTACCTGAATTACAGACTAATACAGCCATCACAATTCACACCGTTTATCAGACAGATTCTACACTCACCCAAAGTATACGGGGTTACATGACCGCGTTGTCGCAGCCCCTAAACTGAGGAACCAACCAAAATCTCTGCGGGAGATATAATTTTGCGTGAAGAAGTAACAGACCGTTACATAGTTACACATCAATGTCGAAACCTTGCATAAGGACAGTGTGACCACAAGTATAAAAATGGACTCCAAATGACAAGAAGGTTACCGTCATCATAAGACAATAAAATGTTTAAAATATGCATAAAATGACGAAAAACAAAGTTAATTAATCTCCAATAAAAATACTTTCTCGCAATAAATGAGGTCTGATCCTTCTACGAAAACCTGCATATTCTGCCTATTTTCCCCTATCCCCAAGTTTGTCCGGTGAAATCTACCTCCGCCTTCCGGCGTGCCGAGAGAACTTTTCTTTGTTTTACGTTTATTAATTTCAATTCTTATTAAGTCTAAGAATTTAAAAATATTGGGAAGAACGGAAGAGAAAACAACAAAGAGTGAAGAATTTAAATTGGTGCGTGGTCCATAGCAGGCCTCATCCGAAAAAAGGAGAAGAAGAAGAAGAAGAAGGAGAAAAGAAGAAGAAGATGAAGAAGAAGAAAGACGGAGAAGAAGAAGAAGAAGAAGAAGAAGAAGAAGAAGAAGAAGAAGAAGAAAACATTAAATAAATACTTAAATATTCAGTAAGTTGAAACCTTGAGTTAATAAATAGCTGTTCTTTAATCTCAGTTGTTGTTTTTTACCGGTTTCGGCCACATTGTAGTCTTCTTCAGCGTTATATTATAAAATATGAAAAGAAGCAAGACTTACAAGACACTTCAAAATTTTAACAAGTAGTTCCGTGAAGAACTATACAGCCTATTTTCATATATCCTGCTCATGTTAATTGCCTCTATCAACATACAAAATTTCAGTTTAATTGCTGTAACAGATTCGTAGATATTGAGAACCGTCTAAATATTTCAGATGGTCGCCAGGTTTGATTTTTATTTTTGTACTATTACATTAAGATTATTGTGGTCGTGTGGTATTCAAACTTCAATCGCATGATTAGAACACAAGAAGAAAAACCAGATTTTAAAATTACGCACAGCAGCCATCTTGTGATAATGCAAACAATTGAAATAAATTAGATACCAGTGGATCAACATTTGTATAAGCATTTAACGTGAAACGTTTCACGGCACTCGGATAGTTAATTCGCGAGAAACGTCCATTTAAATATTTATACTTCGTGTCGCCATGTTGGATTTGTGCTCACCAGGTTACTCAAAGTCCTATAGGTGAACATATGTTCATAGTCTCTATGAACATAAAAAAAAATCTGTTTGGTTGCTGTAAAAGATTCATAGATATTGAGAACCGTCTAAATATTTCGTAAGCTCGCCGTTTAGGATTGTTATATGTATAGGCCATAGAGTTATGTACCATTCAAGGACAATTATTGCCTAGGTTCATTATTCAAACATTCACTTCAATCGCATGATTTCGGCACAAGAAATAAAAACATAATTTTAAAATTTCGCACAGCCGCCATTTTGAGGTTATGTAAACAATTGAATTAAATTAGATGGCAGTGCATTACAATCTGCAACATCATTTACTGTACCACATTTCACTGCGCTCAGAGAGTTAAATCACGAGAAAAGTCTATTAAAATATTTCAAATTCGCTTGGTCGCCATGTTCGTTTTGTACTTTACAGGTTTATGAAATATACATAGATAAACTTGTATCAGTACCCTTTATCACCGTACAAGATTGCAGGGTGATATCTGTAATAGTTTCGGAGATATAGAATGTCAGTGAAATATTTCGCACAGCCGCCATTTTGAGGTTATGTAAACAATTGAACTAAATTAGACACCAGTGCTTTACAATGTGTATAAACAATTGCTGTACCCAGTTTCATTACGTTTGGGTAGTTAAATCGCGAGAAAAGTCTATTTAAAAGTCTCAACTTCGCTTGGCCGCCATGTTGGTTTTGTAGTCACCAGGTTTTTGAAAGTCTCATAGGTGAACTTCTAGTAGTGCCCTTTATCACCGTACACAATTTCAGGGCGATATCGGTAATAGTTCCGGAGATATCGAATGCTAGTGAAATATTTCGCACAGCCGCCATGTTGGATTGGTGAGACGTAACAAAATTTGAAGGGCACGGTCGAGGTCGCCGGGAATAGCGCCATGAACTTACCGAGTTTCATTGAAATCGCTCCAGCCGTTTAGATTTTATTAGGGGGACACACACACACACACACCTCACACACACACACACACACACACGCACACACACACGGACAAAAGGTGATCTCATAAGCCTATTTTTTCAAAATTGAAAATAGGCTAAAAAATCAGGTTTGTTACAATGTGTTTATAAAATGAAAGATATAAATCTTGATTTTTAAAAAAGCAGCTTGACGTTGAAACAGTGATCTAAAAAGAAGATTAAGACAGAAAGGATAAACAAATTATAAGAAGTCAGAAAGAAGTAGGAAATATAAACATTAGAAACACTTACGTGGTTATTATAATGTGCATGGAAAATTTGTAGGTGACACGACTGACGAGAAGAGGAATGTGAGCGAATATTATATACAGTACACATAATGTGACCTGTGTGAAGAGAAAAAACAAACAATATAATAAGTACCGGTAAGTAGTAAAATAATGTTCTTGAAAATTAAAATATATTAAAGTTGCAAAATACGTACTGTGAAATCATGAAGAAGAAATTGAGTTATCCAATGTATATTTACGGCAAGGAATATATTGTTTGAAGTTACTAAGAATCTGAGAAACTGATGCTTTTAGATGGTATATAAGGATTAGAAAGAATGGTTATTAAATCAGATATTATGTTCATTATGCTGCTAGGAAACTAGTGCATGGCAATCTCCTGTAGATAAAATTACAACTATTTATGTTCGACGATGTCGACATGTAATATTATGTGTCAGAAAACTGTAACATAATGAGGGTCAATATTCTTTATTATGATTCAATTTCTCCAGCCAATCAGAGCTCATTCATTGACCAATTAGGAAAGGATAGCTTCGCACATGCGCTCAAAATTCAACATGTCGGCCATGAATTACCCATGATTTGAAAGTTCAAATTGGATATTGGATCAATCATTGTAGTGCAAAATCAGCACGAACTTTTACGGTAACAGGAAAATACTATGGCATATGCAAGAAAGTTATTAATCTACGTCCAGAAGTTAGCAACACAGCATCCTTCTACATAAATTACCGACATGGAAAGTGCACCGTCCCATATGTTCGCGTGAATAAACTGGCGAATATGAGACAAGAAATAGCACTGTACCTTAATATCCCCAACTCCCATTTCTACACAGCACATTGCATTCAAACGACTTCGTTGACAATATTAGTGAATGCTAGAGCTAGACGGCACTAGTCATCATGTAGGCTGTAAACAATAGCATGGCCAAGCAAAGTAAATGGTCTCTGCTTTCGAAATTCTTTGACCCACACATGCGTTCTGTTCAGTCAGCAAAGCCAGCGCGCTCTGTTCACTAACTCAAGTAACTGAATCCCACAGATATTTATTAATATTTATGTTAAAACATATAATAAAGTTATAATTATCGTCAAACATAATCTGTCGTATGCAACTCGCCTGAAATGGTAATTAAGACACTCGTATCGAAATTATAAAACTCGCTACGCTCGTTTTATAAACATATTCGTGTCTTAATTATTGCCATTATAGGCTCGTTGCATAATGTACTATTATTGAATCAAGGATTCAACTTACTGAATATTTAAATAAGGACAAGGGCTGCCGTGGTTATATTCTTGGCTTTAAATACATAAAGAAAGACAGAGAGGAAGAAAGAAAGAAAGAAAAAAAGAAAAGAGAGAAAGAAAGAAATGAACGAACGAATGAATAACTAAATAATAAATAAATAAATAATTACATAATGGTACATTATGCAACGAGCCTTTAATGGCAATAATTATAACACGAGTATGTAAATAAAACGAGCGTATGCGAGTGTCTTAATTACCATTATAGGCGAGTTGCATACAACTGTTTATGTTCGACGATAATTATTATAACTATTTTATATTCGAACATAAATATTCTTAAATATCTGTCGAGATTTCGCCAGTTTTATGTACTGAACATGGCGCATGAGACGCACATAATACCTTGTATTTGACCATGGCCTCCTCGATTACCCACTATGACACTAGGCCTCGCAGTGAAATTTAAATTAGAAGGCCTTGGAACTCAGCGCATGTGCGATGCTATCCTCACCCAATTGGTCAAACAACTGTTTCTTGAGCTCTGATTGGTGGGAGAAACTGTTTCATAATGAACAAGTAGTTCCGTGAAGAACTAAAAAGCCTATTTTCATATATCCTACTAATAATAATTGCCTCTATCAACATACAAATAGTCAGTTTGATTGCTGCAAGACATTCGTAGATATTGAGAAACGTATAAATATTTTGGATGGTCACCATTTTGAATTTTTATATTATAGGTCTTAGATGTATGTAATATTACATGGAGATTATTGTGTAGGTGTTTTATTCAAACTTCAATCGCATGATTAGGACACAAGAAATAAAAGCGGGATTTTAAAATTTCGCTCAGCCGCCATCTCTTGGCTACGAGAATAATTTAAATGAATTAGATGTCAGTCGATTAAAATTAGTATAAGCATCTACCGTATCGAGTTTCATTGCGCTCGGATGGTTAAAACGCAAGAAACGTCTATTTGAATATTTAAATTTAGCGTCGCCGCCATGTTGGATTTGTGCTCGCCAGGTTATTGAACGTCCCATAGGTGAACTTATGCTTATAGCCATCTATACACTTACATAATTTCAGTTTGATTGCTGTAGTAAATTAATAGATATTGAGAACCGTCTAAATAATTTGGATGGTCGCCATGTTGGATTTTAATATATGTAGGCCATTGAGTTATGTACTATTAGATGATGATTATTGTGTACGTTCATTATGCAAATGTTGATTTCGATCGCATGATTAGTACACAAGAAATAAAAACATAATTTTCGAAATTCGCACAGCCGCCATCTTGAGGTTACGTAAACAATTGAACTAAATTAGATACCAGTGCTTTACAATGTGTATAAATATTTGTTTTACGAAGTTTCATTGCGTTTGGATCATTAAATCGCGAGAAAAGTCTATTTAAAACTTTCAAATTTGCTTGGCCGCCATGTTCGTTTTGTAGTTAACCAGTTTTTGAAAGTCTCATATATGAACTATCAGTAGTGCCCTTTATCTCCGTACAAAATTTCATGGTGATACCGGCAATAGTTTCAGAGATATAGAATGCCGGTGAAATATTTCGCACAACCGTCATCTTGAGGTTATATAAACATTTGAACGAAGTTAGATGTCGGTGCATTACAATGTATATACACATATACTGTACCAAGTTTCATTGCGTTTGGTTGAATAAATCGCGAGAAACGTCTATTTAAAATTCGCGAATTGGCTTGGCCGTCATGTTGGTTTTGTAGTTACCAGGTGTTCAAAGCTCACAGGGTGAACTTCCAGTAGCTTCCTTTATCCCCGTACAAAATTCCAGGGTGATATCGGTAATAGTTTCGGAGATATTGAATGCTGATTAAATATTTCACACAGCCGCCATTTGGATTGGTGAGACGTAACAACATTTGAAGGGCACGGTCGGGGGCGCCTGGAATAGTGCTATGAACTTACCGAGTTTCATTGAAGTCGCTCCGGCCGTTTAGAAGTTATTAGGGGGGCACACAAAAATCCACACACACGCACACACACACACGCACACAGACAGACACACGGACAAAAGGTGATCTCATAAGACTATTTTATTCAAAAATGAAAATGGCTAAAAATAGTGTTATAATGACCCTCATTATGACACATTTTTCTGAGATATAATATTTACATTTCTACATCGTCGAACATAAATACATAAATTAATTAAATTAAATGAAATGAATAAGCAAATTAATTATTTAATTGATTAATAACAAACTGGCACGGATAATAGAATACGCAATTAAAAGAACTAAAATTCATCAAGGAAGAAAAGAACAAAAATTTTGAGGCAACTAAAACTGGAAATTAAGATTGCTGGCCCCAGATCCTTACCCAGTACATCAGCTTACTCACTATGAACCTAGCCATGTATAGCCTACCAATAAACTTCCATTTATGACACTGTGTTATTGCTAAGTGGTTGTGAACCAAGGCCTGGCATGACCACAGTAACACACACCCATGTTTCTCCTCACTAATTGCTACAATTCACTGTTCAATGTACCACAATGCGATATTTTATTGGGGCTTGTTTGACGAGAATCAATGGTAAAACTGCATGCAATGCGTTTGTGAACTTAACTAAGCATTATCGTCTCTGGTCATGCAACCACAGTTATTACCTAGAAGTTCTTCATCAAACATTGAAGATTCACCGCAGCAAAGCTGGGGTATATTAAACCACGGATTTATCTTTAGCCTCCCGCAATTTACGCATATGACCAGTGATCACTAATAGGATACCGACAGCAGTGCCTACGCTCGCTAAAGCGCAGCGTTAGGTCATGGGACCAAGCTCTCTGCTGACTCGGTAGACGCGTGGGTTCGAGCTCCACCGTCGGCCGTCCTTGAAATGGTTTTCAGTGGTGTCCCATTTTCAACACCAGGCAAATGTTGGGACGGTACCTTCTGACGGGGCACGGCTGCTTCCTTCCATATCCTTGCCCTGTCTCATTCATCTTCATCCATTCCATCTCTCATCCCGACGCGCAGATCACCCACGGGCGTCGACCAGAAAGATCTGCACTCGGTCTCTAAGGAGGCCACACGAAAAAAAAAGAACTAATAGGATTATAACACGGTCTGCCTCGTTGCGTAGTGGCTAGCACTCTTTGTTGTCACCCGGTTACGATTCCCGGCCCTGCCAAGAATTTTAATTCTGGTCTGCGGACTGGAACGGGGTACACTCATCCTCGTGAGGCGAAACAGACAAGAAGTGGTTTCGATTTCCATCTCAGCCATCCTAGAAGTTGTTGGTTGGTTCCTCAGTTTAGGGGCTGCCACAACGCGGTCATATAGCTCCGTGTACTTTGGATGTGTGTATAATCTGCCTGATAACCGGTGGTATTTGTGATGGCTGTATTAGTGTGTGTTATCTGTTTTAATTCAAGTAAGGAATACAGACGATAATTTCAAGTAGTTCCTACGTTTGCTACCAAATGCTACCGTGAACGACACCTAGCTGCAAACTTGGCTACTAGATGCCATCTCAACCAGCCCCTCGCGTCGAACGTTGGAACTTAGGAGCATTAATTAAATCAAACCTACAAATTTTGCTTCACACAATTGAAGTTAGTGGAAGGTTCTTTTACAGTTGTGTTTGTGGACCTAACTGCAGCATACTACACAGTATGGAGGCAAGGACTCATCTGCAAACTACTTCGAATAATACCCTGCAAGAAAATTGCCAAGCTCATTGAAAACATGCTTACAGACAGAAGGTTCCGTGTAATTATGGGAAACAAGACCATTAAGGAAAGGACTCTTAATAACGGTCTTCCTCAAGGATCGGTACTAGCACCTCTGCTGTTCAACTTATATATATCAGATTTGCCGAAAACAACCTCCACACCATTTGGGTACGCAGACGACTGGGCATTTGCAGTGCAGGACAAATTTATGGAGAATACCGAAGATACGTTGACAGCTGACCTCAACATCTTAGATCAGTATTTTCATAAATGGAGACTTAGGCCAAGTTTGAGTAAAACTGAAGTCACATGTTTCCACCTCAACAACAAACTGGCCCACCGTGAACTTAATGTTAAATTCCAGGACACTAGACTTCACCACAACAGATACCCAAAATACCTCGGGGTAACCCTTGACAGAACTCTGTCCTTCAAGGAACACCTGAAGAGGACAACAGCCAAACTCCAGACACGGAACAACATCCTCCATAAACTGTGTGGTACCACCTGGGGTTCTTCAGCTTCAACCTTAAGAACTTCAGCTCTTGCCCTTGTCTTCTCAGCTGCAGAATATTGCTCTCCAGTCTGGCTGAACAGCTGTCATACAAAACTGGTTGACTCGCAGCTAAACCATACTTTGCGCATTGTATCAGGAACCATAAAATCTACCCCCACTTCTTGGCTGCCAGTTCTTAGCCATATTCCTCCACCACACTTACGGAGAAATAATGCCCTGTTGCAAGAGTACCAGAAGTTGTCTAGAAATGCCAATCTGCCAATCCATGGAGACATCCCCAACGCCATGATCAGCAGGCTCCGTTCCAGAAATCCACCAGTTAGGACCGCCAGAAACCTGGTTGATAATTTCAACCTACAGCAGGACTGGATGCAAGAATGGACATCCACAGCTCCACCTGAGTATCGGAACTTTCCCTGCATCACAAGAACACCAACAGGATTTCATCTACCCCGCAGTACCTGGACAACTCTCAATCGCATCAGGACAGGCCATGGCAAGTGCGCTGACTCCCTCCACAAATGGGGCAAACTTTCCTCCCCGGAATGTAGCTGTGGTGCCCCAAAACAAACAGTCCATCACATTGTGGAACAATTCAAAAGACTTCCAAAATCTGAATCCGCCTTGCATAGACTATATTGAGAGCTTGAAGTTAAGACTGTAACCTACTGTACATAGTGTATATTTAATTTGTGATTGTGTTTCTTTGCATTCTTATGATGTCATACGCTAAATAAATAATGTATGATATGGGCCCGCCGGCTTTACTTACCCTCCGAAGGAAGTCATACTAAGGGATTTTAACGCTCTTAACAATCCGACGACTTTGGCCGGGTTTGAACTCGCGATCTTGGGCATAGAAGCTCAGCATGCTACCAACTACGCCACCGAAGTAGCCTATTAGAAGTGGATTTCCGTAGTTTCCCACCACTGCCAGCTAGTACACTTCCGTTCGATCGATCGAGCGGGCAGTGCATACTTCCGTTTTCCACCACTGCCAGCTGGTACACTTCCGTTCGATTGATCGAGCGGGCAGTGCATACTTCCGTTAGATCCACTACTGCCAGCTCGATCGTTCCGATCCCCTTCCGTCCCCAATTTTCAAAATCACTCCCACAAAACTATCCAGCAACCGAGCGGAAAGATGTTACACATTAAAAAAAAGTTCTCTTACATGCCATAAATCTATGGCAAGGGCCCGCTGGCTTTACGTACCATCCGAAGGCAGGCATACTGAAGTATTTTAACGCTCTTAAAAATCCGACAACTTCAGCCGGGTTTGAACTCGCGATCTTGAATACTCTATCAATCATAGCTAGGCATCTATCTACTCAGGAAAATGTTTTGATTTCATAAATTTGCCAACGAATACCCTTGTAGGAATCCCAATTGCACTTGTTTGATACGAGCCGCCCATGTCAGTATCGGGTACAATTTCTCAACCAATTAAAGGCCTACAAGTGCTCCTGGCAGAAAGGCTGCATCTGCGCAATGAATACTACCGTGCATCACGCCTGAAATAAAACAGTCGGGATAGTGTTTCACCCGTGTCTGTCTCATGTCATGGGTTTGAATCTAGACCGGGAAAGATGAGAGAAATGAAATAGAAAAATTTGCAAAACAAACAACCGACAGATTGCAATGAACCTTGCAGTTGATGTTATCTCCTGTAACTGAGCTCTTCGTAGTCATCTCTATAACAGGCTGGGAAGCTGGAGACCAGAACATTTTCTTGGATTAGCTATAGGCCTACTAAAAGCATGAATTATTATGGTGAAATAACATTTTAAGTCCATATAGGATCATTTACATCGAAGCGAACTATAGACTACTGAAGTAATATTTCTTCAAATTGTTGTAATAATAATAATAATGTTGCTCAGCCAACATCATGTCGACCGATCATTGTCGAACTTATGGTTGAAGCATGGTTCGCTCTTCAGTGAAACTGAGGGATTTGTAATTGCGATACAGGATCGTGTCATTGCAACCAAAAATTATAGAAAACACATCCTTAAAGAGAATGTAGCAGACGATCGATGTCGTAGATGCACCTCAGCGCTGGAAACCATCGATCATATCATCGGTGGCTGCTCTACGCTGGATGGTATAGAGTATACCAAGAGGCACAATGATGTTGCTAAGATCTTACATCAAGAGCTCGCTATAAAATCTGGACTTCTGGATACGTGCATTGTGTACTACAATTACCAGCCTGCCAACGTGCTTGAAAGTGAGCATTATAAGATGTATTGGGATAGACCTATTTTAACCGACCAGAAAATCTTGGCCAATCGACCTGATAGACTATTGTCTATCTCAATAAAAGAGAGCAAAAGGCCTACTTGATAGACGTTGCTGTCCCACTGAGCCAAAATATGCAAACTACCCAAGCTAAAAAGACAAACAAGTACGCACCGTTGGCGGAAGAAATACGAAAACTGTGGGGATTAAAATGCGTGAGGATTTTGCCGGTGGTGATCTCTTCCACGGGAGTTGTTCCAAAGACGTTGGCAATTGCTTTGGAGGAACTGAAAATGAAACATCTGATTGCTAGAGTACAGAAGGCAGTGCTGCTAGATACGTGCCATATTGTTAGGTTATTTTTATCCCAGTAATAGGTTTACAGGGTTCTTGATTAACAAATCCGTACCTTGTGGGCTTTTCACCGATGTCTCAGTCTCACTCATGGCTGTGGTAATATGGAAGCTACTGAGGTATGGGTGGTGCTTAGTAATGGCATTCAGGGCACACTCGATGCCTGTGGATGCTGTGAAAGGTTCTACTCATAGGGTTAGGACTACTGTTCTGACTCAGTGAGGAAAGCAATGGCAAACTACCTCACTCCTCTTCTTGCCTAGAATGCCTCAATATAGCGCTGCCTTGGGTTTTTGTGGGTATCTACTCACATAACGTAACGGCGGTGCTTTTTGAGGATCCAACCAGCCTTCGGGCTGACTACCTAACAGACAGACCTTGTAAACTGAATTGTACCATAATTATGAGAAATTAAAGATAATAATAATAATAATAGAACTTCAGTGTGAAGCACTATATGCTTCTGAAACGCTGATTATTGGGGACATATCATTAATTAAAGATGTGGAAGTACAAGAAAGGAAAATCCTAAGAAACTTTTTGGACCAGTCTGTACAGGGGGAATCTGGATGAAAAGAAAATCCAAGACTTATACCAGCACTCGGGGAAAATCTCAGACACATTTAGGAAAAGACGATTGGATTTTTACGGGCATATCCTCAGGATGCGCAATCAGAGACTGAGCAAAAGGAGCCTTAACCTTGCCCTGTCAATGAAAGTTAAAGACACCTGGCTGCTTGAAGTTGGAAAAGATCTTCAGGAAATACGCATCACAGATGACATTGTACTATAAGGTGCGTTCAAAAAGTAACGAGCCGGAGGCATAATTACAGAAACCAGTAACTGTATGTTAGAAGTATTGGCCCTGGCTGTTGAGGCACTTGTCCCACTGTGACATGAGGCGGTGAATGGCTGTCTCATAAAATTCCCTGGGCTGCGATGTGAACCAGTTCCGCACGTACAGCTGGACGTCGGCGTCCGAGGTGAATCGTTGGCCCCACAGAGCCCTTTTCAGGGGACCAAACATGGCGTAATCACAACGAGAGAGGTCTAGACTGTATGTAGGGTGGCCGAGAACCTCCCATTTGAATTTCTGCAGAAGTGCCGCGACTGTGTTGGCCGTATGAAATCGTGCATTGTCGTGGAGCGACCACTGCGGCTATGGCGTTCACTGTCACTCGGCGGTCCTGGGTAATGAGTGCATCAACCAACTGGACGTTGTCATCGGTAATGGAGGGGGTGCCCCAGACCGGGCATCATCGGCTAACGACACCCGTCCTTCCCTGAAGCACTTGTGCCACGCCTTGACCCATGCAAGGGACATGGAGTGTTCGCCGTACACTTGTGACATTCGGCGATGAATGTCCGTTCCCCCTACTCCTGCCGCTGTCAGAAACCGAACAACACATCTTTGCTCTTCGGTTGACGCCTCCATGTCACTGTTTGCAATGTGACTGGCAGCGTTGGACGATTGATGCATGCTGCTGCTCACTTTGTATCGTCACGTGACGTGCACGCGTGTCCTCTAGCGACGGGCTGTGGCCTTCCACGCTCTGGTCGGAACCACACCTCATTACACGCGTCACTATTAGCCGATGTCGTCACCGGTTTGCGCATTCCAGCGTCCGGCTTGTTACTTTTTGAACGCACCTTATAGATAGAGCTAAGTTCAGAGAATTAGTCGATAATCACCGCTTTGCAGACCATCCAATCACTATCACCAACAAAACCTGGTCAGAAAATCGCAAGGGAAGGCACAGCGAGAAGATCAAGAGATTTTGGAAGAAGAGAAAGGCAATGACATCAGATAAATAAGTTCAATCGCGCTCCTTAGTCGGGCATGACGAAGAAAGAGGAAGAAGAATAGAACTTCAGCGAAATATACGAGTGGAACATAGAAAAGGAAGATTACGCCATCCTCATTCATCTAATGTCAGGTTTATGCTAAGCAGCAAAGAATGAGGCAGAGACATAATTTGCCTACAGAAACTGTAAAACAGACAAATCTACTGGCTTCAGCAGTATTTCTACAGTTGACTAGATTCTCACCTCAACATCGTGATAGTTGAACTTGACGATAACTACACGCCACTACGTCTGAACCAACACGGATTCACTGAAATGCTAGAAACTGAAATAAAGGAAGCAGATACGTAGGTGGATCAAAAAGTTAGTTGCACTAACGCGCTACAGCAGCGCGCTATGTGTCTCAAAGGTGGGCACAGCGGTGAAAGGGACAGACACTGCCCACACATCTGTTAGGCAGGTCACTGTGGTGTCTCGTCTTGTATGGTGTGAATAGCGGCCAAAAGCAATGGCGCGTCGACTGGACGTTCACTCCAAATATGAGGTGCGTGCGACAATCCAATTCCTATGGGCCAAAAGGAACAATTGCACGGACGTTCATCGTGAAATTAGTGCTGTGTATGGGGAGCGGGCCATTTTCCGGCAAGGGATCGTAAAGTGGTGTCAGCAATTCGAAGCCGGACGCACGGATATCACGGACGAATATCGCGAGGGCAGGCCCGCAACGTCCAGGACCCATGCAAATGTCAACAGTGTGAATGCGATCATTAGACAGAACGGTGGTCGACATTCCCAGACCGATAAGTAGCTGAAGGCCACTGTCTCCGTGTGGTTGCAGAACGCTGGAGGAACTTTCTTTGCATCCGACATCGACAAGTTGGTTGTGCGTTCACAGAAATGTTTGAAGTCTCTTGGAAACTATGTGGAAAAGTGACGTTACATTGTATGTCGTTATGGGCGTGTTGCTGTTGTATAGGAGGTGTAATGAATGGCCATACCTGGAAAGTGAAACTTATTTTTTGACCTGCCCTCATATTAACATGCACCATGAATGGCAGAATAGGCAAATTCCCAGCAAACACTACCATACACTTAATTCTGCAGAAACTGGCAGTCAAGCAAGTAACATCTGGTTAACTAAAGGTGTCACATTCCGAAACAGAACAATTTATGATGGCCATTCAGGACAGTGTCGTAGAAACCTGTAACTTCTGAAGGTACATCATAAAAGACAAAACATCAACAGATCCATGCCGAAAGAAAACTGAAACCATCGATCACATACTAACACCATGCCTAATATTGCCCATACGTCGACATCACAATGTAACTAAGATCATCTGCCAAGAACTATGCAAGCAGTGTCAACTACCAATAGATCCAGAGCCATACCTTAGACTTGAACCGCAACCCAGAGTAGAAAATGACACATTTAAAATACCTTGGAATTTCTTTGTCATCACCAACAAGACAATAGCTGCCACTAAACCTGACCTAAATGTCACAGACAAGGTGCGAAAGAACACATGGCTCATAGACATTGCAGTACCAAACTCCCACAACATCAGAACTACCTATATGACTACATTATTTTAATGACTCATGGTGGTTCCGTATTGATATGTTAGAATAGTTATTAACAAGAAAAGTACATCCGCCTGAATCAATACTATAAAGAAAAATTAATTATTTAACTTGTTTTCAGTACATGTTTCGAGGATTAATTACATTTTATCCCCTTCATCAGCTATTGAAAAAAATAATAGCACAGTAATAAGATATATATTTAAATCTAATATGGTGCACCATAAAATTTAGGTTATAAGAACAGAATAAAATGAAATTAAATAGATGGTGACGGTGATCAGCTTGCAGGTGTTTATGACAAATAGTAGTTCCGTATTAAAGCTCGGTAGATACGGAACACCAATACTTCACCAATCCGTGTACGTCTATATAAATGAAGAGCCTGTATGCTTAAAGATCCAATTTTAGCCTTTTCAAATCAAAGCGGCTTCAAGAAACTCGACGTGATGGAATGTGATCTCTTAGTAAAGAGAGGTCAGTTCAAAGCATATGGTGTATGAGGTTAGGACAATGTTACATTTAGAAATCATTTTAGAAAATGGTGTATGAGGTTAGGACAATGTTACATTTAGATTAAAAGGGGAAAGCAGAATACAGACGTCTGAGAAATGAGGTTAACAAGAAGTGCAAGGAAGCGAAAGAAGAATGGTTGAAAGAGAAATGTGCAGGTATAGAAAATTGTCTGAAATTAGGAAAAGTAGACACAGCTTATCGAAGGATTAGGAATACTTTTGTGGAAAAGAAGACTAAGTGCTGTAATATTAAGGACACAAATGGAAAGCCTCTAACAGATAGGGAAGAAAAGGTTGAGAGATGGAAAGCTTACATAGAGAGTTTGTATAAGGGAAAGGAGATTGAGAATCATGTAATGGAAAGGGAGGAGGAAATTGATGAGGATGCGAAAGGAGATTTAATATTGAGATCAGAATTTGATAGAGCTTTGGAAGACTTAAGCAGGAACAAAGCACCAGGCATAGATGATATACCGATTGAGTTGCTAAGCTGCATAGGAGTTGAAGGTCTGATCAGGTTATTTCACTTAGTGTGTAGGATTTATGAGACAGGTGAGGTACCCCCTGATTTCAAGAGGAATGTAATCATCCCTATACCAAAGAAAATGGGAGCTGACAGATGTGAAGATTACCGTACAATCAGCTTGATTACTCATGCTTCAAAGATCCTGTCTAGAATAATTTACAAGAGGATTGAAAGCCAGATAGAAACGGAGTTGGGTGAAGACCAGTTTGGTTTCAGGAGAAATGTAGGAACAAGGGAAGCTGTACTAAGTCTTAGGCTGATTTTAGAAGGTAGAATAAGGAAAGATAAGAGAACGTTCATGGCTTTTGTAGACTTAGAAAAGGCTTTTGATAACGTTGATTGGACTAAGTTGTTTGACATTTTGAAATCAATTGGAATAAAGTACAGGGATAGGAGGGTGATATACAATCTGTACAGAAACCAGACAGCAGTCATTCGAGTTGAAGGACATGAGAGAGAAGCTGGTATTCAGAAAGGTGCAAGGCAAGGCTGCAACTTATCACCCATACTTTTCAATCTTTACATTGAACAAGCAATGAAGGAAATTAGAGAAAAATTTAAAGTGGGAGTGAAGATTCAAGGAGAAATAATTTCAACTCTGAGATTTGCTGATGACATCGTCATCTTGGCCGACAAGCCTGAGGATTTGAATGAGTTTTTGAATGGTATGGACTCCGTCTTACGGAAAGAATTCATGATGAAAATTAATAAATGTAAAACAAAAATACTGGAATGCAGCCGAAATAAATCAGAAACCTCTATGGAGATCAAATTGGCAGGTGAAAAGCTGAAGGAAGTAGGAGACTTCTGTTACTTAGGAAGCAGAATAACCAGTGATGGACGAAGCAAAGAGGATATTAAAAGTAGGTTGGCTCAGGCAAAGAAAGCATTTCTACAAAAAAGGAATCTGCTGACATCGAATATAGATCTAGGTATTAGGAAGTCATTTTTGAAAGCCTTTGTCTGGAGCGTGGCGCTCTATGGAAGTGAAACTTGGACTATTGGTGCAGCAGAAAAGAGGAGAATTGAAGCATTTGAAATGTGGTGTTACAGGAGAATGATGAAGATCAGATGGGTAGATAGGGTTACAAACAAAGAGGTATTAAGACGAGTGGGAGAGGAGAGATGTTTCTGGCGACTGCTAATGAAGAGAAGAGATAGGTTGGTAGGACACATACTAAGACACCCAGGAATAGCAAGCTTAGTTATGGAAGGAAGGGTCGAGGACAAAAACTGTAGGGGTAGACCAAGGTTAGAATATGTTAAACAGATTGCCTCCGATGTAGGGTGTCGGAGCTATGTAGAGATGAAACGATTAGCTCAGGACAGGGAGGCATGGAGAGCTGCATCAAACCAGTCAAAAGACTGAAGACTCAAACAACATATACGAGCTTTATTTTCTAATTGTATGTATGATACACTGCATTATACTCGCATTCAAGTTTTTCAAGTGTATATATAATAGACGTTTTCTTATAAAAGTTACAGTATAAAAGTTCATTTACAAAATGTTCAGAATTAGGCGAGTCAATGAAGTAGATCATCATTGGTCTGTACAACAAGAATTTTTTCTGTTTTCAGTTTTGAATGATTTTCTTGAATCAGTCAATAAAAGTTTCAATGACGACAACGACATCACTAAAGGTTAAAAACTTGCGGTTGTATTATTCGCACCTGATAGCAGATAGGCTTTTCAATAATTATTTGTGTTTTCGAACCTTAAGGATGGTCAGGGCCCGAATACGGCGGGGGGGAATTCGAAGAAAAACAAACTATTCAGACGAAAACCACAAAAATATGGATTTATATGCTTCTATTCTGAAAACCGCGGTTTTATGCATTTATATGCTCGATAAATTTCAATTCTCTTGGTCCCAGAGAGGTAAAAATACCTCCGAAAGGCTTCTTTCAATGTGTACTATTCAGGGAAAAAATATGCAGATATGCTCGAATCCGAGCCCTACTTATTACTGTGCTACGCTTTCTATTCAATAGCTGACGAAGAGGATAAAATGTAATTAATCCTCGAAACATGTACTGAAAACAAGTTTAATAATTGATTTTTATTTATAGTATTGATTCAGGCGGATGCACTTTTCTTGTTAATAACTACCTATATGACCCACGAAAAATGCAGCAAATGAACTTGGCAACAGAATTAAAACGCTTCTTGAAGCAACAAACAGGCACTGTCATCCCAGTTATAATCTCAGCCACAGGAGTAATACCAAAAACAGCTCTACACCAACTGAATCTACCGTTCAACATCCATCAGAAAATACATAGGCCTAGGCAGAAATACTGGACAACAGTAATACTGACAGGAAAGTCTTGAATAGCGATTGAATACCAGCAAAGGTTCTTGTGTTAGCCCACTGAAGATTTTCCGAACACTAGAAGAACTGTGTTCAATGAACAATTTGTGATAATAATAATCATATATAAGGTGCGTTCAAAAAGTAACGATCCGGAGGCATAATTACAGAAACCAGTACCTGTATGTTAGAAGTATTGGTCCTGGCTGTTGAGGCACTTGTCCCACTGTGACACGAGGCGGTGTATGGCTGTCTCATAAAATTCCCTGGGCTGCGATGTGAACCAGTTCCGCACGTACAGCTGGACGTCGGCGTCCGAGGTGAATCGTTGGCCCCGCAGAGCCCTTTTCAGGGGACCAAACATGGCATAATCACAGGGAGAGAGGTCTGGACTGTATGGAGGGTAGCCGAGAACCTCCCATTTGAATTTCTGCAGGAGTGCCGCGACTGTGTTGGCCGTATGAGGTCGTGCATTGTCGTGGAGCGACCACGGCGGCTATAGCGTTCACTGTCACTCGGCGGTCCTGGATAATGAGTGCATCAACCCGGTGGACGTTGTCACCGGTAATGCAGGGGGGTGCCCCAGACTGGGCATCATCGGCTAACAACACCCGTCCTTCCCTGAAGTGCTTGTGCCACGCCTTGACCCTTGCAAGGGACATGCAGTTTTCGCCGTACACTTGTGACATTCGGCGATGTATATCCGTTCCACTCTCAAAAACCGAACAACACCTCTTTGCTCTTCTTTTGACGCCTCCATGTCACTGTTTGCAATGCGACTGGCAGCGTTGGACGATTGAGGCACGCTGCTTCTCGCTTTGTATCGTCATGTGACGTGCACGCGTGCTCTCTAGCGACGGGCTGTCACCTTCCACGCTCTGGTCGGACCCACACCTCGTTACACTTGCCACAATTAGCCGATGTCGTCACCGGTTTGCGCATTCCAGCCCCGGCTCGTTACTTTTTGAACGCACCTTATAATTATTATAATTGTTTTCAGAGGTCGAAAATCTAAATATGTGGTGGTAATTGTAGTTTTAGGAGGCGAGGCATGTACTGTAAGTTATCTACCCCTTCTTTACGTATACCCCTGTTCTAGCAGATGATCCAGTTCATGATCGGAGACCTTATAATGTATGCATGTCTCACAATAAGGTGTTGGGCTGTATACCCCTGTTCTAGCAGTTGATCCAGTTCATGCTGGGATACCTTATAATGTATGCATGTCTCACAATAAGGTGTTGGGCTGTATACCCCTGTTCTAGCAGTTGATCCAGTTCATGCTGGGATACCTTATGCATGACTCACAGTAAGGTGTTGGGCTGTATACCCCTGTTCTAGCAGTTGATCCAGTTCATGCTGGGGTACCTTATAATGTATGCATGACTCACAATAAGGTGTTGGGCTGTATACCCCTGTTCTAGCAGTTGATCCAGTTCATGCTGGGGTACCTTATAATGTATGCATGACTCACAATAAGGTGTTGGGCTGTATACCCCTGTTCTAGCAGTTGATCCAGTTCATTCTGGGATACCTTATAATGTATGCATGACTCACAATAAGGTGTTGGGCTGTATACCCCTGTTCTAGCAGTTGATCCAGTTCATGCTGGGGTACCTTATAATGTATGCATGACTCACAATAAGGTGTTGGGCTGTATACCCCTGTTCTAGCAGTTGATCCAGTTCATGCTGGGATACCTTATGCATGACTCACAATAAGGTGTTGGGCTGTATACCCCTGTTCTAGCAGTTGATCCAGTTCATGCTGGGATACCTTATAATGTATGCATGTCTCACAATAAGGTGTTGGGCTGTATACCCCTGTTCTAGCAGTTGATCCAGTTAATGCTGGGATACCTTATAATGTATGCATGTCTCACAATAAGGTGTTGGGCTGTATACCCCTGTTCTAGCAGTTGATCCAGTTCATGCTGGGATACCTTATAATGTATGCATGTCTCACAATAAGGTGTTGGGCTGTATACCCCTGTTCTAGCAGTTGATCCAGTTCATGCTGGGATACCTTATAATGTATGCATGTCTCACAATAAGGTGTTGGGCTGTATACCCCTGTTCTAGCAATTGATCCAGTTCATGCTGGGATACCTTATAATGTATGCATGTCTCACAATAAGGTGTTGGGCTGTATACCCCTGTTCTAGCAGTTGATCCAGTTCATGCTGGGATACCTTATAATGTATGCATGTCTCACAATAAGGTGTTGGGCTGTATACCCCTGTTCTAGCAGTTGATCCAGTTAATTCTGGGATACCTTATAATGTATGCATGTCTCACAATAAGGTGATGGGCTGTATACCCCTGTTCTAGCAGTTGATCCAGTTCATGCTGGGATACCTTATGCATGACTCACAATAAGGTGTTGGGCTGTATACCCCGGTTCTAGCAGTTGATCCAGTTCATGCTGGGATACCTTATGCATGACTCACAATAAGGTGTTGGGCTGTATACCCCTGTTCTAGCAGTTGATCCAGTTCATGCTGGGATACCTTATGCATGACTCACAATAAGGTGTTGGGCTGTATACCCCTGTTCTAGCAGTTGATCCAGTTCATGCTGGGATACCTTATGCATGACTCACAATAAGGTGTTGGGCTGTATACCCCGGTTCTAGCAGTTGATCCAGTTCATGCTGGGATACCTTATGCATGACTCACAATAAGGTGTTGGGCTGTATACCACTGTTCTAGCAGTGGATCCAGTTCATGCTGGGATACCTTATAATGTATGCATGTCTCACAATAAGGTGTTGGGCTGTATACCCCTGTTCTAGCAGTGGATCCAGTTCATGCTGGGATACCTTATAATGTATGCATGACTCGCAATAAGGTGTTGGGCTGTATACCCCTGTTCTAGCAGTTGATCCAGTTCATGCTGGGATACCTTATAATGTATGCATTACTCACAGTAAGGTGTTGGGCTGTATACCCCTGTTCTAGCAGTTGATCCAGTTCATGCTGGGATACCTTATGCATGACTCACAATAAGGTGTTGGGCTGTATACCCCTGTTCTAGCAGTTGATCCAGTTCATGCTGGGATACCTTATGCATGACTCACAATAAGGTGTTGGGCTGTATACCCCTGTTCTAGCAGTTGATCCAGTTCATGCTGGGATACCTTATGCATGACTCACAATAAGGTGTTGGGCTGTATTCCCCTGTTCTAGCAGTTGATCCAGTTCATGCTGGGATACCTTATGCATGACTCACAGTAAGGTGTTGGGCTGTATACCCCTGTTCTAGCAGTTGATCCAGTTCATGCTGGGATACCTTATGCATGACTCACAATAAGGTGTTGGGCTGTATACCCCTGTTCTAGCAGTTGATCCAGTTCATGCTGGGATACCTTATAATGTATGCATGACTCACAATAAGGTGTTGGGCTGTATACCCCTGTTCTAGCAGTTGATCCAGTTCATGCTGGGATACATTATGCATGACTCACAATAAGGTGTTGGGCTGTATACCCCTGTTCTAGCAGTTGATCCAGTTCATGCTGGGATACCTTATGCATGACTCACAGTAAGGTGTTGGGCTGTATACCCCTGTTCTAGCAGTTGATCCAGTTAATGCTGGGATACCTTATAATGTATGCATGTCTCACAATAAGGTGATGGGCTGTATACCCCTGTTCTAGCAGTTGATCCAGTTCATGCTGGGATACCTTATAATGTATGCATGTCTCACAATAAGGTGTTGGGCTGTATACCCCTGTTCTAGCAGTTGATCCAGTTCATGCTGTGATACCTTATGATGTATGCATGTCTCACAATAAGGTGTTGGGCTGTATACCCCTGTTCTAGCAGTTGATCCAGTTCATGCTGGGATACCTTATAATGTATGCATGACTCACAATAAGGTGTTGGGCTGTATACCCCTGTTCTAGCAGTTGATCCAGTTCATGCTGGGATACCTTATGCATGACTCACAATAAGGTGTTGGGCTGTATACCCCTGTTCTAGCAGTTGATCCAGTTCATGCTGGGATACCTTATGCATGACTCACAGTAAGGTGTTGGGCTGTATACCCCTGTTCTAGCAGTTGATCCAGTTAATGCTGGGATACCTTATAATGTATGCATGAGCCACAATAAGGTGTTGGTCTGTATACCCCTGTTCCAGCAGTTGATCCAGTTCATGCTGGGATACCTTATAATATATGCATGACTCACAGTAAGGTGTTGGGCTGTATACCCCTGTTCTAGCAGTTGATCCAGTTCATGCTGTGATACCTTATAATGTATGCATGACTCACAATAAGGTGTTGGGCTGTATACCCCTGTTCTAGCAGTTGATCCAGTTCATGCTGGGATACCTTATGCATGACTCACAATAAGGTGTTGGGCTGTATACCCCTGTTCTAGCAGTTGATCCAGTTCATGCTGGGATACCTTATGCATGACTCACAGTAAGGTGTTGGGCTGTATACCCCTGTTCTAGCAGTTGATCCAGTTAATGCTGGGATACCTTATAATGTATGCATGAGCCACAATAAGGTGTTGGTCTGTATACCCCTGTTCCAGCAGTTGATCCAGTTCATGCTGGGATACCTTATAATATATGCATGACTCACAGTAAGGTGTTGGGCTGTATACCCCTGTTCTAGCAGTTGATCCAGTTCATGCTGTGATACCTTATAATGTATGCATGTCTCACAATAAGGTGTTGGGCTGTATACCCCTGTTCTAGCAGTTGATCCAGTTCATGCTGGGATACCTTATGCTTGACTCACAATAAGGTGTTGGGCTGTATACCCCTGTTCTAGCAGTTGATACAGTTCATGCTGGGATACCTTATGCATGACTCACAATAAGGTGTTGGGCTGTATACCCCTGTTCTAGCAGTTGATCCAGTTCATGCTGGGGTACCTTATAATGTATGCATGACTCACAATAAGGTGTTGGGCTGTATACCCCTGTTCTAGCAGTTGATCCAGTTCATGCTGGGATACCTTATGCATGACTCACAATAAGGTGATGGGCTGTATACCCCTGTTCTAGCAGTTGATCCAGTTCATGCTGGGATACCTTATGCATGACTCACAATAAGGTGATGGGCTGTATACCCCTGTTCTAGCAGTTGATCCAGTTCATGCTGGGATACCTATGCATGACTCACAATAAGGTGTTGGGCTGTATACCCCTGTTCTAGCAGTTGATCCAGTTCATGCTGGGATACCTTATGCATGACTCACAATAAGGTGTTGGGCTGTATACCCCTGTTCTAGCAGTTGATCCAGTTCATGCTGGGATACCTTATAATGTATGCATGACACACAGTAAGGTGTTGGGCTGTATACCCCTGTTCTAGCAGTTGATCCAGTTCATGCTGGGATACCTTATGCATGACTCACAATAAGGTGTTGGGCTGTATACCCCTGTTCTAGCAGTTGATCCAGTTCATGCTGGGATACCTTATGCATGACTCACAGTAAGGTGTTGGGCTGTATACCCCTGTTCTAGCAGTTGATCCAGTTCATGCTGGGATACCTTATAATGTATGCATGACTCGCAATAAGATGTTGGGCTGTATACCCCTGTTCTAGCAGTTGATCCAGTTCATGCTGTGATACCTTATAATGTATGCATGACTCACAGTAAAGTGTTGGGCTGTATACCCCTGTTCTAGCAGTTGATCCAGTTCATACTGGGATACCTTATGCATGACTCACAATAAGGTGTTGGGCTGTATACCCCTGTTCTAGCAGTTGATCCAGTTCATGCTGGGATACCTTATAATATATGCATGACTCACAATAAGGTGTTGGGCTGTATACCCCTGTTCTAGCAGTTGATCCAGTTCATGCTGGGATACCTTATAATGTATGCATGTCTCACAATAAGGTGTTGGGCTGTATACCCCTGTTCTAGCAGTTGATCCTGTTCATGCTGGGATACCTTATAATATATGCATGACTCACAATAAGGTGTTGGGCTGTATACCCCTGTTCTAGCAGTTGATCCAGTTCATGCTGGGATACCTTATAATGTATGCATGTCTCACAATAAGGTGTTGGGCTGTATACCCCTGTTCTAGCAGTTGATCCTGTTCATGCTGGGATACCTTATAATATATGCATGACTCACAATAAGGTGTTGGGCTGTATACCCCTGTTCTAGCAGTTGATCCAGTTCATTCTGGGATACCTTATAATGTATGCATGACTCACAATAAGGTGTTGGGCTGTATACCCCTGTTCTAGCAGTTGATCCAGTTCATGCTGGGATACCTTATGCATGACTCACAATAAGGTGTTGGGCTGTATACCCCTGTTCTAGCAGTTGATCCAGTTCATTCTGGGATACCTTATAATGTATGCATGACTCACAATAAGGTGTTGGGCTGTATACCCCTGTTCTAGCAGTTGATCCTGTTCATGCTGGGATACCTTATAATATATGCATGACTCACAATAAGGTGTTGGGCTGTATACCCCTGTTCTAGCAGTTGATCCAGTTCATTCTGGGATACCTTATAATGTATGCATGACTCACAATAAGGTGTTGGGCTGTATACCCCTGTTCTAGCAGTTGATCCAGTTCATGCTGGGATACCTTATAATGTATGCATGTCTCGCGATAACGACACGCATCGCGCGGCAACAAAGACGAGTTCGCTCGATCTCTTCTAGGAATGTGAGGACAGCAACAATCAGGATGTTAACCGATGTTACTTCTCGGAACAACTCGTACAACAATTAGAGCATTGCACCAGTCTGCTGTGCATCTTGTTTGATCAAAACAAACCGCTTCATCAGACAAGTGAGTTGTATACTGGTTCTACCAAACGTCTACGGACACCCGAAAATATGATCAATTTAGGGCCCGGTTGTTGATGACATGTCATCTTTTTACTCAGCTGTCTTCAAATATATCATTTTTATTTTGCATCATTTAGCATTTTTTGCTATTTTTCCATTTTAAGAGCATTTTCTTAAGTTTTGTAGATTTTTTTGTCTTATTTTAGAGAAATCGGCCTTTTGAGGTCATTTTTTTTTCAATTTAGTCATGTCACACCTTTATATGAGGGAATTACGTCTCTCAGAATTAAGAATTAAAGAGTTAAATCGCGAGAATTAAGAAGAATTTAGTAGCTGATACGAGATAATTTGAAATACTGAAATATTGATTCCATGTCCATAATCAACCGGGTGGAAACGAGTCTTAGCAACAATCGTGGCGAAATTGCTGCGGGTATTCCTTGAAAACTGAAAAAAATTGCCGGACAAAAACACCGGGTATAAAACATAAAACATTATGCAAATTCTCAGACATTTTTTCTGGTGAAAACTACTGCACGGATGGGATTGAGGAGGATTTAGCAACAAACGACCTTCCTCACTTCAAGTACACTCCGATCGCATCAGTTGATGTTGAACGCAGCTTTTCGAGATATAAAAACTTGTTGGCTGATAATCGCAGATTATTTACATTTGACAACATCAGAATGACATGCGTAGTGCAGTGCAACTCAGTGAACATAAAACTTTTGTTAAGTGCTAGAAATTGAATTTGATTGACTTTTCAGTTTGAGCAAGATGTCATTTTTGAAATATTTCTCCATTGTATATTGCATTTACCGAATTTTCGAAATATTGTTGATTTTATTGTTATAAGATCATTTTCTCAATTTTATAGTGCATTTTTCAATTTTTTTGGACATTTATTACTGTCATTTTTGAAAATTTTAAGTGCATCTTTTAAACTTTTTTTTACGGAATCAACATCCGGGCCCTAATGATCACTATCTCTGTCCCTAAACTTTTGGTCTCAGGCATACGGATATTTACAGTGACCTAGAACGTGTTCCGAGGAACATTTTGTGAATTTATTATGCAAGCATCATTATTAGGTTTGAAGTTACGAATATTGATAGTGTGAAAAAATTTAGAATTTTTCATATTTGAAGCGGTGTGGACAGAACACAATGAGGATTACATCCACAATTTTGGTTATGAAGGAACATAGATTGTAGAATATTTATAACTAGCAACCCGCCCCGGCTTCGCCCAAGAACAGTTATGAATACATTACGTGCTAGCTCGTAAAGTGTCGCCTCAGTAATTGTATGGAGATTGTTGGAAGAAATGAAAACGTAAAACACTTATAGTGGGCGATGCATTGAAGATACAGATATGCTCTCGCGGACTATTTTGTAGAACTTTTCATGTTTAACAATTATTCTTACACTCATAGTATACTGATATTTTTAACGGTTTGCCCAGCGTAAGCTTAAAAACGCACTGACGCCAGATTTTTTTCGACTTTTTCACTGAAATCGTTACTGCTTGGCTTCCTTTGATCATAAATAAATTATTGTCTACAGAAAACTTCTTTACAGAATGGTGAAAACCGCACCAAATTCCATCCAGTGATTCTCGAGATTACCCGTGACATACAAGAATCGGGGACTTTGTTTTATACTAAGTAGAGATTGCAATAGAACACAAGAATGTGTTTCCATTAAGAAATATCACCAGTTTGATAGCCCGAAATAGAACAGCAGAAAAAAGCCAAAGGACAGACATTCTTTGACCTTGGCTGGGTGGGAGACCTTTCAAGTTACAGAGATCCTTTATGTTTCACGTCGTAATCCTATAGTTTGCAGATCTGTATTGGATGAAGAAAGCTTCATCGTAGGTCAAAGAATGTCTGTTTGTTGACTATTTTCTGCGTTTTTATTTCGGGCTATAAAACTGGTGATAATTCTTAATGGTTACACATTCTTGTGTTCTATTGCTATTATAAATATTCTACAGGTATTTGTGTTTCTCCATAACCAAAATTGTGGATGTAATCCTCATAGTTTTCTGTCCAGATCGCTTCAAATATAAAACAAGTAGTTCCGTGAAGAAATATACAGCCTATTTTCATATATCCTATTCATGTAAATTGCCTCTATCAACATACAAAATTTCAGTTTGAAGGCTGTGATAGATTCGTAGATATTGAGACCCGTCTAAATATTTCAGATGGTCGCCAGGTTGGATTTTTATTTTTGTACTATTACATTAAGATTATTGTGTACTTGTGCTATTCAAACTTCAATCGCATGATTAGAACACAAGAAGTAAAAACGAGATTTTAAAATTTCGCACAGCTGCCATCTTGTGATTAAGCAATCAATTGCAATAAATGAGATGCCAGTGGATTAACATTTGTATAAGCATTTAACGTGCAACCTTTCCCTATACTCGGATAGTTAATTTGCGAGAAACGTCCTTTTAAATATTTATACTTCGCGTCGACGCCATGTTGGATTTGTGCTCACCAGGTTACTGAAAGTCCTATAGGTGAACATAAGTTCATAGCCTCTATGAACATAAAAAATGCAGTTTGATTGCTGTAAAAGATTCATAGATATTGAGAACCGTCTAAATATTTCGGATGCTCGCTATTTTGGATTGTTATATGTATAGGCCATAGAGTTATGTACCATTCAAGGACAATTATTGCCTAGGTTCATTATTCAAACTTTCACTTTGATCGCATGATTACGACACAAGAAATAAAAACTTAATTTTAAAATTTCGCACAGCCGTCATCTTGAGGCTATGTAAACAATTGAACTAAATTATTTGCCAGTGCATTACAATATGTAAAATCATTTACTGTACCACATTTCACTGCGCTCAGAGACTTAAATCACGAGAAAACGTCGGCAACTAAGAATAAACTCACAACGTGGCAAAAGAATCCGGAATTAATACAGTATAATTTACAGGCTAAATAGTACACAAACCCACGCTTCATTTTAAGCGGTAATTTTATTCATTAATTAATTCATTCGTTAATATTTGGCATTGTTCTTCCTTTTGGTGTCCAGTTTAGTCTTAAAACCTCTGTTGGCGAACGTGTCACCCCCATGATCCCCTATTTGCAGGTAGCAAAGCGGCCTCCTCTGCTTCGAATCGTCTCATCTTGAAATCGTTGAACACTAAATCAGTGCCTCATTGCTTCTGCCTCTGCTCCATTTACCCTCTATAGCCGAGTTTACTTATCAATTAGTAATCTCTCCCCTCCATTTCTAACTTAACCAATATCTCTTCATTACGAGTAGGGTACATTCCTGCCATTGCTCCCATCTATTTTTTCCAGCAGTCATTCGTCTTACCCTCATATCAGTTACCTCCACCTTATCTTGAATCTACCCAGCTTTCACTTCCATACCGCAAGTTTGGTCTTAATACTGAGCGATGTAGGGAGAGTTTCTATCTAGCAGAATACTTTAGAGCGGCTTCAGTGGCGTAGTTGGAAGCATGCTGAGTTTCTATGCCCAAGGTCGCGGGTTCAAACCAAGCCGAAGTCGTCGGATTTTTAACTGCATTAAAAATCCCTCCGTATGCCGTCCTTGGGATAGGAATTACAGCCGGCGGTCCCATGACATAGATTTATGGCGTATAAAGGAACCTTCCACTAATTACACTTGTGTGAAGCTAAATTATAGGTCAAATTTGACTAACGCTCTTAGGATCCAACGTTCTTCGCCAGATATCTACGCTGATATCTAGCAACCATGTTCACAACTAGTGGTCGTTAACGGTGGCATTTGGTATCCAAAGTTGGAACTACTTGAAAATTTAATGTATGCAGGCCTTACATGAATTATAAAACAGATAACACACACTAATACAGCCACAACAATTGACACCGGATATCAGACACATTCTACACACACCGAAAGTACACGGGGCTACATGACCGCGTTGACGCTACCCCTACACTAAGGAACCAACCAACCTACCAGAATACTTTAGACCGCAACTGAGAACTCACAGCATTGGCTTTTCTGCACCTCGATTCTGCCTCATTCACTATACTACCATCCTGAGAAAAAATACAATCTATGAACATAAAATGGCCCACCTGATCCACGTTAGGTACTGCTACCTGCATACAATATTCTTTTATGTCTTCCCTACCGATATCACCCCTGAATTAAAATGCAAATTCTCAATCCCCCCCCCCCCCAGAGCCAAATAATTTTCAAAGACGTAATTTGATGAAAATTTTAATTTGAAAAAAAAATCGGATTGTGGACAAATCATTTGATGATGTAAGTTTACAATTTGAGAACATTTAACTTTATTTGTGTACAACATTTAGTGCTAACTGTTCATTTCTGAGCTATTGAAAGATGGAAATAAAATGCCTGTAGGTTAGCTTTCATTGATTGTCTTATTTTGCTCCCCACACAAACCAAAAAGCAAAAACAAACTCATGACCAAAACAGAAAACAATATTCAAAAACAAAAGCAAAAGCAGAAAACGAACACAAAATCAAAACAACAACAAAAAAGCAAAAAGGGAAAATTTAAATACAAAAGCAGAAAACAAACACGAAATCAAAAATATAAACCAAAGAAGCAAAATTAAAAATAATAAAAATTAAAAACAAAAGCAAAAGCAGAAAACAACACGAAACCGAAAACCACGAAGCAAAAAGCAAAATTGAAAAGCAGAAAACTAACACTACATTGTAAAAAAGCAAAAAGCAAAATTCAAAATCCAAACCTGAAAACAAACACAAAAGGAAAAAAAAAATTAAAAAAAAACCACAATGCAATAAGATAAGAGTACAAAACAACAAAAACAAAACCTTGCATTCATTGATTATCTTATTTTGCTCCCCACACAAAGCAAAAATAAAAAACAAACTCAAGAACAAAACAGAAAACAAAATTCGAAAACAAAAGCAAAAGCAGAAAACAATCACAAAATCAAAACCAAAGAAACAAAGCAAAAAGCAAAATTCAAAAAAAAAGCAGAAAACAAACACAACATCAAAAACAAAAAATATAATGAAGCAAAATTCAAAAACAAAACCAAAGCAGAAAATAAGCACATAACCGAAAACACAAAGCTAAAAGCAAAATTAACAAGTGGTTCCGTGAAGAACTATACAGCCTATTTTCATATATCCTACTCATGTTAATTGCCTCTATCAACATACAAAATGTCAGTTTGATTGTTGTGATAGATTCGTAGATATTGAGAACCGTCTAAATATTTCAGATGGTCGCCAGTTTGGATTTTTATTTATGTACTATTACATGAAGATTATTGTGTACGTGTTGTGCTCGTTTAGACCGGAGTCCGCACGACCACATATGCATTTTACCAAGAATCAGTCAGCACGAGAGTCAAAATATCCCGGGGCGCCAGATGGGTTAAAGCTAATCGCAAAAACGACATCAAATGAAAAAAATGCTTTACTGATTTTTGGCTCAATGCAACAATAAGGATAGAAGAAGATTCAACTGGGCATAACACATCATGTAAAATTATCTCATTTTATTCTGAATTTAAAATTGACTGCAAAATAAGATACTCAAAGCGGCATCATTCACGTGTGGCGACCCACATTACTATTTACACAATGTACAGAAATTTTCCAACACATTGGACAATTATCTTTGGAAACACAAGTCTGATTATCAGTCCTGTAGACTGTGTTCCAAAATTATATCCATTATTTATGATTAAATCCAGTTCAAATTTAATTGTCTCTACTGGAAATACCGTAGTTCACTGGTTGAATTTTTACATAATATTAACACTCGAAGAATAATTGTTCATAGAATTTTTAACTTTCACTTATTTTTCCAGTTTCAAAAAAAAATTGTCAAAAAAATATTATTATCTCTGAATCAACACAAATTATGTACATATATTAATAACAACATCTGAAAAGTATTTGACCATTGAGCATAGCATGGAATAACTGTGCGAAGCACAACAAAATTAATTGTTCTTCTGACATTAAACGTTTCGAGAAGTGACTCGATTATGAACTTCAAGTTCCTAACAAAATATATGATTTCTGAATCATCAACTTGATCAATAAATTGTTGGACCATTCAACTATTCGATTCTTCACTTGGAATCATTATTAAGAAAAATATTTATATTTGTGGCCATTTTAGTAACTTTCACAACTTGCAATTCTTCGACAGAATGCGGAAATAAGAATTGTAGCTTCATAATAAATTCATTTAGTTCATGGCACTAGGATTGAAAACATCCTTCAAATTATTCGTGGTTATAGAATTATTTTTAATTGGCAGTGGCCCATTCTATTATTTGTGTAAGAACACAACATTCCAACAACAACGGCAAAGGTCTTCCTCTGAAGAAGAATAAAATACTATCATGACAAAACCGGGTTCTAGCAAAATCAAAGTCTTAATGGAATCCGTAAACAAGGTTGAAATAAGAACTGATGGTTTTTAAGGAATAACCTTTGGGTCATTCATACGACGCAATGTGTAGTTCCAATACTCCTTCTTTAACACTGAGTCATCGAACCTGCTATTTGATTGATGCTCAAATAAAAACCTCCTCATTCCTGCGACTTAAACATGCGCACCTGTGAATGGCATTTCAACTACTCCACACACATAAATTTTCTTCCCAAAATTTATACAATAAATCAAGCCTCTGCTTGTTATCAACACTGGAAGATTAATAAACTTACAAGTTTATTTTATTTTACCATTCAGTTCAACCCGTGAAGTTACCACACTTATGATAATCTTTATTTCACTTTCGAATGTGTATTTACGTCATGATTTTCTATAAATACAAAAATATCCTAATTGATACAATTATCATTTGCTTCCCGTTTCATGCCTCTCCGTGTTATCTGAAAAATATATTTTGCTCATTGCAAATATTAACTGTTCAACCAGAACTGTAATGTTGGTTGAATGCGGGCTTGCGCTAACCACTCTCCTTCGGAAAATCACCTGTTCCAAACTAGAAATGATTAAACTACTTCATAGGCTCTCTCTCAATAAATGTGATTATTAGAAAATATAAGATCCAAGAATTATTTAGAAAAGTTATGAAAATCATTATTATTATTATTAGTGGATTATTATTATTATTAGTTATATTATTTTAAATGTGTTTAATTATTATTTCATTATGTGAGAATCCACATGTTCGATTCTTCGAATATGGATAAAATATCCATCTCTCAACAAAAATAATTATTAACTTTTACAGTTACATCGGCTGATTACCGTGATTATCCAAAAAATATGAAACATTCAAATAAATGCTCGTTCTGCTCGGTCATTGATCCTAAACTGTTCTGAGTGCTGAAAATACTCAGAATAACTCTAATATGTCTTGCGTAAATCGTTGCAAGATTTAAATACGAAGAAAAACAAATGTGTTGGTCATCTGCAGAAAAATAAGTTTGTTCCAATTAGCTAGGCATAATATAAAGTCAAAATGTGGCTTACATTTCTCGTTGGTCTTGAAGCGTAGTGAACCTGGTCTGTGCCAGATTTATCCAGATACATGCCCTATCGGACACGCACGTCTAATCCTTGTATCGGCCGCCATTATATACCCACAATCTGTCTAATACGACATAGTGGAGATATTTCTTGAAGTTTGAAGTAACTGCTGATCCATTTTAATGTTGACTTCTATTAAAGCCATAGCATTTCGCTTAAATGGGGTCAGATCTAAGTGATCTATTCTCAAATATGTCAGTTGTAACATAACTCACGGTAATCTTTTCAGTACAAGAAAACACTGACAGTCTAAACCAATCAACGGCTGTTCTGAAGATCGTTCCCTGGGCATGGCTTATCACCATCTATCATGCGCGAAGCAACATATAGTTTCCCTTTGTCGGCTAATGAACAACACCGTGATAGACTGGCCTTCAATATACTGAAAGATCGGAGTGGTTATCAAGTTACAATTATGAAACTGACTAAATTGGACTAAAATATCCAAGTATTGAATGATTATTACTGGACTGTGGCAAAGTACTTTCTAGACAAAGTCTAGCATATGTCCATATAGAAATAAAATATTTCACCAGTGTCCGTAGAAAAATAACAATCACCTTAGTGATTCTCTCTGCCGAAAACTTACTAAGTTCCACATGTATCGCAGCACTTTTGTGACTATCACAATTTGAAGATATCTTCTGCGTAGATCCGGCAACCATGTGCCTTGGCTCAACGTAGTAGCACCTTGTCATGCAAGAGCTTGGTTCGAAGTGAGCTGATGTTGCTTGGGCCGGCCGGCTTTTATTCAAAACGGTCAGGTCCACGCTGAATCACGCTGAAATCTAGAAATCCTCATATCTCTTGTATCCCTGGTCCGATTTACTTGATACTCAGTGCATTCTCTTTCATTTGGCCGTGCCAGTAATCTGATCCAAGTCTCAAGTCTCTACTCTATGGCTAACTATTTAATCAACAAATAGTCTCGACCTCTGCTACTACTCCCTACGTCACTTGACATGCTCTTGACTGCATAAAGTTTCCATTTCCTTCTGGAAGTAATGGAGCGCGATATTCAAATATCTCAACTTTCAAAAGCGGCTGTAGCCTTTCCCTTGATATCTAGGTGCCTGAATCTTGGAATACCCATTCCTAGAGTTGGGCACAGTGTGGTAATCAAACTTCAATCGCATGATTAGGACACAAGAAATAAAAACGAGATTTTAAAATTTCGCACAGCTGCCATCTTGTGGTTATGAAAACAATTGAAATAAACTAGATACCAGTGGATTAACATTTGTATAAGCATTTAAAGTGCAAAGTTTCACTGCACTCGGATAGTGAAATCGCGATAAACATCCATTTAAATATTTATAATTCACGTCGCCGCCATATTGGATTTGTGCTCACCAGATTACTGAAAGTCCTATAGGTGAACTTATGTTCATAGCCTCTATGATCATAAAAAAATTCAGTTTGATTCCTGTAAAAGATTCGTAGATATTGAGATCCGTCAAAATATTTCGGATGCTCGCCATTTTGGATTGTTATATCTATAGGCCATAGAGTTATGTACCATTAAAGGAAAATTATTGCGTAGTTTCATTATGCAAGCTTTCACTTCGATCGCATAATTACGACACAAGAAATAAAAACTTAATTTTAAAATTTCGCACAGCCGCCATCTTGAGGTTATGTAAAAAATTGAACTAAATTAGATGCCAGTGCATTACAATATGTATAATAGATTATTGTACCACATTTCACTGCACTCAGAGGGTTAAATCACGAGAAAAGTCTTTTAAAATGTTTCAACTTCGCATGGCGACCATGTTGGTCTTGTACTTTACAGATTTTTGAAAGTTAATAGACAAACATTTATCAGTACCCTTTATCACCGTACGAAATTTCGGGGTGATATCGGTAATAGTTTCGTAGTTATAGAATGCCAGTGAAATATTTTGCTCAGCCGCCATTTTCAGGTTATGTAAACAATTGAACTAAAAAGGACGCCGGTGCATTACAATGTGTATAAACATTTGCTGTACCAAGTTTCATTACGTTTGGATGGTTAAATCGCGAGAAAATTCTATTCAAAAGTCTCAACTTCGCTTGGCCGCCATGTTGGCTTTGTAGTAACCAGATTTTTGAAAGTCCCATAGGTGAACTTCTAGCAGTTCCCTTTATCACCGTACAAAATTTCAGGGTGATATCTGTAATAGTTTCGAAGATACTGAATGCTGGTGAAATATTTCGCACAGCCGCCATGTTGGATTGGTGAGACAAAATAAAGTTTGAAGGGCATGGTCAGGGTCGGGCAGAATGATGCTATGGTTTCAATCAAGTCACTCCAGCCGTTTAGATTTTATTAGGGGGACACACACACGAATCACACTCACACACACGAATCACACACACACATACGCACACACACACGGACAAAAGGTGATCTCATAAGCCTATTTTTTTCATAAAATGAAAATAGGCTAAAAAAGGAGATAACAAAGACAAAATTAAAAACAAAAAACAAAAAGGAAAACTCAAAAACAAAAAGGAAAATTCAAAAACAAAACAGAAAATAAACCCAAAATGAAAAACAAACAAAAAAACAAAACAAAATGTAAAATTCAAAAACAAAAACAAACACAATGCAAAATGATTATTTTTAGCCTATTTTCAATTTTGAAAAAATAGGCTTATGAGATCACCTTTTGTCCGTGTGTGTGTGCGTGTGTGTGTGTGTGTGTGTGTGTGTGTGTGTGTGTGTGTGTGTGATTCGTGTGTGTGTCCCCCCCTAATAAAATCTAAACGGCAGGAGCGATTTCAATGAAACTCGGAAAGTTCATAGCACTATTCCCGGCGACCTCGACCGTGCCCTTCAAATTTTGTTACGACTCACCAATCCAACATGGTGGCTGTGCGAAATATTTCACCAGCATTCTATATCTCCGAAACTATAACCGATATTACCCTGACATTTTCTATGGTGATAGAGGGAACTACTATAAGTTCACTTATGTGACTTTTGAAAACCTGGTAACTACAAAACCAACATGGAGGCCAAGCGAATTTGCGACTTTTAAATAGACGTTTCTCGCGATTTGACCAACCAAACGCAATGAAACTTGGTACAGTATATACTTATATACATTGTAATGCACCGACATCTAACTTCGTTCAATTGTTTACATAATCACAAGATGGCGGATGTGCGAAATATTTCACCGGCATTCTATATCTCTGAAACTATTAGCGGTATCTCCCTAACATTTTGTACGGAGATAAAGGGCACTACTGGAAGTCCACCTATAAGACTTTCAAAAACCGGTTAACTACAAAACGAACATGGCGGCCAAGCGAATTTGAAAATTTTAAATAGACCTTTCTCGCGATTTAATGTTCCAAGCGCACTGAAACCTGGTACAGGAAATATTTATACGCATTGTAATCCACTGGTATCTAATTTAGTTCAATTGTTTACATAACCTCAAGATGGCGGCAGTGCGAATTTTAAAATTAAGTTTTTATTTCTTGTGATGTAGTCATGCGATCGAAGTGAAAGTTTGAATAATGAACCTACGCAATAATTTTCCTTTAATGGTACATGACTCTATGGCCTATACATTTAACAATCCAACATGGCGACCATCCGAAATATTTAGACGATACTGAATATCTACGAATCTATTTTAGCAATCAAACTGCATTTTTTAATGTTCATAGGGGCTATGAACTTAAGTTCACCTATAGGACTTTAAATAACCTGGTGATCACAAATCCAACATGGCGGTGACGCGAATTATAAATATTCACATGGACGTTTCTCGCAATTTAACCATCCGCGTGCAGTGAAACTTGGTACAGTAAATCCTTATACGAATGTTAATCCACTGGCATCTAATTTACTTCAATTGTTTCCATAACCTCAAGATGGCAGCTGTGAAAAATTTTAAAATCTCCTTCTTTTTTCTTGTGTCCTAATTATGCGATTGAAGTTTGAATACTACACGTTCACAATAATCTGCATGTAACAGTACATAACTCTAGGACCTATAAAATCCAACATGGCGACCATCCGAAATATTTAGTCGGTTCTTAATATCTACGAATCTATTACAGCATCATCATCATCATCATTTCCCCTTATCCAGCTCCTGCCGTGTCGGGGTATTTATGGCACTTCTCCACTTTCCTCTTTCCTTCCACAATTCTTCTTCCACGATCTTGTCCCAGTCCAGATTCCTTTTTCTCACGCTGTTCTTCACTGAATCGATCCACCTTGTTCTAGGTCTTCCCCTTGCTCTCTTACCCTTGCACTTGGCCTCCAGCACCTGTCTTGGTATTCTATTTTCCTCCATCCTCTTTACATGTACAAACCACCTTAGTTTATTCTTCTCAATTCTCTCATTTAGTTTTCCCATCCCAACTTCCTTCCTAACATCTTCATTCCTCACTCTGTCTTTCCTTGTCTTACCTATCATACTTCTTAGGAATTTCATTTCACTGGCTTGGATTTTACTCTCATGCCTGCTTGTCAGGGTCCAAGTCTCAGCTGCATAAGTTAATATGGGTACATAGTACATTTTATACATTACCTCCTTGCTTTTCCTTGGTACTTCCTTATCCCAAACAAGTTTTCTTACACTTTGATAGAATGCATTGCTCTGCTGTACCCTCCTGCCAATCTCCATGTCCAACCTACCAGTTTGCATCAATTCACTTCCTAGGTATTTGAACGTGTCCACAATTTCCAAACTCTGACTTCCAATTTTCACAATGCCCTTTCCTTGTCTTTCCCCTCTTGTCATCACCATGGTCTTGCTTTTCTCTATACTGATTTTCAGGCCATACTTCTGAATATTTTCGTTCAGTGCATCTAGTTGTTTTTGCACTTCTTCGGTGTTCCTTCCCCAGACCACAATATCGTCTGCAAATAATAGTAACTTCATTTCTTTATGTCCATATGCTTCCTTTGTTTCCTTTACAATTTCATCCATTACCATTATGAATAAAAGAGGTGACAGCACACTCCCCTGTCTTAGTCCAGTCTTGTTCCTAAACCAATCTGTCTTTCCAACTGGGGTCAGTACCCTGCTAACACAGTTGCTGTACATTGCTTGCACCATTTCCAACATTTCTCTTCCCAGTCTCTTCTTAACCATGGTTTCCCATACCTTCTCTCTGGGGACACTATCATATGCCTTTTCTAGATCTATGAAAGTCATGATCAAATCCTCTCCATATTCCCAGTTCTTTTCCATCACCTGCCTGAAGCTAAAGATTGGGTCCACTGTGGATCTTCCACTCCTGAAGCCATACTGTTCCTCTTGCAACTCTCCTTCCACCTTTCTTCTCATTCTTCTTTCTAATATCCTTTCCAGTATTTTTACTATCTGTGATATGAGGGTGATCCCTCTATAGTTATCACACACTTTCTTGTCCCCTTTCTTAAACACTGGTATTATTAGCCCTTTCTCCCAGTCTTCTGGTACACATTTCCGTTTCCACACACACTTTAGCAGTCGATACAGCCATTGCATAATAACAGGTCCAGCAGCCTTTATCATTTCTATACTGATTTCATCCACCCCTGTTGCTTTTCCCATCTTCATTTTCTGAACTGCTAATTCCACCTCCAGCATTGTTATATCATCTTCTGTTATAGAGTCGTCAGGCTGTGTCACTTCGATCTCACCAGTACAATTGCTCACATTCAATAGCTTATCGAAATACTCCTTCCATCGTCCCTTTATCTCTTCTGGGTGTGCTAACAACTCTCCATCTTCCTTTTTCACCAGCTTTGTAGTAACTCTTTCTTTCCTCTTACTTCTTAGAAGCCCATACAGCATCCTTTTACTGCCACTTACATCTGTTTCCATTCTTCGTGTAAATTCTTCCCAACTTTTCTTCTTTTCTTCTCCTACCACTTTCTTACACCTCCGTTTGCTGTCGTGGTACTTCCTTTTGCTTTCTTCTGTTTGATCTCGGTTCCATTCTTTCCATGCAGACTTCTTTTCTTTTACTGCTTTCCTCACTTCCTCATTCCACCACGGTGTCTCCTTCTCTTTCACTCTTGTTGACGTCCTACCACAAGCACTCTCTGCTGCACCAGCAAATGCCTTTTTAAAGTGGGACCATTCCTCTTCTACATTTTCCACTTCAGTAACTGGGATTTGTTGCTTCAATCTCTCCTGAAAATCTTCCTGTACAGCTTTGTCTTTCAATTTCCATACTTTTATTTTACTTTCTCTGATCTCCTTTAGGTTTTCCAATTTTTCCCATCTAAATTTTGCCACCACAGCTCTATGGTCCCCATCAAATGCTTCACCTGGTAAAGCTGTCACATCCATCAACTTTCTGCGATTTGTCCTTTCCACCAGGAAGTAGTCAATTACTGATTTTGTTCTTCTATCACCCCACCCATATCTCGTAATTTTCCTGCTGTTTTTCTTCCGAAACCATGAATTACCCGCTATCAGTCCATTCCTTTCACAAAAGTTTACAAGTTCCTCTCCTTCCCGGTTCTTTTTCCCATATCCATATGGTCCAACGACTTCTTCCTTTCCTTGTCACTCAATTCCGACTTGCACATTCATGTCTCCCATGATCACCACTTCTACATCTGAGATTACTCTTTCTACATCCTCCAGGAATACTTCAATATCTTCTTCTCTGTTTCCAGTCTGTGGTGCATACACTTGTATGAAGTCCATCACGTCATTCTTCATCTTCATTCTAATTTTCATTATTCTGTCACTCACACACTCTACCACTTCAACATACTCCTCCAGTTGTTTCGAGGTTATCAGTCCCACGCCATTTTTTGCCTCTTGGCCACCACTCCAGTATAATGTATATCCTTTCCTCAATTTCTTCCTTCCTTTACCTTTCCATTTCACTTCACTCAGCCCCATCATTCCAACCTTCTCCCTCTCCATGAAGTCTACCACCTCCTCCACCTTGCCTGTCAGGGTCATGACATTCATGATTCCCACTTTCATTTCGGTTACTGGTCGCCCATTTCTCACAGTTCCCCCAGTACCAAAGGAACTGCGCGTCGCCTGCAGGGTACGCCCTAACCTTTTCCGAATCATTGGAAGTGCCATATCCATTTTAGGCTATTATTACGATGGGGTCGCCACTCCCAAAGGCATTTTATGGAGCTACTGCCAGCTATTATTCAGGCCGCCCCTAACATGGAGAACAGACGCCCTTGCAGCCGCCCCTAACATGGGAAACAGACGCTGCCGATTGATGCTGTACTCATACTATTCCCTGAGTACTGGGTTGCCTCTTCCGCAATCTCCACCGTTCTGAAGTCCATCTTCTCCGCTGTAGATTCCGTTGAGGTCTTCGCACGTATCCCTGTGCACGGGGCCTATGTTATACCCCATAGGACTGGGTCCTCACCAGAACTTAGCCGGTACTGTAGTTCCATGGTCTATTACAGTACCGTTGCCCACCCCCGCGACGTGGACGCGCCTGGCAAGAATTATCCATGTAGCCAATTAGGATTGACTCATGGACCGGGTTAAGGAGCTGTCTAAATCCAGCCCCCAAGGCAATCAAACAGAAATTGTGTATGTTGATAGTGGCAATTAACATAAGTAGGATATATGAAAATAGGCTGTATAGTTCTTCACGGAACTACTTGTTGTCATGTGGCCTCCTGAGAGGCCGAGTGCATGTCTTTCTAGTCGATGTCGATGGGTGACCTGCGCACCGGGATGAGAGATGGAATGATGGAGATGAATGAAACTGGGCAAGGATGTGGAAGGAAGCGGTCGTAGCCTGTCAGAAGGTACCATCCCAGCATTGCCTGGTGTTGAAAATGGGGAAACCACGGAAAACTATTTCAAGGACGACCGGCGGCCATTGCGTCTACCGAGCCAGCAGAGAGCTTGGCCCCATGACCTAACTCTGCGCTTTAGCGAGCGTAGCCACTGCTGTCGGTATGCAAAAAGAGATAAGAGTAGAAAGCAACGAACACAAAACCAAAAACGCAATTGGTTCAGATTTGATTCCGCTCATCCACCTCCAGAACCAAATCGTAGTAACGCCACTGGCCTGCAGCTGGCCTACCAACGATTCTTTAGCTGGCTTCTTATGCACCTCAACTTACTAATGTGCACGCATTGGCGACCCTACCCCACCCACAAGGGGATAACCTACTCTGATGTCACTGTTCCCATATAGGAACAAGTTATTCCCTGCCAAACCCAAGACCAAGGAGAGAGAGTCAAGTCACCAACCTACTTGTGGTTTCATTTTGGTATGTTTATGTTTCCTGGAGGCGAATATTTTAGTGTGAATGCGTCCTCGATTGGTGAGGTCATTGCCCGGGGCAGAGGCAAGGGATGACTTGACTTCTCCGGTAGAAGCAAAGCAGGTCATTCACAAGTGCCATTGCCTCTTGAATATTAACAAGGAATGCAAGTAGCGCGCATCATCCATACCGTTCGTTCGTTCATCCCAACTCGCCCATCATCACGAACAGAAACTCTAGATTAGCTACTTGACTCTGTGTGGGGCATCCCAGGTCACAAGCATACAGCTACAAGCATCCCAGCGTTCGTACGTGTTCATTATATCCAATCAAGGAATTGTAACATCACCAATGCGACATCACTTAGATCAGAGGACTTCGATAATTCCGAATTCCTTTCTCTCTTAAATTTCAATTTACCACGCATCAATTCAAGGAACAATATCACATTTGAAATTAAAAGAACCAGGACATCCACCCATAAAAATTCACCGCTGAACAGACTATGTAATATTTTCAACTATGTTGTTCAAAGAAATAATGCCATAGATTTTAGTACTTCCTTGACAGTATTTTTGATGGAATTTCTAACCACTCTCCAGAAATTATGTCTCAAAACTTGCAAATTGTAAATCATGAATTCTTACCACTGTGTCATTCTACCTAGCCAACCAATCAGAGAAGAAGGTACACCACAGAGATATATTTTTAGGCAAAAGGTGCTAAAACTGGAAGGATTCCAAGGGTGGAAGGGAAAGAAAACCGGCTAGAAATGGTCCGAGGAAAGGAAGAGGAAACATACTGAGATGATGAAGGAATATTGGAGGAAGAAGAAGGAACAGCAAAGGACAAAGCATTGGAAAAGAGCTCGTGGTCCCTAGACGACCGAAACGAAAATAATAACAACAACAACAACAATAATAATAATAATAATAATAATAATGGTAAATAAACTCTAGCAAATATTTTAGGTTTCAGTCGTGTCTGTTGAGAGCCTTCGCTTAGGTGTTCCTAGTAAGGCTCATCAGCAGGCTTTTGGCACACCCTGCCCGGACCGCCGCTGGGGTAGTGGACCATGTACTAAGTCCCATAAAAATGAAGCACATCGTACTTCATTGTTGGGGGGACTAAGAGCTCTCTCAATACTATCTCCTCCCTATAGAGGTACCAAAAGATGGCATATAGGATTTCATGGTTCTGTAGCTTCATGTCATTGAGTCTGTGTGGAAGGATGCGTGGTCAGCGCGTCAGATACCCTTGGCCGTTAATGTTAGCTTCTATGACAGGGACGCTGCCTCACAATCAGACAGCTGCTCAATTTATTGTCCTCACGAGGCCGAGTGTAACCCGTTCCAGCCCACATGTCCGTTTCTAAAATCCCTGTCGGAGCCGGGAATCGAACCCGAGGCCTTCATATGAGTGGCAGGCACGTCACCCCAACACCACGGGGTCGCGATTGTTTTAAGGTGCGTAATATATAGGTCATCTGCCATTAATGTTGAGGATAATACAAATTAATTTAGATAACAAAAACTCACAAAACGGAATTTAGATTGAAAAGACGTACCAAATGTATTGGAAGTGAAAAGACGCACAAAATGTAAATGAAAAAGAAGGTGGAACCCTCGAAGAATGAGAGATCCGGGAAGATGTGAGAAGGGCCAATTAAGGCGGGAAAGGAAGAGACTCCCTAGGCCTCGGATACACTAATACCGTCGGGGTCGGAAGAGAACAAGAGTTGACTAAGGGAGGCCCACAGGAATGATAACAGAGAGGAGCCCAGCACAAGTAAGTGGAAGCAATGTCAGACTCAGCTGGGGTACCGTAGTCGCCAACCCACGTCCCACTAGATGTGAGCCCCTGCTAATAAATACTGACCTAAATACTAAAAGGAGAAATCGACCAAAAAGAGGAACGAGGAATCTAAAATACAGGGAGAATAAATGCCCTTAACCCTCGAATAATGGGGGATTGGACAAAGCAGAGCCACGAAAGGCGGGTAAAAAAGAGAAAGAGGACAGAGTCGGCCTCACAGTCTTTGATAACTGGAAAAGATGGACAAAGTTGAGGAAAGCCTCGGGATCGCCAGTCGTTGAGGATGTAACGTTACCCAATGCGTGTTGGGGCTACACACACTCTGCCTCGTGCAATAGGCAGGGGATGGACTTAAAAGAAAAGCAGCGGTACAATCACTCGAAAAGATAAGGTTATTGGAAAAGAGCCAATTAGTACGGGAAAATAAATGACACCTTAGGCTTCAAATATTCTAATACCGTCGGGGTCGAAAGAGAACAAAAGTTCACAGATGTAAGTCGACAAAAATTTAAAAGAGAGGAGCCTGGAATAAATGGGGGCACATTTGATCTCAGTTGAGGGTCCAGGGTTGTCTACTTACGTACTACTAGTTGTAAGCCCATGGAAGTTACTTTTAGTTCCTATGATATTATCAACCTTGTTTACAGCAGAGATAGTGAAACTTTGCGTTTCTTCTGAGTGGTAATCTCTTGTCTTACCATCATGTAACGTAAAAATTTTTGTTCCTATTATTTAGTTAAGTCAGATTACTGAACGATACAATTGAACATTAATGAAAAAAACTACGAAACTGTTGGATAGGAGAAAGTTGAGGGCAAATTTTAACCAGCTATAAAAATATGTAGGTTTCTATTATAAATGAAACGGAAGACGTAAAGAGGAAAATGTCACACGCAATGCCAACTGAATACACAATTACTGGCATAGATTTTGATTGCAGTTCCATCACACTGATATATTCTAACCGGCATCAACTGTTGCCATCTGTTGGTAATATGGCGTATGAGGCTGACCGCATAGGTTCTTATGTCAGAGGATTTTTTTTTTCAAATCTTAACATTTGATTTCTAGTCTACTTTAAAGAGAACATTTTGAGGATATGCATTATGTGCGTTAGCGGACAATGTTCAGAAAGAGGTGAGCGTATTACGAGTCCTTCCAGTCTCCAATATCGATCGTTGTTGTTGTTGTTGTTGTTGTTGTTGTTGTTAGTATTATTGTTGGTATGTTGGCTTTCACGGCCAGTGAATTAAAACTCTGAATTTTTTCTAGGTTTATGACTTGTCTTGAGTGGAGTTTCGTCTAGGAACACCAAGCTGGGTTATCAGCGGGCTCTTGGTGTCCGTGCCCGGTCCCCCACATGAGTAGCGAACTGTGCACTACCTCCCTATTTATGAAGCGCACATGCGCATCTTTACTGCGAGAGTTAAAAGCTCAAGCAGCCATTCACCTCCGAAAAAAGGCTTCCTAAAAGAGTATCATTTAAAAAATGTTTTCATCATTAATACAGGGTTTAAAATTAAATTTAATGAAAGAACGATATCTTTGAGTAAAGAATCACAGGAAAATGTAGGTTGCTGGTCCTAACACACTCTCTCCCATAACGCGAATGGTACTTTTGTCAATCACTGGCTGATATGGGATTGAGCGTATCGTTCAGACTAAAATTTCTTCGTAGATTATAAAGATCCACACAATCGTTGAAAATGTGGGCTAAGGTATGTACCAAGGTATGTACGGCATGTACTAAAGGGGAAGGGGTTTCCCTTCTCATTAGGTACGAGTAGGTGGCAAGAATAAAACTAAAGATAGGTACCATTACTATCAAACAGTATTTCGTACACAGACTCTGCACTTTGTCAGCTGGTATAGTGGAACATTTATAAGGTGCGAAGGTTTCAGATTATGCAATCAACAGATCCCAAAGCATCACATTGAAACAAGTGCAGTGGATACTTTCCAGATATTTCTGGCATTCATTTTTGAATATTTAATAACTTATAATTATCATACATCCCCCATATATCCCCCATATATCCCCCATAGATAAATATGGTTGGTTGGTTGGTTCTTAAGTTTAGGGGCTGCGACAACGCGGTCATGTAGCCCCGTGTACTTGGGGTGTGTGTAGAATCTGTCTGATAACCGGTGTTAATTGTGATAACTGTAATGGTGTGTGTTATCTGTTTTTTAATTTAAGTACTGAACCCATGTGCCATAGGCTCAAAAGGGGTCGAATCCATATATTTCGAGAAAGGAATGAAAGAAACATACAGTTTCTAATGTAACATAGAGAAATTTCAAGCCAGGATTCTAGCATAATATTGCGCAAGCCGCTGGACCAGGTGTTCAGGAGATGAGATCATGCCTCTTGACATTGAGAAGGAGCCAGTCATGGATATTAATAGAACGAGTGGAAAGTTTTCACTGTAAGACAGAGAAGCGTGACTCGGAAATCCAACTTAGCTTGCAATAAAATGGCAACAGCGCCGCTGTGCCAGTAGAAGAATAATTAAATTTAACCCATTTGCAGGAATAAAAATAAGTCAATAAATACAGTACGGTGAATCATTTCGGATTAGAGATTTTTGTGTAAAGAAAAACCTTGTAAAAATTGCACAAGAAAGAACTGCAAACGCAGCATACGTCATCGGGGATTCACTGATACCAGAGGAGTGGAGATTTTAAAAATGAACAGCAACACCCACGCAGCTGAAGACTACAAATTAATTAATATCTCAGAATTGCACGATCGATTCTTATGCGCAGTGAGATCATTTGACGTTGAGAAGACGAGCTTTCTGGAGATATAATTTTTATAATTGTCCGACAATTAGTTCAAAAGTTGGTCACGAAAAGGACTAGGATTTTATCTTTTTGTGACTAAAGAGTATAAAACTCCTGGCCTCACTAAGCACCGAATGCAGTCATTCCGACAGCCCGAGAGGGGGCGTCACGCTGGAGCATCATAACCACGCAGTCTTCAAACGTATGAACCTCAGGGGAGGTCATACTGTGCAACAAGTATAAGCACCGAATGCAGTTATCAAACGGCTTGAGGGCGCGTCACTACGCATCATGCAGTATTCCGACAGTCCGTGAGGGGGCGTCACGCTGTAACACATCGCATTGCTAATATCCGACAGCCAAGGGCGTCGCAGTATCAATAACTTGCGTGCCTCCGTAAGGAGTTGCAAAGAAGTGAAATTACAGTATCGTCGTGTTGAAAATTAGGAAAATCCTAGTTACAGGATTTAGGTCCGACAGTATAAAATTTACAGTGAAAAGTTCATAAAATACAGTCAAAGCAGGCTGCGAACTTAGGACTCAGGGCGATAGGTCTTTTAGTAAACGACCAAAAGTATCATAACGTACGGAAGTACCGGAACAGCGAGATAAACATTTATATCAAATTTAAAGAACCCGAGCAGGGAAAGACAGACAGAATAAGGTTCGCCGAATATTCTAGAAGATTAGAAGTTCGAGAACCGAATAAGCGAAGAAGAGAAAGAAACGATAGACATTGTTTCAAGAAAGCAGATGAACTATTTCAAAAGCACTAAGACTCGAGAAGTATTAGTTGCTATAAAAATCCATAGGTCACCGATAGATTATCGAGGGGACCGTGAACAGAACAGACTTTCGCTAAGATCAATAAATAGGATCTAAAAGGGGAGCCCTTTTAGTCAGAGAAATAGCAGATCGTCAGGAACGAGATTCGAAGAAGTGCTATTGCAGGGAGGAAGTAGATGATTCGAGACTTTCATATTCGGAGAGGATAGGAAGCCGACATTACTAAATTTCACCCTTGGAGACGGGAGGTCAAGAGGTCACGTGTGATAGGCTTCAATAGCGGCCTAGTGATCAGAATTTGTGAAGTGTAAATATATCAAGATTTTGTGTTAAAAGTAATATATTTTCAGTGTTTTTATTGTGTGTTCTGAACGGATACACCAGTGTATTTAAAATGTTATCAGTGTTAAATGTATACGTGTTAAATATGTGTCAAGATATGTCTGTACATGCAATGAATTTGTACAAGATGGAGTAATTTAAAAAAAAGTGGGCAAAAATGACTCATCGCACGAGAAGGAAGGTTAGGAAACGACCTAAAGCATGTGAGTAAAGATTTTCATTATGTTTTGGTGTCGGGGAAATGATTGTGTACAAATCCACCGGAGTTTTTGAGTAAAAGGGATGTTTCTAAATAACTAATTACAGAATAAGAACGCGGTCTGAACAAAAATAAAATTTGAGAAATTAAAAATAATTATGTGAAAGAATAAATCCTGTAGAGGAAAAGTATAAATAAAATGTCAGTGTATTTGACGAATGTTATAAAAGCAAGTGTATTAATAATAATAATAATTTAAAGGAAATATAAATAATGATCAAATTGAATAATATGAAAATAAGAGCGTTGGAGCCTTAATAAAAGTATAAGACATGATGATAATGCATGTTCTTAAAATAGAGCGATTATTGTCAAAGGAAAAGATTAATATAAAAATTGAGATATGTATTAATTGTTAATATGGAATTTATCAGTTCTTTGGAAGACGATAGGCCTTAAAATGATGTATAGCGCAATGGAGCGTAATTAAAATAAAATGTCACGCTAGGAACGCGTAGAATTTAAATGTACTTGGTAAATTACTTATGAAGGGTAGTTGATTGCGGTGAATTGAGATATGTTGTAAGTCCTCCAATAGTGACATAGATCACGAGGCCATGTGTGTGTTATTATGTAAAAGGGAGCAAATGTATGGTATTATTGATCGTAGGTCATGTAGGCCACGGCCGACCCTAAATCGCATTTTGTATAAGTCCTCAAATGTGGGAATGGTTCCCGAGGCATGTTAAGAGATTCGAACCTAGAATCCTCTTGTTGTTGAAGCCCCTAATTATTCGTCGTAAAATGTGTATTACTCTTCCCAATCAATGAGGACCCTTTATAATTAATAAATGCCAAGGTTACGAAAGTGGTTTGTGAGCCCAATAATATTGTTGAAAGTAAAAAGAGTAGTAAATGCCAGGTCTCTCCATAGAATTGAAAAGAAAGGGAGATTTGTTTTAAAAGCATTGAGGAGAGCTCCACCCGCAGACTGAACGGGAAGTCACCCTCCCAGTCATAAATCTCGCTCAAGTATATGGCCAGACCCTAGTAGCAGGAGGGTTGGGGAAGGCCGTCTGTAAGAAGTAAATAATACACCGTGAGTGTTTAAAAGTTGTCAATGACCCGGGCGTTGAACCGAGGTCCTTGTAGATGAAATTATCGCTTGCCAGTTCAGATCGTAGTTTTCTTATGTGATAATGGTCTTATAAGACAAATAAAATAAATAACAATCCCTATTGTAATGTTGTATGGAAGTAGGATTCCACGAGTTAAATGAAGATAACTAGGTTCCGGGAGTAATCATAGTTTTTGACTGTGTCAAGTAATCTTTATAACTCTGGAGTACACAAGTATTTTCCCGATCACTATGGTGAATTTGTAAAACTTGAGAGAGGTGGTAAATGCTGAGAACATGTGAAATGCCCAAATATTTAAGTAAAGAATTAACATGTAATTTAAATGTAATTAGATATTTTGTTTTGATGATAAGAAAATATAAAAATAGTATTTGAGGTGTACAAAAGAATGACACCATTATTAATAGAAAGCATCGAGCCAAAGGAGCTCGTAGTTATATGGAACTTTAAGATAGATACTTTATGGAAGTAAAAATAATTATGAATTGTTGGTTTTAAAGGAAACCATGTGTTTTTATATAATATTTGTTTAATTCTTATGTTATTCCTTGTTCACTTTAAACAAGTAGAAAGATTTTGGTCAGTAGTTTATTTGTTTTATTGTTTGTAGCGCCATAATTTTGGTTAATTAAATGTTTTGAAATAGGAGTTGATTTTGTTGTTATTTTTGCAAGTGTATCCTCTAATTAATCCAAAATGTGTAAGTCACAGAGTGGGAGAACATACTACAACCCCGAAAATCCCGAATTGAGCAATGCTGGCATACTGTGATTTGCATATTTCTTGCTGAAAGGGCACAGTACTGCAACTTAGAATTTTTCAAATAGTTCCTACTTTTGCCACCAAGCGCCACCGTCAACGACTACTAGGCCAAGTTCAGAACTTAGCTACTAGACGCCACCGCAGTCGGCTCTTGGCAACGAACGTAGAAACCTAAGAGTGTTGTTTACATTCTTAACCTATCCAATTTAGCTTCACACAGGTGCAATTAGTGGAAGGTTCTTTAACATGCCATAAATCTATGACATGGGACCGCCGGCTTTACTTCCCCTCCGAAGGAAGGCATACTGAGGGATTTTTAACGCTCTTAAAAAATCCGACGGCTTCGGCCGGGTTTGAACCCGCTATCTTGCGCATAGAAGCTCAGCATGCTACCGACTACGCCACCGAAGCCGCTATAAATAAATATAACAGCCTTAAGTATGTAAATAAATGCTATAATATCATCTTCATAAAATTTAATTAATTCTTTGTTTCCTCCTATCATTTTTATACAATCAATAAATAATAGCATTAAAAACAAAAAATGCTTAATATAAACACGAATTTATTTTAATATTTTTCCTGTACTATCAACCCGCCCCGGTATCTTTAACATTTTACCCAGCGTAAGTTTAAAGGGCGCACGGACGGCTGGGCCCAGATGCAATTCAGGAAAGCCGAGGTGAACAGCAAAACTCCGACACATATACTCTTCTCGCAGGTCTGAACTCGACACGACTCGACAGTTTGATGCTGGGCGATGCTAAGATGATAGGTTTGCTCACTAGCTCGTAAACTCGCTCCGTAGCTAGACATTTAAAATTCCACTGAATGGAGATTGTTGAAAGAAATGAAAACGTAATAACACTTATAGTTGGCGATGTATTAAAGATAGAGATATGCTGTCGCGGACTTTTTTGTAGACCTTTTCATGCTGAACAAGTCATACACTCACAGTATATAGATATTTTTAACGGTTTACCCAGCGTAGCTTAAAGAGCGCACGGATGGCAGGATTTTCTTTCACTCGATGCACTTAATTCGTTATTGCTCAGCTTTCTTAAGTCTTAAATGAATGTTTCTCTACAGAAACCTTCCTCAAGAAATCATTTACAGAATGGTGACATCCACATCAAAATCCATAGAGTGGTTCTTGTGATTACCCGTTACATCTAAGGATTGGGAACGTTGTTTTGTACTATGTAGAGATAGTTTAGTTTTCCAACATTAATGGAAAATAATAAAATCACGGGACTCCATTAAATTCGTACTATAATTTGAATTCACTGCCAATTTTTAGAGCTGTTGAAGGAAAGGCTCGCTAGTAACAGTATTATGTCTTATGCTCTTATGCTTCAAGTTTGGATACGATACAACCATCATGTCTTGTGTTGAACGTGAGTTGATCTATTGGAGGGAAGTCTTCCCTTATCATCGGAAACGAATGAATGGCGAGAACTGAACTCAAGATTCTAAGCTCATCATAAGAGTAGTAGAATTACCATTCCATGTAACTCCCCACACAATGTGCATGTTTCCCAGTCTTAGTCTCAAATAGATCAAATGGTTCAAGTATATACCGCGGTACGTACGTGTCTAGAGGAAAGTTTTAGTGTAGTCGATGATCTCTTAGATGACGTACGGACGTTGATATTCGTATGTTTGATGTTATAGCCCGACCCAGTGGTTTCTGCCGCGATATGACCGGACAGGCGTGGCTTCAGAACAGTGGGAGGAGTGGGACTGTATTAGCAAGACTGACGGCTCGCGTCACGAGTCACCGAAACGAAATATCACGCGCACCGAGGGGTCAAGTTTGACAGGATACGGTTTCTACGTAAAAGTAGGATGAAAGGCAGCATTTTACAGAGTATATAGAACCATGAATCACAATTCTACGCCCAGTAGTTTGCTTTTTATGTTATTTTAAAAATAAAGAGCAAACTGCTTCGATACTAGCCGCTGCTGAATTAGGGAGCCAATGTAATGTTGCCAAGTAGTTGCACAATGACGAGCGGGTGAGCGAAGCTCTCGCCTACATTTCGTAGCATTATGCTATCTCGGCCAAGTCCAAGCAGAGAATGAACGATGTTGCCACATCGGGACTCGGGGAGCCAGGACGTGTCACGTGTGCCAGAGGAGGTGTGAACGAATTAAAGTGCGTAACTGCGTCGCGGCAGACATTCCTGGGTCGGGCTTTATGTCTTTAATTGCCGCCATATTGGTCAGCTGTATGAGGTTTCAAACAGCGCGTCGTGAAATACCGAAGTAGTCACATCAACACAAGTGCGATGTGCGGTGGTGAGTAACGAATGTTCATAAATTACATTTAGTTGTTGAATTTAATTGAAAAGTTGCATTTTACACTTCTAAAGCCACGGTGAAACAATGTCATTGGCCGCTACTTGGTTAGACGACGGTCTGGGCGAACCCATTGCTCGCTACTTGGTTAGATGATAGTCTGGACGAAACCATGGGCCGCAAGTAGGTTAGACGGCTGTCTGGACTAAAATTACTGCGTGTACTGTACTACAAGAAAGGGGCTCTGGGGGTTTGGTTAGGTTTGGGTTTGTATGTAAAGTCTTACTAACACAGAATTTAACATGTATGCAACGTTTAAAGCTTTAGTGTCGTCCATGACAGCGGATTCGGTGGCGTAGTTGGTAGCATGCTAAACTGCTGTGCCCAAGATCGCGGATTCAAACACGGCCGAAGTCGTCGGATCTTTTAAGAGCGTTAAAAATCCCTTAGTATGCCTTCCTTCGAAGGGGAAGTAAAGCCGACGGTCCCATGTCATAGATTTATGGCATGATAAAGAACGTTCAACTAATTACACTTGTGTGAAGCTAAATTCTAGGTTATATTTGACTAACGCTCTTAGGTCCCATCGTTCGTCGCCAGGAGCCCACTGTGGTGGCATCTAGTAAAGAAGTTCAGAACTAGTTGGTCATTGACGGTGGCGTTTGGTAACAAAAGTTGGAACTACTTGAAATCGAATGTTTGGAGTCTTTGCCTGAATCACAGATAACACACAGTAATACAGCCACCACAATTAACACCGGTTATCAGACAGATTCTACACACACCCACAGTACAGGGGCTATATAACCGCCTTGTCGCAGCCCCTAAACTGAGGAACCAACCAACCATCGTCCATGACGTCTTCATTGCCGCCATTTTGTAGTGTAATATATCGCGATCTATACTACTTCCGATCAACTCACGTCCAACACAGTTTATAAACGGCGAGACTTTTCGCTCTGGAAATGTGCTTATTTTATCTATCTACTGTTTAGAGGTCTGTGTCCATACAATGAAGTAATTTTAATGAGAAGGTAAGTTGTCTATGGATTAGAGCTGGTGATAAGCTAATTTCGGTTAGTCGATTAATCAAATAATTTGAAATTAATCGAAAACGTTTAATAGATTAATCGACTGAACGTTCAATCGATTAATTGAATAATCGGACAATAGATTAATCGACTGACCGTTTAATCGATTAATGGAATAATCGAATAATAGATTAATCGACTGACCGTTCAATCGATTAATTGGATAATCGAATAATAGATTAATCAACTGACCGTTCAATCGATTAATTGGATAATCGAATAATAGATTAATCGACTGACCGTTCAATCGATTATTGGAATAATCGAACAATAGATTAATCGACTGACCGTTCGATCGGATAATTGAACATTAGATTAATCGGCTAGCCGAAGAATCAATTAATTATTTAGTAAACTTGAGATAAGAAAATAAGTTTAACTGAAAGGTCATCGCTTAAGTTGAGTTATACTTATTTTCGAAGTGATGTGAGTTATAGAAATCTTAAAGTTACTTTTTGCCTAAATATACAAATTGTCCTTCCTTGTTTATGTTAAAAATAACCAAATAATAGTCAGTGACAATCGAAAGACAAACATCAATCAAATTGGATAGTTTTTCGAAAAAATAAAACCGAAGAGTTTTCAGCAAAGATTTTGAATTCTTGTTCTATGTTTACAATTTAGGTTGGTTGGTTGGTTCTTCAGTTTAGGGGCTGCGACAACGCGGTCATGTAGCCCCGTGTACTTTGGGTGTGTGTAGAATCTGTCTGATAACCAGTGTTAATTGTGAAGACTGTATTAGTGTGTGCTATCTGTTATTAATTCAAGTAAGGACTGCAGATATTCAATTTTCAAGTAGTTCCAACTTTTGCCGCCAAACGCCACCATCAACGACTACTAGTTCAGAACTTGAATACCAGATGCCACCGCAGTCGGCTCCTGGTGACGGTCGTCGTAACCTAAGAGCGTTTGTCGAATGTTTAATTCATATACAATTTAGCTTCACACAGGTGTAATTAGTGGAAGTTTCTTTAACACACTCCCCCAGGGGCTCACATATAGTGGGACGTGGGTTGGCGACCACGGGGCCCCAGCTGAGTCCGGCATTGCTTCCACTTACTTGTGCCGGGCTCCTCTCCGTCTTCTTTCCTGTCGACCTCACTTGGTCAACTCTTGTTCTCTTCCGACCCCGACAGTATTAGCTTATCCGAGGCCTAGGGAGTCTCTTCCTTTCCTACCTTAATTGGCCCTTATCTCATCTTTTCTGATACCCTCCTGCGAGGGGTCAGCCTTCTTTTTCTTTTCCTGTTATCTACTGCTTGCTGCTCAAGGCCCTTAAGGAGGCAGGGTGTATGTAGCTCCACCACTTCTGGTGCACCCTCGATACTGCTACACCCTCAGGGGCTCACGGCTGGTGAGTTCGGGAGTTGGCGACCCCAAGGGATTCCTGAGCTGGGTCCGGTTTCCCCCTTTTGTCCCTTACCTGTGGGGCGGACCCTCTCCTCTTTCACTTTTCTATCTGCCTTTAATGGCTCTCCTTCCTTCCAAGTCCCTCAAACCACATTCTTCGAGGGTTGAGGAAATTTCTTTTCCTCCTGTTCTTTATTTGCCTTATTCTCCTTTTGTTCTCCATTTCTTCTTCTAGTATATAAGTAAGTAGTTTTAGTTTTACTTTACATTTCATTACCATCTTCACGATCACCCAAACCATTAGGGGCCGATATCCTAGATGTTAGGCCCCTTAAATCATCAATTATCATCATCATCCTCTTTAACACGCCATAAATCTATGACATGGGACCGCCGGCTTTACTTACCCTCCGAAGGAAGGCATACTGAGAGATTTTTAACGCTCTTAAAAATCCGACGACTTCGTCCGGGTTTGAACACGTGACCTTGGGCATAGCTCAGCGTGCTACCAACTACGCCACTGAAGCCGCCAACACAGTGGCATGATGTCTGTATCCTTCACAAAACTAAAGAACATCATTTTCTTCTCAACTGTCAACTTGATGGCGCAACTTGATCACTTCTTAACAGAGATCTTCTTTTATCTGGAAATAACTCCAACATTTTACACAATTCCTTGAGAAAGAGAAAGAATCATTTTCCTGAATTACATTTTAATGGTCTACTTAGCCTTGCCGCGGGCCTCGCAGATCCTGTCTCCAGCACGATTTATGCTAAACATGCCTCCGGAACAGAGTGCTAACCTAATTTTACTCAGAAATTTATCACAAATATGAATTAATGTCATCACAAAAATACAGTATTATGTTAAGAAATGTGTTGCTTCATTCACTTAAAATGTTGAAACACTAACAATGCGTGAAAAGTGAATGGATTCCTCTATCATGTCTTGTCGGTGCTTTAGAAAAGAGTATTTGTCTCTAATTGGCAATAACAGTGATGTATTTATGCATGGACTAACCTAATATATCAGAAATAAATACAGATATGTCATTTCTTTCGTCTAATTACTTCCCATTGTTATTGTTGTTATGGACCCATTCCATATGGTGTGTCGAGTATTTCATTCGTAGCGTGACCGAGGGCCGTGCAAGACTGCATGAAGGTGTGAGGCGATTATTACAGCCAATAACCTCAATTCAGAGTAAATGATTGTTCGTCACTCCTCGTCTCAATCAAAAACCATTCTGATGTTCCTCCACACAGGGTGAGTCAATATGAACGTGCCCTGCAAGTATCTACTCAAGATAAGTTCACCGAAAAAAAAAAAACAATTCTCACTAAAAAAAGCACACTATGCGATAATAATGAGGATGATGATTTATTTAATTATTTAAGTATTTAATTAAATATGTCCTTTATTGAAACAAGAAATTGTACATCCTAACTGAAAACACAATAAAGGAAAAAAGTCCTCTCGGCACGCCGGAAGGCGGAGGTAGATTTCACCGGACAAACTTGGAGATAGGCGAAAATAGGCAGAATATGCAGGTTTTCGTAGAAGGATCAGACCTCATTTATCGCGTGAAAGTATTTTATAATTGGAGATTAATTAACTTTGTTTTTCTTCATTTTAAACATATTTTAAACATTTTATTGTCTTACGGGGACGGTAACCTTCTTGTCATTTGGAGTCCATTTTTAGCCTATTTTCAATTTTGAAAAAATAGGCTTATGAGATCACCTTTTGTCCGTGTGTGTGTGTGTGTGTGTGTTTGTGAGGTGTGTGTGTGTGTCCCCCCCCCCCCTAATAAAATCTAAACGGCTGGAGCGATTTCAGTGAAACTCGGTAAGTTCATAGCACTATTCCCGGCGACGTCGACCGTGCCCATCGAATTTTGTTACGTCTCACCAATCCAACATTGCGGCTGTGCGAAATATTTCACTAGCATTCAGTATCTCCGAAACTATAACGGATATCGCCCTGAAATTGTGTACGGTGATAAAGGGTACTACTAGAAGTTCACCTATGAAACTTTCAAAAACCTGGTTACTACATAACCAACATGGCGGCCAAGCGAAGTGGAGACTTTTAAATAGACTTTTCTCGCGATTTAACTATCCAAACGTAATGAAACTTGGTACAGCAAATATTTATACACATTGCAATGCACTGGAGTCTAATTTAGTTCAATTGTTTACATAACCTCAAAATGGCGGCTGTGCGAAATATTTCACTGACATTCTATATCCCCGAAACTATTACAGATATCACCCTGCAATTTTGTACGGTGATAAAGGGTACTGATACAAGTTTACCTATGTATAATTCATAAACCTGTAAAGTAAAAAACGAACATGGCGACCAAGCGAATTTGAAATATTTTAATAGACTTTTCTCGTGAGTTAACTCTCTGAGCGCAGTGAAATGTGGTACAGTAAATGATTTTGCAGATTGTAATGTACTGCCATCTGATTTAATTCAATTGTTTACATAACCTCAAAATGGCGGCTGTGCGAAATTTTAAAATTTCGTTTTTATTTCTTGTGTCGTAATCATGCGATCGAAGTGAAAGTTTGAATAATGAACCTAGGCAATAAGTGACCTTGAATGGTACATAACTCTATGGCCTATACATATAACAATCCTAAATGGCAAGATTCCGTAATATTTAGACGGTTCTCAATATATATGAATCTTTTACAGTAACCAAACTGAAATTTTTATGTTCATAGAGACTATGAACATATGTTCACCTATAGGACTTTCAGTAACCTGGTGAGCACGAATCCAACATGGCGGCGACGCGAAGTATAAATATTTAAATGGACGTTTCTCGCGAATTAACTATCAGAGTGTCGTGAAACGTTGCACGTTTTAAATGCTTACACAAATGTTGATCCACTGGCATCTAATTTATTTCAATTGTTTGCATAATCACAAGATGGCTGCTGTGCGTAATTTTAAAATCTCGTTTTTACTTCTTGTGGTCTAATCATGCGATTGAAGTTTGAACACCACACTTACACAATAATCTTAATATAATAGTACAAAAATAAAAATCCAACCTGGCGACCATCTGAAATATTTAGACGGTTCTCAATATCTACGAATCTGATACAGCAATTAAACTGAAATTTTGTATGTTGATAGAGGCAATTAACATGAGCAGGATATATGAAAATAGGCTGTACAGTTCTTCACGGAACTACTTGTTATACTTGTGGTCACACTGTCCTTATGCAAGGTTTCGACACTGATGTGTAACTATGTAACGGTCTGTTACTTCTTCACGCAAAATTATATCTCCCGCAGAGATGTTGGTTGGTTCCTCAGTTTAGGGGCTGCGACAACGCGGTCATATAACCCCGTGTACTTTGGGTGAGTGTAGAATCTGTCTGATAAACGGCGTGAATTGTGATGGCGGTATTAGTCTGTAATTCAGGTAAGGAATGCAGACGCTAAATTTCAAGCAGTAGTTCCTAATGTTGCTACCAGATACTAACGTCAACGCCACCCAGCTGTGAACTTGGCTACTAGATGCCACCTCAATCAGCAACTCGCAACGAACGTTGGAACTTCCCCTCCAAAGGAAAGCTTACTGAGGGATTTTTAGCGCTCTTAGAAAATCCGACGACTTTGGCCGGCTTTGAACCCGCGACCTTGGGCATAGAAGTTCAGCATGCTACCAGTTACGTCACCGAAGCCGCTTCACACTTAGTCAGATGGAAATCTGAATCTGATCTCGCGCAAGTGCGTTGTCATGGCAACGTCTGATGGCTCATCCCTCATCAATTTAGTAGTGTTGCCATGTCAACCACTGATAGCTCTTGGCATTTTCTTATAATTCCGAAATCATTTTTCTCATCCCTTGGCGCAATGGTGGCTCATATCTAAAATTCTTTCAGACAAACGTTTTAGGTAATTATTAGGGGAATATTGTCCATTTTGTACGGTTTTGATATTGTGCCTATTAACAGAGATATGATTAATGTTTCCCGAAAAAAAAACTTTTTCCCACCCCTTTGGTCAATGGTTGGTGCTATCAAAAAAACGTTTCAAACATAAATTTCTGAGCTTTATCCGACACATAGTATGAACTTTGAACGGATTCGATATTTCACATATTAAGAGAGTTATAGCAATATTTAATTTTTTCGAAAAAAAAGTCCCCCATTTTCATCCCCTTCGACCGATTTAGCCCAGTAACGAACTCGTCCGAGATTTTATGGGTATACATATTCGGTAAAAAATTCAAAGTAATTGGTGCAAAATTACGGCAGTTATCGTGTCCACAAGAAACTGATATACATATATATATACATATATTACATAAATTATATATAAACTTTTGAACTGACGGTGGTTTTGGGGTCTGGGGGATGTGAAACGCGAAGATATGTCGAAATTTCTAATGAAATCTACCTAAAATACTGCCGTCAACGACACCTAGCTGTGAACTTGGCTACTAGATGCCACCTCAATCAGCAACTATCAACGAACGTTGGAACTTCCCCTCCGAAGGAAAGCAAACTCAGGTTTTTTAGCGCTCTTAGTAAATCCGACGACTTCAGCCGGGTTTGAACCCGCGACCTTGGGCATAGAAGTTCAGCATGCTACCAGTTCCGATACCGAAGTCGCTTCCCACTGACATATGAAAACTGAATGTGATCTCGTGCAGTGGCGTTGTCATAGCAACAGCTGATGGTCATCCCTTATCAATTAAAAGTAAAGTTGTCATGGCAACCTCTCTTGGCACTTGGCATTTTCTTATAATTTAAATCATTTTGTTCACCCCGTGGCGTAATGGTGGGTCATATCAAAAATTCTTTCAGACAAAAGTTTTAGGTAATTGTTATTGAGTTGGAGCTGCTTTTAGTGGTGTAATGAATTTGTTGCCCTCTTTAGTGAATATGACTTTCATTTATTGTTTATTACCTTGTATGGTCTTGTATCTTCTCAATGCTATGGTTGCTTTATTACAATAATTGACTGCCGACAGCGCAGCGCTATGGCCTATCTAAAACCACGGCCCACTGGATGCTGCTCTCCAAGGAGCTTACAAAAGTAGTCCATACATAGAGGGCGCTTTTAGCAGCATATTAGTAGCTAACATTTCTGGCTCTCCTTGAAAGATGCGATTTCAACAAGAAAACCATGTACTATACGTACGGTAGGTTAAACACCATACGTAAACAACATTTGAACATAAATGTCAAAAACTACATCTAAGGAGAACATAATTATAACCTAACATAAACTCTAATCAAGCTGAGAATTCTTCGTTGAAGTTCTCCATCGGAAGGGGGCACAGCTTCTTGACACTTCTCGTATAGTTCCCTTCCGCTGTTTTCACAGTGACAACTCTAATCTCGCCATCTGGTCCCGGATGAACATGAATTACTCGACCTCGTGGCCACCTTAGAGGTGGTATCCCTTCTTCAATGAGCAGAACTAGTGTGTTCAACTCGATGCGCTGATTAGAAGTGAACCATTTATTTCTTTTCTGCAATTCTTGCAAATATTCTCGTTGCCATCTTTGCCAAAGTACCTGTCGAAGTTTCTTCAAATGTTGCCAACGAGACAGTCGATTATCTGGTTCTTGAGTATGATTGGACTGTACTGGTTGGACCAGTGAATCACCAATAAGAAAATGAGCGGGAGTGAGAATATCCAGATCGTTTGGGTCTCTTGTGAGAGGTGTAAGTGGCCGCGAATTCAGGACTGCCTCAATATCACAAAGCAGAGTATACATCTCTTCAAAAGTATGTACTCTTCCTTGAGATGAAGTGTATAAATGTCTCTTTGCTATTTTAACGGCCGCTTCCCACAATCCTCCAAAATGTGGGGATCGAGGAGGAATAAATTGCCATGCTATTTGCTTTTCTCCCAAGTGAGAGGAGATGATTGGTGATTCTTTTGCCAAAAATGACTGCAATTCTTTCAGCGCATTTGCAGCCCCAACAAACGTTCTTCCATTATCTGAGAACATTTGATGACAAATCCCTCGACGAGCAGTGAACCGTTGCATTGCTGCCAAATAGGCTTCAGTTGTGAGCTCTGAGACAAGCTCCAGGTGAACGGCCTTTGTACTAAAGCAAGTGAACACTGCTATGTATGCTTTAAATATGCGTAATCTGCCTCTCCGTCGACTTTCTCGAAGTTGGAAGGGCCCCGCATAGTCCACACCAGTCACGGTGAAGGGCCTGGTGACTTTCGAAACCCTCTCTTTGGGTAAATCTCCCATGCGGACTTCTGGAACTATTGGATTGAATCGAAAACACTGGACGCATCCTTTTCTATCTGAAGCAAAGGAACAAGAAATTTGTGGTAACCTTCGTCGACTTCAAGAAGGCCTATGATTCGATTGATAGAATAGCTCTTATTCAAATTCTAAAGGAATTTGGATTGGATAATAAAACCAGGGCAATCATTCAACAGACCTTAGCTAACACCACCTCCAGAGTCAAGTTCAGAGGAGAAATTTCGGACTCTTTCGAAATTAAGACAGGAGTTAGGCAGGGAGATGGGCTTTCACCCCTGCTCTTCAACTGTGCACTGGAAAAGGTCATCCGCGAGTGGCGCAAAGAAATGAACGATGGGGTCCAAAATGGAGTACGACTGGGTTACAAGAACATGAACCTTTCTATTGATTGCCTCGCTTTTGCAGATGATCTTGCAATTTTCTCCGACTCTTTAGACATGGCCACAAAACAAATTAACCAGCTGCAGGTACAGGCAACAAAAGTTGGTCTTCAGATCTCTTTGGAGAAAACACACTTCATAACTAACATCAAGCCAGCACCAAGGGAGCTAAAAGTAAACCAGGGGAAAATCAAACGGACAGATAAGTTTAAATATCTTGGCGAGTGGATAGAACCCAACGTATGTGAGAAAGAAACCTTCACTTCGCGCATGAACAAAATGGAAATGGCGTACCAACTCACCAAGGACGTTTACAACAAAAAGTCAATATCCCTGAACGCAAAACTTAGGCATTATTGCACTGTCATACGACCAGAGGCTCTGTACGCAGCGGAATGCCTCACCATGAACAAGAAAGGCCTGGTAGAAAAATTGGAGATCAAGGAAAGAAAGATCTTGAGGAAAATTCTTGGCCCGATTAAAGACAACGGTGAATATAGACGACGGCATAACTATGAGCTGTATATTCATGTCCAGAAGATCTCTGATGTAATGAGGAAAAGGAGGATTGCATTTTATGGCCACTTGCTTAGAATGAAACCCACACGATTGACGAACCGGATCTTTAACTATTTTAAAAATAAGAAGACCAAGCCAGCCTGGTTCGAAGAGGTGGAAAGTGACCTGCAAGAGATGGAAATTACCTGTGAGGATATTCAAGAACGCAATCCCCTCAGGAAGAAACTACACGACCACCAGGGTTTTCAAGAAAAACCGAAGTTGAAGACGGGAAAGATGTGGACGGAAGAAAGAAAAGAGCAACACCGGCAACGTATGAAGGAACACTGGGCAAACATCAAAGCCCAGAGAAGCCAGTTGAAATAACGTGGTCCTTAGTTGGCCGATACGATTAAAGAAGAAGAAGAATATAGATGTACTTAAATTTAAATTTGAAGTGAAATGTTTATGATAAAAATTGTAATAAAAATTAAATAAAGTAATAAAATGGATATTCTTACAATTGAGTATTAAATAAAATAAAACTTAATATTAGTCTTTTACAATAACATTTTCAAAATAAAGTTAGAAAATAAGAACTATTAATGGTGAGTGTAAATAGATATTAAGCTTTATATTAAAAATTCAAAATATAGACACAAAATAATTTAGAAAATCAAGTGCCGAAAATCAACAAATATTTTGCTCAGCGCTTGAATGAGTATGATCAATATTTTTCAAATACTGAGTTTGAATTTTGATTAGGTGCCAACCAGTTATTGCGTCGTATGAATTAACCACAAGGATCCCGTTTTCATTGTTCAAAACGTTTGGATGTATGTATGGGCATTAACTCAAATTCTTAGAGGAAAGTCGCCATATATGGAATAGTCACCTAATATGGAATACCGTAATATTTCGAATTGTGTGGTTGGTAGATCTCCCTTTACTGTCAGTGCTTGCGTGTGACGTCATTGTATTCCCGAGGTCACTGAGAGAGACGACTCTGCTGAGCTTGGTTGGTTAGTTATCTGCTGAAGTTTGAATCTTCCGTCTTTGAGATTTTGTGAGGTATGCACTCATTGCATTATTGTATGCCTTTATTATCGGGTATTATTCTTATCCTAGGAGGCAAATTATAGTGTATATGCTACGCTATTAGCTATATGTAGTTGTTAATCCTTACGTTTATTTTCTTTTCCGTTGCGCATCCTTGAAATAAACATGGCAAAGTTCCCAATATGGAATACATGGGGTCCGCAATATGGAATAGTATTCCATATTTGGCTCCTCATTCCTGTCACTTTATTTGTATGAATATTTATCAATTATTTGTACAATTTTTCTAGGTCATGTCAGGTGAAAGACGTAAGAGGAAACGGTCGAACTCGGATGACATGAAACAAGCTATTTTTGCGGTACGAGAAAAGAAAATGGGATTTAAAAAAGCAGCTGAACAATTCAAAGTACCGAGAACTACTTTCTTCAGGCTGTATTCCGTGAAGGATGTTGAACCCAAGGATGCAGTACGGACCGCACTTGGAAAACGTCCGATTCTTCCACGTAATATAGAAAAGCAACTCGTAGAGTACCTGAAAATCATGGGCGCAAGAGTTTTGGTCTCTCTAGGAGTGACGTGAAACAACTTGCATTTCAACTAGCACAGGCAAACAACATATCACATCCGTTTTCCAAGGAACGAGAAATAGTGGGCAAAAATGGCTAAAACCCTTTTTTTAATCTCGCCATAGAAACGAAATATCGTTACGAACACCCACAGGAACATCTTTTGCCAAAGTGAAAGAATTTAATAAGGAAGATGTGTTCTATTTCTTTGACCTACTGGACCGAGAGTTCGATAAACATCATTATGCTGCTGATAGGGTGTTCAATGTGGATGAGACTGGTCTGTCGATCGTCCAGTCGAAGGTCCCTCAAGTGATTGCTGCGATTTGTGTGTGATTTCTGTAAATAAACTACCAATCTCATGAACTTCATTAAGTATTCCATATTTGGAGCAGTCTTGTTTATTATATAAAATGTAACTTTCTTACAAAAATATTTCTAATTACTTCCACATAATATATTCAGCTTAGCATTATATGGCATTCTTTGTATAAGTAATTCCTAGAAATGGTACACATTTGAAAACATTTTTAATTCAATCAATTATTTCAATATCAGCAAAAATATAAATGGTATTCCATATTTGGCGACTTTCCTCTATATGAATTATACTGAATTCTTCTTCTACTCAACACGGTAGGTGATACTAAATTATATTAACTTAAGTAGATTTTTGTCACATTCATATGCAGGCTAATTATGTTCTTTCATGTAAATAAAATCTTCTCTGACATGATTTTCCAGTCTATGAGGTTAATTCATACGACGCAATAACTGGTTGGCACCTAATCAAAATTCAAACTCCGTATTTGAAGATGATTTAACTTACTAATTCAAGCGCTGAGCTGAAATATTTGTTGATTTTCGGCACTTGATTTTCGAAATTATTTTTGTCTATATTTTGAATTTTTAATATAAAACTTATCGCCTCGGTAGCGTAGCGGTCAGCATGGTTAGCTGCCGCCCCGGAGGTCCTGGGTTCGATTCCCGGCTCTGCCACGAAATTTGAAAAGTGCTATGAGGACTGGAACGGGGTCTACTCAGCCTCGGGTGGCCCAAATGAGTAGAGGGCGTTCGATTCCCACCTCAGCCATCCTCGAAGTGGTTTTCCGTGGTTTCCCACTTCGTCTTCGGGCAAATGCCGGGATGGTTCCTACTGTAAGGCCACGGCCGCCTTCTTCCCACTTCCTTGCCTAACCGTCTCACTCTTCCCATCCCTTCATCAGGCCCCCTGTTCGCTTTGTAGGTGAGACCGCCTGGGCGTAGTGCTGGTCACACACCCCAGTTGTATCCCTCACTCTCTCAAGCTCCAGGACACTACCCTCAGTGGCGGTAGAGGTGGGATCCCTCACTTAGTCCGTGGGAAAAGCCAACCATGAAGGGTAAAACGATGGCGAAAAAATATAAAGCTTAATATCAATTTACACTCACCATTAATATTTCTTATTTCCAAACTGCATTTTGAAAAATTTGTTGTAAAACACCAATATTAAATTTTATTTTACTTTATACTCCATTGTAGGAATATCCATTTTATTACTTTATTTCATTTTTATTACAATTTATATCATAAACATTTCACTTCAAATTTAGATTTAAGTACATATATCATACATATTATTTCAGTAGTATGCATCCCTTCTGCGGCACTCACAAGGGACCGATCGTGACAAATGAGCATTCAAATGAAAGAAAATATACATTACCAGTGACTCATTGCACTCTAATTTTATAAATATCTATAATTTCTTTAAAAAATTACTTTAAAAAACTGTACGAAGTGTGCGATTTGCAGTTACTGTTGCTGCAGAAAGATACGCTCCATAATTGGTGTCCACTTCACATTTTGGCCGCTGTGGCGCCTTTTTTTATTTCATTTTAACATTCTGAGGTCTTCCCTATATCATTTTGCAACGATTTCAGAAACAGTAAATAAATGAATGTATACGTTTTCAGAATCAGTAGGCTAAATCAATGGATTGGGTACTCAAATCGTATAAACGGCGAGTGTTAGTGCTAAGCTTTCAATCAATGGATTCACCAGAAACATGATTTAAGCTCATCCGTCTAAACGTTGGATTTAAGTTATTATATTCTAGGTTTGTTAATATGCAGCGATACAGGATTTTCTTTTGCATTCTAATTCCATAAATATCGATTTTTGTAACAATTGTGCTTTTTGCAAATACTGTTGCTCTAACATGCTGCAATTTTGAGTTGTCGTCTAAACCTTAAAACATTGAACGTTGTGACCAATATCGCATGGTTTTGAGAGCTCTGGCAACGTCGCATAGCAGGAGGAAGGATGCAAGCGGAAGTAACCTGAGGTTGATGTTTTTACGTCATGGACATAGTCGACAGCATGACTAGGCGAAGGTTCCAGAAGGTAGAGGGCGCTGATGAGCTCCAGGAAAAGTTGAGGTGGAAAGGTCACACCGGAGAAGCGGGTCACTTTATTTTGCATCGCCGTCCAACGAAGTTCACTTTCTTTTGTGTCGCCGTACGCCGAAGTTCATCTTTATTTTTGTGTCGCCGCACGCTGAAGTTCCTAACAAGTGTGTAGTAGCAGTCGTACCGTGGCCGCTTGGAACCAGTGTGGTATTCCGACAGTTTTTGGGACATAGCTGAAAGGCTCAGTATTATTTCTTGCGTGGACAGCTCTGTGTTAACGAATACTAAAGCTGAATGTGGCGAGGTGATATTATAACGCAGATCATAATGCATTACGTTGTGGGACACTAGTCATTTGTACAATGAAGTGCGAGCAGACACACGTGGTGTCTCAAGCTTGTACCAGGTACGGGACTGTATGGGCCGTGCGCTATATAACTGACGCCCAGAACATATGAACGAAGCGATGTGCTTTTGTTTGACGACCAGACAAATGAGTATCCAGGGTCAGTGAACTATGAGAGATAAACTGAGTGTAGTCCAAATATAGAGCGACATTCTAGGTCAAGGACGGACGTAATCTCTTATGAGTACAGGCTTGTGGAGACGCATACGATATAACCTGTGCCGTTATAGAGGTATTTTCACGGCCATGAGTTGATATTACTTGGCATATTCGACATGAAGATTGCAGCGATGTATTGGACGGACATAAAGGCTATCAGTACAGACCAGTGCGAGTTTTGTGTCAAGAACTTTACGAGCGAAGAGATGGCAAGCTAAGTTTAGTATGTGGAAGCTGTTACGATGACGTGGAAACGAAGGCGAGCCAGGACCATGGACACCCCGAGGGTCGCGAGCTGGATCCAGGACGAGAGGGGAGGATGTTCAATGGGAAGAACGTGGACCCAAACCCCCAGGAAACGTGTCAGCGGAACCAAGACTGAGGTGGCCGAAAGGTACTGAAAACCATGTTAATTCTTAAGTAGTGGTTAATGGGTAGTGGTTACTAAGATTTGGACAGTTGGGCAAAAATCGAAATAGAAGTTAATCAATAAGGATAAAATGCGATATAATGACATGATTAATAGGATAGTAAATTTTAAGTTTTCTTTTGGGAGATTAAGGCAGTCATATTTAGGGTTTAAAAATAAATATATGGATGCTTTAAAATATAATTTGAGTACAGGGATCTTTCAGCGTGTTAAGTCGCTGTGTTCTTTGAATTGGTGCAACCTGGATGACAATTTATGGTTTGAACAGGCTTAAATTACAAGGGATTCATTTACACTTAATGGGCCACTTTTTGTGCGCACATCATATTTATGCTAAACACTCACACGTCACTGAGGTTTCCCTTTACATGCTAACATGAGGAGATGCGTTTGGTAGGTGACTGATACAAGGTTGTGTAAATAATGATACTGCATTGATAAAATAGCAGGGTTGCATAATACGAAGTTATGATGAAACTAAAGGTTCTCGATATAGCGAGGTGAATAAAATAAATGATTATAATTAATGTTACGTGATAGGTTCAAGTATATGAAATTTTGAGGCAATTGTCAGTTGAAAAATAATACAGATAGGCAGAGGCCATCTACTTAAATGTTTATGGTGTAGTTATAAATATGTGAAGAGCATGCAGTGATTAATAAAAAAAAAATATCTGGGATCATAAAGAGGTTACAATGTAATGTGATAAATGTAAAAGCCAACAACCAGTCATTTTTCTGAGTGAGGCACAGCTGAACGAAAACCAGTGAAAATAATGATGAAAGTATTTAATACATGAATAAAAGGTCTTAAAATAAAGTCTTTAACGCCAGTGACATCCATACATAAAAATATTCTTTTTCCTATTTTGGTGATTACATTTAGTTAGAAGGAGATCGAATGAGGCAACATTTTTTTTTCTTTGAATATCTTTTCAGATTTATGCACCTGCTCATTTATGGACTATTAGCGGAGAGGTGACATAGCATTTTGAAGTAATGGTTGTAATACTAGAATGATATAGCTCTGATCTCCGTAAGTTATTTTGTATCCAAAGATTAGGACGCCCGGAGATTTTTGTCCTCATTAATTTGAATTTTGCTTCTGCGTCATTTATTTATTTGCACATCAAGAGTAATTTTGAGAAGTCTCCGAGCGAAGGTAGGCTTCTGTGTGTGATTCTATGTATTTAGTGGTGTGGTTCTGTAATAAATGGTGGATGAGTTTTATCTTAACAGCGGAGTTTTTTGTCATTCTTGTTCGATGTCATACTTGTGTGTCCACCGGATCAATTTTGAGATTTTACCCCAGTTGTACCCATCATTATAAAGACCCCGGGATTGCTTGAATCTCGTTCCCGACACAGTTTTTTTAAGGCCAAAATTGATTCGGACATTCAAGATTTTTTTTTCTTTCGAGTTGTACCGAATTCTGGGTGAGGGTTGAGGTGTGTGTCGGACCACCCAATCCAAAGCCAGATTATCGGGCACAACAAGATGGCGCCCACCGTTTAATGGCCTCGAACTGGGAATATCGTACCACGCAGTGGTATAGCCGACATCTTGAACTCGAAAAAATTGGAACACCAGAGGAGAGTGACAAGATGGTGGACGGCCATGTGGCACAAATGGAATGGAGAGAAAACCAATTGAGTGCTGGTACCCCATTTTATTGTGCGATATGTCTGTCAGTCTGTTAAAGTTCACTTTGTAGGATTTTTGTGTGTGTTTGAATGACATAGAACGAAGCGATTCAGTAACGTTAGATCGCTGTGTTTAAGCGATACCATCCACATTTATTATTTCCACATGATATTAGATTTCGATTCCACTGCCAAATTGAAGTAACCACTAGTCCTTAGTCTAAGTTAGTCACTAGTTGTAACAGCTTCCATGTTTATTTGTTGTGAAATATGGGAGAATTTGATGAAATTAAGGGATTGATGGGACAGCTAGGAGAGAAGCTAAAGGAGTTAGCTAAAAGTCAAAAGAATATGGAGGAAGGTTTGAAGACTCAATGGAAAGACTATGAAGGTGGTATGAACAATAATCTAGATGGGTTGGATAGACAGTTGATTAAGATGCATGAAGGAATAAATACTAAATTTGAAGGTCTAGACACTCAATTTAAAGGGTTCAAAACAAAATTGAAAGATTTAGACACTAAATTTGAAGGTTTAGACACTAAATTTGAAGGTTTAGACACTCAATTCAAAGATTTAGATACTAAATTCGAAGGTTTTGAAAAAATCTTGGAATTCAGTCAGGGGACTTACAAGGAGGATTGGAATTATTTAAGGAGCACCAATTCGATATGAAACAGTACATGGAGAAGGCTCAAGCCGAAATGACGGATTTAAAGGAACAAATTAAGAGGGATAAGGTGGAAATTGAAAGTAATATGGGGACACAGTTGAAATAATTGGAGAAAACCGTTCAAGAAAAAATGGATCGAAGCGTGGAGGCATTGACCGCCAAGATGGAAGAAAGGGATAAAGCAATCAACGCAGAGGTCTTGGTGTTAAAGGAAGAGGCGAAAGTAGTACAGCAGAGATTAGCGAAAGATGACCGATAAAATGTCTGAATTCACCATGGAGCAGGAATGCAAGATGGAAAGTCTTAGGAGTCAGATGGGGGAAATGAAATTAGAGTTAAACGACGAAATTAAAACACAGATTGCAACAGCGGTTTCGACAGTACAAGATAAAGTGAGTATTGCTCACGGAGAACAGTTAAAGAGAATTGTTGAATTAGAAGGAAAGATGGTAGAAGCAAAATCGATAGATGTAAACAAGGAACCAAGTCCGACAGGAACAACATTCACACCATTCAGTTACAGCTCAACTCAACCGATTACCATCATTAGGAATCAGGAGGACCGCCCAAAAAAAATTTCAAATTTGACTGGCATCACACCCATAGAATTCCTGCGGGACCTGAAGGAATACATGGATGAACATAGGGTTCCTAAAGAGAGAGAAATGAGGGTAATAGAAAGAGCTCTTGAAGGCCAACCGCTAAACTGGATGCGAGCTTTTAGGAATCAGTTTAGAGGGTACGATGACTTTGCGAACGCTTTCCTGAAGAGATTTTGGTCCTCAGAAGATCAACAAAGTATAAGGGCTGAATTATACTCAAAGAAATACGCGACTACCAGGCCAACACAATACGCTGGGTATTTCACGAATCAGGTAGCCAGGCTACAATTTTTGGATCCACCGTTGGAGGAGCAGGATTTGGTGCATGCCATCATACAGCAATATCCGGTAGAAGTCCAGCGTGTATTAATTGCATCGGGTGCAAATAGACTCGAGGTGTGTGACGAGATTTTGAGGAAACTAGACCACACGAGCAAGATGACGGAACCTCGTAGTCCAAGGACAGAACAGAGAGAGGCAAATATGGTGGTAATGGATCGTATGGCGCAGACGGAACCTCAGCGAAGTTATGGAAGGAACGATAGAGATGGAAGGGATGAAGGAAATGGCTTAAACAGATACAGGAATCAAGGAAAGCCATATGACCGGAGGCCATATTATCAGTATAGAAGTGGACGATTTAATCAGAGGGACTATGGAAGGTCAGGATATAGAGGGAGAGAATCGTGGTCACGTGATTGGAGACCATACAATAACTGCCCAAGATACGGGAATCAAGAAGGCAAAATTATAGGCCATCATTAGAAGAACGTCACCAAGAAAGCCGAAGATACATTGAACAATTAAGGGAAAAGGAACAAGAAGAAGAAGAATCTCAGGCAAAATAGCATGAGGAATCGAAACCAAGCACCAGTGGAGTCAAATCAGGAAAGAGAAGCTGACAGGAAGGAAGCGCCGAGTTTGAACAGGGATTCACAGGCAGTAATAACGATTTTTTGCCCATTAATAATGATCTACGCCCAGATGTCATGACAGTCCAAATTCAAGCCATTCACAGCATTACTGATGAAGATAGGAGATATGAAGGCCAAGACGAAGAAGAAAGTAGAATGAGTGAAGAATGGATAGAGCTACCGTTTCAGGAGGAGAATACCACAGAAGAAGATGAAACTGAGAGAGTTATAGGCAAATTCAATGCAGCTAGCCTTAAAAGGTACCACACGAGACAGTAAGCATGCGATATGGAGAACTCATTGAAGAAGTAGATTGTTAACCCAACAGAATAATAATAATCGAGATGTTTCACGCTTATTATTATTCCCGGTTGAGGGGGATTTGTGACCGATATCGCATGGTTTTGAGAGCTCTGGCAACGTCGCATAGCAGGAGGAAGGATGCAAGCGGAAGTAACCTGAGGTTGATGTTTTTACGTCATGGACATAGTCGACAGCATGACTAGGCGAAGGTTCCAGAAGGTAGAGGGCGCTGATGAGCTCCAGGAAAAGTTGAGGTGGAAAGGTCACACCGGAGAAGCGGGTCACTTTATTTTGCATCGCCGTCCAACGAAGTTCACTTTCTTTTGTGTCGCCGTACGCCGAAGTTCATCTTTATTTTTGTGTCGCCGCACGCTGAAGTTCCTAACAAGTGTGTAGTAGCAGTCGTACCGTGGCCGCTTGGAACCAGTGTGGTATTCCGACAGTTTTTGGGACATAGCTGAAAGGCTCAGTATTATTTCTTGCGTGGACAGCTCTGTGTTAACGAATACTAAAGCTGAATGTGGCGAGGTGATATTATAACGCAGATCATAATGCATTACGTTGTGGGACACTAGTCATTTGTACAATGAAGTGCGAGCAGACACACGTGGTGTCTCAAGCTTTTACCAGGTACGGGACTGTATGGGCCGTGCGCTATATAACTGACGCCCAGAACATATGATCGAAGCGATGTGCTTTTGTTTGACGACCAGACAAATGAGTATCCAGGGTCAGTGAACTATGAGAGATAAACTGAGTGTAGTCCAAATATAGAGCGACATTCTAGGTCAAGGACGGACGTAATCTCTTATGAGTACAGGCTTGTGGAGACGCATACGATATAACCTGTGCCGTTATAGAGGTATTTTCACGGCCATGAGTTGATATTACTTGGCATATTCGACATGAAGATTGCAGCGATGTATTGGACGGACATAAAGGCTATCAGTACAGACCAGTGCGAGTTTTGTGTCAAGAACTTTACGAGCGAAGAGATGGCAAGCTAAGTTTAGTATGTGGAAGCTGTTACGATGACGTGGAAACGAAGGCGAGCCAGGACCATGGACACCCCGAGGGTCGCGAGCTGGATCCAGGACGAGAGGGGAGGATGTTCAATGGGAAGAACGTGGACCCAAACCCCCAGGAAACGTGTCAGCGGAACCAAGACTGAGGTGGCCGAAAGGTACTGAAAACCATGTTAATTCTTAAGTAGTGGTTAATGGGTAGTGGTTACTAAGATTTGGACAGTTGGGCAAAAATCGAAATAGAAGTTAATCAATAAGGATAAAATGCGATATAATGACATGATTAATAGGATAGTAAATTTTAAGTTTTCTTTTGGGAGATTAAGGCAGTCATATTTAGGGTTTAAAAATAAATATATGGATGCTTTAAAATATAATTTGAGTACAGGGATCTTTCAGCGTGTTAAGTCGCTGTGTTCTTTGAATTGGTGCAACCTGGATGACAATTTATGGTTTGAACAGGCTTAAATTACAAGGGATTCATTTACACTTAATGGGCCACTTTTTGTGCGCACATCATATTTATGCTAAACACTCACACGTCACTGAGGTTTCCCTTTACATGCTAACATGAGGAGATGCGTTTGGTAGGTGACTGATACAAGGTTGTGTAAATAATGATACTGCATTGATAAAATAGCAGGGTTGCATAATACGAAGTTATGATGAAACTAAAGGTTCTCGATATAGCGAGGTGAATAAAATAAATGATTATAATTAATGTTACGTGATAGGTTCAAGTATATGAAATTTTGAGGCAATTGTCAGTTGAAAAATAATACAGATAGGCAGCGGCCATCTACTTAAATGTTTATGGTGTAGTTATAAATATGTGAAGAGCATGCAGTGATTAATAAAAAAAAATAAATCTGGGATCATAAAGAGGTTACAATGTAATGTGATAAATGTGAAAGCCAACAACCAGTCATTTTTCTGAGTGAGGCACAGCTGAACGAAAACCAGTGAAAATAATGATGAAAGTATTTAATACATGAATAAAAGGTCTGAAAATAAAGTCTTTAACGCCAGTGACATCCATACATAAAAATATTCTTTTTCCTATCTTGGTGATTACATTTAGTTAGAAGGAGATCGAATGAGGCAACAATTTTTTTTCTTTGAATATCTTTTCAGATTTATGCACCTGCTCATTTATGGACTATTAGCGGAGAGGTGACATAGCATTTTGAAGTAATGGTTGTAATACTAGAATGATATAGCTCTGATCTCCGTAAGTTATTTTGTATCCAAAGATTAGGACGCCCGGAGATTTTTGTCCTCATTAATTTGAATTTTGCTTCTGCGTCATTTATTTATTTGCACATCAAGAGTAATTTTGAGAAGTCTCCGAGCGAAGGTAGGCTTCTGTGTGTGATTCTATGTATTTAGTGGTGTGGTTCTGTAATAAATGGTGGATGAGTTTTATCTTAACAGCGGAGTTTTTTGTCATTCTTGTTCGATGTCATACTTGTGTGTCCACCGGATCAATTTTGAGATTTTACCCCAGTTGTACCCATCATTATAAAGACCCCGGGATTGCTTGAATCTCGTTCCCGACACAGTTTTTTTAAGGCCAAAATTGATTCGGACATTCAAGATTTTTTTTCTTTCGAGTTGTACCGAATTTTGGGTGAGGGTTGAGGTGTGTGTCGGGCCACCCAATCCAAAGCCAGATTATCGGGCACAACGTTAGTTCTCTTACAGATTTTCTTCTATCTGATTTTCAGAATCAGTAAATCAATGGATTGGGTACAGGTTTTTCTTCTGCATTCTAATACCGTAAATATCGATTTTTGTAAGATGTGTGCTCTTTGCAAATACTATTGCTGTATCATGCTGCAATTATGAGTTGTCGTCTAAAATCTTAAAACTATCATCATCATCATCATCATTATCATCATGATCATCATCATCATCATCATATAGGCCTCATAAATTAGCAGTGAAGAATTGCATTCTAATTTCATAAATATCAATTTTTGTAAGAAGTGTGCGATTTGCAGATACTGATGCTCTAACATGCTGCAATTATGAATTGTCGTCTAAACCCTTCAAACTATTAAACGTTAATTATTTTACAGGTTTTTCTTCTGCATTCAAATTTCATAAAATAATAACGATCATTTCGCATGGTTTTCAGAAACAGTAAATCAATGGATTGAGCACTCTAAATCGTATAACTGGCGTGTGTTACTGCGTCTAAAACCTTAGAACTATTAAACATTAATTCTTTTACAGGTTTTTCTTCTATCATTTCCCATGGGTTTCAGAATTACTAAATCAATGGATTGGTTACTCAGATCGTATAATTTCATAAATATCGAATAACCGATGAGTGTTATGATGATCCAATTATCAGTGATTGCCTTCTTAAGTAAGGGAACGTACAACTTGCAATTCTGACTGAAATGTATCGAATAACCGATGAGTGTTATGATGATCCAATTATCAGTGATTGCCTCCTTAAGTTAGGGAACGTACAACTTGCAATTCTGACTGAAATGTATCGAATAACCGGTGAGTGTTATGATGATCCAGTTTTCAGTGATTGCCTTCTTAAGTTAGGAAACGTACAACTTACAATTCTGACTGAAATGTATCGAATAACCGATTAGTGTTACGGCTAAGCTCTCAATCAATGGACTCAGCACAGAAATGGAATCAGCAGTGACGAATTGCATTTTAATTTCATAAATATCAAAGAAAGAAACCAGCCACTGCACGCTCTCATGCTGACGCTCCACTCGGGTAAGCGAAAGAACCCCTGTAGGTAACGTGCAAAGGAGTTTAGCGTTGAGCGCTACACACAGGACGAGGAAAGCACCCCTGTAGGTAACGTGCAAAGGAGTTTAGCGCTGATCGTTGCACTTAGGAACAAGGAAGCCTCACTGTAAGCGGGGCGTGAAGAAGTTTTCCAACGAGGGCTGTCCTGATAAGGGAGAAGGACGCTCCTCAGCAAAGTAGATAAAGCAGGAAATCTTGACCAAGATGCCTTCATAAATATCGAATAACTGGTGTGTGTTATGATGATCCAATTTTCAGTGATTGCCCATTAGTTAGAGAACGTAGAAATTGGAATTCTAACTGAAATGTAAACAGTGTTCTATAATCATTTGGATGAAATGAAAACATAACAACCTTTCTCCAAGGTCTCTCATTATAAACCTATTGGGAAATGTGTGGTTTACGAACAAGCGAGATTTTCTAATTTCGTAAATGTCTATAATTTATACGAAGTGTGCGATTTTCAGATACTGTTGCTGTAGGAAAATACGCTCCATAATTGCTGTCCACTTCTCATCGTAGCCGCTGTGACGCCTGTTTAGTGTCACCTTAACATTCTGAGATCTTTCCTTTATCATTCTGCATGGATTTCACAAACAGTTAATCAAAGGAATGTTTAATCGTATGATTTCATAAAGTAGCGGTGACGAATTGCATTCGAATTGCATAAATATCAATTTTTGTAAGAAGTGTGCGATTTGCAGATACTGATGCTCTAACATGCTGCAATTATGAGTTATCGTCTAAATCCTTCAAACTATTAAACGTTAATTTATTTTACAGGTTTTTCTTCTGCATTCTAATTTCATAAAATAATATCAATCATTTCGCATTGTTTTCAGAAACAGTAAATCATTGGATTGAGTACTCTAAATCGTATAACCGGCATGTGTAACGACGTCTAAAACCTTAGAACTATTAAACATTAATTCCTTTACAGGTTTTTCTTCTATCATTTCCCATGGTTTTCAGAATTACTAAATCAATGGATTGGGTACTCAAATCGTATAATTTCATAATTATCGAATAACCAATGAGTGTTATGATGATCCAATTTTCAGTAATTGCCTTCTTAAGTTAGGGAACGTACAACTTGCAATTCTGACTGAAATGTGTCGAATAACCGGTGAGTGTTACGTCTAAGCTCTCAATCAATGGACTCAGCACAGAAATGGAATCAACAGTGACGAATTGCATTTTAATTTCATAAATATCAAAGAAAGAAACCAGCCACAGCACGCTCTCATGCTGACGCTCCACTCGGGAAAGCGAAAGCACCCCTGTAGGTAACGTGCAAAGGAGTTTAGCGCTGATCGTTGCACTTAGGAACAAGGAAGCCTCACTGTAAGCGGGGCGTGAAGAAGTTTTCCAACGAGGGCTGTCCTGATAAGGGAGAAGGACGCTCCTCAGCAAAGTAGATAAAGCAGGAAATCTTGACCAAGATGCTTTCATAAATATCGAATAACTGGTGTGTGTTATGATGATCCAATTTTCAGTGATTGCCCATTAGTTAGAGAACGTAGAAATTGGAATTCTAACTGAAATGAAAACGGTGTTCTATAATCATTTGGATGAAATGAAAACATAACAACCTTTCTCCTTAAGTCTCTCATTATAAACCTATTGGGGAAAGTAAGACTTATGAACATGCGAGATTTCTCGCACGGGTCCGCTAGTATTATTTTATTTTAATTCTTAATTGGTTTTCAAGCCTCCGTGGCTTAGGCGGCAGCACGCCGGCCTCTCACCGCTGGATCCGTGGTTCAAATCCCGGTCACTTCATGTAAGATCTGTGCTGGACAAAACGGAGGCAGACAGGTTTTTCACCGGGTACTCCGGTTTTCCCTGTCAAAATTTCATTCCAGCAACACTCTGCACTATCATTTCATTTCATCTGTCATTCATTTAATCATTGCCCCAGAGGAGTGCGTCAGGCCTCGGCAGCCGGCACAGATAAATCCTCGCCACTAGATGGGGGCTTCATTCATTCCATTCCTGACCCGGTCGGAGACTGGAAGCAGGCTGTGGATTTTAATTTCTTAATTGGTTTCATTTAATTTGAGCTGAGGAAGATCTCATTCTTAGATCGAAACATGTACAAAATTGTACAGTAATAATAATTTGAAATATAACATATCTTCTTAGTCGTATTGGTGGGACAATAGGAGTCAGAGTGGAGGGTGGTAAACGTCTCGATATTACGTCATAGAACACCTACTTTATTCAGTCGCACGCCGAATTCCTCTCCGCAAAAATGCACTCTGGAAATAAACTTCTCACTGCTACCGAATGGTTGCGAAATTAATTAAAACTTCACTTGTAATATAAAGGCGAACAATAAAATGACTGGTTGACAAGAGTAGCTTCGGTGGCGTAGTTGGTAGCATGCTGAGCTACTATGCCCAAGATCGCGGGTTCAAACCCGACCGAAGTCGGATTTTTTAAGAACGTTAATAATCCCTCAGTTTGGCTTCCTTCGGAGGGTAAGTAAAGCCGGCGGTCCCATGTCATAGATTTATGGCACGTTAAAGAACCTTCCACTAATTACACCTCTGTGAAGCTAAATTATATATAGGTTAAACATTTGACTAACGTTCTTAGGTTCCTACGTTCGTCGTCAGGAGCCGACTGCGGTGGCATCTGGTAACTAAGTTCTGAATTAGTTGGTCATTGACGGTGCTGTTTGGCGGCAAAAGTAGGAACTACTTGCAAAAATTGAACGTCTGCAGTCCTTACTTGTTAGTTAGTTAGTTATTATTGTTTTAAGGGGCGGAACTACGAGGCCATCTGCCCCTAGTGCTTATGTTACGAAACGAAATTGTAACTATCGAAAGCCTAACCGGCGTATAGGTTCTTTTATAATTCCGTACTGGTACTTATTTTATTTTCAATAAATCAAAGCAGACAATGATCAGTCATGTCCTCCAAAACAGACCGCAGAGATAATAATACAGAGCCCGCTTGGAATATAAAGAAAAACAAAGAGTAGTGACCAAAGTCCTTAACCCTCTCGAAAGATATAACAGTCCTCAACACACTCCCACCTTGAGACATTTGTCTCAACACACATTATTTACAGTTCACTCCGAAAACCTTGATGGCACTTTTATTTTTCTTCCACATCTTGTCTTCACCATGGAATAGCCAACTACAGGTATCTCCTCAGCTACTGGTTCCAACGGTGATTGGTCTCCTACAGGTAGGGTCGACTGGTTACCACTACACCAAGCCCCAGATGAGATCTCTAAAGGACAAAGTCTATGGACTGGCCGAATCAGAGTTCCAGATGATGTCTTCAGCCGTGCTACTCTTTCAACTCCATCCTTCCCTGGGATAAGTTCCTGTACAATAGCAATAGGCCAATCAATTTTCTTGCTGTTGTCTGATCCTATTAGAACAACTTCCCCAGCCATCAGGTTGTGCTTCAGATTCTTGGAAGTAAGTTTGAGTTGGCCAAGATACTCAGTTCTGAACCGTTGCCTCAAGCATTCGATTAATTGTTGTTGATACCGTAGTCCTTTTCCTAAATCAGTGGCACAAGCAGTATCACAATCGGGTACTCCAATCTCCTTTACACCTTGTATAAACATAGAAGGAGTGATGGGAACAGAATCAGAATTGTCTTCTGAGACGTAGGTCAAGGGTCTGGAGTTCAATATTGCTTCGCAGTCACACAGTACTGTTGACAACTCCTCCACAGTTAATCTAGATCTCCCAAGCGTTCTCTTCAGAAGCTGCTTCAGAAGACCGATGAGCCGTTCCCACCAGCCACCCCACCATGCCGCAGTTGGTGGATTGAACCGCCAGTCAATCCGTTCCACATTGCTGTATTCTGCTATTTTCTGCCAGTTAATAGCTTTTAACATATTGGAGGCTCCTGTAAAGTTGGTTCCGTTATCTGAATACACAATGGCTGGTCTTCCACGACGAGCCATAAATCGTCGAAAGGCTTGCAAAAAGTGTCCAGAAGATAACGAAGAGACTATCTCCAAATGAATCGCTCGGTAGACTGCACACGTGAAGAGACAAATCCAAACCTTATTTTCATGAGTACCTAGGTATATAGTGGTCCCATTAAATCAACACCTATTATCTCAAACACTGCAGCATCTCTTACACGTGTCTCCGGTAAAGGTGGGGAGCTAACAACCATCTTCCTCCCACCATGTCTCTTGCAGATGACACATTTTGAAATAACAGTGCACACAGACCTCCTTCCTTGTAAAATCCAATACTTCTCTCGTAAGATACTTAATAGTCCTTGAATACCAACATGACAATTTTTCACATGTGTGTCATAAATCATTCGGCAAACCATTGCATGTTTAGAGGGAAGCACTACAGGCAATCTAAAACCCATGAAATCTTTCATTTCTGTCACCTTCGTAGTTAAGCGGATTACTCCATCATGGTCTTCGTAAGGAGCGAGTGATGCAAGTTGCTTATCTTGAACTCCAATGAACGACTCCTTCTGGACAAGTTTCATGACCCTTAGTTCCGCCTCTTCCATTTCTTTTGCAAGAAGTTCACCTTTCACCAGTTCAACTCTTTCTCGTTTCAGACGACAGTTTAATGCAAATCGAAGAATCCACCCAATTGTTCTCACGATCCTGTTAAATCTTGAAAAGTAGGAGTAGTACCAATCACCATCACCATTCTCGCAGAGCAAAGATATAATATCCCTTTTCTTTTCCACAATGACTTCTTCTTCATCCATCTGGTTCTCTTGTACTGGCCACATATCTCGTGCAAGTTGTAACCATTCCGGTCCTTTCCACCATTTTGATGTTTCAAACTTCCTAATAGGACACCCTCTGCTAGGTAGATCAGCTGGATTTTCTTTTCCAGGTATATGTCTCCATGCTTCTTTTGGGGTTAAGTTTCCTAATTTCATCCACTCGATTACTCACAAAGGTTTTCCATTGTTCCTCTCGTTTGATCCACGCTATAACGGTAGACGAGTCGCTCCAGAAGAACAGCTCAAGACCTTTAAATTCCATCTCTTGTAGTATGGAAGTGGTCAGTCGCGCACCAATAACTGCTGCAAGCAATTCAAGCCTAGGAATACTGATGTATTTTATCGGTGCCACGCGAGATTTTGCTTGAATGAGCTGAATCCTTACCCCAGAACTCTTCTCTAATCTAATAAACACTGCAGCAGCATAGGCTTCATGACTGGCATCACAAAAACAATGGATAGAACTCAAAGTACCTACACTGTCTACCATTGTTATCAACCTCGGAATCTTAATATCTTTCAGAAGTGGCAAGTCTGCCATCCAAGCCATGAAAGAATGTTTGAGGTCCTCTTCCAGCTCTTCATCCCAACCATTTTTTGTTATCCAAGACTTTTGGAGAAGAATCTTGGGGAAAAGTGTCACTGGACATAAAAAAAACAATGGGATCAAATACCCTCTGTGCTGAAGATAATACTGATCTTCTAGTGATCCTGTTCATGTCTTCACTTTCCCAGAAATCAGTGTTCACAAACAAGACATCTTCTTTCTTGTCCCAAAGAAGACCTAAAACTGAAGTAGGCTAAATGCCTTTCAATGGAAGTTCAGGATTGGTAAACTCCCACCCTCTTAAATCAAACTTGTCCTTAGTAAATATATCAGTGGATTCTTTATGAAGCAATCTAGCTCCTTTTCATCACGAACACTTGCTACACAATTATCCACATAGAAGACTTCAGTAGTGTTGTAATAGTATTTGAGGAATAGGAAGAATTTCCATCTTTTCTGGGCATCGAACAGATCTTTAGATGGTGATCTAAAACAGCACACAACAGAAAGGGACTGCAAGTCACACCAAACACTACTCGGGTGTGTCGAAATATTCTCAAGTAACCCGACTTGTCAAACCACAAAAATCTTAGAAAGTATCTGTCATCTCTAGCAAGACTGATCTGCAAGAAAGCCTTTTTTACATCTGCTATCACTCCTACCTCATGAAGTCGGAAGCGAAGCAAAAGTGGTGGAATTAACTCGATCAAGTTAATGCCTTTGTCAATGCATTGGTTTAGAGATGGGCACCCTTGCTCTCTTGCTGAAGCATCGAAGACTGGCCGAATGGGGGTTGTACTATTTTCTTTAAAAACAGGCCTATGAGGAAGATAATGTCCATTGTCCCACTCTTCTCTTGGTATTTCTTCTATAACATCATCCCTTAACCATTCAGTCAACACAGCATCATAACGCTCAAAAGAATTACTGCCCGCCATCTTCTTCACTGTCGAGTCCAATCTGCGCTTTGCCAGGTTGAAATTCCCCGGAAGGGGTGGGTGATCTTCTAACCAGGGCAACTGAACCTCATACCTTCCATCTTCATTTACACAAACAGTTTTCTCAAAATGGTCTTTGGCTAGGCGTTTCATCTCAGCCTTGCTGGTTCTCATTATTGGATCTTCAATTCCTAATACATCTAAGTCCCACAAGGTAGTTAACGACTTCTCAGTGAACAACATTGACAAGACCATCATTGAACGGTTAATGTTCCCTGAGCTTTCATTTTTGTTCTTCCCCATGATTGTCCATCCCAAGTGTGTTTCGATAGCCACAAGACCACAATTACGATTCTTCTTCTTACCTGTCAACAGCTTACCACAAACATCTGCTCCAATCAACACATCGATAGGATCCCCATTATCACTAGTAAGCTTTATTCCTCCGTCTTCCAGTTCGCTCAACCATGGACCTTCTCGAGCAGTGGGCACATTTGAACAAATAACGTCCTGATCCAAAGCATCAAAGTTGCATGCATATTTCCCATCCATACTACCTAACCTTACTTTGTAACACTGGTGTTCATATGGCTTTGAATGGGAACCACCAAAGAGTGCATGTACCACACTACCACTGCCTATAGACGGGTATTCCATCTGTTTGGCTAAGTCACTCCTAACATAGGATCTCTGAGAACCGTCATCGAACAGAACACGTATTGGGTTTTCAACAACACCGTTAATTACAGCAGTCAAAGTTTTCAAAAGAACTTGTCCACAATTCACATTTGACAAATTGTTCTCGACTGAAGGAATATCGATTTTGTCAGATCTGACAGACACGCTGGCTTTGTTACACATGAGAGGTACGTGCCTACCCTCACAAACAATGCATTTTAAAAAAGTTTTACATTTCTTACTAGTATGGTTGGGTTTCAAGCAGCCGAAACAGCATCTTTTATCTCTGACAACTTTCCTCTTCTCTTCCAAACTAAACTTACGAGCTTTGTAACAGTCCATGCTGTTATGAGTTCCATCACAGAAGATACATACGGGTTTGGAAGATTTAACATTAATTAGACAGGCCGCAGTTGGTAGCGTACTTTCACTAACATTCTTGCCTTTTGAATCTAAATGAAATCCATCTATAGCCATAGATATCCTTTCCTCACTTTCCACTTCCTGCTTCAAAAATGCCATCAAGTTACCCAGCTTTGAATTTTGTGCTGACTCCTCCAAGGTGAATGAACTCCTCTGCCAAGCACGTAACAGATCCTCTGACAGGCACGATTCCACAAGAGGAAAAAGCATTGCGGCATACTTCTCTGATGTCACTCCTAGCGTCTCTAAAGCACGAAGCTGTGTTTCTATGCGATCATACATGGACGAAAGATCAGGTTTATCGCTACTGGTGGTTAAATTAAGGGTTAGTTTCAGAAGCTCCCTAACATATACTTCAACAAGTAATTCATCACGCCCGAATCTAGACTTCAAACTATCGAGAGCCTTTTGATAGTTTTCACTAATTGGTGGGAAACTTTCAACTATCTCGCGGGCGCGAGAGTTAGGTAATGTTGATTGTAATAAGTACTGAAACTTATCTTCCTGGGCTATATCAGGATCTTCGTGTATTTTTCGGAACTGTACCCAGAACGCCAACCATTCCCTTACATCCCCTCCAAACTTCTTAAATTCTAACAAGGGTAATTTAAACTTGCGTTTTGCATGGGCTTCGTTTGAAGGCGTCAGGTCAGATGAAGCATTTAACATGTCAGCTATCTTACTTTTCATGTAGTTTTCATATTTTACTTCCATATTTTACTTGCATATTCGCCCGCAGAAGTCATTTCCTTTTCCAGATCTGCAGTTGCGTAGTCTTCTGTTAGCATAAGATCTATAATTTCTTCATCCAGTTTTGCTAGATCTCTGGCTTTGTTCTTGAACACCGCCAGGTTTGCCTCCACAAGCATCTCATCACTATTCTTCGTTATATCATTGTCCACGTTGTTGTATATTCGCGCAAATGAACTCCGAATAATACTTCTTTTCTTTATTAGAGAATCCATTTTGTCTTTTATCCTGACAAAGGTCGCCACAATGTTACGAAACGAAATTGTAACTATCGAAAGCCTAACCGGCGTATAGGTTCTTTTATAATTCCGTACTGGTACTTATTTTATTTTCAATAAATCAAAGCAGACAATGATCAGTCATGTCCTCCAAAACAGACCGCAGAGATAATAATACAGAGCCCGCTTGGAATATAAAGAAAAACAAAGAGTAGTGACCAAAGTCCTTCACCCTCTCGAAAGATATAACAGCTTACTTGAATTAAAACAGATCCACACACTAATATAGTCATCATAATTACCAGCGGTTATCAGACAGATTATTCATACATCCAAAGTACACGGGGCTAAATGACCGCGTTGTCCCAGCCCCTAAACTAAGGAACCAACCAACCAACCAACCAACCAAATGATTCCAGTAGAAGTTAAAGGAAATATTAAGACAATTTAATGCGGAACATAATTCCGCGCCGCGACTAATTAAGGTGTAATTCGCCAATCATTAGGATACCTTCACTCTCATACTTACTTATATCATTTAGGATCTAGTATTTATATTCAATTCTGATGTCAGGTAAATCTCTAGCCTATATATAAAAATCAATTGCCGTGCATTAGTCTCGCAAAAACTCGAAAACTACTGCTCCGATTTCGCTGAAAATTCGACAATCTGTTCTCATTATGGCGTAGAATCTTTAGATAGTGGTTTGAACGAAATAGAATGGGTATTTTTTAAAATTAATTTAAATTATTAGGTCACACCAATGTTGAATCTAATATATTGACGGATAGATGGTGAAATAGTGCATCCACTTCAAAATCTCCTATGAGCAAAGAAAACATCCTATACTATAATGCCTTTGATCAATACGTTCAATAAAATAATACTTAACGTAAAAGAATCATTCATATCTCTATATAATGTGTAATCCAATTACAGTGTATTTAAGTATGTTATAATAATATTACATTTCACGTTAATGTGTTTAGACCAACATCTCTAAAGTGAGAACGTACTACTAACGGAAAGGATGTTAATATTGTAAATTTCTCAAGGTAAGTTCGATAGATTTGAGTTACTATGAAACTAATTCCGTGTCGTTTTACAGTGTTCATTACAATACCAAAATTCCGTGTCGTTTTACAGTGTTCATTACAATGTCAAGGAGAGGACGAGCTTACATAGGTCGTCGAAGCCAGTCAAATGCGCGGTGAGCTACTTAACGTGCAAACCGCTTTGATGAGCAACGAGCGACGGATAATGAAAATAGTTGTACTGGCATGTCTGATTTACCTTCGAGAGCGACTGAAAATGAACAACAAGCGAATAGATTCAGAATGCAACGAGTTCGTGAACATCAAACACAACGCAAGCGAGCGCGACATACTGAACATGACCAACTGCGCCGACGCGATGCTCCTGTGAACCTGGAACGTCAGTTGACCGTATCAGAGGAGGAGCTCATTTGGTGTGTTTTTCCGAATGTAGCGCAGAATTCAAAAACCATAATTGGCTGAATCAAAGGAGGAGCTCATTCGGCGTGTTCTTCCAAACGTAGCGCAGAACTTCTTAAACCATAATTGGCTGAGCGAACGAACCATATTGGCAGCGAAAAACAAACATCACAAGGAGTCCATTCAAAATTGCATTCCGGGACAGTTGTTTTCCTTCACATCGGTTGACACAGTTATCAGCCAGGATTTTTGAACTTTTGTATTCGCTGGAATTGCCTGGATTACCACCACACAATTTGCAATTGAAAGTAAGCTCAGTCATTATCATGTTGCGTAACATCAATCAACCTCGACTAAGCGATGGAATGAGACTGGCTGTGAAAAAGCTTATGAACAACGTCATCGATGCGACGATTATCAACAAAAAGGTCAAAGGAGAGGATGTTTTGATTCCGCGCATGCCGATGATTCCAACGAACGTGGCATTCGATTTTAAACGGCTGCAACTCCCCGTGCGTCTGGCCTTCGCAATGACCATCACCAAATCACAAGGCCACTCGTTGGAAGCTTGCGGAATTAACTTGGCGTTTCTGTGTTTCGCGCTTGGACAACTGTATGTCACGTGTCAGAAAGCCATCATCTTTGTTTATTTACGTGACGGAAAATAAAACTAAAAACGTAGCTTAACAGAATGCTTTGCATTGAATGTTAACTGCATTCATCTTTCATGTAAAGAAAAGCCATTGAATTAATTTCAACTACAAGGGAGTTAAATTTAATAGTCAAACACAACTCAAACCGTACACGATGTGGCTAATATTATCGATCTCAATTAATTGGAGTTGGAAGGTTGATTGAGATTAATAATCGCTTATGAAGAGTTACAACCAAATTAATTTCAGGTGGTACGAAGTTCACCGGGTCATCTAGTGTGTTATAAATATATCATTACTAGCAGAAGTACCCATTCTTCGAACGCTCTTCGGTATTAATTTTTTTTTTGTCGTCGTGTGGCCTCCTGAGAGGCCGAGTGCAGGTCTTTCTATTCGACGCCCGTGGGCGACCTGCGCGTCGGGATGAGAGATGGAATGGATGGATGAAGATGAATGAAACTTGGCAAGGATGTGGAAGGAAGCGGCCGTGGCCTGTCAGAAGGTACTGTCCCAGCATTTGCCTGGTGTTGAAAATGGGAAACCACGGAAAACCATTTCAAGGACAGCCGACGGTGGGGCTCGAACCCACGCGTCTACCGAGTCAGCAGAGAGCTTGGCCCCATGGCCTAAAGCAGCGCTTTAGCCTGCGTAGCCACTACTGTCGGTTCGGTATTAATAACCAGACGTTATCAATTGAGCTACTGTTGCAATGCTTGGGGGCTTGGAACCTGTTTATCGACAAAGAAAAATGACTAGTTAAAATGTGCTCTCAAACTAAATATACCTAACGTGTTCTTCCTAACGTGAAAATAAAATTGAAAACCTCGTAGACGAATCGCAATACACGTCACATACAAACTGACCCTAACCGTTATGTCTAGTGCCCAACCACAGGAAGACCCCTTTTATAAATTACAAAGGCTTGTAGTGCATGAAAATTCAGGTTTTTTTTTAGCCTCCAATGGCCCAAATTCCTAAAAGCAGCAAAAATAGTCTACTATTTCAAATCAGGAATTTTTGAAAATAATGTTGCTGTTTGGAGATATAATAGACCTTCTGTACGACATATCGCACGTGTAAGTCGTGTGAACAAAATCTAGGGTACTCCTTGAACCCCTTAAGCGCATTGATGAATTTTACAGTTTTAGCTGGTTCCGTGCCATTTGCAAACTTTCACAGAAATGTAATAAATGGAGTAGCATTACTTATTCCAGAAATAGATGGAAAGTTGGATGTCAGCTCTTGAAATACTGTTGTCATGGTTACTGGCTTGCATTCCTTCATTAGTTTATTAAATGAAATGAGTTTTCTGGGAATATCTAAGAAACTGTTGGTTTTAGAGCCTTAAAATATAGATTTCGGGGACCCATTACGGCTCTTTAGGGGCCCCGAGTTTTGTTTTCTGACACCAAGGGGTTGAAAATGAGCTTTGTCTCGTCGCTGTACGCCATAATAATGATATTAATAATAATAATAATGATAATAATAATATAACAACATAGGGATAGGGATATAATATACCTTCCGTACCATACACGCACGTGTAAATCGCGTGAAAAAATTCTAGAGTACCCCTTGACCACTTAAGCGCATTATATGTATTGATGAATATTTCAGATTAATTTGGAACCGTTATAACCTTATAGCCGTTTGCCAACCTTCACAGTAATGTAACAAGAAGTTCCGTAACGAACTAAAGAGCCTACTTTTCATGCCAATGATTATTCTCCAGTATATGAACCTATCTAGAATAATGACAAAATTAAGTTGGTAATATCGAAATGTCTAATTAGTTCGAAATATTCCTGGTATGATGTAGCCTAATAGAGCACTATAGTTGGCAGCCCTGGTGACTGAATATACTCTTAGTTCCATCTCTTAAGGTACAGAATACAAAATTTGGTTGAAGTCCAATGGACGTTACATGCAGTTAGACACTGGATCTATCAGCACGCGTAAAAGCATGTTGGCAACAATGCCATGCGTGTGCTGGTTAGAAATAATCGGAAATATTATGATATCTTGTTGTGCCAATTTTGGATGAAATCCATTTTTTAGTATAGAAGTTACATGTATTTTAAAATTGGTCCTATCAGCAGGCATAGAATCATGTTGGCAGCACTGACTTATATTAATTATTCCAAATTAATCTAGAATGTCAGCTGCTATACGTGTGCAAAGTACCAACTTAATTTTGTGCTGTTGGCTTGCATACTTCCTGATATATTGATATTAGGCTAAAAATATAGACAGCATTTATTAACAGTTGGCAGCCCTGATTGCTCTTAAGAATTCTTATAGTCATATCTGTTATGTTACAAATAGCACATACGAAATTTGGTTGAAATCCAACTGATAGTATAGAAGTTACATGTATTTAAATCTTGGTCCCATCAGCAGGCTTAGAATCATGTTGGTAGAACTGAAGTATGTAAGTTACTCCAAAATTAATCTAAAATGTCAGGTACTACACGTGTGCATAGTTTAAAGCTTTCGGCTTGCATACTTTCCAATATATTGGTATTTGGATAAAAGAATAGAGAGATCAATTATTAACAGTTGGCAGCCCTGCTGGCTCTTAAGAACACGCTCAGTCATATCTGTTTATGTACACATATTACATCCAAAATTTGGTTGAAATCCAATTAATAGTGTAGAAGTTATAGGCATTTAAAAATTGGACCTATCAGAAGACTTAAAATTATTTTGGCAGCCCTTTCATGTATGGCCTCCTGAAAATTAAACTGAAATAGTGTTATCTACATGTGTGCCAATTTTGGAATAGCTTCCATGCATACCTTCCAAGATATCCAACTTGGAGCTCAAATTTCTAGTGCGCTTTTATCAGCAGTTGGTAGCACTGACATCATTTTCAAATATGGATGTGAGATATTCCGGTATATATATTTACTCATACTAAGTTTGGTTTCGATTGCTGCAGCCGTTTAGGAGTTGATACGGGGGGGGGGGGGGGCACACACACAGCCAGCCAGAGAGACAGAAGGACAGACAGACACACATTTTCCCGGATCGATCTCATAAGTCTTCTTTTTCCTCATTTTTGCAAAATGTGAAAAGTAGGCTAATAAATGGAATTGCATTGGCTCTGAGACTTTGTTGCCATGGTTACCGGCTTGAATTCTTTCATTAATTTATTAAGTGAAATTAGTTTTCTGGGAATATCTCAAAAACGGTTGGTTTTAGGGCCTTAAAATTACTTTCTCCGTATGGTTCTAGAACATTCCTTTACTTTTTACTCGTATCTTCAATTATATATTATCTTCATGCGTAGGGTCAACTACATGTTCTTCACATTAGGGGCCGATAACCTAGATGTTAGGCCCCTTAAAACAACAATTATCATAATCATCATACATGTTTGTCACATTGAAGGGCTAAAAATGAGCTTTGTCTCACCTTTCTACGCCTATTTCAGCATGTATTTTAAGGGGTTAGGCCCCCTTTTATGAGAGGTAGGGAGAAGAGTTACATCAATGATTAGTGTCGTGCCTCTGATGGATATCTGCATCAAATTTGACGTTGATCCACCCAGCCGTTCTCGAGTTATAAGGACACAAAAAATTGTCCACAGACAGACAAACATTTTATTTTTGCTCGCATCCGTCATAAAACAGTCTGAAACGCGCAAATTTCCGTGGAAATTCAGAAAAAACAGACAAACTTTTATTTTTAGCCTACTTTCGATTTTTGCAAAAAATGAAAGTAGACTTATGAGATCAACACAGGGCGAAAAAAGTGTGTCTGTCTGTGTGTGTGTATGTGTGTGTGTGAGCCTGTGTGTGTGTGTGTGTGTGTGTGTGAGTGTGTGTGTGAGTGTGTGTACTCTGAATGTCTGTCCCCCCCTATCAATTCGAACACGGTGAATGCGAATTGAACGAAATTTGGTACAAAGGTAGCACTAGCAAAGGACACCTCAGTGTCATGTTTTATATCGCCGCCATCTTGACGGAAACGTAATGGCGGCCACACAAATGTTCAAAGCTTAAATCAAATTACGACTAACCTAATCATCCGATCTCTACCAAATTTTGCAACGACATACCTTTATGGGGGGAGCATCCTTTGACCAAACCAATAGGTCATCAGCGTAATAGTTTGCGGATGGCGGCCATCTTAGTGTGAAAATCGATTCCCCCTATTAATTCGAACACGGTGCAACCGAATGGAACGAAATTTGGTACAGAGGTAGTACTAACAAAAGGCACCTCAGTGTCATGTTTTATATCGCCACCATCTTGACGGAAACGTAATGGCGGCCACACAAATGTTCAAAGCTTAAATCAAATTACGATTAACCTAATCATCCGATCTCTACCAAATTTTGCAACTACATACCTTTACGGAGGGAGCATCCTTTGACCAATCTAATAGGTCATTCACCTGATAGTTTGCGGATGGCGGCCATCTTTGTGTCAGAATCGATTCCCCCTATTAATTCAAACACGCTGAAACCGAATGGAACGAAATTAGGTACAGAGATAGCACTAGCAAAGGGCATCTCAGTGTCATGATTAATATCGCCACCATATTGACAGAAACGTAATGGCGGCCACACGAATGTTTAAAGCTTAAATCCAATTACGACTAACATAACCATCCGAACTCTACCAAACTTTGCAACAACATACCTTTATGGAGGGAGCATCCTTTGACCAATCTAATAGGTCATTAGCCAAATAGTTTGCGGATGGTGGCCATCTTTATGTCAAAATTGATTCCCCCTATTATTTCGAACACGGTGGAACCGAATGAACGAAATTTGGTACAGAGGTAGCACTAGCAAAGGGCACCTCAGTGTCATGTTTTATATCACCGCTATCTTGATGGAAACGTAATCGCGGCCACCCAAATGTTAAAAACTAAAATGTAATTACGACCAACCTAATAATCTAGTGTCTACCTAATTTTGCAACACCATATCTTTATGTGGGAAACATATTCTGACCAAACTGCAAGAACATCAGCCCAATAGTTTGCAGATGGTGGCCAAGTATGTGTGCAAATCGATTCCCCCTATCAATTCAAACACGGTGAAACCGAATTGAACGAAATTTAGTACAGAGGTAGCACTAGCAAAGGGCACCTCATATTCATGTTTAATATCCCTATAGCACGTTGTATTTCAACAAGCTCCTACAACCAACATTCAATCATACTCCTTGAAAAGGACAAAGAGTTATAACAATACCCATGCATTTAGGAGAAAGTAGGCTATATGTTCTTTACTGAACATCTTGTTATATATAGAGAGATTAGCAGAAAAGCATTTATGGGAAGATGGTTCTGAACGCACCTTGAAATAATGCTAAAACCAACCATATTATTCCTCGCTGTGTCTGCCATAATATCACAGGTAAAAATCAAAACTTTTACCATGTTGAGTTCAAGCCCCATTAATTCTACTGAATTACAGCTTATTGGAATTAGACCTCGTTTTATCTATGCACATTTTTAAAATGAAGTAATTTTTCAAGTTCTTATTCAAATATGTCATTATGTAGGAACACGTTCTGGTGAGGTTTTCTTACCACTACATCCAAATGTCTTCACACTTAAAATACAATCCTAGCTTTCCGAAATTCTGGATTTTTTAAAATGTACGGTAGCTCTGAAATTGTGCTATTTATAAAACATTATAATTATTTTGCTAAAATGATATATTTTTTAATCAAAATTTGAATTTAGCTGTGAATATGTGGATGCAGTGGTATTTATACAACAGCAAGAATGTTTACCAACACAATGGCATGATTCAATAAAACCTTGAAAAATTGTACGATTAAAAAAAGTACTTATAGAAACCGAGAAGCCTTATTCCAATAAATTGCACTTCATTGAAATCAGCAGGGCTTGGTCTCAACATCGTAAACGTTTTGCATTTCTATTTGTAATATTATGGTAGGCACAGCGAGAAATATCATGATAGTTTTATCCGTGGCCTACGTTATACTCAAGGCCTGGAAATAGAGCGGAGACTTGGAGCGTCAAACTGGTAGTTCCACTTTACGCCACTAGGATCGCGGTTCGGCGCCTTAGTTGTCTGCTGTTGACTATGCATTACATGCAACTCAAATACACTTAACACACGTTTTCTTAATACTTCTTGCCTGTTTTTCACTAGTTTCCCCAAATGATGAATACAGCTCATTCTTGGCTGTATTTCACTTCACTTTAAGAATCTTTCTGTGAGTGGCTTAGTTCTTAGATTCAGAAACGTTCCACTACTGCTCTTGTGGTTCACACCACTATTCTTTAAAAGTGGGGACCGATAATCAAGATGTTAGGACCCTTAAAACAACAATTATCATCATCTTTAAAACTGGCCTTAATAAATGTTGCAGATTAACTGCGGATAGTGAATTGTCAATACGCAGTTCACATTTTGTGTACTCTGAAAGCATGCTAGTTAAAATATTAGAGAAATCTTCGCAACTCGTCTGCCACTCCTACAAGAAACCCCGCTACTATTGCAATTGAAATGGAAGATAAAGACGTACAGTTTATTTATAATTTATTAGCCAATTTGTGTTCGATTCCAAATCCATCTTTCTCAATATTACCGGTACTAATGCCGAGAAAGAGTCTAAATTCTTGTCATACAATAGTTTGAAGGCCTACTTTATGGCCATTTCATCAATGTTTAATGAACCAACCATCTCATTATCGTGAGTCAGCGACTGTTCTTCAGTTGACTACTAAGGGGGGCGTGGTGGCTCAGCGGTCTAGCTGAATGCCTCTCACCAAGGCGGTCCGGGTCAATGCATGTGAGATTTTCGAATTGAAATGCCATGTCCTGTGGTTCGGATTCCACGTAAAAATGAGGTCCCGTGGCTCATGATCTCGAGATTAACGGTCACGTTAAACTACAAGCTTTTTTTCAGTTGACTACCTAGCTTTTGCAAGTGACGTGATACCCGCCTTTCCGTTCGTTCTCAAGGTTCGTGGATGAGGAAGTTGTAAAATATTTTTATCTAGCAGTAGGCGATAAGTGGACGGTGATTTATTAGAATATTTTTATCTAGCAGTAGGCGATAAGTGGACGGTGATTTATTAGAGAGAAATACACATAATGTAATTGTTGTTTCATTGAATTTCATGAAAACTTTAGTTTGTTCAAGTAAGAAATTAGCTTCCAAGTACCCCCACGATCCGCTACCACTCTTGAGCTTCGATATTTGGACATTGGATTTGTCCTGACGTTGCAGTGAATATAAGTTTTAATTTAATGAAATTATCTCCCGATTCAATTACTTAATTACAGTTCTGTATTTTCCTTAGTGCCCACCTTAATTTTAATTTTATTTTTGTTGACTTCCCATGAGTTGGCTTGCGTGTAGAACATTGAGTTCCTGCACTAACACGTGGTTGATCATAGTTTTCCTCCATTCGTTCACCATAAGTCTTCGGTAAGATTTAAATTACCTGAAACTTTTCTTCTATTGTTTATATGGTTGTCTTTATCAACACTTGCTCTTTTGCGTGTCAAAGTCAACCCCTGGCACTATCCAGCCCATGACGGGCTAAGGCCGACCAAGGGACCGCTGCCCAGCCATTCGGCCTGCAGATATTGGGGTGACGCGTGATTAGCGCGTCGGGTCCCCTCGGCCGTTAATCTTGGTTTTCGTGTATGACTATTTATTTGTACATGTTTACGTTCGGAGAAGTCCTCAAAAACTGTTAGAAATGCGTTCTTTGCAGAACTTGTAGTATAATCAGAATCCTTGAAATGGTTCCTACAAATTATAGAAGATGGATTTGGAGTTCACTAAGACCCTGGTTCGCCCTCACGTGAAAAAGATAGAACCCATTGTCTCCGTATGTCATAATTCAGTGGAAAATTATGAAACAAAAGTCCATTGCCTTTAACTTGACGAGATTTAAATACGACACGCTACAATAGCCTACACCATTTCTCACAAACCACAACAATACTAATTACTCATAAGTTACTAGGCTATACAAAAATATTCCGTGAATTATATCTAAGTTGTTTACCCCATATGCATGCCACATTTACTCTAGTTCACTGGAATAAAACTTGCTTTTCACTACGTCTTGCTTATAAAGACAACTTAGCACCCATCTCATTATTAGTCAAACAGCAGTTTACTGCTCTTAAGGAAAGTGCATCTATAATACGACACGCAACACCAGTCAATTTTAAGCTTTCAGACTCATTAAGACACCTTATTTACTGCCAAATAGTGAGTTGCAAATCACATTGTACGTAATACAAACGATGCGATTAAGGGCGCCAGAAAGCGAACCTAGCGGAAATTGCAGAACGAGTTTGAACCATCGCTCGCAATGTTGTCGGCACCTCATTTCCAGGCCTTGTCTCTTAACGTTGGCCACGGTTTTATAATCATTTCATGGTACGCTCAGAACCATCTGTCCCCATTATTGCATTAATAAATAAATAAAACATTTAAACAGAACATTCGTAACTAGGTATCTACTATGCAATATAACAAAATCCTGAGATTTTATACGAGATTATTACTAGACTATATTAGAATTGCAGACAATGGTCATAGCGGGGTATTTTTTAATTGAACGCCAGTAGACTCCCCATTGAGTTCAATTTAAATTAGTTCCAACTTTAACTACCAGAGATGCCACTGCCATTGACAGCTAGCGGCGAACGTTGGAGCATGATAGAGCGTTCTAACCAATTAACCTACAAATTTTGCTACACACTACCAATTGTACAATTGTAGTGGTAGGTTCTTTTGCTTACCATAAATCTATGACATGGGCCCGTCGGCTGTACTTCCCCTCCGAAGGAAGGCATACTGAAGGATTTTAACGATCTTAAAAATCCGATGACTTCAGCCTGGTTTGAACCCGCAATCTTATGCACAACAGTTCAGCATACTACGGGCTTCGCCACCGAATCCTTAATACGTGTTTAAGACTATTTGAACGTGACTATAAAAAACTTACCTCATTTCATAATTTGTATCCATATTTTATTTCCAAAGTACGGTTGTACTCCCTTCTTCGATTTCTCATCATCTAGTGATAAATATCCGCTACCAGAATTACGTTTTTAACCTATAATTTCAACAGCTGCTGTAATAATGCACATGCTATTATTGCGTTGAAGACTCATTGAGTTCAAGCAGCCGAGAAGAAATGGCTTCGCAGGTGTGTGTTGTTGTACCATGGATATTAGATTATTTCTCGTTCTTGTATGCGACGGACTGAAAAAATAAAATGTGTTGGTGTATTAAAAAATGGGGTAAATCGACATATTGCATGTGAGTGCTTAATCCGCCATCTTGGAAAACTCGCGTAATTTATATTTTTAGCCTATTTTCAATTTTGAAAAAATAGGCTTATGAGATCACCTTTTGTCCGTGTGTGTGTGCGTGTGTGTGTGTGTGTGTGAGGTGTGTGTGTGTCCCCCCTAATAAAATCTAAACGGCTGAACCGATCTCAATGAAACTCGGTACGTTCATAGCACTATTCTCGGCGACCTCGACCATGCCCTTCAAATTTTGTTACGTCTCACCAATCCAACATGGCGGCTGTGCGAAATATTTCACTAGCATTCAATATCTCTGAAACTATTACCGATATTGCCCTGAAATTGTGTGCGGTGATAAAGGGCACTACTAGAAGTTCACCTATGAGACTTTCAAATATCGGGTGACTACAAAACCTACATGGCGGCCAAGCGAAGTTGAGACATTTTAATAGACTTTTCTCGCGATTTAACTATCCAAATGTAATGAAACTTGGTACAGCAAATGTTTATACACATTGTAATGCACTGGAGTCTAATTTAGTTCAATTGTTTACATAACCTCAAAATGGCGGCTGTGCGAAATATTTCACTGACATTCTATATCTCCAAAACTATTACAGATTTCACCCTGCAATTTTGTACGGCGATAAAGAGTACTGATACAAGTTTACCTATGTATATTTCATAAACCTGTAAAGTACAAAACGAACATGGCGACCAGGCGAATTTAAAATATGTTAGTAGACTTTTCTCGTGATTTAACTCACTGAGCGCAGTGAAATGTGGTACAGTAAATGATTTTGCAGCTTGTAATGCACTGCCATCTAATTTAATTCAATTGTTTACATAACCTCAAGATGGCGGCTGTGCGAAATTTTAAAATTAAGTTTTATTTTTTTGTGTCGTAATCATGCGATCGAAGTGAAAGTTTGAATAATGAACCTAGGCAATAATTGTCCTTGAATGGTACATAACTCTATGGCCTATACATATAACAATCCTAAATGGCGAGCTTCCGAAATATTTAGACGGCTCTCAATATCTATGAAATTTTTTATGTTCATAGAGACTATGAACATATGTTCACCTATAGGACTTTCAGCAACCTGGTGAGCACAAATCCAACATGGCGGCGGCACGAAGTATAAATATTTAAATGGGCGTTTCTCGCGAATTAACTATCCGAGTGCCGTGAAACGTTGCACGTTAAATGCTTATACAAATGTTGATCCACTGGCATCTAATTTATTTCAATTGTTTGCATAATCACAAGATGGCTGCTGTGCGTAATTTTAAAATCTCGTTTTTACTTCTTGTGTTCTAATCTTGCGATTGAAGTTTGAATACCACACGTACACAATAATCTTAATGTAATAGTACAAATATAAAAATCCAACCTGGCGACCATCTGAAATATTTAGACGGTTCTCAATATCTACGAATCTGTTACAGCAATTAAATTGAAATTTTGTATGTTGATAGAGGCAATTAACATGAGCAGGATATATGAAAATAGGCTGTATAGTTCTTCACGGAACTACTTGTTTTAAATTTATTTTATGTATTTTTATTACAAAGCTAATTTGAATATATTCGCATGAGATGAATAGATAGCTACAGCACTACAGACAAGAAAAGGAGTATAAATTACATTACAAATATTTGAAAAAAAAAACCTTTCGTACGAAGCATCGTTTGACCAATTTTCATTTATGAAATGAAAATAGGCTTATGAGATCATCTTGTGTCCGTGTGTGCGTGTGTGTCGCTAATAATATCTAATTAGCAGACGCGATTTCAATGAAACTCGGTAAGTGCGCACTAATACCTTGTCCGACCTCAACCGTACCTTTCAAATTTTAATACGTTTCACCAATCCAACATGGCGGCCGCACGAAATATTTCTACAACAGTAAAAGATATCGCCCTGATAGTTTGTTCGGAGATATCGGTGATAAAGGGTACTACTGAAAGTTCATCTATATGACTTTCATAAACCTGTTAAGTACAAAACTAACATACCGGCAAAACGGATTTGAACTTTTAAATAGCAATTTCTCACGATTCAACCCATCCGAGTACAGTGATACTTGGTAGAGAAAATGTTTAAACACATTTCAATGCACTGACACCTAATTTAGTTCAATTGATTTACATACTTGCAAGATGGCGACTGTGCAAAATTTAAAAATTAAGTTTTTATTTCTTGTGTCCTAATCATCCGATCGAAGTGAACGTTTGGATTATGAGCCTACGCAATAATTTTGATCTAACTGTACATAACTCTATGGTCTACTCATATAGCAATCCAACATGGTGACTTCCCAAAATATTTAGACCTTTCTCAATATCTATGAATCAATTACAGCAATCAAACTGACAGTTTGTATGTTGATAGAGGCTATTAACATAAGTTCACCTATGGGGCATTCCATAACCTGATGAGCACAAAACCAACATGGCGGCGAGCGAAATTTACATTTTTCTCGCGACTTTTCATCGGAGCGCTAAGAGTCTTGGCACGGTAGATCTTCATACGAGCCTTAATATACTGACGTCTAATCTAATTTTATGTTCGACCCTCACTATTATGTGTCAGAAAACTGTATCATAATGATGGTCATTATAACACTGTTTTTCATTACGATACTGTTTCTCCAGCCAATCAGATCTCGTTTATTGACCAATTAGGTAACGATACATTCGCGCATGCGCTCAAAATCCAACATGTCTGTATAAATTACCGAAAGTGCACAGTCCATATGTTCGCGTAAATAAACTGGTGAATATGAGACAAGAAATAGCAGTGTACCTTAATATCTCCAAATCCAATTTCTACACAGCGCGTTGTTTTCAAACGCATTCGGTGACATTTTTACTGAATACTGGCGCTCAATCTGCACATATGGCATTGAAGCACACAGAGCGCATGCGTCGGTCGGTCAAAGAGCTTGGAAATCAGAGATATCCTATACTCAGCGCAGTACCCGATCACAAAATTCTAGTGACAATCTCAACAGATATTTATGAATATTTATGTTAAAAAATATAATAAAGTTATAATTATCGTCGAACATAAACAGTCGTATGCAACTCGCCTATAATGGTAATTAAGACACTCGTATGGAAATTATAAAACTCGCATACGCTCGTTTTATAAAGATACTCGTGTCTTAATTATAGCCATTATAGGCTCTTTGCATAATATACTATAATGGAACTTAAAAATGGCGGTTGTGCATATTTTAAATCTTGTTTTCAATTTTTGTGTCCTAAGTAAGACCAGAAGGATATATGAAAATAGTCATATATCAGAAAACTGTACAATAATGAGGCTCATTACAGTACAAGTTTTCATTATGGGACAGTTTCTCCCACCAATCAGAGCTCAAGAAACAGTTGTGTGACCAATTAGGTAAAGATAGCATCGCACCTGCGCTGAGTTCCAAGGCCTTCTAATTTAAATTTCACTGCGCGGCCTAGTGTTATAGTGGGGTAATCGGGGAGGCCATGGTCAAATACAAGGTATTCTCTGCGTCCCATGCGCTCTGTTCAGTACAAAAAACTGGCGAAATCTCGACAGATATTTATGAATATTTATAATAATTATCGTCGAACATAACAGTCGTATGCAACTCGCCTTTAACATAACAGTCGTATGCAACTCGCCTATAATGGTAATTAAGACACTCGTATGGAAATTATAAAATTCGCATACGCTCGATTTATAAACATCTCGTGTCTTAATTATTGTCATTATAGGCTCGTTGCATAATGTACTATTATTGACACAGCCGGCAATTGAACAAGAACAGCCAAGAATGCTATTCACTACGCCAAGAAGTCGATTGCCGTAGTCATTTTATATGACCTACCTCGCACATCTATTTTTGTTGGTGGAATGAAAAGTACAAACGATGATGATGATAATTGTTGTTTTACGGGGCCTAATACCATGGTTATCTGTCCCTAATGGTTTGGGTGATAGTAATGTTAATAATAATAATAATAATATCGTATGACCTCGAGTGCCAGGTGCAAGCTTTGTTAATTGACGCCCAGAGGGTAGCTTGCATGTCAAAATTTCGTTGTTCCTTGAATCACTATGAAAGTCAAGGAGGTTAAATATCTAAGCTTCTTGAACACTATAGCTCTTTCTAGTAGAGAAATGAGGAACTTTGTGTTGGCGGAAACTCCCGAGATTAATTTTGCCACTAAGAACACGGCCTACTGAATTCAAATGGGCTCTTTAACATGCCAACATCGTATGACATGCATGTCGTGATTTTTGCCCCGTTTCAAAAATCATTTATCACGGCCAGGAGCGAACCTGCAAGCTTGGGGTTAGTAGACCGACACGTTGACCACTCACCCACCGTGGCAAGCTTGGGTGATAGTGAAAGATGAGAATGAAAACTATAACTAATACTAACTACAAACTTTAAAAAAAACTAGCATAAGAAATGGAAAACAAGTAAAGGATAAAGCCAAAAAAAGGACTGGAAGAAAAAGAAAAGCCCTCAACCCTCGAAGAATGTGGATTGAGGGGTATGGGAGGAAGGAGAGCCATGAAAGGCAGATAGGAAAGGGGAAAGAGGAGAGAGCCCGCTCCAAGGCCAGAGGAAATGGGGACAAAACAGACCCAGCTCAGGAATCCCTGGGGGTCGCCAACTCCCAAACTCACTAGCCGTGATCCCTTGAGGGTGTAGCACTATCCAGGGTGCACCAGAAATGGTGGGGTTACACACACCCTGCCTCCTTGAGGGCCTCGTGCAAAAGGAAGGAGGTAACAGGAAAAGAAAAAGAAGGCTGACCCCTCGAAGAAAGAGGGTATCAGGAATGATGAAACAAGGGCAAATTTGGCGGGAAAGTGAAAGACTCCCTAGGCCTCGGATACCCTAATACCGTCGGGGTCGGAAGAGAACAAGAGTTGACCAAAAGTGGTCGACAGAAAAGAAGACGGAGAGGAGCCCTGGCACAAGTAATTGGAAGCAATGCCGGACTGAGCTGGGGTCCCCTGGTCGCCAACCCACAACCCACTAGATGTGCGCCCCTGGGGGGGGGGGGGGGAGGAATAAACGAGATTCTTTGCCAGACAGTTGATGTAACAAAGAATTGGTCGCGGCTAATCAAGTGGCTGTCTTTACAATGATATTCTAAGCAAACGTATTTCGTGATCGTTTGATGACCTTGACATTTTGATGATTTTACTATTGACATTGTTTGGAGCTGTTGATACCTCACGACAAGCCAACTAATTGGACTATCGGCTATCTTCGTGGAACATAAGTTTCAAGGCCTATGTTGGGAGCCGGTGCGGCAAACGATCAACATCTATATAGATCAGATCGAGCCACGATTCTAAATCCGTCATCACCTCAAACCAGCACAGCGGTCATGAAGTCTCGAGGGATCCAATCCTATCCTTTCTTCAGTCACTCCCAGCCTAAGCCTTGTGACGGGTCATTTTCTTTCCCCACGATGTGAAAGTAATTGGTAGATTTTGCCATACTTGGTAACAAAAGTAGGCTGGGTTCGAGATGTTTATTGTTATCGATGTATCGATGGTTTATAGCATGTGGAGTGTGATAAATACCGTATCCAGTCGAAGGTTGTCTTAACAACTAGCTATAACTACGTGGAATGGTGAAACATAAGTTAAAAGGAAATACCTGATGGTCTATTCACGGAAATACAAATTGATATAAATAATAACTTACAGTAAGTTCGCAAATTGAGAAGGCTACTCGCAGGGCCGCCGAGAAAGAGGGACCCGTAGGCAATGAGGGCCCGTTAGTTTGTTTATTGTAGCTACTGTTGTATTATGTAAAACTAGGGGACCTGTGCGTGATATCTCGCATGTTTATTATCCAACCACCCGCCCGGCTTTACCGTTGTGCGGGCTTCTATAAATATGTTTATTTGTTTCAACGCTACTTTTAAACAAATTGTCGATATTCATGAAATCAGAGTGGATTCGTCACTGTTGCGGGTGATTCCGTTTGAATACTCTTTTCAAAGCACAATGGGTTGTGTACGCCCCATGTGTACAGGCTACCCGCCCGGCCCTATAGTATTGCGGGCAGGACGCGATACAGTTCTGCCTGGGGCTATCGTCTTGTTTATTTGTTTAAACGCTTTTTTAAACAAATACATATATTTCCGACAACTTTTCAAGAAATGCAAGATTTTTCCTGTACTATTGAAACGATTTGGAAGATTTTGGCACAAACCGCACCTTCTAACTCCTTCTGATTGAGAAGCTTGTTTTTTGCCGGATGAACTTAGCGTATTACATAATAGATGTTGGCTATAACCTTACAACCTGTCCAAGGCTTTGCAGAGTAAGGATGTCGATTTGTCTACAGCTCTGTAGAAGATCTTTTAATTATTATGAGAAATGAGACAGGAAACACGCCTCAGTCTTATATGACAATGCGAAAGTATTGGAAGAAACCATTCATTTGGTAAAAGAACATCCTCGATTCTGAAAATTACAACAACAAAATGTATTCTACCCCAGATGATTATTGAATTTTATATACAACCTGGGACAATAAAGTTCGGTGAATAGTCCTGTGCTATCAACATTGGTGAACAATGCACGAGAGTGACCCAACTGTCCTTCGAAATAGTCCCCTCCCGTAACTATGCAATGCTGAGATCGGCGATACATGTCCTGGAAACTTTGCAAGAAGGCGTCCTTTGGGATGGTGTTCAAAAGCCTCGTCACGTTGCGTTCGGTGAAAAAAGTCAGAACGGTCGACCTGGTAACATTGCCGACACACAACACATCGGATAAGACCTGTTTGACACTGTTCGTGTTTAGAAGGATGGATTTATGCAACCTACCATGCACACCCTTTGGGATGGTGTTCAAAAGTCTTCGGTTGGAACGTCACATTACTTTGGATGTCAGAAATGACCGAAAACCTCTGGCACTCCAGGGCTTTTCGGTGACCTCGGACCTGGATCCCGCCACTCCATACTTTGACGCCGGAATTCGAGGTCATACCTCAAACACCGGATCTCGTCGCCCGTGACGATGGTTTTCAGAGCCGTTGCATTCCATAGAACATTCGCCCTTCTCACTGCCACCCGCCGAACAGGTGTGCATGGTAGGTTGCATAAATTCATCCTTCTCACTGCCAACCGCCGAACAGGTGACTGTGAGTTAGGAGTTCTGTTTAGGAATAATCTACTACAATGCAGTGTTGAATCAGCTATCAAACTAATGCGAAGTTCTCAAATGTTCCTTTTTTTTTCAGTTTGTACTGGTAATTAAAGTGAATCCTTACAGAATTGCTAAGTGTAACCCGTTCTCAAACCAGAATTAACCAGAGTCGGGAATCAAACTGGGACATCCGGGACGACAGCCAGCAATGCTTGCTGTCTACACCACAAGGTGGTCTGTGACCCAATCAAGCATTTGTGGAATGGGTCCATGATCGATTTTCTTCACAGCTATTCTATGACACCACAGTTTTTAGCCTATTTTCAATTTTGAAAAAAAATAGGCTTATGAGATCACCTTTTGTCCGTGTGTGTGTGCGTGTGTGTGTCCCCCCCCCCCCCCCTAATAAAATCTAAACGGCAGGAGCGATTTCAATGAAAATCGGAAAGTTCATAGCACTATTCCCGGCGTCCTTGACCGTGCCCTTCAAATTTTGTTACGACTCACCGATCCAACATGGCGGCTGTGCGAAATATTTCACCAGCATTCAATATCTCCGAAACTATTACCGATATTACCCTGACATTTTCTATGGTGATAGAGGGAACTACTATAAGTTCACTTATGTGACTTTTGAAAACCTGGTAACTACAAAACCAACATGGCGGCCAAGCGAATTTGCGACTTTTAAATAGACGTTTCTCGCGATTTGACCAACCAAACGCAATGAAACTTGGTACAGTATATGTTTATATACATTGTAATGCACCGACATCTAACTTCGTTCAATTGTTTACATAATCACAAGATGGCGGATGTGCGAAATATTTCACCGGCATTCTATATCTCTGAAACTATTAGAGGTATCTCCCTAAAATTTTGTACGGAGATAAAGGGCACTACTGGAAGTCCATCTATAAGATTTTCAAAAACCGGTTAACTACAAAACGAACATGGCGGCCAAGCGAATTTGAACATTTTAAATAGACCTTTCTCGCGATTTAATGTTCCAAGCGCACTGAAACCTGGTACAGGAAATATTTATACACATTGTAATCCACTGGTATCTAATTTAGTTCAATTGTTTACATAACCTCAAGATGGCGGCAGTGCGAATTTTAAAATTAAGTTTTTATTTCTTGTGATGTAGTCATGCGATCGTAGTGAAAGTTTGAATAATGAACCTACGCAATAATTTTCCTTTAATGGTACATGACTCTATGGCCTATACATTTAACAATCCAACATGGCGACCATCCGAAATATTTAGACGATACTAAATATCTACGAATCTATTTTAGCAATCAAACTAAATTTTTTAATGTTCATAGGTGCTATGAACTTAAGTTCACCTATAGGACATTAAATAACCTGGTGATCACAAATCCAACATGGCGGTGACGCGAATTATAAATATTCACATGGACGTTTCTCGCAATTTAACCATCCGCGTGCAGTGAAACTTGGTACAGTAAATCTTTATCCGAATGTTAATCCACTGGCATCTAATTTATTTCAAATGTTTCCATAACCTCAAGATGGCAGTTGTGAAAATTTTTTAAATCTCCTTGTTTTTTTTTTTGTGTCCTAATTATGCGATTGAAGTTTGAATACTACACCTTCACAATAATCTGCATGTAACAGTACCTAACTCAAGGACCTACCTATATAAAATCCAACATGGCGACCATCCGAAATATTTAGTCGGTTCTCAATATCTACGAATCTATTACAGCAATCAAACTGAAATTGTGTATGTTGATGGTGGCAATTAACTTAAGTAGGATATATGAAAATAGGCTGTATAGTTCTTCACGGAACTACTTGTTTTTTCGATAAAAGACTTGCACTGATTTATCTACGAAACAGAACTTCGCATTCGCCGTGTGACTGCTGGGGCACTCTGACTAGTCGCTTGTCGAGCAAGGCGCTAGCAGCAGCGTAGTGCCCAACTAGTTCAAAACATTTACCCCTTATAAGGTATTAAATAGATTGCCACGGTGAATGAGTGGTTAACGTGTCAGTCTACCAAACCCAAGCTTGCAGGTTCGCTCCTGGCCGTGGAAAGTGATTTATGAAAGGCGTCAAAAATCACGATACGTATGTCATACATTGTTAGCATGTTAACGAACCCATTTGAATTCAGTAAGCCGTATTCATAATGGCAAAATTAATCTCGGGATTTTCCGCCAACACAAAGTTTCTCCTTTCTTTACTAGAAAGCGCTATAGTGTAAAGCAGCTTAGATATCTAACTTTCATAGGGCTCCATGCAGCGATAAAATTTGATATGCAAGCTGCCATCTGGGCTTCAATTAACAAAGCTTGCACCGGCATCCGAGGCCATACGATATTATTATTACTTTAACGTATTAAATAATCATAATTACTTTCATGAATTTCGAAGTAGTTGCTGGAAATGCTGTCCTCCATTTCCAAAACGCACATTGCTCCAACATGGGAAATTGTGGTATGCTCGCTGTAATTCTTCCTTACTGATACGCCGACAGCGGTGGCTACGCTTGCTAAAGCGCAACATTAGGTCCTGGGGCCGGCTCTCTGATGACTCGGTACACGCGTGGGTTCGAGCCCCACCGTTGGCCGTCCTTGAAATGGTTCTACGAAGTTTCCCATTTTCAGCACCAAGCAAACGCTGGGGCGGTACTTTCTGACAGGCCACGGCCGCTTCCTTCCACATCCTTGCCCAGTTTCATTGATCTTCATTCATTCCATCTCTCATCCCGACGCGCAGGTCGCCCACGGGCGTCGACTAGAGACACCTGCACTCGGTCTCTCAGGAAGTCAAAAAACAACAAAAATAATCCTTGCAGATATTTCGTATCGGTGCAGTTAGTTCGTTATCGAGGGCCTTCAGAGTACGCGGATTGTTTCTGTACACCTTTTGTTTGAGATTCCCCCACAAGTAAAAATTACACGGTGTTGAAACGTACACATTTACTGAATGACTTCTTCTTGAGAAGATAAGTTTCCAGTAGGAAAATTCGATGTTTTGTTCCATACCTAACCATGTTCATGGGATACGATATAGCCTACAGTATATAAACATATAATTAACCCCTGGCACAACAGCCCTTGAAGGGCCTAGGCCTACCAAGTGACCACTGCCCAGCCATTTAGCCTGCAAATATTGAGGTGACGCGTGGTCAGCGCTTCGGGTCCCTTCCGACGTTAGTCTTGGTTCTCATGACCGGGATGCTGTCTCATTGTCAGACAGCTGCTCAATTGTCCTCACGAGGCTGAGTGCATCCCGTTCCAGCCCTCACGTCAGTTCCTAAAGTCTCCGACGGAGACGAAAATCGAACACGGGGCCACCGGGTGAGAGGCAGGCGCGCTACCCCAACACAAGTCGTAATTATATCAACTAAGGTATCTTGCCAGCTCCGTATGTAATAAATGCAATCACAGCATTCAGCGCTTACCCACCTGCTCTTCTGTAATCGACAAATGCTACTGAACTCTGGTGGTGACTAATCACTCTCCATCCGTCACACGGCTCGGCGAGGCTCCGTTCTATAAGCAAGGCTCTTACTGTAGATTCCAATGTTAGTAGGCACAACTCTTCAGCTTGCTGTTACAAAAGTTATTCTTAGTATTGGTGATTTTCGAGTGGATCCACAAACAAAACAAGTAGTTCCGCGAAGAACTATATAGCCTATTTTCATGTATCCTTTATCGACATACAAAATTTCAGCTTGATTGCTGTAATAGATTCATAGATTTTGAGAACCGTCTAATATTACGGATGGTTGCCATGTTGGATTTTTATGAATGTAGGTCAGAGTTATGTACTATCACATGAAGATTATTGTTTTGGTGTAGTATTCAAACATCAATCGCATGATTATGACACAAAAAGTAAAAAGGAGATTTTAAAATTTCGGATAGCCGCCATCATGAGGTTATGTATATAATTGAACTAAATTAGATGCCGGTGCATTACATTGTGTATGATCTTTTGCTGTACCAAGTTTCATTGCGTTTGGATGGTTTAATCACGAGAAAAATCCATTTAAAAGTCTCAATTTCGCTTGGTCGCCATGTTGGTTTTGTAGTTACCACAGTTTTGAAAGTTAAATAGATAAACTTGTAGTAGTGCCATTTATCACCGTACAAACTTTCAGTGTGATATCGGTAATAGTTTCGGAGATATTGAATTCTGGTGATATAATTCGCACAGCCGCCATGTTGGATTGGTGAGACGTAATAAAATTTGAAGTGAACGGTTGGCCGAAATGATGCTATGACCTTACCGAGTTTCATTGAAATCGCTCGAGCCGTTTAGAAGTTATTAGAGGGGGACACCCACACAATCAATCACAAACGCGCACACACACGGACAAAATGTGATCTCATAAGTCTATTTTTTTCATAAATGAAAATAGGCTAAAAATGAAACAACGATCATTCTTTCATAACACTGTCCTAACATACAAAAATTAGCCAAAATACCTGTAGTAATGGTCTGGAAAATATCTGGAGATGATACAGTAATAGATATTTACTCCTCTGCGATCTTTAACCCACCCACCATCCGATCGAGACTTTTATAATATGAAATTCGAGCTGTGTCCGCCATTACGGGCGTGAATTATCGTCAAAGATATTATTGCCAACCCGCGTTTATGGTACTACTCAATGTTTTTTTTTTTTTTTTTTGTCAATGATGCCCCGCTAGCTTCCCGCGGCAAAGGCCGCACCCCAACCTGATCATTCTAACCTTCGTGTTGTCCAATCCAATGGATTTTGACAGTGGTTACAGCTAACACGTCCAACCCAATGGTTTCAGCCTAACGCGTCCAGATCAACGGTGTTTTGTCAACCGCGCGCCGCTAGCACAGTGCGTATGTCGTGTGGTGTATTTTGTATCGGGCATGTTGGCAACTAGTGACGTCAATGTGTGCGCTTCCTTGTAAGCGCCGTGGCGGCAGTTTTATGTACTAAATACGCTGTTATATGAGCAATAAATGAAGGCACATATTTACGTGATTTAGCTCATATATCCGGTGCAGTCGGTGCAGAAGTTACCAAGGTTAGTAATTACTAGGGCTAGTACGTTTAAAACCTAACAAGTAGTTCCGTGAAGAACTATACAGCCTATTTTCATATATCCTACTTATGTTAATTGCCACTATTTAACATACACAATTTCAGTTTGATTGCTGTAATAGATTCGTAGATATTGAGAACCGACTAAATATTTCGGATGGTCGCCATGTTGGATTTTATATATGTAGGTCCTAGAGTTATGTACTGTTACATGCAGATTATTGTGAACGTGTAGTATTCAAACTTCAATCGCATAATTAGGACACAAGAAAAAACAAGGAGATTTTAAAATTTTTCACAGCTGCCATCTTGAGGTTATGGAAACAATTGAAATAAATTAGATGCCAGTGGATTAACATTCGGATAAAGATTTACTATACCAAGTTTCACAGCACGCGGATGGTTAAATTGCGAGAAACGTCCATGTGAATATTTATAATTCGCGTCACCGCCATGTTGGATTTGTGATCACCAGGTTATTTAAAGTCCTATAGGTGAACTTAAGTTCATAGCCCCTATGGACATTAAAAAATGCAGTTTGATTGCTAAAATAGATTCGTAGATATTCAGTATCGTCTAAATATTTCGGATGGTCGCCATGTTGGATTCTTAAATGTATAGGCCATAGAGTCATGTACCATTAAAGGAAAATTATTGCGTAGGTTCATTATTCAAACTTTCACTTCGATCGCATGACTACATCACAAGAAATAAAAACTTAATTTTAAAATTCGGACTGCCGCCATCTTGAGGTTATGTAAACAATTGAACTAAATTAGATACCAGTGGATTACAATGTGTATAAATATTTCCTGTACCAGGTTTCAGAGCGCTTGGAACATTAAATCGCGAGAAAGGTCTATTTAAAATGTTCAAATTCGCTTGGCCGCCATGTTCGTTTTGTAGTTAACCGGTTTTTGAAAATCTTATAGATGGACTTCCAGTAGTGCCCTTTATCTCAGTACAAAAGTTTAGGGAGATACCGCTAATAGTTTCAGAGATATAGAATGCCGGTGAAATATTTCGCACATCCGCCATCTTGTGATTACGTAAACAATTGAACGAAGTTAGATGTCGGTGCATTACAATGTATATAAACATATACTGTACCAAGTTTCATTGCGTTTGGTTGGTCAAATCGCGAGAAACGTCTATTTAAAAGTCGCAAATTCGCTTGGCTGCCATGTTCGTTTTGTAGTTACCAGGTTTTCAAAAGTCACATAAGTGAACTTATAGTAGTTCCCTCTATCACCATAGAAAATGTCAGGGTAATATCGGTAATAGTTTCGGAGATATTGAATGCTGGTGAAATATTTCGCACAGCCGCCATGTTGGATTGGTGAGTCGTAACAAAATTTGAAGGGCACGGTCGAGGTCGCCGGGAATATTGCTATGAACTTTCCGAGTTTTATTGAAATCGCTCCTGCCGTTTAGATTTTATTAGGGGGGGACACACACACGAATCACACACACACACACACACACACACACACACGCACACACACACGGACAAAAGGTGATCTCATAAGCCTATTTTTTCAAAATTGAAAATAGGCTAAAAATAACCCGAATATGACCGTAAAAACAAGATGTTCAGTAAAGAACATATAGCCTACTTTCTCCTAAATGCATGGGTATTGTTATAACTCTTTGTCCTTTTCAAGGAGTATAATTGAATGTTGGTTGTAGTAGTTTGTTGAAATACCACGTGCTATAGGGATATTAAACATGACTATGAGGTGCCCTATGCTAGTGCTACCTCTGTAAAAAAAATCATTCAATTCGGTTTCACCGTGTTTGAATTGATATGGGGAATGGATTCGCACACATACATGGCCGCTATTTGCAAACTATTGGGCTGATGACCTTGTAGTCAGTCATAAGCTGCTTTCCACAAAAAGGCATGTTGTTGCAAAATCTGGTAGAGATCAAATTATTAGAATGGTCGTAATTTGATTTAAGCTTTTAACATTTGGGTGGCCGTTATTCCGTTTCCGTCAAGATGGCGGCGATATAAAACATGACACTGAGGTGCCCTTTGCTAGTGCTACCTCTGTACCAAATTTCACCATGTTCGATTTAATAGGGGGAATCGATTTTGACATAAAGATGGCCGCCATCCGCAAACTATTAGGCTAATGACCTATTAGATGGGTCAAAGGATACTCCCAACATAAAGGTATGTTGTTGCAAAATTTGGTAGAGATCGGATGATTATATTAGCCGTAATTTGATTTAAGCTTTGAACATTTGTCTGGCCGCCATTACATTTCTGTCAAGATGGTGGCGATATAAAACATGACACTGAGGTGCCCTTTGCTAGTGCTACCTATCTACCAAATTTCGTTCCATTCGGTTTCACCGTGTATGAATTAATAGGGGGATCGATTTTGACACAAAGATGGCCGCCATCTGCAAACTATTAAGCTAATGACCCATTAATTTGGTCAAAGGATGCTTCCTCCATAAAGGTATGTTGTTTCAAAATTTGGTAGAGATCGGATGATTAGGTTAGTCGTAATTTGATTTAAGCTTTGAAAATTTGTGTGACCGCCATTACGTTTCCGTGATGATAGTGGCGATATAAAACATGACCCTGAGGTGCCCTTTGCTAGTATTACCTCTGTACCAAATTTCGTTCCAATCGGCTTCACTGTGTTCGAATTAATAGGGGAATCGATTTTCACACGAGGATGGCCACCATCCGCAAACTATTAGGCTGATGACCTATTAGTTTGGTCAAATGATGCTCCCCCCATAAAGGTATGTTGTTGCAAAATTTGGTAGAGTCGGATGATTAGGTTAGTCGTAATTTGATTTAAGCTTTGAACATTTGTGTGGCCGCCATTACGTTTCCGTCAAGAAGGCGGCGATATAAAACATGACACTGAGGTGTCCTTTGCTAGTGCTACCTTTGTACCAAATGTCGTTCAATTAGCGTTCACCGTGTTCGAATTGATAGGGGGGGGGGGACACAGACATTCAGAGTACACACACTCACACACACACACACAGACTCCCACACACACACATATACACACACACACACACAGACAGACCCACTTTTTTCGCCCTGTGTTGATCTCATAAGTCTATTTTCATTTTTTGCAAAAATCGAAAGTAGGCGAATAACGAAATATCACTCAGAAATGAAAATGACTGATTCAATTATGGCAGTTTAAAACAAGAAGTTCCGTGAAGAACTATACAGCCTACTTTTCATGCCAATGATTATTCTACAGTATATGAAACTATCTAGAATAATGACGAAATTAAGTTGGTAATATCGAAATATCTAATTAGTTCAAAATATACCTGGTATAATGTAGCCTAATAGAGCACTACAGTTGGCAGCCCTGGTGACTGAATATATTCTTAGTTCCACCTCTTAAGGTACAGAATACAAAATTTGGTTGACGTCCAATGGACGTTACATGCAGTTAGACACTGGATCTATCAGCACGCGTAAAAGCATGTTGCCAACAATACCATGCGTGTGCTGGTCAGAAATAATCTGAAATATTATGATATCTTGTTGTGCCAATTTTGGATGAAATCCATTTGTTAGTATATAGAAGTTACATGTATTTTAAAATTGGACATATCAGCAGGCATAGAATCATGTTGGCAGCACTGCCTTGTAATAATTACTCCAAATTAATCTAGAATGTCAGGTGCTATACGTGTGCAAAGTATAGAGCTGTTGGCTTACATACTTTCTGATATATTGATATTAGGGTAAAAAGAATATAGACAGTATTTATTAACAGTTGGCAGCCCTGATTGCTCTTATCAATACTTATAGTCATATCTGTTATGGTACACATAGCACATACGAAATTTGGTTGAAATCCAACTGATAGTATAGAATTTACATGTATTTAAAAATTGGTACTATCAGCAGGCTTATAATCATGTTGGTAGAACTGACGTATATACGTTACTCCAAATTAATCTAAAATGTCAGATTATACGTGTGCATAGTTTAAAGCTGTTGGCTTGCATACTTTCTGATATATTGGTATTTGGATTTAAAAAAATAGAGAGAGTAATTATTAACAGTTGGCAGCCCTGGTGGCTCTTAAGAACACGCTCAGTCATATCTGTTTATGTACAGATATTGCATACAAAATTTGGTTGTAATCCAATTGATAGTGTAGAAGTTATATGCATTTAAACATTCGACCTATCAGAAGGCTTAAAATTATTTGGGCAACACTGTCATGGTTGGCCTCCTGGAAATTAAACTTAAATAGTATTATCTACATGTGTGCTAATTTTGGAATAGCTCCCATGCATACCTTGCAAGATATCCAACATGGAGCTCAAATTTCTAGTGCGTTTTTTCAACAGGTGGTAGCACTGACATCATTTTCAAATATGGACATGAGCTATTCCGGTGCACATCTTTACTCATTCTAAATTTGGATTTGATTGCTGCAGCCGTTTAGGAGTTGATAGGGGACACACACACACACACAGCCAGACAGACAGACAGACACACACACATTTTCCCAGATCGATCTCATAAGTCTACTTTTTCCTCATTTTTGCAAAATGTGAAAAGTAGGCTAAAAATTCAAGCGACAATCCCTTCGAGATTAAATTGTTAACTAAATTCTTTATTCCTAATTTCATATTAATTTTTTGAATATACATGTTTAAGTGATTATGACATCCAGATTCATTGTCTGTAAATATTAGTTCCCGTTCGGAAAGTTGAGGATGATCGCACACCTACAGCGGCCGTCAAACTACCGAAATATGACGTTCTTACCAAACAATGCTCAAAATATAACCTAATGGTAAACAAGATGTTCAGTAATGAACATATAGCCTACTTTCTCCTAAAGGCATGGATATTGTTATAACTCTTTGTCCTTTTCAAGGAGTATAATTTAATGTTGGTTGTAGTAGCTTCTTGAAATACAACGTATTATAAGGCTATTAGACATGGATATGAGGTGCCCTTTGCTAGTGCTACATCTGTACAAAATTTCATTCAATTCAGTTTCACCGTGTTTGAATTGATATGGTGAATCGATTTGTACACATACTTGGCCACTATCGGCAAACTATTGGGCTGATGACCTTGCCGTTGGTCAAAAGATGCTTACCACATATAGGTATGTAATTGCAAAATTAAGTAGAGATCAGATGATTAGGATGGTCGTAATTTGATTTAAGCTCTTAACATTTGGGTGGCCGCCATTACGTTTCAGTCAAGATGGCGGCGATATAAAACATGACACTGAGGTTCCCTTTGCTAGTGCTACCTCTGTACCAAATTTCGTTCATTTAGGTGTCACCGTGTTTGAATAGATAGAGGTAATCGATTTGCACACATACATGGCCGCCAGCCGCAAATTATTGGGCTGATGACCTAGTAGTTTGGTCGAAAAATTCTTCATACATAAGGGTATAATTTTGCAAAAATTGTTAGAGATCAGATGATTAGGATGGTCGTAATTTGACTTAAGCTTTTAACATTTGGGTGGCCGCCATTATGTTTCCGTCAAGATGGCGGCGATATAAAACATGACAAGGCGGTTCCCTTTGCTAGTGCTACCTCTGTACCAAATTTCGTTTAATTGGGTTTCACCGTATTTGAATTGATACGGGGAATCGATTTGCACACATACATGGCCGCCATCTGCAAACTATTAGGCTGATGACCTTGTAGTTTGGTCAAAAGACGCTCGCCATATAGATACATGTTATTGCAAAATTTGGTAGAGATCGGATGATTAGTTTAGTCGTAATTTGATTTAAGCTTTGAACATTTGGGTGGCCGCCATTACGTTTCCTTCAAGATGGCGGCGATATAAAACATGACACTGAGGTGGTCTTTGCTTGTGCTATCTCTGTACCAAATTTCGTTAAATTCGGATTCACCGTGTTCGAATTGTTAGGGGGGGACACACATTCAGAGTACACACACTCACACACAGACACACAGACACACAGACAGACACACAATTTTTCGCCCTGTGTTTGCAAAAATCGAAATTAGGCTAAAAATGTTCGAATTATGCTTTTATATGACAAATAACAACCACTGTATTGTGACGATAATCACTTGGTTTGCATCAGAAACCAATCGGCCATGAAAATAGATGCAAAGAAAAAACATATGACTTTTCCTAAATATCTGAAAAAAACACATATTATCCCCAGGAAGATGAAAATCGTATATTATCGAAATAAAAACGAAATTTAGAAAATATTGACCGTTGTTTCATAATATTAATCAAATTGTTGGTTGTACATAAGGACAGTGGTTGCCATTGCAGTTTATAGACAGTCCAGACTTCAGATCAGTTTCCATAGTGGCGTTAATTTCCGTAACCTACCCCCTTTCGGGAGTGTGCAATACTCTGGGTCATAAGTAAAATACCATGAGTATTTATTACATTTATACACCATTATAGTCAATAAAGAGTTTTGAAAATATAATATACCAATTTCGGCCATATTGTGGCCCTCATCAGTAACTGTCTTATAAAATTAACTGGCGCTTGAGTATTTTTGACCCGAGCCTTAAATAATGCTTTATATTTTTGTTTTGGTCAGTCCTTATTTCCTGTCGCTTACTTTACCTTCCTTCAAAGCCTTGAACTTCACGCACCAGAATAAACATGGCCATAGCGTTTTGAATATTTGAGTTATTTCTATATTATTTACGGTCGGGTCTGATTTACCCATGGCGCCAGTCTTCGTGTGACAATTTTTAACTTACGTTAGTCGGGACAATATTGTTTTTTTTTTATTTAGTCAATTTACCCTCTAGGTTGGTGGTTCCCACGGACTCAGCGAGGGAACTCACCACTACCGCCTCTATGGGCAGTGTCCTGGAGCTTGGAATATCTGGTCGGGATGGATACAACTGGGGATGTGTGATCAGCACTTCGCCCAGGCGGCCTCACCTGCAAAGCGAACAGGGGCCTCATGAGGGATGGGAAGGGATGGAAGATTGGGATGAATAGGCGAGGAAGAGGGAAGGAGGCGGCCGTGGCCTTACAGTAGGTACCATCCCGGCATTTGCCCGAAGACGAAGTGGGAAACCACGGAAAACCACTTCATGGATGGCTGAGGGGGAATCGAACCCCCTCTACTCATTTGGGCCACCAGAGGCTGAGTAGACCCCGTTCCAGTCCTCGTACCACTTTTCAAATTTCGTGGCAGAGCCGGGAATCGAACCCAGGACCTCCGGGGCGGCAGCTAACCAAGCTGACACCTACGCTACGGAGGCGACGTATATTGAAATAATAGCGGGGGAAATCCACGTATTTTGGTGCAGTACAATCACAAAGCTCCTGTCCTTGTTGATCCATGTTTAAGGTCTGGGGACACCTTGGTCATCAGTTACTGTGTTTAAATAATGAGATGACTGCTTTGCGCCACTATCAACCCCTATGATACTGTTACGTAAATTATTTTCATTTTTCTGCATATTAAATTTGAATAATATAAATATACCACATTTAATATTGGGAATAGTTCAAAGGACGACACCAGGTGTAAAATTACTTCATTAAAGTCAGTACGACTACGACAAAAAGAGGGTGACACACTATGGGTCAAAATGACCCGGCGCCAGCCCTCGTGTTATATTTTTTCACGCCAGTTCTCAGGGGTTAATTAATAGTACATTATGCAACGAGCCTATAATGGCAATAATTAAGACACGAGTATGTTTATAAAACGAGCGTAAGCGAGCTTTATAATTTCCATACGAGTGTCTTAATTACCATTATAGGCGAGTTGCACACGACTGTTTACGTTCGACGATAATTATAACTTTATTGTATGTTTTAACATAAATATTCATAAATATCTGTGGGATTCAGTTAGTGAATAGGTCGCGCTGGCTTTGCTGACTGAACAGAGCGCATGCGTGGGCCAAGGCACTCCGAACGCAGAGATCATTCACTTTGCTTGCCAACACAGAACACCTATTGTTTACAGCGGATTATGAGCGCATGCGCGAAGGTATTTGGTCACACAATTGTTTCTTGAGCTCTGATTGGAGGGAGAAACTGTTTCATAATGAAAAGTAGTGTTATAATGAGCCTCATTATGATACAGTTTTCTGACTCATAATGTTTACATTTCGACATCGTCGAACATAAAACTAATTGAATTACGAGAAAAGTAGATTAATATTTACCTAGGTATTTCCCTTTTCTTGATAATATTTTTTCAGAAAAATGTATTCAAAAAACAGATCTGTAACAATGTGTCCTTTAAAATTGATGATACAGTACAATAAAATAATTTTCTGAAAATACGTAGAACGAAAATACTGTAAATGGTGATGGTAAAAGTTATTTTATAAATAGATTTGAAATTCAAAAAAAATAACTTACGATGGTTTTTCATAGGATGAAATAAGGCTCTTTGTTGAGGGGTGCATCGTTTGGAAATTTTGTTGAATTTATTCCTGGCTTAATTGAAAATTTTATATATGGTATGATGAAGTTGTTGGTCTCTGACTCAGAAAATATTGCGTACATGTACGAGGCACGTCCAGAAAGTAAGTTCCGTTTGGTAATAAATTGAATTGTGTACAGATACAGAAAAATTATTTAATGCACAACATTCTACACCTCTTAAACTACTTTTCCACATAACTGCCGAACTTTTGCAGGCATTTGTCATAGCGTGGCACAAGTTTTTGGATTCCTTTTTTTATAGAAGTTTGCCGCCGACCGTAAACGAGGGTGAAGACTCCCCTGTAAGATATCCTACCCTTTTTCCACCACTGTTAGGCAAATTGCGTATGTGGTCAGGAGAACTCCTAAACATACGCAGTTCTCCTGGTAAGCACGCAATTTGCCTAACAGTGGTGGCCAATGGGTAGGATATCTTACAGGGGAGTCTTCACTCTCGTTTACTGTCGGCGGCAAACTTCTATGAAGAAGGTATCCAAAAACTTGTGCCACGCTATGAAAAATGCCTGCAAAGGTTCGGCAGTTATGTGGAAAAGTAGTTTAAGAGGTGTAGAATGTTGTGCAATAAATATTTTTTCTGTATCTGTACACAATTTAATTTTATTACCAAACGGAACTTACTTTCTGGAAGTGCCTCGTATATATGGTGAAGTTCGATTACAATACAGTAGTTGCTAATGCGTTGGTTTTAAAGAGAGGGTAATGGAAAATAATGCAATGTGTGTATATCGAACAGGAAACAACTCATTAATATTCTCCAAATTAGATTTATATATTCGATATACAGTAATTCCGCACGAATACTGTATGCTAGCATGTATTGAACATAAGCTATGGCTATATATCCCTAGGAATACTAATGAGACCCTACCCACAAACGATAAAAAATTGCATAGGACGCTTCTGACGCAGAAAGATGCAGAAGTTGACTCATGAAAGTTCACCCGCGGTTTTCATTTCCTTGAAATGTGCTAAATCACTGTCACGGTTCATGGAAAAAAACTTTCCTCAATGTCAGATGTATATTCTTGAAGGAGAAATCACTGTTTATAATAAGCAGAGAAATTCGAAGTTCGTTGGAATAGCAAAGCATTTCACTTCTTGGAATTACTTCGTGAATCATCACTAGGCTATACTAAATTATTTGCAGCTTACTGTAATATAATACTCTCACATGCGAGTGGTTTCGGTGGGATAGTTGGTAGCAAGCTGAGCTTCTATGCCCAAGATAACGGGTTCAAACCCGGCCGAAGTCGTCGGATTTTTAAGAGCGTTAAAATCACTTAGAATGCCCTTCTTTGGAGGGGAAGTAAAGCCGGCGGGCCCATGTCATAGATTTATGGCATTTAAAAGAACCTTCCGCTAACTACAATATTCGTGTGAAGCTAAATTTGTAGGCTAGATTTGGATAACCCACTATTAGTTCCAACGTTCGCCGCCAGCTATCAGTTGCGGTGGCATCTAGTAGCCAAGTTCACTGACTGGTGTCGTTGACGGAAGAATTTGGTAGCAAAAGTAGGAACTACTTGAAATTGATCGTTTGCAGTCCTTACCTGAATTACAGATAACACACACAAAAATACAGCCATCACAATTAACACCGATTATCAGACGGATTCTACACACTCCCAAAGTACACGGGGCTACATGACCGCGTTGTCGCAGCCCCTAAACTGAGGAACCAACCAACCAACTCTTACATGCGCTCAGTGGCGTAGTGTGAAAGATGGATGGAAGGATGTGGTTGCGATGTTGTTGCTGTTGATTGATTTAGGTGCTTTGCGACATCGTGTTCATGTAGCCCCGTGTACTTGGGTGAGCGTGGATTTGGTCTATTAACCTGTGTTATTGTATTACTGTATTAGTGTGTGTACTTGTAATTATTCAGATAAAGATTGGGAAGGAGGCAGCCGTGACCTTAAGTTAGGAATCATCCCAGCATTTGCCGGAGTAGAATTGGGGAAACCACGGAAAACCAATTTCAGGATGTCTGAGGTGGGAATCGAACCCGTCTCTTCTCACGAGGCTGAGTGGACCCTGTTCCAGCCCTCAGACCTGAATTAAATTTCTTGGCAGTGCCGGGAATCGAACTCGAGTCTCCGTGGTGACTGCCAAGAACGATAGTCACTGCACAACGAGGTGGACAAAGGCGTATAATTAAAAAATGAATGAAGTATTTATTGCGGCCAATAGGCATGAAATCAAACAATAGAGTTGTTAATAATAATATTAATATTAATCCAAGTCAGGAACGAAACTCTTTACCAAAATACTGAAAAACTCTAGGCCACAATAAGAAAACGGAGAATTGAATTTTTATGGGCACATCCTCCGAATAATTTCAAATAGACTAACCAAAAATATCTTCGACCACTTTCGTATTAAAAAAAAAAAAAACCTCTTTGGTTTAAGGAAACAGAGAAAGACCTCGTGGAACTCCAAATTACAGACACCATGCTCATGGACAAAACGGCCAAACCCGTCACCAAAGATAAGAAACTACGGTTCCAAGTGAAACCGAAACAAAAGCGTACGATCCACAGCTCTGCCGAAGAAAGGGAAGCAAGATCTCAAAGGATGAGGCAATACTGGGCCAAAACGAAAGCTCAAAACAATAAAATGTGATTGATTCCATGTACCCCAAATTTGGGTGAAACAAATAACGAAGAATAATGCTATTACGTCCCATTAAGCTTCCGTGGATTTTAGAGACGCCGGAGTACCGGATGTTTTTTCCCCGATGGGGATCTTTAACCCGCGAGGATTGGCGCATGGGAATTTTTGACCCGATTCTTAAATAATGCTCTATAATTTCGTTTTGGTCAGCCTCTATTTCTTGTCGCTTACTGTACCTTCCTTCAAATCCTTGAAATTCACCGTTCGAAAGTAACATTCAAGTTATTTCTATATTATTTACGGTCGGGTCAGATTTACCCATGGTGCCAGTCCTCGTGTCACAATTTTCGGCTTACGTTAGTCGGGATAATCTGTAAACGATAAGGCGGAAAATCCACGTATTTTGGTGCAGCACAGTCACATAGCTCACGTTCTTGTTGATCCATGTTTAGTGTCTAGGGACACCTTGGTCATCAGCTCCTTTGTTCAAGGCCAATGACAATGTTACGGAAATCATTGTATTTTTTTCACGTTAAATTTGAAGAAAAATATAAATAAACCTCATTTTATGTTGGGAATAGTTTATAGGAAGACACCAGGTGTAAAACTAATTCATTAAGATACGTACGGAGCGGCTTCGGTGGCGTAGTCGGTAGCATGCTGAGCTTCTATGCCCAATATAGCGGGTTCAAACCCGGCAGAAGTCGTCGGATATTTAACAGCGTATGCCTTCCTTCGGAGGGGAAGTAAAGCCGTCGGTCCCATGTCATAGATTTATGGCATGTTAAAGAAGCTGCCACTAATTACACCTGTGTGAAGCTAAATTGTATAGGTTAGGAATGTAAACAACGCTCTTAGGTTTCTACGTTCGTTGCCATGAGCCGACTGCGGTGGCGTCCAGTAGTCTAGTTCAGAACTAGGCCTAGTAGTCGTTGACGGTGGCGTTTGGCGGCTAAAGTAGGAACAATTTGAAAAATTCGAAGTTGCAGTCCTTACTTGAATTAAAAAACAGATACACACACTAATACAGCCATCACATTTAACACCGGTTATCAGACAGATTCTACACACACCCAAAGTACACGGGGCTACATGACCGCGTTGTCGCAGCCCCTAAGCTGAGGAACCAACCAACCAAGATACGTACGACTACGTAAAAAAGGGAGTTACACACTATGAGTCAAAATTACCCGGTGCCAGTGCTTCCCACGGAGGGTGAGTGGTTAACGTATCGGTCTACTAACCCCAAGCTTGCAGGTTCGCTCCTGACCGTGGTAAGTGATTTTTTTGAAAGGCGGTAAACATTTACGGCACGAATGCCATACGATGTTGGCTTCTCAAAGAACGCATTTGAATTCAGTAGACCGTGTTAATAATGGCAAAATTACTCTCGGGAGTTTCCGCCAACACAAAGTTCTTCATTTCTCTACTAGAAAGCGCTATAGTGTTCAAGGAGCTTAGATATCTAACCTCCTTGACTTTCATAGTGCTTCAAGGAACAACGAAATTCGACATGCAAGCTACCCTTTGGGTGTCAAATAACAAAGCTTGCACCCGGCACCAGTCCTCGTGTTATATTTTTCACGCCAGTTCTCAAGGGATAATGTGTCAGGATTCGATCCCGCAACCTTGGGAACAGAAGGCAACAACATTACCGCTGAGCCACGCAACCAGCCCAAAAGTATTGAGTTGCTCTTCGGTAGCACACAGCTGCACTTTATTCTAGTTTAATTTTATTTCTTTAGCTCACATACTTCGTTCGGTTTTACAAGAAGACTTAACACATTATCCTTCGAACATATGGATTAACACACGGGAAATCACAGTTGTGTAGGTCATCGTTAAAAGATGCTGTAAATTAAAGGTAACCTTGTCGAGTTCACCTTAGAAATTCTTGGTACAGGCATATTAATTGCCTCAATTTAGATTAGGTTGTGACTAAAGAATACGGTATAATAGGTCGGGATTTTATTGGTGGTCTGTGGTTCATTGCAAGGTTCCCCATAAAATGAATGTGGCATGTAATTCGAAGTCAAGGAAAACAAGTTTTCAACAATTGGCTCATCTTGCTGTGGGCCGCGCGGAGTCCTTAATGAGGCGTGTTATAATTCAATGTAGGCACAATAGAAATGCTTGCCACGGTGGGTGAGTGGTTAAAGAATCGGACTACCAACCCCCAGCTTGTAGGTTCACTCCTGGTCGTGGTAAGTGATTTTTGAAAGGCGACAAAATTCACGACATGCATGTCATACGTTGTTGGCATGTTAAAGAACCCATTTGAATTCAGTAGGCCATGTTAATAGTGGCAAAATTAATCTCGGGAATTTCCGCCAATTCAAAGTTCCTCCATTCTCTACTAGAAAGCGCTATAGGGTCAAGGAACTTAGATATCTAACTTCCTTGATTTTCATAGCGTTCAATGGAACGACGAAATTCGACATATAAGCTGCCCTCTGGGTGTCAAATAACAAAGTTGCACCCGGTACTGAGGCCATAACATATTATTATTATTATTATTTATTACAATAGAAATGAGCAAGCCTCCGTGGCTTAGGCGGCAGCACGCCGGACTCTCACCGCTGGGTCCGTGGTTCAAATCCCGGTCACTCCATGTGTGATCTGTGCTGGACAAAACGGAGGCAGACAGGTTTTTCTCCGGGTACTCCGGTTTTCCCTGACAAAATTTCATCCAGCAACACTCTCCACTATCATTTCATTTCATCTGTCATTCATTTAATCATTGCTCCAGAGGAGTGCGTCAGGCCTCGGCAGCCGGCACAGTTCATATCCTCGCCGCTTGATGGGGGGCTTCATTCATTCCATTCCTGACCCGGTCGGAGACTGGAAGCAGGCTGTGGATATTTTCACAATAGAAATGAACTCACCTTCTCACTAAATGATTGCCGAAGGATTCATTCATTTAACACACATCAAAGGTTCTAATTAACAGTTTGGGTGACTGCCAAACAAAACGGAGTCGCCACAAGCGCCCCCGAATTAATATATAAGTAGAATAACTCTTTCTTCATGCTACTATAGTACCTTTTACTTCTCTCTCGAAATTTCTATCTTTAAATTTCTTTTCGATTCTTGATTATCTTTTCCAGATCTTCTCATTTCTACTATCCTCTTAAAACTTCTGTATTTCCAAATGCCTAGTGCACCAGGTCATATTCCAGCCAATTAGACTCACGGTAATCACCCAAACCTCCCTCATTCAATTGTAGTCGGTCGAATCTTTCTAGTTATAGCTCTCAAGGCCTTCGGGCCGATGGGTTAAGCCGGCTTCGATTGCGAGGGTCATGAAATGCAATGCAATTTTCGCATATTGCTGGCCAAGAGTCGTAGTGGTCTCTAACCCATTAGTCGTTCTAGCGTGAGTGTGTATCGACTGTGTCAATGAGGATAGATTTGTGCGAGTGTGGAGACGACCCGGTAAACGTATGCACGTCCTATAATCCGGGACCGAACTTGTATAATTAAGTAAAACAGACCGTGGAGTAGGCCTACTGGGGAAACCAAATTTAAACAAGTAGTTCCGTGAAGAACTATACAGCCTATTTTCATATATCCTGCTCATGTTAATTGTCTCTATCAACATACAAAATTTCAGTTTAATTGCTGTAACAGATTCGTAGATATTGAGAACCGTCTAAATATTTCATATGGTCGCCAGGATGGATTTTTATTTTTGTACTATTACATTAAGATTATTGTGTACGTGTGGTATTCAAACTTCAATCGCATGATTAGAACACAAGAAGTAAAAACGAGATTTTAAAAGTACGCACACCAGCCATCTTGTGATTATGCAAACAATTGAAATAAATTAGATGCCAGTGGATCAACATTTGTATAAGCATTTAACGTGCAACGTTTCACGGCACTCGGATAGTTAATTCGCGAGAAACGTCCATTTAAATATTTATACTTCGCGTCGCCGCCATGTTGGATTTGTGCTCACCAGGTTACTGAAAGTCCTATAGGTGAACATATGTTCATAGTCTCTATGAACATTAAAAAAATCAGTTTGGTTGCTGTAAAAGATTCATAGATATTGAGAACCGTCTAAATATTTCGGAAGCTCGCCATTTAGGATTGTTATATGTATAGGCCATAGAGTTATGTACCATTCAAGGACAATTATTGCCTAGCTTCATTATTCAAACTTTCATTTCGATCACATGATTACGACACAAGAATATAAACTTAATTTTAAAATTTCGCACAGCCGCCATCTTGAGGTTATGTAAACAATTGAATTAAATTAGATGGCAGTGCATTACAATCTGAAAAATCATTTACTGTACCACATTTCACTGCGCTCATAGAGTTAAATCACGAGAAAAGTATATTAAAATATTTCAAATTCGCTTGGTCGCCATGTTCGTTTTGTACTTTACAGGTTTATGAAATATACATAGGTAAACTTGTATCAGTACCCTTTATCACCGTACAAAATTGCCTGATGATATTTGTAATAGTTTCGGAGATATAGAATGTCAGTGAAATATTTCGCACAGCCGCCATTTTGAGGTTATGTAAACAATTGAACTAAATTAGACTCCAGTGCATTACAATGTGTATAAACATTTGCTGTACCAAGTTTCATTACGTTTGGATAGTTAAATCGCGAGAAATGTCTATTTAAAAGTCTCAATTTCGCTTGACCGCCATGTTGGTTTTGTAGTCACCAGGTTTTTGAAAGTCTCATAGGTGAACATCTAGTAGTGCCCTTTATCACCGTACACAATTTCAGGGCAATATCGGTAATAGTTTCGGAGATATTGAATGCAAGTGAAATATTTCGCACAGCCGCCATGTTGGATTGGTGAGACGTAACAAAATTAGAAGGGCACGGTCGAGGTCGCCGGGAATAGTGCTATGAACTTACCGAGTTTCATTGAAATCGCTCCAGCCGTTTAGATTTTATTAGGGGGGGACACACACACACCTCACACACACACACACACACACACATACACACACACACGCACACACACACGGACAAAAGGTGATCTCATAAGCCTATTTTTTCAAAATTGAAAATAGGCTAAAAAACGTCAAGTACAATACCTCATAAGAGGCGTGGAAACGTGTGCATTTTATGGGGAATACAACTATAGTAAATTTTAGAATCGTTCTTTCTCAGAAATGGTGAATCTTAATGGAAAAAAGTAAGGACACTTTTTGTAGATACTTGCATGATCTACCATTTTTGTCTGATCTAATTTTATCATAAACTTAGCCGTTTCGCTAAAAAAAATCCAAACAACCCATTTCTGCGAATTTTGACCTTGCATAATTCTTTTTGCACACATGGGATCGATGGGGACTTTTCACAATTTCATTATAATTGTATCCCTGGTAAAAATTCAGCTTCTTGGGAATGTATGCAAGGGTAAATGTCTATTTTGACCGGACTACAAGTGAAAGGGTATGCTGACAATTTAAGCCCAAATTTCACTTTCGTGGACGATAATGCCCGCTCGCGCATTGTCAATGTCTTTCTTCAGGAGAATGATATTCACAGAATGGAATGGCCTGCCTATGCTCCCGATCTCAATTGTGTAGAGCAGGCGTGGACATTGCTTAATGAAATAAGTCCGTCCTCACTTTCATCCCCACTGTGCTCTTTGGCAGTATGCAAACCGTTTCTTGATGTGTGTATTTCGTACCCAAAATCATATTGGAAAGTCAGGCGGCCATGGAAATTAAACACGTGTGATATGTTACATTGAAGGTTGTCCAGAGTTTATACTTTGCCCCGGGGGTCCAGTTGGTTGGATGGTTGTTGTTGTCGTTGTTGATTCTTCAGGGGCTTTACGACATCGTAATCATGTATCCCCGTGTATTTGGGTGTATGTGGAATTTGTCTGATAACCTGTGTTATTGATTTGGCTGTATTGGTGTGTGTAATTGTAATTCAGATGAGGATTGGGAAAGAGACGGCCATGGCCTGAAGTTAGGAACCATCCCGGGAACTGAGGCTTTTTTTTTGGCGTATGGATTTTAGTGCCGGAAGTATCCGAGGACATGTTCGGCTCGCCAGAGTTTGTAGCTGCTTCTATGCGGACACCCAGGGGGGGAGCTACAACTACCGTCGCGTGTGGAGTGTTGTCTGGGGAGGAACGTGTTAATGCAAGGACGAGGAATTGGAAGGTAGCGGCTGTGGCCTATAGTTAGGGACCAACCCCGGCATTTGCCTGGAAGGAAGATGGGAAGCCACAGAAGGCCATCTTCAAGGTTGCCGGCGGAGGTATTCGAACCTCCTCGCCTCCCGCATGTGAGCAGCTGCCTGCAGCCACGCCGGAACGACCACAGCTAACTCACCCGGTACTGAGGCAATTAAAAGCGCTTTACCACTTCCTGGATGGCTGAGGTAGGAATCGAACCTGCTTCTTCTCAGTTTTGCCTCACGAGGCTGTATGTACCCCATTCCAGTCCTCAGACCAGAATTATAATTCTTGTCACAGCCGAGACTCTAACTCGAATCTTCACGGTGACAGCCAAGAATGCTAGCCACTGCACAGCGTGGCGGTCATATCTAGGTTGGATTCCTCGTGAAGTAGGACTGACAATAGGTGGTTTCGATTCCCGCTTCTACTGCAGCCAAGCATGGCAGCATTGGATTATCTGACTCCTCTTAAAGCTACGGCCTCCTTCCTCCAAATTATCGCCTCAATTACAAATACAGTAGAGTCTCGATTATCCGACCTAAACTGGACCTGGAGTTCGTATAAGCCAATATACCATCCTTTTGGAAGCCTTCATAAGGAGCTTTTAGTTCTCGCAGTCAAGTGGTGCAGTTGCACCTAATATAAAGGGAGGTGGCGCGCAGTTCGTCACTCCTGTGGGGGCCCGCCGATGAGCCAGCTTTGTGTCCTAGGCGAAACCCCACACATGACACGGCACAAACCTAGAAGATTTGCTGAGTTTTATACTGCAATAGCCTACTAAAACAATGCCATGTTTTACGGTGCTCTATTTATTGACTTATCAATTCAGTATGCATGCAGTATTGAACAAAAACGTTGCAAATGCCTTAAGAAGAGAAATTTGTCAACTATGTCTGCTTGCCTGCTGATTCACTTTTTATTGCTGCGAGATTTCGTCATGGACGAAAAATGAACACCTCCGTTGCCTTTGCCTCCGACAGTTGCTCCACGTACGCCATATCCAATGCTTCCAATCCTTCGCTGTGAGACATTGTTTTATCCTTTTGTTCTATAATACCTCCTCCTTCTTCTTCTTCTTCTACTTCTTCGCCATCCTCATTTTCTTTAGCATTTACGAAATCAATAATATCAGGGACAGTTAGTTCAAATAGCAAATCTTGTGCACACCACTTACTCACATCTTGAGTCGTAGCGTCCTCACAACCAGGAATGCAATTCAGTAAGGGAACAATGACGGATAACTTGGAGTGTCGGATAAGCGAAGGTCGGTTGAGCGGGACTCTACTGTACACACATTGCCACAGTAATCGCTGTGACAGAGGTCATCAGAGAGTTTCCACACAAACTCAATACACGGTGCAATATGTTCACAACGTCGGAAATCCCCTAAAAAATCATCAACAATATGCATTTGCTTATCCAGGATTAGACAAGCAAAAAATGTGTCCAATACCTTGAGGACCATATTCACCAGCCGAGAACTCAACCTTCAGCTCAGAGTTCGAATGTTACAGTTGCACCTAGTATAAAGGGAGGTGGCGCACAGTTCGTCACTCCTGTGGGGGTCCGGGCGGGGACATCAAGAGCCCGCCGATGAGCCAGCTTGGTGTCCTAGGCGAAACCCCACACAAGACACGGCACAAACCTAGAAGAATTGCTGAGTTTACATTGCTATGTTTTCCTGTCATTTTGCATGGTTTCGAAGGGTGGACGCTCAGCCCATTACTGGGGAAGCGGATTGAATCCTTTGAGATGTACTTATATAGAAGAATACTCCGAATATCTTGGTTAGAAAGGAAAACAAATGAAGAAGTCCTCAACATCTTGAACTAGAAGAAAGAGCTTCTCACAGCCATCAAGGAGCGTAAGCTCAGCTACCTCGGGCACATCATGAGAGGTGAACGATATGAACTTCTCCAGCTGATCATTCAAGGGAAGATTGATGGGAAAAGATCCGTGGGAAGACGGAGAAATTCCTGGATGAAAGACTTGTGGCGGTGGTATGGACATACGTCAATAGAAATCTTCCGTGCTGCCGTTTCGCGTGTAATCATAATCAATTGGATCGCCAACCTTCGAAGGGAGACGGCGTCATAAGAAGACCAATTAATCACTCAGTCGACACAATTTGGAAAATCAACAAACCAAAATGTCCTCTTTTCGTTGGTCTTGTAAGGTCGTCAAACCACGTTTACAAAATTCAAAGCACTAATATCATACGAAGTTAATAGTCTGATGTCATGAGACTTGTTCTCTGCCAGTGAAGTAGGGCCTATGTTTAGCTCTTTACTCTTCCATACACGTGTTCTTTTTCAGAATAGTATCTAGACAGTTTTCTCTTCAAGGCCTAAGAGCTTAACAAAGTAGTTTGATATTCATAACACCATGAATAATTTAATAATAGACTCCTGCACATTTGAAAATGTTGTAAATTTTGAGTATTTGGGTGTTCTAGTTAATAATGAAAAAAAAAGTGAGTGAAGAAATAAATAGAAGGATTATTAATGGAAACAGAGCCTATTTTGCCAATCTGAAACTTATTAAGTCGCAAGTGTTTTCGCATAAAACAAAACTCAAAATTTACGAGACCTTGATCAGACCAGTGTTAACTTATGGCTCAGAAACATGGAATATGTGGGTTCAGGATTGCAATAAACTTAGGGTGTTTGAGAGGAAATTAAAACGGAGAATTTATGGTGTTGTATTGGATAGAGGAGAATGGAGGATACGAACTAATAGAGAAATACTGTAGATGATATCCTCAAAAGTGAAGACATCGATATATAAAATCACAAGTAGGCTACTACGATGGCTGGGCCATATTGAAAGGATGGAAGACAAAAGAACACGAAAAGTCATATACACCCTCTGTCTGAAAAGTTGGGTGAATGGGTCTATATTACGAACAGAGTGTTGGCTTACCTGAAACGGCCGTTACTATCCTTGGAAGTAGCCTAATCCCCGTGGATGGTTATGCACTTCTGAGAACGACTGAACAAGTCCTGGAAACTCCTGGCATAGTCTTCTTTAGGAATAGCCTTCAGTTTGGGTCGTCAAAACACTAAATTGAAAGCAAGAGAGAAGCGTGAATTTATGCAACCTGCTTTGCAAACCTGATAGACGGGCGGCAGTGAGAAGGGTGAATTTATGCAACCTAACGTGCACACCTGTTCGACGGGTGGCAGTGAGAAGGGTGAATGTTCCGTGGAATGGAATGGTCCTGAAAACCATCGTTACGGGTGACGAGACCTGGTGCCTGAGATACGACCACGAAGGCAAGCATCAAAGAATGGAGTATCGGGTTCCAAGGTCGCCGAAAAGCCCTGAAGGTTTCCGGACATTTCGGACATCCAACGTAATGTGACAACCCAACTGAAGGCTATCCCTCAGGAAGATTATGCCAGGTCTTGTACAGCCGTTCTAAGAAGTGAATATCCACCCACGGGGATTACATCGAAGGATAGTAAGGGCTGTTTCAGGTAAGCCAACAATCCGTTCGTAATATAGACCCATTCACCGAACGTTTCAGACTGAGGGTGTATAAAGCCAGAATGGAAAGAAGATGACGCCCTGGTAGACCAAGGAATCGATGGAAAAATGAAGTGGATGTGGACTTGCAAACAATGAACGTACGACCCTGGAGAACAGCTGTCCAAGATCGAGATAGAATCTGTGGTTGGGGAAACCAAAGCTCACACCTGGCTGAAGTGCCAGATGATGATGATGATGATGATGATGATGATGATGATGATATGATGAAGAAGAAGAAGAAGAAGACCATGCAAACCTCCCCTGGCCGCCTACTGTACTCTCGTGGTGGGCATCGAGGTTCCGGTCTCAAAGGGTCACAAAAGTTCGATTATCAACTCTGCCAAGAAATTTAATTCCTGTCTGAGGGCTGGAATCTAGTATATATATAACCCCTGGCACTACAGCTCTTAAACAGCCTAGGCCTACCAAGCGACCGCTACCCAGCCATATGACCTGCAGATATTGGGATGACACGTGGTCAGTGCATCGGGTCCCCTCGGCCATTAATAATAATAATAATAATAATAATAGTGGCCGAACTACTGAAAAACCTAGGGCCACACTCACTTAGGGAACTCACACAGATTATCACTGACATCTGGACATCAGAAAAGCTACCAGAGGAGTTGAAATGTGCATTGATCCACCCATTACACAAAAAAGGTGACCGCTCTGACGTAAACAATTACAGGGGCATTTCACTATTACAAGTTACGTACAAGATCCTCTCAGCGTGCCTACTCCAAAGGGCTCGGGACCAGCTGGAACACAAGATTGGCGAGTACCAGGCGGGATTTCGTCCTGGTCGCTCCTGCGCGGAACAAATCTTCAACCTAAAAAGTATATTGAAAATCAAAGCCCTCAGGAATACTCCAGTTATATGTACCTTCGTTGACTTCAAGAAGGCATATGACTCCATTGACCGTCAGTCATTGTTCAACATCTTACACGAGCAAGGTTTGGATAGCAAGACCTTGCGATTGATCAAACAGACACTGACAGACACGACATCAAAAGTGAAATTCATGGGGGAAATCTCAGAACCATTTCAGATCAATACAGGTGTTCGCCAAGGTGACGGTCTCTCTCCGTTCCTCTTCAACCTAGTGCTGAACAAAGTTATCAAGGAATGGGAGAAAGAGCTGAGACTTCAAGGTTACTGGAGGCCAGTGCGACTAGGACGACCAAAGGACGAACTGGAGGTTGGATGTCTAGCCTTCGCGGATGATCTGGCTCTACTCTCAGATAACGAAACCACATCAATCAGACAGATAGAAGTACTCCAAGAGTGCGCCGAAAAAGTACGACTACAGATCTCGTTCCAAAAGACAGAGTTTTTCTGTACGAAATTCGACATACAGAATTTAAACACGAAATATGGCAAGATCAATAGAGTCGCCCACTTTAAATACCTAGGTGAAGTGCTTGAACCGACGGGAAAAGGGAAAATCGCGCAGAACACTAGGTTAATGAAAATGAAGAGAGCCTTATACAAGACACAGAGTGTCTACAACAAAAAATGTCTGTCCACATTCACTAAACTTCGTCATTACAACACGGTTATTAAACCTGAGGTGCTTTATGCTAGTGAGACGTTGACGTTACACACTAAGGGCGACTTGGAAAAAATCCTCACAGAGGAAAGAAAAATAATAAGGAAAATAATTGGACCAAATCACACAGATGAAGGATACAGGCTTCACTCCAGAGACACCACAGAGAAATTGTCCAACCTCGCAGCAGACATCAGAAAGAGGCGCCTAAAATTTTACGGCCACATCAGCAGACTCCCACAAACCAGACTCACCAACAAAATTCTTAGATACATACAGCGGCTCAAGATTACTACACCCTGGATGATGCAAGTCAAAATTGATCTAGTAAAAGCACAGGTCGACCCAGAAGACGTCATAGACAAAAGCGTATTTAGACACAAAGTATACAAGTGGGAAGTGTTGTCAGAGAGAGCTGCCCTTACATCCCAAAGACCAAAGTGGACCGAAGAAAGGAAGAGGGCCTTTAGTGCACGAATGAAAGAGTACTGGAAAGACAGGAAGAACAAAAAGTCATGATTGCTTCGCGTGGCCTAATAGGCCTGTAACGTGTAAAATAAATTAAATAAATAAATAAATAAATAATAATAATAATAGGGAGGAGTCATTGTGACTCTGGCAAATGAGAGTGAAATGCGTCGTTCCTAACATCTGCAACATGAACCTATTGGATTCAGCAAAAGAATCCAACTTAGCCTCTTTCACTCCAAATCCAGCACGTAACCTACACGAGGTGCCCCTGTCGAGCAACCCAGTGGAAGGTTGGGTAACCAATCCCAGCGGGAAGCTGGGTCGACGAACCGATCAGTGCTGGGGGACTCCCAGGCTTGAAGCCTTGGTAGTATAGAGAAGCCAGAAAAAACCCTGAGGCAACCTCTAGGGCTAACAACCTTAGTTGTAACATGGATGCGTATGCGTCCAAAACAAACTCAAGTCAAGTGAGCATGATGGCAAAACATTTCAACATTTCTTTTACCCCAGGGGGTAAGTCTTCGGATAAATCCCTCGTCGTGAAACCTGCGACGCACGAGTCTCATTCGGATTCTGGGGGAGACTCGACATCATGCGAGAGACGAGTCGGAGCGTCTCGGTGTATCCCAACCAGTCAGAAACTCAGAACCAAATCAAAAACCTTTCTAGCTACGTTCAACATTCACACCCTTACATAAATTGGCAAACTGAAAACTCTCACCGACGCACTACATGAAAATCAGAAACACGTTACCCAGACGATGAGACTTTCGAATCTGAAGGTTACCGCTTTTTCAAGAGCAGAGCTCAAAAGAGGGTCCTCAATGGATCTGTGATGCTTGGAACAGCGTTTGCTGTGAGAACCAGAATCCTTAAGTCGGTCGCAAATTTTGAGCCAGTTAATGACCAATTATCCATATTAACAATCAAATGCGCCAACAAAACCTACAGCCTAGTTAACGCACTTGCCCCCACAAATGACAAGAACAGATCTGACCCGGACGAAGTGGATAACTTTTGGGACCTACTGGATGAAAAGCTCGCCAAAATTCCTAAACACCATGTTAAACTTCTTATGGGGGACCACAATGCTCAACTTGGTCGAGAACACACGTATAGGAAAATCATTGGAAACTATCCTGCCCACAAAAGAACCAATCAAAATGGAGAGAGATTGGTCTCCATTTGCGAAAACCATAACTGGCAGATTATGTCGACACACTTTCGCCATCTTCGCAGAAAGCAGGACAACATGGCGATCTCCTGTCGACGCCATCGGAGAGTTTCAAATAGATCACGTCGCAATCTCTCGGAAAAACAGTCCTGAGATTATGAATGTTAAGGTTAAAAAGGGCATAAACGTGGCTTCAGACCACTATATGTCCATAATTAAATTCAAACCGGTCCCTGCAAATACCAACAAGACGCCAAAACAAATTATTCGCTTCGACACTGATAAACTCAAACAGAATGTAACCGAGTTCCAGGAAAAGGCTCGACCAATCGACTGTGACTTTAACAACACAAAAAACCGCCTGATCGAGGCTGCCAAGGAAATTGCTGAAATTAAAAGAAGCAAGAAACATGCCTGGTGGAATATACAGTGTTTCAGTTCTCAAGAAAAGGCTCGATGCATGGAAACAATATTACTCAACAAAATCGCAAACTGATTGGGAAACCTACAAAGGCCAACGAGCCCAGACAGCTAAAGTGATCCGAGCTGAGAAACGTAAATATGAAAAGTCCCTTATTGAGAAGATCGACCAAGACTTTAAAAGAAACAACACCAGAGAGTACTACGGAGCGCTCAAAAGGAAACTTACGGGTTATAAACCTCCGTCGTTATGCTTTCAGCGAAAGGACGGTACACTGGCGACCTCAAATGAAGAAAATTGTACCATTCTAGCTGATAACTTTATTAATTTACTAAATTGCGATCAACCCAAAAATCCCATCAAGACCGAGGAACCCATTCGCAGATGCCCAGAATCAAGACCACCCAACAAAGACGAAATCAAGCGTCACATTGCTCGACTAAAAAACAACAAAGCGCCCGGGGAAGACTCTGTAGTTGCAGAACTTTGGAAATATGCTCCCAAAGAAGCAGTTGAATTCTTGCAGAAGCAAATAGAACAAATTTGGAAAAATGAAATTCTACCAGAAGATTGGAAAACGACCTTGATCCATCCGTTACACAAGAAAGGCAGAATGAAAAACGTCAACAACTACAGAGGAATATCCCTCCTACCGGTAACATACAAAATTCTCTCACTTGCTATCCTGGAGCGATTAGAAGCCGAAGTCGAGCATCAAATAGGAGAATACCAAGGGAGATTCATAAAGGGTCGTTCAACTGCCGAACAGATCCACAACCTCAAAACGATCATTAGATATTGCAATCTCAGGTCCAAATCGTACGTATCAGTCTTTGTGGACTTTAAGAAGGCTTACGATTCGATAGACTGCGAAGTTCTGTTGAACATCCTCAACGAATTCGGGGTTGACCTGAAACTGCTGGCATTAATTAGAGCCACCCTAACTGAAACAAAATCCAAAGTAAAATTCCTGGGATGTCTGTCGGATTCCTTTGAGGTCAAAACGGGAGTCAGACAAGGTGACGGGCTCTCTCCAATGCTTTTCAACTGCGTCCTCGAAAAAGTCATTCGGACCTGGCGAACAAAATTATTAGAAACTGAGTATAGCCCTCTGAGAATGGGAGCAAAATCCAAGGGGATCATAGTCGACTGTCTAGCATTCGCTGATGACATCGCCATTCTGTCGAACGTCGTAGAAACTGCTAGGATGCAAATCGACCTTTTAAAAGAAATCACTGAACAAACTGGCTTGCAGATATCATTCGAAAAAACAGAAGTAATGACTAACATCAAAGACGCCCCAGCAAAACTGCAGACAAAATACGGGAAGATCAAAAGAGTAGAAAAAATTAAGTACTTAGGAGAGATCATCATGAAAAGTGGACTGGACAAAGAAGCACTCAAGGAACGAGTACGCAAACTCGAAATAGCCTATCAAACATCGCGCTCAATATACAACAAAAAATGCCTGTCCAAAAATACTAAACTACGTCATTATGAAACTGTTCTGAAACCAGTGGTTATGTATGCAGCCGAAACCCTATCCCTAAATGCTAATAAAGGACTCCTTGAAGAACTGGAGAAAAAAGAGCGCAAAATCGTCAAATGTATAATGGGATCAAATTACAAGAATGGTATCCACTATAAAAAATCCAAGAAAGAAGTCTACAGTGAAATAGAGAAAATTTCAGAATCGATCCGCAAAAGGCGGGCACGGTATTACGGTCATCTCAAACGAATGGACGGAAACAGGCTGACTAAACAGATTTTTCATTTCTTTGACTCCAAACCCAAAACCACAATGTCCTGGTTTATGAATACCAAAGACGACCTCAAAATACTGCATCTAAAATCCGACGACGCCTTCAATAGAGATCTCTTCCGCAAAAAGATACTGACTAATGGGTTAACACGAGACGAGACATCGAACCAGAAAAGAAGACAAGGTACCACTTGGACAGCGGAGCGCAAGATGGCCCACTCACAGAGAATGAGAGAATTCTGGGCTCAGAGGAAGGCGAAACAAATTGCCAAGTGTAGCAAGACTTAACGTGGTCCTAGATGGCCTCAACGAATTATATATAATAATAATAATAATAATAATAATAATAATAATAATATCGTATAGCCTCGGGAGCCGGATGCAAGCTTTGTTATATCACGTCCAGATAGCAGCTTGTTTGTCGAATTTTGTTGTTCTTTGAAGCACTATGAAAGTCAAGGAGGTTAGATATCTAAGCTCTTTGACACTATAGGGCTTTCTAGTAGAGAAATGAGGAACTTTGTGTTGGCGGAAAATCCCGAGATTAATTTTGCCATTACGACACGGCCTACTGAATTCAAATGGGTTCTTTAACATGCCAACATCGTATGACATGCGTATCGTGATTTTTGACGCCTTTCCAAAAATCACTTACCATGGCCAGGAGCGAACCTGCAAGCTTGGGGTTGGTAGCCCGACACGATAACCACTCACCCACCATGGCAAGCCCTTCGTGACCGGGGCGCTACCTCTCTATCAGACGGCTGCTCAATTGTCCTCACGAGGCATAATGCACCGCGTCTCAGCCCTCACGTCAGTTCCTAAAATCTCTGATGGAGCCGGAAATCGAACCCGGGGCCTCCAGGTGAGAGGCAGGCGTGCTACCCCAACACCATGGAGGGAATCTGGTATACTCAGCCTCTTTGGGGCAGAACTGAGAGGAGGTGGATTTTCACCTCAGCCATCCTAGAAATGGCTTTTCGTAGTTTTCAACATCTACTTCACAAATGCTGGGATGGTACTGAACCCTTCAGAATAGCAGTGTTTATATGCAAGAATCTTGATCAAGGGGACGCGCTCAGTTCCTAGTGTGATGTTTACGTTCGCCAAACAACCTGCTCTACTGAGGTAAGGGTCATAGGATTAAAACTATAATTAAGAAAGAAAGGTGACAAGACGTAGAATAATAACATGATTTAATGACTAATAGTGCATAAGAAGAATATAAACAACAATAATAAAAAAAATCCTCCCTGAATTTTTCCCATGACAGGAATAGCTATCAATGCTGAGGAGTCAGACGGATCTCCCCCTTATTAAAATGTGGATCCTAGTTCCACTAACTTGCATTTGGATTTTATGTACGCGTAATGACTAACTACGAGGAATGAGTACTTTGGATGACTGTTCGTTTACAGCGGGTTAACAGCCACGATGCTTACGAACAATCATCTCGTAAATCAACGTTTACGGATATGGAACATGACACTAATAAAAACCCTTAAAAATTTAATGCTGACACACACACTAAAATCTACTATTTACAGAAATCTCCCTCGAGACTCTCCATTAGCGCGATGACGCACTTGACAAACTGAGCTGCCAACACCGGCCAATTGCTCAATACACAAGCAAGGAAATACAGCATCGCACGTGACTTCACGGGTCACTGATATGGAATATAAACATGGACTTAAACCAACAACAACAAAAGCCTGACCGGCTGAGATTACCTTATATGAACAAAACTGCATGTTAAGGTAACGCTTCGGAGATTATCGTGATTCGTAGGCAACTCCCATTTATTTAAACAATTTTTACCATTGATCAGTTCTTAATTCTGTATTTCAAGTAATTACGGAGCCAAACAAGCACTCCCCACTAATGACCTTGCTTGCAACCTTCAGTCCGTCTAGTGAAACAACGTCCCCTTTATTAATACCTGTCATTGTCCCAACTCCAGTGTGTAAAAATTACTGACCAGCTGTGCCGTTATCTCAAAGAATCAACAGCAACAAATCTCAACCACCTAAACATATGGTCAGACATTAATCAAAATATCCACAATTGCCCTCGCAAGGTAACAATATGGACCTGGCACCAAGCTGACAGAAATCAGTCTACGCTGAAATTCCCGCTTGTAATGACAACGAAATACACACACTCACACTTCTGGGAATGACATTACGAACTTTCACACAGGTCGGCTGAATGGATGCTCACAAACTATTTTAAAAAAATATTAAAAACCTACGATAGAGCAGACTGCTCTTCGTCACAAATCACATTGCTCCAAAGGCAATAATCTCACTGAATCTGATCAATAATAAATCTTAAAAAGATTAATTACCCTCCAATCTACTGTATAATTATATTACTTCAGTCCTACTTCTGAAACACAATATATCTCCGAGAGACGTTTTTAACCGCATTGCGTAACATATGCAAACACGGTCGTCCACATAGCTACGTTAGTTAAAACAACAAACAAACAAGAACCTTCTACTAATAACATTTATGCGAGCTGTTTCCATGCAAAAGGTGTGTCAGACCAAAACTAAATATACTACGTTAATCACACAAGCAAATTATTTACAAAAAAACAAAATATGTCCCATACACCATAAGTTAATTTATCAGATAATAAGAATATTATTCTGTACTCATCCTCGGCCAGTCACCCGTCAAAGAACATCAGATGCCATCTCCCAACTGAATGCTTCTTAGCTCATCTCAGCCATCTGGACGGAGTGTTGATAGTTCCAAACTTCTTCCAGGATAGGCGATGTCATCTCTCGTGCTGGTTCAAAAAGTTAGATTATTATACACTCGATATCTGACTACTAAATTCGCCATTTCAGGTACTACTTTTCCCGGAACTGTCTGTTGGCGAATTGTCGAAGATACTGCCCCTACAAAATATAGTACTGTGACTACCTATCACTGAATTTAACACATTTATTAATAATTTCTGTGTCCTGATGACACGCAAAAGTATATTAGCCTGTGTCCATTGACACACAAAAGTATAATAAGTTCCGTCCTCAGACGAACAAAATTAATAGCAATGTCTTGGCTCTTCAAGTCACTTATAAATGAACCGGCCCTAGGTATTGATAGAGGGGGAAATTATATAAAAATTTCACAAAATAATAGTGGTACAGGAATGAAATAAATATCACTGAACTCGAAAAATAGCGCAGGTCAAGAATATGCCCATTAATCCTAGAATCGATCGTAGAGATGTTGTCTAGGCGATCTCCCGCGTTAATGCTAGCCATCGCGTGCCCAAGCTAGACTTGCCGGGCTGGTAAGCATTCTTCTCTCATTGGTTCCACATTTTCTGTAACTTGGCGGTTTTTATCAGACCTTGGCCTCGTAGGAGTGTCTTCAGCCACTCACGTTACTGCATCATATTTTTTCTAGGCGCGAATATTACAATGAACATACCAGAAGCGTGTCTCACTGCGCGTCGCTTCTATTTTGAGGTAGCCACCACCTGTCCTTCTGAATCATTGCTAGGGTCTATCTTTTCACAATCCTAAGTATTTAGCCTTTTGTCAAACTGCTGCAGGTATGTCCCCATTGTCTCCAACCAATGCTTGAAATTTTCTCATCTCCGTCTGGCTATTTTCATGATGCTGGTGGAAATATTTATTAATTGAAGAAATAAAACATCGAATCATTTATCCATCAGAGGGTAAAGGGTTCAGTACTGAACTCTACCCGTGGTGTAGCCATGCCCATTACTTCGCTCCGCATGGCCGCGATGAGGAACTTCAACAAGTCCAGAGATCAAAGGTTTGAATTCCAGCGCTGACAACGGCAATCCTGAATATGTTATACTCGGGTTTCTCCACACTCCCTCCAGGCAAAAGTGCCGGGGTAGTACCTTATTTTATGCCCCGAGGCACATACACCATCCCCGACCCTAACAATTACAGTTACACACACTACTACTGCATTTATTATTATTATTATTTATGGTATGGCTTTTAGAGCCGGGGGTGTCCGAGGACATGTTCGGCTCGCCAGAGGCTATAGCTGCTACAAGCGGACACCCATAGGGTGAGCTACAAGTTCCGTACAATTTCAAGTAGTTCCAACTTTCACTATCAGGTGTCACTGAAACCTAGCGGTGAACGTTGGAACTTTGATAGAGAATTCCAACGAAATTTAACCTAGAAATTTAGCTTCACACAAGTTTAGTCTGTGGAAGGATCTTTTACATGCCATAAATATATGACATGAGACCGCCGGCTTTATTTCCACTCTGATTGAAGGCAAACTCAAGGATTTTAACGCTCTTAAAAATCCAACGACTTCGGCCGGGTTTGAACCCGTTATCTTGGGCACAGCAGTTCAGCATGCTACCAACTACGCCTCTGAAGTACTACTAGTACAGTAACTGCAATACTAATGATAATGTTACTGGTTTCACGACCTTTTTAACTACTGTAGTTTTTAGAGACGCCGGGGATCATGAAATTTGCCCCGAAGGGAATCTTTAACGTGCCAGTAAATCTTCTCACATGGCTCCCTTGCATTTACGTACCCTAAAATGCCAGCAGACTGCGCCTGGATTCGATCCTGAAATCTTGGGGACAGGAGGCGAGAACATGCCGCTGAGCCACGCAGCCAGTCTATTGCAACTACAGAAGCACAGGTTCAACACACACACAAGTACACGGGGCTGATCTCCAAAGATGTCCCAAGCCCTACGACGAATTAACAACTAAACTTAAGGCAATGACCGACTCATTCCCAATATACATCAACAATTGGAATTAGTCTATTATAATCGCACTAGTACAAATATCACAATGACAATAATTATCAAACATATTACACACATACAAATAAGTAAACGGGCTTAAAAGGCCAAAATGTCGCAAACTACTAAACAATACAGAAGCCACCTTCTCTCAAAGGAAGAGCCACTGATCTAAGTACACCACCTAGTGATTTAATGTTTTAGTATCCCATTCATAGGAAGCAGTGAGTAAGGGTAATTGACATGTGAAGCCTTTATGACGCTTACTGCTTTGCGCTGTTGCTTCGAAACGAAAATTTATGCCTGCATTGTTTCCAAGCTAGCCTTAGGGAATCACTTTCAGAAGGCTTTCAATGTGTTTGCCAGGTAATGGCTTCGACTCGGTAAACAAATTGGAAGCTATAAGAGGTGGCCTACCAGAGTTAGCCTTGGCATCTTACCCCTTAACTCTACTTACTAATGTTGCTGGCTGCGTGGCTCAGCTGTAACGTTCTCAGTTGCTGTGCCCAAGGTTGCAGGATCGAATCCTGGTGCTGTCAGCTGGCGTTTGAGGGTGCACAAAAGCAAGGGAGCCGTGTCGGTAGATTTACTGGCAAGTTTAAGATCCCCTTCAGGGCAAAATTCTGGCACTCGGCGTCTCTAAAAGCCACAGATGTTAAAGGGACGTAAAACAAATAAAATTATTATTATTATTATCAACTTACAAATGCCACCTTCCGTACTCTAAAAGGGCGTATATACCCGGAATATAGCCTACTGGGTGTATCGTACACATGGACCTTATAAAAATAACTACTCAAACGAGCGTAAAAGTTTAAAATGCTACTTGCCTTCTACTTCCCTACTTCTGTTACTTGGGAAGAAAAATAACCAGTGATGGACGAAGCAAAGATGATATAAAACGTAGGTTAGCACAGGCAAGGAAAGCATTTCTACAGAAAAGGAATCTGTTGACAACGAATATAGATTTCGGTATTAAGAAGTCATTTTTAAAGCCTTTGGCTGGAGCGTGGCGCTCTATGGAAGTGAAACTTGAACTTGTTACAAGTTTTTATTATCCTTGACATTCATCAACACACAGAAATCTTTTTATTTTTTGCACACTCATAATACAAGGCAATTCTAAGACTCTCTTCTTTTTCCTCCCATGCCTACTTGATATTTCTACTCTCGCACTGCCTTCTCGATACTCTGTTCTCGCACTGCCTTCTTGATATTCTGCTGCTACATTACTCTCCTGCCAGTAACTAAGTTATGTTAACAGAGACAGAACATTTATAGGAACTCTACATGAAAAAAGAAAATCTTTTTATTTTTTGCACACTCATAATATATAACAGTTCCAAGACTCTCTTTTCTTTCTTCACTGTCTACTTGATATTTCTGCTCTCGCACTGCCTTCTCGATACTCTGTTCTCGCACTGCCTTCTTGATAGTCTTCTGCTACAGACTGTTGGAGCAGCAGAAATGAGGAGAATTGAAGCGTTTGAATTGTTGTGTTACAAGAGAATGATGAAAATCAGATGGGTAGATAGGGTCACAAAATCACCTTAGTGCTTTAAATATATAGATAGATGGTTTTTTGTCAACATCCACACATCATGTATCATAAAGGGAATAAGTAACTGAATGATTTTAAAACACTAGCGGACCCGTGCCGTAAATGTCGCATGTTCATAAGCCACACCTTCCCCAATAGGTTTATAATAATAGACTTAAGGAGGATGGATGATATATTTTTATTTGAACCAAATGATTATAGAATACTATTTACGTTTCAGGCGACCCTACAGCCAAAATGCGAACTGAACAGCAATGATGTCGCATATTTTCTTACAGCAACAGTATTTGCAGATCGCACACTTCTTACAAAAATTGATATTTATGGAATTAGAATGCAATTTGTCACTGCTAATGCCATTTTTGTGCTGAGTCCATTGATTGACAGCTTAGCCGTAACACTCACCGGTTATTCGATATTTGTGAAATTATACGATTTGAGCATCGTACTCATTCTTTTAAATTATTGTTTCTGAAATCCATGCAAAATGATAAAGGAAATACTTCAGAATGTTAATAAAGGAAAAAGGATCACCCGAATGGGCATTAATTTTTACCATAATCACTTAATGATTTTAATCTTTTGCGACACGTCGTAATATGGTACCTGGTACACCTTTCGTTGCATAAAATGCAAACACAATTATCATTCGGACTATGGAAGGATCTGTTGGAGCATATCTTATGATGGAATCCGTGAATGGCGAGTCTCGTTATTACATGTCTTTGATCTTGATTCTCGTTAGACCACGTTCTGTTCATCATGGCATCAGTAATATAAAAGTCTGGATCTATCTCTTGTCTCTTTGCTCTTCTAGCCTCCAAAAAGTCAGTAGAGGATCTTGTAGCCGGCAAAGGTACTTTCAGTCTGAGGTCTTCGATGAAGAAGGTTTCCTTTGCTAACTCATTGACTAATCTTGTGGGAGCCATCTTTCCAACTCTTAGAATATACTTTAAAAATCTCGACTTAACATTCTCTATTCTTTCTAGATCGCTAAATGTGAGAAAATCCCATATTATTTCAAGACCATACGTAACAACTGGTGAGATGGTCGTATGGAAAAGAATCAGAGCTGTAGCTAGCGATAACGATGGTAGATTCTTAATCTTGTAAATGGCTCTGATAGCTGTTGCTGACCTCTCTTGTATATGATGACTGAAGGATGTGGCTGTAGTCTGCAGGGTTATACCCAGGTATTTGAACTTGTTCACAACGCGAATGTTAAAATGACATGAAACACGCGTCACAGCAGCCAACCTGTGAAGTGGACAGCAATTATGGAGCGTATCTTCCTGCAGCAAGAGTATCTGCAAATCGCACACTTCGTAATGTTTTTTTTAAGTCATTTTTTAAATAAATTATAGATTTTTATGAAATTAGAGTGCAATGCGTCACTGGTACTGTAATTCTCTTTCATTTGAATGCTCATTTATCACGATCGGTCGCTTGTGAGCGTCGCAGGAGGGATCTATACTACTGAAATAATATATATGATGATGATGATATGATGAGACGGAAAGGCCCGGCTCGCGTAAATGTGTGGTAAATTACAATATAGATACATTGTTACTCAACAATAAGCAATAATGGTTGATAGGTTCTATTACTGCTTTTTTCCCTAATTGTGAGAGGAATATTGGGAATTTCACACTAGAGGGAGCTCCGAACACTTTTACCACCAATGATTAATAAATCACACCCCAGGCCTCGGAGGCCTGGCTTATGCACTCAAGGGTTAATAAAGGAAGCTCGAGCAGCACTGTGCACTTGCCACTGTGACCTCAAGCAAGCGGATATGTGTTTGCAAGTCACGCAATAATTGCTGAAAGAGAACTGTCTCGTATTCTGACAGTACAGCATTCCTTGTCAAACTGGAGCAGCCGATTCACATCTGGTTTTATAGAAATAAAACAAATACCTTCATTTCTATGTTGTAATCTACTAGCTCTTTCTCTCGGCATTGATTGGTTCGGCTGGATGATGATGATGCTGATGGTTGACTGGTTAGTAAGTTAGTTAGTTAGTTAGTTCTGTTTTACGGGGTGGAACAGTGAGGCTATCGGTCCGTAATGGTGATGGTAATGATGATCATTATATTACTTGCCAAGGCGGGTGAGTGCTTGTCGTGTTGGATTACTAACTTCACGCTTGCAGGTTCGCACCTGGCCGTGGTAAGTGACTTTTGAAAGGCGGCAAAAAACACGGCATGCATGTCATACGATGTTGGCATGTTAACCCATTTGAATTCAGTAGGCTGTGATCATAATGGCAAAATTAATCTCGGGATTTTCCGCCAACACAAAGTTCCTGATTTCTCTATCAGAAAGCGCTAAAGTGTCAAGGAGCTTAGATATCTAACCTCCTTGACTTTCATAGTGCTTCAAGGAACAAACAAATTCGACATGCAAGCTGCCCTCTGGGTGTCAAATAACAAAGCTTGCACCTGGCACTCGAGGCCATACGATATTATTATTATTATAATTATTATTATTATTATTATTATTATTATTATTATTATTATTATTATTATTATTATTATTATTATATTAGAGACAGGATGTAGTGTGATTTGCTTACGGTGCTACTTGCGTTCATTGTATGTAGGTCTTGATTAGATGGTGCTAGTTGCGTAAACCGAAAATGGACAAGTCATTCTAAAGACATAGGTAATATTGTAATTATGTGCAAAATATGGTACGGTCTGGGGTTGGTAGATCCGGGACCGACATTAAGAAGTGGGGAGTACCTTGTGAGTCGACCTGCTGTGATTGTGGTGAAGAACAAACCATGTTACACCTCCTCAACTGCAGCGTCTGCCTTCTCCAGTACTCCATGGATGAGCTAGTGAAGGCTACACCCAGCGGCTGGGACATTGAAAAATATTGGTCCAACGTTGTTTAGTGAAACATTTATCTTTTTGATAGTACCTTTTATTTTATTGATTTATAACCGGGTGAGTTAGCCGTGGTCGTTACGGCGTGGCTGCAGGCAGTCGCCCATATTCGGGAGGCGAGGAGGTTCAAATCCCCCCGCTGGCAACCTTGAAAATGGCCTTCTGTGGTTTCCCATCTTCCTTCCAGGCAAATGCCGGGGTTGGTCCCTAATTATAGGCCTCAGCCGCTACCTTCCAAGTCCTCATCCTTACATTCACACTTTCCTCCCCAAACAACACTCCACACGCGACGGCACTTGTAGCTCACCCCATGGGTGTCCGCATAGAAGCAGCTACAAACTCTGGCGAGCCGAACATGTCCTCGGACACTCCCGGCATTAAAAGCCATACGCTAAAAAAAAGAAGATGTATATTGTTTCCTGACACGAGTAAATTAATAAATGTGAAAAAGCAGTATAGGGCAAATTGATTTGGTCTGGATAAAGATTGTTGATGCGTGAGTACTTCTACTGTGCGTGAGAAAACACAGGAGTGCATTGTATGGCCGCGCTATCTAGTAATTATTGGTCTAGGTGAAACCCGCGTTTTGTTATTGGAAGATGCGGACTAAAGTATCGTTTGCGTGGGGTTGACAATACTTCTTTTGTCCATAATTCACCGGCGAAAAGGATATGAAACAGCAAAGGAAGTACAATGGATTCACCTACAGTATGTAGGAAACTATCACTGGTATTTGAGGGTGGCACAGGTAATGAACGCAACTAGTACCAAAAAAGGTATGAATTAGGATTGTCCGCGACTAGCACTTACATAATTATCTAGCTCGTATTCAGGGTTAGAATTGGTACGCAGGTGTGACTGTGACTCATTGGTAGCGTTAGAAAAAGATATATTTAACAGGTATTTATTTTGAATTCTTCAGGTGCTCTGGAAAATTTCTGGCGTTCTTGCTTGTTATTGCATATTTTGATTTATTGAAGATTTTTCTCAATATGTATTCTGATTTGTTGGAAAAGACAATTAGGCTTGAAAAGGTGGAAGGGTCTCGGAGACGAGGGCGGCCAGCATTGAGATGGATCGACTCCATCAAATCCAACATGAATATATCTGTGAAGGATCTGAAGTATATGGCTGAAGGCCGAATCATATGGAGGCATTCCATCCATGCAGTCGCAAGGAGTCGACGCCGACTTGATGGCACCTGATCATCATCATCATTCCTTTATTCTCAGTTGGCAGGACATTCACCACGGTAAACCACTGAGGTGGGAATCGAACGCATCTACCTTTTTTTTGTTTTCCTTCACAAGGCTGAGTGTGTGTGTCGTTGCAACCATCAGACCAGAATTGAATTTCTTAAGCAGAACAGGAACTCGAAGACCTGAAAACTCAATACGTATCCTGAAACTATAAAAGGTGCTATAAATAAAAGAGAAACACATTATTTTTTCATGTCCTGATAGAAGTGATTTATGTTAGAATTTATATGCCAAACACATTGTTATTCGTCCCGGAGGTCCTGGGTTCGATTCCCGGCTCTGCCACGAAATTTGAAAAGTGGTATGAGGACTGGAACGGGGTCTACTCAGCCTCGGGTGGCCCAAATGAGTAGAGGGGGTTCGATTCCCACCTCAGCCATCCTCGAAGTGGTTTTCCGTGGTTACCCACTTCGTCTTCGGGAAAATGCCGGGATGGTTCCTACTCTAAGACCACGGCCGCCTCCTTCCCACTTCCGTGCCTAACCGTCCCACTCTTCCCATCCCTTCATCAGGCCCCCTGTTCGCTTTGCAGGTGAGGCCGCCTGGAGTAGTGCTGGTCACACACCCCAGTTGTATCCCTGACTCAGAGTCCTAAGCTCCAGGACACTACCCTCAGTGGCGGTAGAGGTGGGATCCCTCGCTTAGTCCGTGGGAAAAGCCAACCCTGGAGGGTAAAACGATAGCGAAAAATAGCGAAACACATTGTTATTTTAACTGTGTTATTGAAATCATGAATTAAAAATTAATATTTTTCTTCCAAATTTGAATGCATATTAGTTATAGTTTAGTTGATGTAAAAGGTAGACAGGAGTTCCCCGAGATTATTTCCTAGCAATAGTCGCACAATTATATGAGAACCACGGTGTTCTACTGCCCCTTGAATTAACTAGTTTGTATGTTTTCACGTTGATAGCCAAAATGACAGAGCCTGACTAGGATTTTCACATTTACATTAGGTCAAAAAAGAATTGAATATCTTTAAAATTGCGTCCACTTTAAGAACAATTAGTCAATCTATTATTTCAGGTAAACTGTCATTAAAGCCTAATGCTTGTTCTAATACTGAATCTACCTCCTTCAGAGTGCACCATAGGTCCTTTCACTGCAGACAGCATCCAAGGGGAGTGGCTTAAGTATTGCGACTGGTCGTGCATTCTGAAAGTCTCGTGTCAGTACTTATGCACGGACAATTATTAGCCTCCTTTCGATTTTTGCAAAAAAATGAAAGTAGACTTATGAGATCACTACAGGGCCAAAAAATGTGTGTCTGTCTGTGTGTATGTGAGTTTGTATGTGTGTGTGTGTGTGTGTGTGTGCGTGTGTGTGAGAGTGTGTATACTCTGAATGTCTGTCCCCCCCTATCAATTCGAACACGGTGAAACCGAATTGAACGAAATAATTGGTACAGAGGTAGAACAAGCAAAGGTAACCTCAGTGTCATGTTTTATATCGCCGCCATCTTTACTAAAACTGAATGGCGGCCACTCAAACGTTCAAAACGTAAAATCAAATAACGACTAACCAAATCATCCGATCTCTACCAAATTTGGTAACAACATACCTTCATATAGGATGCGTCTTGTGACCAAACTACAAGGTCATCCGCCATACCATTTCAGGATTGCGACCGTGCGAATTATGCAAACTTTATAATCCATATCATGGGACCCACCAGTTCGGATTATCGAGCCGAGAATCGTTTTAACTGTTCTAAAGGAAGAGGCACGTTCGAAATTAAAAGTTATTTTGTAATACTATAGTGCAGACGTGATTTTAAAAAGCTGAGCCGACTCAGTAATAAGACAAGATGGCAGCGGATAGCATGTGCCTGACTTATATTTCACTAATTTGAGTATTGCATGCAATATAGCATACTGATACAAAATAAATAAACTTTGTATGAAATGCTTTATATATAAATAATATACCCCACTGATGAAATCGTTTAGTATAAATCATTATTTGCTAACAAGTTCTATGTAAGTCATTTTATATAGAACGATCTTCGTTGTCACAATTGGCTCAGTGGTAAGGCGTTGGCCTATCGCTCAAATGCCTATGGTTCAAACCCGATCAGAGGTAGGTTTTTTTTTGCTTGAAATTTTATATATTTATTGTTTTGTAATGACTCAGACGTTTTAAAATTAAGCGTTATATTGTGCATATTATGGTGGAAAATATATATTTAATTAAAACATAATTTGCCAGCAGATTTGCTCGAGACATCTAGCAGCCAAAAAGGTAACTGCACGCCGACCTACTTATTAACTTCCAGATTTTATTGAAAAGTTTCAAAGTTTCTTCTTATGGCCGCTAGAATGCACTCGCTCTGTTAGGATTTTATTGTTCGATACTTCTCCACTAGATGTCACGACTGGTCTACGTGGGACTCCATTGATTACTATACCATTGGCATTCTATGCGCATCGAATTTGAAGAATGACAAGATGATACTACGATGCATTTTTACTTTTTATTTTGAAGGGTTTGTAACAGCCTATTGTGCGTTATTTGAAAATGTTATTTGAAGTAAAGAACAAAACGATTTCACATAGTAACTGAATTCTAGCCGTTGGTGCTAGTTCAGGATATTAATTAATACTTTTATTTCAGGCAAATAGCAATCGAAAATATCCACATAGTTTGTATACACACGTCTCTGTAGAGTCATGGAAAGATTTGTTAATTCAATTAGGGTTGTGAAAGCTATGCACAACCAGACGTGTAAAGACATGCCTCAACTCAAAGTTGGATGTTGCCCACGGCAGGTCGATTATGTAATAATAATAATAATAATAATGTTATTGGTTTTACGTCCCTTTTAACTACTGCTGCTTTTAGAGACACCGGGGTGCCGGAATTTTGGCCCGAAGGGGATCTTTAACGTGCCAGTAAATGTACTGACACGGCTCCCTCGCATTTGTGCACCCTCAAATGCCAGCTGACTGCGCCATGATACGAACCTGCAACCTAGGGCCCAGCAAGCGAGAACGTTACCGCTGAGCCACGCAGCCAGTCCGGTCGATTATGTCTCCAGAACCATAACATTCTTGAGATACTTCTTATCTTTCTTTCTTCAATGATGGTAGCAGTTTTTATCTAGGTTGTGGCGTTTGGTAGAGGTAAATAGTTTCTAAGGTCTTCAACCAAGAAATGATTCTATTATATTCTTTGATAATAACAACGAGTTATAACTATACTCATACATTTAGGAGAAAGTAGGCTAAATGCTCTTTACTGAACATCTTGTTTTTCTTGTCGTACTGTTACCTTCAATAAATATCCTGGAAATGAATATCATTCTAGACCCATAAGACCACTCGATTGTCTGGGCACATAAAATCACACTTTAAACAATATTTTGTTCGCAGTTAGAATCATTGGCACTGAACGTCACGTGACACAACAGACGAACATTATTTTGCCTCGGCTGGCTCACTTACGGGCCCCACCCTGTATTATTTTGATGTATATTGTCTCAATTTGGTACAATCTTTGTTTATCCATAGAATACTTACATTATTCAACTGATGGTTAATACTAATAATACGTTAAATTTACGTACATTATGAACATTTTCTAAGGCACCAATTAGTTAAATGGTTGAAATTAATATATGTTTTGTAAGTAACACTATTTATATACACTGAATCCTCTGTGGCCTTTGAAGTTTAATACGCTAAGTTCCATCTTAAATACAACAAGTAGTTCCGTGAAGAACTATACAGCCTATTTTCATATATCCTGCTCATGTTAATTGCCTCTATCAACATACAAAATGTCAGTTTAATTGCTGTAACAGATTCGTAAATATTGAGAACCGTCTAAATATTTCAGATGGTCGCCAGGTTGGATTTTTATTTTTGTACTATTACATTAAGATTATCGTGTACGTGTGGTATTCAAACTTCAATCGCATGATTAGAACACAAGAAGTAAAAACGCGATTTTAAAATTACGCACAGCAGCCATCTTGTGATTATGCAAACAATTGAAATAAATTAGATGCCAATGGATCAACATTTGTGTAAGCATTTAACGTGCAAAGTTTCACGGCACTCGGATAGTTAATTCGCGAGAAACGTCCATTTACATATTTATACTTCGCATCGCCGCCATGATGGATTTGTGCTCACCAGGTTACTGAAAGTCCTTTAGGTGAACATATGTTCATAGTCTCTATGAACATTAAAAATTCAGTTTGGTTGCTGTAAAAGATTCATAGATATTGAGAACCGTCTAAATATTTCGGAAGCTCACCATTTAGGATTGTTATATGTATAGGCCATAGAGTTATGTACCATTCAAGGACAATTATTGCCTAAGTTCATCATGCAAACTTCCACTTCGATCGCATGATTACGACACAAGAAATAAAAACTTAATTTTAAAATTTCGCACAACCGCCATCTTGAGGTTATGTAAACAATTGAATTAAATTAGATGGCAGTGCATTACAATCTGCAATATCATTTACTGTACCTCATATCACTTCGCTCAGAGAGTTAAATCACGAGAAAAGTCTATTAAAATATTTCAAATTCGCTTGGTCGCCATGTTCGTTTTGTACTTTACAGGTGTATGAAATATACATAGGTAAACTTGTATCAGTACCCTTTATCACCGTACAAAATTGCAGGGTGATATCTGTAATAGTTTCGGAGATATAGAATGTAAGTGAAATATTTCGCACAGCCGCCATTTTGAGGTTATGTAAACAATTGAACTAAATTAGACTCCAGTGCATTACAATGTGTATAAACATTTGCTGTGCCAAGTTTCATTACGCTTGGATTGTTAAATCGCGAGAAAAGTCTATTTAAAAGTCTCAAATTCGCTTGACCGCCATGTTGGTTTTCTAGTCACCAGGTTTTTTAAAGTCTCATAGGTGAACATCTAGTAGTGCCCTTTATCACCGTACACAATTTCAGGGCGATATCGGTAATAGTTTCGGAGATATTGAATGCTAGTGAAATATTTCGCACAGCCGCCATGTTGGATTGGTGAGACGTAACAAAATTTGAAGGGCACGGTCGAGGTCACCGGAAATAGTGCTATGAACTTACCAAGTTTCATTGAAATCGCTCCAGCCGTTTAGATTTTATTAGGGGGACACACACACCACACACACACACACACACACACACGCACACACACTCACGGACAAAAGGTGATCTCATAGGCATATTTTTTCAAAATTGAAAATAGGCTAACAAATACAGAAGTCGTTTACTTTGACGTAAATAGCAGTACGTAATCTCTCCAGCCTCTTATACTGTCTCTGGTTTAATGAGGTTGTTTCTATAATCCCTCCGAAGTGGTGTGACATATCTACATCAAATTCCCCACCTATTTGTTATTGCCATGGAGAAACCAATATTTTGTTAAATTCAAGGATAGTTTCCAGACAATTCCTTGCCCCATGATTATGCCTCTAGATTGGCATTAATAACAAAAGCATTGACATCACCATCGTAGACCAGTAGAAGCATTGCTGGAAGATTGTAGAGTGGGGACAGATATAGAGGGAATTCTAAGCAGTTGAATTATTCATACACGTAAATTTTACGTGAGTTAGTATTGTCGGGTTATTGAGCTTCGAGTTTGAAATTGTTGCCCTATGGGTTATTACATAGTAGGTAATGTACAAAATGGTATATAGTCTATGAAATGGAAAATCTATTTATTTGACGGGAGAGTTTGGAGGTGGAAGGGTCCAGTAGAATTTGTCAATATAGGCTAAATTAGTATTCCACGGAACCACTTGTTTTCATCCTTTTGTTCTTCAAGTCCAGTACATAAGTAATATGTGAGTAGTTGATTGTAGTAGAGGTAGCATTCATTTCCATGGTCATTTTTTTTATCATCCATATCATGAGGGGTAGACGATCTTAATGTTTCTCCCTTTAAAAAACTATCACTGCTAACACCAACAAAGCCGTTAATCAATGTTTAAAATAGTACATCCATGTAGTTATTATAATCTAAGCAAGAGTTTAGTGCTTTTCAGTCGGTCAACACGTGTTGACCGACTGAAAAGCACTAAACTCTTGTTTACTAAGGCAACACTGAAAATATGGCTTCAAACACCACAATATAATCTAAGCGTTATTGCATAACACGACATCGTGGCCACTCGAATCTGGAGTACTCTCGTAGCATGCTATTAGCGCTGCATAATCACGCCTGGAGTATTGTCTGGAGGAACTTAAGTGTTCTCCACAATATGTGGAGTGTCCGGGCCTTGACGAGAGATTTTATAGTTGCAACGTCATTCACCATTCTCCATCCAAGTTCTTCAAGGTCTGGTTCATAATTTTCGTTTTCTAAGGCTTATTCCAATGGTGGATGTATTTAAATTACTCATCCCTGGGGGCACACAGTTTTAGAGAATTAAGGTGCCTTAATATTACTCAGTAAGTGGATTGGTACAATGTGTGTTGAATTGGCCTGATAACCTTTGTTTCTCTAATGACTGTATTAGTGTGTGTAGCTGTAATTATTAGCACCAGGGATGTAGTAGGTGCCCCAGAACTTGAAATAAGGTATCCTCAAGACAATTACCTGAAGTGAATGTGGAAAAATCAGAGGAAATCCTCATTCGAGGTCAGAGCGGGGATTTGAACCTTCAATCTCTGAACTTGCTACTGATCCCTATCACGGTTCTGGAAGGCGATTTAACGCGCATGACTATGCCGCAGGGTTTGGTTTGTAACTGTGCCTGTATATCTACTGACACGGGTCTTTCGAATTTTATCATCCTAAAATAATGGCAAACGACTAAGCAGGGATTCAATCCCAAACCTTGGGCATATTAGGAGAGTGGTTTACTGACCCAATCTGAATGTTTGAGAGGTCAGACGTCCCTCACCTAGGGGATCCCATCTTGTGGAACATGGGTTGGTAACCACAGAACCTCCACCTTAGTCCAGGTGCTGACATCTCTCTTTCATCTTTGTAGTTACCTCCTTTAGTCAACTCTTGTTCTCTTCCAACCCCGATGGTAATGTGGTATCCGAGGTTTAAAGTGACTTTCATTTTCCCCTCTTTAATTGGCCCTTGTGTTTTATTTATTGATAACCTCATTTTGTAGAACCCTTTACTTCTTTTCAAGGCATCTGCTGCCTTCTGTCACAGTCCCTAAAGAAGGCAGTGACTGTATGTAGCCTGACTACGCATGATGGATCCAGGACATTGCTTCAGCTTCAAGTTGAGACGGCTGGTGAATTCGGAATGACGCCCATGGGTTCACTGAGCTGGGTCTCTTTTCTTTTATTGCAGTGACTTTGTTGCAGACCCGTCCTACACACTTCAAAACAAGTTTAGCATATTGCTGGCCAAGAGTCGTAGTGGTCTCAAAGCCATTAGTCGTTCTTGTGTGCGTGTATATCGGCAGTGTACACTCGTCTGTGTCTGTGAGGATAGATCTGTGCGAGTGCGGAGACGACCCGGTGAACGTATGCACGACCAATACATCCGAGACCGATACCAACAGGGAGGAGATAGTGCAATGTATTGTGGTGGCATCATGTATGGTCACCGAACCCCTCTTGTGTACATCCCAGGGCGTATGACAGGGATACTATCCTGGCTCCTGCAGTGAAAGGCTATGCTGACAATGTTGGCGCAAATTTCACTTTCGTGCACGATAACGCTCGCCCGCACAGAGCTGGCATTGTCAATGCCTTTCTTCAGGAGAATGGTACTCATAGAATGGAATGGCCCGCCTACTCTCCCGATCTCAATTGTGTAGAGCAGGCGTGGACACTGCTTAATAAATAAGTCTGTTTCCACTGTGCTCCATGGCAATATACAGAACCTTTTCTGATATGTGTATTTCCTTTTCCTCTTTCCCTTCCATTGCTTTATATTTTTCCAAGTTTCTCAAACCTCTTTCTTCAAGGGACGAGGGGATTTATTGAAGTGTAACATCTTTCCACTCGGTTGCTGGATATTTGTGGGAGTGATTTTGGAAAATGGGACGGAAGTGGATCGGACGATCCAGCTGGCAGTGGTGGATCAAACGGAAGTGTGTAAGACGCACTGCCAGCATTGCTGAACACTTTCATTTTGACGGTAAACGCTCATGCGAACTCTGGTGTCAAGTGATTGAAACAAAGCACATGGTACATGTTCGAAGTCTTCGTATCAGTATTTAAATGGTAAAATGCTTTAATATCAAACATTGTAAGTAGTCGGCATTGCCGGTATTATGTTATTGCACAATGGCTATTCAAATATTAACCCACATAACGGTAATGCAGTGATCAATATAATATAATCGTTGTGTTTATACGATAACTGAGAAAGCCTCCATGAACTATTGCTGAATACATTCTCCTTACTCACAAGAGGGCCTATTCATAAGGCAATTTAAACTCAATTTCACGCAGGAACATTATCGAAACAAGCAAAATATAAATTAAACTTAATTCTGTGATGCAGTATTATTGGTACGTCACCATCTTGTACCTAATATTCCTGTGGTTGAAATACTCGTGGAGTTAGCGTCATAGACTGCGAATCTACAGAACTTGGGTTCGAATCCCGTACGGGTTAGATATTTTTGCGACCAGATTATCGTTTTAAACTATATTTATCATATCAATATAACTCATTTTAACAGAATCCATATGAAATTACGTGTTGGTCTGTGAATCAAGAGGTCCGGGAACTCGGCAAGCCTTTCATAATCTACTGCTGTGAACATTGCATTTACTCGCAAGTTGGCCTATTTATAGGGAATTGGTTATGATCGGTGTCGCGTCTATTAATCTAGTTGATCCATATCGTTTTCTTTAGTTAGGCTAGTACTGGTGGAAGATACGAAACCTCTAATAAAATGAGTTTCGTATTATAAACTACAATATCTGTAAATCACTCCCTTTTACAATAGATTAATATTTATAGCAAAAATATTATAAAATACCGGTGTATCAACAATTTGCCGTCCTTTAAATGGTTTTCTGTGGTTTACCATTTTCAACTCCAGGCAAATGCTGGGAACGGTACCTTCTGACAGGCCACGGCCGCTTCCTTTCACATCCTAGCCCAGTTTCATTCACCATCATTCATCTCATCTCTCATTAACTCCTCTCGTGAGGTTGGCGTCAGGAACGGCATCCGGCCGTAAAGACCATCCGCCACAAATACTTCCATCGCATCTCATCCCCGACCCCGTAGGAAAACGGGAATAATAAGGGGTAGACATACAATACCGGTGTATCAACAATTTCATGTGAGGTTTCTTCTGTGTCAGATGTTACACATCATATGCGACTACTGTAAGGCTCGGAAAGTGTTTTCTTTTCTAACTTTCGTTTCCCTTAATTGAGGGTTGGGGAAGATACTTCTACGTTACAGTTAGTGTTACTCACTAGAATGATAACGAAGTTACTTTGGAAATATTCAGATCTGATGTCAGTATCTTTGTGGTATCTTTTCGAGTGTAATAGAACAGCACTCGAGGAATGAATTAGTGTGTTCAATTATGAATTCCCCCTGGAATTCTGGTCATTTAATATCAGGAGCAAGCCTACTCCTTATATTACGTTACATTATTTTTGTTTATTTAACATGTTCAGCATTACGATATCTGAAATATCCCGAGCAGTTAAAAACAATTTCAGACACGTGTGTTTTTAAAACTCAGCAATGTTTCAAGATCTATGCCGTGTCTTTTGTGGGGTTTCGCCGAGGAACACCAAGCTGCCTCATCAGCGGGATCTTGGTATCCGTGCCCGGACCCCCACAGGCGTAGCGAACTGTGCACTACATCCTTTCTTATGACGCACACCTGCTAAAAGCTCAAGCAGCCTTTCACTTCCCTATAAAGGCTTCCAAATAGCCTACACAAGATACAGCATAAACCTAGAAAAATTACTGAGTTTTATTTCCTTGGCCGTGAAAGCCAATATACCAAATCTGTATTATTTGTTTCCGATTTTTCCACCAAATATACCTATCCTCTAGTCTTCTACCGTTTAGTCACATCACCTTTGGGCCTCCTCACTGATTCTTCTGTTCCAATCCGGCGATCTTAAGTATCGTCTTTGTGCACATAAGTTACTGTACATATCTCATAGTTGTGTGGATTTTGTTTCGGTCCTCTCTTCTTTGGTAGACGTTATGACTGCATGTTCTGAAACATTTTGGCTAGTCCTGAGTTTTGATGTATTTCTTTATTATTAACTTTCCACTCCTATTTTTGTGTTCTTAATTTTTGTGACTGAATATTTCTCTTTTGAACATTTTCCCCCCACTGGTATGGTTTAGCATGCTTATTCCATCTCTTCATCTCCATTATGTCGTGCAGTGTTTTTAGCCTACTTTTCACATTTTGCAAAAAATGAGGAAAGAGTAGACTTATGATATCGATCCGGGAAAATGTGTGTCTGTCTGTCTGTCTGTCTGTCTGTCTGTCTGGCTGGCTGGCTGTGTGTGTGTACCCCCCTATCAACTCCTAAACGGCTGCAGCAATCAAAACGAAATTTAGTATGAGTAAAGATATGCACCGGAATATCTCACGTCCATATTTGAAAATGATGTCAGTGCTACCAACTGCTGAAAAAACGCACTAGAAATATGAGCTCCATGTTGGATATCTCGCAAGGTATGCATGGGAGCTATTCCAAAATTGGTACACATGCAGATAATACTATTTCAGTTTAATTTCCAGGAGGCCATCAATGACAGTGTTGCCAAAATAATTTTAAGCCTCCTGATAGGTCCAATATTTAAATGCATATAACTTCTACACTATCAATTGGATTTCAACCAAATTTTGTATGTAATATCTGTACATAAACATATATGATTGAGCGTATTCTTAAGAGCCACCAGAGCTGCCAACTGTTAATAATTCCTCTCTCTATTTTTCTTATCCAAATACCAATATATCAAAAAGTATGCAAGCCAACAGCTTTAAACTATGCACACGTATATTCTGACATTTTAGATTAATTTGGAGTAACGTATGTACGTCAGTTCTACCAACATGATTACAAGCCTGCTGATAGTACCAATTTTTAAATACATGTAACTTCTATACTATCAGTTCGATTTCAACCAAATTTCGTATGTGCTATGTGTACCATAACAAATATGACTGTAAGTATTGTTAAGAGCAATCAGGGCTGCCAACTGTTAATAAATGCTGTCTATATTTTTTTACCCTAATCAGAAAGTATGCAAGCCAACAGCTCTATACTTTGCACACGTATAGCACCTGACATTGTAGATTAATTTGGAGTAATTAATACAAGGCAGTGCTGCCAACATGATTCTATGCCTGCTGATATGTCCAATTTTAAAATACATGTAACTTCTATACTAACAAATGGATTTCATCCAATATTGGCACAACAAGATATCATAATATTTCAGATTATTTCTGACCAGCACACGCATGGTATTGTTGGCAACATGCTTTTACGCGTGCTGATAGATCCAGTGTCTAACTGCATGTAACGTCCATTCGACTTCAACCTAATTTTGTATTCTGTACCTTAAGAGATGGAACTAAGAATATATTCAGTCACCAGGGCTGCGAACTGTAGTGCTCTATTAGGCTACATTATACCAGGTATATTTTGAACTAATTTGATATTTCGATATTACCAACTTAATTGTGTCATTATTCTAGATGGGTAGGCTGTATAGTTCTTCACGGAACTTCTTGTATGTATGCCACTTTGCCAGTCTTTTAACACGATGCTGTATTTTCTTCAATCTTTTGGTTATACTTTTCACTCTTTCTATCAGCATCCTCGGTTACTAGGTAACACTTATATTTCTCAACAGTTGGAGAATCAGGTGTGTCTGAGGGATTACGAAATCGCTGGTACGTTGGAAATGCTGTCGTTGGTTCGCAGCAGACTTTACTTATTGATAGACAAGGTTGAAGGATGTTATACATCTTCTTGCCTTTATTTCTGCGCTCCTAATTCCTACTTTCTATTGAAACGCCCCAGTGTTTTCACAAATTTAATATATGCAAAATGCTGGTGGAATGTTTGTTCCATGAACATTCAAATAAATATATGCAAAATTCGGGCGGATAATTTGTGAAAACACAGGAAACGTTTCAATAACATTTCTACTTCCATAGCCCCATCAATTTGATTTATTCAAAAGAAGGTACAAATCAGCAAAATCAAAACGAACATTTCATTAGATGATGATAACATTGAAAAAACTTAAGGGACGTTTCCATTACGTTTCCTACTGCAAATAAGCAGATTTATCTAATTTTGAATTATATTTATATGTTTATATGTTTTTTAAACTTTCATTAATACTTCAAATGTACCAGATCTGGTTTAATAAAACTAATTTACAAAATAGTTTTACCATATTGTTAACGATTTATTCAAATACTGTTTTCAAGTTAGACAGTATTTTTGATAATAATTAACATTATTTTAAATAGAATTTTTAAGCCTATTTTCAATTTTGAAAAAATAGGCTTATGAGATCACCTTTTGTCCGTGTGTGTGTGCGTGTGAGTGTGTGTGTGTGTGTGTGTGAGGTGTGTGTGTGTGTCCCCTAATAAAATCTAAACGGCTGGAGCGATTTCAATGAAACTCGGTAAGTTCATAGCACTATTCCCGGCGACCTCGACCGTGCCCTTCAAATTTAGTTACGTCTCACCAATCCAACATGGCGGCTGTGCGAAATATTTCACTAGCATTCGATATCTCCGAAACTATTACAGATATCGCCCTGAAATTTTGTACGGTGATAAAGGGCACTACTAGAAGTTCACCTATGAGATTTTCAAAACCCTGGTGACTACAAAACCAACATGGCGGTCAAGAGAATTTGAGACTTTTAAATAGACTTTTCTCGCGATTTAACTATCTAAACGTTATGAAACTTAGTACAGCAAATGTTTATACACTTTGTAATGCACTGGAGTCTAATTTAGTTCAATTGTTTACATAACCTCAAAATGGCGGCTGTGCGAAATATTTCACTGACATTCTATATCTCCGAAACTATTACAGATATCACCCTGCAATTTTGTACGGTGATAAAGGGTACTGATACAAGCTAACCTATGTATATTTCAAAAACCTGTAAAGTACAAAACGAACATGGCGACCAAGCGAATTTGAAATATTTTAATAGACTTTTCTCGTGATTTAACTCTCTGAGCGCAGTGAAATGTGGTACAGTAAATGATTTTGCAGATTGTAATGCACTGCCATCTAATTTAATTCAATTGTTTACAAAACCTCAAGATGGCGGCTGTGCGAAATTTTAAAATTAAGTTTTTATTTCTTGTGTCGTAATCATGCGATTGAAGTGAGAGTTTGAATAATGAACCTAGGTAATAATTGTCCTTGAATGGTACATAACTCTATGGCCTATACATATAACAATCCTAAATGGCGAGCTTCCGAAATATTTAGACGGTTCTCATTATCTATGAATCTTTTACAGGAACCTAACTGATTTTTTTTATGTTCATAGAGACTATGAACATATGTTCACCTATAGGACTACAATTACCTGGTGAGCACAAATCCAACATGGCGGCGACGCGAAGTATAAATATTTAAATGGACGTTTCTCGCGAATTAACTACCCGAGTGCCGTGAAACGTTGCAAGTTAAATGCTTATACAAATGTTCATCCACTGGCATCTAATTTATTTCAATTGTTTGCATAATCACAAGATGGCTGCTGTGCGCAATTTTAAAATCTCGTTTTTACTTCTTGTGTTCTAATCATGCGATTGAAGTTTGAATACTACACGTACACAATAATCTTAATGTAATAGTACAAAAATAAAAATCCAACCAGGCGACAATCAGAAATATTTAGACGGTTCTCAATATCTACGAATCTGTTACAGCAATTAAACTGAAATTTTGTATGTTGATAGTGGCAATTAATATGATTAGGATATATGAAAATAGGCTGTATATTTCTTCACGGAACTACTTGTTATATTTTGGAAAGTCATTCAACGATTACTGAAAAACTGTATAGTGAATAATTATATTTTAATGCTTATTTTTAGCCTACTTTTCACATTTTGCAAAAATGAGGAAAAAGTAGACTTATGAGATCGGACAAATGTGTGTCTGTCTGTCTGGCTGGCTGGCTGGCTGGATGTGTGTGTGTCCCCCCCCCCCCCTACCAACCCCTAAACGGCTGCACCAATCGAAACAAAATTTGGTATGAGTAAAGATCTATACCTGAATATCTCACGGCCATATTTGAAAATGACGTCAGTGCGACCAACTGCTGAAAAAATCGCAATTGAAATTTGAGCTCCATGTTGGATATCCTGGAAGGTATGAATGTGAGCTATTTCAAAATTTGCATACGTATAGACAATAATATTGCAGTTTTATTTCCAGGAGGCTATACATGGCAGTGTTGCCAAAATGATTATAAGCCTGCTGATAGGTCCAAATTTTAAATGCATATAACTTCTACACTATCAATTGGATTTCAACCAAATTTTGTATGTGCTATGTGTACATAAGCAGATATGACTGAGCGTATTCTTAGGAGCCACCAGGGATGCCAACTGTTAATAAATGATCTCATTTTTTAAAATCCAAATACCCATATATCAGAAAGTATGCAAGCCGACAGCTTTAAACTATTCACACGTATAGTACTCGACATTCTATATTAATTTGGATTAACTTATATACGTCAGTGCTGCCAACATGATTCCAAGCCTGCTGATAGGTCCAATTTTAAAATGCATGTAACTTCTATACTAACTAATGGATTTCATTCAAAATTGACACAACAATAGATCATATTATTTTAGATTATTTCTGACCAATACATGTATGTCATTGTTGCCAACATGATTTTACGCGCGCTTTTAGATTCAATGTTTAACTGCATGTAACGTCCATGCTATCCATTGGACTTCAACAAAATTTTGTATTCTGTACCTTAAGAGATGGAACTAAGAATATATTCAGTCACCAGGGCTGCCAACTGTAGTTCTCTATTAGGCTGCATTATGCCAGGTATACAGTATTTCGAACTAATTAGAAATATCGATATTACCAAATTAATTATTCATTATTCTAGATAGATCCATATAGATAGATAGATATAGATAGATAGATTAATCATTGGTATGAATCTTAAATTTTAAGAAAAGTAGGCTCCTTAGTTCTTCACGGAACTTCTTGTTGTTCATAGAATGTCAATGATTAAATTAATGATGCTCTTTGTTTAATATTTTTAATTTAATTATAACTGAGAAAGGTTACAAGCTAACCGAAACTAGTATTATATTATCATTAGTTTCAATATATTTTATATTTTACCTCTTCATAGGTAAACAAATTTAATTTACAAGACATAAGTTTGACTCCTATGAAGTGAAACACAACTTGAATAACACTGGGATTTTAGACTGTAAAATTCTTGACCGTTACAAATCTTGTGATAGTGTTAACTCTTGGTCCCTACCACCCAAAGTGATAGCTTGCCACGGTGGGTGAGTGTATAGCGTGTCGGTCTACTAACCCGAAGATTGCAGGTTCGCTCCTGACCGTGGTAAGTGATTTTTGAAAGGCGGCAAAAATACGATACGCATGTCATACGATGTTGCATGTCAAAGAACCTATTTGAATTCAGTAGGCCGAGTTCATAATGGCAAAATTAATCTCGGGAGTTTCCGCCAACTCAAAGTTCCTCATTTCTCTACTAGAAAGCGCTTTAATGTTCAAGGATCATAGATATCTAACAACTAACCTCCTTGACTTTCATAGTCAAGGAACAACAAAATTCGACATGCAAGCTACCCTTTGGGTGTCAAATAACAAAGCTTGCACCCGGCACCCGAGGCCATACATTATTATTATTCCCAAAGTGATTAAGACCCGACCAACCCTCACACAGGAGAGGCAGGACAAGTTATTGGCTGGACTGAGGAGATATTGGAGAACAAAGAAAGCATCGCAGAAGCACTGGTCATAAGCGCTCCTTAGTAGGCTTAAATCACTAATAATAATAATAAGTTTGATTCCTGTAACTGTATCATGTTGGATTGGGTGAATTGTAAGTGATGAAGTTATGTACCAGTAAATAAATATTAATATAAAGGTCCTTTATACCGTATTTCATTTCGATCGCTGTAATAGGATAAGGGAAATGACAATGTCTTAAAAGTTAGAACTGCCCTATCTTGTATTGGCCCACAAGTTTGTTTTGCACTTATCAAGTTTTTGAAAGTCACATGCGTGAGATTGCCTTAGTGGTCTCTACCACCATACGAAATATCAGATTGATTTCTGCCATAGCTTTGGATATATTGCATGCCGGTGAAACATATCTCACTACCTCCTTGTTTGATTGGTGTCACGTATTAAGATTTCAAAGGCATGATCGGAATCGGTGAGGGTGTATAGATACATCCATCGAACGTACCAAATGTTAATGAAATCACGCCAGCCAATCAATTAGAGGGGGGGCAACATACACAGAGACACACACACGAACAAATCGTGACCTCATAAGTTCGTATTTCATACGATGAAAAATAGCACAAAAAATACGATATTTGTTGTGAATTTTAATTTAGTATTCTAATTCCTAAACATATTTTATGAGCCACCCCTCATTCGATTTATGGATGATTTCCCCTTGTGCTGTCACAACACAGGCTCTGAATAATTTTCCCTTACTCTGGAAGAAATTTAAAAAAAGAACTGTAAATTGAAGTAAAATCTGTGAGTTTCTTGAGGATGAGGTGAAAGTGCAATCAAATATTTTCTCGGGCTCGACACTCTTTAAGTGTTCGCACAATAGTAGACAGACAGCCTTTCTAAGCAGTCTCTGGTGACGCTCTAAACTGCCATGACTAACGCGGCAGGTAAACGTTCAATTTGCTGATGTAACATACAGCGTATAGACCGCGTCAGTTCGTGGGAGGTTGATTAAGAGTAAAGAATTGGAAATGAGAGAATCCATCTGCAGTGATTAGCTCAGACATTTACTGGTAGATGGAAAGTAGAAAGGATCGCAGTGCAGGATATAGGTTAACGAAGCCGTTTCAGACCAGGGCAATCTGTGTAGCCGGAATGCAGCCGAAAGAAATCAGAAACCCCCATTGACATCAAATTGGTAGGTGCAAAGCTAAAGGAAGTAGGAGACTTCTGCTACTTAGGAAGCAAAATAACTAGTGATGGGCAAAGCAAGGAGGATATATAAAGTACGTTGGCCCCGGCAAGGAAAACATTTGTACAGAAAATAAATATGTTGATATCGAATATTGATTTAGGTATTAGGGAGTCATTTTTGAAAGCCGTTATCCGGAACGTGGATCTCTATGGAAGTGAAACTTGAACTGTTGGCGCAGCAGAAAAGAGGAGAATATTAGCGATTGAAATGTGGTGTTACAAGAGAATGATGAAACTCAGATGGGTAGATAGGATTACAAATGAAGATGTATTAAGACGATTGGGGAGGATAGTTATTTATGGTGACTGCTAATGAAGAGAAGAGATAGGTTGGTAGGACACATAGACACCCAGGAATAGCAAACTTAGTTATGGAAGGAAGGATCGAGGATAAGAACTGTTGGGGTAGACCAAGGTTAGAATATGTTAAACGGATAGCGATGAATGTTGGGTGTGGTAGCTATGTAGACATGAAACGATTAGCTCAGGACAGGGAGGTATGGAGAGACTGCATCAAACGAATCAAAAGACTAAAACTCAAACACATTCACATTTCTACTCTTAATAGACTTCTACTTACAGCAAACTCACAAACTAGGCGAAGAAAGAAAAACAATAAAAACAGAACAAAGGGAAGGGGTAATTTTGCCCTTAGCCTTCCAAAAAATATGGTTTGAGGGTCTTGTAAGCAATTACTGGCATGAAAGGCACATAGAAGAGTGTTTTTCAAACAATTACCATCATTGAGGTTTCTAATGTGTACTGTATATTAAGGTTTTCATGGCCTGGATTATATAAATAATTCATGTTTTTTGGGCTAATGCCGTGTGTATTTAGATTAGAACCATACGTTTCAGAGGCCCAAAAAACATGAATTATTTATATAATTACCACCATTGTCAGTCCCTTAGTCTCTTATTTCAGGTTAAGAAGAAAGATCCTCACGAAATTCTCATAAAATTTATGTCAGAAATGTTTTATTCTCCACGGTTACATTCTACTGAATCAATATTAATTGCTCATTCAAGAATAATGGGCACAGGAAGGTCATAATAACTCATGAAAGTGGATCGTGTCATTTATTTGCGAAATACCTTGCGATCGTTTCATGCATGTGTCTAGTGATGCTGCAAGGATATTGCAACTGATCTGGTTCACTAAATTAGAATAGTCTCTCCTTTCCTTGGTGCGAGGGCATCGGATCAATTTGCACTTATCTTAAATAGCATGCGCTGTGAAATTGTAGCAGCCTTTCAAATGCCTCAGACGGTATTAAACTAGATATAAACGAGGCATGCGATCTGAATGACTTTGTTGTTGATCTTACGGTTAGATTGTGTTAAGAATCTTTCAGCAAGTGCTATAATAAATGGATACGTCTGAGAACTGTTGAGAGAGTACTTGAATACGTGGGAGAAGTGGAATAGAGTAAATCATGATTGTTCTTGAGGCATAAAATATGTAAATTGTGTAACATACTGTAATACTGTGAACTTGATCGGATTATATGCATCCTGTGCACAGGTGGAGTGTGCAAGATTGAATAAGTTACTGCACATTTAAAAGTAACTAATGTTGTTGTTTGAGTCTTCAGTCTTTTGACTGGTTTGATGCAGCACTCCATGCCTCCCTGTCCTGAGCTAATTGTTTCATCTCTACATAGCTACCACACCCTACACCCAAGGCAATCTGTTTAACATATTCTAACCTTGGCTTGGTCTACCCCTACAGTTATTGTCCTCGACCCTTCCTTCCATTACTTAGCTTGCTATTCGTGGGTGTCTTAGTAGCCTACGTGTCCTACCAACCTATCTCTTCTCTTCATTAGTAGTCGCCAGAAACATCGCTCCTCTCCCACACGTCTTAATGCCACTTTATTTGTTACCCTATCTACCCATCTCATCTTCAACATTCAACTGTAACACCACATTTTCAGTAATAGTTAGTTATTATTGTCTTAAGGGGCGGATCAGCGGATAATCTGCCCCTAAATAATTAACTAAGTCACAGTTACTTTGCTGTTGTTGTTGTTCCTGTTTCATTTGAGGGGCTTAGACTTCGTTGGTGTGTGAAGATATTGTCTGATAACCTGTCTTATCGTGGTGTCAGAAATAGTATGTGTATTTGTAATTCAAGTTACTGATAGGGAAGGAGGTGGTCGTGGCCTTAATTTACGTACCTTCCTGGCATTTTACCGGAAGTAAAAGTGGGAAACCACGGAATAGCCTATCTCTTCCAGATTGGCTGAGATAGGAAAGGAACCCCGCTCTTCTCAGTTTTTTAGGTAAAACCAATAACATTATTATAATACTAGCGGACCCGTGCGAGAACTCTCGCATAATGGGTTGTGTGCGCCCCTTGTGTACAGACTACCTACCCGGCTCTAATGTTATACGGGCTGGATGCGACACAGTTCTGGCAGGGCCTATCGTCTTGTTTATTTGTTTAAAAGCACTTTATAAACAAATAAATATATTTCCGTTGACTTTTCAAGAAATGCAATATTTTTCCTGTACTACTGAGACGATTTGCATGATTTTGGTACAGACCACACCTTCTAACTCCCTCTGGTTTAGGAGCTTGGGTTTTGTGAAACATACACCTATGCGTATTATATAATACGATTATTCTACGTTCACGAGTAATTTGTATCAAACGAGTTGAGGACTGGAGCTATTAGAGAGCAAGAGTTCGATCTCTGCCACCATTGCTTACTCTGTTAAGAATCTTGACCATGGTCATGAACACATGCTGCAGTGATTGTAGAACATCTAAGACCAGACGTACGGTTAATAAGCTCATATGCCCGGAGTCGAGGTCTCTGTCCATATAGGGTACTGCTCAAGGACTGGATTACGTATGAAGGTTATGATCACCACTAATATAGAGCACACGTCTTGAGCGAGAGGATTAATAGAGAATGTGCTGCTGTCTTACCGTATTTTTCATCAGCAACTCATGACAAATTGTTACCAGGTGTTGAATTACGACATCGGCCTATTGAAAATGAGAATCCACAGCCTGCTTTGCGGCTTCGGTGGCTTAGTTGTTAGCATGCTGAGCATCTATGCCCAAGATCGTGAGTTCAAACCCGGCCAAAGTCGTCGGATTTTTTAAGAGCGTTAAAAGTCCCTCAGTATGCCTTCCTTCGGAGGGGAAGTAAAGCCAGCGGTCCCATGTCGTAGATTTATGGCATGTTAAAGTACATTCCACTAATTACACCTGTGTGAAGCTAAATTATAGGTTAAACATTTGACAAACGCTCTTAAGTTCCAACATTCGTCGCCAGGAGCCGACTGTGGTGGCATCTGGTAAACAAGTTCTGAACTAGCAGTCGTTGACGGTGGCGTTTGGCGGCAAAAGTAGGAACTACTTAAAAATATTCAATGACTGCAGTCCTTACTTGAATTGAAAACAGATAACACACACTAATTCAGTCATCTCAATTAACACCGGTTATCAATCAGATTCTAAACACACCCAAAATACACGGGACTACATGATCGCGTTGTCGCAGCCCCTAAACTGAGGAACCAACCAACAGCCTGCTTCCAGTCGACCAGCCGGTTCAGGGAATGGAATGAGTGAAGCCCCCATCTAGCGGCGAGGATATGAACTGTGCCGGCTGCCGAAGCCCGTCGCACTCCCCTGGGGCAATGTTTAAATGAATGACAGATGAAATGAAATGACAGTGCAGAGTGTTGTAGGAATTAAATTTGTAACAGGGAAAACCGGAGTACCCGTTGAAAAACCTGTCTTCCTCCATTTTGTCCTGCAGTGATCTCACATGGAGTGACCGGGATTTGAACCACGGACCCAGCGGTTAGAGGCCGACGTGCTGCCGCTTAAGCCACGGAGGCTCTATCGGGCTATTCCAAAGGTAAAATAATGATATTCCGAGTTACCAGGGCTGGAAGGAAAATTGGGACATCATATGCTTGTATTCTATCTAAACCATTCATAGTGAAGCTGTATCCCCTGTTCCATCTTTGTTGTTGTTGTTGTTGATTGATTTAGGGACTTTGCCACATCGTGGTCATGTAGCCGCGTGCACTTAGGTGTGTGTGGAATTTGTCTGAATAACTGTGGAATTGTGATGGAGCATTAGTGTATGTATTTGTAATTCGGATGAGGGTTGGGAAGGAGGCAGCCGTGGCTTTATGTTAGGCACAAACTCAGCGTTTGACTGGAGTAGAAGTGGCAAACCACGTAAAACCACTTCCAGCATGGCAGAGATGGGAATAGAACTCTCCCCTTCTCAGTTTTGCCTCACGAGGCTGAGTGCAACCCGTTCCAACCTTCAGACCACAATTAAATTTCTGACAGAGCGGGAATTGAACCCGGACCTCTGGACTGACAGCCAAGAATTTTAGCCACTAAACCACGAGGTGGTCCTACGCCATCTTACTGCCGTTGCCCGAAGTAAATCTGTTGAGTTAAATTTAGGTGCTTTTGACATCTTAGTCTTTAGCCCCCGTGTACTTGGGTGTAGCCTATGTTGATTTTGTCTAACTCGCGACGTGAAATCGCTCACCACGATATCAATGAGGAGCAGAAGGAAATTAAGAGATCTGAGGTTCGATTACTGGTATTGAAATTGGCTATTTTGAGCGTCTTCTTTCCAGGGTTTTCCCCACTCCCTCCAGGCATATGACCTTACTTAAAATCCTGGAGGACGAACCCCAATTTTTGCCCCTTAACAATTACAGTCACAACACAATCACAGAATTATCAGGCAAATTCAACACACACCCGAATTCACGCGTTTGATGACCAAGTTGTCCTAATCCTCTAAAGCGAAGTAACATCAACAAATGAATTTATTTGATAACCTGTGTTTCTGTGGTGACTGTAGTAGTGTGCGTAACTATATTTATTAGGGATACGGTTAGGTGTCCAACAAATGTAGGAACTACTTGAAATTGATCGTGCGTTTCCTTAGCTGAATCCCCCCAAGGGCTCACATCTAGTGGGACGTGGGTTAGTGACCACGGGGCTCCAGCTGAGTCCAGCATTGCTTCCACTTACTTGTGCCGGGCTCCTCTCCGTCTTCTTTCCTGTCGACCTCACTTGGTCAACTCTTGTTCTCTTCCGACCCCGACGGTATTAGGGTATCTGAGGCCTAGGGAGTCTCTTCCTTTCCCGCCTTAATTGCCCCTTGTCTCATCTTTTCTGCTACCCTCCTTCTGCGAGGCGTCAGCCTTCTTTTTCTTTTCCTGTTATATTCTGCCTTCTGCTCAAGGCCCTCAAGGAGGAAGGGTGTATGTAGCCCCACCACTTCTGGTGCACACTGGATATTGCTACACCCTCAGGGGCTCACGGCTGGTGAGTTCGGGAGTTGTCGACCCCGAGGTATTCCTGAGCTGGATCTGATTTTCTCCCTTTTTTCCATTACCTCTGGGGCGGACCCTCTCCTCTTTCACTTTTCTGGGTCGTGGCGGCGCAGCGGTCAAGCTGTTGGCCTCTCACCACGGCAGACCGGGTTCGATTCCCGGTCAATGCATGTGAGATTTTCAAAGTGAAATGCCATGCCCTGTGGTTCCGATTCCACGTAAAAAGGAGGTTCAATGGCTTATGATCTCGCGATTAACGGTCACGTAAAACTACAATCTTCCTTCCTTCCTTCCTTTCACTTTTCTATCTGCCTTTCATGGCTCTCCTGCCTTCCAAGTCCCTCAATCCGCATTCTTTGAGGGTTGAGGGCATTTCTTTTCCTCCTGTCCTTTATTTGCCTTATTCTCCTTTTGTTTTCCATTTCTTCTTCTAGTATATAAGTTAGTAGTTAGTTTTGGTTATAGTTTACATTTCATTATCATCTTCACGATCACCGAAACCATTAGGGGTCGATAACCTAGATGTTAGGCCTCCTAAAACATCAATTATCATCATCATTATCATCATCATCACCTTATCTGAATTACAGACAACACACACTAATACAGCCATCCGAATTAACACCGGTTATCAGACAGATTCTACACACACCCAAAGTACACGGGGCTAAATGACCGCGTTGTCACAGCCCCTAGACTGAGGAACCAACCAACCAGAGTAGTCAGCTGTGAGGGAGCGGTGTAAGTTACCTGTCTCGTGTTACCTACCGGGCTTCCAGGCGCTGATCGCCAGCAGTATAATAGATAGGGTCAGATATGTGCAATGAGCCAGTGAGTGGACAGCACGCCAAGGGTAATGAGATACGCCAATCAACGCGATTACGAGATCTGATATTAATCAAAAGCAACAAATTGAGATTGATCTTGCAGGTGCCAACTGGGTTGAACCTCTTCCTGGTTTCTGTTACACATTGCGCTCTGAAACTCCTCCCCCCAGCTGTATAGAGACAGAGTGAAAGGCCTCATTCCCGATTTAACTGCTGAATAGTTGCACCGCACTTTCGTTCATATTCACAGTCTCTAACAAAAGTTAAAAGCCACTTCTTTTCTTGTTATGTCTATCTTCCTTGGCCGTCTAATCTGATCTCTAATATGAGTCGTCCAGTTGCAAAATTCGTTTAATCCACCTGTGAATAAGGATCATGTCGTAAAATGATTTATTTACAGTATATTATGCAACGAGCCTATAATGGCAATAATTAAGACATGAGTATGTTTATAAAACGAGCGTATGCGAGTTTTATAATTTCCATACGAGGGTGTTAATTACCATTATAGGCGAGTTGCATACGATTGTTTATGTTCGACGATAATTATTATAACTATTTTATGTTCAAACATAAATATCCATATATATCTGTCGAGATTTCGTCACTTTTATGTACTTAACAGAGCGCATGAGACGCAGACAATGCCTTGTATTTGACCATGGCCTCCTCGATTACCCTACTATGACACTAGGCCACGCAGTGAAATTTAAATTAGAAGGCCATGGAACTCAGCTCAGATGCGATCCTATCCTGATCTAATTGGTCAAAGAACTGTTTCTTGAGCTCTGATTGGTGGGAGAAACTGTTTCACAATGAAAAAGAGTGTTATAATGAGCCTCATTATAGTACAGTTTTCTGACATATAATAGTCAGGGTTGAAGATAAATATTTTGTATTTATTTTAATTTATTTTGTTTCATTTTTATTTTGTTTTGTTTTATTTTGATTTTGTTTTGTTTTATTTTATTTCGTTTTATTTGGTTTTAAATTGTTTTATTTAATTTTTTGTTTTGCGTTTTGTTTTATTTTATTTTGTTTTGATTATTTTGTTTTATTTAGTTTTGTTTTATTTTGATTTTGTTTTGTTTATTTTGTTTTATTTTATTTTGTTTTGTTTTATTATGACTTTCCAGAAAGCAAACATTAAACAAAAAACAAAAAACACGAAGCAAAAAGCAAAAGCAGAAAACAAACACAAAACCAAAATCAAGAGAGAAAATTATAAAGTAAAATTCAAAAGCAAAAGCACAAAGCAAACACAAAACCAAAAACCAAACTCTCAAAGCAAAAAGAGAAAAGTAGTAAACAACCAACACAAAAGATACGCGAGGCAAAGTCCAGAGAAACGTTTCTCATGAAAATGATTCTTATTCACAAGTGGATTAAACGAGTTTTGCAACTGGTCGACTCATATGCTTTTATGCTGTTTATTTAGTTTTGTGATTGTGTGATAGAGGTACCAGCACCATGTGGTACATACAGTATTAACTTTTTGCCGCTAGAGCTAAGAAAATTAACTCATAAAATGTAAAACGGGACAGTTGCACTATCTATTTAGGCCGATTGTGCAATAAATTATTTTATTTTCGACCCTGACTATTATATGTCAGAAAACTGTACTATAATGAGGATCATTATAACAAAACTTTTCATTATGAAACAGTTACTCCCACCAATCAGAGCTCAAGAAACAATTGTTTGACCAATTAGATAATTAGATGGGCTGAGTCCCACGGCCTTCTAATTTAAATTTCACTGCCTGGCCTAATGTCATAGTAGGGTAGTCGAGGAGGCCATGATCAATTTCAAGGCATTCCCTGCGTCTCATGCGCTCTGTTCAGTACATAAAACTGGCGAAATATCGAGAGATATTTATGAATATTTATGTTCGAACATAAAATAGTTATAATAATTATCGTCGAACATAAACAATCGTATGCAACTCGTCTATAGGCCTAATGGTAACTAAGACACTCGTATGGAAATGATGAAACTCGCATACGCTCGTTTTATAAACATACTCGTGTCTTAATTATTGCCATTATAGGCTCGTTGCATTATGTACTATTACATTATCATCCGAGGCACTTCATGTAGATCCGGTGTTTGTTGATTTGACTCTTCATGAAATGACTGACGCAATGGAGTTGTATATTACCGTCACATACGAAAATCCCTCCACCAGATCCTCGACGTAGAAACGCTCTCCTCAGGGAGTTCAAGAAAATAATGGATAGCCCTCAACTACCAATACACTGTGACATTGCTGATGATCGCCTGAATCGTCTATGATCTCGAAATCCATCAACAAGGACTGGAATAGACTTAGAGAATACCAACTTCAACATAACTAAAGAATGGCAGGGAAGATATGATACTAGGCCTGGATCAATCTTACCACGCATTGGATCATCGCTGCCACCTGGATTTGAGTTTCCTTGGAAAATATGGTCAACTCTCAACAGGATTCGTACGGGTCATGGCAACTGTGCAGACTTCCATTATCAGGATTCGTACGGGTCATGGCAACTGTGCAGACTTCCATTATCAGGATTCGTACGGGTCATGGCAACTGTGCAGACTTCCATTATCAGGATTCGTACGGGTCATGGCAACTGTGCAGACTTCCATTATCAGGATTCGTACGGGTCATGGCAACTGTGCAGACTTCCATTATCAGGATTCGTACGGGTCATGGCAACTGTGCAGACTTCCATTATCAGGATTCGTACGGGTCATGGCAACTGTGCAGACTTCCATTATCAGGATTCGTACGGGTCATGGCAACTGTGCAGACTTCCATAATAAATGAATAATAATTAGGGCCAGGATGTTGATGCCGTAAGAAAAGTAAAAAAATGCACTTAAAATTTTCAAAAATGACTGTAATAAATGACCTAAAAATCGAAAAATGCACTATGAATGGATAAAATGATCTTATAATAATAGACTAAATTCACCAATATTTTAAAAATTCGAAAAATGCACAATAAAATGGAGAAAATGATTTTATAACAAACTCACCAATATTTCAAAAATGACACCTCAAGCTCAAACTGAAAAGTCAATCAAGACAGATTTCTAGCACTTAAAAAAGGTCTATGTTCATAGCTACTAGCTCCTTCTTAACTCTGAGAGAGTAACTCCCTCATATAAAGCTGTGACATGACTAAATTCGAAAAAAATTGACCTTAAAAGGCTGATTTCTCTAAAATATGACCAAAAAATCTACCAAACTTTAAAAAAATGCTCTTAAAATGGAAAAATAGCAAAAAAAATGCAAAACGATTCAAAATAAAAATGACATATTTGAAGACGGGGTGGCCTGTCTGGAGTTTCTATGTATGTCAGCATTGTTTTAGACAGCTCAGTAAAAAGATGACATGTCATCAACATCCGGGCCCTAATAATAATATATTCACCTAATTATGATTGTGGTGCCCCTAAGCAGACCAAAGTGTCCTAAAAGAAAGTACAGTGGCAACGTCACTGCTTTCGCTCATGGATCACCAGAGACGATTGCTTACATTAACAATTTAGACATAAACTAGCTAAAGTACCCGTTCTTCGAACGACTTTTAGTACTTGCTGGCCTGAATCATTCATATAATCCCACATTCGTAATGTAGTTATGTTATTTCCATGTTACCAACTAAATCCATAACTTCACCAGCGGAACCGAAATAAATAGTATTAAAACAGCTCGATAGTAGTGATTTGATTGCTTTCCGTGACATTAATGAAGTCATCGAAACTAAATAATAATTTGAACACTTTAAGTCAAGTAGGCATGCCAGCTTAACGACATCGTTAACACAAGAAACAAAACTGAAATACCAGTTAAATAAAGTAACCAAATGGAAGGACTGAAATTAAACAATTATGACACGTACGTGCAATAACCAACACCCAGGACTATCCTATAAACAAAAGCTGAATATACTCCTTAGTATTTCAACAGAGAACATTTCAGCTGAAATTGCCCGATATGTTGTTGGTTGGTGCCGGATGCCGAAGCCTGTCGCACACCCCTGGGGCAATGATTAAATGATTGACTGATGAAATGAAATGATACTGGAGATTGTTGATGGAATGAAATTGTGACAGGGAAAACCGGAGTACCCGGAGAAAAACCTGTCTGCCTCCGCTTTGTAGGTAGGAAAGTGCGTTTATATATTGGAAAAAACTTCTATGTAGTAAAATTTCAATAACCTTTCTTAAATATTTAACGCCTTCATACTATAATTTAAACATATAAACAGTATGCTAAAAATACATCAAACTTGGAAGCAATTGTCATATCCGCAGTAAGTAATATTGCGTAAACTACGTATCATGTCATGATAAAGAGTAACGGTAACAAAACAAACTTTAATCATCCCAAGTAATAATAACAAAATCAGTTTTAATCACAGCAAATTTTCCAAGTTTTTGCCGTGTCTTGTGCGAGATTTCACCTAGTAACTCCGAGATGGCTCATCAGCGAGCTCTTGTTGTCCATTTGCGGACCACCAAAGCAGTAGCAAACTGTGCGCTACCTCAATTCTTATCTAGAACACGTCCGGTACTTTACTGCGAGAGCTAAACGCTCAAACAGTATTTCACCTCCCTATAAAGGCTTCCAAAATGATTGTATATTGAATTCCAGGGCCGAACAACTAAAACTCAGCAACTTTTCTAGGTTTACGCCGTGTTTTGTGCGGGGTTTCATTGGCCGTGAAAGGCAAAATACCAACTTTATTGAAATAGGTTTGCCCAATTCTACAGTAAGATTAATTATGAAGACCAAATAAACTAATGTGACAGTTGGTAGACTTCGACGCATTAGTCTGTGAATTTGAGTTGCTGATCATGGTAAAAAGTGACAAAAAGCAGATAAATATTGGCCAACAGAAATATTCAGTTAACAAGACACAAATCTGTAAACAGTAAGAAAGCATACCGTGCAAAGTAGAAAGCACTATAACATTGTATAACAGCGTAAAGATCCAAATACTTACATACAATAACCGGCAAAAAGAGCATAAAATTAGACCTAAAATCACGCCTACTAACCACCTCTATAAATAAAACAGTTCATGTAGGGATATAAGATTTGTACATTCCTCACACATTCCTGTATCTGGCGGCTTAAAATGAGTCAGTACCAAAGGGTTGAAAAAACTCACTTACAAATTGAACATGAATGTTCCATTTAAAAAAGGTAACTTTGCTTTGAAAGTGATATTGTTATAATTTCGTGGATTGTGCATATCCTCCCATTGTGTGACTCCCTGACGTGGCTACATTCCTGCGCAAGTAGATTTTTCAAATTTTGTTTCATTTCGATAATATTTGAGGTCGCAGAGTTAGGTGGGACACCCTGTATATATACATACTAGCAGAAGTACCCGTTCTTTGAACGGTGTTATATATTAACACCAGACATTATCAATTGAGCTACTGTTGCAATGGTTAGCGGTTTGTCATTCCTTCATAAGTTTATCAGAACGAAGTTAGTTTTCTGGGAATATCACACACACTGTTAATTTAAGGGTCTTAAAATGTGGTTTTCGGAGACCCCTTATAGACTCGCGAATGTTGTGTCTCACAATGAGAAGCGCAACATATGCTTTGATCGTCCTTCAAGGATAATTTTTATATTTCGCCTATTTTAGCATGTATTTTGAGAAGTTTTTCCCTATTTCCACCCTTCTACTGTATGAAAAGTACGGTGAGGAGTTTTATAAATGTTTGGAGTATTGACTCATGTTTACCATACCTAATTTTACGATGCACCAAGCATCCGAACACGATTTATAGGCATACATAAAGATACACAGAAAGACAGACAGATAATTCTATTGTCTACAACATATCACCCAGATACCCAAATATGGGTATATCTACCACACAGTATCAAACAAAATCATCCTTACGATGAACCCTTATGGCGACAAAAAAAAAAAAAAAGTTAAAATGTGCTCTCAAACTAAATTCACCTAACGTGTACAACCTGACGTGAAATAGAATTGAAAGCCTTGTAGACGAAACGCAATACACGTCACTTAAAAACTGACCCTCTACGTTGCTTTAGGTCCCCATACACAGGAAGACCTCTTTCATAAATTATAAAGGATTGTGGTGCATGAAAATTCAGGTTCATTAGCCTCAAATGGCCCAAATTCCTAAAAGCCGCAAAAAATGCTCATTCAATTCAGGAATTTTTGAAAATAATGTTGCTGTTTGTAGATATAATAGACTTTCTGTACTATATGTCGCACGTGAAATTGCATGAAAAAATTCTAGGTTACCCCTTGACCCCCTTAATGCATTGACGAATTATACAGTCTACGTTGGTTCCGTGATATCCTTATAGCCATTTGCAAACTTTCACAGAAATGTAATAAATGGAGTAGCCTAATAATAATATCGTATGGCCTCGGGTGCCAGGTGCAAGCTTCGTAATTTGACACCCAGAGGGTAGCTTGCATGTCGAAATTTCGTTGTTCCTTGAATCACTATGAAAGTCAAGGCAGGTAGATATCTAAGCTCCTTGAACACTATAGCGCTTTCTAGTAGAGAAATGAGGAACTTTGTGTCGGCGGAAACTCCTGAGGTTAATTTTGCCATTATGAACACGGCCTACTGAATTCAAATGGGTTCTTTGACATGCCAACATCGTATGACATGCGAGTCGTATTTTTGCCGCCTTTCAAAAATCACGTACAGGCCGGACGTTTGTTTTAGACGATTGCCCTTTACCTTGCAGCCTGCGGGTGAGCCTTTACACAGTCACTCTCTCACCCTATCACTTCACATTTGTCACCACCGATATGATGTAATGGAATTCCAGACTTGAGCAGAGAGTACAGTCCACGTTGAAGTATTGTGTGACACGGAAGTACACGTTACATAGTTACGAACAGAACGTCATTATATTTGCCAGTGACTATACTTCAGCAATAGTGTGAAACAGCTTTATCAATCATCGGAGCGCTTGGGGCAGCTGATAACAACACAGGTACTGTAGTAACTCGCCTCCTGGCTTCCATTAAGATTTTTTCACTCGTCTAAAACCGGGTGAGTTAGCCGTGGTGGTTACGGCATGACTAATAGCCGTCGCTCACATCCGGGAGGCGAGGAGGTTCGAATCCCCCCGCCGGCAACCTTGAAGATGGTCTTCTGTGGTTTCCCATCTTCCTTCCAGGCAAATGCCGGGGTTGGTCCCTCACTATAGTCCACAGCCGCTACCTTCCAACTCCTCGCCCTTCCCTTCCAACTTTCCTCCCCAACGGTATTTGTAGCTCACCCATTGGGTGTCCGTCTCGAAGCAGCTACAAAACTGGCGTGCCGAACATGTCCTCGGACACTCCCGGCACTAAAAGCCATACGCTAAAAAAACTCGTCTAAAACAAACGCCCGGCCTGTACCACGGCCAGGAGTGAACCTGCAATCTTGGGGTTATTAGACCGACACGCTATCCACTCACCCACCGTGGCAAGGTATAAATGGAGTGACATTGCTTCTTACAGAAATAGATTGAATGTTGGATGCCACCCCTTTAGATAATGTTGTCATGGTTACCGATTTCCATTCCTTCATTAGTTTGTTAAATTAAATTAAATTAGTTTTCTGGGAATATTTCAGATACTGTTGGTTTTAGAGCCTTATAATGTAGTTTTCGAGGCCCCCAAGTTTTGTTTCTGGCACCGAGGGGCTTTGTCTCCTCGTTGTACGCCATAATATAATACTACTAATAATAATATAATATAGGGATAGGAATATAATAGACCTGCCGTACCACACCCGCAGGTGTAAATCGCGTGAAAAAATTCTAGTGTACCCCTTGACCCCCTTAAGCGCATTATACGTATTGATGAATTTTACAGCTTAATTTGGTTCCGTGATAACCTTCTAGCCGTTTGCAAACTTTCACACCAACGTAATTAATGGAATTGCATTGCGTCTTACAGCAATAGATGGACCTCTGAGAATCTGTTGCCATGGTTACCGGCTTGTATTCGTTCATTAGTTTATTAAATGAAATTAGTTTTCTGGGAATATCTCAAAAATGGTTGGCTTTAGGGTCTTAAAATGTGGATTTCGGGGACTCTTCAGGGCCCCCGAGTTTTGTCTCTCACATTGAGGGGCTGAAAATGATCTTTGTCTCGTCCTTCTACCCCTATTTCAGCATGTATTTTAAGGGGGTAGGCCCTCTTTTATGAGAGGTACGGAGAAGGGTTACATCAATGATTAGTTACGTGCCTCTGATGGATATCTGTACCAAATTTTACGTTGATACACCCAGCCGTTCTCGAGTTATAAGGGAACAAACTAGTCCACAGGCAAACAAACAAACAAACAGACAGACAGACCAAACAATTATTTTCGCGTCCATCCATAATAAAACAGTCTGAAACGCGTAAATAACTCAAATTTCCGTAGAAATTGCGAAAAAAACATACAAACTTTAATTTGTATATATGTAGAGATATACAGCACCGCTCGGTGTTGACCGTGTTTTATTGCACAAATTTAGGTTTTACTCGCTAACCGTTGGAGATACACGAAAAGTGATAATGACCTTTTGGATAGAAAATTAAATGATAAATCACGTGTATGCATCAAATGTTTGCTATGTCTTAGCATTCTCGTTTTATTTTAAATGGAAATATGACATTTTGAAACCAAAGGGTGTAGTGACGTCACATATGTGGGTTTTACTCGCTAACCGTAGGAGATACTCGAAAAGTGATAAGGACCTTTCAGATAGGAAATTAAATTTCAAAGCTCGTTTGTGCCATCAAAAGTTTGTTATTTCTTAGCGTTCTCTTTTTATTTGATATGGAAATATGAAATTTTTGAAACCAAAGGGTGTAGTGACGTCACTAAAACGGTCGCCATTTTTAGCCAATTTTCAATTTTGAAACAAGATGTTCAGTAAAGAACATATAGCCTACTTTCTCCTAAATGTATGAGTATAGTTATAACTCGTTGTTATTATCAAAGTGTATAATAGAACTATTCTTTGTTGAAGACCTTAGAAACGATTTACCTCTACCAAACGCCACAACCTAGATAAAAACTGCTACCATCATTGAAGAAAGAAAGATAAGAAGTATATCAAGAATGTTATGGATCTGGAGACATAATCGACCGGACTGGCGGCGTGGCTCAGCGGTAACGTTCTCGCTTGCTGGGCCCTAGGTTGCAGGTTCGTATCCTGGCGCAGTCAGCTGGCATTTGAGGGTGCACAAATGCGAGGGAGCCGTGTCAGTACATTTACTGGCACGTTAAAGATCCCCTTCGGGCCAAAATTCCGGCACCCCGGGGTCTCTAAAATCAGCAGTAGTTAAAAGGGATGTAAAACCAATAACATTATTATTATTATTATTATTACGACCTGCCGTGGGCAACATCCAACTTTGAGTTGAGGCATGTCTTTACACGTCTGGTTGTGCATGGCTTTCACAACCCTAATTGAATTAACAAATCTTTCCATGACCCTACAGAGACGTGTGTATACAAACTATGTGGATATTTTCGATAATATAATCCTAACAGAGCGAGTGCATTCTAGCGGCCAGAAGAAGAAACTTTTCAATAAAATCTGGAAGTTACCTTTTTGGCAGCTAGATGTCTCGAGTAAATCTGCTGGCGAATTATGTTTTAATTAAATATATATTTTACACCGTAATGTGCACAATATAACGCTTAATAACATTTTCAAGTAACGCAAAATAGGCTGTTACAAACCCTTTAAAATAAAAAGTTAAAATGTATCGTAGTATCAACTTGTCATTCTTCAAATTCGATGCGCATAGAATGATAATGGTATAGTAATCAATGGATCCCCACGTAGACTAGTCGTGACATCTATTGGTGAAATATCGAACAATATAATCCTAACAGAGCGAGTGCATTCTAGCGGCCAGAAGAAGAAACTTTTCAATAAAATCTGGAAGTTACCTTTTTGGCAGCTAGATGTCCCGAGTAAATCTGCTGGCGAATTATGTTTTAATTAAATATATATTTTACACCATAATGTGCACAATATATAACGCTTAATTTTAAAACATCTGAGTCATTACAAAACAATAAACATATAACATTTCAAGCAAAAAACCTAGCTCTGATCGGGTTTGAACCATAGGCATTAGAGCGATAGGCTAACGCTCTACCACTGAGCTAATTGTGTCAACGAATATCGTTCTATTTAAAATGACTTACATAGAACTTGTTAGCAAATAATGATTTATACTAAACGATTTCATCACTGGAGTATATTATTTATATATAAAGCATTTCATACAAAGTTTATTTATTTTTTATCAGTACGCTATATTGCATGCAATACTCAAATTAGTGAAATATAAGTCCGGCACAAGATATCCGCTGCCATCTTGTCTTATTACTGAATCAGTTCAGCTTTTTAAAATCACGTCTGCACTATAGTATTACAAAATAAACTTTTAATTTCGAACGTGCCTCTTCCTTTAGAACAGTTAAAACGATTCTCGGCTCGATAATCGGAACTGGTGGGTCCCATGATACGGATTATAAAGTTTGCATAATTCGCACGGCCGCCATCCTGAAATGGTATGGCGGACGACCTTGTAATTTGGTCACAAGACGCATCCTATACGAAGGTATGTTGTTACCAAATTTGGTAGAGATCGGATGATTTGGTTAGTCGTTATTTGATTTTACGTTTTGAACGTTTGAGTGGCCGCCATTCAGTTTTAGTAAAGATGGCGGCGATATAAAACATGACACTGAGGTGTCCTTTGCTAGTGCTACCTTTGTACCAAATTTCGTTCAATTTGCATTCACCGTGTTCGAATTGATAGGGGGGGACAGACATTCAGAGTACACACACTCACACACACACAGACACACACACACACACACAGACTCACACACACACATACACACACACACACACACACAGACTCACACACACACATACACACACACAGACAGACACACTTTTTTCGCCCTGTGTTGATCTCATAAGTCTACTTTCATTTTTTGCAAAAATCGAAAGTAGGCTAAAAATAGGCTTATGAGATCACCTTTTGTCCGCGTGTGTGTGCGTGTGTGTTTGTATGTGTGTGTGAGGTGTGTGTTTGTGTGTCCCTAATAAATTCTAATCGGTAGGAGCGATTTCAATGAAACTCGGTAAGTTCATAGCACTATTCCGGGCGACCTCGACCGTGCCCTTCAAATTTTGTTACGTCTCACTTAAGTTCACCTATAGGACTTAAAATAACCTGGTGATCACAAATCCAACATGGCGGCGACGCAAAGTATATATATATTCACATGGACGTTTCTCGCAATTTCACCATCCGAGTACAGTGAAACTTGGTACAGTAAATCCTTATACGAATGTTAATCCACTGGCATCTAATTTATTTCAATTGTTTCCATAACCACAAGATGGCAGCTGTGCTAAATTTTAAAATATCCTTGTTACTTCTTGTGTCCTAATCATGCGATTGAAGTTTGAATGCTACACGTACACAATAATCTAGGATCTACATATATAAAATCCAACATGGCGACCATCTGAAATATTTAGTTGGTTCTCAATATCTGCGAATCTATTACAGCAATCAAACTGAAATTTGGTATGTTGATAGTGGCAGTTAACATAAGTAGGATATATGAAAATAGGCTGTATAGTTCTTCACGGAACTAAATGTTTAATAGTGCAAAATATCGAAATTAAAATTATCCTATATGTAAACATGGTAAATCAGCTACGTCCATGCAAAATTTCATTGAAATCGGACCAGTGGTACTTGTGTTATTGAGTAACACAAAGACAGACAGACACACACCATCTCATATTTATATATTAGTATGATATACATACATTATATATAAACTTTTGAACTGACGGTGGTTTTGGTGTCTGGAGGATGTGAAACCCGAAGATATGTGGAAATTTTCCGGAAGTCACAACATGGTACCCATTGCAATAGTTAGCTTTCTAATGAAATCTACCTAATATCAGCGACCATGCAACCAGCACGTTATCACAAGTTCTCCGAGCAAGGCAACACGTCTTTGTCCAGCCCTCGAATTCAGGAACTAAATAGCTCAAAGTCTCTGAACAGATGTGGGTATTGTGTGAATTGGTTAACAATGATGATTATTCTTTTATGTATTAGTCAGTAGTTCTTTTCATTCATCACGTTAGGACAGGAAATGCAAAGAGTTATCATGTGTTAGCATCATTACCTCACGCCAGAGATGAGAGTCGTGCTCAGAAGGAAGGAGTGTGCCGTGGTCGAATGATTTCTTTTGCTGCTAATATAGTGACTGGGGGAGGAGTGCTTCAGGCCTCGGCAGCCGGCACAGTTCATATCCTCGCCGCTAAATGGGGGCTTCATTCATTCCATTCCTGACCCGGTCGGAGACTGGAAGCAGGCTGTGGATTTTCATAGTGACTGGGGCCCATACTGTGTATCAAGTGTATGTCGTCCATCACTGGACCAATGTTTCTTTTTTGGTCTCAATTGGCAGGACAAATAAGCAATTTGACAGTTTATTGTGGCAGGTCAGTGTACCATTACACCTCCCAGGAATTACCCTTGTATCCATTACTGTTGTAGGCTTACCGAACCCTAGTGTTAATTGTGTAACTGGAAGTGAAAGTTTTGTTGGGGGGAATCAAATCCATTCCCTTACAATTAAAATCACAACGCATCTACGTAACCCACTACCCACATGCCTGACCACACACTACTGTGGTATTTTGAAAAGGATTGGAACAAAGTACAGGGATAGTAGGGTGCTCTACAATCTATACAGAAACCAGACAGCAGTTATTCGAGCCGGAGGACATGAGAGAGAAGCTGGTATTCAGAAACGTGTAAGGCTAGGCTGCAACTTATCGCCCATGTGTTACAATCCATACATTTAACAAGCAATGAAGGAAATTAGAGATACAATTGAAGAAGTAAAGATTCAAGGAGAAATAATTTCAACACTGACATTTGCTGATGACATCGCCATCTTAACCAATTCACCTGAGGATTTGATGATTTTTAAATGGTATGGACTCCGTCTTCAGGATTGACTTCATGAAGAAAAGCAACAAATGTAAAACAAAAATATTGGAATGCAGCCTAAATAAATCAGAAACCCCTATGGACGTCAAATTGACAGGTGAAAATATAAAAGAAGTAGAAGACTTATGCCACTTAGGAATCAAAACAACCAGTGATGGATGGAGCAAAGAGGATATAAAAGGTAAGTTAGCTCCGGCAAGGAAATCATTTCTACAGAAAAGGGTTCTGTTGACATCGAATATACATTTACGTATTAGGAAGTCATTTTTGAAAGCCTTTGTCTGGAGCGTGGCGCTCTATGGAAGTGAAACTTGAACTGTTGGCGCAGCAGAAAAGAGGAGAATAGATGCGTTTGAAATGTGGTGTTACAGGAGAGCGATGAAAATCAGATGGGAAAATAGTGTTACGAATGAAGAGGTATTAAGACGAGTGGGAGAGGAGAGATGTTTCTGGCGACTGCTGATGAAGAGGAGAGATAGGTTGGTAGAACACATATTAAGACACCCGCGAATAGCAAACTTTGTTCCGGAAGGAAGGGTCGAGGATATGAACTATATGGGTAGACCAAGGTTTAGAATATGTTAAACAGATTGTCTCAGATGTATTGTGTGGTAGCTATGTAGAGATGAAACGTTTATCTCAGGACAGGGGGCTATGGAGAGCTACTTCAAAGCAGTCATAAGACTGAAGACTCAAACGCACACTATTGTACGGTCCCCACAGAACAGAACATGGGGATGACGATCAACGAGGATAATCCCGGAGAGAATCCACACTAGTGCTAGGTGTGGAAACCACTGAGCTACCCAGTCCATCATGGATCGTGCTTTGAACGCTTAAGGGTAAGTAAAACAATCTGGTATGGAACGTACAGTTTTATTTTGAGCATTGTTTACATCAATTTCCGAAACGGATGTTACTTGGGTGTTGGTTTTGATGTCATGTTACAGTTTCAGTTGGGAGAATATGGAGATCTCATTGTTAACATCCCAAATTTCTTTGACAGCATTATAATTACATTATACAACAACAAATTTCTTGAATAGCTCAGGAGGTTCTGTACTGCCCACTGTGAATGGCGAGGATTCTTTCGTTAATTCTGGAACAGAGAAAAGAAACAAACATCAGTGCATTGTACATCAAAGAACAGATAACATGTGTGTTATATATTAGACATTTTCAAGTCTTATCTGATAATCCATGGGACACTTTTATTAGGAACTTGAAGGACTTGGCCAAATATCACCTTAAATTCTCTCCGGTTTTGTTTTAAAGCGTCAGTGGATAAAATACAAATACATACAAATATTCTCACAATTTCTTTAATCCCTTACATATGGTTTCATAAGATCCTTGTATGACATACACATATCTAGAATGCCCAAATCTTTCTAAATCGTCTATCATTTGGTATCAAATGTTCGTTGAAGACATACAGTTATCCTGAAATCTAAAAATATCCATAATTCTGCTGTCGCCCTGTTTCAGAGAGTAAACAAACATAAGTGCAGTGTGCACCAAAAAAAAGATCACTTTAGAGGCGTTTCACAAATTACTTCATTCTCAAGTCTTTTCTAATAATTCACTGAACAATTTTCTTTCTTGTTGTTGCTTATTTTAGGGGCTGCGACACGACAAGGTGGTCATATAGCCCCGTGTATTCAGGTGCGTGTGTGATAACCTGTGTTATTGTGGTGACTGTACTAGTGAGTGTATATGTAAATTGGGATAGGATTGGGAAGGAGGCAGCCGAGGCCTTAAGTGAGAAACCATCCCAGCATTTGTATGTAGCTGATCACTTTTATCAAGACCTGATAATTTTCAATATCTCTTTAAATCCTCTAAATGACATACAAATGTTCGTGAATTATCAAAGTTTTGTTAATTCCTCTGTCGTTCGGTATCAAAAATTACATCGATAACTCAATATAAACACAATTACTGGGAAATATGATAAATTACAATGTGAATGTTTGTTACAGAAGAGGAAAGTAGGCTACTGTACCCTGTTGGTATTGTTGGCGTAAATACACTTCGGACATCATTATATTTAAAACGTCGATCTTGAGATAATGCCCAATAATTTCAAATTGAGAAATTCGGTAGGTAAATAATTACATTAGTTCGTTAATTAATAAATTACTCACCGAAGCTATGCTACCTTTATCAATAGGCTAAATACGACAAACAGAGCAAATACGTACTCGACCCAAATACAAAGTAATCTGATGAATATAAAAACACTCACTATGCAGTGTTTATCCATCTAGATGACACAATAGTTAAATTAATGTTAAGGTAAAGGAATATTTAGCACTCAAACAAGCCGCTCTGTGGCGATATTAGTCTATTGTCGTGTTGTGGGACAGGCGGAAATATGGCGGGAAACAGTAGCCTAGATACAACAAGAAAATAGCCAATAGAACCCACGGTGTTTTATATCGTTCCCGTCAAATGCCACAGTTCCATAAGGCTACAGGTAATAAAATCACGAAAGGGACTGTACACACTATACAACTGGAAACCCTATTAGTATTATTTCTTGATAACAGTGAAAGTAAAATTTTTTGTTGTTGCTTATTTTAGGTGCCGTGGCATCGTCCTCAAAAAGTCCCGTGTGTGTGTGTGTGTGTGTGTGTGAAATTTGTGTGATAACCTGTGTTAGTGTGATGGCTGTACGTGAGTATTTGTATATTGAGGATACGATTTGGAAGGATAGTTAGGAACCATCCCCACATTTGCCTAAAGTAGAAGTGGGGAAACCACGATGACTGAGGTGGGAATCGAACCCGGACAGCCAAGAACGCTAGCCGCTATACCACGTGGTTGTGTTACTTCAACAACGTGTTCGGTAACGGCAAACTCAGCAGGTAAAATGTATCGAGCGGTCATGCGTGTTGAAGGGTTAAGCAACACTAGCCGTGGTCAGAACTTAAATAAGAGACCGTACTTAGCTAACAAGTGGCTAGGGGAAAAAAAGGTGGAGCAGAATGAAGCCGGCCACCTTACTGCAAGTAAACTCAGATTTAGCGACATCTCTTTGAGATTCAGATGTGCCCATCTTCTGAAATACCCAAATACACGGGGCTTTATGACCACGATGCCACGACACCTAAAATAAGCAACAACAAAAATGTTACTTTCACTGTTATCAAGAAATAATACTAATAGGGTTTCCAGTCAAATCTAAGGGAATGTACTGTCCCTTTCGTGATTTTATTACCTGTAGCCTTATGGAACTGTAGCATTTGACGGGAACGATATAAAACGACGTGGTTTCTATTGGCTATTTTCTTGTTGTATCTACTGTTTCCGGCCATATTTCCGCCTGTCCCACAACACGACAATAGACTAATATCGCCACAGAGCGGCTTGTTTGAGTGCTAAATATTCCTTTACCTTAACATTAATTTAACTATTGTGTCATCTTGATGGATAAACATTGCATAGTGAGTGTTTCTATATTCATCAGATTACTTTGTATTTGGGTAGAGTACGTATTTGCTCTGTTTGTCGTATTTAGCCTATAGATAAAGGTAGCATAGCTTCGGTGCGTAATTTATTAATTAACGAACTAATGTAATTATTTACCTACCGAATTTCTCAATTTGAATTTATTGGGCGTTATCTCAAGATCGACTTTTAAAATATAATAATATCCGAAGAGTATTTACGCCAACAATACCAACAGGGCATTGTAGTCTACTTTCCTCTTCTGTAACAAACATTCACATGTCATTTATCATATTTCCCAGTAATTGTGTTTATATTGTGTTATCGATGTACCTTTTGAAACGAACGACAGAGGAATTAACAAAACTTTCATAATTCGTGAATATTTGTATGTCATTTAGAGGATTTAAAAAGATACCCTACTGCAAGTAAACTCAGATTTAGCAACGTCTCTTTGAGATTCAGATGTGCCCTTCTTCTGAAATTGACAGCGTCGTGTCGTACATTTAATGGCTCAGAGGAAAATTCTCCCATTTCTTAATCTATAGCAGTGAAATCCGTATTACTTACCCCCAAGCCACCGACGAGATTGGTCACCACGGTCAGCAGGCCCGTGACGGTGTTGAGAAGACCAATGAGCAGGCCGGTTGTGGGGGGAGGTTGGCTGTTTGAAGAGTCCTGTTGGGCCAGACACACGGACAATAGCCCGACCAACAGAAGAGCGAATACAGTTGTAGTGTTCATTTTGGCAGTCAGTGAGTGATATCCTTAGCATCTCATCTAGGTGTTATATACACCTACCATAGACCTTGGCGTCACCCTATCACCTTCACCACATGCAGGTAATCTGAGGACTCCTGGCGTGTATGTTTCCCCACCTAGGGCGGTATTATCGGAAATTCTTCAAGATATGGCAACTAATTCATCAATATTGCTCAAGGTGCATGACACTATCATTCCTAGGCAAATCAAGACCTTCAAGAATCTCCCAACGTTTAGGTCGGTACAATGAGACGATAATATTTTCGCAGCAGGGTGCCTAGTGTGATAGGATAATCGCCCAAGGTTCTGCTGGACAGTCGCTCGTTGTCAATACACAGTGTGCTATATTGTAAACACTGTTGTTGTTGTTGTTGTTGTTTCATTTAGTGTTTCTGCGACATCATGGTCATATAGTCCTGTGTATTTGTGTGTGGAATAATGTGATAACCTGTGTTATTGTGATGGCTGTACTGTTGTTTATATTTGTAAATTGAAGCTAGGATTAGGAAGGAGGCGGCCGTGATTAAGTTAGAAACCATCCAAGCATTTGCCTGGAGTGGAAGTGGGAAGCCACGGAGAGCCACTGAGGTAGGAACTGAATCCTCAGTATTGCCTCGCGAAGCTGAATGTACCCCGTTCCAGCCCTCACACCACAATTAACCCGTTCAATCCCAAGCAATTTCTTTTCATCTTGCCGCACAATTGTGTTGACACATATTTTATTTTTTATTTCTTAATTGAGATCGCTTTTCGATTCCAGACCGGCCGGCATCGATTGTGTGGGTCAGGTCTACTGGCTACACGGAACTCCAATATGAAGCTCTTTTTGTATTCCAAGAAGTTGTGAGATCTGTTTGCTTTTCATCTAAGGAAAATCTGCCAGCAACCACCGATCTCGAGATAAATATTAGTAACTAGTTTCGTAATAACTGCAGCGCAAATTAACAGCCAGGATATACAATAAATGCTTGCATTTTAATACGTTATCAAAATTTAGTTACTTGTCCTCGTATCACAACCAAAGCACTCGATCTGGCTCTTCCCTCGCCATCCCCATCAACCACTCATCCATGTTTAACCACTCTTTTGCTGTAGCTGGGTCTCAACTATGGAATTCAACTCCTCCCGATATCAGAAATTCCACAACAATAAAGAAATTTAAGGCCGCACGCCGATAATACCTGTTGAATACTGCTGATTGCCCCGTGTGAATGGTGATGGATGATAGGACGTATGACTGAGCTAGGAGTATATCTAGAATATTGTAGTAAGGTCTATGACATTGCGATTATTATTATTATTATTATTATTATTATTATTATTGTATTGTTATATTTATTACTATCATTATTCGTGTGCCTTTTTCATTAATATTAGTATTAGCATAATTAATTTACTCCTTATTTATCATCATAATAATTTTTGTATTTCCAAAATTGTTTCATATGTACTGGTAGCATATTGCGTGGTTAAGTGTAAGTGAGGGCCATGAGCCTAACTTTGCCACTACTGAAGACATAAAATAAATAAATAAATAAGTTATTTCACATTTATGACGCTCATACGAATCTAATTACTAATATTTTCCTCGAGGTCGTTTGCTTGCTGGTAGCCATATTGTTTATAGATAAAAGCAAACAGTTCTCACAACATCATGTAATACAAAAGGAGCTTCATATCGGAGATCCAGGTAGCCAGTAGGCCTGACTCATACAATCGAAGCAGGCCAGTCTAGAACTCAACAGCGATCTCAACTATGAAATAAAAATAAAATACGTACTCACACAATTGCGTGGCCAGGGATTGAAAGGGTTAAAATGTCTTGGCAGAGATGGAAATCAAACCCAGACCTCTGGCGCGACAGCCAAAAACGCCAGGTGCTACACCTTGAGGTTGTCCCAAGAAATGCTCTTATTCTTTAAACAAAACACTGCATGGCTCTGTCAGTGTCCAAAATTATTTCTTGTGTAGTGTTATTAACAAATAATGTACTATATATTTTACGACCATTCGTGGTGTAGCGGCAAGCCATCTTGGCTGTCGCCCTAGAGATGCGGATTCGATCCAGTCCCTGCCAGGAAATTTTATTCTGATGTGAGGGCTGGAACGACGTACACTCAGCCTCGTGAGGGAAACCTAAAAAGAGGTGGGTTCGATACCCACCTCAGCCATCCTGGAACTGGTTTTCCGTACTTTCCTCCCATGTCGACTCCAGGAAAATGCTGGGATGGTTCCAAACTTGAGGTCACGGCTGCCTCCTCCCCAATCCTCACCTGAATTACAAATTCACACTCTAGTAGCCTACAATCTTCACAATAACACAGGTTATCACACAAATTCCACACACACAATTACACGGGGCTAGGCTATATGACTACTGTACGATGTTGCGGCGTCAAAATTAAGCAACAACAACTCTATCTTTTCTCAACAGGTTTTTAAGGCCTTCTTTCTAATTTTTTAAAGGTGGCTTCGGTGGCGTAGTTGGTAGCATGCTGAGCTTCCATGCCCAAGGTCACGGGTTCAAACCCGGCCTAAGTCGTCGGATCATTTAAGAGCGTTAAAATCTCTCAGTATGTCTTCCTTCGGAGAGGAAGTAAAGCCGGCGGTCCCACGTCATAGATTTATGGCATTTTAAAGAACCTTCCACTAATTGCACTTGTGTGAGGCTAAATTATAGGTTAGATTTGTCTAACGCTCCTAAGCTCTAACATTCGTCGCCAGGAGCCGACTGAGGTGGCATCTAGTAACCAAGTTCAAAACTAGTTATCGTTGACGGTAGCATTTGGTAGCAAAAGTAGGAACTACTTAAAAGTTGAATGTCTGCAGTCCTTACTTCAATTAGAGATAAGACACACTAATACAGCCATCAAAATTAACACCGGTTATCAGACAGATTTTACACACACTCTAAGTACACGGGGCTACATGACCGCGTTGTCGAAGCCCCTAAACTGAGGAATCAACCAACCAACCTAATTTTGTAAGAAATGAAAGTAGACTCTGTGTGTGTTGGTATTTGTTGCATTTTCAATATCCAGAGCATTTTAAATTATGCATTCGAAAAGGTATTTTCCCCAATGATTTTTGTGAAAGTTGGGAATGTATTAGGCTAAAGCAGAAAACTCTCCCACCGCAAGAGAAATTTTACTCAAAGCTTTCACGTTGTACCGTTTCCGACGAAGACTATGCACATGAATGTCAAGTTTAGCGAGCGTTTAATATAAACACGCTAGGTGAATATGCTATGCATTACCTAAAACTCGTTGTATTGTTGCTCACAGATGTGTTTGAAAAATTTCGTGAGTTGTGTCAGCACATCTATGGACTTGACCCGGCACACTATTTTACAAGTCCTGGGATGTCGTTTGAAGCTGGATTTACTCACAGATGTAGACATGGTCTTATTCTTTGAAAAGGGCATTTGCGGGTTTGTGTCACTTAACCAGCGAATAATACATACATGTCCTCTTATTCACAAGACAAACCAGAATCGTACTTAATGTACTACGAAGTGTATAATTTGTATGGCTATGCCATGAGCCAGCCTTTACCCTATAAGGATTTTGCCTGGCTCACAGAGAAACAAGTGTCACAATATGATGTGAACACGGTCAGCCAAGAAACGTGTCGCATATATGTTTTAGAAGTGGATGTTGAATATCCCTCATACTTGTATGACCAACATGCCGATTTTTCATTCTTACGGCCTACATGGCCTACATACATAGAAATCCAACATGGCGACCATCCGAAATATTCAGACGTTTCTCACTATCTATTAGGCCTATTCTAAAACAGCATTCAAACTGAAATTTTGAATGGTGATATAAGCTATGAACATAAGTTCACCTATGGGAGTTTCTACTACCTGTTGAGCAAGCGGCAGATGACCTCGTAGTTCCCCCCCTTAAAACCTCAATAAGTAACTAACTAACTAACCTGATGAGCAAAAATCTTACATGGCGGCGACGTGAAATATAAATATGTAAATTGAAATTTGTCGCAATTTAACCATCCGAGCACAGTGAAACTTGGTACTGTAAATGCTTATACAAATTTTAATCCACTGGCATCTAATATATTTCAATTGCTTTATAAACACAAGATGGCAACTGTGCGAAATTTTTAAATCTCGTTTTTATTTCTTGTGTCCCAATCATGCGATTGAAGTTTGAATACTGCTCCTACACAATAATCTCCATGCAATAGATTCGTAGATATACAGAACCGTCTAATACTTCGGATGGTCGCCATGTTGATTTTTTATACATGTACTGTAGGTCTTAGAGTTATGTACTACTAGCTGAACTACCCGGCATTGCTAGGGTTTCATTTTTCCTTGCTGCATATACAGTACGTAGTCTAGGTTTTAGATTTTTTAGTTTCGATGTAGAATGTTTCTGCTTGGTCCTCAGTTTGTTAGCTGGCGGCTTGGCCGTGATCTTTACATCGCGCACCACGACCACGCTGCAGCAAATCCGGAGATCGTAGGTTCGAATTCCGGTGCTGACAGCGGTTATCCGGAGTATGGTCTTCCCCGGGTCCTTCCGTACCCTATCCAGGGAAATGCCGCGATAGTACCTTATTTCAAGTCCCGGGACACCTACACAATCCCTGCCTTAAAGACAGTTACACACACAACTACAGTCATCACATAAATACAGTTATCAGACAAATTCAAGATACAGCCAACAACATGGGGCTGATGATCAAGATGTCCCAAGTCCCTAAAGTGAAATAACAACGATGCGACGTTATACATGGATGTTCAGGACAGATTGCGCTGCATAATGAAATTGTGTCTCAATCTGCTGAGCTATCTCCTGGAGTAGTTATATTCCTCTAAGTTTTCATCAAACCTAGTCATTTGAATCAATTTGGGGGATTTCGTAAATCCCTACAATACTTTAGATCATAGAGATTTGCTGTAAATGCTTCGGAGAACAAACATCCTAGTAGCCTTTTCTCTGAGGCACAGTCGTTGCTATGTAAATACAGTTTATACTGTAGTAATGTGTTATTGTACACATCAGCTCAGAATTTGCAAGTGACCACAGGTATCCTGAGTTCTGCTCGTACTAATTACAGCTTTCATAGAAATAATAATAATGTTATTTATTTTTGCATCCCTTTTAACTACTGCGGCTTTTAGAGACTCCGGGATGCCAGAATTTTGCCCCGAAGGGGATCTTTAACGTGCCAGTAAATCTACTGAAACGGATCCCTTGCAATTGCGCACCCTCAAATGCCAGCTGACTGTGCCAGGATTCGATCCTGCAACCTTGGACACAGCAAGCCAGAATGTTACCACTGAGCCACGCAGCCAGCCCTGTCATAGGACAAGGTGTATGAATTATGAGTAATTAGGGGCAGATGACCTCGTAGTTCCGCCCCTCAATACAACAATAACTAACTATTCTGAGTAATGTAAATGGTGGTTTACGATGCTGACTGAGTCTTTCACATCATTTACAATAATGGACTATTCTAGTGTTTGGACGGCTTCGGTGGCGTAGTTAGTAGCATGCTGAGCTTTTGTGCCCAAGATAGCGGGTTAAAACCCGGCCGAAGCCGTCGGATTTTTTAAGAGCGTTAAAAATCCCTCAGTACGCCTTACTTCGGAGGGGAAGTAAAGCCGGCCGTCCCATGTCATAGATTTATGGCACGTTAAAGAACCTTCCACTAATTACACCTGTGTGAAGCTAAATTGGATAGGTTAAGAATGTAAACAACGCTCTTAGGTTTCTACGTTCGTTGCCAAGAGCCGACTGCGGTGGCGTCTGGTAGCTAATTTCTGAACTTGGCCGAGTAGTTGTTGACGGTGGCGCTTGGTGGCAAAGGTAGGGACTATTTGAAAAATTCTAAGTTGCAGTCTGTACTTAAATTAAAAAACAGATAACACACACTAATACAGTCATCACAATTAACACCGGTTATCAGACATATTGTACACACAACCAAAGTACACGGGGCTACATGACCTCGTTGTCGTAGCCCCTAAACTTAAGAACCAACAGTAGTGGGATGAGGGGGGAGCTGTCTCACTTTTTATTGAGCCACCCTCGTAGCTGCCCCGAACCTGATATCTCGCTAACAAATCATGGGATTTAAACATACAGGGTGTCCTAGCATTGGTAGAAATGCCCCCTACTTTCCTATAGCCTCTTTATTTAATTAAAAGGCCAAAACTAAAAGGTCATTCGCGAGTAGTGGGGTAGTGTTGGTTTTCTCAAGTCGCGCTCGTGCTTGAATATGTATGGCTATGTTGGCAAAGGGTTAGGTGGTGGGAAAGGAGTAGGGTCGAGTGAGAGGTCGTTTGGATGGTATTTTTTCCGCTCTAGGTGATGGTGAGGTTATTTTTTAAAATGGATGGAATTTGGAAAGGCCATTTGGGGTAAACATGTTGTTTTTTAACATTTTGGCGACGAATGTTTTTTATACGCATGCGCACTTGAGGGGTTTTGTAAGAGGGCGGGCTTTTTAAATGATGATTTATAAATGAGTGTTTTTTAATATGTATTGAAATAAACCCCAAAAAACTAATAATCGGATTTAAACCAATGAGGTGTCGTAGGACTCGTGGTGAAATCCCCTTTTCTATGGACGGGGTATATTCACGCCAAAATAAAAACTACCCTTACCCGGGGGATGAAATGGTAATTTATTTTTGTATGCTTACGAACTTGACGTCTTTTGTAAGAGGGCGGGCTTTTTAAATGATGATTTATAAATGAGTGTTTTTTTAATACGTATTTAAATAAACCAAAAAAACTAATAGGTCATCGGCTTTTGACTATCTCGCTAACCAATAATCGGATTTAAACGTATGAGGTGTCGTAGGACTCGTGGTGAACTCTCTTTTTCTATCGAAGGGGTATATCCACTCCAAAATAAAAACTACCCTTACCCGGGGGGGTTGAAATAGTAATATTTTTTGTATGTGCGCGCACGGACGGCTTTTGTCAAAAGGACTTAACTATACGTTAGTTAATATTTTCTGAACCCCTCATGGGATTTTGCCATAGGCAGTATTATAGCCCTGGGGGGTAACGCCCCGTTTTTGAATGTAGGATTTATTTTTGTCGAAAGGGCCTAACGACACTTTTGTTCATATCTCGCGAACCAATCATGCTAGGGACTTGTATGAGGGGTCCTAGCACTTGGGGCAACATTCCCTGTTTGGGGGTGAAACTACCCCCCAAAATTGAAAAATCCATATCTCGGAAACGAAGAATCCTAAAATTAAGTGTGATAGCTTAAAAAATAGGGGATGATATAGGCTTTTACCTCGATGGATCATTTCACCCCTAAAACAGTAAATAGTCATGTTATGGGGAAAAAACGTGTTAAACACCTAAAAATGATAAATGAACCTAAAATATTTTGTTTTTGATGAAAAATAGCAGGGGGGTGAAACTACCCCCCAAAATTGAAAAATCCATATCTCGGAAACGAAGAAGCCTAAAATTAGGTGTGATAGCTTAAAAAATAGGGGATGATATGGGCTTTTACCTCGATTGATCATTTCACCCCTAAAACAGTAAATAGTCATGTTATGGGGAAAAAACGTGTTAAACACCTAAAAATGATAAATGAACCTAAGATCTTTTGTTTTTGATGAAAAATAGCAGGGGGTGAAACTACCCCCCAAAATTGAAAAATCCATATCTCGGAAACGAAGAAGCCTAAAATTAGGTGTGATAGCTTAAAAAATAGAGGATGATTAGGGCTTTTACCTCGATTGATCATTTCACCCCTAAAACAGTAAATAGTCATGTTATGGGGAAAAAACGTGTTAAACACCTAAAAATGATAAATGAATCTAAGATCTTTTGTTTTTGATGAAAAATAGCAGGGGGGTGAAACTACCCCCCAAAATTGAAAAATCCATATCTCGGAAACGAAGAAGCCTAAAATTAGGTGTGATAGCTTAAAAAATAGGGGATGATTAGGGCTTTTACCTCGATTGATCACTTCACCCCTAAAACAGTAAATAGTCATGTTATGGGAAAAAAACGTGTTAAACACCTAAAAATGATAAATGAACCTAAGATCTTTTGTTTTTGATGAAAAATAGCAGGGGGATGCAAACAACCCCCAAATTGAAAAATCCATATCTAGGAAACGAAGAATCCTAAAATTAGGTGTAATGGCTTAAAAAATAGGTCATGATATACGCTTTTACCTGGATAGGTCATTTCACCCCTAAAACAGTAAATAGTCATGTTATGGGGAAAAAATGTGTTATACACCTAAAAGCATAAGCATCTTTGTGAAACCATGCTTTAATGCGCATGTGTATGGAGGATGATTGTTGTTATTATTATTATTAGGTAATTATGGATTAATGTGTGTATAGATACTAACCTGTGGGGAGCGTGATGGCGCAGGTGCTTAGCTGCTCGTCTTTACCCGGACGGCTGGGGTTCAAATCCCGGTGACAGCGGGGGTTGGAATTTTCACTCGAAAAATCACGTGGCGTCAGGAAGGGCATTCGGCCTTAAATCCCGGGCCAAAACCAAAATGAGCCTGGTTGGCTCCGGCGACTCAAACTAATTGGGAAAAGAAGAAGAAAGAAAGGTAACTCACCAGTAATAGTAAACATTGGTTGGAGGTGTTGAAGAAGTCAGAATGGCCAACCCTTGCCATGGTTCACGAATGGACCCCAAAAAGTTTTATCTGTCAAGACTCAGTCTACCCTGTTGCAGCCTTTAGAAAAAAAAAATCGAACCGGGGCCTCTGGGGTCACAGTGGACTTTTATTCATGATGCTTTTTAAACAAACGTAGGCTTGTCTACTACCGCTGGCTTGAATCTGCACAGAGACACTGGCTTTGGTTTGCGTAGTGTGCCTTGCTGATAACAGCACAGCGACCTTGTCAGTAAGTTTCATATTACTCATTTGCTTGATAGCGGACGTGCTCTGCACATGACTAGATCGTTGTTAGGTTTGACAAAGGCTTAGTGAACCTTATGGCAACCTTGAAATGAATGTCATGGTATAGTCGGGCTTGGAAGGCAAGACCTTAGGGTTGACAACCAAGTAGGTTAACCACTACACGGTGAGATGGTCAAATAATAATGTAACAGAACATATAGAAACGTTTTCTATAGTTTAACGAATTGGCATACCATGAGAGGTGTAGGTAATGGAAATTGAATCCTTAGCTGATGATTATACTACTTTCCATGCCCACGTTTAAGCTATCATGTTAGAAAAAGAATGGTATGGCTTGTTTTAAACGGAGAATAATCATTGTGTTTACTGTGAAACACAAATCTGAATTTAAAATTAATTTAAAATAATTAATTTAAAATTAACTAATTTAAAATTAGTTTAGTACGCTGAAGTTAAAATGAATAATGATCGCGTTACAGACAGCCAGTTTCAAAGCCATGAGAACTAAGTGAACAAAGTATAAAAATCATGAGCCAGTGAGGAATTCAACATGCTGTCCTTTGGACAAGAGAGAAGCGTTCTACAGCGACCCTCAATGGTTTGGGTCATCGTAAAGATGAAAATTAAATCTAAGCTACTACACGCTTATATACTAGAAGAAGAAATGGAAAACAATTGGTCAAATAAAGAACAGAAGGAATAAAAAATGGCCCTCAACCCTCAAGCATAAGGATTGAGGGAGTTGGAAGGAAGGAGAGCCATGAAAGGCAGATAAAAAAGTATACTAGGAGTGGCTTTGCCCCAGAGGTAATGGATAAAGAGGAGGAAAACTGGACTCAGCTCAGAAATCCCTTGGGGTCACCAACTTCCAAACTGATCAGCCCTTGAGGGTGTAGCCATAGGCAGAGTGCACAGCAAGTGGTGGGGCTAAATACACCCTACCTTCTTGAGGGGGCTTGGGCAAAAGACAGGGAATAGCATGAAAATAAAAAAGCAAGGCTGCCTCCTCACACTAGTAGGATATCAGAAAAAATAAATAAACCAGGGCCAATAAAGTTGCAAAAGGAAGAGACTCCCTAGGGCTCGGATACCCTAATCATGTTGGGGTCGGTAGAGAACAAGAGTTGAGCAAGTGTGGTCGACAGGAAATAAGACAGAGAGGAGCCTAGCACAAGTTAGTGGAAGCAATGACGGTCTCAGCTGGGACTCCGTGATCGTCAACCTACATGACACTAGATATGACGCCCAGGGGTGGAATTAAAGACCTCTTTTGTTTTTTATCACTGGCTTTTAAGAACGCTAACACATGGCATGCCTTATAATGCAATACTGGTCCTAGGGTATGCAAAATTGTATTAGAAACTCAGCTAATAATAGTGTGCTTGCCCATGATTTACCTTAAATTTTCCTAAAATCCACTACATTTTCCGCAAATTGACCAAATGACACAACATTCCAGCAAAATTCAACAAATGACTACCAGATTTATTGAAATTCCATTGATTTACCTAAGCATGGTTTAAACTACCTCAAATTCATATAAAATTAGACGAATATAGATGAAAATTCACTAAAATTTACCGAATTTAGCCAAGTGGTGTACAAACCATGAAATTTATCCAATTTTTATTAAAATTGACTACATGTACTCGAAAATTCCATAATATTCCCTTTACATGTATGCTTTTTGTTGTTGTTGTTGTTGTTGTTGTTGTTGTTTCGTTTACCACACTCCCTGTAGACAATCACCTCAACATGACTTTCTCCTAGACTAGGAGCTTTACATTCGACATGATAGCTGAGTTTCATTTCCCATAAACTTGTTTCTGAGGTGGGTGTCAGGGAAAGGCATACAGCTGTAAAAACCACACTCTCACGTAGACTTTCATAACCTCTTACGTTGAGGTTCCTTACACTAACGACATTAAATGATTGAACGGTTTCCTTTTCACAATTCCTGTCTATACATTCCTCTTTAAGGTTGCAAGATGTTTGCAAGATTCCTAAAATGCAATTAAATGTAATAAATACCTTAAGATGGTTTCATTTGTTTAATGATATGGTGTTGATGATGGATATATACGTTAAGACTAATTTTTGTTAGGTCTTGACTGGCCTTGCAATTAGAAATTGACAAACCAAACATGGGTTATCTACCAGGGGAACACTTTGACCTCTATGTTGGTTATTGACCAGTAAGTACAGTTCTAGTAATGAGACAGAAATCCAACACAAACAATGAGCGCGCAATGCGGCGGAGATTGGTACCACGATGTACAGTCGGTTATGTAGCTATGTGGAATGCACATCACATATGGTTTACTTGAAGGTTTGGAGATTCCATTAAAGATATTTCTACAATAAACCACTTTCAAATGGTCATTCGTTGGTGTGAAAATATTTATTATATGGTATTTTATGAAAACAATTATGATTTATAAAAAAAATATATGTTTACTGTATTCTTATTTAATGTAAGCACTGGAGGCACTATCGACCAACATACAGCACTATCTGGAATGTATATTGCATACTTGAAGGTTTGGTGATCCCATTAAAGGTATTCCTACAATAAATGATTTTTAAGTTGTCGTTCTATGGCGTGAAAATATTTAATATACGATATTTGCTAAAAGGATTTACCAGTGGAATTATTTTACAAGTAGTTATTTTAATGAGCAACAGAGTTCACTGTTAAGAAGGTAGAGCCCTATGTGGAATGTAGGATAACATGTTATACATGATACGTGACAACTGTAAGGCTTGTGATTTTTAAGATGCCTTTAACCCTATATTAAACACTCAGTTTGCAATACCGATAACTGCAATGTTACTGAAAAAAAATTGAAACAAAACAAAAATCAGCATTGAAAAACCAAAAAGTGGTTGAGCATATATACAGTGGGGAAAAGAAAAGTTTTGTAAACACTAATGTCCAACAAGACTAATTAAATCAGTAACTGTCAGGGTGGCCGAGTGGTTAAGGCGTTTGACTTAAGATCAACTTTCCAAATATATAAGGAAGCAAGGGTTCGAATCCCTTCCCTGACATAACTATTGCTTGAACATGCAAGAAAACAAGAAATATACACAAACTATGTTTATCAATTTAATCATTTTTTTTTACAAGAGATAGACACACAGAATACAGCTCTTTTTGTTTATCATTTCTTTTAAACATAACACTTGTTGAAAATTATTTTTTAGGGGATGGGGGGTGTTGCTACGTTGACCCATTACACGATAATAGCAGCTTTACGAAGTTCATTTTCTATATTTAATAGCTCTTTCTCATAACCAATATGACCAAGCTGTTTACAGGCATGCAAGAGCTGTAGACGTTCGACTAATATATTAGGATCGTTCCATTTACTATTTTTTATGAATGGTTTCAGAATCTCGGGAAGCAGTTCATCATTATCACCATCATTATGATTATCATCCTCATTATTATAATCATTTTCATAATGATGATCATTATCGTCGTTATCATTACCATGATAATTTCCACCTGTGTCCACAGTCTGTTCAATGGTTTGAGTTGTCTTTGATAGTGTTGAAAGCTTCTTTTTAGATGTGCTAGAATGCTTTAACATTGTTATGTTATTTTTACCACTATTACCTTTCCCCACTAACTTTTTGATGGGGTATATTGTCTCTGATAGGGTTGAGGGCTTTTGAGATGTGGGTGCATGTCTGATCATGGGTTTCACAGGAGGTGTTAAAGGTTTCTCATTAAACAACTCGCTAACAGCATGAGTGCGTTGTAGTGTATTAATCTTGAGGTTAATATTATCTTGAGCAGTACTATCTTTCTCTTGGACTTGGTTTCTTGCTTTGGTTTGGGTTTTCCTTACATTTAGACTAGCGTGATTATTAAGTTTACATTCATGATTGTTTGAAGAAAGTACGTCCAATTCTTTTGTTTTAAGCATTCCTCGACACTGTTTCGATCGTTGCTTTGAACAGCGCCAAATAACAGTTCCATTTTTATTGCTTCGTTTCACAATATATGAATATCCTTTATAGTATGCATAAGGCTTACCATACCCAGTCACTGATACTTCCATATCAACTGTCAAGCACAAACTAATCTCTAGTAAAGACAACTTGGTAATAACAACAATAGTTTAATGTGGGAACATATATACATGCAAAAAGTGGGAGCAAAGGTGGGGGGGGGGGGGGTAAAAAGTGGGAGCAAAAGTGGTAGCAAATGTGGGAGAAAAAAATAACTGTGAGCAAAAAGTGGGAGCAAAGCAAATATAAAAAAAAGTGGGAGCAAATATGCTAACAAATATGTCAACAAATATACCAGCAAAAGTAAATACACAAGTCAAGATAGATTAAAGTGCAAAGAAAATATGAAAGCAAATATGAGAGCAAAAAGGGTGATTTTCTAAAACAACTAGACATAACAAACTTAGTCATAACCTAACCTCTCCTAACCTAACCTCACCTCACCTAACCTAACCTAACCTCACCTCACCTAACTTCACCTAACCTAACCTAACCTAACCTAACCTATCCTAACCTAACCTAACCTAAACTAACCTCACCTAACCTAACCTCACCTCACCTAACTTCACCTAACCTAACCTAACCTAACTTCACCTAACCTAACTTGAGTGAACTTTACCTAACCTAACCCATCATAACTTCACCTAACCTAACTTTACCTAATCTAACTTCACCTAACCTAACTTTCAACTCTCAGATCAAAATTAAATTCTAGGCATAGTTGAGTTGGAAGCCAAGACTTCAGGGATAACACACAAGTATACTAGCCACTACACCGCAAAATAGGCAAATTATCATGCAACATAACATAAAGTAAAAGTTTCCTGTAGTGTAACTCATTGGCTGTCAACCATAGTTTGGGAATTCAAACCCAAGACCTCAGGACTTTTGTTTTGAACATTATCAGAAATATTATTCCATTTACATTTTGCTGCTGCTGCTTATAGTTATAAGAGTTGGCATTAATATGGAAAGCAAAAAAAAAAAAAATGTGGGAGCAAAAAGTGGGAGAAAACGTGTAAGCAGAAGTGGGAGCAAATATGGGAGCAGAAAGTGGGAGCAAATGTGAAAGCAAAAGTGGGAGCAAAAAGAGCAAGCAAAAGTGAGTGCACAAAGTATGAGCAAAATGTGTGAGTAAAAAGTGGGGGGGGGGGGGGCAAATGTGGTGTTTTACTAAAACAATCTCCCCTAACCTAACCTAAACTAACTTCACCCAACCTAATTTCACCTAACCTAACTTCACCTAACCTAACCTTCCAACTCTCAGATCAAAAATTAAATTCTGGCCATAGTCGAGTTGGAACCCAAAACCTCTGGGATAACACTCAAGTATACTAGCCACTACATCGCGAAATGGGCAAATTATCATGCAACACATCACAAAAATAAAAAGTTTTCTGTAGTGTAACTCATTGGCTGACAATCATAGTTGAGAATTCAAACCCAAGACCTCAGGACTTTTGTTTTGAACATTATCAGAAATATTATTCCATTTACATTTTGCTGTTGCTTATAGTTATAAGAGTTGGCATTAATATGGGAGCAAAAGTAAAAGCAAAAAGTGGGTGCAAGCATGGCTGGTTGTAGAGACTTTCATATCAACAAATACACATAAATTAAATTTTAGTAAAGTGACTTGGCTGATAATAATAATAATATTAACAGTTTAAAAAAATTCAAGGGGATTGATGTTTTTTCAGGATGTAATTTCCAAAGTACTGTCAAGAATAATAATTACATGAACAGATTCCAAGAACTCTAGAGTGCTTTTAAGGTTAATGATTGGCTAGGAGTGAGATAGAGCTAGCTAACCTAAGTTAACCTCAGCTCAGTAAACCTAACCTTGTCACATGGCATGTTCTACAAGTATAGACTTGCTTTGAGACTGGCTATGACGTCACAGATGAATGGCGGTGGGAGGCTGGACGTGACTTTTTATTACCCAAAAACATTTTCCTTTTTGCCAGCCTCCCACCGCCATTCATCTGTGACGTCATAGCCAGTCTCAAAGCAAGTCTATACTTGTAGAACATGCCATGTGACAAGGTTAGGTTTACTGAGCTGAGGTTAACTTAGGTTAGCTAGCTCTATCTCACTCCTAGCCAATCATTAACCTTAAAAGCACTCTAGAGTTCTTGGAATCTGTTCATGTAATTATTATTCTTGACAGTACTTTGGAAATTACATCCTGAAAAAACATCAATCCCCTTGAATTTTTTTAAACTGTTAATATTATTATTATTATCAGCCAAGTCACTTTACTAAAATTTTATTTATGTGTATTTGTTGATATGAAAGTCTCTACAACCAGCCATGCTTGCACCCACTTTTTGCTTTTACTTTTGCTCCCATATTAATGCCAACTCTTATAACTATAAGCAACAGCAAAATGTAAATGGAATAATATTTCTGATAATGTTCAAAACAAAAGTCCTGAGGTCTTGGGTTTGAATTCTCAACTATGATTGTCAGCCAATGAGTTACACTACAGAAAACTTTTTATTTTTGTGATGTGTTGCATGATAATTTGCCCATTTCGCGATGTAGTGGCTAGTATACTTGAGTGTTATCCCAGAGGTTTTGGGTTCCAACTCGACTATGGCCAGAATTTAATTTTTGATCTGAGAGTTGGAAGGTTAGGTTAGGTGAAGTTAGGTTAGGTGAAATTAGGTTGGGTGAAGTTAGTTTAGGTTAGGTTAGGGGAGATTGTTTTAGTAAAACACCACATTTGCCCCCCCCCCACTTTTTACTCACACATTTTGCTCATACTTTGTGCACTCACTTTTGCTTGCTCTTTTTGCTCCCACTTTTGCTTTCACATTTGCTCCCACTTTCTGCTCCCATATTTGCTCCCACTTCTGCTTACACGTTTTCTCCCACTTTTTGCTCCCACATTTTTTTTTTTTTGCTTTCCATATTAATGCCAACTCTTATAACTATAAGCAGCAGCAGCAAAATGTAAATGGAATAATATTTCTGATAATGTTCAAAACAAAAGTCCTGAGGTCTTGGGTTTGAATTCCCAAACTATGGTTGACAGCCAATGAGTTACACTACAGGAAACTTTTACTTTATGTTGTGTTGCATGATAATTTGCCTATTTTGCGGTGTAGTGGCTATTATACTTGTGTGTTATCCCTGAAGTCTTGGCTTCCAACTCAACTATGCCTAGAATTTAATTTTGATCTGAGAGTTGAAAGTTAGGTTAGGTGAAGTTAGATTAGGTAAAGTTAGGTTAGGTGAAGTTATGATGGGTTAGGTTAGGTAAAGTTCACTCAAGTTAGGTTAGGTGAAGTTAGGTTAGGTTAGGTTAGGTGAAGTTAGGTGAGGTGAGGTTAGGTTAGGTGAGGTTAGTTTAGGTTAGGTTAGGTTAGGATAGGTTAGGTTAGGTTAGGTTAGGTTAGGTGAAGTTAGGTGAGGTGAGGTTAGGTTAGGTTAGGTGAGGTGAGGTTAGGTTAGGAGAGGTTAGGTTATGACTAAGTTTGTTATGTCTAGTTGTTTTAGAAAATCACCCTTTTTGCTCTCATATTTGCTTTCATATTTTCTTTGCACTTTAATCTATCTTGACTTGTGTATTTACTTTTGCTGGTATATTTGTTGACATATTTGTTAGCATATTTGCTCCCACTTTTTTTATATTTGCTTTGCTCCCACTTTTTGCTCACAGTTATTTTTTTCTCCCACATTTGCTACCACTTTTGCTCCCACTTTTTACCCCCCCCCCCCCCACCTTTGCTCCCACTTTTTGCATGTATATATGTTCCCACATTAAACTATTGTTGTTATTACCAAGTTGTCTTTACTAGAGATTAGTTTGTGCTTGACAGTTGATATGGAAGTATCAGTGACTAGGTATGGTAAGCCTTATGCATACTATAAAGGATATTCATATATTGTGAAACGAAGCAATAAAAATGGAACTGTTATTTGGCGCTGTTCAAAGCAACGATCGAAACAGTGTCGAGGAATGCTTAAAACAAAAGAATTGGACGTACTTTCTTCAAACAATCATGAATGTAAACTTAATAATCACGCTAGTCTAAATGTAAGGAAAACCCAAACCAAAGCAAGAAACCAAGTCCAAGAGAAAGATAGTACTGCTCAAGATAATATTAACCTCAAGATTAATACACTACAACGCACTCATGCTGTTAGCGAGTTGTTTAATGAGAAACCTTTAACACCTCCTGTGAAACCCATGATCAGACATGCACCCACATCTCAAAAGCCCTCAACCCTATCAGAGACAATATACCCCATCAAAAAGTTAGTGGGGAAAGGTAATAGTGGTAAAAATAACATAACAATGTTAAAGCATTCTAGCACATCTAAAAAGAAGCTTTCAACACTATCAAAGACAACTCAAACCATTGAACAGACTGTGGACACAGGTGGAAATTATCGTGGTAATGATAACGACGATAATGATCATCATTATGAAAATGATTATAATAATGAGGATGATAATCATAATGATGGTGATAATGATGAACTGCTTCCCGAGATTCTGAAACCATTCATAAAAAATAGTAAATGGAACGATCCTAATATATTAGTCGAACGTCTACAGCTCTTGCATGCCTGTAAACAGCTTGGTCATATTGGTTATGAGAAAGAGCTATTAAATATAGAAAATGAACTTCGTAAAGCTGCTATTATCGTGTAATGGGTCAACGTAGCAACACCCCCCATCCCCTAAAAAATAATTTTCAACAAGTGTTATGTTTAAAAGAAATGATAAACAAAAAGAGCTGTATTCTGTGTGTCTATCTCTTGTAAAAAAAAATGATTAAATTGATAAACATAGTTTGTGTATATTTCTTGTTTTCTTGCATGTTCAAGCAATAGTTATGTCAGGGAAAGGATTCGAACCCTTGCTTCCTTATATATTTGGAAAGTTGATCTTAAGTCAAACGCCTTAACCACTCGGCCACCCTGACAGTTACTGATTTAATTAGTCTTGTTGGACATTAGTGTTTACAAAACTTTTCTTTTCCCCACTGTATATATGCTCAACCACTTTTTGGTCTTTCAATGCTGATTTTTGTTTTGTTTCAATTTTTTTTCAGTAACATTGCAGTTATCGGTATTGCAAACTGAGTGTTTAATATAGGGTTAAAGGCATCTTAAAAATCACAAGCCTTACAGTTGTCACGTATCATGTATAACATGTTATCCTACATTCCACATAGGGCTCTACCTTCTTAACAGTGAACTCTGTTGCTCATTAAAATAACTACTTGTAAAATAATTCCACTGGTAAATCCTTTTAGCAAATATCGTATATTAAATATTTTCACGCCATAGAACGACAACTTAAAAATCATTTATTGTAGGAATACCTTTAATGGGATCACCAAACCTTCAAGTATGCAATATACATTCCAGATAGTGCTGTATGTTGGTCGATAGTGCCTCCAGTGCTTACATTAAATAAGAATACAGTAAACATATTTTTTTTTTATAAATCATAATTGTTTTCATAAAATACCATATAATAAATATTTTCACACCAACGAATGACCATTTGAAAGTGGTTTATTGTAGAAATATCTTTAATGGAATCTCCAAACCTTCAAGTAAACCATATGTGATGTGCATTCCACATAGCTACATAACCGACTGTACATCGTGGTACCAATCTCCGCCGCATTGCGCGCTCATTGTTTGTGTTGGATTTCTGTCTCATTACTAGAACTGTACTTACTGGTCAATAACCAACATAGAGGTCAAAGTGTTCCCCTGGTAGATAACCCATGTTTGGTTTGTCAATTTCTAATTGCAAGGCCAGTCAAGACCTAACAAAAATTAGTCTTAACGTATATATCCATCATCAACACCATATCATTAAACAAATGAAACCATCTTAAGGTATTTATTACATTTAATTGCATTTTAGGAATCTTGCAAACATCTTGCAACCTTAAAGAGGAATGTATAGACAGGAATTGTGAAAAGGAAACCGTTCAATCATTTAATGTCGTTAGTGTAAGGAACCTCAACGTAAGAGGTTATGAAAGTCTACGTGAGAGTGTGGTTTTTACAGCTGTATGCCTTTCCCTGACACCCACCTCAGAGACAAGTTTATGGGAAATGAAACTCAGCTATCATGTCGAATGTAAAGCTCCTAGTCTAGGAGAAAGTCATGTTGAGGTGATTGTCTACAGGGAGTGTGGTAAACGAAACAACAACAACAACAACAACAACAACAACAACAACAAAAAGCATACATGTAAAGGGAATATTATGGAATTTTCGAGTACATGTAGTCAATTTTAATAAAAATTGGATAAATTTCATGGTTTGTACACCACTTGGCTAAATTCGGTAAATTTTAGTGAATTTTCATCTATATTCGTCTAATTTTATATGAATTTGAGGTAGTTTAAACCATGCTTAGGTAAATCAATGGAATTTCAATAAATCTGGTAGTCATTTGTTGAATTTTGCTGGAATGTTGTGTCATTTGGTCAATTTGCGGAAAATGTAGTGGATTTTAGGAAAATTTAAGGTAAATCATGGGCAAGCACACTATTATTAGCTGAGTTTCTAATACAATGTTGCATACCCTAGGACCAGTATTGCATTATAAGGCATGCCATGTGTTAGCGTTCTTAAAAGCCAGTGATAAAAAACAAAAGAGGTCTTTAATTCCACCCCTGGGCGTCATATCTAGTGTCATGTAGGTTGACGATCACGGAGTCCCAGCTGAGACCGTCATTGCTTCCACTAACTTGTGCTAGGCTCCTCTCTGTCTTATTTCCTGTCGACCACACTTGCTCAACTCTTGTTCTCTACCGACCCCAACATGATTAGGGTATCCGAGCCCTAGGGAGTCTCTTCCTTTTGCAACTTTATTGGCCCTGGTTTATTTATTTTTTCTGATATCCTACTAGTGTGAGGAGGCAGCCTTGCTTTTTTATTTTCATGCTATTCCCTGTCTTTTGCCCAAGCCCCCTCAAGAAGGTAGGGTGTATTTAGCCCCACCACTTGCTGTGCACTCTGCCTATGGCTACACCCTCAAGGGCTGATCAGTTTGGAAGTTGGTGACCCCAAGGGATTTCTGAGCTGAGTCCAGTTTTCCTCCTCTTTATCCATTACCTCTGGGGCAAAGCCACTCCTAGTATACTTTTTTATCTGCCTTTCATGGCTCTCCTTCCTTCCAACTCCCTCAATCCTTATGCTTGAGGGTTGAGGGCCATTTTTTATTCCTTCTGTTCTTTATTTGACCAATTGTTTTCCATTTCTTCTTCTAGTATATAAGCGTGTAGTAGCTTAGATTTAATTTTCATCTTTACGATGACCCAAACCATTGAGGGTCGCTGTAGAACGCTTCTCTCTTGTCCAAAGGACAGCATGTTGAATTCCTCACTGGCTCATGATTTTTATACTTTGTTCACTTAGTTCTCATGGCTTTGAAACTGGCTGTCTGTAACGCGATCATTATTCATTTTAACTTCAGCGTACTAAACTAATTTTAAATTAGTTAATTTTAAATTAATTATTTTAAATTAATTTTAAATTCAGATTTGTGTTTCACAGTAAACACAATGATTATTCTCCGTTTAAAACAAGCCATACCATTCTTTTTCTAACATGATAGCTTAAACGTGGGCATGGAAAGTAGTATAATCATCAGCTAAGGATTCAATTTCCATTACCTACACCTCTCATGGTATGCCAATTCGTTAAACTATAGAAAACGTTTCTATATGTTCTGTTACATTATTATTTGACCATCTCACCGTGTAGTGGTTAACCTACTTGGTTGTCAACCCTAAGGTCTTGCCTTCCAAGCCCGACTATACCATGACATTCATTTCAAGGTTGCCATAAGGTTCACTAAGCCTTTGTCAAACCTAACAACGATCTAGTCATGTGCAGAGCACGTCCGCTATCAAGCAAATGAGTAATATGAAACTTACTGACAAGGTCGCTGTGCTGTTATCAGCAAGGCACACTACGCAAACCAAAGCCAGTGTCTCTGTGCAGATTCAAGCCAGCGGTAGTAGACAAGCCTACGTTTGTTTAAAAAGCATCATGAATAAAAGTCCACTGTGACCCCAGAGGCCCCGGTTCGATTTTTTTTTTCTAAAGGCTGCAACAGGGTAGACTGAGTCTTGACAGATAAAACTTTTTGGGGTCCATTCGTGAACCATGGCAAGGGTTGGCCATTCTGACTTCTTCAACACCTCCAACCAATGTTTACTATTACTGGTGAGTTACCTTTCTTTCTTCTTCTTTTCCCAATTAGTTTGAGTCGCCGGAGCCAACCAGGCTCATTTTGGTTTTGGCCCGGGATTTAAGGCCGAATGCCCTTCCTGACGCCACGTGATTTTTCGAGTGAAAATTCCAACCCCCGCTGTCACCGGGATTTGAACCCCAGCCGTCCGGGTAAAGACGAGCAGCTAAGCACCTGCGCCATCACGCTCCCCACAGGTTAGTATCTATACACACATTAATCCATAATTACCTAATAATAATAATAACAACAATCATCCTCCATACACATGCGCATTAAAGCATGGTTTCACAAAGATGCTTATGCTTTTAGGTGTATAACACATTTTTTCCCCATAACATGACTATTTACTGTTTTAGGGGTGAAATGACCTATCCAGGTAAAAGCGTATATCATGACCTATTTTTTAAGCCATTACACCTAATTTTAGGATTCTTCGTTTCCTAGATATGGATTTTTCAATTTGGGGGTTGTTTGCATCCCCCTGCTATTTTTCATCAAAAACAAAAGATCTTAGGTTCATTTATCATTTTTAGGTGTTTAACACGTTTTTTTCCCATAACATGACTATTTACTGTTTTAGGGGTGAAGTGATCAATCGAGGTAAAAGCCCTAATCATCCCCTATTTTTTAAGCTATCACACCTAATTTTAGGCTTCTTCGTTTCCGAGATATGGATTTTTCAATTTTGGGGGGTAGTTTCACCCCCCTGCTATTTTTCATCAAAAACAAAAGATCTTAGATTCATTTATCATTTTTAGGTGTTTAACACGTTTTTTCCCCATAACATGACTATTTACTGTTTTAGGGGTGAAATGATCAATCGAGGTAAAAGCCCTAATCATCCTCTATTTTTTAAGCTATCACACCTAATTTTAGGCTTCTTCGTTTCCGAGATATGGATTTTTCAATTTTGGGGGGTAGTTTCACCCCCTGCTATTTTTCATCAAAAACAAAAGATCTTAGGTTCATTTATCATTTTTAGGTGTTTAACACGTTTTTTCCCCATAACATGACTATTTACTGTTTTAGGGGTGAAATGATCAATCGAGGTAAAAGCCCATATCATCCCCTATTTTTTAAGCTATCACACCTAATTTTAGGCTTCTTCGTTTCCGAGATATGGATTTTTCAATTTTGGGGGGTAGTTTCACCCCCCTGCTATTTTTCATCAAAAACAAAATATTTTAGGTTCATTTATCATTTTTAGGTGTTTAACACGTTTTTTCCCCATAACATGACTATTTACTGTTTTAGGGGTGAAATGATCCATCGAGGTAAAAGCCTATATCATCCCCTATTTTTTAAGCTATCACACTTAATTTTAGGATTCTTCGTTTCCGAGATATGGATTTTTCAATTTTGGGGGGTAGTTTCACCCCCAAACAGGGAATGTTGCCCCAAGTGCTAGGACCCCTCATACAAGTCCCTAGCATGATTGGTTCGCGAGATATGAACAAAAGTGTCGTTAGGCCCTTTCGACAAAAATAAATCCTACATTCAAAAACGGGGCGTTACCCCCCAGGGCTATAATACTGCCTATGGCAAAATCCCATGAGGGGTTCAGAAAATATTAACTAACGTATAGTTAAGTCCTTTTGACAAAAGCCGTCCGTGCGCGCACATACAAAAAATATTACTATTTCAACCCCCCCGGGTAAGGGTAGTTTTTATTTTGGAGTGGATATACCCCTTCGATAGAAAAAGAGAGTTCACCACGAGTCCTACGACACCTCATACGTTTAAATCCGATTATTGGTTAGCGAGATAGTCAAAAGCCGATGACCTATTAGTTTTTTTGGTTTATTTAAATACGTATTAAAAAAACACTCATTTATAAATCATCATTTAAAAAGCCCGCCCTCTTACAAAAGACGTCAAGTTCGTAAGCATACAAAAATAAATTACCATTTCATCCCCCGGGTAAGGGTAGTTTTTATTTTGGCGTGAATATACCCCGTCCATAGAAAAGGGGATTTCACCACGAGTCCTACGACACCTCATTGGTTTAAATCCGATTATTAGTTTTTTGGGGTTTATTTCAATACATATTAAAAAACACTCATTTATAAATCATCATTTAAAAAGCCCGCCCTCTTACAAAACCCCTCAAGTGCGCATGCGTATAAAAAACATTCGTCGCCAAAATGTTAAAAAACAACATGTTTACCCCAAATGGCCTTTCCAAATTCCATCCATTTTAAAAAATAACCTCACCATCACCTAGAGCGGAAAAAATACCATCCAAACGACCTCTCACTCGACCCTACTCCTTTCCCACCACCTAACCCTTTGCCAACATAGCCATACATATTCAAGCACGAGCGCGACTTGAGAAAACCAACACTACCCCACTACTCGCGAATGACCTTTTAGTTTTGGCCTTTTAATTAAATAAAGAGGCTATAGGAAAGTAGGGGGCATTTCTACCAATGCTAGGACACCCTGTATGTTTAAATCCCATGATTTGTTAGCGAGATATCAGGTTCGGGGCAGCTACGAGGGTGGCTCAATAAAAAGTGAGACAGCTCCCCCCTCATCCCACTACTACCAACCAACCAACCAACCTGAGTTCTGCTCGTACTAATTACAGCTATCATAGAATTAATAATAATGTTATTGGTTTTTTACATTCATTTTAACTACTGCTTCTTTTAGAGACGCCGGGATGCCGGAATTTTGCCCCGAAGGGGATCTTTAACGTGCCAGTAAATCTACTGAAACGGCTCCCTCACATTTGCGCACCCTCAAATGCCCGGATTCGATCCTGCAACCTTGGACACAGCAAGCCAGAACGTTACCACTGAGCTTGGTGTCTGAATTAAGAGTAATTAGGGGCAGATGACCTCGTAGTTCCACCCCTTAATACAACAATAACTAACTATTCTGAGTAATGTAAATGGTGGTTTAAGATGCTGACTGAGTCTTTCACATCATCTACAATAATAGACTATTCCAGTGTAGTGTGCCTTCTTTGATTGTAGAGATCATTATTTATTGATGAAAAATCCTCTCATGGTGCATTATTGCGTTTCAAATTTATTTACTGTAATAGTTGTGGATACTGATAGCAAAGAACTCAGTGTTGGACAATTTTATGGCGTGTTTGCAGCATTATTTGTAACTAACTTACTGGTGAGAAATCACGTTTCTGGAGATACCCTTTATGTAATAGTGTTTCCTCTAAGACAAAAACTAACCATTACCGTATTCAAGAATACACTAAGCCAAGCTGTAACACGTAAGAGTGATTGGAAATTTCCGTCCAGCCGAAGATATTAAATAATTTGAGGGTCTTGGGACAATTTGATCATCAAGCCCCGTGTTGAGTTTGTCGTTTGTTTCGGTGATGACTACTACAGTAACGTGAGTAACTTGAATATTTTTGGAAGTATGATTGTGCTAAGTGCCCCGGGACTCGAAAAGATATACCATTCAGCAATTTTCTTGGAGAGAATGAGGAATATCCCGGGGAGCAACCACACTCATTACGGCCACTGTTAGCGGTGGATTTCGAAACTTCCAACTTTGAACTCTGAGCCCCCCTTCCCCCTCCTCTCAGCCGTAATGTACAACTTCATGCGTATGGCTACGCTGTGGGTATGTTATATGTTAATTGCGCCAAGGTTCAGAGTGTACACACTCTATCAGGTATAATGGTGACTTCCTGATTGCGGTCATTCCGGATTGCGTTCACCTCATTAGTAGTCCAGATTGCGGTCACTTTCATTTTAGGGAAGAGCTATAAACATTCCAGCGTCCGGATTGCGATCACTTTTCTTGGGAGACCGGTCCAGTTGTAACTCCCCTGGGAATTTCCTCATCTTTCACTTCCATCCCTCTTGACAATTTTATTTACTTTTACGAGACGAATTTTTCGAGGTAATGAAAATAATGTTTCTCACGATATACTGTACCGGTACCTATTATAAAAATAGATATCTCGCGCTTCAGATGGGGAAGGAGGGGCAGAAATTAAAAATTATACCCTGTAAGTATACAATTTCCCGTTACAACAATTTTGTTGAAAGTGAAGGGAGACTGGTCCGGTTGTAATTCCCCTCCGTTACCTCTTCTCAGTTTTGCTTCACGAGGCTGAGTGTGTCCCGTTCCTCGGAGAAGAATGACATTTCTTGGCAGAACCGGGAATCGAACCTAGGCCTCCGCGGTGACAGTCAGAATGACGAATTTCGATCCTGAAACGTTTCTATTCTTAAGACTGAAAATGTAATAATCATTGCTTTTCGAGGTACCGTCAGATTAGGAGAGGACTTGATTTTTTAAGCGAAGTTTTATGGGGTGTGCTCAGCTGATCACTGAACTGTATTCAATGGTTAGGTAGTGAAATATCAGTTTCCCCTTGTTATCCACAAAACTTACGGAAGGTATGAGTCAGTCTGGAAGAACCAAGAACCAAGGACCGGTCTCCCAAGAAAAGTGGTCGCAATCTGGACTCTGAAATGTTTATAGTTCTTCCCTAAAATGAAAGTGATCGCAATCTGGACTGCTAATGAGGTGAACGCAATCTGGAATGACCGCAATCAGGACACAACCGGTATAATGATGGTCCAGTTACATCTTATTGCGACATATGAAAGTCAAGTATTGGTATGCATTGAACATCTCTGCTACTATTTTGACTGTAGAATCACAGGTGTTCCGGAATTCCATATTCTATGGATTTATTAACGTGCCTGTAGAGCTACTGATCAGAGATGGTCGCATTTAGTTAGTTATTGTTGTTTTAAGGGGCGGAAGAGCGAGGTTATCTGCCCCATGGTCGCATTTAATAAACTTCCATTGGACTGAGCCTGAGGTTATATGCATTAGATGATCGTGTAACTAACGTAATAAGTCCTGAAATATATTGGGCACATACAGTATCTAAATATATATTTTATTTAATATTTTTGAAATAAAATCATTAGTTGATCATATTATCTATGAAGAGTTTAAATATTGCACTGTTGAGCTCTATTCACAATGCGCAGTCGGCAGACGGTAGTGGGCAGACGGCAGACGGCTGTTGAAGTCAGACCCGTGCTCTCTTATGGCGTCATTCACAATGTGAAGTTGTATGTCGGTAGTAGATAGTTGACAATCGGCAGCGTGTGGTCGGCTGTCGCTAATTTTATCTTTGACAGCCAACTGCATTTATAAGAGCCAATCAGAAAAGATCACAAGCTGACGTCACTTGGTCGTTTTCCCGCTTGTCATCAGCTGTGTAGTTGACTAGTTGTATTCGCGGTAGGCCTATATTATTCGCATAATTACAGTATATAAAAAGATGACTGAATGAACTGATCTTGGGATAGAAGATATATTCGTTGATCTTGTAAGGGAACGCCGTTGGATATATGACATTTGTGAGCCCAAGTATTTAAAAGGAAACAGTTCATTGATTATAATGTTTTCCTTTGTAGCAAATGTAATCCAATGGAAGGTAACGCTGAATGAGAGCTCATCGTACGATAACATTTTCTAAAGTAGGGCCTACCGGTACTGAAAATAGCCAAAATACATTTTCTAATGACGAAAAATAAATTAGGAAATGATGTAGTAATAAATTGAACGTGTTGGGAGCCCTCGGGCGTTCAATCAAAAATGAGCAGCTACACAAAAACAATTCTGTTCAAAAATCAGTACCGGTAGGCCTAATTCAGAGTTGGATTTGTTATTAATTATTTACAAGAGGGGATACTGGATGTACGAGTATTTTTCCTCAATTTTAACAATGCTGTACCAGTTAGCAGTAATAAAAATAAACCGTACAGCATCAAGTCGTCCATCCTTGCAAATTTTAGGTTAGGTTATCGACAATTGACGACTTCCTCAAGGAATAAATGAAAGTCAAGTTATTATTTACTCCTAGCATTTTAACGACTGTGCATTGTGGGTGGCTTGGTTGAGAACTACGGACTTCTGACTTCATCTGCCGTCTGCCGACAGCGCATTGTGGGTCGAGCTCAACAATGTTTTCTCTGCAATCGAGTCAGAGCGTACAGAATGTTGAAAACTAATATCCTAACCTCTTTTTACGGGGTCTGGGATGATGTGAACCTCCATGAGGAAAATATATTTACATGAACACATGCCATCCTCGACACTAAAGTAATAACAATAATAATAATAATAATAATAATAATAATAATAATAATAATAATAATGGGATACTGCAAAATAGAAATATATTCCGAACTTACGCAAATTCATCCACTCTTCCACTGAATGCTTGAACGATCAAAAGAGATGTACAGTACCTTACCGAGGCAGAATCTTTTGTCACGGATAGGCCTATACGAAAATTTATAATTCATATAACGTTTTCCAACATTTATAAAATCGCCGCTAGATAGCAGCTCACACAGCATCTGCATAGTTATCAACTCGAGGATTATTTTATTGCTTAGCAAAAGATATGCTGAATTAGCATCGCTACGCCTGTACAGGCAGCTGCAATAGCATGTATAATCTGAAGGCAACTTTTTAAATAGAAATGAAGTATGGTCCTGGTCTATAATTTAAAGTTGGCATTGCATTCACGGTTGCTCTATTATGCTTCTGTTACTCGTAAGTTTAGTCAAGTTTTATCACAGATACGTTATAAGATAATAATTAGTACTTAGGAAGTAGCCATGCTTTAGGTACAAATCAGTCCTGTTTACGCACAAAAGCTGCATCATAATGCCTTCAAACATTGCTGTAGGAAGTATCTGTATTCTTTACTCACTGTATCTATCTATATTATAACTCTATGAACTCCACCTTCCTCACTGGATCCGAATAAAGCCATGCTGGCAGGGAAACAAACTGTAGTCATGGCAACCGTTAGCATTAGTCAACACTAATGTGTTTGGATTGTCTCTGCCCGTGGCGGTACTTGGTGTTAAACTGTGTTACTACCGCCACACCGGGCTTGGTGGCAAACTGTGTTACTATCGCCACAGTATCATTACATACTGTTTGGTCTTTATCAGTTGAAATCTAATCACAAAGGCAATAATGCTATTCTTAGAACAATCTGTAACAACGCGCAAAAATTACTTTATTGGCTGATTTGTGATGCGAAGCATAGCTGGCAGGAGTACAAACTGTGAACAATAAAACAAAGTAGCATAAAGACATAATTATAAACATCAACACTGCAGTAGTAGTACACAGCTTCACGGAGAGTTTAACACTAATGTAGGAGGCATTACATAAAATATATTGCACGTGATACCTACCAACATAAGGTAAAGATTGAAAATCTCCCGTAAAAGTAGCGGCATCAGGGCTATGAAATTAAATCCAAATTACACATAGGATTTGGTACCCTCAAGGCAATAAGAATTAAATAGAAGTATGCATAAAATGCATAATCATCTAGACCACCTAGTGGATTAGCGGCTAACATTCTCGGCGGTTGTCTTGGAGGTCCGAGTTTGAAACCCAGCTCCGACATGAAATTTTAATTCTGGTCTGAGGGCTGGAACTGGGTACTCTGTATCTCTCTAGGCAAAACTTGGAAGTGGCATTCCATTGTTTCCCACATCCACTGCAATCAAATGCCATGATAGTTCCTAACTGAAGGCCACAGCAGCTTCCTTTCCAATCCTCATCTGAATTACAAATACACACACTACTACGGACATCAAAGTAACACAGTTTATGAGATAAATTCCATGCATACTAAAGATCATGGGGCTACATGCCCATGATGTCGCAAAGCCCATAAATCAATCAACAACACCAAAAAATCATTTGAGCTCGCTTAATCTTAATGCTACTGTAAGTTTCGTGATATCTCCAGTCGTTGTGACGTTATGCCGTATGCCGTCTTAGCCAATATGGACTATTTCATTTTTAATTTTAATTCCCTACAACGACCCCTGTTAAAGAAAATACGGTTTCAGTTTTTTATGGCGTTCAGATTCCTATTGTCAATATCGTGTTTTAAGCAATAAATGGTGTGGCATGGCCTCTTAAAGACACAGATGAAAATTTCGCGGTCACGTCGTGAGCTACTGTTACCATGGCGATAGCGTTGCTATTCTTTGATCAATTTATTTTCTGATTTAATTAGCCTTTTCTCGAGTGCCAAAAGGCAGAAATCAGAAGAATGACAAAGACTATCAAAAATTCGTGTAGAGAGAGATTTCTTGTGGGTCCTGAACTATGTGTATGCAAAATTTGGTTGAGATTGGCGGAACGGTGTAGATTTGTATACCGAACAAATATACCCTCATACGAACCCACATACAAACTTTCACTTTTATATATAAGATTACAGGAAGCTTAATGTGTAAGTGTAGTATTCAAACTTCAATCGCATGATTAGGACACAAGAAGTAAAAACGAGATTTTAAAATTTCGCACACCTGCATTATTGTGGTTATGAAAACAATTGAAATAAATTAGAAGGCAATGGATTAACATTTGTACCAAGATTCACTGCACTCGGATGGTTAAATTGTGAGAAACGTCAATTTAAATATTTATATTTTGCGTCACCGCCATGTTGGATTTGTGCTCACCAGGTTACTGAAAATCCTATAGGTGAACGTATGTTCATAGCCTCTATGAACATAAAAAAAATTCAGTTTGATTGCTGTAAAAGATTTGAAGATATTGAAAACCGTCTAAATATTTCAGATAGTCGCCATGTTGGATTTTTGTATGTATAGCCTAGGCCATACAGTTATGTACCATTAAAGGAAAATTATTAGGTAGGTGCATTATTCAAACTTTCACTTACATAGCATGATTACGACCCAAGAAATGAAAACTTAATTTTAAAATTTTGCACAGCCACCATCTTAAGGTTATGTAAACAATTGAACGAAATTTGATACCAGTGCATTACAATATGTAGAAACATTATTGTACCATATTTCACTTTGCTCAGATGGTAATATCTTGAGAAAAGTCTATTAAACAGCTTCAACCTCGCTTGTCCGCCATGTTCGTGTTGTTCTCTACAGGTTTTTGAACCTTACACATATAAAATTTTAGTAGTGCCCTTTATCACCGTATAAACGTTCAGGGTGATATCGGTAATAGTTTCGGAGATATAGAATGCAGGTAAAATATTTTGCACAGCCGCCATGTTGGATTGGTGGGACGTAATAAAATTTTAAGGGCATGGTCAGGGTCGGCCAAAAGAGTACTATGAATTTACCGAGTTTCATTGAAATCGCTCAAACCGTTTAGAAGTTATTAGGAGGAGGGTACACACACAGACACACACATATGCACACACACATACGGACAAAGGTGATCTCATTAGCCTATTTTTTTTTCATAAAATGAAAATATTCTAAAAATACAACATGGCGTCCATCCGAAATATTTAGACTGTTCTCAGTATCTGCGAATCTATTACAGCAATCAAGCTCAAATTTTGTATGTTGATAGAGGCAATTAACATATGTAGGATGGGCTATATGAAGTTAGGTTATATAGTTCTTCACGGAACTACTTGTTGTTTGTTCTTCTACTTGATTCATAACGAGGTCCTGTATTCGTTTATATTATCAATTGTTTGTAATTTTCGCAACTTTTTAATGAGGGAATGTATAAACTATGATTATGAAAAGAAGACCGGTGATCATCGCTATCTATAGTGCCTGTGTTCTTGTGACCTCACGCGCAGTCGTCTGCGATAATTAATTAACAGGGGAACATTAACTAGGCGGAGATTATCACGAAATGAATACTTGATTTATTACGTGAATTACCGTAAACTTGAGAGACTTCTTAATTATTTTCAGGCGAAGCGCAATTTGTTTACCTAAGTGGTTCCTAGAGAGGCTGAGCTGATGGATTTGAAGACGCCAGTCCTTTCTAGGTAGTTTCAACATGTTTTCCTTCCATGTGATCCATTAAGTACTCTTGATATATTTAATGCTAAAGCAAGTCGTTTGCTAGGGTTTTCACGTGTAGTACGTGGAGAATACTAAGCAGAACGTAAATTAAATGATTCCCATATGTTGTATTGTTAGAGAATGAAGAGTGTGCTCCAGCATTTGAAGTAATTTACTCAAAGAGCTTGTGATATAGCTTTCCTGGCTTCATGAGCCTACAAAATTTGAGTTACGCATAATGTATTTAAGCTTCTTCAAATTCTCACATATATAATAATGTTTTTATTAATCACTTATCTTTCCAACTTGGTTTCACCCACATACTCTGAAAGGGATCATTCCTCTACCGTCACAAGTACGGCGTCTGGGAGCTGAGTACACTTTGTCAGCAAATACAAGTGGGGATGTTGACAGGCCTATCGCCCAGGCGACCACTAACTTGGGTCTAATTAAGGAAGAGAGAGATTTTTGCAGGAAGTCAGTCGTGGATTTGTTGAAAGGAACCATCGGGGCTCTTGCCTTGTGGTGAAAATGGGAAAACACAAAATTCATTTTCAGGACGGCCGACCAACCCACGATTTCCCAGTGCTGCTAGACACGAGGTAGTGCGTTAGCGCTTTCGGCCTCCGTGGCTGTTGATAATATGAGATGCATTGAATTACCGTCGACCAAAATATTATGTGACCTCGAGTTTCAAGATTGCTTAAGAAGTAACTAATAGGCCTATAGAATATCCAGTAACACCATTTTGCGTCGGGTAGTGTATTGTAGGTTTGGAATTTTCAACTTAAAGGCCTATTATGATATTTTTATCGTAATTGGAACACATAAAGTGCCCGTTTTTAAGCGTGTTTCAATCATGTGGCAACTTTAAGAATTAGTTCTTCAAACACCCATCGTATGATCGAATCTAAATTTTAACATTATATACAATGGAATGTTTTATAAATGGTTTGTTAATTTCAAAATGTTATGTCTCCAAAAGAGAAGTTTTTATCAATTTGTGGGCATTTTTGGGTCATGTTGTAATCTTTATATATTGCAATGATTAGGCTGTATGACTGTGAAATGCGCAAACGAATTCAGTTCTTTTTATGGGGCGTTGCCGAAACGGATCACAACACATCAGCATGCCGGGCATCGCTTGGAATTGCATACATTTGCTTTGCCATGATTAAATATTAACCTGTGATTAATTAATTCATTCAAGGAAATGGTATTAAGAGGTCATGAAACACATTTTCCATCAGCTTTTCTCATGAGGCCATTGGACATTCAATGGTAGCTAATTTTTTAAAATGTTTAAATGTTTTTTTCGCGTGTATCTAAAGATCTATAATGTATAAGTTACATTGATTTGGGTCAGCTTAAAGCACCAGAATTATCGTCATCAATTTATAATTCTACCAATCTCTTTAAGACCAGCTCCGTAGTGTTGGGGTAGCGTGTCTGTCCAGAATTATCGTCATCAATTTATAATTCTACCAATCTCTTTAAGACCAGCTCCGTAGTGTTAGGGTAGCGTGTCTGTCGCCATGGTGGTCCCGGGTTAAATTCCCGGGTCCATCCGGGATTTTACAAGCTGACTTGAGGGCAGGAACGATATGCACTCAGCCTCGTGAAGACAATGGACCCAAAAGCAGAAAAGGACAAGAATAACGGCCGAGGGTACTCGTCGCGCAGACCACGCGATCCCCCGTTATCTGTAAGCGAACTGGTTGAGCAGTGGTAGGCCAAGCCCCATCATGGGCTGTCATGCCACGGGTTATTATTTCATATTATGCCAATTGCTTTCAGAATCAAAAATTTCAAGAACTGGCTGAAGTTCAATGTCTTCAGGAAGATGGTCCTCTTCCCAATAACGTTGCAGGTTACAACTTGAGCCAAGGTGGTCAGCTCGTCTTTGAAAGAATGAAAACAGAGCACGTTATGAGATAGTGACAACTCTTCTGCCTTAGCTGTTCAAAGGGTTGCTTGTCCATGAGATGGACGCCCATGTTACGAATGGCATACCGGAACGAATTTCATTTGGAACCCAAAATTGTCACACCGGTATATTCCTGTATAAACATAACTATTACGGAGAAAGAAAGAGAAAGATGGAGGGCACTATGGATGCTCAGTCAATGGAATTGCTCATAGGTGCGTGATCTACTTCACTGACATGGCTCCCGATCTGAGCGCAATCCCTATTTCTCGGACATGTTGAATAGTGAGAGCCGTCACCTGTGGCGACAATCCAAATTAGAGCGCTTTGTCACCCCTAATTTTTCTCGGAGCCAAGTTTAACGATAACATTAAATCAATTAAAAAGTATTTTATTTAATGGTTGTGTTCCTCCTCGCCCTCACCTCTGGCGACCATCCAAATTAGTGCGCTTTGTCGCCCCCAATTTCTTTCGTAGCCGTGTTTAACAATACATTTTGATGAATAAGTATTATATTTCATGGAGGGGCTCCTCCCCGCCCTCACCTGTAGCGATTATCCAAATTGGCATGCTTTGTCGCCTCAGGATTCTTTTCGGAGCCGCGTTAAAAAATAAATTTTAAAAAATAAGGAAGCTTATTTTATTTACTGTAAATGGAAACACCTTGAACACCTGAAACTTGGCACCGCAAATGCTGGCACCTCTAAACATCCGGGCTGTAGAGATTTTAATAACGGTACTCACAAATGAAACATGTACCGTACAGTAACTTACTTCCGTCACGAACTAAAGAGCCCACTTTTCTTACAGTTTAAAATTCATACCAATGATTAATCTATATAAATCAATTAGAATAAGGACGAAATTAAGTTGGTAATACTGGCATTTATTATTTGTTCGAAATATATCTGAAATATCTAATATATTCCGCATCACCTTTGTTTCTTGAACATTTCTCTTTCTTTGGAAGAGAATTCTTAAAATCCTTTCTAATATATTCAGCGTCTCCTCTGTTCCTTGAATATTTCACAATCTTTGGAAACGCTTTTTCTAAACCCTTTCAAATATATTTCGCGGCATCTCTATTCCTTGAACATTTTACTTTCCTTGGTAAAGCATTTTCAAAACACTTCCTGTCTAATGATTATATTCCACGGCATTCCTGTTCCTTGAACATGAACGCGAATGGTCTCACAATGTTAATAGCCATGGCAACATCAAGCATGACCTTTGTTTTATTGAATCCTACATAGCCTGAGACTGTTATATCACACACATGGTTGTTGGAACTAATTCACGAAGACGACCCGCGGTGAAAAGTCGACAGGTAGAGGTTATTGGTTTACCCAGGATATGCTGTAGTTCGTCATCTGTCTTGTAAGCCTCAACCTCCCTGCTGTGTACCACACTCTCCACCAAACTGTATGTCAGACTGTGTTCATCGACAGGGTGTACAATCATCTTCGTGAACCAGGATGTGTTAACAGTTGAAAGTGAAGAAAGAGGAACGTTTCCGCATGCTATGAACTAGTGTTGGGTTGATATTTGGGCGACTGAATATCGTGGGCTTGCAAGGAAAAATCACTGGGAAAAATCACTTGGAAAAAAATCTTATTATATAATACGATAAGGTGTATGTTTCACAAAACTCAAGCTCCGAAACCAGAGGGAGTTAGAAGGTGTGGTTTGTACCACAATCTTCTAAATCGTCTCGATAGTACAGGAAAAATCTTGCATTTCTTGAAAAGTCATGGGAAATATATTTATTTGTTTATAAAGTGCGTTCAAACAAATAAACAAGACGATAGCCCCTGGCAGAACTGTGTCGCGTATAGCCCGCATAGCACTAGGGCCGGGTGGGTATATGTACACAAGGGGCGCACAGAACCCATTATGCGAGAGTTCTGGCACGGGTCCGCTAGTTAATTATTAATACTGTAGCCACAAATACTAATTTGCGTATTCTTTCAACAGGAAAAATTCACTAATTCCTACTTCCTCAGAAAATAGTCTCCATAATATATAAGTCGTGATAAAAATGTTTCCGATTGATGGCCGTACAGTCCAGAACCGGTATGACGTGAGCATAGAGGCATTCATCCTTCCGACGCTCCATGTTGAAGATCCCAGTGGTATTTTACCACACTGGGAAATACCGTTTCCTGCTCCATGAAGAAGTCCGTAACCCCCTGCTGCACATCCACCTCCAACAGGTTTTGTCAGTCTTCCAATGCCTATTTTAAGGGGTAGAAGGCCTAATAATCGCATGGGGAGAGATGTGTCTCCCACTTGAGTTGGCGTACCTTCTGTGTTACCACCTTTACGGAAAGGGGACGTGCGTTATCATGAAGCTGCAGCACCCGTTGTCGCAGTTTTCCCAGCACTTTCTTCATCTTTTCCCAATTTATTGGGGTCACCGGACCAACCAACCTCATTTTGGGTTTGGCCGGGGATTTTAAGGCCGGATGCCCTTCCTGACACCACATGATTTTTCAGTTGAAAATTCCACCTCGCTGTCATCGGGATTCGAACCACGGCCGTCCGGGTGAAAGCCGAGCAGCTAGGCCACTCCACCTTCCCAGAAGTTTCACTTTAATTGCACGCCGTAATGTCTTCAGTGTTGCGCAGTACCGTTACCTAGTGATGGAGACACCAGGTTCCTTGAAATTAATAACCAATGGGGCCCGGTAATCAAAGAACAGGGTGAGCTTCACCTTTCCAGCCGATGGTTGGCTCTTGAACTTCCTGCGACGAGGGGATGACGCCACTGGAAAAGTGATACTCACCTCTTCTTATCGGGGCCCATTGCTTATTGATTTTAAGGAACCTGGTTTCTCTATCACTGGGAAACGATACTCCGCAACACTGAAGTAATTACGGCGTGCAATTAAGGCGAAACGTCCGGGAATGAAGTCGAGCTTGGAGGATAAGCGATAAAAACAAATCCAAGTCGATATATCACGTCGGTGTCATTTTATCAGCTACAGCCGAATTCAAATGAGCTTTGCGATGAAATGTTGCCCTTTTTTCAAGTGGCTCAAAACCGTCTTGACACCACCGTGATGAATTGCACTCCTATTTCATAAATATCAACTTTTTTTTTTAAAAAAAAAGCGTGTTTAATCGAATAAACAAGAGGATAGCTCCTGCCTGGACTGTGTCGCGTCAAACCCGCATACCAATAAAGTCAGGTAAGTGGTTTCATCATCATCATATTTTTCAGTCAAGCGACTGGTCTGCCCCTACAATGAGTCTTTTCCACGTTGTTCGATCTTGTGCTGTCCTTTTGACCACTTCATAACTTCGTAGGCCAGAGCTATCTAGGAAAGATCTCATGAAAGTGTTCCGTGGCCTCCCGCGAGGGCGTTTACCAGGTATTTTGCCTTCTAGTATGTCGATCATCAGGCCACTATGTCCTAACCTGTGGCCAAGCCAGGTGGATCTCCTTCTATATATCTGGCGGATCATTTGCCGTTTTTCCTTTATTCGATCCAGCACCGTTATGTTGCTCATTTTCTCTACCCAGCTGATATTTTCCATTCGGCGCCAACACCACATCTCAAACGCTTCTAGTCGTTTAATGTCACCTCTATTCATTGACTAGGTCTCACTGCAGTACATTGCAACTGGCCATATGTAGGTCTTAACCAGTTGTTTTCTAAGGCTGAGGGACATCGAGCGTTGACAAATTCGAGAATTGCATGGGGAGAGATCAGGTATATAAGGAGGATGCTCGTGTGTGAGTGGTTTATGCACATACAATAATTCTTGCATAGGTCCGTTAGTTATAACAATAATAATAATAATAACAATAAGAGTGAGTATAATTATACGAGGCACGTCCAGAAAGTAAGTTCCGTTTGGGAATAAAATTAAATTGTGTACAGATACAGAAAAAAAAATTATTGCACAACATTCTACACCTCTTAAACTACTTTTCCACATAGCTGCCGAACCTTTGCAGGCATTTGTCATAGCGTGGCACAAGTTTTTGGATACCTTCTTCATATAAGTTTGCCGCCGACCCTAAACGAGAGTGAAGACTCCCCTGTAAGATATCCTACTATTTGGCCACCACTGTTAGGCAAATTGCGTGCTTACCAGGAGAACTGCGTATTTTAAGGAGTTCTCCTGACCACATACGCAATTTGCCTAACTGTGGTGGCCAAACGGTAGGATATCTTACAGGGGAGTCTTCACTCTCGTTTACGGTCGGCGGCAAACTTCTATGAAGAAGGTATCCAAAAACTTGTGCCACGCTATGACAAATGCCTGCAAAAGTTCGGCAGTTATGTGGAAAAGTAGTTTAAGAGGTGTAGAATGTTGTGCAATAAATATTTTTTCTGTATCTGTACACAATTTAATTTTATTACCAAACGGAACTTACTTTCTGGACGTGCCTCGTATTACCAGATGGAAGGAGACGGTACAAACCGAATTGTGAACTCTACAAACACCAGGTAAACCTCACAGATGCCGTCAGATGTAGATGCCTGGCTTTCTACAGCCACCTGTACATAATTTACCACCACAGGCTGTCTTATAACATCTTCAAGGTAGCCAAGGAGGGTAAAGCCACTGGGTCCCTGTGGATCAAACAAATTGAAAAGGATCTTGCTGAATTTAATATCAGCAAGACACAATAAATGACAGAAGTTGCTATCGTCTGACAATTGAAGCCAGGTCTTTCCTCACATTCATTACAGAAGCTCAACACAACGCGTCCAGAAAATGGTTGAGGAACGTAAGAAAATGAAAGAATACTGGCCCAATAGCAAGGCTCAAGATTTTAGCACGAAAGGAGCCACCAACAATACCCCAAGAGCACCAGAAGTGGAAGACAACAGCTAAAACACAAGCACCGTGCGGGTTCAAACCCAGCCGTAGACGTTAGATTTTTTAAGAGCGTTAAAAATCCCTCAGTATGCCTTCCATCGGAGGGGAAGTAAAGCCAGCGGTCCCATATCATAGATTTATGGCATGTTAAAGAACCTTCCACTAGTTACACGTGTGTGAAGCTAAATTATATATAGGTAAAACATTCGACAAACGCTCTTAGGTTCCGATGTTCGTCGCCAAGAGCCGACTGCGGTGGCGTCTGGTAACCAAGTTCTGAACTAGTAGTCGTTGACGGTGGCGTATTGGCGGAAAAAGTAGGAACTACTTGAAAAAATTCAATGTCTGCAGTCCTCACTTGAATTGAAAACAGATAACACACACTAATACAGTCATCAAAATTATCATCGGTTATCACACAGATTCAACACACACCCAAAGTACACGGGGCTACATGACCGCTTTCTCGCAGCCCCTAAACTGAGGAACCAACCAACCAACAAGCACCGTGGTCAGTAAGTGCCCCAAACGACCAAAGGAGAATAACAATAAGAGGAACGCAAGAAACAACACAGCGTATTCGTAAGAGATTGCTCTTTTGTTAATGAAATATCTGCCACGTTTCATTGTTCAGACGGTTAAGTGTGAGAGCTTCGCACAGGCTCACTAGGCAGGAACTCACCAGGCTCTCATTAGAAACGGCTATGGAGCTAGTCCGAACGAAAATAATGCCAGTAGCTACTCATAGCATAGAGCTGATTTGGGACCACCTTAAAACATCAGAACTCGCAGCCCAGGAAACGGTCAAGGCCCGAGTCCTAAAAGCAACTCTCGGGGTTTCAAAAGTAAGCCCAAACCGTCTGGTCTATGAACTGGCGAAGATTGAAGATACAAAGTACATTATGTTACTACTATCTACCCCGCAATTGGCAGATTATAAGAAGCGAAGACAAGAGAAAAGAAATGAGGACTCCGAAGAGTTCTACTCAACAGACGCCATGTTAGACAGAAATTGGACGAGACCCAATCAAGAACTGCGGAATGACACAACACATTTAGCAGTGTATGGCTTCCACCATAATTTCTGCAATAATACTTCCATTCACGAACTAAGAGAAAAATGCTTGTATAATTTGTGAAGAAATTTGCGAATGGTACCACTTTGATAAATGTGAAAAGCGAATCTAGTCCCTTAGAGAATATAGTAAAGAAAATAATAATTCAGCTGTGCTTAACTGGTCCGAGTAGAGGTTTTCGTATGAATCCTAAGCAAATTCTTGATATGTTATATCTGGCCATTGCGATGCAATGAAGTTATTATTATTATTGTTCCAATAATTTGACCACACGCCAAGAAAGCCAGCATCGGTAAATATTTCACGTGATGACAACACAAACATACGAGAATCCTGCCCTAGCCAATAAGGGAAAACGAACACGGGACAATACTGAAGACACCAGCAAAAAGTGCGAGATGAAACGTGATCCTTAATTAGTTGAGGAGAATTCATCGAACGAAACAAGATTACAATTTCAATGCTCTCTCGCGCGTGCTATTTCCAACAGAAATAAAAGAACGTGCTTGTTGTAACGTCTTACAGAAGAAAGTGGTTCGCCTGGTTCGGTCTGGTATGTATACTATGTAATATGTATAAATTATGCAAGGAGGATGTTTCATGCTACCGCCATGTTATGTGGGGACATTAGTATGTCGAACGCAACGTGAGTTGATGGCGCCGGCGAAACATCCCACTGTTCGCAACTTTGTTTCAATTCCAATCCACGTTTCACCTTATGGTATATCGTAGGATATTTAGAGCTTGAAATAACAATGTAGGCCTATAAAAATGAAAAACATGAACTATAAAACAATTGAATACGAATTTTGATGTTGTGTTCTGTATGTCTGATTTTGATTTGGCATGCCTAACTAATGAAAGACAAAATAGTTTCATCTAATACAGTATGATTTTGTAGCTACCAGTACGAAAGTTCGAATTTGAAGGAAATTCTCTATTTTTAAAAGTTCAAACGTAAAACGATAATTTATATATTTACTGTACATCACGTTTATTTACAGAACATAATAAATATTAATCTACAAATCAAAAAACAATAGAAGCAAGCTTTAACAAGTAGTTCCGTGAAGAACTATACAGCCTATTTTCACATATCCTACTTATGTTAATTGCTTCTATCAACGTACAAAATTTCAGTTTAATTGTTGTAATATATTCGTAGATATTGAGAACCGTCTAAATATGTCGGATGGTCACCATGTAGGTAGTTGCTTATATTAGGGGCTACGAGATCGTGGTCTTGTAGCCCCATGTATTTGTGTGTGGAATTTGTGTGATAACCTGTGTTATTGTTGTGGCTGAACTGTGTTTGTAAATTGGGGATTGTAGTGGGAAAGAGGCGGCCATGGCCTTAAGTTAGGAACCATCCTGGCAATTGCCTGGAGTAGAAGTGGGGAAACCACGAAAAACCACTTCCAGGATGAATGAGGTGGGAATCGAACCCTCCTCTACTTAGTTGCCTCATGAGGCTGAGTGCACCCTGTTCCAGCCCTCGCGCGAGAATTAAATTTATTGGCAGTGCCGGGAATCAAATCCTGACCTCCGGGACGACAGCCAAGAACGCTAGCCACTACACGAGGAGGTCTAAAATAGAATGGTAGCACTGAATGAAAGTAGAACGAGCGATAACATTCTCTATTTTAACACAAATTATTATTAAATGGTCCGGCTAACCTTAGCCTCCACTAATATAAAGCCTACTCAATCATGGCGATCTCTGCATCCTCCTAGCAGTGCTCCTATTGGCCACTGCAGCGCTGAGTACCCACCTAACATTTACATGTACTGTAATAGCATTGCTATCGCAAGCTAAAATAGCAAAAATATACCTAGGCCTATACACTATATTAACAGGACATGAAGCGGCTTCGGTGGCGTAGTCGGTAGCATGCTGAGCTTCTATGCCCAAGATAGTGGGTTCAAACCCGGCCGAAGCCGTCGGATTTTTAAGAGCGTTAAAAATCCCTCAGTATGCCTTCCTTCGGAGGGGAAGTAAAGCCGGCGGTCCCATGTCATAGATTTATGGCATGTTAAAGAACTTTCCACTAATTACACCTGTGTGAAAGTAAATTTATAGGTTAAGAATGTAAACAACGCTCTTAGGTTTCTATGTTCGTTGCCAAGAGCCGACTGCGGTAGCGTCGAGTAGCTGAGTTCTGAACTTAGCCTAGTAGTCGTTGACGGTGGCGTTTGGCGGCAAAAGTAGGAACTATTTGAAAAATTCTAAGTTGCAGTCTGCACTTAAATTAAAAAACAGATACACACACTAATACAGCCATCACAATTAACACCGGTTATCAGACGGATTCTACACACACCCAAAGTACACGGGGCTATATGACCGCGTTGTCGCAGCCCCTAAACTTAAGAACCAACCAACCAACCAACCAACAACAGGACATGAATACACATTATTGAGTAGATTGAAATAAAATATAAGAGATGTTCATCTTTAATACTTGGAGTTCGTTTCAACTGAGGATTTCCATTATTAAATAGCACGCTCAACTGTCCGGCATATAGGCCTACAAGAGTAAGGTACGGTTCTGTCAGTAGATGGTTGCTCTGAATATTTTTACCAGTGTACCATAGAGTTTCAGTGAAAAGGAAAGACTTCTCTTAATTTTTGTGATTCTTTCTTTCTTTCTTTCTTTCTTTCTTTTCATAATTTGTTTTTCTACGCAAGGCGTAGTCTCGTGTCATTGGTGTAGTTAGTCACAGATGGGCGCAGAAACAATTGCAATTTTATCCTGCTCAGTTCCTCAGGATGATCACTTACTCCACACTGTAGAAAATGATTTTTAGCATCTTGTGGCAACAGTATTCTAGTTAATGTTCATGCTATTCCTGGACTGCTCAGCGTAACCGATATAATTTCGTCCGTTACTTCTTCCAGGGAACAAAACCTGGCTTAAGATACCGGAGACCACCTATCCCTCTGTCTTTGAATTTTAAATTAGTGACATTACTGGAGGTAGCCTCCGTGGCTTAGGCGGCAGCACGCCGGCCTCTCACCGCTGGGTCCGTGGTTCAAACCCCGGTCACTCCATGTGGAATCTGTGCTGGACAAAACGGAGGCAGACAGGTTTTTCTCCGGGTACTCCGGTTTTCCCTGTCAACATTTCATTCCAGCAACACTCTCCACTATCATTTCATTTCATCTGTCACTCATTTAATCATTGCCCCAGAGGAGTGCGTCAGGCCTCGGCAGCCGGCACGGTTCATATCCTCGCCGCTAAATGGGGGCTTCATTCATTCCATTCCTGACCCGGTCGGAGACTGGAAGCAAGCTGTGGATTTTCATTTCACTGGAGGTGGATTCTTGACAGCAAGGGGCACTTGACCTCGCTGTTCCGTCACTTAAAAAATAACTAACTCGGGATACTACTAATTTTATCAAGCACTCTTGACATGATATAGCGAGGCTATGTTCTTCGGCTCGTTGTTATTGTTGTTTCTTTAGTGACGTTTCAACATCGTGGTCATGTAGCCACGTGTTCTTGAGTGTGTGTAGAATTTGTCTGATAACCTGTGTCACTGTAATGTCTTTAATGGTGTGTGTATTTGTAATTGAGATAAAATTTGGGTAGGAAGTCGCCGTGGCCTTAAATTAGGTACCGGTACCATCCCGGCATTTGCCTGGCGTAGAAGTGGGAAACACTTCCAGAATAGCTGAGGAAGGAATCGAACCCGCCTCTACTTAGGGTTGCCTAATGAGGCTGAGTGTACCTCGTTCCAGCCCTCAGAACCAGGAATCGAACTCGGGCCTCCGCAGTGACAGCCAAGAATGCTAGCCACTACGCAACGAGACGGACTCGACAGCTCGTACCAAATACCCTCCAATATAGGCCATTACTGCTCTTGTTATAGAAATTTGGTCATTTAGCCCCGTGTATCCTACCCTCTGTCATTGCGGCGTGTGCATTTGTAATTCCAGTGATGATTTGGAAGGTGACCTTAAGTTAGGAACCATCCCGGCATTTGCTTGGAGTAGAAGTGGGAAACTACGGAAAACCTGTTCAGGAAGGATGAGATGGGAATCTAACCCACCTCTTCTCAGTTTTACCTCATGAAGCTGAGTGTACCCCGTTCCAGCCCTCGGAACAGACTTAAATTTCTTGGCAGAGCCTTGATTCAAACATGGATCTCTGGGGGCGACAACGAGGTGGTCAGGTATCATCATCAGAACTGGAGCAATAATACAAGATCACCTAATTTCCAATTTCAATCGCATGGTCAGCGTAGGCTACATACATTGTTCTTATTGCTTTAATCCATAATTTTCTAGTTGGATCTGGACTAGGAAATTCATGAAAACTAGTTCCAGGAACATTATTTCTGGAGCCTTGTTTACAAAACGGCACGCAACAGTATACCATCGCAATACAATGGCCTTATTTCAGTAATATAATTTGATTCGTGCATACACAATGTGTGTAAATACCGCCAACTGAACTGATCATGTAGGAGGGTATGCAGCGTCTCTTGCGGCAAACATAGCATCTGCAGGGCGTACAGCTCCCAGAGGCTATTGGGCAGGCTTTTTATTATTGGAGGCTAAGGGCTAATTCAAACAAGTTGCTAGCGTTTCGCCCCAGTGTAACATTGGGCTCTTGAGTTGGTACGGTACATATCACCATGACGCGTAGCTAGTGCACACTGAGAAGGCCATTGCAATACGCTCAATACGTATGTAGGCTATCTACGTCATGAGCAATGCCAGTGCACTACGGGAGTCAAGTGGAACGCGGATTATACACTTGCAGTAGACATGAATGTGGCTTTTACATACCGTGTGTCCTCGTTTCATGTTCTGGGCGATATTACGTATTGAAATTACGAACCCTGGTCACTACTGAACCTCATATATGTGCTAAAATTCGTAAATACAGGGTATTTATATTTACTTGGCAAGGGCTTTCTCGCTCACGCACTCCGGCAGTTTCTGCTCAGTTGCCGGCTGCCGCGCGCGCGTATGTACGGCAGAATACGGTGCTCAAAATCAGTATCATGCATATTTACTCACTATGTTTACAGTAGATGCTGAAAATGTTCCCCATTCGCTGCCAAACATAATTGGCATCTCCTTATGAAGTTTCCGGTTAATCTGGTTAATTTAGCTTCAGTAAGGAAATAACGACCTTAACGTCTATTTTTATTGTTTACTGAACCTGTACGTTTGAATCTCAAATTAGCCAGTTGTTGTATTGTCCGATTTATAGGAATAGATCTACCTGGAAATTTTACTCGAAACTTTTGACTTTTTCTAGCGCACGATTTCCTACACTTTATGTACGTATTGTGCAGATATACACGTTCAAGTAACGAATATTTCACGAGGCATTAGATCACTATACACAATCACAATAAAACAACTGGCTAAGAGATTCAAACGTACACGTTCAGTAAACGATAAAAATAGACGTAGAGGTCGTTATTTCCTTGGAGAAGCGAAATTAACTGGAATAACCGGAAACTTCATTAGTAGATGCCCATTATGTTTGGTAGCGGATGGGAAACATTTTCAGCATTTACTGTAAGCATGGTGAGTAGAAATGCAAGATACTGATTTTAAGCACCGCATTCTGCCGTACATACGCGCACGCGGCAGCCGGCACTGGCGGAGCAAGAATGTCCTTGCCAAGCAAATATAAAGACCCTGTATGTGTTTTATTTCTTGCTATTCTAAAAACCAGACGCCATTTTTGACAGCGCTTTCATCTCGTTCAACTGTCAACCAGGTGAACTCTACAGGCACGTAGCGAGGCACACACATTGACGCCAACATGTGAGATACAAAATCACTGTTGACAAAAAGAAGGGAGACACAAACTCACTGTTGATCAAAAAAAAAAATTCATCGGGACGTGTTAGGCTGTAACCATTGCCAAATCTCATAGATCTGGGCTCGTTAGGCTGTAACCTTTGTCAAAAACCATTGGATTGGACAAAACGAAGGTTAGAAGGTCAGGGGCAGGTGAGGCCTTTGACCGCGCCCAGCTGGCGGGGCACGGTTGACTCAAAACCATTGATCTGGGCGCGTTAGGCTGTAACCATTATGAAAAACCATTGGATTGGACAAAACGAAGGTTAGAAGATCGGGGGCAGGTGCGGCCTTTCAGAGGCAATTTCCACAATCCATGATCAATAAACAATTCAATTGGGCGCACTATCTATGAATTGAGTGGTGCGCACGAATGATGCGCACTAGCGATTGAATTGGGAGCTTCTTTGCTTTTCATAGTACCGTAAGCGCGAGGTTGGCAGTACTGTCATGGTACTGTTTTGATAACGATCGATGAGAATAATGGTGCTGACAGCTGTAATTTTCGCTATATAAGTCGTGTACCTAATTGGGATGGCCGGGTGGGTCACAGACATCAGAGGAGGTAATATCTACTAAAACATCGCTCCTTGATTTATTTCCCAGCGTTTCATAAGGTATTTTGGCTAATTCGTGTATTGTAGAGAATATTATCGCGCGTTCTACCTTCATTCACTGCTACCCATTGAATGATGTTTTAATAGATGCTTCCTCCTCCGCTGTCTGTGACCCACCCAGCCATGTGCCAAATAGCATCACGACTTATATAGGCGAATTTCCAGCTGTGGATACTATAATTCACATCAACCATCATCAAAACAGTACTGCCAACCTCACCATTATGGTGCTATACTGCACCAACACCCAACCATTCTAACTTTCGATTTGTCCAATCCAAAGGTTTTTGACAATGGTTACAGCCTAACATGTCCAGAAAAATGGTTTTTGACGATGGTTACAGACTAACGTGTCCCGATGGTTGTCTTTTTTTAAAAACAGTGATTTTGTATCCCACTTTTTTCTTATCAACAGTGATTTTGTATCCCAATTTATAACACGACTTAGGCCTAGCTTATATAGGCTAGTGAAGTTTCAGTTGTGTGGGCCATTGTAGGCGTGGCTTATTTGACAAATAAGATATTGCCAACCCCACGTATACGATAAACACAGCCGTGTGTTGTTTGTTTGAGCGGAGAAAGCGATGTTTGTATGGCGACATCCTGAACTAGCTCCAACTTTATTTCAAATAGCATTTCCCAATAAGACACAATTGACTGTTACAAACTCTTTAAAATGAAGATTTACTGTATTATCAACTTGTCATTCTTCAAATTTGATGTGTATAGAATTCCTGAAGGCAAATCAATTGGGTCATGAAGGCTTTACATACAAAAACAAACCTAACCTGGGGCTTACGGCAGACCCCCTTGCTTGTGGTACAGTACTAGCAGTAATTTTCGGCCAGACAGTGGCAGATATAAATTCTATCTTATTAGGCCTAACGTTTTACATACAAAAACAAACCTAACCTGGGGCTTACACCCCAGACCCCCTTGCATGTGGTACTCTCAGTAATTTTCGGCCAGGCAGTAGCGGACAAAAATTCTATCTTTTTAATATTTTACATACAAAAACAAACCTGCTTCTATCAGACTGCAGTATCCACTTAAATTTCTCCACAGGCACACAAAGATTCTTATAGAATACATTTACACTTAAAGAACTTGACACTTGAAAACACAATAAAACTGATAATAATAAATTTTATTTCAGCCAATGGCCATAATAATAGGAATACCATACAAGCTCATTCGGTACAACATTTTGTAAGAGACATCTGACGTTCACTGCATGTTAATACATGATATCTCTCACATGATCTCTTACATACAATACGCACGCAGTTTAAGTATGGCTGATAATACTTCTTTTCTGTGCAAACTTTATAGTGAAAACCGTGCACTGACAATGATGGTATGTCATTAAAACTACCATCATCTACTTTAACAAACAGGACACAATCATCTTTCATTATCACAGTGAAAGGAGCCACCTGCCTCTTATTAAGCTTACTTCGAAAGATATCAAAAGTAGAAATTGTATCCTGTTCACACCACTCAGAGAAATGTCATCTCTTCGTAACACATTTTGCAATCGCTCCTCCGGACTTTTCCTGTCTTTGGGAAGTGCTGTTGTGTGGTAGGACGATTGATTGGGAAAATTGTCGGAATGGCATCAGGGGTTAGTTTGGGAATATTCCTGGGGACACGAATGTGTTCACCATCTTCAACTGCGAATAGATCTTCTCTAACCACAAACTTAGGTTCGAAACGTTTAACACATACAACTCTTTTAACTTCGAAAATTATCCCGGTGAATATTTCTTATTGGAGGCTATAAGCTTGAAATATCACAATGAACAGGCAATACTTCTCACATTACGTATTACCGGAATTTATAATTATCCACAGAGCACTGCACTACGTAAGGTACACTATTACTATCACTTCAATTATATTTGTTCCTTTAGGCGGCTTCGGTGGCGTAGTCGGTAGCATACTGAGCTTCTATGCCCAAGATCGCGGGTTCAAATCCAGCCGAAGTCGTCGGATTTTTTAAGAGCGTTAAAAATCCCTCAGTATGCTTTCCTTCGGAGGGGAAGTAATCCGGCGGTTCCATGTCATAGATTTATGGCATGTTAAAGAACCTTCCACTAATTACACCTGTGTGAAGCTAAATTATATAGGTTAAGAATGTAAACAACGCTCTTAGGTTCCTACGTTCGTTGCCAAGAGCCGACTGCGGTGACGTCTGGTAGCTAAATTCTGAACTAGCAGTCGTTGACGATGGCGTTTGGCAGCAAAAGTAGGAACTACTTGAAAATTGATTGTCTGCAGCCCTTACTTGAATTAAAACAGATACACACACTAATACAGTCATCACAATTAACACTGGTTATCAGACAGATTCTACACACACCCAAAGTACACGCGGCTGCATGACCGCGTTGTTGCAGCCCCTAAACTTAAGAACCAACCAACCATATTTGTTCTTGTTTATTATCATTCTTATCGTTATGAGCAGAAAATATCGATAAATTAACAATCGTCACCAGATTAGCTTGCCACGGTGGGTGAGTGGTTAACGTGTCGGTCTACTAACCCCAAGCTTGCAGGTTCACTCCTGATTTTTGAAAGGTGGCAAAAATTACGACACGCATGTCATACGATGTTGGCATGTCAAAGAACCCATTTGAATTCGTTAGGCCGTGCTCATAGTGGCAAAATTAATCTCGGGATTCTCCACCAACACAAAGTTTCTCATTTCTCTACTAGAAAGCGCTTTGGTGTCAAGAAGCTTAGTTATCTAACCTTCTTGACTTTCATAGTGCTTCAAGGAACAACAAAATTCGACATGCAAGCAGCCCTCTGGGTGTCAAATAACAAAGGTTGCACCCGGCACCCGAGGTCATACGATTTTATTATTATTATTACTACTATTATCACTAGATTAGAAATTGCTAAATGTCCAGTACACAATCGATATGAGGATAAATCATGGAGGGGTTTTGTAATGGGTTAAATCAATAACAGAGCCGTTGTTGTCTCCAATGCCACGGAAAGGTGATAGCCTATGAGCGCAGCTATGGGTGTTAAATGGTGTGCGGTTATATTTAGCCTCAAATTAAAAATAGCAATGTAATAAGGGCACTAAAGAACGTGTAAGTATAGCCTAGTTATTGCTCGGAGCAGCCATAAAACAGTTTATGTGGAGGCCACTTTACGATCAGTTAATGGAAAGGAAATAGGGGATTATCAGACTCCCGAGAAGTTCTTACGCGTTTGCCCTTAAATAGCATGAGTTCTCTACTTGTGGTAATATGAGACAGGGGAAGAGAATTTGAGCAAAAGCAAAAGTATTAGCGATGCCCGGCAGTGAATAGGGCCTGTAATGATAGTGTGGCCTCCGGAGAGACCGAGTGCAGGTCTTTCTAGTTGACGCCCGTGGGCGACCTGAGCGTCGTAATGAGGATGAAGTGATGATGAAGACGGCACATACACCCAGTCCCCGAGCCACGGGAATTAACCCCAGGAGATTAAAATACCTGATGGCTCGGCCGGGAATCGAACCCGGGGCACTTTGGGCCAAAGCCTAGCGCGCTAACCATTTAGCCACAGAGCCAGACACTGCCAGTATAAGATGCTTATATACAGTAGTATGAAGATGCAACGTTTGTTGCCTTCTCCATTACGGAGCACTGGAACTGAGTAATCAAATTTCAGTAATTAGAAATTAGTTCTAATTTAGCACCCAAATTTGTCGTAGGTATTTTACTACTGACTTACACATTCGTAGCTCTGAAAGTTTATGAGATAGGCTATTGCTATTTTGTGTTAATTTCCAGAATATAAAGAATTTTTATAATATTATTGTGGGAATCTGAAAATAATGAACGTTCTTGGGTTTCCTGCCAGCTTCGACACTGCCCGGTGGCGCCGCGTAGAGGAGTCAAGTGGAAGTTGCGAGAAACTAAGACGATCAGTTACAGTTTTTGTGTCGAGTCATGTCACGTCAAGTTATGTTAAATCTCATCTTATGTAATCTTACGTTTAAATGCAGTTTTTATACTTAAAACTACTTCAAGACGTGTTCAGTTTATTCGCTTGCCAAAATTCATTCCCACATTTGGGGGCTCGTCCGAGATATTAACGATTTTGAGTGCGGAACGGCAATTTTGGCTAGGCCTACAGCGATAAAACCAAAGACGACAAGGCGCGAATTGACGGTATTTTTCTGGCAAGATTTACGACGAAGACGGGGGTCCGTTGAATATAGAAGACGAGCAGCTGTTCAACCTCCAAAGACGTGGTGGTTCGAGCAGGCTACAAAAGACGAGTTCAAGGATCCTGAAGCCTACAACGACGACGACGAAAAGAAAAGTGTTCAGCGCGAGTGCCGAAAGACAAAGAAAAATGGCGGACAAAGTGGCGTGTTTACAAGATATTGAAAAAGTGAATAATAACATTAAGACGGCGCCCACGGCCGTGATTAAGACGTTACATAACCTCATTTTCGAAAAACTGCCACGTGATCGAAAGAACAGACAGCGCTTAAGAGAATTCCCAGGATTCGAGTTTGAACGTGACTCACCAGAACACCTGGTGAAATTGAAGTTCATTGAGACCGAATTCACCGAGGCTGACCTGATTGCCATGTGCACAGTATTAAAAATTGGATATACGGGAGAGAAAGCTGTGCTTGTGCAACGCGTCTGTGATAACTTAATGGACCTTTCGTGGCTGGGGATGCGTAAAGACGAAGAAGGTGAAGAAGAAGACGAGACTGGTAAAAAGGAAGATGCAATGAGCAAGATGAAAGAGGAAAACGAAGCACTGGCGGAGGAATTACGTGAGTTAAAGGAGAAAATGGCTGGGATGAAATCCTCAAAACATTCAACCTCTAGCAAGACAGGATCATCATCAGATTCATCTAGCTCGTCCGAAGACCAGAAATTCTCCAAAGCAATAGGAGGTAAACAAAAGAAAATAACAACGACCAAACACAAAGCGAAGACTTTAGAAAAAAGCTCAAGTGAAGGGGAAGTCGACCAGGACGTGGTGGACTTGCGGCACACTGCAAACTGTGGAGTCGCACACAAGTTTGCGTTGACTTTCCGAGAGGTAGAGGGCTCTGTCAGAACCTATGACGGCAGTGAGAACTATCCGGTGCGACGTTGGATTGAGGACTTTGAGGAAACAGCAACGTTGATGGGCTGGGACGAGTTGCAGAAATACGTATTTGCAAAAAAGTCGCTGACAGGCCTGGCTAAGTTGTTCGTGCAGAGTGAACGTGGCATCACATCCTGGCACAAGTTGAAGAAAGCCCTGAAGAAGGAATTCCGAGATGATGCCAGCGCAGCAGAGATTCATCGACTGCTAACCAACCGACGAAAAACAAAAGTTGAAACTCTTCACGAATATTTCCTGGTGATGCGAGAAATAGCCAGCAGGTCGACAATCGATGATGAATCACTGATACAATACGTCATCGATGGCATCGAGGATGACACTGGATCCAAGATGATTCTATATGGAGCAAAGGACATCAAGGAATTCAAGGACAAGTTGAAGATCTATAAGAGTGCTTACGCACGAAACTCCCAGAAGGTGACGATAAATGAGAGGAAGACAAACAATCATACACCAAGAGAAGACAACAGGCAGAAGCAGACATCGCCTGTAAAGAGATGTTACAATTGTGGTCAGAAGAACAGTCATGAGTCCAGAGAATGTCCACACAAGAGTCAGGGTCCAAAGTGCTTCAATTGCAGCAGTTTCGGACACATAGCTTCCAAGTGCCCAAACCCTGAGCAGAATGCCGAGAAGAAGACAGTGAACGTCGCTTTGGGAACCAAGTCGAATATGAAGATGAAAGAATTTTTGCTCCAGGGCCAGAAGATCAATGCATTAGTTGACACGGGCAGCCCAATCAATCTGATCCGTGAAGACATTTACACAGAGATGGGAGATCTGGAGCTGAAGACTACCGCCATAGTATTCAAGGGTTTCGGAGATAGTGAGGTGCGTCCCCTAGGATATTTTCCAACCGACGTCCAGGTTGACGACGATACTTACTTGACTGATTTCTATATGGTGTCTGGAGATGTACTAAAGTTGCCAGCTATCATGGGTAACGACTTGCTGGACCAAGCCATAACTACCATCAGCAAAACCGGTGTCAAGATGTCCAAGGACATATCAGAAGCGTACTTGTACCGAATCGACGTGGTAGCAGCCGATGAGATGGACATAGGAAAGGCATCGGAAGAGGCGAAGAGTACCAGCGTTGAGATGAGCATCACGATGAAACAAGGACTATTGCATCCCTTATTTAAAGAAAGCACACCATTTCACACTTACCATGCTGACCATATTGAACCCTTAGATTCAATGAAAAAAGGATGCAAGCATATTCTCGCAGTAACGGATAGCTTCACAAAGTTTGTGTGGCTGTATCCCACTAAAACGACGATCACGAAAGAAACTACGGAGAAATTGGACGTGCAAAAAGGAGTATTTGGTAATCCTGCGCAGATCGTCACCGACCGTGGAACCGCGTATATTTCACATGAATTCGAAGAGTACTGCACTGCCAACAACATCACCCACTCGCTGATCACGACCAGACTCCCTCGTGCCAATGGCGAGATAGAAAGGATGAACTCCACGATCATTTCCGTGCTGGCCAAGTTGTCCATCGAAAACCCTGGAGATTGGAACAAGCACGTCGAACCTGATCGAAGAGCCATGAATTCCACTTACAACCGCAGTATCAAGCAGACGCCATTCGAACTTTTGACAGGATCCAAAATGCGCTCTGAAAATGACCTGAGAATACTTGAGTTGATCAGTGAAGAGATGGTAGACGAGTTTGAGACCAGGAGAGATGAACACCGTGAAGAAGCGAGAGCACAAATCCAGAAAGTGCATCAAGAAAACAGTGTGTCGTTTGATCGAAGTCGACGGCCTGCTCGCCAGTACCAAGTTGGCGATATCAAAACCATCAAGAGGACCCAGTTTGAACCAGGCCTTAAATTGAAGAAAAAGTACCTTCGGCCTTACAGAATCTCCAGAGTCAAGCTGAATGACACTTACGACCTCTGTCGTGAAGGGAATCACTTAGGCCCCAAACGAACAACTACTTGTGCTGAATTCCTCAAACCCTGGGCTGAAGACTTCTCATCATCCGAGGCGGATGATCTGCAGGATGGCCGATTGTGGGAATCTGAAAATAATGAACGTTCTTGGGTTTCCTGCCAGCTTCGACACTGCCCGGTGGCGCTGCGTAGAGGAGTCAAGTGGAAGTTGCGAGAAACTAAGACGATCAGTTACAGTTTTTGTGTCGAGTCATGTCACGTCAAGTTCTGTTAAATCTCATCTTATGTAATCTTACGTTTAAATGCAGTTTTTATACTTAAAACTACTTCAAGACGTGTTCAGTTTATTCGCTTGCCAAAATTCATTCCCACATTATTATCATTTTTGCCATCTGTTGACATACAGTGACGTAGGTTAGCATAAACACTTCATTTCATCTACTGTAATTAGGATCTAAATCTGCTGATGGAGATACTACACATTTCTTTTCTTAGACATCACTTCATAGTCTATGACTAGCCCTATCAAAATACAGTATCTATCACAGATCCAACACTATAAAGGGAAGTAGCCTATGGCCCCCTTTAAGCCAAGTTCCATAATACAATACAGCAATATCTATTATATCTCTGTCCTTTTGAGAAGAATCCATAGATTTGTGATGTAAACAATCTCTCGAAACTTAGAAAGTATCTTGTTATTCCTGACTATACCATTACCTGCTAACTTCTTGAGGTGACATGCCTTTCAATCCCTGATTAGCCACATGACCAGCCCCAATTGTCAGAAATGCTTCTACCATTCTTTGACTTCAAATGGAGGTCTTTCACTTTTATCTTAGGTGTGAGAATTGGTGTATGTTGAAGAATGTACTGTACATAAAATCACACTTGACAATAAGTTTATTGCAAAAGCCGTTCCTTGCTCTTGTCCGAAATGAAACATAGTATAGTCTATTATCAGCTAATACGACAAAATGGCAACAGATGGAACCTAAGCACCCTCTTCTGTTGACGTTATTATCTCCAACGACAAATTCAAACCGGAAAATTTGCACACAAAAATGAGGCTATCGGCACCTTAGCCTCAAGAAGGGGGCGTGACAGGTCTGTACTGTCACATACTGTAAAAGAGTCCCAAAAATGGCATTTAAAAAGTGTAGGCAAATATAAATGTTACAGGTGGGTGGAGGAAGTATTTTAATTGAAAAAGAATTTCGGATTTTGACCATTTTACGGTCAAAAACTCTCAAGGGTCCCTCTTCCTCCAGTATTCTTTCACATGTACGCTGTACTGCTGCTTCTGTTTATCCGTCCAGAATCTTCCAGTCTTCGCAGTTCTTCGGTCTTGGAACCCTTGCAAATTGTGAATATTGGTCCGAAATGTATCCCTATCTAACATCTGAACTTACTGAATGTCGGAGCTTCCTAGATCTTGACGGACTTCTTTAATCCATGCCGTTGGTGCCTTCCTGTTCCATAGGTATTCGAATATCGTTTTGGTTATTCTGTTTTTGTCCATTCTGTACAAATGTCCTTTTCATGGTTTCTGAGATCTTCTCCTCATTTTTGTAGACTTCATTGTTGTTCCGAAGTTTCTAGTCTGTTACAGTCTGGACTGGACCCATTATTTTCCGAACTATTCTTATATAGTCTATTGTTATTTGCAAATTGTTTTTTCTTGTTAGAGATACGGATCCCATGTATCCCACGGGGATCGGGACCACCACCCTACTGACAGCACTCACGAGGTGGCTCTGCAAAAATAAAAAATAAAGAAATCAGACTTGGTTTTACGAAACACTTCAATTGGTAGAGTGGGTGAGTGGTTATCGTGTTTGGAATAGTTCGAATAGTCGAACTAATCATATGTTTGAATCAAATATGTGTTTTCGAAATTATTTTAACAATTGGAATAATTTGATGTTCGAATATGTAGGCCCACAGCCTTGCTGTGTCTTAAGAAACGAAATGTCAAAGAAAATGAAGTACAGTCATGAATATGCTGAATATGGGTTAACATGCAACCTTGGTCGTGATGGAATTGAAAAACATGATTAAATGACATTGTGTGCTTTAAAGAACTCGATAATAACACTGAAAGACAAAAAGTGTAACCATCTGAGAAATTTAAAAAATCTCAATTACATAATTGATCCACTACCGTATTAATTACGTTGTGAAAACGGGGCGGGAGAGGGGGTGGGGTGGGGGCAGGGGGGGGGGGGGGAGGTGAATCCTTAAGTTTACTTTTAGGGGAGTTGTGAGAGTAACAAGGTTAAGAACTCTTGCTAACCTGTGTTAATAGACAATTACAAAACCCTTGCATTCATCGAAAGTTGGCAACCGACATTGTATTGAGATACACAACGGAAATCAGATGTAGGCAGACAGGCGTGCCGGTGTCAAAAGGTTAGAAGCATGCAAGTTATTTCCACATTAATAGAGCGGGCGTTGAAGATGGACCATTTAAGACTAAACTAGAGTGTAGTCCTAGTGCTTTATCTCGGTCATGGGCAGGGCGACCCGCGTGCACGAGTGGGCAACAGGCCGGCACACCACTCACAGGTGAATCACGCATGGCGGTCTTTTACTTTGAGCTCTAGTGTTTACTGTTGTAGATTGCAAAATTAAAACTTGTTTTTGTAAAGTCAACAACAGTGGAGTGATGAGGAAACAGGAGCGGCTAGGGTTGACCTTGAAGGCCATTAGCTGACCTCATCTGTGCTCTCCACTGACCTGAACATTGAGAGTTTAGGTTTCTCTGCAACAAGGACATCAGGAGAAAGTTCCTCAAATAAACCAATTCCAATGAGTCGTCTTCAAAGAAATTGTTCTGTTGAGCAACTCGGGTAAATATGAAGATAAAGGAAGCAAGGCAAATTATGAATACAAATAAACACCGTTTGTACTTCCACTTCATATTTAAAATTTAATTTCGACTGGTTTTTTCTCGGCATCTCTATGAGAAATGATCTACTAACAAAACAAAGGAGAAAGAGTACATAGATCTGTACGGCCTTAAGGGGCATAGTAGTCAAGAGCGAAAATACATGTGCCTGTTTGAGTATCTAGATAGTGGGGGTGTATTAGGTCAGTCAGACAAAACACGCAAAAACAGGTAGCGAAAGAATATGGCGTTACCATTGCACACTGGGTCAAAATCGAAATTTAGGGGGACAAAATTATTTTTACGTTTTAATCATGAATTTAGAGTGAAAGCAACGTACATAATTTGTTTACTTCATAATAAACATCAGTTAAGTCTTTCTAAGCTACTCTACGACTAGAAGTTGGATAGAGCATTCAGTTTCTCTTCAGAATAATTTTCTACCCCTAATTTACTTTTAACAATGTAACAAAGTTCCACTTTTGACATAATCGTCGAACCCAGTGCTTCAAACAGTTTTAATCGTGTGAGGACTGATTGCGCGGCATCTTCTAAAACGTAAAATAACTAAGTAAGTTGCAAAAATATGCAAAAAATCTTATAACAGGCGTACACTACAAGACTTTATCTACATTTTAACATTAAGTAGAAAATGACGCAGAGTGACGCGACATAATAAAAATCTAAGTGAAAATTTCATTTTAAAAATAATAGTTAAATAATATATAATGCCAATATTGCTAAAATTACGCAACAATTAAGCCCATGAATAACTGAAACTCGTTACAAAGATCATACCTTCAGCTGCATGTTCCATCTTAAAGCATCACACTAATCACAAAGACTACCAAACCACAGCCACTTACATTCACCCTCCAATTCAGACTGCTCGAACAGTGGTGACAGATTTACATTAAGATGCGTTTATATCCCAGAATAGTGAGCGGCAATTATATGAGATTGCTGTAGAATTAATACATTTTGATTTTTTAATTATGAAAATAAATAATTTTGTCCTCCTAGATTCCGATTTTGACCCACTGTGCATTGAACTGTAGGAACTACTGGAACAACTCCTCCCGTGGTAACTCTCGCTGAAAACTGCCTTCTGGTCATCACCTAGTCTTGCCTGGTGTTGTACGGCATTCTAGACTTAATACATAGGTTGGATGTCAGCTAATGTGTCATGTTTGATTAGTTCTTTACAAGATATCTGATCGTACGTTGATTATTTGGTATAGTCAAGATTTTATAACTTAAAAGGTTCATTCTGGTTCAGTATTGATAAACTAATTGAGTAATAAACAGGTTGAAAGTTCCGCCTGATCAATACTTTTATTAAATAAAGATCACTGTGTGGTCATTGGTGGGACATGTTTCAAGGCCTAATTGTTTTTGGCCCCTTCATCAGCCGAATTAATAAATGTCAAGGACACAAGAAATGTATAGCGTAACACTAAAACGTCCCTTGTTATTAAACTTTATATGGTGCTCCATAAAGAAGGATGGGAAATTGAAGGCCTAAATCAACACAATATTATGTGGAAAAAACGTGGCTAGTTCAAATTTACACAGTTTTACCATTTTTAAAGCGTTTCCTGTGTTAAAAATCCCAAATAAAATAAATACTAAAATGTTATATTAAAGAAAGGCCCAAAAGTTGTGCATTAAGCACACAAATACATTTAACCTACACTACATTCATTTGTACTTTGTTTCAGCCTTATCGTTCTATGCATGTCTCGATTATTGGCTTGGATAGTTTTTTGCATGTTGTGATGTGGTGTTTGTTCTTTGTTTACTCTCATGGAGATTGTATAATGTTATTTTACCACAGTTGGCAAGGTACATTTATCTATGTTTGGGTTGGCAGCAGCCAAGGCTTATAAACTACAGAGGTTGCCTCAATTTTCACTCACCAATCAGCACTCACAAGGCGGATGACGTCACAAGATACCAAATGCGCCATGTGGGGAACGTAACGAAACTGTCAACATCAGCTGTTGAGTACGCAAAGAACTGTTTATTCTCATGAAATTATTGGTAAATGGGTGATAAAATAACTGAATGTAGCCTACTTACTTATGTTGTGATCTTCTTGAATTTCTTAGAAATTCGCCTAGACTCGGTAGTAGTATCGTGGGTGTTAGTGACTTCCAATAACCACTTCTTATGCAAGATAGAATTGGAATGTATCAATCTGATGAAGAAAATTGTTATCACAGCTACCTCAACCCCACCAGACGGTACGTCAGGAACTTCTCTCGACACAAAATCTGTCGTTCTTAGAACGTTCTTGCCTCGTTGAAATCCGTATTTTCCGTGAAATGTGACGAATTTTGCTGAAATGTGCCGGAACTGGTTTAGCCAAGTTTCTGAGGGATCGGTCATACCACCGTATGACAAGTGTTTAATCCAGGTTGGTAATGAATAATCGTGTTGAGTTTGCATTCCGTAGGTTAAGTTCCCAAGTTGTGGAATTTTATCTTGGAACTTGTGGGCTACATAACCTGCAACATAAGCCTTGCCATCTTCCTCACTTTGTTCCATGATATTGGCAATGAAGGACTCTGGTTGCACATTGCTCCCTAAGGTTGGTTCTGGAAGCACGTTACATGATTCCGACACTATGCCAGCTTTGTTTAGTGCTTTAGCAACTACATATTCATCTGAATATGGATCAGCAGTGTTTAATAATAATGTTATTGGTTTTACGTACCTTTTAACTACCCTGGCTTTTAGCCGGGGTGCCGGAATTTTGCCCCGAAGAGGATCTTTAACGTGCCAGTAAATGTACTGACACGGCTCCCTCGCATTTGCGCACCCTCAAATGCAGGCTGACTGCGCCAGGTTTCTAACCTGCAACCTTGGGCTCAGCAAGCGAGAACGTTACCCCTGAGCCACGCAGCCAGACTCAGCAGTGTTTGTTTGCTTTTGAACAACTCCTGGATTTTTTTTCCTAAATTAATCATCCTCAGTCTGTAAATGCAGTCAAGGGGAGAATGATGATCGTGTAAGCCACCACGGGTTCGCAATTGTGAAAAGAGGTTTTCCAGTACATCTCGATTTAGCCTATGTGTGAGAATGTACTTTGTATTATGCCTACCGTCCATATCTTGGTACAGAAGTCGAAGGGATTTTATTGAAAAGATGACTGCTTTCTGGAATATTTGCAAAGATTTTTACCAATGCAAAGAGAATTACTCACGAAATATTCCATCTTGTCCAAAATCAAAATACCATGCATGGGCGTATATAAGGGGTGGGGGGCTGAGGGGGCTGCAAATCCCCCCGAAAAAGTCAACTTGGGTACATCATACAATGTATTTCACAGTAGTCTACTTTTAAGAAATAATTATCAATTTGGAAAAGAAAATGAGTGTTTACCTTTCTGCTTAATAAATTGAAAAGTAGCCCATTTAGATATTTTCCATTCATACTCCATAGGCTATAATAGAAAATTCATTAAGTACTCACAATTTTCCACGATAGTCACCCCCCCCCCCCCCTCGAAAAAAATTGTATATACGCCCCTGATACCATGTACGAAATATGTCAAAAATATTAACAGCTTTAAAATCATCCTAGCAGGTCATCAAAACTTAAGAGTAAGTCAGCTAGGCTCACTTACCATTTGGTTTTAGATTCCTTGGAAATCTTGGCTTTATATTAAGCAATTCGGCCCTGTAGTCTAATTCGAAGTCTTCACTCTTAAAGTGGAGGGAACATATCCTACTTGTTTGAGGGTTGCAATGATCTTTTCGCTTACAGGCAGCAATCCACTGATTGCGAAGACATGCGTCTTTAGGCATCGTGAAAAACGACACGACATTTCCAACTTTATAATAACTGTGACAAAGTGCCACAGCACATCTTTGGCCTGGCATGATTATAAACAAAAGGGCTTAACACACGTGTTTAAACCACTGCAATCCATAAAATATGTGTAGGAAAGTTGACTTTCCTTGCATATCTCGCACCTCGCGCGCTACGAGGAAACGTGTGACGTCACGTCCTTTCCCTTCCCTCCGCGATCCCCTCGCCTAAGAGCTCCATATTGAGGCAACCTCTGTAGTTTACTAGCCTTGGGCAGCAGCAACCTTTATTATTGTAAGTTAGCTATGCAACATGCCTGAACGTTGTTCTATTATTCGGAGCATTAGCTCTTTTGCATTCTACGAGAATTATTTCTTATATTTTACATATGGAATTACAGTCCACTACTGTCATTCATTCGTTTAATTTTCTCCCCTGATGTTTCATCTGGGGCACAATTATGTCGTATTCATACATGTGGTAACGATCACATAGGCGTTCACAAAGATCACATACACATATTTCGTTCGGCTCGTGATGGTTCTTCACTTTGCACACTCTGTGGTGGTATCCGTGCGTTGCCAAAGAGTTCACGAAATGGCGCAGGTCTTTGTTGGTTTCCATCCATGATCTATTTACCATGGCCTCCGTTGCATAGAAGTCGGGCCATATCTCTTTTGGCATTTGTCTTCTTATTCCCACTTGTTTTTCCCAGTTCTTAGTAAAAGGTAGATTATATTTGGTCCTGAGATCTTCCATGAAATAAGATTTGTATGTTATTCACTTAAATGATGACTGTGCATCATATGCTTTTTCTCAAAATGACATTGTCTTTCCGGAATAGCTAGTACAGTAGAACCTCGTTTACCCGGATCGAATGGGACAAGGGCCGATCCGAGTTCACGAAAATCTGGGTTATCCAGAGTATGTCGGAAAAACTTTAAAAAAATCATGTACATCACCGAAATATTTTTAATGGAGTTTAGAAATTATTATCGGCACACTTTCACCTAAAATACATACACTGTATGTATTGTAATAGCCAATGTATTTGCACTGTACACGATATAGATACAAACTAGTCGGTAGTAAAAAAGGCAGTGAGTTTCTGCTGTCTCAGTTTAGTGTATCGCTCACGAGCAGCGCGATCTTGCATCCGCTGTAACATCAGAAGTTCATTTGGCAATGTTTAGGCTTGGCTCTCGAAATAAATCATCAATTTCTCTATGTTTGCTACTGCTTCTGCGTGGGTCATAACCACAGCTGGTTCATCAACACTGTATGAATCTGAATCCTCTTCATTTTCATTTTCAGTAACCCTGCATGACGCAATAATGGCTTCCTCTGTAATCTGTTTATAACCTCTGTCATTGTCGATTTGCAACCAATTGTCAATTCTTTTTTTCAAAACTGGTCCGGGTTATCCGGACGTCCGGGTTAAAGACGTCTGGGTTAATGAGATTTTACTGTAGTGTATTTATAGAAGGGCCCGAGAAAAAAAATGCATAGGGGCCCTTAAATCGTCTCGGTGGCCCTGTGTACGACTAGGACACGCACGACGAGGCTGTAGGGTGCCATTGAGGTAACGTGGCACGACAATCAACTCTCTCGGCAAGGAGACTTGATTGGACCTAACAAAGACACATTGTATTGTAGTTCGCTATTATGCTGGATTCCAAGAATGTATTGTACCTTCATGTCTGCAATAAGAAGCAGTAGCAAATGTGTGTATCCACAGAGGTCCAGGCATGACTCTGCCGGATAGGCAACATAGGTCACCTGGATATTTTGGGAAAGAAAACGTCCTTTTATTTACATTTGATTTTTTCTCCTAATAATTCTCCTCTAAAGACTCACTGACCTTGCAAAATAAACACCTGGAAGTAGTATCAGACTTCAAATATCCAAGGGTTACTCTACAAACAACATTGACATCCTTCAACATTCATATCAAAGATAGAGCAACAGCAGCAATAAAAGCAATTTATAGCATTCAACAGCCCCAAAAGCTCTCAGTACAAACGACTATGATATTATTTAAAACGGACATAGCATCAATCGCAAAATACGGAGTTCACTTAATCTGGGACAAATTAAAAGTAAATGACCAGATAATACTAGAAAAAGTAAAAGCCCGCCACATGAAACGAATCTTGGGTATCGAGAAGACGGCGCTGTCAAGACTGACTTACACCTTAACGAGAGAAACTTTCTTCATAGAAGACATTAGAATACAGATGCTACTGCCCAACACCATGGCCTGCAACAGTGCACACCAAATACTCAAAGGAAAAAACAACGCCATCTGGAACGACTTCTACCTAACTGACGCTATGGTGACGGAAGAATGGAAACAGGCGAAATATGACCTCCGATATTTTATTTTTTTAGCGTATGGCTTTTAGTGCCGGGAGTGTCCGAGGACATGTTCGGCTCGCCAGTTTTGTAGCTGCTTCGAGACGGACACCCAATGGGTGAGCTACAAGTAAGTTACCGTTGGGGAGGAAAGTTTGGATGTAAGGACGAGGAGTTGGAAGGTAGCGGCTGTGGCCTATAGTTAGGGACCAACCCGGCATTTGCCTGGAAGGAAGATGGGAAACCACAGAAGACCATCTTCAAGGTTGCCGGCGGGTGATTTCGAACCTCCTAGCCTCCCGGATGTGAGCGAATGCCAGCAGTCATGCCGTAACGACCACGGCTAACTCACCCGGTACCTCCGACATGTAATAACACGATACGCAACACATGGTTTTCACCACAAGTTCTGCCAAAACAAGAGATTCTACCAGCTGGATGAGGACTGTCTATGTGAACTTTGCAGTAAATACTGTGACAGATACCATGCAAAGCATTGCAGATAAAGACAAATACTGTATCACTAACACAACTAGCATTAGACTAAAATACTCAGTTTTCTGTATTTGCACATTGTGCGCATTTGTCTTGAGAATGTTTCAAATTGTGCTCTCTCAAGTATGTTAGCGTTTGCTCTCCACCTTTTCAAACTGAGCGCCAATTTACTGTTCACGACTCCTGAGTGACTCTTGCTTCGCAACTAAATCTCCTCATAAAGCAGGGAAGATAAGAACATTCCTATACGTGGAGCATCTTAACTTTCGAGTTGACGTTTAACCTTTAATTAGATATGAGTGTAAGAGTAACGTAAGTGGGTAGGTGGGGTGCTCACAATACCCCAACAAAAACTATACTATTCTTTTACAAATGTTAAATATTGACCAACCAAATTCAATCTTTATAACTACCTTAAAACTATTATCATAAGATATTTGGCCCCACAGTTATAAGAATAAATACCTTACTGATTTCCAATCCCAAGGGCGGGCATCAATTCCAGTCGGTCGAACATCAATTCCCCTCGATTTTCCTTAATTCCACTCGGTCCTCCAAGGGGTCCAAAAATGAGGCTTTGGCAGAGCGGTTATCCCCAATGACGACAGATATTTATGAAGATTTATGTTCGAACATAAAATAGTCATAATAATTATCGTCGAACATAAACAGTCGTATGCAACTTGCCTACTGTATAATGGTAATTAAGACACTGGTATGGAAATTATAAAATTCGCATACGCTCGTTTTATAAACATACTCGTGTCTCAATTATTGCCATTATAGGCTCGTTGCATAATGTACTATTCGATATCAGCTGCGGGTGCTGAAAATACTGTTTTCCAGCCTAGAACGGAAAAATCAGCTGCATTCAAGAATTCGCGCATACGCTGCAAAAGGTGTTTGACCCTGCCCTTGGTATGCGAGCAGGAGGGTTATGACATTTGTTTACGTAATTGGGGATAACCCCTTTGCCGACCTCTTGCCAAAGCCTGAGCGGAGTTGAGGAACTCACTTTTGGGTCCCTTGGAGAACCGAGTGGAATTAAGGAAAATCGAGGGGAATTGATGTTCGACCAATCCCAAAGTCTTAATATTTTGGTTTCATGCTGCATGAAAATTTTTAAGCTCAATTCTTCATTACTTTCTGACAATTATTTACAACACACAAATAAATGTAAACTGATCCGTTCCTGCACTTCATCTAAAGAAGTATTCATTTCACACACGCCCAACACCACACAGAAGCGACAGCTCAATTTGTGAAGTAGAAACCAACCAGACACTATGTGTAACGTAACTGGGTATGCGGGGTACTGACGACACCCCAGCCTATAAATGCTATTGTTGGCAATAACAGACACAACTTTAAACAATGCAAATGACGTTATATTAAACTCCAATCTTATTCAAGAGGGTACTGAGTTCCTCAACAATGTAGTCAACTTCCGTCAGAAAAAAAAAACCAAGCGAACATTACACATGGGGTGTTCTCAGCACCCCTCATACCCAGTTAAAGGTTAAACTGAGCGCCAATTCACTGTTCACGACTCCTGAGTGACTCTTGCTTCGCAACTAAATCTCCTCGTAAAGCAAGGAAGATAAAACCTTCCCTATACATGGAGCAACTTAACTTGCGACTTGACGTTTAAGTACTACGCTAGTGTTATTGTCTGCCCGCCAGGGGAAGTCAGTTCGTCACTCTAAAAGACTTCACACTTCCTTTTGTTCTCACATGGGAAATGTATGAGATGTGAGCACGAGTAAGAAAAGAACTGATATTTTGTCAAATGTCTCATGATTACAAAAGGACCAAAATGACGGGTGAGTATACCCACTCTCTTTGCAGCCATAAGGTTTGCCATTTACCCAGCACACCAGCACGGGCGACCCAAGGTTGTCCTCTTTCGGATTTCAGCGTACTTGGAGCTACTGCTGTAATAAATAAGTTATTATTTCTTATTGATATATTAGAGAATAACCCTTTCACTTTCGTTGAGAAACATGTGAGTAAGACGCTGTAATGGCGAGGAAGATTGGCAATGAGGAACACAATACACAGGCCTGACAGGATAATCTCAAGTGGACATGAGTGATGTCTGTATTATAACAAGACAGTTGGCCTGAATGATGCAAACCTCTCCTCTACCGCCGACAATAAAGATTGTGTAGCACAATAGAGACTTCCCACAATCACTGTACTATAGGCTCAGGGTCGCCGAGGATACCCTGACCGCAAGACCTGCACGTCGCCTGCCTGCCGTGCATTCCGACGTAACTCATTACAAGATTACTTCTCCATAAAAATAGAAATGGGTTCAACTATGGTTGGGTTGGTTGGTTCTTAAGTTTAGGGGCTGCGACAATACGGTCATGTAGCCCCGTGTACTTTGGGTGTGTGTAGAATCTGTCTGATAAACGGTGTTAATTGTGATGACTGTATTAGTGTGTGTTATCTGTTTTTTAATTTAAGTACTGCAACTTAGAATTTTTCAAATAGTTCCTACTTTTATCGCCAAGCGCCACCGTCAACGACTACTAGGCCAAGTTCAGGACATAGCTACTAGACGCCACCGCAGTCGGCTCTTGGCAACGAACATAGAAACCTAAGAGCGTTGTTTACATTCCTTACCTATCCAATTTAGCTTCACACAGGTGCAATTAGTGGAAGGTTCTTTAACATGCCATAAATCTATGACATGGGACCGCCGGCTTTGCTTCCCCTCCGAAGGAAGGCATACTGAGGGATTTTCAACGCTCTTAAAAAATCCGACGGCTCCGGCCGGGTTTGAACCCGCTATCTTGGGCATAGAAGCTCAGCATGCTACCGACTACGCCACCGAAGCCGCCGTTCAACTATGGGATATTTGGCCAATGTCAGATATATCTCATTCAGAATGTTGAATTACCTTTATATGAACAAAATATTAGCTTACAATTTGCGTAAATTTAGTAGAAATTTTAGCTCTATTCGTAATTTAAATTTTACTAATGTTTGCATGATTGCTAATAGTGATTCTATACTCCGTCAAATTCAGAATCTGCAAACTATTGTCCATTGTTGAAGAAATTGTTGGCTTTGCTGCAATATTGCATGTCGTATCTCGTTTATGAGATGGGTATGAATTAGATACACTGACTTCGCTGATCATTCATTCATGCATTTATTTATTTATTTATTTATTAATAATTAATGTACTTATTTATTTTGAAATTTAACGAAGACTCCACTCGAAAAGAAAACAAAATTTTAAAACATCATACTTTTGTCATGAAAGTTTTCTTCATCCTATTCAAATAAATAACTCAACCATCTGCTGTCAGCAAATGGTTTATCGACGATTCCCATTTTCAATTCCAGGCAAAAATCACAGCCGCCTCCTTTCAACCCCCTGCCCCCTTAAATTCACCTTTGTTAGCTTCATGTACATTAACTCCTTCTGATAGGATTGACGTTGGAAAGGACATCCAGTGTTTTTCCGTCTCCTCCCAAATAACATACGTCCACTGGACATTTTATGTTAATGCTATTTGGGAGTATATTAGTTACATCTCCGGACAACTCAACCATGCTAAGCAATAAACCAGCATTTCAACCACACAGTTGTGAAGTAAAACTTAGCGTCTGAAATGTAAAGTCCATCTAGGCCTCCTATATGATTACCAAGGCAACAAGTATCCATCATCTAAATCTGAAGTGTGAAGGTCATCTAGGCTAGTTTTGTTCAATTTACATTTTCACTGTTGAACAGTGTAATATTAGTTGTAATAACCATAGTAGTAAGTGTATTATTATGCTCATTTGTGCCCGAGATTGGGGTAGGTGGCTCGGAGCATGAAATAAAGTACCATTCTGGTATACGGAAAAAATGGTGAAAGCCACACACATGATGACCTCTGTTAATTCGAACCTTCAATCTAAAATTTTTGCAGCTTTCATTATTTTGTTGTTTTAAAGTCTGACTCAACCCGCTCAGATAAGCTACTGCGTCGAACCGGCCTTGTATGTAATAAGAGCTACAACAATAGCACTTAGAATCCCTCGCCAGAGAACTAACGATAATTTAGACTAAGTAGATTCTAAACTCATGGATATGAATATTTAAAACCGTTCACCACTCTCCAAGTTTCCAAGAACAGTGATTAAATATGGAATAATTTACGGAGCTTCTTATAATCATGCAGTTAATTGTGGGATGGTCTTCGAAAAACAGATGCTTAAGAAAACACAGTGACGTGAAATTTGATGACAGATATAAATTTACCTACTCATGAAGAGGATGGTGACCGTAAACTAGTCTTAATATGACCAACCAGCTCCTCAGCAAGTGAAAGTACAGTAACTTAAAGGTAAGATAAATAATATACTTGAAACTACAGTATAATTAATAACGAACAGAATTAAATTCTCAGGCAATAAATCAAACATAGCCTACTTCTGTGGCTTCGGGGTACGTTTTGTGATTCCGAACCCTGGGATCAATTCCCTACTCTGTCTATAGCAGGGGTTCTTGACACTTTTACTCTCACAACTCCCCTAAAAGTAAACTTAAAAATACATCTCACCCCCTCTCCTCTCTCTCTTTCACAAAGTAATTAATAATGGATCATTTATGTAATTAACATTTTTAAAACTTCTCAGATGGTTACACAAAATTACTTAAGGGGGAAATCCGTCTTAAGAGAGGAATAAAATGTAAATATGCAGTCGATTGTGGAACATGCTACAAATATGTTTGACGAATGATACTCATATCAGAGTAATAGCATGCTTGTGCCAACCAAAAGCAACTTTTATAATGTCAAAATTCCTTTCATAAGAGTTTTCAAAACTTGCCAATTTTTTTACCGTGCATCATCGTTGTCCTTATATATCTCAAGCTTATAAGGCATTTCCTGCTTTTCTTATTTTAAGGTATGTATTACATCTGCACCTACAAAATGTACCTCATTCAGGTCATTAGGGTTTATATTTGTTTCTATGTACTGTATTCATTCTTAAAAGAAAGAACTATTTTCAGCTGCTCTGAATAAAAAGGCAATGAAAGTACTTAATTTAAAATGTATGTTAATGATTGAAGTACAGTTTATAGCTGCAGTTTTAATACACAAGAAATAAATTTCTCATAAACTTGGGATATATAAGGAAACGATGATGCACGGTAAAAAATTTGGCAAGTTTGATACGTTTGTAAAAATCTCTTATTATAAGAATTTTGACATTATAAAAGTTGCTTTTGGTTGCCACAAGCTTGGCATTACTGTGACATTGGTATCATTTGTCAACAATATTCGTAGCGTGTTCAACAATCGAATGAATGTTGACATTTTATTCCTCTCATAAGCTGGATCTCTCCCCTAAGAAATGTTATTTCTCAGGAACACTTTTTGTCTTTCAGTGTTATTATCGAGTCATTTAAAGCACACAATGTCATTTAATCATGTGTTTCAACTCCATCACGACCAAGGTTGGATGTGAACCAATATTTAGCATATTCATCACTGTACTTCCTTTTCTTTGACATTCATTTTCTTAAAGCACTGCAACTTATACTTTTGATTGTAGTGGCATTAATGATGGAACAACTTACAACTTTAAGTAGTAAAGACAAACGGTTGTTGAGAAAAATCATTGTTACACTCATGCAGTCCGGCCGAAGTCGTCGGATTTTTTAAGAGCGTTAAAAATCCCTCAGTATGCCTTCCTTCGGAGGGGAAGTAAAGCCGGCGGTCCCATGTCATAGATTTATGGCAAGTTAAAGAACCTTCCACTAATTGCACCTGTATGAAGCTAAATTGTATAGGTTAAGAATGTAAACAACGCTCTTAGGTTCCTACGTTCGTTGCCAAGAGCCGACTGCGGTGACGTCAGGTAGCTAGGTTCCGAATTAATAGTCGTTGACGGAGGCGTTTGGCGGCAAACGTAGGAACTACTTGGAAATTGATCGTCTGCAGTCTTTACTTGAATTAAAAACAGATACACACACACTAATACAGCCATCACAATTAACACCGGTTATCAGACATATTCTACACACACCCAAAGTACACGGGGCTACATGACGGCGTTGTCGCAGCCCATAAACTTAAGAACCAACCAACACTCATGCAGATTGTGCATTTCAATAAAGAGAAATACTTAGCATTCCTACTTAAAGAAATCCATTGTTGTAGCTATTTAAACTATGTACATTGTACCTATCTCATTAGATCCATTGTTGTGATCAGAATAATTTGTATAAAGAAGACACTCTTATAACTTAAGGTTTCCTGTTCCGACTGGTGTAAATTCTGAAAAGCAATATTACAAAATTATAGAGAACAGTCCTCTTGGCACCTGCTCAGGGGAGGCACACCTCACAGGCTACCAACCTCTGGTTTATAGGTTACGTCTGGTCTGAGGAAATCACGAGATGAAGAGTTGTTGTCGTTGTTTCATTTGAGTGGCTTGATCATAGCGGTTATTCAGGAATGGAATTATTTTGTCCGTGTTATTGTGATTGCTGTATTAGAGTGTGTTCCTTTAATTTAGAAGGAGATTGTGAGGGAGGTGGCCGACGCCTTAAGGTAGAAACCCTACACTGGGGCACTGGGTGCCCCAGATAATTTTTGTTTTGCTCTGGGTTTGTGATCGCAACCCTTACAGCCTGCAGCCGACGGACTTTTCTTTGTCCTTGACAGTCTTTCAGTTGCCGTGTTAGTCACAGTTGTAACGCGTCGCTTCTTTGCTATAGATCGGTTTTGGAGCACTGCGTACCCCAGTGTAGGGTTAGTGTTACGTTTGTTGTTGTGTACTTTGCGTGAACCAAGGACACCAAAACCACTATGAAGTGAGTAGAGTGTAAGATTTGTATGCAAAAGTCATATCCTTTCTGTTTGTGTCAATTATAGAGATGGCATTCAGTGAAAAACTCTAAAATATGAGGTGTTGCAAATTGTTGTAAAAAAAACGTGTACGTTATTTAATATCATTTTACTTTTAGTATAGAATGTTAAAGTGTATTATAAAATAACTTTTCTGTAAGTCTGAATTCAATAAATATTGATTTGTAATGTGTAAATCAGGCTTATTTTTCTTGGGGCACTGAGTGCCCCAGTGTAGGATTAGTGTCTGTAATGAACAAGTGCAGGGTTCAGGGATAAGTTAGGAACCATCCCGGCATTTTCCTGGAGTAGAAGTGGGAAACCACGGAATACCACTTCTAGGAGGGCTGAGGTGGGAATCGAACCCATCTCTTTTCAGTTTTGCCTTACGAGGTTGAGTGTGCCCCGTTCCAGCTCTCAGATCAGAATTAAATTTCTTGACAGAGCCGGGAATTGAACCCGGACCTCCGAAACGACAACCAAAAATGCTAGCCGCTACATGACGAGGTGGTCTACTCCTGGCAACATGCCGGTATGTTTTCTAACTTTCAGTTACAAGAAATTATCATAATAAATAAAATATTTCAGTAGTATAGATCCCTCCTGCGGCGCTCACAAGCGACCGATCGTGACTAATGAGCATTCAAATGAAAGAGAATAGACATTAGCAGTGACGAATTGCACTCTAATTCCATAAATATCTATAATTTCTTTAAAAAATTACTTTAAAAATATACGAAGTGTGCGATTTGCAGATACTCTTTTTGTAGGAAAATTCACTTCATAATTGCTGTTCACTTCACATTTTGGCCGCTGTGACGCCTGTTTCATGTCATGTTAACATTCTGAGGTCTTTCCTTTATCATTTTGCATGGATTTCAGAAAAAGTAAATCAACGGAATGAGTTCTCAAATCGTATAATTTCATAAATATCGAATAACCGGTGAGTGTTACAACACACTCAGCACACAAATGACATTATCAATGACAAATTGCATTCTAATTTCTTAAATATCAATTTTTGTAAGAAGTGTTCGATTTGCAAAACCTATTGGGGAAAGTGCGGTTTATTTCTCGCACGGGTCCGCTAGTAGGCTATAATTTAGATATACAAAAATTAAAACAGAATTCAATAACAAAAATGGTAATAATCAGGGAGCGGACTTATATGTGCTGATAATTGATGAAATATGTACATACTGTATATACTTAATTATAGCCTATATGGACCTAAAATTGCAAATTACTAATTTAATATCCAAATTCAAAGAAGCTAAATAAAGTAGAACTACTTGAAACATAACGTTTCACTTCAAATTTTAATAACAATATCAGCTTTGAAGAATACTCAATATTTTATTCACTGTTATCAAAAGAATGGATTACAAAATGTTCAAGTGCTGGAAAGTGAATCTTCTCCTATTGCCTCTTAAGGACAGATTTATATTGACTGAAACTGCGTTCATTATGAGAAGGGGTAACGGGGGCATTCTTGAACTTTACAATGTCTGCTGGGGTTAAGTCCAACATTAACTTTACACTTAAATCTTCACACAAAATTGCATCAGCATCTCCCATTGCTTCATATCCAGGGATCTTCGAAAATACACTGGCCATCTTCATTTTTGCCACATCTGCAACTTTACCTGTACTACGATTTAAATTTTTAGGACTGCTAATTTACTACAGGGTCTTTCACACAAAGTGGCAGCGCGGCGCGTGGAGGGTCGACGACCACATGTCAACTCACTGAGCGTGGGGTCGAGAGAGCGCCCGTACGAATCGCATTTTAACAAGCACACAATAAATCAAAGTAAAATCATTACTCAACTTGTCACAGAAGAAGTTGAAAATGTCCTCCACCTGCATCTACACATTTGAGGAATCGTCGACGGGAATTTTCATTCACACTACCGAGATAGCCAGAATTTCTCTCGTGATATTTTGTTTGAGGTCATCTAGAGTGTGAGGGTTTGTTGCATAAACCTTATTTTTCAATTTTCCCCATAAATAAAAATCGCAAACCGTAAGATCTGGGGGTTATAAACGAAATAACAAAGTCAACTTTACTTGGCAAATACTTCATCGCAACTGTCTCAGCACCTCGAAGTCCTGCCCTGCTCCGAAGCATTAATTTCATCAATCCTACAGCACTTCTTTCCTTATCTTATGACATTTGTCGTCACAACTCCGCGATGCCATGTGCTTTCTGATCTTTAGCTCGACGTTCTACCTGCAGCGCTGGCCGGCCGGCCCCGCTATGAGTGAAATACCCTGTGGAATTTATTTTTTTCTAGCCGGAATATGGACTATATTGGTTTTAATGACTAAGAATATGGAGCATATGTGCTTAACTTCCAAATATGGAAAAATATGGAAAATGAATACACTGCTCCAATTTTTCTCCACTTGCCACGATTCGTATCGATAATACAAAATGTAATTAAGTTTAGCATCCTAAATAGATATTTATTTACATAGAAATCCGTTCCTTGTTCTATGGACACATTTTAAGAATGCCCAACGATCGTCTAACTAAGAAAATTTGGAATTTCGTGAAACCAAAGAGGAAACAAGTAGTTCCGTGAAGAACTATGCAGCCTATTTTCATATATCCTACTTATGTTAATTGCCTCTATCTACTTACATAATTTCAGTATGATTGCTGTAATAGATTCGTAGATACTGAGAACCGACTAAATATTTCGGATGGTCGTCATGTTGGATTTTATATATGTAGGTCCTAGAGTTATGTGCGGTTACATGAAGATTATTGTGTACGTGTAGCATTCAAACTTCAATCGCATAATTAGGACCCAAGACGTGACAGGGAGATTTTAAAATTTTGCACAGCTGCCATTTTGTGGTTATGGAAACAATTGAAATAAATTAGATGCCAGTGGATTAACATTCGTATAAGGATTAACTGTACCAAGTTTCACTGCACTCGGATGGTTAAATTGCGAGAAACGTCCGTGTGAATATTTATATTTCGCGTCGCCGCCATGCTGGATATGTGATCTCCAGGTTATTTAAAGTCATATAGGTGAATTTAAGTTCATAGCCGCTATGAACATAAAAAAATCCAGTTTGATTGCTATAATGGATTCGTAGATATTCAGAGCCGTCTAAATATTTCGGATGGTCGCCATGTTGGATTGTTAAATGTATAGGCCATAGAGTCATGTACCATTAAAGGAAAATTATTTCGTATGTTCACTATTCAAACTTTCACTTCGATCGCATAATGACGACACAAGAAATAACAAGTAGTTCCGTGAAGAACTATACAGCCTATTTTCATATATCCTACTTATATTAACTGCCACTATCAACATACAAAACTTCAGTTTGATTGCTGCAATAGATTCGTAGATATTGAGTACCGACTAAATATTTCGGATGGTCGCCATGTTGGATTTATATAGGCCTTTGTAGGTCCTAGAGTTATGTAATGTTACATGAAGATTATTGTGTACGTGTAGCATTCAAACTTAAATGGCATGATTAGGACACAAGAAGTAATAAGGAGATTTTAAAATTTCGCACAGCTGCCATCTTGTGGTAATGGAAACAATTGAAATAAATTAAATGCCAGTGGATTAACATTCGTAAAAGGATTTACTGTGCCTAGTTTCACTGCACTCGGATGGTTAAATTGCGAGAAACGTCCATGTAAATTTTTATAATTCGCGTCGCCACCATGTTGGATTTGTGATCACCAGGTTATTTAAAGTCCAATAGGTGAACTTAAGTTCATAGCCCCAATGAACATTAAAAAATCAGTTTGATTGCTATAATAGATTCGTAGATATTCAGAGTCGTCTGAATATTTCGGATGGTCGCCATGTTGGATTGTTAAATGTATAGGCCATAGAGTCATGTACCATTGAAGGAAAATTATTGCGTACGTTCATTATTCAAACTTTCACTTCGATTGCTTGATTAAGACACAAGAAATAAAAACTTAATTTTAAAATTCGCACAGCCGCCATCTTGAGGTTATGCAAACAATTGAACTAAATTGGATACCAGTGCATTACAATGTGTATAAACATTTCCTTAACCAGATTTCATTGCGTTTCGAACATTAAATCGCGAGAAAGGTCTATTTAAAAGTTTCAAATTCGCTTGGCCGCCATGTTCGTTTGGTAGTTAACCGCTTTTTGAAAGTCTTATAAGTGAACTTCCAGTAGTTCCCTTTATCTCCGTATAAAATTTCAGGGTGATACAGCTAATAGTTTCAGAGATATAGAATGCCGGTGAAATATTTCGCTCATCCGCCATCTTGTGGTTATATAAACAATTGAACCAAGTTTGATGTATGTGCATTACAATGTGTATAAACATACACTGTACCAAGTTTTATTGCGTTTGGTTGGTTAAATCGCGAGAAACGTCTATTTAAATGTCGCAAATTCGCGTGGCCGCCATGTTGGTTTTTTAGTTACCAGTTTTTCAAAAGTCACATAGGTGAACTTGCAGTAGTTTCCTTTATCACCGTTATAAATTCCAGGGTGATATCGGTAATAGTTTCGGAGATATTGAATACTGGTGAAATATTTCGCACAGCCGCCATGTTGGATTGGTGAGACGTAACAAAATTTGAAGGGCACGGTCGAGGTCGTCCGAAATAGTACTATGAACTTACCGAGTTTCATTGAAATCGCTTTAGCCGTTTAAAAGTTATTAGGGACACACACACACACACACCTCACACACACACACACACACACACACACACACGGACAAAAGGTGATCTCATAAGCCTATTTTTTCAAAATTGAAAATAGGCTAAAAAATTAATTTTAATATTCGCAATGCCGCCATTTTGAGGTTATGTAAACAATTAAACTAAATTAGATACCAGTGCATTACAATGTGTATAAACATTTCCTGTACCAGATTTTATTGCGTTTGGAAAGTTAAATCGCGAGAAAGGTCTATTTAAAATATTCAAATTCGCTTGGTCGCCATGTTCGTTTTGTAGTTAACCGGTTTTTGAAAGTCTTATAGATGAACTTCCAGTAGTGCCCTTTATCTCCGTACAAAATTTCAGGGTGATACCGCTAATAGTTTCAGAGATATAGAATGCCAGTGAAATATTTCGCACATCCGCCATCTTGTGGTTATGTAAACAATTGAAACAAGTTAGATGTCGGTGCATTACAATGTGTATAAATATATACTGTACCAAGTTTTATTGCGTTTGGTTGGTTAAATCGCGAGAAACGTCTATTTAAAGTCGCAAATTCACGTGGCCGCCATGTTGGTTTTGCAGTTACCAGTTTTTCAAAAGTCACATAGGTGAACTTCTAGTAGTTTCCATTATCGCTGTAAAAAATTCCAGGGTGATATTGGGAATAGTTTCGGAGATATTGAATACTGGTGAAATATTTCACACAGCCGCCATGTTGGATTGGTGAGACGTAACAAAATTTGAAGGGCACTGTCGAGGTCTCCCGGAATAGTGCTATGAACGTACCGAGTTTCATTGAAATCGCTCCAGCCGTTTAGAATTTATTAGGGGGGACACACACACACCTCACACACACACACACACACACACACACACACACACACGCACACACACACGGACAAAAGGTGATCTCATAAGCCTATTTTTTCAAAATTGAAAATAGGCTAAAAATAGGCATGGTTCGAAGAATTTAACAAAGACCTTATAGAAATTGGTATTCCAGACTGCAAAATTACGAACGGGTGTGAATTCAAACACCTAATCAACAAGAAGTTCCGTGAAGAACTATACAGCCTTCTTTTCATGCCAATGATTATTCTACAGAATATGAACCTATCTAGAATAATGACGAAATTAAGTTGCTAATATCGAAATTTCCAATTAGTTCGAAATACTGTATACCTGGCATAATGTATCCTAATAGAGCACTACAGTTGGCAGCCCTGATGACTGAATATATTCTTAGTTCCGTCTCTTACGGTACTAAATACAAAATTTGGTTGAAGTCCACTGGATAGCATGGACGTTACATGCAGTTAAACATTGGATCTAACAGCGCGCTTAAAATCATGTTGGCAACAATGTCATGCATGTATTGGTCAGAAATAATCTGAAATAATATGATCTATTGTTGTGCCAATTTTGAATGAAATCCATTAGTTAGTATAGAAGTTACATGCATTTTAAAATTGGACCTATCAGCAGGCTTAGAATCATATTGGCAGCACTGACGTATATTAGTTACTCCAAATTCCTCTAGAATGCCAGGTACTATACGTGTGCAAAGTTTAGAGCTATTGGCTTGCATACTTTCTGATATATTGATATTAGGGTATCAAAAATAGGGACAGCACATATTAACTGTTGGCAGCCCTGGTTGCTCCTTAGAATACGCATAGTCATATCTGTTATGGTACACATAGCACATATGAAATTTGGTTGAAATCCAAATGATAGTATGGAAGTTACATGTATTTAAAGTTGGACCTGTCAGCAGGCTTAGAATCATGTTGGTAGCACTGACGTATATAAGTTACTCCAAATTAATATAGAATGTCAGGTACTATACGTGTGCATAGTTTAAAGCTGTCGGCTTGCATACTTTCTGATATATTGGTATTTGGATAAAATAAATTAGGAGCATTTATTAACAGTTGGCAGCCCTGGTAGGTCTTAAGAATACGCTCAGTCATATCTGGTTATGTACACATACAACATACGAAATTTGGTTGAATTCCACTTGATAGTGTAGAAGTTATATGCATTTAAAAATTGGACCTATCAGGAGGCTTATAATCATTTTGGCAACACTGCCATGTTTGGCCTCCTGGAAATTAAACTGAAATATTATGATCTGTACGTGTGCCAATTTTGAAATAGCTCCCATTCATACTTTCCAAGATATCCAACATGGAGCTCAAATTTCAATTGCGATTTTTTAGCAGTTGGTAGCACTGACATCATTTTCAAATATGGCCGTGAGATATTCAGGTATAGATCTTTACTCCTACCAAATTTTGTTTCGATTGCTGCAGCCGTTTAGGAGTTGATAGGGGGACACACACACACAGCCAGACAGACAGACAGAAGGACAGACAGACAGACAGACAGACAGACAGACAGACAGACTGACAGACAGACAGACAGACAGACAGACAGACAGACACACATTTGACCGATCTCATAAGTCTACTTTTTCCTCATTTTTGCAAAATGTGAAAAGTAGGCTAAAAATTACCAGGGATTTAACGTAGGGGCAGAACCCAAAAGACGGATGGGACCTCTTTCAGAAGATCGGAAGAAGGCGCTGAGCGATGGGCTCAAGAGACACTGGCAGGACATCAAAGCTGGCAGACGATCTAGAACGAAATATTGATTTTAATTGTTACTCCGTAGTCCAAAGTGGCTCAATTCGAATGTAAAAACAAGTAGTTCCGTGAAGAACTATACAGCCTATATTCATATATCCTACTTATGTTAACTGCCACAATCAACACACAAAATTTCAGTTTAATTGCTGTAACAGATTCGTAGATATTGAGAACCGTCTAAATATTTCAGATGTTCGCCAGGTTGGATTTTTAGCCTACTTTTCACATTTTGCAAAAATGAGAAAAAAGTAGACTTATGAGATCGGGCAAATGTGTGTCTGTCTGTCTGTCCTTCTGTCTGTCTGTCTGGCTGTGTGTGTGTCCCCCCCTATCAACTCCTAAACGGCTGCAGCAATCGAAACAAAATTTGGTAGGAGTAAAGATCTACACCTGAATATCTCACGGCCATATTTGAAAATGATGTCAGTGCTACCAACTGCTAAAAAATCGCAATTGAAATTTGAGCTCCATGTTGGATATCTTGGAAAGTATGAATGGGAGCTATTTCAAAATTGGCACACGTACAGACCATAATATTTCAGTTTAATTTCCAGGAGGCCAAACATGGCAGTGTTGCCGAAATGATTATAAGCCTCCTGATAGGTCCAATTTTTAAATGCATATAACTTCTATACTCTCAATTGGAATTCAACCAAATTTCGTATGTTGTATGTGTACATAACTGACTGACTGACTGACTGACATATGACTGAGCGTATTCTTAAGACCTACCAGGGCTGCCAACTGTTAATAAATGCTCCTAATTTATTTTATCCAAATACCAATATATCAGAAAGTATGCAAGCCGACAGCTTTAAACTATGCACACGTATAGTACCTGACATTCTATATTAATTTGGAGTAACTTATATACGTCAGTGCTACCAACATGATTCTAAGCCTGCTGACAGGTCCAACTATAAATATATGCAACTTCCATACTATCATTTGGATTTCAACCAAATTTCGTATGTGTTATGTGTACCATAACAGATATGACCTTGCGTATTCTAAGGAGCAACCAGGGCTGCCAACTGTTAATATGTGCTGTCCCTATTTTTGTTACCCTAATATCAATATATCAGAAAGTATGCAAGCCAATAGCTCTAAAATTTGCACACGTATAGTACCTGTCATTCTAGACGAATTTGGAGTAACTAATATACGTCAGTGCTGCCAACATGATTCTAAGCCTGCTGATAGGTCCAATTTTAAAATGCATGCAACTTCTATACTAACTAATGGATTCCATTCAAAATTGGCACAACAATAGATCACATTATTTCTGATTATTTCTGACCAATACATGCATGACATTGTTGCCAACATGATTTCACGCGCGCTGTTAGATCCAATGTTTAACTGCATGTAACGTCCATGCGATTCATTGGACTTCAACCAAATTTTGTATTTTGTACCTTAAGAGATGGAACTAAGAATATATTCAGTCATCAGGGCTGCCAACTGTAGTGCTCTATTAGGATACATTATGCCAGGTATACAGTATTTCGAACTAATTGGAAATTTCGATATTAGCAACTTAATTTCGTCATTATTCTAGATAGGTTCATATTCTGTAGAATAATCATTGGCATGAAAAGTAGGCTGTATAGTTCTTAACGGAACTTCTTGTTATTTTTGTACTATTACATTAAGATTATTGTGTACGTGTGGTATTCAAACTTCAATCGCATGATTAGACAACAAGAAGTAAAAACGAGATTTTAAAATTACGCACAGCAGCCATCTTGAGACAATACAAACCATTGAAATAAATTAGATGCCAGTGGATCAACATTTGTATAAGCATTTAACGTGCAACGTTTCACGGCACTCGGATAGTTAATTCGCGAGAAACGTCCATTTAAATAGTTGTACTTCGCGTCGCCGCCATGTTGGATTTGTGCTCACCAGGTTCCTGAAAGTCCTATAGGTGAACATATATTCATAGTCTCTATGAACATAAAAAAATTCAGTTTGGTTGCTGTAAAAGATTCATAGATATTGAGAACCGTCTAAATATTTCGGGAGCTCACCATTTGGGAGTGTTATGTGTATAGGCCATAGAGTTATGTACCATTCAAGGACAATTATTGCCTAGGTTCATTATTCGAACTTTCACTTCGATCGCATGATTACGACACAAGAAATTAAAACTTAATTTTAAAAGTTCGCACAGCCGCCATCTCGAGGTTATGTAAACAATTGAATTAAATTAGATGGCAGTGCATTACAATCTGCAAAATCAATTACTGTACCACATTTCACTGCGCTCAGAGAGTTAAATCACGAGAAAAGTCTATTAAAATATTTTAAATTCGCTTGGTCGCCATGTTCGTTTCGTACTTTACAGGTTTATGAAATATACATAGGTATACCTGTATCAGTACCCTTTATTACCGTACAAAATTGCAGGGTGATATCTGTAATAGTTTCGGAGATATAGAATGTCAGTGAAATATTTCGCACAGCCGCCATTTTGAGGTTATGTAAACAATTGAACTAAATTAGACTCCAGTGCATTTCAATGTGTATAAACATTTGCTGTACCAAGTTTCATTACATTTAGATAGTTAAATCGCGAGAAATGTCTATTTAAATGTCTCAACTTCACTTGGCCGCCATGTTGGTTTTGTAGTCACCAGGTTTTTGAAAGTCTCATAGGTGAACTTCTAGTAGTGCCTTTTATCACCGTACACAATTTCAGGGCGATATCGGTAATAGTTTCGGAGATATTGAATGCTAGTGAAATATTTCGCACAGCCGCCATGTTGGATTGGAGAGACGTAACAAAATTTGAAGGGCACGGTCGAGGTCGCCGGGAATAGTGCTATGAACTTCCCGAGTTTCATTGCAATCGCTCCAGCCGTTTCGATTTTATTAGGGGGGGGGGGGACACACACACGAATCACACACACACGCGCACACACACACACACACACACACACACACACACACGCACACACACACGGACAAAAGGTGATCTCATAAGCCTATTTTTTCAAAATTGAAAATAGGCTAATAATCAACGGCAATAAAGCAATCAATCACAATTTTAAAAGAATAAAGAAACAATCCAATCATATTTAAAAAAAAAAGATTATTTTATTTTTATGCGACAAATACTAAATTTTGAGGTGTCAATAATGATGATAATAATTTTAATAATAATAATAATAATAATAATAAACAGCGTGTACTTCGCGGTATTTATCTTGCTGAAACCAGTGCCGCATGGTTGGAGAAGAATGAAAGCCGGACAGTTCACTCAGTAATTTTAATATGAAACACGTTTCGGTTTCTAATCCCCTGTGTTTACTCTGGTTTGAAAATAATCAGCTCGGAGACTACATTTGAGTTCAAGTCCTGGCCAAACAGTGCGGGCCAGTGGCTGCAGTAGACGCCCCAAACGGTGCCGCCTAGAGTCAACAAGGGGACAGTACAGTACAGTGGACGGGCGATCAAAGAGAGGACATGGCATTCCCTAGCAACAGGATACAGTGTCTAAAGCGTATCATGAGATCTTAGGTTAACTTAAACTGCGAATATAAGCAGTGTAATCACCATTCAGTAATGGCATTTCCTTAAAGCTAATTCTTATACCAAAGTTGCCCAAAATAATGTCATCATCAGCTCCTAAAGGCTAAAAGCCTTGTCGTTGCAGCCATTTCTTACGGTCTTCAGCAGTTCTCTTCATATGGACTTACGAGTCACATTCTATCTCCTTGACAATGTTCTTGAGATACGATTGTCTTGGTCACCCCCTTGGTTTCTTTCCCAAAACTTTTCCTTCAAAAATGACCTGGAGGAGAGTGTCATGTCTGAGTATGTGTCCCATGAATTTTGCTTTCCTTTTCTTGATGGTGTTCAACAGGCATCGATTGTCCTGAATTTGGTTCAGAATGAATTTTATGAAAACTTAGTAGTACATAAACCCTAGATTGAAATACATTGCATGTTCAATAATATGCACCAGGAGTGGTGCGTCATTCTGGGCTGAAAGAGCCCGGCCCACCCAGGGCCGTTAGGCCATTTTGCACAAAATGCTTTTAATGTATTTCAAAATTACAGATATCTTATATATTGAAATAATTTGGTAGAAAATTTCACCTTTTACTAAAACTGAAATATCTTGGGAAGTATTTGCGCTACAACGACGTTTGTTGTCTTAAAATGTATGTGCATCACGCATTATCTATTGAACCCCACCCCACTTGATTATATCATCCGTGTATTAAAGTACTTGCGAATATTCATTTCTTCAAGTTCACATTTTACAAAGCCACATGAAAATAGATTCTAATAACTTGACGGACATATTGTCACTATAATCTGATTTATAGAAGATGAACGGTGAAAGCTGTCATCCGCTTGAAGGGTGAGGTGAGTAGTGTAGATGAGAGGGGTAATGGTCTCCATAGTAACAGGAAGCAGTGTTGCAATGAATGCTGACACAGCAGTGAGCACATGGTTTGACTCAGTGATCTACTGTGCCTTGACTCGTTCTACTTTAAATAAGTGTTTTATCCTTCTCGAATCTCTAAAAAAGATTTAGTATACATAACTCATCCCTAGTTTAACATCTTGACAGTACGGTGTATTGTAATAGCGAGGGCCGAACTATAGAACCATCCATGTAAAGTATATGGGCCGGACGAGAATACAGTGGACATGGAACTGTCTTGCACGCGAATTCATCTGTACTGTGAAAGGATTTTCTTTTCGCGGGCCTAAATCGTTCCTCCTATTCATTCCTCGTAGTTACGCATGTGGTTGGTTGGCGTTTGAGTGTGCCTATTTACACGAGGCCAGATTTAGTACGACGTTAAAACTCTCTTCCGCTCCAAGCAAATGGTGGGATAGTACCAAATATGTGGTCTCGCTGGCCTCCTTCCATATACTTGTCACAGTTACAAAAGAACGATCTATTACTGTTGTCACAATAACACAGGCTATCAGACAGATTACTCACACACGTAGCCTACTGAAAGTACAGAGGTCGTGATCGCAATGGTGTAAGTCCCCACATGAGACCAAAACAAATACCACATTCTAATGTATTCACTCTATGCCTCGAAATTATACCGTATAACAATTTAAGATTGGGCGAAGTACGGCAGAGGAGTGTCAAGGCTCAGAAATCGTATATTCACTCATTATTACCTGTGTAATTATTAAAACATGTGTAAGTATATATGATAATATTGTAATATAATAGTATTACTTCATATTAATTAAGTAGGTTAAACAGTTATGTAAATATTTCTTACTTAGTATTTAGACCAAATAAGTTAATTTAAGACTATGTATAAAAGAAACAACTCCGCCATAACTGGTCCCAAGCCTGGTTGAGAAACGGGGGGTTTCTGGTAACACCCAGTAGAGATCTAAATTGACAACAGAAGCACAGGGCGTAGCGACGAACATAAAATCGTGAAGTAACCAGAAGGTGGGCACAGACGCTAAGGGGGCAGCCCCACCCACCACTGTGCTTTGGAGACTGTCGGCCAATAACCCGCATCTCCGAGAAAACATGCTCAAACTGCAATAAGGAAAAACCAGACGTATAGAAAGACGATGATCTTTAGCATGAAACAGTTACGAAAATTGGATTCCGCAAGGAACAAGAAAGAGGGGAAGACTTAAGTTGACCTGGAAAAGAAGCGTGGGGAAAGAGATGAGGGAAGAAGGCAAATCCTGGGCAGATGTACTACAGATTGCCAGGAGAAGAGACCAAAGGAGTATCTTGGTTGCAGCCCTTTGCTCCTAAAGGGGACACAGGACATAAGTCAAGGAAGTCATAAACAGAATCATGTTTAAAAGTGGCAGTTAGTTGCAGCTAAAGGGCCTTTAGTCCTAATTGTAATTAACTTAAAATAAAACAAGTAGTTCCGTGACGAACTAAAGAGCCTACTTTTCTTAAAATTTAAGATTCATGCCAATCTATATGGACCTATCTAGAATAATCACAAAATCAATTTGGTAATGCTAACATTTCTAAGTACTGCAGTATGAAATACACCTGGAATAGTGTAGTCTAATAGAGTAACTTACTACAGTTGGCAGCCCTGGTGACAGAATATATTCATAGTTCCATCTCTTAAGGTATAGAATGCACATACAAAATTTGGTTGAAGTTTAATGGATAGTATGGACGTTACATGCTGTTTGATATTTGATTTATCAGTGTGCATAAAATCATGTTGGGTACAATGTAATATATGCGATGCTCAGAATTAACCTGAAATATTACGATCTATTATAGTGCCAATTTTGGACAAAAACCATTTGTTTGTATAGAAGTTACATGTAATTAAAAATTGAAACTATCAGAAAGCTTAGAATCATGTTGGCAGCACTGAGGTATATTAGTTAGTCCAATAATTAATCTAGAATGTCAGATACTATACGTGTGCAAAGTTTATAGCTGATGGCTTGCATACTTTCTGATATGCTGATATTAGGGTTCAAACATAGAGGGAGCATTTATTAACAGTTGGCAGCCCTCTTGGTTCTTACGAATACGCATAGTCATAACTGTTATGGTACACAAAGCACATACGAAATTTGGTTGAAACCCATTTGTTAGTATAGACGTTATAAGCATTTTAAACTGGACCTATCAGCAGGCTTTGAATCGTGTTGGCAGCACTGAAATACATAAGTTACACCAAACTAAGGTAGAATGTCAGCTACTATACGTGTGCAAAGTTTAGAGCCGTCGGCAAGCATACATTCTGATATATTGATATTAGGGTTAAAACATAGAGAGAGCATTTATTAACAGTTGGCAGCCCTGTTGGCTCTATTGAATACGCTCAGTCATATCTGCTGTAGTACACATAGTACATACGAAATTTGGTTGAAATCCAATTGATAGCATATATGGACTTCTGAAAATTAATCTGGAATATTATTATCTGTGTGCCAATTTTGGAATAGTTCGCATGCATAACTTCTGAGATATCCAACGTAGAGCTCAAATTTCAATTGCGTTTTTTCAGCAGTTGGTAGCACTGACGTCAATTACAAATATGGCCGTGAGATACTCAGGTATAGATCTTTACTCTTACCAAATTTGGTTTCGATAACTGCAGCCGCTTAGGAGTTGATGGGACACACACACACACACACACACACACACACACACAGACAGACAGACAGACAGACAGACAGAAGGACAGACAGACAGACAGACAGACAGACATTTTCCCGGATCGATCTCATAAGTCCACTTTTTCTCACTTTTGCAAAATGAGAAAAGTAGGCTAAAAATATTTCAATCAATTTCGTTCTATTGTTTGTTTGCGATAATATAAAAGCCAAACTAACAGACAAAATTCAAACGAAAGCTCATATTAGTCATTAAACAGCTTGTTAAGGATAAATTAGAGTTATTAGCCCCATATTCGAAGAGATAAATGAACTAATTTTTCTGTCGGTGCAATCTGTATGCGCATTGAGTTATAGGCCTGCCGGACACGTAGATGAGCCTCAAATTCTGGGGCATGCACATTCATACGTAAATTAATTATCATTTCGTGTGGAGAGTTCGGCCGTGCCAAATTCTTTGATAAGCCATGAGTAGTGTGCTCTATTCTTGATTAGCTGCGCTTCAAGTAGACTATTACTAGACTACTAGAGTCGCTTCAATGGCTCTCGAGAATACCAATAGAAATCGGTGGAGTTAACTGTATTTGTTTATTTTATTTATTATCAAGGCTTACAGAATGGAGCCGCGTCGTGTATCGGTGGTTGTTTCCCGACGTTTCGGCTGTCATTGTAGTAGCCTTAATCATGGCTACGATTTCGTGTCTGTACTCAAACTGTATTTGGTTGTTAGTTTATATGCAGTAGATTTATTGCACATGCTATTCATGTGGAATGAAACCAAAGTAATTCGACTTGTTCTACTTTGCACATTTAGGCCAAAATACTGGATGTAATAGTCCTTGTTATTTACGACATACTGTTATTAGCCTTCGATTGCTCCTGGATGCCGATATGATTTATGAATATTGGGACCATCGCTAGTATGTGTTTGAAAATTCGCACTAGCATATGCATATATGTATATAAGGTATTAAAAGGAGTGTCTTAAAATGGATAGAAATCGATTTGATAATTCGTTCCGTAGAAGAAGATGGGTATAACATTCTCTTAGGCAAATTGAAGACAATAAGGAAGTTACATTATAAGACTTATTTACTTTGTTTGTGATGAACGCCAGGAAACACGTTTGAAAACATGATGTTCCTAAAGACTATAATTTGAACATTGCTTGCTTAACAAGTTCCTCAATTGATAATAGGTAGTAGTGTAAAAGGAAAGTAAAATATCAATTGATGCATGCATACTGCGCTATGGAAGGATGCGTTCAAGTAAACTGAACGTTCTCCGAGAATGAGGACAGTGTTGATGAACAGTCACGTGGCGAACGGAATATGCTGTCCAATGATGTTTCATTAGCTATTCACTTTAGAAAGGAAGGCGTTGACCATGAAAATTAAATATTGAAAATAGAATTACATATCACAGTAGCAACTTAGTAATGACTACCCTTCATGTCAAGAAAATAAATCGTAGTAGCTATAATAGTAAACCAGACTAAAGACTACTTACTGGAAATAATTTCCGGTGTGTGCAATATTCAATAGTGCTATGACTTTCAGAAGGGAAAGAAACAGATGGTTTCTTTAGTAACCATTTGAAAGCTTCTAATATCAACAAGCACTCGAGTTACAGCAGAAAGACACTATATGTATATTTTTATGCCAGTGATAAAAAAAAGTGAAGACCACGTGAACATTCTCCATTCAATCTTATTTACCAAATTGAGTTAATATCATCTGGTTTCCCTTTCTGGTGCAGCTGCTAATCAAATATACAGAAAAACATTGATCTCACTCCTAGCTGGTTGATAGGAATTAGGAGTTTGCGTGGAGTTAAATGAGAAACTACGGAAAATCATTTTAAGAATGGCCGACGGTGTGGCCCGAATACACTCGACTACTGAGCAGTAGTCTTTAGTCCGATTTACTATTATACAGTAGCTACTATGACTAATTTTCTTGACATGAAGAGTAGTCATTATTAAGTTGCTGCTGTGGTATCTAATTCTATTTTCAGAAATGATTTTCAGCCTTGCACCTTGACACACATAGTTATCGCGATTTATTACATACAACAACAATAACAACAACAACAACAACAACAACAGCAAAAACAATAATAATAACAATATTTCTTCTTTCTTCTTTGATCGATTTTGGCCTACTTTGGACCACGGAAACAATTGACTTGCTGATTAGTCCTTTTTTCTGCTCCCAGAAACTCTTCATCCTTTCACTGTGGATTCTCTTCCTTTCTTCCGACCAGATGTTCTTGGCTCTTCTCCTTTGCTTTTCCTGGAACCCCTTGAATGCATCAATCCTACCTCGAAACACCTCTCTCTTCCAGATCTCATTTGGACTGACCCCAACTTCCTCCATATCCTTTCTTATTTCATCTACCCATTTTGTAGTCGCTTTTATCTTGTTGGTGTAATTAAAGATCTTCTTCGTTAGTCGACTATCGCTCATTCTCGTAAGGTGTCCATAGAACTTCAATCTTCTCTTCCGTACGGTATCTGTGATTTTTTCTGCTTGTCCGTAAAGATTTTTGTTTTGCCTCTTCCGCCATGTACCATCATTTCTATTTTCGGGTTCTAAGATCTTCCTCAAGATTTTTCTTTCTTTCTTCTCCAGTTCCTCTAAATCACCTTTCTTGTTCAGTATCAAACATTCTAAACTATACAATGCCTCAGGCTTGACAACCGTGGTATAGTGTCTCACCTTCGCTCCGTAAGATATTGTTCTTTTGTTGAACCTATTCTGTACTAATTTATAAGCTAATTCCATCTTTCTGATCCTCCCTTTGTTTGCTGCATTATCCAGTCCATTAGGCTGGATCCATTCACCAAGATATTTAAACTTATCCGACCTCTTGATCTTCCCATATTTTGTTTCTAAGTGCTTTTCGTTATCATGTTTGTATTCCATGTATTCTGTTTATTTATTTATTTATTTATTTATTTATTTATTTATCGTATATCTTTTAGTGCCGGGAGTGTTCGAGGACATGTTCGGCTCGCCAGAGGCTGTAGCTGCTTCAAGCGGACACCCATAGGGTGAGCTAATAGTTCCGTTCAATTTCAAGTAGTTCCAACTTTCGCTACCAGATGTTACTGATACCTACAGTAGTGGTGAACGTTGGAACTTTGATAGAGCGTTCCAACGAAATCTAACCTAGAAATTGAGCTTCACACAAGTTTAGTCTGTGGAAGTATCTTTTACATGCCATAAATCCATGGCATGGGACCGCCGGCTCTACTTCCCCTCCGAGTGAAGGCATACTGAAGGATTTTAACGCTCTTAAAAAATCCGATGACTTTGGCTGGGTTTGAACCCGCTATCCTGGGCACAGCAGTTGAGCATGCTACCGAAGCTGCTATAATAATAATTAAATAATAATAATAATAATAATATTTATGTACGAAATTCGACATACAGAATTTAAACACGAAATATGGCAAGATCAATAGAGTCGCCCACTTTAAATACCTAAGTGAAGTGCTTGAACCGACGGGAAATGAGAAAATCGCGCAGAACACTAGGTTAATGAAAATGAAGAGAGCCTTATACAAGACACAGGGAGTCTACAACAAAAAATGTCTGTCCACATTCACAAAACTTCGTCATTACAACACGGTTATTAAACCTGCTTTTTGCTAGTGAGACGTTGACGTTACACACTAAGGGCGACTTGGAAAAAATCCTCACAAAGGAAAGAAGAATAATAAGGAAAATAATTGGACCAAAGCACCCAGATGAAGGATACAGGCTTCACTCCAGAGACACAGCAGAGAAATTGTCGAACCTCGCAGCAGACATCAGAAAGAGGCGACTAAAATTTTACGGCCACATCAGCCGACTCCCACAATCCAGACTCACCAACAAAATTCTTAGATACATACAGCGGCTCAAGATTACTACACCCTGGATGATGGAAGTCAAAATTGATCTTATAAAAGCACAGGTCGACCCAGAAGACGTCATAGACAAAAGCGTATTTAGACACAAAGTGTACAAGTGGGAAGTGTTGTCAGAGAGAGCTGCACCTACAGCCCAAATACCAAAGTGGACCGAAGAAAGGAAGAGGGCCTTTAGTGCACGAATGAAAGAGTACTGGAAAGACAGGAAGAACAAAAAGCCATGATTGCTCCGCGTGGTCTAATAGGCCTGTAAAGTGTAAAATAAAAATAAAATTAAAATAATAATACTTATTTTTACTTAGAGCCATTTTGGCTACTTACTTCCGAGTTTCAACATCCCCTTTGCTCTGCCACCTAGCAGCGAAACCCAAATCCTTTCTGTGATTTGCGGCTGAGATTTATATAATTTTGTGATAATACTCGAAGCGCCGTAGATTCTTTCAGAAAATTGACTCTGTCGGCCGCGTATCAAACCCTGTGATCAGAATGTGAACAGTCTACCACTGATGATCTGAGGACGCTATATGTCAGCTAACCTGTGTTGGTGATTTTATTGTTGCTTCTTTTAGTGTCTTGCCACATCGAGATCATTTTAGTCGCGTGTACATGGGTGTGTTGAATCTTTCGGATAACCTGTGTCATTGTGAAGGCTGTATTCTTCTTTATTTGTTTCACCCAACTTTGGGGTACATGAAATCATTAATCTTTAATTGTTTTGAGCTTTCCTTTTGGCCCAGTATTGCCTCATCCTTTGAGATCTTGCTTCCCTTTCTTCGGCAGAGATGTATATCGTACGCATTTGTTTGATTTTAACTTGGAACCGTTGTTTCTTATCCTTGGTGATGGTTTTGGCTGTTTTGTCCATGAGCATGGTGTCTGTAATTTGGAGTTCTACGAGGTCTTTCTCAGTTTCCTTAAACCAAAGAGGTTCTGTTTTTTTTTTTATTACGAAAGTAGCCAAAGATCCTTTTGGTTAGTCTATTTGAATTCATTCGGAGGATGTGCCCATAAAAATCAATTTTCCGTTTTTTTATTGGGTCCGAGATTTTCAGTCTTTTGGTAAAGAGTTTCGTTCCTGACATGGATTTATTTGTTGTTATAAAATTTAGGGCCCACGATTTTGCGTAATATATTTCTTTCATTGACAGCCAGTCTTTCAAGCGGTCCCTGGGTGCTGAGAGACAATGTTTCGGCTGCATATAAGGCTTCTGGTTTAATTACCGTGTTATGATGTCTTATCTTGGTATTCCAGGAGAGAGACTTCTTGTTATAAGTGGCCTTCGTAAATTCAATTCTACTTTATTTCTCCTAGATTCCGTTGACTTTTTCTCTAGCGCAATCCTGCTGATCCATTCCACAAGATATTTGAATTCTTTGACGATATCTGTATTATTGTATGCATTCTTTGTGATTTCGGTTAGGATTGGATTATGAGGTGACCATGGCCTTAAATTTGTACCATCGCGGCCTCGCCTGGAGAATATGTGAGAAACCACGGTAAACTGCTTCTAGGATGATTGAGATGGGAATCGCACCAATTTCTCCTCAGTTCAAGACTTCAGACCATAATTATTTTTTGGAGAGAGTCGGGAGTTGATCATGAACCTCATGGATGACAGCTAAGAATCCGAGCCACATGGATCCTGTGTTAATGCGGTGTCTGCTCTAGCGCATGTAGGCCTATCATGTTGGCCAGGAATTGAATTATTATTATTATGATATATATTATTTCAGTAGTGTAGATCCCTCCTGTGGCACTCACAAGCGACCGATCGTGACAAATGAACATTCGAATGAAGGTGAATAGACATTAGCAGTGGCAAATTGCTTTCTAATTTCATAAATATCTATATTTAAAAAAACTCTTAAAAACGTACGTTGCGTGCGATTTGCAGGTACTGTTGCTGTAGGAAAGTACGCTCCACAATTGCTGTCCACTTCACATTTTGGTCGCTGTGACGCCTGTTTCATGTAATTTTTAACATTCTAGGTATTTCCTATCATTTTGCATGGATTTCAGAAACAGTAAATCATAGGAATGAGTACTCAAATCGTGTAATTTCATAAATATCGAATAATCGGTGAGTGTTGCAGCTAAGCTGTCAATCAATGGACTCAGCACACAAATGGCATTAGCAGTGAGTAATTGCATTCTAATTTCAAAAATATCAATTTTTGTAAGAAGTGTGCGATTTGCAAATACGGTTGCTGTAGAAAATACGCGACCCTTCTTAAGTTAGGGAACGTAGAACTTGGAATTCTAACTGAAATGTAAATAGTGTTCTATAATCATTTGGTTGAAATAAAAACATAACCTTTTTTTTTTATAAATAATTCATGTTTTTGGGCTAATGCCATGTGTATTTAGATTAGAACCATACGTTTCGGAGAAACCTTGCCTCCTTTTCCAATGGAAACAAACAATGTGGCAAAAGAAAGTATATCAATGGGATTACAAAAATTACAAAAAATATATATAGATAAATTCCTCGATTCGTCACCAGAGAACAGCTGCCAGAAATTACTGTATGGACCATGGTAGAACGGCGGACAGAGTAGTAAGTAAGGAGAAGGTAAAGGGGGAGAGGTGAAAATATAGAGACTCCTCGAAGAATGAGGATGTCCAAAAGAAAAGGGGTGGGGGAGGTGGGAGGATTAGATGGATATAAGGAAACATAAACAAAAGGGAAGTGTATCTGAACGATACCTAACGTCACACAGGCAACGGCGAAAAAACAGATGGAAACTCCTCCAGTGACGAACAAAGGAGAATCAAATCCAGGCTCTGTAGCCATAGAGGAAAAAAATACAATTTGAAATATGTGAAGAACAGAGAGACTGACAGGAACTATCTTCCTAGATCCTTAAAAACTGGTAGACAAGTGTCACTTAGCTGATATCCAGTGTCTCTGTTCAAATTATTGGGATTTTTACGAATTTCAACTGTCTCCCTTATAATTCTAGACCAGTTGTGCTTAACAAGGGCAAGCGCATGAGCATCCTTGAAACATGCATCGTGCCCTGAAGACAGGGCATGTTCAGCTATAGCTGATTTGTCAGGTTGGTTTAGACGGATGTCCCTTTGATGCTCTTTGATGCGAGTGGCAATGGACCGTTTTGTTTGTCCAATGTAGACTTTTCCGCAAGTACAAGGGACTTAATACACCTCTGGTTGTAGTATTGGGGACAATTTATCTTGGTTTAATGCTAAACGTTGACCAATTTTCCTCATAGTGCCGAAAACTGTTTTTATCTTGTGCTTGCGGAGAATCTTAGCAACGCGGTCAGTGGTGTTGTGAATATAAGGGAGGTAAGCAGTTCCTCTCACGTCGGTGCTCTGAGAAGGTTGTCTATCCCTCCTTCTGGGATGCAGGGAACTATATATAGTGGATTCATTATAGCCATTACCCTTAAACATGGTTTGTAACGCATGTAACTATTTCTTTTTTTTTCTTCTTTCCCATAAGGTCTGCTATGGATCACGCGCCAATTTCAATTCTTTTCTCTTTCTTGTTTGCTCTTTCGTTCTTCCCAATATTTGTTCATTCTTAGACTATGCTGCTTCTTTCTGTCCTCAGACCACTTCGCCCGAGGTTTCCTTTCCACTCTTCCGTGGAATCCTTCCATACTTAATACCTTCTCTCTGTCCACATTGTCTTCTTCTCTTATATTATTCATTCTGAATCTTTCTTTACCTCTTGAATCCAGCTAGTCGTTGACCTTTTCTCCCAAAGGTACTTGAATATTCTTTTTGTTAATCTGGAATCATCCAATCTGTAAATATGTCCAAAAATATCAATATCCTATTTCTTATGGTTTCCGTTATGCTTTTGTTTAGTCCTGTATATTTCATCATTCGATCTTGACTGCATACTTCGTTTGTTTTCACTGGACCTAAGATTTTTCTCATAATTCTCCTTTCTGATACTTCAAGTTTATTATTATTATTATTATTATTATTATTATTATTATTATATATAATTCGTTGAGGCCTTCTAGGACCTCGTTAAGTCTTGCTACACTTGGCAATTTGTTTCGCCTTCCTCTGAGCCCAGAATTCCCTCATTCTCTGTGAGTGGGCTATCTTGCGCTCCACTGTCCAGGTGGTACCTTGTCTTCTTTTCAGGTTCGATGTCTCGTCTCGGGTTAGCCCATTAGTCAGTATCTTTTTGCGGAAGAAATGTCTATTGAAGGCGTCGTCGGGTTTTAGATCCAGTATTTTGAGGTCGTCTTTGGTATTCATAAACCAAGGCATTGTGGTTTTGGGTTTGGAGTCAAAGAAATGAAAAATCTGTTTAGTCAGTCTGTTTCCGTCTATTCGTTTGAGATGACCGTAATACCGTGCCCGCCTTTTATGGATCGATTCTGAAATTTTCTCTATTTCACTGTAGACTTCTTTGTTGGATTTTTATAGTGGATGCCATTCTTGAAATTTGATCCTATTATACCTCTGACGATTTTGCGCTCTTTTTTCTCCAGTTCTTCAAGGAGTCCTTTATTAGCATTTAGGGATTATTATTTATTATTATTATTATTATTAATATTATTATTATTATTATTATTATTATTATTATACAGAGGTGTGCACATTATTAGAATCAAAGAAATGATTTAAATCAGTCACAATTTTTTATTCAAGATCATTTTATTGACCAACATCTTTTGTTACCCTACTTAGTAATGTTTTCTCCCTTGTCGACTTACACCTTTTCCCACAAGGAAATGCGTCTGAAAACTTTCAGAATTGGGGATTCCGAGGGATACCTGAGGTGGGTTGGTTTTCTATTTTTCATTGACTTTGGAATGTACCCTCTAAGTCAGGTGATTTCAATCCATAGTTCATGAATCTTTGAATAGTTCAAGAGCGAATCATCAGTAAAAGACCCCAAATCTCTCTGCTATAAATCCACACGAAAAGTAGAGTGAAGTAATAAAAACAAAACGTGTGGCATGTTGCTTTATCAAAGCTCCTCTGTTAGTGGAAATTGAAAGAAATCATTTTACTGTGAGTTTCTTAGAAAATATAATTAAGACTTGGATTTAAACATTTGATGTAGTTTCAGCGCCTTGCAAACATATTTAGTGCATTAAGCCGTGAAAAGTATAAAACATAATTTTGGGAAACTGGCTTCGTTTCTAATTTTATTGTTTGCAGTTGCACACCTCTGTGATGCAACAAGAATGCGCCTCTATTTTCTTTTCCTATCTCTCTCTCCCACAGTAGAACTGAAATAGCTAGGGATTCACCACCCACCAAGCATGCTGCAACTGCTTTAACATGTACGTGTGGACAGTGGAATCAAATCAGCTTCTTTCGTGTTACTCGTAAAACAGGGATGTCCAATGATTTTTACTGTAGATTAAAAATACTGTTTCACAAGATGATAAAATTTCTGACTGTCAAAACTTTTATTTAAATAGTACATTATGCAACAAGCCTATAATGGCAATAATTAAGACACGAGTATGTTTATAAAACGAGAGTATGTGAGTTTTATAATTTCCATACGAGTGTCTTAATTACCATTATAGGCGAGTTGTATACGACTGTTTATGTTCGACGATAATTATTATAACTATTTTATGTTCGAACATAAATATTGATAAATATTTGTCGAGATTTCGCCAGTTTTATGTTCCGAACAGAGCGCATGGGACGCAGAGAATACCTTGTATTTGACCATGGCCTCCTGCAATACCTCACTATGACACTCGCCACGCAGTGAAATTTAAAATAGGGGGCCATGGAAGTGAGCGCATGTGCGATGCTACCCTCACCTAATTGGTCACTCGCCTGTTTCTTGAGCTCTGATTGGTGGGATAAACTGTATCATAATGAAAACTTGTACTATAATGAGCCTCATTATACAGTAGTACAGTTTTCTGACATATAATATTTAAATTTCGCCAGGGCCGAACATAAACACTCTTATTCCGGTTTGTGCAGCAACATTTTTATTGAAGAACGGATCTCAGGGGAGCTTGTGCTCGCGGGCACTATTTGACTCGTATGATGAGAGCAGCAAACAGTGGTGGCTGGCGGATAATTTTTTCTGGGTGTTGCACTATTTTCATTAAGGGGGGATGGGGGGTTAGGGTAAAAGACAGCTTGATATCAGAGAACACTGTATTCAATTGCGGGTAAAATGGATGTACCTCATTCATCACGAATGCTGCATTTCAGAGAACATCACTTTGCCATCAGATTAAATGGATTATAAGTTAGTCTACATGTAAACCTTCACGAGAAAAAAACAACGTAAGTTACATATATCCGAGGGCAAGAAAGAACCGCGAGAAAAAACGCGCAAATTACATTGCAAGACATAGTATCGGCAGTTGAAGGAGCATCACGGCTCCCGTGTTGCAATCAACGGGCAACGACCAGCCAGTTTAACTGTTGGGATAGGACTGTTACGGGCGCGGGGTTGCTTCATTCTCTCGTGCGTGACTCACAGCCTCCCAAGGCTACCCCCGGGCTCTGTGTCGGCCGGCCGCTTGCGCAGCGACAACAAAAGGTATGGTCCAGAATGTTCGTGGCCCAACTAGTGTTGGAAATCTCGAGAAGGTCTGAGAGTAGCTGTGAACCCTGCTCCACTCTAGAAACATCTGTGAGTCGTCAGCCCCGATATATAAAGAGCGACCCTGGCCAGTGTCAGTGAGTGTGTTTATACCTGTGCGAAAGAGGTAATGCGGTGGCGTGTGAATTGCGAAACAATGTGTGGTATTCAAGAACGGTGAGTGTCAGACTGTGGCTTGTGAACTTGAGGAAGAGTTGTTGTTATTTCTAGCGAGGACACCGGTCTCATCAGTGAGGGATTAACTGCATGAGCAAGTGAAAGGGTGAGTGTTCTCCATAAGGGAGCAAACTTGAGTAAGACAGCTAATGGTTTTTATGTGCCTATTGTGTGGTGAATATTTCTGACCTGCAATAGAGCTAATATTTCTTTAAAGAACCATTTGTGTTGTGCTTTACCTACTTTGATCCAATTAACGAACTTGCTACTAGGGGTAGCACGTATCAGGACTTACCCGGTCTAGCATCTCTGCCATACTCTTCACTCTTGAGATCTGGTCGGTGCTTGGGGCCTGGCAACGACCAAACGGACGAGCGCTCCTGGACAGTTGGTGCGCTTCCCGTTCTCAGACAGCTCACACACAGAAACTTAATATTAGATTTCCTGAATTATTAAAGAATAGTATTATGACTTCCTGTACATATGAAAGGAAACGTACAGCTTTTATTACTAAATAGTAATAATCTAATATATAAAAGTGAAAGTCTGTATGTGGGTATGTGGATATGTGGGTATGTGGATCTGTTCCGTATACAAATCTACACCGTTCCACCAATCTCAACCAAATTTTGCATACACATAGTTTAGGACCCAGAAGGAACCGCTGGCTACATGAATTTACGGTAGTCTTTCTCATTCTTCTGATTTCGACCCTTTTGCACTCCAGCACATGCTAATCAAATCATAAAATATACTCATGAAGGAATGGCAAGGCAGATAGTTTCCATGGCAACATAGCTCAAGTCGAGACACGGCCGACTGGATGCCATTTGCGCTCTGCACTACCGGTATAGAAAATGAGCATCTTTACTTGAAATCACGTTAGTTACTCAACCTCTCACACAGCACTGTCAACCGAGTTTAGCATAACAAAGATTGACACTATCTTCTACTATATATTTGTCAAATACCACTCACTCACTCATTCATTCATCACGAAATCTCAGAAACCATCAAACGGATTGGAATGAAATTTGGTATGCAGCTTCCCCAAGGGCCGCAAATGCCCACGAAGAGAGGATTTTTGGATATTCTGGTTCTAAAGGGGTGTTAAGGGGGTAGACCTGCATTTCATTGAACAGCAATATCTCCCGATTGGTTTCATTGGGGGATGTGATACTCGGCACATAAACTCATCATTAAAAATAAGAAGACACGAGTCGGAGGGTTTTTCGATGTGGTGTATATTATGAGATGAAAGGGGTGAAAAGTGGGGATTGAAAGATTCCTAACGGAGCGTGTATCTCTTAAACGACATAAGCGAGGAGTTTGAAACTCAGCGGGAAAAAATCAGCATAAAAATAAGTAAATATGTGTTTGACCGTTTCATCATAAATCCAATTTAAGGGGCCCATGGGGTGGGGTGAAATTCTGGAGGGGGGGGGGGAGGAGAAACAGGAAAGAAAGTGTCCTAACTGATTGACTGACTCACTCACTCATCAAACTCAGGGGGAAAAACTGCTTTAAAGTAAGTAAATAGCTGTTCGACAGTTTTTTTTTTCATAAATCAAATTTAAGGGGTTCATGGGGAGGGGTGAAATTCTGAAAAAAGAAAATTGAAAGAAAATGTCCTGACTCACTCACTCACTCACTCACTCATCATCGCCCAGCCAAAATGATTGAAGTTAGAAACATGACAGTTTGGGGATATGTTCATTGTATTTCAAAACAGTCTACTAAGGGAGGATTTTCGGATATTCAGGTTCTAAAGGGGTCTTAATGGGGTTAAACCTGCATTTCATTGAATAACAATATCTCCCGATTGGTTTCATTGGGGGATGTGATACACGGCATATAAACTCATCATTAAAAAGTAAGACACGTGTCTGAGGGTTTTTCGATTTGGAGTATATTATGAGGTGAAAGGGGTGAAAAGTAGGGATTGAAAGATTCCTAACGGAGCGTGTATGTCTTAAACGACATAGGCGAGGAGTTTGAAACTCAGCGGAAAAAAATCAGCATAAAAATAAGTAAATATGTGTTTGACCGTTTTTTTAATATAAATCCAATTCAAGAGGCCCATGGGGAGGGGTGAAATTCTGTGGGGAGGGGGGGGGGGGGGGGCAGGAAAGAAAATGTCCTAACTGATTGACTGACTGACTCACTCATCAAACTCAGGGGGAAAAACTGCTTTAAAGTAAGTAAATAGCTGTTCGACAGTTTTTTTATCAATCAAATTGAAGGGGTTCATCGGGAGGGGTGAAATTCTGAAGGGAAAAAAATGAAAGAAAATGTCCTGACTCATTCACTCACTCATCATCGCCCAGCCAAAAATATTGAAGTTGGAAACATGGCATTTTGGGGATATGTGCGTTGTATGTCAAAACCGTACACTAAGGGAGGATTTTTGGATATTCAGGCTCTAAAGGGGTCTTAAGGGGGTTAAACCTGAATTTCATTGAATAACAATATCTCACGAGTCGTTTCATTTGTGGATGTGATACTCGGCATATAAACTAATCATTAAAAATACGCAGACATGTGTCTAAGGGTCTTTCGATGTGGTGTATTATTATGAGGTGAAAGGGGTGAAAAGTGGGGGTTGAAGGATTCCTAACGGAGCGTGTAGGCCTATCTCTTAAACGACATAGGCGAGAAATTTGAAACGCAGCGAAAAATCATCAGCTAAAGAGATAAGTAAATCGTTGTTCGACCGTTTTTTCATAAATTAATTTAAGGGGCCAATGGAGTGGGGTGAAATTCTGGGGGAAAAAAGGAGAGAAAGTGTCCTAACTGACTAACTCACTCACCAAACTCAGGGGAAAAAGACAGCTTTAAAAATAAGTTAATAGGTGTTCAAGCGTTTTTTCATCAATCCAATTTAAGGGGCCCATGGGGAGGGGTGAAATTCTGGTAAAAATAATTGAAAGAAAATGTCCTGTCTGACTCACTCACTCATCACGCCCAGCGAAAACTATTAAAGTTGGAAAAATGAAATTTTGGGAATATGTTCGCTGTATGTCGAAAACGTCAACTAAGGAATGATTTTTGTTTATTCGGGTTTTAAAGAGATGTTAAGGGGGTAAACGTGCATTTCAATGAATAACGATATATCATGAGTTGTTTCTTAGGGGATGTGATATTCGGTATATAAACTAATCATTAAAAATAATCAGACATATGTCTAAGGGTTTATCGATGTGGTGTATATTATGAGGTGATAGGGGTGAAAATTGGGGGTTGAGGGATTCTTGACGGAGCGTGTATCTCTTGAAGGACATAGGCGAGAAGTTTGAAATTCGGCGGGAAAAGAACAGCTTAAAATACAAGTAAATAGGTGTTCGACTGTTTTTTTTTCATAAATCCAATTCAAGGGGCCCTTGGTGAGGTGAAATTCTGGGGGAAAAAAAACAGGAAAGAAAGTGTCCTAACTGATTGACTCACTTACTCACTCATCAAACTCAGGGGGAAAACAGCTTTAAATAAGTAAATAGGTGTTCGACCGTTTGTTTCATAAATCCAATTTAAGGGGTTCATGGGGAGGGGTGAAATTATCAAAAATAAATGAAAGGAAATGTCCTGACTGACTCACTCACTCATCATAGCCCAGCCAAAATTATTAAAGCTAGAAACATGACATTTTGGGGATATGTTCGTTGTATGTCGAAAACGTCCACTAAGGAAAGAGTTTAGAATATTCAGGTTCTAAATAGGTGTTAAGGGGGGTAAACGTGCATTTCATTGAATAACCATATCACACGAGTGGTTTCATTTGGGGATACTTGGCATATATACTAATCATTAAAAATAAGCTGACACATGTCTAATGGTTTTTCGATGTAGTGTATATTATGAGGTGAAAGGGATGAAAAGTGGGGGTTGAAAGATTCCTAACGGACCGTGTATCTCTTAAACGACATAAGCAAAGAGTTTGAAACTCGGAGGAAATCAATCAGCTTAAAAATAAATAAATAAATAAATAAATAAATAAATAAATAAATAAATAAATAAATAAATAAATAAATAAATAAATAAATAAATAAATAAATAAATAAATAAATAAATAAATAAAATAAATATGTGTTCGACCGTTTTTTCATAAATCCAATTTAAAGGGCCTATGGGGAGGGGTGAAATTCTGGAAGAAAAACGTCCCCTAATGAAGGATTTTTGGATGTTCACTCTCATCGACCAACCCAAACGATTAAAGTTAGAAGAATGATATTTTGGGGATATGTTTGTTGTGTGTCGAAAACGTCCACCAAGGAGGGATTTTTGGATATTCAGGTTCTAAAGGGATGTTAATGGGGTTAAATCTGCATTTCATTGAATAACAATATGACACGACTATGACGCGAGCGAAGCGAGGCTAAAAATGAGATGATGTGCGTCTATGTATTACTCAATCACGCAAGTACCACTGGTCCGATTTACATGAATTTTACATGGAAGTAGCTGATTTACCTGATTAACATATAGGTTACTTTTGATTTCAATACTTTGTACTATTTAAAGATGGCGACCATTTTAGTGACTTCACTACACAATTTGGTTTAAAACTTTCATATTTCCATTTCAAATACAAAGAGAACGCTAACAAAAAGCAAACTTTTGATGGTATATACGAGGTTAAAAATTACATTTTCTATCCGAAAGGTATCTCCAACCGTTAGCGAGTAAAACCTAAATTTGTGCTATAAAACACGGTCAACGCCGAGCGGTGTAGTTGGACAAAATGTTCCATCCTTAATCTCCCTCTGCGCAGCACCTCGCCTATCCCCTGTTTTAACTGTCACATTCATATTTTAATTTATTTATGACGCGTAGCGAAGCACGGGTACTTCAGCTAGTAGCCTATAATGGCAATAATTTAGACACGAGTATGTTTATAAAACGAGCCTACGGCGAGTTTCATAATTTCCATACGAGTGTCTTAATTACCTTTATAGGCGAGTTGCATACGACTGTTTATGTTCGACGATAATTATTATAACTATTTTATGTTCGAACATAAATATTCATAAATATCTGTCGAGATTTCGGCAGTTTTATGTTCTGAACAGAGCGCATGAGACGCAGAGAATGCCTTGTATTTGACCATGGCTCCTCGATTGTCCCACTATGACACTAGGCAACGCAGTGAAATTTAAATTAGAAGGCCTTGGAACTCAGTGCAGATGCGTTGCTATCCTCACCTGATTGGTCAAACAACTGTTTCTTGACTCTGGTTGGTGGGAGAAACTGTTTCATAATGAAAAATAGTGTTATAATGACCCTCATTATGATACAGTTTTCTGATATATAATATTTACATTTCGACTTCGTCGAACATAAAATATATTACGGTATCAATTGTTTATCTTGAATTAATCTGGTCGTTGTGCAACACTGCAAACTTACCGGCTGCCAAATTCATTTAAAGAACACCGTGGTGTTTGCGAGCACCGGGTTAACAACGCCTGATGCCTCGTCCTTTGTTTAAAAGGCTTCCTTGCAGCTAGGAACCCTCTCCACTTTGTAATGAGATCACTCGTTGAGTGTATTCATGCAGCTGGTCGGTAAACAGTTAGAGGATGACAGGAACTGTTTAGCCCACCTGTAGCATATGAGACTGAGACAATACTGAGAAAGCCCTGGGGGCGCAGGTGTCTCATTATCCTCTTCCATACCTGGCATCCCATGTCAATAACCGTTTCTGATATCAATAACAGTTCGTCCGTTACAGGGCAGAGCCGTAAACATGACACCATAGACTATGTGACATTCCTCTTGATGAGGTGCTTCGAGAACACAATCAATAGACGTAGACTGAACGCTGAAAGGTAAAACAGTCTCAAATGAAAATGTATCTAAGTATGTAATTACATTTTGATTCTGTATTTAATTATATTATATATTTCATCCACCATTCCCTATTATCTTTAAACTATTACAATAATAATAATAATAATAATAATAATAATAATAATAATAATCATGTCTACTTGAGTGTTTTATGGTTTGGAAGATGTTTATTAGTGACTTACTGACAGTACACAGTGTTTAATAGTGATTGTGCGAGGTTTTTATAGTGATATTTGGACATCATATGTCTGTGCATGAAACTTGTTTACGTGGTTGCCTAGGTATTGCTGGTACAGGTTAGGTTAACATTACCACAAATACTTCGTTTAAAATAGTTTAATCTATGCCCCGTATTGTGTGTTTATTACTCCGTTTACTCAAGTAGTCCAATTGAGCCCCTATAACAGATATTCATTGTGTAATGTCGTTTATTTCATTAGAAACGGAGGTTACGATCGAGTGAATTGATATCAGTTGGATCACATATGTACAAAGAACCTCGGTCGATCAGTCAAACTAACACACTGGCATTCACAGGAATGTTGTAAACCTTGCCATAGGTATAAAAGGCAATACCCAGTGTCTTACGACAGTGGTGAATTCTGAATTAATTAAACACCCGCTACCGGAGGATCGTCCGGGCACGTCTAGTTCTGGCGCAGGACGTGACAGTTTACAAGCCACCAGTAATGGCAGGTTGTGGATGCAGCGGACAACTGCCATTTCATCTGAAGAAACCCCCGCTGCCAATGAAAATTCTGCTGATACCCAACATCAACTGATCAGCACCGCCGAAAGTGCTTTGCAGAATTCATTTGCAACCACCAAGGCTGGCCGCAGTAGACAACGCATGCAATGGACACGTGAAATGAATACAGACGTCATGCGTTTCTACTTCCTAGCTACAGACATGGAAAGAAATCTGACTGGATATAGAACTTCTCTGCATTCTAAGTTTATAAGTAAATACTCCCGTTTGAATATCACAGAACCGCGAGTAAGTGATCAGCGTAGAACCATAATAAGGAACAGTCTCCTAAGCGAATTTGAAATTCAACAGATTAAAGATGGGGTTCTCTCAGAACTACAACCCATGCAGGAGACCAATAATGAAGTTCATCCTGCCGTTAACATAGACACCACACCACGTCAAGGTACTGCAAAAAGTAATAAATCTTCCGTAGTCGAAATTGAAGGCAATAGTAACACACTGGAGGATCGTGGAAATGTGATGAATATTTTACAGACAGAATTAATGAAATGGGAAGATAGTGATCCAAATTCAAGGAGTATTATTCCCAAGCTAAGATTTAAAAATAATAGCAGACATATACTTGAGGATGTAAACAATTGCTTGGCAGCTTCCTTAGAAACAGTAGATAATCTTACGGACTTCCATTTGCTCATATACTGCGCAGCTGTTACTGTGTTATCACTCCATAACCAGGTGCCCAGCAACCAAAACTTCAGTCCTCGTACAGAAAGAATACCTCCATGGGAACGACGAATCAATAATAAAATAATGTCGTTTCGTAATGTAATAGGTCTTCTCACACAATATGCTTCAGATAATAGAACTCGAAAGATCACTTCAAAAATCATGAGGATAATTCCGAACATAAAAAACAAAGGGAAGCAAGAAATCCTGAATATCATGGACGACTACAAGCAAAAACTGGCAGTACAAGCAGCAAAACTCAAGAGATACAAAGAAAGTTATCAGAGAAGAACACAAAATTATCTCTTCAGAGCTAATGAGAAAACTTTCTACGCGAATCTTGATGGCAGCCGTGAACCAACAATCTCTAAAACACCGAATGAGGAGGAAATAAGCAACTTTTGGCGTAATGTGTGGTCAAACCCGGTGCAGCATAAAGAAGATGCAGAATGGATCCATAAAATCAACGAGAAGCACTCACGCATTAATCAAACGCAAGAGTTAGTCATTAATGAACAGGACATCCAAATAGCCATCAGAAAAACACACAGTTGGAAATCTCCGGGACCAGACAAAATTCAGAACTATTAGTACAAAATATTTACCAGCACACACAGAAAATTAGCTGATCTTGTAACTCAGGTAATCTATGATCCCGAAGAGTTCCCACACTTTCTCACAGAGGGACGAACCTACATATTGCCTAAGAGTGCCGACTCAGCTAATCCAGCAAACTACAGACCAATAACCTGTTTGCCGACGCTCTACAAGATCATCACATCGGTCATCACAAATGTAATTTATGGTCACATGTACCAGCATAGCATCTTGACTGAGGAGCAAAAGGGTTGTAAGAGAGGCGGCCAAGGCTGCAAGGAACAGCTCACCATTGACAGTGTGATTATACACCAAGCACAGAAGCAACAACGTAACCTCTTCTTGGCTTATATCGACTATAGAAAAGCATTCGATACGGTGCCCCACAGCTGGCTCATCCATACCCTTGAGATGTACCGGGTAAACAAGACACTCATCAACTTCCTTGCTATCATTATGCAATTTTGGCGTACCAAAATCATCTTGAAATCTAACATCACTACCACTGAAACAGAGGTCATACCCATCAAACGTTGTATATTTCAAGGTGATGCCTTAAGTGCACTGTGGTTTTGTTTATGTCTCAACCCTTTATCAGAGATTCTAAAGATGAACAACTAACTTACGGATACCAAATAAAAGAAAATAAACAAAATCTTCTCAAAGTAAATCACCTCTTTTATATGGATGACATAAAATTGTATGCAGCAAATAGGAACCAACTGACATCACTCATCAATATAACAGATAACATTTCGAAGGACATTTGCATGGAGTTTGGGACTGGCAAATGCAAAATCAACAGCATCAACAAAGGACAGTGGTGTAGAACAGAGGGAATAAGCATAAGAGCTGATGAGCGAATAGACAGCATGGGGAAATATGAAACATATAAATATCTAGGATTTGAGCAAGTAGTTGGAATCGACAGTAAATCTGAGAAGGAGAAACTCTACCAGAAATTTAATCATAGACTTCGACTTCTGCTGAAAACCAAGCTTAGTGCTCATAACCTAACAAAAGCTATCAATTCATATGCTATATCTGTGCTGATGTATTCGTTTGGTGTTTTAAAATGGTCTCAAACAGACCTAGAGAACATTAACCGCACAATAAGAACTATGCTTACGAAACACAGAATGTTGCATCCCAATGCTTGTATAGAGAGAGTAACAACACCCAGAAATGAAGGAGGCAGAGGTATTCTTGATGCTATAGCTCTGCACAATCAACAAGTTATACATCTAAGGAATTACTTTCTTTCTTGGAAAGATACCAGTGTTTTACATCGAGCGGTAGCACAAGCTGACTTCAACCACACTCCTTTGAATCTCCATGAAGGAAATTTCGTCATGAAAGACAAGAACACTCTGAACAGAGAGAAGGTGCAGAGATGGGATGGAAAAGAACTTCATGGCAGATTCTACAACCAGTGCAATGACAAGAATATTGACAAACAGCTTTCGAACACATGGTTGTCAAGGGGAGAGCTGTTTCCAGAAACTGAGGGATTTAACCAGGCGATACAAGACAAAGTTATCACCACAAAAAGTTATAGGAAACACATCCTGAAAGATCAGACTGTTATAGATGATGAATGCAGGAAGTGCAATACCGGTCCAGAAACCATAGAGCATATTACCAGCAGCTGCAGAATTCTAGCGCCAACATCTTACACTGAGAGGCATAACGATGTTGCCAAAGTCATTCATCAAGAACTCGCCCTAACCCGATCTCTCATATACGACAGGACGCCTTATTACAAATACTCTCCAGAAAGTGTGATGGAAAACGAAGATTACAAGCTGTATTGGGATCGCACTATTCAAACAGACAAAACAACTCCTCATAATAGACCAGACATAACTTTAACTGATAAGAAGAACCATCACACGTACTTGATTGACATATCTGTTCCGAATGACCATAATATCCACCATAAATACAGAGAAAAGATTGAAAAATATACTCCTCTAGCTATGGAGGTTGCTAGAATCTGGAGACAAAAAAATGTGACGATTCTTCCTTTCCTCCTTTCTCCCACTGGCCTGACACCTAAATCCTTTTCAGTAAATCTAGCTACACTAAATCTTCCCATATTCACCCATACTATTGCACAAAAGGCTGCAATTCTGAAAACCTGCAGCATCGTTAGAGGGTTTTTGAATACACATTAGGATTTTTCTTTGGACCCTCTTGTGAAAAAGAGACGTGGAAGATAAGAAGAGAAGACAAAATTAACTGTCAAACATCTATGCTATTCGAAAATGTATGCAATAGGCTTAAGTGTTACTTGACTCATTTTCTTGTACGTAATGTACCGATATGAGTCATGGTACCGACTGTAAGTTGAGTAAATAAAGAGATAATAATAATAATAATAATAATAACAATATAATAATGTTATTGGTTTTACGACCCTTTTAACTACTGTGGCTTTTTAGAGACACCGGATTGCCAGAACTTTGCCCAACGGGGATCCTTAACGTGCCAGTTAATCTACTGACACGGCTCCATCTCATTTGCGCACCCTCAGATGAAAACTGACTGTGCCAGGATTTGATCCTGCAACCTTGGGACAGTAGGTATGAACGTTACCGTTGAGCCACACAGCCAGTCCATCCAGCTTTTCAATCTTCCTCGTTGTCCGTTATTCCTTTCGTCTTTCATTCTTTTTCTTTAGCCTGCCTTTCATCCTTGTTTAGAAGCGTACAGCATGGCGGTCTACCTGCTGGGTTCTCACCAAGACAGAGCAGGTTCGATTACTGGTTAATGCATGTGAGATTTTCAAGGTGGGATGTCACTACTGGAGGTCTGAATTCCACGGAAAAAGTATGTATATACTCCTGTGGGATTTGGGCACGGACACCAAGATCCCGCTGATGAGCCTATCTTGGTGTTTCTAGGTGAAACCCTGCACAATAAACGGCATAAACATAGAAAAGATTCTGAGTTTTAGGATGTATCTTGTTTTATGATCACGATGTTAATAGTCAAGTAAAACTAGATTCTTCTTCCAACCTCATTTATCTACTCTTTCTTTCTGTCTTTCTTTCTTTCTTTCTTTCTTTCTTTCCCATTCATGTTTTATTTACACTGCAAGTAGGCTATGTGATATGGAGGCCGCTCGTGCTCGTAGGTTGAAGTTCAAATCCTGATCCTGACAGTGTGGATGAGTGTTTTCCATTTCAGTCTCCACATAATTAAATTTCTTGATGGAAACGGGAATTAAATCCGGACCACCACGGTAACATCGCGAGGTGGTCGAATAATAGTTTATTTGCACCTACTACCTTGCACCTACAGCGCTGATTTTATGTGAGGAAAGGTCAAACAGAAGTTTGAATATTACAATTTCAAAGAACGTTAACATAGAATACATGGTTGTTTGTTTGGTTCCTTAGTTTAGGGGCAGCGACAACGTAGTCATGTAGCCCCGTGTACTTTGGGTGTGTGTAGAATCTGTCTGATGACCGGTGTTAATTGTGATGGCTGTATTAGTGTGAGTTATCGGTTTTCAATTCAAGTAAGGACTGCAGACATTGAATTTTTTCAAGTAGTACCTACTCTTGCCACCGTCAACGACAACTAGTTGTGAACTTGGTTACTAGATGCCACCGCAGTCAGCTCCTGGCGACGAACATTGGAACCTCAAAGCGTTAGTCAAAGTTTTAACCTATAGCTTCAGACAGTTGTAATTAGTTGAAAGTTCTTTAACATGCCATGAATCTATGAAATAGGACCGCCGCGCCGGCTTTACTGAGGGATTTTCAACGCTCTTAAAAAATCCGACGACTTCGGGTGGGTTTGAACCCGCGATCTTGGGCATAGAAGCTCAGTTTGCTACCAACTACCCCACAAAAGCCGCCATAGAATACATGTACCCACTTAAAATTGCAATAATTCATAGCACAATTATTCAGTCCGAATTGTGCATCATATAATAATATGCGGATGACCCCCGACACCCCATTGAACATTTATCTGGATGTCAGCCCCGAGGCAGCGGGCGGCTACGCCTAATCCACCTCCACATAGCAGGTGGGTGTAATCAAGCTTGTAAATGATCTGGTACAATTTATCAGATGTACAGTAAGCTCCAGGGCACTATTGAAGAGCTCATTTAGCTGTATCACTGTGCAATGCGAAAGGCTGTTCTTACTCCCTGTACATTGATCTTAATCTGATGAGAAATGATATGTCCTCATATTAATTATGATGATGATGATGATAATTGCTGTTTTAAGGGGCCTAACATCTAGGTTATCGGCCCCTACTGGTTTGGGTGATAGTGAAAGATGAGATGTAATGTAAAATTTTACTGGAACCACACTTACAACTAAAACTTACACACTAGAAGAAGACATGGAAAACAAAACGAGGACAGGAGGAAAAGAAATGCCCTAAAACCTCGAAGAATGAGGATTGATGGAGTTGGAAGGAAGGAGAGCCAGGAAAGGCAGATATTAAAGGGAAAGAGGAGAGGCCCACCCCAGAGGCAATGGAAAAAGGGGGGCAACCAGACCCAGTTCAGGAATCCCTCCGGGTTGCCAACTCCCGAACTCACCAGCCGTAAGCCCTTGAGGGTATAGCACTATCCAGGGTGCACCAGAAGTGGTGAGGCTACACACACCCAGCCTCCTTAAGGGCCTTGAGCAGAAGGCAGGAGATTCAATGAAGAGAACAGAAGAGGTCTGACCCTTGGAAGAATGAGGGATCAGAAAAGATGAGACAAGGCTCAATTAAGGCGGGAAAGTGAAAGACTCCGCAGGCTTCGGATACCCTAATACCGTTGGGGTCGGAAGAGAATAAGAGTTTACCAAGGGAGGTCGACAGGAAAGAAGACGGAGAGGAGCCCGGCACAAGTAAGTGGAAGTAATGCCGAACTCAGCTGGGGCACCGTGGTCGCCAACCCACGTCCCACTAGTCGTGTGCCCCTGCGGGATCTCATATTAATACCCTGATCCATTTCACACCATTTAACTTTCTAAATTTAACTCACTTTCACTATTAGACTAATTCGATGAGGAAATCTATGGGAATACTTCGGCGTTCCATTTTTGCTTTAATAGACTACATCCCCAATTAAATATGGCGTCAGAGCCTAGACAATCTCTACATAATATAAATCAAATTGAGTAATACATATGTTAAAAGTTCCGCCTAATCAATGCTTTTATTAAATATGATCACTATGTGGCCACTGGTGGGACACGTTTCGAGGCCTATTTATTAGTTTTGGCCCCTTCATCAGCCGATATGAATGAATAAGACACAAGATAATTGTTTAGCATAACACTAAAATGTCCCTTGTCACTAAACCTTACAAGGTGCTCCATAAAGATAGATAGAAAAATTGAACGTCTAAAGTAACACAAAATGATGTAAAAAGTACGTCGTGGTACCAACCACCGCCACCGCGCTCATTGTTTCCGTTGTATGTCCGTCCCATTTCCGTTTCATTACTTCAAAATCACCCCCACAAAAATATACAGCATCCGAATGGAAAGACGGTACACATTAAAAAGAACTCGATTGGTCTAATTCTGCCCGTTCAATCCGCAGTGCGTTGAATCGAGGTGCGCTAAACAGAGGATTATTTTTACTGATTCCGGAGATTACCCAGCTAATATACGGATTGACACTCTGCAAAATAATGATTTGATGGAATTATCTGTAGAGTCGTAATTCCTCTCAGTTATCCTGATCTGTATGATCAAGCACAATGTAAGACCGTACAGGCGTGTGCGGCCCCTCTCATTATCCGCTGCTTTATTGCACTCCCGTTCAGATGCCCTCCCCCTGCCAGGCTGTAACCTATCTAACAAGAGCCGGTACTACGGGGCTTATCGTGTTTCTCACAATGTATGAGCTATCCATAAAGTTACATCAGCAACCTGGTAAGTCTTCTATCTCACCTCCCCCAGGGGCTCACATCTAGTAGGACGTGGGTTGACGACCACGGGACCCCAGCTGAGTCCGGCATTGCTTCCACTTACTTGTGCCGGACTCCTCTCAGACTTCTTTCCTGTCGACCTCTCTTGGTCAACACTTGTTATCTTACGACCGCAACGTTATTAAGGTATCCGAGGCCTATGGAGTCTCTTCCTTTCCCGCCTTAATTAGCCCTTCTCTCATCTTTCCTGATACCCTCCTTCTGCGTGGGGTCAGCCTCCTTTTTCTTTTACTGTTATCTCCTGCCTTCTGCCCAAGGCCCTCAAGGAGGCAGGGTGTATGTAGCCCGACCATACACCCTCAGGGGCTCACGGCTGGTGAGTTTGGGTGTTGGCGACCCCGGGGGATTCCTGTGCTGGGTCCGTTTTTCCCCTTTTTCCACTGACTTTGGGGTGGGCCCTATCCTCTTTCCCCATTCCTACCTGCCTTTCATGGCTCTCCTTCCTTCCAAGTCCCTCAATCCTCATTCTTCGACGATTGAGGGCATTTCTTATCTTCCTGTCCTTTATTTGCCTCATCCTTTATTTGTTTACCATTTCTTCTTCTAGTATGTAAGTGTGTAGTTAGCATTAGTTATAGTTTTCATTCTCATCTCACCTTTTACTATCAACCAAACCATTAGGGGCCGATATCCTAGATGTTAGGCCCCTTAAAACAATTATCATTATCATTATTATTATTATCTATCTCACCAACCTGGTACGTAGAATCAGCTAGTGGCTTATAAGTTTTCGAACACACACAGTAACTCCAGATAAGCATTGCTACCTACCTATATTTCATATTTCAAGCGGTATTTGCTGTTTCCTGTTAACCTGTCTTGGTCTATGTTCAAACCACGAGAGGTTCCCGAAGTATATGCTTCCGTTAATTTTCCCGTCGTAAGGGGTTCCAAAATGTCGAAAATCTTCAAAACTTTCGAAATGTCATTTTATATGTCATATTAAGCTAAGAACCATTCGCTTTGTAACAGAATAGCTATTTACTTCAAAGCTCGTTCCTAAGGTTAATTTCCGTATTATTTCACATGTGTCCGATTAATAAACCTCGTCTTGTAGATTTATGTATTTTTCATTCTATTAAAAAATAGACATAGGCTAAGTATCTAGCAGTGTGGATCTCATCAAACCAGAGTGAGAACCTAGCCGTAGACACCAGCTGCACGAAGTTTGAGAGAGCCTACCATTTTTGCAGAAGCATTTACACATCAAAGTGCCTCTCCAAACACCTAGGACACTGGCTTGGGACAATGGTGTATTATATACAATTAAATGAACAAATTTCTTTTCCCATTGGTCAATGGTTGTTAATTTTACACTAAACAAATATCTAACCTCTCTAAGCCAGGTGATAAGAATAACTTACTATGGAATATTATTTTCTGATTTTGTACAGGATGTTCAAGAACATGGTCGCAGAAAACAATCCCACAAGTTAGGATTTTAGAGATTCAGGTACACTTTTCTCAAGAACAACTTAAGTTAAGGCTGTGCGGTCAAAAATTGAAATTTTATTTTTATTTTTATTTTTACTCTTAATCTCTAATGTAGGTCTTTGTGAGATATTATATGCGTTTTGAAGAAAATAACGACGGCTCGTTTGCTGAGGACATGGCTTCAAAGTGGCTATTTTGAGCGTTAAAGGTACAATCTCCACGACGAAACTAATAATCGGAAGACACCGAAATTTATGTACAACAACCCCTGTAGTAGTACCTGCAATAGGAACAATTCTTATTACGAAATTCAAATTTTGTATTAACCTCTTCAGATTTGAATACCATTTTTAGTGAGAAAAAATTGTTATATTAACTTCAAAGTTTTATTAATTTGATGTGGCTCTTATTCTGAGCAGTAGAAAAGTTCGATAAAGAAATTTGGTTCAGCGATATACCCGTGGTGATTGTACCTTTCAGACTCTACAAAACGCAGGTTGAATCAGTCACACACACATACACACACGCGCGCACACACACAGCGGTAAGACAAGGTCTTGGGCAAGAGCGCGCTCGGGCACCTGCCTTATCCTCTCCTTCAACACCTTTGCTATCGCAGCTTCCGCCTCCCTCCCGCCCTGACTCATCATGCCAGTCCACACGACCACAGACTAGAGCAGAGTTTACCAACCTTTTGAAGTTCACGACACCCTTGGGAATAACATTAAACACAAGGGGCACCCTTCCTTGAATAAAAAAAAAATTATGTTTCATATGTAAATTTATTGAAATATTTTATAATAAGTAACGTACACCATAACATAATACAGTCTACTTTACTACAGTCAGTGAGTAAAAATACATCAAAATTTTGTTCGATAAATCGTTAATATGAAACTTGTGATTGATGCTTAGAGCACAGGTACGTGATATCGGGCCTTGCAGTTGACAATGAAACACGCAAATCATCCTCAAGGTTATTCAGTCTATTTCTTGCTTTGGATTTTATTGTCACCAGAGCAGAGAAGGCTTGCTCGCATAGATAGGATTTTGGAAAGGGCGAAAGTGTGTTAATTGCTTTCTTCATTAGGTTAGGATACTACTCTCTCCGCTGAAGCCCAAAAGTAGCCACCGACGCCTCACTCTTGGTGGACTTACTTTTGAGTGTGGAATCGGCACAAAGATGAATAAATTCATCTCGTTTGCAACCAGTGAAATCTATTTCCTCGCACTATCTATGAAATCAAATGGTGAGACAACCCAGTTGACATTCATAGTGGAAATAGATGGAAAGTATGTATCTATTGCTTCTTGCAATCTTGATAAGTGATCACAAATGCGGTCTTTCAGCTTACCCAGATCGTTATCTACTGCCAGATGAAGAAAGTTTGAAAGATCTCCTTTCTGAACTGCAGACGTCCAAGAACTAAGTTTTCTTTTAAAATCTTTCATTTTATTGGTTGAGGAAATTATTGTTTCCTGTCTACCCTGCATTGAAACATTCAGTTAATTCAGTTTATGAAAAATATCTGCCAGATACGACAGTTCCAAGCACCAAGAATCAGTTAGTAACAGCTCATAAAATGTATCTTGATTTTCATCTTTAAAAAGAGTTTTCACCTGTTCTCTAAGTTCAAGAAACTGCTTCAATACACGACCCCGCGACAACTACCTTACTCTGTATGAAGTAACAAAGAGGTATGAGGTGCATCCGTTGCGAGACATAACTGTTTAAAAATCCTGCACATTAAAGGTCGAGACTTGATGTAGTTCACCATTTTCACAACTTCGTTAAACACTGCAGCAAAATCTTGAGCTCTTGCAGTAAAAACCTTTAAATTTCCCAGACATAGATTGTGCACCATCTGTACATATACCACAACAGTCTTTCCATGCCGGCCGAAGTCGTCGGATTTTTAAGAGAGTTAAAAATCCCTCAGTATGCCTTCCTTCGGAGGGGAAGTAGATCCGGCGGTCCCATGTCATAGATTTATGGCATGTTAAAGAACCTTCCACTAATTACACCTGTGTGAAGCTAAATTATATATAGGTTAAACATTTGACTAGCGTTCTTAGGTTCCTACGTTCGTCGTCAAGAGCCGACTGCGGTGGCGTCTGGTAGCTAAGTTCTGAACTAGTAGTCATTGACGGTGGCGTTTGGCAGCAAAAGTCGGAACTATTTGAAAAATTCAAAAGACTGCAGTCCTTACTTGAATTAAAAACAGATAACACGCACTAATACAGTCATCACAATTAACACCGGTTATCAGACAGATTCTACACACACCAAAGTACACGGGGCTACATGACCGCGTTGTCGCAGCCCCTAAACTTAAGAACTAACCAACCAGTCTTTCCATGAAAGATCTTGGTCATTGAGAAAGGAATTAATAGAAACAAAAATATCATGTCCTGAGGTTGTAGTCTCCAGCGGTCTACAGAACAGAAACGCCTCATTAATATCTTTATCATCAATATATCTGGTAAAACCAAGGAGTTGCAGTTTGCCACCACTATCGATACTCTCATCTACTTGCAAAGCAAATGCTCTATCAGTTTTTATTTCCCCCACGACTTGTTCGTTGATATTGCAAACATTTCAGATATCCTGCGACTGATTGTGTTGTTGGAAAGAGGAAATTTCGAAATTTGATTACTGCTCCTTCACCAAGTATTGTTGAAACTATAATTTTCCATGCAGGACCTATGATTTCCTCTCCAAGAGTATGAGGTGTGTGTGTGATTTTTTTTCCTATCAGTTCTGCTACTTTAAACGAGGCTTCAAGAGCAGTATCACTTATGGTCATTCTCTTTACCATTCGCACAGCTGGTTTTTTTTCTCCCCTTCTAGTACACGTGAAAAATACATCACACTCTTCCCAGACCCACTAGGATGCTTAATTGTGAGATGCCACTTCAGTTTGCTAGGTACCATGGCCTCGTGTTTCGCCACAAACTAAACACACAGGGATAGGGTTTTCCTCGTTCTTATTCCACGTAAATCCATACACTACTTAACTGTCCTGGTATGTTCTTTTCTTTCGTTTGTCTTCTTTATGTTGAATTCGACGGTTCGGGAGTAAGAGCCGACTGCTCACTTTCACTCTCCAGGTGTTTACGTTTAACAATGAACTTGTCCATAGCTAAACACTGCTACTGTAATCAACGCCAAGAAAACATGTTAAAGTGGCGTAGGAACGGGTACACTTTTATATATTTATATATATGTAAGTGACTGATGTGAAACAGCTTTTGTCAAAGCATTTCGGCCCTGAGTGGCACAACAGAGAGGATCTAGGCTTCTACCGAGACTTGCTACTATGTGGCGAAGACATAGCTCGACAAAATGTATCTGAAGTAGAAGAAGAAGAAGAAGAAGAAGACCCCATGGAATGACGTTGCTGTGCAGTCCAATGGACTCTATTTCGCCTAGTTTGAAAAGCTGTGAGCATATTGTGAATGGAAATTTAAGGTTGAAAGGTTACTTTTATTGTATACTGGGTAGTTTCTTAGAGAACTTTAAAATATAGCAATAATTTCACTTTCACATAGAAACCATAATTACTGACTTAATGAAACTACTCCAAAACTACTTAAGTCCTAGATCCTGTATCAAAACTGCTTAAGTGCAATATATTTTCTATTATTACGTAAAAACTGCTTTTACTGTATTTTTAAAACATACATAAAATGAAAACTAATCGTATTTTGTAACTATTATACAAACTGTTTCTATTTAAACGCGCACGGATAACTCAAGACAGTTTTTTGCCCTTTCTCACAAATTTCATGAAATTGACTTAGGTAGTTCTGGAATAGGACGACTCACATACATATCTTTATAACCTCTGTTATTTATTTTATTTGTTATTTAATTTCCAATGAATTTGTTATTATTAAGTCCCTTTTTTTTTGTTAAATTTTATTCTTTGTTTTCTTACTGTCAATACTTTATATTGTTATACAGTCAGTATAAAATGGTGTACTTCGTACCTGTATCAGATTATTACTAAAAAAAGATGTTTCAATATAGAACAATATGATATGTAAATGATTTTTCAAAATCTGAAATAATAAAATTTATTTTCGTGGGAATATTTGCTCATAATAAAATATGTGTGTGTTTCGTTTACAGAATGTTAAAAATTATTTATGAGTTACTTTATAAAATTCTGTAAGTTATATTCGCAGAATAAATCATGTTTAAGATCAATAGAACTTTATAGGCCAGGCGACAGGTCGAAAAACAAAAGCCTCAATAAGGAAATAATTAGTGGAAAGCTGGAAATTGCTTTAATCGCTTTATTTTGACCCAGATATTACTCTCCCAACTTTTCCCCCTCAAGCGAAGTCGGCGTTGGCCCTTCTGGCCCTAAGAAGGTACCATTTTTCCTTTTTTTTTTTTTTTTTGCTAATATCTCCCAAACCATCAACTTTATCAACAAAATGCCTATTATGAAAATAATCTAAGAGTACATTTTCTACAAAAATGCTCTCTACCTTTTGTCTCTAATGTGAACTGTTACGATGCTACGACCATTCAAATTGGAGCCCTTTTAGATTCTTGCGGAAAAGCTATGGAAATGATATGCCATATCAAAGTTTCTATATATTATAAAATATTTGTCAGCATTCCAGGTGCACAAGCTGTTAACTTGTTACAAGTATAACAGATTTTCAATGTAAACAGCTGTGGCCTCAATTTCTCCGTCATCGCTTTCATCGTCTGTATCGGTACTTTTGTCCGACGTCACAGGGCGCTCAAGATTAACATCGATATCTCCGTCACAATCATCCATATCATCTTCCTCGGCAGCATTTGTACATGACCGTCCCATACAATTCATGCAGATTCTGGAGCATCGGAGGCCCGTTTTCCTGCAACCACAAGCTGCGTTACATCCTTCCGAACATTTGCTGGACACTGTGTTTAGAAGCGTTTGTGGCACCGGATCCCTCGTAGGTATGGGAGCCAAACCACATTGAGAATTTTTCCAGCCCCAATCCAGTGGATTTGTATCATTTCCATACCCTGTTTGGATTTGATGATATGTTCTTAAAGAGTGATCACGTGCCGCTGATTCGGTGGGAGGTAAGCTTGCGAGATTAAATCGATGTTTGCTTAGAGATTTTTCAAACAGTTGGAACCGCAGCTCATTCAGGGTATTTCCCGTGGTTTTGTTGTCATAAAGCCCAGCCAAAACCAACTGGCCCGCTTTGTCAATTTCATCGGGGTTTGCGTTCACGTCTCGGAAAACCCTAACAGCTGTCTGCAGTTCCTCATTACTCTTCAGCAGTGTTACGAATTTCATTTTGCACTGCCTGTGAAACGAAGACGTTATATCGCACCCACTAAACGCATGCAAAAAGAGGAAGTTTTCTTGCACACATGTTGGGAGATTGAAACTTGTTGTGCAAAATAGTTGTTGTTTGGTTGAACCTTGGCCGGGTTTCATAAAATACATTTTCGTGGAGGGTGGCACACAAGCCGCCAAGATGACCAGGATATCTATATCTTCAGCCACTATAATGACTGAATTGTCGGGCCGAGATAACTCGAGTGGGGTGGTAACGATCAGCACATCGGCATGTGGAGCTTGTCTGGTTTCGATTCCTTCGCTTTCGAATTTGACGCGCAACAAGTCGATCAATCTTCGTTTGTTTGTGACATTAGACAAAAAGTTTGCTTGTGGCATAGGTGCCGTCATGGACTCATAAAAAAAAAAACATTAGCAGCTTCATGCTTGTGCGATCGTCGAAGACGTTCAACGGACTTGGTACTGCGAGCTGCTGGGTCGTCAGGATACCCAACGAAAATAATGACACTGTTTTTAAAGTATCTTTTAACGTAACTCGCATATTTGGCACTAATGTCGACAAAAGTATCGGTTTGGTGCCAAATTACACGGTGCAGAAGATATCCTCCGTCGAGAACATGATGTAGGTCCTCAAATATGGGCTCATCGGTAACAGGATCGAATAATTTATAGAACACAGACTTTTGCGTCTACGCATTCCCGCTTTATCAAAGATCGCAACCGGATACGGAGCTAGTTCAAACTGGAAATATTGTTTCAATTCTGCATCGGATTTCTTTGCAAGGCAAATGCATTGGAAAAGCACAAGAGGATCACCAGGAATATCCGTGTTGCGGATTTTTAGCCTATTTTCAATTTTGAAAAAATAGGCTTATGAAATCACCTTTTGTCCGTGTGTGTGTGCGTGTGTGTGTGTCTAAACGACTGGAGCGATTTCAATGAAACTCGGTAAGTTCATGGCGCTATTCCCGGCGACCTCGACCGTGCCCTTCAACTTTTGTTACGTCTCACCAATCCAACATGGCGGCTGTGCGAAATATTTCACTAGCATTCGATATCTCCGAAACTATTACCGATATCGCCCTGAAATTGTGTACGGTGATAAAGGGCACTACTAGAAGTTCACCTATGAGACTTTCAAAAACCTGGTGACTACAAAACCAACATGGCGGCCAAGCGAAGTTGAGACTTTTAAATAGACTTTTCTCGCGATTTAACTACCCAAACGTAATGAAACTGGGTACAGCAATTGTTTATACACATTGTAAAGCACTGGAGTCTAATTTAGTTCAATTGTTTACATAACCTCAAAATGGCGGCTGTGCGAAATATTTCACTGACATTCTATATCTCCGAAACTATTACAGATATCACCCTGCAATCTTGTACGGTGATAAAGGGTACTGATACAGGTATACCTATGTATATTTCATAAACCTGTAAAGTACGAAACGAACATGGCGACCAAGCGAATTTAAAATATTTTAATAGACTTTTCTCGTGATTTAACTCTCTGAGCGCAGTGAAATGTGGTACAGTAAATGATTTTGCAGTTTGTAATGCACTGCCATCTAATTTAATTCAATTGTTTACATAACCTCAAGATGGCGGCTGTGCGAAATTTTAAAATTATGTTTTTATTTCTTGTGTCTTTATCATGCGATTGAAGTGAAAGTTTGAATAATGAACCTAGGCAATAATTGTCCTTGAATGGTACATAACTCTATGGCCTATACATATAACAATCCTATACGGCGAGCTTCCGAAATATTTAGACGGTTCTCAATATCTATGAATCTTTTACAGCAAACAAACAGTTTTTTTTTATGTTCATAGAGACTATGAACATATGTTCACCTATAGGACTTTGAGTAACCTGGTGAGCACAAATCCAACATGGCGGCGACGCGAAGTATAAATATTTAAATGGACGTTTCTCGCGAATTAACTATCCGAGTGCCGTGAAACGTTTCACGTTAAATGCTTATTCAAATGTAGATCCACTGGCATCTAATTTATTTCAATTGTTTGCATAATCACAAGATGGCTGCTGTGCGTAATTTTAAAATCTAGTTTTTACTTCTTGAGTTCTAATCATGCGATTGAAGTTTGAATACCACACGACCACAATAATCTTAATGTAATAGTACAAAAATAAAAATCCAACCTGGCGACCATCTGAAATATTTAGACGGTTCTCAATATCTATGAATCTGTTACAGCAATTGAACTGAAATTTTGTATGTTGATAGAGGCAATTAACATGAGCAGGATATATGAAAATAGGCTGTATAGTTCTTCACGGAACTACTTGTTATTTTCGAATTTACCGCGCGGAGAGGCATCACGCCATTTTTTCTAAGGACCTTCACATCGTGAAAATTGTTGCCGGTTATGCCTTTTTGTGCTGCTATTCCAATTTCATAGGTCATATGACAAGTGATTTGTCCATCCGCGGCAACTCCTGTGCTTAACGAAACAACGTGTTGTCCACGAGGAAAGGACTCTTGAGTTGATAACCATCCAACAAATTTTCTCAAGTCCGCATCATCCCGCGAGATCCGCGCACACCGTGCATCCACATGCTGTTCTGTAGTCGAAAACTCAATATTGCAAAATGATACTAATGGTAGGTATTTTTCCACAGCTGTTTACATTAAAAATCTGTTATACTTGTAACAAGTTAACAGCTTGTGCATCTGGAATGCTGACAAATATTAAAACATGTAGAAACGTTGATATGGCATATCATTTCCATAGCTTTTCCGCATGAATCAAAAAGGGCTCATCTTTGAATGGTCGTAGCATCGTAACGGTTCACATTAGAGACAAACGGTAGGGAACATTTTTGTAGGAAATTTACTCTAGATTATTTTTTATAAGAGGTATTTTGTTGATAAAGTTGAAGATTTGGGAGATATTTGCAAACAATTGAAAAATGGTACCTTCTTAGGGCCAGAAGGGCCAACGCCGACTTCGCTCGAGGGAGAAACTTGGGAGAGTAATATCTGGGTCCAAATAAAGCGATTAAAGCAATTTCCAGCTTTCCACTAATTATTTCCTTATTGAACTACCTGTCGCCAGGCCTATTATGCGAGTTGCAATCTTCAATATATATCAAAATAATATATATATTACAATTTGCCTTACGTCGCACCGACACAAATACTGTAGGTCTTATGGCGACGATGGGATAGGAAAGACTAGCAGTGGGAAGGAAGTGGCTGTGGCCTTTATTAAGGTACAGCGCCCATTTGCCTGGTGTGAAAACGAGAAACCAGGGACAACCATCTCCAGGGCTACCGACAGGGGGGTTCGAACCCACTATTTCCGGAATGAAAGCTCACAGCTGCACAACCCTAACCACAACCTCACTCCGTGAATCATATCATACTATATCAAAATATAATCATAATAGGCCTATATCATAATATATTCTTTTTTATTGGGCTGGACGGAGGGAGAATACCTACTGTCGACCAAAGTATTATGTGCACTCGAGTTTGAAGGGTGTTTGTGAAGTAACCAATAGACCTACATAACATTCAATACCATCATCATTTTCGCCGTTCTATTTTACGTTAGTTCATGTAGGTTTGGAATTTTTAATTTATATTTTAATATTTTTTATCGCAGTTGGAACACAAAATGTGCCCATTTTTAAGCGTGTTTCAACCATGCGTCACATTTAAGAATTATTATCTCAAAAACCCGTCATCAGATCAAATGCAAATTTTAACACAATATACATTGGAATGTTGTATAACTGGTTTATTAATTTCAAAATTTTGTGTGTCCAAGAAACAAAGTTGTTATCATTTTTGTAAGGTAACTTTTTCTCGGTTCGGGGTGGTTGGAAAATATCGCTCTTGGTCGCGTTGTAATCCTTATACATCAAGAAGTTATGCTGTATGACTGTGAAATACGTAAATTAATTCACTTATTTTATATCGGTTTGTATTTGTTCGTGGAAATAAGGCATGATTCACCTGCCAGCCTCTCCGGGGTAGGCTGTACAGCGTTGCTGAGATGGAGCCCATCACTGCCGAGCGAGGCGAGGTCGTATTTCCCCGTTCAAATATAAACCGATATAAAATAAGTGAATTAATTTACGTATTTTAAAGTCGTTCAACATAACTTTTTGATGTATAAGGAATATAACGCGACCAAGAACTACATATTCCAACCACCCCAAGCCGAGAAAACGTTACCTTAGACAATAGATAACAACATTGTTTCTTGGACACGAAAAATTTTGAAATTAATAAACCAGTTATACAACATTCCAATGTATATTGTGTTAAAATTTGGATTCGATACAATGAAGGGTTTTTGAGATAATAATTCTTAAATGTGACGCATGGTTGAAACACGCTTAAAAACGGGCACTTTTTGTGTTCCAACTGCGATAAAAAATATTAAAATATAAACTAAAAATTCCAAACCTACATGGACTCACGTAAAATAGAACGACGAAAATAATGATGTTATTGGATTTTATGTATGTCTATTGGTTACGTCACAAACAACCTTCAAACTCGAGTACACATAATACTTTGGTCGACAGTAGTCCACAAATTGGCAATACGGCTCGGAAAGCAAGTCTGGTTTGTATTTCAGATGCAAAGCAACGCTATCAGTGAGAGAGAGAGAGAGAGAAGACGTTGAGTGACGAGGAGAAGCGGGGGGAGTAGGGGCGGAAGGAGGTGATAATTGAAGGGTAGACACGTCACTAACACAAATGCAGCGGCTGCTATCGGTGATACAGTAGTGCTGCCATCTCTTGCCATGCGATTGACGGCGGTGGCGATCGCACAGCCTTAAAGGGCTGATCTTATGCAATGTGTTGGTAACTATGTATTTTTATAGAATGAACTGAAAGATATTTAAAATAATCTTTATATTTTGAATTTATAAATTAAAACACATACATATTAAGAGGCAAAAATATCTTTTTGAGTTTGTTAACGGCTCAAAATAATTATTCTATAAAAACCAATCCCTTTAATTTGTCAAGCCATATGTTCTTTATATTCCAGGAAAACATAAGTATCCTTGACAAGAAAAGTTTCATGAAAAGTGTACCAAACTTGAGAAATATATATACCGAACCGAGACTACAGAATGCACTTATATGGTTAAGAGTAGAGGTTGTGATAATTCTCATCGTCCACATAATAGGAGTAGATGACCTTGATGTTTCTCCCCTTAAAACAACAATCACCACCACCATTGATTGGGAAGGTAGAAACTGAAGCATCACGTACCGAGATCCTCGATCTAAAACCAAGCGCTAGAGACAATGAACAGTCCATGTCTCGCTGCTGGGGGCGAATATCGCGTGGGTTTCAAGCATTACATATATTATTTTGAAGCATGTAGATTGTGTTAACTGCATTAGACACGGCACGAGTTACTGAGTAGACAGCCATCTCCATAACTTACGTACATCCATATGATGCAACTAACTTTACACCTGCATGGGCAGATTGTGTTGTAAGATGTGGCACTTGTCTTCCAGCAGCAGTGCACCACTTTTCCAACGGCCTTACGGAGGCCATGTGGCGGCCGGGCACTGTAGCTAGCAACAGCGTAGTGCCCAACTTGTTTAACACATTTTAACGTATTTTATAATCATCATTACCTACATGAATTTCTGAGTAGTTGCTGGAAATCATGTCCTTCAATTCCTAATCACACGTTGCACCGACGTAGGAAGTTTTGGTACTCACTTATTTCCTGTCGTTCCCATCGACATCCACGAAGCTGCGCCATTTCACTCTGTTGGCTGACATCCTCTTCACCTCTTTCCACGTCTTTCCCTGTTGTCACCCCTCTACCTCTACCGTCCGCCTCCACGAATGCTACCCTGGGGATTCCAATCCAAGACTTGCTTCTCAATGGCATTATCAGCTTTTCTAAGTGTGTGGCCAATCCACTTCCATTTCCTTCTTTTTATTTGGATTTTAATCTCTTCCTCTGAAGTTCGAACCAACAGCTCCTCATTTGAGATTGTCTCAGGCCAATATATTGTTACGGCTGTGAGCTTGTGTCATCACTCGCCGCATGAGTCACAACTGCCCCAGGGCTGGGCTGTGCCCTGCCTCCTGTATTGCGCGCGCCTTATGCAACAGGGCTACTAGGACAAAGGGATAGTCCAGAATGTTCGTGACTGGACCAGCGATGGAAACCTCGCGAAGCTGTGAACTCTGGATGGATCTAGAAGCATTTATTGAGTCACCGGCCTGCTATATAAGAGCGACCTGTCACGCAGCAGTGGTTGTTGTGTTTTACGAGCTAGTGCGAGCGATTATCTTGTGCGACAGAAGTGTGGTGACGAAGTGCTGTGCGAGTTACGAAATCCAGTGGCATTGTTTCTTCAGCTTGTGGACAGCGAAATAGCCTGCAGCAAGTGATCGTAAGTAATTGTGGTCGGTGAACATAAGGGAGAGGGACAGGTAGTTTCTGTCAAGGCCACCGTACTCATTAGGACGGATTAACTTCTGTGGTCTGTTTACAAGTGGAAGGCCAAGAGCGCATAAGGAAGAGACTTAAGGAAACTGAGTAAGGCTCCTAATTGCTTGTATTTGCTGATTAGTGTAATTTTCTGGCCTGTAATAAATTATATTTCTTTAAGCAGTAATTGGTGTTGTGCTTTGTACCCCCACCGTAATCCAGTTAACAAAAGTGCCACTAGGGGGTGGCACGTAACAACTGGTGTCAGAAGCCGGATTACGAACTCAAGCACAACACCTGACGGTCCTGGTTTCAAACCCCGAGCAGGTCATTTTCTCTAATTTTCCTGTGAGTGCATGCCCTTTACAAGACAAACTAAAATGGAGGAGAAATTGGCAGCATTGCTAGAAAAGTTAAATGGCATGGAAACCAAGATGGAGGACGGCCAGAAGAATTTAACCAAGGAGCTAACTGCCAAATTAGAAGACGGCCAGAAGAAGCTAGAGGACGGCCAGAAGAAGATGGAGGACGGCCAGAAGAAGTTAGCCGAGGACCTAACTGCCAAACTAGAAGACGGCCAGAAGAAGTTAGCCGAGGACCTAACTGCCAAACTAGAAGACGGCCAGAAGAAGATGGAAGACGGTCAAAATAAGCTAGCGGAGGACCTGAAGAAATTAGAACTGGGTCTGCGTGAGGAAGTCACGGCAGTGGAAAAGAAGTTCGACGCCTTACAAGTGGAAGTTGCCGAGCTGCGCCAACGCCCGCTGATGGGGGTGGAGGAGAAATTCAACGCCTTACAATTGGAAGTTGCCGAGCTGTGCCAACGCCCGCTGATGGGGGTGGAGGAGAAATTCAACGCCTTACAAAAGGAAGTTGCCGAGCTGCGCCAACGCCCACTGACGGGGGTGAAAGAGGAATTCAACGCTCTACGAGAGGAAGTTGCCGAGCTGCGCCAACGCCCGCCCACCGTTACACCGGGAATATCAGGAACGGGACATAGCAGAGTGACGCCCCCAACCTTCGACGGAAAGGTCCCGTGGAGCACCTACTTACGTCAGTTCGAGGCGGCCTGTTCCATAAATAACTGGAACAACACAGAAAAGGCTACAGCTCTAATTGTAGCGCTGAGAGGTGACGCCCTTAACGTCCTTCAGGCCATCCCGACTGGATCCCAGGACTACGCTTCCCTGATCGCCCATATGGAGACCCGATATGGAGATAGCCATCTTCAGCAGGCCTATCAGATGCAGCTCCGGACCCGGGTACAGAAGAACGCGGAAACCCTGCAGGAGTTCGAGATGGACATCGCACGTCTCGTAAGGCTCGCCTACCCAACAGCGCCGGCCGACTTTCTGGAGCAGATAGCGACGCAGACTTTCACCGACGGGCTACGGGACTCGGACACTCAACAGGCGCTGCGACTCGCGCGCCATAAGACCCTGACAGATGCGCTGAGCCACGCACTTGAGTTCGAGACGGCAAAACAGGCATCCAGAATGCACGCGCGGGTGCGTCAAGTGGACGTCGACGAACCAGTAAAAACCAACGAGACCAAGCCCCTGGCCGACGAATTAATGGAGGCGCTAAGCCGTTTCTTCGATAGTCGCGGCACGACCAGCAACGACACAGCCGGAAGGCAACCGGAGAGGCGGCCCGGAAGAGGACTACCGACCTGCTGGACCTGCGGTAAGAAAGGCCACCTGAGCAAGGACTGCGGTGATCGCCGCCGCCGAGGGTATCCGAAGGGAAATCAGTCGTCTGAAAACCGCGCGGCCCAGGGAAACGAGTATTAGCCAGCCTTGGGGGGCAAAGGTTGGCTTGTGACAGTCGTCAAGCCCCGGCAGTCCAAGTGCGTGTGACGAAGTTACGGAGGGACAATAGCAGCCTGATGGTCGACGGAGTCATCAACGGAGTGAGCTGGCCCATGCTGATCGACACGGGAGCATCGAGGACCATCGTCAATCCCACTGTGATCCCGAAGTGGAGAGTGCAACCCACACAAAGGAACCTCCAGCTAATAACCGCGACCGGAGAGACCGCACCGGTACATGGCGAAGCACCACTGGAGTTCGTCATTGGTCGACGGGTGATAAAGCATCCAGTGCTTGTGGCTGACGTATCAAACGAAGTGATCATCGGACTGGACTTCCTGGACCAGAACAACATCATCTTGGACCTGAGTACCAACACTCTGCACTTCGGAGGTGAGGAACTTGCTTTGCAACCAGCACACGAGGCCGTCACCGCACGACGAGTAAGGCTGAGAGAGGACGTCATCGTTCCTGCCAGGACGGAGGTCAGCGCCGCCGTAATTGTCGACGGAACTGCTGAGGGAGTGGCGGCTGTCATCGAGCCAAAATATGAGGACATCCAGACAAAAGGATTGCTAGTAGCCAAGACCCTCATCAACACGACGTCTCGACCGTACGTCCGCCTGTCCAACCTGAACGACTACGACATTACGGTTCACCGGGACACCAACCTAGGAGTCTGCGAGCCCGTTACCTGGATTGCCCGCATCACCGACACGACGGACGGACACATGCAGACGGACAACCGAAGAAGACGCACACTGCCAGAAGAACTACAGAAGCTGTACCAAGGATCCCAGGACCATTTAGACGAGGAACAATCACGCCAACTTCAGGACCTGTTACGCGAATTCCAGGACGTCTTCTCCGTGGGGAGCAAAGACTTCGGCAGGACAAGCTTGGTCCAGCACAGAATCGACGTTGGGGACAGCGCACCGATTAGGGCCCCATTCCGACGAGTCCCGCTCGCCAAGCAAGCCGAAGTCGACCGGATGGTAGAAGAGATGAAGGAGCAAGGGGTGATCGAGCCATCACATAGTCCTTGGACTTCTCCGGTCGTGCTAGTGAAGAAGAAGGACGGTTCCACCAGGTTCTGCGTGGATTACAGGCGGGTGAATGACGTCACGAAGAAGGACAGCTACCCTCTACCCCGGATCGACGATACCCTGGACACCATATCAGGGTCGAGATGGTTCTCCACCTTGGATTTGAAGAGTGGCTACTGGCAGGTGGAGGTCCACCCTAAGGACCGCGAGAAAACGGCGTTCTCTGTGGGCAGCGGGCTCTGGCAGTTCACCGTCATGCCATTCGGTCTGTGCAACGCCCCTGCGACCTTCGAAAGGCTAATGGAGTCCATTCTGAGGGGACTACACTGGAAGACCTGCCTGGTCTACCTAGACGACGTCATCGTTCTGGGGAGAAGCTTCGAGGAGCACTACAGCAACCTGAAGGAGATCTTGTTGAAGCTACGGGCTGCCCAGCTGAAGTTGAACCCCAAGAAGTGTCAGCTCTTCCAGAAGCGGGTCCAGTACCTTGGGCATATCGTCTCCGAGGAAGGGGTGCGCACCGACCCAGAGAAGACCGCAGCTGTAAGGGAGTGGCCAGTTCCGAAGGACAAGTCCCAACTACGAAGCTTCCTGGGACTCTGCACTTATTACCGTCGCTTCGTGAGGGGATTCGCCGACATCGCCAAACCTTTACATCGACTGACTGAGAAGGACCAACTCTTCACGTGGACAGCAGAATGCCACAGTGCCTTCGAACAACTCAAGCAGGCTCTGTGCACCGCGCCTATTTTGGCCTACCCCAGACCTGGAACAAGGTTCATCGTCGATACCGATGCCAGCGACTTTGGCATAGGGGGAATCCTGTCGCAAGTAGTGGACGGCGAGGAAAGAGTAGTGGCCTACTTCAGCAAGGCCTTGTCAAAGCCAGAAAGGAACTACTGCGTCACCAGGAAGGAGCTGCTCGCCATCGTGAAGACCATTGAACACTTCCACAAGTACCTGTACGGGCAAGAATTTCTCATCAGGACCGACCATGCATCCCTGCGGTGGCTCCTGAACTTCAAGCAGCCCGAGGGTCAACTCGCGCGGTGGTTAGAGAGGCTTCAACAATACAACTTTGAGATTCAGCACAGGAAAGGCCAACTGCATTCTAACGCCGACGCCCTGTCACGAAGACCGTGCCCCGAAGACTGCACCTTCTGTACTAGGAGGGAGGAGAACACCGGGATACTGTGCCGACGGACTACTGTGGAACTTCAAGGGAACTGGAGCCGCGAATCTTTCACGCGGGCACAAGCAGAAGATGATGACCTGGGACCGATAGCCGAATGGAAGAAGGCCTGTGTCCCCAGACCCGGGTGGAACATTGTGAGTGACTGCAGCCCAAAGTTTAAGTCCTACTGGGCACAGTGGGACTCGCTGATTGTAAGGGATGGCCTCATCTGCCGTACCTGGGAGAGCACCGACGGGAAGACATCTCGGGAACAAGTCGTCGTTCCAAAGGCTATGACGGAGGAAGTCCTGAAGGAAGTTCATGGAGGATCATCTGGTGGACACCTAGGGATAAAGAAGACCCTGGAGAAGCTGAGAGAGCGGTTCTACTGGATCGGATGCCGAACAGACGTGGAGAACCACTGCGCGAGGTGCCACGATTGCGCAGCCAGCAAGGGCCCAGGACGAAGACGACGGGGTCCACTGAAGACCTACAACGTGGGCGGCCCCATGGAGAGAGTGGCCATCGATGTTGCTGGGCCATTCCCGTTAAGCGAGGCAGGGAACCGCTACATATTAGTCGTCAGCGACTACTTTACCAAATGGCCGGAGGCGTATGCGCTCCCTAACCAAGAAGCCGCGACGATTGCAGAGACCCTGGTGAAGGAATTCGTCAGCCGGTACGGAGTACCCCTGGAGCTGCACTCCGACCAAGGGAGGAACTTCGAGTCGCAGGTGTTCCAGAACCTATGCCAGCTGCTGGGAATCCGGAAGACAAGGACAACGCCGCTACACCCTCAGTCCGACGGGATGGTAGAGCGATTCAATCGCACCATCGAGAACCATCTCCGAATAGTCGTCAGCGAGCACCAGAGGGATTGGGACAAGCATCTTCCACTATTTCTCCTGGCCTACCGCGCCGCCGTGCATGAAGCCACCGGGTGCACACCAGCCCGGGCCATGTTTGGGAGGGAGCTCCGTCTACCTGTCGATCTTGCCTTCGGCCGACCTGGGAATGATCCGATCCCGATAAGCCAGTATTGTCAAGAACTGGTCGACCAACTGGAGGACGTACACGCGTTCGCGAGGAGGAAACTGCGGATCGAGACCGACCGAATGAAGACCCGATACGACCAGCAGACGGATGCCGGCGGATTCCACGAGGACGACCTGGTCTGGCTCTTCAACCCATTACGGAAGAAAGGCCTGTCACCCAAACTGCAGAAGTCCTGGGAGGGCCCGTACCGAGTCGTGAAACGGATCAACGATGTCGTCTACAGGATCCAGCGGAGCCCGAGGGCGAAGATGAAGATCGTGCATCGAGATCGCCTGGCAGCCTACGGAGGGACACAGACGGACCAATGATTGATCGGGACGATCAGCCTTTTTAGGAAGGGGGTGGTGTTACGGCTGTGAGCTTGTGTCATCACTCGCCGCATGAGTCACAACTGCCCCAGGGCTGGGCTGTGCCCTGCCTCCTGTATTGCGCGCGCCTTATGCAACAGGGCTACTAGGACAAAGGGATAGTCCAGAATGTTCGTGACTGGACCAGCGATGGAAACCTCGCGAAGCTGTGAACTCTGGATGGATCTATAAGCATTTATTGAGTCACCGGCCTGCTATATAAGAGCGACCTGTCACGCAGCAGTGGTTGTTGTGTTTTACGAGCTAGTGCGAGCGATTATCTTGTGCGACAGAAGTGTGGTGACGAAGTGCTGTGCGAGTTACGAAATCCAGTGGCATTGTTTCTTCAGCTTGTGGACAGCGAAATAGCCTGCAGCAAGTGATCGTAAGTAATTGTGGTCGGTGAACATAAGGGAGAGGGACAGGTAGTTTCTGTCAAGGCCACCGTACTCATTAGGACGGATTAACTTCTGTGGTCTGTTTATAAGTGGAAGGCCAAGAGCGCATAAGGAAGAGACTTAAGGAAACTGAGTAAGGCTCCTAATTGCTTGTATTTGCTGATTAGTGTAATTTTCTGGCCTGTAATAAATTATATTTCTTTAAGCAGTAATTGGTGTTGTGCTTTGTACCCCCACCGTAATCCAGTTAACAAAAGTGCCACTAGGGGGTGGCACGTAACAATATATTCAAAATCCTTCTCAGACACCTATTAACAAACACCTGCAAACGACTGGTAATTTGGTTGCTAACTTTCCAAGACTCAGTCCCATACAATAATACTGCCTTGACATAACTTCTAAATATCTTTAACTTTGTCTTTGTAGTTATATTTTTACTTTTCCAAATCGGATACAGTTGTACAAAGGCACCATTTACTTTTCTAATTCGTGGCCCTACTTCATCATCAACTCCACCGGTCTTGATCACCTCGCTTCCAAGGTAAGTAAAACTTCTTACATCTTCCAAGTCTTCGTCTTCCAACATGATAGGGTCTCTTTTCTTCACATTTAGCCGCATTGTATTGGTCTTTGACTTGTTAACTGTTAGTCCAAACTTCTTTGCATCTCTGACCATATCTTCCAACTTCGTTTTTGCGTTTTGGTACGCTCTCTGTAATTAATCAACACTGATATTTCGTATCAGTACAGTTATTTCGTCCTTGAGAGCTTCCATAGTACGCGGATTGTTTCTGTATACTTTTTGTTTGAGGTTACCCCACAAGTAAAAATCGCACGGTGCTGTGACTTAGGATTAAATTTACTGCAAGTGCAAACTTCTTGAGAAGATAAGTTTCCACTTGGGAAATTCGAGTTTTGTTCTATAACTAGAGCCCTGCGCGGATAATCAAAACGTTATCCGCATCCGCCCCGCATCCGCATGACTTTTATCCGCATCCGTATGTTTGTTATCCGAATCTACTGCCATTATTGTAATATTTTAATACGATGAAGCATAACGTATTAAAGCAACACATTTAGACATACAGGGTCTTTCATATAAAGTAAGAACGCCAAGCGGCGGGTTTGTTATCCGCTAGTGTGGTGGCCTTGACCGAGCTTGTAGCGAGCCGTGGCCCCCTGCTTTAAGCGTGTGTACAATCCTCTATGAAATATTACCTTATAAAAGGTCCTGGAAGTGTCGTCCTTCCTGGGTTATACAGGCACTGTATCTGGTAACCACATTTTGGCTGACGCGAGTGAGTCATGCCACTGTAATTTTTCTGATTTTTTATTTTGTGTTTTTTATTGAGCACTGAACCAGAAGTGTCAAAGTTATTTACAATTACGTGAATCTGTGCTAGTGAAGGTGGGACTTCATCAGGAAATTGCTGAACAAATGCATCACGTACCCGCCGAGCCAAATCGTAATAAAAATAAATTTTACATACAAAAATACGATGTTGCAATGATAACTGTCTCAACATGTTAGCAGCTGTGGTTCAGACTGGCGACTGACAACACCTGCACGCTTATTGCAAGGTCAAGTTTGTACTATGCGCGCGCTTTCAATACTACAGCAGGGGGCCGTGGTGCGTCACAAGCTCGGCCAAGCCGGCTTCAGCAGCGAATGACAAAACCGCCGCTCGCCGTTCTTACTTTATATGAAAGACCCTGTATAAGCAGAAAGTCATTTCCCTAGGCTATGTACTGGATGTCATGTGCCATGTTTAAAATGAATGTTATACAGTCAGAATTGTTATTCTTTTCAATTCGGAGTGTTAATTATGCATAATGATATAATTTGAATGAGATTAGCTTAAATCATCATCTTACATTTGTCATGAAGAAACGTAACTGAAAAATATGTTATTTATAACATCCGGGTCCTAGTAATGATATTCAACAAGATCGGATTGTAATCTAAAAAGAATCTCAAATGTACTCCAAACATTATCCCCAGTTTATCCGCTATCCACACAGCCATGCAATCTATATCCGCATGTTGGAAATGTTTGTGGATATCCGCGGATAGCCGCATCCGCGCAGGGCTTTATCTATTTCGTGCTGATTTTGTCTTTGTGTTTGGGATACGAGGTAGGCTACAGTACTTCACAGCAAGATTTATTTATCACAACTACGGTATCTTGCCAGCTACATAGGCTATGTAAGAAATGCTATGACCATCCAGAGCTTCACGGCTCGCTGTGTTAATCTAAACATCTGAGGGTGAGTCATTGCGACCTGTCCGTGGCACGGCCTTTGGAAAGCTCCGTTCTATAGGGAGGGCCCTCACTCTACAAGCAGAACAACCGGGCATCTTGCATCCATCCGTCACATTGAAATTCATAGGAACTTATTTTCCTCGTCGAAGATTCTTGGTGCATGGATTCCACTTCAAGGTGTGTGCAAACAAAATCTACAATCAAACAGATTGCAGGTGCGTGTATGCCCTCTGCGGCAAAGCATGTGACAGATATCATGTAATACGGTATGATTAGAGGAACTTATCTCTGTCACAGTTTTTTACTAGTGATACGTAATTAATTAATAAATTAATTAATTAACTAGATGAAACCCGTCAAAACATGACGGACAATGGAAAACAAATTTACTGAAGAAGCTTCTTATATAAGTTACATTCTTTGTACGATTACTTTTTAGCACTATTGCAACTTTAAGGGCGTCAAAAGATAGCACTCTCAGCATTGCAACATATTGCTGGTCATGACTGAAAACGTGATGAGGTCATCATCATCTTGCACAGTTTCCAGCCACTGGCCGGGTCTGTTTGGAACACAAGCCTCTCCAACGTCTTCTGTCTTCCCACCATCTCTCAGCCTCCACCCTTGTCCAGTCTTCTACTCTCTTCTTCACGCTCTCTTCCACCCCCTTCAGCCACCTGTCTCTCGGTCTCCCTCTTGGTCTCTTTCCTTTCCACTTCGTCTCGTGTATCCTCCTGGGTATCCTCTTCTCCTCCATTCGTTTTACATGTCCATACCATCTAAGTCTAGATTTCTCTATACCATCCTGTAATGGTTCCTCCTTCATTAATTCTCTGGTCCTCTCATTTCTCATTCTGTCCCTCATTGTAGCTCCAATACTGCTTCTCAAGAACCTCATCTCACTGGCCTGTATTTTGCTCTTCTCCCTTTCTTTCATAACCCAGGTCTCCGAGGCATACGTCAGGATAGGGACATAGTACGATATATGATCAACTTGCTGTTCTGAGGGACATCCCTGCTCCATAACATGCTTCTCACACTCCTCCGGAATGCTTCTGCCTGTCTTCCCCGCTCATTTATTTCTCTACCGTTTCTTCCATTCTCTTGTATCAGGCTTCCCAGATACTTGAAACTTTCCACTTTCTTCAGCTGTTCCCCACCAATTGTTATTCCCGTTGTGGTCCTTTCCTTCTTCCTTGTTGTGATCACCATCTCACTCTTATTTATGCTAAATTTCATCCCATATCCTTGTATTATTCCTTCCCACACGTCCAACTGTTCCTGTACCTCCTCCTCCTTGTTTCCACAAATCATCAAATCATCCGCAAACACCATTGCTTTCATCTTTCCTTCCCCAATTACTTGTGCCGCTCGGGTCATTATGTCATCCATCACCACAATGAAAAGTAACGGTGGCAGTGCACTTCTTTGTTTCAGGCCGTTTCTCTGTTCCACCCAGTCCGATCTCTCTCCTCCCACTTTCACACAGCTCACGCTTCCCTTGTACATCTCCTTTATCCTCCTTATAGTCCATTTTTCTACTCCTCTATCCTCCAGGGACTTCCATACTTTGTTTCTGCATACACTGTCATATGCTTTCTCAATGTCCAGGAAGGCCATCAGTAGATCTGTTCCATACTCATAGTGCTGTTCTTGTAACTGACTTACAGCAAAAATCAAATCCACTGTGGACCTTCCTGCTCTGAAACCATGTTGTTCTTCCCTCATCCCTCCTTCTATCCTTGTCCTAATTCTCCTTTCCAAAACTTTCTCAAACATCTTTGCACAATGACTCATCAGTGTTATTCCCCGATAGTTTCTGCATTCTGTTCTACTACCTTTCTTGAAGATCGGGACAATTATTCCCTTTTTCCAGTCTTCTGGGGTCTTCCTTTCCTTCCATGCTGCCTTCATCACCCGGTACAACCATTGTATCCCCACCTCTCCTGCTGCTCTCACCATCTCCACACTCAACTCATCCACACCCGGTGCCTTCCCTCCTTACATCTTCCTCACTGCATCTTCCACTTCTTTCCATGTTAAGTCCTTTTCTGTTTGCAGTTCATCTACTGTACCTCTTCCCCGATTTCTTCTTCCTCGCCGTGGTTTCCATTTGGGTTCAGGAGTTCTTCAAAATATTCTTTCCACATTTTCTTCAGTTCTTCCCTATTTTCTATCCTTTGTCCCCTTTTGTTCACCATTCTAACATAATCCGTAGGATCCTTCCGCCTCTTATTCTTTACCATCCCATACAGGACCTTTTTTGTACCTTCACTATCCTGCTGGTCATGACTTAAAACGTGATGAGGTAAATAGCCCAATACGTTCAAGAGTTTCTCCTTGAGCTTGATTGATTGTGATAAAGTAGGCCGAGCGAATAGGACATTGTTGCCTATTAAAAGAAAATGTACTGTACCTGCAAGTGTTTTATCGGAAGGTGTTAAATCAAGTCGTAGGATTTGAGCTCTCTGCCTAATATTACTGCACCTATTATATCCGAATCCAAGCAATTTCTTACATATTTCTTACAATTAATATATTACCATATATGAGTCCTTGGGAAACGTTCAGATTTCTAAGGAGCATAACTATGGCTCAAACGTTTGGAGTATGTGGAGGCGAATCACTTATTTCCAAGGAATTGAAAAATTCAATAATAGGGAAATGAAGTAGCTGGCTTTCATCTTCAGTATCCAATCTGTTAACGCTCATGTATGTGTTTGAACTACTGGATATAAGTTCAATGACTTTTAAATTAATATCATTACATTGTTGCAGCTTGGCAAATATTTTATATTCCAGCAGATCAATTTTACCCTCACAACAGTAAAGACCAAAGTAACCACGCATAGATTTTACGCAAGAGAAATACAATGTAGAATAATGTTTACATTTGATCGTCAAAGACCTTACAGTACACTGTACTGCATAATATCTGGAATTGTTTCTGAAATGGCCTATTTATATTGGATTTTAAATGTGGCTTCGTATTATTCGATAACACTATAGTGTCCTGCAATAACGGAACCGCTAAATATTAAATGGCAAATAATACTTCCATTGCCGAAATCAACTGCGTAGTTAGACTCAGTACTCTAAACAAATAATCATTAAACAATTGTCTTATACAACTAAGTTCAACATGACCGTCCAGAGACTTTCATACTCAAGATGGTTGGTGAGGAGAATGCGATGAGACTGATCGCTTAAAATAAATTCCTTATAATTGTTCCTGCCAGCGAAATTTTTTGCGATAGCTTGAAAACGCAGCTCAGAATGACGTTCTTCATTTTGTTATAAACAGTACGAAACTGCTCTAAATAAGCAATTTCCATCACCTGTTATAGGTTATGACAGTACATTTTGCAGGGGAACATAAATCACTTCGCCAACTACTGGAACGACCATAGGACTATACTCAATACTCACTTCGGCAGTCACCCTAATGTAGGCAGTTTATGAATTATATGTCCCGTGCATGTCAAACATCGTATTAACACATGGAGCCCCACCTATTCTTGTCTATCGCCCCGGAGACCCGGGTTACATTTCCTGCTCTGCCAAGAAATTGAATTCTGGTCTGAGGGCAAAAACGGGGCACATTCAGTCTCTTGAGGTATAACTAAGAAGAGGAAGGTTTAATTCCCACCTCGACAATCTTGGATGTGGTTTTCCGTGGTTTCCCACTTCCACTTAAGGCAAATACCGGGATGGTTCCTAACTTAAGGCCTTGGCCGTCTCCTTGCCATTTACCACCTTAATTACAAATACACACAGTAATGCAGCCATCACAATAACACAGGTTATGAGAGAAAATTTCACACATACACACCCAAGTACACGGGGCTGAGTGACCACGATGTCGGAGCCCCTCAAACGAATTATGTTTGCCAAGTGTCTCTTATGGCGAAAGCAATTGTGGACACGCGCGAGTGCCTGGAAAACTACTTTTTTCTTTAATAATTTAAGAGTATATCGACGATGCATAATTATAACTTTTAGTCTAGGACGCTAATAACTTGACCACCGAAGCATTGGGAAGAAATTGCAATATTAAGGTACATAAACAACATAGCCTACACATTCAACTGTCGGTTAATGTTCCTCAAAATTTCCCTTCTTAAATATTCCCCTCCTTTATAATTCTCCATCACGTGAAAACGTGCCAAGTCTTGGGTTTTAAATACACCGATGCAATGGTGCTGCTATCTGCTGTCAGTTACTGGAACTATATGGGCGATGTACTGCCATCTGTTGTCAGTTATAGGAACTGATTGCAGATATTTAAACGGCGTACTGAGGACAACAGTTTGCTCTTTTGATCAAATGCTGTAATGCAATGGTAAAACGGAAATAAAACGTATTGAGAGGGAATGTAGAAATATGTATCTTTTACAGACATAAAACCTTACTAATACTCCTTGATTAAACAATATTTTAGTGGTAAAAAATATATATATCGGCGAGGGCTGGAATCGAACCGTTGAACCTAGGAACCACAGTCAGCCGCCTAAACCACATAGCTACTCACGCATTCTCGTTTAGTGGCATACGCAGCCATTCATTATCCTAAAAAGCTGCTGTCTAAAGGAAATAGAGACTTGGGAGAAACATTTCTCCGAGACCCTCAATAAGAATGGAACTGCAACAGCCTACCAAGTCACAGATACAAATAATATTGATACAGTAGTCACTGAAATTACTTCAGAGGAAATACAGGGCACTATCATAACGGCTAAGAAGGGCAAGGCGGCAGGGCTGGACAAGATATTCATGGAACATATAAAAGAGACACACGAACTACTATTACCAATATGGACAGAACTGTTTAATAGGTGCTTGAGAACAGGAACGATTCCAGTCAGCTGGAGAACAGCCCAAATGACAATACTATATAAAGGGAAAGGGCACACTGCAGACCCGAACTCTTACAGGGGTATAGCTCTAGAATCCACGACATTCAAACTTTTCTCCAAAATTTTGACGAAAAGACTAATCACGGAAGTGGATAAGTTCATACCAGATTGTCAATTCGGCTTCCGAGAAGGAAGGAGTACTTTACAAGCAGTAAAAGTACTACAAGAAGAAGCGGAACAGGCACTAAGGCACAAGAAGGGGAAATACCATGTGGTCTTCATTGACTATAGAAAAGCTTTCGACCTAATCAATCGGAATATCCTCATAAATAAACTAAAAGGGATGCTGGGATACGCCCATCCACTAGCAAGAATAGTTGAGGCAATTCTAATATACAATTATATCGTTATTAATGACGGTGTAGTCCTGTCAAAGAAGATCATACAGACAAACGGCGTACTTCAGGGCGACCCCATGAGTCCTCTATTGTTTAATGTCCTAACAGCTGACATTTTTAACATCGTTCAGGACCACCCAACGGTGAAACTAATAATGTACGCTGATGATATGGCACTAGGATCGCACAGCAAAAGAGACCTGCAAATCGCACTCCAGAAGCTCGCACTGTGGGCTGGTGAAAATAGCCTCGAGATCAACGAAGAAAAAACCTTCTACATGATTCTCAGAAAAGGAGGTAAACTGGCAACAGATGACCATTTAACCCTGCAAGGTGTTAAGCTAACAACAGTGAATACATTTCAATACTTAGGAGTGTATTTACAAACAACCATGTCTTCCTACAGGATCCACATTCAAGAGAGAGTTTCAGCAGCTATAAAAGCCATTCACAGAATAAAGAATATCAGCAAACTATCATTGTCTACTGCAATGACCTTATTTAAGGCAGTCGTTTCACCAATAGCCTCATATGGAATAGAATTAATATGGCCGCATTTAACAAACAGCGATCTCACAAGACTGGAAAGTGTGAAAGCAAGATACCTGAAGAGAGTTCTCGGAGTTGGGATTTATGCACCCTCAAGGATAGTATACGAATTAGCAAGGGAAAGTTTCTTCGTGGAGGACTTAAGACTTCAGTTCATGCTACCATCTACAGGCCCATTCCAAGCGCTACTCGAATCGCGATGGATGAAGAGGAAGGATATTGATCCCGATTTCTATGGCACAAGCGCAATGATAGACCGACAGTGGACAGAGTCTGGGCAAGAGCAAAGGCATGTGGTAACCAGACTTGCTACCCATGGCTTCCACCATAAAATCTGCCGAACTCAATGGTTTCACCAACCTGGTGAAGACTGTATATGCTCACTGTGCAACAGGAAGTGCGACCGTTACCATATAATACTCTGTGGCAAAAGAACAAAGACAATAAGAGAATATAGTGAAAACTAAATATCAATGTATTAGATTTAGGTTTAATGCTCTTTCGAGCGCGTCTTAATAAATTAAAGGAAATAATCCATTTCATTATCCAAATAAATCAATGTTGCACATTCGTATACGTTCATACTGTTATTATATTTTATTGTCAGAACTTGGTTAATGTATGTTTTCAATTACATGGAAGCTTATTAAATAACTTACATTTTAATGAACTTCTCACCGCCATTTTGTCATTACCTCACGCGGATTGTGCGCATGCGTGAGGCGCTAGAATTCTGCTATTTTCTATATTAATTCAAAAATATACCGAGAGGGAATGTAGAAATATGTATCTTTAACAGACATAAAACCTTACTAATACTCCTTGATTAAACAATATTTCAGTGGTAAAAAAAAAATATATAAATATCGGCGAGGGCTGGGATCGAACCTTGGAACCTGGGAACCACAGTCTGTCGCCTTAACCACATAGCTACTCGCTCACTCTTGTATTAAAGCAGACGCAGCCGTTCATTATCATCAAAAGCAGCTGTCTGAAGGAAATAATCCATTTCATTATCCAAATAAATCAATGTTGCACATTGGTATACGTTCATACTGTTATTATATTTTATTGTCAGAACTTGGTTAATGTATGTTTTCAATTACATGCAAGCTTATTAAATAACTTACATTTTAATGGACTTCTCACCGCCATTTTGTCATGAGCCCAGGCGGATTGTGCGCATGCGCGAGGGTCAAGAATTCTGCTATTTTCTATATTTATTTAAAAATATACCGTAATATATTTGTTTATTTTAGAGACACTCTGCAAATCTACAGGCCAAGAGCTTTCGTTAGAGTGCTCTACGAAGTAAATTGGTTCTGTCGTTCTCTCTATCTCGTGATAACAAAAATCACCTTACTGTTTTAAATATATAGATTTAAAACGCACAATGTGCAAGATTATTTCACAGTCATTCTCTGCTGAACCTAATTAAAGGAATTGTCATTCCTGCACAACTCAGTGCGTGGGCGGTCACATTGCTTCCCGCATAGGACGCACACGAATTCCTCGTTCAGCGAGTGGTGCGTCTTCGTGGAGCATAGCTTGGGGTGAAATCCGTGCACAGCTAGTCAGGTCGTTATGTGTTTTAGATCGTAGTTGGCTTTTTTCACTTGTCTGTGGTCGACGCTTCTGTGCTGTAAAAGTGCAGCCAAATTTCTGTTTTCCTTTTATGATGTAATGCTTAATTCAATTGCATATTTTGTGCTCTAATAAATTTAATATTGTCCTCGTAGAAACGCTGATAATAAATAGTACCTAAATTGCCTTGCACATTCCGCAAGTATTAACCTCCGTCGATGTTTTAATATACTGATTACTCCGGAGGTGCGATGGTGCAGTGATCAAGCTGCTTGCCTCTCACCCAAGCGGTCTGGGTTCGATTCCCTGTCAATGCATGTGAGATTTTCGAAGTGAATTATCATGTCCTGTGGTTCGTTTTTCCACTTAAAATAGGGGTCGCGTGGCACATGATCGGGATAATAAACGGTCACGTAAAACAAAAACGCTTCCTTCCTTTTACCCGATAACTCCACGAAAACTGATCATCTGATCGGACACATTCATTTATGTCGTGGTTATTGTTTATTTAGTTTTATTGCTGTGAACAGTGAAGCAAAGTTTAATGCATACGAGAGTAAGGTCTTCGTCTCCGCAGACTGTTCTGAGCTGAGCTTTTATTACAAGACAGAAAAAAAGGTGGTAAACGTTCCAGGCTGCTAATATACTGGTTACATTAACTACAAAGTAAATCATTAAAAGGTGTAATAGAGCTTGATTGAAATTTTATAGTTCAAAAACTAAGAGTAGCTACAAGGATCTGAACATGTAACAGAATAATAACATACCCGACAGTAATGCGGTGGATAAGCTTACAGTAGGTATTTATTTATTTATTTATCTATTTAACTATTTATTTAGTTAGTGAGTTATTCATCTATTTAGTTATTAATTTTAACATTTATTTATATATCTATCGATTTATCTAACTATTTTATTTATTTATTTATTTAATTACTAGCAACCCGCCCCGGCTTCGCCCGGGAACAGTTATGAATGCAAGGTGATAGGCTACTTTTAACCGAGGTCTTATAAGATTTCCTTGTATACGACATTAGTCGTTTTCCCAAAAGCAGTGAACACGAAAAGATTTCGGTTTGATGTAACACGCGATAAAGCCACGTAAAGCTGTACATGAGAAAAATATTCTCCACTGAGATCAACTCCAGTCACGATAAGTGTCTGACTGTGCTTTGTTTATAGTCATGCCAAAATAGACTCTTACTGGGAATTGTACTCGTTTGACACGAGAAGACAAATCTGAAGGAATCATAGGGATTCTGGGTACTAATACCGTTTCTCCTGTACCACAGCTAGTTAAGATATTTGCTTCAATGAAACAGTTTTTCAAAGCTTTCACTACCAATCGCGTCCTATTGCATAACCTTGGTGGGTGTAAATTACGTATCAATATAATAGGCACTCCCACTTTTAAAATAAGCTTGTGTGGTGGCAAGCCAGAAGGAAGTAAAGAATTTAGGAATTCTGTAGGGTAATGAACAGCTTCTTCAATATCGACTACTGCGTCTACTGAGTGATATACTTGTGACTGGGCAGTGGATTTGGAGAACACAAAGTCATTAATTTTCACAACATGTTGGTTTGTCGGCAATAATATTGCTCCCTTTAAACCATGAATGAGACTTGTTAGATAGGTAATGGATTTGAGGATAAACGCTATCAATCAATCCTTGAATGCTGCTTACTAAAACACAGCAATCGTGACTGAGGGTAATTTTCCCGTCAATGACCGGTAAATCTCCATTTCCGACTCTAAGTAACAAATTAGCAAACAGACTATTATCTTCTGAAGATAAGAGTACTCTCATGTTAGTTTTGAGTGCCAATTTTGTTATATCCGGTCAGATGTAAGATATTTTTGATGAAGCGTTCACTTCGTCGGCCCTCGTTTCTCTGGTAACAACTGGTAAGATTTGACGAAAATCTCCGGCGAACAAAACTGTGCAGCCACCCTTAGAATTGTTCCGATTCCTTAGATCACGCAAGGTCCTGTCTACAGCTTCAACGGAAGTTTTGTGCGACATTGTAGCATCATTCCACATAAGGATTAAACTGGCAGTGTTACTTTGTTTTGAACATACGCTTCCATCATTACTGCTGACGTTCAAAGGAAGTTTAAATGTAGCATGTGCTGTTCTTCCCCCTTCCAAAAGAGTGGCTGAAATTCCAGATGATGCGACGGAAAGAACAATATTACCACCAGGCCTCACTTTGGCGAGCAACAAATTAATCAATAACGTTTTGCCTGTGCCTCCAGGGGCATCGAGAAAAAATATATTTCCTTCCTTCTTAGTGATGCTAGTATGATGGTGGCATAAGCTTGTTTCTGATCGTGGTTCAGACGGTGTTCTTCTTGAGAAACGGTTTGAAGGAGCCGAGAACGAAGTCTTTCTTTTTTTCTTGTGACAATCGAGAAATTATTTGTTACTCTGTTTCATTTTTACTTGATAAGCGCTTTGTTTTTTCGATTTCAATGAACTATGACCTATATCCGTTTTACATCTCGGCATGATGGCTTAAAATCACTGATTGCACTTCCAGGGAATGGCGAGGTGCATGAAACACAAATCCCCCTTCCTTCCAATCTTAACTTGACTGTGTATTTTGCGGAACGGAAAGTTCACAGGCGAAACGAAGAAAAGCCGAGTTGCACTTCCAGGGAATCTCCAAACAAAACCACCCTTCTCTGATGTCGTAACTCAACACGACTCGACGGTTTGCTGCTGGCTGTATCTGGGGTAATAGCTTCGCCCGCTAGTTAGGCTGTAACAGGGGTGATAGACTCGCCCTTAGCTAGATCGTAAACTGTCGCCTCAGTATTTGAATGGACATGGTTGGAAGAAATAAAAACGTAAAATCACTTATTGTGGGCGACGTGTTGAAGATAGACATATGCCTCGTGGACTTTTTTTGTAGAACTTTTCATGCTGAACAATTCTTACACTCATAGTATAGATATTTTTAACGGTTTGCCCAGCGTGAGCTTACAAAGCTCTCGGACGCCAGGCTTTTTTTCGACTTTTTCACTGAAATCGTTTCTGCTCGGCTTCCTTTGATCATAAATAAATTATTTTCTACAGAAATCATCCTCGAGATATCCTTTACAGAATGATGAAAACTGCATCAAAATCCATCCAGTGGTTCTTGAGATTACCCGTGACATCCAAGAATCGGGGACTTTGTTTTATACTAAGTAGAGATTTTTTTATTATTGAAAATACAGAGCACAAATTGTGCATAGGGTTAATAAATGTGAATATACATTAGTGTATTTATCCATTTACATTTTATATACAGGGTCATCCGTTTGGGATGTCAGAAAAGTAAAACGCTATACACAAGAGACTATGTACATTTATTGCTTGTTAACGGTTCATACGTGTTAAGTAGAGTCTGGAGTTTGTGTCACAGCACATTAGCACTCAACATGTCCACCATCGCGCACGCGGCACAAATGATACCTCGAATCCATGTTGCGCCACGTGGCACGCAGCATTTCTGAAGTGATTTGCTGAAAGGCCGCTGTAATCTCCTACCGTAGGTCAGCCAGATCCTGTGGTCTTTGTGCGTACACTGTCGACTTGACGTAGCCCAATACAAAGAAATATGTAGGAGTTAGGTCAGGGCTATTAGGAGGCCATGGAATAGATCCATCACGGCCGCACAAGCGATCGTTGAATATGAGGTTTAATTGTTCCTTCACCATAATAGCCCAATGCGGTGTAGCACCATCCTGTTGATAGATAATCATGTCCAGTATCCCATCTTGCTGTAATTGAGGGACCACATACTTCTTGATCATGTCGAGATAATTTACGGCACGAACAGTCTTCTCCGCAAAAAAGAATGGTCCGTAGACTTTCTCAGAGGTCACTCCGCACCACACATTCACGTTCTTTCGAGTTCGTATGAGACATGTGGATTTTCTGTTCCCCAAATGATGCAGTTATGCGTGTTGACTCGGCCATTCACATGGAATGTGGCTTCGTCCGAGAACATCCATCCTTTTAACCATTGATCGTCACCTTCCTGCCGCTCACACATCGTCGTTACAAAACTGAGTCGAGCTCCGTAATTCAGCTGTGTCAATGCTTGCAGGCTCTGCATACGGTATGGACGCAAGTGAAGATAACGCCTAACAATCCTGTCACATGTTGTGTATAGTGTGTTCTGCTCTGTTGATAAGCGGCTGAGTGACTTTTGTGGACTCTGCGTCATGGCTTGTCGAATATCTTCCTCCTTGTTGCTATCACGCCGCCTTCCACCTGTGTGAGGCATCTGCAATCCATTTTCCAAAAACATGTTGCACCATTTAACAATGTCCCGGTGTGATGGGACATCCCTAACGTTATACTGACATCTGAAAGCTCGCTGGGTCTTCACTACATTCGAAAATTTGGCACACCATACGACACACTGAGCGCGTTGCTGTGGTGTAACGACCATCTTCACTCAACTCTGTAGCAACACTGAGCACTGAGCGCGCTCTAACGTGTACCGCTCTGTACCTGACATCTGGTGATTGCACTATGAACTACACTGCTGCGTTGTCTCGTGGAAGTCATTGTTGCAAAGTGAATAATTGTTAACTCCCATCATTGTCACGTACATTGCAGAAAATTGCATGCATTAACATAATAGCTATAACGTTATACTTTTCTTGCTGAACTCTATCTTACGTTCCTCGGACCGTTTCCTGGACGCGTTGTGGTGAACTTCTGAAATGGATGTGAGGAATGGTCTGGTTTCAACTGCCAGAAGGTAGCGACTTCTGTCATTTATTGTGTCTTTCTGAATATTAGGTTCAACAAGATCCTTCTCAATTTGTTTGATCCACAAGGATCCAGTGGCTTACCCTTCTTGGCTACCTTGAAGATCTTATAATACAGCTTGTGGTGCTCCATTCCGTTAAGGTGGCTGTAGAAAGCCAGGCGTTTCCTTCTGATGGCATCTGTGACGTTTTCCTGGTGTTTGTAGAGTTCGCGGTTTGGTTTGTACCATCGTCTTCCATCCGGCAAGATCCGTAGTCCCACTATTTTTTTCAAGAATTTCCTTTCCTGTACCTCGAGTGCCCTTAGGGGAGTCTTCTTAGTTAGAAACAGGCACTCAGCTATGTAGAGGATTGACTTCTGCATTATAATGCCTTAGTTTGACATTCATCGATGTTTAGAGGCGTACAGTTTTCTGCAAGCACAGTATACCCTGTCTAGTTTGATCCTCCTTTGTTCGAGAGCCATGATTTCACTGAGATTTTCTGATATCCATTCTCCAACATATTTTACTGTATTCACTCTCTTGATATGGTTAGTATCACTGACTCCCATGGTTTTACATTTTTAGCCTACTTTTCACATTTTGCAAAAATGGGGAAAAAGTAGACTTATGAGATCGATCCGGGAAAATGTGTGTCTGTCTGTCTGTCCTTCTGTCTGTCTGTCTGGCTGTGTGTGTGTCCCCCCCTATCAACTCCTAAACGGCTGCAGCAATCAAAACCAAATTTAGTATGAGTAAAGATATGCTCCGGAATATATCACGTCCATATTTGAAAATTATGTCAGTGCTACCAACTGCTGAAAAAACGCACTAGAAATTTGAGCTCCAAGTTGGATATCTTGGAAGGTATGCATGGGAGCTATTCCAAAATTGGCACACGTGTAGATAAGACTATTTCAGTTTAATTTCCAGGAGGCCAACCATGACAGTGTTGCCAAAATAATTTTAAGCCTTCTGATAGGTCCAATGTTTAAATGAATATAACTTCTACACTATCAATTGGATTTTAACCAAATTTTGTATGTAATATCTATACATAAACAGATATGACTGAGCTTATTCCTAAGAGCCACCAGGGCTGCCAACTGTCAATAATTGCTCTCTCTATTTTTAAAAAATCTAAATACCAATATATCAGAAAGTATGCAAGCCAACAGCTTTAAACTATGCACACGTATATTCTGACATTTTAGATTAATTTGGAGTAACTTATATTCGTCAGTTCTACCAACATGATTATAAGCGTGCTGATAGTACCAATTTTTAAATACATGTAACTTCTATACTATCAGTTGGATTTCAACCAAATTTCGTATGTGCTATGTGTACCATAACAGATATGACTATAAGTATTGTTAAGAGCAATCAGGGCTGCCAACTGTTAATAAATGCAGTCTATATTGTTTTTAACCTAATATCAATATATCAGAAAGCATGCAAGCCAACAACTCTATACTTTGCACACATTCTAGATTAATTTGGAGTAATTAATACAAGGCAGTGCTGCCAACATGATTCTATGCCTGCTGATATGTCCAATTTTAAAATACATGTAACTTCTATACTAACAAATGGATTTCATCCAAAATTGGCACAACAAGATATAATAATATTTCAGATTATTTCTGACCTGCACTCGCATGACATTGTTGGCAACATGCTTTTACGCGTGCTGATAGATCCAGTGTCTAACTGCATGTAACGTCAAATGGACTTCAACCAAATTTTGTATTCTGCACCTTAAGAGATGGAACTAAGAATATATTCAGTCACCAGGGCTGCCAACTGTAGTGCTCTATTAGGCTACATTATACCAGGTATACAGTATTTTGAACTATTTCGAAATTTTGAAATTAACAACTTAATTTCGTCATTATTCTAGATAGATCCATATAGATTAATCATTGGCATGAATCTTAAATTTTAAGTAAAGTAGGCTCTTTTGTTCGTCACGGAACTTCTTGTTAGGTTTTTAGAATTGTAGAATTTTGATTAGGTTTTTAAATGGTAGAATAGGGGTTTAAATAGTTTTTTATGTGATAAATAATGATCGTGTGACCTCCGGAGAGGCCGAGTGCAAGTCTTTCTAGTTGACGCCCGTGGGTGACCTGCGCGTCGTAATGACGATGGAGTGATGATGAAGACGTCACATACACCCAGTCCCCGAGCCACGGGAATCAACTCCAGGAGATTAAAATCCCTGATGGCTTGGCCGGGAATCGAACCCGGGGCACTTCTGGCCAAAGCCTAGCACGCTAACTATTTAGCCACGGAGCCGGACGTGTTTTATTTTTAAAGTGTAGCAAAACTTAAAGCTAATGCCTAATTGTTGTTAGTAGAAAATCTGATTGCAACGAGAGTGTAAATATTTGTTTGGCACAAGTGGGGAAACACTCAAAGCCCATTCTGTGACTGTGCCAATGTACCTCAGACCATTCAGCATGTTACCCCCGAATGTCCGAGAAGGAGATTTGAAGGAACATTCTGAGACCTACACAGTGCCACAGATGATGCTGTCAACTCGCTGAATACCTTGGACTTTGTGCTGTAAATGTCTAAACTGTGGAAGTACCTACAATCTACATTGCAAATATTGTATATACACTCACTGACATGAAAAACGCAACACTTGATTTATAAAATTAAAACTTACGTATTAGCTGCATACTGTCTCAATTATGTCACTTTATACTACTGTATTATCAGACCTTTCTCTGTTCAGCGTGTTTGTTTACCAACAATTTCCTTTAAATTACCGATATAAAGTTTGATTTATGACACCCCATTTCGCTATCTACACCAAGCAGACGGTATGTCTCCATTTCCATTAGTTTATTTCCTGCAATAAACTTAAAGTGCTTGAGTGATAAGTCTCATCCCTACTAACCATATTTGCTTTGTGTGATAAAATGTATTCTTCAAATGATTTCTCATCAGTTTTTAAGTTCATTTCGCAAAGATAACATGGTTCTTACACGAGAAGAAGCTGCAAGAGCTTTGTTATTTGTTTGTTTTAAATTCTTTGCTGCAATGTATCCTCATTTAGCCATACGCAATACATAAATGTTAAGTCGAGATTTTTAAAATATATACTAAGAGTTGGAAAGATGGCTCCCACAAGATTAGTCTATGAGTTAGCAAAGGAAAACTTCTTCATCGAGGACCTCAGACTGAAAGTACCTTTGCCGGCTACAAGGTCCTCTACTGACTTTTTGGAGGCTAGAAGAGCAAAGAGACAAGAGATAGATCCAGACTTTTATATTACTGATGTCATGATGGATAGAACGTGGTCTAACGAGAATCAAGATCAAAGACACATAATAACGAGACTCGCCATTCACGGATTCCATCATAAGATATGCTCCAAAAGATCCTTCCATAGCCCAAATGACAATTGTTGTGTGCATTTTATGCAACGAAAGGTGTACCAGGTACCATATTACGACGTGTCGCAAAAGATTAAAATCATTAAGTGATTATAGTAAAAATTAATGCTCATTCGGGTGATCCTTTTAGGTAGATTTCATTAGAAAGCTAACTATTGCAATGGGTCCCATGTTTCGACTTCCGGAAAATTTCGACATATCTTCGCGTTTCACATCCCCCAGACCCCAAAACCACCGTCAGTTCAAAAGTTTATATATAATTTATGTATATATGTATCTATCTATCTATATATATATATATACAGTGTGGTCCACCCGCCCCTTATTATTTAGTTTTATGAAACCCAACTAACATCACATTTCTCCCGATGGTCGATATTGCTTTGCGCTCTGACTGTGTGACAGCAATGTAATTGGGTCAAGGGTCTAGCAAAGAAAAAACGACCTTAAACTTTTCCCCGCCAAATACTATGGCCCATTCTACTAACATATGACTTACTGCTCCTTGAAATAACACCCATACACGTAATACGATCGAATTAATAGCTTACGCCACGTGATCTGTAATAGTAGAAAGTTAAATCAACACCATAAACCGTGATTGAAGACTTTGAGATGGACTTAAACGTTTGAGGTGGGACGGCCACAGTAACTAGTGCACGTTTAGCGTGCGGTGTCCATCATGTGTTGGTGGCGGAGAGGGTTAAAGCCTGACCGTACGTGGTGTGCGCGAGCGTGTAGAGTGGTGCTTCGAATCTAGTGGTAGGCATACTTTTTTGAACGAAAGCCCACGCTCCATTTTAGTCGGGATGTAACTACATTGCCACATTTATTGCCTTACGACGTATTTTTGTGAAGAGTACATTGCATTTTGCTGATTTATAAAGAGAATACGATCGAATTGGTACGTTATGCCACGTGACCTGTAATGGCAGAAAAATAAAACACTGGCATGAATATTAACCTAACATATTGAAGTGTTGCTCCGGAGGTCTGGGTTCGATTCCCAGCTCTGCCAAGAAATGTAATACTTGTCTGAGGGCTGAAATTGGGAACACGTAGCCTCGTGAAGCAAATCTGAGAAGAAGTGGGCTCGATTCCCACCTCAGCCACCCTGGAAATGGTTTTCCGTGGTTTCCCACTTCTACTCCAGCCAAATTCCAGGACAGATTCTATCTTTAGGCCACGGCCGCCTCCTTCACAATCCTTAATTGCAAATACACACATCATTACAAGCCCGCAATAACTCAGGTTATCAGACAAATTCTACACACACACCCAAGTAAACGGGGCTAAATGACCGTGATGTTCTAGACCCTCAAATGAAACATAACAACATATCGAAGGATACTCTGATTGCCAGTGCTTGCATCGAAGTATACGTAATCCTTAGAAAATCCCATGGTATTATTAGCATACTTTCGATTTTTGCATAAAATAAAAGTAGACTTATGAGATCTACACAGGGCCAAAAATTGTGTGTCTGTCTGTGTGTGACTGTGTCTGTGTGTGTGAGTGAGTGTATTCTGAATGTCTGCCTGCCCCCTCCCCCTCCTAATCAATTCGAACACGGTGAAACCGAATTGAACGAAATATGGTACAGAGGTAGAACTAGCAAAGGGCACCTCAGTGCCATGTTTTATATCGCCGTCATCTTGACTGAAACGTAATGACGGGCACCCAAATGTTCAAAGCTTAAATCAAATTACGACTAACTTAATCACCCGATCTCTACCAAATTTTGCAACAACATATACTTGTATGGCGAGCGTTGATGTCTGAACTACGAGGTCATCAGCCCATTAGTTTGCAGATGGCGGCCATGTATGTGTGCAAATTGATTCCCCCTATCAATTCAAACACGGTGAAATCGAATTGAACGAAATTTGGTACAGAGCTAGCACTAGCAAAGGGCACTCCAGTGTCATGTTTTATATCGCCGCCATCTTGACGGAAACGGAATAGCGGCCACCCAAATGTTAAAAGCTTAAATCAAATTACGACCAACCTAATCATTTGATCTCTACCAAATTTTTCAGCAACATACATTTTTGGGGGAAGCATCTTTTGACTGAACTCTAAGGTCATCAGCCCAATAGTTTGCAAATAGCGGCCATGCATGAGTGCAAATCGATTCCCCATATCAATTCAAACTTGGTGAAACCTAATTGAATGAAATTTTGTACAGAGGTAGCACTGGCAAAGGGCACATCATATTCATGTATAATATCCGTATAGCTCGATGTATTTCAAGAAGCTGCTACAACCAACATTCAATTATACTCCTTGAAAAGGACAAAGAGTTATAACAATACCCATGCATTTAGGAGAATGTAGGCAATACGTTCTTTACCGAACATCTTGTCTTGTTATTAAATTTTAGCAAAAAGTCATAGCATATCTTTAGGCCCGTATCACACGACACTCGCTGACAAGGAAGCTGCTGTGATCGCTGGTACAAAATCCTGTATGATTCTGTTCTCTTCGTCAGTACACCTGCTTGCATGACTGAAGTGTATCACACGCTAGCATTTTGTACGCTAAGTTGTATGAAATAAAACCGAAGGGCTGTCGTTTGAGGGCATTATTTGCAGTTTTTTCGCCTTATTAATGCAAAGTGGTCGCGAAACTTGCTTTAAGTAAATTAGAAAACATGCCAGGTACTGAATGAATGCATTCCAATCAATATTTAAGATCTAGCTGTAATAATTGAATATTTTACCATACGCGTTAATAAGAAGCACAAAAACTTCCAGAGTGTGTTGGAAATGTGTGCAAGTGTTATTGGGCCCGCTCGCTCTTTCGAAGATCCCGGGTTCAAGACTATCCAACGGCAGATTTTTTAAAATTCTTTTTAACTATTTTATTATACCCTCCCTACCTCGTACATCAAGGTTTCAACTTGGTTTTGTTCACATTATCTACGAAGACGATAGAGAAAGTTATTTTCTTGTCTCCTTTAAATGGTTATTTTCCCTAAATACTGTTCAAAACCACGGATGGATATTATTCGTTATAATTATTATTTTCTTAGTCGATTTTACCCTCCAGGTTAGGTTTTCCCCACAGACTCAGCGAGGGATCCCATCATTACCGCCTCTATGGGCAGTGTCCTGGAGCTTGAAACATCTCGCCTGGGGGATACAACTGGGGAGGTGGGATCAGCACCTCGCCCAGGCGGCCTCACCTGCAAAGCGAACAGGGTCCTCTTGAGGGATGGGAAGGGAGGGAAAGATCGGGAGGGATAGGTAAGGAAGAGGGAAGGAGGCTGCCGTGGCCTACGGTAGGTAACATCCCGGCATTTTCCCGAAAGCGAAGTGGGAAAGCACGGAAAACCACTTTGAGGATGGCTGAGGTGGGAATCGAACCCCCTCTACTCATTTGGACCACCCGAGGCTGAGTAGACCCCGTCCCAGTCCTCATACCACTTTTCAAATTTCGTGGCAGAGCCGGGAATCGAACCCAGGACGTCCGGGGGGGGGGCAGCTAATCATGCTGACTACTACGCAACGGAGGCGACTCTATTCGTGATAATTAGAATTTTAATAGTTCAATATTTAGAATAATATGACACGTTCTGTAATTACTGCCTTGCTGCGAGGCTCAGCGGTAACGTTCTTGCTTGCTGTGCCCAAGGTTGCAGATTCGTATCCTGGCGCAGTCAGCTGGCATTTGAGGGTGCGCAAGTGCGAGGGAGCCGTGTCAGTACATTTACTGACACGTTGAAGAACCCCTTCGGAGCAAAATTCCGGCACCCCGGCGTATCTAAAAGCCAGATCAGTTAAAAGGGACGTGAAACCAATAATTATATAATTATCTGTATTTACTGTATGTTTGGGGCAGATGATCTCGTAGTTCCGCCCCTTAAAACCTCACTAACTAACTATTACTGTAAGTGTATAGCAAGCGCTTTTCGCTCAGACGCCGTTGAAAGAAATTATAGTTTCGGTCTGATGTATTTATTCGTGAGCCTACCCGCATAACAATTCTATTTGTTATGTGGGTCGTTGAGTGAGTCGGAGTTTTCCACAAAGGTGGTCAAAATTTCGAACACTTGCTACCTTGAATATACAGGATACCTTGCTTTCGTTCTGCAGATCATTATGTCGTCGTCCAATCTGGCTGCGTACCATCGGATAAGTACTGTCCTTTTGAGGACCAAATAAAAAATCACTCGTTGAAACAGATAGATATGCGTCCATAATACATCCACAATAAACGATATTAAGCAAAAAACAAATAATTTAAAAATGTACTAGTTCAAGGTTCGAACCTACTACAATGCGACTTCGTTGACGCTACTCTAGCAAACCTTGATTTTGCCACCATAGCTACCGAGAACCATGGTGTAATGCTGGCACGTATTGAATATATTCGTAGACACTTCCTGTCCAAACGTAAGAAGGTGTTATTCGGAGCCCTGATCGTTTCAATCATGCATTATATTTAAGGTCATTGAAAGAACACTGCCACTATTGATTTTCTACTATATTCGCGAGGATTTACTCAACGGTAAAGTTGTACAATGGACGTAAAGGAGCAGGTACTAATGTTTTTAGGATGACTGTGATATACGCGTTAGTTGGGTTGCCTTCCTCCAAAAAAAATAAGGGGCTGATGGACCACACTGTATATATATATATATCAGTTTCTTGTGGACACGATAACTGCCGTAATTTTGCACCAATCACTTTGAATTTTTTACATAATATGTATCCCTATAAAATCTCAGTCGAGTTCGTTAATGGGCAAAATCGGTCATAGGGGGTAAAAATGGGGGGCTTTTTTCGAAAAAGTGAAATATCGCTATAACTCTCTTAATACATGAAATATCGAATCCCTTCAAAGTTCATAATATGTGTCGGATAAGTGCCAAAAATTTATGTCAAATATGTTTTTTGATAGCACCAACCATTGACCAAAGGGGTGGGAAAAAGTGGGTTTTTCGGGAAACATTAATCATATCTCTGTTAATAGGCACAATATCAAAACCGCACAAAATGGACAATATTCCTCCAATAATTACTGTTACTGAGTTGGAGTTGATTTTGGTGATGTAATGAATTTTTGTCCTCTTTTATGAATATGACCTTTATTTATTGTTTATTGCCTTGTATCATATCAATGCTAATGGTTGCTTTCTTACAATTGACTGCCGACAGCGCAGCGCTATGGCCTAACTAAAACCACGGCCCACTGGATGCTGCTCTCCAAGGAGCTTACAAAAGTAGTCCATGCATAGAGGGCGCTCATAGCAGCTAACATTCCTGGCTCTCCTTGAAAGATGCGATTTCAACAAGAAAACCATGTACTGTACGTACGGTATGTTAAAAACCATACGTAAACAACATTTAAAAACTACATCTAATGAGAATATATAATCTAACATAAACTAAAGCAAGTGAACACTGCTATGTATGCTTTAGAAATTCGTAATCTGCCTCTCCGTTGACTTTCTCGAAGTTGGAAAGTACCCGCATAGCCCACACCAGTTAAGGTGAAGGGCATAGTGACTTTCGAACCCCTCTCTTTGGGTAAATCTCCAATGCGGACTTCTGGAACTGTTGGATTGAATCGAAAACACTGGACGCATTTTCGAACGATCTTTTGTGCTTCTCTTCGACCACTTATCGGCCAATATTTTTGTCGAGTTGAATGTGATAGTTGCTCCGGTGGACAATGATGGTGCTCGTATCTCATAATAGCTGTTGTTATGTGATGATTTGCCGGGAGGAGAATGGGATGCTTTTGCTCTTCAGAGAGAGCAAAATGTCTCAATCTTCCACCAACTCGTATTAACCCATCTTCATCAATGAATGGATCAAGGCATCTTAAAGGACTTCCACGAGGTGGTGTTTCCTTTTTGGATAAACATTTGTGTGATGATGAAAAAGCTTCTATTTGCAACCACCTTAATACAGTATTTTCTGCTGGTTTCATTTCTTCAGGAGTGATGTGGTTTGTATTTAGGTCTTTGGATACTTTTCCCCTTTTCTTGCTCTGTACTTTGATTATGGTATTATTTGCAAATCTATGACTATACGCAATGACTCGACGTAACCTCGAAAATGAAAATGTGTGCAATATTTTGGAAGTACTTGCGATGGTCAACATAACCTTTGAACTCTTCATCTCTGGCAGACAGATGTCAGGTTGCAATGAGGAAGGAGGTAGTGAATTTCCCTTGACTAACCAATGATGACCAAACCACCAAAGATGATGGTTAATAATATCATTGGTTGGAATCCCTTGCGATATGAGGTCAGCAGGGTTTTCCTGAGAGGGTACGTGACCCCACTTTGCATTCTCAGTTGCATCTTGTATTTTTGTGACTGTTAGCCACAAATGTTTTCAGCAATCGCGGTTCTGTGTTTATCCATCCTAAAATAATGGTGCTGTCACTCCAAAGAAAAACATTTCTTATCTTGTCTGCTGCTGCAGCCTTCGTTTCTCGCACTAAACTTGTGAGTAAAAGTGCTGCTTCTAATTCTAGTATTGAAATGGATATGGTTTTTAGAGGAGCCACTTTAGATTTTGCGCTGCTTAGATGAGATGTGAACATTCCATCTTGATTTCTGTTTACTGCGTGTATACAGGCTCCGTATGCTTTTTCGGAGGCGTCACTGAATCCGAAAAGATCAAATTTCGAATTGTAATTTTCAGGATTGACGTTCCTTATGATTCTGAGCTGGTTTAGCTGTGGCAATGAAGAATAATATTGGTTCCAAATTGACAGCTTATCTGTGGTAACAGGTTGGTCCCAGTCGAACCCGTCCGTCCATAGTTGTTGCATTATGATTTTTCCTCTTATTAAAACAGGACTTACTAGCCCAAGAGGATCGAAGACTAGCGAGATTTTTGATAAAATCTCACGCTTTGTATACACTACTTCTGATGAGAGGTTAACCTGATACTGCAATGTATCTTATGTCGAATCCCAGACAATTCCTAACGTCTTACTGGCTTCTTCTTTGTCTAGGACCATCAAGTCTCGTGCATTCGACTGGATATTCAAGTGTTTTATGATTTCCTTATGGTTGGACCTCCACTTGCGCAACAACATTTGCCCCTTTTGCAATAGATCCATAAGCTGGCGATGAATTTGTATTACTGCATCTACAGTATCGCCACCGGTGATACAATCATCCATGTAAAAGTCTTGTCTCATAATTTTGGCTGCTACTGGATATTGAGGGTCATAGATATTAGCAAGTTCGCGAAGACATCTCATCGCGTGGTAAGGTGCTGACGCTGTTCCGTAAGTGACAGTGTTTAGCTGATATGTTTTTATTGGTAACAGTGTATCCCTTCTCCATAAAATTTGTTGCAATTGTCGATCTTCATGGTGTATCATTATCTGCCTAAACATTTTCTCAATGTCAGCCGTTATTACATACTGGTGCATGCGAAATCTGAGAATGATGTGAAATAAATCTGCTTGTAAATTGGGACCTTGAAACAATTTGTCATTTAGTGATGTTCCTCGTGTAGTTTTGGCGGAAGCATCAAACACCACTCTCAATTTCGTGCTTGAGCTCTCTGGACGTAAAACCGCATGATGTGGTATAAAATAACATTTGTCTGATTCGTCCTCAGCTGTATCTTCAATGTGTGACATATGTCCAAGTGCTTCGTACTCGTCCATAAAGTCACAATATGCCTGCTTCAAATTTTGTTGTTTGTTGAATTTTCTTTCCAAAGCGGCAAGTCTTCTCTTCGCTTGTTCTTTGGACTCGCCGAGAGTAACTCCTGGCCGTATGGGCAATCTAACCACAAATCTTCCAGATGAGTCCCGCGTGGTTGTTTCAGCGAATAGTTCTTCGCAAAATTGCTCTTCTTTTGTATGGTGCTGCGTTTCTGGGATTTTTTCTTGTAGCCAAAACCTTTCGAGCTGTTGTGATAATGTATCATTAGTCATTGTGAGACACGTAGACATTCCTTCAGCTTTATTTTCTTGTATTTCTCCACCGAGAATCCAGCCCAATTTTGTATCCTGCAAAGCAGGTTGACCAGCTATGTTGTTTTTTGGTCTTCCAACGACGATTTTCCAGTAAATGCTTGCTCCAAGCAGCAGGTCAACATCTCCTGGCTCGTTGAATGAAGGGTCTGCAAGTTGAATATTTTTTGGCATGACTATCTCATTGATGTTAACCTTATATTGAGGTAGTCGTCCTGTGATGGAAGGAACAACGTAGCATTCCAAATCAATGCTGTATTGACTATCCATGGAATAAAGTTGTATACGATTGATTCCCTTTGCTTCAACCTGGGCACCACTAACACCGCTGAATTGTTGATTCTGGCGAAACCACTGTAAACTAAGCCTTTTGCTAAAAGTCGTTGTTACCAAATTTAACTGTGCACCAGGGTCTAATAATGCTCGGCAGGTGATTCTCTTTCCTTTATTGTCCACTACATTCACAAGCGCAGTTGACAGAAGAACTTGTGATGTTCGAACTCTTGTTAAATTGACGCTTGACCCTTGGCCTATTGTAGATTCTTGCAACTGAATTAAGCGATTTGCTTCGGAAGTTGTGGCTTTTTCTTGGCTTTCTGAACTGGCACTGCCTTTGTGCAGTAATGTGTTATGCAGTGAGTTGCATTTCTTGCATCTTGTTCCACGGCAATCTCTTGCTAGATGTCCAAATTTTAGGCAATTTAGACAATGTTTCTTTTTAATTAATAACTGTCTTCTCTCATCAGGCGTTTGCTTCAGCAACGTTTCACACTGAAAAATGAAGTGGTTTCCTTCACATATGTTGCATTTGAATGAAGGTGTGTTGATCATTAAAACCTTCTTATCCTGTTTATTTTCCTTCTGTGTATACTTGTTTCCCGGACTCTGTTTGTTTAATGTCTTTGATTTGAGGGTTTGTTTCAACAACATCAGTGATTGACATCGTTCGGCTAAAAACTTTGTGAATTCTTGTAGAGTTGGCATATTTTCTGGTGTGCGATTCTTGATTCTTTCTTGCCAGTCACGCTGTTCAAGATAATCTAGTTTCTGCTTAACTAAATGGATTATTAAGATATCCCAATGATCTACAGGCTGATTAAGTGATTTTAACGCTGATATATTCGTTTGGATGTGCCAATTCAATTTTCGCATCGAGTCGGCTTTGTTTTCCTTCTCGATTTCTGGAAATTTGAAAAGTTCATCCAGGTGGGTCTGTATTATCATCATTTGGTTGTCGTATGTAGCGTTTAATAGATCCCAAGCGTTGGTATAGGTCTCTTCGCCTATGGTAAATCCTTCGATGACACTTTGAGCCTCTCCCTTCAGTACTCCGACAAGATACTGGTGCCTCTGTACATTTGATAGGTTTGAATTGTTGTGAATTGTGGATTCAAAGCTATTTTTGAATAACCGCCACTTTTTGTAATCACCGTCGAATTCTGGGAGTTTTATTTCTGGCAATTTTGACACATTAGAATGAGTTGTTTGAGGAAGTTCTTGTAATTGAAGGTTCTGGGTATTTGGGGATCTTTGTTGTTGTGCTATCTCGATGATAGCGTGTAGTTGACTGACTGTGTTGAAATATTGTGTTTCAAATACAGCGCGTTCACTCTCACATTCTGCCAGAAATACGTCCACTTCAGTTTCATCTTCTGGTATATGGTCTTCGATAGCCTGTTGAATGTCGTCAAACTCTTTCCAAATGCCTTCTATTTTTTCTAATTTTACCGTTGCTTCAATTGGTGTGGTGTGTTCTGAGATCGAGTTGGCTGTTCTAGTCACGAATCCTTTTACTCGTGCGCGACTTTGTTTTAGCTTTGTGAATTGCGACATCCTGAATTGCGATTAAATATAAAGTTGCGTAGGTCTGTGCAGTGACCAATGCAATGAAGAAATGCCTATTGTATTCAATGAATTATATGAATTTGTACAATGGGATTTGAAGTACGGTAGACCTAGCTCAATGTTTTATTTGTTTTGGTAGTATGACTCTTGAATTATATATGACACTGCTTGGGCTATTGCGTTTACGTTTCAGCTGTCGATTGCGACGTATATTTGTAACCTATGAATGTCTCTCCAATTATGATTTATTTGATACTCACAGGAGTCGAGAGTTCCGCTGTTGGGCGCCAATGTTACTGAGTTGGAGTTGATTTTGGTGATGTAATGAATTTTTGTCCTCTTTTATGAATATGACCTTTATTTATTGTTTATTGCCTTGTATCATATCAATGCTAATGGTTGCTTTCTTACAATTGACTGCCGACAGCGCAGCGCTATGGCCTAACTAAAACCACGGCCCACTGGATGCTGCTCTCCAAGGAGCTTACAAAAGTAGTCCATGCATAGAGGGCGCTCATAGCAGCTAATTCTTAATTGGTTTCATTTAATTTGAGTTGAAGCTCTCATTCTTAGATCGAAACATGTGCAATATAGAAAATATATATATTTGTGTAAGTTTTGATTGGCGTATAATTTAAACTTTGAATTCATCTATCAATACGGATATTTATAACATTTGTGTTATCAATGGCAACTGTGTTTGCATTCTTGAACAATGTAACAAATATGTATACACCTAACACAAATAATATTTTAACCAGTTATTAAATTGTTAATAAATATAAATAATAATAATTACATTATTGCCACAGTTTTTCCGGTTATTTATTATGCGGAACAAAAATCCGCGAGCGACTAAATACATAACTCTAAGCCTGCACTAATGTAGAGTTAATACTGCAAGCTTTTAAATGATTTCAAACCTATAGCCCAAGAGTAAGTTTTCACCCTTATCGCTTTATTGCATGTGTGTGCTTAATAAAGAAAACAATTGCGAATTCTCAGTCCGTTCATAATCTTGATAAAGGTAGCCTATCTAAAATCCAGACGTGTTTCAATTCAATCCCATTTCTTCGCTTTCATGATGTGTTTCACACTTGATATGTTGGACACGCACCCAGGAACAGTGCAAGGTTGTCGCTCCGTGCGTCAACAAAGTGACCGGTGACGTAATTCCATACTTGAATTAGGTAACAGATTGATAGATTTTTCTTTGAGTGATCAAAGCCGCCGTCACTAGGATGTTATCGGAGACGAGTTCTGTCTTGGAAAAGGAAACTGGTCGTCTTTGCCTACATCAACGAAGCACTGTGGCTGAAATACTATGTGATTTTAAGTACCTAGACATACTGTACGTTTAAAATTCTCTTCACGGATAGAAAGAACAGGGAGAGGCTGTAATTAAAGATATAGTGCCCAAAGATCAAAGGGAGGGAATACAAATAAGGGAATAAATGAACTAAATTAAGTGCATCCTTACCAGAGGTAAGAACATCAACTAGATGCCATACGGCACTTTGTTATTGACGTCAGAGTGAAACAGGAATCACCACTGGGATCTCAACTCGGTTACATATTTTATCTCCAGACAGAAGACAAAGAATTGAACAGCCAATAAGCAGTATTCCTCGTTTACCAACACGTAAAACCTTCTTGTTGAGTACGATTTATGAGTGGGCACTGATTTTGACATGAAAGTGATATTCAGTATTTCTTTTATGTCGACACCGAAAGTCGGATACTTTTATCACCGTATGAGGTAAAATATTTTACAACAATCATCATCATTATTCCCATATTCTGTTAATCAACTTGAGGTAGAACCGTAAACACGCTTTCCAGTTCCTAATTGTTTGATGTTTAATAACACTGTACAATTACAACTCAGCAATTCTTCTAGGTTTGTGCCGTGACTTGGGGGTCCAGGCGGGGAACCAAGAGCCCGCCGATGAGCCAGCTTGGTGTTCTAGGCGAAACCCCACACAAGACACGGCACAAACCTAGAAGAATTGCTGAGTTTTAATTCACTGGCCGTGAAAACCATATACCATCTTTTTGGAAGCCTTCATAGGGAGGAGGCTGCTAGAGCTTTTAGTTCTCGCAGCAAAGTGGTGCAGTTGCACCTAATATAAAGGGATGCAGCGCGTAGTTCTCTACTCCTGTGGGGGTCCGGGCGGGGACACCAAGAGCCCGCCGATGAGCCATCTCGGTGTCCTAGGCGAAACCCCACACAAGACACGGCACAAACCTAGAAGAATTGCTGAGTTTTAATTCACTGGCCGTGAAAGCCATATACCATCTTTTTGGAAGCCTTCATAGGGAGGTTAAGGCTGCTTGAGCTTTTAGTTCTCGCAGCAAAGTGGTGCAGTTGCACCTAATATAAAGGGATGCAGCGCGTAGTTCGTTACTCCTGTGGGGGTCCGGGCGGGGACACCAAGAGCCCACCGATGAGCCAGCTTGGTGTCCTAGGCGAAACCCCACACAAGACACGGCACAAACCTAGTAGAATTGCTGAGTTTTAATTCACTGACCGTGAAAGCCATATATCAACTGTACAATTACCTCAGGATAATTAGATAACTGTATAATAACTCCAAACAATTTGATAATTGTGTAACTACGTCAGAACTATTTGATAATATTGAATAATTACCTCAGAATAATACAATATTTGTATTACTCACTCTGTCTGTTTGCCAACTCTTGATGAATGCAGTACATTTGCATTTGTCAGTTGGCACAGGCTAAAGTAAAATGTGGCTTTTCGCTGATGCCTCAGTCTAACTCATGGCTGTGATTATATGGAAGTTACTGAGGTATGAGTGGTGCTTATTATGACATTCAGGGCACAGTCAGTGCCTGTGGATGCTGTGAAAGGTACCACTGATAAGGTTAGTACAGTACAGCTGTACTGACTCAGTGAGGGAAGCAATGACAAACTACCTCATTGCTCACCTTGCCCAGTAAGCCTCATTATAGTGCAGCCTCGGTTTTGTGGGTTTCTACCACATAACCTATTGTGGTGCTTTTTGAGGATCCAACCATCCTCCAGGCAGACAGTATAACTAACTCGGAATAATTACTGTAGATAACTGTATAACTGCCTCAGAACAACTTGGGACTTGAAGGAGAGGAAGAAGCCAGGTTGTGGATGAACCTAAAGTTGTTTGATAGAATACAAGTGGAATACGAAAAGAGAATAATAATAATTAGGGCCCGGATGTTGATGACATGTCATCTTTTTACTGAGCTGTCTAAAACAATGCTGAAGTAGGCTACATAGAAACTCCGGACGGGCCACCCCGTCTTCAAATATGCCATTTTTATTTTGCATCTTTTTGCATTTTTTTGCTATTTTTCCATTTTAAGAGCATTTTTTAATGTTTGGTATTTTTTTGGTTACATTTTAGAGAAATCAGCCTTTTAAGGTCATTTTTTTTTCAATTGAGTCATCTTACAGCTTTATTTGAGGGAGTTAAGTCTCTCAGAGTTAAGAAGAAGCTAGTAGCTATGAACATAGACCTTTTTTTAAGTGCTAGAAATCTATTTTGATTGACTTTCCAGTTTGAGCTTCAGAGGTCATTTTTGAAATATTGGCGAGTTAATTATTATGTGATCATTTTCTCCATTTTTATGGTGCATTTTTCAAATGTTTGAAATTTTGGTGATCATTTTCTCCATATTATAGTGCATTTTTAAAATTTTTAAAATTTTGGTGATCATTTTCTCCATTTTTATAGTGCATTTTTCAAATTTTTGAAATTTTGGTGATCATTTTCTCCATTTATATAGTGCATTTTTCAAGTTTTTGAAATTTTGGTGATCATTTTCTCCATTTTTATAGTGCATTTTTCAAATTTTTGAAATTTTGGTGATCATTTTCTCCATTTTATAGTGCATTTTTCGATTTTTTAGGTCATTTATTACAGTCATTTTTGAAAATTTAAATGCATTTTTAAAAAAAATTACGGCATCAACATCTGGGCCCTAATAATAATGTTGGTGATGGAGTTTGTTGTTGTTGTTGTTGTTGTTTTGTTGTAGTTGTTGTTGTTGTTGTTATACGGGGTGGAACATTGAGGCTAGCCTATCTGCCCATTGCAACAGAGTAAAAACAAATTTCTATCTTCTTTCGAAGCCAATCTTTCATCTTGTGCTGTCTCATTGTAACTGTAGGGTGCCGTATCGATGGTGTCAATGCAATACCTCGTATCTAACAACGCTTCCTAGCCGTATGTGGATGTGCCATCGAACAGAACCATTCACGCTAGATACATTTTCCTGTGTATAAGCCTATAGGAAAATTAACCTTTAATTAACTGTACTATAACTACACAGAAATATATTTATCTGCATTCAATGGATATTTAGCTCATTTCCCTTCATACATAGGCCTAACCACAGGAAAATTAACCCAACAATATTATATGTTATTTAGGTTAAGACTTCATTGTGAATTGATTCCTGGAAATAGTAGTTCCTCGTCTTTCATCTGTTACATTGCACCTCCGACGATAAACAGTAGTTGTCTTGATTAATAATGACAAACACATGGAATTGATGGTCCGGTCTCGGTCCGGTTCGGTCGGTTCTCTTGATGATTGGATCTATTACTATTAACACTCGTGTTGTTGAACAGCCACTAACAAGGCTGCGTTCCCTCATTAAGACGACTGAGCATCATTAAGGAATCAAACTAAACACCAATCTCCCCCTCCTCCCCCACCCCTCCTCAACGTCAATTAATTGACATCCTTTAAACTTCCAGTTTTAACATTACAATACTATCTTTTATCAGTTCAACAAACCAATCTTCATTTATAAACCAACATATTCCCCTGATGAACTCACTCTCTTACGTTCACGACCCATAGCATAATGATGATGTTTGCTGTTTTAAGGGGCATAGCACCTGGAAATAAGGTTGAACAAAGTTATTGTGCAAAATTAGGCTCACTTAACGTTTAAAGAATTTTTGTATTTTCACTAGAAGCGGAAAATATCTGAAAATTGTCCTGGATTCAACTTGAAGTCAAGCATTAATGAAAACATGGGTTGATAAATTAGAATCACTAGAAACTATTTCAGTATAACACAATATTTAAAATGAGAGTCACGGGCCTTATTAGGAACGCCTGTTCCAAATACGGCCCATTCGTCAATGATAAAGAAAAGGTGGAAAATATCAATACAGTACATTAACCTACAAATCACATTCTGTGAAATTTTATACACCAGGTTTATGTATGATAAATTTCAAAATCATGGAGAAGGTTTATTAAAATACCTTGACATAGTAACAAAAAGAGCTTCGGACGCCGTTTACTACTCGACTGAAGCAAACATCGCGGAATCGTTCGCTTGAACCGTTGTTTCTAATCTAGCCGTTAAAGGCTAGTAGCTCTCAAAAACGCTAAGAAACTTGTATATTCTCGAATATTCTGCTAATAAAATCACAGATGGGCCTTATTTGAAACCGGGTCTTATCTGGCTCAAGTACCTTATGAAAATAAATGCTACAGTACAGTTTCGATATTTTGAGTATCGATAGTTCAATATTCCCATAAATCCCAGTTGAAAAAATTGAATGAGCAAAAATAAGAAATCATCAGGGTCACTGCACGCAATCTGAACACGTGCTTGTTGACACGCTGGACGCTGACCATGAACGCCGTCCGGCAGTTCCGCCAAGTACAAACTCTAGGGATTGATCGCGGAGAGGATACGGAACAAAAATGGTGTAATGAACGTATGTCCGGAAATGCATGGTGTCCATGCTAGGGACCAGTCTTCCTTCCACGTTGCCTAACAGGCCGGAACTATCAGCGTTTCTTGCGGATGACATTCTCTCCCCTGCTGGAAGACGTACCATTGATGATTCGCAAGGTTATGTGGCTGCTACAGTATGGTGCTCCAGCCAACTTCGCCGTTAACGTCCGGAGTATCTCAATTGTTCCTTCCCTGGTCGATGGATCGGACGAGGAAGTCCAGTTGCATGGCCTGCTCGTTCACCAGATCTCAACCCGTGTGATTTCTGGTTTTTGGGCCATCTCAAAAGTGTTGTGTATGCAGAGCCCATTCCAGATTTGGAGACACTGGAGCAGTGTAATCATCCTGCCTTTGACACTGTTCGGATGCAGCCTGGCCAATGTGAACGTGCGAGATAGAACACGCTACGGCGCATACACGCATGTGTGGAGGCAAATGGAAACCATTTTCAAAACATACTGTAACTGTGGCTGCATGGTACAGCGCGTATTAGACCGCCTTCACTGTAATAAATGTTGATCTAATAAATGGTCCCTAACAAACAAACCATGCAATTCTGGACATACTGTAGGCCTACGTTCATTAGACCTCCTCGATAAATCCCTAGAGTTTGTACACGGGGGAAAATATCACCCTGTATAGTTCTCTCAAATGTCTCATTAACGGTCGGTGACTCAAACGATACGCAGCATCACGCCGCGCCGCCGACAATGACCATATTTACGACAGTTAGCTGTTGACCAATAGCTGGTGGTTGTTCCTCTGCCAGTCCAAGTGGAGTCCTGGCTGCCGGCTCGCTTGTCAGGTCTCCAGTGTTGCATATTTGCACGCAGTTCTGTCCAGTCTCACTGCTCGCTATCAGTGGCTATGGTGGAGAGTTGACAATGCTTTGTCTCGAGCTGGGAGAGCCCTGGTTCCACGTAGACATGGAATGTAAACTGCTAGCTTTCAAAAGCTTCTTTTATATTAGAGATGAGTTGGGTTTTAGTGTAAGATAACTAGAGTCCTATTTTGGTTGCACAATCATGAAAGTAATGTACTTGTTGAATGGCTATTTCTGGAGAGGAAGCAAACAAAGCGAGGTCATCAGCAAATGCGAAGCAATCAATATTGATGTTGTCATTTAGACTTTCACGGCCCGTGTTATTATTCATAATGTTGAATTTTGGGCTTATGCCGTGTTTTATTATATTGCAATTCGACGCGTTTCGAAAGAAACCATGTCTTTCATCGTCAGGAATAATCTGGAATACGACAATGTTCCTAAGAGAAAGCAACGAAGAACATATAGAAGGTGCCCAAAGATGGACGCCATTATAGCCCCATGTTAGGGACAACGGAAAGCAGCAGTGAATTACTTTCTCAGGGTTCTGATAATAGGTAGCCAGGATTCACTGAGATTGTAGCCGGTGTCGCGGTTGAAATTATCTGGGTGTTTACGTATTTCAACCGCCTCCCTGATGATTCTGGGACGATATTGCTTTATACGGGCAAGAACATCCACCCCTTGGAACATGACATCATGGCCAGGTGTTAAAGCATGATCGGCAACAGCTGATTTATCAGGTTGAATGAGCCTGATACATCTATTATGTTCCTTAATGCGAGTGCATATTGTTCTCGAAGTCTGCCCGATGTAAACCTTGCCACAAGTACAGGGAACTCTGTAGATACCCGGTTGTTGCAATTTAGGCAAACTGTCCTTAGTTGGTCGCAGGAGTTGCCTAATCTTAACAGAAGTTCCAAATACAGTCCGTATGTTGTATCGACGTAGGATTTTAGCAATACGATCCGTTGTGTTATGTATGTACGGAAGGTAAGCAGTTCCTCTTACATCTCTTTTCTCAACTGACGTCCTATTATTATTTGTTGGTTTCAGAACCGTAGAAATCAAAGCCTTGCTATAACCGTTGCTCTCAAAGGTGGTTCGCAGGGTGTTAATTTCTTCTTGTAAAGAAGACACTTTCACAAATCCTCCTAGCCCTGGTAGTTAGAGTTGTAAGGATACCATGTTTCTGGGCAGGGTGATGGTGAGAACTTGCGTGGAGATATCTATTGGTGTGTGTTGGCTTACGAAAAACGCTGTGTCCTAAAGATCCATCCTCTTTCTTAGTGACGAGAACTTCTAAAAAGGTATTTTGCCGTCAGATTCCTTTTCCATGGTGAAACAAATAGAAGGGTGCTGGAGATTAAGGTGATCCAGGAAATGGCTAAGATTTTCCTCACCTTCCGTCCAAACAACGAACGTGTCATCCACATAACGCCACCAGATCTTCGGTTTGAAAGGAGCCGACGACAAAGCTTTCTCTTCAAAGTTCTCCATGAAGAAATTAGCCACAACAGGAGAGAGAGGACTACCCATGGCCACACCATCAGTCTGCTCATAAAAATTCCCATTCCATAGAAAGTAGGAGGAGGTCATGCAGTGATAAAAAAGTCTTGTGATGTCTTCAGGAAAAAAGCCATTAATGAGAGACATAACACCATCAATAGGTACTCTCGTAAACAGAGACACCACGTCGAGACTCACTAGAATATCACCCGCTGAAGTGTTATAGCTTTTAACTTTTCCACGAAGTGTGTGGAATCCTTAATGTACGAAGGCGTGTTACCCAGAAGCGGCTGAAGTAGTCTACCTAAGTATTTGGAAAGGGCATATGTGGGAGAACCAATCGTACTAACAATAGGTCTAAGAGGAACATCTTCCTTATGTATTTTAGGAAGACCATAGAGTCTCGGAGGAATAGCATCCCCTGGAAGGAGAGTCTTCGCTGCATCCGCTGGAATAGATGATTGCTTGATCAATTTGACGGTGACATTTGAGTAGCGAGTAGTAGGATCACGACTATTAATCCTATATACAGGATCTGATAACAAAGACGAGATCTTGGAATCATAATCAACCTTTTCCAATACCACTGTCGCGTTACCCTTGTCAGCGGGGAGAATGATAATATCAGAATTGTCCCTTAGATCTTTAAGTGCCCGGCTTTCGCCTTGTTTTAAGTTGGTGTTAGGTGGCTTAGCGGTCTTGAGAACTCGGGAACATTCTTGCCTGGCTTCCTCGGCCTCTTCAGGTGTGAGGTGATGTACTGAGGATTCTACGGATGTAATAAGTTCTTCAATAGGAATTCTTCTAGGCGCTACAGCAAAATTGAGACCTTTAGCGAGAACTGCCTGTTGGGTATCACTTAGGGGCTTGCTGGACAAATTTACGACAACCTTGTTAGCATCAAGTCTAATGGCTTGAGATTTCTGCAACTGACATAACCTATCATATTTGGAAATATGTCTGTCCCTCACCTGATCTAGAACGCTGTTAGCTTGCACTGAAGAAATACGATCAAAGATCTTCCATAATTCCTCACTTACGAAGTTTGAGAGGCTACATCTACGCCTCTCAAACTTCGTAAGTGAGGAATTATGGAAGACGCCCGTCATGGGCTGGATAGTGCCAGGGGTTTTTTTTTTTTTGACAATTGTGAGTGTAGACAGTGGTGGTAGCAGCAGCGCGAGAATGGACCACACATCGCTCAAACAATCAGCTAGGTTTGGTTGGTTGGTTCCTTAGTGTAGGGGCTGTGACAACGCGGCCATGTAACCCCGTGTACTTTGGGTGTGTGTATAATTTGTGTGATAACCTGTGTTAATTGTGATGGCTGTATTAGTGTGTGTTATCTGCTTTTAATTCAAGTAAGGACTGCAGTCATTCAATTTTCAAGTAGTTCCTACTTTTGCCGCCAAACGCCACCGTCAACGACTACTAGTTCAGAACGTGGTTACTAGATGCCACTACAGTCAGCTCCTGGCGACGAACGTTGGAACCTAAGAGCGTTACTGAAATTTAACCTATAATTTAGCTTCACACAAGTGTAATAAGTGGAAGGTTCTTTAATATGCCATAAATCTATGACATGGGACCGCCAGCTTTACTTCCCCTCCGAAGGAAGGCATACTGAGTGATTTTTAACGCTCTTGAAAAATCCGAAAACTTCTGCCGGGTTTGAAAGCTGAGTTTACAATCCACTCTAATCTGACCATTTTATAACAATCACACTAGTCATCAACAGAAACGTTCGTTAACTTACAATTAACTAACAATTATGTTTAATGGCAAAATCTGACCACTCAACTTTCTAAAGCAGGGGTTTTCAACCTTTAGACATTATGACCCCCTTTTTTGGCTGAGTATTTTGGCAACCCCTCAAGTCTTAATGTTAGAGGTTTCAAGTAATCAGTCAGTGAAACTAACTTTTAACAATGCTTTTGCCGTCAAATTTTGGATAAGTATTACAAAGGAATACCCAGAACTGTCCACAACAGCGTCAAAAACTTTGATACCATTTTCTACATCTTACAACTGAGAACAAGGATTCACCATAGCCTAAAAGTGAATTTAAAAAACAAATCATGAAATCGTTTGACACTGGAAAATGACATTGTTTTGTGTGTGTCAAAAATCATTCCAGACATTCAAAAATTGGTTAATTCCAAACAAGCTCAAGTTTCTCATTAATAGAATAAAGAAAAACGTAAAAGTTAAGTACATTGTGAGTGTATTCTTTTTAATAAAAAACTACAGCAATAACTAATTTTTTTAAACTTATTCTCCGTAGTTCGCGACCCCCCAAGACACATCCTTCGACCCCCCAGGGGTCGCGACTCACTGGTTGAGAACTCCTGATTTAAAGCATCATATCCATGTAACTTGATACTAAAATTTCATAAAAAAAACTTAAATAATCTAAGCTAACGGATAGTACAGCAGTAGGGAATCATTTTGCAACAGCAAAAATCTAACGATTATCCAGAAGTGAATAACTTTTATTGACAACAGAATGATTAGGTTAAGTTTCTTTCTTCATTTCTTTTATTGTATTTAACCGTCCTCTGAATGAAGAGAACTGCATAAAGAGGCTTTGTAGCCTCAGTGGCCTGTTTAAGAGAAATAATGAATTCTAAATTCAAATTTAAATGAGGAATAAAACAGCTTAATTCTACCTCACGCATCTTGCAATGCTGGAAGAATTAGTAGTTTCCCACATTCACACGAACGAGCATCCATATGAATGTAAAATATGTTTATGGCAATTAAATTAAAAAGACAACCAAGAAGAATACGGAAATAAAGAAAAATATATCCGAAGAGGGATTCGAACTCCTTCCAACTTATTATATTGAGCTCTGAGTCTGCAAAGCAACCACCTACGCTAAGAAGACAACGGGGTGATAACGTCATATTTAGCTAAGTAAACAATATATACACAACTGCCACTTCACCTAAATAATTTGTTGATATCATTTTAAGCTTTTGTCATGAATAAGGTGTTCTGTATTTCCCTTCCTTTACAATGTTCTAGAAAGCCTCAAGGAAGCATCGCAAACATCGATCAGTGCTGCACTTGTCTTGCTGGGTCAACCATATTTCTCCAGGGTGAAACCGAGTCCACGCATGTGCGAGAGCCGTAAAGTGTATTTAAATAATTGGGAACCCGAATGGCCTCGTGAAATGCATCAACGATTACCATGCATTAACTCTCGTATTTAAGTTAAACACTACGCAAAGACATTGACCATTATGTATACTGGAATCAGAGAATAATAGAACTCGGAATTAAATGACGTCGTGGACACCTAACAGTGCTTGGTATTTTTTCCCCGGTTGAAGGCCAAGATGCCGAAAGTGAAACATTTTATGAAAATCTACAGAAAATAATCCATAAGGTCAACACATCTGATCTGCTAATTCTAATGGGTGACCTTAATGCGAGAGTGGGTAATATACCAGTTGATAACTGTGTTAGATAATTTGGAGAAAGCACTAGGAACAGAAATGGGACTAGACTAATTGATCTCGGTGTGTACAACAAATTAAGTATTATGATTACAAAATTCTAACATGAAGACAGTCTCAAATACATCTGGTCTGCAAGAGGACTGAGATCTATCATTGATTAGTCTATATAATATGCAATGAGAAAGCTTCGAATCTGATGTTGGATGTTAGAGCCTTTTGAGGCCCAGAATTAGAAACAGACCACTTTCTAGCAATAGGCAAGATAAGATATAAACCCACATGGTTGAAGACGGAAAGACCCCCTAAGGACGACGAAATCAGCTTCAAAATACATCTCTAACGAGACACAAGTATTAAATGGCTGCCTCTCTGAAATCGTTGCGAAAATCGCAGAAGATGATGACACAGAAATTGAGTGGAAGAATTTTCAGGTCATACTAAAGCAAGCTGCCTTTGAAAGCCCCGGAATAAAGAAGAAAAAGAGGAACAATAAAAGGTTAAGACAATGGAATGAAGACATCAAACAAATTATCAACGATAAAAGAGCTGCCTATCAGAAATATCTGTCCACTGACAGATTAGAAGATAAAATTGAATACCATTACAAAAAGGCCTTGGCCTAGCGCGAAGTGAGGAAACAATCCGAAAACGAGATGAAACTAGGATCACTGCTTTGAGATGAAGTTCATGAGACGCACAGCAGGATACACACGTTGGGACCACAAAGGGAATGAGGACGTGATGAAAGAACTAAAGGCAGAACATGTATTAAACTACATAGGAACCTATAGGAAGAACTGGAGAGTCCACGTCAACAGAATTCGCTAGGGAACGAGTCCCAAAGCAGATTGTACGATACCAACCCAAGGGGGTTCGATCTATTGGACGTCCAGCTAAAAGACGGAATGAGACCGTAACAGGCCACCTGGCCTAATACTTGACTGGCAGATGATGATGATTTAAGTTAAACAGAAACTAAATAACTAATCGTTGATAATAAGTTGGTGTAAACGGCAGTAAGTGTAAATAATCACATGTTGACAGCTTGTCGAGCGAAACTGATCAGGCAAGTGGATTTATTATTAGGAAAACACCCATTACAATTGGATGCAATCGTGTTGACCGATTGAAAAGCATTACATTTCGAAAGTGATTTGTCCAAGTATTTAGGGAGCATTCTGGATATGTATCTGGCTGCTGTACCGGAGATGTTCCCATTAAAGTGAGCATTAACGGCTCATTTATTCAGGCCACTGGGTAAACATTGATTAACGCAGGTTTCCTGTTTGTTTGTAGTCGAAATGACATGCCGCGTGTCTCTTTTAGTACCATCACAAATTTGAAACGTTTTGTCAACCTAATGATACTAATTGTCACCGATAAGTGTTCCGATAGCCAACGCCCATGCTCACGGTATAGGATATTTTGCAACCGGTTTCTCGGTTAGATTTACGTCTCCTGTGGCAGGGGAATGCAAAGCGATTACAAGACCCAGGAGCACACTGCTGCCAATCAGAGGAGACATCAAACTTTCTTTGTTTCCACTTAGGAAGAGGCTCTCTTAAGCCATTAGTCACTGCTTGTATCTGATGCACAAATGACTTATGTGTGTCTGTCAGTACATTCTGATATGCTTGTATGTGTGTTCCTCGGCTTTCTTACGATCACCTGATTTGTAGCTATGACTATGTTCTGAAGAGGTCAGACAAAATTAATCGTATATTGATAGTTCATGAAGAAATACTGTCTCTTAGGTAATCTTAGGTAACTGACGTAACTTACCTTGTGAACTAGGTCCGTTATGTAATCATTGCATGCATATGCATAGAATATTTGGATTGGTCAAATAATAATAATAATAATAGTATCGGAAGGGAGACAAGTTTAAATACCTCGGTGAATGGATAGAGCCTAACCTATCAGAGAAAGAAGCCTTCGTGTTACGCATTAATAAAATGGAAATGGTATACAACCTGACTAAAGACATCTACAATAAGGGATCGATATCCTTAAACGCCAAAATTAAACATTACTGCGCTGTTATTCGACCAGAGGCTCTGTATGCGGCTGAGACTCTAATAATGAACAAGAAAGGTCTAATGCAAAAACTAGAGGCTAAAGAAAGGAAGATTTTGAGGAAAATCCTGGGTCTCATCAAGGAAAACAGCGAGTACAGAAGGCGTCACAACCACGAATTGTACAAGCACGTGGAGAAGATCAGTGACACGATTCGAAAAAGAAGAATTGCCTTTTATAGCCACGTGACACGAATGAGCCCAGGCAGGATATCAAAACGTATATTGACGTACTTTCAAGATAAGAAAACCAAAGGGGCATGGTTTACGGAAGTTGAGAAAGATCTACGTGAAATGGAAATTTCCCCTAAAGATATCCAGGAGCGAGTTCCACTTCAGGAAAAACTACGTACGCAAAAAGGTTTCCAGGAAAAGCCGAAGCTGAAGACAGGGAAGGAGTGGTCTCAAGAGAGAAAAGAACAACACCGGAGATGAATGCGAGACCACTGGGCGGTGGTTGGAGCTCGGAATAGGAGACAGTTGAACTGACGTGGTCCCTAGTTGGCCGAATCGAAGAAAGAATAATAATACGAATGTCTCGTACTGAACTACAAATTGGATAAATTAGAAGTAGTAGAAAGAAGAATTATACGCAAAGTACTCGGTCGTTTAAAAACTGCAAAATTTTGGAAATAAGAGTAATGATGAAATATTCAACGACACTTATTCAAATTCCTCAGGAATGGCTCAAATCGGAATTCATCACACTACCTAAACAAGAAGTTCCGTGAAGAACTATACAGCCTACTTTTCATGCCAATGATTATTCTACAGAATATGAACCTATCTAGAATAATGACGAAATTAAGTTGCTAATATCGACATTTCCAATTAGTTCAAAATAATGTATACCTGGCATAATGTATCCTAATAGAGCACTACAGTTGGCAGCCCTGATGACTGAATATATTCTTAGTTCCGTCTCTTAAGGTACACAATACAAAATTTGGTTGAAATCCAATGAATAGCATGGACGTTACATGCAGTTAAACATTGGATCTAACAGCGCGCGTAAAATCATGTTGGCAACAATGTCATGCATGTAATGGTCAGAAATAATCTGAAATAATATGATCTATTGTTGTTCCAATTTTGAATGAAATCCATTAGTTAGTATAGAAGTTACATGCATTTTAAAATTGGACCAATCAGCAGGCTTAGAATCATGTTGGCAGCACTGACGTATATTCGTTACTCCAAATTCGTCTAGAATGCCAGGTACTATACGTGTGCAAAGTTTAGAGCTATTGGCTTGAATACTTTCTGATATATTGATATTAGGGTAACAAAAATAGGGCAGCACATATTAACAGTTGGCAGCACTGGTTGCTCCTTAGAATACGCATAGTCATATCTGTTATGGTACACATAGCACATACGAAATTTGGTTGAAATCCAAATGATAGTATGGAAGTTACATGTATTTAAAGTTGGACCTGTCTGCAGGCTTAGAATCATGTTGGTAGCACTGACGTATATAAGTTACTCCAAATTAATATAGAATGTCAGGGACTATACGTGTGCATAGTTTAAAGCTGTCGGCTTGCATACTTTCTGATATATTGGTATTTGGATAAAATAAATTAGGAGCATTTATTAACAGTTGGCAGCCCTGGTATGTCTGAAGAATACGCTCAGTCATATCTGGTTATGTACACATACAACATACGAAATTTGGTTGAATTCCAATTGATAGTATAGAAGTTATATGCATTTAAAAATTGGACCTATCAGGAAGCTTATAATCATTTTGGCAACACTGCCATGTTTAGCCTCCTGGAAATTAAACTGAAATATTATGATCTGTACGTGTGCCAATTTTGAAATAGCTCCCATTCATACTTTCCAAGATATCCAACATGGAGCTCAAATTTCAATTGCGATTTTTTAGCAGTTGGTATCACTGATATCATTTTCAAATATGGCCGTGAGATATTCAGGTATAGTTCTTTACTCCTACCAAATTTTGTTTCGATTGCTGCAGCCGTTTAGGAGTTGATAGGGGGGGGGGGACACACACACAGCCAGACAGACAGACAGAAGGACAGACAGACAGACAGACAGACAGACACACATTTGCCCGATCTCATAAGTCTACTTTTTCCTCATTTTTGCAAAATGTGAAAAGTAGGCTAAAAACCCGGAGCTAAGTTTTTTATTGAGTACCGAACAATCAGTCTCATGAATCACATCTTGAAGGTATTTCTGAAGATCATTCATCGCAGAATATACTGAACCCTTGCAAAGAAGCATATGAGACTCAGATTCGGGGCGTAACGGGTCATATTCGTAAGTTGCTGTCAGGGCGCTTCATTAACTTGCAGGGTAACATATAACAAAATGACATGCAGGAAAGAGTGAAGCCAGGGTTAAAAACAACTGAATTTAATAACAAATCACCATATTTACACATAAACAATAACAACAAAATCTCCCAACTGACTCCCATTTAATAAAAATGCCAAAAAACTTAGGCGATATCTCTGGAGAGATTAATTACCTGGACCAAGTGTCCTTAAATAAAAGATGCAAAAGTGACCATATAAGTAACCATATAAATGCGTATGCCGTTCTACATGCATCACGATGTGTACTTTGAATGCGTGATTCGTTATCATCCGGGATGACCCTTCAAACACCGAATCCGCATTTCCTAGAGCTAGACCGACACGGGGGAACACAACTACGCTACTTAAATTAAACCGACACTTCCTAAATCTACTATAAACAAACACAAAATTTCCGAGTGAAATTGGACTTAGATTGCCGTAGCAACATTTACTGCCTAAAAACTTAGGACTTCTCACACAAATCAACACAAGTACATTAACACGTGACCAATAGAAAAATACTCAAATGACCGCTGTCAAAATTTACAAATACTCTACAACTACACCACACGGGTGTGACACACAAAATTACATGAATTGAGTCATCAACAAAGCAATAGGCAAACAGCCAACATTTACGTTAATCACAATATTTTATCCATACAAGGTACAACAATCCGTTACACACATGGCGAACTCCCCAATTAATTATGGCTTACAAATTAACCATCACAATGAACAGGTTTGCTATATGAAAGCTTACAGGGTTCAGTCGGAAACAGGACTGCCTATCAAAAATAAGTCACTGGCAAAACGGGCGGTTTGTGGAACTCTGCATGTCTGTCAACCCATGTGTCAAATACGTCGACCTCCCAGAACATGGGGTCGAACCTCGAAGAAATGTGCCCCAAAGCACAATAATACATGTGTGTGTCAGAACAACCATATGGACAAGAATCAGCAGTCTCCCAAGAGCACTCTGTCTTTCCATCTCAAAAAATACAATAGCAGCAAAAATATATAAGGGCGGTAGGACAACTACCCCCTCCTCACGTAGAATACACACACACTAGACACATCAATACACACTGAATCACACGTATGGGTTTTGACAGACCCTGAAATAAAAGACACAAATAATATCCACATGCTGGCGCCATCGTTCTATGCCGTGACTAGTCACCTGAAAAGGACTCAAGAAAATCTATCAAAATTAGAACGAAGGTGTTCTACAATTACTTTTAAGTTGGAGCACTCGGCTACCCTAACATGAATAATAACCTGTTCAGCAAAATGTTTTACACTCATTTCCTCCCATTCCTATTTCAAATATTAACGTTAATAAAGCACCATTTATCGAATGTAACGGGTTCCGCAAATTGCAAGGGTAAAAATTACGCACGCACGCCGCGGACATTACACTTGACTCAAGAAAGAAAAATAAAATATCAACAAACACTTTGGCCACGCGCCAACGGACATTTAAACACATAGTGTCGGTACAAGAAAAACTCTAAAACAACAAGAAAGAAAAACATGACTATATACAAAGTTCCCCGGTCAAATCTAACTACATAATTGAAATAAATCCAATTTTAGTACATCACCGCTTCTGCATGTAGACCAAGGACATTCTCCTCAACCCATTGCCCTATGGACAATTTAGCTCTCCATAGTAGTCGTCTGTGCTGATGTCTTGAAGCTCATCCCAACTTCAAACCACGTGCTGTTCATCTTGGTCTGGACTCCTCGGCAGAAAAGTTCAATATTAAATATTTGCCTATCTATAATCGCTTGCAGGCTACTCAGTTCACCCACAATTGTCCTAGTGCGATTAATAGCGAAGACTGGCCCTACTTATATCAGACACACGCAATATAAAAACATACATAAAATACACTCAATTTATAGAGAAATATACATGTCGAGTCCGCGCCACTGGCTCGTTAACAAGTTCACAATTCCGGCTGCACTGCAGTCGCTATCTCGTCCGGTATTTCCGTCTGTACTATGGACTTCGGTTCTGGTAAGCGCTAATTAGGGTGATACGATACCTCCCTCTTAAAGTTGAACTCGTCGTCTTGAAATGAATGTTACTGTTCATCACGCGCTACCGTGAAATATTTAGACCACACAACAAAGTTGATTTTATAATAAAATGTATTACAGCTTTTAAAATTTGATACTGCGATCGCTGCGACTTCAGTTCCTCAAAGCTCACAAAATGAATTAGCTTCTCTGATTTAGAGCGTAAAAATCACGTTTTACACCAAATAATGACTTAGATAAATTCGAGCGTCAAAATCACAGTCCAAACTGACGTGGAGCATGCCTCTGAAGGCTCCAAAGGAATAGACTTTAAAATTCACACTTCGAACTGGCGTGGAGTATGCCTCTGAAGGCTCCACAAGAATAGACTTTAAAATTCACACTTCGAACTGGCGTGGAGTATGCCTCTGAAGGCTCCAAAAGAATAGACTTTAATTGGCGTCAGGCCAAGCTATTTATGAGAAACTGACAAGGGCGGTAGAGTGGGGCAAAGTCGGATAAAAACTTCCAGAGTTTTTGTCTCACAAAGATGTAACTAGTGTCATTCTTCTCCAAATAAATCCAACGTCTCAAATTACTCGAGCGGAAATTAATCCGTTCGGCGGTTCCTTAGATACACACTTCCGCGGGCTTTTTACTACTGACGCCGTCCACCTCGTGGTCACGGCTTGGTCTCTTGCGATTGGCTGATTCAATCGTATGTTCGTTGAGAAGACCTCGTGATTCTTCCTTTATGTCTCCAATTTTGGTACAGTAGTTGCACAATTTAGCCTTGAACTCGCCTAATTCTGGCCGTCCCCCAGGAATAGCTACTGGCTCAACTTCTGTTGCAATCGTTACGAAATGCTGGCCTCCCTAATATCCAAGTCGACTTCCTTATGTGCTGCCTGGGCCGTAGTAATAATAATAATAAATATGAATACTTATTTATCGAAGATCAATAAGGGTTCATTTGTCCTCAGCAAGGTTTTGAAATTCGAAACAATTTATTGGTTTGGATTTCAAAAACAAAATCCACTGTAGTAACAACACATCTCTTTAAATCTCACTCAGCTGCTCGAGTGTATGCCCCTCTGACTCAATTAGTGTGCTCCCTTCTCGCTGGAATGTCATTCATATTTTCCCTAGGTTTCCCCTTCTCCTCAAGTAGTTGCCACTCCCGTCGTCTCAGCTGCTCGTTGTTTACAAACAAAGTGCGTACTCAGGTGCTCCCCGTGGATTTGAGTGTTTGCTCTCAAAATAAAATTTTGCAATACAGATTCTGCACATATCGTCTTCCTTAATCATCAAATGGTTCCCTTCTGTAGTACGGTTTCAAATTGGCACTATTAAAAACAGATTTTGCACCAGTGCTCACTTCTTCTAATCTGTAGGCATTGTTACCCAGATTCTTAATTACCCGGAACGGACCAATGAACCTTGGACAGAACTTGGCGAAGACTTTGTTCTTAGGGTCGGAGATCGGTGGTCTACGAACCAGCACTAATTCTTGCTCTTGTAACTCTCGGTGAAACTTCTTTCCTCGGTACCGTCTCAACCTTCGGTCCGCTTGGTTCCTCATGTGCTCTCTCGTTCGCTGGATTCGCAAATCATGCGCTAATAATGGATCCCTTGGGCAAGGAATGATCTTATCCCAAGTTCTTTCTGGCAATCTGTTGTGGTGTACAATCAGTGGGACTTGACCCGTCGACTCGTGCTTAGTAGTGTTCATGCACATCTCAATTTCCTCCACTTTGTCTACCCATTTATTGTGTTCGTTAGGAATCATTACTCTGTAGTATTTAGCGACACAGCGAATTGTTCTTTCGCTCGGATTTCCACAAGGATGACGAATACTTGAAAATATGTGTTTTATTCCTAGGCTCTCCAAACCTTGCCTAAAAACATTGCTTGTGAAATAGGTACCGTGATCTGATAGAATGGATTCCGGCTTCCCAAGCATCGGAATGACTTTGTTCTTAATTCTACTGAGGACTTGTCTTGATGTCGTCTTCTGAATAGGACATAGCACGACCATCTTCGAAAATACATCGACACACACCAGGAGGTATCGGCATCCACGCTTTCCTTTTACTAAAGGACCAAAGCAATCAATCGCGAGCATCTCGCATGGTTTCTGCGGTAATAGTGGTATTGGAGGTTGTTTCAGAATAAAGTTGTTCGGCTTTGTGCGCTGACAAGCGTCACACGTTCTAATTACTTCAACAATGGTGAATCTCATCTTGGGCCAAGTAAAGGTCTCCCCTATCGTAGCTTCAGTCTTATCCGTGCCGATATGTGCTAGGCTCTCGTGAACATGCCAAGTTAATCCCCTCTGTAGCGATGCTGGAACTAAGATCCGCAGTTTAGTATGATGCTCATCCACGTACTTATGTAACAAGTTATTCAAGTAGTGAAATCTCGCTTGTTTAGCACTGGCTTCCCGGTACTCTGGTGAATTTGGTTGTAACTCCTTCCTATAGAATTTTATCATCATCATCATCCATGGGTCAGCTTCTTGCTCCTTCCGAATATCCTTCAATCTTGCCAAAAACTCACGAGCCTTAGGTGTCAAGGTAATATTGTGAACTTCCGCTATTACTTCGTTTCCGTCCTCAGGGTTTCTACTCAAGGCATCTGGTATGACGTTCAATTTCCCAGGACAATGCTCTATTGTGATGTCAAACTGTTGTATGTAGATGGACCAGCGCGTTACTCTCTCACTTGCTATTGTTGTCTTAAATAAAAATGTCAGTGCATGGTGGTCGGTTCTGACAATGATGGAATAACCATAGATCATCTTGCGCCACTGTTGTAGAGAATATAGAATTGCTAGTAGCTCAAGTTCCGTGACTGTGTAGTTTCTCTCATGTTTCCGTAATTTACGACTCGTAAATGCCAAATAGGATTTCTTCTTGGGTTCTTCAGCGTCCTCTTGGTACAGCATAGCACCAATCCCAATTAACGAAGCATCTGCTTGAATGATAAATTGTTTCTCAAAATCCGGATATCCAAGTTTCACACAGTTTTCCAATAAATCCTTCGTTGCTTTAAAAGACCTGTCGCACTCCTCATTCCACGACCATCGATTCGCTTTCTTCAACATCTCCTGCATAGGCGCTACTGTTTCTGTGTAACCAGGGCAATTTTCTTTGAAGAAACCAGTCACTCCCAAAAATGCTCTAACATGTTTCACTTTGGTAGGTGTGGGAAATTTCTTAATAGCATCAATCTTGGCTGGATTAGGCCGCACGCCCTCGACATCAATTATATGTCCCAAATATAAAATTTCGCTCTGGCAAAAGTGTGACTTTTTTAAGTTGATCTTGAAGTTCATGGTTCTCAGGTTGTCCAACAGTTTATTTAAATTTATCAAGTGTTCTTCCATCGTCTCAGAAGCGATTAATATGTCATCAACATATCTCGTGGTGAAGTTCTTGACCTCCTCAGTCAGATTTCTGTCGAGTGCTCTAATGAGTGCACATCCCGCAGTTTTCACGCCAAAGGGCATTCGACACCAGATATAACTTTGATTGTCGAATAAAAATCCCGTCAACAGTTGAGATTTTTCTTCAAGTTCAAGATGGTGGAAACTATTCGTCAAATCAACACTTGAGTATATCTTCTTCCCACGGAAGCCTTTCAAAACATCTTTGATCCTTGGTGCTTGGTCGTGCTCAACTAGCAGTTTACTATTTAAAACTCGCGCGTCTAGGCATAGCCTAATTGATCCGTTTGGCTTGGTCACAGCCAATATTGCGTTCAGGTAAGGAGTTGCAGCTTTCCTTATCATGCCAGAATCTAATAAGTTAGTAATAATGTCCTTCACCTGAGAAAAATGCTTCTCTGGGATCGGGTACAATTTACTTTTAAATGGGGTCCAATCTGTCACCTGCATAGCATATTGAAAATTCAAAACTTTCCCAGGTACGGTGTCAAAAGCTTCTTTATGTGATCTTAAAATTTCTTCCAATCTTCTTCTATCAGATTCCCCTACGATGGCTTCCTTAAGTCGCTCCTGAAGTAAAATTTCGAATTTGGTTCCGCCCATTTCTTCTTCCGCCAAATGCACCCAAAGTTCCTGCGAAATATCTCGGCTGTCCATTTCTAGCACTGCTGTCTGGTTGACTTGCTCTCCCCTCAAGATCTTATCTCCGGCCTCATTAGTGCATTCCTCAACGACCCAAGTATTGGCCTCTCTCTCCAGCGGATTCTCTTCCATATTTAAACCCACATGATCCAATCCTTCTACTTGTTTGAAGCTTACAGTGTTGTTATGTAAATCAATTACAGCATGAAAATCGCAGATGAAGTTGGCTCCTAAAATTATATTGTAGTTCATCTTTGGAATAACAATGAATGTTTGTGAAAAAGTATGGTTCAATATTTCCAGATCTAGAAATGCTTGCTGTTTACAATTCATAGTTTTGTCAGGAATGACACCTCTGACTTTCATTAGCGGTACCGGCATAATAGGAACAGTCTGTTTTCTTGCTATTTCTTTTATTAAAATTTCAGTGACCAAGCTCACCTGGCTACCTGTATCAATCAAACATCTCACCCTCATACCTCCAATATGCGCGTAAATAATTGGTAGCTGTCTGATAACGTTTTCACGGTTCTTCACCACTTCCTCCAGGCAGTCGTCTGGGAATGCTACCCACTCTTCTATGTTGGCCACTATCATCTCTTCTTGCTCCCTGGCGATCTCCGTTTCTAGCCTATCTCCTTTCAATTCATTTGGTTTTTTTTTTTATCCCGGGCCCCATTAGATGTGTTTCGCCGGTTATCATTCTGTCGCTCCTGTTGCCTCAGTAAACTCTCTGCCCCCTCTCCTTGATGATTGTCTGGGCTCTGTCTGTTCGCCATGGCACGCCCCCACTTTTCCTTCTCCGCTTCTTCATTACTTAATTGATCCAGGTATTTACGGGATTCAATATATCGCTCGTCCCAGTTATTCCTATATTCTCCTCTGTTTTCTTGGCGATAGTCCCTGCCGTTACTCCATCTACCATCTCCATTTCTTTGGTAGGGTCTACCTTGTCTCTGGTTTCCCCTCCAATTTGTGTACTCCCGCTGGTACGTCCACTGATTATTTTGATTCTGGTTATTCTGATGATATCTCCCGCGGTTATTCTGATAGTTATGATTGTTGTGATGGAACTGGTTTCGGCCGTCAAAGTCTTGTCTTCTTGGCGTGAACTGTGTCCCTGTGGACTGTGTCTTACTTTGGTTTCCCTGGCCGTGGTTATTTTGGGGTCCCTGAACTACCTCTGCCGTGTTTACACATTCCAAATTCCTTCTTCCTGTCTGTGGGCTCACCATACTCGTCTCATCTAAGTGTCTAAGTAATTCTTCTGCTTGGACTGCGGTCTGAATGTTTCCTGCGACTAACAATTGTTGGATATGCATTGGGAGTTGTTTTCCGATGGTTAGAACCATATTCGGCTCGCTAGGCGGGTCATCAAAATCCCTGAATTTTACCAATTGCTGACTAAAGAATTCTGAAAAACGGGTTGGATGGGTACTATGGTATTTGCGTGTGTACAGGTCCATTCTTAACCCCTGTTGTAACGAAGGACTCCAAAACTTCTTCAAAAACGCCTCGCGGAATTGATCCATGTCTGTAAATGTGTACTTGAAACTTAAGAACCAGGTCAGGCTAGGTCCTTCCAAAAATTTCTCCACCAGTCTTAATTGTTTCTCTGGGCCGATGTGTTGGTCATTAAAGTAATCCGTTAATTGCCGTAAGAATGTTTTGGGAGTGGTTCCTGAATTTTCTTTGAACTTATCGGGCTTAAAATCATTACCCCGAATGACTTGGATGACTTGGGCTGGTGCCAAGTTCGGTTGCGGAGTTGAAGTCTCCCCCCTGTACTGCTGGAATGCATTAGTCGTTAGTCTAGGACTTTGACCCCGACTCGTGTCCTCAGCCAACTTCGAACCTGCCGGACTTCCAATACTTGTTTGCTTTTCCTGTATATTTTCATTTGAAAATAATGTCGCATTCTCTAACGATCTAATCTCGTTCTTTATGATTAATTCTGAGTGTTCCTGTAATTTCGACTTCATACTTTCCTCCAGTGCCTGCATTCTTGAACTGTGTTCCCCCAAGCGTTTTAAAATTGTCAAGCGGTCTTCCTTATTCGCCTGAGCCTGCTGGTCCCAATCTCGCCGGATCCTACTTTTTAAGCTGTTTATTTTCTCCTCGTTCCTCTCCTGATTTTTCTCTAGCTCTTCACGTATCTGTTCCTGCGTTTTCACTAGTTGTTCCCCCACCTCTTCTCTTATGACCTCTTGTGTTTTGATTAGCTGACCTTCCAAATTATCTTGAGTTTTTACGAGCTGCTCCCCTACTTCTTGTCTTATGACCTCTCGTGTGTTTATTAGCTGGCCTTCCATCTCTTTCCTTATGATCTCTTGTGTTCTGCCTAATTGCTCCTCTAAATTTTCCCGCAAGTGTATCCGCTCATTTTCAGCCTTAATTTCGACCTTATCTATTTCCTTTATTAATTCCAGCACGTTGTTATCTACTGAATTAATTTGCTGTTGTAGTTTCTCTTGGGTCTTCTTCACTCCCGCGGTGTTACTGACACATGCTGCCTCTATCTGCTTAAGTTTATCTCCCACCATCTCGTCAAACTGCATTAATTTGTTATCAAATTTTGCCTCCAATTTCTTCATTTCGCCTAACTGTCTGATGTTGTTTTCCGCAACCTCGCCTGCCAGTTTCTCGACTTTTTGAACGCTCTGGTTAATATCATTTGTGATTTTTCCTAACTGTTCGGTTTGTGTTACCGCCTGTTGTGACAATTTGTGGTTTAGCTCATTGAGTTGTTTGTCAGTGTCTAATTTCTGGACTTCTAACTGGACCGAAATGTTACCGCTCATATCAAGTAATTGTTTTTCACAGTCTATCTTCTGCGCTTGTAACTGAACCGAAATATTATCGCTCATATCAAGTAATTGTTTTTCACAGTTCTTTAATTGTTTATCGTTATGCTCCCGCTGAGCTTCTAATTGTTCTTTTAATTGTTCTTCCGTTTTCGCGGACATTTGGATCGACATCTGTTCTAATTGTTCTTCCGTTTTCGCGGACATTTGGATCGACATCTGTTCTAACAATGCCTTTATCTCATCGACAAGCGCCATATCACACACACAAAATATTCAGAGAAAAACAGGGTTATGGGCTAAGGTTTCAGCCCTATACGCACATATATGTCACACATTTAAATATTACTGGCTCTAATTTAATGAAAATTTCAGTAACAAAATTTACTGAATACAATGACACTTATTCCCAAACAATAAAATAACCCCTAGTGATCTGCTTTTAAATTCCTAACCAACAGAATTTACGAAACACCAATTAACCGAAGTCAATTAAATGTCAAATATAAGGCAACACCTTCCTGCTTTAACTGAGTTCAATAATAATGCAAATTTCTAATTTTAATGTGGGCGCCAGAACAAGTTTATAACAAATACCAAATCAAATTCTAACCTTGTTCAATATTTCTAACCTTAGGAACTCAGTGATTTTACTAATGCACATGGCGGTACAACATCGCCTCCATTTACTGAATTTACATGTCCGCTTGACCTGGCATCATTTCTCAACGAAATAAATATGAGATCAGCGAAGCAACAACAACAACAATCCCCACTTGGGCAGCCATTTTTGTTTTATGAACCCTTGCAAAGAAGCATATGAGACTCAGATTCGGGGCGTAACGGGTCATATTCGTAAGTTGCTGTCAGGGCGCTTCATTAACTTGCAGGGTAACATATAACAAAATGACATGCAGGAAAGAGTGAAGCCAGGGTTAAAAACAACTGAATTTAATAACAAATCACCATATTTACACATAAACAATAACAACAAAATCCCCCAACTGACTCCCATTTAATAAAAATGCCAAAAAACTTAGGCGATATCTCTGGAGAGATTAATTACCTGGACCAAGTGTCCTTAAATAAAAGATGCAAAAGTGACCATATAAGTAACCATATAAATGCGTATGCCGTTCTACATGCATCACGATGTGTACTTTGAATGCGTGATTCGTTATCATCCGGGATGACCCTTCAAACACCGAATCCGCATTTCCTAGAGCTAGACCGACACGGGGGAACACAACTACGCTACTTAAATTAAACCGACACTTCCTAAATCTACTATAAACAAACACAAAATTTCCGAGTGAAATTGGACTTAGATTGCCGTAGCAACATTTACTGCCTAAAAACTTAGGACTTCTCACACAAATCAACACAAGTACATTAACACGTGACCAATAGAAAAATACTCAAATGACCGCTGTCAAAATTTACAAATACTCTACAACTACACCACACGGGTGTGACACACAAAATTACATGAATTGAGTCATCAACAAAGCAATAGGCAAACAGCCAACATTTACGTTAATCACAATATTTTATCCATACAAGGTACAACAATCCGTTACACACATGGCGAACTCCCCAATTAATTATGGCTTACAAATTAACCATCACAATGAACAGGTTTGCTATATGAAAGCTTACAGGGTTCAGTCGGAAACAGGACTGCCTATCAAAAATAAGTCACTGGCAAAACGGGCGGTTTGTGGAACTCTGCATGTCTGTCAACCCATGTGTCAAATACGTCGACCTCCCAGAACATGGGGTCGAACCTCGAAGAAATGTGCCCCAAAGCACAATAATACATGTGTGTGTCAGAACAACCATATGGACAAGAATCAGCAGTCTCCCAAGAGCACTCTGTCTTTCCATCTCAAAAAATACAATAGCAGCAAAAATATATAAGGGCGGTAGGACAACTACCCCCTCCTCACGTAGAATACACACACACTAGACACATCAATACACACTGAATCACACGTATGGGTTTTGACAGACCCTGAAATAAAAGACACAAATAATATCCACATGCTGGCGCCATCGTTCTATGCCGTGACTAGTCACCTGAAAAGGACTCAAGAAAATCTATCAAAATTAGAACGAAGGTGTTCTACAATTACTTTTAAGTTGGAGCACTCGGCTACCCTAACATGAATAATAACCTGTTCAGCAAAATGTTTTACACTCATTTCCTCCCATTCCTATTTCAAATATTAACGTTAATAAAGCACCATTTATCGAATGTAACGGGTTCCGCAAATTGCAAGGGTAAAAATTACGCACGCACGCCGCGGACATTACACTTGACTCAAGAAAGAAAAATAAAATATCAACAAACACTTTGGCCACGCGCCAACGGACATTTAAACACATAGTGTCGGTACAAGAAAAACTCTAAAACAACAAGAAAGAAAAACATGACTATATACAAAGTTCCCCGGTCAAATCTAACTACATAATTGAAATAAATCCAATTTTAGTACATCACCGCTTCTGCATGTAGACCAAGGACATTCTCCTCAACCCATTGCCCTATGGACAATTTAGCTCTCCATAGTAGTCGTCTGTGCTGATGTCTTGAAGCTCATCCCAACTTCAAACCACGTGCTGTTCATCTTGGTCTGGACTCCTCGGCAGAAAAGTTCAATATTAAATATTTGCCTATCTATAATCGCTTGCAGGCTACTCAGTTCACCCACAATTGTCCTAGTGCGATTAATAGCGAAGACTGGCCCTACTTATATCAGACACACGCAATATAAAAACATACATAAAATACACTCAATTTATAGAGAAATATACATGTCGAGTCCGCGCCACTGGCTCGTTAACAAGTTCACAATTCCGGCTGCACTGCAGTCGCTATCTCGTCCGGTATTTCCGTCTGTACTATGGACTTCGGTTCTGGTAAGCGCTAATTAGGGTGATACGATACCTCCCTCTTAAAGTTGAACTCGTCGTCTTGAAATGAATGTTACTGTTCATCACGCGCTACCGTGAAATATTTAGACCACACAACAAAGTTGATTTTATAATAAAATGTATTACAGCTTTTAAAATTTGATACTGCGATCGCTGCGACTTCAGTTCCTCAAAGCTCACAAAATGAATTAGCTTCTCTGATTTAGAGCGTAAAAATCACGTTTTACACCAAATAATGACTTAGATAAATTCGAGCGTCAAAATCACAGTCCAAACTGACGTGGAGCATGCCTCTGAAGGCTCCAAAGGAATAGACTTTAAAATTCACACTTCGAACTGGCGTGGAGTATGCCTCTGAAGGCTCCACAAGAATAGACTTTAAAATTCACACTTCGAACTGGCGTGGAGTATGCCTCTGAAGGCTCCAAAAGAATAGACTTTAATTGGCGTCAGGCCAAGCTATTTATGAGAAACTGACAAGGGCGGTAGAGTGGGGCAAAGTCGGATAAAAACTTCCAGAGTTTTTGTCTCACAAAGATGTAACTAGTGTCATTCTTCTCCAAATAAATCCAACGTCTCAAATTACTCGAGCGGAAATTAATCCGTTCGGCGGTTCCTTAGATACACACTTCCGCGGGCTTTTTACTACTGACGCCGTCCACCTCGTGGTCACGGCTTGGTCTCTTGCGATTGGCTGATTCAATCGTATGTTCGTTGAGAAGACCTCGTGATTCTTCCTTTATGTCTCCAATTTTGGTACAGTAGTTGCACAATTTAGCCTTGAACTCGCCTAATTCTGGCCGTCCCCCAGGAATAGCTACTGGCTCAACTTCTGTTGCAATCGTTACGAAATGCTGGCCTCCCTAATATCCAAGTCGACTTCCTTATGTGCTGCCTGGGCCGTAGTAATAATAATAATAAATATGAATACTTATTTATCGAAGATCAATAAGGGTTCAATACAAAATATGTGAAAAACAAATTTCTTCTACACAATTTGGTTTTAGAAACGCATTTGGCACACGTGAAGGCCTATTTAGCATTCAAGTATTGTTTCAAAGGTGCCGTGATGTGAACTGCGATATATATGCCTGCTTTATTGACTATCAAAAGGCTTTCGATAGAGTAAGACATCATAAGATGTTAGAAATTTTACAAAAGATTGGCTTAGATGATAAAGATTTACGAATAATTGTGAACTTGTACTGGAATCAATCTGCTTATGTGAGGTTGTGTAACGAGAACACGGAAGATATAGATATCCTAAGAGGTGTAAGACAAGGCTGTATATTGTCTCCATTGTTATTTAACATCTATTCTGAATATATCTTTAAAGAAGCTCTAGAGGATGTTGAGATGGGAGTGCTCTTAAATGGTAATTGGATAAATAACATTCGATATGCCGATGACACTGTGATTTTTGCAGATAGTCAAGAAAGCCTGCAACATATCATTGATCAAGTTATCCAAAAAAGCCATGAATATGGTTTAGATATAAACCCTCAGAAGACAAAATTGATGGTCATTAGTAAAAACAAAGTCTCTGCACGCAAACTAAATATAGACCAGAAACCCATTGCACAAATGCATAAGTATATATACCTTGGCACTACCATAAATGACCAATGGGACCCTTCTGATGAGGTGAAGTCTCGAATTGGGAAAGCCCGGACAACTTTCAATAAAATGCGAAATTTGTTCAAACATCATGGGCTGACAATGACTACGAAAATCAGGCTTTTGCGTTGTTATGTGTTCTCTACTCTTTTTTACGGTGCTGAGACATGGACTCTGACAGAGTCTTTATGTAAACGGTTAGAGGCCTTTGAAATGTGACTGTACAGAAGGATATTGCGGATATCATGGACAGACCATGTCACAAATGTTGAGGTTCTCCAAAAAATGAAAAGAACTAAGGAAGTATTAACCACCGTGAAAATCAGGAAAATTCAATACCTAGGACACATCATGAGGAATACCACCACGTACCATCTCCTACAGTCTATTCTTCAAGGAAAAATACCAGGGAAGAGAAGTGTTGGTCGAAGAAGAATATCCTGGTTAAAAAATCTCTCAGCCTGGACCTCAAAAACATCTACTGAATTATTCCGAGTTGCAAGTGATAGGAACAACACAGTCAAGATGGTAGCCAACGTCCAGAACGGATAGGAACCATAAGAAGAAGAAGATGAAATATATCGAAAAATAAAAAAACATAATTATCAGAAACATCAATGAAGAGGAGATTGCTATTTTATGGAGATTTGTACAGGATGGATGACAGTAGGTTAACCAAGCAGATCTTCACATTCCTGTCGAACAAGAAGACAACAACAACCTGGTTACAAGAAGTCAAACATGATTTGGAAAAAACAATATCAGAGAAGAAGATACACCACAGAGATATATTTTTAGGCTAAAAGTGCTAAGAATGGAAGGATTCCAAGGGACGATGGGAAAGAAAACCGGCTCGAAATGGTCCGAGGAACGGAAGAGAAAACATAGTGAGATGATGAAGGAATTCTCGAGGAAGAAGAAGGAACAGCAAAGGGTAAAGCATTGAAATTGGCTCTTGCTTCCTAGACGACCGAAACGAAAATCATAATAATAATAAGGATGTTAGCATGAGTCAGCTGTGATCTTAATTTAGGCAAATATCTCGAACAGAACGGGAAAACCATGGAAAACCACTTCTAGGATGGTTGACGTGCGAATCAAACCCAGCTCTTCTCAGTTCGGCCTCACGAGGCTTAGGGTACCCCGTTCCTTCTCTCAGTCCAGAATTAGATTTTCTCTCAGAGTCGGAATCTGAAGCAGGTCCTCTACGTTGACAGCCCAGAATGCTAACCACTACGCAAAACAAATTTTCTTGCTACTGTGTTGCATTAGGGCTTTTATTATTTAATTACAATAGATCAAACAAGAAGTAATAATAATAATATCGTATGCCCTAGGGTGCCGGGTGCAAGATTTGTGAATTGACGCCAAGAGGGCAGCTTGCATGTCTAATTTTATCACTCCTTGGAGCGCTATGGAATTCAGGAAGGTTAGATGTCTACTGTAAGCTCCTAGACACTATAGCGCGCTTTCTAATAGAGAAAGGAGGAACTTTTCGTTTTGGCGGAAAGTCCCGAATTAATTTTGCCATTATGAACACGGCCTACTGAATTCAAATGGGTTCTTTAACATGCCAGCATCGTATGACATGCGTGCCGTGATTTTTATCGCGTTTGGAAAATCACTTAGCATGGCCAGGAGCGAACCTGCAAGCTTGGGATTGGTAGTCCGACACGATAACCACTCACCCACCGTGGCAAAATGATGATGATCATGATGAGTATTGTTGTTTAAGGAGCCTAACATCGAGGCCTAGTGAAAAAGGACAAGCCCTACATACATACAGTATGTTACGCTTCGCTGGCACAACTTAGATCTACATTTCATTTTTAGAGTATATACATATTCACATATTACTTACAATAACAAAAATGAAAATAAAAGGTCCGCCTTCAGTTTATATAATTTTACTATCTTAGGCTATTGCTGAATGTGGCTGTCAGAGGCAAACAAAGTTTCTGAAACGTGTGATGTTTACATGCCGCAACAACAGGTTAAAACTTGAGGCTGTTGGGTATGTTTGTATTGTTGCATCTTTTATTATAGGGAGTTCCAACAATTAAAAAGGCATGATCGGTGATTCATACAAATATAAATTCCAAAAATCCTGTAAATTCCTAAATTAAACATATAAGATGCTATAAAATCCTAATTTACTAATAGAGTTTAACTTCCTCGAACCTAACCATCCGGGGCTTGGTTATTATATTCGTGTGCAGCTGTATTTTGATTTACAATTGGGGTAGATGCCCTGAAACAGTTGAAATAGGGTACAAATACTGTAGTGTGGAATAACTCAGGTGAACTATACTCAGGATGGCTGCTGTCCGCGCCGGGGTTTGAACCTCAGGTCATATATTCAGTCCAGCTATTAGCTACATTAGTGGGCTTTCTGATATTTGCTAAGATGAAACCAAAGCTTGAAAGATATTAAAAAAAGAAACACCAAAAGTTAGCATTGTTTTTATTGTAAGTCTCATTATCTAGGAGTTTATGGATCATTTCGAAAGTGACTACAACTCCGTCACGCCCTGTCCCTCTTGACTGCCCCTGAGGTTTGCATTTACTCATTTCTGCATTTGCAGACACTGAATGAAACTACCAGTTAGAATGTAACATGAAAGTTGGCAGCATTAGCTGACCATCATAATAATTATGATCGCATATCATTTGTTATTTCGTCATGTATGGTCACCATTCTTAAGATTTATAAACTACTTTTCACATTTTGGAAAAATTAGGAAAAAGTAGACTTATGAGATCGATCCGGGAATATGTGTGTCCGTCTGTCCTTCTGTCTGACTGTCTGTCTGTCTGTCTGTGTGTGTGTGTGTGTGTGTGTGTGTGTGTGCCCCCTAATCAACTCCTTAACGGCTGCAGCCATCAAAACCAAATTTGGTATGAGTTAAGATATAATCTTGAATATCTCACGGTCATATTTGAAAATGACATCAGTGCTACCAACTGCTGAAAAATCACAATTGAACTTTGAGCTCTATGTTGTATATCTCAGATGTTATGCTTGTGAGCCATTCCAAAACTGGCACATACAGAGATAATGACATACCAGATTAATTTTCAGTAGTCCATATATGACAGTGTTGCCAACATGATTCTAAGCCTGTTGATAGGTCTAACATTTAAATCCATATAACTTCTATGCTATCAATTGAATTTCAAACAAATTTCGTATGGGCTTTTTGTACCATAACAGATATCACTATGCGTATTCTTGAGAGGTAGCAGGGTTGCCAACTATTAATAAACGCTCTCCCTAATTTTTTATTCTAATACCAAGATATGAGAAAGTATACAAGCCAACAGCTCTAACTCCTGCACATTCTAGATTAATTTGAAGTAACTGATACACGTCGATGCTGCCAACATGATTCTAAGCCTGCTGATAGGTTCAATTTTAAATGCATGTAACTTCTTTTCGAACAATTCGGTTTCAACCAAATTTCGTATGTGCTTTGTGTACCATACTACACGTATTCTTAAGAGCCATCAAGGCTGTCAACTGTTAATAAGTGCTCTCTCTAGTTAGTTTTATCCTAATTCCAATGTATCAGAAAGTATGCAAGCCAACAGATCTAAATTTTCCACACGTCTAGTACCTGCCATTCTAGATTAATTTGGAATAACTGATACATATCAGTGTTTCCAACTTGATTCTAAGCCTGCTGATAGGTCAAATTTCTAAATACTTGTAATTTCTAAATTAACAAATGGTAAAACTTGGACAATAATAAATCATAATATTTCAGATAAATTCTAAGCAACACATACATGACACTGTTGCCAACATGATTTTACGCACGCTGATAGATCCAATGTAACATTTCATTTCTGATAAAGATTATTCATTGGTATGAATCTTACATTTTAAGAAAATTAGACTCTTTACAGTAGTTCATCACGGAACTACTTGTTAGTCATTGTTATTGTTGTGTTTTCATTTGGGAGTCTTGGAAATCGTGATTGTTTAGTCTTATGTACTTTGGTGTGTGTAGAATAAGTCTAATAACCTGTGTTGGTATGGTGTCTGCGGTGATGTGTGTGTTTGTAATTCAGGCGAGGATTGGGAAGGAAGCGACCATGGCTTAGGAACCATCCCAGTATTTGCCTGGAGGGGAGGTGGGAATCCATAACAAACCACTTCCAGATGGGTTGAGGTGGAAATCGAACCCGTCTCTTCTCATTTTACTACATGAGGGTGAGTGTACCACCCATTTCAACCCTCAGATCGGAATTAAATTTCTTGGCAGGGCCGTAAATCGAACCCGGAACTCCTGGTGAAAGCCAAGAACGCTAGCCGCTACACCACAAGATGGTCCAAAGAATAAATTACTGAGTGTTTAACTTTACATGTCTCTGAATGTAGAACAAAATCTTTTTTAATTTACGTCTTTCCCCAGCCGTTCTCCAGAGGAATTGTGTGACAGTAAATACAACTACATACTTTCTTTGCGTGTGGCTAAGTGGGTAGATTTAATAAGCCTGCTTACTCAGGAGAATCGGCCTATCGCCCCAAAACTTAAACAGTTAGGAGGTATCATGTGATGAACATAACGGTGTAACTCTCGTTATAATATCAAAGAGACAATTGCGCTCTGTTCCAAGAAGTTATTTCATCAGACACGGATGGCACCGAAAGACAGTATTTCCTGTAATAGGTCCACTGTTAGCTGAGGAATGGTGGCGCTTGGTTATGTGGCTTCAAGGGTACTAAGCACCAGATCATCGAGCACTAGAGAAGAGGATTATTATTATTACTAGTGTACCCGTGCGAGAAATCTCGCAAGTTCATAAACCACACTTTATCCAATAGGTTTATAATGAGAGACTTAAGGAGAAAGGTTGTTATGTTTTTATTTCAACCAAATGGTTATAGTCAATTTACATTTCGGTCAGAATTCCAATTCTTCGTTCCCTAACTTAAGAAGGCGATCACTGAAAATTGGATCATCATAACACTCACCGGTTATTCGATATTTATGAAACTATACGATTTGAGTACCGGTACTCATTCCTTTGATTTACTGTTTCTGAAATCCATGCAAAGTGACGAAAGACCTCAGAATGTTAAAATGACATGAAACAGGTGTCATAGAGGCCAAAATGTGAAGTGGACAGCAAATATGGAGCGTATTATCATACAGCAACAGTATCTGAAAATCGCAAACTTCGTACATATTTTGAAAATTCATTTTTTTAAAGAAATTATAGATATTTATGAAATTAGAGTGCCATTTGTAACTGCTAATGTCTATTCTCTTTCATTTGAAAGCTCATTTGTCACGATCGGTCGCTTGTGAGCACCGCAGGAGGGATCTGTACTACTGAAATAATATAAACGTATGATAATAATAATAATAATTATTATTATTATTAATATCGTCGATGGATCCGCATGGATTGCTCAAGGTTAAACAAACAAATTTTTGATAAAATCTGGAACTATTAAGGACAAGGAGGCTATGTAAAACAAATGAAAGAAGAACTTCAAAAATTCAAAATTACTGAAGAAGATTGTCTAAATCGAATAGAGTACAGAAAAAAAAATTAGGTCTCAAAATTCTTGTCGGGGAGAAGAAAAATCTCAACAGAGGAGAATGGACTGCTGAAAGAAGAGCTGCACAGCCGACCAGGATGAAAGACTTCTGGAAGAGAAAGAAGGAAACTAGACCTATAAAGAAGTGATATTTGCGTGGTCCTTGTTGGCCTTTCCGCGGTATATATATATAATATCGTCGAAATTATGCAGATTGGGCAGATAGTCATCGAAATATCTAGAAGCACAACGTAATTAGGTATTGCGCTTGATACCAAGCTCACATTCTGGAACCACATTCAGCGGGTAACAGACAAAGGCGGCAGAAACAATGACCATGTTGAGTAGACTGATGGGCAATATTAGAGGCCTGAAACCCAGTAAACGACGGCTTCTAATGTCGACTGTCAAATTGATCCTCTTATACGGTTCTGAAATCTGGGCTGAGGCCTTGAAGATTGAAAAGTATCAGAGACGAATGTTGGCAGTACAGCGGAGAGCAGCTTTACGAATTGCATGCGCATATCGTACGGTGTCTGAACCTCCGATTCTCATAGCAGCAGCACTAGCAACTATTGACTTACTAGCCTTGAGAAAGACAGGAGATCTGGTGTACCCAAGGGGAGCTGGGATGGAAACGGGCAAAGGAGCTAGCTGTCGGACAAAGAATGGATTGATGGCAACAGAGATGGGAAGATGATTCCAGAGGGAAATGGACTAAGAAGCTGATACCATCACTAGCTGACTGGGTCGACTTGTGTCATAGTTAAGTGAACTATTACCACACATAGTCTTTGACAGGTCATGGATACTTCCCCTGGGAAAGAGCAATCCTCTCAAGAAGGATTGGATGTCAGAAAAAAGTTGGGAGGCAATAAGTCATAGGAAAATGATTAAGGAGAAAGCAAAAGTTCAAGCAGAATACACGGTCGTTGACAAAGAAGTCAAAAAGAGTGTGAAGAGAGATAAGAGTAATTGGATCGATGAGATGGCGAAGAAGGCAGAAGATGCTGCATCAAAAGGTGACAGCAAAGAAATGTACCGCATCACAAAAGTGCTGTCCAAGAAAAGTTTCCGAAAGAACCGACCCATAAAAGACAAAGAGGGAAATTTACTCACAACTCAAGAAGAACAACAAGAACGATGGAGGGAATACTTCACCGAAATTTTTAATGTTGATCGAGGGATTAATGAACACCACGAAGAGAGGAATGATGAACCTGATAATTCTGATCCAAATATTCTTTTGCACAGCCCAACTTGTGCTGAAATCAAAGAAGCCTTGCTACAGCTGAAGAATGGAAAATCCTCCGGTGTCCACAACGTTTCGCCAGATGTCCTCAAGATAGACATGGACACCGCAGCTAATATCCTGAAGCCATTGATGGAAAAGATCTGGTTTGAAGAGAAGCTGCCTGCGGAATGGAAGAAAGGTGTGATTGTTAAAATCCCAAAGAAGGGTGACTTGACGAATTGTAACAACCTTACTATCCGTACCAAGCAAAGTATTTCTCAGGATAATCTTGAATCGCGTGAAGAAGTCTATCGAGTCGAAGTTGAGGAAAGAACAAGCTGGATTTAGGGAACACCGTAGTTGTGTGGACTTAATTAACACTTTACAGATTATTGTGGAGCAGAGTAACGAATGGCAAGCAGCACTGTACATCACATTTATATATTTTGAGAAGGCCTTTGATTCCATTAATAGGAAGGTCATGTGGGAGACCTTAAAGGAATATGGTATACCAAGTAAAATAGTTAACATCATACGAGAGATGTATTCTGGTTATGAATGTCAAGTCCTGCATGAGGGTCAGCTATCCCAGCCATTGGCCATCCAGACTGGAGTACGACAAGGATGTACACTTTCTCCCACTTTGTTCCTGATTGTTCTTGATAATACTCTTAGGAAGGTGGGGAGAGGAAGGAAGAGAGGGATACAGTGGGGACTTCGAGACAGGTTGGAGGATCTTGATTTTGCTGATGACATCTGTATGCTAGCACAGCGCTTCAGAGACATAGAGGGAAAACTGGCAAACTTAGAACTTGAAGCTGCTAAGGTTGGACTTAAGATAAACCCAAAGAAGACAAAGGAGCTGAGAGTGAACTCCACAGTACAGGCTGGTCTCACTGTGGGAGGAGTAGATGTAGAACAGGTGGATACATTTGTTTACTTGGGAAGCGTGGTAACGAGAAGTGGAGGGGCTGAGGAGGATGTCAAGAGCAGAATAAGAAAGGCAAATGGGGCTTTTGTGCAGCTCTATCCAGTATGGAGAAACCGTAACATGTCCAGGAAGACGAAAATCAGACTTTTTAATACCAATGTGAAAGCTGTCCTATTGTATGCATGTGAAACATGGAAAGTTACCAATCCTATCAGCCACCAACTTCAAGTATTCGTCAATCGTTGTCTGCGTCGAATTCTGGGTATACGATGGCCAGATATAATCCCAAACGAAGAGCTGTGGCAAAGGGCTAACCAACAACCTATAGAAGTCCAAATTAAACGGAGGAAATGGGGCTGGATTGGGCATACTCTGCGGAAATAGAATGATGCAGTAGAAAGGAGAGCTCTGGGCTGGAATCCTCAAGGGGCTCGGAGACGGGGAAGACCAAGGAACACCTGGAAACGCACCATTGAAGAGGAGGCCAGGCTGGATTGGGCATACTCTGCGGAAATAGAATGATGCAGTAGAAAGGAGAGCTCTGGGCTGGAATCCTCAAGGGGCTCGGAGACGGGGAAGACCAAGGAACACCTGGAAACGCACCATTGAAGAGGAGGCCAGAAAAGCGGGAAAGACTTGGAGGGAAGTGAAGAACTTGGCAACAAACAGAGCCCGATGGAAATCATTCTTGGATGCCCTATGCTCCGCACGGAGCGAAAGGAAATAAGTGTAAGTGTAAGTGTATGGATACTTCCAAAAATTCCTCCAAATAATAGAGCAAGCGAGTAGTCCGGTGTGCATCTACTATAATAATATCGTATGGCCTCGGGTGCCGGGTACAAGCTTTGTTAATTGAGATCCAGAGGGCAGCTTGAATGTCGAATTTTGTTGTTCCTTGGAGCGCTATGAAGGTCAAGGAGGTTAGATGTGTAAACCCCTTGAAACTATAGCGCTTTCTAGTAGAGAAAGGAGGAACTTTTGTGTTGGCGGAAAATCCCGAGATTAATTTTACCATTATGAACGCGGCCTACTGAATTCAAATGGGTTCTTTAACATGCCAACAACGAATGACATGCATCTACTGCAGTGTCATGGATGACGCACTCCACAGTTTCTTTGTTTGTGGCCATTGGCTGCCACAAAGATGATGATTGGAAGTTGAGAAGGGAAAACTGACTCCAGACAACATCATGCATGTTATGCTGTAAAATCAAGAATCCTGCGTTCAGGTAGTAGTATATGTGGAAAATACTTTGCACCAAAAGAAGATGGACTTAGATGCTTATGAGCGATAAAGGAGAATTGAAAGGAGAGGAAGGGTCTCAGGCAGGATTTGCCACACTATCTCGTAAAAAGAATCGTCGAAATTATACTAAAGAGCCAGTACAGCTGGGAAAAGGTCACTATCATTGTCGAAACGGATCTCCGTTATAAGAAGAAAGAGGGAGACTTCCAGCTGAAAAGAGGAATAATGCCATTGTTCATTCAATTGTTGAACACGCTACAAATATTGTTGACAAATACTCATATCACAGTAATGGCATGTTTGTGGGGACCAAAAGCAACTTTTACAATGTGTAAATTCTTATCAAAAGAGTTTTTTAGACAATTTTCAAAATTTGCCTTTATTTACCGTGCATCATCGATTCCCTTATATATCCGAAGTTTATAAGCAATTTCCTACTTTTCTCAATGCGTTTATTACATTTGAACCTACAAACATTTGTTTCTATATAGTGTATTTATTCCTAAAAAGAACTATTTCAGCTGCTCTGAATGAAAATGCAATAAGAGTACTTAATATGAGAAGCTTATTTCCAAAACGTACAAAATCCAAAACGTAATATTTTACAGGAGAGAGGAAAAACGCTCAGAGTGTAAAATTTAATCTGAAAATCCATTTGAGCACATTTATTATGTTCAGATAGAATAAATGCATTGTTATACCAAGTATTTCTGTTTAGGCTTTTGCAGTTTAGGAAATATTCAAAGAAAATTGTGGATTTGGTACTTTTTGGCACTGAAACTCGAAATACCTTCAACGGAAAGACATAAAATTTTCACTGTAGTCATCAGAATCTTCAAGAAAACTGATTGTATTTAGTTATGCAATAATTAGATTTAAGGCATTTACAGTGAAGGCATAGATTATTTAAATAATATTAAATAAAATTAAACAAAACAATGAAAATTATGCAAAGTAACTTACCAGTGCTGAACTTTTGGAATTATGATTGTAGTTTGTGTCTAAAGAACACGAATATGGTAAATAACTTGTGAATTGGACAATGGATAATATTATCCAGTACTAAAAGAAATGACCTATCATTGGCTGCATGGATACGGTACGTATTGGCACATTCAGGCCACAGGATTTGGTACTTATTGACATCAAACGAGATTTCAATGCCCTGTTTGTTATGGATTTAGGTCGCTTTGGAAATTTCTTTTTCTTTCATATGATGGAGCTTCATACCAACGTACGTTATCCATCATAATCTCAATTTCGATTTTTTAGCCTACTTATCACATTTTGCAACAAGTAGTTCCGTGAAGAACTATACAGCCTATTTTCATATATCCTACTTATGTTAACTGCCACAATCAACATACAAAATTTCAGTTTAATTGCTGTAACAGATTCGTAGATATTGAGAACCGTCTAAATATTTCAGATGGGCGCCAGGTTGGATTTTTATTTTTGTACTATTACATTAAGATTATTGTGTACGTGTGGTATTCAAACTTCAATCGCATGATTAGACAACAAGAAGTAAAAACGAGATTTTAAAATTACGCACAGCAGCCATCATGTGGTAATGCAAACCATTGAAATAAATTAGATGCCAGTGGATCAACATTTGTATAAGCATTTAACGTGCAACGTTTCACGGCACTCGGATAGTTAATTCGCGAGAAACGTCCATTTAAATATTTATACTTCGCATCGCCGCCATGTTGGATTTGTGCTCACCAGGTTCCTGAAAGTCCTATAGGTGAACATATGTTCACAGTCTCTATGAACATTAAAAAATTCAGTTTGGTTGCTGTAAAAGATTCATAGATATTGAGAACCGTCTAAATATTTCGGGAGCTCACCATTTAGGAGTGTTATGTGTATAGGCCATAGAGTTATGTACCATTCAAGGACAATTATTGCCTAGGTTCAGTATTCAAACTTTCACTTCGATCGCATGATTACGACACAAGAAATTAAAACTTAATTTAAATTTCGCACAGCCGCCATCTTGAGGTTATGTAAGAAATTGAATTAAATTAGATGGCAGTGCATTACAATCTGCAAAATCAATTACTGTACCACATTTCACTGCGCTCAGAGAGTTAAATCACGAGAAAAGTCTATTAAAATATTTTTAAATTCGCTTGGTCGCCATGATCGTTTCGTACTTTACAGGTTTATGAAATATACATAGGTATACCTGTATCAGTACCCTTTATCACCGAACAAAATTGCATGGTGATATCTGTAATAGTTTCGGAGATATAGAATGTCAGTGAAATATTTCGCACAGCCGCCATTTTGAGTTTATGTAAACAATTGAACTAAATTAGACTCCAGTGCATTACAATGTGTATAAACATTTCCTGTACCAAGTTTAATTACATTTAGATAGTTAAATCGCGAGAAAAGTCTATTTAAATATCTCAACTTCGCTTGGCCGCCATGTTGGTTTTGTAGTCACCAGGTTTTTGAAAGTCTCATAGGTGAACTTCTAGTAGTGCCCTTTATCACCTTACACAATTTCAGGGCGATATCGGTAATAGTTTCGGAGATATTGAATGCTAGTGAAATATTTCGCACAGCCGCCATGTTGGATTGGAGACACGACAAAATTTGAAGGGCACGGTCGAGGTCGCCGGGAATAGTGCTATGAACTTCCCGAGTTTCATTGAACTCGCTCCAGCCGTTTCGATTTTATTAGGGGGGGACACACACACGAATCACACACACACGCACACACACACACACACACACACACACACGCACACACACACGGACAAAAGGTGATCTCATAAGCCTATTTTTTCAAAATTGAAAATAGGCTAAAAATGAGGAAAAAGTAGTCTTATGAGATCGGGCAAATGTGTGTCTGTCTGTCTGTCTGTCTGTCTGGCTGCGTGTGTCCCCCCCCCCCCCACCCCCCTATCAACTCCTAAATGGCTGGAGCAATCGAAACAAAATTTGGTAGGGGTAAAGATCTATACCTGATTATCTCACGGCCATATTTTAAAATGATGTCAGTCCTACCAACTGCTAAAAAATCGCAATTGAAATTTGAGCTCCATGTTGGATATCTTGGAAGGTATGAATGGGAGCTATTTCAAAATTGGCACACGTATAGATAATAATATTGCAGTTTAATTTCCCGGAGGTCATACATGGCAGTGTTGCCAAAATGATTACAAGCCTGCTGATAGGTCCAATTTTTAAATGCATATAACTTCTACACTATCAATTGGAATTCAACCAAATTTCGTATATTGTATGTGTACATAACCAGATATGACTGAGCGTATTCTTAAGACCCACCAGGGCTGCCAACTGTTAATAAATGCTCTTAATTTATTTTATCCAAAATACCAATATATCAGAAAGTATGCAAGCCGACAGCTTAAACTATGCACACGTATAGTACCTGACATTCTATATTAATTTGGAGTAACATATATACGTCAGTGCTACCAACATGATTCTAAGCCTGCTGAGAGGTCAAACTTTAAATATATGTAACTTCCATACTATCATTTGGATTTTATCCAAATTTCGTATGTGCTATGTGTACGATAACAATTTTTAAATGCGTATTCTTAAGAGCAACCAGGGCTGCCAACTGTTAATATGTGCTGTCTCTATTTTTGTTACCCTAATATCAATATATCAGAAAGTATTCAAGCCAATAGCTCTAAACTTTGCACACGTATAGTACCTGGCATTCTAGATTAATTTGGAGTAACTAATATAGGCCTACGCCAGTGCTGCCAACATGATTCTAAGCCTGGTGATATGTCCAATTTTAAAATGCATGTAACTTCTATACTAACTAATGGATTTCATTCAAAATAGGCACAACAATAGATCATATTATTTCAGATTATTTCTGACCATTACATGCATGACACTGTTGCCAACATGATTTTACGCGCGCTGTTAGATCCAATGTTTAACTGCATGTAACGTCCATTCTATTCATCGGACTTCAAGCAAATTTTGTATTCTGTACCTTAAGAGATGGAACTAAGAATATATTCAGTCACCAGGGCTGCCAACTGTAGTGCTCTATTAGGCTACATTTTGCCAGGTATACAGTATTTCGAACTAATTAGAAATTTCGATATTAGCAACTTAATTTCGTCATTATTCTAGATAGATCTATATAGATTAAACATTGGCATGAATCTTAAATTTTAAGAAAAGTAGGCTCTTTAGTTCGTCACGGAACTTCTTGTTTGGATGTGGTATCTTTTGGAAATAAGCTTCTCAGCAATTTATGCTAGGGAATGAGGTACATTTTGTAGGTGCAGATGTAATACACACCTTGAAAAAAGAAAAGTTGGAAATTTCTTATAACCTTGGGATATATAAGGGAAACGATGATGCATTAAAACACATTTTGAAAATTTTGAAAATTTTCTAAAAAACTCTTATGATAAGAATTTTGACATTATAAACGTTGCTTTTGGTTGCCACTAGCATGCGGTTACTGTGATATGAGTATCAGTTGTCAACAATATTGTAGCATGTTCAACAATCGAATGATTATTGATTTTTTCCCCTCTTTTAAGCTGGATCTCCCCCCCCCCCCCTAAAGCTGCGATCTACGGATTGCGTATGAATAGAGAAGTTAGAAGGTTTTCGAGAAGCATAGAAAACGATACCATTCTGAAGTAATACGTAAGTGGTCCTGGGATGGATTAGTCAAGAGGATAGTGTGTGGTATTTAGAGGGTAAGAATCCCACACGCTTGAGGAGTGCGGACCCTCCTCAAGTGTTTTATGTAAGACTTTCCGCTTTCCTCGAAAAATTAGATTATTATTATTAATATTCTTTCTGTCATTTTTTCTTTCTTTCTTTCTTTCTTTCTTTCTTTCTTTCTTCGAATGAGCCAACTATGGACTACGCAGGTTAACCAAAATGGTTTTCAGCTTGATGAGTTGGGATTGGTTTCACGTTCTTAAGAGTCTTCTTCCTAGCCCATATCTCCTTCATTTTCTGACTTTGTAGTTCTTTAGCTGCTTCTGACCTCTTTGGTCTCTTCCCTTTCTTTAATTTAATCTGTGGGTCTTCTTTTAACATTTTCCGGAAAGCTTGTCCGTCTTGTATAACGGATTCAGAGATGTTAAAGGTTTGCAGATCTTGTTTAACTTGCTGGTGCCACAGTGATGTTGTTTTCTTGCAGGAGCTGGCTCTGTGGATTACACTGGTCAATATCGACTCGTTCATTCTCTCAAGGTGTCCATAGAATTGGAGGCGTTTCTTAATGATTGTGTCCATTAGAGGTTCTTGCTTTAGGTGTAGATCATCGTTGGGCCTGTGATACCTTTCTCCATTTATGGTCCTTGGGCCTAAGATCTTCCACAAGATAATTCTTTCCTGACCTCTAGTTTCTGTATCAGTTTTGCTCCTTTGATGGTTAGGTTTTCAGCTGCATAGAGGACCTCGGGACTGATTACAGCGTTATAGTGCCTTAATTTAGCATTGATGGATATGGATTTCTTCGAGTAAACTTTTATGCATCGATTGTATGCAATATTCAGTTTCAGAATCCTCTCTTCAAATGCTTTACTGTTCTTGAGGTCTTCACTGATCCATTCCCCCAAATACTTAAAATCTCCGACTTTACGGATGCTGTTGTTGGGGAAGAAGGTATTCTGGTGCAGATTTGCCATTTGTCATGAACACTGTTTTCTAGTAAGACAGCTGAAGACCAGTCATGGAGGCTAAAGATTGGAGAGTATTGGTCTGGTCTATTGCTGTTTCAGCCGAATCTGCTAGCATCGCTATATCATCTTCGAAAGCGATACAGTCCACTCGGGTATTGATTTTGAGTCTCCGGTTTATTACTCTTAGACCTTTTTCAGGGAGTGTTTTTCTCCATTCTTGGATTATTTTCTCTAATACAAGTTAAGTAATATGGGCAAGATTCCATCTCCCTGCCTTACTCCTGTTTAAATCTCAAAAGGGTCAGAGATTTTCCCTCTAAACTTCACTTTAGATATGGGGTTTGTTAGTGTACATTTGACGATGTTCAGTATTTTACGATTAAGTCCGAGTTCTTGCAGGATATGGAACAAAACTGCTATATCAACAGAGTTGTAAGCCTTTTTAAAGTCAATAAATGAGATCACGAAAGTTTTATACTGTTTCTTAGTCTGCATAACTATGGATTTAGTCAGTTATTTATTGTTGTTTTAAGGGGCGGAACTACGAGGTCATCTGCCCCTGATGATGGATTTAAGGTTGTGTATTTGTTCAATACATGATCTGCCCTTCCGGAAACCTGCTTGGTACTCTCCAATTTCTTTATCTAGCTGAGACTCTAAGCTCTTGAGTAGGATCTTAGGGAGAATTTTATATGTTACTGTGAGAACGGAAATGCCTCTATAAATGCTAACATCATCTCTATGCCCCTTCTTATGCAGAGGGTGGATTAGAGCAGTGGTCCATTCTGCAGGGATTTCTTCCTTAATCCAGGTGGCTTGTATAATTTTATTCAAGATGTCTATAGTTCTGCTATCTGCATACTTCCATAGCTCCGCTAAGATAGAGTCTTCTCCACTGGCTTTGTATTTCTTGAGTTCCTTGATAGCCTGTTCCACCTCACCCTTTGATGGCATTGGAGCATATATTTCAATGTCTTCAGGCTTTTTGAAGGTTAGTTGTTCCTTTGGTGGTTTGCAATTTAGTAACTCTTCAAAGTATCTCGCTAGTATCTCACAGTTTTCTTGATCAGTTATGCCTTTCCTACCTTCCAGGTCTTTGCAAATAAGCGACGGTGGCTTATAGTTCTGGGTGCTTCTTTCGAATGTTTTGTGGAAATTTCTTGTATTGTTTTTCCTGAAGTCTTGTTCTATTATTATTATTATTATTATTATTATTATTATTATTATTGTCATTATTACTGCATCCTTCTCGTTGGTAAAACATGACATCCTGTCACTCTTCGAATTATCTTGCACGCGATGAATGCAGAACCACCATCATAGGTGTTATAAATCTTTTCCTTATACTGTATCATATTCCCCAAACAGGAACAAATAATGCTGCTGCTATAAAATGCTACCTTGTATTAGATCTTTTACTTAACTAAATCAGTAGAAATGAAAGTGAGCTTCGTCGCCGAACTCTTGTGTAGCCTACTTAATTCCAATGTAATTGGTGCATGCTAATTAATATGCGACCAGAGCTGTCCATTGTTTGGGTCCATTGCCAGCTAGCCTTGTCTTGATACCGATCTGCCCAGTACGTATGTCGCCACATACCTCACGTCGGGAAGACAGCAACCGGCGATAGCAAGGCGAGATTGCTGTATCCGGCATGTGCATCCCCATAAACACATCTACCCAGTGGCTGCATGTTTATGGCGAAGCCACTCCTATATTCTAGCTAACAACATAGGTTTTTACACGGAAAACGAGTCGGTCGTTGACTATGCTTTAATCGATAATTATTCTCCTAACACGTTGGAACCTGAAATAGATACCGCCTAGTATTTCTTGTGTTACCAGTCGTTTAAATCTCTCGGCTACATGCAAACCACAAATCCTTATGTGTTAGCACGCTGTTCATTAACACCCGAGATCAATTATCTCACTTCCGATATGGTAAATAAAGATTCTCCTCTGTAGTCGAGTTAAATCACGTTCAATATGGGAAGCATGCAAGGTGTACCTTGTCGTATGCACAACTTGCACTGAGCTAGTTGTTGTTTTGAGATGCTTGGCCATCTTGGGCATTCATCCCCACGTACTTGGGTGTGCGTGCGTATGCACTTTTTTCTGATAACCTGTGTTATCGTGGTGGATGTATTAGTAAATATATTTAAAATTCAGGTGAGGATTCGGAAGAAGGCGGCCGTGGCCGTAACTAAGAAGCCAACCAGGCATTTTCCTGGATTAGAAGTTGGAAACCACGGAAAACCATTCCTAGGATGGCTGAGGTCGGAATCAAACCCACCCCTTCTCATTTTTGCCTGACGAGGCTTAGTGTACCCCACTCCAACCCTCAAACCATAAATATTGTTTTTGGTAGAGCCGGGAATTGAACCCTGACCTCCGGGAAAATAACCAAATATGCCCTTGTGGTGTTAATTCACATAAGAGCTGGAATATCTGGGTTAACTTACTCTAATGATTTGGGTGATATTGAAAATTATGATGAGACTAGTTGAAGTACCCGTTCTTCGAACAATTTTGGTACTTGCTGGCCTAAATCATTCATATAATCACTCATTAGTAATGTAGTTATGTTATTACTATGTTATAAACTAAATCCATAACTTTACCAGCGGTACCAAAATAAATAGTATTGAAACAGCTCAACAGTAGTGATTTGATGGCGTTCCGTGACATTGAAGAAGTAGAAAGTGAACCAAGATAGTCTTCGAAACTAAATAATAATTTCAACACTTTACATCGAGAAGGCACGTCACTTAACGACAACGATAACGCAACAAACAAAACTGAAACACCAGTTAAATAAAGCTCTCTGAAGTAACCAAATGGAAGGACTGTAAGAAAAAATGAGTGACGCGTAAGTGCAATAACCAACACCCAGGACTATCCTATAAACAAAAGCTGAATATACTCCTTGATATTATACAGAACACCTCAGCTCAAATTTCCCGATATGCATTTGGAACAGAACGGATTTTTAAAATGTACAGTTTGCCTCGTCAATTAACTATTCCATTTGTTAACACTAACGATTAACTTCAACGATCACTTATAGCATACCACTGAGTGTAAGCGTGATAATATGTGATCTATAACTTACTAATAAAATAAAGATGAAGAGTTTGTTTGTTTGTTTGTTTGTTTGTTTGTGTGTTTGAACGCGCTAATCTCTCGAACTACCAGTCGTATGCGAAAAATTCTTTTGTATATGATAGCCAGATTCAAGAGGAATAGTTTAGGCTATATAGCATTGGGCTACACCTCTCAGGTAACCTTAAATATTGATTTTTGTTCGGTAAGTAGGAAGAACAAGCGCTCTCGAACAGCTTCAAAAATATCTAAGTCTAGTGTTGCCTGACAATGCGGGCTGCATCACGTCACCCCTACCAGTGTTCTGGTGCAGAATTGCGAGCTGCTTATAAATTGCAGTCACGGGGAGTAATTAGTGCAAAAAAAAATTCTTAGGCCCCTTTAAACAGTTATCATCATGACAATAGTATGCCTCTGTATAATTGCGATAGTGTTGGTGCAGTGTACTGAGGTTATCAGCTGCAATAAGCGTTGCTGCTTTCCGATCCTTATCCTTGAGCGCTCCAGTTCTGTAGTAGCAATCATTGTCATCCATTAAACAGACAAATCCACCGGGGGAAGCCGGGTACCACTGCTAGTCGTTAATATGAAGTTTTAAACAACCGGACATCTTTCTAATGTGGGGTCTGAACCTCCAGATGTGCCATCTGAAAACCAAACTCTCATATGCATTAGCCGATAATCGTAAAGTGTTAACTTTGTGACTATAACACACCCGCAGAGTCTTCACGCACTTAGCACCAAGTAGTTTCTGCTTGTTAATTCACAATAATACAAGTAGTTCCGTGAAGAACTAAAGCCTATTTTCATATATCCTACTTATGTTAATTGCCTCTATCAACATACAAAATTTCAGTTTGATTGCTGTAATAGATTTGTAGATATTCAGAACCGACTAAATATTTCGGATAGTCGCCATGTTGGATTTTTATATATGTACTGTAGGTCTTAGAGTTATGTACGATTACATGAAGATTATTGTGTACGTGTAGTATTCAAACTTAAATCGCATGATTAGGATACAAGAAGAAAAACGAGATTTTAAAATTTCACACAGCTGCCATTTTGTGGTTATGGAAACAATTGAAATAAATTAGAAGCCAGTGGATTAACATTTGTATAAGGATTTACTGTACCAAGTTTCACTGCACTCGGATGATTAAATTGCGAGAAAATTCCATGTGGATATTTATACTTCGCGTCGCTGCCATGTTGGATTTGTGATCACCAGGTTATTGAAAGTCCTATAGGTGAAAATATGTTCATAGCCCCTATGAACATTAAAAAATTCAGTTTGATTGCTCTAATATATTCGTAGATATTGAGAACAGTCTAAATATCTCGGATGGTCGCATTTTGGATTGTTCTATGTATAGGCCATAGAGCCATGTACCATTAAAGGAAAATTATTGCGTAGGTTCATTATTGAAACTTTCACTTCGATCGCAAGATTGCGACACAAGAAATAAAAACTTAATTTTAAAATTCGCACGGCCGCCATCTTGAGGTTATGTAAACAATTGAACTAAATTAGATACCAGTGCATTACAATGTGTATAAACATTTCTTGTACCAGATTCCATTGCGTTTGGATCATTAAATCGCGAGAAATTTCAATTTAAAATTTTCAAATTCGCTTGGCCGCCATGTTGGTTTTGTAGTTACCAGTTTTTCAAAGGTCACATAGGTGAACTTTTAGTAGTTCCTTTCATCAACGTACAAAATTCCAGGGTGGTATCGGTAATAGTTTCGGAGATGTTTAATGCTGGTGAAATATTTCGCACAGCCGCCATGTTGGATTGGTGAGACGTAAAAAAATTTGAAGGGCACGGTCGGGGTGTCCGGAATAGTGCTATGAACTTACCGAGTTTCACATTGAAATCGCTCCAGCCGTTTAGATTTTATTAGGGGGCGGGGGTTACACACACACACGAATCACACACGCACACACAGCCTGCAGATATTGTAGTGACGCGTGGTCAACGCATCGGGTCCACTCTGCCGTTAATCTTAGTTTTCTTAACCGGGACGCTGCCTCACTCTCAGACAGCTACTCAATATTGTCCTCACGAGGCTCAGTGCACCCCGTTCAAACCCTCCCTCGTTCAGGGAGAAATTTAAGGTTGAGCTGTGGTTGTCATGGTAACGTTGATATGGTTGCCAGAGAGAGGAGAGTTTCTAAAATCCCTGACGGAGCTTGGAATCGAACCCGGGGCCTCCAGGTGAGAGGCAGGTGCGCTACCCAATACCATGGGGGCAGCTAATTCACAATGCCTCTACCTAATCCAAAAATGATTAAGGGATGTCTGAAAGCCGCTGCACCGAGGTGACTGCATCACTGTCAATTTGCCAGAATGGTGATGAAAAATGATGAGTTTTAGTGTCTTCAAAATACACGAATTATAAATATCAACTACGCGATTGCAAGTAGGCTATCACGACGATCAATATCCATAACATCAAATTTTAACATCTTGCGAAACGGAAGCACGTGGGTAATTTCCAGTATCAAAGAACGCGAATAGAATTAGACACCAGCGTCAATTAAACGCGAGCGCTAAAGAAATTACTAAACATAACAATGATGTAACAATGCCGTAGAAGAAACCCTTAAAAGCGGAGAATAAACATTTAAACCTCAAGCATGTACAGTATTATACACAACATAACACGTACTGTAAGTGGCTCATTGGTTATTTTTATTAATACTAGTTGAAACCCGTCAATACATGACGGCCAATAAGAAAATATTTACTGAAGAATTTTATTATATACGTTCCTTGTACAATTATTTTTTGGCACTATTGAAACTTTAAGGGCGTCAAAAGATTGCCCTCTAGACATTGCAACATACTGCTGGCCATGATTGAAAACTTGATGAGGCAAATTGAGACCTACACGTTCCATAATTCCCCCTTGAGCTTTATTGATTGTGATAAAGTATGCCAAGCGAATCGGAAAATGTTGCCTCTTAAAAGAAAATGATTGTTTTATCCGGTGGTGTTAAATCAAGTCGAAGGATTAGACCTTTCTGCCTAATTTTAACTGCACTTATTTCCAAATCCAAGCATTTTCATGCATATTTCATATAATTAATATGGAATTTTAACTGCACTTATTATTTCCAAATTCAGGCAATTTTCGTACATGAATGAAAATCCACAGCCTGCTTCCAGTCTCCGACCGGGTCAGGAATGGAATGAATGAAGCCCCCATCTAGCGGCGAGGATATGAACTGTGCCGGCTACCGAGGCCTGACGCACTCCTCTGGGGCAATGATTAAATGAATGACAGATGAAATGAAATGATAGTGGAGAGTGTTGCTGGAATGAAATTTTGACAGGGAAAACCGGACTACCCGGAGAAAAACCTGTCTGCCTCCGTTTTGTTCAGCACAGATCTCACATGGAGTGACCGGGATTTGAACCACGGACCCAGCGGTGAGAGGCCGGCGTGCTGCCGCCTAAGCCACGGAGGCTCTCAATTTTCGTACATATTTCTTATAATTAATATAATTAATATGGTAGCATTTAGATGCCCTTAGGAAACTTCAGATTTCTCAGGAGCATATCTATGGGTCAATCGTTTGGAGTATGTGGAAGCAAATCACTTAATTCCAAGGAATTCAAGAATTCTGAGGAGTCAAATATATACAACTGGCCGCAGGAACCGTCGCTTATAATTTTGGAATATACATTAACGAAGTTCTCTCTTAAATTCCTTGAGATATCATTTCCATTGAAAAATTGTTGCAGTATGTCAAATATTTTATATTTAGGAAGATTAATTTTGCCATTACAACACCAACGGTCAAAGTAACCAGGCGTAGATTTCTCGCTACAGAAATACAGTGCAGAACAATGTTTACATTTGTTCGTCAAGGACCATACACTGTACGGCATAATATCAGGAATTGTTTCTGAAATGGCATTTTTATATTAGATTTTTAAAGTGGCTTCGTATTTTCTACCATTTTCCCACTTTTTTGTGGCTAATGTTCGTCAAATGGGTATATTTATTGCAGCATTTCTCTCCAAATACACGTCATATTCAATAACACTATAGTGGCCTGCATCAACGCAGCCGCCAAATATTAAATGGCAAATAATACTTCCATTGCCAAAATCAACAGCGTGGTTAGACTCATTGTTATGTAGCCTACTCTAAACAAATGATCAATAAACAATAATATTCACGTATACAATGAAGTTCAGATACTTTCATTCTCAAGTTTGTTGCTGATGAGAATGCGATGATACTGATCGCCAATAATAAAATCCTTATAATTATTCTTGCCAGCAAAAATTTTGCAATTTGCTTGCAAACGCAGCTCAGGAGAACATCCTGCATTTTGGAATAAACAGTACGAAACTGCTCTAAATAAGCAATTTCCATCACCTGATATAGGTACAATCCTTTGCATTTCCATGACAGTAAATTAAGCAAGGGAGCATACTTCGCCAACTACTGGAATGAGCATAGACTCACTTCGACAGCCACCGTAATGGAGGGAGTTTAAGAGTTAGACTATATGCTCAGTGCTTGTCAAAAATCGTATTAACATAGGGAAGCCCAATCTGAAGGCTACATTCTGAGCTATCGCCCCGGATTCCAGGTTCGATCCCTGGTTTGCCAAGAAATTTACTTCTGGTCTGAGGGCTGGAACGGGGCGCACTCTTGAGGCAAAACTCAGGAGAGCAAGGTTAGATTCCTATCTCAACAATCTGGGATGTGGTTTTCCGTGGTTTGCCACGTCCACTGCAGGTAAATACCGGGATAGTTCGTAACTTAAAGCCTCGGTCGTCAATTTCTCATTCCCCACTTGAATTACAAATGCACACATCAGTACAGCCATCACAATAACACAGGTTATCAGAGAAAATTTTTCACACACACACACCAAAGTAGATGGGGTTGTATGACCACGATGTCTGAGTCCATCAAATGAATTATATTCGTCAATTGTCTCTCATGGCGAAAGCGATTGTGGCCATCTTTTATTTAATAATTTAAAAGTATATGGCAATGTAAATCGTGGAGAATTCCTTCCTGTACGGGAATAATAAAAGTAAAATATGTTAAGACAGTGAATTACCAATAGCCAGAAAGAATAATTAGGAAATAAAAATACGTGTCTGAGGTGAGACTCCTTCGACTATGCAAAATTCATTCCTGGGTCCGCAATGTTACCCCGGAGCCACCCAGTCAACAGACTTCTAAACCAATATTAGGTTACTTAAACAACAAACGAACTCAAACGCCTGTTGAAGTTCTTCAATTCCCTCTTTTTAATTCTCAAAAAGATCACACTACGATACGGTGAATCCTTTATCCACCATTTCTCTCGAACTGTAATTCTGGTCTGAGGGCTGGAACGGGGCGCACTCTTGAGGCAAAACTAAGAAGGGCAAGGTTCGATTCCCATCTCAACAATCTGGGATTTGGTTTTCCGTGGTTTGCCACTTCCACTGCAGGTGTAATTCTGGTCTGAGGGCTGGAACGGGGCACACTCTTGAGGCAAAACTAAGTAGGGCAAGGTTCGATTCCCATCTCAACAATCTGGGATGTGGTTTTCCGTGGTTTGCCACTTCCACTGCAGGTAAATACCGGGATAGTTCCTAACTTAAAGCCTCGGTCGCCAATTTCCCATTCCCCACTTTAATTACAAATGCACACATCAGTACAGCCATCACAATAACACAGGTTATCAGAGAAAATTTGACACACACACACCAAAGTAGACAGGGCAGAGTGACCACGATGTCTGAGTCCAACAAATGAATTATGTTCGTCAATTGTCTCTCATGGCGAAAGCGATTGTGGCAATCTTTTATTTAATAATTTAAAAGTATATGGGAACGTAAATCGTTGAGAATTCCTTACTTTATGGGAATAATAAAAGTAAAATATGTTAAGACAATGTATTACCAATAGGCAGAAAGAATAATTGAGAAATAAATTGCGCGATGCATAAATTAAGAGTTTTGAACGCTACCGTCTGAGCTACCGAATCACTGATGGAACATTGCAATATTAAGGTAGTCTACTTAAAGAACATTCTCACTCAACAGTCAGTATAAGTTCTTCTACATTTCCTGTCGTTTATAATATTCTATTCCTGTTTATATCGTGGAAACTTCATAATCAATATTCCCCTCCTTTATTATAATTCTTATAAATAACTATTACATTCAAACGCGGTGGACATCCGCCATGTCTGTCATTAACCAAGATGATTCTGCGCATGCGCTTGAGCCAATAATTTTGCAGTTTTGTTTGTAAATTTAAAAATATGTGGTAACATATTTGTTTATTTTAAAGACACTCTGCAAATCTACAGGCCTACAGCTTTCGACAGATTGCTCTACGAAGTGAATCGGTTCTACCGTTCCCTCAAACTCGCGGTAACAAAAATCAGCTTAGTGTTTTAAATATATAGATCCTTTAGGGGTTGACATGAATATCACTTTACAAAGTGTCGAAAACTATGGTTCATGTTGTTCGTATCGTATAATATGCAATAACAGGATTGGCACCCCCTCGTTTAGGGAGAAATTTAAGGTTGACCTGCGGTTATCATAGTAACGTTGATATGTTTGCCAGAGGGAGGAGAGCTTTTTTTATATATATCTTCGAAAGCGTTCATTTAGGACCTTGGTTGGTTGGTTGGTTCCTTAGTTTAGGGGCTGCGAAAACGCGTGCTACAGGCAAAACTAGATTTTATCCTGTCGGCTAAGCTCAAATACTTTATATGGCTGAGACAATTCAACCCAAGCGCACGAGTTATGAACAGCGCTATCTTACTAAAATCTGATACCCGGTGTTAATTGTGATGACTGTATTAGTGTGTGAATCTGTTTTTTTAATTCAAGTATGGACTGCAACTTTGAATTTTTCAAATATTTCCTACGTTTGCCGCCAAACGCCACCGTCAACGACTACTGGGCCTAGTTCAGAACTTAGCTACTAGACGCCACCGCAGTCAGCTCTTAGCAACGAACGTAGCAACCTAAGAGCGTTGTTTACATTATTGACCTATACAATTTAGTTTCACACAGGTGTAATTAGTGGAAAGTTCTTTAACATGCCATAAATCTATGACATGGGACCGCCGGCTTTACTACCCCTCCGAAGGAAAATTTAGGACCTTAACCTTTAAGTACACGCCAGACTACTAAAGATGGTATATTTTTGGTTGTAATGTTTCTGAAGACTGCCTGGTGTCATCTAACTTATCCCTAAAATGTTCCCAAACGACTACAAGCAGTGTCATTGTTGCCGGATTCGTTTATTCACAGGAATACCATAAACATCGAGCTGTTGCATGGTGCAGTGAAAAAAGTACTCCACGCGTGTTTCTACCTAGTATACTATTGATTCAGTTATTTAACTCAGTCTTATTTTTAAAATCATATTTTAATAGAATTGGAATCTATCTCCGTGTCTCGTACGGTTCTGTGTTTTTAGGGCTTGTATACGAGCTAAAAATCCGAAGCGACTTACTGAAGATGAAATCTATTTTTTTAGCGTATGGCTTTTAGTGCCGGGAGTGTCTGAGGACATGTTCGGCTCGCCAGAGTTTGTAGCTGCTTCTAAGCGGACACCCATGGGGTTAGCTACAATTACCGTCGCGTGTGGAGTGTTGTCTGGGGAGGAAAGTTTTGAATGTAAGGACGAGGAGTTGGAAGGTAGCGGCTGTGGCCTATAGTTAGGGTCCAACCCCGGCATTTGCCTGGAAGGAAGATGGGAAACGACAGAAGACCATCTTCAAGGTTGCCGGCGGGGGGGATTCGAACCTCCTCGCCTCCCGGATGTGAGCGGCTGCCTGCAGTCACGCCGTAACGACCACGGCTAACTCACCCGGTTAGGAAATCTATGACACACACACATACACACACTCACACTCACACACAGGCAGACGCACAATTTTTGGCCCTGTGTAGATCTCATAAGTCTACTTAAATTTTTTGCAAAAAATCGAAATGGACCCCAAATGAGAAGAAGGTTGCCGTCCCTATAAGACAATAAAATGTTTAAAAAATATGTATAGAAAGACGAAAAACAAAGTTAATTAAGCTACAATTGTTAAATGCTTTCTCGCAAAAAATGAGGTCTGATCCTTCTACGAAAACCTGCATATTTTGCCTAAAATAGCCTATCCCCTATTTTGCCCAGTGAAATCTACCTCCGCCTTCCGGCGTGCCGAGAGGAAATTTTTAATTTAAATTGCGAAAGCACTTCCAGATATTGAAGTTCGACTGTAACTAAATAAATGTACACATCAAACAATGGGGTTCCTTCTGAGTCTGGAAGCCTCACTGGCAGCAGTGTAAAACATCTAACACGGTGATAGGTTGGGCAATATGAGGATTTGGGTAAATAAATTTCTTTTAAGGGGGGTTAAATTCTAACCCTATCCCCCCACACACCCACACCCACCCCACCAACCCCCTGTCGCTTGCTTGCGGTTTGTTCTCAATGTACCAAGAGAGTCTCATATAACTCCATTTTACGTCCATATTGGATGGCTAAAGTTAAAAGAACGAAGGCAGTATGCCATGGCTCTGACTGTGATAAAAATTCTAACATTCAAAATTTCGTCTTATATTTACTGCACACTAACTCCCATGCAGTCAGTGCATAACCGTGCGAATAGACACACTGCACAGATGCTCCAGATACCTCATCACAGAACCGAAAAATGCAAAGGTTCATTCCTTATTTCAGCTAGTATTCTCTGGAATAAATATAAATTGCTCCAGTATTCAGGACTTCCTATCAGAGCGATAAAACACTCCCTTCATGGTAATCTATCAGCTATACATTTATCATGATCACGGTGAACAGATGTAATTTTTTTTTTTAGTCCTTTACCCTCCAGGTTGGTGGAACCCACGGACTCAGCGAGGGAACTCACCACTACCGCCTCTATGGGCAGTGTCCTGGAGCTTGGAACATCAGGTCGGAATGGATACAACTGGGGATGTGTGATCAGCACTTCGCCCAGGCGGCCTCACCTGCAAAGCGAACATGGGCCTCATGAGGGATGGGAAGGGATGGAAGATTGGGATGGATAGGCGAGGAATAGGGAAGGAGGCGGCCATGGCCTTACAGTAGGTACCATCCCGGCATTTGCCCGAAGACGAAGTGGGAAACCACGGAAAACCACTTCGAGCATGGCTGAGGGGGAATCGAACCCCCTCTACTCATTTGGGCCACCCGAGGCTGAGTAGACCCCGTTCCAGTCCTCGTACCACTTTTCAAATTTCGTGGCAGAGCCGGGAATCGAACCCAGGACCTCCTGGGCGGCAGCTAACCATGCTGACCGCTACGCTACGGAGGCAACAGGTGTAATAACAACAACTTCTATTGTCAACTGAACGTTTAGGTTAAGTTTTTTTTTATTTCTTCATTTATTTTATTGTATTCAACCACCCTCTGAATGAAGAGAGCTGCATAAAGAGGCTCAGTGGCCTGTATATGAGAAATAATAAAAAAGAAATTCACGCCACTGCTAAGAAATGAGCCTGAATGCCTCTCCTACCTATTTTATGCTATGCTATATCCTTTCTCTCTGTCCCTTTTCTTTGACATTGCTAAATCGTATTTCTGCCAACCTTACTCTCTCCATCTGATAGACTAATTGATTTCGTCACCATTTACAGAATCTGATAAGCATAAGCTTTCGCCTCCACCCGTCAATCGGTTACCAACACCTTTAATATTCATATACTTCGAAAGAAAGTGTAGAAGTGTTAGAATGAGATTCAATACCTTCCTCTCTCCCATCTTGTTTCCACGGCCGCTCCTTTCTTGCGTTCTCCATGCCGCAGGCTCCCTGTTAATAGATTTAAATAAGCGACCGGCTGCACTAAGGAAACGCGCGATGCAGTGGATAAAGCAGGAGGCGTCTTTATCGCCCCATAATGAATGTCGCGTGTATTATTCTGCGGCAAACGATTCTCAGCTGTTTCTTGCAAATTTGCATACCACTGCGCTGCTTGGAATTGCACAAGAAAACAAAAAAAATGTAATAATACATTACGTTGTGTTTAATAGGGTTTATCCTGAAGAAATCCAACAAGCGATTTAAATGTAAAACGCTACTTGTTTTCTAATTCACGGCTTACTTTAAAGATTATAAATTACGGTTTTATCCCACAAAAATCTTTATTCTCAAGTGGAAGTATAGCGGCTGTAAGTAGCAGAAAGGGTGAGTGTAAATTCATTTAATGAATGTTCAGACTCGGTGTTGGAAGATCTAGAGCTGATGGCTCAATTCCCTGAGTCAATGCTGCATTGAACACTCACATCTGTATTTCTTTTTCAATTATTGAAAGTGAGATAAAAAATTATAGCCTATAAAATATAACTCCTAATATCTGTCGCCTCCGTAGCGTAGCGGTCAGCGTGATTAGCTGCCGCCCCGGAGGTCCTGGGTTCGATTTCCGGCTCTGCCACGAAATTTGAAAAGTGGTATGAGGACTGGAACGGGGTCTACTCAGCCTCGGGAGGTCCAAATGAGTAGAGGGGGTTCAATTCCCACCTCAGCCATCCTCGAAGTGGTTTTCAGTGGTTTCCCACTTCGTATTCGGGCAAATGCCGGGATGGTACCTACCGTACGGCCACGGCCGCCTTCTTCCCTCTTCCTTGCCTATACCTCCCGATTTTCCCCTCCCTTCCCATCCCTCAAGAGGCCCCTGATCGCTTTGCAGCTGAGGCCGCCTGGGTGAGGTGCTGATCCCACCTCCTCAGTTGTATCCCCCCCAACCAGATGTTCCAAGCTCCAGGACACTGCCCGTAGCAGCGGTAATGGTGGGATCCCTCGCTGAGTCCGGGGGAAAAAACAACCTGGAGGGTAAAATCGGCTAAAAAGAAAGGAAATATATATAACTAGCCGACCCGTGCGAGAAATCTTGCATGTTCATAAGCCACACTTTCCCCAATAGGTTTATAATGAGAGACTTAGGAGAAATATTATCTTTTTATTTCAACCAAATGATTATAGAACACTATTTACATTTCAGTTAGAATTCCAAGCTCTAGGTTCCCTAACTTAAGAAGGCAATCATTGAAAATTGGATCATCATAACACTTACCAGTTAGCCTATTCGATATTTATGAAATTATAAGATTTGAGTACTCATTCCTTTGATTTACTGAGAAAAGACCTCAGAATGTTAAAATAACATGAAACAGGCGTCACAGCGGCCATAATGTGAAGTGGACAGCAATTATGGAGCGTATCTTCCTGCTGCAATAGCATCTGCAAATCGCACACTTCGTACAGTTTTTTTAAAGTCATATTTTAAATAAATTATAGATATTTATGAAATTAGAGTGCAATTCGTCACTGCTAATGTCTACTCTCTTTCATTTGAATGCTCATTTGTCACGATCGGTCGCTTGTGAGTGCCGCAGGAGGGATCTATACTACTGGAATAATATATATGATTATCTGATTGTATTTTCCTCAAGGTACGTACAGAGGTGGCTAAATTATTATTGCAAAGCTTAGTGGAACCCAATTCTTTACTGCAGATTAAGTTACAATGCATTAAATCGGAAGATTTTATTTGAGACAGAGGCTCCGTTGCAAGAACTTTCTTGGTTGTGTATTGTCCTTCTTTTCGCCAAATTTGCTACAAGAAATATTTTACTATCCAACATCGTAGGCTATTCATTTACGCATTGTTTGCCTATATTGATTTATGAAAAAAAAAAGACTTATGACATCAACTTTAGTCCATGTGTGTGTATGTGTCCCCCCTAATAAAATCTAGACGGTCAAAGCGATTTCAATAAAAATATTACTACCTCGATCGATTTTGACCGTGCCTTTAAAATTTTAATATGTTTCACCAATCCAACATGGTGGCCACGCGAAATATTTCACTGACATTCTATATCTCCGCAACAGTAACAGATATCACCTTGAAATGTTGTACGGTGATAAAGTGTACTACTACAAATTCATCTATGTGACTTGCATAAACCTGTTAAGTACAAAATGAACATGGCGGCCAAGCAAATTTTAAACATTTAAATCGATTGTTCACGCGGTTTTACCATCCGAGTGCAGTGAAATATGGTACTGCAAATGTAATGCTCTGACATCTAATTTAGTTCAATTGTTTACATAACCTCAAGATAGCGGCTGTGAGAAATTTTTAAATGAAGTTTTTTATTTCTTGTGTCCTAATCATGCGATTGAAGTGAAAGTTTCAATCATGATGCTACGCAATGATCTTCATTTAACGGTACATAACTGTATGACCTACAAATTTAAGAATTCAGCATGGTGAACTCCCGAAATATTTTGACTGCTCTCAATATCTACGAAACTATTACAACAATCAAACTGAAATTTTGTATGTTAATAGAGGCTATTAACATAGGTTCACAAATGGATCATTCAATAACGTGGTGAGCACATAATCAACATGGCGCTGACGCGAAATTTAAAAATGTTGAACTTAGCAATTCTTTTAGGTTTGTGCCGTGTCTTGTGTGGGGTTTCGCCTGGGATACCAAGCTGGCTCATCGGCGGGCTCTTGGTATCCCCGCCGTTAAAAGCCAATATACCATCTTTTGGAAGCCTTCATAGGGAGGTTAAGGCTGCTTGAGCTTTTAGTTCTCGCAGTAAAGTAGTACAGTTGCACTCTATATAAAGGGAGGTGGCGCGCAGTTCGTCACTCCTGTGGGGGTCCGGGCAGGGACACCAAGAGCCCGCCGATGAGCCTAGCTTGGTGTCCTAGGCGAAACCCCACACAAGACACGGCACAAACCTAGAAGAATTGCTGAGTTATAATTCACCGGCCGTGAAAGCCAATATACCACCAATATACCATCTTTTTTTAAATATTTAAATTGAATATTCTCCCGAAATTTCATCCGAGCGCTGTAAAACTTGGCACAGTATATATTCATACAAGCCTTAATATATTGACGTCTAATTTAAAGCAATTTTATGAGAACTTAATGATAGCGGCTGTGCAATTTTTTATAACCTCCTTTCCAATTATCGCCTCCAAAGTAAGACCAGTAGGACGAAAATTGGCTATTTAGTTCTTAACGTAAGTAGCCTAATTGTTACGCATTTATATTTAAAGTATTTTATCTAATTTCAGACACACAGACAGAAAGACAGAAGGACAGACAGACACACACACATATGCCCGGGTGATGTCATAATTCTACTTTTTCAACATTTTTGCAAAAAAGTACAATACTCCTTATTCTCACCAAATTCGTGGTATATCTAGTCTGCTCGAAAATAGCGAGGTACATTTATATCCAGTAGATTCTAGTAGTTAATTCACTGAAAACAGGGATCAATTCTAAAACTTCTTAAGATGTGGCCACAACTCGTATATATTCACTTCATTCAGTGTCATTGAGTACTGTGATTTTGTTAAACTTTACTCCGGGTGGCACTGAAGCCACGCGTCTCCCTTATCTAACCATTCACTGTGTGTGTGTTAGGTAGTCAGCCCGAAGGCTGGTTGGATCCTCAAAAAGTACCGCCGTTACGCTATGTGAGTAGATACCCACAAAAACCCAAGGCAGCGCTATATTGAGGCGTTCTAGGCAAGAAGAGGAGTGAGGTAGTTTGCCATTGCTTTCCTCACTGAGTCAGAACAGTAGTCCTAACCCTACGAGTAGAACCTTTCACAGCATCCACAGGCACTGACTGTGCCCTGAAGGCCATTACTAAGCACCACCCATACCTCAGTAGCTTCCATATAATCACAGCCATGAGTGAGACTGAGACATCGGTGAAAAGCCACCTTTTACTCTAGCCTGTGCCAACTGACAAATGCAAATGTACTGCATATTCACTAGAGCAATGGTATTCGCTTATCTAATGCGGAACTGAATCGCTACTTATCTAAAAATATCAGGTCTCAATCAATATGTAACCAATCTGGTTCCCAGGAGAGTGTTCAATGCATACGAAACCAAAATTAGAAAGGCAAAAGTAATGCCGGCCTTATTAATTAGAGATTAAAATTCGTTCCAAGAACATCGATAATGATAACATGATTACTAGTTTCAATTTTCCAGCTATTATTATCAAAGTATATAGAGCGCTTAGGATTATAATCTCATAGCATAACTCTGAGAGTTACCGGGTCGCATTGTTCTGGTGGCACAGCACAGGTGACCCTTGACACGTGCTACAGGCAAAACTAGATTTTATCCTGTCGGCTAAGCTCAAATACTTTATATGGCTGAGACAATTAAACCCAAGCGCACGAGTTATAAACAGCGCTATCTTACTAAAATCATTCCACTGGCGCATGCATAACTTAAATTAGTCTTTGTTCATTCTACCGCTAGCTCTAATTGTTCTTGATGATCGTCTTGGTCAAGGAAATTGATCTATTGTCCGGAGATTAAATTCCAAGCAAGATTCTGGATCTATAAAATTTGAGTCAAATAAAATCAGTGTGTAATTAATAGTACCACTATAATAAATTCATTCCGGGGTGAGTTCATCTACTCTCGGACCTATGAGAGAACTCTCACGTATGTATAAACCGTCCGTCCGGCTTGATCGGCATGTGGGCTGGACGCCACACAGTTCTGGCTGGGACTATCGTCTTGTTCATTGTTTAAACGCAATTTATACACAAACTAGCAACCCGTCCCGGCTTCTCCCGGTATCTTTATGGGTTTATCCAGCGTAAGCTTAAAAAGTGCACGGACGGTAGGTCCCAGACGCAATTCAGAAAAGCCGAGGTGAACAGCGAAACTCCAAGCAGATATACTCTTCTCTGAAGTCTTAACTCGACACGACGACAGTTTGATGCTTGCCGAAGCTGGGGTAGTGGGCTTGCTTGCTAGCTCGTAAACTCGCTCCGAAGCTAGTAATTTAAATTTCCACTGAATGGAGATTGTTGGAAGAAATGAAAACGTAAAAACAATTACAGTGGGCAATGTCGCGGACTTATTTGTAGAACTTTTCATGCTGAACAATTCTTTCACTCATACAGTAGTATAAAGATATTTTTAACGGTTTATACCCAGCGTAAGCTTAGGAGGCGCACGCACGGCAGGTTTTTCATTGACTCGACTCACTGAAATCGTTTTTGTTCGGCTTCCTTAGGTCATAAAAGAATGTTTTTCTACAAAACCTTTCCTCGAGAAATCCCTTACAGAATGGTGAACACCGCATCAAAATCCATTCAGTGGTTTTGCAAGATTACCCGTTACATCCAAGAATCGGGGACTTTAGTTTTATACTATGTGGAGATTTATGACCACCTTGTAGTGTAGCGGCTAGCATTCATGTCTGTCACCCTGGAGGTCTGGGTTCGATTCCATTAAATTTCAATTCTGGTGTGAGGTACACTCAGCCTCGTGAGGCAAACTGAAAAGAGACGAAATTGATTCCTACCTCAGCCATCTTGGGAGCGGATTCCCGTGGTTTCCCCACTTCTAGTCCTGGCAAATGCCGGGATGGTGTCTTACTTAAGCCACGACCGCTTCCTAGCCAAATCCTACCTCGATTACAAGTTCACACACTAGTACAGACATCACAGTGACACAGGCCATCAGAAAACTTCTACACACACCCAAGTACACGGGGCTGCAAGGCTCCTAAAAGAATCAACAACAACCAGCAATGATTGTGCTACACACTCGAGTTCGAGTGTTGGCGACCCCGAGTTGGGTCTGTTTGTCCCTTTTCCGGTGAATTTGGGGCAGATCCCTTCTTATTGACACCTCCTATCTACTTTAGGTTTTAGGGGCGGAACAATGAGGTCATCTGCCCCTCTCTTATCTACTTTCATGGCACTACGTCTTTCTAAATCCATCAATACTCAAAAGCAGAGCTTCTGGTGGTGTAGTTGCTAGCGTTTATGACTGTCGGCCCCGTGTACGGATTCGATTCCCGGATCTGCCAAGAAATGTAATTCTGGTCTGATGTCTGGAACGGGGTACAATCAGCCTAGTGAGGCAAAACTGAGAAGTGGTGGGTTCAATTCTGATCACTGCCATCTTGAAAGCGGATTTTCCGTGGTTTCCCACTTCTCCTCCAGGCAAATGCCGGGATAGTTCCCATTTTATGGCCACGGCCGCTTCCTCCTTAATCCTCATCTGAATTACAAAATTCACACACTAATAGTCTATACATCGTAGCTATCACAAGCACACAGGATATCAGTCAAATTCCACACACCCACGTACAGTATAGATCTACAGTACGAGACTACATGACCACGTTATCGCAAAAAGCCGTAAATCAGTCAATCAATCTATCAATCAATCAATCAACAACAAATTGTCCTAGCAAATATTTCCCCGCAAGGTCTACGGAGGAAAGCTGCGAGTTTTTTTTTTTTTTTGTCGTGTGGCCTCCTGAGAGGACAATTGCAGGTCTTTCTAGTTGACGACCCTGGGTGACCTGCGCACCGGGATGAGAGATGGAATGAATGAAGATGAACTAAACTGGGCAAGGATGTGGAAGGAAGCGGCCGTGGCCTGTCAGAAGGTACCGTCCCAGCATTTGCCCGGTGTTGAAAATGAGAAACTACGGAAAACCATTTCAAAAATCCAATGGAAGTAACGATGAATGGTAGAAAACGATTAAGACGGAGAAGGTTCCAAATGGTTGACAGCATAAGAATCGACGCCAAGTATGAAACAAAAAAGAGAGTAGCAGGAGAAAGGTTTGCCTGGAGAGCTGCCATGTGAGGACCTGCCTAGGGCAGAACACTGATTTTTTTCGTTTTTTTTTCGGGTGAGTTAGCCGTGGTCGTTACGGCATGACTGCTAGCAGTCGCTCACATCCGAGAGGCGAGGAGGTTCGAATACCCCCGCCGGCAACCTTGAAGATGGTCTTCTGTGGTTTTCCATCTTCCTTCCAGGAAAATGCCGGGGTTGGTCCCTAACTATAGGCCACAGCCGCTACCTTCCAACTCCTCGTCCTTACATTCCAACTTTCCTCCCCAACGGTACTTGTAGCTTACCCATTGGGCGTCCATCTCGAAGCAGCTACAATATTGGCGAGTCCAACATGTCCTCGGACACTCCCGGCACTAAAAGCCATACGCTTAGAAAAAAAAAAGAACACTGATGATGATGAAGGACGGCCGACGGTGGGGCTCGAGCCTACGCGTCTACTAGTGTAAGTCAGCAGAAGACTTCGCCTCATGACCTGCGCTTTAGCGAGCGTAGCCACCACTGTCGGTAAAATTGCTTAAGATTGCTTAAGATTGGTTCCTCAGTTTAGGGGCTGCGACAACGCGGTCATGTAGTCCCGTGTACTTTGGGTGTGTGTAGAATCTGTCTGATAACCGTTGTTAATTGTGATGGCTGTATTTGTATATCTGTTTTTTAATTTAAGTAAAGACTGCAACTTAGAATTTTTCAAATAGTTCCTACTTTTGCCGCCAAACGCCACCGTCAACGACTACTAAGCCTAGTTCAGAACTTAGCTACTAAACGCCACCGCAGTCGGCTCTTGGCAACGAACGTAGAAACCTAAGAGCTTTATTTACATTCTTAACCTATCCAATTTAGCTTCACACAGGTGTAATTAGTGGAACGTTCTTTAACATGCCATAGATCTATGACATGGGACCGCCAGCTTTACTTCTCCTCCGAAGGAAGGCATACTGAGGGATTTTTAACGCTCTTAAAATCCGACGGCTTCGGCCGTGTTTGAACCCGCGATGTTGGGCATAGAAGCTCAGCATGCTACCGACTACGCCACCGAAGCCGCCAACTTCTCATACGAACTCTCCCTACAGGATCCATCAAAAACTCTTCTCAAATCACTCAAACCCCCCTGGGTTGTTTTAGAAAATATCCGTACTTTTGATGTGACGTCCAAGTGACGACAACGCTGGAACGAGCATCCACCCACCAATACTCAACTGGTTCAGGATCCAACAAAGAAGGTTGAGCAATTTCAACTCCCGTGCCAAACCTGGCTGACGCTGGACCGCATTATTAAGACGGGTCAAGGGCGGTGTGGTTACACCTTGAAGAAGTGGGGTTTCCGTTCATCTACTGACTGCGACTGCGGAGCGGAGGAGCAGACAATAGACCACATTGTTGGGGAGTGCCCACTTCGAGCATTTGACGGTAATCTGAGGACTCTACACCAAGTGTCTCCGAGTGCTCTGACTGGTTGTCAAAATTAGACATTTCCATTTGTTTATAGAGGAAGATATTTTTTGTGTACTTGTAAAACCATACGATATAACAGAAAACATCCTCAATGGCTGTTCAATTCCCTGTGTTTAATTTCCTTTATTCCTTTCTTTTTGATTTTCTGGTATGTAGCAAGAATTAGTTGTAGCTTTCATAACATATTATTACGGTCCGTGGGTCAAATCATAAATTAATTAGACATTCTCTTCCTAATTCTAATATTTATTCAGCGATAAATTCTAATACCATAGCTAAAATGAATATTTGCAAAAACTTAAATGGAAGTAATTACTTATATTAGCGCCACAATTATTATATCCGTCGCTATTAACACTACGCTGCTCGGTGGGTAATTTCAAGCAACTAGTCAGCCAAAATAAAAATAAAACACCCCTGTCTGTGGTGCGCATTTTCTGTGAGTCGCGTTTATAAGACCCTCGGGAAGAGAAACCAAGTGTTGAAAGATTGCGCTGTATGGTTATCTTATCTCGCCGAAGCCCTGAATCTGCTCTTCTCCGTTATGGTATAATATCCTGGGGGATGCGAGCGCACAGTTCTTTTTAAGTGAGTGCTCAGTAAGCAAGTCAGAACTACATATTTCTTTGAGTGCACTGTCAATACATTAGATTAAGGTAGCCTATGTATTTTTATATAGTTTGTAGCATTTGCTGAAAATTACTTTATTATTGTCCAGGATGGATGTTTCAAAAGACAGGTACACTGTGACCAAGTGCTATCTAATCATAGAAATTTGAGGTGACCTTTGAGATGTATTGCCTTCGATTTCTGTAATGAAAGTTTTATAAGAGTTATCTGAACCTTACTGAAGAGGAAACAGGCGCGATCATGACAGTTTCTTTTTCAGAAGGCATTTAGGTCCACACTGTAACCCGGAGGTCGGTATTCGCGCGCCGGCTTATCAGCTTAGTCCTTCACAATACACCGCCACGCTCGTCAGTCGTATTTTCGCATCAGGTCCGCACTGACCTCCCTCCGGCTCCACAGTTCACTCCTTGAAGACCCCACACCTCCATTCTAGAAGATCCAGTTACTTCCCTGGACCCAGCCACGCAGCAGAAGGCTCGCCATGCAAAATAATTAAGTTTTAATACACAAGAAACCAGGCCTCTTCTTAAGTTTCTTGGTAAGAGTAAGGTTGACCACAACCGACGTAGAAAATTGTTAAACTACTGAAATTAGCCAAAATACCTCTAGTGAAAATCCACAGCCTGCTTCCAGTCTCCGACCGGGTCAGGGATGGAATGAATGAAGCCCCGATCTAGCGGCGATGATATGAACTGTGCCGGCTGCCGAAGCCTATCGCACTCCTCTGAGGCAATGATTAAATGAATGACAGACGAAATGAAATGATAGTGGAGAGTGTTCCTGGAATGAAATGTTTGACAGGGAAAACCGGAGTACCCGGAGAAAAACTTGTCAGCCTCCGTTTTGTCCAGCACAGATCTCACATGGAGTGACCGGGATTTGAACCACGGACTCAGTGGTGAGAGGCCGGCGTGCTGCTGCCTAAGCCACGGAGGCTCACAAAATACCTGTAGTAATGGTAGGAAAAATAATCTGGAGATGATATAGTAATAGATGTTTATTCCTCCGCTGTATATAACCCACCCAGCCATGCCAAATAGGATCACGACTTATTTAGATGAAATTCCAGCTGAATCCGCCATTTCTAGCGACTTGTAGTCTACAGTATTGTCAACCAAACTCTTTCGGTACTATATCGCATCGTCTATCGTAAAACAAAAGAACGCCGTCAAGTTAATGCGAAAGTGCGCCAAACTAATGGTTTTCGCCTAGACCCTGCGGGCCGCGTTAGCTAATATAAACACCCCTGGGTTTTGTCACGCACAGTGGGGGTAGTCATGCATCAATAATCTTTATCCAGGCGAATGATTTTGCCAATTATTTCTTATTTCACATAATTACAAATTTACGTGTGTTGTGTGGTGTATTTTGTATCCGACATGTTGGCAACTCAATATGACGTCAATGTGTCCGCCACAAACATCTGCCGTCGTTCTGCCATTGTTGAACAAGCTACAAATAAAACCCTTCATTTAAGCAACAGTAGTTAGATAGATAGATAATGCCTTTATTGGTGGCGAAGTTAGGGCTCAAGGCCCTCTCTTACACTTAACCACTAGAAGAGTATTCATCTACATGACTTATAATTACAAATACCAATAGCACAAATAATATTAATAGCAATAAGAATAGTGATAATATTAATAACGGTAGAATCATTGATTTCAAAAATACACAAAATAAAGTACCCTTAAATGACGTAACTACAGTAATCCGATCATTCATCTCATTCATTCATTCATTCGTTCATTCAACATTTATCCAGGAAGTCAGCGGGTTCCACCCAGCAAATACTCGCAGCAAGCCACTTTAAACTTGCGATGAGGGGGATTGTCTCTAATGTTCGCAGGTAGCAAATTCCTCGACCTGGACGCAGAGATTATGAACGAGCAGTTGTAAACAGCAGTACGGTTTACAGGTATGGCAAGAGAGGAGCCAGATCTCGTATTGTGGTCATGATAGGACGAGAGGTAAGAAAACGGTGAAGTGGCTTGTGATATTTGACTTTATTTTCAATGTGCAGCAGTGATATTTGACAGTATTTTCCATACCTAATGACTCCCGGAAAGGAATGTTATATGTTCAATAATCTACAAAGTTCTGGTTTGGTTCCGGTTCTGGTAAACTTTACAATTAATAGTTCCTTGACCATCTTACGAGATCTGTTTACTAGCTCCATTATTCTTTTCCTTTTCAAAGAATATCAAAACCACAGCCGACTCGAAGCGTCACCCCCTTTCTTCTTGCACAGCCTTGACAATCTCGACTTCGGGGTGAAATAAACATTTTCCTCACTTTACCGCAAAGCGCTGCTTTATGATAGTCTAAACACGTAGCACTATTCATTTTCATTATCACACAAGTCAGTAGGGTAGGATTACCTAGTTGTTTCCCTCTTAAAACAGCCACACTTGTGTTGACGGATGACATATCATTCTATTAATAAATTTTACGGGCAACAATGAAATATGTTTTCTAGTATTTGAATGCCATACAATTATATAATGGGACATTATGCAACGAGCCTACAATGGCAATAATTAAGACACGAGTATGTTTATAAAACGAGCGAAGCGAGTTTCATAATTTTCATACGAGTGTCTTAATTACTATTATAGGCGAGTTGCATACGACTGTTTATGTTCGACGATAATATGTTCTAACATAATTATTCATAAATATCTGTCGATATTCTATCGGTTGACTTCTTCTTCTTGGGAATTGTGTGAGTTCAGCATTTGATCTCTACCGAATAACGAATCCCAAAGCTTTGAAACATTTCTTTATCCTGAATTAGCTCCAACAGATAGCGCACAGGTACTACATGTCTGTTGGATCATTTTGTTATTTTGGTCAAATATCACAAAAAAAAGGTTGTGACAAACGCTTTAAAATTAAAATGTATCGTATTATCAACTAGTTATTCTTCAAATTCGATGTGTATAGAATGTCAAAGGAAGGAAAATCAATATTGATCCCCAAATAGAACAGTTATGACATCTAGCGGAAAAGTTTCGCATAAGAAATCCATTTACTGAGCAGAGAGCTGGACTATAATTTCCGTGGAACTAGTGTCATACGTCTGCTTCCTCCATGACCTTCTGGTGTGTTTATGTCAACAACAGCATCGCTAAAATTGTCGGTGAAATCTTACAAATGTGTAGAAATTGGAGTTGCGGATATTAAGGTACAGTGCTATTTCTTTTGCAATATTGCCCAGTTTGTTTATGCATTGTAACTACAATGGTTGATCCAATATAGGCTTCATTGTCAACTTTCAATCATGTAATTCATGTCCGACATGTTGGATTTTGAGTGTATGTGAGAGCCACAGCTAGATCGCATCCCTCCTGGCTGCTTTAGACTGCCTGCCCATTCAACGCTCTGAGGCGTACAAGATAGGTTGCAGCACCAAGCCACTGTGATCTCCGCGGCTTTTTCACTGCCAGCTTCATCGCGTCCCACCTGGCTGCTTTAAACTGCCTGCCCATTCAACACTTGGAGGCGTACAAGATATATATTCATTGCAGATTTCATTTCTGATTTACAAAAGAGCACGCAGCAGTACGGCATTCTAAAATCCAAAACACAACTTCGCGGAAAACAAACAACAAACGGTTGAACATCGTAATTCAGCGATGCTCCAAAGCATTTCACACTCAAAGCAATGGCTTCTTACCAAGGAAGTCAGACCGTACCTAACCTTACCGACAGTTCTACCCACAATGTGCCCAAGAAATCCCAGAAAAGTCATGCTTCTGCAATACAGTTAACACCGAATAAAGAACAGGCTATTATTATTAACGCCATTAACATCAATACAAAACAAATGTCTGCAACAGTGACTTGAAAAAGTGGCGATCTAAGTGGGTTGGTGCTGCTCTTAGAGTCTATATTTGGAAACGAGGTTGTACGCATAAACCAATGTTGTAATCGTTGAATGGGCAGGCAGTCCGTGAGAGCTAACCTTACCTAACTGGCAAGTCAATGAAAATATTGAGCTCTGATTGGTTGGAAAAACTGTGTTGTATTGAAAAGTAGGCTAGTACTTTTATAACCCCCATTATAATACAGTTTTCTGACACATAATATTTAGATCGAGAACGCCGAACATAAAGTATTAGCCTACTTTCGATTTTTGCAAAAAATGAAAGTAGACTTATGAGATCAACACAGGGCGAAAAAAGTGTGTCTGTCTGTGCGTGTGTATGTGTGTGTGTGAGTCTGTGTGTGTGTATGTGTGTGTGTGAGTCTGTGTGTGTGTGTGTGAGTGTGTGTACTCTGAATGTCTGTCCCCCCCTATCAATTCGAACACGGTGAATGCGAATTGAACGAAATTTGGTACAAAGGTAGCACTAGCAAAGGACACCTCAGTGTCATGTTTTATATCGCCGCCATCTTTACTAAAACTGAATGGCGGCCACTCAAACGTTCAAAACGTAAAATCAAATAACGACTAACCGAATCATCCAATCTCTACCAAATTTGGTAACAACATACCTTCGTATAGGATGCGTCTTGTGACCAAACTACAAGGTCGTCCGCCATACCATTTCAGGATGGCGGCCGTGCGAATTATGCAAACTTTATAATCCATATCATGGGACCCACCAGTTCCGATTATCGAGCCGAGAATCGTTTTAACTGTTCTAAAGGAAGAGGCACGTACGAAATTAAAAGTTTATTTTGTAATACTATAGTGCAGACGTGATTTTAAAAAGCTCAGCTGATTCATTAATAAGACAAGATGGCAGCGGATATCTTGTGCCTGACTTATATTTCACTAATTTGAGTATTGAATGCAATATAGCGTACTGATAAAAAATAAATAAACTTTGTATGAAATGCTTTATATATAAATAATATACTCCAGTGATGAAATCGTTTAGTATAAATCATTATTTGCTAACAAGTTCTATGTAAGTCATTTTAAATAGAACGATATTCGTTGACACAATTGGCTCAGTGGTAGAGCGATAGCCTGTCGCTCAGATTCCTATGGTTCAAACCCGATCAGAGCTAGTTTTTTTGCTTGAAATGTTATATGTTTATTGTTTTGTAATGACTCAGATGTTTTAAAATTAAGCGTTATATTGTGCAAATTATGGTGTAAAATATATATTTAATTAAAACATAATTCGCCAGCAGATTTACTCGAGACATCTAGCTGCCAAAAAGGTAACTTCCAGATTTTATTGAAAAGTTTCTTCTTCTGGCCGCTAGAATGCACTCGCTCTGTTAGGATTATATTGTTCGATATTTCACCACTAGATGTCCCGACTAGTCTACGTGGGGATCCATTGATTACTATACCATTATCATTCTATGCGCATCGAATTTGAAGAATGACAAGTTGATACTACGATACATTTTAACTTTTTATTTTAAAGGGTTTGTAACAGCCTATTTTGCGTTACTTGAAAATGTTATTAAGCGTTATATTGTCCACATTATGGTGTAAAATATATATTTAATTAAAACATAATTCGCCAGCAGATTTACTCGAGATATCTAGCTGCCAAAAAGGTAACTTCCAGATTTTATTGAAAAGTTTCTTATTCTGGCCGCTAGAATGCACTCGCTCTGTTAGGATTATATTATCGAAAATATCCACATAGTTTGTATACACACGTCTCTGTAGGGTCATGGAAAGATTTGTTAATTCAATTAGGGTTGTGAAAGCCATGCACAACCAGACGTGGAAAGACATGCCTCAACTCAAAGTTGGATGTTGCCCACGGCAGGTCGTAATAATAATAATAATAATGTTATTGGTTTTACATCCCTTTTAACTACTGCTGCTTTTAGAGACACCGGGGTGCCGGAATTTTGGCCCGAAGGGGATCTTTAACGTGCCAGTAAATGTACTGACACGGCTCCCTCGCATTTGTGCACCCTCAAATGCCAGCTGACTGCGCCAGGATACGAACCTGCAACCTAGGGCCCAGCAAGCGAGAACGTTACCGCTGAGCCACGCCGCCAGTCCGGTCGATTATGTCTCCAGATCCATAACATTCTTGATATACTTCTTATCTTTCTTTCTTTCTTCAATGATGGTAGCAGTTTTTATCTAGGTCGTGGCGTTTGGTAGAGGTAAATCGTTTCTAAGGTCTTCAACAAAGAATAGTTCTATTATACTCTTTGATAATAACAACGAGTTATAACTATACTCATACATTTAGGAGAAAGTAGGCTATATGTTCTTTACTGAACATCTTGTTTTTATTTATCAAACTCGGGCTCTAATATGTTAATCTGATGCCAGTAATCTTGAAGATATGACGCAACAGTAAAGTGACGTGCATTTCACATAGCGATCTTGAAGTGTGTTATGTATTGGGTAAGTAGAAATGCAATACCGAACACTTCAAACCATGTACTGTTGTCATCCTGATAATCACGTCCACACGCGGATTTATTTTCCTCTTTCATCTCTGCCGATCAGAGGAGGAATAATTGCTATGCAAACACCGATGTTACCGACCTGCGTACATAGATCAGAGGATAAGACTGTGGCACGGGTTTGGCACAAGCTGGGTGACCACATGGGTTCCAGCTTTTAGAAAACTTGTAGCCTAATACAGATGTACGGAAGATATGAGCGGCTTCGGTGGCGTAGTTGGTAGCATGCTGAGCTTCTAAGCCCAAAATCAGGGGTTCAAACCCGGCCGAAGTCGTCGGATTTTCAACCCTTTATAGGGCCCTTTTGATTATTTTTTGCACATTTGTAATGGGCGGGGGTGATAGATGAGTAGGAATATGCAACAATTTTAAGGGTGTGGATTCTATTTTATGAAATATGGTGTGGGAAATTATTATCCCACTGCACACACCCGACAGTATGTTTTCTTAAATGAGCAATGGGGTAATAATTTCCCACTCCAAATTATGATGTTACTGTGTTTATCACTCAATAATGAGGTTTATTTAACAGGATATAATATATAAAAACGCCCATCACGCTCTATAATTATTTTAAAAACGATACTCCCACGCAACACAAGGTCAGTGACCTATATCATCTTTGCCGAAAACGGCACAACAATATAAAAGTGATTTTGGAATCGTAAAAGTTAGTATATTCGAATATAATTAAACAATTTCAAAATAGCATTTACTAAAAGCACAGAAAATTTATTTTAAAAATCTTCTATTCTATGGCAAACACCCTGAGCGGGATAATTATTCCCTTTCTAGCTGAATTATATATAGGCTACTCAATTGACCAAACCCATTATTAACATTGTATTTCAGTTATATACCAAAGTTTACAAATCTCTTATATTCAATAAAAGCACCTTCTTCTGTAAAACAATGCTGCTAATCTGTTTTGAAGCCGCTGGCTGCGAACGAAGCGCATTTCTTTCACTCAACTCAACCGAACTGGCGAGCACGTGCACTGTGGAGACCACTGGGATATATGCTTCCCACCTTTGGTTTCTGATGACAGTATACATCAAATTAATGGGTTTTCAATATTTCTGTGCATCTAGCTTGTGGATGCATGTGGAACTGCTTAAAATGAAATGGGTGGGAAGATTCTCTCCCTAACACCGTTGTATAAATGTATGGTGGGAAGATAGTATTCCAAGGTCCTATAAAGGGTTTAAGAGCGTTAAAAATATCTCAGTATGCCACCCTTCGGAGGGGAAGTAAAGCCAGCGATCCCATGTCATAGATTTATGGCATGAAAAAGAACCTTCCACTAACTACACTTTGGAAGCTAAAATTTGTAGGTTAGTTCATGATAACGCTATATTAGTTCCATCGTTCGTCACCAGGTGCTGACTGCGATGGCATTTAGTAGCCACGTCCGCAGCTAGGTGTCGTGGACGGTAGCATTTGGTAGCAAAAGTAGAAATGACTTGAAAAAATTAATCTTCTGCAGTCCTTCTACCTGAATCACAGATAACACACACTAATACAGCCATCACAATTACCACCGGTTATCAGAAAAATTCTACACACACCCAAAGTACACGGGGCTAAATGACCGCGTCGGCACAGCCTCTAAACTAAGGAACCAACCAACAAACAGATGATATTTTTCTCCTATAAGAATTTATCAGTAATGATGAAGTGAACTTCAAGCAGTTGTGGTCGACCACAACTGGTGCTAGAGTGAACACGAAACTGCTCGAATTTCCAGCCAGGAAGACAAACGGGTAAGTATCAGCCTATATTATTACATAGCCGGCCCCGTGGTGTTGGGGTAGTGCGCCTGCCTCTCACCCGGAGGCCCCGAGTTCGATACCCGGCTCCGTCAGGGATTTTAAAACTGACCTGAGGGTTGGAACGGGGTGCACTCAGCCTCGTGAGGACAATTGAGGAGCTACCTGACAGAGAGACAGCGCCCCGATCACGAAAACCAAGACTAACGGCCGAGGGGACCCGACGCGCTGATCACGCATCACCCCGATATCGGCAGGCTGAATGGCTGGGCAGTGGTCGCTTGGTCGGCCTTAGCCCGTCATGGGCTGTATAGTACCAGGGGTTGACTATTATTACAGTATAACCATAATTGATTTTTTACAACCATATAATCACCCCTAACAGACAAACTCAGGATTATTATCACTTTTTTAGCATTTCACCTAACATTAGATATACTACATTTAGCATACACCGACAGTTGCATTACCGATACTGCAACTAAATAATTGTACATATTGTAAATATGTTTCACCTGTATTCTACCGACAGTAGTGGCTACTCGGGCTAAAGTACTGCGTTAGGTCAAGGGACCAAGCTCTCTGCTGACTCGGTAGACGCGTGGGTTCGAGCCCCACCGTCGGCTGTCCTTGAAATGGTTTTCCGTGGTTTCCCATTTTCAACACCAGGCAAATACTGGGACAGTACCTTCTGATAGGCCACGGCCGCTTCGTTCCACATCCTTGCCCAGTTTCATTCATCTTCATCAATTCCATCTCTCATCCCGACGCGCAGGTCACCCACGGGCGTCGACTAGAAAGACCTGCACTCGGCCTCTCAGGAGGCTACACGACAAAAAAAACAACCTGTATTCTCAAGCATAGATGTTATAGCCTAAGTGTAATAGATCTGATGATGATCGCTTGACGATCGAAACTGGTCATCCTAGTGTATTTATTAATCTCATGTAATTTATTTCAGGATCAGGACATAACCCATCTCATTTGGGTACATTCGTGTTGACCGACTGAAAAGCACCAAACATTTGTTTACTTAGGCAACTCTGAAAAGTGGCTTCAACCCTCCCCCCAATTGTTTCACTAATGCAAATATTTCAAAATTGTTGTTGCTTTTGTTGTTGTTGTTTGAGTCTTCAGTCTTTCGACGGGTTTGATTCAGCTCCCCGTGCTTCCCTGTCCTGATGTAATTGTTTCATCTCAACATAGCTACCAAACCCGACATCCGAGGCAGTCTGTTTAACATATTCTTACCTTCGTCTACCCGTACTGTTCTTATCCTCAACCCTTCCTTCTATAACTAAGTATGCTATTCCTGGATGTCTTAGTAGGCCTATGTGTCCTACCAACCTATCTCTTCTCTTCAATAGAAGTCGCCAGAATCATCTCTCCTCTCCCACTCTATCTTAATACCTCTTCATTCGTAACCCTATCTACCCATGTGATCTTCATCACTCTCCTTTAGGGGCGTGGTGGCTCAGCGGTTAAAGCTGTACGCCCCTCACCAAGGCGGACCGGGTTTGATTCCCGGTCATTGCATGTGAGATTTTCGAAGTCAAATGCCATGTCCTGTGGTTCAGATTCCACGTAAAATGCAGGACCCATGGCTCATGATCGCGAGATGAACGGTCACGTTAAACTACAAGCTTCCTTTTCATTATCCTGTAACACCACATTTCAAACGCTTTAATTCTCCTCTTCTCTGCTACTCCAACAACCTAACTTTCACTTCCATAAAGTGCCACGCTCCAGACATAGGCTTTCAAAAATGACTCCCTAATACCTAAACCTATATTCGGTGTCAATATATACCTTTTCTGTAGAAGTGCTTTCCTTGCCAGTGCTAACCTACTTTTTATATCCTCTTTGCTTCGTCCATCACTGGTTATTTTGCTTCCTAAGTAATTCGACATTCATATGGGTTTCGGAGTTCTTTCGACTGCATTCCAATGTTTTTGTTTTACATTCATTAATTTTCATCATGAATTCTCTCCTCAAGACAGAATCCGGCGGCTTCGGTGGCGTAGTTGGTAGCATGCTGAGCTTCTATGCCCAAGATCGCGGGTTCAAATCTGGCCGAAGTCATCAGATTTTTAAGAGCGTTAAAAATCCCTCAGTATGCCTTCCTTCGTAGGGGAAGTAAAGCCGGCGGTCCCATGTCAGAGATTTATGGCATGTTAAAGAACCTTCCACTAATTACACCTGTCTGAAGCTAAATTGTATAGGTTAGGAATGTAAACAACGCTCTTAGGTTCCTACGTTCGTGGCCAAGGGCCGACTGCGGTGACGTCTGGTAGCAAAGTTCTGAACTAGTAGTCGTTGACGGTGGCGTTTGGCGGCAAAAGTAGGAACTACTTGAAAATTGATCGTCTGCAGTCCTTACTTGAATTAATACAGATAGCCTACACACACTAATACAGTCATCACAATTAACACCGGTTATCAGACAGATTCTACACACACCCAAAGTACACGGGGCTACATGACCGCGTTGTCGCAGCCCCTAAAGTTAAGAACCAACCAACCAAGACAGAATACATACCATTTACATTTAAAAAATTTGAATATTCAAGTAGTTCAGAAATTCAGATATTCCAATGTTCGAATACATCGAATATTCGTATGGTCGAATCAAATATTCGTATTCAAGATATTTTGAACAATTCGAATAATTCAATATCTTCCATATTCGCGGTACAGATCAGTGGTTTCCAACTAGCGGCACGTTTTTGTGGCCCGCGTATGCTTTTAGAAAGTTTTTTTTAATCATTTTAAATGATTTTGTCGACTTCGTCGTTACGCTGGGGTCTGGCGTTACGTTACGGTGACGGGACGAAATGTACCCAGATGCACTGGGGTGTGTGACGTCATAGTACCGCTTCGTGCCCGTGTTCCCCGACAATCTCTACTTCGTTATTATAAGACAAAAATCCCCGATTCTTGGATGTCACGGGTAATCTCGAGAACCACAGGATGAATTTTGATGCGGTTTTCACCATTCTGTAAAGGATATCTCGAGGATAGATTCTGTAGAAAATAATTTATGTATGATGAAAGGAAGCCAAGCAGTAACGATTTTAGTGAACAAGTCGAGAACAAACTTGGCGTGCGTGCGCTTCTTAAGCAAACCGTTAAAATTATCAATATACTATGAGCGTGAGAATTGGTCAGCATGAAAAGTTCTACAAACAAGTCCGCGAGAGCATATCTTTATCTTCAATACATCGCCCACTATAAGTGTTTTTAGACTGGTGAACGTGACGACATCCCGCGCGCTTGAGTTTGCTTTGCCCTTGGTTTGCACTTGCCGTTCGCGAGTAATTTGAAACAAGGTAAAGTATTATAAAGCAAGATAAGTATTATGCAGATAATTTTCTAACATGTCAAAAGTCTTTGGCTTCGAGCGAATATGGTCACAGATACACACTTTATGGCATGTTAAAGAACCTTCCACTAATTACACCTGTGTGAAGCTAAATTGTATAGGTTAAGAATATACGCAATGCTCTTAGGTTTCTACGTTCGTTGCCAAGAGCCGATTGCCGTGGCGTCTAGTAGTTAAATTCTGAACTAGACCCAGTAGTCGTTAACGGTGGCGTTTGGCGGCAAAAGTAGGAAATATTAAAACATTCAAATTTGCAGTCCTTACTTGAATTAAAAACCAGATACACACACTAATACAGCTATCACCGGTTATTAGACAGATTCTACACACACCCAAAGTTCACGGGGCTACATAACCGCGTTGTCGCAGCCCCTAAACTGAGGAACCAACCAACCATAAACTGATTTGGTAATGCTTTAAGAAACCATCACTTTATATTATAGTGTAAGTTGTAAATCAAAACAGTAGGCCTAATGTTAATTCTTTCCATGTAAACACGATCAAGTGAGCAAGACGATTGTATTAATAAAAAGTTACATAAAATGGTCTTAGTTGTGTTTAACACTAAGCAAACAAAAAACAACACAACAAATTGGTTGGAGAAGTGATGCCAGATAGCCTAAAAACTCATCATTTTGCACCAAATTATACAAGATTTACCCGGGGAGAACCCCGGACCCTCTATTCTTTGTGGCCTACACCATGTCCCCTAACCCCCGCTTGGGCACCCCCCGAAATAAAACTCTATATACGAAGTGTACCATACATTGGCAGTTTTAGAAATCATAGGGTAGTTCTGTTGTTATGTTTCCGAAGTGTCAGTGATAAGTTGCCTTCGTTGCAGTGAGGCTTAACCAGTTCTGTCCTGTACTTTACACTCGATGCGCGAGATCCAAGATATGCTAGAAAACGTGACTTAGCAGATTCTTGAATTGCGTGGACCATAAAGTGTGTATCTGTGACCATATCTGCTTGTCGTAACGTCAGACACGTGGCGCCAGAGTGTGTAAACTTTAGTATTAATACAGGACATGCTAATGGCGGAGGAGATCAAAAGACATGACGGCGACTGGACAAGAGGCGCATGTCACATACGTCCAGTGCTGACATACCGCCATCCAACAGAACTACCCTGCGCCGCCGTTGTCTAAATCAAAGAGTAGTATTTTATCGTCACGACTGGCTCTATACACGATAAACAGAACAAATTATTGAAATTCTCAGTCAGAGAGATGAAGTCTTATTCCTGCCACTGATTTGAAGGTGAAGTTTAGAATTTAAATCGTAAAAGTATGTGATGTATCAGGGCCGCTGAGAGGGAGGGAAGAGGAGGGAATGGGGAGGGAGGGAGGGGGGCAAGGGAGGCAAATGATGATGTTGATGATAGTTGTTTTAAGGAGCCTAACATCTAGGTTATCGGCCCCTAATTGTTTGGGTGATCGTGAAGGTGATAATGAAATGTAAACTATAACTAAAACTAAGTACAACAGTAACTGCGGCTTCGGTGGCGTAGTTGGTAGCATGCTGAGCTTCTATGCCCAAGATAGCGGGTTCAAACCCCGCCGAAGCAGTCGGATTTTTTAAGAGTGTTAAAAATCTCTCAGTATGCCTTCCTTCGGAGAGGAAGTAAAGCCGGCCGTCCCTTGTCATAGATTTATGGCATGTTAAAGAACCTTCCACTAATTACACCTGTGTGAAGCTCAATTGTATAGGTTAAGAATGTAAACAACGCTCTTAGGTTTCTACATTCGTTGCCAAGAGCCGATTGCGGTGGCGTCTAGTAGCTAAGTTCTGAACTAGGTCTAGTAGTCGTTGACGGTGGCGTTTGGCGGCAAAAGTAGGAACTATTTGAAAAATTCAAAGCTGCAGTCCTTACTGTGCCCATTTCAACAGTGAAATATGCAAATCACAGTTAGCCAGCAACGCTCAATCGGGAGTATCGGGGTTCATGGTATGTTCTCCCACTCTGTGACTTACACACTCTGGATTACGCATAGGATACACTTCCAAAAATAAACAAAATCAAAATCCTACTATCAAAGCATTTAATTATTCAAAAATCTAGCGCTACAAAAATATACATAAAAAAACACTGAAATTACACTTCACACTTGTTCCAAAGACGAACAAGGAATTCAAAATAATGATTCACAAATATTAATTAATGGTTATCCAAGAACCAAACAAAAACATCATCTGAGTTTCACTCCCATATAGCACAAATCCTAACTTCTTACAAACGAGCTCCAAATGGCTCGGTGAATCTTACATGCATCGTGTTAACAAATAAACACACCATTTAGTCTTTAAATGAGTCCATCTAGCTTTAATTACATTATTATAGTATGGCTACTTATTAATTATTTTGGGCTCCCACAATGTTCAGTTTGTTAACATCTCTCTTCTCAAGCTACCAACTCACTACCGTGCTTGGAAAAATCTGCATATCCCCGAGTTATAGAAAACTAACTGACAAAGTCAACTTAAGACAACTCCCAAATATCTCAAAATGTTCATCATAACTCGTGAACAAATTAAATCATTTAATAATAAGTTAGGGATTTTATTATATTGTCTTCAAAGACAATTATATCTTAAGGAAGCAACGATCTGAACTCTGCAAGCGATAATAATGAACGTAAAAGGACCTCAGTTCAAATACTGGGTTGTTAAAACAATCTTAAACACATCCGTGTAACATGAACCAGACAGCTCGTTCATGACCTTTCTCTACAAGAGTTTCTAAGGGTGTGTCTCAACACTCGACTAATTTATGGCTTTGAAAGGAGGGGACCACAATCTCACCCTATCGAGACGGACTACAAAGCGCCTGCTACCGGCCGCTCCAATACGTTTCTTTTGAAAGACAAGGCATGTAAATACAAATCAACATCAATACATTTTTAGGTTCCACTGACCTATTCTCTTAGCTTCGGTAAAGTATAATTATGAAGTGTCATCATTAGTGGGTAAGAGGATCAATGAAACAACAAATATAAAAGGGGCTTCGACGTGAAGGAATCTGAGTTCGTTCCTTTTAAAATGCCTCGGGAACCACATCCCAACTTTGAGGAATTACACAAGACCAGTGGTACCAAACCAACTGTCCATCATATTAGCGACTTAGGGAAGGTATTCGCACTCAACCAGAGCTCACAATTCAACATAACTCATTACCGCGACTAATTGTCCCTCACAATTATCTTACCGAACATTTCAACGCGTTCCTAGCATGACAAATTACATCAAATGCGCGACATGGCGCTCATTATATCAAATAGCCAAGTTGCCTTTCAAAAAAGAGAAAGAAATAAAATAAAATCAAAATTTGATCTTCGTCTCAAAAAGAATATAATCAGCATTAGCCTCCATCAACAATAATTAGATTTAACATTAAGAACATTACTGGTTCCTCAACATATTAACAATCAATATAAGGAGCTTCCGCAGCTACAACCTATCCCAATATAAAATTCATCACATAATTAATGTATTTAATAATTATTATTATTATCATGCTTGCGTTACAATAAATAATAATATTTGCCATTATACTAATGGGGAGCGTGATGGCGCAGTGGCTTAGCTACTCGCCTTTCAACCGGACGACCGGGGTTCGAATCCCGGTGACAGCGGGGTGGAATTTTCACCTGGAAAATCACGTGGCGTCAGGAAGAACATCCGGCCTTAAATCCCCGGCCAAAACCAAAATGAGCCTGGTTGGCTCCGGTGACCCCAATTAATTGGGAAAAGCCGAAGAGGAAGAAGAAGAAGAATTTGCCATTATACTAATATTCCACTGAATATTTTCCACAAGGGATTAATTAATACCTGAAATTACTTATATTTCAATCAAATTAAACGTTCAGATCGCGCACCCTATATTTTCACAAGTTTTCAAACATCCCTATTTCAACTTCTGAGGATTTTACGCAAATCTTCCCAAAACACAGAATACTGAAATTAGTACTCACATGATCCTTCCAGTCAGAGACCGGGTTTTCCAACGATTAAATATTTCACCCACATACTGATTCTTATGCCATACTTATGATCATAATTACACTTGGTAACACTTCTTTAAAATCACATAAAACATATACACTGATCTTATTTAATCTACAGAATACCCTTCTGGGATTCATTTTTCTTTAAAAACACAAATTCACTAAAAAGATATATATTACACTCAAAAATTTCACTAAAATCGAATTACATAAAAATTTATCACTTCTGGCATTTGTTACATTTGCCTTAACACACGTGATTTTCTTCTCCTTTCTCGTCTCCAAGGGTTGCACTTTGTTTGCGTCGGATTCCTAATCCTATTGGGATGATTGAAAGTCTCGATCGAGCTACCCTCACTGGAAAGGATACTCCTCCTATTCCGTTAGTTTCGACTATCGGCTTACTGAACTTAATGCACGATATCGTATCTTGCTTGTTGGCAAATTTTTCGTTTTACATAAGTCTGTCACTGACGTTTTTACTTCTAGGATCGCTCGAACTATTATAACGGCGACATAGTGATTTATTTTTCAGGTAATCCACACGTGGATTTTACTTTCTGATGCTGCGGTTCTTTAACTATTGGAATAATTCCAATGTCTTACTGTTCGTTTGTCTAAACATAGACAATGCCTGGAATCTCGATTCCTAAATTCTATCGTAACCCGCTCTAGCCTCCTCAATTCAGGAACACTAGGCGTTACTATCACGTTTTACCCTGATCTGGTTATTTAACGTTGATATAGAATTGTATAGTTCACTGTTCTCGGGTACTTCGAAATCCTATGATGCTGACACTTGAGCTGAAACTAGTTAGGTTTGAGTACCTATCGCCGGTAATTGCTTAAGTCCACAGTCTAAAACCTTGACTGTACTTGTAAAATTTATAAAGTCCGAAGCTTGATAATACGTTTCCTATAACAAGGATTCTAATGCTTCTTCTCACGGCGATACTGTTGACGATACTTAGACGGCGACTCCCATAAGGGGTGCTCGTCTGCGATACAGAGTAACACGACCTATCACGGTCTGATGAATACTGCATGTACTGTTGAATACTTATTGTCCAGTATGATCTCCCCTGAGGTTCATACGACTTGATGGAGCGCTCCTGCACTCGGAGTCCACTGTAGACTGCATGTACTTTGAAACAGTACCACGCTCACCGGCGTCTCCGGTAAACTGAATGAACTTCTTCTTTGGCCCTTGGTCGGGTCCAAATTAGCGTATCTTGACGTGATGACGACTAACACTTGTGAATCAGCACGGCCTCCCACCGAGGTCCGTTGTAGACTGAATGAACTTTGGTTGATCCAGCACGGCCTCTCCCCGAGGTCCGCTATAGACTGAATGAAATTCCTGGCGCGTCCAAGGTTTATATTCAAATCTGCCACAAAAAAAATCAGACTCGTACCTTCTCCAACGCTAACTTCTGAAATAATCGTCGTATTATTTTGAAAAATATATCTCCAAAAAGCTCTCATTCTAAATGTAAAAAGGGTTTCTTTAATTATTAAAGTCGATCATACAATCCCATGATATTAAATAAATGGGCTCCTGAGATGCGTGGGTAGAGGAGTTTTTGTTTTACGTCTCTGCCAGCTTCGGGCTCGGGAAATTACTATTCACGTAATACTGCATGGGCACTTCTTTCCTGTGCAATTATTATGAGCTTTTTCCACACACAAAAATCTCTTTCCCCGGATTATCAACAGTGACGGATTCAATTCTTTAGTTAAATGCTTGCAAATGGCTTAATTTTAATTATTTCTCTTCTCGCACCATTGCGACGTTGTCAATTTACTGTTGAGTAAGGGCTTTATCCGAAACTTCTTCTCTGTCTTTCAGGACGGAAAAGTACCAGTTCTAAATATAATCATGCGCCAGCCCTTTACTGCAGCGTCAACGGTGATCTCATGCTCCGGTGACTCACGGTATCTCGCTCTTGCGTCACCTTACAACAGTCCAACTTCTTATTAACCCTTCAAAAACCTTTAAAAATCCATTCTAAAGTCTGCATTATTTCTCCTTTTTCTTGCATACCAGGATATGGATTCGATACTTGAACCAGTCCACATGGGTTCATTACTTCAATTAAAAACAGATACACAAACTAATACTGCCATCACAATTAACACCGGTTATCAGACAGATTCTACACACACCCAAAGTACACGGTGCTACATTACCGCGTTGTCGCAGCCCCTAAACTCAGGAACCAACCAACCTAACTACTAACTTATATACTGTACTAGAAGAACAAATGAAAAACAAAAGGAGAATAAGGCAAATAACGGGCAGGAGGAAAAGAAATGCCCTCAACCCTCGAAGAATGCGGATTGAGGGACTTAGAAGGAAGGAGAGCCATGAAAGGCAGATAGGAAAGTGAAAGAGGAGAGGGTCCGCCCCAGATTAAATGGATAAAAGGGGTAAAACCGGAACTAGCTCAGGAATTCCTCGGGGTCGCCAACTCCCAAACTCACCAGCCGTGAGCCCCTGAGGGTGTAGCAATATCCAGGGTGCACCAGAAGTGGTGGGGCTACATACACCCTGCCTCCTTGAGGGCCTTGAACAGAAGGCAGGAGATAACATGAAAAGAAAAAGAAGGCTGACCCCTCGCTGAAGGAGGGTATCAGAAAAGATGAGACAAAGGCCAATTAAGGAGGGAAAGGAAGAGACTCCCTAGGACTCGGGTACCCTAATACCGTCGGGGTCAGAAGAGAACAAGAGTTGACCAAGTAAGGTTGACAAGAAAGAAGACGGAGAGGAGCCCGGCACAAGTAAGTGGAAGCAATGCCGGACTCAGCTGGGGCCCTGTGGTCATCAACCCACGTCCCACTAGATGTGAGCCCCTGCGGAGGGGAGGGGCAAATGCATAGGGGCCCGTGAGCAATGAGGCCCCACTAGTGGCGCACGTTAGTTTCAGTTCATTGTACCTACTCTTTCATTATTTAAAACGTTGCCTTTAACTTACAACCTGTTAGAGATTTTGCACAGTAAGGATATCGACTTTTCTATAGCTCTGGAGAAGATATCTCATGTTACCGAACTTTTAATCTTCAAGAGAAATTAGGCAGAATAACACTTCAGAAGCATAAATGACAGTGTGAAAGTATTGGCAGAAACCGATCATTTGATAAAAGAAGCTCCTCGAATCTGAAAATGACAAGAAAGACGCTGTACTGTACCTTATTTTGCGGAGTTTCAAGATACCTTTATTTCTCATTACGCACAGGTAATTTAAGTGTAGACTTGCAGAATTGCAAAATATTTCCCTATGTTTTCTAACTGTATTAAATTCACTCAAAAATCCCAAATCGTTTTGTGCTCTTTGTAAATTATATTTCATAAAATCGTCCGTTTTAACTACTGTGGATTTTAGAGACGTCGAGATACCGGAATTTTGCTCGATGGGGATTTTAACGTTCTTCTTACACGGCTCCCTCGCATTTGCGCACCCTCAAATGCTAACTGACTTCGCCAGGATTCGATCCTGCAACCTTCGGCTCACCAGACGAGAACGTTACCGCTCAGCCACATAGCCAATCCTATTTATAAACGTTACCTACTATGTTGCAACACTGAAAGATGGCAATCTCAACAACAAACAGTCTCACTCCTCCAACTTAACTAAGAAGGTGTAGCTACTGTTGCTGTGATGTACTTTTAAGCAATAAGTCATAAACTACTGTTGAATTGTAAATTAACGCAGAAATGACCCAGTGAGATTATTTTGCTAGAGCTGGGCCGGCAGCCGACTGGCGGGTGCGCGCGCTTAACGTCAACCAACCGAGCTCGGACCGCAGGGTTGCGCGAGGCGGAGGCGAGCTAACCAGGATCATTAAAGTCCTTTAAGTCACTAAACTTTCATCAGCGATGGTGTGTAGTGTCAGCGCACAGATAAGAAGGTAACATAAACAACAGCTGCAAGATTTAATTAAAGAAGCACAGATGGTTTTTTTATTTCTTGGGAATCTGGATGACCTCACGTCACCATTTAAAGGTTATAACTTATCTTTTCACAAAAGATACTAAATATTATCCTTCAGCTGTCTGGCAGTAACTTTGGAAGTTACATCATTACTCCTGTCCCCCCTGCGTGTTTACTATAATTATTCGAAGCACGGACCTAATAAGCCCGTTTGATGTTCAATTGTGGGTCAATTTAAACTACAAAGTGTACAGATCAATTACCCGTACTCTAGTGGAGCTGGAGAACAATATACGGCAGCAGATATCCCTCACAACAGAAGGGAATCACAACGTGTAAACGCTAATTTATTTACACGGTACAACGCCTGTCTGTCAGTTGAAGGAGAACACTCTCAGCATCTCCTGTGGATAGGCAAGTTCTTTAATCATGATTTGCTGGTGAATTCACCATTAATTAATGCACTTTATTACGGTTTCCACCTGCGCGCAATCCGCGGTAGGAGGTCGGTTTGCTGGCGAAAGGCGCGCGCGCCCAGCAGCCGGCCGCCGACCCTGCTCCGGCAAAAGAATCACCCTGTACAAGTACACTGCTGGGATTACAGTAAAAAGCTAGAATTGCAACATACAAAAACAGTGTGTGTCTACTAATAATGTGTTGAAATATCCGATATGGACACTTATCTGAAATTGTGGAATGTCTACAGGTTGCTCAGACAAACAAAGAAACAAAACAAGCAAACAAACAAAACAAACAAAGACATCGGCTAGGGGCAAGCTGTGAATTTTGGCTGGCTCTGAGCAAAGAAAGTTTGTCAAAGAAAATCGTGCATAATAGTCAAACTGAGAAAGACATTAACTTAAAAAAATATTTACTACGTCCTTATTAATCAATCAAAATTGGTATTTCTACATCAGTTTGTAATTGAGACACTTTATGTAGGCTATATATTTTTTTAAATATTTATTAAGTAATTTGTAATTAAGTTGTACTGTACACTAATTAATATTTCTATCACATCGTTATGCCCATCTAACAAGCGCGAGAGAACTCATATAGCAAATGATGTTGATCTTTTCTTCTCCCAAAAACTCTTCCGTTCTTCAGTCCATGGTTTCCTGGTACCGTACTGATTTTCTCCACAAAATGATAGTTGTTGACAAATGTTCTGAATTTGGATATGTCTTGTATGATTTCATCCACGATGCCAACTTTCTGAAGATCTTCCTTTATTTTCTTAAGGTTTGATGACTGTGTTATAATGTCGTAATATAGTATTCGGGGATATTGATTTTTTGTTGTTTCTGTTCCAGGTAATTTTATAGGCCTTCTGTAATTTCTTTATTTGCTTCACGGTTCAATCCGTATGGCTGAATTACTTCTCCTAAATACTTGAATTTATTTACTTGATGAATTTTGCCGAATTTAGTCTTCAGAGGTTGCCCATCTAGCTAAAAAAGGATCCTTCTAAGTATTATTATCAATTTACAAAAAATAACCTAGAATGTTGTTATGGGGAAAGCGCTGAGGATGGGTTACAAGTGACAGGGGGTATCGTAGGGGGTGGGAGTGGTCCGTACTTCATTCGATTTCAGGCTGAGTGTTCCGCAGACTTCTATGGGTGGAAACCACTGCCCTAGATGAAGGTATGTGGGTGGGGACAAAATCCATCAGATAAGCATGTTTACTCCACATCTGCTCCCGCCCCCACTATTAGCCACTCATGAGTGGGGCACGGTCGATCAGATCTTGGCAACGGGTCAAATTCTGCGTTGGGATGCCCCGATGCGAAGTGTGGTCATCAGTTCGCAGTATCGCAGGGAACCCAATAGGGCGTGAGAACACCACATATGACGTGATATCATCGCAACATAATTGAATTACTCGCTGTGAGTCAGCAGAGAAAGTCAGCCCACGGTCAAGTCCATATAATTACATGCCGTTAATTTCTTGAACTTTATTATTATTATTTATTTGGTTTAATTGTTCTCATCGTTAATCCCGATAAGGAAAAGAATGGAATCACAAGTCTGCACGCAATGTTCATTCAAATTCACGAACAGGCGGAGTATTGACCAATTATTGTAGGTGGCGAGAGATAACAATGGCCGGGCAAACTTTTTCTTTTTGTAGCGCGTTGTAAAATAAAACACAATCAGTTTCGAGTAGGGAGATCTTAACATAGTCTATACATATTGTTGCGCCTCCACCGATTGTTGTGTCCCCTCCTAATGGCACGGATTTAAGCCATAGGCTGATCAGGGTTTCTCCAAGATTATGTAAAAGGATCGTTATCTTGTCCTTACCGATAGCTTCTGATAGGGATTACAATATAGTCCCTACTATACAACGAACTGATGATGATGGTGAAGATAATTGTTGTTTAAAGGGGGCCTAACATCCAGATTTTTAATTTAATATCGTATGGCCTCGGGTGCCGGGTGAAAGCATTGTTAATTGCACCCAGAGGGCAGCTTGCATGTCGAATTTCGTCGTTCCTTTGAACGCTATGAAAGTCAAGGAGGTTAGATATCTAAGCTCCTTGGCACTACATCACTTTCTAGTAGAGAATGGAGGAACTTTGTGTTAGCGGAAAATCCCGAGATTAATTTTGCAATTATGAACACGGCCTACTGAATTCAAATGGGTTCTTTGACATGCTAACATCGTATGACATGGTGTCGTAATTTATGCCGCCTTTCAAAAATCACATTCGACGGCCAGGAGCGAACCTGCAAGCTTGGGGTTGGTAGACCGACACGTTGACCACTCACCCACCGTGGCAAGCTCTCCAATATTATGTACAAGCATCGTTATCGTGTCCATACCGATAGTTTCTAATAGGGAATACAGTACAGTTCCTACTATACAACGTACTGATGATGATGATGATGATGATGATAATTGTTTTATAAAGGGGCCTAACATCTAGGTTATCGGCCCCTAATGGTTTGGGTGATAGTGGATATGAAAAATAATCAAATTAAACTTACAACTAAAACTAACTGGGCTGGCCCCTGCCTCTCACCCGGAGGCCCCTGGTTCGATTCCCGGCTCCGTCAGGGATTTTAGAAACTGACGTGAGGGCTGGAACGGGGTGCACTCAGCCTCGTGAGGACAATTGAGTAGCTGTCTGACAGTGAGGCAGCGCCCCGATCATGAAGACCAAGATTAATGGCCGAAGGGACCCGATGCGCTGATCACGTGTCACCCCTATATCTGCAGGCCAAATTGGTGGGCAGCGGTCGCTTGGTAGGTCTAGGCCCTTAATGGGCTGTAAAGCCGGGGGTTATTATGATTAGGCCTATATTTAAAACTAACTACTCTCTTACAAACTAGAAGGTGAAATGGGAAACAAAAAGGAGGAGAATGTAAATAAAAGACAGGGGGAAAGGAAATGCCCTCAACCCTCGAAGATTGAGAATTGAGGGAGTTGGAAGGAAGGAGAGCCATGAAAGGCGGAGAGGAAAGGGAAAGAGGAGAGGGTTCGCCCCAAAGACAGTGGGAAAAGGGGGGAAATCTTGACCCAGCTCAGGAATCCCTCGGGGTCACCAAATCCCGAACTCACCAGCCGTGAGCCTTTGAGGGTGTAGCACTATCCAGGGTGCACCAGAACCGGTTGGGCTGAACACACCCTGCCTCCTTGAGGGTCGTGAGCAGAAGGCAGGAGATATCATAAAAAAGAAACAGAAGGCTGAGCCCTCGAGGAATGAGGGTATCAGGAAAGATTGGAGAAGGGCCAATTAAGGCGGAAAAGTGAAAGACGCCCTAGGCCTCGGGTACCCTAATACCGACGGGGTGGGAAGAGAACAAGAGTTGGCCAAGGGAGGTCGAAAGAAAAGGTGACAGTGAGGAGACCGGCACAAGTAAGTGGAAGCAATGCCGGACACAGCTGGGGTCCCACTAAACATGAGCCCCTCGGGGGGTACAAAAAACTCCCCAATGAAAAAGATTGAAATGTTTAACTCCCAGTTTATTCAGTAAGGAAGTAAAGGAATCTGCCTCCATGGATACAACGAGACTTGAATTGATTATAATTTAATCCTGAAATCAAATACAAATAGAAATATTGGTTCTCACCTGTTCTCTCAGCATGGTGATCCCAAGTACCGCCCCTGCTCCGTACCCCTTGGTCAACGAGTGTTCGATGACCTGAGTCGACAGCTTTTTATTATAAGGCAGCACGGTTTTTAATGACTAGGTTGATGATGATGATAATTGTTGTTTTAAGGGGCCTAACATCCAGGTTATCGGCCCCTGATGGTTTGGGTGATCGTGAAGATGAAAATGAAATGCAAACTTAAAACTAAAACCAACCACCAACCTACATACTATTTATAGAAGAAGAAATGGAAAACTTAAGGAGAATATGGCAAATAAAGGACAGGAGGAAAAGAAATGCCCTCAACCCTCGAAGAATGCGGATTGAGGGACTTGGAAGGAAGGAGAGCCATGAAAGGCAGATAGGAAAGTGAAAGAGGAGAGGGTGCGCCCCAAAAGTAAGGGACACAAGGGGAAAACGGACCCAGCTCAGGAATCCCTCGGGGTCACCAACTCCCGAACTCACCAGCCGTGAGCCCCTGAGGGTGTAGCATTATCTAGGGTGCACCAAAAGTGGTGGGGCTACATACACCCTGCCTCCTTGAGGGCCTTGAGCAGAAGGCAGGAGATAACATGAAAAGAAAAAGAAGGCTGACCCCTCGCAGAAGGAGGGTATCAGAAAAGATGAGACAAGGGCCAATTAAGGCGGGAAAGGAGGAGACTCCCTAGGCCTCGGATACCCTAATACCGTCAGGGTCGGAAGAGAACAAGTGTTGACCAAGTGAGGTCGACAGGAAAGAAGACAGAGAGGAGCCCGGCACAAGTAAGTGGAAGCCATGCCGGACTCAGCTGGGGTCCCGTGGTCGCCAACCCACGTCCCACTAGATGTGAGCCCCTGGGGAAAATGACCAGGTTGAACTGGGGTTGAATGTCGGATACAGTTTCGCCTTGAACATATTGTACTCATATTTTGTCATCGTTATTAGTGTTGTAGTTTTTATTTCATTATGAATGTTTAAAAAAAATTATAGTTGATTATTCTAGGAGTTGTGACATCGTGGTCATATAGCCCCGTGTATTTTGCGTCTGTGAGGAATTGTTGTGTTATTGTGATGGCTATACTTGTGTGAGTATTTGTAAATTAGAAATAGGATTGGGGAGGAGGCGGCCGTGACCATAAATTAGGAACCATCCTAGCATTTGCCTGGAATAAAAGTGGGGGAAACCACGAAAAACCACTTCTAGGATGACTGAGGTGGGATCGTATCCTCCTGTTCTCAGTCTTGCCACAAGAGGCTGAGTGTACCCCGTTCCAGCCCTCTCACCAGAATTAAAATTTCTTGGCAGATTGAACCCAGACCTTCGGAGCGAAAACCAAGGACGCTAGACCACGAGGTGGAAGATAACAGTATTTTGTATTCGATTCATATCACAACAATGAAGACATGACTGTATCAGCCGAGCATGCTAACTGGTCATCTTTAGAGTTATAGACTCTCTCGTGGTGTAGCGGCTAGCAGCATGCTTGGTTGTCGTCCCGGAGCTCCGGGTACTATTCTCAGCGCTGCCTGAAAATGTAATTCTGATCTGAAGGCTGGAACAGGGTACTTTCAGTCTCGCGAGGCAAACTAAGAAGAGGAGGGTTCGACTCCTATCTAACAATAAGCCAACCTAGAAATGGTTTCCCGTAGTTTTTCACATCTACTCTAGGCAAATGCCGGGATGATTTCCAAACCTCACCTGAATTAAGGATAGAAGGTAGGTAGGTTATCGTTATTAATTTGCAGCCTATTTTGGGCAAGATTCAAACTAATACAGCTGGGCACCTATTCATAAAAGATTGATGAAAATTTCGCGATATACTTATAGGGTGTTGATGACTGTGATAGTACACTTGAACAATTCTAATGCAATTAGTTCACGTACAATACATATTATTCGAAAAATACAAATAATAACTTTGTGCCATTCATGCCCATCATTAGGTATTAAATAAATTAATTGGTATTCTGCCCGAAGGCAGGTCCGAGCCTCCGAAGAGGCTACCCCCAGCCGGAGTTTACTTGCGGTAGGGTGGCCAGGGCCTTTCCGCTCCTCCTTATGTTGGCCAACAGCGCGCAATGCCTAGAACCGGCATACCATCCAAGTTCTGACTGCGCCCAATGTTGCTTAACTGCGGAGTTCTCATGGGATCCGGTGTTTCAACACGGCTAGGCCGTTGGCCTCATTAGGTATAACTCATACGAATTGTGATCAACTGAATTACATATTATTTTAAAAATCATTTATTATTTAGCAAAATAATTTTTCAAAATAAATAATTTATTTTGCAATAAATTTTTATTAACATTTATTTATGTAACTAAACTATGTTCACTTTAATTGATATAAAATTTAATTCGCCATTCTGAAGGTGGTCCTAAGAGAAAATGTAGAAAATCTCAGAATTCTATTTCAAAAAGTCCCTGAGAAAAGTATACCTAAAGACGAGCGAGCATTGAACAAAATTAATTTTTTGGCTTTTCGAAAAATATATATTGTAGGTGAACTAATTGCCTTAGGATTTTTAAAATGTTCTATCACAGTCTGCAACACTCTACAAGTGTATGGCGAAAATTTCATTAACTCTTTATGAATAGGAGCCCAACTATATTAGTTTGAATTTTGCCCGAAATATGTTGCAAATTAATAGCGATAACCTACCTTCTGTCCTTAACAGTGCACACACTACTACTACTACTACTACTACTACTACTACTACTACTACTACTACTACTACTACTACTACTACTACTACTACTACTACAACAACAACAACAACAACAACATATATACAACACAATAACACAGGTTATCATACACATTCTCTCGCGTACACACCCAAGTACACGGGGCTAAATGACCACGATGTCCAAGCCTTTAAAATGAAACAACGACACTATCACATTGGATGGGCCTAATGCTATGTTAATAATCGAAAATAATCTCTTCAAACACTTCTGTTCGTTACACTACATGGCATGGTTCATTGACATTCCGTGTACGAGGTGTGAAATACTCATTACTAGGGCTCGGATCGATATCCTCGATAAAATCTCCAGATATGCTCGAAAACCATGCGTTTTATGCTCGATAGATATGCTCGTAAAACCTATTATATGCTCGATAGATATGGTCGAAAAACCCATTGTATGCGGTTAAATATGCAGAATATGCTCGAAGAACACCGTTAAAACCATAGAAAGGAAAGTGAAACGAAAAAAAAACAATAACATACCTTTATATACGAGCTTTATTTTCTAACTTGTATGTAATACACTGCAATATACTCGCATTCAAGTTTTTCAAGTATATAGGAGAGAAGTTTTCTTATAAAAGTTACAGTTTAAAAGGTCATTTACAAAATGTTCAGAATTAGGCGAGTCAATGAATTAGATCTGCATTGGTCTGTACAACAAGAATTTTTTTCTATGTTTTCAGTTTTGAATGATTTTCTTAAATCAGTCAATAAAAGTTTCAATGACGAGAACGACCTCACTAAAGGTTAAAAACCTGCGGTTCTACGTATTATTCGCACCAGATAGGCTTTGCAATATTTTTTTTCGAACCTTAAGGATGGTCAGGGCCCGAATTCAGGGGGAGGGAATTCGAAGAGAAACAAACTATTTAGATAAAAACCAGAAGAATATTCATTTATATGCTTCTATTCTGAAAACAGCGGTTTTATGCATTTATATGCTCGATAAATTTCAATTCTGTTGGTCCCACAGAGGTGAAAATACCACCGAAAGGCTTCTTTCAATGTGTACTATTCAGGAAAAGAATATGCCAAATTGTTCGAATCCGAGCCCTACTCGTTACTATTTGGAATGGGTTTGTATCGCTTGGAGATTCGGTTCTCTGTTTCTTTGCCACTGTCACTTGGTTCTTTTTTTCACTAAATCTCTGATCTATTAAATAAATCCCACTTCCATTGCGACATATGTTCAGAATATTCAGAGAAAGTGATATTACTCGTAAAACGTCACACGATAGGATTAGGCAGAAGAGTGACGCAGGGGAATATCCAAGTGTTCCATTTAACATAAGATATCAGACGTTTTCCTTGTTCCCTCTAGTCTACTGTACAATCTCCTGAAAATAGATGAAATTGGTCTTTCATGGCCGGTTGATTTACATACAATCCTGTCATCATTAAGAGTGGATGGAATACTAAATACATGTACTACACGTTTTAGTTCTGAAAACTTAGGCTACGAAACTTTCTGACATTGCAGGCCCCAATACACATCAGCCACATGTAAATCGGTATTCTGTGGGCGGAAAGCGATCGTGAGTTCGTAAATGTGGCCCTGTCTTACGTATCTCAACTTTTATTGACCAGCTGGCCCTCACTAGTAAGCAGATTGAATTCCTAAATAATTGCATCACTATGATAGTTACATGACGGGACAGGAATGATTTTAGTCCTTAATGTAACAGGTTGCTGTTCTTAGTTAAATTAGGACTTGAGGCATTGTGGTCAACACTACCGTCTTCTTGAGTGTACATATTTCTGTGTGATAACCTGTGCAATAGGAATAACTGCACGAAACAGTACTGTTGGCTGGTTCCTTAGTTTAGGGGCTGCGACAATGCGGTCATGTAGTCCCGTGCACTTTGGGTGTGTGTAGAATCTGTCTGATAACCACTGCTAATTTTTGGTTGGTTGGATCCTCAGTTTAGGGGCTGCGACAACGCGGTCATGTAGCCCCGTGTACTTTGAGTGTGTGTAGAATCTGTCTGATAACCGGTGTTTATTGTGACGATTGTATTAGTGTGTGTTTCTGTTTCTTAATTCAAGTAAGGAATGCATACTTTGAATTTTTCAAGTAGTTCCTACTTTTGCCACCAACTGCTACCATCCACGACACATAGCAGTGGACGTGGCTACCAAATATCATCGCAGTCAGCACCTGCTGGTGAACGTAGGAACTAATATAGCGTTATCGAACTAACCTACATATTTTAGCTTCCACAAGTGTAGTTAGTGGAAGGTTATTTTACATGCCATAAATCTATGACATGGGACCGCTGGATTTACTTCCCCTCCAAAGGAAGGAATACTGATAACAAGTAGTTACGTGAAGAACTATACAGCCTATTTTCATATATCGTACTTATGTTAATTGCCACTATCAACATCTTAGAGTTATGTAACATTAAAGGACAATTATTGCGTAGGTTCATTATACAAACTTTCACTTCGATCGCATGATTCCGACACAAGAAAACTTAATTTTAAAATTCGCACAGCCGCCGTATTGAGGTTATGTTAACAATTGAACTAAATTAGATACCAGTGCATTACAATGTGCATTAACATTTGCTGTACCTAGTTTCATGGCGTTTGGATCATTAAATCGCCAGAAAAGTCTATTTAAAACTCTCATTTTCGCTTGGCCGCCATGTTCGTTTTGTAGTTAACCGGTTTTTGAAAGTCTCCTAGATGAACTTCCAGTAGTGCCCTTTATCTCCATACAAAATTTCAGGATGATACCGGCTTTAGTTTCAGAGATATAGAATGCAGGTGAAATATTTCACACAGCCGTAATCTTGAGGTTATGTAAACAATTGAACGAATTTAGAAGTCGGTGCATTACAATGTGAATAACCAAGTTTTATTGCGTTTGGTTGGTTAAATCGCGAGAAACGTCTATTTAAAAGTCGCAACTTCGCTTGGCCGCCATGTTGGTTTTGTAGTTACCAGGTTTTCTATGGTCACATAGCGGAACTCCTAGTAGTTCCCTTTATCACCGTACAAAATTCCAGGGTGATATCGGTAATAGTTTCGGAGATATTGCATGCTGGAGAAATATTTCGCACAGCCGCCATGTTGGATTATTGAGACGTAACAAAATTTGAAATGCACGGTCGAAGTCGTCTAGAATAGCGCTATGAACTTACCGAGTTTCATTGTAATCGCTCCAGCCGTTTAGATTTTATTAGGGGACACACACACACACACACACACACGAATCACACACGCACACACAGACACACGACAAAAGGTGATCTCATAAGCATATTTTTTCATAAATGAAAATAGGCTAAAAAATCATAATAATAACAAGATGTTCAATGTAGAACATATAGCCTACTTTCACCTAAATGCATGGGTATTGTTATAACTCTTTGTCCTTTTCAAAGAGTATAATTGAATGTTGGTTGTAGTAGCTTGTTGATATACAACGTGCTATAGGGATATTATGCGTTGATTGATTGAATCCTTACCTGAATTATATATACACACACTAATACAGCCATGATAATAATTGACCGCCCTGATTACCCCGCGGTATTTACACCACTGCCTAGCTCCATACTGGAGGAATCCCATTCCCCCTATTTTCCCTGCCCCGATGCATTGCACGAATTCGAAGGTAGCATGTTTCTTGAGTCAGAGATACAGTAAGTTATATTCTTTATGGGTTGTGTAATCTAATAATTCCTAGTGAACAATTTCATTAGCATTGTTCAAAGACCGTAGGTAATTCATTAATTGCAATACCTAATGGCAGTGTTATTACGCTGGACGTAAGAGGGAATCCCATCTAATAAAGCACAACCGGAACGAACTGGAAGCAGGAACCTGATCTTGTTTTTAATTCATACTAATTTAAGAGGCTGCTCAGAGCGGCTGGTTTTCCCACTGGCCCACTTAGCTTCTCGGAACAAAGTGTGGATGACCTTCCACGTAAAACACATGGGTCACTTATTACAAGGATCTCGATCAGCTGCTAATTTATTGCTACACATAAACAAGCACATAAATCTAGTCCATACATCCGTTCATCCTTTGGGTATGTAGCATAGAGTTGTGAAATACTGTGTACCTCATTGCTACATCCCAAGTAACGACAGAAACGGTGTGCGGACAGTTCCCCACACTGACACTTCCACACACTGAAAAAATACTGACACTTCCCCACAGCCCTTGGACGTGGCTACCTGTTTAATGATTCAGAAATAATCTCGACTGACATTTCCTCACACATCTTCTCCCCACCACCAAGGCTACTATTAAAACGATCAAGTTTTGAAGCTGCTGTAATTTATTCTCTGAAAGACGTATTTCCAACAACAAAAACACATGGCTGTCATTTTCACATGACAAAATGCTTATGGAGAAATGTACAGGATCTCGGATTGTCGGTGGAGTACCAAGTAACGAAATCAGCCTTCATGTCCGTGTGTGCGCAGCACTTGCGTTTTTAAAGTCTGAAGATGTGCTCGATGGATGGGTGGGAATACACTCTCAAGCTCTAGAAAGTCCCAAACTTAGCCAGTTTTTTGACTACTTCGTTGACAACTGGCTAGATAACCAAGACATTCCAATCGAGATGTGGAACTGCCACCAAGCACGACACAGGATGTTAAGGTGCATTGTTGGGTAGATTATAGGTTAGGGAATAACCCACCCACCAAGGGAAGATGATGAAAAGAAGGAAGTAGATTTTGGAATTGGAAAAGAAGGATAGAAGAATAGGAGGAGAGTCCCACAAAAGTAAAAAATTTAGTGTAAAACACACTTAAAGGTAGTTGCCAATGGAAATTAACTCTAGGATACCTAAAGTAGGTACGAGCTTGGTCGAGGCTAACGGGAACCGCAGCTAGGACTTGAGCGGTTTGCAAGAGAGAGGCCTTAGTACATTTCCTCCCAAGCATGTATAAAAGTACTATGGGGAAGGGTGATGGTCTGGCAAGACTGAGAGGAACAAATTTACTGTATACCTTCTCAAAGAAATTGGGTTTTTCAAAGTTATTCGAAGAATGCCAATGATTTAACTCAAGCTTGGTATTTTCAATTTCCAAAATTATGGAGTTCCTGTAAGGGCGACCAAGTGTCTCTAAGAAGGAATATGATAAAGGATTATGCCTTATTGGGTAATCTTGGTAAATGAACCAATGGTTGCATTGGGCAATGGCTAAGCTTTTACTCAGCGAGGAGCCGGCTAAAAGTTTAGACAAAAAGAAACACTTATTTTTTAGAAAACTGACCATAAGTTTTCGGAGAGGGTCTCCACAAGCAGGTAGTTGGCTTAGCGAACTTTACTTGCCTTACTGGCCAATTAGAATTAGCTATTATCGCTAAGAAGAACTTTAGTAAGGTGAAAATTAAGAGTTCTTGCTCAAAGGCAACAAATGGTGAAAGCCCTATTAAAGATTTTAATATCATTGAGTGAGGAGAGTCAAGGAAGACAGGATTTTGCCTAAACTTTATATTCGAAAATGAAAAAGCAAAGGGAAAAGATTTGTTTATTTTACAATTAGAAAAAAGTTTGAAGAAATTAACAATTATGCAATATAAATTTAATGAACATGGTTCATTTGAACCTTTTAACAAATAGGGTCGCAGACCTCTTAACATCAAACAGTTGCTCCAGGCAATTGACAATTTTTAAGGTTTTTTAAACCGTGTATTAAAATCTTGGTAAGATTTCATAAATAGGCAAAATGGAATAATTAAAGTTTTGACATTTACAGGAGTACAAGCAGTGTACTTATATGAAAACTCTGAAAGAACATTCTAACGAGAATAACAACTTCGAAGATAACAAAATGGAAAACATAAGGAATAAAAAGGAAGTTCCTACAACTTCTTATATTTAAACAGAATTACTTTGTGAGATTTGTACAAAGAGAGCAGGTCACTTACTGTGAACCTGAAAAGTTAATCAGAAGGAAGGTTCTAGACCTTTTATACTTTGAATAAGACTCGCCAGTCAAATGAGGCAGTTTTCATTTAGCGAGACCAAAAAATAACTCACTCAGGAGTTGAGAGAATTGTTTTCCCTGCTTTTGAAGGGAGGAACAATGTAAATTTAAAACTTGTATCACACAAGAAATTATGCAGAATTTAATTAATGTTAAACTAGCAAAGTTGGAAGGGCACTTCGTAAGTAACACCTTATAGAAAGTTGCATTTTTATAAATAATGGTTGTTAGTAGAAGGTTAAGGAAAGATCATTGGGATATAGGAACAATGTTCATGGCCGTATTTAATATAACCGGACGATCGCGACGCGGTAGAAAAGTGGAGCAAGCACTGATTAACACTATAGTCTGTAAAGATGGATGCAAAGTTCACTAGAGAAACACTGAAGTTTATGAGAAAAAAAGTTATTGCAATTATGGAGATAACTGATTGCACTATGTAGGTGAAAGTCTATTTCTTGAAAAAGCTGTAATTTACAATCAAATGCGCCGTAGAATTTTCTAGAGGTTCCAGCGGAGGACGAAAATTCACTATTGTAGTAATTTAGTTTTAAACAGGGTTCTCCCAAGTACGTGAGAAATACATGATGGCAGGACTCGCAGATAGAGAACAAGTTCTAGAAGGTTCCAGAACGACTTTAGCAGAAAATGGGGTTTGAAAAAATCCAACGGAGGAAATAGTTTCAAAATTATAGGCAGCGGGTATTAGATAATATCCCACGTAGCGAGAGGATTTCTCGTTTGAATCGCTTAAGAAAAGCTCTTTTATAGTAAGGTTGGCTTATCCAAGTAAAAGCTCAACATGGCAAAACCCACGAAGAATGATTATTGCCTCAAGTAAACAATTTCACACTGCCCACAATTAAAAGCACTTGAAAGTTAAAACCATGAAGATGAGGTTAAAACTTTTTAAAAATGGTACTTATCTCGATTTCATGTTGAAGTCGGAGTTCCTTATGAAGACTATCTAGCCAACATGGCGTAGAAGAGGGTGTGCCTCTTGGTTTGAGGAGGCTAAGCTCGAGCGGAGCTTTGACTGAACGAGTCAACTGCAGACGTAGAAGTGAGTGAGGCTCAGCGGAGCACGGAGGGTCCAAGAAAAAGGGGAAAGAGAGGGGGTAGGAGACAAAAGGAGAACATATAAACATAGCCAACATTACAAAAAAAAATTAATCTTCTCTTGCTGAGCTGGTCTTCAAGGAGTTGATAGATGATACTAGCGCAGCATGGTGAGCAAAGAAGTAGACGAAGTCCTCTTGCTCAAGGAGAAAATAGCTGACGATGGTAACGAGATCTGGTAGCCAAATGGATAAGTAAGTCCTCTTGCACGATGAGGAATTGAGTAGCTTCAGAGGTTCGCTACTAGATAGCGCTAGGTGGATCACAGAAGTTATATATCTGAAACATACTTATGAAGACATAAGAGACATGCTCAACAGGGAGAAAACAGATGATCACTGTTGGTGTTTGGCAAGGAGGAAGGAAAAAATGAACATGCAAAGAGCAATAGACATTATATCTCTCGTACCGTGTATTCAAAGAATACACCAATTGTCACTGGTGCGGCTGTAACGATGATCGCTGAAGCCTATAGCCTTACGGGGGGGGATGTGTGTGGAACTGTCAGTCTAGATAATTTATGAGTCATTAAACAGGTACCCACGTCCATGGGCTGTGGGGAATTGACAGTATTTTGGGCAGTGTGTGAAAGTGTCAGTGTGGGGAACTGTCATGAAATATCAGGAACGTACAAGGTAGCTTCAAAAGAATAAGGAAATAAGAGCTCTCACGGGTGTTCGAATATTCCAACAAGGCCCAAAAAAGGTAATATAGTTAGGGGTGGTGATTTTTAGCCTTTTGAAACCAGAAATTTTGGTTTGAACATTTAGAATTTTGTAGCATTTATACATTTGAAATTTAGCATTTTATAACATTTTAAGGGGCTTAACATCTAGGTCATCGGCCCCTAATGGTCTGGATGATAGCAAAAATGACAATGAAATGGAAACAATAACGAAAATTTAGTTAGACTGAGAATACTTACAAAAGGTAATTGAGAAGTAAAATACTCACAAACGGAATAGATTTAAAAACAAGATGTTCAGAAAAGAACATATAGCCTACTTTCTCCTAAATGTATGGGTTTGTTATAACTATTTGTCCTTTTCAAGGAGTATAATTGAATGTTGGTTATAGTAGCTTGTTGAAATACAACGTGTTATACGGATATTAAACATGAATATGAGGTGCCCTTTGCTACTGCTATCTCTGTACAAAATTTCATTCAATTCGGTTTCACCGCGTTTGAATTGATATGGTGAAACAATTTGCACACATACATGGCCGCTATCTGCAAACTATTGAGCTGATGACCTTGTTGTTTGGTCAAAAGATGCTTATTACACAAAGGTATATTGTTGAAAAATTTAGTAGAGATCAGATGATTAGGTTGGTCGTAATTTGATTTAAGCTTTTAACATTTGGGTGGCCGCCATTACGTTTCCGTAAAGATGGCAGCGATATAAAACATGACACTGAGGTGCCCTTTGCTAGTGTTACCTCTGTACCAAATTTCGTTCAATTCGTTTTCACCGTGTATGAATAGATAGGGGGAATCGATTTTCTCCAATACATGGCCCACATCCGCAAATTATTGGGCTGATGACCTCGAAGATCGGGTCAAAAGATTCTTCGTACATAAAGGTATAAAGGTACAGAATGTGGTAGAGATCAGATGATTAGGTTGGTCGTAATTTGATTTAAGCTTTTAACATTTGGGAGGCCGCCATTACGTTCTCGTCAAGATGGCGGCGATATAAAACATGAAACTGAGGTGCCCTTTGCTAGTGCTACCTCTGTACCAAATTTCGTTCAATTCGGTTTCACCGTGTTTGAATAGATAGGGGGAATCGATTTGCACACAAACATGGCCGCATTCTCAAATTATTGGGCTGAAGACCTTGTAGTTTGGTCAAAAGATTCATCATACATAAAGGTATAAAGTTGCAAAAATTGGTAGAGATCAGATGATTAGGTTGGTGGTAATTTGATTTAAGATTTTAACATTTGGGTGGCCGCCATTGCGTTTCCGTCAAGATGGCGGCGATATAAAACTTTACACTGAGGTGCCCATTGCTAGTGTTACCTCTGTACCGAATTTCGTTCAATTCGGTTTCACCGTGTTCGAATTGATAGCGGGGACAAACATTCTCAGTACACACACACACACACACACACACACACACACACACACACACACACGGACTCTCACACACACAGACAGACACACAATTTTTCGCCCTGTGTTGATCTCATAAGTCTTCTTTCATTTGTTGAAAAATCTAAAGTAGGCTAATGCGCACAAAATGTAGTTTAGGTGCAAGATACACAATGCAATTGAAATTGAAAATACACAGTGCAATTTAGATTGAAAATGCCATACCAGATTCAAAGTACTCACAAAATGCAATTGAAATACAAAAACTTTCAAAATGAAATTGAAATTGAAAATACTTACAAACTGTAATTTAGATTCAAAATACTCACAATTGAGAAGGAAAATACTCACAGACGGAATAGATTAAAAAACAAGATGTTCAGTAAAGAACATATAGCCTACTTTCTCCTAAATGCATGGGTTTGTTATAACTCTTTGTCCTTTTCAAGGAGTATAATTGAATGTAATGAAAATACTTACGAAATGCAATTTAGATTGAAAATACTTACAAAATGGAGTTTTGATCGAAAATACCTACAAAATGCAATGTAGATTGAAAATTCTCACAAAAGGTAATTTTGATGGAAAAAGACTTACTAAATGTAATTTAGATACACGGGGAGCCAATTCACAAAACAGTGCAGGAATCTTAAAAAGAAAAGGAAATATAGCCTAATGAAAAATGAAAAAGAAGGCTGTTCCCTCGAAGAATGAGGGATCAGGAAATATGAGAGAGGGGCCAATTAAGGCGAGAAAGGAAGAGACTCCCAAGGCCTTGGATACCTTACTACCGTCGGGGTCCGAAGAGAACAAGAGTTGACCAAGTGAGGTCGACAGGAAAGAAGACAGAGATGAGCCCGGCACAAGTAAGTGGAAGCAATGCCGTACTACCGGGTATGTTAGCCGTGGTCCTTAAGGCATGACTGCTGGCAGTCGCTCACATCCGGAAGGCGAGGAGGTTCGAATCCCCCCGCCGGCAACCTTGAAGATGGTCTTCTGTGATTTCCCATCTTCCTTCCAGGCAAATGCCGGGTTGGTCCCTAACTATAGGCCACAGCCGCTACCTTCCAACTCCTCGTCCTTACATCCCAACTTTCCTCCCCAACGGTACTTGTAGCTCACCCATTGGGTGTCCGTCTCGAAGCAGCTACAAAACTGGCGAGCCGAACATGTCCTCGGACACTCCCGGCACTAAAAGCCATACGATAAAAATAAGATTGCTGGACTCAGCTGGGGTCCCGGTGTCGCCACGTGTTGTGAGCCACTGGGGTCACCATATCAGCACTTGATGACTTGACCTACGCGAAGGGGATGGAAGCAATGGGCGGGCAACAGGGTGCAGGAGGGATTGATTTCCGCATTCCAGCTCGGTGGTCAAGCCGTCACAAACATTCCAAAGGTGCAGAAACCTCTCAGTTGAAGTTTCCATACGAAAAGAAAGAATAAAGAACGTTATGTTTAAAAAGGAATAACGTGGATTTTGCATTTATGTAACATTTTGGTATAATTTTCGCATTGTGAGTTAAATTCGCATTTTGTCGCTTTCTCGGAACATATTTTCAAGTGGTTTACAGGTCGCGAAAAGTTTATTTATTTAGCCTATGGCTTTTAGTGCTGGGTGTGTCCGAGGACATGTTCGGCTCGCCAGAGTTTGTATCTGCTTCAAAGCGGAAGCTACAAGTTCCGTTCAATTTCAAGTAGCACCAACTTTCGCCACCAAATGTCACTGACACATAGTGGTGAACGTTGAAACTTTGATAGAGAGTTTCAACGAAATATAACCTGCAAATTTAGCTTCACACAAGTTAAATTAGTGGAAGGTTCTTTTACATGCCATAAATCTATGACATGGGATCGTCGGCCTTACTTCCCCTCCGAAGGAATGCATACTGTAGGATTTTTAACGCTCTTAAAAAAATCCGACGACTTCAGCCGGGTTAGAATCCGCTATCTTGGACACAGCAGTTCAGCATGCTACCAACTACGCCACCGAAGATACAACACCGATTGAAGGTCAATGACTACGCCTACTCTACAGGGTGAGAAGTAATTATGAGTACTTCAGGGTGGAGCTAATTTAATGACCAACTTATTATTCCGTGGTTATACACTCCGCACGGCGGTATGGGTCGTCAGTAAGTACAGTAAGTGACGTGCAAACTGTCTTCCTCAGTGAGACATGTCAGCCCTGAACTGGAGTGGTGACGTTACTTATTCCGAGAAGTTCTTACCATATGTTTGCATTGTTAACGTCTTGGTTCAATGCCTGCGGTCAGCCTATACTGACCGTATCTGTCTTAATCAAGGCTGCAACCTCTCCTTGCATTGTCCAGCAAGTGTGATTGTGAGGTGTCGTCTCTCGAGGCTTACAAGCTCATCAAACTACAATAGAGAAATTCCACACTGTCACTGAGTAATCCTTTCCATGAAGAACGTGTTGTGCAAAAATTATTGTTATCATTATTGTTCTAATATCATATTATTATTAGAGATTTCAAAAAAATGCTTATCCATTAAGGCTCCAAACTCTGCGAGAGATCATTCTTCTACCGTTGTAAGGACAGTGTCTATGAGATGGACACACTTTGTCTTCAGATACAACTGGGGATGGTGACGATCGCCCAGGCGACCGCTAACTTTGGTCTAATTAGGCATAGGCCTACTTGTTGGGGCTCACTGCCTGTTTTATAGAAACCATTTTCGTTTTCATCTCTGGCAGTGGGCTGCTTTTATTATCATCCTTTCATTTCATACCATTTCATTTCCTTAGGGGTTGATAACCTATATGTTGGGCCCGTTAAAACAAGAATTATCATCATAATCGAATTAAGGAAGGGTGAGGGAAATTATTTTGGAAGGAAGTCGACCGTGGACTTGTTGAAAGGAACCATCCCGGCATTTGCCTGGGGGAGGGGGGAAAACCACGGAAAACCATTTTCAGGATGGCCGAGGTGGGATTCGAACCCACTCTCTCCCGATACCAGCGAGGCACGAGGTTAGCGCTCTCAGGCCACCGCGTCTGGTTGTTAGAGACGATACAAACAGAATTGTACCACAGCACTCTAAAGAAATCTGGTTAAACCGTGTTGTTTCACATAGAGCCCCGTGTATTTAGGTGTATATATACTGTATATGGAGAGAGAGAGAGAGAGTTTGTCTAATAAACGGTGTTGTTGAGGTGTCTGTATCAGAGTGTGTGTGTGTTTGCAATTGAGGCGAAGATTGGGATGGATGTGGCCGTTGCCTTAAGTTTGGAACCATCACAGCATTTGCCAGGAGCAGAAGTGGGAAACTACGGAAAATCCCTTCCAGGATAGCGGAGATGGAAATCGAGGCCAAGGCTTCTCAATTTTGCCTCGCGAGGCTCACTGTTCCCCAATTTCAGCCCTGAGACAAACATTTAAAGCGTTTTGCCACGGCCAGGACTCAAACCAGGACCTCCGGGGAGACAGCGAAGAATGCAAGTCGTAACTCCAGGAGGTGTACACACGTGCAGTTTTATTTTTTTAAGCGTATGGCTTTTAATGCCGGGAGTGTCCGAGGACATGTTCGGCTCGCCAGTTTTGTAGCTGCTTCGAGACGGACACCCAATGGGTGAGCTACAAGTACAGTTGGGGAGGGAAGTTGGAAGGGAGGGTCGAGGAGTTAGAAGGTAGCGGCTGTGGCCTATAGTTAGGGACCAACCCTGGCATTTGCCTGGAAGGAAGATGGGAAACCACAGAAGACCATCTTCAAGGTTGCCGGCGGGGGGGTTCGAACCTCCTTGCCTCCCGGATGTGAGCGACTGCCAACAGTCATGCCGCAACGACCACGGCTAACTCACCCGGTACACGTGCAGTAAACTTACTCAATAGAGAAGGAAAGATTATCTTCTTCCTTAGCGTTTGTCCCGCCTAGCTGCAGGGTCCGCTATATGGTTACGTTGTCGCCATTTGTTTCTGTCTCAGGCCATGTCATGATGAAGGTGTTGGTTCTTCAGATCTCCATGTAGCTTATCATCCCACCGTTGCTTCAGTCTTCCCTTAGGTCTCTTGCCGACGACTTGTGTATTGTAGTCAGTCTTCGCAATTGTGTCCGCTTCCGCTCGTAGAACATGGCCAAACCAACGCATCTTGGCACTGATTGGTGCAACCCCTAACCGTTTCCTGATGTCATTGGAAACATGATCCAATTTGGTGACATCCGCTGTCCATCGCAACATCTTGGTCTCCATAACGCCCAAGCGACGTTCTGTCACTGTTGTTGTCGGCCATCATGCGCATCCGTACAATGCGACAGGACGGAAGACATTACGATAGATCAGTGGTCACCAAACTTTTAAGTGACTGAGCTACCTTACAACTCATAAACCTTACCGTGAGCTACCCAACAAAGTAGGGTATCCGCAGCTTCTAAAAACGCCTCTTTGATTAATTCGTAAGGTTTCTTATTTCGAGCAATACTTTAGGAAAAATGAAAAGACGCCCGAGTTGCTGCTTTCTTTCTGTCTAATTTCTTGAAAAAAGTTGATTGTTGAGCATTTAATTGAGATTCCAGTTGTATTAGCTTCTCTTTCTTTAAGGAAGAATTCTGAGGGAAATCCTTTTAAATACTGGAGTGAACTTATTTTGTAATGACGTTCGACGTTTGATTTCTTCCCAACTGCTACAATTGCATTACAAAGTAAGCACACACATTTGTCCTTTACCTGGGTAAAAAATAATCAGTTACCCATTCAACATGAAAATAATATTTTTTTGGTTTTTTGCTGGAACTCGCAATAATTAGAACCATCCGTAGTCCACAGTATGCATAAAATTCAAGAAAAAAAAAACCTACACTGACGATCACACACCAGACACTGACTAAGAGACCCGCGGGACGCGTAGTGGGAATCAGGGGGGTGAGTTGTGCAGATTAGCCAATTCAAGCCCTGCGTCTGAAATTTCCCCGCGAGCTACCAAAAATTTACCTGCGAGCTACCAGTAACTCGCGAGCTACGGTTTGGCGACCACTGCGATAGTTTTTTGACTTTAGGTTGTCCTTCATCCTTCAATGGCAGGTGACTCCAGTTGTCGTTCGCCACTTCTCCCAGGCTGCGCTGATTCTCGTATTGACCTCTTCTAAAAGACTTCCAGCATTAGTGATCATCGAGCCTAGATATTTAAATTTTGTTACACGTGGCAAGTCGTCCCTATCTACTTGGATAGTACTTGTATCTTGGATTATAATGGTTTCATTACCGAGTATCCACAAAATAAAACGGCTGTAAAGCCTTCCTGCCTACCTGCGAACTATCTCCAACAGGTGGCGTGGTGGGGCTTGCCTCTCACCAAGACGGACCGGTTTCGATTTCTGGTCATTCATTGTGAGATTTTTGAAATGAAACATCGCGAATTGTGATTCGAAATGAAAGTAAAAATGGAGGTTCCGTGGCTCATAGTCCCGAGATTAAATGATCAATCATTCCACACACGGCCAAGTACACAGGGCTAAATCATAACGTTGTTTTAACTGCCGGCAAATGACGGGAAGGTGCCTAAATTAAGGCAACGGCTGCGTCCTACCCAATTCCAAACACACCCTAATGTTGATAACTTCGCTGTTCCGCTCCTTAAAACAACATTAACTAACAAACAAACACACCCAAGTACTTGGGATAACCACGATGTCGCAGCCCTTAAAATAATCAACAATAACAAAACAAGTGCGTGCCTGCTTGAATTGCAGAAACTTCACGCTTTAATCCAGACAAAGGGGCTCATATCTGTCGTAAGTCTTTGCGACGGTAGAGAAATGATCCCTTGCAGGGACCGTGGGCTGAGATGGGAGCATAAGTGATTTAAGGGGTGTGATCCAGCTTAATAGAGGAATAAAATGTCAATAACCATTCGATTGTTGAACATGCTACAAATAACGTTGACAAAATAGTGGTACTCATATCACAGTAATGGCTTGCTTATGGCTACAAAATAGTACATTATGCAACGAGCCTATAATGGCTATAATTTAGACACGAGTATCTTTATAAAACGAACGTATGCGACTACTCCTCCACCAAACGACTGCTCCCCGGCAGCCCGGTCCCGCTCCTTATATACCAATGCCTGACAGGCGCGTATAAAGGAGGCGAAGCCGAAGTGCACGGGCGCAGCCGCCTGGCGAGGAGCGGTCGGGCTGAGGGCCCAATACTTTATTAATAAGAATGCAGCCTTACAATGTATACAAAATCAAACCATGAAACAAGAGAAGAGGAAAAAACATACAAAACCCTCTCCCTGAAAGGGAGACACAAACACAGAAATCACACACACAATTCAGTCACCAAAAGTCCTCACTCTTCAGTGTCCTCCGAGTTCAAGTCACAGCGCTCCGTTGCCAGATGCGAGTTGTCGGGTAGAGCCAGGGCTGTCTCATAATCTAGCAGGGAACGCCATGATCTTGTCCTGGGGAGAGCGAAGGATAGGTGACCAGAAGCTTCTTCTTGAGGAGACCCTATCGATACGGCCCGCCGGGAGGGCCGCACGACAGGGCTTACTTGGCTGCTGCCCCTCGTCCGCCCCCGCGTGGTCCGCGTCCTCGGCCGGTACCCATTGGGTACCCTCCGCGGGTGACCGCGGGCTGACGAACTGGCTGTTGGAACTGGAAGTTCGGAGGGAGCGCGATGATTTCGTCGCCCCCTGCGCTGTCGATCGATTTCCATACGAGTGTCTCAATTACCATTATAGGCGAGTTGCATACGACTGTTTATGTTCGACGATAATTAAAACTTTATTATATGTTTTAACATAACTATTCATAAATATCTGTTGAGATTGTCACTAGAATTTTGTGATCGGGTGCTGCGCTGAGTATAGGATATCTCTGATTTCCAAGCTCTTTGACCGACCGACGCATGCGCTCTGTGTGCTTCAATGCCATATGTACAGATTGAGTGCCAGTATTCAGTAAAAATGTCACCGAATGCGTTTGAAAACAACGCGCTGTGTAGAAATTGGATTTGGAGATATTAAGGTACAGTGCTATTTCTTGTCTCATATTCACCAGTTTATTTACGCGAACATATGGACGGTGCACTTTCGGTAATTTATACAGACATGTTGGATTTTGAGCGCATGCGCGAAGGTATCCTTATCTAATTGGTCAAACAACTGTTTCTTGAGCTGTGATTGGTGGGAGAAACTGTTTCATAATGAAAAATAGTGTTATAATGACCATCATTATGATGCAGTTTTCTGACATATAATAGTCAGGGTCGAACATAAAGCAACTTTAACAATGTCAAAATTTTTAAGATGAGAGTCCTTTAGGAAATTTACAAAATTTGCCAATTTTTTTTTTTTACTGTGCATCATCGTTTCCCTTATATAACCCAAGTTTATAAGAAATATCCTACTTTTCTTTTTAGCCTATTTTCATTTATGAAAAAAAAAAGGCTTATGAGATCACCTTTTGTTCGTGTGGCTGTGTGTGTGTGATGAATGTTTGTGTCCCCCCTGATAACTTCTAAACGGCTGGAGCTATTTCAATGAAACTCAGTAGGTTCATAGCACTAATCCGGGCGACTCCGATCGTGCCCTTCAAATTTTGTTACGTCTCACCAATCCAACATGGCGGCTGTGCGAAATATTTCACCAGCATTCAACATCACCGAAACTGTTACCGATATCACCCTGGAATTTATTACGTTGATAAAGGGATCTACTAGAAGTTCACCTATGTGACTTTTGAAAACCTGGTAACTACAAAACCAACATGGCGGCCAAGCGAAGTTGCGACATTTACATAGACGTTTCTCGCGATTTTACCAACCAAACGCAATGAAACTTGGTACAGTATATTTGTATACACATTATAATTCACCGACATCTAACTTCCTTCAATTGTTTACATAACCGCAAGATGGCGGCTGTGCGAAATATTTCATTGGCATTCTATATCTCTGAAACTATTACCGGTATCACCATGAAATTTTGTACGCAGATAAAGGGCACTACTGGAAGTTAATCTATGAGACTTTCAAAAACCGGTTAACTACAAAACGAACATGGCGGCCAAGCGAATTTGAAAGTTTTAAATAGACTATTCTCGCGATTTAACGCAATGAAACTTGGTACAGCAAATGTTTATACATATTGTAATGCACTGGTATCTAATTTACTTCAATTGTTTATAAAACCTCAAGATGGCGGCTGTGCGAATTTTGAAAATTAAGTTTTTTTATTTCTTGTGTTCTAATCATGCGATCGAAATCAACATTTGCATAATGAACGTACACAATAATCACCATATAATAGTACATAACTCTCTGGCCTACATATATTAAAATCCAACATGCCGACCATCCGAAATATTTAGGCGGTTCTCAATATCTACGAATCTATTACAGCAATCAAACTAACAATTTGTATGTTGATAGAGGCAATTGATATTAGTTGGATATATGAAAATAGGCTATTTAGTTCTCCACGGAACTACTTGTTTTTAAAGTGTGTACTACATCTGCACCTACAAAATGTACCTCAATCCCTAACATAAACATTACAGTAAGTACTTTTATTGCATTTTTATTCAGAGCAGCTGAAAATAGTTCTTTCTTTTAAGAATAAGTACAGTAGCCTATATAGATGCAAATATAAATCCCAATGACCTGAATGAGGTAAGGTTTGTAGGTGCTGATGTAATAAACGCCTTAAACCACCATCGGTATCGTTGTTATGTTGCTCCTAACAAAAACATTCTTTATTAAGAAAAGTTTTTTGTTTTAAGACTCAACCTTTTCAAACTCCAGGTATTCTCAAATGAGTATACTGTATGAGTCACATGTTTTGCTTTGTTATTCGATGATTCGCGCACACGTGTCACGTGTGGGAAGGGGGTAAGTGCGTACCGGTCGCGTCACAGGCAGTGTTAGGTGGCTTCGAGCCTCGATACCTTTGGCGTTACATTTTTGGAGCGTTCTGTGCTGGTGTAATATTTTTGTGAGAAGTGTCGAAGTGAAGTTTTAACGGCTAATAAGCCTAGTAAATCTGTTCTTTTGGGAGAAGAAGAGGACGACGTATTTACAGATGTTGACGCCCAGGGCTGTGCTTCTGACTGTCCAAGAGATGCTCCTAGTGAACATTCCATGCATCAAACTGATACTGAGAAATCCAACGATTCAGATAGTTTTTTTGTTTAGCATATGGCTTTTAGTGCCAGGAGTGTTCGGCTCGCCAGAGTTAGTAGCTGCTTCTAGCAGACACCCATCGGGTGAGCTACAAGTATCGTCGTGGTTTTTTGCCCCTTTTTATAATATTTAGTAATGTTTATGTAGATTTTTGTGTATATAAAGGGATAACATAAAACGAGTCTAACAAAACAAAATTATAATTACCTTCTAAAAGAACGAAAATAATGTAGGAGTCAAAATTGTAGTAGTTAATTTTTAGGTAATAAACTATTGTGGATAAATACAATCTCTTCTCTCTATATATATAAATGAAAGTTTGTCTGTTTTTTCTGAATTTCCACGGAAATTTGCGATATTTGCGCGTTTCAGGCTGTTTTGTGACGGATGCGCGCAAAAATATTTTTTTTTGTCTGTCTGTCTGTCTGTCTGTGTGTCTGTGGACAACTTCTACGAGTCCTTATAACTTGAGAACGGCTGGATGGATCAACGTAAAATTTGATACAGATATCCATCAGAGGCACCACACTAATCATTGATGTAACTCTTCTCCGTACCTCTCATAAAAGGGGCCCTACCCCCTTAAAATACATGCTGAAATAGGCGTAGAAGGGTGAAACAAAGGGCCCCCGAAAACCACATTTTAAGGCCCTAAAACCAACAGTTTTTGAGATATTCCCAGAAAACTAATTTCACTTAATAAATTAATGAAAGAATGCATGGCGGTAACCATGGCAACTGAATCTCAGAGGTCCATCTATTTCTGTAAGACGCAATGCAATTCCATTTATTACATTACTGTGAAGGTTTGCAAATGGCTATAAGGTTATAATGGATCCAAATTAAGCTGAAATATTCATTAATACATACAATGCGCTTAAGGGGTCAAGGGGTACTCTAGAATTTTTTCACGCGATTTACACGTGCGGGTGTGGTATGGAATGTCTATTATATCCCTTCTCTATTATATAAAAATGAATGTTTGTCTGATTTTTCGGCTTTTCTACGAAAATTTGACATATTTGCCCGTTTCAGACTGTTTTGTGACGGATGCACGCAAGAATATATTTTTGTCTGTCTGTCTGTGGGCAATTTTTGTGTCCTTATAACTCGAGAACGGCTGGGTGGATTAACGTAAAATTTGATACAGATATCCATCAGAGGCACGACACTAATCATTGATGTAACATTTCTCCGTACCTCTCATAACAGGGGGTCTACCCCCTTAAAATACATGTTGAATTAAGCGTGAGACACAGATCATTTTCAGCACCTCAATGTGAGAAACGAAACTCGGGGGCCCTAAAAGAACCCCGAAAACCACATTTTAAGGCCCTAAAACCAACAGTTTTTGAGATATTCCCAAAAAAACTAATTTCACTTAATAAATTAATGAAGGAATGCATGCCGGTAACAATGGCAACAGAATCTCAGAGGTCAATCTATTTCTGTAAGACGCAATACAATTCCATTTATTACATTACTGTGAAGGTTTGCAAACGGCAATAAGGTTATAACGGATCCAAATTATGCTGAAATATTCATCAATACATATAATGCGTTTAAGGGATCAAGGGGTAATCTAGAATTTTTTAACGTGATTTACACGTGCGGGTATGGTCCGGAAGGTCTATTATATCCCTATCCCTATTTTGTTATATTATTATTATTATTATTAGTATTATTCTTTTAATTATTATCATTATTACGGCGTACAACGAAGAGACAAAGCTCATTTTCAAACCCTTTGTGTCAGAAACAAAACTCGGGGCCCCTCAAGAGCCGTAAAGGGTCCCCGAAAACTATATTTTAAGGCTCTAAACCCAACAGTTTCTTAGATATTCCCAGAAAACTAATTTCATTTAATGAACTAAAGAAGGAATGCAAGCCACTAACCATGACAACAGTATCTCAAGAGGTGGCATCCAACTTTCCATCTATTTCTGGAATAAGTAATGCCACTCCATTTATTACATTTCTGTGAATGGTTGCAAATGGAGTACCCTAGATTTTCTTCACACGACTTACACGTGCGATATGTCGTACAGAAGGTCTATTATATCTCCAAACATCAACATTATTTTCAAAAATTCCTGAATAGAAATAGTAGACTGTTTTTTGCTGATTTTAGGAATGTGACGTGTATTGCGATTCTTCTACGAAGTTTTCAATTTTATTTTCACGCCAGGAAGAACACGTTAGGTAAATTTAGTTTGAGAGCACATTTTAACTAATAATTTTTCTTTGCCAACAAACAGGTTCCAAGCCCCTAAACATTGCAACAGTAGCTCAATTGATAACATCTGGTTATTAATACCGAAGACCGTTCGAAGAATGGGTACTTCTGCTAGTGTAAGTATAAACCTACCTAGATATATTAATAAATAACCAAAGACTAGTATAATCTATTCTAAATGCCAAGAAGAGCCCGTGTAAGCCCTAAATCATATTCCAAGCTGATGTTAGGGAGCGCCTATACACGATACCTCCCGCGTAAGTGAGGACAACGCAACCGATGGCGGGTTAAGGAAAGGAAAGTACGAAATTGCTTATAAACTTTGGATATATAAGGGAATCGATGATGCATGGTAAAAGGCAATTGGAAAATTTTGAAAATTTTCTAAAAAACTCTTTTGGTAAGAATTTAGACTTTATAAAAATTGCTTTTGGTTGCCACAAACATGCAATTACTGTGATATGAGTATCATTTGTCAACAATATTTGTAGCATGTTCAACAATCGAATGAATATTGACATTATTTATTCCTCTTGTAAGCTGGATCTCCCCCTTTAAAAAAACTTTATTTCATTACTATTACTTCATGCGTTGTGCATCGGAACAAGCTAGAAGACAGCCTTCACTCCAGTGACTTCTTGCAAGGATATCACACATTTGGATATCGGGCATAGCAACGTCATATATGATTCCTGTCAGGTATTGGAACATTCTGCATCGTTCAGTACAAAGGTATGAGGGCTGTTCTCATATGGGCGTGCAAGGTTCGTGATGTACAACCAAATTGACCTCGGTATTAAGGTGGTACGTAGCGTGCCACTGGTCGTTCAGCAATGGAAATGGCTTGACCCTCATTCTCACAAAAGGTTGCAATACTCGGGGAAGACAACTCCGTAAAAGATGGAGTAGCAATCTGCGCGCTAGCCCCCCCCCCCCCCTCTCCCGGGCTTCCTTTTTTTTGAAGCGCACCTGCACCTCTTGACTGCGAGAACTAAAAGCTCAAGCACCCATAACCTCCCTATGAAGGCTTCCAAAAAGATGGTATATTGGCTTTCACGGCCTGTGAATTAAAACTCAGCAACGTTTCTAGGTTTGTGCCGTGTGTTCTGTGGGGTTTCAACTGTGAGCGTCCGGGTGGTGACACCGAGAGCCCGCTGATGAGCCAGCATGGTTTCCTAGGCGAAATCAAAAAATGAATGCTGTACATTTGTATTTGTCTGTTGGCACAGGCTAGAGTAAATTGTGGCTTTTCACCGATGTCTCAGTCTCATTCATGGCTGTGATTATATGGAAGCTACTGAGGTATGGGTGGTGCTTAGTAATGAAATACAGGGCACAGTCAGTGACTGTGGATACTGTGAAAGGTTCTACTCATAGGGTTAGTACTGGTGTTCTGACTCAGTAAGGAAAGCAATGGCAAACTACCTCAATCCTCATCTTGCCTCGTACGTGGGTATTGTACCCGATACCTAGTTTAGGCTATCGGCTACGCCAGCAGACATTAAGCTGTAGTTGAGGTTTTGGGAAGAATTAGGAAAAGATAGCGCACCGATCGCGTCAAGAAGAATGTCAAGATGACGTAGGAGGTCTAGTATCAAGGAGGCATTGACGTCTGTAAGAAGATGGAATTATGGATAGAGATGTGAAGCTTTATTGAGATATTTATGGGATTATAGTAATTAAACATCTTAGAAGAGGATATATAACATGCATTATATGTAGAAATAATTTTATGGAAGTCCGATAACCCTTAAGTTATTTTATAACGGAATAGCCGAGATGATCTGGGTTCGAGACTATGATCGTGACGCGAGAGCACAGTGGTGGGGGACTACACCACGTGCCTGCGCCAAGCACATAAGCAAGAAGACAGTGCCAGCAAGTTCAGTTGAGCTCAGTTAGACGAGCAGGTAGGAGCAGCTCTATAGCGCAAGCGAGACGCACAGTGAAGGTTACGTAACATACCGAAACTGTCACGGCAAGAGTGTAGGCGACAGTTCCTGCATCGCCGAGCAGCGAAGGCCAAGCGGGTCATTGATCCAGGCGGGCTGGCCGAGGAAGCAATCTCAGACGGCCGGGATATGTCAGAACCGCACTGCTAGTAGTTGAAGACTTTATTACAAGCTTCATTTCAACGCAGTTTGAACATAGCTTTTATGAATAACTTCATGACTATGCTTTTATATAACGCATTCGAAGCTACTTTAACTATTTCAAGTAAACGGAATGTTGTTAGCATAGGCACTGATGAACATTAGATCGTGCATTAATAAGATTTATTTCTTATGCAGTTTCATGAATTACCTAATACAGACAAATACAGGGTGTGTCGTAAACTTGAACACTCTCAAGTAAAATTTTATTTTACGAAAGTGAGACATAGCAGTCATTTGAGATTGAACTTGCAATACTCAAACTGAACATTTAACGGAACAGTGGCGTATCTTAGAAGAGGAGTAGGAGGTCCGCTGTTTCCATGAACTTTTCCGAGAGGAGTTGGACGATATCCGCTATGGGTAATCCGAAGTTCAACATGTCCGAGTAGACGCAAATAGAGACAAGATGGCACCGCAGAGCGATGGATTCGATTCCTGATGAGAGGAGTCAAACAGCTGATTCATTTGGGATTTCGAAGGCAATCGTCATTTCATGGATGGAATGATATTCACGCCGATCTTACGAGAAATTCTTTATGTAGGGAAAATCGACGATCTTGGAAATTTATTACAGCTGATTATGAAAGGTACTGTAAGAGTCATAACTACCTAATGCGATTATTTTCATGAATACTGGGCACACATGTATATTTTTCTAATAGGAGTCATATGATTATTAAGACATGGTTTGAATTTATATACTTCGAATTTGCTAGAATATGGAGTGACCATATGATATGGCAGGCATCATTATACGAAATTCTCACCATTGATTGGCTTTATTAAGCAGATGTTTGGTCTTTTAGACATTTTTCCAGCTAGGATAGTTTTCATGAATAGTTTTTTTTTGTGTAACGAGTATTTCGAACTCGTGATCTGCAATTGATTATCTAAAATTACTTCGTCAGCTCATTGCATACTAGCGAGTGTGTATTATTCATCAGTAGGGATTTTTTCCATTGGATTGTTTGGAGATATTAAGAAGTTATTCACTTTAGTGAATGAACATCGCTTTTATATGACAACTAGAAACTTGTTGATTCCTATCTGGTACATTCACTCATATAGCCTACGAGATGGGGTCCTTCGTATTTATACGATTGTATGGTGGCTACTCATCTTACCCATCGTTCAGGGAACTATCATCCAAGTCGACGGGGCGAGGTCTTTCGTATTTATACGACTGTACGGTGGTTACACATCTTACTCGCCATTGAGGGACTCATTTTTATCATCCGAATGTACACGAGATGTAAGTGAATCAAACAAGGAACTACTAGTCACATATCAGTCGAAATTTTGTTAAATAAAGTAACGATAAATGTCAACAGGATTGCATTTAGTAATTCTTGTTTGCCAATCCAATATTTTGTTGCTATACTCTTTTGAGAGTAATTTCAGTTTAACAGCTGTTATAGCTGATGCTTTTGATGATTTTTATAATTGTGTTTGATACCTTTGAGAAGGATTTAAAGTAATTGAATCTTGTAAGATTAATCATTAATGGTCATAATTATTTTAAGGCAGATCAGTATTGCAGATTTTGATGAGAGATTATAGCACATTGGTGTTTTTCTGTGATGTGGATTATGAAGATTGTAAAAGAATTTATGCTATTTGAAAGCAGATCTTAAATTACTGAAGTAATATTTTTCCAATTGTTTAAGAAGTTGTCTAGATGTGATCAGATTAATTACAGTTATTGGAGATTGTGTGCGTTGATAATTTGAAGCCAGTTATATATTTTTGTAGATCATGCAACATGGTTAAGTGGAGTTTGTGGTAGGCATTTTGTGGAATTTGCCATGTGATAGTTGCAACGTTGATAATGTATTTTGAAGCAGACATGAGGTCGTCGTACCCAGTCTAGCGTAATTGTTGAGATTCATGCTGTATGTGCTGAATATTTATGGAGTTTTGTGGAGTAATTCTTGTATTCAAATGTGATATTTGAAGTATTGAAGAAATGTAATGTCGTTGTGGATAGTTAGATCCAACGTGATGTCGTGGAGGCAATAATATTTTTTGGCATGATAAATTAAATACGAGATATAACTTGGAAGTGATAAAACTGTAAGACAACGTTCTATAAACCTTATTAAACAATTTGTTAGGAAATTAAACAAATAAATGAAGTTGATAATACCAGATTTTCTGAGAATAATAATTAATGAAATAATAATCTGAGATTCAAGCATATTAACGATCTGACCTAATGAAATAAAAATCAGAATGACTAGATGAAATAATGAAAAACTAAATAACCAGAAGATTGAAATTTAAATAATTTGATAAATTAAATTTTGGAATAAATCAATGAATTAAATAAATGGATGAATTAAAGATTGGATAAATAAACTGATTGAAATAAATTAATAGACGATTGTAATGATGATGAATAACTGAATTAGAAGGTGATAATTAACTAAAGAAGCTGATGATTAATGAATTTACATGGAATTAAATAAATTTAATTGAGAGATAATTTGAAGGAATTGCAACTTGAGTTGAGAATTTAAACGATGTAATGGTGATGAATTAACGATTCTGACAGGGATATGTAGAATTTTGAAGTGAGAATTAATATGAGAAATATTTAATTTTGATGATGACGATAATGATGACCAATGAGAATATGAATTTTCTGTAATTCACAGATAAGTGATTGTTAATGACGATGTAAATAGTGTAAATTAATTATTCGATGTTTAGGAGCATTTGATTAACATGTTCAACATTCAAATTATGCCATGCAAACCATGATTTACGTGATATTTAATATGTGTGATTATTATATGTGTATGTTTAGACAGATTAATTTATTTTAAATCCACATTGATGTTAAATTAAAGAGAAATTAGGTCTCAGGTTTCACAAATGTCAGTGACGAAAGACATAGTCCTACAGTGATCCTGAGAACCCAAGAGAACTTTATAAATTTTTCTTGTTATGTGGATAAAAATAATTTTGGATTAGATAAGAGATGGTTCGATTTTTGGACAATGACAATTTAACTTTGGCATTCGACCATACTCTTAGGTAGGAATTATATTTAAAATGTCTGTCTGACTATCAAAGTAAAATAAATTTGTTTTATCTTAGTTGTGATCTGATGATGGTGTGATGTTCCTTTTTCTTTCCTTGTCTTGAGTAAGGCTTATCCGGAAAGGAAGTGGTTTGCTAGGAATTCAGTTGATGGCGCCCATTTATATTTGCATTATTTTTATTAAACTTAAGCCCGTAACGACCCTAGAGATACTTTGTCTCGTGATACCCACTGCTTTTTCGAGAACTCAGCTGAATTTCCGACACATTCCTTATTTGACTAGAGGTTCATTTAACTCCGCTCTGTCCTGGAACTCCAGGAATGCGATGTTATAGCAGATGGGTCATCGCATCCCCAGGACGAACGGGTACAGAGAGAGAGGGAGAATTGGCTTTATCCAACTAGTGGGGCTTTTCGATTTTGTTTAATCTATGGAATCACATCAGATTTAGATTACTGAGAGATTGATCTCAAGTTCATTTAATTGTGTTACAAAATTTATTAGACTTAGTCAGACAATGTACTTGTGTGCCCAATCCAGTGTTCATGTTAATCGTATTAGTATTATATCATGTTAGTTATAAGACATTTTTCCTATACCCAAGTGAATGCAGGAATTGAGACATTGTGATGTGTTGTTGTCTAACGTCTCTATATTAAACCTATATTGAAAATATAATTATGTTGCCGGAAGATTTAGCGAAGGTGTTAGGAGAGTTACAGACGGGTATGTCTGCTATTGCAGAAACTATTTCTAAGATGGAAACGGAAGTTAAAGAACAAATTAATAATTCAGAAGCTAGATTAGAAGCTAAATGTAAAGAGAATGTACAAGCATTACAGGCTAATAGCGAAGGCAATCTGAACGACAGTTTAAAGTCATTAGAGACTAGGCTACAGACTAGTACTGAAGAAAATTTAAAATTATTGCAGACTAGTACTGAAGAAAATTTAAAATCATTACAGATTAGTAACGAAGCTAATGTAAAATTATTGCAGTCAACTAATGAAGATAATTTAAAGTCATTAGAGACTAGGTTACAGTCAAATAGCAAAGATGAGTTGATGTTATTAGAGACTAGGCTACAGTCAAATAGTGAATCTAACTTGAAGGACAATTTTAAGTCATTAGAAGAAAGATTACAGTCAAATACTGAAAGTCATTTAAAAGCTGGTGAAGCTAACTTGAAAGATAACTTTAAGTCATTGAAAGAGAAATTACAGTCTCGTAGTGAAGAAACTAACACTGAATTAGAAAATAAGTTAACTAGATTAGAGAATAGTTTAACTTTAAAGAATAATGAGATGCTGAAGACTTTACAATTAGACATAATTGCAGTAAACATGAAAGGAGAGGAAAATGTTCAAATATTAAGAAAAAATATTATTGAATTAGAAAGTAGAGGAGAAGAAAATATTTTTACTTTAAGAACAGACGTTATGTCCATACAGAAAGACATTAAATCAGATGTATCGAAGTTGAGATTCGACATCGATGGTTTAGTGGCAGATGTAGGCAAAATTCAAGATTGGTCTACCGAAGTATCTTTCGAGACTAAGATTAAAGGTCTAGAAACGAATCTAGGTAACGAAATTAAAGATTTAAAGACAGTAATTGGGACCATTAAAGAGGAAGTCTTGGGAGAGGTCAATTCTAATTTAAAATCATTAGAAAATCAATTGCAGAAAGATATTAGGAAGATAGACGACGATATAGAGCAAAAGGTTAATGAAAACTTAGCTTTGTTCAAAAATAGAGTCGGTGCAATCGTGGAAGAACGGTATAGTGAGGTCGATGCCGAAGCGAAAGAGAAACGTGAAGGGTTAGATGAAAAATTAATCGCAGGTATGGCAAACTTAGAAGCGAGGTTTACGGAAAACAAGGAAGCGATGAAGATAGATTCAACTCTATTTAGAACAGATGTTGATCTGTTAAAGGAACAATTCGCGTCAGTAAAGAACACGTGCGAAGGAAAAATTGACAAGTTAAGAAACGACTTAGACGAGAGTAACAAGACGCAGGATGTTACATCGTTAGATGAGTTGAAGACGCAGGTCAAGACCGTGGAGAAATTAGCAGAAGACAGGATAACTAAACTAGAATCCATGTTTAACAGTTTCACCAGTCATAATATAACATCAGGGGAAACATTGATAAATCAGACAGCGATAGACCGCAGTATGACTAATCAAGAAGCAAGCATGGGAGACAACCGTCAAATGCAACCGAATGTGACATTCGAAAGGGCTAGTTCAACCCCTCAGGATAATCCAAGTTCGAATAGGAGTACGTTGGGTCCAAGCGAACGATACTCAGGTCCTGTCACCATTATTAGGAACCTGGACGACAAACCGAGAAAGTTTTCGGGAAATACAGGAGTCACACCAGTCGAATTTCTGCGAGATATTCGAGACTACATGGCGGAACATAGGGTAGCCAAAGAAAGAGAGCTAAGGATAGTCGAACGCGCCTTAGATGGATCTGCGCTTACGTGGTTTAGAGCGTTCAGAAGCAATTTTGCGAACATGGAGCAATTTGCTATGGCTTTCTTGAGGAGATTTTGGAGTGCCGAGGATCAACTTAACGTAAGAGCGGAGATGTACTCAAAACGCTATTCTACGTCACATCCGACGCATTATGCCAACTATTTCACGTCACAGCTGGCTAAATTACAGTTCCTTATTCCTCCATTGCCAGAAGAAGAGCTTTTGCAAGCTATAGCGAGACAGTTACCGATTGAGGTACAGCGATCACTGATAGCGTCGGGAGCCAATACACTGGAGCACTATGACGACATTTTACGGCGATTGGACTATACAAGCGCACAGGTTACGCCTAGAAGTAACAGAAACGACAACAGAAACACGCAAGAAGTGAATGCGGTAGTCGTAGACAATGCAGCTCAAACGGACAGAAGGGATTCCTGGGAAAACCGACGGAACGAAGGGAATCGAGGAAACATCCGTAACGCTCGAGGAAATGATCGATATAGAGGACCATATGAGAGGCCATACGATCAAGAAGCGAGAGATAGCCGATATAGGAATTATAACCAGAATTCCAGATATCAAGACAGGAATCGATATAACAATAGATATCGGGGCAGAAATAACTGGAGCCAAGGTCAACAGTATAATGGGAACGACAGGCAGGATGGCCGAAGAAACGATCCTAACGATAGACGAGACAATCGTGGACATGAGAGGTCGAGGCAAGAAGATAGACAGCCTAGTGCACCACTCGAGGAGACAGTGAGAGATGTCAATCGAGCAAGCACGAGTGGCGAAGGAAAAAAAAAAAAACGTCAAATTAACTCTAGAGAAAAATGCAAATCATTGGGAATCGATCGTCATCGTGGAAACGTATCAGGTCAAGGACGAGGATTTAATCGAGGAGGAAGACATAGTACACCGGGAAAATAGACATGAATTGCCAGTTATTAGTGTGGAAGTCATGGGAAAAGAAATAAAGACACTTGTAGACACAGGGGCTATAGTGAGCTTGATATCCATAGGTTGCCTGGATGAATTGAAATTATTAGGATAAATTACAATGTTGCCAACTGTTGTTAGCAAAATTCAAGGGGTGATCCCAGACAGGAGTATGAAATGTAAAAGTCAGGTACTTTTAGATGTTGGGATTGGAACCAGAAGTTTTGAACAGATGTTCCTAGTAGTGGGTCAACTACATTTTGACATGATCCTAGGAGTGGATTTCTTAAGTGAGAGTGGCCTGATCATAGATATGCAGAGTAGGCGCATGTACTTTCAAGAAGGGGTCATGGAAAATCAAGAAGCGGAGATGACATTCTTTAGAGAGGATATATTGGATGAGATTGTATGCAGCGTTGAAAGGTCTATAGAAGATAAAATTGGCATGACAAGTAAAATAAATCCAGAAATTAAGGGGCAGTTTGATCAAGTAATTTCAGAATATGAGGACATATTCAATGACAAACCAGGTCTCATAGAAAATTTTACCTACAGCATCAAGTTGATGGATGACAAACCATACCATAAAAATTTATATCCCATTCCGGATAAATGGAAGGAAGAAGTTAGCATAATGATAAGCGACATGGAGAAAGATGGGATAATTAAGAAAATGCCAACTGCTTATTTGAATCCTTTAGCTGTTGTTAAGAAACCTAACGGTAAGCTGAGGATATGTCTAGATGCTAGAGCCCTTAATGAAAGAGTTCTTCCTGAACATGACAGACCACCTGTTATTCGTGAATTGTTACGCAGATTCAGAGGAAAGAGTTTCTTCTCGACAATCGATCTGACTAGTTCATATTATCATGTTGAGCTAGCAGAAGACTGCAAACAATACACAGGGTTCTTGTTTGACCATAAAACATATGTATTCAATAGGTTACCTTTTGGAGTGAAAAATAGTGGTCCGGTGATGATCCGAGCACTAGATGAAAATTTGTCAGATGCAGTTAAGGAGCATGTGGTAAGCTATATTGATGACCTGATTATAGCGTCTGAGACAGCGGAAGAACATATCAGACACCTTCAAATGCTTTTTGAAGATCTTAGGAGAACGAACTTCAAGGTGAATTTCAATAAATGTCAGTTCTTTCATGAAGAAATTGAATTTCTTGGACACAGAATCGATGGAGATGGTTATAGGCCCAATCCAAAGAAGATCATGGCAATTTCAGAGTTTCCAACACCACGAAAGATTAAAGAGGTACGGCAGTTTTTAGGCATGTGTCAGTTCTTTTCAACACATTGTCCTGAATATACTGAGACGATGGCACCTCTGCAGGATTTATTAAGGAAGGGAAATCGATGGAAATGGGACGATAGATGCAATCAAGCGTTTTTAGCGGCCAAGAAAATGCTGATCCAAAATATCAAGCTTGAGTATCCTGATTTTACAAGAAGATTTTTTGTAGAGACAGACGCATCCAAAATAGGTATCAGTGGGATCCTATATCAGTTGGATGATGACAAGAAACATAGGTATTTAGCTTTCACCAGTCGCAAGCTTAGGAATTGTGAGAAGAATTACTATGCAACTGAGTTAGAGGCATTAGCAGTGGTTCATGCTCTTAAAACATGGAAGAAGGTGTTGTTTGGACATGACATAACAGTGATCACAGATCATAAAGCCCTCCAATTTATTATGAAGACAGACTTAGCGAGTGACCGCATCACCAGATGGGCTCTGTTCTTACAGCAATTTAACCCAACTGTTGTACATAGACCTGGGAAGTTAAATCTGTTAGCAGATGTGTTGAGCAGAAACCCTTGTGAGGAAGTAATTGTCAACCATATAAATTTGATTCAAGAGGATAATGGTACTCTTGAAAAGTTGAAGTTGTTAGCGCAAACTCAGAAGAGATATGCATCTTTGCGAAGAATTTACCGTTTTTTGACACGCAGAATGGACAACGCTGATCCGGATTTTCAAAGAACTGAGATAGAGGCTAGAAAATATCATATTATGGGAGGTGTTATATGCCAATATATCGACCAGGATCATACTAAACTTAGAGTAGTGATCCCACCCAAGCTTGTCAAACCAGTTATTTGGATGATACACCGAACTGCAGCTCATGTAGGTGTAGACAAGACTTTGGCTCTCGCTCAAGAAACTTTCGTTTGGAAACAAATGGGACAAACGATTCGCGACGTCATAAAGACCTGTGACAGTTGTCAGCGAAGTAAATACTCATCTAAGTTAATGAAAGAAGTTCCTAGATCAATATTACCCAGCAAGCCAAGAGAACTTTTCGCGACGGACATTTTCGGTCCGATTCCTCGTTCGACGAAAGGCAATCAGTTTGTTTTGGTAACAGTTGACGTATTTTCGAAATACGTATCTCTATGCCCTATACAGAAAGCTACATCCAAGTACGTGATAAACAGACTTGAGAAAACAGTTATTCCGAGCATGGGGAAACCTGAAGTTTTGTTGAGTGACCATGGATCACAATTTACTAGTATGGAATTTTCTACTGCTATGGAACGTTTAGGAATAAGGCATGTGTTTAATTCTGTACGGTATCCAGAGGGAAATCCCGCCGAAAGAATTATGCCGGAGATAAGTAAGCTGTGTCGCTTATATGTGTCAAGGCAACACCATAGATGGATGGAAGTGATACCCATCATTAGCCAATGCTTGAATTCCACAGTACATGAAAGCACAGGACAGATTCCGTCCATGCTTCATCATGGATTGAAACCGGATAGACCATGGGACCAAGTCGTGAGGGCACCAGTAGATCCTCAACCCACACAAGAAAGAAGAGTCGAGATGGCAGGAGAGAGGCTCAGAAGACAGGCGGAGTAGAGAGCCAGGAGACAGGCAGGAAGGAGGTTCCACGAGCCATTTCAAGAAAATGATGAGGTGCTGATTAGGAAACCAGTCACTTCGAACCTTCAGCTGAAAATCTACCATAAATTCGCTCCATTGTACGCTGGTCCGTTCCGTATTGAACAAACATACCAGAATAATAGCTATAAGATTGTCAGAATGGATACTGATGAAGTTGTAGGAACTTTTAATGCAGCTAGCATCAGGAAATACCATCATGCTGAGTAAGGGAATTGTAGAGCTATCGTGTACATGTATTATATATAGAATGCCTGAGAGTGTAATTTTTTTTCTCAATCCTGATATAAAAAAAGGAGATGTACGGGAGAGATGTACCCGATACCTAGTTTAGGCTATCGGCTACGCCAGCAGACATTAAGCTGTAGTTGAGGTTTTGGGAAGAATTAGGAAAAGATAGCGCACCGATCGCGTCAAGAAGAATGTCAAGATGACGTAGGAGGTCTAGTATCAAGGAGGCATTGACGTCTGTAAGAAGATGGAATTATGGATAGAGATGTGAAGCTTTATTGAGATATTTATGGGATTATAGTAATTAAACATCTTAGAAGAGGATATATAACATGCATTATATGTAGAAATAATTTTATGGAAGTCCGATAACCCTTAAGTTATTTTATAACGGAATAGCCGAGATGATCTGGGTTCGAGACTATGATCGTGACGCGAGAGCACAGTGGTGGGGGACTACACCACGTGCCTGCGCCAAGCACATAAGCAAGAAGACAGTGCCAGCAAGTTCAGTTGAGCTCAGTTAGACGAGCAGGTAGGAGCAGCTCTATAGCGCAAGCGAGACGCACAGTGAAGGTTACGTAACATACCGAAACTGTCACGGCAAGAGTGTAGGCGACAGTTCCTGCATCGCCGAGCAGCGAAGGCCAAGCGGGTCATTGATCCAGGCGGGCTGGCCGAGGAAGCAATCTCAGACGGCCGGGATATGTCAGAACCGCACTGCTAGTAGTTGAAGACTTTATTACAAGCTTCATTTCAACGCAGTTTGAACATAGCTTTTATGAATAACTTCATGACTATGCTTTTATATAACGCATTCGAAGCTACTTTAACTATTTCAAGTAAACGGAATGTTGTTAGCATAGGCACTGATGAACATTAGATCGTGCATTAATAAGATTTATTTCTTATGCAGTTTCATGAATTACCTAATACAGACAAATACAGGGTGTGTCGTAAACTTGAACACTCTCAAGTAAAATTTTATTTTACGAAAGTGAGACATAGCAGTCATTTGAGATTGAACTTGCAATACTCAAACTGAACATTTAACGGAACAGTGGCGTATCTTAGAAGAGGAGTAGGGGGTCCGCTGTTTCCATGAACTTTTCCGAGAGGAGTTGGACGATATCCGCTATGGGTAATCCGAAGTTCAACATGTCCGAGTAGACGCAAATAGAGACAAGATGGCACCGCAGAGCGATGGATTCGATTCCTGATGAGAGGAGTCCAACAGCTGATTCATTTGGGATTTCGAAGGCAATCGTCATTTCATGGATGGAATGATATTCACGCCGATCTTACGAGAAATTCTTTATGTAGGGAAAATCGACGATCTTGGAAATTTATTACAGCTGATTATGAAAGGTACTGTAAGAGTCATAACTACCTAATGCGATTATTTTCATGAATACTGGGCACACATGTATATTTTTCTAATAGGAGTGATATGATTATTAAGACATGGTTTGAATTTATATACTTCGAATTTGCTAGAATATGGAGTGACCATATGATATGGCAGGCATCATTATACGAAATTCTCACCATTGATTGGCTTTATTAAGCAGATGTTTGGTCTTTTAGACATTTTTCCAGCTAGGATAGTTTTCATGAATAGTTTTTTTTTTGTGTAACGAGTATTTCGAACTCGTGATCTGCAATTGATTATCTAAAATTACTTCGTCAGCTCATTGCATACTAGCGAGTGTGTATTATTCATCAGTAGGGATTTTTTCCATTGGATTGTTTGGAGATATTAAGAAGTTATTCACTTTAGTGAATGAACATCGCTTTTATATGACAACTAGAAACTTGTTGATTCCTATCTGGTACATTCACTCATATAGCCTACGAGATGGGGTCCTTCGTATTTATACGATTGTATGGTGGCTACTCATCTTACCCATCGTTCAGGGAACTATCATCCAAGTCGACGGGGCGAGGTCTTTCGTATTTATACGACTGTACGGTGGTTACACATCTTACTCGCCATTGAGGGACTCATTTTTATCATCCGAATGTACACGAGATGTAAGTGAATCAAACAAGGAACTACTAGTCACATATCAGTCGAAATTTTGTTAAATAAAGTAACGATAAATGTCAACAGGATTGCATTTAGTAATTCTTGTTTGCCAATCCAATATTTTGTTGCTATACTCTTTTGAGAGTAATTTCAGTTTAACAGCTGTTATAGCTGATGCTTTTGATGATTTTTATAATTGTGTTTGATACCTTTGAGAAGGATTTAAAGTAATTGAATCTTGTAAGATTAATCATTAATGGTCATAATTATTTTAAGGCAGATCAGTATTGCAGATTTTGATGAGAGATTATAGCACATTGGTGTTTTTCTGTGATGTGAATTATGAAGATTGTAAAAGAATTTATGCTATTTGAAAGCAGATCTTAAATTACTGAAGTAATATTTTTCCAATTGTTTAAGAAGTTGTCTAGATGTGATCAGATTAATTACAGTTATTGGAGATTGTGTGCGTTGATAATTTGAAGCCAGTTATATATTTTTGTAGATCATGCAACATGGTTAAGTGGAGTTTGTGGTAGGCATTTTGTGGAATTTGCCATGTGATAGTTGCAACGTTGATAATGTATTTTGAAGCAGACATGAGGTCGTCGTACCCAGTCTAGCGTAATTGTTGAGATTCATGCTGTATGTGCTGAATATTTATGGAGTTTTGTGGAGTAATTCTTGTATTCAAATGTGATATTTGAAGTATTGAAGAAATGTAATGTCGTTGTGGATAGTTAGATCCAACGTGATGTCGTGGAGGCAATAATATTTTTTGGCATGATAAATTAAATACGAGATATAACTTGGAAGTGATAAAACTGTAAGACAACGTTCTATAAACCTTATTAAACAATTTGTTAGGAAATTAAACAAATAAATGAAGTTGATAATACCAGATTTTCTGAGAATAATAATTAATGAAATAATAATCTGAGATTCAAGCATATTAACGATCTGACCTAATGAAATAAAAATCAGAATGACTAGATGAAATAATGAAAAACTAAATAACCAGAAGATTGAAATTTAAATAATTTGATAAATTAAATTTTGGAATAAATCAATGAATTAAATAAATGGATGAATTAAAGATTGGATAAATAAACTGATTGAAATAAATTAATAGACGATTGTAATGATGATGAATAACTGAATTAGAAGGTGATAATTAACTAAAGAAGCTGATGATTAATGAATTTACATGGAATTAAATAAATTTAATTGAGAGATAATTTGAAGGAATTGCAACTTGAGTTGAGAATTTAAACGATGTAATGGTGATGAATTAACGATTCTGACAGGGATATGTAGAATTTTGAAGTGAGAATTAATATGAGAAATATTTAATTTTGATGATGACGATAATGATGACCAATGAGAATATGAATTTTCTGTAATTCACAGATAAGTGATTGTTAATGACGATGTAAATAGTGTAAATTAATTATTCGATGTTTAGGAGCATTTGATTAACATGTTCAACATTCAAATTATGCCATGCAAACCATGATTTACGTGATATTTAATATGTGTGATTATTATATGTGTATGTTTAGACAGATTAATTTATTTTAAATCCACATTGATGTTAAATTAAAGAGAAATTAGGTCTCAGGTTTCACAAATGTCAGTGACGAAAGACATAGTCCTACAGTGATCCTGAGAACCCAAGAGAACTTTATAAATTTTTCTTGTTATGTGGATAAAAATAATTTTGGATTAGATAAGAGATGGTTCGATTTTTGGACAATGACAATTTAACTTTGGCATTCGACCATACTCTTAGGTAGGAATTATATTTAAAATGTCTGTCTGACTATCAAAGTAAAATAAATTTGTTTTATCTTAGTTGTGATCTGATGATGGTGTGATGTTCCTTTTTCTTTCCTTGTCTTGAGTAAGGCTTATCCGGAAAGGAAGTGGTTTGCTAGGAATTCAGTTGATGGCGCCCATTTATATTTGCATTATTTTTATTAAACTTAAGCCCGTAACGACCCTAGAGATACTTTGTCTCGTGATACCCACTGCTTTTTCGAGAACTCAGCTGAATTTCCGACACATTCCTTATTTGACTAGAGGTTCATTTAACTCCGCTCTGTCCTGGAACTCCAGGAATGCGATGTTATAGCAGATGGGTCATCGCATCCCCAGGACGAACGGGTACAGAGAGAGAGGGAGAATTGGCTTTATCCAACTAGTGGGGCTTTTCGATTTTGTTTATTCTATGGAATCACATCAGATTTAGATTACTGAGAGATTGATCTCAAGTTCATTTAATTGTGTTACAAAATTTATTAGACTTAGTCAGACAATGTACTTGTGTGCCCAATCCAGTGTTCATGTTAATCATATTAGTATTATATCATGTTAGTTATAAGACATTTTTCCTATACCCAAGTGAATGCAGGAATTGAGACATTGTGATGTGTTGTTGTCTAACGTCTCTATATTAAACCTATATTGAAAATATAATTATGTTGCCGGAAGATTTAGCGAAGGTGTTAGGAGAGTTACAGACGGGTATGTCTGCTATTGCAGAAACTATTTCTAAGATGGAAACGGAAGTTAAAGAACAAATTAATAATTCAGAAGCTAGATTAGAAGCTAAATGTAAAGAGAATGTACAAGCATTACAGGCTAATAGCGAAGGCAATCTGAACGACAGTTTAAAGTCATTAGAGACTAGGCTACAGACTAGTACTGAAGAAAATTTAAAATTATTGCAGACTAGTACTGAAGAAAATTTAAAATCATTACAGATTAGTAACGAAGCTAATGTAAAATTATTGCAGTCAACTAATGAAGATAATTTAAAATCATTAGAGACTAGGTTACAGTCAAATAGCAAAGATGAGTTGATGTTATTAGAGACTAGGCTACAGTCAAATAGTGAAGCTAACTTGAAGGACAATTTTAAGTCATTAGAAGAAAGATTACAGTCAAATACTGAAAGTCATTTAAAAGCTAGTGAAGCTAACTTGAAAGATAACTTTAAGTCATTGAAAGAGAAATTACAGTCTCGTAGTGAAGAAACTAACACTGAATTAGAAAATAAGTTAACTAGATTAGAGAATAGTTTAACTTTAAAGAATAATGAGATGCTGAAGACTTTACAATTAGACATAATTGCAGTAAACATGAAAGGAGAGGAAAATGTTCAAATATTAAGAAAAAATATTATTGAATTAGAAAGTAGAGGAGAAGAAAATATTTTTACTTTAAGAACAGACGTTATGTCCATACAGAAAGACATTAAATCAGATGTATCGAAGTTGAGATTCGACATCGATGGTTTAGTGGCAGATGTAGGCAAAATTCAAGATTGGTCTACCGAAGTATCTTTCGAGACTAAGATTAAAGGTCTAGAAACGAATCTAGGTAACGAAATTAAAGATTTAAAGACAGTAATTGGGACCATTAAAGAGGAAGTATTGGGAGAGGTCAATTCTAATTTAAAATCATTAGAAAATCAATTGCAGAAAGATATTAGGAAGATAGACGACGATATAGAGCAAAAGGTTAATGAAAACTTAGCTTTGTTCAAAAATAGAGTCGGTGCAATCGTGGAAGAACGGTATAGTGAGGTCGATGCCGAAGCGAAAGAGAAACGTGAAGGGTTAGATGAAAAATTAATCGCAGGTATGGCAAACTTAGAAGCGAGGTTTACGGAAAACAAGGAAGCGATGAAGATAGATTCAACTCTATTTAGAACAGATGTTGATCTGTTAAAGGAACAATTCGCGTCAGTAAAGAACACGTGCGAAGGAAAAATTGACAAGTTAAGAAACGACTTAGACGAGAGTAACAAGACGCAGGATGTTACATCGTTAGATGAGTTGAAGACGCAGGTCAAGACCGTGGAGAAATTAGCAGAAGACAGGATAACTAAACTAGAATCCATGTTTAACAGTTTCACCAGTCATAATATAACATCAGGGGAAACATTGATAAATCAGACAGCGATAGACCGCAGTATGACTAATCAAGAAGCAAGCATGGGAGACAACCGTCAAATGCAACCGAATGTGACATTCGAAAGGGCTAGTTCAACCCCTCAGGATAATCCAAGTTCGAATAGGAGTACGTTGGGTCCAAGCGAACGATACTCAGGTCCTGTCACCATTATTAGGAACCTGGACGACAAACCGAGAAAGTTTTCGGGAAATACAGGAGTCACACCAGTCGAATTTCTGCGAGATATTCGAGACTACATGGCGGAACATAGGGTAGCCAAAGAAAGAGAGCTAAGGATAGTCGAACGCGCCTTAGATGGATCTGCGCTTACGTGGTTTAGAGCGTTCAGAAGCAATTTTGCGAACATGGAGCAATTTGCTATGGCTTTCTTGAGGAGATTTTGGAGTGCCGAGGATCAACTTAACGTAAGAGCGGAGATGTACTCAAAACGCTATTCTACGTCACATCCGACGCATTATGCCAACTATTTCACGCCACAGCTGGCTAAATTACAGTTCCTTATTCCTCCATTGCCAGAAGAAGAGCTTTTGCAAGCTATAGCGAGACAGTTACCGATTGAGGTACAGCGATCACTGATAGCGTCGGGAGCCAATACACTGGAGCACTATGACGACATTTTACGGCGATTGGACTATACAAGCGCACAGGTTACGCCTAGAAGTAACAGAAACGACAACAGAAACACGCAAGAAGTGAATGCGGTAGTCGTAGACAATGCAGCTCAAACGGACAGAAGGGATTCCTGGGAAAACCGACGGAACGAAGGGAATCGAGGAAACATCCGTAACGCTCGAGGAAATGATCGATATAGAGGACCATATGAGAGGCCATACGATCAAGAAGCGAGAGATAGCCGATATAGGAATTATAACCAGAATTCCAGATATCAAGACAGGAATCGATATAACAATAGATATCGGGGCAGAAATAACTGGAGCCAAGGTCAACAGTATAATCGGAACGACAGGCAGGATGGCCGAAGAAACGATCCTAACGATAGACGAGACAATCGTGGACATGAGAGGTCGAGGCAAGAAGATAGACAGCCTAGTGCACCACTCGAGGAGACAGTGAGAGATGTCAATCGAGAAAGCACGAGTGGCGAAGGAAAAAAAAAAAACGTCAAATTAACTCTAGAGAAAAATGCAAATCATTGGGAATCGATCGTCATCGTGGAAACGTATCAGGTCAAGGACGAGGATTTAATCGAGGAGGAAGACATAGTACACCGGGAAAATAGACATGAATTGCCAGTTATTAGTGTGGAAGTCATGGGAAAAGAAATAAAGACACTTGTAGACACAGGGGCTATGGTGAGCTTGATATCCATAGGTTGCCTGGATGAATTGAAATTATTAGGATAAATTACAATGTTGCCAACTGTTGTTAGCAAAATTCAAGGGGTGATCCCAGACAGGAGTATGAAATGTAAAAGTCAGGTACTTTTAGATGTTGGGATTGGAACCAGAAGTTTTGAACAGATGTTCCTAGTAGTGGGTCAACTACATTTTGACATGATCCTAGGAGTGGATTTCTTAAGTGAGAGTGGCCTGATCATAGATATGCAGAGTAGGCGCATGTACTTTCAAGAAGGGGTCATGGAAAATCAAGAAGCGGAGATGACATTCTTTAGAGAGGATATATTGGATGAGATTGTATGCAGCGTTGAAAGGTCTATAGAAGATAAAATTGGCATGACAAGTAAAATAAATCCAGAAATTAAGGGGCAGTTTGATCAAGTAATTTCAGAATATGAGGACATATTCAATGACAAACCAGGTCTCATAGAAAATTTTACCTACAGCATCAAGTTGATGGATGACAAACCATACCATAAAAATTTATATCCCATTCCGGATAAATGGAAGGAAGAAGTTAGCATAATGATAAGCGACATGGAGAAAGATGGGATAATTAAGAAAATGCCAACTGCTTATTTGAATCCTTTAGCTGTTGTTAAGAAACCTAACGGTAAGCTGAGGATATGTCTAGATGCTAGAGCCCTTAATGAAAGAGTTCTTCCTGAACATGACAGACCACCTGTTATTCGTGAATTGTTACGCAGATTCAGAGGAAAGAGTTTCTTCTCGACAATCGATCTGACTAGTTCATATTATCATGTTGAGCTAGCAGAAGACTGCAAACAATACACAGGGTTCTTGTTTGACCATAAAACATATGTATTCAATAGGTTACCTTTTGGAGTGAAAAATAGTGGTCCGGTGATGATCCGAGCACTAGATGAAAATTTGTCAGATGCAGTTAAGGAGCATGTGGTAAGCTATATTGATGACCTGATTATAGCGTCTGAGACAGCGGAAGAACATATCATGCACCTTCAAATGCTTTTTGAAGATCTTAGGAGAACGAACTTCAAGGTGAATTTCAATAAATGTCAGTTCTTTCATGAAGAAATTGAATTTCTTGGACACAGAATCGATGGAGATGGTTATAGGCCCAATCCAAAGAAGATCATGGCAATTTCAGAGTTTCCAACACCACGAAAGATTAAAGAGGTACGGCAGTTTTTAGGCATGTGTCAGTTCTTTTCAACACATTGTCCTGAATATACTGAGACGATGGCACCTCTGCAGGATTTATTAAGGAAGGGAAATCGATGGAAATGGGACGATAGATGCAATCAAGCGTTTTTAGCGGCCAAGAAAATGCTGATCCAAAATATCAAGCTTGAGTATCCTGATTTTACAAGAAGATTTTTTGTAGAGACAGACGCATCCAAAATAGGTATCAGTGGGATCCTATATCAGTTGGATGATGACAAGAAACATAGGTATTTAGCTTTCACCAGTCGCAAGCTTAGGAATTGTGAGAAGAATTACTATGCAACTGAGTTAGAGGCATTAGCAGTGGTTCATGCTCTTAAAACATGGAAGAAGGTGTTGTTTGGACATGACATAACAGTGATCACAGATCATAAAGCCCTCCAATTTATTATGAAGACAGACTTAGCGAGTGACCGCATCACCAGATGGGCTCTGTTCTTACAGCAATTTAACCCAACTGTTGTACATAGACCTGGGAAGTTAAATCTGTTAGCAGATGTGTTGAGCAGAAACCCTTGTGAGGAAGTAATTGTCAACCATATAAATTTGATTCAAGAGGATAATGGTACTCTTGAAAAGTTGAAGTTGTTAGCGCAAACTCAGAAGAGATATGCATCTTTGCGAAGAATTTACCGTTTTTTGACACACAGAATGGACAACGCTGATCCGGATTTTCAAAGAACTGAGATAGAGGCTAGAAAATATCATATTATGGGAGGTGTTATATGCCAATATATCGACCAGGATCATACTAAACTTAGAGTAGTGATCCCACCCAAGCTTGTCAAACCAGTTATTTGGATGATACACCGAACTGCAGCTCATGTAGGTGTAGACAAGACTTTGGCTCTCGCTCAAGAAACTTTCGTTTGGAAACAAATGGGACAAACGATTCGCGACGTCATAAAGACCTGTGACAGTTGTCAGCGAAGTAAATACTCATCTAAGTTAATGAAAGAAGTTCCTAGATCAATATTACCCAGCAAGCCAAGAGAACTTTTCGCGACGGACATTTTCGGTCCGATTCCTCGTTCGACGAAAGGCAATCAGTTTGTTTTGGTAACAGTTGACGTATTTTCGAAATACGTATCTCTATGCCCTATACAGAAAGCTACATCCAAGTACGTGATAAACAGACTTGAGAAAACAGTTATTCCGAGCATGGGGAAACCTGAAGTTTTGTTGAGTGACCATGGATCACAATTTACTAGTATGGAATTTTCTACTGCTATGGAACGTTTAGGAATAAGGCATGTGTTTAATTCTGTACGGTATCCAGAGGGAAATCCCGCCGAAAGAATTATGCCGGAGATAAGTAAGCTGTGTCGCTTATATGTGTCAAGGCAACACCATAGATGGATGGAAGTGATACCCATCATTAGCCAATGCTTGAATTCCACAGTACATGAAAGCACAGGACAGATTCCGTCCATGCTTCATCATGGATTGAAACCGGATAGACCATGGGACCAAGTCGTGAGGGCACCAGTAGATCCTCAACCCACACAAGAAAGAAGAGTCGAGATGGCAGGAGAGAGGCTCAGAAGACAGGCGGAGAAGAGAGCCAGGAGACAGGCAGGAAGGAGGTTCCACGAGCCATTTCAAGAAAATGATGAGGTGCTGATTAGGAAACCAGTCACTTCGAACCTTCAGCTGAAAATCTACCATAAATTCGCTCCATTGTACGCTGGTCCGTTCCGTATTGAACAAACATACCAGAATAATAGCTATAAGATTGTCAGAATGGATACTGATGAAGTTGTAGGAACTTTTAATGCAGCTAGCATCAGGAAATACCATCATGCTGAGTAAGGGAATTGTAGAGCTATCGTGTACATGTATTATGTATAGAATGCCTGAGAGTGTAATTTTTTTTCTCAATCCTGATATAAAAAAAGGAGATGTACGGGAGAGATGTACCCGATACCTAGTTTAGGCTATCGGCTACGCCAGCAGACATTAAGCTGTAGTTGAGGTTTTGGGAAGAATTAGGAAAAGATAGCGCACCGATCGCGTCAAGAAGAATGTCAAGATGACGTAGGAGGTCTAGTATCAAGGAGGCATTGACGTCTGTAAGAAGATGGAATTATGGATAGAGATGTGAAGCTTTATTGAGATATTTATGGGATTATAGTAATTAAACATCTTAGAAGAGGATATATAACATGCATTATATGTAGAAATAATTTTATGGAAGTCCGATAACCCTTAAGTTATTTTATAACGGAATAGCCGAGATGATCTGGGTTCGAGACTATGATCGTGACGCGAGAGCACAGTGGTGGGGGACTACACCACGTGCCTGCGCCAAGCACATAAGCAAGAAGACAGTGCCAGCAAGTTCAGTTGAGCTCAGTTAGACGAGCAGGTAGGAGCAGCTCTATAGCGCAAGCGAGACGCACAGTGAAGGTTACGTAACATACCGAAACTGTCACGGCAAGAGTGTAGGCGACAGTTCCTGCATCGCCGAGCAGCGAAGGCCAAGCGGGTCATTGATCCAGGCGGGCTGGCCGAGGAAGCAATCTCAGACGGCCGGGATATGTCAGAACCGCACTGCTAGTAGTTGAAGACTTTATTACAAGCTTCATTTCAACGCAGTTTGAACATAGCTTTTATGAATAACTTCATGACTATGCTTTTATATAACGCATTCGAAGCTACTTTAACTATTTCAAGTAAACGGAATGTTGTTAGCATAGGCACTGATGAACATTAGATCGTGCATTAATAAGATTTATTTCTTATGCAGTTTCATGAATTACCTAATACAGACAAATACAGGGTGTGTCGTAAACTTGAACACTCTCAAGTAAAATTTTATTTTACGAAAGTGAGACATAGCAGTCATTTGAGATTGAACTTGCAATACTCAAACTGAACATTTAACGGAACAGTGGCGTATCTTAGAAGAGGAGTAGGGGGTCCGCTGTTTCCATGAACTTTTCCGAGAGGAGTTGGACGATATCCGCTATGGGTAATCCGAAGTTCAACATGTCCGAGTAGACGCAAATAGAGACAAGATGGCACCGCAGAGCGATGGATTCGATTCCTGATGAGAGGAGTCCAACAGCTGATTCATTTGGGATTTCGAAGGCAATCGTCATTTCATGGATGGAATGATATTCACGCCGATCTTACGAGAAATTCTTTATGTAGGGAAAATCGACGATCTTGGAAATTTATTACAGCTGATTATGAAAGGTACTGTAAGAGTCATAACTACCTAATGCGATTATTTTCATGAATACTGGGCACACATGTATATTTTTCTAATAGGAGTGATATGATTATTAAGACATGGTTTGAATTTATATACTTCGAATTTGCTAGAATATGGAGTGACCATATGATATGGCAGGCATCATTATACGAAATTCTCACCATTGATTGGCTTTATTAAGCAGATGTTTGGTCTTTTAGACATTTTTCCAGCTAGGATAGTTTTCATGAATAGTTTTTTTTTTGTGTAACGAGTATTTCGAACTCGTGATCTGCAATTGATTATCTAAAATTACTTCGTCAGCTCATTGCATACTAGCGAGTGTGTATTATTCATCAGTAGGGATTTTTTCCATTGGATTGTTTGGAGATATTAAGAAGTTATTCACTTTAGTGAATGAACATCGCTTTTATATGACAACTAGAAACTTGTTGATTCCTATCTGGTACATTCACTCATATAGCCTACGAGATGGGGTCCTTCGTATTTATACGATTGTATGGTGGCTACTCATCTTACCCATCGTTCAGGGAACTATCATCCAAGTCGACGGGGCGAGGTCTTTCGTATTTATACGACTGTACGGTGGTTACACATCTTACTCGCCATTGAGGGACTCATTTTTATCATCCGAATGTACACGAGATGTAAGTGAATCAAACAAGGAACTACTAGTCACATGTCAGTCGAAATTTTGTTAAATAAAGTAACGATAAATGTCAACAGGATTGCATTTAGTAATTCTTGTTTGCCAATCCAATATTTTGTTGCTATACTCTTTTGAGAGTAATTTCAGTTTAACAGCTGTTATAGCTGATGCTTTTGATGATTTTTATAATTGTGTTTGATACCTTTGAGAAGGATTTAAAGTAATTGAATCTTGTAAGATTAATCATTAATGGTCATAATTATTTTAAGGCAGATCAGTATTGCAGATTTTGATGAGAGATTATAGCACATTGGTGTTCTTCTGTGATGTGAATTATGAAGATTGTAAAAGAATTTATGCTATTTGAAAGCAGATCTTAAATTACTGAAGTAATATTTTTCCAATTGTTTAAGAAGTTGTCTAGATGTGATCAGATTAATTACAGTTATTGGAGATTGTGTGCGTTGATAATTTGAAGCCAGTTATATATTTTTTGTAGATCATGCAACATGGTTAAGTGGAGTTTGTGGTAGGCATTTTGTGGAATTTGCCATGTGATAGTTGCAACGTTGATAATGTATTTTGAAGCAGACATGAGGTCGTCGTACCCAGTCTAGCGTAATTGTTGAGATTCATGCTGTATGTGCTGAATATTTATGGAGTTTTGTGGAGTAATTCTTGTATTCAAATGTGATATTTGAAGTATTGAAGAAATGTAATGTCGTTGTGGATAGTTAGATCCAACGTGATGTCGTGGAGGCAATAATATTTTTTGGCATGATAAATTAAATACGAGATATAACTTGGAAGTGATAAAACTGTAAGACAACGTTCTATAAACCTTATTAAACAATTTGTTAGGAAATTAAACAAATAAATGAAGTTGATAATACCAGATTTTCTGAGAATAATAATTAATGAAATAATAATCTGAGATTCAAGCATATTAACGATCTGACCTAATGAAATAAAAATCAGAATGACTAGATGAAATAATGAAAAACTAAATAACCAGAAGATTGAAATTTAAATAATTTGATAAATTAAATTTTGGAATAAATCAATGAATTAAATAAATGGATGAATTAAAGATTGGATAAATAAACTGATTGAAATAAATTAATAGACGATTGTAATGATGATGAATAACTGAATTAGAAGGTGATAATTAACTAAAGAAGCTGATGATTAATGAATTTACATGGAATTAAATAAATTTAATTGAGAGATAATTTGAAGGAATTGCAACTTGAGTTGAGAATTTAAACGATGTAATGGTGATGAATTAACGATTCTGACAGGGATATGTAGAATTTTGAAGTGAGAATTAATATGAGAAATATTTAATTTTGATGATGACGATAATGATGACCAATGAGAATATGAATTTTCTGTAATTCACAGATAAGTGATTGTTAATGACGATGTAAATAGTGTAAATTAATTATTCGATGTTTAGGAGCATTTGATTAACATGTTCAACATTCAAATTATGCCATGCAAACCATGATTTACGTGATATTTAATATGTGTGATTATTATATGTGTATGTTTAGACAGATTAATTTATTTTAAATCCACATTGATGTTAAATTAAAGAGAAATTAGGTCTCAGGTTTCACAAATGTCAGTGACGAAAGACATAGTCCTACAGTGATCCTGAGAACCCAAGAGAACTTTATAAATTTTTCTTGTTATGTGGATAAAAATAATTTTGGATTAGATAAGAGATGGTTCGATTTTTGGACAATGACAATTTAACTTTGGCATTCGACCATACTCTTAGGTAGGAATTATATTTAAAATGTCTGTCTGACTATCAAAGTAAAATAAATTTGTTTTATCTTAGTTGTGATCTGATGATGGTGTGATGTTCCTTTTTCTTTCCTTGTCTTGAGTAAGGCTTATCCGGAAAGGAAGTGGTTTGCTAGGAATTCAGTTGATGGCGCCCATTTATATTTGCATTATTTTTATTAAACTTAAGCCCGTAACGACCCTAGAGATACTTTGTCTCGTGATACCCACTGCTTTTTCGAGACCTCAGCTGAATTTCCGACACATTCCTTATTTGACTAGAGGTTCATTTAACTCCGCTCTGTCCTGGAACTCCAGGAATGCGATGTTATAGCAGATGGGTCATCGCATCCCCAGGACGAACGAGTACAGTATCTACCCACTTAAATTAACGGCGGTGCTTATTGAGGATCCAAACAGCCTTAGGGCTGACTACCTAACTGAGACTGTGCCCTTCATTCCTTTTTAGCCTACTGTATTTTCATTTTTGAAAAAAAAAATAGGCTTATGAGATCACCTTTTGTCCGTGTGTCTGTCTGTGTGTGCGTGTGTGATGGTGTGTGTGTGTGTCCCTAATAACTTCTAAACGGCTGGTGCGATTTCAATGAAACTCGGTAAGTTTATAGCACTATTACGGATTACCGAGCCCTTCAAATTTTGTTACGTCTCGCCAATCCAACATGGCGGCTGTGCGAAATATTTCACCAGAATTCAATATCTCTGAAACTATTACCGATATCAGCCTGGAATATTGTACGGTGATAAAGGGAACTACTAGAAGTTCACCTATGTGACTTTTGATAACCTGGTAACTACAAAACCAACATGGCGGCCAAGCGAAGTTGCGACTTTTAAATATACATTTCTCGCGATTTAACCAACCAAACGCAATAAAACTTGGTACAGTATATGTTCATACACATTGTAATGCACTGGAGTCTAATTTAGTTCAATTGTTTACATAACCTCAAGATGGCGGTTGTGGGGATTTTAAAATTAAGTTTTTATTTCTTTTGTCGTAATCATGCGATCGAAGTGAAATTTTGAATAATGAACCTACGCAATAATTTTCCTTTAATGGTAAATGACTCTATGGCCTATACATAGAACAATCCAACATGGCGACCATCCGAAATATTTGGATGGATCTCAATATCTACGAATCTATTACAGCAATCAAACTGAATTCTTTAAAGTTCATAGGGGCTATGAACATAAGTTCACATATAGGACTTTCAATAACCTGGTGATCACCAATCCAACATGGCGGCGACGCGAAGTATAAATATTCACTTGGTCTTTTCTCGCAATTTAACCATCCGAGTGCAGTGGCACTTGGTACAGTAAATCCTTATACAAATGTTAATCCACTGGCAACTAATTTTTTCAATTGTTTTCCTAACCACAATATGGCAGCTGTGCGAAATTTTAAAATGTCGTTTTTACTTCTTGTGTCCTAATCATGCGATTGAAAATTGAATACTACACGTACACAATAATCTTCATGTAACAGTACATAACTCTAAGACCTACATATATTAACATCCAACATGGCGACCTTCCGCTATATTTAGTCGATTCTCAATAACTACGAATCTATTACAGCAATCAAACTGAATTTTTGAATGTTGATAGAGGCAATTAACATAAGCAGGATATATGAAAATAAGCTGTATAGTTCTTCACGGAACTACTTGTTAAAAGTCAATCTACTAGCCCAAGCTCAAGATAGGTTGGTCACCCCTGGCCTAGACCAATACATGGGATAAGAGAAATAGATGAGGTTCTCAGGACGTAAGGACAGACAGGTTGCACATCGACACGTCCGTGTTGAGTAAGACCATAGAACTGTAACACGCCGTGCCTCCTTGTATGTAGCCATTCGCGACACGGCCGGCGGCATGAAAGGAAAGTGAGAGAGAATCTTCCAGAAACGTCCACAGAATTTTAAGCAGACCTGACTTGTCTTAAGGGAGCATAGTCGAACCCGGAACCTTCAGAATGTCAGCACATATCAACACCAAGAGAATACTTGGAATCACGTGTGTTGTCAAGAAGATGAGTTCAACATGTTAATATCCTGTTGCGAAACCTGATTGGTGTTCACATATTGCATTTTACGGAACTCGGGTGCTTGAAAGTAAAGACGATCTGACACGTGTTTGATGCTGTAACTCGCATAACACTTTGTATTAATTGAATCGTTGAACACAGTGCTACCTTCGCTTTCCTGAAGTTAAGTGAATAAGAAAAAGAACGACTGTTGGCAAATTATAATCTTCACCTACTATACATTATTTGAATACAACTTAAGATTAAATAAGAACTAAAATATATTGTATCGTACAACAAAATGTTTGGTTTGATAATAGCATAATTTAATTTGTTTTTAGTGCCCTAACATGTAGGTTGTTTGAGTTATAGTAACAATGTACTTCCGCAAAGACCAATCTGAAACTCATTAAGTCGCATTTGTTGTCGCATACCGTAAAACAAAACTCAAAATTTACAAGACCTTGATGAGACCAGTGTTAACTTATGGCTCATAAACATGGAATATGTTGGTTCAGGATTGCAATAAACTTAGGGTGTTTGAGGGGAAAATAATACTGAGAACTTATGGTTCTGTATTGGATAGAGGAGAATGGAGGATACGAACTAATAGAGAAATAGATGAAATCCTCAAAAGCGAAGACATTGTTCGATATATAAAATCACAAAGACTTCGATGGCTGGGCCACATTGGAAGGATGGAAGACAAAAGAACACCAAAGATTATATATAACGCCAGAATGGAAAGAAGACGACGCCCAGGTAGACCAAGGAATCGATGGAAAGATGAAGTAGAGGTGGACTTGCAAACAATGAACGTACAGCTGGAGAACAGCTGTCAAAGATCGAGATCGATGGAAATCTGTGGTTGGGGAGGCCAAAGCTCACACCGGGCTCTAGTGCCAGATAAAGAAGAAAAAGTTCCGCAAAGAACTCAATAGCCTATTTTCATATACAGGGTTAAACAGCTAAGTGGGTCACCTCAAATATCTCCGGAACCGTTGACGATATCGACATTCTCTTTCCAAATTCTTAAATCGTATTAAGGGGCTCATGAAACACTGTCTATTTAGTCCCCAGCACATACGTAGGCTAGTCACCGAGAAACTCGTAGTAACGTTGTTGTTTTAATGGAACTACAGTGAAACCCCTCAAATCCGAACCCCGGAAATCCGAAATCCCGGGTAATCCGAACGACTTCTTTCCGACAATTTTAAGTTAGAAAAACACACGTAAAAAAGAGATTTTTTTTTAGTCATATTCGACATTTTAACCTTAATTTACATAATTATTTGAGAAATTAACAAAGAAGTACAGTTAACATACCTGACAAACACGCTACAAACTTATCTCATCCAGGATTGAAAAACGGAATAGTTGATTATTGTAATTTCGTAGGTTAATCACTTTGCAAAAACAATGAAATGGCAATAGAAACACACAAAGTATCACGTAATCTTTCACTAGAAATCAGTTATCTTCAATTGTCGAAGTGATGAAAATCTTCCCGCGGTGACAATTGAGCGCCAGGGTCGCATGAACATGACATCGTTTGGCGTGGCTGCAGCGTGTTGTTCTACGAATCACAATGCGACGTTAAGAGCAGATGCAACTTCAGTATAAGTCACATTGTCTGTTGAAGTTTCTTCATCCTCACTGTCACTAGCCTATCTCGCTCAATGTACAGTCCGATACCGTATCGAGGGCTGGTTATTATGTTAGGTTATGTAAATTTTTCGGATAATCCGAACAAATTGAAATCCGTACAGGCTACAGCCCCTATTAGTTCGGATTTGAGGGGTTTCACTGTATACTAATTTCACCAAATAGAACAATTAAACATCGAGTGGCTAGTTCATTGATGTGCTTATTTTGCGAATCCGACTAGTACTTTTTGAGATATTAAAGGTTTCCATGTGGCGCAGACAGAACGCGATGCGTCAACCTCAGAAATACCAAGAGCATGATTTTCTTGCTCACTTGACTCACTCCTTGTTGATATATCGAATTTATTCCATTCATTGAATGCTGTCTTTTTGTTTGTTTTTGTTTTGTCGGCCTCCTGAGAGGCCGAGTGCAGGTCTTTCTAGTCGACGCCCGTGGGCGACCTACGCGTCGGGATGAGAGATGGAATGGATGAAGATGAATGAAACTGGGCAAGGATGTGGAAGGAAGCGGCCGTGACCTGTCAGAAGGTACCGTCCCAACATTTGCCTGGTGTTGAAAATGCGAAACCACGGAAAACCATTTCAAGGACGGCCGACGGTGGGGCTCGAACCCACGCGTCTACCGAGTCAGCAGAGAGCTTAGCCCCATGACCTAACGCAGCCACTGCTGTCGGTATTGAATGCTGTGATACCGGGTGAGTTAGCAGTGGTCGTTACGGCGTGGCTGCAGGCAGTTGCTCACATCCAGGAGGTGAGGAGGATTGAATTCCCCCGCCGGCAACCTTCAAGGTGGTCATCTGTGGTTTCCCACCTTCTTTCCAGGCAAATGCCGGGGTTGGCCCTTAACTATAGGCCACAGTCGCTACCTTCCAATTCCTCGTCTTTACATTCACGCTTTCCTCCCCAGACAACACTCCAAATGTGACGGTACTTTTAGCTCACACCATGGGTGTTCACATAGAAGCAGCTACAAACTCTGGCGAGCCGAACATGTCCTCGGACACTCCCGTTACTAAAAGTCATATGCTAAAAAAAAAAGCTGTGATGTGTACATTTTCAAAATCCAGTCACTTATGCACGTGCGGCTTTCTCCCTCTCCATCTCGTCCAGAATTCTTTAGGACATATCTGAATCTAACTCAATGCATAAGATAAATAATAGGTACGGACATTTTGTAGTCCTGGCTGACCTTCGACAGTGACTTAACTGCACATATAAAAATCAGAACTGCAGCAAAACTCGCCCATTTAGTTTATTGCGAACGTCTCGTCTACGAGTCTGATTAGGCCTAACCATCAAATACAGTGGAACGTGGCTAATTCGAACTTCTATAATTCTAAATCTTCTTTAATTCGAATTTTTCTCTTGGTCCCTAGCATTTTATATACATTCAATGCTAAAAAATCGTGGTTAATTCGAATTATATTTTGGATAATTCGAAGTTTGTACGTGTAAAAAGTCGATCGGAAGCCAAACAGTTGGGTCAGGAATTCCTAAAAAACGACGTATCATTGGCATGAGGCCCCTACTCGATGGTTTTGCCTACATGACCAACAACACGCCTGCGACGCTCCTTCCAATGTCAATGCCCAACCCCTCCCCTCCCATTGTTTTGCAACGCTCCACATCTCTTAACTCATAAGAGTGTCATCCCTTACACATGTCTGGTAGTGCGTGCTGAGTGGTCTGATTAGACTTGTGGTTGTTGTTTAGAAGTTTGGTTTTGCCTGTGTTTTAAAGTTACAGAACTAAGGTGTTGTCATCAAAGCCTCGGGTTCCATACAAACTTTCAATTTGGCGGAGAAAATAGCGGCGATTAAAGAAGTGGAAAAGAGAATGAAGGAAAACATCTGAAATTGCAAAGGATTCCGGGACTCCTCCAAACACGTTGTCTACATACCTAAAAAACAAAGACAAATTTCTTGGTAATGAAAATTAGAGTGGCAAATGCCGAGAAAGGTTAAGGAAGCCGGAAAATTTGAATTTGAATATTTTCTCTACCCTTTTGAAAGAACTTTCATAATTCGAATTTTTAGATAATTCGAATTCTTTTACTGGTCCCTTGAGGTTCGAATTATCCAAGTTTCACTGTACCTTGAAAATGTACACATCACAGATGCATTTAATGGAATAGATTCGCTATAACTTTGAAAGAATAATAAAGACATGTCCCTGTAAGTAATTAGCAATAAACAGCATTGAAAGACGGAAATTTTATTATTCTTTCAAAGTTATAGTTACGTCAATACGGACCTGAATAATCGACATTATAGATTCGATATGTCAACAAGGAGTGGGGCACGCCAGAGAATCATGCACTCGACATTCCAGAGGTTGGCGCATCGCTTTCTGTCTAATGCTAACACATATGGAATCCTATAATATCGTCGAATTCGCAAAATTACCAGAATTCTGATCTCGTCACTCGATTCTTAATTGTTCTAGTGAGTGAAATAGGTATAGACCTATTTTAAAAACTAATGTTGATACTTTTTTCTCTGTAAATGCATATGTGCTGGGGACGAAATAGACAGTGTTCTATGAGCCCTTTAATACGATTTAAGAATTTGAAAAATGAACGTAGATATTCGAGGTAGCCATCTTAGCTGAGTAACCCTGTATATTTCATTGGTCTTTTCCGTTTTAAAACGCTCCCGCGCATTAAAAGGGAATTCTCGTGTGCTGTATTAAATAGCCTTTGCTACACTACCTTCTTCTTCTTCTTCTTCTTCTTCCTAGCATTTTTCCCGCCTGGTGGCAGGGTCTGCTGTGAGGATTCGTTGTCGCCATTTCTTTCGGTCTTGGGCCATATCTGGATGTAGATGTGCGGTCTTCAGGTCATTACGGATCGTATCAACCCACCTCTGCCTTGGTCGTCCCTTGGGCCTCTTTCCCGTGGCTTCCAGGGTATATGCTGACTTAGCTGTTGTGTCTTTTTCTGCACGCAGCACAAGGCCAAACCAGCGTAAACGGCCTTCCCGCATTTTCTGATGGATCGGCGCCACTGCGAAAAGTTTCCGTATATCAACATTGGTAACATGATCCATTCTAGTGACGCCACCAGTCTACCTAAGCATCCTTGTCTCCATGACGCTTAGCCGACGTTCCACCTCTTTTGTAGTGGGCCAACACTCGGTACCATAGAGTGCGACTGGTCGGATAACAGTGCGGTAGATCTTGGATTTAAGGTGGTCTTTCATCCGGCGGTCACAGGTGACACCTCTCGTCGTACGCCATTTCAACCAAGACGCCTGCGTCCTTGCGTTGACCTCGTCAATGATTCTCCCATTGTCAGAGACAGTAGATCCAAGATATTTGAATTTTGTTACACGAGGGAGATCTTCTCCGTCAACGCTGATGGTCCCAACTTCTTGGGGATCTAAAGTCATATACTCCGTCTTCCTTCATGTGATAAAGTAAAGAGCAGGAATATCAACCTCAATGCTCAATGTCCAAACATTGTAACCATTTCAGACAATAAACACATAAAGTGAAGTGAAAGTCGAAGACCTATTCTCGGATGAAATTACCGTAACGTCGGGTATCCCTCAGGGCAGCGTGATCAGACCTTTGTTTATTTTTGGCGTTTATAAATGACTTACCAAATGGGATTCGCAGTGACTGTCGATTGTTTGCGGATGATTGTGTAATATATCGAAAGATACATGGCTCACAAGACAACGCAATAGAGCTATCACAATAACACAGTTTATCAGACAAATTGTACACACACTCAAGTACTCGGGGTTAATGACCTCCATATTCATGCCCTTCAAATAAAAGAACAACAACAACAACAACAACATAAATTTGGTAATTATAATCGTGTTGGAAGCCATTTTTCAGTGTTGCCAAGTGATTGAGATTAAATGCTTTTCAGTCGGTCAACACGATTGTATTCAATTATTGTAATGGGTGTTTTCCTAAACCTGAATATAAAAATTCACATGTTACACATCGTTGTGTATTGGCTAGCATTCTTAGCTATCAGCACGAAGGCCCGGCTCTGCCAAGAAAGTTAATTCTGGTTTGAGGGCTGTAGCGGGGTACATTCAGCTTCGTGAATCAAAACTGAATAAAGGAAGGTTCGATTCTTACCTCAGCCATCCTAGAAGTGGTTTTCTGTGGTTCCCATTTCTGCTCCAGGCAAATGCCAGGATGCTAACTTAAGGCCACGGCCACTTCTTACCCAAATCCTACCTCAATTTCAATTTATATTTTTAGTTAACAGGAAAAGGAAGCTTGTAGTAGGCCTATAACGTGACCGTTGATCTCGCGATCATGAGCCACGTGACCTACTTTTTATGTGGAATCCGAACCACAGGACATGGCATTTTTTTATATACAGTGGAACGTGGCTAATTCGAACTTCTATAATTCGAAATCTTCTTTAATTCGATTTTTTCTCTTGGTCCCTAGCATTTTATATACAATCAACGCTAAACAATCGTGGTTAATTCGAATTATATTTTGGATAATTCGAAGTTTTTACGTGTAAAAAGCCGATCGGAAGCCAAACAGTTGAGTCAGGAATTCCTGAAAAATGAGTATAATTGGCATGCGGCCCCTACTCGATGGTTTTGCCTACATGTGTACAACACGCCTGCGACGCTCCTTCCAAGGTCAATGCCCAACCATTCCCCCTCCCATTGTTTTGCAACGCTCCACATCTCAACTCATAACAGTGTCATTCCTTACACCTGTCTGGTAGTGCGTGCTGAGTGGTCTGATTAGACTTGTGGTTGTTGTTTAGAAGTTTGGTTTTGCCTGTGTTTTAAAGTGTGTGTACAGAACTAAAACGTCGTCATCAAAGGCTCGGGTTTCATACAAACCTTTGACTTTGGCGGAGAAAATAGCGGTGATTAAAGAAGTGGAAAAGGGAATGAAGGAAAAAATCTGAAATTGCAAAGGCTTTCGGGATTCCTCCAAACACGTTGTCAACATACCTACAAAATAAAGACAAAATTCCCGGTTATGAAAATGAGAGTGACAAAGGCCGAAAAAGGTTGAGGGAACCGGAAAATTTGAATTTGAATATTTTTTCTACCCTTTTCAAAGAACTTTCATAATTCGAATTTATGGATAATTCGAATCTTTTTACTGGTCCCTTCAGGTTCGAATTATCCAATTTCACTGTATATACTATTTGCAAATGGGGGTAATTCCCTGGTGGCAAATTGTACAAATACAGACAATTACCAACAATATAAACAATTTGCAATTCAGGAACTATAGTAATTACATCGTAGTATTTACTCAAAATTGCCATCTAATCTTAAACACATCAATATGTTTGGGGAATGGCTCTAAGACTGAGGCAGGTAATGAGTTCCAATTATCAATACCACGGTTAATGAAAGAATATATCCCATAATTTGTACGCTGTGATCGGACCTTAACTTTATGTGGATGATCTGCTCAGGTAGGTGGGATTTCCCAGACGTTTGCTTAGTGCTCCCCATGCTGGCCGATTAGTGTAAGTGTTAAACATAGCGTATAGTCTGGAGTTTGTCTTTCTATCTTCCAGAGATTCCCACACTAGTTTCTGTATCATTCGAGTTACACTACTTCTAGGATTAAAATCGTTGAGCACAAACCTAGCAGCCTTCCTTTGTACCATCTCCAGATCATTGATGAGCACTACCTTCACTTCGTAAATCTCACATGCAATGACCGGGTATCAAACCCGGTTCGCCTCGGTGAGAGGCATACAGCTTGATCGATGCGCCACCACTCCCCTTAGTTAAATGGGACGTAAAACTAATAACATTATTAGTGAATGACATCAATTTCAAATACACACACCATTGGTACAGACATCACAATAACACAGGTTATCACACAAACTTCCACACATAACCAAAATACACTGGGACACGGAGCTATATGACTACGATGTCGCAATCTCTGGAATAAGCAACAACTACAAGGCAGACACCCATTAGAACTGGGTCCCCTCCCCCCACAGGGGCTCACATATAGTGGGACGTGGGTTGGTGATCACGGGGCCCCAGCTGAGTCCGGCATTATTTCCACTTACTTGTGCCAGGCTCCTCTCCGTCTTCTTTCTCTTGGTCAACTCTTGTTCTCTTACGACCCCGACGGTATTAGGGTATCCGAGGCCTAGAGAGTCTCTTCCTTTCCCGCCTTAATTGGCCCTTATCTTTCCCGATACCCTCCTTCTGTGAGGGGTTAGCCTTCTTTTCCTTTTCATGTTATCTCCTTACTTCTGCTCAAGGCCCTCAAGGAAGGGTGTATGTAGCCCCACCAGTTCTGGTGAACCCTGGATCGTGCTACGCCCTCAGGGGCTCATGGCTGGTGAGTTCGGGAGTTGGCGATCTCGGGGGATTCCTGAGCTGCGTCCATTAATTTCCCTATTTCCGCTGACTTTGGGATGGGCCCTCTCCTCTTTCCCTTTCCTATCTACCTTTCATGGCTCTCCTTCCTTCCAAGTCCGTCAATCCCCATTCTTCGAGGGTAGAGGGCATTTTTTTCCCTGTCCTTTATTTGCCTTATCCTTTATGATTGTGTTACCATTTCTTCTTCTAGTATGTAAGTTTGTAGTTAGAATTAGTTATAGTTTTCATTCTCATCTCATCTTTCACTATCACCCAAACCATTAGGGGCCGATAACCTAGATGTTAGGCCCCTTAAAACAACAACAATTATCATCACCGACTGAAAAGCAACACATCTCGATAATTTTGGTAATCGTAACGCAGTTATTTTTTAGGAGAAACGTACTTAACTTTGCTTCCAAGTTTTGAAACTGTGGCATCTCGTGTGGGTTGTAGAAGGGGTTAAGTTGATGTAGGCTACACGATGCCGTGATGGATCGTTGATAATCACATCCAACTTGCTTTGTAACAGTTCATGAGAGATAAATAAAATTAATTGAGATCATTATAGAGACCGTTAGAAAGAGATAAGGAGAGATTGCCCTCATCATTCTGTTAGGTACCATAAACTCCGTAATGAGCTAAGCGCATGTTGTATCGGACCAGGTTCATTTGGAGTAATGTCCTTCCTTCTGTATAGCCCAACTCATCCGCTTGTAGTTAAGAGTGGTCTCTTCAGCAATCCGGAGATTACTTTCTAGTGGAGCGGGGCACGCCTTCTAGTACAGCTGTCAAATTAAGCCAGAGAAATAGTTATTGCTTGAAAATGAAAGTACGTTTTCCTATGGCAGATATAGCGAGCATTGACGAAGTGCCAACTTGTTTAGTAGTAATTGTGGCGGTACCGGCCACGGTTGTCGAGAGCATCGGGAGAGCGTGTGTTCGAATCCCATGTCGGCCGTCCTGAAAAAAGGTTTTCGTGGTTTACCATTTTCACCACCAGGCAAATTCCGGGACGGTTCTTTTCAACTGGTCCTCGGCCGACTTCCTTCCAAAACCCTTCCTTGACCCTTCGTTAATTAGACCCTAATTAAGGGAAGTAAAGCCGGCGGTCCCATGTCATAGATTTATGGCATGCAAAAGATCCTTCCACAGACTAAATTTGTGTGAAGCTAAATTTCTAGGTTAGATTTCATTGGAACGCTCTATAAAAGTTCCAACGTTCACCACTAGGTTTTAGTGTCATGTGGTAGAGAAAGATGGAACTACTTGAAATTGAACGGAACTTGTAGCTCCCTCTATGAGTGTCCGCTTAAAGCAACTACAGCCTCTGGCGAGTCGAACTTGTCCTCGGACACTCCCGGCATTAAAAGCCATACGATAAATAAATAAATAAATAAATAAATAAATAAAAAAATAAAAAAATAAAAAAATAAATAAATAAATAAATAAATAGGGCGGGCATCAATTCCACTGGGTCAAACATCAATTCCCCTCGATTTTCCTTAATTCCACTCGGTCCTCCAAGGGACCCAAAAAAAGAGTTCCTCAACTCCACTCAGGCTTTGGCAAGGGGTCGGCAAAGGGGTTATCCTCAATGACGTAAACAAATTTCATAATCCTCCTGTGCACATTATACCTTAAATGGCAGAAAATACAAGTGATTTAAAGTTAATCATAATATTCTTTTTAAATAAGACTGCCTTGTTTTCTATTTTTTCTACAAATTTTATGCATTGTTTTTAAAATGTGCATTATTAAATGTTTGTATGTTTTTAGCCTATTTTCAATTTTGAAAAAATAGGCTTATGAGATCACCTTTTGTCCATGTGTGTCCCCCTAATAAAATCTAAACGGCTGGAGCGATTTCAATGAAACTCGGAGAGTTCATAGCACTATTCCCGGCGACCTTGACCGTGCCCTTCAAATTTTGTTAGGACTCACCAATCCAACATGGCGGTTGTGCGAAATATTTCACCAGCATTCAGTATCTCCGAAACTATTACCGATATTACCCTGACATTTTCTATGGTGATAGAGGGAACTACTATAAGTGAACTTATGTGACTTTTGAAAACCTGGTAACTACAAAACCAACATGGCGGCCAAGCGAATTTGCGACTTTTAAATAGACGTTTCTCGCGATTTGACCAACCAAACGCATTGAAACTTGGTACAGTATATGTTTATATACATTGTAATGCACCGACATCTAACTTCGTTCAATTGTTTACATAATCACAAGATGGCGGATGTGCGAAATATTTCACCGGCATTCTATATCTCTGAAACTATTAGCGGTAAAAGCCTGAAATTTTGTACGGAGATAAAAGGCACTACTGGAAGTTCATCTATAAGACTTTCAAAAACCGGTTAACTTCAAAACGAACATGGCGGCCAAGCGAATTTGAAAATTTTAAATAGACCTTTCTCGCGATTTAATGTTCCAAGCGCACTGAAACCTGGCACAGGAAATATTTATACACATTGTAATCCACTGGTATCTAATTTAGTTCAATTGTTTCCATAACCTCAAGATGGCAGCTGTGAAAAAAATTAAAATCTCCTTGTTTTTTCTTGTGTCCTAATTATGCGATTGAAGTTTGAATACTACACGTTCACAATAATCTGCATGTAACAGTACATAACTCTAGGACCTACATATATAAAATCCAACATGGCGACCATCCGAAATATTTAGTCGTTCTCAATATCTACGAATCTATTACAGCAATCAAACTGAAATTGTGTAAGTTGATAGTGGCAATTAACATAAGTAGGATATATGAAAATAGGCTGTATAGTTCTTCACGGAACTACTTGTTTTAACCTAGTCAGACATTATACAATTAAATTTAGATAATAATAGGTGTATAATTTGTACCTAAAAAAATACTTTCGATATCAGCTGCGGATGCTGAAAATACTGTTTTCCAGCCTAGAACGAAACAAGATGTTCAGTAAAGAACATATAGCCTACATTCTTCTAAATGTATGAGTATAGTTATAACTCGTTGTTATTATCAAAGAATCATTTCTTGGTTGAAGACCTTAGAAACTATTTACCTCTACCAAACGCCACAACCTAGAAAAATACTACTACCATCAATGAAGAAAGATAGATAAGAAGTATCTCAAGAATGTTATGGATCTGGAGACATAATCGAACGGACTGGTTGCGTGGCTCAGCGGTAACGTTCTCGCTTGCTGGGCCCTAGGTTGCAGGTTCGTATCCTGGCGCAGTCAGCTGGCATTTGAGGGTGCACAAATGCGAGGGAGCCGTGTCAGTAGAATTACTGGCACGTTAAAGATCCCCTTCGGGCCAAAATTCCGGCACCCCGGGGTCTCTAAAATCAGCAGTAGTTAAAAGGGATGTAAAACCAATAACATTATTATTATTACGACCTGCCGTGGGCAACATCCAACTTTGAGTTGAGGCATGTCTTTACACGTCTGGTTGTGCATGGCTTTCACAACCCTAATTGAATTAACAAATCTTTCCATGACCCTATAGAGACGTGTGTATACAAACTATGTGGATATTTTCGATTGCTATTTGCCTGAAATAAAAGTATTAATTAATAACCTGAACTAGCACCAACGGCTAGAATTCAGTTACTATGTGAAATCGTTTTGTTCTTTACTTCAAATAACATTTTCAAATAACGCACAATAGGCTGTTACAAAGGCGGCTTCGGTGGCGTAGTCGGTAGCATGCTGAGCTTCTATGCCCAAGATAGCGGTTTCAAATCCGGCCGAAGTCGTCGGATTTTTTAAGAGCGTTAAAAATCCCTCAGTATGCCTTCCTTCGGAGGGGAAGTAAAGCCGGTGGTCCCATGTCATAGATTTATGGCATGTTAAAGAACTTTCCACTAATTACACCTGTGTGAAACTAAATTGTATAGGTTAAGAATGTAAACAACGCTCTTAGGTTGCTACGTTCGTTGCCAAGAGCCGACTGCGGTGGCGTCTAGTAGCTAAGTTCTGAATTAGTCCTAGTAGTCGTTGACGGTGGCGTTTGGCGGCAAAAGTAGGAACTACTTGAAATTAAATGTCTGCAGTCCTCACTTGAATTGAAAACAGATAACACACACTAATACAGTCATCACAATTAACACCGGTTATCAGACAGATTCTACACACACCCAAAGTACACAAGGCTACATGACCGCGTTGTCGCAGCCCCTAAACTAAGGCACCAACCAACCAACCAAGGCTGTTACAACCCTTTAAAATAAAAAGTAAAAATTTATCGCAGTATCATCTGGCCATTCATCAAGTTCGATGCGCATAGAATGCCAATGGTATACTGTACTAACCAATGGAGTCCCAAGTAGACCAGTCGTGACATCTAGTGGAGAAGTATCGAACAATATAACCCTAACAGGGCGAGTGCATTCTAGTGGCCATATGAAGAAACTTTTCAATAAAATCTTGAAGTTAGTAAGTAGGCCGGCGTGCAGTTACCTTTTTGGCTGCTAGATGTCTCGAGCAAATCTGCTGGTGAATTATGTTTTAATTAAATATATATTTAACACCGTAATATGCACAATATAACGCTTAATTTTAAAACGTCTGAATCATTACAAAACAATAAATATATAAAATTTGAAGCAAAGAAAATTAACTCTGATGGGGTTTGAACCATAGGCATATGAGTGATAGGCCAACGATTTACCACGGAGCAATTTGTGCCAACGATCTTCGATCTATATAAAATGACTTACATATAACTTGTTAGCAAATAATGATTTAGACTAAACGATTTCATCAGTGGAGTATATTATTTATTTATAAAGCATTTCATACAAAGTTTATTTATTTTGTATCAGTACGCTATATTGCATGCAATACTCAAATTAGTGAAATATAAGTCAGGCACAAGATATCCGCTGCCATCTTGTCTTCTTACCGAGACGGCTCAGCTTTTTAAAATCACTTCTCCACTATAGTATTACAAAATAAACTTTTAATTTCGAACGTGCCTCTTCCTTTAGAACAGTTAAATCGATTCTCGGCTCGATAATCGGAACTGGTGGGTCCCATGATATGGATTATAAAGTTTGCATAATTCGCACGGCCGCCATCCTGAAATGGTACTGCGGATGACCTTGTAGTTAGGTCACAAGACGCGTCCTATATGAAGGTATGTTGTTACCAAATTTGGTAGAGATCGGATAATTTGGTTAGTCGCTATTTGATTTTACGTTTTGAACGTTTGAGTGGCCGCCTTTCAGCTTTGGTAAAGATGGCGGCGATATAAAACATGACACTGAGGTGCCCTTTGCTTGTTCTACCTCTGTACCAAATTTCGTTCAATTCGGTTTCACCGTGTTCGAATTGATAGGGGGGACAGACATTCAGAGTACACAAACACACACACACACACATACACACACACAGACAGACACACAATTTTTGACCCTGTAGTGATCTCATAAGTCTACTTTCATTTTTTGCAAAAATCGAAAGTAGGCTAAAAATCAGCTGCATTCAAGAATTCGCTCATGTGCTGCAGAAGGGTTTAGCCCGACCCTTGGTATGCGAGCAGGAGGGCTAAAACATTTGTTTACGTCATTGGGGATAACCCCTTTGCCGACCCCTTGCCAAGGCCTGAGCGGAGTTGAGGAACTCATTTTTGGGTCCATTGGAGGACCGAGTGGATTTAAGGAAAATCGAGGGGAATTGATGTTCGACCAATAAATAGCAATCACAAGGGTGATCCCCAGTTGTAGAGTAATGATCCCTCGCATAGTCCTTGGGGGAAGGCAAGCAGAGAGGATACAGGATGTATGAAACAAACCAAACCAAAGCAAGTTGTGGTGATTGTTGTTAAAAGGTGCGCATAGCAAGGACCTTGCCCCTAATGATGAAGGTGGTAACTTATTAGATGGTTGATGATGATAATTGTTTTCTTAAGGGGCCTAAAATCTAGGTTATCAGTCTTTAATGGTTTGGGTGATCATTGAAAATGAAAATGAACCTATAAGTAAATCTAACTACAAACTTACCGCTGAAACTAATAACTGAATTTCATTCTAGAAGAAGAAGAAGAAGAGGAAAAGAAGAGAAGAGTAGCCTAATTGAAACGAAATAAATGGGAAATAAATGCCCTCAACTTCCTAAGAACAAGGATTGAGTGACCTAGAAAGGAGTGGAGCCACGAAAGGCAGATAGGAAAGTGAATGAGGAGAGGGCCTGGACCAAAGGCAATGGAAAGAGAATAAACGGACCCAGCTCAGGAATCCTCGGAGTCGCCAACTCCCGAACTCACCTCAGCCTTCGTGGCTTAGGCGGCAGCACGCCGGCCTCCCACCACTGGGTCCGTGGTTCAAATCCTGGTCACTCCATGTGAAATTTGTGCTTGGCAAATCGGAGCCAGATAGGTTTTTCTCCGGGTACTCCGGTTTTCCTATCAAAATTGCATTCCAGCAACACTCTTCAGTAACATTTCATTTCATCGGTCATTCATTTAATCATTGCCTCAAAGGGGTGCGACTGGCTTCGGCGGCCGGCGCAGTTCATATCCTCGCCGCTGGATGGGCGCTTCATTCATTCCATTCCCTGACCTGGTCGGTCGACTGGAATCAGGCTGTGGATTTTCATTTTCAATTTTTCTAAATTCACTTAAGTTTAATTTTGACAGATTATGATGTTCGAGAAAATGCTATTATTTCATACGCGGCGTGGAATATTGTTCCACATTAAATTGTGTTAATATATCCATTAACTTCTATTGGAATCATTTAATAACTTGTCTAGCTGTCATTTTATTTTTTGCATTTAGACTACAAGTCAAGTTTTATAGTAATTAATTTAACAAAATTCGGTAGCAGTAAAAGCTTTATTTCGAGAGTGTATTTCTGCGGAGAGGAATTCCGTGACTGAATAAATTAGCCGTTTTGATGGTGCAATATCGAGCCGTATTGACATTTTAAACAACCAGAGCCGTTTACCGCCCCTCATTCCTGACTCCTCTTATCCCACCAATAAGACTACGAAGATATTATAGCGTGCCACCCCTAGTGGCAAGTTCATTAACTGGATTACGGTGGGTAGAAGCAAAACACAGTGGTCCTTTTAAAGAAATAGTAGTTTTATTGCAGGTTTTAGCAAGTTACAGTTCACCTCACAATAAGCACTGAATCTCACTTCATAAGACACTACTAGTCACTATAGCTTCCACACTTGGCCTACGTTCACACTACTGTCCTCGCTATTAATACCTGCAACTCTGCCTTGTACACAAACTACAGTTATTTACGATAGCCAGTCACTCACCACTACACACTGCTTCGCTGTCCGCTGGCTAGGGAACAGTCCACTGCGTTTCGCAATTCACCACAATATCTCTGTCGCACTAGATAAGTACACACTCCTCGAAACTCAGTCCCTCCGTATGATTCACACTGCCTCGCTGTCTGAAGAATCAGCCTCACTTGGGTTGCGCAACTTCGCACGTCACGTCGCCAATTTGCTGTCGCACAGGTAAAAACACGCACTAGCTCAAAAACACAGTCCCTCCCTCGCTGGTGAGGCCGCTTTATATAGGGAGGGTGGTGACTCAGTGGACGTTTCCAGAGTAGGAGAGTTCACGGCTCCTCCCGTGAGTTCCATCACCAGGTACGCCAGGAACATACCAGACCATGTCTTTGTTCCCGCTGCGCAAGTAGCCGGCCGACAGAGACCAGAGGTAGCCTCAGGCGACTGTGAGTCACGCGAGAGGGAATGAAGCAACTCCGCTCTCGTAACACCACCCCCTTCGTAAGAAGGCTGATCGTCCCGATCAGTCATTGGTCCATCTGTGTCCCTCCGTAGGTTGCCAGGCGATCTCGATGCACGGTCTTCATCTTCGTCCTCGGGCTCCGCTGGATCCTGTAGACGACATCGTTGATCGTTTCACGACTCGGTATGGGCCCTCACAGGACTTCTGCAGTTTGGGTGACAAGCCTTTTCTCCGTAATGGGTTGAAGAGCCAGACCAGGTCGTCCTCGTGGAATCCGCAGGCATCCGTCTGCTGGTCGTATCGGGTCTTCATTCGGTCGGTCTCGATCCGCAGTCTCCTCCTTGCGAACGCGTGCACGTCTTCCAGCCGGTCGACCAGTTCTTGACAATAATGGCTTACCGGGACCGGATCGTCCCCAGGTCGGCCAAAGACAGGGTCGACAGACAGACGGAGTTCTCTCCCAAACATGGCCCGCGCTAGTGTGCACCCGCTGGCCTCATGCACGGCGGCGCGGTAGGCCAGGAGAAATAGTGGAAGGTGTCTGTCCCAATCCTTCTGGTGCTCCCTGACGACTATCCGGAGATGGTCCTCGATGGTGCGATTGAATCGCTCTACCATTCCGTCGCACTGGGGGTGTAGCGGCGTCGTCCTTGTCTTCCGGATTCCCAGCAGCTGGCATAAGTTCTGGAACACCTGCGAATCGAAGTTCCTCCCTTGGTCAGAGTGCAACTCCAAGGGTACTCCGTACCGGCTGACGAACTCCTTCACCAGGGTCTCTGCGATCGTCGCGGCTTCTTGGTTAGGAAGTGCATACGCCTCTGGCAATTTGGTGAAGTAGTCGCTGACGACCAATATGTAACGGTTCCCTACCTCGCTCAACGGGAATGGCCCAGCAACATCGATGGCCACTCTCTCCATGGGGCCGCCCACGTTGTAGGTCTTCAGTGGGCCCCGTCGTCTTCGTCCTGGGATCTTTCCGGCTTCGCAATCGTGGCACCTCGCGCAGTGGTTCTCCACGTCTGCTCGGCATCCGATCCAGTAGAACCGCTCTCTCTGCTTCTCCAGGGTCTTCTTTATCCCTAGGTGTCCACCAGATGATCCTCCATGGACTTCCTTCAGGACTTCCTCCGTCATAGCCTTTAGAACGACGACTTGTTCCCGAGATGTCTTCTCGTCGGTGTTCTCCCAGGTACGGAAGTTGAGGCCATCCCTTACAATCAGCGAGTCCAACTGCACCCAGTAGGACTTGAACTTTGGACTGCAGTCGCTCTCAATGTTCCACCCGGGTCTGGGAACACAGGCCATCTTCCATTCGGCTATCAGTCCCAGGTCTTCATCTTCCGCTTGTGCCCTAGTGAAAGATTCGCGGCTCCAGCTCCCTTGAAGTTCCACGGTAGTCCTTCGGCACTGTATCCCGGTGTTCTCCTCCCTTCTGACACAGAAGGTGCAGTCTTCGGGGCACGGTCTTCGTGTCAGATCGTCGGCATTAGAATGCAGTTGGCCTTTCCTGTGCTGGATCTCAAAGTTGTAGTGTTGAAGCCTCTCTAACCAACGCGCGAGTTGACCCTCAGGCAGCTTGAAATTCAGGAGCCACCGCAGGGATGCATGGTCGGTCCTGATGAGAAATTCTTGCCCGTACAGGTACTTGTGGAAGTGTCCTATGGTCTTCACGATGGCGAGCAATTCCTTCCTGGTGACGCAGTAGTACCTCTCTGGCTTTGACAAGGCTTTGCTGAAGTAGGCCACTACTCTCTCCTCGCCGTCCACTATTTGCGACAGGACTCCCCCTATACCAGAGTCACTGGCATCGGTATCGACGATGAACCTTGTTCCAGGTCTGGGGTAGGCCAGAATAGGTGCGGTGCACAGAGCCTGCTTGAGTTGTTCGAAGGCATTGTGGCATTCTGCTGTCCACGTGAAGAGTTGGCCCTTCTCGGTCAGTCGATGCAGTGGTTTGGCGATGTCGGCGAATCCTCTCACGAAGCGACGGTAATATGTGTAGAGTCCCAGGAAGCTTCGAAGTTGGGACTTGTCCTTCGGAACTGGCCACTCCCTCACAGCTGCGGTCTTCTCTGGGTAGGTACGCACCACTTCCTCGGAGGCGATATGCCCAAGGTACTGGACCTGTTTCTGGTAGGACTGACACTTCTTGGGGCTCAACTTCAGCTGGGCAGCCCGTAGCTTCATCAAGATCTCCTTCAGGTTGTTGCGTTGCTCCTCGAAGCTCCTCCCCAGAACGATAACGTCGTCTAGGTAGACCAGGCAAGTCTTCCAGTGTAGTCCCCTGAGGATGGACTCCATTAGCCTTTCTAAGGTCGCAGGGGAGTTGCACAACCCGAACGGCATGACGGTGAACTGCCAGAGTCCGCTGCTCACAGAAAACGCCGTTTCCTAGCGGTCTTTAGGGTGGACCTCAACCTGCCAGTAGCCACTCTTCAAATCTAATGTGGAGAACCACCTTGATCCTGATATGGTGTCCAAAGTGTCGTCGATCCGGAGTGGAGGGTACCTGTCCTTCTTCGTGACGTCGTTCACTCGCCTGTAGTCCACGCAGAACCTGGTGGAGCCGTCCTTCTTCTTCACTAGCACGACCGGAGAGCTCCAAGGACTATGTGATGGCTCGAAAACCCTCTGCTCCTTCATTTCTTCCACCATCCGGTCGACTTCAGCTTGCTTGGCGAGCAGGACACGTCGGAATGGTGCCCTAATCGGTGCGCAGCCCCGAAAGTCGATTCTGTGCTGGACAAAGCTTGTCCTGCCGAAGTCTTTGCTCCCCACGGAGAAGACATCCTGGAATTCGCGTAGCAGGTCCCGAAGTTGGCGTGATTTTTCCTCGTCTAGATGGTCCTGGGATCCTTGGTACAGCTTCTGCATTTCTTCTGGCAGAGCGCGTCTGCTTCGGTTGTCCGTCTGCAGGTGTCCGTCCGTCGTGTCTGTGATGCGGGTAATCCAGGTAACGGGGTCGCAGACTCCTAAGTTGGAGTCTCGGTGAACCGTAATGTCGTAGTCGTTCAGGTTGGACAGGGGGACGTACGCCCGAGGCATCGTGTTGATGAGGGTCTTGGCAATTAGCAATCCTTTTGTCTGGATATCCTCATATTTTGGCTCGATGACAGCCGCCACTCCCTCAGCAGTCCCGTCGACATTTACGGCAGCGCTGACCTCCGACCTGGCGGGAACGATGACGTCCTCTCTCAGCCTTACTCGTCGTGCGGTGACGGCCTCGTGTGCTGGTTGCAAGCATGTTCTTCACCTCCGTAGCGGAGAGTGTGTGTGCTCGGGTCCAAGATGATATTGTTCTGGTCCAGGAAGTCCAGTCCGATGATCACATCGTTTGCTACATCAGCCACGAGCAGTGGATGCTTCTCCGCCAGCCGACCAATGACGAACTCCAGTGATGCTCCGCTATGTACCGGTGCGGTCCCTCCAGTCGCGGTTATTAGCTGGAGGTTCCTTTGTGTGGGTTGCGTTTTCCACTTAGAGATCACGGTGGGATTAACGATGGTCCTCGACGCTTCCGTGTCAATCAGCATGGGCCAGCTCACTCCATTGACGACTCCGTCGACCATCAGGCTGCTATTGTCCCTCCGTTACTTCGTCACACGAACTTGGACTGCCGGGGCTTGACAACTGTCACAAGCCAACCTTTGCCCCCCAAGGCTGGCTAATACTCGGTTCCCTGGACCGCGCGGTTTTCAGACGACTGATTTCCCACCGGATACCCTCTGTGGCGGCGATCACCCCTGTCCTTGCTCAGATGGCCTTTCTTACCGCAGGTCCAGCAGGTCGGTAGTCCTCTTCCGGACCGCCCCTCCAGGAGTCTTTCGGCTGCGGCGTCGTTGTTGGTGGCGCCGCGACTATTGAAGAAGCGGCCTTGCGCCTCCATCAATTCATCGGCCAGGGGCTTAGTCTCGTTGGCTTTGGCCGGTTCGTCGACGTCCACTTGACGCACCCGCGCGTGCATTCTAGATGCTTGTTTTGCCGTCTCGAACTCAAATGCGTGGCTCCGTGCATCTGCCAGGGTCTTATTGCGCGCGAGTCGTAGCGCCTGTTGAGTGTCCGAGTCCCGTAGCCCGTCGGTGAAGGTCTGCGTCGCAATCTGTTCCAGAAAGTCGGCCGGCGCTGTTGGATAGGCGAGCCTTACGAGGCGTGCGATGTCCATTTCGAACTCCTGCAGGGTTTCCGCGATCTTTTGTACCCGGGTCCGGAGCTGCATCTGGTAGGCCTGCTGAAGATGGCTATTTCCATATCGGGACTCCATATGGGCGATTAGTGAAGCGTAGTCCTGGGATCCAGTCGGGATGGCCTGAAGGACGTTAAGGGCGTCCCCTCTCAGCTCTACAATGAGAGCTGTAGCCTTTTCCGTGCTGTTACAGTTGTTTATGGAACAGGCTACCTTGAACTGACGTAAGTAGGTGCTCCACGGGACCTTTCCGTCGAAGGTTGGGGGCGTCACTCTGCTCTGTCCCGTTCCTGATATTCCCGGTGTAACTGTGGGTGGGCGTTGGCGCAGCTCGGCAACTTCCTCTTGTAGAGCTTTGATTCTCTCATCCACCCCCGTCGACGGGCGTCGGCGCACCTCATCAAATTCCTTTTGTAGAGCGTCGAACGTCTTTTCCACTGCCGTGACTTCCTCACACAGACCCAGTTCTAATTTCTTCAGGTCCTGTGCTAACTTATTCTGACCGTCTTCCATCTTCTTCTGGCCGTCCTCTATCTTCTTCAGGTCCTCCGCTAGCTTATTTTGACCGTCTTCCATCTTCTTCTGGCCGGCCTCCATCTTGGTTTCGATGCCACTTAACTTTTCTAGCGGTAGTTGTAATTGTGCATCCATTTTAGCTGTTTGTCTTGTGAAGGGCATGCACTTACAGGAGAATTAGTGAACTAAGGTAAAATGACCTGCACGGGTTTTGAAACCAGGATCTTCAGGTGTAACCTGCTTGGGTTCGTAATCCGGCTGCTGACACCAGTTGTAACGTGCCACCCCTAGTGACACGTTCGTTAACTGGATTACGGTGGGTAGAAGCACAACACGGTGGTCCTTTTAAAGAAATAGAAGTTTTATTGCAGGTTTTAGCAAGTTACAGTTCACCACACAATAAGCACTGAATCTCACTTCATAAGACACTACTAGTCAAGCTTCCACACTTAGCCTACGTTCACACTACTGTCCTCGCTATTAATACCTGCAACTCTGCCTTGTACACAAACTACAGTTATTTACGATAGCCAGTCACTCACCACTACACACTGCTTCGCTGTCCGCTGGCTAGGGAACAGCCCACTGCGTTTCGCAATTCACCACAATATCTCTGTCGCACTAGATAAGTACACACTCCTCGAAACTCAGTCCATCCGTATGATTCACACTGCCTCGCTGTCTGAAGAATCAGCCTCACTTTGGTTTCGCAATTCGCACGTCATGTCGCCACATTACTGTCGCACAGGTAAACACGCACTAGCTCAAAAACACAGTCCCTCCCTCGCTGGTGAGGCCGCTTTATATAGGGAGGGTGGTGTCTCAGTGGACGTTTCCAGAGTAGGAGAGTTCACGGCTCCTCCCGTGAGTTCCATCACCAGGTACGCCGGGAACATACCAGACCATGTCTTTGTTCCCGCTGCGCAAGTAGCCGGCCGACAGAGACCAGAGGTAGCCTCAGGCGGCTGTGAGTCACGCGAGAGGGAATGAAGCAACCCCGCTCTCTAAACAATATGTTATACGCTCTTCAAATAACAATTATTACTGTATTATTTAAATGAATTTTATATTAAAATATATTTACGAATTCTTAATTAATGACTTTTTCAACACTGTAATAAATATGTGTACGCCTATCACAACTAATATTCTAACCAGTTATTAAAGAAAGACCCACGGTTTCAGCCGAAGAACGATTGAGAAGGACCCTGAAGCTGAAATATATTTGGCAGGAAGCTATACGACAAGGAATAAACAGCTTAAAGAGGAAAACCTCAAGGGTTGTTGTGTATTTGTAGTCCATAGGTGGCTGTATCAAATAATAATAATAATAATAATAATAATAATAATAATAATAATAATAATAATAATAATAATAATAATAATAATAATAATAATAATAATAATAATTAACCTGGGAGGAGTCCTTGTGGCTCTGGGCAAATGGGAGTGAAATGCGTCGTTGCCTGTCATCTGAAACCATAACATATTGGATTCAGCAAGAGAATCCAACTAGCCTCTTTCACTCCAACTGCAGCACGTAACCTACAAGAGGTGCCCCTGTTAAGCCGAGCAACCCAGTGGAAGGTTGGGTAACCAATCCCAGCGAGAAGCTGGGTCGGTGAGCCGATCAGTGCTGGGGGCTCTAAGAAAAACGGTCAACGGTCTCAAAGGCGGAAGAAGAATTTCATTTCTCAACGGCTGAGAGGGCGGAAGAACCTAGTGGAGTCGACCACGAAAACAAATCATTTCAGACTATCAATCTGATCTTACTTTGGAATATTATTCCTACCCTTGAAAAACACAATTTCAATTGCAGAATGGAAAAGCCGCTGAAAGAAAGCACTACCCCAGGTGGCAGCTCGGAAGAGAAATCCACCATTGCGTTATGCAATGCATCGGGACCTAGGGTTCTGGGGAGTCCCAACATCTGCAATAGGGATGAGTCGGAGCATCCTTGGAATCCTTCCAGACTTAAGTTTACACTTAAGTTTTTTGCAGGTACTTTGAATGTAAATTCTTTACTGAAGGTGGGTAAACAGAATGAATAAGAACTGCTTTTAGATAGAAACGAAATTCAAATTTTAGCAGTACAAGAGACAAGATATTCGGATAAGAATGTGACAGAAACGAAAGATTATAGAATCTTTAAAGGTAAACCTGCGATTAAATGAAAGGAATGCCACTCTTGGGAACAGCCTTTTATGTCCATAAACATCTATTAGCCAATGTAACTGAATTCAAATCACGCTCAGAAAGGATGTGTCTTTTGACAATGAAATACAAAAATAAAATATATACTTTTGTTAATTGTCATGCGCCAATAAACGAAGACAACATGAAGAACCCAAATAAAGTAGAGGAATTCTGGGACCTCCTAGATGATGAAATATCTAAAATTCCAAAATCAAATGTGGTGATATTACTTGGAGATTTCAATGCCCAAATAGGAAGAGAGAGGATTCATAGACCAATAGTGGGAGAATATGCTGCACACCAAAGAACAAACAGAAATGGGATGAGATTAATTACTATTTGTAAAAACATTCAACTTAAGTTAATGTCAACTTTCTTCAAGAAATTGCCAAGAAAAGCTAAAACATGGATTTCTCCAAATCCAATACTAGGTGAATTTCAACTGGATGATGTAGCTATATCCAAAAGAAACATGAAAGAAATTATGAATGTCAAGGTTATAAGAAGCAGAGAATTTGACTCTGATCACTATTTGTCAAAAATTAAACTCAAATTCTTACCCAACAGAAACCACAGTTGAGGGGAAAGAGTGAATAAATATAACACAAATAGACTTCAAATTACACAAGAAACATTGGAAAATTTTCAGGAAGAAATAAAAGTAACTCATCATGGGAAGTGGCAAGATTTATCTAAAGAAATAACCAACGCAGCTCAGAAGACGTTTGGGCTAGCCAAACCTAAGAAGAAACCTTGGTGGAATCAAGTATGTGAGGATACGTTACAAGAGAGAACAAAACAATGGAAAAAGTGGAAATGCTCTGGAAAGACGGAACATTATAACCAATTCAAACAGCAAAGGAAAGACACTGCTAGAATAATAAGGGGAGTTAAAAGATCATTCGAAAAATCTAAACTTACTGACCTGCAAGACAGCTTTGTTAAAAATAACTCTCGAAACTTCTATCAGACTTTTAAGAGTCAATTAAAGGGGTATCAAGCGCCTAGAATATGCTTTAAAGATGAAAATGGTAGACTTGGCCTAAGCAATGTTGAGAACTGTGAAATACTTGCGAAGCACTTTGATCAACTTTTAAACTGCCCTGAACCAGATCATAAGTTGGAATTCTCACAAGCAACAGAAAATCTGGAAGAAGATATACCACCCAATGCTGAAGAAATTAAAGAATCAATTAACAATCTAAAAAATAATAAAGCTAGCGGAGAGGACTCTATAACAGCTGAACTTTTGAAATGGTCTCAATCAAAAATCATTGAAGAGCTGCAGTTAATCTTTGAAGATATTTGGATAACAGAGAGGATTCCAGAGGAATGGAAAGTGGCTCTAATACACCCATTGCATAAAAAAGGGGACAAACTAAACGTTGATAACTATAGAGGCATCTCTCTTCTTCAAATTGCATACAAGGTATTTTCAAAAATATTGCTGAATAGAGTAGAAACATCACTAGACAAGCAACTGGGCGAGTATCAAGCTGGATTACGAAAAGGTAGATCTTGTTCAGAACAAATATTTAACTTAAAATCCATAATTCACCATAGGATACTGAATTCAAAGGACATAGTTGTGACTTTTGTAGATTTTAAAAAGGCCTTTGACTCGGTTGATAGAGAAACCATAGATAAAACAATTCGTGAATTTGGAGTGAAAACTAAATTGGCAAACCTAATGCGTGAAACCCTTACTGACACGATTTCAAAAGTAAAATTCATGGGTGAGATATCAAAATCTATTAAGATAAATACAGGTGTACGGCAGGGTGATGGTTTATCACCCCTTCTGTTCAACTGTGTTTTAGAGAAAATTGTAAGAATTTGGAATTTAAAGCTAAAAGAACATAACATTTCGCCAGTAACTTTGGGGAGAAGAAACAAAGGCATTGAAATAAGTTGCCTAGCATTTGCAGACGATTTTGCTATATTGTCAGAAAATCTTTCAAGTGCAACAACACAAATCAATCTCTTGGAAGAAATAGCCAACAAAACAGGTTTGAGAATCTCCGTAGAAAAAAACTAAATTTATTACAAACATCAAGAACGCTTCAAAATATTTGGCAACAGATATTGGCCCAGTGGAAAAAGTAAAGAAATTCAAATATCTGGGAGAAATAATTCAAGAAAATGGATTAGAAAAATCTTCGGTAGAAGAAAGGGTACCCAAGATGGAAAGAGCATATGGTATCACTAAGAATTTTTATAACAAAAAGTGCTTATCTAAAAATCTTAAAATAAGGCACTACACTACAGTGGTGAAACCGGAATGCCTATACGCAAGTGAATGTCTGGTACTAAACTATAGATTAGATAAACTTGAAGTACTAGAAAGGAGAATCATGAGGAAAATTTTAGGCCCAGTGAAAACAGCAGAAGTATGGAAATTAAGATCTAATGATGAAATATACATGAACATAGAAAATATAACAGAAACGATAAGAAAAAGGAGATTGCAATTTTTTGGACATATTTACAGATGGATGATTCCAGATTAACAAAAAGGATATTCAAGTACCTTTGCGAGAAAAGGGCAACAACTAGCTGGATTCAAGAAGTAAAGAAAGATTTAGAAAGAAATAATATAAGTGAAGAAGAAACGGTGAACAGAGAGATCTTTAGAAAAAGGGTATTAAGTATGAAAGGATACCAAGGAAGATTGCCAAAGAAACCTGGTGCGAAGTGGTCCGAGGACAGAAAGAAGCAGCATAGTGAACGGATGAAGGAGTACTGGAGGGAACGGAAGAGAAAACAACAAAGTGTGAAGAATAGAAATTGGCACGTGGTCCCTAGCAGGCCTCATCGAAAAGGATAATAATAATAATAATAATAATAATAATAATAATAATAATTATAATAATAATAATAATCAATACAGGTGTTTGCCAAGGTGACAGGCTCTCTCCGCTCCTCTTCAACCTATGCTGAACAAAGTTATCAAGGAATGGGAGAAAGAGCTGAGATTTCAAGGTTACTGGTGGCCAGTGCGACTAGGACGACCAAAGGACGAACTGGAAGCTGGCTCAGCCTTCGCGGATGATCTGGCACTACTCTCAGATAACGAAACCACATCAATCAGACAGATAGAAAGAAGTACTCCAAGAGTGCGCCGAAAAAGTAGGACTACAGATCTCGTTCCAAAAGACAGAGTTTTTCTGTACGAAATTCGACATACAGAATTTAAACACGAAATATGGCAAGATCAATAGAGTCGCCCACTTTAAATACCAAGGTGAAGTGCTTGAACCGACGGGAAAAGAGAAAATCGCGCAGAACACTAGGTTGATGAAAATGAAGAGAGCCTTATACAAGACACAAGGTGTCTACAACAAAAAATGCCTGTCCACATTCACTAAACTTCGTCATTACAACACGGTTATTAAACCTGATGTGCTTTATGCTAGCGAGACATTGATGTTACACACTAAGGGCGACTTGGAAAAAATCCTCACAGAGGAAGGAAAAACAATAAGGAACATAATTGGACCAAAGCACACAGATGAAGGATACAGGCTTTACTCCAGAGACACCACAGAGAAATTGTCCAACCTCGCAGCAGACATCAGAAAGAGGCGACTAAAATTTTACGGCCATATCAGTAGACTCCCACAAACCAGACTCACCAACAAAATTCTTAGATACATACAGCGGCTCAAGATTACTACACCCTGGATGATGCAAGTCAAAATTGATCTAGTAAAAGCACAGGTCGACCCAGAAGACGTCATAGACAAAAGCGTATTTCGACACAAAGTATACAAGTGGGAAGTGTTGTCAGTCCAATGACCAAAGTGGACCGAAGAAAGGAAGAGGGCCTTTAGTGCACGAATGAAAGAGTATTGGAAAGACAGGAAGAACAAAAAGTCATGATTGCTTCGCGTGGTCTTATAGGCCTGTAACGCGTAAAATAAATAATAATAATATGTATTGTCATTTAGACTTTCACGGCCCGTGTTACTATTCATAATGTTGAATTTTGGGCTTATGCCGTGTTTTATTATATTAAAATTCGACGCGTTTCGAAAGAAACCATGTCTTTCTTCGTCAGGAATAATCTGGAATACGACAATGTTGCTAAGAGAAAGCAACGAAGAACATATAGAAGGTGCCCAAAGATGGACGCCATTATAGCCCCATGTTAGGGACAACGGAAAGCAGCAGTGAATTACTTTCTCAGGGTTCTGATAATAGGTAGCCAGGATTCACTGAGATATTAGCAGGTGTCGCGGTTGAAATTATCTGGGTGTTTACGTATTTCAACCGCCTCCCTGATGATTCTGGGACGATATTGCTTTATACGGGCAAGAACATCCACTCCTTGGAACATGACATCATGGCCAGGTGTTAAAGCATGATCGGCAACAGCTGATTTATCAGGTTGAATGAGCCTTAATGCGAGTGCATATTGTTCTCGAAGTCTGCCCGATGTAAACCTTGCCACAAGTACAGGGAACTCTGTAGATACCCGGTTGTTGCAATTTAGGCAAACTGTCCTTAGTTGGTCGCAGGAGTTGCCTAATCTTAACAGAAGTTCCAAATACAGTCCGTATGTTGTACCGACGTAGGATTTTAGCAATACGATCCGTCGAGTTATGTATGTACGGAAGGTAAGCAGTTCCTCTTACATCTCTTTTCTCAACTGACGTCCTATTATTATTTGTTGGTTTCAGAACCGTAGAAATCAAAGCCTTGCTTTAACCGTTGCTCTAAGCGTGCGACTAATGCAGAGTTAAAATTCCACCATTTAGAAAATATTATTGAAAAATCTAAAAGAAGTTTATTTACTTAAATCCTGTGCCAAAGTAAGGAGAGGGCTTCAAGGAACACTGAAAAATTTCAATTAGTTCCTGTAAATAATTTCTAAGTAAAAGGTAAATAATAGGTTGAAAATTCATATTGGCAGTGTAGGATATTTTGGAGACCAGCCACCGGGAGAGCAGCTCAACTCAGAGCTGGTCGTGGTGGCGTAGCGGTTAAGCTGTATGCCTCTCACCAAGGCGGACCGGGTTCGATTCCCGGTCAATGCATGTGAGATTTTCGAAGTGAAATGCCATGTCCTGTGGTTCGGATTCCAGGTATAAAGGAGGTCCCGTGGCTCATGATCTCGCGATTAACGGTCACGTTAAACTACAAGCTTGCTTTTTCAGTGCCGGTCCCAAGCCCGGAGAAACGGTGAGGGTCAATGGCTGGTTATTGAGCCTCAGTGAAGACACTGATGTCGAGTAGGTGTATCCGGTAAATGCTGAGAAATTCTATAGTTGGTAGGTTTCCTACTTACATAACCAGCAAATCCTACCCGTTAGGGGGAGGGGGAGAGCGAGTTTCTGGCGCTTTAAAACAGGATCTCCTTGGCTAAGGTATGGTAACCCTGTCAGAAGAGTCCCTAGTCTTCCAGGTTGGGGGTTGGGCGTGGGGCCAACGACCCCACCCTGGAAAACAGTAGTGTTACGAAACCCTCAAATGAGCCTCGGATAGGTGGATCTACAAATACCTCGAACACGAAACTGGAATGAACAAGTCGGGAGATGTTGGGAGAAAGTGGAAAGAAGAGATGAATGGAGAATCATTGAGAGGGAGGCCAAAGCTCACCTTGGGCTGTAGCACCGAAGAAGTAAGAAGTAAGTAAGTAGGACATTTCGGAGTCCCTTAAGGGAAGTAATCAAGTCACCCTGGGCCTCGGATACCTTCATTCTTTGGAGTTTAAATAGAACAAGTGTTGACCAAGGGAGATCTGCAGGAAAGATTTCAGAGAGGATCCCGATACAACTAAGTAGAAGCAATGCTATGTTCTACTGGAATACTATGGTCGTCGACTCACGTCCCATTGGGAGTTTCCCTGAACTTGAAAAGTATACTTGAGATTAATAAGTAAATTCACTTGATGACCAGTTTCGTCAAGCGATCATTATCGGATTCTTTGCACTTAGGCCATTAAATCTATATCTACAAGTATGTGGTCGATGGTATTTACAATGTGTAGCCCACATTTATTTAGATAGAGCAGTTATTATAAACGTACTGAACCCATGTACCATAGGCTTCAAAGAGGGGTCGAATCCATGTATTTTGTGAAAGGAATGAAAGAATCATACAGTTTCTAAGGGAACGGAGAGAGATTTCAAGCCAGGATTCTAGCCTAACATTGCGCAAGCTGCAGGACCAGGTGTTCATAAGATGAGCTCATGCCTCTTGACATTTATAAGGAGCCAGTCATGGATATAAATAGAACGAGTGGAAAATTTGGACTGTAAGACGAAGAAGCTCGACTCGGAAATTGCTCTTACGTTGCAGGAAAACGGCAACCTCGCCGCTGAGTCAGAACAAGAATAATTAAATTTAACCCGTTTACGAGCATAAAAATAAGTAAATAAACACAGTACGGTGAATCATTTCGGATTAGAAACTTTTGTGTAAAGAAAAAGCTTTTAATAATTGCACAGGAGGAAAGTGCAAATGCAGCAGACGTCATCGGGAATTCACCGGGACCCAAGGAGTGGGAGAATTAAAAATGAACAGCACCACCCACACAGTTGAGGACGAAGAATTAATTAATATCTCGGAAATGCACGGTCGATTTCCATGCACAGAAAGATCATTTTACGTTTGGAAGACGAGCTTTCTGGAGATATAATTTTTATAATTGTGCGACAATTAGTTCAAAAGTTGGTCACGAAAAGGACTAGGATTTTATCTTTTTTTGACTGAAAAGTATAAAACTCCTGGCCTCACCAAGCCAATCATGCAGTTTACGATAGCCCAGGGAGGCGTTACGCTGTATCAGTTCATGCAGTCTACAAGCATTCCGTGAGCGGAAGTGCTGCATCACATCGTACATGCAGTTTCAAACGGCCTGAGGGCACGTTACTGTGATATATCAGACATCGAAGGCAGTTTACCAGTACTCCTTGAGGGGAGAATCGCTGTATTACACCGCAGAATTAATATCCGACAACCACGGGCGTTGCAGTACCACTAACTTGCGTGCCTCCATAAGGAGCTGCAAAGAAGAAATATTAAAGTATCGCCGTGTTGAAAAATTAGGAAAATCCTAGTTACAGGATTTAGGTCCGACAGGGCAAAGTTTACCGTAAAAGTTCCTAAAATACAGTTAAAGCAGGCTTCGAACTTAGGATTCAGGCGATAGGTCTTTCAGTAAACGACCAAAAGTATCATAACGTACAGAAGTACCGGAACAGCGAGATAAACAGTTTATCAATTTTAAAGAACCCGAACAGGGAAAAACAGAGTAAGGTTCGCAACGTATTCCAGAAAATTAGAAGTGTGAGAACCGAATAAACAAAGAAGAACGGAAACTATAGACATTGTCTCAAGAAAGCAGACGAACTATTCTAAAGCACTAAGACTCGAGAAGTATTAGTTGCTAAAAAAAAAAAATCCATAGGTCATCGATAGGTTATCGAGGGGACCTCGATCAGAACAGACTTTCGCTAGGATCGATAAACCAGATCTAAAAGGGGAGCCGTTAAGCTAGAGAAATAGCCGATCATCTGGAACAGGATTCGAAGAATTGTTATTCCAGGGAAATAGTAGATGATTCGAGACTTTCGTATTCTGCAGGATAGGAAGCCGACATTGAATAAATTTCACCCTTGGAGACGGGAAATTGAGAGGTCACGTGTGATAGGCAAGAAAAGGACGGCCTAGTGATCAAAAGTTGTGAAGTGTAAATATATCAAGATTGCGTGTTAAAAGTAATATGTTTTTTAGTGTTTTATTGTGTGTTCTAAACGGATACACCAGTGTAGTAAAAATGTTGTCAGTGTTAAATGTATTGAATATGTGTCAAGAAATGTTTGTACATGAGATGAATTTGTACAATATGGAGTAAGTCAAGAAGGTGGGCCAAAAATGACACATCGAACGAGAATAAAGGTCAGAAAACGACCTTAGACATGTGAGTAAATATTTTCATTATGTTTTGGTGCTGGGAAAATTTTTGTGTACAAATCCACCGGAGTTTTGAGTAAAAGGGATGTTTTTAAATAAATAATAACTAAAAAGAACGCGATCTGAACAAAAATAAAGTGTTGAGAAATAATAAATAATTATGTGAAAGAATAAATCCTGTAGAGGAAATGCATGGAATAAAATGTCAGTGTATTTGACGAATGTTATAAAAGCAAGCGTAATAATAATAATTATAACAAAGATATTTAAATAAAGGTAAATTTGAATTATATGAAAGAAATAGCTTTTGAGCTTTTGTAAGGAATAAAGATATGATATGAATAATAATAATAATAACAAGGTAAAGAAATCTAAATAAAGATTAAACTGAATGATATAAAAATATAGAGCGTTGGAGCCTTAATACATGTGTAAGACATGATGTTGTACCCGATACCTAGTTTAGGCTATCGGCTACGTCAGCAGACATTAAGCTGTAGTTGAGGTTTTGGGAAGAGTTAGGAAAAGATAGCGCACCGATCGAGTCAAGAAGAATGTCAAGATGACGTAGGAGGTCTAGGATCAAGGAGGCACTGACATCTGTGAGAAGATGGAATTATGGATAGAGATGTGAAGCTTTATTGAGATATGTATGGAATATGGTATTTAAACATCTTAGAAGAGGATATATAACATGCATTATAAGTGGAAATAATTCTAAAGAAGACAGATAACCCTTAAGTTATTTTATAACGGAACAGCCGAGATGATGTGGGTTCGAGACTAAAATCGTGACGCGAGAGCACAGTGGTGGGGGTGATCACCACGTGTCCGCCCCAGGCAGATAAGAGTGAAGACAGTGCCAGTACATTCAGTGGAGCTCTGTCAGACGAGCAGGTAGGATCGAGCTCTGTAGCGCAAGCGAGACGCACGGTGAAGGTCGCGCAGCATACCGAAACTGTCACGGCAGAGTGTAGGCGACAGTTTCTGCATCGCCGAGCAGCGAACGCCAAGCAGGTCATTGATCCAGGCGGGCTTGCCGAGGAAGCAATCATAGACGGCCGGGATATGTTAGGACGGCACTGCAAGTAGTTGGAGACTTTATTACAAGCTACATTTCAACGCAGTTTGAACACAGCTTTTATGAATAACTTTATGACTATGCTTTTCTATAACGCATTCAAAGTTACTTTAATAATTTCAAGCAACGGAATGTTGTTAGCATTGGCACTGATGAACATTAGATCGTGCATCAATGAAACTTATTTCTTATGCAGTTTCATGAATTACCAAATACAGACAACTACAGTGTGTTTAATAAACTTGGACACTCTCAAGTAAAATTTTATTTTTACGAAAGTGAGACTTAGCAGTTATTAGAGATTGATCTTTCAATACTCAAACTGAACATTTAATGGAACAGTGGCGTAACTTCGAAGAGGAATAGGGGGTCCGCTGTTTCCATGAACTTTTTCGAGAGGAGTTGGCCGATATCCGCTATGGGTAATCCGAAGTTCAACATGTCAGAGTAGACGCAGATAGAGACAAGATGGCACCGCAGAGCGATGGATTCGATTCCTGACGAGAGGAGTCCACCAGCTGATTCACTTTGGGATTTCGAAGGCAATCGTCAATTCATGGATGGAATGATATTCACGCCGATCTTTCGAGAAATTCATTATGTAGGGAAGATCGACGATCTTGGAAATTTAATTACGGCTGATTTTGAAAAGGTACTGTAAGAGTCATAACTACCTAATACGATTATTTTCATGAATACTGGGCACACATGTATATTTTTCTAATAGGAGTGATATGATTATTTAGACATGGTTTGACTTTATATACTTCGAATTTGCTAGAATATGGCGTGACCATATGATATGGCAGGCATCATTATACGAAATTCTCACCATTGGTTGGCTTTATTAAGCAGATGTTTGGTCTTTTAGACATTTTTCCAGCTAGGATATTTTTCATGAATATTTTTTTTTTTGGGTAACGAGTATTTCGAACTCGTGATCTGCAATTGATTATCTAAAATTACTTCGTCAGTTCATTGCATACTAGCGAGTGTGTATTATTCATCAGTAGGGATTTTTTCCATTGGATTGTTTGGAGATATTAAGAAGTTATTCACTTTAGTGAATGAACATCGCTTTTATATGACAACTAGAGACTTGTTGATTCCTATCTGATACATTCACTCATATAGTCTACGAGATGGGGTCTTTCGTATTTATACGATTGTATGGTGGCTACTCATCTTACCCATCGTTCAGGGCAATATCATCCAAGTCGACGGGGCGAGGTCTTTCGTATTTATACGACTGTACGGTGGTTACACATCTTACTCGCCATTGAGGGACTCATTTTTATCATCCGAATGTACATGAGATTGTAAGTGAATCAAACAAGGAACTACTAGTCACATATCAGTCGAAATTTTGTTAAATAAAGTAACGATAAATGTCATCAGGATTGCATTTAGTAATTCTTGTTTGCCAATCCAATATTTTGTTGCTATACTCTTTTGAGAGTAATTTCAGTTTAACAGCTGTTACAGCTGATGCTTTTGATGAGTTTATAATTGTGTTTGATACCTTTTGAGAAGGATTTAAAGTAATTGAATCTTGTAAGATTAATCATTAATGGTCAGATTTACTTCAAGGCAGATCAGTATTGCAGATTTTGATATGAGATTATAGCACATTGGTGTTTTTCTGCGATGTGAGTTATGAAAATTGTAAGAGAATGTATGCTATTTGAAAGCAGATCTTAAATTACTGAGGTAATATACTTTTCCAATTGTTTAAGAAGTTGTCTAGATGTGATCAGAGTAATTACAGTTATTGGAGATTGTGTGCGTTGATAATTTGAAGCCAGTTATATATTTTTGTAGATCATGCAACATGGTTAAGTGAAGTTTGTGGTAGGCATTTTGTGGAAGTTGCCATGTGATAGTTGCAACGTTGATAATGTATTTTGAGGCAGACATGAGGTCGTCGTACCCAGTCTAGCGTAATTGTTGAGATTCATGCTGTATGTGCTGAATATTTATGGAGTTTTGTGGAATAATTGTTATATTCAAATGTGATATTTGAGGTATTGAAGAAATGTAATGTCGTTGTGGATAGTTAGATCCAACGTGATGTCGTGGAGGCAATAATATTTTTTGGCATGATAAATTAAATACGAGATATAACTTGGAAGTGGTAAAACTGTAAGACAACGTTCTATAAACCATATTAAACAATTTGTTAGGAAATTAAATAAATAAATAAAGTTGATAATACAAGATTTTCTGAAAATAATAATTAATGAAATAATAATCTGAGATTCAAGCATATTAACGATCTGACCTAATGAAATAAAAATCAGAATGACTAGATGAAATAATGAAAACTTAAATAACCAGATGATTGAAATTTAAATAATTTGATAAATAAAATTTTGAAATAAATCAATGAATTAAATAAATGGATGAATTAAAGATTGGATAAAATAAACTGATTTAAATAAATTAATAGACGATTGTAATGATGATGAATAACTGAATTAGAAGGTGATAATTAACTAAAGAAGCTGATGATTAATGAATTTATATGGAATTAAATAAATTTAATTGAGATATAATTTGGAGGAATTACAACGTGAGTTGAGAATTTAAATGATGTAATGGTGACGAATTAATGATTCTGACAGGAATATGTAGAATTTTGAAGTGAGAATTAATGTGAGAAATGTTTAATTTTGATGATGACGATAACGATGACCAATGAGCCATGATTTTCTGTAATTCACAGATAAGTGATTATGAATGACAATGTAAATAGTGTAAATTAATTATTCGATGTTTAGGAGCATTTGACTAACATGTTCAACATTCAAATTATGCCATGCAAACCATAAATTACGTGATATTTAATATGTGTGATTATAATATGTGTAGGTTTAGACAGATTAATAATTTTTTCAAATCCACATTTATGATGTTAAATTAAAGAGAAATTAGGTCTCAGGTTTCACAAATGTCAGTGACGAAAGACATAGTGCTACAGTGATCCTGAGAACCCAAGAGAACTTTAGAGATTTTTCTGTTCTATGTGGATGAAATAATTTTGGATTAGAAAAGAGATGGTTCGATTTTTGGACAATGACAATTTAACTTTGGCATTCGACCATACTCTCAGGTAGGAGTTATATTTAAAATGTCTGTCTGACTATCAAAGTAAAATAAATTTGTTTTTATCTTAGTTGTGATCTGATGATGGTGTGATTTTCCTTTTTCTTTCCTTGTCTTGAGTAAGGCTTATCCGGAAAGGAAGTGGTTTGCTAGGAATTCAGTTGATGGCGCCCATTTATATTTGCATTATTTCTAGTAAACTTAAGCCCGTAACGACCCTAGAGATACTTTGTCTCGTGATACCCACTGCTTTTTCGATAACTCAGCTGAATTTCCGACACATTCCTTATTTGACTAGAGGTTCATTTAACTCCGCTCTGTCCTGGAACTCCAGGAATGCGATGTTATAGCAGATGGGTCATCGCATCCCCAGGACGAACGGGTACAGAGAGAGAGGGAGAATTGGCTTTATCCAACTAGTGGGGCTTCGATTGTGTTTATTCTATGGAATCACATCAGATTTAGATTACTGAGAGATTGATCTCAAGTTCATTTAATTGTGTTACAAAATTTATTAAACTTAGTCAGACAATACTTGTGTGCCCATTCCAGTGTTCATGTTAATCGTATTAGTAATATCATGTTAGTTATAAGACATTTTTCCTACACCCAAGTGAATGCAGGAATTGAGACATTGTGATGTGTTGTTGTCTAACGTCTCTATATAAAACGTATATTGAAAATATAATTATGTTGCCGGAAGATTTAGCTAAGGTGTTAGGAGAGTTACAGACGGGTATGTCTGGTATTGCAGAAACTATTTCTAAGATGGAAACGGAAGTTAAAGAACAAATTAATAATTCAGAAGCTAGATTAGAAGCTAGATGTAAAGAAAATGTGCAAGCATTACAAACTAGTACTGAAGAAAATTTAAAATCATTACAGATTAATAGTGAAGATAATTTAAAGTCATTAGAGACTAGGCTACAGTCAAATAGTGAAGCTAACTTGAAGGACAATTTTAAGTCATTAGAAGAAAGATTACAGTCAAATAGTGAAGACAATTTTAAGTCATTAGAAGAAAGGCTACAGTCAAATAGTAAAGATGAGTTGAAGTCATTAGAAACTAGATTACAGACTAGTACTGAAAGTCATTTAAAAGCTAGTGAAGCTAACTTGAAGGATAATTTTAAGTCATTAGAAGAGAAATTACAATCAAATAGTGAGGATAATTTCAAATCGTTGGAAGAGAAATTACAAGCTCGTAGTGAAGAAACTAACACTGAATTAGAAAACAAGTTAACTAGATTAGAGAATAGTTTAACTTTAAAGAATAATGAAATGCTAAAGACTCTACAATTAGACATAATTGCAGTAAATATGAAAGGAGAGGAAAATGTTCAAATGTTAAGAAGAAATATTATTGAATTAGAAAGTAGAGGAGAAGAAAATATTTTTACTTTAAGAACAGACGTTATGTCCATACAGAAAGACATTAAATCAGATGTATCGAAGTTGAGATTCGACATCGATGGTTTAGTGGCAGATGTAGGCAAAATTCAAGAGTGGTCTACCGAAGTATCTTTCGAGACTAAGATTAAAGGTCTAGAAACGAATCTAGGTAAAGAGATTAAAGATTTAAAGACAGTAATTGGGACCATTAAACAGGAAGTCTTAGGAGAGGTTAATTCTAAATTAAAATCATTAGAAAATCAATTGCAGAAAGATATTAGGAAGATAGACGACGATATAGAGCAAAAGGTTAATGAAAACTTAGCTTTATTCAAAAATATAGTCGGTGCAATTGTGGAAGAACGGTATAGTGAGGTCGATGCCGAAGCAAAAGAGAAACGTGAAGGGTTAGATGAAAAATTAATCGCAGGTATGGCAAACTTAGAAGCGAGGTTTACGGAGAACAAGGAATCGATGAAGATAGATTCAACTCTATTTAGGACGGATGTTGATCTGTTAAAGGAACAAGTCACGTCAGTAAAGAACACGTGCGAAGGCAAAATTGACAAGCTAAAAAACGATTTAGACGAGAGTAACAAAACGCAGGATGTTACATCGCTAGATGAATTGATGACTCAGGTCAAGAAATTAGCAGAAGACAGGATAACTAAACTAGAATCCATGTTTAACAGTTTCACCAGTCAGAATATCACATCAGGGGAAACATTGATAAATCAGACAGCGATAGACCGCAGTATGAGTAATCAAGAAGCGAGCATGGGAGAAGACCGTCAAATGCAACCGAATGTGACATTCGAAAGGGCCAGTTCAACCCCTCAGGATAATCCAAGTTCGAATAGGAGTACGTTGGGTCCAAGCGAACGATACTCAGGTCCAGTCACCATTATTAGAAATCTGGATGACAAGCCGAGAAAGTTTTCGGGAAATACAGGAGTCACACCAGTAGAATTTCTGCGAGATATTCGAGACTACATGGCGGAACATAGGGTAGCCAAAGAAAGAGAGCTAAGGATAGTCGAACGCGCCTTAGATGGATCTGCGCTTACTTGGTTTAGAGCGTTCAGAAGCAATTTTGCGAACATGGAGCAATTTGCCATAGCTTTCTTGAGGAGATTTTGGAGTGCCGAGGATCAACTTAACGTAAGAGCGGAAATGTACTCAAAGCGCTATTCTACGTCACATCCGACGCATTATGCCAACTATTTCACGTCACAGCTTGCTAAATTACAGTTTCTGATTCCTCCATTGCCAGAAGAAGAGCTTTTACAAGCTATAGCGAGACAGTTACCGATTGAGGTACAGCGATCACTAATAGCGTCGGGAGCCAATACACTTGAGCATTATGACGACATTTTACGGCGATTGGACTATACAAGCGCTCAAGTTACACCTAGAAACACCAGAAACGACAATAGAAACACGCAAGAAGTGAATGCGGTAGTCGTAGACAATGCAGCTCAAACGGACAGAAGAGATTCCTGGGAAAGCCGACGGAACGAAGGGAATCGAGGAAACATCCGTAACGCTCGAGGAAATGATCGATATAGAGGACCATATGAGAGGCCATACGATCAAGAAGCAAGAGATAGCCGATATAGAAATTATAACCAGAATTCCAGATATCAAGACAGGAATCGATATAACAATAGATATCGGGGCAGAAATAACTGGAGCCAAGGTCAACAGTATAATGGGAACGACAGGCAGGATGGCCGAAGAAACGATCCTAACGACAGACGAGATAATCGTGGACATGAGAGGTCGAGGCAAGAAGATAGACAGCCTAGTGCACCACTCGAGGAGACAGTGAGAGATGTCAATCGAGCAAGCACGAGTAGCGAAGGAAGAAACAAACGTCAGAATAACACGGAATCAAGATGCTAATCATTGGAAGTTAATCATCGTTATTGAGAGTCAGAAAGAACCATCATGCTGAGTAAGGGAATTGTAGAGCTATCGTGTACATGTATTACATATAGAATGCCTGAGAGTGTATTTTTTTTCTCAATCCTGATAAAAAAGGAGATGTACGGGAGAGATGTACCCGATACCTAGTTTAGGCTATCGGCTACGCCAGCAGACATTAAGCTGTAGTTGAGGTTTTGGGAAGAGTTAGGAAAAGATAGCGCACCGATCGAGTCAAGAAGAACGTCAAGATGACGTAGGAGGTCTAGGATCAAGGAGGCACTGACATCTGTGAGAAGATGGAATTATGGATAGATATGTGAAGCTTTATTGAGATATGTATGGAATATGGTATTTAAACATCTTAGAAGAGGATATATAACATGCATTATAAGTGGAAATAATTCTAAAGAAGACAGATAACCCTTAAGTTATTTTATAACGGAACAGCCGAGATGATGTGGGTTCGAGACTAAAATCGTGACGCGAGAGCACAGTGGTGGGGGTGATCACCACGTGTCCGCCCCAGGCAGATAAGAGTGAAGACAGTGCCAGTACATTCAGTGGAGCTCTGTCAGACGAGCAGGTAGGATCGAGCTCTGTAGCGCAAGCGAGACGCACGGTGAAGGTCGCGCAGCATACCGAAACTGTCACGGCAGAGTGTAGGCGACAGTTTCTGCATCGCCGAGCAGCGAACGCCAAGCAGGTCATTGATCCAGGCGGGCTTGCCGAGGAAGCAATCATAGACGGCCGGGATATGTTAGGACGGCACTGCAAGTAGTTGGAGACTTTATTACAAGCTACATTTCAACGCAGTTTGAACACAGCTTTTATGAATAACTTTATGACTATGCTTTTCTATAACGCATTCAAAGTTACTTTAATAATTTCAAGCAACGGAATGTTGTTAGCATTGGCACTGATGAACATTAGATCGTGCATTAATGAAACTTATTTCTTATGCAGTTTCATGAATTACCAAATACAGACAACTACAGTGTGTTTAATAAACTTGGACACTCTCAAGTAAAATTTTATTTTTACGAAAGTGAGACTTAGCAGTTATTAGAGATTGATCTTTCAATACTCAAACTGAACATTTAATGGAACAGTGGCGTAACTTCGAAGAGGAATAGGGGGTCCGCTGTTTCCATGAACTTTTTCGAGAGGAGTTGGACGATATCCGCTATGGGTAATCCGAAGTTCAACATGTCAGAGTAGACGCAGATAGAGACAAGATGGCACCGCAGAGCGATGGATTCGATTCCTGACGAGAGGAGTCCACCAGCTGATTCACTTTGGGATTTCGAAGGCAATCGTCATTTCATGGATGGAATGATATTCACGCCGATCTTTCGAGAAATTCATTATGTAGGGAAGATCGACGATCTTGGAAATTTAATTACGGCTGATTTTGAAAACGTACTGTAAGAGTCATAACTACCTAATACGATTATTTTCATGAATACTGGGCACACATGTATATTTTTCTAATAGGAGTGATATGATTATTTAGACATGGTTTGACTTTATATACTTCGAATTTGCTAGAATATGGCGTGACCATATGATATGGCAGGCATCATTATACGAAATTCTCACCATTGGTTGGCTTTATTAAGCAGATGTTTGGTCTTTTAGACATTTTTCCAGCTAGGATATTTTTCATGAATTTTTTTTTTTGGGTAACGAGTATTTCGAACTCGTGATCTGCAATTGATTATCTAAAATTACTTCGTCAGTTCATTGCATACTAGCGAGTGTGTATTATTCATCAGTAGGGATTTTTTCCATTGGATTGTTTGGAGATATTAAGAAGTTATTCACTTTAGTGAATGAACATCGCTTTTATATGACAACTAGAGACTTGTTGATTCCTATCTGGTACATTCACTCATATAGTCTACGAGATGGGGTCTTTCGTATTTATACGATTGTATGGTGGCTACTCATCTTACCCATCGTTCAGGGCAATATCATCCAAGTCGACGGGGCGAGGTCTTTCGTATTTATACGACTGTACGGTGGTTACACATCTTACTCGCCATTGAGGGACTCATTTTTATCATCCGAATGTACATGAGATTGTAAGTGAATCAAACAAGGAACTACTAGTCACATATCAGTCGAAATTTTGTTAAATAAAGTAACGATAAATGTCATCAGGATTGCATTTAGTAATTCTTGTTTGCCAATCCAATATTTTGTTGCTATACTCTTTTGAGAGTAATTTCAGTTTAACAGCTGTTACAGCTGATGCTTTTGATGAGTTTATAATTGTGTTTGATACCTTTTGAGAAGGATTTAAAGTAATTGAATCTTGTAAGATTAATCATTAATGGTCAGATTTACTTCAAGGCAGATCAGTATTGCAGATTTTGATATGAGATTATAGCACATTGGTGTTTTTCTGCGATGTGAGTTATGAAAATTGTAAGAGAATTTATGCTATTTGAAAGCAGATCTTAAATTACTGAGGTAATATACTTTTCCAATTGTTTAAGAAGTTGTCTAGATGTGATCAGAGTAATTACAGTTATTGGAGATTGTGTGCGTTGATAATTTGAAGCCAGTTATATATTTTTGTAGATCATGCAACATGGTTAAGTGAAGTTCGTGGTAGGCATTTTGTGGAAGTTGCCATGTGATAGTTGCAACGTTGATAATGTATTTTGAGGCAGACATGAGGTCGTCGTACCCAGTCTAGCGTAATTGTTGAGATTCATGCTGTATGTGCTGAATATTTATGGAGTTTTGTGGAATAATTGTTATATTCAAATGTGATATTTGAAGTATTGAAGAAATGTAATGTCGTTGTGGATAGTTAGATCCAACGTGATGTCGTGGAGGCAATAATATTTTTTGGCATGATAAATTAAATACGAGATATAACTTGGAAGTGGTAAAACTGTAAGACAACGTTCTATAAACCATATTAAACAATTTGTTAGGAAATTAAATAAATAAATAAAGTTGATAATACAAGATTTTCTGAAAATAATAATTAATGAAATAATAATCTGAGATTCAAGCATATTAACGATCTGACCTAATGAAATAAAAATCAGAATGACTAGATGAAATAATGAAAACTTAAATAACCAGATGATTGAAATTTAAATAATTTGATAAATAAAATTTTGAAATAAATCAATGAATTAAATAAATGGATGAATTAAAGATTGGATAAAATAAACTGATTTAAATAAATTAATAGACGATTGTAATGATGATGAATAACTGAATTAGAAGGTGATAATTAACTAAAGAAGCTGATGATTAATGAATTTATATGGAATTAAATAAATTTAATTGAGATATAATTTGGAGGAATTACAACGTGAGTTGAGAATTTAAATGATGTAATGGTGACGAATTAATGATTCTGACAGGAATATGTAGAATTTTGAAGTGAGAATTAATGTGAGAAATGTTTAATTTTGATGATGACGATAACGATGACCAATGAGCCATGATTTTCTGTAATTCACAGATAAGTGATTATGAATGACAATGTAAATAGTGTAAATTAATTATTCGATGTTTAGGAGCATTTGACTAACATGTTCAACATTCAAATTATGCCATGCAAACCATAAATTACGTGATATTTAATATGTGTGATTATAATATGTGTAGGTTTAGACAGATTAATAATTTTTTCAAATCCACATTTATGATGTTAAATTAAAGAGAAATTAGGTCTCAGGTTTCACAAATGTCAGTGACGAAAGACATAGTGCTACAGTGATCCTGAGAACCCAAGAGAACTTTAAGAGATTTTTCTGTTCTATATGGATGAAATAATTTTGGATTAGAAAAGAGATGGTTCGATTTTTGGACAATGACAATTGAACTTTGGCATTCGACCATACTCTCAGGTAGGAGTTATATTTAAAATGTCTGTCTGACTATCAAAGTAAAATAAATTTGTTTTTATCTTAGTTGTGATCTGATGATGGTGTGATTTTCCTTTTTCTTTCCTTGTCTTGAGTAAGGCTTATCCGGAAAGGAAGTGGTTTGCTAGGAATTCAGTTGATGGCGCCCATTTATATTTGCATTATTTCTAGTAAACTTAAGCCCGTAACGACCCTAGAGATACTTTGTCTCGTGATACCCACTGCTTTTTCGATAACTCAGCTGAATTTCCGACACATTCCTTATTTGACTAGAGGTTCATTTAACTCCGCTCTGTCCTGGAACTCCAGGAATGCGATGTTATAGCAGATGGGTCATCGCATCCCCCGGACGAACGGGTACAATGTGAATGCATGTTCTTAAAAATGGAGCGATTTATTGTCAACGGAAAAGATAAATATAAAAATTGAGATATGTATCAATTGTTACTATGAAATTTATCAGTTCTTTGGAAGACATTTGGCCGTAAAGTAATGTGTACCGCAATGGAACGCAATTAAATAAAAAGTCACGCTAGGAATGCGTAGAATTTAAATGTACTTGGTAAATTACTTATGAGGGGTAGTTGATTGTATTGAATTGAGATATGTTGTAAGTCCTCTAATTGTGACGTAGATCACGAGGCCATGTGTGTGTTATTATATAAAAGGGAGCAAATGTATGGTATTATTGAGCGTAGGTCCTGTAAGCTACGGCTAGACCCTAAATCGCATTTTGTATAAGTCCTCCAATGTGGAAATGGTTCCCGAGGCATGTTAAGAGATTCGAACCTAGAATCCTCTTGTTGTTAAAGCCCCTTATTATTCGTCGTAGAATGTGTATTACTCTTCCCAATCAACGAGGACCCTTCATAATTAATAAATGCCAAGGTTACGAGAGTGGTTTATTGAGCCAAAGAATATTGTTGAAAGTGAAAAGAGAAGTTAAATACCAGGTCTCTCCATAGAACTGAAAAAGAAAGGAATGTTTGTTTTAGAAGCATTGAAGAGAGCTCCAACCGTAGGCTAGACAGGGAGCCGCCCTACCAGTCATAAATTTTCGCTCGAGTATAATGGCCTGACCCTCATAGTATGAGGGTTGGGGAAAAGGCTGTTTGTAAGAAGTAATGAATACACCGTGAGTGTTTAAAGTTGTTAATGTCCCGGGCGTTGAACCGAGGTCCTTGTAGATTGATATTATCGCTTGCCAGTTCAGATCGTAGTTTTCTTATGTGATAATGGTCTTATAAGACAAATGAATTAAATAAAATCCCTATTGTAATGTTGTATGGAAATAAGGAATCCACGAGTTTTATGAAGGTAACTAGATTTCGGGAGTAATCATAGTTTTTGACTTTGTTAAGTAATCTTTATAACTCTGGAGTACACAGGTAGTTTCCCGATCACCGTAGTGAAATTGCAAAACTTGAGAGAGGTGGTAAATGCTGAGAACATGTGAAGTGCCCAAATATTGAAGTAGATAATTAACATGTAATTTTAAATGTAATTATATATTTGTTTTGATGATAAGAAAAGATAAAAATAGTTCTTGAGGTGTACAAAAGTATGACACCATTATTATGGAAAAGTATCGAGCCAAAGAAGCTCGTAGTTATATGGAACTTTAAGATAGGTTCTTTATGGAAGTGAAAATAATCGTGAATTGTTGGTTTTAAAGAAAACCACGTGTTTAATCTAATATTTGTTTTATTCTTAGGTTATTCCTTGTTCACTTTGAACAAGTAGAAAGATATTGGTCAGTAGTTTATTTGTTTTATTGTTTGTAGCGCCATAATTTTGATTAATTAAATATGTTAAAATAGGAGTTGATTTTGTTATTATTTTTGCAAGTGTATCATCTATTTAATCCAAAATATGTAAGTCACAGAGTGGGAGAACTTACCGCAGCCCCGAAAATCCCGAATTGAGCAATGCTGGCAAACTGTGATTTGCACATTTCTTGCTGAAAAGGGCACAGGGGGGTGAATAGAAGTACTGTGCTTGGATTAGTAATTAGAGGAACACTAAAGACTGTCAATTCATGTAAAAGTAAAGTAATGATAGGAGTAGCTACAACGTATAATGTTAACTGACCGCGTGGGTCCCTAGAAACTCACACCGAGCAGCCCTGGATTAAACGAACCCCCAGCAAACTAATTTCTTTTTGGCGCCCAGTACGCAGGGATGAGTTTTCCTAGGGAAAACCCGAATTTTCTCGAAAAATCAAAATTTCCATTTTTTTTAGAAAAAAATGGTTTTTCGGAATTTTGAATTTTAAATACTTCCATAAAGGTTTTTGAGTTTGAATAAGAATATCAAAAGGGTACGGTGTAGTAAAAACCCGTACCAAAGTAAATTATTAAAGAAATTGGGACACAAATGTTCAGATTACCATCTCTCAAGCATGTTCTGGCGATGTGGCATTAGTAGCCCACTATATTCTAACTAGCAGGTACCCGCGGCTTCGCTCGCGATCAAGACAATGGGGACGATGCATTAATTGGTCTATTCTATTACAGCAATCGCGGCTACAGATGGGTCAATTCTAATTCTGAAAATCCTGATACATACAGTACAGTATATTGATATGAGCCGAAAAGTGGGATTTTTTTAGAGTTGTCAAAATCTGCAGGGTACAATGTTACATTATATGAACACATTTTAAAATTACGTTTTTGGTTTTGCCATCTTCTGCTGAGACATAACGATTTTGTTGTCCGGATACTCGCGAGCACGCCACATACAGTTGCCCATGGGAAAAAAAAAGTTTTGTCTAAATGTACACCTGCTGCTGTTAAGTGTGTGTCATTGCGCTTTGTTAATAGAAATTGCGAATATAGTTTGAAGAGGGAACTGCACTCTTGCACGCTGGAATGGCAAATCTATCGGAATATGGGGAATTAAAAGTATTTTTCCTTAAGCTATTCTGGGTGTAATTTTGCCACACTTTTGATGATTTGAACGTCAACATGTCGCTATTAATAGACCTATAGTAAAATATATCTCACCTTGGCCGCTGATGTACTCGTACATTATGCAGTCTCTTCCAGTGTTACGTCCCAGGGATTGAAATTCTCCAAAAACCCTTTTGCCTCACATACCTCTCTAGATAATTAAAATTCCTCATTGTTGTTGTTGTTGTTGCTTGATTCTTCAGTTTTTTTACTGGTTTGATGCAGCCCACCAAGCCCCCTCTCCTGAGCTAATCGTTTCATCTCTACACAGCAACCACACCCTACATCCGAGGCAATCTGTTTAACCCTGGTCTACGCCTACAGTTCTTTTCCTCGACCCTCCCTTCCATAACTAAGCTTGCTATTCCTGGGTGTCTTATTTATGTGTCCTAACAACCTATATCTTCCCTTCATTAGCAGTCGCCAGAAACAACTCTCCTCTCCCACTCGTCTTAATACCTCTTCATTTGTTACCCTATCTACCCATCTGATCTTCATCATTCTCCTGTAACACCACATTTCAAACGCTTCAATTCTCCTCTTTTCTGCTGCACCATTAGTCCAAGTTTGACTTCCTTATAATGTCACGTTCCAGACAAAAGCTTTCAAAAATGACTTCCTATTACCTAAATGTATATTCGATGTCAACAGATTCCTTTTCTGTAGAAACGCTTTCCTTGCCTGAGCCAACCTGCTTTTTATATCCTCTTTGCTTCGTCCATCACTGGATATTTTGCTTCCTAAGTAACAGAAGTATCCTACTTCCTGTAGCGTTTCACCAGCCAATTTGAGGTCCATAGAGGTTTCTGATTTATTTCGGCTGCATTCCAATAATTTTGTTTTACATTTATTGATTTTCATCATGAATTCATTCCTCAAGACGGAGTCCATACCATTCAAAAACTCGTTCAAATCCTCTGGCGTATCGGCCAAGACGACGATGTCATCAGCAAATCTCAAAGAAGAAATTATTTATCCTTGAATCTTCGCTCCCACTTTAAATTTTTCTCCAATTTCCTGATTATTGTGTTTTTTTTTGTCGTGTAGCCTCCTGAGAGGCCGAGTGCAGGTCTTTCTAGTCGACGCCCGTGGGCGACCTGCGCGTCGGGATGAGAGATGGAATGGATGAAGATGAATGAAACTGGGCAAGGATGTGGAAGGAAGCGGCCGTGGCCTGTCAGAAGGTACTGTCCCAGCATTTGCCTGATGTTGAACATGGGAAACCACGGAAAAACATTTCAAGGACAGCCGACGGTGGGGCTCGAACCCACGCGTCTACCGAGTCAGCAGAGAGCTTGGCCCCTTGACCTAACGCAGCGCTTTTAGAACGCGTAGCCACTACTGTCGGTGATTATTGTGGTATTAGAGATCTATGAAATGCGTTGTCCTCGCACATGGTGTAGATGCATTGTCAAAGAATAACATTCCATGTTACGAACATGGGCCGCATAACCTGCACCGAAAGCCTATGCTGGACAGCAGTTCCTTGAATTCAGATTTGCCAACATTTTATTGTATCTTTCCATGTGGTATATCTCTGTACCTCAACATACAGAAGAGTGCTTTAAAAATCATGTCTTGTGTACATTTTGGAAAAGGTGGTGAGTGTGGTTTTTGCCACAGTGGATATTCGCACGTAGAAATTCTTTTCAGTAAATAGACTGGTTCACAATTTTGTAAGTGCACATTGAGGTATGTGACGGCGAGATGCCTTAAGTGTTACGGAAACGGCAATAGCCGCCACAGAGCTTCGTTGCTACTGAAATAACGACCAGACTAATATTTGTACTTAAATATACGGGATTTGTAAGCCCAATGTTTATGAAATTGAACGCAGGAATATCGCTAACTTTATTGAATAGCCGCTAGTGTAGTGTTTAAAATTTAAAAGTGGTATTAGAAGGCGCTATCCCTAATTTTTTTACCCCTGGCACTACAGACCACGAAGGGCCTAGGCCTATCATGCGACCGCTTCCCAGCCATTTGGCCTGCAGATATTGTGGTGACGCGTGGTCAGTGCATCGTGTTCGCTTGGCCGTTTATCTTGTTCTTCGTGACCGGGGCGCTGCCCCTCTATCAGACAGCTACTCAATTGTCCTCACGAAGCTGAGTGCACTCCGTTGCAGCCCTCACGCCAGTGTCTAAAATCTCTGACGGGGCCGGGAATTGAACCCGGGGCCTCCGGATGGGAGGCAGGCACGCTACCCTGTTCTTGTGTTTATATATCTCTTGAAAAAGATAATAAATGGATTGACACTGCCTCCTACAGGGATATATAGAAAATCGGATGTCATACCTTGAGGTTCAGTTGCCATGGAAACGGACTTGCCATTAGATCATCAGTTTACCAGGGTGAAGATAGTTTTCTGCGAATATCTTTGAAACTGTTGGTTTTAGGGCCTTAAAATGTGGTTTTCGGTGTCCCGTAGGGACCTACCGAGTATTGTTTCTCGCATTGAGGGGCGTAAAATGAGCTTTGTCCGGTCCATATGCGACAACTTTGATATTTTGTCCCGGCTGAGTATTTTAGGTGACTTTTCAGTTATGTTGCCCGTTCGACGGGAACAATGATTTATTTCCGAATGAAAGGCAGCCTATATGTTATCCTAGGGTATAAGCTGTCTCCATTTCAAATTTCATCCAAATACGTCCAGCCGTTTTAGTGTCAAGAGGTAACAAACTAACACACACACGGACACACAGATTTTCACAATTATAATATATATAGGGATAAGATGGCATTGAGTGAAGAGATGCAACGGCTTTTGGAGGCTATAAAAGCCGATAGCAATGAGACGTTGGAGGCTATAAACAATACATTGGGCCTCCAAAAGGATGAAAATAAAAAGGAGTTCGAATCCATAAATGAGAGTTTGAATCAGTTGGATAGCCAACAGAGTGAAAATAAAAGGGATTTAGAATCCATAAATAAGAGTTTGAATAAGTTGGACAGCCAACAGGAGGAAAATAACCAAAAGTTAGGATCCATGAATCAAAGTTTAGAGTCACTAAAAACAAATAGTGATAGCATGGGAACTAAATTAGAAGCTATCGAGGCCGACGGTATAAAAATGAATAAGGATCTGAAGGCTGAGATAGAAAAGATTAAAACAGAAAGTGGGGATAACATGGCAGAACAGCTGAAAGTTATAAAAGATGAGACGTTAAAGTCTATAAAAGCCGACAGTAAAGCAAATAACGGTGTACTGACGGCTGAGATAGAAAGCAAATTCAATAGTATAAAAACAGAAAATTCAAACCATTTTTCAGCACAATCCAAGGTTTTGGAGGAAACAATGAATACCAAATTTCAAGGTTTTGACACTAAGTTTGAGAGTAAGTTAACTGAGTTAAAATAGGAAAATAAAGGATTTCATTCAGGATTGCAAGACCAAATAAAGGCCTTAGAGGATAGTACGGTAAAATCCCAAAATGAATGTCAAAATCATTTTAAAATTATTGAGGATAAAATTGGTTCCATGGAAAATAATTTTGTTTCTATAGAAACTAAATTAAATAGCATGGAAAAAGCCTGTAAAGAGAATGTAGACGGATGTAGAAATGAACTTGTAACCCAGATCCAAGGTGTGCAGAAAGAATTGAAAGCTCAGATAGAATCTAACAAGAGTATTTGTGAGACCTCCCGGGATGAGATAAAAAAAAGTGTTAGTGATTTAGGAGACAGATTTACAGGGGTGGAGAACCAAGTAGGAAAACTTGAGGTAAAAGTAGCGGGAGTTCAGGCCAAAGTGGATCATATGGAAATTCAGAATCACAAAGATATACAGGGCATGAAAGAGCAGATTGATCATTTTACCGGGCAGGTAGATGAGAACTTAAAGAGGCACGGGGAGGAAATAAATCAAAAATTCGGTACCTACGAAGAGCATCTCCAGAAAGAAAGAAAACAAAGAAATAAAGAAAATAAGGAAAGTACTCATAAGATAGATGAAATAAGTCAGGGTATCAATGGAATTCGGGAAACCGTAATAGGATTAACAAAACAAATGGGAGACTCAAAGGGAGATATAGATAAGGTTATGACCGACCTAACAATTATATTCGAGGAACAAGGAAAGACCCGAGAGGATATGAACAAGATCCAGGATAAAGTCTACAAAGGACAAAAAGAGATGGAGAAAAGGATAAAGGAAATGCGAGAAGACTTAGATACTAAAGGTGACGTTAAGCCAGAAATTATAAAAGAACAGGTCATGGTCATCAAGAAAGAGGTAGAAGATCAATTAGCTGAAATCAGGGATAGTTTCAGGGAAGAGAAATTCCAACTCAAAAAGGTAGAGGAAGATAGTAAAAGGAATCAAGAAAAAATTCAAAATGAATTAAGAGCACGGTTGGAAAGGACTGAACACAAAAATAGTCAAATGGAAATCCAACTCATGGCGAATGAAGAAAGTACCCGAAGGGAAAGGAAATTAGAATTTGAGAATCAAGAGGAATTTCCAAAGACAGGATGGGTAGATTCTCGTGAACAAGGCACAGATACAGACAGGGACTTAGGAGGGGAGAGCCCTTACAAAAACCCAGGATATCCGATGGCGATGTCAACCCCATACATGAACCAGTCAAATGGTCAGATAATAAACATTATCAAATCGAATGAGGACAGACCGGTAAAGTTTACGGGTAATAACATGTCAATTACTCCAAAATACTGGTTAAAGGAAGTCGCAGAGTACTTAAACGAAATGAAGGTTCCTCAGGATCGGAGACTGAGAGCTATTGAGAAGCTGTTGGCAGGTGATTGTCTCACCTGGTTCAGAAGCTTTAGGTACACCTTTGATACGGTGGAAGGCTTTAGAGAAGCCTTTTTAAAACGATATTGAGCAGCAGACGTCCAGGAGAATTTGAGGCTAGATCTGTACTCTAGGAAGTACAGCACAAATGCACCAACTAAGTACTCGGAATTTTTTACCGCTCAGCTGTGTAAATTCCGCGAACTTGACATTGCTCCAGCTGAGAACGACCTGTGTGCCGCCATTGCAAGACAACTTCCATACGAGATTCAGAGGCTGTTAATCTCATCCAAAGCCAGAAGTGCTGTGGAAGTGGAGAGTGTATTACGTCAATTAGACATGACGACGTCACACGTAACTCCTAGGCATCAAAGACAGACTGAAGAGGTACACATGGCCAGCAGTCAGGAAACCAGAGAAAAACCATCGACCAGGAATCAGTCCACTAGCACTGATACTCAAGGACTAGGTCGAGAGTATGGGCACCAAGAGCCTAGAGGAATACAGCCATACTACAGAGGAGGATATCGAGGAAGAAATCCTAGGAATACGGGTTATAGGCAACAAGAGAGCCGACCCTATAACAATAACCATCAGAGGCAAGAAAACAGAAAGAAATGGGAGAATTATCCCAGAAGGAACGTAAGGCCAGAGGATAGGGATGATGAATATCGGGCCGAAATAGAGGAAAGATATCAGGAAAGTCTTCGTTACATGAACGAACGACCAGACGAACCTGAAAGGCAAAAAGTCCGTTGGAGTGAGGCAATAAAGAACCGGAAATCACCCGACCGACTAGATGGAGCTCAAAGCTTGGAACTACAAGCTCAGTTAAAGAATAAGTGAAAGGAAGCCCTCAGGATAAAAAAAAAACTCCAAATTTAAATCGTCAAAAGTGGAAACATACCAGGAGCTGGGAGGAGGTAGAAATTGTGAATTGGATAGCAAGGCCAGATGAGCTAATTAATGAGGATGTGGAAGGAATCCCACCTATCAAAAGAGAATTACCCATAATTATGCTAAGGATCGAAGGATTACTGGTCAGGGCATTGATTGATACCGGATCAACAATAAGTTTAATTACGCAAACCCTTCTGAATGAATTGGAAACAAGAGGCCGCGTATTAAAAATTCCCACATCAAGTGTAAAGATTAAGGGAATTATCCCTGAAAAATCTTTAACATGCAAATTTCAGGTATACATTGATCTGATCATGGGTAACGCTGAAATTTCGCAATGCTTTTTGCTGGTAAATCAATTACCGTATAATGTCATATTAGGTATTGATTTTATCCGTGAGAACAAGGTCATCATAGACGTAGCGCAAAACTGCATTAAAATTCAAAGAGAGGATGTGGATGAACAAAACATTAACCTACAGGAACAGGATGTGAAAATAGGAGAACAGGTATGGCATGTGGAAGAAGTAACTGAGGAAGGTTATAAGGACATAGAAAAGATATTTGAAGTCCTCAACATAGAACTCGAAGATAATTTGGAAACTGAGTTCGAGACCAACCTGTCAGGAAAAGTAGAGGAAGCTAAAGTGAACCTCGAAAACAAGGAACAATTAAAGAAATTATTATTAAATTTTAGGGACGTATTTGATTCCAAGCCAGGGAAGATTGAAAATTTTAAATACGCGTTCCAAGTCAATGATTGGGCACCGTTCAGACAAAAACCATACCCGGTTGCGGAAAAACATTACCCACAAACTAAGAAAACACTGCAGGAGATGATGAATGCAGGGGTTATAGAAAATATGGCGACACCATATGTTAGTCCATTAGTGATTGTGAGTAAACCGGATGGCTCAGTAAGGGTGTGTCTAGATACTGAGAAAATTCAAAGGCAAGAAGATTTTCACAAATATTGACATTACTTCTTCGTATCATCATCTCGAACTGGAAGAGAAAACCAGCTTGTTGACTGGATTTCAGTTCGACCAACAAACCTATTGTTTTAGAAGATGTCCGTTTGGATTGAAGACCGCGGGATCTGCCTTAATAGGAGCGCTTGATCGAAACTTGTCAGAGGAAGTGAAAGATTGCACTATCCGTTATGTGGATGATATTTTGCTTACCTCGGAGAACATTGAGGAACATTTAGAAAAATTGAAGAAATTATTGGAAGACTTAAGAAGGGCAAATTTTAAAATCAATTTAAAGAAGTCAAATTTTTGTCAAAGACAAGTAACATTTTTAGGGCATGTGATTGATAAGGATGGTGTTAAACCAAATCCATGCAAATTAGAATCGATAAGGGATTTTCCAAGGCCTTTGAAGGTGAAGAACGTTTGCCAGTTTTTGGGATTGATTGGGTTTCTTCTCAGCACATGGTCCATCATACACAAAAACTGTTGCACCACTACAGGACCTTCTGAAGAAGGGGGGCAATTGGAAATGGACGGAGGAAACAGAAAAAGCATTTGTGGAGGCCAAGGAAATGCTCTTAAACTATGTGAAGCTAGGATATCCTGATTTTAATCAGAGATTTATCATTCAAACAGATGCATCCCAGATTGGAATAGGGGCAATGCTGTATCAGGAAAACCCGGAGAACCCTGATAAGAGAAATTATCTAGCTTTCACAAGTCGGAGAATGAAACCACACGAGAAAAATTATACGATCAGCGAAATCGAGCTGTTAGCGATATTGCACGCGCTGCAATTTTGGCGAAAGATCGTATATGGGTTTCAAGTCATTCTAAGGACGGATCATAAAGCCTTAACCTTTTTGATGAAGACTGATTTATCCAGTCAAAGGTTGATGCGTTGGGCTTTATATATTCAACAGTTTAATGTAAAGATAGAATACTGCCCAGGAAAAGAAAATATAGTTCCAGACTATTTAAGTAGACAGCCAGAGTCCACAGAAGAGGAAGTAATGGCTATTGATTTGGAAGACAGGGATCAGCGTACTCTAAATGAGTTAAGGAGCATTAGTCAACGGCAACGTGAGGATCCATGGATGAACATGCTCATATCTTTCCTTGAAGGAAGTTTGATAAGGGGAACACCAGCGTACACGGAAGCTAATAAGATAGCTCAAGATTATACATTTTATAATGGATTATTATATAAGTTTGTGGACTCTGACCATACACGATTAAGGATTGTTGTACCTGCAATTTTGCAGAGGAAAATAGTATGGTTAGCCCATAGATCGTTCGGACATATGGGAGTCGACAAAACAGTCTCGATGCTGAAAGAAGCATTTGTATGGCCGAGACTGAGAGAAACTGAAAGGGACACGCTAAAGACATGTGATCTATGTCAAAGGATCAAACCAAATGCATTTCTGATGTGACAAAAGCCTATACCATTGTTGCCCGAAAGGCCAGGTCAAATCATATCTATTGATAACTTCGGACCTTTGCCAAAGGCAAGAAGAGGAAATCGACACATAATGGTGGCTATGGATGTCTTCACTAAAATGGTTGTCCTTGCTCCCATACAGAAGACTAGTACCAAACAGGTGTTAAAACGACTAAAAGAAAAAGTGATACCGATTCTGGGAAAACCTGAGAAGTTGTTGTCGGATCACGGTAGTTGTTTCACCAGTGTAGAGTTCAGACAAGAATTAGAAAGACTTGGAATACGTCAGATTTTGTCAAGTATTCGCCATCCTGAGGCAAATCCTGTAGAAAGAGTGATGAGGGAGACGGCCAAGTATTGTAGAATATACTGTGCCGAAGAAAATTGGAAGTGGATAGATATCTTGGATATTATCGAATTTTGTATAAACAATACAATCCATGAATCTACGGGAGAGATACCAATAACGTTACATCGGAATGAGCAACCAGAGAGACCTTGGAGTCTGGTAATTCCTAGGCCAGCAGACGCTCAGCCTGGAAGAGATGTACGTATTAGAAGAGCCTTTGAGCATCTAAAAGCTCAAGCCGACAGGAGACAAAGAAGAAATAGGCACAAGAGGTATCATCGGCCACTATTAGCAGGGGAAATGGTGTTAGTAAAAAGACCAGCCATTTAGGATCCAGGGAACCGCGTGTACAAAAAGTTCCAGAAAATGTACCACGGACCGTATCAAATAATAAGGGATTTGAGAAATAATGCCTATAGAATTCGGCACTGTGAAACGAATCACGAAGTGACCATGAATTCAGCAAATTTAAAAGTGTATTACCCTCCCGAAGACTTCGATGAAGCCAATGAACAAGCCCTGGTTATGGAACAATTTAGAGATGAGGAATCCACTTTTGATAGAAACGAGAATGAGATAGAAAAAGGAAACAGAGCTAAAACATTCGAGTGCGAATGCGAATTGGAGAAATTATATTGGGAAATAAAAGAAATAATTGATTTTATTGAAGAAGAAAATTTCAATTTAAGAAAGGAGATTGATGAAATAAAGGAACGGGTAGGGATAGACCCCACCCGTAAAGAAGAATGAGATTCTGGAAACCTGAAGTCCAGACAAAGAAAAATGGGAAAGAAAGGGTAGGGACAGAGCGTACCCAACCTACACAATTACCGGATATGACTTAAAAAGATGAAAGAAATCAAATTATCGTGGGATTTTTAAGGAATAAAAATCAGAAGGTACGGATAACGTTATGATGGCTTCGGCAGTTAAAAGGAAAAATAATATTTTATTTGGATAATTGAAATAAATTTCCTCAAAATTTTTCGAAAATTTATTTACCTAAGGAGGGGAGAGATGAACCCATGTACCATAGGCTTCAAAGAGGGGTCGAATCCATGTATTTTGTGAAAGGAATGAAAGAATCATACAGTTTCTAAGGGAACGGAGAGAGATTTCAAGCCAGGATTCTAGCCTAACATTGCGCAAGCTGCAGGACCAGGTGTTCATAAGATGAGCTCATGCCTCTTGACATTTATAAGGAGCCAGTCATGGATATAAATAGAACGAGTGGAAAATTTGGACTGTAAGACGAAGAAGCTCGACTCGGAAATTGCTCTTACGTTGCAGGAAAACGGCAACCTCGCCGCTGAGTCAGAACAAGAATAATTAAATTTAACCCGTTTACGAGCATAAAAATAAGTAAATAAACACAGTACGGTGAATCATTTCGGATTAGAAACTTTTGTGTAAAGAAAAAGCTTTTAATAATTGCACAGGAGGAAAGTGCAAATGCAGCAGACGTCATCGGGAATTCACCGGGACCCAAGGAGTGGGAGAATTAAAAATGAACAGCACCACCCACACAGTTGAGGACGAAGAATTAATTAATATCTCGGAAATGCACGATCGATTTCCATGCACAGGAAGATCATTTTACGTTTGGAACACGAGCTTTCTGGAGATATAATTTTTATAATTGTGCGACAATTAGTTCAAAAGTTGGTCACGAAAAGGACTAGGGTTTTATCTTTTTTTGACTGAAAAGTATAAAACTCCTGGCCTCACCAAGCCAATCATGCAGTTTACGATAGCCCAGGGAGGCGTTACGCTGTATCAGTTCATGCAGTCTACAAGCATTCCGTGAGCGGAAGTGCTACATCACATCGTACATGCAGTTTCAAAGGCAGTTTACCAGTACTCCTTGAGGGGAGAAACGCTGTATTACACCGCAGAATTAATATCCGACAACCACGGGCGTTGCAGTACCACTAACTTGCGTGCCTCCATAAGGAGCTGAAAAGAAGAAATATTAAATTATCGCCGTGTTGAAAAATTAGGAAAATCCTAGTTACAGGATTTAGGTCCGACAGGGCAAAGTTTACCGTAAAAGTTCCTAAAATACAGTTCAAGCAGGCTGCGAACTTAGGATTCAGGCGATAGGTCTTTCAGTAAACGACCAAAAGTATCATAACGTACAGAAGTACCGGAACAGCGAGGTAAACAGTTTATCAATTTTAAAGAACCCGAACAGGGAAAAACAGAGTAAGGTTCGCAACGTATTCCAGAAAATTAGAAGTGTGAGAACCGAATAAACAAAGAAGAACGGAAACTATAGACATTGTCTCAAGGAAGCAGACGAACTATTCTAAAGCACTAAGACTCGAGAAGTATTAGTTGCTAAAAAAAAATCCATAGGTCATCGATTGGTTATCGAGGGGACCTCGATCAGAACAGACTTTCGCTAGGATCGATAAACCAGATCTAAAACGGGAGCCGTTCAAGCTAGAGAAATAGCCGATCATCAGGAACAGGATTCGAAGAATTGTTATTCCAGGGAAATAGTAGATGATTCGAGACTTTCGTATTCTGCAGGATAGGAAGCCGACATTGAATAAATTTCACCCTTGGAGACGGGAAATTGAGAGGTCACGTGTGATAGGCTAGAAAAGGACGGCCTAGTGATCAAAAGTTGTGAAGTGTAAATATATCAAGATTGCGTGTTAAAAGTAATATATTTTTTAGTGTTTTATTGTGTGTTCTAAACGGATACACCAGTGTAGTAAAAATGTTGTCAGTGTTAAATGTATTGAATATGTGTCAAGAAATGTTTGTACATGAGATGAATTTGTACAATATGGAGTAAGTCAAGAAGGTGGGCCAAAAATGACACATCGAACGAGAATAAAGGTCAGAAAACGACCTTAGACATGTGAGTAAATATTTTCATAATGTTTTGGTGCCGGGAAAATTTTTGTGTACAAATCCACCGGAGTTTTGAGTAAAAGGGATGTTTTTAAATAAATAATAACTAAAAAGAACGCGATCTGAACAAAAATAAAGTGTTGAGAAATAATAAATAATTATGTGAAAGAATAAATCCTGTAGAGGAAATGCATGGAATAAAATGTCAGTGTATTTGACGAATGTTATAAAAGCAAGCGTAATAATAATAATAATTATAACAAAGATATTTAAATAAAGGTAAATTTGAATTATATGAAAGAAATAGCTTTTGAGCTTTTGTAAGGAATAAAGATATGATATGAATAATAATAATAATAACAAGGTAAAGAAATCTAAATAAAGATCAAACTGAATGATATAAAAATATAGAGCGTTGGAGCCTTAATAAATGTATAAGACATGATGTGAATGAATGTTCTTAAAAATGGAGCGATTTATTGTCAACGGAAAAGATAAATATAAAAATTGAGATATGTATCAATTGTTACTATGAAATTTATCAGTTCTTTGGAAGACATTTGGCCGTAAAGTAATGTGTAGCGCAATGGAACGCAATTAAATAAAAAGTCACGCTAGGAATGCGTAGAATTTAAATGTACTTGGTAAATTACTTATGAGGGGTAGTTGATTGTATTGAATTGAGATATGTTGTAAGTCCTCTAATTGTGACGTAGATCACGAGGCCATGTGTGTGTTATTATATAAAAGGGAGAAAATGTATGGTATTATTGAGCGTAGGTCCTGTAAGCTACGGCTAGACCCTAAATCGCATTTTGTATAAGTCCTCCAATGTGGAAATGGTTCCCGAGGCATGTTAAGAGATTCAAACCTAGAATCCTCTTGTTGTTAAAGCCCCTTATTATTCGTCGTAGAATGTGTATTACTCTTCCCAATCAACGAGGACCCTTCATAATTAATAAATGCCAAGGTTACGAGAGTGGTTTATTGAGCCAAAGAATATTGTTGAAAGTGAAAAGAGAAGTTAAATGCCAGGTCTCTCCATAGAACTGAAAAAGAAAGGAATGTTTGTTTTAGAAGCATTGAAGAGAGCTCCAACCGTAGGCTAGACAGGGAGCCGCCCTACCAGTCATAAATTTTCGCTCGAGTATAATGGCCTGACCCTCATAGTATGAGGGTTGGGGAAAAGGCTGTTTGTAAGAAGTAATGAATACACCGTGAGTGTTTAAAGTTGTTAATGTCCCGGGCGTTGAACCGAGGTCCTTGTAGATTGATATTATCGCTTGCCAGTTCAGATCGTAGTTTTCTTATGTGATAATGGTCTTATAAGACAAATGAATTAAATAAAATCCCTATTGTAATGTTGTATGGAAATAAGGAATCCACGAGTTTTATGAAGGTAACTAGATTTCGGGAGTAATCATAGTTTTTGACTTTGTCAAGTAATCTTTATAACTCTGGAGTACACAGGTAGTTTCCCGATCACCGTAGTGAAATTGCAAAACTTGAGAGAGGTGGTAAATGCTGAGAACATGTGAAGTGCCCAAATATTGAAGTAGATAATTAACATGTAATTTTAAATGTAATTATATATTTGTTTTGATGATAAGAAAAGATACAAGAAGTTCCGTGAAGAACTATACAGCCTACTTTTCATGCCAATGATTATTCTACAGAATATGAACCTATCTAGAATAATGACGAAATTAAGTTGCTAATATCGAAATGTCCAATTAGTTCGAAATACTGTATACCTGGCATAATGTATCCTAATAGAGCACTACAGTTGGCAGCCCTGATGACTGAATATATTCTTAGTTCCGTCTCTTAAGGTACAAAATACAAAATTTGGTTGAAGTCCAATGAATAGCATGGACGTTACATGTAGTTAAACATTGGATCTAACTGCGCGCGTAAAATCATGTTGGCAACAATGTCATGCATGTATTGGTCAGAAATAATCTGAAATAATATGATCTATTGTTGTGCCAATTTTGAATGAAATCCATTAGTTAGTATAGAAGTTACATGCATTTTAAAATTGGACCTATCAGCAGGCTTAGAATCATGTTGGCAGCACTGACGTATATTAGTTACTTCAAATTCGTCTAGAATGCCAGGTACTATACGTGTGCAAAGTTTAGAGCTATTGGCTTGCATACTTTCTGATATATTGATATTAGGGTAACAAAAATAGGGACAGCACATATTAACAGTTGGCAGCACTCGTTGCTCCTTAGAATACGCATAGTCATATATGTTATGGTACACATAGCACATACGAAATTTGGTTGAAATCCAAATGATAGTATGGAAGTTACATGTATTTAAAGTTGGACCTGTCAGCAGGCTTAGAATCATGTTGGTAGCACTTACGTATATAAGTTACACGAAAGTAATATAGAATGTCAGGTACTATACGTGTGCATAGTTTAAAGCTGTCGGCTTGCATACTCTCTGATATATTGGTATTTGGATAAGAAAAAAATAGGAGCATTTATTAACAGTTGGCAGCCCTGTTAGGTCTTAAGAATACGCTCAGTCATATCTGGTTATGTACACATACAACATACGAAATTTGGTTGAATTCCAATTGATAGTATAGAAGTTATATGCATTTAAAAATTAGACCTATCAGGAGGCTTATAATCATTTTGGCAACACTGCCATGTTTAGCCTCCTGGAAATTAAACTGAAATATTATGATCTGTACGTGTGCCAATTTTGAAATCGCACCCATTCATACTTTCCAAGATATCCAACATGGAGCTCAAATTTCAATTGCGTTTTTTTAGCAGTTGGTAGCACTGACATCATTTTCAAATATGGCCGTGAGATATTCAGGTATAGATCTTTACTCCTACCAAATTTTGTTTCGATTGCTGCAGCCGTTTAGGAGTTGATAGGGGGGGACACACACACAGCCAGACAGACAGACAGAAGGACAGACGGACAGACAGACAGACAGACAGACGGACAGACAGACAGACAGACACACATTTGCCCGATCTCATAAGTCTACTTTTTCCTCATTTTGCAAAGTGTGAAAAGTAGGCTAACAAGAAGTTCCGTGAAGAACTATACAGCCTACTTTTCATGTCAATGATTATTCTACAGAATATGAACCTATCTAGAATAATGACGAAATTAAGTTGCTAATATCGAAATTTCCAATTAGTTCGAAATACTGTATACCTGGCATAATGTATCCTAATAGAGCACTACAGTTGGCAGCCCTGATGACTGAATATATTCTTAGTTCCGTCTCTTAAGGTACAAAATACAAAATTTGGTTAAAGTCCAATGAATAGCATGGACGTTACATGCAGTTAAACATTGGATCTAACAGCGCGCGTAAAATCATGTTGGCAACAATGTCATGCATGTATTGGTCAGAAATAATCTGAAATAATATGATCTATTGTTGTGCCAATTTTGAATGAAATCCTTTAGTTAGTGTAGAAGTTACATGCATTTTAAAATTGGACCTATCAGCAGGCTTAGAATCATGTTGGCAGCACTGACGTATATTCGTTACTCCAAATTCGTCTAGAATGCCAGGTACTATACGTGTGCAAAGTTTAGAGCTATTGGCTTGCATACGTTCTGATATATTGATATTAGGGTAACAAAAATAGGGACAGCACATATTAACAGTTGGCAGCACTGGTTGCTCCTTAGAATACGCATAGTCATATCCGTTATGGTACACATAGCACATACAAAATTTGGTTGAAATCCAAATGATAGTATGGAAGTTACATGTATTTAAAGTTGGGCCTGTCAGCAGGCTTAGAATCATGTTGGTAGCACTGACGTATATAAGTTACTCCAAATTAATATAGAATGTCAGGTACTATACGTGTGCATAGTTTAAAGCTGTCGGCTTGCATACTTTCTGATATATTGGTATTTGGATAAAATAAATTAGGAGCATTTATTAACAGTTGGCAGCCCTGGTAGGTCTTAAGAATACGCTCAGTCATATCTGGTTATGTACACATACAACATACGAAATTTGGTTGAATTCCAATTGATAGTATAGAAGTTATATGCATTTAAAAATTGGACCTATCAGGAGGCTTATAATCATTTTGGCAACACTGCCATGTTTAGCCTCCTGGAAATTAAACTGAAATATTATGATCTGTACGTGTGCCAATTTTGAAATAGCTCCCATTCATACTTTCCAAGATATCCAACATGGAGCTCAAATTTCAATTGCGATTTTTTAGCAGTTGGTAGCACTGACATCATTTTCAAATATGGCCGTGAGATATTCAGGTATAGGTCTTTACTCCTACCAAATTTTGTTTCGATTGCTGCAGCCGTTTAGGAGTTGATAGGGGGGACACACACACAGCCAGACAGACAGACAGACAGAAGGACAGACAGACAGACAGACAGACAGACGGACAGACAGACAGACAGACAGACAGACACACATTTGCCCGATTTCATAAGTCTACTTTTTCCTCATTTTTTCAAAATGTGAAAAGTAGGCTAAAAAATAGTTCTTGTGGTGTACAAAAGTATGACACCATTATTATGGAAAAGTATCGAGCCAAAGAAGCTCGTAGTTATATGGAACTTTAAGATAGGTACTTTATGGAAGTGAAAATAATCGTGAATTGTTGGTTTTAAAGAAAACCATGTGTTTAATCTAATATTTGTTTTATTCTTAGGTTATTCCTTGTTCACTTTGAACAAGTAGAAAGATATTGGTCAGTAGTTTATTTGTTTTATTGTTTGTAGCGCCATAATTTTGATTAATTAAATATGTTAAAATAGGAGTTGATTTTGTTATTATTTTTGCAAGTGTATCATCTATTTAATCCAAAATATGTAAGTCACAGAGTGGGAGAACTTACCGCAGCCCCGAAAATCCCGAATTGAGCAATGCTGGCATACTGTGATTTGCATATTTCTTGCTGAAAAGGGCACAGTACCGTACGTAACTTTACAAGATTTGTTGTTTATATGTGATTTATTGTTAAGATATATATATATATATACAGTGTCATCGAAAAGGGTTGTAGCAATTTCAAAATATCATATCTCCCGTTGTAAGTGAGATCAATAAAATAAATTAATAATTCGACCTGACAATTAATCAGGAACTCATTGGGTTTTGGTTTTAGATGTGACTGTACCCCGCTTGTGACCATCAGCTCATGCGCAGAGTGATTCGTGACAGAAAGCTGCCACGCCACTGTTTCAGTAGAGAGTGTGATTGCAATGGCGACAGTTCAGCAGAAATCACTGTGTGTGTTTTGGTTAGCGGAGTTTAAATCTGTTATAACAGTTCAGCGCACTTTCCGACGTGTTTATGTTAGGGATCCCTCTCATGCTAATAGCATTAGACGGTGGTATGAACGGTGGTATGAGTGATGAACCAAGGGAGTGCACATAGAAGCATTATAACGTATGAAAATCACTTTTTTTGAGTTAGTGAATTTAACAAAATATACTCGTTCTAATATCTCAAATAGTTCCGGAACTAAGATTTTTGGCCAATTTTCATTTTATGAAAAAAAAAATAGGCTTATGAGATCACCTTTTGTCTGTGTGTCTGCCTGTGTGTGCGTGTGTGTGTGTGTGATGGTGAGAGTGTGTACCCCCTAATAACTTCTAAACGGCTGGAGCGATTTCAATGAAACCCGGTAAGATCATAGCACTATTCTGGCCGACCCCGATCGGGCCCATCAAATTTTATTGTGTCTCACCAATCCAACATGGCTAAATATTTCACCAGCATTCAATATCTCCGAAACTATTACCGATATCACCCTGAAATTGTGTACGGTGATAAAGGGCACTACTAGAAGTTCATCTATGAGACTTTCAAAAACCTGGTTTTAAATAGACTTTTCTCGCGATTTAACCATCCAGACGTAATGAAACTTGGTGTATACACATTGTAATGCACTGGCGTCTAATTCAGTTCAATTGTTTACATAACCTCAAAATGGCGGCTGTGTGAAATATTTCACTGGCATTCTATATATCTGAAACTATTACAGACATCACTGGCACTGGTATAAGCTTAAGCCACGGTGGGTGAGTGATTATAGTGTCGGACTACCAACCCCAAGATTGCAGGTTCGCCCCTGGCCTTGGTAAGTGATTTTTGAAGGCGACAAAAATCACGATACACATGTCATACGTTGTTGGCATGTTAAAGAACCCATTTGAATTCAGTAGGCCGTGTTCAATGGCAAAATTAATCTCGGGATTTTCCGCCAACACAAAGTTCCTCCATTCTCTACTTGAAAGCGCTGTAGTGTCAAGGAGTTTAGATACGGTATCTAACCTCCTTGACTTGCATAGCGTTCAAAGGAACGACGAAATTCGACATGCAAGCTACCCTCTGGGTGTCAATTAACAAAGCTTGCACCAGGCACCCGAGGCCATACGATATTATTATTATTATCTATACCGGGTGAGTTAGCCGAGGTCGTTACGGCAAGACTGCTGGCAGTCGCTCACATCCGGGAGGCGAGGAGGTTCGAATTCCCCCGCCGGCAACCTTGAAGATGGTCTTCTGTGGTTTCCCATCTTCCTTCCAGGCAAATGCCGGAGTTAGTCCCTAAGTATAGGCCACAGCCGCTACCTTCCAATTCCTAGCCCTTACATTCCAACATTCCCCCCCCCCCTCCCAACGGTACTTGTAGCTCACCCATTGGGTGTCCGTCTCGAAGCAGCTACAAAACTGGCGAGCCGAACATGTCTTCGGGCACTCCCGGTACTAAAAGCCATACGCTAAAAAAAATTTATCTATGTAACTTCATAAACCTGTTAAGTACAAAACAAACATGGCGGCCAAGCGAATTTAAAAAATTTTAATAGACTTTTCTCTGATTTAACTCTCTGAGCGCAGTAAAATGTGGTACAGTAAATGATTATGCATATTGTAATGCACTGGCATCTAATTTAGATCAATTGTTTACATAACCTCAAGATGGCGGCTGTGCGAAATTTTAAAATTAAGTTTTTATTTCTTGTATCGTAATCATGCGATCAAAGTGAAAGTTTGAATAATGAAGCTACGCAATAATTTTCCTTTAATGGTACTGTCCCCGTTTACCTGGATAGTAGGCTGTCAGATATCCGCCCCCTCAATCGGATTGCCAATTATCAATCGCACCGGCACAGTTACATCAATGAAAATGGCACTGACAGATACTATCGAGATAAGAGCACAGAAGTTCACAGGAAATCATTGTGGAACACACCAAAATAGACGGGGGTTCATACTTACCGTTACTTACCTCTTAATTATCTCGGGGTTTGAGTTGACAACAGGATCACTAAAGTCTGTTCACACAATAACCTCCACCATGACATTTAAAAATGAACCAAAAACGAAGACGAGAACTTTGAACTGTACAAAAGCTTTATTTCTAATAAAGGGTATGATTTTACTAACACAACAAAAACAACGTGGCTATCAGTAGCCCAAGTCAATCTGACTACGTCCTCCAGTAGGACTTGCAAAAATTATCATACAACATGATATAAAACATTTTAGCTCCCAAGAGCTTCAAATAACGTAATATTCATAACACTATTGGATTGGAGAAGGACGTCAGGGTGTGACATATATATAGAGCATTTGGTTTCCTTTTAATAAACATGAGAATGGTATTTATAGTCGCAAGGCCAGAGTGTGGACGACCTCACTCTCTGAGAACCAGATGTTGGCACAGCTGCGGGCTACCCTCCAGCCTGTTGCATACTGGTCAAATGCACTCCCTTCTCACATGCTACGTTACGTAAGAATACAGCTTGTTCTCTCAAACTTTTAAATGTCTACAAGACAACTCACATTATATTTACGCAAATCTTTCAAGTACTTTGCTCACATCCTATTGGATCATTATGTTAATTCCTTAAACTTGTTAAGTTCAATCCAAATGTTTAATTAGCTCTTAAATGTTTATAACAAAATCACATAAATTATTTATAACAATTAGAAATTGTTTATAATATTTGTCAAAGACAATAAAAATATTATAAGCACGCCTTTAACATCACTCTCGTTCCACATTATTTTCAAAAATATTTACAGCAATTATTTACAATATTAACATTTAAATTGTTTAAATTATTAATTTAAGAAATACATTGACCACATGTTCATTCGGTTGGTAATTTTCATAATCGTGTTTAATATAATCGACCAATGAAGGTTAGTTATACATATTAATGTCACAATCTAGTTTAATAAAGTTTTTAATAATGATTTGTGACGGCAACCTTCATTCAAAATCTTATCTCAAATTCTTTCAAAACTCGTGTTAATTATAACAGTAACTCACTTGATTAATTTTCAACGAACTATGACAATCTTACTCCAGCGGAAAATCCTTCGCTAACAAGTTAATGCACAATCTGCATTAAAAATATGCCCAAAATCATCATATATTAATCTATATGGCATTAAAAACTTCCACATAACTTACAAAAACTTCCACAAATAATTCTTTAACATTAATTCCTGTGGGAACTTCCTTCATATTCAAGGGCATTTTACATCAGCGACTTTCAACACGCGCTGCACTAGCGATTATACATTTATAGTTCCACTTAAAAATTTTTATAATCATTAATTGTTTCAAAACTGTTTTTCTATAACCTTCGTGGATTTCATTCATGAACCGAAATGAAGTCAAAACTTGCCAATCACAAACAAATTTAATAGTGAATACGCTTATATACGCCTGTCTGGTCTATCAAAATTTAAGATTAACATCTTAAAAGAAATTGAAGTATGAAAATACTATCATCAAATAAAGTGCGACTAAAATGCAAAGTAGTCGAATAGAATCCAATTAGACTGGGGAATGCAAACATCGTTATATAAATCTCTAATTGAGAAAAACTCCTAACAAAAGTACTTGACTTTAATGCATTCAATAATTCATTATTAAAGTTACTCTTTCACAAAAGTGTCTATGATCCAATGTTCATTCATAACTGACGATAAGTATCTGTGTTGCAATCAATACAAATAACGACTAGTATTTCCAAGATCGTCGACAACGTAAGAGATTTTAACGCTCTAAAATCATTTAAATGTTCTTCCTTCTTGATGATGACAGAAAATTGGTCAAAGTAATTAAACTGGGGTAGAATTACTTTAATAAAATGACACGCTGTCTGAATTTAAATCTGCCATAAAAATCATTAACTTACAGTCAAATCGTGACTACAAAAAAAAAAAAAAAATATTAATTACTGAAAAATCTAAATATCAGTCTCAACTGATTCAAAATCGTTAACTATGCCCACGACATAACAATGTCTTAATAAATCGTCGAAAAAGGCATAACTCATCAAGGTGTACTGAGAATAAGAATCTCAACAAGAAAATAGGGCAAAAACATGAGGATAAAAATATGGGAAAAATGGTTGCTCAAACATTATTAATAAACTCAAATACAATAAACGATCACGACTACCTTATCTGCCGATTGACGTTCCAGAGGAAAATTCCCCAAAGAAGACTGCTGATGGATCCATTTCACCACGTTAAAGCTGAGCTCCATCCTCGAAATAGGAAATAGCACCCTCGGAGAATCGAACTGCTTCCTTCTCCGTGAATCGCTCTGCTCCTCGAAGACGAATAGACATCCTTCCGGCAATAATCTTCTTTGTGAGTCGGGATATCCCTGACCTCTCTTGAAAAATTCCCTGAAGTTCCAGTAGACAATCGTCATGAAGTTTTGTAGAAATTTCCGAAGAAATTATTCATATACAGAGTATGAAATTGTTTCTATGGCTGTTCGATGGTATTCAGCCTTTAATTACGAAACATGGGTGTAGATGGTATTCACCGCATGTTCGCTTGTGTGGAATAGCAATTAGCGAAGTTCCATGTCGCTATCTTACTCCGTTGAAGTATGTCCCAATTGCAATAAGCCCTTTTAGCCTTCCATCTGCTCTTCGGTTGTAGTGTCAGAAGAACAAACTGCCGTATTCAATTGCTCCATTATACTGTATCGTTCTGTAACCAAGCAATCTGAAGTCTTTCTATTCCACTCGCAGCGTCAGCCGTTGCGTTGATTCTGGCTATACAAAAGTGCTTCTCTTGTGGCGAGATAATCACTTTTGTCAGTCGTATAAAACTGCTAATATCTTTCAAATTAATCGGTCGAAATTGTTCAGCTTTTCTCTATTACTTTATGAAGCACAGCACAATACAATTAGCTTATCGGTGACCGCTAACTGTTCGAAGCTAAACTTGTAGAAGCTTTCTAAGGTCCGTTTCAACTTCACCTAGTTTGACTTGGATCTCGTTAATATAGTGGCCTCGCCACGCGTTATAAAGACGATTCTTTTCACTGCTGTTCACTTCGACGTCTCACTATAATGAATGTATAAGAAAAGAACTTTCACAATAGACTTCGATGATCTGAGAATGAGATCTCAGAATGATCAGAGAACGAAAGAGACTCCTCTCTTCTGCGCAAGCCCTTTTATTAACTTCACGAGGGGCGTTTCCATCCCTTCCAAAGCGTGATACTGCGTCATCGCTAAAACTTCCAACTTCGTTAATACATGACGGATTTTCAAAATTCAAAAACTGAAAATAAATTTCACCAAAATTCCAAATCAATGCTTTTACTGCAAATGGATTTCCACAATTCTGCATTCCAAAAGTAATAAAAATACCATAGTTTCAGCAATCTCCGTCTTCCTTTAAACTATCGTTCATTGGTTCATGCCTCTCCTCCAATAGCATAGTTTCTTCCTCAGCAGAATTCCTCGTTTCCTGCGACTGCGTCGTAAATCTTGGAACATTCTGGACTAAAAGCTGACGTCACTGAGAATCTCAGCTCAAGTAGCTTGCTGGCATAACATTTGCGTCATCCGTGCTTACGTCATGACTACCCACGTCATAACTATGACAACCATAACTCTCCTAATAATTTCAAATATAGCCACCGTGGTCTCTATATAATTCAATTACGGGGGCAGTACATAACTCTATGGCCTATACATATAACAATCCAAAATGGCGAGCATCCGAAGTATTTTGACGATTCTCAATATCTATGAATCTTTTACAGCAATCAAACTGAAATTTGTTATACTCATAGAGCCTATGAACGTAAGTTCACATATAAGACTTTCAGTAACCTGGTGAGCACAAATCCAACATGGTGGCGACGCGAAGTATTAATATTCGCATGGACGTTTCTCGCGATTTAACCTTCCGAGTGCAGTGAAACTTTGCACGTTAAATGCTTACACATGTTAATCCACAGGCTTCTAATTTATTTCAATTGTTTTCATAACCACAAGATGGCAGCTGTACAAAATTTTAAAATCTCGTTTTTACTTCATGTGTTCTAACCATGCGATTGAAGTTTGAATACCACACGTACTCAATAATTTTCATGTAATAGTACATAAATAAAAATCCATCCTGGCGACCATCTGAAATATTTAGACGGTCCTCAATATCTACAAATCTCTCTCAACCTTCATACTGAATTTTTGTATGAGGCAATTAACATGAATAGGATATATGAAAATAGTTTGTATAGTTCTTCACGGAACTACTTGTTTCTTAAATTGCTGCGACCTTTTCGATGAACCTGTATATAATATGCCAAGGCGTACGTTTCACAAAACTCAAGCTCCTAAACCAGAGGGAATTAGGTGTGGTGTGTATCAAAATCTTCCAAATCGTCTCAATAGTACAGGAAAAATCTTGCATTTCTTGGAAATTCAACGGAAATATATTTATCTCTACTTAGTATAAAACAAAGTCCCCGATTTGTGTTTGTTACGGGTAAACTCGAGAACCACTGGATGGATTTTGATGCGGTTTCCACCATTCTGTAAAGGATATCTCGTGAATTATTTCTGTAGAAAATAATTTATTTATGATCAAAGGAAGCCGAGCAGTAACGTTTTCAGTGGAAAAGTAAAAAAAAAAAAACTGGCGTCCGAGCGCTTTGTAAGCTTACGCTGGGCAAACCGTTAAAAATATCTCAATACTATGAGTGTAAGAATTGTTCAGCATGAAAAGATCTACAAAAAAAAAACGGGAGAGCATAATTATGTCTATCTTCAATACATCGCCCACTATAAGTGTTTTTACGTTTTAATTTCTTTCAAACATGTCCATTCAACTACTGAGGCGACAGAGTACGAGCTAGCTAAGGGCGAGTCTATCATCTCTGTTACAGCCTAGCTAGCGGGCGAACCTTTTGCCCCAGATAGAAGCCAGCAGCAAGCCGTCCAGTCGTGTTGATTTAATAGTCCTGAGAAGGGTGGTTGTGTTTGGAGTTTCCCTGGAAGTGTAACTCGGGTTTTCTTCATTTCGCCTGTGAAACACAGTCAAGTTAAGATCGGACGGAAGGGGGATTTGAGTTTCATTCACCTCGCCATTCCCTGGAAGTGCTACTCTCATTTGGCCTGTGAACTTTTCGTTCCGCAAAATTCACAGTCAATTTAGATTCGACGGAAGGAGGATTATATTATATTAAATTATACTGATTGGCGTATAATCTCTACTTAGTATAAAACTAAGTCCCCGATTCTTGGATTTACAGGTAAATTCGAGAACCACTGGATGGATTTTCATGAGGTTTTCACCATTTTGTAAAGAATATCTCGGGGATGATTTCTGTAGAAAATAATTTATTTATGATCAAAGGAAGCCGAGCAGTAATGACTTCGGTGGAAAAGTAAAATTAAAAAAAAACTGGCGTCCGAGCGCTTTGTAAGCTTACGCTGGGCAAACTGTTAAAAATATCTAAATATTATGAGTGTAAGAATTGTTCAGCATGAAAAGTTCTACAAAAATGTCAGCGAGAGCATATGCCTATCTTCAATACATCGCCCACTATAAGAGTTTTTACGTTTTAATTTCTTCACACCATGTCAATTCAAATACTGAGGCAACAGTTTACGAGCTATTTAAGGGCGAATCTATCATCCCTATTACAGCCTAGCTAGCGGGCGAACCTAATGCCCCAGATACAGCCACCAGTAAACCGTTGAGTCTTGTTGAGTTAAGACTTCTGAGAAGGGTGGTTGTGCTTGGAGTTTCCCTGGAAGTGCAACTCGTTTTTTTTTCATTTCGCCTGTGAACTTTCGGTTCCGCAAAATTCACAGTCAAGTTAAGATTGAACGGAAGGGGGATTTGTGTTTCATGCACGTCGCCATTCTTAAAATACGTCTGACAAGAATTTGTTGCACATGCATCTCCTTGATAATATAACTAATAGTTCAGTCAGTGATTTTAACCCATCATGCCGAGACGTAAAACGGATATTAGTCGTTGTTGATTGACACTGGAGAAAAACAAGCGCTTATCACGTAATGCATTCTCCCGGGCGAAGCCAGGTCGGGTTGCTAGTTTGTTCATAAAGTGCTTTTAAACGAATAAACAAGACGATAGCATCTGGTAGAACTGTCGCGCGTACATCACGCATAGCACTAGGGACGGGCAGGCAGTCTATACCCATGGGGTGCACACAATCCATTATGCGAGAGTTCTCGCACGGATCCGCTAGTTGTTATTAGTTATTCTACTTGAAGTTTACTTGTTCAATCTGTGATTGTTAGTGAATGGTCAGGTTGGAATTGAATATGGCCTTAACTTATTGCTTCAGCTATGTGTGATATTTCACTTCCACTTAGTTACTGCATTTCTTTCCGTTCCTTTCCTGTCTCATATATACGCTGGTGACCTCCAAGCCTATTTTCACTTCACGCCTAGCACTGCATGTGATCGTATAAATCTGTTTAATGAAGACATTGACAGGCTTTGTGAATGGGCCCTAAATCATAATCTTAACTTGAACATATCTAAAACACAACTTATATCTATTGGATATACAAAACTTCTAAATTCAGTAGATTTTAATTCACTACCACCCTTCAAGATACTAGATAAGAATATTAAATATAGCAACACTGTCAATAATCTCGGAGTGATATTTGATAGAACACTGTCGTGGGCAGAGCATACGTCTAATGTGGTAAGGAAGGTTGTATCAGCTATGCATTTCCTGAAAAGAACTGTTTCTTACACCCCTCCTAACATACGTAAGCTCTTCGTCCAAACTCTCATTTTTCCAATCATTGATTATGGCTCTGCTGTATACAATGATTTACCAGAAACACAGAACATCAAATTACAAAGAGTCCGGAATGCATGTGTTCGGTACATTCTGGATGTAAGGCGAGATGAACATATCACACCTTACTACGTGCAGCTGAAATGGCTGAAACTCCACGAGCGCAGGCAGCTATCAGTTGCCATTCTGACACATAAAATATTACAAACCAAGACCGCGTTATATCTCTACAATGCCTTTACACCAATGCATTCTGTTCATAATCGAGAAAATAGATACACAAAATTAACACTCCAGATTCCTATACACCGAACCATGAAGTTCAACAAATCTTTTGTTTGCACCGCCTCACGCCTCTTCAACATCTTCGATTTATATAAGTTAATCAACATTGCAAGCACTGCAGCTTTCAAAAGACATCTTTCATCCTGCTTCTTGGAGCAGTATACCTCTCACATTTGATTACTGCATTATGTTAAAATACTTTCTTTTAAGTTCATTTTTTTTTGTCGTGTGGTCTCCTGAGAGGCCGAGTGCAGGTCTTTCTATTCGACGCCCGTGGGCGACCTGCGCGTCGGGATGAGAGATGAACATCAGGACAATAGCTGACAACCTGTCTAATTTAATAGCTTTTCTTGTACAGTATATGATGTTTGCTTTTCGGGCTGATAATGTGTCTGTATGCTCTCTTTTGTAAATAATTTTTCCATTATCATTATTATTATTATTATTATTGTATTATTACTGTATTTTTGTTACTATTGTTAGACTATTATTATTTATATTGTGAATGTAAGTGAAATGTTTTATTTGTATAAGCCCTAACCTTATTTTATGTAGGGCGCTACTGTAAAGGAGCTCTTAAGCTCTAAGTGTAGCCGTGAAAATAAAATCAATCAATCAATCTTACCTTCCTCTGCTTCCTTTTCCATTCCTTTCCTTTCTTTCCCGTTCTGTTCCGTTCCTTTACTTCCTGGCTGGCTGCGTGGCTCAGCGGTAACGTTCTCGCTTGCTGGGAACAAGGTTGCAGGTTCGCATCATGGCGCAGTAAGCTGGCATTTGAGGGTGCGCAAATGTGAGGGAGCCGTGTCAGTTGATTTACTGGCACGTTAAAGATCCCCTTTGGGGCGAAATTCCGGCACTCTGGCGTCTCTAAAAGCCAGCGTAGTTAAAAGGGACGTAAAACCAGTAACATTATTATTATTATAAGTTACTTCCTTCCAATTCTCATTTCGTCTCGTTTCTTTCTTTTACTATCCGGCTCAGTCTTACTGTTCCTGTACTTTTCTTTTCTGTTTTTTTCTTTTCCGTTCTGCTCCGTTCCTATCATTTCTCTTCTCATCCTTTCCTCTGTTAAAGAAGTGACGATAATAATATCGTATGGCCTCGGATGCTGGGTGCAAGCTTTGTTATTTGACACCCAAAGGGTAGCTTGCATTTCGAATTTCGTTGTTCCTTGAAGCACTTTGAAAGTCTAGGAGGTTAGATATCTAAGCTCCTTGAACACTATAGCGCTTTATAGTAGAGATATGAGGAACTTTGTGTTGGCGGAAACTCCAGAGATTAATTTTGCCATTATGAACACGGCCAACTGAATTCAAATGGGTTCTTTGACAAGCCAACATCGTATGACATGGTGTCGTAATTTTTTCCGCCTTTCAAAAATCACTTACCACGTCCAGGAGCGAACCAGGAAACTTGGGGTTAGTAGACCGACAGGTTGACCACTCACCCATTGTGGCATGCTAAGAAGTGACGATGAATATATTAATGAGCACAGTACTGCACTGATCGTGTAGGCTATGTATTGCAGATGTGTCGAGCACTGAAACAGTTTTATTGGTACTGAAAATGATTTAATTTACAGGTCGGTGTGCAACTCCTAGATATAAAAACGTGTTCATTATTGAAGTGATCCTGTTTTTATGACTAGTAATGAGGTAGGTTGCTCTACAAGTTGATAGCGTTTCAGAACAAATAAGAACAAGTAGTCTAATGTTTCCAGAGCGAACTCATTTATTTTACGAGCAAAGATCTCAAGAAGAATGAAACACCACTAATTGAAACATAAAGATAGACATAGATATTGTTTATTTTGTTAACCTACACAAGGAAAATAATAAAATACATGGAAGAAGGAAGAAGGGAAAGAGGGAAGGATGGAAGGAAGGAAGGATGGAAGGAAGTAAGGAAGTAAGGAAGGAAGGATGGAAGGAAGGATGGAAGGATGGAAGGAAGGAAGCAAGGAAGGAAGTTAGGAAGGAAGGATGGAAAGAAGGAAGGATGGAAGGAAGGAAGGAAGGAAGATTGTAGTGCTTTTGACCGTTAATCTTGTACTGATAATCCACAGCATTTCGTTATTACGTAGAATCCAAACCACTGGATATGATTTTACACCTCGAAATACCTACCTCCCACGTTCATTAATCGGGATTTTAATTTATTTATTGCTTGATTTATTTATTTGTGTATTAATTAATTTATTTGTATATTAATTAATTAATTTATTTATCTATTTTTTCAGTTATTTATTTATTTATCTATTTATTTATTATTTTTTTATTTTATTTATTTATTTATTTATTTATTTATTTATGTATTTATTAATCTATTTATTATTCTATTTATTTATTTATTTATTTATTTATTTATTGATCTATATTTTATTTATTTATTTATTTATTTATTTTAAGACTAAACCTCGATCCCTACTATTTTCTTTTTTCTATAATTGGGATCGCACATAATTCTTGTTACAACATTGACTTCGCATAATTAAAGAGATTATAGGACGCTGATTTAGGCATCATAAAGGCTTATATGGTATCAATAAATGGAATGTCCATAGTTGGTATCACTGGTATGTGTGACTACAGAGTGGTCCAATTTCTCACGCGTACAAGACGACCCAGCAGCAATGCTTTTGACACGGTTAGTAGCTCAATGTAACGTAGCCTATAATTCACAGGTTGCCGTGATTTTCGCCTCAGAACCTTTCTTGTTGTGTGATTGTGGAGGAGATGACAAGGGGGCAAGATCACGCGCGGAAGACTAGCTCTCGCCTCAATCCTATAATCGGAGCCAATAAAAATGAGCCCAATGAAGTCTCAATAATAGACCGCCTTCAGCAAAGCGAATACCTGCTTAGAAAGGGAAATTCCTTCGATTCTGCCAAGATCTTCATGAATTACTTGTGCCAGATCAAGGTTGTGATTCACAGAGAGAAGGTCAAAGTACACGATTATTTATTATATGGGAGAATTACTCCGGACAAGGTCACGGTTCGAATCCGGGAAGTGTCGTGAAGTGCCCACGCATCCATCAACAAGAGATAGATAGCACCATGAGTCTTCCAGACGGAAACGGAGACGAGATAGGGATATAGATTAATCTTATTGATCCGCATTCCGCTTTCATAACAACCATAAATTACTGTTGTTCTCAGCATTCCTTGGCTATTGTAGGAGAAGAGAAGAAGAAGGGAGACGGATTATCTGCAATCCCTTATTAAAATATCATTCCTGATCTCTACACGAAATACCTTCTATCAGTGACCTTCAGCAATAAATCTAAGCAAGTACGTTGATAGGTCAGCGATCATACTGTATTATGGTTGCTATCTTCAACTGGTCTCAGTGCTCACACCGGAACTCATGACTTGACCATTAAAGAAGAATATAGCTTAAGTGTTTGACGTCATAAGCATTCCTAGAGGTTGAAATAATTATTTCTACTGAGGGCTAAAAGGCAGTGCTATATTTAAGTCTAGGCAAACTAAGGTGGTACTCTTCCAGTTAAAGACAACAAACAAAACATTTTGTGGCTTTGGTGGCGTAGTTGGTAGCATGTTGAACTTCTATGCCCAAGGTCACGGGTTCATACCCGGCCGAAGTCGTCGGATTTTATAAGAGCGTTAAAATCCTTCAGTATGCCTTCCTTTGGCGGAGAAGTAAAGACGGCGGTCCCATGTCATTAATTTATGACATGTAAAGGATCCTTCCGCAGACTAAACTTGTGTGAAGCTAAATTTCTAGGTTAGATTTCGTTGGAACGCTCTATCAAAGCTCCAACGTGCATCACTAGGTGTCAGTGACATCTGGTAGCGAAAGTTGGAACTACTTGAAATTGAACGGAACCTGTAGCTCACCCTCTGGGTGTCCGCTGGAAGCTGCTACAGCCTCTGGCGAGCCGAACAGGTCCTCGGACACTCCCGGAACAAACAGACATACGCTAAATAAATAAATAATAAATAAATACTGGAATTAAAAACAGATAACACACACTAATACAGCCATCACGATTAACACCGGTTATCTGACAGATTCTACACACACCCAAAGTACACGGGGCTACATGACCGCGTTGTCGCAGCCCCTAAACTAAGGAACCAACCAAACATTTTGTGATGAGTCTGTTATTTAATGCACATATTCTGACTGTCTACATCGATCAGTAACTAAAAACGCCAGTCATAATTAATAAAGTTTGTTTTTGTATTTTATGCAATGATAAATTACGTTGCATATAAAATTAGGCTACATGAAGCAGTTTGTAAAGGCTCTTCGTCAAGATTCTGAAGCTTTTTAATAGTTCAAGACTTTTTCCCATAAATTGTCAGAAACTAAAGTTATAGCTGGTATTTTCGTCGGTCCACAAATAAAGAAACTAATGGCCAGTTAAGGATTTCCACAATTTCTCTACACCCACGAAAGACAAGCATGGTACAGCCTTAAAACAGTGATCCTTGACTTTCTTGAAAATAAGAAAGCAGCGAATTATGGTTGGTTGGTTCCTCAGTTTAGGGACTGCGACAACGCGGTCATGTAGCCTCGTGTACTTTGGGTGTGTGTAGAATCAGTCTGATAATCGGTGTTAAGTGTGATGGCTGTATTAGTGTGTGTTATCTGTTTTTAATTCAAGTAAGGACTGCAGACACTCGATTTTTCAAGTCGTTCCTACATTTGCTACTAAACACCAACGTCAACGACCAACTAGTTCTGAACTTTGTTACTAGATGCCACCGCAGTCGGCTCCTGGCGACGAAACGTACAAGTGGCCTGTGTGCCCTCCACAAATGACCAACTAGCATCGTTCCACCGTCTGTGTTATGCACACCACAAACAATGCTTGTAACACGGCTACGAACGCACATACACCATATGTTTACAGGACATGTTTTGCTTGTTGTCAGGTCCTCTATTGAAGCCCCGGAGCTTGCCCAGATATTCAGTTACAGCCTGTAAATTAACGTTTGTTTTCGTTTGAACTTATAAAAATAGAGAATTTCCTGCAAATATCATAAACCAACGACGTTCGATTCACTATAATCGAACCATACAACAAGCAGTCCTTTCAGGTACATTTATATTCATTCTAATCTTATTTATTCATATGTTTTCTAATTCTTTTTGTGAATTTTCTTTTTATTTACATTTCTAATAGTGTTTTGTAAGGATATCCATTTTCTCATTTATCTTGTAAACTTAGTTTTAAGATTACTTTGATTCAATCCACGCTGACGAGGGTGTTATTGAACACCGAAACATGTACTATGAGCAGTGATTAAACTACATCCTTTAGTGTTTGACAAGGCGGTTTTGAATCACATAGTGTAAATTTCAACTTTCGTTGTGGCAGCTACAAAAGCGAACTTTATTAGGTAAAAACTATGTTTTCTATCATTAGTTAGGCATGACAAATCAAAATCAGACTTACGGTTTCCAGACTCAAAATTTGTGTTGACTTGTGTTATAGGCTTACGTATCAACGTAATTATATTCAAGTTTAAAATAAGAGACGCTTGTTAATATTTCAGTATTTATTGTTTTGTAACATGTTCTCAACCCTACGCGGGGTCATCGTCAACTTGAAGGTAAAGATAAGGTATTACAAACTTAAGAAACTAAAATATTCTAATGCCCCGTTGTGTTGTGATAGCAGGCCTGCCTCTCACTCGGAGGCCCCGGGTTCGATTCCTGGCTCCGTCAGAGATTTTAGAAACTAGTGTGAGGTCTGCAACTGGGTGCAGGCAACCTTGCGGAGACAACTGAGTGTTTTTCTGACAGTGTTCAGCAACTGTAAAATGAATGTCTCCCAAACTAAAGTGAGTTTTGTATTTATGTAAGTCTAAGAATAACGGGCGTCCTTAATAAAATTGCGCCCCGATAAGCACGGCAAGCTTAGCCGGCTTTGACTGGTACAGATCGCGGACGAGCGTACACGGTTCAGCCGGTGGTGGCGCGGACTTTTACACATTTACCAAACATGTTCAATAATGTGTACTTACAGTGCTCATAACCGATGCTGAAAATGTCCTCCTTCGCTTGTAACACACACCTGACATCTTCTGATGAAAGAATGGACAACAATCTCATCTAATTTTTGTTCTCTAAGAACACAACGTTGTCTGTTAACTTTTTCATTATTTACGGAGCCTGTTTCCTTGAATCGTTTAGCGAGCCTCCTAATTGTACTGGCATTAGGCACAGGTCTTCCTGGAAACTTGATTCGAAATTTTCGTCTTGTTTCAGAACAAAACTTTCTGCTATTCATATACGAATTATGGATATACACTCGTTCGCGCAATGTGAATTGGTGTCTAGGCATGACCAACAATCACAGTAATCACAATACTTATTAAACGTGCAACACTAACGTCTAAGTTTTGCAGATACACGTCCATATGAATGACAAAACACATGTGAACTAACGATATGAATCAGCGGAGCGCGCCACCACCGGCTGAACCGTGTACGCCCACCCGCGATCTGCGCCAGTCACAGCCGACATAGCTTGCCGTGTTTATCGGGGCGCACATCGATAATGACCCTGTATTTCTAAATTTAAATAAAGCCGAGATGGTGGGCAACAAATGAGCATTCCAAAGAAAGAGAACCCGCAGAAGTGACGAATAGCTCACTCTGATTCCATAAACATCGACAAATTAAAAAGTGCGCTACAAATAAACAAAACGATAGCCCCTGCAAGAACTGCGTCGCGTCGTGCCCGCCTAACAGTGAAGCTAGACGGGTGGTTGAACACTTGCGATATTTATCGTACAGGCTCCTTAGTTATTATTAGTCTACTAGCTGAAGTACCCGTGCTTCGCTACGAGTCATAAATAAACAGTTAAAACAGAGGATAGGCGAGGTGCTGTGCGGAGGGAGAGTAAGGATGGAACATTTTGTTCAACTACACGGCTCGGCGTTGACCGTATTTTAAAACACAAATTTAGGTTTTACTCGCTAACTGTTGGAGATACAAGAAAAGTGATAAGGACCTTTCGGATAGAAAATTAAATTTTAAAGCTAGTATATGCCATCAAAAGTATGCTATTTTTTAGCGTTCTCTTCATATTTGAAATTGAAATATGGACGTTTGAAACCAAAGGGTGTAGTGACGTCACTAAAATGGTCGGTATCTTTAAATAGTGCAAAGTATGGAAATCAAGAGCAGCCTATATGTTATAACCAGGTAAATCAGCTACTTCGATGTAAAATTACATGTAAATCGGACCAGTGGTTTTTGCGTGATTGAGTAATACACAGACACACAGACACACACCATCTCATTTTTGTATACTAGTATAGATTATTCCTCTTCTTCTGTCGATTTTGGCATACTGTGGACTGCGGTGAACAATCTTCTACTCCCAGAATATCTTCATGCGTTCGCTGAGTCTTCTCCTTCTTTCTTCAGACCAGATGACCTAGGTTTTTGAGCTAGGCTTTTCCCTGAAACCGTTTAAATGTATCAACATTCTTTCGAAATAATGATTTGTTGAGAATTAGTCCATGCTCTTCTTTCTTCGTTTAGGCCAGCTATCATTTCAACTTCTTCCGTCTTTGGGCCTTGATCTTAGCCCAGTGTTCACGCTTTCGTTGCCTGTGAAACTCCTTTCTTTCATCAACTACTTTTGCCAATTTTTTAATTTCACTTTTTCTTGAAATTGGTGATGCGCTCAAGTTTTCCCTTCAAAAGATAACGTTCCATAATATCTGCGTGGGTGATCCCTACTTCTTGCAAATCCTTGTCTACCTCACAAAACCAGGGGCCCTTGGTTTTCTTGTTAAGAAAATAGGTAAATATCCGATAGGCGATTCTCTCGGATTTCATACGAGTTAAGTGGCCATAGAATGATATTTTTCTGCTCCGAATTAGTTTATAATAACAATTCTTCTTCTTTAATCGTATCGGCCAACTAAGGACCACGTTATTTCAACTGGCTTCTCTGAGCTTTGATCTTTGTCCAGTGTTCCTTCATACGTTGCTGGTGTTGCTCTTTTCTTTCTTCCGTCCACATCTTTCCCGTCTTCAACTTCGGTTTTGCCTGAAAACCCTGGTGGTCGTGTAATTTCTTCCTGAGGGGATTGCGTTCTTGAATATCCCCACAGGTAATTTCCATCTCTTGCAGGTCACTTTCCACCTCTTCGAACCAGGCTGGCTTGGTCTTCTTATTTTTAAAATAGTTAAAGATCCGGTTCGTCAATCGTGTGGGTTTCATTCTAAGCAAGTGGCCATAAAATGCAATCCTCCTTTTCCTCATTACATCAGAGATCTTCTGGACATGAATATGCAGCTCATAGTTATGCCGTCGTCTATATTCACCGTTGTCTTTAATCGGGCCAAGAATTTTCCTCAAGATCTATCTTTCCTTGATCTCCAATTTTTCTACCAGGCCTTTCTTGTTCATGGTGAGGCATTATTATTATTATTATGATTATTATTATCTGTCTAATTTGAAATCTTTCACTGTGTGGTAATTATAGGTAGTTGCTATGTCTCAATGATGCACTACCTTATGAAATTTAACTGCAGTAAATACTTTGGGTAACGTATGTTCCTTGTCGAATACCACTCCAGATTGGAGATTTTGGCAGCTGTTAGCTGGAAGGCGAGCGTGCACTAGAACAATAGCTCACTAATGATCTCCGAGAACCCCTGACCCTTAGCTAACAAATAGGGGACTCACCTCCTTAACATCGCTTAATACTCTAAACAGCAAGTGGACCAAACTACTTGCTAGCGCTTATCTGATTGACCCTATACGTTCTTGAGATATCAGATCGATACAATACTACACATATTATCAAATACTTCAAACCAGTGGTTCCTAACTTATCTTTCCACCAAGGCTACAATCTTGGAGTGTTCTCCCCCCCCCCCCTCCTTTTCATCCCCCCCCCCTCCCGCCACTGACTCTTTATAACTGCATATAAACTACATGCAACCTACCCTAAATAAAATTTGTTTCTACTCCACATTCGAATGAATTGTTAATTCATTGAAGGGTTTGGACATCGGGGTCATTTCAGCCCCGTGTATTATGTGTGAGAGTAGAATTTGTCTTATAACCTGTGTTATCGAGGTACCTGTAGTAGTGTAGGCTCTGAATTTGTATTTGGGACTAGGATGGTGAAGGAGACGGCTGCAACCTGAAGTTAGGAACTATCCAAGCATTTGCCTGGAGTAGAAATGATAAGCCACAGAAAACCACTTCTAAGGTGGCTGAGGTGGGAATAGGAATTATCCTTTCTTAGTGTTACCTCACGAGACTGAATCTGCCCATTCCAACCCTCAGATCAGAATTAAAATCCTTGGCATAGCCGGGAATCACACCCAAGACCATAGAGACCAGAGTCTCAAAACGTACCCCGGGACAACAGAAGGAAGATAATTCTAGTCTGGTCTAGTGTACATTCAAAGACATATCTGAATGTCAAAAACGTTTGGTGATAGTTGAAAGGCTATCTTGTGTTTTTTTTAATTAATTTTCCAAGGTCACAGGATGGAATCCTGACGAACTCAGTTGGCATTTGAAAGTATGTAAATGCGAGGGAGCTGAGTTTGTTGATTTAATGGCACATTAAAGATCCCCTTCAGGGCAAATTTCCGACACCCCGACGTCTCTCTTTGCTCTTTGCTCTAATTAAAAGGGACGAAATAAAACTGAACAATAACATTAGTTAGTTAGTTAGTTAGTTACTTTGTCAGTCAGTGAGTGAGTGAGTCAGTCAGTCAGTCAGTCAGTTACTTAGTTACTTGGTTGGTTGGTTAGTCTGTCAGTCAGTCAGATAGTCAGTTACTTAGTTACTTGGTTGGTTGGTTAGTTAGCTAGTTAGTCAGTCAGTCAGTCATTTAGTTAGTCAGTCAGTCAGTTAGTTAGTTAGTTACTTGGTTGGTTAGTTAGTTAGTTAGTCATTTAGTTAGTCAGCCAGTCAGTTAGTCAGTCCGTCAGTCAGTCAGTTAGTTAGTTACTTGGTTGATTAGTTAGTTAGTCAGTCAGTTATTTAGTCAGTCAATCATTTAGTTAGTCAGTCCGTCAGTCAGTCAGTTAGTTAGTTACTTGGTTGGTTAGTTAGTTAGTCAGTCAGTTATTTAGTCAGTCAGTTAGTCAGTCAGTCAGTTAGTCAATTAGTTAGTTACTTGGTTGGCTAGTTAGTCAGTCAGTCAGTTATTTAGTCAGTCAGTCATTTAGTCAGTCAGTCATTTAGTTAGTCAGTCAGTCAGTTAGTCAGTCAGTCAGTTATTTAGTCATTCAGTCATTTAGTTAGTCAGTCATTTAGTTAGTCAGTCAGTTAGTTTTTCAGTCACACAGTCAGTCAGTCAGTCAGTTAGTCAGTCAGTCAGTTATTTAGTCAGTCAGTCAGTTATTTAGTCAGTCAGTCATTTAGTCAATCAGTCAGTCAGTTAGTCAGTCAGTCAGTCAGTTAGTCAGTCAGTTATTTAGTCAGTCAGTCATTTAGTCAGTCAGTCAGTCATTTAGTCAGTCAGTCAGTCATTTAGTTAGACAGTCAGTTAGTCAGTCAGTCAGTTATTTAGTCAGTCAGTCATTTAGTTAGTCAGTAAGTCATTTAGTTAGTGAGTCAGTCAGTCACACAGTCAGTCAGTTAGTTAGTTACTTGGTTGGTTAGTTAGTTAGTCAGTCAGTCATTTAGTTAGTCAGTCAGTCAGTTATTTAGTTAGTCAGTCAGTTAGTCTGTAAGTCAGTCAGTCAGTTGGTTATGTATTTATCTTTAGGGAAAAACATCACAAACGTTACACTAAGATGAGGAATGAAATGCGGTAATTTTCTGAATAAAACTTATTAAAGAAAGAGAAACACAATATCCTCCTCAAACCTTGGCGCGAAGTCAATACTTGGCACAACAGTGGTTTCCTAACAGAAGCTTCACTCTCAAGCGTATTTATAAAACCGCAAACCACATGTAAAAGTTTGTCTAGGGTTACAGACTTATTAAATAACATATCGAGAGTCTGTGGTCTGTTTCCATCATTGAATGTGTCGAAAGTAAACCGCAAATAAAACACGGAATGAAATATGAGGGGAGGATTACAATCAGATAACTTGGAAGGTGTTTGATTCAAGATATAATAGAGCGGATCTCTTTGCTCTGAGTACACTTTGCGGTGGCCACGTTTTGTGGTGAGAACACTCCAATACACAAGGTAGTTTTAAAAGTAGAAAGTAACAAGAACCTTTACGGGTGACATATTCCTCCGGGTATTCGAATATTCTAACAGGGTTCTAGCAGGAGGCGCCAGTTTTTATGTTGTTGTTGTTGTTGTTGTTGGTTTTGTTGTTGTTTGAGTCTTCAGTCTTTTGACTGGTTTTATGCAGCTTTCCATGGTTCCTTGTCCTGGGCTAATCGTTTCATCTCTACATAGCTACCGCACCCTACATCCGAGGCAATCTGTTTAACATATTCTAACCTTGGTCTACCCCTACAGTTCTCATCCTCGACCCTTCCTTCCTTGCTATTCTTCGGTGTCTTAGTACATGTCCTACCAGCCTATCTCTTCTCTTCATTAGCAGTTGCCAGAAACATCTCTCCTCCCCCACTCGTCTTAATACCTCTTCATTCGTAACCCTATCTACCGATCTGATCATTATTCTCCTGTAACACCACACATCAAACGCATCAATTCTCTTCTTTCCAAGGGGCGTGTTGGCGCAGCGGTCAAGCTGTAGGCCTCTCACCACGGCGGACCGGGTTCGATTCACATTCTATGCATGTGAGATTTTCAAAAGGAAATTCTACGTCCTGTGGTTAGGATTCCACGTAAAAAGGAGGTCCCGTGGCTTATGATCTCGAGATTAACGGTCACGTAAAACTGCAATCTTTCTTCCTTTTTAGCCTACTTTCGATTTTTGCAAAAAATGAAAGTAGACTTATGAGATCAACACAGGGCGAAAAAAGTGTGTCTGTCTGTGTGTGTGTATGTGTGTGTGTGAGTCTGTGTGTGTGTCTGTGTGTGTGTGTGTCTGTGTGTGTGTGAGTGTGTGTACTCTGAATGTCTGTCCCCCCCTATCAATTCGAACACGGTGAATGCGAAATGAACGAAATTTGGTACAAAGGTAGCACTAGCAAAGGACACCTCAGTGTCATGTTTTATATCGCCGCCATCTTGACGGAAACGTAATGGCGGCCTCACAAATGTTCAAAGCTTAAATCAAATTACGACTAACCTAATCATCCGATCTCTACCAAATTTTGCAACAACATACCTTTATGGGGGGAGCATCCTTTGACCAAACCAATAGGTCATCAGCGTAATAGTTTACGGATTGCGGCCATATTTGAGTGAAAATCGATTCCCCCTATTAATTCGAACACGGTGCAACCGAATGGAACGAAATTTGGTACGGAAGTAGTACTAACCAAAGGCACCTCAGTGACATGTTTTATATCGCCGCCATCTTGACGGAAACGTAATGGCGGCCACACAAATGTTCAAAGCTTAAATCAAATTACGACTAACCTAATCATCAGATCTCTACCAAATTTTGCAACAACATACCTTTATGGGGGGAGCATCCTTTGATCAAACTAATAGGTCATCAGAGTAATAGTTTGCGGATGGCGGCCATCTTTGTGTGAAAATCGATTCCCCCTATTAATTCGAACACGGTGCAACCGAATGGAACGAAATTTGGTACAGAGGTAGTACTAACAAAAGGCACCTCAGTGTCATGTTTTATATCGCCGCCATCTTGACGGAAACGTAATGGCGGCCACACAAATGTTCAAAGCTTAAATCAAATTACGATTAACCTAATCATCCGATCTCTACCAAATTTTGCAACAACATACCCTTATAGAGGAAGCATCCTTTGACCAAATGAATAGGTCATTAGCCTAATAGTTTGCGAATGGCGGCCATCTTTGTGTGAAAATCAATTCCCCCTATTAATTCAAACACGGTGAAACCGAATGGAACGAAATTTGGTACAGAGGTAGCACTAGCAAAGGGCATCTCAGTGTCATGTTTTATATCGCCGCCATATTGACAGAAACGTAATGGCGGCCACACAAATGTTCAAAGCTTAAGTTAAATTACGACTAACATAACCATCCGATCTCTACCAAACTTTGCAACAACATACCATTATGGAGGGAGCATCCTTTGACCAATCTAATAGGTTATTAGCCTAATAGTTTGCGGATGGCGGCCATCTTTATGTCAAAATTGATTCCCCCTATTAATTCGAACACGGAGGAACCTAATGGAACGAAATTTGGTACAGAGGTAGCACTAGCAAAGGGCACCTCAGTGTCATGTTTTATATCGCCGCCGTCTTGACTGAAACGTAATGGCGGCCACACGAATGTTCAAAGCTTAAATCAAATTACGATTAACCTAATCATCCGATCTCAACCAAATTTTTCAACTACATACCTTTATGTAGGGAGCATCCTTTGACCAATCTAATAGGTTATTAGCCTAATAGTTTGCGGATGGCGGCCATCTTTATGTCAAAATTGATTCCCCCTATTAATTCGAACACGGAGGAACCTAATGGAACGAAATTTGGTACAGAGGTAGCACTAGCAAAGGGCACCTCAGTGTCATGTTTTATATCGCCGCCGTCTTGACTGAAACGTAATGGCGGCCACACGAATGTTCAAAGCTTAAATCAAATTACGATTAACCTAATCATCCGATCTCAACCAAATTTTTCAACTACATACCTTTATGTAGGGAGCATCCTTTGACAAATCTAATAGGTAATTCGCCTAATAGTTTGCGGATGGCGGCCATCCTTGTGTCAGAATCGATTCCCCCTATTAATTCAAACACGGTGAAACAGAATGGAACGAAATTTGGTACAGAGATAGCACTAGCAAAGGGCATCTCAGTGTCATGATTAATATCGCCGCCATATTGACAGAAACGTAATAGCGGCCACACACATGTTTAAAGCTTAAATCAAATTACGACTAACATAACCATTCGATCTCTACCAAACTTTGCAACAACATACCTTTATGGAGGGAGCATCCTTTGACCAATCTAATAGGTCATTAGCCTAATAGTTTGCGGATGGCGGCCATCTTTATGTCAAAATTGATTCCCCCTATTAATTCGAACACGGTGGAACCGAATGAACGAAATTTGGTACAGAGGTAGCACTAGCAAGACGCACCTCAGTGTCATGTTTTATATCACCGCTATCTTGACGGAAACGTAATCGCGGCCACCCAAATGTTAAAAGCTAAAATGTAATTACGACCAACCTAATAATCTAGTCTCTACCAAATTTTGCAACACCATATCTTTATGTGGGAAACATATTCTGACCAAACTGCAAGAACATCAGCCCAATAGTTTGCAGATGGTGGCCAAGTATGTGTGCAAATCGATTCCCCCTATCAATTCAAACACGGCGAAACCGAATTGAACGAAATTTGGTACAGAGGTAGCACTAGCAAAGGGCACCTCATATTCATGTTTAATATCCCTATAGCACGTTGTATTTCAACAAGCTACTACAACCAACATTCAATCATACTCCTTGAAAAGGACAAAGAGTTATAACAATACCCATGCATTTAGGAGAAAGTAGGCTATATGTTCTTTACTGAACATCTTGTTTTCTCTTCTTTTCTCCTGCACCAACAGTCCAAAGTTTCACTTCCATGGAGCGCCACGCTCCAGACAAAGGCTTTCAAAAATTACTTCCTAATACCTAAATCTATATTCAATGTCAACAGATTCCTTTTCTGTATAAATGCTGTCCTTGCCTGTGCTAACCTACTTTATATGTCCTCTTTGCTTCGTCCTTCATCTCTCTATATATAAGAATGAAAGTTTGTCTCTTTTTTCTGAATTTCTACGGAAATTTGCGTTATTTACTCGTTTCAGACGGTTTTATGACGGGTGCGCGCGAAAATATTTTTTTTGTCTGTCTGTCTGTCTGTCTGTTTGTCTGTCTGTCTGTCTGTCTGTGGAGAAAGTAGTTGTTCCCTTATAACTCGAGAACGGCTGGGTGGATCCACGTAAAATTTGGTACAGATATCCTTCAGAGGCACGACACTAATCATTGATGTAACTCTTCTCTGTAGCTCTCATAAATGGGGACCTACCCCCTTAAAATACTTGCTGAAATAGGCGTAGACGGGCGAGACAAAGCTCATTTTCAGCCCCTCAATGTGAGAAACGAAACTCGGGAGCCCTAGGGCCCCCGAAAACCACATTTTAAGGCCCTAAAACCAACAGTTTTTGAGATATTTCCTGAAAACTAATTTCATTTAATACAATAACGAAAGAATGCAAGCCGGTTGCCATGGCAACGGAATCTCACAGGTCCATCTATTGCTATAAGACGCAATACAATTCCATTTATTACATTACTGAGATAGTTTGCAAACGGCTATAAGGTTATAACGGAACCAAATTAAGCTGTAAAATTCATCAATGTTTTATAATGCGCTTAAGGGGGTCAAGGTGTACTCTAGATATTTTTCACGCGATTTACACCTTCGGGTGTGTTACGGAAGGTCTATTATATAATATTGTCATATTATTATTATCATTATCATTATTAAACTACGGCCTACAACGACGAGACAAATCTTATTTTCAGCCTCTTGGTGTCAGAAACAAAACTCGGTGCCCCTAAATAGCAGTAAAGGTTCCCCGAAAAGTACATTTTAAGGCTCTAAAACCATCAGTTTCTGAGATATTCACAGAAAACTAATTTCATTTAATAAACTAATGAAAGAATGCAAGCCAGTAACCATGACAACAATATCTGAAAAAGTGACATCCAACTTTCTATCTATTTCTGCAAGAAGTAAAGCCACTCGATTTATTAAATTTCTGTGAATGTTTGCAAATGGCTATAATGTTATTACGGAATCAACTAAATCTGTAAAATGCATCAATGCGCTTAAGGGGGTCAAGGGGTACCCTAGATTTTTTCACACGACTTAAATGTGCTTATGTCGTACAGAAGGTCTATTATATCTCCAAACAGAAACATTATCTTCAAAAATTCCTGAATTGAAATACGGTAGTTTTTTTGTCTTTTCTTCTTTTAGGAATTTGGGCCATTGAAGTCTAAAAAACCTGAATTTTCATGCACCACAAGCCTTTATAATGTATTAAAGGGGTCTTCCTCTGGATGGGGACTTGACACAACAGTGAAGGTCAGTTTAATTTGACGTGTATTGCGTTAACGTCTACGAGGTTTCCTGTTTTTTTTTTCACGTCAGGAAGTACACGTTAGGTAAATTTAGTTTCAGAGCATATTTTAACTAATCATTTTTCTTTGTCGAGAAACAGGTTCCAAGTCTCTAACCATTGCAACAGTAGCTCAATTGATTACGTCTGGTTATTAATACCGATGACCGTTCGAAGAAAGGGCACTTCTGCTAGTCGGTTTATCAAGGTACATATGTTGCGTCACAGCCTTGTTATATCGGACTCCACGAAGGATTCGAACCTATCTCTCTTCATTTATTCTCACGAGGTTGAGAGTACCCCGTTAAAGCCCTCAGGCAAGAATTAACTTTTTGAATAGAGCCAGGCATCGAACCCGAATGGCAGGGGTAGCAACTAAGAAGGCTAGCTACTGTACCACGAGGTGGTCATAGAAACTTGAGAAACAAATTTTAAAGACCAATTAAAAGATAAAGGAAATAATGGAGAGGTAAATAAATGCCCTTTACCCTCGAAACATGAGGACTAAAGGAGTTTGAAGGAAGTGGAGATACGAAAGGTAGATAGGAAAGGAAAAGTGGAGAGGATCCGGCAAAAATTCATAAGTAGAAATAATAATAATAATAATAATAATATGAATAATCATGACACTACAACACAGTCATCAAACCAGAGGCACTGTATGCATCCGAAACACTGATAATTGGGGGTAGGCCACAAATGATAATAATGTTATTGGTTTTGCGTCCCTTTTAACTACACTGGCTTTTAGAGACGCCGGGGTGCCGGAATTTTGCCCCGAAGGGGATCTTTAACGTGCCAGTAAATTTACGGACACGGCTCCCTCGCATTTGCGCACCCTCAAATGCCAGCTGACTGCACCAGGATACGAACCTGCAACCTTGGGCCCAGCAAGCGAGAACGTTACCCCTGAGCCACGCAGCCAGCCGTCACAAATGAAAAGCATCGAGAAACAAGAGAGGAAAATTCTCAGAAAAATCCTAGGACCAAAGTTCGAAAATGGAATTTGGATGAAAAACAAACCACATTAAATGTTTCAATCCGCAGAAAAAGTCACAGATAGGCTACTATCAGAAAACGACGATTAAAATTCTACGGACACCTTCACAAAATGGATAACGACAGGCTAACAAAGAGAATTCTAAATCTAGCGCTAACTCTGAAAATCCGTAACAATTGGTTAAGAGAAATACAAGAATATCTACAAGAAATGGGTATTGCTGAGAAAACCATTCCAGATGAAGTAAAATTTAGAAGCCTAGTAAACAAACATAAATGTGCAGAGAAACATAAAAGGTAAACTACAGTCTGGATAGAAGCACGCAGAAAGGAACACAGTGAACGAATGAAGAGATATTGGAAAGAAAAGAAGATGGAATATTGTGCAAAATAAGTTCAAGCGCGCTCCGTAGTTGGGCATAACGATTTAAAAAAATGAATAATTATAATAATAATAATAATAATAATAATAATAATAATAATAATAATAATAATAATAATAATAATAATAATTTCCTTTCAAAAGACAGAAGTAATGTCGAACATCAAGGATGATGCAGCACAACTAAACACCAAATATGGAACGATAAACCAGGTTAATAAATTTAAATATCTTGGGGAATGGATCCAGCAAAATGGCCTTGACAAGGAAGCCATAGAATGAAGAATCAAGAAAATTTAAGTCGCTTTTCAAACCACCCGCAACATAAATAACAAAAGTGCTTTTCTATGAACACAAAAATTCGTCACTACAACACTGTCATCAAACCAGTACCGCTATATGCATCTGAATGCCTTATCCTATCTGATAAATATTTGCTCGCGAAGTTAGAGAGAAAAGAACGAAAGATCCTACACATCATACTTAGCCCGGACTACAAAAATGGCATCTACATCATAAAATCCAGGCAAAAAATATACTCTAAGATAGAGAAGATCACAGACACAATGCGAAAACGCAGAGTTTGCTTCTACGGTCATAAACGACGGATGATCGACTCCCGATGGACGAAACGTATCTTCAGTATATTCGACTCAAAACCATAAACGACAATGCCATGGTATGTTAACGTCCAGAAAGATCTGAAAGAAATGGATATACGAGCAGAAGATGCACAAGACCGAAATCTTTATAGAGCACCCATCAAGACGTTTGGGACTTTCCGGGACGAAAATCGGACAACTGGTGCGAAATGGACAGAGGAACGTCGTGCTAAACACAGTGAGCTCATGAAGACAATGTGGATCAAGCGAAAAATGAGCAAATGCCAGAATGAAAAATTAGGCTTATCGTGGTCCCTAGTTGGCCGATTAGCGAAATTGAATAATAATAATAATAATAATAATAATAATAATAATAATAATAATAGCCGTAACCGGAAAGAAGTGGACCGAAGAACGAATGGAAGCTCACCGAAGAAGAATGCGCGAATACTGGGCCAATGTGAAAGAACGAGAGAAAAGGCAGTTGAAATAACGTGGTCATAGACGACCGAAACGTTTAAAAAAAGCCGTAAAAATAGTAACATCGACATTATGATTGATTGTGAAATTCGTATCTTGTGAACTGAGTTGTACCATATTTATGCGAAATTAAAGATAATAATAATAATAATAATAATAATAATAATAATAATAATAATAATAATAATAATAGTCTAATAATAATAATAATAATAATGTTATCGAAGTTACGTCTCTATCAACAACTGAGACTTTTAGAGACGCCAGGGTGCCGGAATTTTGCCTGGAAGGGGATCTTTAACACAGCTCCCTCGCATTTGCACACCCTCAAATACCAGCTGACTGCGACAGGATCTGATCCTGAAACCTTGGACACAGGAGGCAAGAACATTACCGCCGAGCCACGCGGCCGTGTAAGTATGGAAAAAACAAACCCAGCTCAACTCCTGCTCACCAGCTGTGTGCCCTTGAAGGTGGAGGGTTATGCAGGATGCCCCCTTAAGGGATCTCTTACATTGGACAGGGAATATTAACAATACAAAATAAAATAAAAAATGTATTGACCCCTTGAAATATAAAGGCAAAGAAAAACAAAGGCCATAGGGACAGGAAAATGGACTTAGATAGCCTACTCTAATATCATCGGGTTCAAAAGAGAACTAAACTTGGCCAAGGGCGGTCGTCAGGAAGCATGGCAAAGGGGAAGTTGAAGCCACATCCCTCTAGTTAGCTTGCCACGGTGGGTGAGTGGTTATCGTGTCGGACTGCCAACACCAAGCTTGCAGGTTCGCTCCTGGCCGTGGTAAGACAAAAATCATGGTACGCGTATCATACGATTTTGGCATGTTAAAAAACCCATTTGAATTCAGTAGGCCGTGTTCATAATGGCAAAATTAATCTCGGGATTTTCCGCCAACACAAAAATAGTTCCTCCTTTCTCTACTAGAAAGCGCTATTCTGTCAAGGAGCTTAGATATCTAACCTCCTTGACTTTTATAGCCCTCCACAGAGCGATAAAATTTGACATGCAAGCTGCCCTCTGGGCGTCAATTAACAAAGCTTGCACCCGGCAACCGAGGTCATACGATATTATTATTATTATTATTATTATTATTATTATCCCTCCAGTTGTATGCCCTTGAGTAAAATAATGACTTACCAGTACAGCACATAGTAAATACTGTACCGCATCCTCTTACAGGAAAACCTAAGAACGCTTTAGCATCGGGAATTGACAGGAGATGATGGCCAAAGCTATTAAGGACCGTGGCAGACAGCGCTCTACAAACGGAGATGTTGAAGGCTACAGGTATGTTCTCGTCCAGCCAGCCCGGGCCAAAGAGCATGACCTCTGCTTGGAGGAATGCATCCATAATTCGCACCTCTCTATAGGGCCTTTCACGCACGTCCCGTGGCCTTCCCGCCTCTCGGCTCCGGGGATCACACGCCGCACCGCACCGGTCCAATTACACAGCTTCACTATGCAAATCTGTCAACAACTTCCTCAAAAGTTACGTTCAATGAGCCATGCTAAATTGCAAAACAACTTTTCCAAACCATATCCTTATTCCAATAAACTTTCATTTCTCTTCCTTGTAGAATCCAGGGAGAGAAATCGAGAAATAAGACTTCGACTAACGCATTAACGGTCTGTTCAGAGAAATTCTGATGCAAGTTCAACTCAATAATAATAACTAGGGGACCTGTGTTAGAAATCTCGCATGTTCATTAACCACCCGCCCGACGTTACTGCTATGCGGGCTTCTATAAATATGTGTATTTGTTTAATAGTACATTATGCAACTCGTATGGAAATTATAAAACTCGCTACGCTCGTTTTATAAAGATACCCGTGTCTTAATTATTACCATTAAAGGCGAGTTGCATACGACTGTTTATGTTCGACGATAATTATAACTATTTTATGTTCGAACATGAAAATGAAAATGAAAATCCACAGCCTGTTTCCAGTCTCCGACCGGGTCAGGAATGGAATGAATGAAGCCCCCAGCTAGCGGCGAGGATATGAACTGTGCCGGCTGCCGAGGCCTGACGCACTCCTCTGGGGCAATGATTAAATGAATGACAGATGAAATGAAATGATAGTGGAGAGTGTTGCTGGAATGAAATTTTGACAGGGAAAACCGGAGTACCCGGAGAAAAACCTGTCTGCCTCCGTTTTGTCCAGCACAGATCTCACATGGAGTGACCGGGATTTGAACCACGGACCCAGCGGTGAGAGGCCGGCGTGCTGCCGCCTAAGCCACGGAGGCTTCATGTTCGAACATAAATATTCATAAATATCTGCCGAGATTTCACCAGCTTTATGTACTGAACAGAGCGCATGGAACGAAGAAGATACCTTGTATTTGACCATGACCTCCTGGAATACCTCATTATGACACTTGCCACGCAGTGAAATTTAAAATAGGGGGCCATGTAAGTGAGCGCAGGTGCGATGCTATCCTTACCTAATTGGTCACACAACTGTTTCTTGAGCTCTGATTGGTGGGAGAAACTGTATCATAATGAAAACTTTTACTATGATGAGCCGCATTAGGCTATATTACAGTTTTCTGACATATAATATTTACATTTCGCCAGGATCTAACATAAACGCACTTCTTAAACAAATTGTATTTATGAAATCATAGTGCAATTCGTTACTGTTGGTAATAATAAAACTGATTGAATATTCTTTTCAATGCACAATGGGTTGTATGCGTCCCACGTTTACAGACTACTCGCCCGGTTCTACAGTAGTGTTATGCGGGCTGGACACGACACAGTTCTGCTAGGGGCTATCGTCTTTTTTATTTGTTTGAACACGCTTCTTAAACAAATAAGTATATTTTCGTTTCTTTTCAAGAATTTTCCTGTACTATTGAGACGATTTGAAAGAATTTAGCACAAAAAGCACCTTCTAACTCCTTCTGGTTCAGAAGCTTCACTTTTTTGTCGGATGAAATTAGCGTATTATATAATAGATACTAATAATAGCAATAATAACCACAGACGTGTACACAGTAATCAAGAAGTTCACTGATACAGTGCGTAAGAGATGATTGAAATTTTATGGACACATCTGCAGAATGGACTACACCAGTTATGCCAAAAAAATCTGCTTGATATAATTAATTCAAAGAAGGTCAAAATCAGTTGGTTGTAAGAAATCAAACAGAACTTAAAGGAAATAAACATTACAGACGATATCATTATGAATCGCAAGACTTTTGGAACTCTAGTTACAAGTCACTCTTTCACCGAAAAAGCTAAAAAGACCACTGGAAAAATTGGTCGGAGGAACGTAAGAAGGGGCATAGTGAGTTCATGAAGAGATTTTTGGAGGAAAATAAGAGGAAAACACCATCAACCCGAGTCAACAAGTTCAAACGCGCTCCCTATGTGGGCAAAACGAAGAAACAAGAATGGTTCAATATTTATTGCAAATCACTTGGGATCGCCAGAGCCAACCTGCCTCATTTAGTTTTGGGACGGATATTAAAGGTCTGTGCCCGTTATCTTACAGGTAAAAATTCCACCTACTGTAGGTGTCACTGGGATTTGAACTCCGGTCATCCCAGTGAATGACAAACTGCAATGCTACTGCACTAACACACTCCCAATAATAATAATAATAATAATTCGCAAAAGAAGACCTTCCTTTTAAGGCCACAAATGAACTCCGGAGGATTGTCCAATCGAATCTGTGCCTTTTTTGTGGGAAAGAAAACCAAAGGGATCTGGTTTACAGAGGTGGAAAAAGACCTACAAGAACTGGGGATATCACATGAGGACATCTTGGAACGTGACTCTCTGAAGAAGAAACTTGGGGAAATACAGAGTTTCAGCCAAAACCTATATTGAAAACCGGCAAGAAGTGGACAGAAGATCGAAAGGAAGCTTACCGAAGAAGAATGCGCGAATACTGGGCCAATGTGAAAGAACGAGGGAAAAGGCAGTTGAAATAACGTGGTCCATAGAAGACTGAAACGATTATAAAATAATAATAATAATAATAATAATAATAATAATAATAATAATAATAATAATAATAATAATAATAATAATAATAATTATAATAATAATAATAATATTGATGACGCCCGTGTCCTCTTCTAGACTCTTCAGATTTCATTTCTAGACTAGCATTGGAAAATTAGAATCTTGTATGAGGATAGGAACAGCTTGATATCTGTAATAGTTTCGGAGCTATAGAACGGGGTGTCAACAGACTGAGAACCGGAGTATCTTGATGCAGAGCTAGTCTCAAGACATGGGGCTACACTGGAGACGGACTTTGTGAATGTGGGGAACTACAGGACCCACAACATCTTCTGGTATGCAGAAACCTACCCGAGACTTGCACAACGACGATATTTGGAGAGCAAATGACAGGGACACCAAGACTGCCAAATTCTGGTCTTTGCATTCCATTTGATTTCATTTTATTTGTTATTATAGTCTGTACGTTGGTTTGTATTGTTCGCTCTATTTTGTAATTTTTCCTGGACACATAAAATAAATAAATACTTTGCATATTAAGGCTTTCACGGCCCGGATTATTATATAAATAATTCATGGTTTTGGGCTAATGCCGTATGTATTTAGATTTGAACCATACGTTTCGGAGAAACCTTGCCTCCTTTTTCAATGGAAATAAACAATGTGGTCAAAGAAATTATATCAATGAGATTACAAACAAATTACAAAAAAATATAGATAAATTCCTCTGTTCGTCACCCGAGAGCAGCTGTCAGAAATTACCGTATGGACCATGGTAGAACGGTGGACAGAGTATTAAGTAACGAGAAGGTAAAGGGGGCGGGGTGAAAATATAGAGACTCAGGGCCTTTTTCAAAACCCAGGAGATACTAGGAAAATAAAACAAGCAGGCTGACCCCTCAAAGAATGAGTGTATCAGGAAAGATGAGACAAGATCCAATTAAGGCGGTAAAGTGAATGACACCCTAGGCCACAGATAACCTAATACCATTTGGGTCGAAAGACAACAAGAATTAACAAAGGAAGGTTGAAAGGAAAGTAAGTGGATGCAATGCCGGGTTCAGGTGGGGTACCGTGATCGCCTATCCATGTCCAACTAGGGGGGTATATTATTTGAATTCGAATTTATTATTTCTCTTTTACAGGCCACTGAGACTACAAAACCTTTTTATGCAGCTCTCTCCATTCAGAGGGCGGTGGAATACAATAAAATAAATGTAGAAAGAAAAAAAACTTAACCTATACATACAGTTGACAATAGAAGTTCTTGTTATTACATCTGTTCACATTGAACATGATAATTGTATAGCTGATAGATTACCATGAAGGGGGTGTTTTATCGCTCTGATGGGAAGTCCTGAATACTGGTGCAATTTATATTTATTCCAGAGAATACTAGCTGAAATATGGAATGAATCTTTGCATTTTTCGGTTCTATGAATAGGTATCTAGAGCATTTGTGCAGTGTGTCTCTTCGCACGGTTATGCACTGACTGTATGGGAGTTAGTGTGCAGTAAATATAAGACGGCTTTTTGAATGTTAGAGTTTTTATCACAGTCAGAGCCATGGAATACTGTCTTCGTTCTTTTAACTTTAGCCATCCAATCTGGACGTAAAATGGAGTTATAGGAGACTCTCTTGGTACATTGAGAACAAACCGCAAGCAAGCATTTTGCATTCTTTGCATTTTTTTTATTGAGGACCTCTCCCAGATCATGGTAAAGTATGGTTGGTTGGTTCTTAAGTTTAGGGGCTGCGACAACGCGGTCATGTAGCCCCGTGTACTTTGGGCGTGTGTAGAATCTGTCTGATAACCGGTGTTAATTGTGATGACTGTATTAGTGTGCGTTATCTGTTATTTTTTTAAAAATGTAAGTACTGCAACTTATAATTTTTCAAATAGTTCCTACTTTTGCCGCCAAGAGCCATCGTCGACGACTACTAGGCCAAGTTCAGAACTTAGCTACTAGACGCCACCGCAGTCGGCCCTTGGCCACGAACGTAGAAACCTAACAGCGTTGTTTACATTCTTAATCTATCCAATTTAGCTTCACACAGGCGCAATTAGTGGAGGGTGCCATAAATCTATGACATGGGACCACCGGCTTTACTTCCCCTCCGAAGGAAGGCATACTGAGGGATTTTAACGCTCTTAAAAGATCCGACGGCTTCGGCCGGGTTTGAACCCGCTATCTTGGGCATAGAAGCTCAGCATGCTACCGACTATGCCACCGAAGCCGCCAGTACATCCATATAGTCACTCCGAACAGACAAATTCCGGATTTCTAACACCATTTTAGTATTCCGCCTAACATCATATAGGCTATACTACAACTAGCATACACTGACAAGAAGCATTACCAATACTGCAACTATATAATTGTACATATCGAAAATATTTTCATCTATGTTTGAAAAATACAGATGGCCATTGCTTGCATTAATAAAATTATTTAATGGATCTGATGATGATCGCTTGACGATCGAAACTGGTCATCCTAGTATTTATTAATCTCATGTATTTTTTTTCAGGATTAGGGCATAAACCAGCTCTTTTGGGTACATTCGTGTTGACCGACTGAAAAGCACCAAACTTTTGTTATAGCACTGTGCTGAAGGGGCTCGAGTTGCCAAGAGCCTCGGGGTTCCTAGTAACGAGACTTGCTCATGGGGCAAAGAGAGCACGGGCTAATGGATAGCGTGGACGTCACAGGTCAAACGAGCGAGCGTGTAGCCTCCCATAGCGGCACAACTCAAAGCAGCGATCCACCCTCACATTCGTCTCAGCACATCATTGCTGCTATTGCCTGTCCTGTCCTCCTTATTGTGACAGGGGTACTGGAATTTCATGGGTACCACGCGCAGTGAAAGGCCCTCTAGTTACCACTCTTCCAGCTATTACATGGCCATCAAGCAATCTCCTGATACCAACCAACCTTTCGCCTGACTTGTCAATACTCACGTGGCATGTCATTCTTATTATTGTTCATTGGAATATCGCGTGGGAGAGGGAGTCATACTTCAACACTTCACTGAATTATTTCATTGGGCAATCGATAAACTTGTAATCATCTTTTCGCAAACGATTATACTTTTTTGAATAGTTGTGCGTACTCATTGACGAGTTCAGGGCCGTAGAGAGTGATTGGGAACTCTGGGACTAAGACCTCAGCCCGTTCCCCTCCCCCAAAAAAGCGTATACAGGCTGCTTACGAAGTATGTCAACAAAATATGTGACCAAGCTTGTTAAAGGTCAATATTATTGTACTTTCCTCTCTTCCTCATTTTCGTTCGGCTTCGATATTTGCATTGATGTACTCCGTATTTATGAAACTAAATATGTCAAAAAGGAACGTAATTCTCATATTCCTGTCATAAATAAATAAATCAATGAACAAATGAATGAATTAATGAATGAATAAGTGAGTAAATGAATAATACAAAATAAAATATTAGTAGAGAAATAAGACTATCAATCAATAAATAGTTTAATAAATGAATGAATGAATAAGTAAATAAATAAATAAATAAACATTTTTACTAAATGAGAAAAGTAAGCTAATAAATAAATAAATAAATAAATAAATAAATAAATAAATAAATAAATAAGTGACAGTCAGTCTGAAAGACTAGACTTTGTATCATTTTAAATGCTACAAATGCTGAAAAATGCTAGAAAGGCTGGAGGCTTCTCGTTTGGCTCGAAGCCAAAGACTCTTGACATGTTGGAAAATTATCTGCATAATACATATCTTGCTTTATAATACTTTACCTCGTTTCAAATTACTCGGGAACGGCAAGTGCAAACCAAGGGCAAAGCAAGGTCAAGCGCGCGGAGGAAGACAGCTGGATGACGTGCTCCTTCCATCCAGTCTAAAAACACTTCTAGTGGGCGATGTATGCTCTCGCGCACTTTTTTTGTAGAACTTTTCATGCTGACCAATTCTTACGCTCATAGTATATTGATATTTTTAACGGTTTGCCCAGCGTAAGCTTAAGAAGCGCATGGACGCCAAGTTTGTTTTCGACTTTTTCACTGAAATCGTTACTGCTTGGCTTCCTTTGATCAAACATAAATTATTTTCTACAGAATCTTTCCTCGAGATATCCTTTACAGAATGGTGAAAACCAGATCAAAATCCATCCAGTGGTTCTCGAGATTACCCGTGACATCCAAGAATCGGGGATTTTTGTCTTATACTAACGAAGTAAAGATTGTCGGGGAACTCATGCACCATGCGGTACTATGACGTCACACTCCTCAGTGCATCTAGGTACATTTCGTCCCGTCACAGTAACGTAACGTCAGACCCCAGCGTAACGACGAAGTCGACAAGATCATTTAAAATGATAATAAATAAATAAATAAATAAATAAATAAATAACAGACGGACGAATAGGCTACTAACATTTTGTTTGTGTAGCAGAAGGTCGTAGCCTTAAGTCAGGTAGGCTCTACCATCCTGGCATTTTCCTGAAGTTACGAAGGAGAGATATGGAAGGCTCTTTCTACGGTAGCTGATGTAGTTTTCAGCATCGTATAAACTGATGTACTTCGAGAGCATACCTGTAGCCTTCAACATCCTAAAAGAGGCTCAATTCAACCTAGCCTACTGATGGAAATAATATAAACTTTGTATGATATGCTTTATAATAAAAAAAAGTCCTCTCGGCACGCCGGAAGGCGGAGGTAGATTTCACCGGACAAACTTGGAGATAGGCGAAAATAGGCAGAATATGCAGGTTTTCGTATAAGGATCAGACCTCATTTATCGCGTGAAAGAATTTTATAATTGGAGATTAATTAACTTTGTTTTTCTTCATTTTAAACATATTTTAAACATTTTATTGTCTTATGGGGACGGTAACCTTCTTGTCATTTGGAGTCCATTTTTAGCCTATTTTCAATTTTGAAAAAAAAAAAAGGCTTATGAGATCACCTTTTGTCCGTGTGTATGTGCGTGTGTGTGTGTGAGGTGTGTGTGTGTGTCCCCCTAATAAAATCTAAACGGCTGGAGCGATTTCAGTGAAACTCTGTAAGTTCATAGCACTATTCCCGGCGACCTCGACCGTGCCCATCGAATTTTGTTACGTCTCACCAATCCAACATGGCGGCTGTGCGAAATATTTCACAAGCATTCAGTATCTCCGAAACTATAACGGATATCGCCCTGAAATTGTGTACGGTGATAAAGGATACTACTAGAAGTTCACCTATGAGACTTTCAAAAACCTGGTTACTACATAACCAACATGGCGGCCAAGCGAAGTGGAGACTTTTAAATAGACTTTTCTCGCGATTTAACTATCCAAACGTAATGGAACATGGTACAGCAAATATTTATACACATTGCAATGCACTGGAGTCTAATTTAGTTCAATTGTTTACATAACCTCAAAATGGCGGCTGTGCGAAATATTTCACTGACATTCTATATCCCCGAAACTATTAAAGATATCACCATGCAATTTTGTACGGTGATAAAGGGTACTGATACAAGTTTACCTATGTATAATTCATAAACCTGTAAAGTACAAAACGAACATGGCGACCAAACGAATTTGAAATATTTTAATAGACTTTTCTCGTGAGTTAACTCTCTGAGCGCAGTGAAATGTGGTACTGTAAATGATTTTGCAGATTGTAATGTACTGCCATCTAATTTAATTCAATTGTTTACATAACCTCAAGATGGCGGCTGTGCGAAATTTTAAAATTAAGTTTTTATTTCTTTTGTCGTAATCATGCGATCGAAGTGAAAGTTTGAATAATGAACCTAGGCAATAAGTGTCCTTGAATGGTACATAACTCTATGGCCTATACATATAACAATCCTAAATGGCAAGCTTCCGTAATATTTAGACGGTTCTCAATATCTATGAATCTTTTACAGCAACCAAACTGAAATTTTTATGTTCATAGAGACTATGAACATATGTTCACCTATAGGACTTTCAGTAACCTGGTGAGCACGAAACCAACATGGCGGCGACGCGAAGTATAAATATTTAAATGGACGTTTCTCGCGAATTAACTATCCGAGTGCCGTGAAACGTTGCACGTTAAATGCTTACACAAATGTTGATCCACTGGCATCTAATTTATTTCAATTGTTTGCATAATCACAAGATGGCTGCTGTGCGTAATTTTAAAATCTCGTTTTTACTTCTTGTGTTCTAATCATGCGATTGAAGTTTGAATACCACACGTACACAATAATCTTAATATAATAGTACAAAAATAAGAATCCAACCTGGCGACCATCTGAAATATTTAGACGGTTCTCAATATCTACGAATCTGTTACAGCAATTAAACTGAAATTTTGTATGTTGATAGAGGCAATTAACATGAGCAGGATATATGAAAATAGGCTGTACAGTTCTTCACGGAACTACTTGTTATACTTGTGGTCACACTGTCCTTATGCAAGGTTTCGACACTGATGTGTAACTATGTAACGGTCTGTTACTTCTTCACGCAAAATTATATCTCCCGCAGAGATGTTGGTTGGTTCCTCAGTTTAGGGGCTGCGACAACGCGGTCATATAACCCTGTGTACTTTGGGTGAGTGTAGAATCTGTCTGATAAACGGTGTGAATTGTGATGGCTGTATTAGTCTGTAATTCAGGTAAGGAATGCAGACGCTAAATTTCAAGCAGTAGTTCCTAATGTTGCTACCAGATACTAACGTCTACGCCACCTAGCTGTGAACTTGGCTACTAGATGCCACCTCAATCAGCAACTCGCAACGAACGTTGGAACTTCCCCTCCAAAGGGAAGCTTACTGAGGGATTTTTAGCGCTCTTAGAAAATCCGACGACTTTGTCCGGCTTTGAACCCGCGACCTTGGACATAGAAGTTCAGCATGCTACCAGTTACGTCACCGAAGTCGCTTCACACTTAGTCAGATGGAAATCTGAATCTGATCTCGCGCAAGGGCGTTGTCATGGCAACGTCTGATGGCTCATCCCTCATCAATTTAGTAGTGTTGCCATGTCAACCACTGATAGCTCTTGGCATTTTCTTATAATTCCGAAATCATTTTTCTCATCCCTTGGCGCAATGGTGGCTCATATCAAAAATTCTTTCAGACAAATGTTTTAGGTAATTATTAGGGGAATATTGTCCATTTTGTACGGTTTTGATATTGTGCCTATTAACAGAGATATGATTAATGTTTCCCGAAAAAAACACTTTTTCCCACCCCTTTGGTCAATGGTTGGTGCTATCAAAAACGTTTCAAACATAAATTTCTGAGCTTTATCCGACACATAGTATGAACTTTGAACGGATTCGATATTTCACATATTAAGAGAGTTATAGCAATATTTCATTTTTTCGAAAAAAAAAAGGCCCCCATGTTCATTCCCTTCGACCGATTTAGCCCAGTAACGAACTCGTCCGAGATTTTATGGGTATACATATTCGGTAAAAAATTCAAAGTGATTGGTGTAAAATTAAGGCAGTTATCGTGTCCACAAGAAACTGATATATATATATACATATATTACATAAATTAGATATAAACTTTTGAACTGACGGTGGTTTTGGGGTCTAGGGGATGTGAAACGCGAAGATATGTCGAAATTTTCCGGAAATCGAAACATGGTACCCATTGCAATAGTTAGCTTTCTAATGAAATCTACCTAAAATACTACCGTCAACGACACCTAGCTGTGAACTTGGCTACTAGATGCCACCTCAATCAGCAACTTGCAACGAACGTTGGAACTTCCCCTCCGAAGGAAAGCAAACTCAGGTTTTTTAGCGCTCTTAGTAAATCCGACGACTTCAGCCGGGTTTGAACCCGCGACCTTGGGCATAGAAGTTCAGCATGCACCAGTTCCGGTACCGAAGTCGCTTCCCACAGACATATGAAAACTGAATGTGATCTCGTGCAGTGGCGTTGTCATAGCAACTGCTGATGGCTCATCCCTTATCAATTAAAAGTAAAGTTGTCATGGCAACCTCTCTTGGCACTTGGTATTTTCTTATAATTTAAATCATTTTGTTCACCCCGTGGCGTAATGGTGGGTCATATCAAAAATTCTTTCAGACAAAGGTTTTAGGTAATTATTGGAGGAATATTGTCCATTGTGTGCGGTTTTGATATTGTGCCTATTAACAGAGATATGATTAATGTTTCCCGAAAAAACCACTTATTCCCACCCCTTTGGTCAATGGTTGGTGCTATCAAAAAACTTATTTGACATAAATTTTTTGCACTTATCCGACACATATTATGAACTTTGAAGGGATTCGATATTTCATGTATTAAGAGAGTTATAGCGATATTTCACTTTTTCGAAAAAAGCCCCCCATTTTCACCCCCTTTGACCGATTTTTCCCATTAACGAACTCGACCGAGATTTTATAGGGATACATATTATGTAAAAAATTCAAAGTGATTGGTGCAAAATTACGGCAGTTATCGTGTCCACAAGAATCTGATATATATATATATATATATATATATATATATATATATATAGATACATATATACATAAATTATATATAAACTTTTGAACTGACGGTGGTTTTGGGGTCTGGGGGATGTGAAACGCGAAGATATGTCGAAATTTTCCGGAAGTCGAAACATGGGACCCATTGCAATAGTTAGCTTTCTAATGAAATCTACCTAACATATAGGCCTACACACTGAATAAATCATTTAGTCCAAATCAATATTTGCTAAGACGTTGTATGTAAGTAAATTGATAACGATGAATTTTGGTGGGCATTGTGTGGTAAAGCGTTAGTCTTTTAAACATTTGGCCGGGGTTCAAAACCTGTCAGAATTGGTTTTCTTGCTTGAATTCTCGTATATTTTATTGTTTTGTAATTTCTCAGGCGTTATAAAATTAAGCATTATATTGTGCAATTTATAATGGAAATTATAGACTATATATTTAATTAAAACAACATTCGCCACCAGATCTGCACGAGAGACACCTAACAGCAACCAGATGAACTATGAGGGTGACGGCCCACTGGATGTGAGCAGCACACCGATCTGGATGTTGGAACAGCTGTATTTGAAATGTTTCCTCTTATGGCCGCTAGAATGCACTCGCCCTATTAGGATTATCTTATGCAATACTTTCCCGCTAGATGTCATTACTGGTCTATGTGGGACTCCATTGGTATTCTATAAGCATCGAATTTGAAGAATGACAAGTTGATAATACGATCAATTTTTATTTTAAAGCGATATTGTGTGCCATTTGAAAATGTTATTTGAACTAAAGAACAAAACGATCCCACATAGTACCTGTACTCTAGCTGTTGAGTCAAGTTCTGGATATTAATTAATACTTGTAATGCAGCCAAATAGCAATCGAAAATAAAGAGTGAACATGTACACTAAAATTGCGCTCTGGCCATTTGAATTGCATAGTCTTTGATTGATTGTTTTCTTTTACTACAGAACTCTAAGTGGTAGCATTCACATGCTTGTCCACATAGTTGGCATTCACACGTCACTGTAGGGTCATGGAAATGTTAATACAATTAAGGTGGTAAAATCAATGGACAGCCAGACGTGTAAACATAATGTTGGATGTTGCCTACGTCCGGTTGATCATGTCTCTGGTCCCATAAAATTTTTGAGGTATGTTTTCTCTTTTTTTTCCCAATGATGTTAGTAGTTTTTCCGTTGCTCTGGTGTTTGGTTGAGGTAAATAGTTTCTACGGTCTTCAACCAAGAAATAATTCTATTATACTCTTTAATAAAGACAAAGAGTTATAAATATACTCATAAATTTAGGAGAAAGTAGGCTATATGATCTTTACTACTACTAATAATAATATCGTACGGTCTGGGGTGCTGGGTGCAAGCTTTGTTATTTGACACCCAGGGGCAGCTTGCATGTCGAATTTCGTTGTTTCTTGAAGCACTATGAAAGTCAAGGAGGTTAGTCATCTAAGCTCCTTGAACACTATAGCGCTTTCTAGTAGAGAAATGAGGAACTTAGTGCTGGCGGAAAATCTCGACATTAATTTAGCCATTATGAACACGGCCTACTGAATTCAAATGGCTTCTTTGACATGCCAACATCGTATGACATACGTGTCGTAATTTTTGCTGCCTTTCAAAAAAAAAATCACTTACCACGGCCAGGAGCGAACCTGCAAGCTTGGGATTAGTAGACCGACACGCTAACCACTCACCCACCGTGAACATCTTGTTTTATTTTTCTATAGTTACAGGCTAGAATGAAACGAGGTTCTTTCACCTACGGTATATCGCACAAGGGAACATCCCAAGCTGAAACTTTTCAATCTCGGTGAAGCTTATGTTGTTGTTGTTGTTGTTGGGGTGGATAACCTCGCTGCTCTGCCCCTTAAAACTCCAATAACTAACTAACTTGTTGGTGTCCTTTATACGGGCTTGGACATCGTGGTCATTTCAGGCCAACGTAGTTGTGTGTAGAATTTGTCTGAGCCTGTGCTATTATAGTGTGTGTAGAAGTGTGCGTATTTCTAGTTGATACTGGGTTTATGAAGGAAAAGGAAGCTTGTAGTTTAACGTGACCGTTAATCTTGAGATCATGAGCCACGGGACCTCCTTTTTACGTGGAATCCGAACCACATGACATGCCATTTCACTTCGAAAATCTCACATGCATTGACCGGGAATCGAACCCGGACCGCCTTGGTGAGAGGCATACAGCTAGACCGCTGAGCCACCACGCCCCCGGTTTATGAAGGAGACGGTCGTATGCATAAGTTAGGAATTATCTTGGCAATTGCCTAAAGTTTAAGTGGGAAACAGTGGAAAACCACTTCTAGGGTGGTTGAGGTAGGAATCGAACCCACCTGTTCTGGGTTTGGCCTCACGAATCTGAGTGCACCCTTCTCCAATCCTTTGACCAGAATTGAATTTCTTAGCAGAGCCAGGAATCGAACTTAGAACCTCTGAGACTGGAGCCTCAATATGCACCCTAAGACCATAAAAGACGTTCGAACTTTAGCATACATGTTGGCCAAGTCACATGGAGAAGATCTGTGATGGTATTTCATCCCCGAATTAATTTTGCTCAACTCGTGACGTAGTGACTAGCATTATTGGCTGTCACAGAGGAGGTCGGGGACGAGGCGTGCCTTGGCGGCTTCCGTCTTAGCCCAGCATTTTCCTGACGTGGAAGTGGGAGATAACGTCTAAATACCGACAGTAGTGGCTACGCGGGCTAAAGCTCCGCGTTAGGTCAAGGGGCCAAGCTCTCTGCTGACTCGGTAGACGCGTGGGTTCGAGCCCCACCGTCGGCTGTCCTTGAAATGGTTTTCCGTGGTTTCCCATTTTCAACACCAGGCAAATGCTGGGACAGTACCTTCTGACAGGCCACGGTCGCTTCCTTCCACATCCTTGCCCAGTTTCATTCACCATCATTCATTTCATCTCTCATTTACTCCTCTCATGAGGTTGGCGTCAGGAAGGGCATCCGGCTGTAAAAACCATAATAATAATATTGTACGACCTCGGGTGCTGGGTGCATGCTTTGTTATTTGCTCCCAGAGGGCAGCTTGTATGTCGAATTTTGTTGTACCTTGAAACACTATGAAAGTCAAGACGTTAGATATCTCCTTGACACTATAGCGCTTTCTAGTTGAGAAATGAGGAACTTTGTGTTGGCGGAAAATCCCGAGATTAATTTTGCCATTATGAACACGGCCTACTGAAGTCAAATGGGTTCATTAGCATTCCAACATCGTATTACATGTATGTCGTGATTTTTGCCGCCTTTCAAAAAAAATCACTTACCACGGCCAGGAACGAACCTGCAAGCTTGGGGTTAGTAATCCGACACGATAACAACTCACCGTGTCATCCATTCTAGTTTTAATACTAGATTCAAATTTATTGACAGAGCTTGGAATCGAACACTGGATCTTTGAGGCAGGAGTATCAATACGTAGCCCTACGCTACAGAAGTGGAAATGGTAAAATAATGAGGAAACATATTATATTCTGAAACACCCTGTATATCCGCTAAGACCATTTTTAAGTTGACATGGGTGGCGTCAGCAGTAGGGCGCCCTCCGGTGTCGCAATAGCGCGATACGAGTCAGTCACGCTGCAAGAAGTCACGGTCCGATATAATGTTAATTAATGCATTTCAGTGAATGTCTTCCGAGTGAAGCGTCCGGTGGGCACGATTTGAGAAGACGTTCCATCCCTCCCCCGCAGTGCATGACGTCACCAGCTTCATAAGGGTCTACCCATTTTCATAGGTAACTAGAAAGCGTATATAGATTTTTTTTTCGGTGGGGGGAAGGCTGGCTATCCTGGAAAATTGTGAGTATTCTCAGGGGATTGTCACCGCAAAATACCCAGAAATATCAACAAATATCTTAGAGCATATAACTGTGTGTAATTATTTTAGATTTAGATAAGATTCAAAGTATATATTGGCTACAATTACTGGCAATACAAAAAAAAAGTTGTATAATACAACACACAAATAAAATTTTATACTTAATGAATTTTCTATGCGGTCTATAGTTGGCCAAATTCGAAAGAAGATGAAGAAGAATTTTCTATTATGATCTATGGAGTATGAATGGCAAATATTTAAATATTTGTCAATTTACCAGGCAGAAAGGTAACCGACAGTAGTGGCTACGCTGGCTAAAGCGCAGCATTAGGTCATGGGGCCAAGCTCTCTGCTGACTCGGTAGACGCGTGGGTTCGAGCCCCACCGTCGGCCGTCCTTGAAATGGTTTTCCGTGGTTTCCCATTTTCAACACCAGGCAAATACTGGGACGGTACTTTCTGACAGGCCACGGCCGCTTCCTTCCACATCCTTGCCCAGTTTCATTCACCATCATTCATTTCATCTCTCATTTACTCCTCTCATGAGGTTGGCGTCAGGAAGGGCATCCGGTCGTAAAAAACTTCGCCACAAAGACTTCCATCTCATCTCATCCCCGACCCCGTTGGAAAACGGGAATAATAAGGGGTAGACATACAATACCAGGCAGAAAGGTAAAAAGTTTTTTTTATATATTTTTTTTACAAGTTGATAATTTATTTCTCAAAAGAACGGTACTGTGGAATTCACAGTTTTGCCTCACAAGGCTGAGTGTACCCCGTTCCAGCCCTCAGACTAGAATTAAAATTTCCTGGCAGAGCCGGGAATCGGATTCGGACCTCCGGGGTGGCAGCCAACAATGCTAGCCACTACACCACGAGTTAGTCTAATTTCAATCTTAATATTGTTTATAACTCAGTCAATAAGTTAAGATTAGGGTACAAACAAATTTACAAGTATGTTATGTTCTTACCCAAGCAACACTTTCTTAATTTTTAGCCTATTTTCAATTTTGAGAAAATAGGCTTATGAGATCACCTTTTGTCCGTGTCTGTGTGCGTGTGTGTGTGTGTGTGTGTGTGTCCCTAATAAAATCTAAACGACTGGAGCGATTTCAATGAAACTCGGTATGTTCATAGCACTATTCCCGGCGACCTCGACCGTGCCCTTCAAATTTTGTTACGTCTCACCAATCCAACATGGCGGCTGTGCGAAATATTTCACTAGCATTCAATATCTCCGAAACTCTTACGGATATCGCCCTGAAATTGTGTACGGTGATAAAGGGCACTACTAGAAGTTCACTTATGAGACTTTCAAAAACCTGGTGACGACAAAACCAACATGGCGGTCAAGCGAAGTTGAGACTTTTAAATAGACTTTTGTCGCGATTTAACTATCCAAACGTAATGAAACTAGGTACAGCAAATGTTTATACACATTGTAATGCACTTGAGTCTAATTTAGTTCAATTGTTTACATAACCTCAAAATGGCGGCTGTGCGAAATATTTCACTGACATTCTATATCTCCGAAACTATTGCAGATATCACCCTGCAATTTTGTACGGTGATAAAGGGTACTGATACAAGTTTACTTATGTATATTTCATAAAGCTGTAAAGTACAAAACGAGGATGGCGACCAAGCGAATTTGAAATATTGCAATAGACTTTTCTCGTGATTTAACTCTCTGAGCGCAGTGAAATGTGGTACAATAAATGATTTTGCCGATTGTGATGCACTGCCATGTAATTTAATTCAATTGTTTACATAAGCTCAAGATGGCGGCTGAGCGAAATTTTAAAATTAAGTTTTTATTTCTTTTGTCGGAATTATGCGATCGAAGTGAAGGTTTGAATAAGGAACCTAGGCAATAAGTGTCCTTGAATGGTACATAACTCTATGGCCTATACATATAACAATCCTAAATGGCGAGCTTCCGAAATATTTAGACGGTTCTCAATATCAATGAATCTTTTACAGCAACCAAACTGAATTTTTTTATATTCATAGAGACTATGAACATATGTTCACCTATAGGACTTTCAGTAACCTAATGAGCAAAAATCCAACCTGGCGGTGACGCGAAGTATAAATATTTAAATGGACGTTTCTTGCGAATTAACTATCCGAGTGCCGTGAAACGTTGCACGTTAAATGCTTGTACAAATGTTGATCCACTGGAATCTAATTTATTTCAATTGTTTTCATAATCACAAGATGGCTGCTGTGCGTAATTTTAAAATCTCGTTTTTACTTCTTGTGTTCTAATCATGCGATTGAAGTTTGAATACCACACGTACACAATAATCTTAATGTAATAGTACAAAAATAAAAATCCAACCTGGCGACTATCTAAAATATTTAGACGGTTCTCAATATCTATGAATCTGTTACAGCAATTAAACTGAAATTTTGTATCTTGATAGAGGCAATTAACATGAGCAGGATATATGAAAATAGGCTGTATAGTTCTTCACGGGACTACTTGTTATTGGCTTTTTCTGGGGGGGGGGGGGGTCTGGTGCCGCCTTAGCACCCACCTTGTTTCCTAGGGCTCGGATGTTTGGGGAAAAAATACTTTTTTAATTTACCTCTATTGTCATGTCCGATTGGTTTCTGATGCAAATCAAGTGATTATGTCACAATATAGTGGATTTTATGTGTCATATAAAAGCATTTTTCGGACATTTTTTACCATTAGGTCATATTTTGAGCATTTTTTTGTAAGAACGTCATATTTCGGTAGTTGAACGGCAGCTGTAGGTGTGCGATCATCCTCAACTTACCGAACGGGAACTAGTGTTTACAGAAATATACTGAAAATAATAACCACATGTACATTCAGAACATCAATCTCGAAGGGATTGTCGCTTGGATTTATAATTTTAAAAGCGGCCATATTTAAATCAGAAATTTTGTAATTTTCAGGTCATATTTTGTCTTTTGTGGTTCATATTTTGTCATTTTTAAGGCCATATTTGCTTGCATATTCGGGCTATGTTTAGGTCTTAAACATCCGAGCCCTAATTTTTAGTAATACGCAACCTAACTCTGGTTTATAGTTTTCAACTAAAATAACAAAGTACAAGATTTTCGGGCTTGTAGTCCGTGCTTCAGACTGGATATCTCCCGACGTTTCACCGGAAACTGCGTCCGGCATTTTCAAGGGTTCCGCTCCGTTCCGTGGTCAGCAGTGGAATGAGGAAGTGGCTTGAAACAATGGGTAATGGTTTGTAGTGAGGTATTGTTGCTTGAATATTTCAATTTAGCATGGCGAGCCGAGGGGAAAGGAGCGGAACCCTTGAAAATTTCCGGGGAAACGTCGGGAGATATCCTGTCTGGACCACGGCCTACAAGCCCGATAAACGTGTACTTAATTATGGACGCCGGCCGTGAAAACCTAAGCTGTTATAAAATAACAAAGGTTATCTACTAGTAATGAGCTGGTACAGAAGACAATCTAAAGTTAGGTAATACAAATTTCATAACACTTCCTTCGAGACAATATTAGTTATTCGCGCGTTTTGCATTGTCGTCTTTTATATCAACGCTGAGCACGTTTGGTTTTCCAGCCAAGACCCATAATTAACATCACCCCAGTATCTTTTTTTCACACTCGTCTCATGTTTCACAAGAAACAATACGTTAACCTACTGCTATTCACGCCTTCCTTTTTACATTGTCCTACGAAGTCGGAGCTCTCTGTTCGTATTGTTAGAGCAAGCAATAAATACACTATTAATTAAAGTACTTTATTTTTTTACTTAAGGTATCGAAAATCCACAGCCTGCTTACAGTCGACTGACCGGATCAGGGGTGGAATGAATGGGCCCCTATCTAGCGGCGAGGATATGAACCGTGCCGGCTGCCAAAGCCTGTCGCACTCCTCTGAGGCAATGATTAAATGAATGACAGATGAAATGACATGATAGGGGAGAGTATTGCTGGAATTAATTTTTTGACAGAGAAAACCAGAGTACCCGGAGAAAAACCTGTCTGCCTCCGTTTTGTCCAGCACAGATCTCACATGGAGTGACCGGGATTTGAACCATGGACCCAGCGGTGAGAGGCCGGCGTGATACCGCCTAAGCCACGGAGGCTTCTGACTTAAGGTACTAATTTTCATTATATATTAAACTTTCTCAATAAGGAATTGGGCAGACATGGTTATAGCCTATTCAGGTCTTTCCATATTTTAGGCCTACGTGTAGGTTATTTGAGGAACAGTGTGTTAAGGATAAATTCACAGTTTGTGCAGGCAATACTGAAAACATGGCTTCAAATCTTTACCAATTTGCAACAAAAACAACAACAACAACAACAGAACTGCATCACTTCTATTGAGCTAGACGCGGGGGTTCCTTCTTTGTTCTGTTTCTTACCCAGTAGTTTCAATCTCAAATCTTTATCTTACCCGACTCCCCCCATTCTCTTGGATACGCTCACGCCCATTGCCATGTCCTGACACAAGGATACATTATGCATTAGGTTCTGTAACGTAGGTGGTGAAGATTATCAGGTATTTGTCTGACGTTAGTTGCTAACGCTCTATCATTTGGCAGCTGTGGCATTCAAATTGACTATCTAAGGCTTTAATACGACATCTAACACCTTGCGTAATATGCAAAACCATTGCAGGGACATCCCTCATGCCTGGAGTTAACACAGTGGAAAAGCATGCTTAGCCAAATAATGCATTCCATAGTCCTGGGAACTGGACTTTCGACAATTGGCATGATTGGTAGGTAGCACCAGAGGTACTGGCGGTCCTTTTGTCTCGGAGGAAGGAATGAGTCCAGGAGAAGAATTTGAAATTCAATGATGTCCAAATGGTAATAAAGGTGGGAAAATATATCTTGAGGGGGATTTGCTCTGGTATTACACTGGGGTTTGTCCCGACAAGAGTGGGTGTGAGACCATGAGACCCCGGGCAGGGGCAGGTGTACAGACTTTAATTCGCTCTTGTTATAAGCCCCCTATCATGATTAGTTCGTCTAAAGAACACTCACATCATATTTGAATCGTGCGCAAGGATTGTGCTTCGTAGTTGAAGCGTAAAGAATAGCGTGCTGATCATATAAAGTTCCTAGCCTACATGACACTCCAATTCCCTGAGTATGCCTTCCTTCGGAGAGGAAGTAAAGCCGGCGGGTCCATGTCATAGATTTATGTAATGTAAAAGAACCTTCCACTAACCACAATTGTGTGAAGCAAAATTTGAAGGTCAGATTTTATTAACGCTCTATTAAGTGCCAACGTTCACCACCAGGTGCCAGTTGCAGTGACGTTTAGTAGCCAAGTTCACAGCTAGTTGTCGTTGACGGTAGCATATGGTAGCAAAAGTAGGAACTACTGTACTTGAAATTGACCGTCTGCTGTCCTTACCTGAAATACAGATAACACGCACTAATACAGCCATCACAATTAACACTGGTTATCAGACAGATTCTACACACACGTGGCTACATGACTGCGTTGTCGCAGCACCTAAACTGACGAATCAACCAACACTCCAATTCAAGATCACCATAACTCAAAAGTAAGTTTCGGATGTTAAGGAAAAGTCATATTTTTTCCTGAGCTCATTTTACCCGAAATCTGAAAAATAAGTTTGAATGACGGGTCCCTGACCACGTTTAAAGCAATTTGATGTTGCCTATAAATGCATATTTCGGCCATTTTTATTGTTTTAGTCATATTTGGTCATATGTTAGTGATATAAGGTCATACTTGGTTATAATATCAGCATTTTTGTTTAAACTGAGGCGTCGTCAACAAGGTACGTGTTATCTGTGTCAAATTTCAAACACAGCATTTCCGAATAGTGTAGTAGATACATTTTTCTTTCTTTTCCCGGAACAGGCAGATAGCAGGTTTAGAAGACCTGTTCCAAAAGAGTGCTCCTCTACGGACGTCTTTTAGCACATCTTTCTGGACAAGTTAGATTGCGACGCTGTACGCATGAGGTCACAGAACATGACGAAAGTGTGCTTGCACCTTTCAACAGGATGTCACTCCAGTAGATATTTAGTAGAAATTAGCAAACAAGGAAATGCCAAGTTTTTAGGTCATATTTTATAGTTTTTAGGTCATATTTAGCTAGTTTTTAGGGCATATTTGCTTGCATATTTTGAATTTCTTTAGATCTTAAACTTCCGAAACCTATTGACAAGTAATCAAAGAAATGAGAGAGAAATGTAAAGAAGCAGTAAAAATCAATGTTGAAATAATAAACGAGCAAATACAGTAACCGGCCACGGTGGTCGAGAGGGCTAACGCGCTACCTCGTGTCTCGCTGGAAATGGTTTTCGTGGTTTCCCATTTTCACTACCAGGCAAATGCCGGGACGGTTCCTTTCAATAGGTCCACGGCCGTCTCTCTTCCAAACTCTCTTCCCTGACCCAAGTTAACGGTCGCTTGGGTGATGGGCCAGCCACCATCCCCAGTTGTATCTGCTGATAATGTATGTTCAGCTCCCAGACACTGTCCTTGCGACGGTAGATGAATAATCACTCAGAGAATCATCCGTGGGTGAGGTCAAGCATAGAAGATAAACGATTAAAAAAGTACAGTGGTACTTCCACTGTATTATCAAACATTTATTTCAGGCCGGTTTCGCCTTTCGACATCGTCAGCGTAGAATACTGTTTGGTTTCCAGAGAAGGATAATAATTACAGACGTCAATACCCCTTCAGGTCCCTCCATGTTTCAGAAGATGGGGGACAAAAGAATTGTAATTTCTATCTTAACAAGTAATTTTTCAACCCATGCCTCTCCTACTGTACATTTCAATAAATGGGTGAGTAGATAGCGTGTCGGCTTACTAAACCCAAGATTGCAGGTTCGCTCCTGGCCGTGGTAACTGATTTTTTTTGAATGGCGGCAAAAATACGACACGCATGTCATATGATGACAAAAGTTCCTCATTTCTCTACTAGAAAGCGCTATAGTGTTCAAGGAGCGTAGATAATCTAACCTCCTTGACTTTCATAGTGATTAAAGGAACAACGAAATTCGACATGCAAGCTACCCTCTGGGTGTCAAATTACAAAGCTTGCACCCGGCATCCGAGGCCATACGATAAAAAAAACAATAAATTATTCAAAAGGAGGTTATTTATAAAATTATTTTTTGAAATATTTCATAATTCTTTTTAAAATACTACTCCACTGTATTGTATGTCTGCCCCTTAATATTCCCGTTTTCCAACGGGGTCGTGGATGAAAAACTTTGTTTCGGATGGTTTTTACAGCCAGATGCCTTTCCGGACGCCAACCTCATGAGAGAAGTTAATGAGAGATGAAATGAATTATGGCGAATGAAATACTGGACAAGGATGTGAAAGGAAACAGCCGTGGACTGCCAGAAGGTACCGCTTGGCCACCATGTTGGTTTTGTAGTTACCAGGATTTGAAAAGTCACATAGATGAACTTCTGGTAGTTCCCTTTATCACAGTACAAAATTCTAGGGTGATATCGGTAATAGTTTCGGAGATATTGAATGCTGGTGAAATATTTTGCACAGCCGCCATGTTGGATTGGTGAGATCTATCAAAATTTGAAGGATACGGACGGGGTCGTCCAGAATAGTGCTATGAACTTACAGAGTTTCATTGAAATCGCACCAGTCGTTTAGAATTCATTAGGGGGGACACACAAATCACACACACACACAGACGGACACACGGACAAAAGGTGATCTCATAAGACTATATTTTCATAAATGAAAATAGGCTAAAAAGAAATTAAATGTAAAAAATACAATAAATTAGTACGGCTTTACTGGGCTTAGATAATAGGAAGTGGGCACTGTGCTTGTTTGAGTAACTAGGCTAGTCTTGCTCAAACCGGGCATTTCGCCAAGTGGGCGCCCGCTCCGTGCATAGGCTGCGACTGGGCAGAGTGGCAGTGCCTGTTCAGTCTTGGCAGCGTAAACCAATCAATTGCCTCACTAAGTAGGGGTAAACAGGGGCGGCTCATGATTAAAATTTTAGGGTGCGCCAGATGATACTATTGTTGTTTCATATTAAATATTGTTTTATATTTGGCATTTATTGATGCCAATATTTCCATTATCATCATTCCACACAACACAACATTTGAAACAAGTTTTAATGAATAGTTGATGCATTAAAAATGTTCTCACATTGCTCTTTATTTATAAATATATTCTCTCCTGTGCTTGGATGAAGCAAATTTATCTATCAGCTTGATTGATGAGGTCATAATTATTTAATTTCTAATTTTGTGTTCAGAGCTATAGAAGAAAATAAATTTGTCAATAAGAATTCCACTTTCATTTTCCTATGTCGCATACAATCGACATATTAAAATAACCACGTACCGTGCCACAAAAGTTAAAAGCACATTTATACGATAGAAATTAACTTCATTCACAGAACTCACCAACACATTTGTACTGCACTTGGAACATCAGACAACAGAAAATTTATAATTTTTTTTCTTATGCCAGCTGCGAACAATAGCTGAATACCTGTTTAAGGGGTTGGGGTGGGGTAAACCCTTCTCCCGTAATCCTGTTTGACAGGGACAGGAGCAGGAGATCTTCTATTTCGCATCAAAGCAACGCTATGGGCCCATTCTGCTGACCCTTGAGAGAGAAAATTCCCTTCATAGCACTGAAGAATTCCCATGCAAGACAGTGCTATGCCCTCTGTTTCCTCACCCGGCCCATGAAGCCATATACTTTACATGGGACTTTCTGTGGAGTGACCCTCACTATGACGATACACCGTACGAGACTGTCAGAATCTTAAGCTAGGGATGAGTTATGTATACTGGATTCTCTTCAGAGATTCTAGAAGGGTAAAACACTTATTTTCAGTTGAGTATCCGCAATATAAAGTAATTTTAAAAGACATTAATTAAACAAATTCTTTGCAATGCTGCCTAACGGCCTTGGGTGGGCAGAGCACATTTGGCCCTTAATGACGCACCGTCCCTGGGTAATACCCTTGAACGTTTCCTCCTTTTGCATAACCAGGTAAACCTTTTTAATCTAAAAAAATGTGTCCCCCTCCCCCGATCACCTGAACTAACGTCATCGGATAACTGTTGAACTCCATGAGGTAATTAGACACGAAATAAACAACATTGGTGATGATATACTTCACAGAACATAATGGAATATGGTGGATCGAGTACAGTTCTGTATGGATGCTGGTGGAGGGCAATTCCAACATTTAGTGTGAGGAATCTCCCAATAAGTTACTTTGGTGACCGAATGATGTCAAATAAATTTGTGCCCCCCTGGGATCACTTGATGTCACCTCGCCGGACTTTTTCTGAGATATGTATGCAATCTCCCAATTGTGTAGGGCACCGGGTGAGTTAGCCCTGGTCATTACGGCATGACTGATGGCAGTCGTTCACATCCGGGTGGCGAGGAGGTTCGAATCCCCCCACACAGTGGGTCAAAATCGAAATTTAGGGGGACAAAATTATTTTTACGTTTTATTCATGAATTTAGAGTGAAAGCAACGTATATAATTTGTTTACTACATAATAAACATCAGTAAATACCTTCTAAAGCTACGTCTACACATGCAAGACATTGTCTATGACTAGTAGTTGGATAGAGCATTCAGTTATCTCTTCAGAACAATTTTCTATTCCTAATTTACTTTTAACAAAGTCACAAAGTACCACTTTTGGCATAATCGTCGAACCCAGTGCTTCAAACAGTTGTAAACGTGTGAGAACTGGTTGCGCGGTATCTTCTAAAACGAAAAATTACTAAGTATGTTGCAAAAAGATGCAAAAAATCTTATAACAGGCGTAAACTACAAGACTTTATCTACATTTTAACATTAAGTAGAAAGTGACGCAGAGTGACGCGACATACTAAAAATCTAAGTGAAATTATAATTTAAAAATGACAAATAAATATTATATAATGCCAATATAGCTAAAATTACGTCACAATTACGCCCATTATTAACTAAAAGACCTTACAAAGATCATACCTTCAGCTGAATATTCCATCTTAAAGCATCACACTAACCACAGCCACTTACATTCACCCTCCAATTCAGACTGCTCGAACAGTGGTGACAGATTTACACTAAGATGCGTTTATATCCCAGAATAGTGAGCGGCAATTATATGATAATGCTGTAGAAGTAATAAATTTTAATTTTTTAATTATGAAAATAAATAATTTTGTCCTCCTAGATTTCGATTTTGACCCACTGTGCGCCGGAAACCTTGAAGATGGTCTTCTGTGTTTTCCCATCTTCCTTCCAGGCAAATGCCGGGGTTGGTCCCTAACTATAGGCCACAGCCGCTACCTTCCAATTCCTCGTCCTTACATTCAGACTTTCATCCCCAGACAACACTCCACACGCGGCGGTATTTGTAGCTCACCCAATGAGTGTCCGGTTAGAAGTAGCTACAAATTGGCGAGCCGCACATGTCCTCGGACACTCCCGGCACTAAAAGCCATACGCTAAAAATAAAAATAAAACATAAAAAATACCTCTCAAAGTTGCATGTGTGCGCCCCATTATTTGTTCAAATATTATGACTAATTAAAGTGGTTCAGGTTTATATGGATCGCTCTGTACGATACCAGCATTGGCTTGAAGGGAGAGTGGCAAAATCCGGTGGAACTGCACTGTTAGCGTCGAGATTCTAACCTACGATCTCCAGACTTGCTGCAATTAGCCATCGCTGTTGTTGTGAGCGATTTAACGTGCACTGTTACACCAAGGGGTCAGAGGAGGATAAACCCCACCTAAATTGGTCGCCTGAAATTGGCAAGTCCTAGAATCGAACCTCTCACTTGGCAGGTAATGCTGCGGTAGAGGAATCATCAGAATTAGCAATTCACAATTGTATTGTAGCTGCTAGTTATACGCATGAATGTCCCGTTAGGACAGGAACGTGTGCCGCAGAAAGGTCACGTCTCAAGGCCTGGCAGATTAACCCGGATAACATGTTGGAGAAGGGAGAAGATCGCTGTCCTGATTCCTGGACATCACCTCCTCCCACTGCGTTCAAGGTTCAGTAATTCATTATCGTCTGCCCTTATTGATGTGAGTTACCCGTCTTTCGGAACACAAATACCTAGATAACAACAGATCTCTTGCTTGTAATGGCGGCCAATAAGAAATTAACTGGTAGTGAGAATAATAATAATAATAATAATAATAATAATAATAATAATAATAATAATAATAATAATAATAATAATAATAATATTCCGGAAGCAACTTATGCAGTCGAAACAATGATATCGACGGTCATTCTAAAATTAAGGATATAGAAAAACACAAATGAAACAAGTAGTTCCGTGAAGAACTATACAGTCTATTTTCATATATCCTGCTCATGCTAATTGCCTCTATCAACATACAAAATTTCAGTTTAATTGCTGTAACAGATTCGTAGATATTGAGAACCGTCTAAATATTTCAGATGGTCACCAGGTTCGATTTTTAATTTTTTACTATTACATTAAGATTATTGTGTACGTGTGGTATTCAAACTTCAATCGCATGATTAGAACACAAGAAGTAAAAACGAGATTTTAAAATTACGCACAGCAGCCATCTTGTGATTATGCAAACAATTGAAATACATTAGATGCCAGTGGATCGACATTTGTATAAGTATTTAAGGTGCAACGTTTCACGGCACTCGGATAGTTAATTCGCGAGAAACTTCCATTTAAATATTTATACTTCGCGTCGACGCCATGTTGGATTTGTGCTTACCAGGTTAATGAAAGTCCTATAGGTGAACATATGTTCATAGTCTCTATGAACATTAAAAAAATTCAGTTTGGTTGCTGTAAAAGATTCATAGATATTGAGAACCGTCTAAATATTTCGGAAGCTCGCCATTTAGGATTGTTATATGTATAGGCCATATAGTTATGTACCATTCAAGGACAATTATTGCCTAGCTTCATTATTTAAACTTTCACTTCTATCGCATGATTACGACACAAGAAATAAAAACTTAATTTTAAAATTTCGCACAGCCGCCATCTTGAGGTTATGTAAACAATTGAATTAAATTAGATGGCAGTGCATTACAATCTGCAAAATCATTTACTGTACCACATTTCACTGCGCTCAGAGAGTTAAATCACGAGAAAAGTATATTAAAATATTTCAAATTCGCTTGGTCTCCATGTTCGTTATGTACTCTACAGGTTTATGACATATACATAGGTAAACTTGTATCAGTACCCTTTATCACCGTACAAAATTGCAGGGCGATATCTGTAATAGTTTCGGAGATATAGAATGTCAGTGAAATATTTCGCACAGCCGCCATTTTGAGGTTATGTAAACAATTTAACTAAATTAGACTCCAGTGCATTACAATGTGTATAAACATTTTCTGTACCAAGTTTCATTACGTTTGGATAGTTAAATCGCGAGAAAAGTCTATTTATAAGTCTCAACTTCGCTTGACCGCCATGTTGGTTTTGTAGTCACCAGGTTTTTGAAAGTCTCATAGGTGAACTTCTAGTAGTGCCCTTTATCACCGTACACAATTTCAGGGCACACACACACCTCACACACACACACGCACACACACACGGACAAAAGGTGATCTCATAAGCCTATTTTTTCAAAATTGAAAATAGGCTAAAAATGCTCAGAAAGATTTACGGGGCAGTTAATAATAACGGTATTTGGATGGACTGGCAGACAAGCCCAGGCTTAAACACTACCGGAGGGAAGATGACGTAGGAAAAGGAAAAGGAAATGGCTAGGAATGAAAAAAACAACAATTAGGCAACAAAGGAGCGAATCCACTAAACGTTTATTTTATATACTAGCAAATTTGAATTTATTATTAATAACAGTGGATCTCATATTTTCAGTGAGACAGCTCCAGGAACACCACTACGAATTTGCAGAGGATCTGCTGATGGCCTTCCTGGACATCGAAAAGGCCTATGATAATGTGAGTAGGGAGAAGGTTTGGAAAGCAATGGAAAACATGGGAGTGGAAAAAGAGACTGTAGGCAGAGTGAAGGAGCTGTATTGTGGAAGTGTGAGTTGTGTGAAAGTTGGAGGGGAAAGAACAGACTGGTTCAGACAAATCAGTGGCCTGAAACAGGGTAGTGCGCTGTCACCCCTTCTCTTTATTGTAGTTATAGACGAGGTAATGACACGGATAGCAGGAAAGATAGGAGAAGATATGATGAAAGCAATGGTGTTTGCAGATGATCTCATGGACTGGGGAAACAATGAGGAGGAAATTCAGGAGCAACTGAAGGCTTGGGAAGAAACAGTTTGAGAGTACGGATGGAAGTTCAACATCAGTAAATGTGAGATCCTGTTGACGACCAGGAAAAAGGACAGACCAATGAGTGGGATAACACTTGGAGGTGGACAGCTGAAGAAGGTGGAAAGTCTCAAGTACTTGGGAAGTATAGTGGAAGAAAATGGGAGAAATGACAAAGAGATTACGGAACGTGGCAGACAGGCAGAAGCATTTCTGAGAAGCATTAGGAGCTTAGTGTGGAATAAAGATGTCCCACAAAAAAGCAAGGAAGTGTTATACAGAAGCTACTATATCCCGATACTGACCTATGCTTCAGAAACGTGGACAATGAAGAAAAGAGACATAAGAAGAATACAGGCAGGTGAAATGAAGTTCCTGCGAAGTAGGATCGGAGTAACAAGAAGAGACAGGGTGAGGAATGAAAAGGTCAGGGAAATGGTGAAAGAGGAGCCCTTGCAAGGTAGGATTGAGACATCAAGACTGAGGTGGTATGGACACTTAAAGAGAATGGATGAGAAGAAGATTCCCAAGAGGATACATGAGATGCAGATGCAGAAGAAACGACCAAGGGGAAGACCAAGAGATAGATGGCTGAAAGGAGTGGAGGAATGTGTCAAGAAGAGAGGCGAGGACTGGACCAGAGTGACAGCGGAGAGGTGGTGGGAAGAAAGAACTAAGTGGCGAGGCTTATGTTCCAAACAGACCCAGGCTGGGGCTGGAAACTGTACAAGATGTTGATGATGATTAATAACAATAGGTATAACAGAGCAAGAGGAAAATTACTCACGGCTAATAAATTTGAGGTGGAAGAAAAGAACTAGCTTTTAAACAATAAAGTGGTTAACTTAAATTTGTAAAGGCTTTGTTGAAAAAATGGGTTAACTATAGCAAGAAGAAATGCCGTAGCATAATTAATGAAAGTAACAAGAAAATCACAGCCTTGCTTGTGAAAAAGACAACCAAGAGTGTGCATAAATAAGTTGCTAATATAACGTTATGCAGTATTGAAATGAAAGGTTGCTGAAATGGCCAGCAAACAGTCACCAAATGCACTATCCCTTCCATACATAAAATAGAGTATTGTATGGGGGACTCCGGTCACTGGCGAAAGTGCAAACAAGGGGCTATTCTGATTATTTCTTGTCAAGAAGCATTCAAAAATGTATCAGAGGATGCACAGAGAGATAAAACAGAAAACAAAGAGGTCTCTGTTGGTGTTTAAAAAAAGGGAATTAAGAAACAACGTGAATAAAGAAAGAAAATCAAAAAGTAGTGACTATTAAATTCAAACAAAAACAGTATATTCCGGAGAATATACCAAAGACCTCAAAACGAAATCTACGATAACGGACGTAATCAGAAAACGCTGAGCACAGTTTTATACACACATTTACAGGATGGAAAACTTCAGAACGGCGAAGAAATTGCTCAACGTTATAACACGGAGTAAGTGTGGCACGGAGTGGCTGACAGAGGTTCAGAGGGACCTACAGTACAACAGGTCAACATAGAAAATCTCGAGAACCGCACCGAATGCTGAAATAAATTCCAAAATGTTAAGTTTGAGCATAGACCATCACGACAGCCTGGAAGAAAATGGACAGCTGAGCGGAAGAAGGAGCATTCTGAGAGGATGAAGAGATTTTGGGAAGAGAAGTGGGAAAACGTCAGAAGAGGAAATCATCTATTCAAGTTCAATCGCTCTCCTAAAGGGGAACAAACGATTAAATAAATAAACAGTATAGTACATTATGCAACGAGCCTATAATGGCAATAATTAAGACACGAGTATGTTTATATAACGAGCGAAGCCCCTAAAAACTGAATAAATAACGAACAACAACAACTCTTGACATTCATTGAGAGAACAAGGTTAGGAATCCATTTCTGAGTAACTCGGCACAAATTTTGTAAATTTTGTGACTCCAACCTTATTGCTACCTAGCGAAGTGTTGGGAATGCAATGTTATTTTTTGTGCGGCTGGTAATCCACCTCAACCTGTCAATCAGTAGCTAAGATGCGTCGTACGTCAAACGGCAAGATGCACAGTAGCGCTAGATAATTTGCGAGTTAAGTCTTATACCAGTGCCGTTGTTAAACGAGAGTGGATCGAAAAGACTTTGCCTCTAATTTCCTTACCCAAAAAATACATATACATACAGGTAATTACAAATATACGTAGTGTTCTACGAACCTCACACTATTTTTCCACATAGTCTCCACATTTGTTCAGACTTTTGTACCATAGCAGCACTAACTTTGAGATGCCCCAGTGGTAGAATTCAGCCGGCTGACTGTGGAACCATCGTCGGACTGCTGTCTTGGCGTCATCGTTGCACGTGAATCGCTGTCCAATCAGGGACTTCCTCAGTGGACCATGACAATGCAAGACCACATGTGGCAACCAGAACCGCCAAGAAGCTCCGGTCATTTCACTGGGAATTCATTCTGAGACAGAACTTTGAAACGAATTGGGAATATGGTAAGGATACGGTAATGACTTATATTGATCTAGGAAAGGCATATGATAGCATCCCTAGAACAAAAGTTTGGTAAAGCTTAACAAATAGGGGGATAGGCAAGGAACTGAGAGACATGATAAAAGGAATGTGCATGGAGTGCTGCAGTAGTGTGAAGACTAGAGTCGGGACATCGGAATGGTTTAAAATTGACACTGGACTAAAGCAAGGAAGTGTGTTGTCACCATTATTGTTCTTGACATCATGAAGGCAGCAATGAAAGACTATAGTAGGGCAAAGATGAAGGTAATGTTGTATGCAGACGATGTTGTGATCTGGGGCGAGGATGAGATGGAGGTACAAGAAGAGTTAGACGTAATAAATGAAAAGATTGAGCAATGGGGATTTAAGATAAATGTGGAGAAGAGTAAAACAGTGGTGGTAAGTAGAGGTAAGAAAGAAGGAAAAGGAGTAATCAAAGACGGAGATAAGGAATTGGAAGTGGTGAAACACTTCAAATACTTGGAAGGTGAACTGATTGAAGATGGAAGACTAGATTTGGAAATTAGCAGAAGAATACAACTCGGGAGTGCTTTCTACCAACAGGTACGGGGACTAGTATGGAACAAGGATATACCAATTAAGGCTAAAGAAGTTATGTACAAAGCATATTATGTTCCTATATTGAAATATGCAGCAGATACTTGGACAATGACTAAGAGGGATGAGAGCAGAGTACAAGCAGCTGAGATGAGATTCCTGAGTAGTATGGTCGAGAAAACGAGGAGAGACAGAGTGAGAAATGAAGATAGGCTATACGGAAAGAACTGGGAGTGCAGAATAGTACAATATGCAACGAGCCTATAATGGCTATAATTAAGACACGAGTATTTTAGCCTATTTTCAATTTTGAAAAAATAGGCTTATGAGATCACCTTTTGTCCGTGTGTGTGTGCGTGTGCGTGTGTGTGTGTGTGTGTGTCCCTAATACAATCTAAACGGCTGGAGCGATTTCAATGAAACTCGGTAAGTTCATAGCACGATTCCGGGCGACCCCGACCGTGCCTTTCAAATTTTGTTACGTCTCACCAATCCAACATGGCGGCTGTGCGAAATATTTCACCAGCATTCAATATCTCCGAAACTATTACCGATATCACCCTGGAATTTTGTATGGTGATAAACGGAACTACTAGAAGTTCACTTATGTGACGTTTGAAAACCTGGTAACTACAAAACCAACATGGCGGCCAAGCGAATTTGCGACTTTTAAATAGACGTTTCTCGCGATTTAACCAACCAAACGCATTGAAACTTGGTACAGTATATGTTTATATACATTGTAATGCTCCGACATCTAACTTCGTTCTATTGTTTACATAACCACAATATGGCGGCTGTGCGGAATATTTCTCCGGCATTCTATATCTCTGAAACTAATACCGTTATCAACCTGAAATTTTGCACAGAGATAAATGGCACTACTGGAAGATCATCTATGAGACTTTAAAAAACCGGTTAACTAGAAAACTAACATGGCGGCCAAGCGAATTTGAAAGTTTTAAATAGACCTTTCTCGCGATTTAATTATCTAAACGCAATGAAACGTGGTACAGCAAATGTTTATACACATTGTAATGCACTGGTATGTAATTTCGTTCAATTGTTTACATAACCTCAAGATGGCGGCTGTGCGAATTTAAAATTAAGTTTTTGTTTCTTGTGTCGTAGTCATGCGATCGAAGTGAAAGTTCGAATGATGAATCTACGCAATAATTTTCCTTTAAAGGTACATGACTCTTTTGCCTATACATATAACTATCCAGCATGGCAACCATCCGGAATATTTAGACGGTTTTCAATATCTGCGAATCTATTACAGCAATCAAACTGAATGTTTTTATGTTCATAGGGGTTATGAACATAAGTTCACCTATAGGACTTTTAATAACCTGGTGATCACAAATCCAACATGGTGGCGACGCAAAGTATAAATATTCACATGGTCGTTTCTCGCAATTTAACCATCCAAGTGCAGTGAAACTTGGTACAGTAAATCCTTATACAAATGTTAATCCACAGGCATCTAATTTATTTCAATTGTTTCCATAACCACAAGATGGCAGCTGTGCGAAATTTTAAAATCTCGTTTTTACTTCTTGTGTCCTAATTATGTGATTGAAGTTTGAGTACTACACGTACACAATAATCTTCATGTAACAGTACAGAACTCTAAGACCTACATATATAAAAATCCAACATGGCGACCATCCGCAATATTTAGTCGGTTTTCAATATCTACGAATGTATTACAGCAATCAAACTGACATTTAGTATGTTGATAGTGGTAATTAACATTAGTTGGATATATGAAAATAGGCTGTATAGTTCTTCACGGAACTACTTGTTATAAAACGAGCGTATGCGAGTTTTATAATTTCCATACGAGTGTCTTAATTACCATTATAGGCGAGTTGCATACGACTGTTTATGTTCGACGATAATTATAACTTTATTATATGCTTTGACATAAATATTCATAAATATCTGTTCAGTCACTAGAATGTTGTGATCGGGTGCTGCGGTGGGTAGTATATCTCTGATTTCCAAGCTCTCTGGACAACCGACGCATGCGCTCTGTGTGCTTCAATGCCATATGTTCAGATTGTGCTCCAGTATTCAGTAAAACTGTCACCGAAGTCGTTTCAAAACCACGCGCTGTGTAGAAATTGGTTTGGGGGATATTAAGGTACAGTGCTATTTCTTGTCTCATATTCCCCAGTTTATTTACGCGAACATTCGGTAATTTATATAGACATGTTGGATTTTGAGCGCATGCGCGAAGGTATCCTTATCTAATTGGTCACACAACAGTTTCTTGAGCTCTGATTGGTGGGAGGAACTGTTTCATAATGAAAAATAGTGTTATAATGAGCCTCATTATGATACAGTTTTCTGACACATAATAGTTATTGTCGAACATAAACTAAATTACAAACTGGAGCAAAACAGATTGAGATGGCTTGGACATATCAAACGGATGAATGAAGTAAGGCTACCAAGACGAGCACTGTAACGACGGATGACTGGGAAGAGTGGACGAGGAAGACCAAGAATGAGTTGGATGGACTCGGTGAAGAATAGCATTAGTAAACGGAACCTGAATTGGAACACCGTGTCGGAAGAGGAATGGTGGAACGACAGGACAAAGTGGAGAGGAACCATATTTGCCCCCGCCCAGTGTCAGCTGGAAAAGGGGAAATAAAGATGATGAGTCTGGACCACCCACCATCAGTCCGGACCTCGCCCCTAGTGATTTCCAAGTTTATGATCTTTTGAAGAAGTTCCTCCCAAGACAACGATTCACGTGCAACGATGACGCCAAGACAGCAGTCCGAAGATGGTTCCACAGTCAGCTGGCTGAAATATACCACAGGGGCATCTCAAATTTAGTGTTGCGATGGGAAAAATGTGGAGACTAAGTGGAGAAATAGTGTAAGGTTCGTAGAACAGTACGTATATTTGTAATTACCCGTATGCTTTTAGCCTACTTTCGATGTTTGCAAAAAATGAAAAAGTAGACTTATGAGATCTACACAGGGCCAACAATTGTGTGTCTATCTGTGTGTGAGTGTGTGTAGGTGTGTGTACTCTGTATGCCCCCCCCCCCATCAATTCAAATACGGTGAATCCGAATTGAACGAAATTTAGTACAGAGGTAGAACTAGCAAAGGGCACCTTAGTGTCATGTTTTATATCACCGCCATCTTTACCAAAACACAATGGCGGCCACTCAAAAGTTCAAAACGTAAAATCAGATAACGACTAAACTAATCATCCTATCTCTACCAAATTTGGTAACAACATACCTTCATATGGGAAGCGTCTTGTGCCCAAACTGCAAGGTCATTAGCCGTACCATTTCAGGATGGCGGCCGTGTGAATTATGCAAATCTTATAATCCATAACATGGGACCCACCAGTTCCGATTATCAAACCGAGAATCATTTAAAACTGTTCTAAGGGACGTGGCCCGTTCGAAATTAAAAGTTTATCTTGTAATATTATAGTGCACAAGTCACTTTAAAAAGCGGAGCCGTCTCATTTACTAGACAAGATATCTTGTGCCTGACCTATATTTCACTAGTTTGAGTATTGTATGCAATATAGCCTACTGATAGAAATAATATAAACTTTGTATGAAATGCTTTATATATAAAAAGCATACTCCGCTGAAGAAATCGTTTAGTCTAAATCATTATTTGCTAAGACGTTGTATGTAAGTCAATTTATATCACCGAATTTTGCTTGACGTGTTTGGCTGCGTCGTAAAGCGTTGAATTGGGGTTCTAATCCTACCAGAGTAGGTTTTTTGCTTGTTTTTTATATATTTATTGTTTTGTAATTACACAGACGTTTTAAAATTAAGCGTTATATTGTCCATATTACAATGGAAACTATACAGTATATTTAATTAAAACAAAATTCGCCAGCGGATCTGCACGGGACATCTAACAGCAACTAAGTGAACTAGCATAGCCAACTGATTGCGCACTGGCCCACAGATTATCTTCCAGCTTTAATTGAAAAGTTTCCTTTTATGGCCGCTAAAATGCACTCTCCCTATTGGGATTAACTTATCCGCCAGATGTCATGACTGTTCTACGTGGTGGTCTGGCTGCGTGGCTCAGGGGTAACGTTCTCGCTTGCTGAGCCCAAGGTTGCAGGTTCGAAACCTGGCGCAGTCAGCTGGCATTTGAGGGTGCGCAAATGCGAGGGAGCCGTGTCAGTACATTTACTGGCACGTTAAAGATCCCCTTCGGGGCAAAATTCCGGCACCCCGGCGTCTCTAAAAGCCAGGGTAGTTAAAAGGGACGTAAAACCAATAACATTATTATTATTATTATGTTCTACGTGGGACTCCACTGGTTGGCATTCTATACGCATCGAATTTGAAGAATTTTATTTTAAAGTGTTTGTAACAAGCCTATTGTGTGTTATTTGAAAAGGTAATTTGAACTAAAGACAAAACGATCTCACATAGTACCTGTATATCTGTTGGTGCTGGTCCAGGATATTTATTAATACTTTTAATGCAGCCAAATAGTAATCAAAAATAAAGAATGAACATGTTGGTGCATTCTTGGAATACACGGTACCTGAGATTATAATTTTGAATGCTTTTGCACGTTCTTTCCTTCCTTTTTGTCAAACACCAACAGTGATCATTTGTTTTCTCCTTTATGTGCAAATCTCTTATATTTTGTATGAGTCTGTTCCAGATATATATTCTGTGACCCACCTAGCGTCAAATAACAACGAACCTCTGAAGCTCTTCAACTCTTCCTCGCGCAAGAGGAATTCCATATCCATTTGGCTACCAGATACTGTTGTCAACTCTTTGAAGACCAGCTCAGCAAGAGAAGATTATTTTGTTGTTTTCAAGTTGGTTATGCTGATATGTATACCTTTTGTTTCCTACCCCCACTCTCTCCCCTTCCTAGGACCTTCCGTGCTTCGTTGAGCAAGTCTCACTTCTTAGTCGGCAGTTGAAGTAATCAGTTAAGGCTCAACCAGAGCTAGCCTCCTGACCTAACGAGGCATTTTTTAAATTCCACGCCATGTTGGAACTCTAAGCATTAGTGAGGAACTTCACTTCGACATGCAACAAAGATAAGTACCTTCTTCAAGTTTTAACCTCATCTTCATGGTTTTAACTTCCACGTGTTTTAAATGATACTTTTATAGACAGTGTGAAAGTATTTATTTTGGGGCAAAAATCATTCTCCGTGGGATATTATCTAATTACCCGCTGTCTATAATGCAACAAGTTAGTTCCTCCGCTGGATTTACATTAGCCCCATTTTACTGCTAAGATTGTTCTGGAACCTTCTAGATTCTGTACTCAATCTACAAGTCCTGCCGTCAGGTATTTCTCACGTACTTGTGAGAATTCTGTTTAAAATTGAATTATCTTACTTCTAAATTACTACATAGTGAAGTTTCGTCCACCGCGGGAATTTTCTATGGCGCATTTAATTGTAATTTACAACTTTCTCAAGAAATAGACTCTCACTTATCTAGTGAAACCAGTTATTTCCATAATTGCAATAACTTTTTTTCTCATAAACTTCAGTGTTTCTATAGTGAACTTTGCATCCATCTTCATAGACTACAGTGATAAACAGTGCTTGCTCCACGTTTCTACCGCGTCGCGATCGTCCGGTTATATTAAATACGGCCATGAACATTGATCCTATATCCCAATGATCTTTCCTTAACCTTCTACTAACAACCATTATTTATAAAATTGTAACTTTCTATAAGGTGTTACTCACGAAGTGCCCTTCCAACTTTGCTAGTTTAACATTAATTAAATTCTGCATAATTGCTTGTGTGATACAAGTTTAAATTCACGTTGTTCCTTTCCCATAATCAGGAAAAACAATTCCTTAAACTCTTGAGAGAGTCATGTTCAGGTTTCACGAAATGGAAACTGCCCCATTTTGCTCGTGATTCCTAATTAAACATAGGAAGTCTAGAAGCTTCCTTTTCACTTTCTCCAGGTTTCACAGTAAGTGACCTGTCCTCCTTTGTATAATTCTCATATATTAATTCTGTATAAATATAAGAAGTTGTAGGAACTTCCATCTTATTTTTCACGTTGTTATTATTGTTATTTTCAAAGTTGTCACTTTCTCTAGAACATTCTCTCCTGAATTTCTTAAGGTGCACTTTTTGTACTCCAATTCACGTTCAAGCTTTAATTATTTCATTGTTTATTGGTTTAAATCTTATAAAGATCTACCCAAAAATTGGTACCAGAAACCCAGGAGAGTCCATTTTTTATTTCTATTGTTTGTCAAGTGTCATTTGACAATACTTGGCAAATTATTAACATATGCTTTGGATTTTTCAGCTATACCTACGTCGTGCAAAGCCTGTGAACGGGAAAGAGGCCGCTCCTGTCTCCTTTGGCGTGTCCTGTTCTTTATACCCATTTGCTGCTGCCAGCTTGACAGCATCTCCAAGGTTCTACAGTTTCGTGAGTTGTATTTCAATTTATTCTTTTTGTCATGGCTCCTGCTGAAAAAGATGAAACTCTCATTGCTAGACGTTCTTCTTATAAAGGGCAACTCACTAGATTCCGAAATTTTATCAACAAGTTAAATCCCGACGAGTGTGATTTAGACATCTTGACTCATCGCCTTAAGTTGTACGAACGGTCTTATGATTATTATGACCAAATTCAAACCGAGATTGAGGTTTCACGAAATGGAAACTGCCCCATTTTTCTCGTGATTCCTAATTAAACATAGGAAGTCTAGAAGCTTCCTTTTCACTTTCTCCAGGTTTCACAGTAAGTGACCTGTCCTCCTTTGTATAATTCTCATATATTAATTCTGTACAAATATAAGAAGTTGTAGGAACTTCCATCTTATTTTTCACGTTGTTATTATTGTTATTTTCAAAGTTGTCACTTTCTCTAGAACATTCTCTCCTGAATTTCTTAAGGTGCACTTTTTGTACTCCAATTCACGTTCAAGCTTTAATTATTTCATTGTTTATTGGTTTAAATCTTATAAAGATTTTAGAAACATGTAAGGTTTGAAACCTTGTAAATTGTCAATTGCCTGGAGCAACCGTTTAATGTTGAGAGGTCTGCGACCCTATTTGTTAAAAAGTTCAAATGAACTATGTTTATTAAAATTATATTGCACAATTGTTAATTTCCTCAAACTTTTTGGAATTGTCAAATAAATTAAATATTTGTTTTTGGATTCATCATTTCTCTGATACTACAGTTAGGCAGAATCCTGGCTTTCCTAGCTCTTCCTAGGTTTATGCCCTCGTTAACACTTAATAAAGCTTTTACTATTTGTCTGGCCAGACCATCACCCTTCCCTATAGTACTTTCATTCGTGCTTGGGAGGAAACACACTAAAGCCTCTGTCTGGAAAACTGCCCAAGCCTTAGCTGCGGTTCCCGTCAGCTTCGACCAAGCTCGTACCCACTTTAGGTATCCGAGCACGAATTTGCGGTGGCAACCGCTTCTAAATGGATTAAAAGTCAAATTAATAACTTTTGTGGGACTCTCCTCCTATTCTTCTATCCTTCTTTTCCAATCCCAAATCTACTTCCTTCTCTTAATCATCTTCCCTTGGTGGGTGGGTTATTCCCTAGCCTATAATCTACCCAAAAATTGGTACCAGAAACCCGGGAGAGTCCATTTTTTATTTCTATTGTTTGTCAAGTGTCATTTGACAATACTTGGCAAATTATTAACATCTGCTTTGGATTTTTCAGCTATACCTACGTCGTGCAAAGCCTGTGAACGGGAAAGAGGCCGCTCCTGTCTCCTTTGGCGTGTCCTGTTCTTTATACCCATTTGCTGCTGCCAGCTTGACAGCATCTCCAAGGTTCTACAGTTTCGTGAGTTGTATTTCAATTTATTCTTTTTGTCATGGCTCCTGCTGAAAAAGATGAAACTCTCATTGCTAGACGTTCTTCTTATAAAGGGCAACTCACTAGATTCCGAAATTTTATCAACAAGTTAAATCCCGCCGAGTGTGATTTAGACATCTTGACTCATCGCCTTAAGTTGTACGAACGGTCTTATGATTATTATGACCAAATTCAAACCGAGATTGAATCCGCTTGTCCAGAACTGCAATCGGATCGGGACGAGGTCGAACCCTTGTACTTTGAAGGAATTGCAAAGGCCCACCAATTGATCCGCAATATCTCAGAACCGGACACTAGGGTCATCAATCCGGCCCAGCTAGCACCCGCTTCAGTTCACAAGAACAAACCGAAACCGTTACTTCCCAAGATAAGCCTACCGCATTTCTCAGGCAATGAAGGTGAATGGTATTCTTTTTACGAACTTTACTGCTCCCTAATTCATGAAAATATCGAGATCCCAGACATACATAAATTTTATTTCCTCCGTACGTCTTTGGAATCTGAGGCCTTGGCCTTGGTGGAGTCACTGCCTTTAAGCGCAGACAACTACCACATCGCCTTTAATCTCCTTAAAGAGAGATATGGCAATTTACGGTTGAGTGTCGCTCGACACATCCGTTGTTTGTTCAACTTACCAGCCGTCAAACCTAATGACGTCACATCTTTAAGGGACCTCTTAGATTCTATGCAGTTAAATGTCAGAGCGTTATACCAATTAAAGCAACCTGTCCAAACATGGGACACCATACTCATTCATCTGGCTACATCAAGATTCGATTTTTCGACACTGAAGGCCTGGGAGATCGAACTCGCCTGCAACAAGGAACATTCGTTCGAACACCTTATCTCGTTTCTCAACAGTCGATGTCAATTCCTTACAGCACTCGCATTTCAGTGCGAAAAAGTCGAAACGAATCCTCAGTGTCAAATTTTGGAAAAAAAACTTGCTTCTTCAAAGGGACATCAGCCCCCATTTGTCGAAAACAAACAAACCCGTTCTTCTTTCAATCATTCAAGAGAAGATATCAGGCCGCTTAACAAATCGTTAAAATGCACGCTCTGTAAAAAGCTTCACACCTTGTATTTGTGCAAATCCTTTAAAGAATTGTCTGTCGAAGATCGAAGAAAGTTTGTCTTGAATAGCAAACATTGTTTCAACTGCTTATCACCTAAGCATTCTTCTTCGAACTGTACGTCATCAAATCTCTGTTTCCATTGTAAAAAACCGCATCATTCTTTATTGCACGTTCACGATAAATCGAGGTCATCAGTACCTGCCTCTTTAAGCTCCTTGCAGAGCCGCTCCGAACAAACTAATGCTTCTTCCTGCATTTCCAACGCCGACACTTTTCACAGTGCGCAAACCCTTTTGACCACTGTACAATTCGAAATCCAAGATAAATTTGGAAATTGGTTCAGAACCCGTGGTCTTCTCGATTCCGCTTCAGCGCACAACTTTGTTTCGCAATCGTTGATTAAAAAACTAGGTCTTTCGTCATCGCCTACTTCTATCAATGTGACCGGCATTGACAATTTGAAAACTCAAGTTTTGCAGTCTTCAAAATTGAAAATCAGAGACGTTTGCCAAAGAAACACCAATCTTAATTTAAACTGTCTCATTCTTACCAGCATTGGCAAGGACACTCCAAGTCACTCTACTAATACCTCCGGATTAAAGATTCCTTCGCACTTAAGGTTAGCCGATCCTCAGTTTAATGCTCAAGGTCCCATTGATGTGCTTTTCAGTGCCAATGTTTTTTGGAATTGCATTCGCAAACAAACACGCAAGTTATCTTCAACCGTGGTCGCTAGAGACACCGATTTTGGTTGGGTTATTACTGGTGAAATCCAGCATACCAGTGTTCAAACCAAAGCGCAATGTCATTTCGTCACAGCTGACATAAATCCCATTTCTGAAAAAGAGAACGCTCATGTTTCAGATTTCAATATTTTTGAAAACCACTTGTCGAAACGATGTCTTATCGTGAACAACTGCGCTACCTCTGTAAGTTGTTTAAATGGTTTTTCCTTCTTCCCGCACAAGATGGCCATTCAAGTTCGTCTTGCTTTGTGTTATTTCGTTTATCTTCTTATGTCATTTTTATAGCAGTTAATTGCTTAAACTTTTTCTCGAAAACTATCTTCCCCTTGTGTAAAACCATGGCTATCAGTCACCATCACTTTACTGTACGCTATGTTTCACTTCTTTCGCTATGTAGAAGGATGGCCACGGCCGGCTCCTCCCCCCTTCCTCGCAATTGGAAGTCGCTTTTGAAACCGCTTGAAACTCTGAATTCTATAGCATCTAGAATAACTATTCTTATGCATAACCTTCGTCTCAATGTCCCAGCTTGTCTTCTTTGCTCGGAAGAATTAAGCTTCTTTTTGTTGAAAATTGTCCGATTTCGTGATCCTCTCAATTATGCGAAATTGATTTCCTACTCTATTTCATATATCTTTAAATTGATTTTTCACGTCCAAGTTACGATTGACTGCATGCCGTCCAAACTGAATATCAGCTTTAAGTTACAGCTGATTCAACTAGTGTGTGTGTACTTCGAACTGCTTGTTTGTCAGACTTGTTTGTATACTAGTCTGAGGAAGGCCAAATTGTTGTTTATTTCCTGTACGCTTGACACAGTTCAAAGCAAGTTTCTCTTATCTCAACTCTGGCTGATTGCCAAGCATTGTCTGGCGAGTTGCTACTACAAGTACAGAAGTCGCTCACCTACTTCCCAAAATAAACTTGTTCTAGTTAAGGACTTTTTCAGCTATTTATATGTCTTATCTCGTTGTACTATGTGTGTCAAGGCCGTGCTTGTTTACGTCTCTCACTTACTCATGCTCGTATTCTATAACTGCTTCGATCCCTGTTTCAAAACTTCGTTGCGTATTTCTTACGCGCTTATGTATTGCAATTTGCTTGCATATTTTGCGATCTTAATGTTCATTGATGAACAAACTTGTTTTTTCTCGTCGTCACATTCGATGTGTTTTTGTATTCATACTTGTCCTGTCACGTTTTTCGCTGACTTAAGTATTTTTCTGAGTAAACCCTTTGATACTCATTATGACTTAAGGTCATTGTTTATGGCTACTCGTTTGTTACCTATGGCGTTCTTGCTTTCTACTCGCATAGTTCCTTTGTTTATTTGGTATATTCTTGTCTTGAATAGATGTACTTGTTTCTATACGCTTTGTTTAAACTTGCCAATTCTTCTTTCTCATCGTATCGCAATCTTTACTAGTGCTTTATTTCCCTCAGCCTCTAGTTATTTCGTGATTGAAAGTGTCGTTAATTCTCACCTTTTAACTCCGCTTTCTAATGACCCTGATGACCTCCTTCCACTCACACCTGGTCACTGTCTTACACGCACTTCTCTCTCTGCCCCTCCTCCCCTTCCTAATCCTTACCGGGATTTTGATTTACCTATTGTTTGGCGTAAACTTGTAGCCCTCCGCAATTCCTTTTGGAAGAGATGGAACTTGGAATATTTAACTTCCTTGCAAGGGAGACAGAAGTGGTTTCTTTCCTGTCCCGACATTAAAGTGGGAGACTTGGTCTTAGTTAGGGATGTTTCACCCCCCCTAGTCTGGCCCTTTGGAAAAGTGACCGAGTGTTACCCTGGAAGAGATAGGAGAGTCAGGGTATTCAGAGTCTTGACCAATAATGGTCAGATCACAAGACTACTTCTCGGCAATTGTTCATTACTGTACTTGTTTTTCTTGCTCGCTGTTGGTATCTGCCCCTCCCAGTATGGTGCATTCTTGGAATACACGGTACCTGAGATTATAATTTTGAATGCTTTTGCACGTTCTTTCCTTCCTTTTTGTCAAACACCAACAGTGATCATTTGTTTTCTCCTTTATGTGCAAATCTCTTATATTTTGTATGAGTCTGTTCCAGATATATATTCTGTGACCCACCTAGCGTCAAATAACAACGAACCTCTGAAGCTCTTCAACTCTTCCTCGCGCAAGAGGAATTCCATATCCATTTGGCTACCAGATACTGTTGTCAACTCTTTGAAGACCAGCTCAGCAAGAGAAGATTATTTTGTTGTTTTCAAGTTGGTTATGCTGATATGTATACCTTTTGTTTCCTACCCCCACTCTCTCCCCTTCCTAGGACCTTCCGTGCTTCGTTGAGCAAGTCTCACTTCTTAGTCGGCAGTTGAAGTAATCAGTTAAGGCTCAACCAGAGCTAGCCTCCTGACCTAACGAGGCATTTTTTAAATTCCACGCCATGTTGGAACTCTAAGCATTAGTGAGGAACTTCACTTCGACATGCAACAAAGATAAGTACCTTCTTCAAGTTTTAACCTCATCTTCATGGTTTTAACTTCCACGTGTTTTAAATGATACTTTTATAGACAGTGTGAAAGTATTTATTTTGGGGCAAAAATCATTCTCCGTGGGATATTATCTAATTACCCGCTGTCTATAATGCAACAAGTTAGTTCCTCCGCTGGATTTACATTAGCCCCATTTTACTCCTAAGATTGTTCTGGAACCTTCTAGATTCTGTACTCAATCTACAAGTCCTGCCGTCAGGTATTTCTCACGTACTTGTGAGAATTCTGTTTAAAATTGAATTATCTTACTTCTAAATTACTACATAGTGAAGTTTCGTCCACCGCGGGAATTTTCTATGGCGCATTTAATTGTAATTTACAACTTTCTCAAGAAATAGACTCTCACTTATCTAGTAAAACCAGTTATTTCCATAATTGCAATAACTTTTTTTCTCATAAACTTCAGTGTTTCTATAGTGAACTTTGCATCCATCTTCATAGACTACAGTGATAAACAGTGCTTGCTCCACGTTTCTACCGCGTCGCGATCGTCCGGTTATATTAAATACGGCCATGAACATTGATCCTATATCCCAATGATCTTTCCTTAACCTTCTACTAACAACCATTATTTATAAAATTGTAACTTTCTATAAGGTGTTACTCACGAAGTGCCCTTCCAACTTTGCTAGTTTAACATTAATTAAATTCTGCATAATTGCTTGTGTGATACAAGTTTAAATTCACGTTGTTCCTTTCCCATAATCAGGAAAAACAATTCCTTAAACTCTTGAGAGAGTCATGTTCAGGTTTCACGAAATGGAAACTGCCCCATTTTGCTCGTGATTCCTAATTAAACATAGGAAGTCTAGAAGCTTCCTTTTCACTTTCTCCAGGTTTCACAGTAAGTGACCTGTCCTCCTTTGTATAATTCTCATATATTAATTCTGTATAAATATAAGAAGTTGTAGGAACTTCCATCTTATTTTTCACGTTGTTATTATTGTTATTTTCAAAGTTGTCACTTTCTCTAGAACATTCTCTCCTGAATTTCTTAAGGTGCACTTTTTGTACTCCAATTCACGTTCAAGCTTTAATTATTTCATTGTTTATTGGTTTAAATCTTATAAAGATTTTAGAAACATGTAAGGTTTGAAACCTTGTAAATTGTCAATTGCCTGGAGCAACCGTTTAATGTTGAGAGGTCTGCGACCCTATTTGTTAAAAAGTTCAAATGAACTATGTTTATTAAAATTATATTGCACAATTGTTAATTTCCTCAAACTTTTTGGAATTGTCAAATAAATTAAATATTTGTTTTTGGATTCATCATTTCTCTGATACTACAGTTAGGCAGAATCCTGGCTTTCCTAGCTCTTCCTAGGTTTATGCCCTCGTTAACACTTAATAAAGCTTTTACTATTTGTCTGGCCAGACCATCACCCTTCCCTATAGTACTTTCATTCGTGCTTGGGAGGAAACACACTAAAGCCTCTCTCTGGCAAACTGCCCAAGCCTTAGCTGCGGTTCCCGTCAGCTTCGACCAAGCTCGTACCCACTTTAGGTATCCGAGCACGAATTTGCGGTGGCAACCGCTTCTAAATGGATTAAAAGTCAAATTAATAACTTTTGTGGGACTCTCCTCCTATTCTTCTATCCTTCTTTTCCAATCCCAAATCTACTTCCTTCTCTTAATCATCTTCCCTTGGTGGGTGGGTTATTCCCTAGCCTATAATCTACCCACATGTACACTAAAATTGCGCTCTGAGGATTTGAATTGCATAGATTTGATTGATTGTTTCCTTTACTACAGAGCTCTAAGTGGGAGCGTCCACATGCTTGTCCACATAGTCGGCATACACGCGTCACTGTAAGGTCATGGAATAATTTGTTAATGCAATAAAGGTGGTGAAAACGATGGACAGCCCGACGTGTAAACACTTGCCTCGACTCAAAGTTGGATGTTGCCCACATCCGGTCGATTATGTCTGCAGTTCCATAAAATTCTTGAGATATGTCTTCTCTTTCTTTCTTTCTTTCTTTCTTCTCAATGATGGTAGTAGTTTTCCGAGGTTCTGGTGTTTGCTAGAGGTAAATAGTTTCTAAGGTCTTCAACCAAGAAATGATTCTACTATACTCTTTGATAAAGACAAAGAGTTAACTAGGGCCCGGATGTTGATGACATATCTTTTTACTGAGGTGTCTAAAACAATGCTGAAGTACATAGAAACTCCGGACGGGCCACCCAGTCTTCAAATATGTCATTTTTATTTTGCATTTTTTTGCATTTTTTGTGCTATTTTTCCATTTAAAGAGCATTTTTTTTAAGTTTGGTAGATTTTTTTGGTGTCATATTTTAGAGAAATCAGCCTTTTAAGTTTTTTTTTTCAATTTAGTCATGTCACAGCTTTATGTGAGGGAGTTACGTCTCTCAGAGTTAAGAAGAAACTAGTAGCTATGAACATAAACCTTTTGTTAAGTGCTAGAAATCTATTTTGTTTGACTTTTCAAATTGAGCATCAGATGTCATTTTTGAAATATTGGTGAGTTTAGTCAATTATTATAAGATCATTTTCTCCATTTTATAGTGCATTTTTCGATTTTAAGGTCATTTATGACAGTCATTTTTGAAAATTTTAAGTGCATTTTTTAAACTTTTTTACGGCCTCAACATCCGGGCCCTAGTTATAACTATACTCAAGCATTTAGGAGAAAGTAGGCTATATGTTGTTTCTTTCCTTCTTCTTTTTGCTAAAGAAATAGGGGCAAAGACGTTTAGACCCGCCCTCATATTTGACATAGTAAAGAAGGCATAATCATAATTATGTAATGTATTATTTAATCGTAATTAGGACTATACTACAGTATAAGATTTAAGGAGAAATTAGGCTATCTCAACCCTTACCGATTAACCAAAGGATTTACATGAGATTTTTGGACACCGTCTTGAGGAATGAATTCATGATGAATATCAATAATTGCAAAACAACAATAATGGAATGCATCCGTTAGATATCGGAATTGTCTGGTGAAAAGTTATAGAAAGTAGGAGACTTTTCCTATTTAGGAATCAAAATAACCAGTGATGGACGAAGCAAAGAAGATATAAAAAGTAGGTTGGCTCAGGCAAGGAAAGCATTTCTACTGAAAAGAAATCTGTTGACATCAAATATAGATTTAGGTAATAGGAAGTCTTTATCTGGAGCGTGGCATTCTTAGGAAGTGAAACTTGGACTGTTGGCGCCACAGAAAAGAGGAGAAAAGAAGCAATTGAAATGTGGTGTTACAGGAGAATGATGAAGATCAAATGGGTAGATAGGGCTACAAGTGAAGAGGTATTAAGACGAGTCGGTGGGGAGAGATGTTTCGGGCGACTGCTAATGAAGAGAAGAGATAGGTTTGATTGGACACAAACTAAGACACCCAGAAATAGCAAAGTTAATTATGAAAGGAAGGGTCAAGGTTAAGAATTGTAGGGGTTGACCAGGGTTGGAATATGTTAAACAGATTACGTGGGATGTAGATTGTGCTATGTAGAGATGAAACGATTAGCTTAGGACAGGGAGACATAATAATAATAATAATAATAATAATAATAATAATAATAATAACCAATGACTCCGGGGCTTTACTTGGAAGTATAAATACAAACATCAAACCCAGATGTCTGGCCTTCGCAGATGATCTGACACTTCTAGCTGAAACGGAAGAGGAAGCAATAATACAGATAAATGAACAAAAAAAAATCGCTGGGAAAACAGGTTTACACATCTCTTTTCCAAAAACAGAGATGATGAGCACCAAAAAGAACTACATGAAGAAAACAGTTAAGACGAAATATGGGAAGGTAAAGGTCACGAAGCAGTTTAAATACCTCGGAGAAATCATTAGCAACAATGGACTGGACAAAGAGTCGATGGAAAACAGATGACTTAAACTAGAAAAACTCAACTTTCCACTAAAAAGATATACAACTAAAATAACCTCTCCCTTAATGCCAAACTACAACACTACAATGCTGTGGTAAAACCGGTGATCTTATATGGCGTGGAGACGGCAAATTTGATGAACCTAGAAAAGCTTTTGAAGACTGATAGGAGGATATTGAGGAGGATTTACGGCCCAAAAGTGGTACAGGGAACACACAGACTAAGATCAAACAAGGAGATACTGTATATGAACAAGTGGAAGACCTGGAAACAACAATTATGAAAAGACGTTTACGTTTCTATGGACATATGGTTAGAATGGATCCCACAAGATTACATAAACAAATGTTTAATAAAATATATAATCTGAAGAGCCAAGGGGATTACACCAAGCAGATGAAGGAAGAACTCCGGAGGCTAGGAATTACTGATGACGACTGTCGAGACAGAACACAATTCAGGGAAATTCTTCCCAACATAAAGGTTCTTATGGGAGAAAAGAAGGAACGCAGGGGAGGAAGGTGGACAGCAGAGAGAAAGGCGCAACACTCTGAAAGAATGAAGGAAGTGTGGAGGAAGAGAAAGGAAGAAAGAACTATGAGAAGGAAATGAAATTATATTTGCGTGGTCCTTAGTTTTGGCCGGTTCGCATAATGTAATGTAATATCGTATGGCCTCGGTACCGGGTGCAAGCTTTGTTATTTGACATCCAGAAGGCAGCTTGCAAGTCACATTTTCTTGTTCCTTGAAGCACTATGAAAGTCAAGGAGGTTAGATATCTAAGCTCTACTAGAAAGCGCTTTCTAGTAGGGAAATTAGGAACTTTGTGTTGGCGGAAAATCCCGAGATTAGTTTTGCCATTGTGAACACGGCCTACTGAATTCAAATGGGTTCTTTAACATACCAACATCATATGACATGCGTATCATGATTTTTGCCGCCTTTCATAAATCACTTACCACGGCCAGGAGCGAACCTCCATGCTTGAGGTTAGTGATCCGATACGATAACCACTCACCCCTCGTGGCAAGCAATAACATTATAAGAACTACAGTATATGATAATTTTCGTCACCCCTATCCCGTTCCAATATAAATTGCTCAATTCTTGCTTGTAACAGGAAGACAATTATGTCCAGCAGTGTTCCAGAACACGTCAGCAGGTCGTTAAGGCATCACGAGTGCTCTTTAGAGTACACTATGAGAAGGGCACGGAACGCACGAGAAATATTTAGTAGCAATATGTCTGGCAGGTCAGTCATATATTCTACTTATGTTACCAGGTACAGGGCCATCTTGAACTTTCACAGATTAATTCTCCCAAGGAGGTCGTGTTCACTTAGAGGCCACAAATCTGTGTCTTCTCCCACGTTGATCGCTATTAATGACTTCCCCGTCCATTCCCTTCCCTCGTTCGGCTTACATCTTCATTAAAATATAAAAGTGAACACAATGACAAAACTGGACCGCATGAAGCAAGAGAAAGAGAGAGGTCTCCGACACCAACAGGTGTAATGTCGAGGTGAACATCCGAGCAACAAGGAGGAGTTCTTCAACTACCGAAATACGGGAACTAAATAATGATAATGATGATAATTATTGTTGTTTTAAGGTGATGATGATGATAATTGTTGTTTTAAGGGCCCTAACATCTAGGTTATCGGCCCCTAATGGTTTGGGTGATCGTGAAAATGATAATGAAAAGTAAACTATAACTAAAACTAACGACGAACTTATATACTAGAAGAACAAATGGAAAACAAAATGAGAATAAGGCAAATAAAGGACAGGAGGAAAATAAATGCCCTCAGCCCTCGAAGAACGCGGATTGAGGGACTTGGAAGGAAGGAGAGCCATAAAAGGCAGATAGGAAAGTGAAAGAGGAGAGGGTCCGCCCCACAGGTAATGGATAAAAGGGGGAAAACCGGACCCAGCTCAGGAATCCCTCGGGGTCGCCACCTCCCGAACTCACCAGCCGTATGCCCCTGAGGGTGTACAATATCCAGGGTGCACCAGAACGGGTGGGGCTACATACAACCCTGCCTCCTTAAGGGCCTTGAGCAAAAGGCAGGAGATAACAGGAAAATGAAAAGAAGGCTGATCCCTCGCAGAAGGAGGGTATCAGAAAAGATGAGACAAGGGCCATTTAAGGCGGGAAAGGAAGAGACTCCCTAGGCCTCGGATACACTAATACCGTCGGGGTCGGAAGAGAACAAGAGGTGACCAAGTGAGGTCAACAGGAAAGAAGACAGAGAGGAGCCCGGTACAAGTAAGTGGAAGCAATGCCGGACTCAGCTGGGGCCCCGTGGTCGCCAACCCACGTTCCACTAGATGTGAGCCCCTGGGGGATTGTTTTAAGGGGCCTAACATCTAGATTATCTGCAGTGGTGGGAACGTTTTATTTTTAAGCGTATGGTTTTAGTGCCGGGAGTGTCGGAGGACATGTTTTGCTCGCCAGAGTTTGTAGCTGCTTCTATACGGACAAGTACCGGAAGGAAGTACTTGGAGTGAGCTACAAGTACCGTCACGTGTGGAGTGTTGTCTGGGGAGGAAGGTGTGAATGTAAGGACGAGGAACTGGAAGTTAGCGGTTGTGGCCTATAGTTAAGGACTAACCCCGGCATTTGCCTGGAAGGATGATGGGAAACCACAGAAGACCATCTTCAAGGTTGCCGGTGGGGGGATTCGAAGATCCTCGCCTCCCGGTTGTGAGCGACTGCCTGCAGCCATGCCGTGACGACCACGGCTAACTCACCCGGTAGTGGTGGGAACTGTATAAAAGTAACTGGATCAGTAAATGATTTCCTGTGTGTTTACTTGTAATTGTTACTCTTTGCGAAATGTAAATAGCCTACTTTCGATTTTTGCAAAAAATGAAAGTAGACTTAACAAGTTTATTTTTTATTTATACAGTATTCTGCCTAATGGCAGGTCCATGTCTTCGTAGAGAGAATTTCTGATGCCAATGTTCCCGGTCTTTAGCTTTTTCCTTCAGTCTTCTGTAACTCCTTTTTCGGAGGAGTAGTAGTTTACCTCTGGAACGTTTTACTCCAGGAAGTGCCATCATTTATTCTCCGTCCTCCAACGTTCAGGAAATATAATAATGTGGTAGCGTTTCCATTTCCTCTCCACATCGCAGTATCATGTCCGATGAAACAGACTATGATTGATTTCGCCCATGAGTCTTCGATCTTGATCCATCTAAAGCATAATTTGCTCCGTGCATCAAGTCGATACTGGTGCCCGCTGCTGCCCGGTACCAGCCTATCCAGTTTGCTCTACCGTTAGTTAAGTATGCTCTTTGTGTACTGTATAGTTATCTTGCAAATGTATTTGGAATTGTAAACTGTAATGCAATAGTGGACGTCATCTAAGTGTGAAGCAAGGATAGAGTATATTGGGCTGATCGGAATATGTAGAAAACATGTAGCCTTGTAATTTTCTAGGTTAAGTGGATGATCACTAAAACCTTATCTAAACTGATGCACGTCCTATTAAACGCATACGAATTAATGTATGTTGAATGGTCATCAATTATGGGAGGAGACACCACATACAATGCAAAATACATATTCAAGAACGAATTTTGGGGTTATACGTTCCTGTAACTAACGATCTAGCAACCATGCCATTAATTTAAACAAACACCTCGAAATGACATTTTCACAGTCATGGCAATGATACTTCCACAGACACTACATAAACACATTTGTTTTCGAATAAGACACTTAAAGATCACTATACAAATCAGAAACTAAACGTATTAAGTTTATACGGGCCAAAATGTCCATGTATCTGTTAGAATAATTTTAGTTCTCAAATTATCGATTAATCGATCAAGAAAAATCGATTAATGGCGTAGTTGGTAGCATGCTGAACTGCTATATCCAAGATCACTGATTCAAACCCGGCCGACGGGATGATATCATAGATTTATGGTATGCAAAAGAACCTACCACTACAATTGGTAGTGTGTAGCCAAATTTCTAGGTTATATTCGGTTAGAGACACTCTATCAAGTTCCAACATTCGCCGCTAGATGTAGTGTTGTGCTTGTTGGTAGCTTACGAGCGTTCAATTAAAAAAACTGCTATGGCCATTGGCTGCAAATCATATTATATGCCGTCCATTCAGACCACGGCTTCGGTGGCGTAGTCGGTAGCATGCTGAGCTTCTATGCCCAAGATAGCAGGTTCAAACCCGGCCGAAGCCGTCGGATTTTTTAAGAGCATTAAAAATCCCTCAGTATGCCTTCCTTAGCAGGGGAAGAAAAGCCGGCGGTCCCACGTCATAGATTTATGGCATGTTAAAGAACCTTCCACTAATTGCACCTGTGTGAAGCTAAATTGGATAGGTTAAGAATGTAAACAATGCTCTTAGGTTTCTACGTTCGTTGCCAAGAGCCGACTGCTGTGGCGTCTAGTAGCTAATTTCTGAACTTGGTCTAGTAGTCGTTGACGGTGGCGCTTGGCGGCAAAAGTAGGCACTATTTGAAAAATTCTAAGTTGCAGTACTTATATTAAAAACAGATAACACACACTAATACAGTCATCACAATTAACACCGGTTATCAGACAGATTCTACACACACCCAAAGTGCACGGGGCTACATGACCGCGTTGTCGCAGCCCCTAAACTTAAGAACCAACCAACCAACGTAATAAAGTTTCCGTTTAATGAAGGGGACTTAACAGATTTCTTCCCCTCTAATTTCATCGAACCGTCAAATATGTCTGTTTAAGACAAGTTTCTGTTTTATAAGCGGATCGTTGAAGACAGGCTTTACTGTATTAGGCGATATATATATTTGAAGGATCGTCTGGCATTTGGGACGTATGCTTCACCTTCGTTGTACATTAAAATATATTACTGTGGTTTAGTCCTATTATTGTTACTGGCGTTCCCTACCCAGAACACTCATCACTAGGGCTAGGAATTGTATGTAAATACAAATTCTATCCCTTTGATAACACCTAACTAACAAGTAGTTCCGTGAAGAACTAAAGAGCCTATTTGCATATATCCTACTTATGTTAATTCCCTCTATCAACACACAACATTTCAGTTTGATTGCTGTAATAGATTCGTAGATATTAAGAACCATCTAAATATTTTGGATGGTCGCCATGTTGGATTTTTATAAATATATGCCATTGAGGTATATACCATTAGATGAAGATTAATGCGTAGGTTTATTCAATCGCATGATTATAATGATTTTGCACAGTCGTCATCTTGAGGTTATGTAAACAGTTGATATAAATTAGATGTCTGTGCATTACAATGTGTATAAACATTTGCTGTAGCAAGTTTTACCGCGCTCGGATGGTTAAATCGCGAGAAAATTCTATTAAAATGTTTCAACTTGGTTTGGCTGCCATGTTCGTTTCGTAATTAACAGCTTTTTGAAGGTCACATAGGTGAACGTCTATTAGTGCCCTTTATCACCGTTCAAAATTTTAGAGTGATAACAGTAATAGTTGAGGAGATATAGAACGCCGGAGAAATATTTTGCACAGCTGCCATGTTGGATTGGTGAAATGTAATACAATTTGAAGGGCACGGTCGAGGTCGGAAAAATTATTATTATTATACCCTTACCAAGTTTCATTGAAATCACTCCAGCCGTTGACATTTCTTTGGGTGGCATGGGACATACACACATACACACGTGCAGAAGAAGATCTCATAAGCATTTTTTTTTTCATAAATGAAAATCGGCTAAAAATGATCAGGCCTAATGCCCATGAATTAGAACCTACATTTTATTGTTACATATTTTACATCTTGGAACACAATGATAATTGTTTTTCATATTTTTACTTGCTAAATGTAAAAATACATATTATTTTGTCTCTCTATTTTACACACGTGAACATAATTACATTTCTTTACATTCTTTTACTTGTTATGTGAAATCACATATTCTGTCTCTCACTGCAAAAATAAAGTATTGTTTTGCAAGTGAAAGATACGGTAATTCAAAACTGTCAGTATGACAATATTTGTTCACTAGAAACTCAGTTAGATGAAACGGATTTTCCAAACAAGATTCATAAGCTGTTGAGAAAGGGCCAGGGAAAGAATTCCAAGTAATGGGCTAGCCTATATTAGTGGAGATAAGGGGATGGACACCCTACCTGAGTCTCAGCGGCTGGACTTGAGTTTCTTTCAGTTGCCCAGTGAGTGCCTGAGAGACTACTTTTCAATCTGTTGTTCAGAAAGACTGTTATATTTCATCCTATCCCACAAACAAAAAGTGTCCCTCACAATACTTATTCTTGAGTTTGTACGCATTTTCTCATACAGAATAATGGAATTTAATTAAATTAGTTATAATATGGGCATGCTTAATTAAATAATTAATTATTTTACCACACTTTGTTTGCAAAAATATAAGGAAGGAATAAAATTAGGAATCTTCAAGTAATATCATGTGCAAATCACCAATTATAAAGTCCGCCTTGACAAACACTAAGGAGTTTAATAATTAAATTAAAACGTACATGTTTCGGTATAACAATGATACCTTCGTCAGCGTAGATTAAGTAAAAATAATCTTAAAAACTATGTTAACAAATGCAAAGAGAAATTGGATATCCTTACAAAAGAATTAGAATGTAAATAAATAAAAGTTCACAAAAAAAATTAGAAAGTACATAAAAGAACACGATTAAAAGTTAATACAAGTAGTTCCGTGAAGAACTATGCAGCCTATTTTCATATACCCTACTTATGTTAACTGCCACTATCAACATACTACATTTCAGTTTGATTGCTTTAATAGATTCGTAGATATTGAGAACAGACTAAATATTTCGAATGGTCGCCATGTTGGATTTTATATTTGTAGGTCGTAGAGTTATGTACTGTTACATGAAGATTATTGTGTTCGTTTAGCATTCAAACTTCAATCGCATGATTAGGACACAAGAAGTAACAAGGAGATTTTAAAATTTCGCATAGCTGCCATCTTGTGGTTATGGAAACAATTGAAATAAATTAGATGCCAGGGGATTAACATTCGTATAAGGGTTTACTGTACCAAGTTTCACTGCACTCAGATGGTTAAATTGCGAGAAAAGTCCATGTGAATATTTATAATTCGCATCGCCGCCATGTTGGATTTGTGATCACCAGGTTATTTAAAGTCCTATAGGTGAACTTAAATTCATAGCCCCTATAAACATAAAAGAATTCAGTTTGATTGCTATAATAGATTCGTAGATATTCAGAGCCGTCTAAATATATCGGATGGTCACCATTTTGGATTGTTAAATGTATAGGCGTTAGAGTCATGTACCATTAAAGGAAAATTATTGCGTAGGTTCATTATTCACACTTTCGCTTCGATCACATGATTACGACACAAGAAATAAAAACTTAATTTTAAAATTCGCACAGCTGCCATCTTGAGGTTATGTAAACAATTGAACTAAATTAGGGACCAGTGCATTAAAATGTGTATAAACATATCCTGCAACAGATTTCATTGCGTTTGTATCATTAAATCGCGAGAAATGTCTATTTAAAACTTTCAAATTCGCTTGGTCGCCATGTTCGTTTTGTAGTTAACCGGTTTTTGAAAGTCTTATAGATGATCTTCCAGTAGTATCCTTTATCTCCTTACAAAATTTCAGGATGCTACTGCTAATAGTTTCAGAGATATAGAATGCCGGTGAAATATTTCGCACATCCGCCATCTTGTGGTTCTGTAAACAATGGAACGAAGTTAGATGTCGGTTCATCACAATATGTATAAACATATACTGTACCACGTTTTATTGGGTTTGGTTGGTTAAATCGCGAGAAACGTCTATTTAAAAGTCGCAAATTCGCGTGTCCGCCATGTTGGTTTTGTAGTTACCAGAGTTTCAAGAGTCGCTTAGATGAACTTCTAGTAGTTTCCTTTATCACCGTAATAAATTCCAGGGTGATATCGGCAATAGTTTCGGAGATATTGAATGCTGGTGAAATATTTCGCACAGCTGCCATGTTGGATTGGTGAGACGTAACAAAATTTGAAGGGCACGGTCGGGGTCACCCGAAATAGTGCTATGAACTTACTGAGTTTCATTGAAATCGCTCCAGCCACACACACACACACACGCACACACACACACACACACACACACACACACACGGACAAAAGGTTATCTCATAAGCCTATTTAATTCAAAATTGAAAATAGGCTAATAAACCTACCTCAATGAATTGTCTATCGGACGTTGCTGCTGAGAACTATGTGTTGTTGCCTCCAGCCAGGTATACGCTAATGTTTCGGAACAGCGCATAAAAAATCAAAATAATTAAGGCATCCAACCCTGGGTGTGTAATGTATCATTAATATAATAATTAAATTAATATTACATATTTAATATTCTTTGAATGCAATATTCCATATTTCACCTAATCTATATATATATAACAACAAGTTCCGTGACGAACTAAAGAGCCTACTTTTCATAAAATTTAAGATTCCTGCCAATGATTAATCTATATGGATCTATCTAGAATAATGACGAAATTAAGTTGGTAATATCGACATTTCTAATTAGTTCGAAATATACCTGGCATTATGTAGCCGGATAGAGCACTAGAGTTGGCAGCCCTGATGACTGAATATATTCTCAGTTCCATCTCTTAAGATACAGAATACAAAATTTGGTTGAAGTCCAATGGATAGCATGGACGTTACATGCAGTTAAACATAGGATGTAACAGCGCTCGTAAAATAATGTTGGCAACAATGATATACATGAATTGGTCAGAAATAATCTGAAATAAGATGATCTATTGTTGTGTCAGTTTTGAATGAAATCCATTAGTTAGTATAGAAGTTACGTGCATTTTAAAATTGGACCTATCAGCAGGCATAGAATCATGTTGGCAGCACTAGGGTAGGCCTAAATTAGTTACTCCAAATTAATCTAGAATGCCAGGTACTATATGTGTGCAAAGTTTAGAGCAAATTGGCTTGCATACTTACTGATATATTGATATTAGGTTAACAAAAATAGAGACAGTATTTATTAACAGTTGGCAGCCCTGATTACTCTTAAGAATCGGCATAGTCATATCTGTTATGGTACACATAGCACACACGCAATTAGATTGAAATCCAAATGATAGTATAGAAGTTACATGCATTTAAAGTTGGACCTCCCAGCAGGCTTACAATCCTGTTGGTATCACTGACGTATATAAGTTACTCCAAATTAATATAGAATGGCAGGTATTATACGTGTGCATAGTTTAAAGTTGTCGGCTTGCATACTTTCTGATATATGGGTATTTGGAAAAAAAATGAGAGCATTTATTAACATTTGGCAGCCCTGGTGGCTCTTAAGATTACGCTCAGTCATATCTGCTTATGTACACATACCACATACGAAATTTGGTTGAAATCCAATTGATAGTGTAGAAGTTATATGCATTTAAAATTTGGACCTATCAGCAGGCTTATAATCATTTTGGCAACACTGCCATGTATAGCCTCCTGGAAATAAAACTGCAATATTATTGTCTATACGTATGCAAATTTTGAAATAGCTCACATTCATTCCTTCCAGGATATCCAACATGGAGCTCAAATTTCAATTGCGATTTTTTCAGCAGTTGGTAGCACTGGCATCATTTTCAAATATGGCTGTGAGATATTCAGGTATAGATCTTTACTCCTGCCAAATTTTGTTTCGATTGCTGCAGCCGTTTAGGAGTTGATAGGGGGGACACAAACACAGCCAGCCAGCCAGCCAGCCAGACAGAAGGACAGACAGACAGACAGACAGGCAGACAGACAGGCAGACAGAAGGACAGACAGACACACATTTGCCCGATCTCATAAGTCTACTTTTTCCTCATTTTTGCAAAATGTGAAAAGTAGGCTAAAAATCAATATAACGTGATAGTATGTATGTGGGTGTGTGGGTGTGTATGTCTGCTATGCGTTCATGCACCACCCATCCGATTGCGCTGAAACTTGGGTGAGATGGTGATTACTTTCTAAGGAAGGTTTCTGGCTGAGTATATCCATTTTACAATAGGCAGCACACGAGTAGATTCAACAAATGAACGACGACGCGCGAAGCATTTCGACACAGTCCCGTATTTGTTCGTAAACCTTTCACCCGATTGCGATGAAACTTGGGTAAGAAGTTGTTTCCACTCAAGAGAAGGTTTCTAACTTAGTAAATACATTTCACAGTAGATAGCGCACGAGTAGATTCAACAAATGAGTGACGACACGCAACGCGTTTCAACAAAGTCCGGTATGCATTCATATACCATTCGTCCGATAGCTATGGAACTTGGGTTAGATGTTGTGTACACTTCAGAGAAGGTTTCTGGCTTAGTAAATCCACTTTACAATAGGCAGCCCGCGAGTAGATTCAAAAAATGAGCTACGACGCACGAAGCGTTTCAACAAAGTCAAGTATGCGTTCATATACCATTCGTCCGATAGCGATGAAACTAGGGTGAGATGTTGTTTACACTCCGGAGAGGATGTCTGGCTTAGTAAATCTACTTTACAATAGGCAGCGCACGAGTAGATTACACAAGTAAGTGACGGCACGCGAATCGTTTCAACAAAGTCCCGTATAAGGTCATATGCCATTCGTCCGATAGCAATGAAACTTGGGTGAGATATTGAGTACACTCTAAGGAAGGATTCTGGCTTAGTATATCCACTTTACAATAGGTAGCGCACGAGTAGATTCAACAAATAAGCGACGACGCGCACACCGTTTCAACAAAGTCCCGTATGTGTTCATATACCATTCGTCCGATAGCAATGAAACTTGGGTGAATAAATACATTTCACTGTAGATAGCGCACGAGTAGATTCAACAAATGAGTGACGACACGCAACTCGTTTCAACAAAGTCCCGTATGCATTCATATACCATTAGTCCGATAGCGATGAAACTTGGGTGAGATGTTGTGTACACTCCAGGAAAGGTGTCTGGCTGAGTAAATCTACTTTACAATAGGAGGCGCACGATTAGATTCAACAAATGAGCTACGACGCGCGAAACGTTTCAAAAAGTCCCGTATGCGTTCATATAGGCCTACCATTCGTCCGATTGCGATTAAACTTGGGTGAGATGTTGTGTACACTTGAGGAAAGGTGTCTGGCTTAGACTTTACAATAGGCAGCGCACAATTAGATTCAACAAATGAGCTACGACGCGCGAAGCGTTTCAAAAAAGTCACGTATGCGTTCATATACCATTCGTCCGATAGCGATGAAACTTGGCTGAGATTTTGAGTACACTCTAAGGATGGATTATGCCTTAACAAATATACTTTACAATAGGTAGCGCACGAGTAGATTAAACAAATGAGCGACGACGCGCGAAGCGTTTCAACTAAGTACCGTACGCGTTCATATAGGCCTACCATTCGTTCGATAGCGATGAAACTTGGCTGAGATGTGGAGTACAGTCCAGGGAAGGTTTTTGACTTAGAAAATCCATTGCACAGTAGGTAGCGCACGAGTAGATTCAACTAATGAGCGAAGGCACGCGAATCGCTTCAACAAAGTCCCGTATGCGTTCATATAGGCCTACTATTCATCCAATTGCGATGAAAGTTGAGTGAGTTGTTGTGCACACTGCAGGGAACGTTTCTAATTTACTAAGTCCATTGTATAATGGGTTGCGCACGAGTAGTTTCAACAAATGAGTGACGGCGCAAAAACCATTTCAACAAAGTTCCACCTGCGTTCATATACCATTCATCCGATTGTGATGAAACTAGGGTGAGTTGTTGTGCACACTGCAGGGAAGGTTTCTGACTTAGTAAATCTATTGTACAATAGGTAGCGCGCGAGTTGATTCAACAAATGAGTGACGGCGCGCGAATCATCTAAGCAAAATCCCGTCAGCGTTCATATGCCATTCATCCGATTGCGATGAAACTTTGAAGATTTGTTGTGAATACGCCAGGGAAGGTTTTCGACTTAGTAAATCTATTTTACAATAGGTAGCGCACGAGTAAATGCAACAAATGAGTGACGATGCGTGAAGTGTTTCAACAAAGTTCCATCTGCGTTCATATACCATTTATCCGATTGCGATGAAACTTTGGTGAGTTGTTGCGCACGCTCCCACAAATGTTTCAAAATTAGAAAACCCATTTTACGATAGCTTAGAGGCAGTTAACGGAAATTGAAGAAAAAATTGTGTATCCAAAAGCACTTCAAGAAACCAAATTACAATGCCAACACTTTCTTTGATTGGCATTGCAACGCATGCCGGGTACAGCTTGTTAGTTACATAAATATGTACATGTTCTGCATGTGGATATTACATAACAATCCTCGCCCCACTTATCACTCAGGACTTGATAAAATCTGGAATTACTAATATAGATCCTAAGATACTGCCCTGTTCTTTTAAAAGAAATTCTACCTTGAGGGAACTTTATCTAGCCTCGAGCTACCAGCAAAACTTTACATCAACCTCGGGAGAGAAGGGATCTTCTCTAATTTATGAACTTCTAGTCATCCATATATTTGTTAACCTTGGTGTCAGAGCGTGCTGAGAGGTCGTAGGTTCGAATCTCGTCATGCATTATGAATAGTAGAGATGGTCTCCATTGTCATTGTTCCGCCCGCCACGACGACTTCCTGTTTCACCCACCTGTTAGCTACCTAGCGACCACACCTACCAATGCCTAGGTTACTCTGTCCCACGATAGAATAACATAACCTTGTCATTGTGAGTCCGTACGCCTTCGTTAACATCGCATCATTATCACGTACAGACATAGCGTGCAATAGAGAGATTTGTCAACCTGCTTACAGCATCAACTAATTCAGGGATGGGCAAATTCGTGGTGTATAGGCGTCAAGTTACCACAAATGTTCACTTCTTGGTGGGAGTGAATTATTATTATTGTTATTATTATCATTGTCTCGAGGTAATTTGTCACTTGTAACATGGCTTTAATACACATTTATATTTAATAGAAATTTGAGGTGAGTGCCTAAATAAGAAATACAAATTGTCTAATATCAACAAAACAAAAGAATAATATATTAATTTCAAATAAAACAAGTAGATCCATGACGAATTAGCCTAAATAGCTTATTTTCTTATATTCTAGCAAAGGGTTGACCACCCCTGAGTTAGTGTAATCTCAACCATAGACAGGCAATGGTCACCCAGCTGCATGGCCTAAGTACTCGCTCGTACATATTACGACATACTATTTTCTCATTATCTGTGCACTTTCTACATTACAGAAAGTGCAATTGCAGTCTCTCATTTCAGGGGCAATTACAATTCACAGAAGCCACTACTCTGTGTTCCTTTCAGAAAGCTTTGTTACACAGTGGGGCAGATGCCCTCGTTGTTCCGCCCCTTAAAACTACAATAAATAATTAACTAATTTTGTTACACAGCTTACAGTATGAAGTTGTTATTCCTTTCTTTATTATTGGACAAATATAGCACACAGAACAAAAATGTTCCAAGCTGCTGTTCCTCTCTGTTTTTTGCACAAATACAGCACACAGAACAAAAAATGTTCCAAGTTGCCTTTCCTTGCTGCTCTGTTGCACAAATATCTGCTAATATCTACTAATCTATTACAGCACTCAAACTCAAGTTTATTATGTTGATAAACGCCTTCAACATAAGTTCACCTATCGGACTTTCAATAACCTGGTGAGCACACATGTAGCATGGCGGCAACGCGATTATACCATGCAGTGAAACTTGGCACGGCAAATGCTTATACAAATTTTAATCCACTGGCATGTAATTTGTTTCATTTGTTTTAATAGCCACAAAATGATGGCTGTGCGAAATTTTAAAAACTCGTTTTACCCTAATCATGCGATTGAAGTTTGAATAATACACCTACGCAATAATCGTCATGTAATAGTACATAACACTATGGCCAACAAATATAAAATTCCAACAGGATGACCATCCAAAATATTTTGACGGTTCTCAATATCTACTAATCTATTAGAGCAATCAAACTGAAATGTTGCATGTTGAGAGAGGCAAATAAAATAAGTAGGATATTTGAAAGTAGGTTATTTTGTCCTTCACGGAACTACCCGTTAAACTTCCGTTTGTTGTTGGGTGTGACATTGTCCAATTCACACGTGAGCTTGCCCTGTTATTGTTGAAGATTTTGGGAAGCAATTGTTATGATAATTATATTTTTATCGCACAAACAACCGCTGCAGCGAGTAATGGTTTTAGACTTGTCTCCGATGCGTAATTATTCTCCGAGTGCACCTCTTTGAGACATACAGTATGATTAAAACCATTTTTCAATTATTATCAAGATAAACGTTTTTGTTTATGATTCTATCATTATTTGAAGCAGATTTCATACTAATTTTTTCATAGTGAATATTCTTAATTTAGTGCTTAATTTTCATTTAAATTGTTTATGTTTTAGAATATATTCTCTGAGTTTAATGTTATTACAATATTTCTTTCGCTGAGGATGGTTACAAGTTGAGCAAAACTAGTAGTTAATTGTGATGGCTGCATTAGTGGGGGTTATCTGTGATTCAAGTAGAAGGATTGCAGACGGTATTTTTTTTTCAAGTAGTTCCTACTTTTGCTACCAAATGCTACCATCCACAACACCTAGCTGCGGACGTGGCTACTAAATGCCATCACTGTCAGGACCTGGTGGCGAACGTTGGAGCTAATATAACGTTATAAAACTAACCTACACATTTTAGCTTCCACAAGTGTAGTTAGTGGAAGGTTCTCTTTCATGCCATAAATCTATGACATGGGACCGCCGGCTTTACTTCCCCTCCGAAGGAAGGCATGCTGAGGGATATTTAACGCTCTTAAAGAAATTCCGATGACTTCGGGGATAGAAGCTCAGCATGCTACCAATGACGCCACCGAAACCGCCCATAGCTATTTTAATAATGTATATGTCAGTAAGGATAACTTCTATGATGTACTTTATATCAATGCGTACTAAAAGCTTGCAGTAAACTTAATCGCCTTTTGTGGTATTTTGACATTGATTGAGAGAAGTAATAAAGGAGATATACTTGATGTGTTAGCTGTTTACAACCATAAACATAATAACATTTTCATTGGCAATATCATGCACAAACATTTTTTATGTTGTATCATAGTGCTTGTGCAAATGCAAAGAAATACATACCTATGGCACGAAAGAGTGTTATTTTACTTACAGCCAAATCATTTTTTTTTCGCTATCGTTTTACCCTCCAGGTTTGGCTTTTCCCACGGACTAAGCGAGGGATCCTACCTCTACCGCCACTGAGGGCAGTATCCTGGAGCTTGAGACTCTGCGTCAGGGATACAACTGGGGTGTGAGACCAGCACTACGCCCAGGCGGCCTCACCTGCAAAGCGAACCGGGGGCCTGATGAAGGGATGGGAAGAGTGGGACAGTTAGGCAAGGAAGAGGGAAGGAGGCGGCCGTGGCCTTACAGTAGGAACCATCCCGGAATTTGCCCGAAGACGAAGTGCGAAACCACGGAAAACCACTTCGAGGATGGCTGGGATGGGAATCGAACCCCCTCTACTCATTTGTTCACCCGAGGCTGAGTAGACCCCGTTCCAGTCCTCATACCACTTTTCAAATTTCGTGGCAGAGCCGGGATTCGAACCCAGGGCCTCCGGGGCGGTAGCTAACCATGCTGACTGCTATGCAACGGAGGCGACCAAATCAAGTTTAACATTGTAATTTTGAGCCCAAACCAACGCGGAGAAAAAATCCGTACGCGCTCTTTCGTGCTACAAAACATCGCGCGCCCTCTCCCTGGTTAAGCGGGTTGTTTGATCCATACACATATGCTTTTCTCTGTTCTAAGTGGCTGAATTATACCGTCTGTTGAAAAGATCAGTGTGACCATGAATTCTAGGTGGAGATGTGCCGGTTTTCTGTTTAAAGGACAACCAGTAGAGCACGTGCAACATGGAGAGTCTGAATGGTCACGATGTTCAAACATAGTTATTATTGTACCGTAAGCAGTTTCATTGTTGAGTAAGTAGAGTCTGATAACAACTATGTCCAGTATGTTGAGTAGGGGTGTACAACCTTTTTTATAAGTGGGGGCCAAGTTTATTTGTACATAATAAGGGGCGGGCCGAAATTTACCTTTCCACATAGGCACTTGCCAAACCATACCGCTAAAGCTAATTTTACTATTATCTGAATAACCTATTTTACCAGCAGACAAAAAAATGTGTTTCAATACCATTTTTTGTGTCCTCTAAATGGTTTAATTCCAATTTTAAAGTTTTTCTTTAAATTGCCATATTTAGTTATCAAATTACTGATTTTTTCAATCAACTTACTCCTAATTCGAAAAGGTTTAGGGGCGTATAAAATAGTACCTTCACAAGGTTGAAAAAAATATTTTCACAAAAAAGAAACAGAATTCTTTAGATCAAAGTATATAAAAAATTAAAATAATGGGAAAATTCTCTTCTTCGTCTTCTTCTTCTTCATTTCCCGGTTCCTGTGATCTGGGTGGGGATGTGAATCAAGGACCTCCATACTTTTCTGTCTCTCCACCACTCTTGTCCCTTTTCCAGTACATCCTCCACTTTCACTCCTCTTTTCTCAACGCTCTCCCTCACTGCATCCATCCACCTTATCCTCGGCCTTCCCCTTTGGCGCCTTCCCGTGACTTTCTCAGTAAATAATCGCTTCGGGACTCGGTCTTCTCCCATTCGCATCATATGTCCATACCATTTTAGCTTACTAATCTCGGTTTTGTCTTGTAACTTTGGGAATCCTGTTTTCTCCCTAATTTTCTTGTTTCTGATTTTGTCTCTGCGGGTCTTTCCAATTATACCTCTAAGGAACTTCATCTCTGCTGCCTGGATTCTACATTCCTCCCGTTTAGTTGATGTCCACGAGCCTCCAGCATACGTCAATATAGGTGTGTATTATGTTGAATACAAGATTCTTTTACATTTCTCGGGAACTTCCTGGTTCCATACCAGACCCCTCACACTCTGGTTAAACCCATTTGCTTGTTGGATCCTCTTACAAACTTCCTCACTTATCCTTCCATCGTCTGTTAGGACACTCCCTAAGTATTTGAAGCTTTTCAAAACTTGTAATGGTTTTCCATCTACTGCAATATTCCCCCTACCATCTCGCACATTTCTTGTCATCACCATCGTCTGACTCTTCTCTACACTGATTTTCATTCCATGCTCTTCTATCTCCTGGTTCCAAACATTTACTTGTTATTGGACTTCCAATTCATCGTCCCCACATATCACTATGTCATCAGCGAAGAGTAAGGCCTTCGTTCTTTTACTTCCCATTTTCAGTTTCACTCGTTCATGGATTCCATCCTTGACAGTGAGGAAAAGTAAGGGGGACAACACGCTCCCTTGTCGGAGACCTGTTTCTACATTGAATCAGTTTGTTTGTCCAATCTTGGTCTTCACGCTACTGACACAATATTCACATCATTAACAATATATATATTCACGTTTTCAATAGTACAAAAATATTTACCCGCGGAAGGCATAAACTGACTTTGAGGGCAGCAGTTTGTGTACCCCTGATATAGACTCCATGAAGAGAACAAATCAATGCGAAGACTAATTCTGTAGCTCCGTAGACCAGGACATAATGCACTACTGAAATGGATAGCTGCAAGTTTGGAGATCCTAACTTGGAATCCCGACGTTGACCATCCTGAGTGTGAACTACAGGTAATCTTCCAGGCTCTTGCACCACCTCCTTGACTGTTAGCCCGCAGGTCTAGGTTTTATTCCCGGAGAAAATGAATTCTGATCTCAGGGTTGGAGCAGGGTGCATTCAGCCTCGTGAGGCAAAACTAAGAAGAGATGGTTTCGATTCCAAACTCAGCCATCCAGGAAGAGATTTCGCGTGGTTTCTCTCTTCCAATCCAGGCGAATGCCGGGATGGTTCCAAACTTAAGACCACGGCCATCACCTTCCCAATCCTCATCTAAATTGCAAATACAACAACCCATCCAACATAATAACACAGGTTTTCAGACAAATATTCCTCACTCACCCAAGAACACCTGGTTAAATAACCACGATTTCCAAGCCCCTAAAATGAAACAAGAACAACAAACTCTGTCAAGTAAACATGTGTTCTAATTAAAACTCAGCCTGAACCCCCACATGCGTAGCGTACTGCGCTACCTCCCTTTTTATGAAGCGCACCTGCGCCTCTTCACTCCGAGAACTAAAAGCTCATGCAGCCATAACCTCCCTATGAAGGCTTCCAAAATGATGGTATATTGGCTTTCACGGCAGGGACACCAAGAGCCTGCTGATGAGCCAGCTTGGTGTCCTAGGCGAAACCCCACAAAAGACACGGCACAACCCCAGAAAAATTGCTGAGTTTTAATTAACTGGCCGTGAAAGCCAATATACCATGTGTTGTAATTTTTTAATCTCTTGTCGTTTCATGCATCCAGAATATTTCCCAAATTAAATTGAAAAACTTGCATAGTGGCTAGCATTCTTGGCGAGGGCTCGAGTTCGATTCCCGGCTCTGCCATGACATTTAATTCTGGTCAGAGGTTTGGAACGGGGCCCAAAAATGAAAAAAGGTAGGTTCGATTCCTACTTCAGCTAACCTGAAGGTGGTTTTCCGTGGTTTCTCACTTCAAGTCCAGGCAAATGCCGGGATGGTAACTAACCTAAGGTCACGGCCTCTTCGCAACCAAATCCTACATCAATTACAAGTGCATAAGTAGTACAGACTTCACTGTGACACAGGTTATCAGACAAATTCTACACTCACCCAAGTACACGGTGCTATATGAGCACGATGTCGCAAAGACCCTAAAAGAATCAACAACAAAACAAGTAGTTTCATGAAGAACTAAATTGACTATTTTCATATATCTTACTTATGTTAATTGCCTCTATCAACATACAAAATGTCAGTTTGATTGCTGTAAAAGATTCGTAGATATTGAGAACCATCTAAATATTTCGGATGATCACCATGTTGTATTTTTATATATGTAGGCCATAGAGTTATGTACTATTACATGAAGATTATTGCGTGGGTTTATTATTCAAACTTCAAGAAATAAAAACATTTTTTTTAAATTTCGCACAGCCGCCATCTTGCGGTTTTGTAATCAATTGAACTAAATTAGATATCAGTGCATTACAATTTCTCTAAACATTTGTTGTACCATGCTTCACTGCGCTCGGATGGTTAAATCGCGAGAAAAGTCTATTTAAATGTTTCAAAATTGCTTGATCGCCATGTTCGGTTTGTACTTAACATGTTTTTGAAAGTCGCTTAGGTGTATTTCTAGTTTTCCACCGTACAAACTTTCAGAGTGATAACAGTAATAGTTTCGGAGATATAGAATGATGGTTAAATATTTCACACAGCCGCTATATTGGACTGAAGCTACGTAATAAAATTTGAAGGGCACGTTCGGGGCCGGACGAAATATTACTATGTCCTTACCGAGTTTCATTGTAATCGCTCCTGCTGTTTAGATTTTATTACGGACACACACACACACACATAAACACACACAGACATAAGGTGATCTCATAAGCTCATTCCTTTTTAATAAATTAAAATAGGTTAAAAATGAGAAACACCAGTATTATTGATTACTCATACTTGAAAATTCTGAAAAATTACTGCGTTAAAGTAACAGTTTACTTCCTAACCCTAGTCGAGTATAGGTGGCTTTAAGCTATCGCCTAGACTCCAGAGCCATCCAGTCATTGCGCTCTAAGAGCGCGGCCGCGATCGGTTAGCACTGAGGATAGACTAGCGCTCCTTCCCCTTCCAGCACTACTCTGTGGCAGCGAGGAGACCTGAGACAGGCGGACGATGTTCGGAACACGCTGACTAGATTCGTACGTACAGTCGTGCGGCCGTCAGCTTTTGTGGGATTATTGACATCATATTGATAGGGTTGTTTTGCCATAAAAAATTATACCGCACAAATCGAATGGTACTCCGATGTATGGAATGTGCAGGAAGTAAAGAATATTGTGATCCATTTCGAACTGAAATGTGAATTTATTGGAGAGGAAAATTCAACATAATTTTACCAGTAAGAGCCGATAGTAAAGACTTTGAGTGACTTTTGCTCCGTCGTTATTACGAGCATGTAGTTTTGGAGGAAACAATCTTTTCCAAAATGGGTACAATATTTCTCGACACAGCTATTCCTAAACAATCGCGCAAGTTTCTATCACTCATCGTTGCGCGATGTCTACTTCTCACAAATGTACGTTGAGAGTAACATTGCTCACGGCACGCTCAACTAGCCAAGCTCCTTCCACCGCTACCAAAACTACCTTCCACCAAAGCGCTCGAAGCACAGGCTAAGAGCGCGGTTGGAGTGCTAGTGATCGGAGAGCTCTGTGTGCATGGCCCTGCTCTAGAGGGTAGTTGTTGATTCACTTAGGGGCTTTACGACACCATGCTCGTGTAGCCCCGTGTACTTGGGTGTGTATTGATTCCTTCTGGTTACCACTGTCTTTGTGAGGACTGTAGCGGTGTGTGTATTTTTAATTGAAACTAGGATTTGGAAGGAGGCGGTCGTGACCTTAATTTAGCAATCTTCCCAGCAATTACTTGGAGAAGAAGTGGGAAACTACAGAGAATCACTTCTAGGATGGCTGAGGCGGGAATCACATCTTCCACGAAGATGAGTTCACCCCCGTTTCAACCCTCAGACCGGAATTAAATTTCTTGGCAGAGATGAGAATCGAACTCAGAACCTTTGGGTTCTGAGTATCAGTATGTATCCCGTGACCACACAAAGCGGTATTGGGTAGTTTACCCAGAGAGATAAGCCCATGAGGTCTGGAGCCGGACATCTTGCAGGGTAGTTCCCCTAAAAGGCTACGTATAGGAAGGCTTTCAAATTGTCCACGCTAGTCTCAGTCAGATCATGTTAATTTAAAGTGCTAGTTATTTATTCGTAAACTCGAAAGAAATTAATGTGATTGTCAAACTCGGTGGAGATTGTTGTTTATTCAGACCTTAGGTTAGTCACTGAAAAGGGAAATACCCTCCGCTTTCTCGCTACTGGCCGAGCATAGGAGGCTCTGGCCTAGCCACGATCCAGGGTAGATTCCTTTTTGGAAGACAAAAGAAACTAATGTGATTTCCTAACTCGGCGGAGATTGTATTGTTGTTTATTCAGGCTTTACGCTAGTCACTGCAATGGGAAGTTTCCCCCGCAGCTGGCCAAGTATAGAATGCTTTAGCCTTGTAACGACCAAGGACAGATTCCTACTTGAAAGACAGATGAAGCTTTGAGGTAGTGACTCTAAAAGATAGTTACCTTAGTTGGATTCAACAGTACAAATCCCCTAGTTAGAGGATGTAGGGGACTTTGATCTAGTCACATTACAAGGTAGTTCCGCCAGAAGGCCGAGTATAGAAGACTTTTTAGCTATCGCGACTCAGGGTAGTTAACACAGGAATAGCCGAAAGAAGGCATGGAGTGGGTCACGGTGCAGGGCAGTCTCCCAGAAAGCCAGATATAGGAGGCTTTGAATTAATCATGCTACAGATTAGATCCCCTAGTTGGAGGATATAGGAGGCTCTGAGCTAGTCACGTTAAAAGTTAGTACAGTCAGAAAGTTGACTGTAGAAGGCTTTGAGCTATCGTGACTCAGGGTAGTTAACCCAGGAATAGCCTAAAGAAGGCTTGGAGTGGGTCACGGTGCAGGGCAGTCTCCCAGAAAGCAAGATATAGGAGGCTTGGAGTTAATCATGCTACAGATTAGATCCCCTAGTTGGAGGATATAGGAGGCTCTGGGCTAGTCACGTTAAAAGTTAGTACAGTCAGAAGGTTGACTGTAGAAGGCTTTGAGCTATCGTGACTCAGGGTAGTTAACCCAGGGTTATAGAAGGCCTGGAGGGGGTCACGGTGCAGGGCAGCCTCCCAGATAGCCAGATATAGGAGGCTTTGAGTTAATCATGCAACATATTAGATCCCCTAGTTGGAGGATATAGGAGGCTTTGAGCTAGTCACGTTACAAGGTAGTTCCGCCAGAAGGCCGAGTATAGAAGGCTTTCAGCTATCGTGACTCAGGGTAGTTAACACAGGAATATAGAAAGCTTGGAGGGGGTCACGGTGCAGGGCAGTCTCCCAGAAAGCCAGATATAGGAGGCTTTGAGTTAATCATGATACAGATTAGATCCCCTAGTTAGAGGATATAGGGGGCGCTGAGTTAGTCACGATAAAATTTAGTACAGTCAGAAGGTTGACTGTAGAAGGCTTTGAGCTATAGTGACTCAGGATAGTTAACCCAGGAATATATAAGGCTTGGAGGGGGTCACGGTGCAGGGCAGCCTCCCAGAAAGCCTGATATATGAGGCTTTGAGTTAATCATGCTACAGATTAGATCCCCTAGTTGGAGGATATAGAAGGCTTTGAGTTAGTCACGTTAGAAGTTAGTACAGTCAGAAGGTTGACTGTAGAAGGCTTTGAGCTATCGTGACTCAGGGTAGTTAACCCAGGGATATAGAAGGTCTGGAGGGGGTCACGGTGCAGGGCAGCCTCCCAGAAAGCCTGATATAGGAGGCTTTGAGTTAATCATGCTACAGATTAGATCCCCTAGTTGGAGGATATAGGAGGCTCTGAGTTAGTCACGTTAGAAGTTAGTACAGTCAGAAGGTTGACTGTAGAAGGCTTTGAGCTATCGTGACTCAGGGTAGTTAACCCAGAAATATAGAAGGCTTGGAGGTTGTCACGGTGCTTGGCAGCCTCCCAGAAAACCAGATATATGAGGCTTTGAATTAATCATGATACAGATTAGATCCCCAACATGGTGGATATAGGAGGCTTTGAACTAGCCACGTTAATAGGTAGTTTCGCCAGAAGGCTGAGTGTAGAATGCTTTGAGCTATCATGACTCAGGGTAGTTAACCCAGAAATATAGAAGGCTTGGAGGGGGTCACGGTGCAGGGTAGTCTCCCAGAAAGCCAGATATAGGAGGCTTTGAATTAATCATGCTACAGATTAGATCCCCAACATGGAGGATAGGGGAAGCTTTGAACTAGCCACGTTAATAGGTAGTTCCGCCAGAAGTTTGAGTATAGAAGGCTTTGAGTTATCGCGACTCGGGTAGTTAACCCAGAAATATAGAAGGCTTGGAGGGGGCCACGGTGCAAGGCAGCCTCCCAGAAAGCCAGATATAGGAGGCTTTGAGTTAATCATGCTACAGATTAGATCCCCAACATGGAGGATATAGGAGGCTTTGAACTAGCCACGTTAATAGGTAGTTGCGCCAGGAGGCTGAGTGTAGTAGGCTTTGAGCTATCATGACTCAGGGTAGTTAACCCAGAAATATAGAAGGCTTGGAGGTGGTCACGGTGCAGGGTAGTCTCCCAGAAACCCAGGTGCACGCGACGTTAATCATGCCACAGGTTAGATTCCCTAGTTGGAGGATATGGGTAAAGGTACAGTAAATCACCCAGTAGGTCAAGTAGGATTCCCGCTATGGCCGGCCGGGGATCATCTAAGACTGTTGTGTGGCTCTAGCGTGGCAAGGTGCCAATAGACGAGCAAAGGTTCCGGGTCTCGTCACTAGCCGATGCTATAGTTACGTAACGTAACGTAAGGTCGTGCATTGCGGGCGGACTGGTCAAGGTGAGAGCAGGTGGCAGGTGGAACACGCCGCGCCGGGCCCGGGACACACGAGTTGCCGCTAAATTATGCCAGGGAAGTCCATCATGATCCGGATTCTTGGGCCATCACTCACTCGCCCTTGTAATTCAGATGTAAATCATGGAACGAGCTAGCCTACGGCTAGGAACATCTTAAGATTCCGACAAAAATAATGAAATTTTAAAAAGAAGCCATACATTTTTCTTTCCTTGATTCGTTTTGTCACATTTGAGCGTGCAACACATAGGATCCTTTTCTCGTTTGTTTATACCTTCAAACCTCTTAATTAAAAATCATTCCACGGTAGATGTGACGCTAATTATACCTTCGCGCTGGGCTAGGTGTGTGTTTAGGCAAGAGCGTTGATATCCAAGGAGCTTCAACTAAGCCACTCACCACAAATAAAACATTCAATGTATGTTAAGTGGAAAAAAAATCCCAATGAAACCAAATCAATGTAGGTAAATATCAACAAATCACAACTAGATAACATCTATAGAAGCCAAAATCTTTGTTCCTTTTTAAATATAATTTGCCAGAGGCAAGAAACAGCACTCAGATGTTAGCTTCCTGGTAAAAAGAAGATCTTGTTTATTTTATTTATGGGCTTGCAACATAGTACTGTAGCTATTTAACCCCGAGTAATCGATTGATTGCGGAATGTCAGATAACCTGTGAAATGGGGGCGGTTTGCTAGTGTGTGTATTAATAATTATTGAGTTGATTTACAATGGGGAAACCACGAAAAATCGTATTATGGACGGTAGGGAACGGGAACCGAACTTACCTCATCTAAGTTTCGCCTCACGACGTTGAGTGCACCCCACTGCAGCCTTCAGCCTAAATTAGATTAATTTGTAAAGTGGGGACTCGAACCCGGATCTTAGGGGTGGCAATCAAGAATGTTGGCTACTTCATCGTGAGATGGTCGGTCTCTTGAAAAAGAAAAACCACGTTCTACAGCAGGTTTAAAAGGTATTCTTCAAAGCTTCTCCGATGCAATTTAGAGAATCAATTGATCTTTATTTCGTAAATAATCACTGATAAATCAATTTCAAGCAATGAAGAATTTTAACATATCATAAGTTCTTTGCATTCAAATTTATCTATGACTAAATTTTTATGAAAAATAGAGAAAAATGTCTATTTTTGTTGTTGTCTCTTTGCGGTTAAAATATAATAAGTCAGACTTCCATGTATTTAAAATCTCCATCTGCTTCCTGGCTCATGTTTACTAGGTCAGTACAGCGTGTTTAAATATCTTTCAGACTCTAAAACTTCCAGTAGGTTTCGTTTAACGGGCTTCAAAAAAATTTACTTATTAACATTTTACAGGCGAAGATAAACATTAGAGGGTAAGTTGGAGAAAATATGAGCAGAGGATCTGGGGCTCCTACGTAAGATCGTGAGCATTAAAAATGCTCGCCTGCTGTCTCCAAGGCTGCAGTATTGAATCCTGGTGAAGTTATTTGAGGGTGGAAGAGCGAAGGACCCGTGTCATAAAACTTACTGTAGCGTTAAAGACACAGTTCGAGGAAAAATTCCGGCACCCAGGCGTGTCTAAAAGCTTCAGTAGTTAAAAGTGACGTAACAAAAACAAGTAGTTCCTTGAAGAACTATACAGCCTATTTTCATATATCCTACTTATGTTAACTGCCACTATCAACATACAAAATTTCAGATTGATTGCTGTAATAGAACCGTAGATATTGAGAACCGACTGAATATTTCGGATGGCCGCCATGTTGGATTTTATATATGCAGGTCCTAAAGTTATGTACTGTTATATGAAGATTATTGTGTACGTGTAGTATTCAAACTTCAATCGCATGATTAGGACACAAGAAGTAAAAACGAGATTTAAAAATTTTGCACAGCTGCCATCTTGTGGTTATGGAAACAATTGAAATAAATTAGATGCCAGTGGATTAACATTCGTATAAGGATTTACTGTACCAAGTTTCACTGCACTCGGATGGTTAAATTGCGAGAAACGTTCATGTGAATATTTATACTTCGCGTCGCCGCCATGTTGGATTTGTGATCACCAGGTTATTTAAAGTCCTATAGGCGAACTTAAGTTCATAGCCCCTATGAACATAAAAAAAATCAGTTTGATTGCTATAATAGATTCGTAGATATTCAGAGCCGTCTAAATATTTTGGATGGTCGCCATGTTGGATTGTTAAATGTATAGGCCATAGAGTCATGTACCATTAAAGGAAAATTATTGCGTAGGTTTATTATTCAAACTTTCACTTCGATCGCATGGTTACGACAAAAGAAATAAAAACTTAATTTTCGAAATTCGCACAGCCGCCATCATGAGGTAATGTAAACAATTGAACTAAATTAGATTACAGTGCATTAAAATGTGTATAAACATTTCCTGTACCATATTTCATTGCGTTTAGAACATTAAATCGCGAGAAAGGTCTATTTTAAATGTTCAAATTCGCTTGGCCGCCTTGTTCGTTTTGTAGTTAACCGGTTTTTGAAAGTCTTATAGATGAACTTCCAGTAGTGCCCTTTATCTCCGTACAAAATTTCAGGGTGATACCGCTAATAGTTTCAGAGATATAGAATGCTGGTGAAATATTTCGCACATCCGCCATCTTGTGGTTATGTAAACAATTGAACCTAGTTAGATGTCGGTGCATTACAATGTGTATAAACATATCCTGTACCATGTTTTATTGCGTTTGGTTGGTTAAATCGCGAGGAACGTCTATTTAAAATTCGCAAATTCGCGTGGCCGCCCTGTTGGTTTTGTAGATACCAGGTTTTCAAAAGTTACATAGGTGAACTTCTAGTAGTTCCCTTTATCACCGTAATAAATTGCAGGGTGATATCGGGAATAGTTTCGGAGATATTGAATGGTGTTGAAATATTTCGCACAGCCGCCATGTTGGATTGGTGAGGCGTAACAACATTTGAAGGGAACGGTCGGGGTCGTCCGGAATATTGCTATGAACTTAGCGAGTTTCATTGAAATCGCTCCAGCCATTTAGATATTATTAGGGACACACACACACACACCTCAAACACACACGCACACACTCACGGACAAAAGGTGATCTCATAAGCCTTTTTTTTTTTCAAAATTGAAAATAGGCTAATAAATGTAATTAAAGTATGAACCTAAAAGATGTTTATGTGAACTTACGCATCAAATTTTTCAGTACTCACATGTCGCTCTTTTTATTTACATGTATTTTAGCCTATTTTCATTTTATAAAAAAAAAAGGCTTATGAGATCACCTTTTGTCCGTGTGTGTCTGTGTGTGCGTGTGTGTGTGTCTGTCTGTGAGGTGTGTGTGTGTGTGTCCCTAATAACTTCCATACGGCTGGACGATTTCAATGAAACTCGGTAAGTTCATAGCACTACCCCGGGCGACCCCGACCGTGCCCTTCAAATTGTGTTACGTCTCACCAAACCAACATGGCGGCTGTGCGAAATATTTCACCAGCATTCAATATCTCCGAAACTATTCCCGATATCATCCTGGAATTTTTTACGGCGATAAAGGGAACTATTAGAAGTTCACCTATGTGACTATGGAAAAACTGGTAACTACAAAACCAACATGGCGGCCACGCGAATTTGCAACTTTTAAATAGATGTTTCTCGCGATTAACAAACCAAACGCAATAAAACTTGGTACAGTATATGTTTATACATATTGTAATGCAGCGACATCTAACTTCGTTCAATTGTTTTCGTAACCACTGGATGGCGGATGTGCGAAATATTTCACCGGCATTCTATTTCTCTGAAACTATTAGTGGTATCACCCTGAAATTTTGTACGGAGATAAAGGGCACTACTGGAAGTTCGTCTATAAGACTTTCAAAAACCGTTTAACTACAAAACGAACATGGCGGCCAAATGAATAAAAAAAATATTAGACCTTTCTCGCGATTTAATTTTCCAAACGCAATGAAATCTGGTACAGGAAATGTTTATACACATTGTATTGCACTGGTATCCAATTAGTTCAATTGTTTACATAACCTCAAAATGGCGGTTGTGCGAATTTTAAAATTAAGTTTTTATTTCTTGTGTCGTAATCATGCGATCGAAGTGAAAGATTGAATAATGAACCTACGCAATAATTTTCTTTAATGGTACATGACTCTATGGCCTATACATTTAACATTCCTATATGGCAACCATCCGAAATATTTGGACGGTTCTCAATATCTACGAATCTATTATAGCAATCAAACTGAATTTCTTTATGTTCATAGGGGCTTTGAACTTAAGTTCATCTATAGGACTTTAAATAACCTGGTGATCACAAATCCAACATGGCGGCGACGCGAAGTATAAATATTCACATGGACGTTTTTCGCAATTGAACCATCCTAGTGCAGTGAAACTTGGTACAGTAAATCCTTATACGAATGTTAATCCACTGGCATCTAATTTATTTCAATTGTTTCCATAACCACAAGATGGCAGCTGTGCGAAATATTAAAATCTCCTTGTTACTTCTTGTGTCCTAATTATGCGATTGAATTTTGAATGCTACACGTACACAATAATCTTCATGTAACAGTACATAACTCTAGGACCTACATATATAAAATGCAACATGGCGACCATCCGAAATATTTAGTCGGTTCTCAATATCTGCGAATCTATAACAGCAATCAAACTGAAATTTTGTATGTTCAGAGTGGCAGTTAACATAAGTAGGTTAAATGAAAATAGGCTGAATAGTTCCTCACGGAACTACTTGTTATTTATGAAAAAATAGGCTTATTAGATCACCTTTCGTCCGTGTGTGTGTCTGGGTGTGCGTGTGTGATTCGTGTGTGTGTGTGTGTGTGTACCCCCTAAAAATCTAAGCGGCTGGAGCGACTTCAATGAAACTCGGTAAGTTCATAGCAATATTCCGGACGACCCCGACCGTGTCAATCAAATTGTGTTAAGTCTCACCAATCGAACATGGCGGCTGTGCGAATTATTTCACCAACATTCAATATCTCCGAAACTATTACCGATATCACCCTGGAATTTTGTATTGTGATAAAGGGAACAACTAGAAGTTAACCTATGTGACTTTTGAAAACCTGGTAACTACAAAACCATCGTGGCGGCCAGGCAAAGTTGCGACATTTAAATAGACGTTTCTCGCGATTTAACCAACTAAACGCAATGAAACTAGGTACAGTGTAAGTTTATACACATTTATATTCACCGATACCTAACTTCGTTCAATTGTTTACATAACCTCAAGATGGCGGATGTTCGAAATATTTCACCGGCAGTCTATATCTCTGAAACTACTACCGGTATTACCCTGACATTTTGTACGGAGATGAAGGGCACTACTGAAAGTCTATGAGACTCTCAAAATCCGGTTAACTACTAAACGAACATGGCGGCCAAGCGAATTTGAAAGTTTTAAATACACTTTTCTCGCGATTTAATTATCCAAACACAATGAAACCTGGTACAGCTAATGTTTATACACATTGTAATGCACTGGTATCTAATTTAGTTTAATTGTTTATATAACCTCAAGAAGGCGGCTGTGCAAACTTTAAAATTGAGTTTTTTTTATTTATTATGTCGTAATCATGCGATGGATGTGAAAGTTTCAATAATGAATCTACGCAATAATTTTCCTTTAATGGTATATGACTCAATGGCCAATACATATAACAATCCAACATGGCGACCATCCGAAATATTTAGACGGTTCTCAATATCTACGAATCTATTACAGCAATCAAACTGAAATTTTGTTTGTTGATAATGGCAATTAACATAAGTAGTTTATATGAAAATAGGATTTAGTTCTTCACGGAACTATTTGGTTATTTGGTATTTGTTATTTATATTATCATACTCTCTGCAAGCTCCACTACAGTCATAGTACTGCATACTCTTATGTAATTTCATAGAATTGTGTAATTATAAAATGCAATCTTTGCTATATACTTTATACTGAAGGGTGATGTTCTTGATTCTCTTTCATTGCTGTAAAGCCCAAAGACTTCACGTATTTTTAGCCTACTTTCGATTTTTGCAAAAAATGAAAGTAGAATTATGAGATCAACACAGGGCGAAAAAAGTGTGTCTGTCTGTGTGTGTGTATGTGTGTGTGTGTATGTGTGTGTGTGAGTCTGTGTGTGTGTGTATGTGTGTGTGTGAGTCTGTGTGTGTGTGTGTGTCTGTGTGTGTGTGAGTGTGTGTACTCTGAATGTCTGTCCCCCCCTATCAATTCGAACACGGTGAATGCGAATTGAACGAAATTTGGTACAAAGGTAGCACTAGCAAAGGACACCTCAGTGTCATGTTTTATATCGCCGCCATCTTGACGGAGACGTAATGGCGGCCACACAAATGTTCAAAGCTTAAATCAAATTACGACTAACCTAATCATCCGATCTCTACCAAATTTTGCAACAACATACCTTTATGGAGGGAGCATCCTTTGACCAAACCAATAGGCCATCAGCGTAATAGTTTGCGGATGGCGGCCATCTTTGTGTGAAAATCGATTCCCCCTATTAATTCGAACACGGTGCAACCGAATGGAACGAAATTTGGTACAGAGGTAGTACTAACGAAAGGCACCTCAGTGTCATGTTTTATATCGCCGCCATCTTGACGGAAACGTAATGGTGGCCACACAAATGTTCAAAGCTTAAATCAAATTACGACTAACCTAATCATCCGATCTCTACCAAATTTTGCAACAACATACCTTTATGGGGGGAGCATCCTTTGACCAAACTAATAGGTCATCAGCGTAATAGTTTGCGGATGGCGGCCATCTTTGTGTGAAAATGGATTCCCCCTATTAATTCGAACACGGTGCAACCGAATGGAACAAAATTTGGTACAGAGGTAGTACTAACAAAAGGCACCTCAGTGTCATGTTTTATATCGCCGCCATCTTGACGGAAACGTAATGGCGGCCACACAAATGTTCAAAGCTTAAATCAAATTACGATTAACCTAATCATCCGATCTCTACCAAATTTTGCAACAACATACCTTTATAGAGGAAGCATCCTTTGACCAAATGACTAGGTCATTAGCATAATAGTTTGCGGATGGCGGTCATCTTTGTGTGAAAATCAATTCCCCCTATTAATTCAAACACGGTGAATCCGAATGGAACGAAATTTGGTACAGGGGTAGCACTAGCAAAGGGCACCTCAGTGTCATGTTTTATATCCCTATAGCACGTTGTATTTCAACAAGCTACTACAACCAACATTCAATCATACTCCTTGAAAAAGACAAAGAGTTATAACAATACCCATGCATTTAGGAGAAAGTAGGCTATATGTTCTTTACTGAACATCTTGTTTGTAAATGGTTTAACATATTTTCTGATTAGAACAGACTTATGGATCGAGCAGTAGCCTTCTATGAAAACACTGTTTATTAAAACTCAGCAATGTTTCTAGGTTTGTGCCGTGTCTTGTGTGGGGTTTTGCCTAGGACACCAAGCTGGTTCATCAGCGGGCTCTTGGTGTCCCCGCCCGGACCCCTACAGGAGTAGGAGGTAGCGCGCATTTCGCTACTCCTGTGGGGGTCCGGGCGGGGACACCAAGAGCCCGCTGATGAGCCAGCTTGGTGTCCTAGGCAAAACCCCACACAAGACACGGCACAAACCTATAAAAATTGCCGAGTTTTTATTCACTGGCTGTGAAAGCCAATATACTAACTGTTTATTAATATTTCTCTCTCGCTTTTCACTGCACTACACTCAAATATTAGGTATTCCACTGTTCGGGGTCCTCCCTTACAGGAACACTCGGGGCTGTGTATAATTTTAATCCTGTCTACATGCGAGTTAATGTTTCCGTGTCCTGTTATTATTGTTGCTTAGCTGGTATTGCTCCTGGGGAGACACGCAGGGAGGTAGCAGCGAACAAGGATATATTTAAGGCATCCACATCACAAACACCCCCACTATTTGGTTATTCCCCCGCCCGAACTCCCCTTAAATCTAGGAAAAGCTTCCTTCAGACTACAGTCAGCCTTGAAGTCAATGCTGACACTGTTTGGGCAAGAATGTCGAAGAAAATAACTGTCATATGTCCGGCTGGATGACCCCAAAAGAAAGCTTTCCCTTGAGCTATATGGAAGGCTGGGCAACATGGAAGGCGCTCAACAGACTACTGACTGGAGTTGGAAGAACCAAGATGAACCTGCAGAAATGCGGTTGTACGAGTGACTCTCTCCTCTGTGATTGTGGGAAACTACAGACAGTCCAACATCTTTACCAGTGCCCACTATGTCCAGCAACATGCACAATGGAAGATCTAACACTTGCCAATCCGAATGCTATTGACGTCGCCCGTTATTGGACAAAGAACATTTAATTTGGTTGCGGGTTACCTGGCAGTCAGATGTTTGTGTGTTGTTCAACTGACTTGCATGTCGGTGTCCTTACTTAATATTAGATTTAGAATAGCTCGCCGAGTACTTTGTGTCATTATTAACAATTCAATGTACCCTTATTATTATTATTATTATTATTATTATTATTATTATTATTATTATTTGTGTTTGATTCTCAGCCGGCCCCGTGGTGTTGGCGTAGAGTGCCTGCCTCTCACCCGGAGGCCCTGGGTTCGATCCCAGGATCCGTCAGGGATTTTAAAACTGACGTGAGGGTTGGAACCGGGTGTAGGTCTACTCAGCCTCGTGAGGACAATTGAGTAGCTGTCTGACAGTGAGACAGCGCCCCGATCACAAATACCGAGATTAACGGCCGAGGGGACCCGACGCGCTTATCACGCGTCTCCCCAATATCTGCTGGCCAAATGGCTGGGCAGCGGTCGCTTGGTCGGCCTTAGCCCGTCATGGGCTGTATAGTGCCAGGGGTTGACTTGTTTTTTTTTTTTTAAATTTGATTCTCACTGTTTACCAAGTATTTTGTGTCTTTTTTAACAATTCACTGTACCCTTATCGTTATTATTATTATTATTATTTGTATTTGATTCTCACTGTTTATCATTTGTGACATATATTTGTGATTGGTGCTCCTGATACGAATAAAGAAAGAAAGAAAGAAAGAAAGAAAGATTGTTGTCGAGTTTGGCGTGAGGTTAATTTTGGTTGTTAGTCTGCTTTGTACTGTTGGGAAGAATTCCTTCCCATTTCTGCTGCCATTCATTAGTAGATTCTCTACTGAGGTCAAATTTTACTTATATTTTACTGCGCCAACACTCTAAGTTTCACGGAGACCATACCATTTAAAAACCCATTCAAATCCACGGGTTATTTATTTTATTTTCAGTGTCTGAATCAAATTACATTATGCCAGTAAGAAGCAACAGTTACAGCATTAGTATTTGCAGCCATAAGGTCGTCTTTTGAACATATGTCCTCCATCAAGGGGAAGATCAGCAGATGTTCTGGATCTTGTAACATGCTGCAGTCACAGAACTCATCATTGTTGACGAGCATGTTCCATTTCTTGAGATTGTTCTTGCAGCGTGAAACCCCCGTCCTCAGCCTGATCAATGATTTCCAAATTCCATATGGCAAGTTGTGACCAGGTGCCATTTTTCTGATAGAGGAATAATTGGGTCATTGATTTCTGTCTTCCATATCTTCACACGGGCAGCTTCTTGTGAGCCTTCGAGGGCTGTTACTCCCCTCAAAAAGCTGTATCTGGACTTAAGACTCTGTCGGGCTGGTTGTTGGCCGAAAAGTGGATGCATTGAATCGATTTCTTACCGCTTCTTCTTACAACGGCTAAGATGATAATGTCATCAGCAAATCTCAGAATTGAAAGAAAATGGCTCTATTAGTTTATAATTTCGAGATCACACCCATGGGTAACCTTAAGCAGCCTCAAATATTAACTGAGCATGTCGGGATTAATCCCATAGCTTTCGACACTTCGGTGAGAGTATTAACGGATTGTAGCCTTGACTAGTAGTGGTGTTACACTTAACCAGGAGAGTGCCCGAGGGTTAATGTGAAGATGTTTGGGTGTACCTGCGAGTCAGTTAATGGGAGCACTCCACCCCCGCATCACGCACTGTGTGAAAGTCCGGTGGACCACGCCACGCCCTGATCTTATTCCCGTGACCTACGCCGCAATGACGCAACATTAGGAGCACTTTCACTCACAGAGTCACACAGTGTGTATGGTCATCCTTCCTCATTCTTCCTTCCGAGGAAATGCTGCCTGCCCCTGGGATCGCATGTCACCGCACGTGGGCTGCAGTGAGAATTAATAGCCAACTTTACGGTAGCCAGACTTTGCCTTTCCCCATTCGCTGTCAGTTGTAGCTCTTCAGTCAGTCAACACGAATTTGCCCAATGACTGGGCGGGGTACAATGTATAGGCCTACCTAACTACAAAATAATTGGTGTTTAGCCTATTCAATTTATTTATTCATTTATTTAGTCATTTATTTATTCATTCTTTTATAAATTTATTCATTTACTTATTTATTCATTTACTTATGTATTCATTCATTAATTTATTCTTTTATTTATGTATTCATTTATTCATTTGTTTATTCATTTACTTATTTATTCATTTATTTATTCATTTACTTATTTATTCATTCATTAATTTATTCATTCATTTATTTATTCATTTATTCATTTATTTATTCATTTATTTATTTATTTATTTATTCATTTATTCATTTATTTATTTATTCATTTATTCATTTATTCATTTATTTATTTATTTATTTATTTATTTATTCATTTATTTATTCATTTACTTATTTATTAATTTACTCATTTATTTATTCATTTATTTATTCATGTATTTATTTATTTATTTTATCATTAATTCATTTATTCATTTATCCATGTTTTCATGTATTTATTCATTTTTTGCAAATTCGAAAGTAGGCTAATAACGGTAAAATTAGAGCATGCACTTGAATTCCATTATGCATATGGTTACTTATCTGAGCGGAGCCGTTGGTCGTACAGTTGTTACGCTTTTGCCTGCCTACTCCCGACTAATCCTAAAATTGCCCCATTACAGCATGTGATCATTACTAATAGGCTACATGTATTTTTTCCAGGTATGTTATTTACCTATTATTTACTAGCAACCAACCCCGGCTTCGCCCGGGAGCATTTATTAATGCAAGGTGATTGGCTACTTTTAACCGAGATCTTATAAGAATTCCTTGTATACGACGTTAGTCGTTTTCCCTCCAGCAGTGAACTAAAAAAAAAAATCGATTTGATGTAACACGCGATCCATGAGGAAATACATTCTCCACTGAGATCAACTCCTGTCACGCTAAGTATCTGATCCTGTGCTTTGTTTATAGTCATGTCAAAGCAGACTTTTACCGGTAATTGTACTCGTTTGAAAAGATAAGGAAAATCTGAAGGAATCATAGGGATTCTGGGTACTAAGACCGTTTCTCCTGTACCACAGCTCGTTAAGATAGTTGCTTCAATGGAACAGTTTTTCAAAGTTTTCACTACAATTCGCGTCCCATTGCATAACGTTGGTGGGTGTAAATTACGTAGCAATATAATAGGCACTCCCACTTTTGAAATAAGCTTGTGTGGTGGCAAGCCAGAAGGAAATAAATAATTTAGGACTTCTGTAGGGTATTGAACAGCTTCTTCACTATCGACTACTGCGTCTACTCTGATGCTCTGCTTCATTGTTACGTTATAAGCGCCTTTTTTTCGATGTCAATGAACTATAACCTATATCCGTTTTACATCTCGGCATGATAGCTTAAAATCACGGACTGGACTATTAATTATAATTAATTCTTGTCAGACGTAATTTAAAAATGGCGAGGTGCATGAAACACAAATACCCCTTCCGTCCATTCTTAAATTGACTGAGTATTTTGCGGAATGGAAAGTTCACAGGCGAAATGAAGAGTTGCACTTCCAGAGAATGGCGAGGTGCATGAAACACAAATCTCCCTTCCGTCCAATCTTAACTTGACTGTGTATTTTGAGGAACGAATAATTCACAGGCGATATGAAGAAAAGCCGAGTTGTACTTCCAGGGAATGGCGAGGTGGATGAAACACAAATCCGCCTTCCATCCAATCTTAACCTCACTGTGTATTTCGCGGAACGGATAGTTCACATTCGAAATGAAAAAAATCGAGTTGCACTTCCAAGGAAACTTCAAACACAACCACCCTTCTCTGAAGTCTTAACCACAGAACACTATAGGCCATAACTCAACACGACTCGACGGTTTGCTGCTGGCTGTATCTGGGGTTATAGGTTCGCCCGCTAGTTAGGCTGTAACAGGGGTGAATGACTCGCCCTTAACTAGCTCGTAAACTCGCCTCAGTATTTGAATGGACATGGTTGGAAGAAATGAAAGCTTAAAAACACTCATAGTGGGCGATGTATTGGAGATAGAGATATGCTCTCCTGGACTTTTTTGTAGAAATTTTCATGCTGAACAATTATTCTTACTCTCATAGTATTTAGATATTTTTAACTGTTTGCCCAGCGTAAGATTACAAAGCGCTAGGACGCCAGTTTTTTTTCCGACATTTTCACTGAAATCGTGGTGAGTTACCCGAGGTCGTTACCGCATGACTGCTGGCAGTCGCTCACATCCGGGAGGCGAAGAGGTTCGAATACCCCCGCCAGCAACCTTGAAGATGGTCTTCTGTGGTTTCCCATCTTCCTTCCAGGCAAATGCCGGGGTTGGTCCCTCACTATAGGCCACAGCCGCTACCTTCCAACTCCTCGACCTTCCATTCCAACTTTCCTCCCCAACGGTACTTGTAGCTCACCCATTGGGTGTCCGTCTCGAAGCAGCTACAAAACTGGCGAGCCGAACATGTCCTCGGACACTCCCGGCACCAAAAGCCATACGCTAAAAAATAAAATAAAACTGAAATCGTTACTGCTCGGCTTCTTTTGATCATAAATAAATTATTTTCTACAGAAATCATCCTCGAGATATCCTTTACAGAATGGTGAAAACCGCATCAAAATCCATCCAGTGATTCTCGAGATTACTCGTAACATCCAAGAATCGGGGACTTTGGTTTATACTAAGTAGAGATATATTGTATCCCGCTCATTCACTGGGCAAATTCGTGTTGACCGAATGAAGAGTTACAGCCATCAGTTTGCATAGGCAACACTGAAAGAACTTTGAAACTTTACATTTCTCGGTTTAGTCTTTAGTTCCCATGGATAGATTTCTCAAAATATTGATCCCTTGCCTTAATTGTTTTTTTTTCTTAAATATTGGGGACTTGGTAATCGAGGTCATCAACACCGTGTACAGGGAGGGTGTACAATTTTTCTGAATACTTGTATTATGGTGGTGTTTGTAGAAGTGTGCTTACAGTTGTGTATTTGATCCTTGAGATTGAAAAGGAGGCGTGGTCTTAAATTGTAAACTGACTCGTCATTTGCTGCAGTATAAGTGAAAAAAAAAACAAAAAACAATGAAACTTGCTTCTAGAATGGCTGAGATTAGAATCTAGCTTACCTCGTCACAGATTTGTCTCACGAGGTTGAGTCAGCCCGTTTCCAACCCTCAGATTAAATTTTCTTGGCAGAGCCGGGAATCAAACATTCTATGTTTACGCAGAAATTCAAATATTTCATGTTATGGGGAAGATTTTTGTAGTGCAGGTTGGTTGGTTGGTTCCTCAGTTTAGGGGCTGCAACAACGCGGTCATGTAGCCCCTCGTACTTTGGGTGTGTGTACAATCTGTCTGATAACCGGTGTTAATAGTGATGGCTGTATTATTGTGTTTATCTGCTTTTAATTCAAGTAAGGACTGCAGACATTCAATTTTAAAGTAGCTATTACTTTTGCTACAAAGTGCCAGCGTCAACGACAACTAGTTCTGCATTTGGTTACTAGATGCCACCACAGTCGGCTCCTGGCGAACGTGCCATAAATCGATGACTTGGGACCGCCGGATTTACCTCCCCTCCGAAGGAAGGCATACTGAGGGATTTTTAACACTCTTAAAAAATCCGACGACTTCGGCCAGGTTTGAACCCGCGACCTTGGGCATAGAAGCTCTGCATGCTACCAACTATGCCATTTGTAGTGAAGAAATTTGATCTAAAGTAAAAAAGTTTCAGGTCAAATTTAAATATCCGACTTTAACTTCGTATATTGATTTTATTACAAACTAGCTGTACCCGGCATGCGTTGCAATGCCAATCAAGAAAGTGTTAGCGATGTGACTTTGTTTGTTGAACTGCTTTTGTATTCCCAATTATATTTTCTTTTTACGTTAACCACCTCTAAACTATTATCAAATTGATTTACTATCTCAGAAACATTCATAGGAGCGTGCTCAACAATTCACCAAAGTTTCATCGCAATGAAATGAATGGTATATGCACGCATACGGGTCTTTGTTGAAACGATTCGAGCGCCGTCACCCATTTGTTGAATATACTCGTACGCTACCCATTGTAAAATGGATTTACTAAGTCGAAAACCTTCCCAGGCGTGTACACAACAACTCATAAAAATTTCATCGCAATCGGCTAAATAGCATATGAACGCATACGGGATATTTTTTTTAACTCATCGCTCGCCGTTAGTCATTTGTTGAATCTAATTGTGCGCCACCCAATGAAAAACTGATTTACTAATTCATAAACCTTCGCAGGACTGTACTCAACTCACCAAAGTTTTATCACAATCGGATGAATGGTAGTCTATATGAACGCATACGGGACTTTGTTGAAACGGATCACCCGCTGTCGCTCATTAGTTGAATCTACTCGTGTACTACCAATTGTAAAATTAATTTACTAAGTCAGAAACCTTTTCTGGAGTGTACACAACAATTCTCGAAAGTTTTATCGCAATCGGATGAATGGTATATGAACGCATACGCGACCTTGTTGAAACGATTCGCGTAACGTCGCTAATTTGTTGAATCTACTCGTGCGCTACCTATTGTAAGGTTGATTTACTAAGCCAGAAACATTCCCGGATGTGTACACAACATCTCACCCAAGTTTCATCGTAATAGGACGAATGGTATTTGAACGCATACAGGACTTTCTTTAAACGCTTCGCGCGTCTTCGCTCATATGTTGAAACTGCTCGTGCGCTACCTTCTGTAACATAGATTTACTAAGCCAGAAACCTTACCTGAAGTGTACACAACATCTCACCCAAGTTTTATTGCTATCGGACGAATAGTAGTATATATGAACGCATACGGGCTTGGTTGAAACGCTTCGTGCGTAGTCGTTCATTTATTGAATCTCCTCGTGCGATACCTATTGTAACATGGATTTACTAAGCCAGAAACCTTACCTGAAGTGTACACAACATCTCACCCAAGTTTCATTGCTATCTGACGAATAGTATATGAACGCATACGGGACTTGGTTGAAACGCTTCGTGCGTAGTCGCTCATTTGTTGAATCTACTCGTGCGCTACCTATTGTATCATGGATTTACTAAGCCAGAAACCTTGTCTGAAGTGAACACAACATCTCATCCAAGTTTCATTGCAATGGGATGAATGGTATATGTACGCATGAGGGACATTTTTGAAACAAACTACTCGCGCGCCATCTATTGTAAATTAGATTTACTATGCCTATAACTTTCCCAGGGTGTACACAACAACTCGCCAAAATTTGATCGCAATCGGATGAATTGTATATGAACGCATCGCCAACACCCATTTGTTTCAACTACTCGTGCGCTATCTATTGTAAATTGGAATAGCTATGCCTATAGCCATCCCGGAAGTGTGCACAGCAAATCAACAACATTTGATCGCAATCGGATGAATGGTTTTATGAACGCATAAAAGACGAACAAACGAACATCCTTTTTTAGCCTATATTCATTTAAGAAAAAAATTAGGCTTATGAGATCACCTATTGTCCGTGCGTCTGTCTGTGTGTGCTTGTGTGATGGTGTGTGACCCCCCTCTAATAACTTCTAAACGTCTGGAGTGATTTCAATTAAACTAGGTAAGTTCATAGCACTATTCCGGACGACCCCGACCGTGCCCTTCAAATTTTGTGAAGTCTCACCAATCCAACATGGCGGCTGTACGAAATATTTCACCAGCATTCAATATCTCGGAAACAATAACCGATATCACCCTGGAATATTTTACGCCGATAAAAGAAACTACTAGAAGTTCACCTATGTGACTTTTGAGAACCTGGTAACTACAAAACCAACATGGCGGCCAAGCGATGTTGCTACATTTAAATAGACGTTTCTCGCGATTTAACCAACTAAACGCAATAAAACTTGGTACAGTATATGGTAATACACATTGTAATGCACCGACATCTAACTTCGTTCAATTGTTTACATAACCTCATGATGGCGGCTGTGCGAAATATTTCACAGGCATTCTATATCTCTGAAACTATTAACAGTATCACCCTGAAATTTTGTACGGAGATAAAGGGCATTACTGCAAGTTCATCTATAAGACATTCAAAAACTGGTCAACTACAAAACGAATATGGCGGCCAAACGAAGTTGAAAATTTTAAATAGACCTTTCTCGCGATTTAGTGATCCAAACGCAATGAAACTTGGTACAGGAAATGTTTATACACATTGTAATGCACTGGTATCTAATTTAGTTCAATTGTTTACATAACCTCAAGATTGCGACTGTGTGAATTTTAAAATTAAGTTTTTATTTGTTGTGTCGTAATCATGCGATCGAAGTGAATGTTTGAATAATGATCCTACGCTATACTTTTCCTTTAATGGTACATGACTCTATGGCCTATACATATAACAATCCAACACGGCGACCATACGAAATATTTAAATGGATCTCAATATCTACGAATCTATTACAGCAATCAAACTGATTGTTTTAATGTTCATAGGGGATATGAACATAAGTTCACCTTTAGGACTTTCAATAACCTGGTGATCACAAATCCAACATGGCGGCGACGCGAAATATAAATATTCACATGGCCGTTTCTCGCAATTTAACCATCCGAGTGCAGTGACACTTGGTACAGTAAATCCTAATACAAATGTAATTCCACTGGCATCTAATTTTTTTCAATTGTTCCCATAACCACAATATGGCAGCTGTGCGAAATTTTAAAATCATGTTTTTACTTCCTGTGCCCTAATTATGCGATCGAAATTTGAATACTATACGTACACATTAATCTTCATGTAACAGTACATAACTCTAAGACAGGTATATAAAAATCCAACATGACGACCATCCGAAATATTTAGTCGGTTCTGAATATCTACGAATATATTACAGCAATCAAACTGAAATTTTGTATGTTGATAGAGGCAATTAACATAAGTAGGGTATATGAAAGTAGGCTGTATAGTTCTTCTCGGAACTACTTGTTATATATATATAAGATTTTTCAAACTGGAGCTTTGGGGGTACGTCCTCCTCTGTTAATTCTCGTGGGGGAGAGAATCATCCCTCATTGCTTAGGAAATTGGACTCATGCCCTGGATTTTACTATAGTATTTATAAGATTTCGCATTGGCCTTCCTGTGTATGTAGGCGAGGCGAGTCCTGGGAAGATGGGCTGTGTTCCTGTCAGAGTGTTCGACCCACATGGTGTCAGTACAATTGAACTCTTGCAACATCCTGCTCTCATGTTCTGATGCCTGGTCAAGATTCCTTCGCAAACGGCTACACCCATATCGGTAATGATTTGAAATGCACATATTACGTGTAATATAAAGTGGGACAGGGGGGACACCCAGACCCGAGGCAGTGACCAAAGAAGCGAAACTTTTAGCGCAGGATACTTTGATGTCTGTGAAGTTTCGAGTGCCTCCCTCTATGGATTCCGTCACCACTAAAAATAAATTGGTAAAATACCCCTCGCGTCACAATTGAATCGGTCAGAGCTGAAAAATATTAAGTCAGTTTTCAGAGTAGTGGAGTAAGGCGGTTTCTAACGCACTCATTTTATTTGTACCCGACTGTACAAGTTAAAATAATTAATATTTCTCGAACGCATGGTCCGATTTTGACAAATGAGGTGTCGTTGGACTCGGGCTGACGTCCTCTTTCCTATGGACCATGTATTATATTTTTCAAAATTTTTTTAAAATTTTTCGTTTTTGAAAATAGGCTATAGTTTGAAAACCAAACAGGACAGAACGTTGTGCCATGGCTCAAACGAACAGTCTTTATGACCTTTATTTTTTGTAATAAAAATTTTTTATTTTTTATATTTTTTTGAAAACACTCGAATTTTGAAAATCCTATATTTTGGAAACTAGGAACTCTACAAAAAAAATTGTTTGACGTAAATCAATGGTCCCTACCCCCTCTACCCCCAAAATAAATTTCAAGTCTCTAGAGAAAAAAATTGTGTGTAGTAGTGTGGTAGTGGGAAAGCTGCTTCCAAAAGCAAGTGGTGAGCCCCTGCGACCTTGGAATGGAACGAGTCATGCTAGGAAGGCGTGCTTGGATTCGTTTTTTTTGTCTCGTCGTGCTCTTTACGGGAATGTCGGTGTCGAAAAGATGAAAATTTGGAAACATGTTTTTTTGGGGGAAAAACGTGATTTTGAACTTTTTGCTATATCTCACGAACCAATAACGCTAGAGGCGTGTTCGACAGGTCCAAGGACTCGGGGTGACGTCCTCTCTGCTATGGACCACTCGTTATAATTTTTAATAAAATTGGAAACTCGATTTTGGGGTAAACACGTGTTTTTTGTGATTTTGTCGATATTTCACGAAGCAATAACGCTAGAGGCATGTACGACGGGTCCAAGGATTCGGGCAGACGTCCTCTTTGCTATGAACTACTCGTTGTAATTTTAAAAAAATTTGGAAACGCGATTTTGGGGTAAACACGTGTTTTTTGTGATTTTTGCCGATATTTCACGAACCCATAACCGTAGAGACGTGTACGAGGTGTCCTAGGACTCGGGCTAACGCGCCCTTTCAAATGTGGTAGATATTTTTTTTCCAAAAAGATAATTCACAAAGGGCCTAACGCCATACATGTTGAAAAAACGTTTTCTTTTTCTTTACCTGTTTATAATGTTTATGAAGCGTGGTGGTTGAGAGAGACGATACTGCTGGATGTGTGTGTTTCAACAAACCTGTCGCTGACCAAGGTGGCTGTGTTCAATAGATCAATTGATATTTCGACGAGTCGGTGTATGACAGAGCGAGGGTGCGTTTTCTGATATTTTACCTTTAACGTGTAAACGGTGATGAGAACTTGGTTCTATGTTGATCGAAGCGAGTACAGAAAACAAACTTACAGGAGGTGAAGGTCATTTGAGCTTATGGGAAGGCTCCGATCTGACTTGACAACAGGTGACGCTTGAAGGTGAAATAATCTGACCATTGTGCTGGCAGGGAAGTGCGAAAGGCGTGCACACACATGTGTGAAACCACAGGCACGCTAAACCAGTCACATCCTGTTTTGCTTCGTACGTGACAAAATGCAAGTTCATGTGAAATTTGATCCGGCACAGGTGTTCGCCTGGGACGTTATCTGTCCACGTGCGCGATAACTGTTAACAAGTCACATTCTGTTTTGCTTCGTACGTGACAAAATGCAAGTTCAGGTGAAATTTGATCCGGCACAGGTGTTCGCTTGGGTGTTATCTGTCCACGTGCACGATAAGAGAATGTTCAAAGCGTAGGAATCGCTGAATCAGTAAAAAGTATGATGCAACTTGTCGGAATGATGTCACAACCAATAGATAGGCAAGAGCTGCAAACAGCAGTGGTGGGAGGTGAAGGGAGGGAGAGGGGAGGGGTAATGTATGAGAGAACACAGGAGGAAAGGGAAAGACAAACATGTATGAACATGCATGAAGCGCGGAGCGCTGTACACATAGAGCTATAGGTGGTGTACAACATGGGTGAATAAATAAAAAGTACACAGGTTCACACAACATGTAATTTATTGATCCAGGAATTAAACGTAGAGTTAAACCCTAACCATTTGACGTAGAGTTTATTTCCTTTTTGTTTCAACACTTTTTCCACAAGATAATGCTGAGGAAATGCTGTTTTCTGAAGTTCATGGAGATAAAATCTACCTTTTATGGGTTGATGGTTGAGGTCCTCGAGTAAATAGGTGACTGGAGTGTCCAAGTTGACTCGACGAATTCGAAATAGTTCAGTCCCCCACTGAGGCGTGTAACCCTTATTGAAGGCAGACTTAAATTTGCTCACACGAACAAAATCCCCAATGTTCAGTCGGTGACGTTTAGGATCAGCTGTTTTTATGGGGTTAAACAGTTTATCCAATCGCTGAATATTTTTAGTTACGAGACGTGGCTTGGTCCCAATCGTTCTATGTTTGGTGTCATTGTAACGTGTCACTAGCTCAGGTAACATGTCCAACCAGCGATAACTGCCCTGAGCGGTAAACGCTTTCCACATATGGGTTTTCAATGTTCGGTTGAACCGCTCGACCACACTGGCTTTGAGATTGCTGTACGTGGTGTAATGGTGAATATCCTTAGATTTGAGAAAACTGGAGAAGTCCTTGTTGAAAAATTCTTTCCCCTGGTCGGTTTGTAGCAGCTGAGGTTGACGTTGGGAGTGTTGAATAATATGTTGAAAGGCCTTGGTAACTAGTGGACCAGACTTTCGACGCACAGGTTCAACAAAGGCCATTTTGGAATAGACATCAATGACGGTCAACATATAGCGTACACCGTCGTTAACGCCAGCATAGGGTATCATTTCAACCAAGTCAGCCTGCCAAAGTTCATCCACACCTCGTGAAATCACCTTGAGTCGCGGATAGTGACGCCTAGCTGGGCGATGCAACTCGTGAGCAATACCCATTTTAATGGGTGAGGGCTTAAACAATAATTTTGGCATTTCGAAGTTCTTGTTCAATTTCTTGAATTTCCCAATCGTGACCGGTATGGCCAGCTTGACGTGAAGCATGCAACAACTGTAGCCGCTGGACGAGCTTATTGGGATTGTGCCAGTAGGTAACATCCACAAGGGGTTTTAATGGTTTAAAAGTCACTCCCGAAGCGGATGCTTTACGACGAGTACTTTGACTGGTGGGAAACATTTTTGCAATGATGGTTTTATATTTTTGAGATATATTGGCATTCACTTGTTGCGTGGGATCATACTGTCTTTTGTGAGCATGGGTATCCAATAAAATGGATTTATATTTGTCAAGGTCCTCTCACGTATAATCATGGGAAGAGGGGGTCTGAGAAAAGAGCAGCTTTAACAGTCCTGGCGTTAATTTATAGTTGATGTTTTTAATGACAGCTTTAGTACGAGCAAATTTAATGGATGAATCGCCAATTTTAAAACTATCATTCTCATAGCGAACACCATACGTGGTATCTGTGTTTCCAATAAATAGATCGGTGAAATAGGGTTCCAATGTTGATCCATAATATTTTATTAAAATGGTTTTCAGTTGAGCTTTATGTTGAGGGGTGGCCAAGAGTTGTGAAAACGGAGACGCTCTGGAAGGGCAAGGTGTTTCGACCATGGCCAAGGATTTCTTTTTTCTCAAAAACTCTGCAAGGGGTGCAGCCTTTTTTTGAGGCGTAAACACATGTTCCTCTTCATCCTCAACTTCACTAACACTAGTGAAATCTTCCTGTTTCTCTTCCTCTTCCTCAGGGTCCTCGTGCAGCGTCTGCGTGGCTTGTGAAACGGTGGGTAGCGTTTCAGATGGCTTGAAAGAGGGTTTCAATATGGCTTTTAGCGGAGGTGCTAAATGTTGTTGAATAAACAAAGCATGATTTGCACGTGATTGTTTCAATTGACGAAACTTTTGGCGAATAGTATTTTTTGCTCTAATAATATGCTTTTTCAATTGACTCTCTGCTAACGCCATGGTGTCTTGACAAATGACTTGCCGGGGAATGAGACAGGTCCTTAAATAGCAATAAAATGATCAAACCCTAAGCGATACCGTCCTTGGTTGAGTTCACTTTGTTTGTCAATTACTAAACAGGCATGACGTTGAGTGTTCCAGCACTTAGCACACAATTCAGTAAACATTTGAAAGGTCATATCCGGATTCACATGTTCATTATAAATGTGACGACTGTTCCTCTCGTCCTGACGAAATAAAACAATGACATTGGCATTGTCACGAATCAACTGTTTGGACATTTTAGAATACGTTTGTCCAAGATAGAAGCAATCGATATGTTTGTGTCGACCCATGCTGAAATAGCTTTGAATGATGCCTTGACGTTCAGTGGATACATCATCGAAAATCATGAGTGAATCAGGCTTTACCTCATCCGGTGAAATCACATTTTCTTGCATGGAAAATGTAAAATAACCCATATTCTCTTTTTGTAATCCAGACATGACTTGATCCAGAAACACGTAGAGGGGTTGGTAGAGAGATTTTGCAAAAATATAAATATTTTGAAAACGCAGACCATTGGGCGCTGTAATGAGCGTTAGCAAAAGATTAGTCTTTCCACAGCCGGAAGGCCCCACAATGATGCAGCGAATGGAAGATGGAAACAGTGAACCATGGCGTTGTTCACGTGATGTGGGACAGAGATGGGAAACCATGTCCCCCACGGGGAATGACTCTTGCTGCTTAATAATCTTCATGTCAACTAAGGCTTAGACAGGCTAGCCGGCTGTCTATATACAGGACACCGAACCTTGTCATAGAAACAGTAGACTGGTACTACAGGTTGACGATGGATGTCTTTGGACGTGCGTTGATGGCCAAAGCTAGGCCTGTCCTCATACATGATCCTAAACAGGAAACAGATCCTGCTAATAAACACTATGTGGATAGGTCAGTAGTGCCACGCACAAAACAGGGAGATTATGACTTTAAGGGAAAGCGGTTAACCCATGTAAAACATCCTCAAGTGTCTACAGACGTTACTACGAAAAAGTATGTGGATAACAAAGTGTATGAGTTTTATGACAAAGTCCCCCAGCTTATGGTGAATGGCTATAGCGCTAATCACCATCGGATTATTCACGTGGAAGACCCACAAGACGAAGACGATGTTTGTACCAAGCGTTACGTGACCCACGAAATGAAAAGGCTTTATAAATTTATCCCATCTGTGTTTTTAGTGTATCTGACAAATGAAAAACCTGTGAATGACAGAAACCATTTACCGCTAGTCCATGATCAGCACTTGACCTATGTGCTTGCTTCGGGTTTAAGCCACTATCGATTACACTATGATGGAACCATTCACATCAAATATGCCATACCTGATGAGAACCATTTACAAATAAAGATAAATGGTCATAGGATGTTGGTCCATGACCATGAAATGGTCAATGCAGGTGACGAATTATCCTTTTATCTCATGTTGACATGGGATGAAAAGCAAGCGGGGAAAACCATAAACGATTTCCCACTTTATGTGGAATTGGAATATACAGCCATGAAATAACCATCTGACGTTAGTTGTGATTTAAACTTTCGTGTGAAAGGTTGTTGGTCATTATCATCATGGTGAAACAAAGGTATGCAGTGAGAAAGACTAAAAAAAGGACTTTGTCCTTGGCAAAGCCAGGGTTTTCAACATTCGAGGACAAGCCCTTGCGAAAGAAAAAAAGAAAAAATAATGTATTGACCACAAGGAAAGCCCTTCGAGCAGCACAGAGACAGGTTATTCCAAAACGTCGGCGACAGGTTTCAAACCAAGGGCGAGTGATTCCCGTCCCCAAACGAGCGGGATTTTTACCTGCATTATTTGCCGGGTTGGCTGCTCTGGGCTCACTTTTGGGCGGTGCCAGTGCAGTGGCAAAAACCATTAAAGCCGCGCAGCAGGGCAAGCAACAACTCAAAGAAAGTCAGCGACACAATGAAACGATGGAAGCGATTGCCATGGGGGCTAGAAATGCCAATTTAAAGCCAGCCTTTTATCAACAAGGATTTGGGATTTCACCATTTCGAACTATTAAAAAAAAAAATTTAACCTCTGCCATAGCGAGACATGCCCTGACGCATCAACAAGTGGAAAGCTATGCTAAACAACTAAAGCTTTCTCATTTTCGAGGTGTGTTTATGCGAAACCAATTACCCCCACGACCCTGGAAACAGGAATGTGCTGTTGTCAATTTGGATGATCACCGAGGACCAGGAACGCATTATGTAGCTTATGTCAAAGAGGGATCCACGGTATGGTACTTTGACAGTTTTGGTAATTTGCCCCCGCCCATGGAACTAGTGACCTATTTTGGAAACAGGATCAAGATATATTATAATGTGAAACGAGAGCAAACGTTTAACAGCCAACAGTGTGGACGTTTGTGTTTAATTTTTTTATATAAGACGCAGCATAAGCAAAAACGCCACCAGTATGTCGGCAGAAAGTAAAACGTTTACAGTGCATGGACGTGGACCTGAAGTCAGCCTAGACTTTTACCCGCCTATCGAATTGAGTGAAAAACCCTATGGTTTAGGACTTGTTTCTCTTGAAACGTACAATCGAATATACAACATACGTGAAAATGTGAACAACAAGTTTTACTATGATGATTCTGTGCTCACCTTGAACTCTGGTGGATACACGATCGATGACATTTATGAACACATTTATGTGGTGTTGATCAATCAATATGGTTTAAAGTCATTTCTCGACGGAACGCACAAGTTTGAACTTGTAGGCAATACCAACACTCATCGCTGCAGTATTTTCTCCTCATTCAACATTGACTTTAAAACACACCCCGATTCCATTGGTCCATTACTAGGATTTAAACCACGTGTGTTGGAGCCCAACAAAAAACATGAATCAGACCATGAAGTGAAATTCATTGAGGACCATCATGTGTCGGTGACGTGTAATATTATTAGCCAAGTGTACACCAATCAAGAACCATCGCATTCACTTTATGACTTTATTGTGACATCGCCCAATGGCTATATTATTCGTGAAAACCCTCCAGTGGTGCTTTTTCATGCTGTGGCTGTTGATAGTATTAGTAATATAACATTAAGACTGATCAATAGAGATCAACAACTCATTGATCTAGATTCTACCACACCAGTGACTTACAAGTTGGTGCTAAAGCCACTATGAAGTTTGTGTATAAAGCAACAACACCGTCTAGGAATGGTGTTAGTTGTTTGCCACGTGAATACACGTTAACATCTCAGAACAAGCAGATTTTACAGCATTTGGGTTACCACGTCAACCCTCATGATGAATTCTATCCTAGAGATAGCGAACCGCATCGAGGAGCAACCAGGAGTGGTAAGAATTGATCTCCATTCCTATCAAGCTCAAACACCTGGACTCAATAACAATGATGAAATTCAATTTGTTATCAACAACCAAGATATTTACACCCTACCGCATGAAAGTGTCATTCAGATTGAAGGTCGGCTCACCAAAGCCGATGGCTCTACACCTACCACATCCAAGTTGGCCAACCATGGTTTAGCCTTTCTGTTTTCTGAAGTACGTTATGTCATTAACGATATCGTGGTGGATAGCACTCGAAATGTGGGCATTTCCAGTGTCATGAAACTATACCCCTCTTATAGTGAGGAAGAAGGTAAAACACTTTGCATGGCAGGTTGGTGTCCTGACTCGACCAATGACTGGATGGTACACACCGATGGAACCTTTACTGGATATTTACCTCTTAAACTGATTCTAGGCTTTGCTGAAGATCACCAACGCATTGTGGTCAACGCAAGGCAAGTGCTTTATCTGGTGAGAGACAGGAGTGATAATAATGCACTCAAGGGAGCCGACAATGCCCCCATCGATTCAAAAGTTCAACTACAACGCTTGCTATGGAAAGTGCCTCATGTGACCCTTAACGATAGCAAAAAACTGGACATACTCAAAATGGTAAAGAGAGATATGCCTCTACCCATGGAATTTAGAAGCTGGGCACTCCATGAGTATCCGCTATTGCCCACCACCAACACACACAGTTGGTCTGTAAAAACAGCTCGCTATACAGAGAGACCTCTCTACCTGATCGTGGGTTTTCAAACGAATCGCAAGTATCAACAAACCAAAGATGCCTCGCAATTTGATCACCTGCAATTGAGAAATGCACGTCTTTTCCTCAACGGAGCTGTGTTTCCCTATGAAGGACTGGATTTGGATTTTTCAAAAAATAAGTTTGGGCCCCTGTACGACTTGTTTTCTAAATTTCGATGGTCGTATTATCAAAAAGAGAACGGCCTCATGCTACTACCCCAAGCATTTAAGGCAAGAGCACCACTGATTGTCTTTGACTGTTCTTACCTGGAAGAGTCTGTCAAGCCATCCAATATCGACATTCGACTAGATTTTGAAACGCATGACAATGTACCAGCCAATACGACGGCCTACTGTCTGATTATTCATCACAAACAAGTCAACTATTATCCACTGTCCAACCAAGTGACGAGTGTATAAATAACAGGTCATCCCACGTCAAGCCGCTCAGTCATGTCTTGCTTTAAAGCCTCAAGAGACGTTACATCCATGAATTTAAACTCTGAGGAACAACGTTTCAAGACTTTTGCCACATGGCCAGTGCCTTTCATAAACCCTCAAGCCTTGGCAGCTGCTGGATTCTACTATTTAAAAACAAGAGATGAAGTGAAATGTGCCTTTTGTCCAATCATTATAGACCAATGGCAGGAGGGCGATGAACCCATGCAGGAACATCAGCGCTGGTCACCCACCTGCCCCTACCTGTGTAGAATGAAAGTGGGAAATATACCCTGCCATTCAAGCTATCCCTCACTTGTGTCTCTGGGTGATGAAAAAAAACAAGTTACGATACATGTGGGCCGTATGGTATCCATGGTGCTTCGGTGAGCAGCTCACCATCAAAAACGCCTAGTTTAGAGACATTGGGACATCATCGGTGTTATGGACGTTACAAACACAAGAGACTATATTGTTGTATCAGTTGCTATCGTCCTTATCCTAAAATGAGAAAAGCCTGTAAGACGTGTTATGATAATAAAATGATGTAATTCTTAAATTCTTATTTTGCATGCCCCCACTGTCCTACCCTAACCTCAATTTTGAAACTAGCATGGAAGGTAAGCCCATGCCATGATCACACCTGATCGTCAGTCAGTCGTCAGTTGAACTTGGTCCAGGCAAGCGTCAACATGTTGCGCACACTCATTGTGGATTGCCAAGGGTTTAAAATTGGTGACAACAAATTTATATTTAAACAAGTGGCCATGATCGATTGTACCACGTTTTGGATATCACAAGCTACGCATTTGCTATTTAAACCACCCCATGCTTTTGATTTGTTGTGTGAAAAAGACCGTAAACAAACCCAGTGGATTGAAAATCATAGGCAACTAGACTGGAATCAGGGAACCATTTCCTATAAATATTTGGACGTGGTCATGAAAGCACACTTGTCCTCGGCCAATGTGGTATTTGTGAAAGGTAATGAAAAACGTCAATGGTTGCAACCATTTTTGGCGTCTTACTGCCAATGTATCGACCTCATGGAGTTGGGCTGCCCCTCCCTGCAAACGCTCATGGATACTTGTTCCTGTGGCAACATTACCCATACAGCCCTATCACATGCGTGGCATCTCTTTCATTGGTTAACCACCCATGCCTGCTGGGAGTTGTTGAACAAAATTATAACTCAAGATTTACCTGTGAATGACGTCAGTGAGATTTCTACAAGCGACGTGTAAACATCTACAGCACGTGATACCATGGAGAAAGGCAATGCTACGGACAAAGCCATCGGCAAGTTCTTTGTGTGCAAAAAGAAACTAGACAGTTTTACCAAAGAGGAACTCTTGGCGCTGCCCAAGTCGTTCATTTATTATGTGGCCGCCAACGCGGTCAAAGAAATCTGGCAACATGTACCAAAATCATGGACTCAAGATCCTGTGTTGAGTGAATTGCAACCCTGTACGGATTACGATCACCATAAGCAAGTGGCCATGGCAAAAATACCGTCTATGCGTCAGTGTGCGACTTGCCAGCTAGTGAAACTGTATCACGGTCATAAAAGTCCATGTAAAGACTTTGTTGAATCATTCCACGGGTGTCATGGCGAGAAAAAGCAACAACAACAACAACAAACACAAACATCGTCCACAGAGGAGGAGGAAGACCAAACCTTTTTACCATCGATGGAAAAGGATATGCCAGACCTGTACTGGCAATGGCGTCATTGACAAAGTGATTCAATACTTACCTTTCGAAATCCATCTTCCAGGTTATCGTTTTTGCGGCCCTGGAACTCGTCTCGGAAAACGTTTACAACGTGGTGATGTACCCATTAATCTTTTGGATCAAGCATGCAAGGAACATGACCTTTCTTATCGCCATAGTCATTCTGGTTTAAGACATGTGGCAGATAAATTGTTATTGAAGAAAGCTAAACAACGTTTCACATCCAGTGATGCCTCAGTGGGTGAAAGGATGGCAGCCCTAATTGTCATGAGTGCTATGAAAGGAAAGTTGATGATGCATGGACATAAACATTGAGGAGTGAGGAATTGGGATTTGTTTGTATTCTATTTTTCTTTTGTCAATTCACTATGACTATGAAATAAAAACAAAAGTTTTCCAGAGCACGATGTTTTGTTATTTTTAATTTTAAGAAATCGTGATGTTGATGGCTGATTTTTTCATTTTACACATTTCACACATGATGAATTCCACACACTGTCATTTATCATTTTGCAATTTACAGTTTTTGAAAACGTTCGTTTCAAGTTTAACGTTTTTGATGATATGGATTTTTCCATTTTGCTGATGACACTTTTTAAACAATGTCTGTTTGAAGTTTTTAAATTTTCAAATTTCACACATGGCCATTTCCAGTTTTTAAAAATGTCCGTTTTAAGTTTTGCGTTTTTGGTGATATGGAAACATGGATTTTCCATTTTGCTGTTTTCACATTTTTTCCATTTGGTGTATGTCGAAAGTTGAGATTTGACAATGATGTTGATGCGAGTGCTTGACCTTGATAATACTGCAATGTGTTGATGTGTGTTTGGAGAAACGTCGAGGTCTACGACTACTGCAGGTAAGACTGTTTTTGCAAAAATAATGTCTATTGTCTGCCACATTTCAATGAAAAACGAAACTATTTAAAACAAAATGAGTATATAAGTGACCATTTACCCCCTCCCCACCCACCCACCCTACCTCATTGTGTTTGCTCTGGTCAATTATATACATCAGCTTTCTCTTTCCACTCATACATTCACACCTGTCTTTGGGAACAAACACAACCACTTTATTTATTCCCAAAAGCACATTCTCGACATGCACACTCATCCCAAAAGAACTTTTTAGTTTACCATTTTACTATTTCAAAAAATAATTAAATACTAGTTATTAAAGTTACTAAAAATCTTACTTATTTCATATTTACAAAAAAAAACTCAACTTTGTACAGCGTTACAAGATTCACACTATTTACCAATCAAAAAATTTTTAAAAAATAAGGTTGCACACAACTTTTTTAAAGAGCAAAAGGTCCAAGTGGGTTGTCACTATTTTACAAAATCTACTATTTACAATTGCAGAAACCAATATTTACAAAATACTAAATCTACAAGTTACATAAAGCTATGTCCCATAAACGATTAAACAGTGAAATCACACCTCCTCCTCGTTGCGATCATAACCCCAGGGCAGGCTAGTGAGCAGGTCATCAGCCCACACACGCTTGTTATCCATGGAGGCGAGGGTGCGTTTTCTCTGTTCCACAAGATACAAATGATGGTTGCTGGATTGTATCCTGCACTGTGTATGAGACATAGCTTTGCCAGTGCGTAAAACCGCTAAGTAATCGTCTACACGTAGCGATTTTACCACTGCCCTACCTACACCTTTTGCTCTCTTGGCTTCCTTACAGTCGAGTGTGCGGTAAGCATACATTTTTGAAGCCAAACCTACGAATTCCGTCATAATGGAATCACCGCATTCATCTTTTAAAACGCCCATTTCCTTTTTGTTCTTTATGGGCAGCTGAAACACGTTGTCAGCACTATAGCAAGAGGTGTCGAACCAGTCACTATGTTGCCTCATGACGTCATAGGGGTTGCAGTGGCGAATGTGGTAAATGAATGAGTCCGTGTCCATATACAAAAGAGAGACGTCCTCAAAATGGCGTTTCGCAAACTCATAGTGGAATCGATACATGACCGATTTAGAAAAGTCTAAAATGACTTGACCCAAGTAAATGGGCTTATCCATGGTCACGCTGGTCTTACTCATTTCAATAGTAGCCAAATCCTCATCGATAATTTTGATCGATTTGAAATTTGGCTTGGCAATGTACCGCCGGGCACCCCACCGCCCCTCCCAGACATTCACCAATTTAATGTCACGGTATTTGCGGACATTCTCCATAGACTTGCCATAGATGCAGTTGTTCATTAATTTAAAAAAATTAATTTCAAACTGCTGTGTTGCCATTTGTCGGTGCTCTGTGTTGAGTCGCATGTATGGCTCAAGCCATGCTTTTTGAGCAAAAGAAATACCCCTGTGGACTTTCTTCAACACCAAGCCTTGGGCGAGGCATTGCACCAACATTTGGATATGTAGCACATACCGATTTTTGTTGTAAAGTGTGCCCATGAGTTTTTCAGTTTTCACTTTACTGTCAGGGGGAACCATTTGCTCAAGACAGAATGGGAAATCGGCATGTTCATCATACAAGGATGAGGGATATTCAATATCCACTTCTAGCACATATCCACGGCCTGTTTCTTGGCTAGCCATGTTCACATGAAATTCTGACACTTGTTTCTCTGTCAGCCAAGCAAACTTCCCATAGGGCAAAGGCTGACTCATGGCGTAACCGTACAAATTATTCACGTCATAGTACATTAAGTACGATTCTGGTTTGTCTGGTGAATAATCAGGCATGTAGACATTGTTCGCTTCAGCATGGCGTTGGTTAAGCGACACAAAGCCGCCACGAATGCCCTTTTCAAAAAATAGAACCATGTCTACATCAGTGAGTAAATCCAATTCCACTTGAGTGTATTTCAAAGCGGCATCGAACGAGAGTCCAGGACTCGTGTAATAGTGAGCCGGGTCAAGACCGTAAATGTGTTGACACAACTCACGGAATTTTTCAAACACATCAGTGAGCAGCAATACATCCAGTTTTAGGTAATGCAAAGCATATTCACTTAGCGTGTTCATGCCAAACACTCGCCAAACTTGACATGCATGTGCATAGTCTTCATCGGAAACGGTACTGCGTGTTAGTTTCGAGTAAAATTTCTCTTGTGGAGGGAGTTTTCTTTGCTTTAACACGTCCCAGCTGTTGCAGAAATCATACGGGAATATACCTTTCCGAATGCACAACTGAAATTGCTCAGGATCATTAAAATGCATTCTAGTATTTTTTAATTCCTCCTCATTCAAGCCATTCACAAGGCTGTCTAGCGAGGATGCCATAAACTTAAAGGAATCCAAAAATCGAATGCTAAAGTCGCCCAACCACCATGTCAGGGCTGTAAAACGCTCATGGTTTTGGGGAATAATGGTAAACGAGCCCTTGTTAACATGGCCCAATTCACGAATCAAAAACTGAATGTCATAATTTGCCAGATTGTGGAAAAAGACACTGATGAAGCGAGGAGCTGGAAAGTTCAAGTTGCATTTACTATGCGCAGCTCCACGAAACTCCCCCGTAAAGTGCGAGTGATCACGAACGGTGTCTTCAGCACTGATCAGTGGCTTTTCGCAAATATGGCATGTCATGGCATGCTCATACTGCTGCTGCTGTTCTGGAGATAGACTCATGGGTACTGGGTGGTTTAGTAATTCCTGTACATCATGAGCCAACTTGACAAGTTCATCCAAGAACCATTTGGCACAATCTGGCCCCTCACGGTATTTGTAAACGGATTGTGTGGGGTCATGGGCACACACCACATTAAATCCTATGGCAAAGGGTTCATGTTTTTGAATGGGTGTGGTTGAGCTCATGGAGGGATCTGGTTCACATCCCGCCATGGGTGTAGTGAGAGCTTCGAAATCTGCATATACCACATAGGGAACAGTGTCACGCTTATGAATGTCCTTAAACTTTAACACAGCCTTGTCCCCTTGTGGCAATATCAATCTCACCGCTTCCTGAGTAACACAATCTACCCTATGACGTTCCAAAAGCGTAGGGGTTTTAAAATATTGCAAGCAACGGTCACAAATATGTTTTGGACGCTTGTCCTTTGACATTTGACTGCTTAGCAATCTACTCAGGCTTTTAATGAGGCAATAGTGATTCACTTCTCCTACAGATAAATATAACAGATGAATGTGGTGTCGTTTCGGTTCATTTGTGGCATAAAGAGGACCCACAATCTCATCACCGTCAAGGCCATACACCATGAACGAAAAGTCCTGGTTGTCTCGTTCAAACCTATGGATCTCGGTTAAGTCCATAGGGAACGACACTCGAGTTAAATTTAAAGTATGTTTCAATTCGACAAACTTGGCCTTGTACATTCCTGGTCGACAACTGTCACGTTGTGCTGGCTGCAAATACGCAGCTACAGCCCACAGAAAGCAATCATCATCAACATTTTCAATATTCACCACAGCCTTTTTCGAAGCTATGGCTGGTGGTGTTTCAATATAGCTAGACCCAGCATTCAACGGGTTGAATTGGCAAATGTTGATTTGTAGATGATGAATTTTGTCTAAGGCAAGGCCACTCGGTCCTTGTTGCAGTTTATCAAATTTTGATAGCAAGGCATTCACCACGTGGGTTTCATACCACTGTTCCAAATTATGGGCTATGAACAGCTCTTGCATTTTACTGCAAATATAAAATGTCTCTTTATGCTCTACGTCCTTCTTTTTATATATGAAATCGCACACCAGTTCTGTATTCACCTTTAAAGCCGTATGCAACCTTTGCGCTGTACAAATTTCAATTTTAAAAATTTCAAAACAAGATTGTAAAAATTCTTTGGGAATCAAACTTTTTCTAACATTGACCACACGACCAGAGCACACACGCGATTTGAAACAAGACTCAAGGGGCTCCCAAATTAACGTATCGGTAGCAATGGCAAAAGACATTATTTTGAAAGAACACTCTCACCTGAGTTTTCAGCTGTAGACTGCTTGACAATGGTCCCAAACACACACGTTCCCGATTATTAACAGAGGTCAAGCGTTTTCCAACACTCTAAAAAGAAATAAAATAAACCACCATAAGTATATCCATTCCATATAGTTTATGCATTTCATAAACAAAACAAAATCAAACAGGTTATATATAAAAAAAAACAAATCTCACCTTCACGTGTAATGCTTTGCTATATTCCCGTCTCGTGGGCTAGTGTGGAAATGGTTTCCTTTCTAGTTGTCCGTTTTTCTCTCTTTCTTTAATATCGTTCACACACACACACGACAGGTAGGCTATACCGATTATCTGCAAACAAATAAATAAATAAAATCATTAATTACCTAATCCATAAATAATTGCATGTATTTATATATAAATCAATAAATGTATAAATGAATAAATATATACCTACCTCACAACAAGAATAAGTATTTTCCACCAACACCAAAACTGTTAAACAAGGCCAAGTGTTTCACACAACGCTGTAGCGTGTTCAAAAGTAGTCACATAAGTGCGAGTGGAAATGTCAGCGACGTGTCTTTATATATCACATTGCATGTATAATCTTTTTTTTTCCACGCTTTGAACATTCTCTTATCGTGCACGTGGACAGATAACACCCAAGCGAACACCTGTGCCGGATCAAATTTCACCTGAACTTGCATTTTGTCACGTACGCAGCAAAACAGAATGTGACTTGTTAACAGTTATCGCGCACGTGGACAGATAACGTCCCAGGCGAACACCTGTGCTGGATCAAATTTCACATGAACTTGCATTTTGTCACGTACGAAGCAAAACAGGATGTGACTGGTTTAGCGTGCCTGTGGTTTCACACATGTGTGTGCACGCCTTTCGCACTTCCCTGCCAGCACAATGGTCAGATTATTTCACCTTCAAGCGTCACCTGTTGTCAAGTCAGATCGGAGCCTTCCCATAAGCTCAAATGACCTTCACCTCCTGTAAGTTTGTTTTCTGTACTCGCTTCGATCAACATAGAACCAAGTTCTCATCACCGTTTACACGTTAAAGGTAAAATATCAGAAAACGCACCCTCGCTCTGTCATACACCGACTCGTCGAAATATCAATTGATCTATTGAACACAGCCACCTTGGTCAGCGACAGGTTTGTTGAAACACACACATCCAGCAGTATCGTCTCTCTCAACCACCACGCTTCATAAACATTATAAACAGGTAAAGAAAAAGAAAACGTTTTTTCAACATGTATGGCGTTAGGCCCTTTGTGAATTATCTTTTTGGAAAAAAAAATATCTACCACATTTGAAAGGGGGCGTTAGCCCGAGTCCTAGGACACCTCGTACACGTCTCTACGGTTATGGGTTCGTGAAATATCGGCAAAAATCACAAAAAACACGTGTTTACCCCAAAATCGCGTTTCCAAAATTTTTTAAAATTACAACGAGTAGTTCATAGCAAAGAGGACGTCTGCCCGAATCCTTGGACCCGTCGTACATGCCTCTAGCGTTATTGCTTCGTGAAATATCGACAAAATCACAAAAAACACGTGTTTACCCCAAAATCGAGTTTCCAATTTTATTAAAAATTATAACGAGTGGTCCATAGCAGAGAGGACGTCACCCCGAGTCCTTGGACCTGTCGAACACGCCTCTAGCGTTATTGGTTCGTGAGATATAGCAAAAAGTTCAAAATCACGTTTTTCCCCCAAAAAAACATGTTTCCAAATTTTCATCTTTTCGACACCGACATTCCCGTAAAGAGCACGACGAGACAAAAAAAACGAATCCAAGCACGCCTTCCTAGCATGACTCGTTCCATTCCAAGGTCGCAGGGGCTCACCACTTGCTTTTGGAAGCAGCTTTCCCACTACCACACTACTACACACAATTTTTTTCTCTAGAGACTTGAAATTTATTTTGGGGGTAGAGGGGGTAGGGACCATTGATTTACGTCAAACAATATTTTTTGTAGAGTTCCTAGTTTCCAAAATATAGGATTTTCAAAATTCGAGTGTTTTCAAAAAAATATAAAAAATAAAAAATTTTTATTACAAAAAATAAAGGTCATAAAGACTGTTCGTTTGAGCCATGGCACAACGTTCTGTCCTGTTTGGTTTTCAAACTATAGCCTATTTTCAAAAACGAAAAATTTTAAAAAACTTTTGAAAAATATAATACATGGTCCATAGGAAAGAGGACGTCAGCCCGAGTCCAACGACACCTCATTTGTCAAAATCGGACCATGCGTTCGAGAAATATTAATTATTTTAACTTGTACAGTCGGGTACAAATAAAATGAGTGCGTTAGAAACCGCCTTACTCCACTACTTTTCAGGAGACAGATAAAACGTCATTGATAGAACAGAACTTGCCAAACACACAATATTAGACATCTATGTTGCGAAGCAACTATTCAGGTTATATTTGTGTTAGCGGAATATCAATTCGAATTTAATAAACATACTTTTCAAATCAATTTTGCAAACATGACTTAATGCCCTTTAGCTCCGTGATCAGTTTAGCACGGTATAAAGCTACCGGAATGAATATTCCACAAGATATTTTATTTCAAAATGGATTTGTAACATAAAAAATTCCTCTAGGCATGCCGGATGGAGGAGATAGATTTCACCGGGCAAAGTTGGGGATAGTCGAAAATAGGCAGAATATGCAGGTTTTGTAGAACGAGCAGACCTCATTTATTGCGAGAAAGTATTTTATAATTGAAGATTAATTAACTTTGTTTTTCGTCTTATTATGCTTACTTTTAACATTTTATTGTCTTATGGGGACGGTAACCTTCTCGTCAATTGGGGTCCATTTCTATACTTGTAGTCACACTGTCCTTATGCAAGGTTTCGACACTGATGTGTAACTATCTAACAGTCGGTTACTTCTTCTCGCAAAATGTTATCTCCCGCAGAGATGTTGGTTGGTTCCTCAGTTTAGGGCTGCGACAACGCGGTCATGTAGCCCGGTGTACTTTGGGTGAGTGTAGAATCTGTCTGATAAACGGTGTTAATTGTGGTGGCTGTATTACAGTAGTCTGTAATTCAGGTAAGGACTGCAGAAGGTCAATTTTAAGTAGTAGTTCCTAATTTTGCTACCAAATACTACTGTCAATGAAACCTAGCTGTGAATTTGGCTACTAGATGCCACCGCAACCACAAACTCGCAACGAACGTTGGAACTTCCCCCCTCCCGAAGGAAAGCATACTGAGGGAATTTTTAGCGCTCATAGAAAATCCGACGACTTTGGCCACCTTTGAACCCGCAACCTTGGACGTGGAAGTCAGCATGCTACCAGTTACGTCACCGAAGCCGCTTCCCACAGAGTCAGATGGAAAACTGAATGTGATCTCGTGCAGTGGCGTTGTTATGGCAACCTCTGATGACTCTTGACATTTTCTTCTAATTCCGAAATAATTTTGCTCATCCCTTGTTGTAATGGTGTGTCATATCAAAAATTATTTCAGACAAAATTTTTAGGTAATTATTAGGGGAATATTGTCCATTTTGTACGATTTTGATATTGTGCCTATTAAGAGAGATAGTCTATGATTAATGTTTCCCGAAAAAAACACTTTTTCCCACCCCTTTGGTCAACGGTTGGTGCTATCAAGAAACTTTTCAAACATAATTTTTGGGCCTTATCCGACACATAGTATGAACTTTAAATGGATTCGATATTTCACATATTAAAAGAGTTATAGCGATATTTCACTCTTTTGAAATAATAAAAAAAACATTTTCACCCCTTCGACCGATTGTGCCCATTAACGAACTCGACCGAGATTTTAAATGTATACATATTATGTAAAACATTCAAAGTGATTGGTGCAAAATTACGGTAGTTATCGTGTCCACAAGAAAGTGATATACATATAAATATATACAAAAATTATATATAAACCTTTGAACTGACGGTGGTTTTGGGGTCTAGGGGATGTGAAATGTGAAGATATGTCGAAATTTTCCGGAAGTCGAAACATGGTACCCATTGCAATAGTTAGCTTTCTAATGAAATCTACCTAAAACCAAATGTACAAATGTAATTAACAATTAGCACTGTAACACTCGGCAATCTTGCAATGCGGCCAACATTAAGTACGGGATACGGCGCTGAAAGGCAGCAACTCATTGACTTAATGCTGGTTTAAACTCACAAAACAAGTTGCTTTGTAATGGATTTTACCTTGTTAGTATGCTTCCGTGCTTTTTCTCCTGCTGGTAAGATGAAAATGTTTTATGTATAGCTTGGACAGAAAGCTGACTTATTTCTTTCCCGCGCCGTTAGAATGCCCTTGGGTTAATACTTTTGAGAATACTAATTCTTAAAAAAATGACCATTTTGGAATTAATGCGTTTCATTTCCGACCGATTCAATTGTTATTCAGTGGATTTGTTTATCGTCTATGAAGTAGATTGGTTTGCCAAAGGCAGTTTCTGGATTAATCGAATGTTCTGAACAGAGCTGGCAAGTCGAAACCAAAACAAAATTTACATTAAATCTTCAAAAGAAAAGGAAGGAAGGAAGCTTGTAGTTTAACATGACCGTTGATCTCGCGATCATGAGCCACGGGACCGCCTTTTTACGTGGAATCCGAACCACAAGACATGACATTTCCCTTCGAAAATCTCACATGCATTGACCGGGAATCGAACCGGGTCCACCTTGGTGAGAGGCATACAGCTTGACCGCTGCGCCACCACGCCCCCCAAATCTTCAAAAGAACATGCACACTAATGTATGGCATCTTTCCATCACTGTGTGATGATACTTTAGTTCGTTGGTATGCTTGTGTTTGTGTGAGTGTCTTTCTGTCATCTACGAGGTGGCGATGGTGATATCTGCCTTAAGGTATGGAACATCGAGGTTATTTTACCCTAATAATGTGGATGGTTAGAAGAATGAGTTCTGCTTCTAACGATCTCTGTATATTATCACTAGAGCTCGGCATTTGCGTATTTACCTATTTAGTTACTCTCTTTAGAATCGTAGGCTTTGCATAAATATGTTTCTTGCTTACTGGACTAATACATGTAAATATTGATTATTTTATAGCGTCTATTAATTGTCTATTTTCTACTGTGCGCCTTTCCACAGATTAAGGGCCCATTATGGCTTTAATTTTATGATGAGAGCTTTTATCAATATTTTCAGCTATGGTGATTTCATTGTTTTTGTTTCTTGGAGTTTATTTATTAATAATATTTATTAATTTCAGTTAACCTTTGCATTAAAATGATATTTTTCACTCCAAGCCATTGAACCATTGTTGACAGCGTCTTTGAGGTAACTTGTAATAGCCTACCGCCATTCTTTCACACAAAAACAAAATAGGGCATTCCTTTCCAACAATGCAAAGTTCAAAGTCGTATTTTAATTATTGATCACATCCTGTTTCTTACTGCTGCAGTGTCAAGTACAAAGTAAACATCTGTCATGCCGAAATCACCAAGTTAATTAAGCTCGCTGCACAGACTGCAAAATAATTCAATGCCAATACTGATGTAAACAGGTACGTTATTTATAGCCTACCTTTCACATTTTGAAAAAAGTAGGAAAAAGTAGACTTATGAGATCGATCCAGGCAAATGTCTATCTGCCCTTCTGTCAGTCTGTCTGTGTTCCCCCCCCCCCCCTTCATCCTTTCAACTCCTAAACAGCCACAGATATCAAAACCAAATTTGGTACGAGTAAAGACCTACGGTATGTCTGAATATCTCACGAACATATTTGAAAACGACGTCAGTGCTACTAACTGCCGAAAAATCGCAATTGAAAGTTGATGCCTATGTTGGATATCTCAAAAGGTATGTATAGGAATAGTTCCAAAATTGACACACATATAGATAATATTACATCTGACTAGTTTGCAGGAGCCCATATATGAGAGTGTTGCCAACATGATTATATGCCTGCTGATAGGTCAATTCTTTAAATGCATGTAACTTCCATACTATCTATTGGATTTCAACCAAATTTCGTATGTGATTTCCGCAGCAGAGCAGATATGAATATGCGGTGTTTTTCTTAGTGTCAACAGGGCAGCCAACTGTTGAAAAATACATTCTATACATTTTTATCCCAGTCTCAATATATCAGAAAATATACAGGCCAACAGTTCTAAACTTTGTATATATATAGTACCTGCAAATGTAGGTTCATTTTCAGCAACCGATATACGACAGTGCTGCAAACATGATTTTACACGTGCTGACAGTTTTAATGTTTAATTACATGTAACTTCCTTACTAATAAATGCAGTTCTTTCAAAATTGGCACATATTTAGGTCATAATATTTCAATTTGAGTTTGAGCATCCCATTTACGGCAGTGTCGCCAACCTGATTTTATGCATGCTGATAAATTCAATATTTAAATACAAGTAACGTGCATACTATCTATTGGACCTCAACCAAATTTTGCATGTACATTGTGTATCTTAGGAGATGGAACTAAGAATCTATTTAGAGTCGTAAGGTTTGCCAACTGTTGATATATGGTCTTTATAATTTTAAGATAGGTAGGCTCTTTAGTTCGTCGCGGAACTACTTGTTTTAAAATATGTATTTGAATGTTTTACTAAGACGATAAAATCTTGCTCTTTGTTTGTAAATATTGTAATTTGTCCATTTCTGGCAGCCTACGTTGGATAGGATGTTTTAGAGGGTATTATATTAGAATGAAGTTATCCAGGAATCAAGGAAATTTAAAGAAAGCCGAAGTTTGTTTTTCAAATGTAGGCTATTGATTTCTACTTTTTCGTTCAGAGGATAGCTTTGCAATTTATTTGCAATAGACATTTATTGCATTTTATTCACGTAAATAAAATAAGGTTTCTAATTTACACACCGTTATTTAAATAATAGTGGAATTCAATACATTTAATATGGAAATGTCTATTTGATATTTCCATGCCGCTCTGAAATGTGTTTTTAAATGTTAAATGAATAGAATAGTTGTGCCTGCTTCAATGATAATCATTACATATAGGCCAAGTGCCTATATATAAGGTGCGTTCAAAAAGTATCGAGCCGGAGGCATAATTACAGAAACCAGTACCTGTATGTTAGAAGTATTGGCCCTGGCTGTTGAGGCATTTGTCCCACTGTGACACGAGACGGTGAATGGCTGTCTCATAAAATTCCCTGGGCTGCGATGTGAATCAGTTCCGCACGTACAGCTGGACGTCGGCGTTCGAGATGAATCATTGGCCCCGCAGAGCCCTTTTCAGGGGACCAAACATGGCGTAATCTCAGGGAGAGGGGTCTGGACTGTATGGGGGCTGGCCGAGAACCTCCCATTTGAGTTTCTGCAGGAGTGCCCCGACTGTGTTGGCCGTATGAGGTCGTGCATTGTCGTGGAGCGACCATGGCGGCTATGGCGTTCACTGTCACTCGGCGGTCCTGGGTAATGAGTGCATCAACCAGCTGGACGTTGACATCGGTAATGCGAGGAGAGGGGTGCCCCAGACCGGGCATCATCGGCTAACGACACCCGTCGTTCCCTGAAGCGCTTGTGCCACGCCTTGACCCTTGCAAGGGACATGCAGTGTTCGCCGTACACTCGTGACATTCGGCGATGAATGCCTGTTCCCCCTACTCCTTCCGCTGTCAGAAACCGTACAACACCCCTTTGCTCTTCGATTGACACCTCCATGTCTCTGTTTGCAATGCGACTGGCAGCGTTGGACGATTGATGCATGCAGCTGCTCGGTTTGTATCGTCACGTGACGTGCACGCGTGCCCTCTAGCGACGGGCTGCGACCTTCCACCTTCTGTCGGAACCACACCCTCGTTACACATGCCACTTTTAGCCGACGTAGTCACCGGTTTGCGCATTCCCGCCTCCGGCGTTACTTTTTGAACGCACCTTATACGTGCCTATTTCGAACTTTTTACTACACCGAACTCTAATTATCACTCTACAGTATATCTCCCTTTAACCCTAGAACGGTTACGTTAATTGCAACGTTGTTATCGGTAGCACTTCACATCGGCGACGACTACGATTCTGGAAACCGATAATAATAAATACCACTTACGTCAACTTTTATTTCATTCTCTAGGCTAGCTGAATGGTGACTCTTTGGACAATTTTTCATTTGGAGGGGGGGGGGGGGGGGAGGGATATTTTTTAAATTTATTTTTTTGGAATTTTTGAGATGGTATCCACTAATTTTGACTAATTGTAGTTGTTCTCTTTTTTATTTTGACAATTTTTGTTACTTTCTGTTTTTTGAACTATTTGAGCTTTTTTGACTAATTTTGATTGCATATTTTTAGCCTATTTTCATTTTTTGAAAAAATAGGCTCATGAGATCACCTTTTGTCCGTGTGTGTGTGTGTGTGTGTGTGTGTGTGTGTGTGTGTGTGTGTGCCCCTAATAACTTCTAAATGGCTGGAGTGATTACAATGAAACTCTGTAAGATCATAGCACCATTCTGGCCGACTCCGACCGTGCACTTCAAATTATATTGTGTCTCACCAATCCAACATGGCGGCTGTGCGAAATATTTCAACTGCATTCAGTATCTCCGAAACTATTACCGATATCGCCCTAAATTTGTGTACGGTGATAAAGGATACTACTAGAAGTTCACCTATGAGACTTTCAAAAACCTGGTAACTACAAAACCAACATGGCGGCCGAGCGAATTTGAGACATTTAAATAGACTTTTCTCGCGATTTAACCATCCAAACGTAATGCAACTTGGTACAGCAAATGTTTATACACATTGTATTGCACTGGAGTCTAATTTACTTCAATTGTCTACATAACCTCAAAATGGCGGCTGTGCGAAATATTTCACTGACATTCTATATCTCCGAAACTATTACAGATATCACCCTAACATGTTGTACGGTGATAAAGGGTACAGATACAAGTTTATCTATGTATCTTTCATAAACATGTAAAGTACAAAACGGACTTGGCGGCCATGCAAATTTAAACATTTTAATAGATTTTTCTCATGATTTAACTCTCTGAGCGCAGTGAAATGTGTTACAGTAAATGTTAATACAAATTGTAATGCACTGGCATCTAATTTAGTTCAATTGTTTACATAACCTCAAGATGGCGGCAGTGCAAAATTTTAAAATTAAGTTTTTATTTCTTGTGTCGTAATCATGCGATTGAAGTGAAAGTTGGAATAATGAATCTACGAAATAATTTTCCTTGAATGGTACATAACTCTATGGCCTATACATATAACAATCCAAAATGGCGAGCATCCGAAATATTTAGACGGTTCTCAATATCTACGAATCTTTTACAGCAATCAAACTGCAATTTGTTATGTTCATAACTATCCAAGTGCAGTGAAATGTTGCACGTTAAATGCTTATACAAATGTTAATCGCTGGCATCTAATATATTTCAATTGTTTGAATAACCACAAGATGGCAGCTGTGCAAAATTTTAAAATCTCGTTTTTACTTCTTGTGTTCTAATCATGCGATTGAAGTTTGAATACCACACGTACACAATAATCTTAATGTAATAGTTCATAAATAAAAATGCAACTTGGCGACCCTCTGAAATATTTAGACGGTTCTCAATATCTACGAATCTATCAAAACCTTCAAACTGAAATCTTGTATGTTGATAGAGGCAATTAACATGAGTAGGATATATGGAAATAGGCTGTATAGTTCTTCATGGAACCACTTGTTGTAATTTGTTTAATTTTAATTTTTGTGGTTTTTTTTAGATTTTAATTTTGTTGTTGTTTATTTTTCCTTTTTGAGATTTTTTGACAAAAGAATGTTGACTAATTTCTATTGATTTTTGGGGTTTCATGGATTTTGATAATTTTTTATTTATTTTTTATTTTGATTAATTTGTTTTGAATTTTAGGACTGTCGAACACTGGCGGGGGATTGGACAGAGTGGTGGAAGCAGAAGTGTATCCCGATTTCGTCGCGGAAATGAACGCTACCATTCTAGGGGTTAAAGTAACATTATATTGCCATCTCCACTCTCATTACATACCGCTACAATATTCTAACTCACATGCTGTTTTGTCACTCGTGTATTTGCACTGCCACGGGCCACAACAACACCGTAATATACCAGTCTTGTTGTTGAGATGACCTACACTGGACCGCGCTGCGCGTGGGTGGAGACTAAGATGAGTCCTCCCTTATCCTTGAGTTATGCTTCTCATTATTGGAACTCAATATGTTAATTCAGTCCCATTAAAGGTCAAGCAAGCCGCTGAGATGGATGTCGCGGACTATATCCCAGAGCAAGCAGGGGCGGAGGACTGCCTTTATCTGTATAATAGCGATGATATTAATGCCAGGATAACATTTATATAACCTTTCAGATGCCATTGTTTTTCTTCTAAACAATAAATGGACGGTTTTGGGCGAGAGCATTGATGGAGCCCTGATTTCAGCATTACAACTAGAACAATCGTTTCCGGGGCAACTTGGACAGATCCTCATCGTGGTGATTCAGGTTGAAACACTCGAGGACGTGGGTGGATCTTTGGCACTTGGTTGGATGCCCTCCGGAGACACTTGCTAAATCTGTTGTTGCTGATTTTTTAGGGGCTTTGTGACATCGTGGCCATGTAGCCCCGTGTACTTGCGTGTGTGTGGAATTTGTGTGATAACCTCTGTCACTTGTGATGTCTGTTTATTAGCCTATTTTCAATTTTGAAAAAATAGGCTTATGAGATCACCTTTTGTCCGTGTGTGTGTGCGTGTGTGTGTGTGTGTGTGTGTGTGATTCGTGTGTGTGTCCCCCCCTAATAAAATCTGAACGGCTGGAGCGATTTCAATGAAACTCGGTATGTTCATAGCACTATTCCCGGCGACCTCGACCGTGCCCTTCAAATTTTGTTACGTCTCACCAATGCAAAATGGCGGCTGTGCGAAATATTTCACTAGCATTCAATATCTCCGAAACTATTACCGATACCGCCCTGAAATTGTGTACGGTGATAAAGGGCACTACTAGAAGTTCACCTATGAGACTTTCAAAAACCTGGTGACTACAAAACCAACATGGCGGTCAAGCGAAGTTGAGACTTTTAAATAGACTTTTCTCGCGATTTAACAATCCACACGTAATGAAACTTGGTACAGCAAATGTTTATACACATTGTAATGCACTGGAGTCTAATTTAGTTCAATTGTTTACATAACTTCAAAATGGCGGCTGTGCGAAATATTTCACTGACATTCTATATCTCCGAAACTATTACAGATATCACCCTGTAATTTAGTACGGTGATAAAGTGTACTGATACAAGTTTACCTATGTATATTTCATGAACTTGTAGAGTAGAAAACGAACATGGCGACCAAGCGAATTTGAGACATTTAAATAGACTTTTCTCACGATTTAACCATCCAAACGTAATGAAACTAGGTACAGCAAGTGTTTATACACATAGTAATGCACTGGAGTCTAATTTAGTTCAATTGTTTACATAACCTCAAAATGGCGGCTGTGCGAAATATTTCACTGACATTCTATATCTCCGAAACTATTACAGATATTACCCTGCAATTTTGTACGGTGATAAAGGGTACTGGTACAAGTTTATCTATGTATACTTCATAAACTTGTAAAGTAAAAAACGAACATGGCGACCAAGCGAATTTGAAATATTTTAATAGACTTTTCTCGTGATTTAACTCTCTGAGCGCAGTGAAATGTGGTACAGTAAATGATTTTGCAGATTGTAATGCACTGCCATCTAGTTTAAATAAATTGTTTACATAACCTCAATATGGCGGTTGTGCGAAATTTTAAAATTAAGTTTTTATTTCTTGTGTCGTAATCATGCGATCGAAGTGAAAGTTTGAATAATGAACCTAGGCAATAATTGTCCTTGAATGGTACATAATTCTATGGCCTATACATATAACAATCCTAAATGGCGAGCTTCCGAAATATTTAGACGGTTCTCAATATCTATGAATCTTTTACAGCAACCAAACTGAATTTTTGTAAGTTCATAGAGACTATGAACATATGTTCAACTATAGGACTTTCATTAACCTGGTGAGCACAAATCCAACATGGCGGCGACGCGAAGTATAAATATTTAAATGGACGATTCTCGCGAATTAACTATCCGAGTGCTGTGAAACGTTGCACGTTAAATGCTTATACAAATGTTGATCCACTGGCATCTAATTTATTTCAATTGTTTGCATAATCACAAGATGGCTGCTCTGCGTAATTTTTAAATCTCGTTTTTACTTCTTGTGTTCTAATCATGCGATTGAAGTTTGAATACCACACGTACACAATAATCTTAATGTCATAGTACAAAAATAAAAATCCAACCTGGCGACAATCTGAAATATTTAGACGGTTCTCAATATCTACGAATCTGTTACAGCAATTAAACTGAAATTTTGTATGTTGTTAGAAGAAATTAACATGAGCAGGATATATGAAAATAGGCTGTATAGTTCTTTATTTTTTATCGTATCACCTTCTATATCATGCCCAAGACAACCCGCACGTTTGTGTGAGGTGTCAGATCTTTAGAGTTGTCAATCAACGTTTACAATTTTAGGTTATGTACACATTCTTCCCCTTGTAATAGCTGGTGATCCCTACCTTTTGAATTAATATCAATTTTATATGATCCTCTTTTTTTTAATATATATACCCGGACCAATAGGTATGGGTAAGGGTAGGTGAGACTCTATGAGCCGTGGAGAAGGCAACTCGCCTAGAAGAAGGTCACTTTGATAACAAACCGGGTGGCTCAGCACCTTAGATGGCAGCCCCATCACTGAGCTCGGGCTCGGAAGGCTGATAACCTACCAGTCTTAAATTACCAGATCAAAGAAAAAGGAAAAATAAAATATCGGACGGTTGACGACAATGGATTGATTAAGGGAATGTTTGGTTTGTAATATTGTATACCGTATTTGAAGTGTTTGTTATGTTTCTTTGTTTTCTGTCTTGGACCTTAATGGCCTGTTATGTACAATAAATGATGATGATGATGGTGGTGGCTTTTAGTGCCGGGAGTGTCCGAGGACATGTTCCGCTCGCCAGAGGCTGTAGCTGCTTCCAGCGGACACCCATAGGGTAAGCTACAAGTTCCGTTCAATTTCAAGTAGTTCCAACTTTCGCTACCAGATGTCACTGACACCTAGTGGTGAACGATGGAACTTTGATAGAGCGTTCCAACGAAATCTAACCTAGAAATTTAGCTTCACACAAGTTTAGTCTGTGGAAGGATCTTTTACATGCCATAAATCTATGACATGGGACCGCCGGTTTTACTTCCCCTCCAAGGATTTTAACGCTCTTAAAATATCCGATGACTTCGGCTGGGTTTGAACCCGCTATCTTGGGCACAGCATTTCAGCATGCTACCAACTACGCTACCGAAGCAGCTCCTCATTTAAAAGATGATTGAGGTTAAAACACTTGAGGACGTGGGTGGATCTCTGACACTTGGTTGGTTGCCCTCCGGAGAAACTTGCTAAATCTGTTGTTGTTGTTATTGATTTTAGGGGCTTTGCGACATCGTGGCCATGTGGACCTGTTTACTTGGGTGTGTGTAGAATTTGTCTGATAACCTGTATCACTGTGATATCTGTATTCGTGCGTGTATTTGTAATTGAGGTAGGATTTGGGTAGGAGGCTGCCGTGGCCTTAAGTTACGTACCATCCCCACATTTGCCTGGAGTAGAAGTGGGAAAATACGGAAATCCACCTTCAGGATGGCTGAGGTAGGAATCGAACCCTCCTGTTTTAAGTTTTGCCTCACAAGGCTGAGTGTACCCCGTTCCATCCCTCATGCCAGAATTAAATTTCTGGACAGAGCCGGGAATCGAACCCGGGCTTCCGGGGAAATTTGCTAAATCTGTTGTTGTTGTTGATTTTTTAGAGGCTTGGGGATATCGTGGTCATGTACCCCCGTGTGTAGAACCCAACTGATAACCTTTGTCTGTGTGATCTGTACTAGTGTGTGTATGTGTTATTGAGGTACGATTTGGGTTGGAAGTGGCCTTGACCTTAAGTTAGGTACCATCCCAGCATTTGACTAGAGTAGAAGTGAGGAAAATACCAAAAACACTTCCAGGATGACTGGGGTAAGTTTTACCGCACGAGGCTGAGTTTATTAAACAAATATTCAGTAGCAAATAATATAAAGCCTCGTATCCAAGAGTACACTAGTTATATCTACTGGCCACAATACTAACTACTGTCTAGCATAGAGAGGTGGTTAATTTGAATCCAGATAATTATTACAAAATCCTGCCAAAGCTGAGACAGAACTGGCACTATCAATGGCCACGCCTACCTTACAGCACGAACTAAGAGCCATTGCAATTAAACCAATTGAGATATCATCATGAAATAAGTAAATTTTGATAAAGCAATATAGTGGCCTATAAATGAGCCAATAAAAAATGGATATTTTTTTGGTTAACACTCCTTTAAGTTAGGTACCATTCCAGCATTTGACTGGAGTAGAAGTGGGGAAAATACCAAAAAAAGTGACAGTCAGTCTGAAAGACTAGACTCTGTATCATTTTAAATGCTGAAAATGCTGAAAAATGCTAGAAAGGCTGGAGGCTTCTCGCTTCGCTCGAAGCCAAAGACTCTTGACATGTTAGAAAATTATATGCATAATACTTATCTTGCTTATCTTGTTTCAAATTACTCGCGAACGGCATGTGCAAACCAAGGGCAAAGCAAGGTCAAGCGCACGGGATTCAGTCACGCTCACCAGAGCGCGCGGGGACGTGCCCCTTCCATCCAGTCTAAAAACACTTATAGTGGGTGATGTATTGAAGATAGAGATATGCTCTCGCGGACCTTTTTTGTAGAACTTTTCATGCTGACCAATTCTTACGCTCATAGTATATTGCTATTTTTAACGGTTTGCCCAGCGTTAGCTTAAGAAGCGCACGGACGCCAAGTTTATTTTCGATTTTTTTCACTGAAATCGTTATGCTTGGCTTCCTTTGATCATACATAAATTATTTTCTACAGAATCTTTCCTCGAGATATATTTTACAGAATGGTGAAAACCGCATCAAAATCCATCCAGTGGTTCTCGAGATTACCCGTGACATCCAAGAATCGGGGATTTTGTCTTATACTAATGAAGTAGAGATTGTCGGGGAACACATGCACCAAGCAGTACTATGACGTCATACATCTCAGTGCATCTGGGTACATTTCGACCCGTCACCGTAACGTAACGCCAGAACCCAGCGTAACGACGAAGTCGACACGATCATTTAAAATGATAAAACACTTCCAGGATGACTGGGGTAAGAATTGAACCAGCCTCTTCTCATTTTACCTGACGAGGCTGAGTGTACCCCATTCCAGTCCTCAACCCAGAATAACATTTCTTGGCAGAGCTGGGAATCAAGAATGCGAGCTGCTACGTCACGGGGTGGTCCTGCAAAACACAACAAAGGAATGAGCAGGAGAGAGGAATAAGCTGAGATGAGATTAACAGAGACAGGACTGTCGCATTAGCGGATAGCATTTGACCCTGTAAATTGTAAATTGCTCTGCTTAAGTTATGTGCAAATTAAGAAGTGGAGTTGGGATGACCAAAATTATAAGTTTGATAGTTGTTAACAGAAATAATGATGATGATGTTGATGATAATTGTTTTTAGGGGCCTAACATCTAGGTTATCGCCCCTGTAGAAATACTGAAGTAAGTCTATGAGTATAGGGGTCAAGTTTTGACACAGTACCACACTTGTAAAACCTGAGGATTATATGCGTCCGAAACTTTGACAATGAATAGTAAAGGCCATGGTGACCAACTGGAAAAGAGACAGCATTGGATATTAAGAATGACCCTAGGTAATAGATGGGTTGATTGACCGTGGCGAATGAGAGCAAATGAGGATTTGTACAACAACATAGACCCTATCACAGCATCAATTAAGAAGAGACGGCTACTATTTTACGGTCACCTGTTGAGGATGACTGATGATCCATTAACGGAAAGAATATGGAGTTTCAAGTCTAAGGCAACAAGGCCGAGATGGTTCGAGGAATGCGAAAAAGATCTCAGGCAAAATGGTATTCTAGACTGGGAAATTCATGACAGGAACACATTTAGAAGATTGGTGAACAACTACCAAAGTTTTAAAATGGTATCAACTTCCGGAAGACGGAGAGGACCATTGTCCGAGGAACATAAACAGACACTCGTCGTTGGGGTCAGAAGATACTGGCAGGAAGTCAAAGCCAGAACAAGAACAAGACCTAGACACTAAAGTGAAGTTGGTTGTTACCACGCTGTCCATAGAGGCCCAACTCGATGGATAAAAAAATAAATAAATAAAATGTAATAATGAAAGAAAGAAGTAAACGAGTATGATTGGAATACATGTGCAGAATGTAACATCTATCCCACCTTTGTACATTATCGGCTTGCGTGGTGGTGGAAATTGTGAGCCAATGCGTGTTACCAAAGCCACTTCATCTCTGATCAGAGGAATAAAAGCAGAGTGCACCATTGTCACCAAACCCGAACGACCAATAGCTGTATGATTCACCAAATAACCATGGAGATCAAGAGACATAAATTTCTTCAGTTAGTCATTATTTGCCTATATTCATTTATGAAAAAGAAAATAGGCTTATGAGATCACCTATTGTCCGTGTGTCTGTGTGTGCGTGTGTGATTCGTGTGTGCGTGTGTCCCTAATAAACTCTAAACGGCTGGAGCGATTTCAATGAAACTCAGTAAGTTTCATTGAATACATTTCCGGACGACCCTGACCGTGCCCTTCAAATTTTATCACGTCTCATCAATCCAACATGGCGGCTGTGCGAAATATTTCACCAGCATTCAATATCTCCGAAACTATTACCAATATCAACCGGGAGTTTTGTACGGTAATAAAGGAAAGTACTAGAAGTCACATATGTGACTTGAACACCTGGTAACTACAAAACCAACATGGCGGCCAAGTGAAGTTGCGACTTTTAAATAGACGTTTCTCGCGATTTAACCACCAAACGCAATTAAAGTTGGTACAGTATATGTTTATACACAGTTTAAGGCACCGACATCTAACTTCGTTCAATTGTTTACATAACCTAACAAGAAGTTCCGTGACGAACTAAAGATCCTACTTTTCTTAAAATTTAAGATTCATGCCAATGATTAATCTATATGGATCTATATAGAATAATGACGAAATTAAGTTGGTAATATCGAAATTTCTAATTAGTTCGAAATAATGTATACCTGGCAAAATGCAGCCCAATAGAGCATTACAGTGGGCAGCCCTGATACTTGAATATATTCTTAGTTCCATACCTTAAGGTACAGAATACAAAATTTGGATGAAGTCCAATGGACGTTACATGCAGTTAAACATTGGATTTAACAGCACGCGAAAAATCATGTTGGCAACAATGTCATGCATGTACTGGTCAGAAATAATCTGAAATAATATGATCTATTGTTGTGCCGATTTTGAATGAAATCCATTAGATAGTATAGAAGTTACATGCATTTTAAAATTGGACCTATCAGCAGGCTTAGAATCATGTTGGCAGCACTGGCGTAGGCCTATATTAGTTACTCCAAATTAATCTAGAATGCCAGGTAGGCTACAATACGTGTGCAAAGTGTAGAGCTATTGGCTTGCATACTTTCTGATATATTGATATTAGGGTAACAAAAATAGAGACAGTATTTATTAACAGTTGGCTTCCCTGGTCACTCTTAAGAATCGGCATAGTCATTTCTGTTATGGTTCACATAGCACACACGAAATTTGGTTGAAATCCAAATGTTAGTATAGAAGTTACATGTATTTAAAGTTGGACCTGTCAGCAGGCTTAGAATCATGTTGGTAGCACTGACGTATATAAGTTACTCCAAATCAATACAGAATGTCAGGTACTATACGAGTGCATAGTTAAAAGCTGTCGGCTTGCATACTTTCTGATATATTGGTATTTGGATAAAACAAATTGAGTGCATTTATTAACAATTGGCAGCCCTGGTGGCTCTTAAGAATACGCTTAGTCATATCTGTTTATGTACACATAGGACATACAAAATTTGGTTGAAATCCAATTGATAGTGTAGAAGTTATGTGCATTTAAAATGTGGACCTATCAGCAGGCATATAATCATGTTGGCAACACTGCCATGTATGGCCTCCTGGAAATTAAACTGCAATATTATTATCTATACGTGTGCCAATTTTGAAATAGCTCCCATTCATACATTCCAAGATATACAACATGGAGCTCAAATTTCAATTGCGATTTTTCAGCAGTTGGTAGCACTGAAATCATTTTCAAATATGGCTGTGAGATATTCAGGTATAGGAGTTGATAGGGGGGGGGGGAACACACAGACAGACAGACAGACAGTCAGACAGAAGGACAGACAGACAGACAGAAGGACAGACAGACAGGCACACATTTGCCCGATCTCATAAGTCTACTTTTTCCTCATTTTAGCAAAATGTGAAAAGTAGGCTAAAAATGGCGTCTGTGGGAAATATTTCACCGTCATTCTATATCACTGAAACTATTACCGGTAATACCCTGAAATTTAGTATGGAGATATAGGACTCTACTGGAAGTTCATCTATTAAACTTTCAAAAACCGGTTAACTACAAAACGAACATGGCGGCCAAGCGAAGTTGAAAGTTTAAAAAGTACTTTCTCGCGATTTAATGATCCAAACGCAATGAAACTTTGTACAGCTAATGTTTTTACACATTGTAATACACTGGTATCTAATTTTGTTCAATTGTTTACATAACCTCAAGATGGCGGCTGTGAAAATTTTAAAAATAAGGTTTTATTTCTTGTGTCGTAATCATGGGATCGAAGTGAAAGTTTGAATAATGAGTCTACGCAACAATTTTCTTTTAATGGTACATGACTCTATGGCCTATACATATAACAATCCAACTTGCCAACCATCCGAAATATTTAGACTGTTCTCAATATCTAGGCATCTATTACAACAATCAAAGTGAATTCTTTAATGTTCATATACTGTACCAAGTTTCATTGCGTTTGGTTGGTTTAATAGCGAGAACAGTCTATTTAAAAGTCGCAACTTCGCTTGGCCGCCATGTTGGTTTTGTAGTTTCCAGGTTTTCGAAAGTCACATACGTGAACTTCTAGTAGTTTCCTTTCACTTGGACGTTTCTCGCAATTTAACCATCCGAGTGCATTGAAACATGGTACAGTAAATCCTTATACAAGTGTTAATCCACTGGCATCTAATTTACTCCAATTTTTTCCATAACCACAAGATGGCAGCTGTGCGAAATTTTAAAATCTCGTTTTTAACCTACTTTTCACATTTTGCAAAAATGAGGAAAAAGTAGACTTATTTATTTATTTAAACCAAGTCTACTTGTTAATTGTCACTTTAACTCAGAGAGTCATATCGTGACATACAGACAATAAACACATGAAAATGAATGAAAATCCACAGCCTGCTTCCAGTCTCCGACCGGGTCAGGAATGGAATGAATGAAGCCCCTATCTAGCGGCGAGGATATGAACTGTGCCGGCTGCCGAGGCCTGACGCACTCCTCTGGGGCAATGATTAAATGAATGACAGATGAAATGAAATGATAGTGGAGAGTGTGGCTGGAATGAAATTTTGACAGGGAAAACCGGAGTACCCGGAGAAAAACCTGTCTGCCTCCGTTCTGTCCAGCACAGATCTCACATGGAGTGACCGGGATTTGAACCACGGACTCAGCGGTGAGAGGCCGGCATGCTGCCGCCTAAGCCACGGAGGCTTATACAATAAACACATAGATAACATAAATGTACAGTGTGGCGTTAGATAATTAAACCAAATGTCCATTCGGCATTTCATAGCTTCCTTGTTATTTCAAAACTTAATAATGTTTTGCAGTAGTTATCTTCATTCACAATATCACTGGGCAACTTTTCTGATGGAAACTGCACAAAGATCTTTCTTAATCATAAATGTAGACTCAGTGTTCTTCATTTTTTGACAGTTCTCCATGGGAGACACCTCACAGAAAGAATTACTTTTATTTCCCCATCGAGCCCTTACTGACTGTAAGAGTCTGATAAGTTTTGTGGTAAGGAAAAAAAAAACCCATCAAACTCACAGCAAAAATCTACAGACAGCAATATGTGGCTGTACTGTAGTAATCGTATAGGCTACCTAGTTAATACAGATAGGCTCTCCTAGGCTTTAACAAGATTTATAGCTTAGGAAGCCATCTCCTGTACTTGAATGCTTAATTTACATGCATCTTTGTTCTGAATCTCATCCGACGCTTTCTTATTCCACATTGCCCTGATGGTATTAAAATATTTTGCTAATTGACCTGCTTTCCCCCATTCCCTTTTTAGTAATTTAATTAAAGTGTGATACTCATTTTCATTTTCTATTCTGTTTAGATCTGCTTTGTCTACAAACTTTGCTCTTATCATTTTAATTTCCTTGCATTCCCTGATCAGGTGCGCCGCACCCATAACCTTCCCACAAAACAGGCAAATGTCCTCTTTTCCTACTTCTCTCAACGCTTTGTTCTTATACACCCCCATTAACCACCAAATTATCCCTCTCATTTCTCTTTTCATTAGGCATTGAGGCTTTATGCTCATAAAGTTCCTTATTTCGCAGAACTCCGTTAAGGTTCTCCTACTGGTGCACTCTTCCCTTAGCACCTGCAACGCTACGTCATTAACCCTTCTGCACACTTTTTTACACACCCTACCTTCCTCTCTTCGTAAGTCCCTATCCCATAGATAACCCATTCCTAATCTTTCCAGTACACTTCTTACCCCGTCCACCCAGTAGCCCTCTTGCTGATGCTTCATTTGGTGCAGGTAGGCTACCTTAAGAATTTCCCCCCCCCCTCCACCTGCTTTTAAACGAATCCAAGACTTTATGACCCTTTTTATGATATGTTGTCTAATGCTTACATCCTCACACAACATTCTCGCTCCACAATTCGCCGTGCAACTAGGTAGCCCCAAAATTATCTTGGCGAACCTACTTACAATACTGTCCAGGGTTTTCGTTCCTTCCTCTAAACCCCATACTTCCACTCCATAGAGTGCTCTTGAAACGATGAGTGCGTTGAACACATTCTTATACACTTTGTAGTCAAGATTCGGTAACCTACGCTCTAACACTTTAACATTCGCCAATGCCGCTAGCCCTTTCGATTTTGCCCTTTTAATTTGTTCGGTCCATTTACCATTACTCGCCATTATCGTCCCTAGATACTCAAGTTTTTTCACCGTCTCTAACTGAGACCCATACATGACCCACTTTTCATTCTTAGCCAGTTTAACTCCCTTTTTGCAGACCATAACTTTGGTCTTACTCGGGTTAATTTTTAAGTTCCAGTCCTCACAGTATCTCACAATCTCGTCAATACTATATTGCATATTATAGGGTGTTAGAGCAAGCAGAAGGATGTCATCAGCAAAAGCTAGGCCCGGGATATCATAATTGTCCAGGCAAGGGTTGGACCGTTGCTCAAAGCCCTTTGAATCAAAAATATCGTTGATAAATAGCAAAAAAAGCACCGGGGATAATTTGCATCCCTGCTTTAATCCTATATTAGACGTTATCTCTCCTACAATTACATCATCTTTAGTTTTAATTGCACATTTCACTTCGGAATACACATTCTCAATTGCTCGTATCATTTTATGTGACACCCCGATTTTTCCCAGCTTAGCCATGACAGCTCCCCTGCTCACTGAATCAAACGCCTTCTCCAAATCAATAGCTGTGATATACAGCTTGCCTCTTTTCCTTCTTATGTACTTGTCCATCACCGTTTTAACCACCATTATATTGTCACTGGTTCTCATCCCTTTTCTGAACCCTGTCTGGAGTCTCGAGAACACCGAACAGCCCTCTGCCCATGCTATTAAACGCTTGGATAAGACCCCGGTGTACATTTTGCTCAAATTATCAAGCAAAGTTATGCCTCTATAGTTGCCTGGGTCTAGTTTGTTCCCACGCTTCTTATATATTGGACAAATTATCCCTTCCTGCCACGTCCTCGGAAATCTACCTCCTTCAAAGATTTTATTAAAGATTTTTACCAAGCTGTCCATCATGAACCTATTATTACTCAACTCTTGCCAACATTCATTTGTTATCCCCGAAATAGCACCTGACTTCCCTCCTTTACTCTTTACTATTATTCCCTTAATTTCCTCTATCGATATGACTTGGTCCAGCATAGGCAGAACGACCTCCATCCCCCTCGGGACGCCAAACTCATCCCTCTTCCCCCAATTATCTTCAGCATTTAACAGATTCTCATAATATGCAATCCATACTTCATCACTAATAGAGCTCCCCCCACCACTTCTGCTCCCCCTACAGTAAGAATTTATCCTGCTCCACACTTTGCTACAGTCGTTAGCTTTAGAATCCTTATTTAGTGCTGTAGCTTCCTTACCCTGCCATTCATCTTTCATTTTGCTGAGCAGTTCCCTATATTCCTTCCTTAGACGACAAAATTCTACTCTCATCGTATCATCCCCTCCTCTCTTGTATAACTTCAGTGCCCTAATAACTTCGGTTTTCTTCCTTCTACAAGATTCATCGTACCATCCTTTAATTCTCCCTAATTTTCCTCTAGCCTTCACGCGCATTTTCCGCCCGGCCATCATAATTGCATTCTCAATCATACGTATTACCCCTTCAATTTCATCATTACTAATCATTAAACTTATCCCTACCTTTATCAGCTCAAAATTTTCTCCCTGGAAGTAGTTCTGGAACTCTCTGCAGTTTTCCTCCCTCCATATGAATCTATTTACTTTTCTCTCTATAGCTTTAACTTGTGGGTTCCCTTTTGATTTTAATTTTGTCACCGCTCCCTGCATGTTGACGACAATTGGTAGGTGGTGTGATTCCCCCCATTCTTCAACAGTGAACCTCTTAATTAGGGCTAGTGCTCCTCTGGAACATATTGCTAAATCTATTACACTTCCTCCAGTCTCTGTTATATACGTCAGGTTACCTTCTTCATCCCCCACACAGACACCATTTAATATATATAGCTCTTCTGCACCACATAGTTCCAAAATCTTTTCTCCGTTCTTATTACATTCCTTGTCTTTGCTGTGCCTATCCCCACATACGGCCTCGGCAACCCCCTTGCTGTAAAGGGGCTTTCTGTCTGCAACCCTCGCATTGAAGTCCCCTAAAAGCACAATCTCTGCCTATTCATGTATATTTTGAATTCTGTTTATTTCCATAGCTAACTCATCGAAAAAGCTTTCTCTTGCATACGGGGAATTCTCCGGAGGGTTGTAGAAAAAGCCGAAACATACCTTTCCTTTCCCCCTCCCCCTAATATCTGCTTTTACCCACACTACTTCTTCCAGTTCTGAACTAATAAATTCTGATAATTCCCTCACCTCTTCTTTAATTAAAACAACAATTCCCCCCAGAAACCTACCTGTACGAGCTTTCCTAATCTTAGGTTTTGTATATATATTGAAGCCATCTATTTTAACCTCGCAACCTACAGGGAGCCAACTCTCAACAAATCCTACAATCTGCATATCTTCTATTAGGGTCAAAACTACATCGTTCCTTCTCTTATTTAAAAAACCCTCTATATTTACGCTAGCAATATTCCAGTTTAGTTATTTTTTACCCCTACCCTCTTCGCTGGCGGTAGCTTTACTTCTAGTAACTCTAGCTTTCTCTAGCTCCAGTATGCTGCCGCCTGGAGAAGAAATGACCTCCTTCTCCACATTAAACTGCTCTGTCAAGGTTTTCTTGCCCCATAGTTCTTTTAGACTAGTAACTCGTTGTTTGACAGTCTCACCTTTCTGCAAACCACGCACTTGTCCGGTGTTCCTGGCGCTGACGTTGGTCGTTCCTGCTCGCGCCACTTCCGTGTTGGACTTGGAGGTCGATGCTCTCTGTTGAATCACCGCACTTCCTTCTGAACCGCCAGCTGCTTCCACCTGGTTGCTAAGTCTGACTGTCTCCTGTTGTTGTTGCTTCTCCATATCCTGGAGTTGTGCCACTGTCCAAATCCGATCCCAGTTGTTGCCGCTAACCACCAGTCTATTGCCTTTTACATAAGCCTTGAGACCTGAGCTCCTTGCCTTCCTTAAATGAAACTGCAAGGTCCGTTGCTCGCTTGCCTCTTCTTTACTCATTTCTCTCCTTACCCATATCCTCTCCCCTTTCTGGTTCTTTGCGTTCGTCAGAATTCTGTGAGCCATCAGCGAAGAAACTAAAGACACTTTCACGGGCCTCGTGCCCCTTCCCCGGCCTATCCTGATCACATTGTCAATCTCTGAGACTCCAATGCTTATCCGCATGCCTTCACTAATCACTCGGAGCACCTTGGATGTTAGATCCTCGGTGCTTTCCTTGGCATCTTCCTTTATTCCGTAAATGAAGACGTTTTTCTTTCTCTCATCCAGCTTGGCCTTTCTTAATTCATTTACCTCCCCCTCTAATATCTTCACCTTTTCTCTTAGGTCTTTTATCTCTCTGCTATTCTCGGTCAGCCTTTCTGTCACTATTCCCATCTCTTCTCTTATACATGTCTTCATCTCCTTGAATTCCTTACGTTGCTCACGAAGAATGTCCCGGATCTGGTCATTTTGTGACACTTCCTTTACAATTTCCCTTATTTTTTCCATTTCTTGCCATCCCAGCTGACCAGGCCCTGGGTTTGACTCCACTCCTCCAATTAATAGTAGCGTCGCCACAACCAGCGCTACCATCCCCATCGCCAAAACCCCCATCTGTTCAGTGACGTTGCCCGCTATCACCTTCCCGACACCGAAATCGCACTTCACTCTAGCCTGCCAAAGGCCGATGACCGCCCGGTACTGCTGAATAGCGATTCCCATTCTTCCTTACACTTCACTGCACGTCTATTCACCTTGCTTGCTTGGTTGAAACTCGAAAAAGTAGACTTATGAGATCGGGCAAATGTGTGTCTGTCTGTCTGTCTGTCCTTCTGTCTGTCTGTCTGTCTGGCTGGCTGTGTGTGTGTCCCCCCCTATCAACTCCTAAACGGCTGGAGCAATCGAAACAAAATTTGGTAGGAGTAGAGATATATACCTGAATATCTCACGGCGATATTTGAAAAGGATATCAGTGCTACCAACTGCTGAAAAATCGCAATTGAAATTTGAGCTCCATGTTGGATATCTTGGAAGGTGTGAATGGGAGCTATTTCAAAATTGGCACACGTATAGATAATAATATTGCAGTTTAATTTCCAGGAGGCTATACATGGCAGTGTTGCCAAACTGATTCTAAGCCTGCTGATACGTCCAAATTTTAAATGCACATAACTCCTACACTATCAATTGGATTTCAACCAAATTTCGTATGTGCTATGTGTACATAAACAGATATGACTGAGCATATTCTTAAGAGCCACTAGGGTTGCCAACTGTTAATAAATTCTCTCAATTTTTTAATCCAAATACCCATATATCAGAAAGTATGCAAGCCGACAGCTTTAAACTATGCACACGTATAGTACCTGATATTCCATATTAATTTGAAGTAACTTATATACGTCAGTGCTACCAACATGATTCTAAGCCTGCTGAGAGGTCCAACTTTAAATACATGTAACTTCTATACTATCATTTGGATTTCAACCAAATTTCTTGTGTGCTATGTGTACCATAACAGATATGACTATGCGTATTCTTAAGAGCAACCAGGGAAGCCAACTGTTAATAAATACTGTCTCTATTTTTGTTACCCAAATATCAATATATCAGAAAGTATGCAAGCCAATAGCTCTGAACTTTGCACACGTATAGTACCTGGCATTCTAGATTAATTTGGATTAACTAATATAGGCCTACGCCAGTGCTGCCAACATGATTCTAAGCCTGCTGATAGGTCCAATTTTAAAATGCATGTAACTTCTATACTCATTAATGGATTTCATTCAAAATTGACCCAACAATAGTTCATATTATTTTAGATTATTTCTGACCAATACATGTATGTCATTGTTGCCAACATGATTTTACGCGCGCTGTTAAATTCAATGTTTAAGTGCATGTAACGTCCATGCTATCCATAGGACTTCAACCAAATTTTGTATTCTGTACCTTAAGAGATGGAACTAAGAATATATTCAGTCACCAGGGCTGCCAACTTTAGTTCTCTATTAGGCTACATTATGCCATGTATACAGTATTTCGAACCAATTAGACATTTCGATATTACCAACTTAATTTCGTAATTATTCTAGATAGATCCATATAGATTAATCATTGGCATGAATATTAAATTTTATGAAAAGTAGGCCCTTTAGTTCGTCACGGAACTTCTTGTTACTTCTTGTGTCCTAATCATGCGATTGAAGTTTGAATACTACACGTACACAATAATATTCATGTAACAGTACATAACACTAAGAACTACATATATATAAATCCAACATGGCGATCGTCCGCAATATTTAGTCGGTTATCAATATCTACGAATCTAATACAGCAATCAAACTGAAATTTTGTATGTTGATAGTGGCAATTAACATAAGTAGGATATATGAAAATATGCTTTAGTTCATCACGGAACTACTTGCTTCGTTATAGTGTTGTTACCCGCTTGAAGGAAGAAAGGCTGACTACTGTTGGAGCAAACCACTGCGCTGGCTGGTGAATGAGTCAAGGGCGTCGATTGACTAGTGTAAAGATACAATCTGACTGCGTACCCTAAGTCGTCAATGAAGCTGGAAAGGTCACTCAATGAAAGGGAATGGGCGTAGCTCGTAATGGATTAGACTCGATCATAACGCGAGTGCAAATAATAACGAAATAACACGGGTTCAACTCTGGACTGCACTGTTGGTTTTTGTTTTTGAGATATTTTCTTCCACTCCTGGGATCCGATATAACCACAAGGATTATTCCCGTTCCCTCTTCTCTGCTCAAAGTGAAATGGGGGTGGGTGAGGTTTGTCCATCTAATAACCCCCCTATTTACGCCACTGTCTTGAGGGTGTAGCACTACCCAGGGTGAGGCTACACACACCCTGCCTTCTTTAGGTCCTTGAGCAGAAGACAGACGTTACCATGAAAAGAAAAGAAGAGGTCTGACCCCTCGATGAATGATGGTATCAGGAAAGATGAGACAAGGGCCAATTAAGACGGAAAAGTGAAAGATAGGAAAGTTAGAAAAGATAGGAAAGATAGGAAAGATGAAAGAGAGCAACCTGGTACAAGTAAGTGGAAGCAATGCCAGACTCGGCTGGGGTCCCGTGCTCGCTAACCCACGTCCCACTGGATCTGAGCCCCTGGAGGGACACACTTGTACAGCAATAACAATTACACAGGTTATCGGACAGATTCCACACATTCCCAAGTACACGGGGCAACATGAGCGCGATATCACAAAGGCCTTTAAGGGGGCCCGGAATCCAATTTGATGAAAAACTCATTTCTTTTCAAATTTTGAATCTGTAATCATTTCACTTTCCATCTGTGTTTAGGTTTTGACAATATTCACATAGGAAGTACTTTAATTTATTTTGTAATAGCATTTCCCACAAGTTTCTATTTTGATACTTAAGGAACATTTTCTCGGTTTGTGTTGAATGCAGGAATTTGGAACTTGCAGGTTATCTATACTAATATAATAAAGCTGAAGAGTTTGTGTGTTTATGTGTTTAAACGCGCTAATCTCTGGAACTACCAGTCCGATTCGAAAAATTCTTTTTTGATATGATAGCCTGATTCAAGGGGAATAGGTTAGGCTGTGAAGCATTAGGCTACACCTCTCAGGTAACCTTAAAGATTGATGTTTGTTCAGTAAGTCGGTAGAACAAGTGCTCCCGAACAGCTCTATCCGCATGCGCTGGCGTTATGGTTAGTGATACGTACACCGTTTCACCAATCTGAACCAAAATTTGTATACTTACCCTTTGGAACGCTGATGGTAACACTGTCTACGTGAAATTTATGACAGACCAGTCCATTCCCTGCATTTAGGCCCTTTGGTTCAAATCTACACCGTTTCACCGATCTGAACCAAAATTTGTATACTTACACTTTGGAACCCTGCGAGTAACACTGTTTACATGAAATTTCGGACAGACCACTCCATTCCTTGCATTTAGGCCCTTTGGCACAAATCTACACTGTTTCACCGATCAGAACCAAAATTTGTATACTTACCTTTTGGAACCCTGCGAGTAACACAGTCTGCATGACATTTCGGACAGAACACTCCATTCCCTGCATGTACGCCCTGTGACACAAATCTACACCGTTTCACCGATCTGAACCAAAATTTGTATACCTACCCTTTGGAACCCTGCGAGTAACACTGCCTACATGAAATTTATGACAGACCAGTCCATTCCCTGCATTTAGGCCCTTTGGCACAAATCTACACCCTTTCACCAATCTGAACCAAAAGTTGTATACTTACCCTTTGGAACCCTACGAGTAACACTGTTTACATGAAATTTCGGACAGACCACTCCATTCCCTGCATTTAGGCCCTTTGGCACAAATCTACACCGTTTCACCGATCTGAACGGCAATTTGTATACTTACCCTTTGGAACCCTACGAGTAACACTGACTGCATGAAATTTTGGACAGACCCCTCCATTCCCTGCATGTAGGCCCTTTGGTACACATCTATATCGTTTCACCGATCTGAACGGCAATTTGTATACTTACCCTTTGGAACCCTGCGAGTAACACTGACTGCATGAAATTTTGGACAGTTCCCTCCATTCCCTGCATTTAGGCCCTTCATCACAAATCTACCCCGTTTCTCTTAATTACACCAAATTTTACATACACTTTGAAACCCTGATGGTAACACTGTTCACTTGATATTTTGGACAACGCTCCCCAGTCCCTACATTTAGAATAACAGACAAAATGAACTTGAAAACCACGTATTAAGGCCCTAGAACCATTCATGTCCGTAGTAGTGTAACTGTAAGAATATTTTAATAAGTCTGTTGTTGACGGGCAGTTCGGGCTGCATCACGTCACCCCTACCAGTGTTCTGGTGCAGAATTGCGAAAATAGTTGCATCTTGCGCTGTTTATAAATTGCAGTCACGGGGGGGGGGGGGTTAATTAGTGCAAAAATATTTCTTAGGTCCCTTTAAACAGTTATCATCATGAAAATATTATGCCTCTGTATAAGTGCAATGGTGTTGGTGCAGTACATTGAGGTTATCAGCTGCTATAAAGCTTGCCACGGTGGGTGAGTGGTTATAGTGTCGGACTACCAACCCCAAGATAGCAGGTTCACCCCTGGCCATGGTAAGTGATTTTTGAAAGGCGACAAAAATCACGACACTCATGTCATACGTTGTTGGCATGTTAAAGAACCCATTTGAATTCAGTAGGCCGAATTCAATGGCAAAATTAATCTCGGGATTTTCCGCCATCACGAAGTTCCTCCATTCTCTACTTGAAAGCGCTGTAGTGTCAAGGAGTTTTTGTCGATATCTAACCTCCTTGACTTTCACAGCGTTCAAAGGAACGACGAAATTCGACATGCAAGCTCTGGGTGTCAATTAGCAAAGCTTGCACCAGGCACCCGAGGCCATACGATATTATTATTATTAGCTGCAATAAGCGTTGGTGCTTTCAAATTTAACTTCATTTATTCTGAAACTTATCGTTATGCGCTTTGTGGAGATAAATGATACTATTGCTACCTCAGTAGCTCGGGACAGCCGAAGTTTGCCAAAGAGTTCTGATTAGTTTCCTACGGCGCTATGCGACAAAAGACGACACTATTGGTCTCTACATTTCTAACAGCCAATGAGATATAGGCCCTAGGCAGTGCCTTTTGTTTCACTTACTGTTCTTTCTATTATTATTTTTTGTAAATTTGTTTGTAAATTACATGTGTCAGTGCTGTAGTTAGTAAATAGCTGTGTCCCTATTCATAATTATCATTACGGGAAATTGACCTGAATGTTACGTCCATTATACTGTACTACTTATCACCCCCACAACAACCACCACCACCACCACAAAAATATATATTTTTAAAATATTGGTTTCTGTTAGTTACCTATCATGTGCCAGTTCTGTAGTAGAATTCATTATCATCCATAAAACAAATAAATCCACCGGGCGAAGCCGGGCACTACTGCTAGTAATATAATATTAGTATCCATGTGCAGAAATGTCATTTTTGGTGGTAGGAAAGATATTTCAAGTTTTATGATCCTAATAGTAGAGAAAAGATACTGAATTATTTGCCTTTTTTTTTACAAAACTTCATAAATATAAATCCAATTACATTGATTTAAAACTGTCATTTCAGTAAAGAACCAATATATGCCAATGTAAACTGTGAAAAATTCAAATGGATACCTTGAAAGGATTCTGAGAAATTGTTCCTTATATGTAGCATGATTTAACATTGTTAAAGTTCCGGGTCCCCGCCTAAAATGATTGAACTTTAGAAGAAAATAACATCACAAGAATCTTGTGAACAAACGTCTCAGTAATTTAACATTATTTATAGTCGTTAAAATAAGTAAACGAGAAAGAAATACAAATATGGGTACTGCTTTGGGGTGATAAAATCCTCTTGGTAATTTCTGGCTTCCTAAATCAACTGGAAAGTGATTTGACCGCATTAGAATAAGAACGGCTTGGGCAAGGCGGCAGTCATTGGCTACAAGCTTCAATTCAATGGCAAGAAGACAAGACAATTCTAAAGCGGATCTCCCTCAAAGCATATTATCTTGTCCTAAACAGAAGAAAGTGTTCATCCCACAAGCTGAGAGGCCTGCTTCTGATAATGACCTCGGGAAATGGAACCGGATTCTGTGCTCCGGTCTGGGAACGCCTTGAGAGATATACATCAAGTTATAGATCTGGTTAAGATCGTGCTCCCTGCGTCTCATCTACTGTGGTATTAGACTACGTAACATACGCGTCAAACGGCCCTCCACTTCCTGTTACAGCCTTCGGGGAGAAGGTGAATCATTATAGTAGTCATTTGGAGCACGACTGTACCATCTTCAGTGGTAATTAGATACCGTACAGGACTCCTATGTTTTAAATATTTTCTTCGTAACGATTTACTCTAACTAGCTTTTCGTTACAGCCTTCGATGGAATTGTGCTGTAGGGGTAACAAAAATAGCTCCCTGCATCCTGGTGACAGGGGTTAGCTTATAGAGTGAGGAACCTCACGGGGGTCGTGAGACTGATGGACCACTGTACGTAGCAGCCTGTCGAGTGAGGCACTGGCACTAACAGCAGCGTAGTGCCCAACTAATTTAACCCTTTTTTCGTATTTAATAACTAAGGCATGGAAGTTCATGCGAAATCATATTTATTTGCATATATATGCATATTTTGGTTATTCTAATTTCCTATTTTTGAAGCGCTTTTTGTTACTTCATGTTCCTAAAGTCGTATATTTTGATTCGAACTCCGAGAGTCTGTCACAGAATAATACTGAAATTATTGTTATACCTAATAGGCATACGTTTCAGTCCTTTTTGCAAGATATCAATTACTTTTTTCAGCATTCACTATGTAAATAGCTTAGTGTAAAAATATTTTCATTAAAAACAAGAAGTACCGTGACGAACTAAAGAGCCTACTTTTCTTAAAATTTAAGAATCATGCCAATGATTAATCTATATTATGGATCTATCTAGAATAATGATAAAATTAAGTTGGTAATATCGAAATTTCTAATTAGTTCGAAATGCTGTATACCTGGAATAACGTTGCCTAACAGAGAACTACAGTTGGCAACCCTGGTGACTGAATATGTTCTTAGTTCCATCTCTTAAGGTACAGAATACAAAATGTGGTTGAAGTCCAATGGATAGCATGGAGGTTACATGCAGTTAAACATTGGATCTAACAGCGCGCGTAAAATCATGTTGGCAACAATGACATACATGTATTGGTCAGAAATAATCTGAAATAATAAGATCTATTGTTGTGTCAATTTTGAATGAAATCCATTAGTTGGTATAGAAGTTACATGCATTTTAAGATTGAACCTATCTGCAGGCTTAGAATCATGTTGGCAGCACTGGCGTAGGCCTATATTAGTTACTCCAAATTAATCTAGAATGCCAGGTACTATACGTGTGCAAAGTTTAGAGCTATTGGCTTGCATACTTTCTGATATATTGATATTAGGGTAACAAAATAGAGACAGTATTTATTAACAGTTGGCAGCCCTCGTTACTCTTAAGAATCGGCATAGTCATATCTGTTATGGTACACATAGCACACACAAAATTTGGTTGAAATCCAAATGATAGTATAGAAGTTACATGTATTTAAAGTTGGACCTCTCAGTAGGCTTAGAATCATGTTGGTAGTACTGACGTATATAACTTACTCCAAATTAATATAGAATGTCAGGTATTATACGTGTGCATAGTATAAAGCTGTCGGCTTGCATACTTTCTGATACATGGGTATTTGGATTTTTAAAAATGAGAGCATTTATTAACAGTTGGCAGCCCTGGTGGCTCTTAAGAATACGCTCAGTCATATATGTTTATATACACATAGCACATACGAAATTTGGTTGAAATCTAATTGATAGTGTAGAAGTTATATGCATTTAAAATTTGGACCTATCAGCAGGCTTATAATCATTTTGGCAACACTGACATGTACAGCGTCCTGGAAATATAACTGCAATATTATCATCTATACGTGTGCCAATTTTGAAATAGCTCCCATTCATACCTTCCATGATATCCAACATGGAGCTCAAATTTCAATTGCGATTTTTCAGCAGTTGGTAGCACTGACATTATTTTCAAATATGGCCGTGAGTTTTTCAGGTATCTTTACTCGTACCAAATTTTGTTTCGATTGCTGCAGCCGTTTAGGAGTTGATAGGGGGGGGGGGGACACACACACACAGCCAGACAGAAGGACAGACAGACAGACAGACAGACAGACCGACAGAAGGACAGACAGACAGACACACATTTGCCCGATCTCATAAGTCTACTTTTTCCTCATTTTTGCAAAATGTGAAATGTAGGCTAAAAATGCATTGGTGATTGAAATTGTAAAAAGTTAACATAGTAAAATAACAATTGATGGTTAACACCGCTTGAAGTTCTACAAAATAACATTTTCTACTATTTAGAACTGATTCCTCGTTGAGATATTAAAGGTTTCCATATGTGTCTGCATTAGACAGAAAACGATGCGCCTGCTGCTGGAATGAGCAGTGCAGGTGACGTGACCGTCAATCTTGAGATCATGAGCCACGGGACTTCCTTTTAACGTGGAATCCGAACCACAGAACATGGCATTTCACATCGAAAATCTCACATGCATTGACCGGGAATCGACCCCGGTCCACCTTGGTGAGAGGCCAACAGTATTCCATTCATAGCATACTGTGAAGTGTACATAATCAAAATCAAGTCACTTATGTACGTGTGCCTTTTTCCCTCTACACTTAGTCCTGAATCCTTGCGGAAATATCTGAAAACACCTCAATGAAGAGGATAAATAAAGTACGGAATTCCTTAGTGCTGGCGGACCTGCGACAATAACTCAATGTACTTAATTATAAAAATCAGAAATGTAACAAAACTTGCCCATTTAGTTCATTGCGAACGTCTCATCTAATGTTAATTCTTACGAGTCCGGTGTGTCATGAATTATTTTGGAATAAATTCGGTATGTGATTTCGTCAACAAGGAGTGGGTCACGCCAGCGGCTAGAGTATCGCTTTCTGTCTAATGCCGACACATATGGAAGCCGTTAATATATCATAAAGTGACAGTCAGTCTGAAAGACTAGACTTTGTATCATTTTAAATGCTACAAATGCTGAAAAATGCTAGAAAGGCTGACATGTGAGAAAGTTATCTTCATAATACTTATCTTGCTTATCTTGTTTCAAATTACTCGCGAACGGCAAGTGCAAACCAAGGGCAAATCAATGTCATGCGCGCGGGATGCCGTCACCCTCACCAGAGCGCGCGGGGACGTGCCCCTTCCTTCCAGTCTAAAAACACTTATAGTGGGTGATGTATTGAAGATATTGATATGCTCTCGCGGACTTTTTTGTAGAACTTTTCATACTGACCAATTCTTACGCTCATAGTATATTGATATTTTTTAACGGTTTGCCCAGCGTAAGCTTAAGAAGCGCACGAACGCCAAGTTGTTTTCGACTTTTTCACTGAAATCGTTAATGCTTGGCTTCCTTTGATCATACATAAATTATTTTCTACTGAATATTCCCTCGAGATGTCCTTTACAGAATGGTGAAAACCGCTTCAAAATCCATCCAGTGGTTCTCGAGATTACCCGTGACATCCAAGAATCGGGGATTTTTGTCTTATACTAACGAAGTAGAGATTGTCGGGGAACACATGCACCAAGCAGTACTATGACGTCACACACCTCAGTGCATCTGGGTACATTTCGTCCCGTCACCGTAACGTAACGCCAGACCCCAGCGTAACGACGAAGTCGACAAAATCATTTAATATGATAAAAGTACCCGTCGAATTTGCAAAATAAGCGAATTACTGAACTTGTCACATGAGTATTAGTTGTCCCTGCGGGTGAAATTAGTATAGTCCCATTTAAAAAGGAAAGTTGCTACCGGTTTCTCAGTAAATACGTATGTGCTGGGAGCGAAATGGACTGTGTTGTATGAGCCCCGTAGTACGATTTAAGAATGGCGATATCTTATACGGTTCCGTTGATATTTGAGGTTGTCACTTCTCTGAATCACCCTGAATATTATATTAGTGAAAGAGAATTTTCTCATAGAAGACTTGAGGACTTTACTGACACTACCAAATACTAGCGCATCAAAAAACTTACTAAGACTTCTACGGCACAGGGCCCATGATTGACCGAACTTAAGACAAAGGAAAATTTTGAAATGAGCCATGTATTCACGAGACTGACTTTTCATGGCTTCCGCCACCTTATCTGCGACAATACATCCTTCCATGACCCAAATGTAAAATGCAAATGTAAACTACAGTATGTAAACCAACCTGTGATTGCTATAACTTAGAATTATGTTCCCAGAGAACTCTATCAATAAGTGAATATGCCAAGATGTGAGAGAGATCAGTAATGTAATATATAGGTATATATTACCTATAATGGCAATAACTAAGACAAGAGTATGTTTTTAAAACGAGCGTAGCGAGTTTTATAATTTCCATACGAGTGTCTTAATTACCATTATAGGCGAGTTGCATACGACTGTTAATGTTCGACGATAATTATAACTTTATTATATGTTTTAACATAAATATTCATAAATATCTGTTGGATTCAGTAACTTCAGTTAGTGAGCAGAGCACGCTGGGTGGTTTGCTGACTGAACAGAGCGCATGCGTGGGTCAATGAATTCCGAAAGCGGAGACCATTTACTTTGCTTGGCAATGCTATTGTTTACAGCCTGCATGATGTCTAGTGCCGATCAGAACTAGCATTCACTAATATTGTCACCGAAGTCGTTTGAAAGCGATGCGCTGTGTTGAAATTGGAGTTGGGGATATTAAGGTACAGTGCTATTTCTTGTCTCATATTCGCCAGTTTATTTACGCGAACATATGGGAAGGTGCACTTTCCATGTTGGTAATTTATATAGAAGGATGCTGTGTTGCTAACTTCTGGACGTAGATTCAAAAATTTCTTGCATATGTCATAGTATTTTCTTGTTACCGTAAAGGTTCGTGCTGATTTTGTCTTTGTGTTTGGGATTGTAACTACAATGGTTGATCCGATATCCAAATTGAACTTTCAAATCATGTAATTCATGTCCGACATGTTGGATTTTGGGCGCATGCGCGAAGCCATCCTTACCTAATTGGTCAATGAATGAGCTCGGATTGGCTGGAGAAACTGTTTCATAATGAAGAATTGTACTATAATGACCCTCTTTATGATACAGTTTTCTGACATAGTCTATAATATTTACATTTCGACATCGTCGAACTTAAATTGATATTGTAATATTGTTACTCTATTTGGCTGAATTCAATATATTATTAATTTTGTATTGATAGGCATTGTATTCTAGTTTATTACTAATATTATTATTATTATTGTACGGTTCCAGGCTAGTGTTCAGAAGTAAAGGGGGAGTTTTAGTCGGTAGTCTGCTACTCAGTAGCAGGAGCCCGACACTCTGTGCGTAAATGCATTTCTTCCCCTAAAAAAAAAAAAAAAAAAAAATTATATTATTATTATTATTATTATATTATTATTATTATTATTATTATTATTATTATTATTATTATTATTATTATTTCTTAGATTTTGGCCATCTTTGTACCGCGTAAAATAACCCATTGCATTCACTGTCTCTTATTTCCTTTATCCTTTCTTGCCTTCCAGTAGTTCTTCATTACTTCTCTTTGTCTCCTTCTTCTCTCTTCCGTCCAGATGTTAACCCGCTTCTACTTTTCCTTCTCCTGGAAACCCTCGAAATTTTTAATCATATTTCTGAAAAGTGGTCTATCCTGAATACTATCTATTGTTACTTCAATATCATCCATATCCCTTTTTATACTTTGCACCCATTTATTACCATTCTTGCTTTTATATATATGACTGAAAATTTGTTTTGTGAGTCTGGTGTTATTTATCCTCATTACGTATCCAAAGATATTAACCCTCTTTTTCCTGATCGTATCGTAGAATTTTTCAATTTCTTTATTTTTGTAGAGGTCGTCATTTTTTCTGTATCTGTACTCTCCACTTTCTGTTTTTAATGGTCCCAATATTTGTCCAAGTATCCTTCTTTCCTTTTTCTCTAGGTCTTCTATTTCGCCCTTTTTAATGGGAAACATAGGCTACATATATTATTATTATTAATATTATTATGATTATTATTGCCAAAAACAAACCCTAATGATACAGGAACCGAAGTCCGGTCCACTCGACAAACTAAAGCGGGAGAAGTCCTTGTCGAGATGGGAGCAAATTCCAGGAACAAAGCAGCTTTTAGTAATTCTCTGCGAAATGTTTTGGGGCCTAATGCTACATTCCGCAGACTTGAAGCGAAGGCAACTGTGGAACTCAGAGACCTTGATGCTCTAACTACTTCCGAAGAGGTCATGGAAGCTATCCAGAGAATTATTCCAGAGCTCTCTCCAGATACCAAGGTGCTGGTGACGAGGACGAATACGAGGAAAGTGAAGATGGCTGTTGTCACATTAACAACTAGTGATGCAGATGTACTCTTGAAGCAAGATCAATCATATTCAATTAGGATGGGTCAATTGCAGGATTAGACGGAGGATCATGTTATCTTGCTGTTACAAATGTCTGGAGTATGGACATGTCGCTAGCAAATGCAAAGGCACTGATCGAAGTAAACTTTGCTACAATTGCTGTGATACTGATCACAAAGCTAGAGGATGTACGGCCTCGAAGAAATGTGTTCTTTGTAAAGAACGAGGTTCCCTTTATATATATTATTAATTTTGCATCAATAGGCGTTGTATTTTAAAACTTATATATTATTAATCAATATGATATATATCAAATATTTCCTAATACAGTAAATGTTGTTGCTGTTTTTGAAACATATGTGTTTACAGATTACGGTCTTAGTGAAGTATTATAATTCTTTTCTTCCTGAAGCAGTTTCTATGTGTGACGAGTGTATTTATTTGATTTCTCTCAGTAAAATAACTGGGTTACTATAAAGACCATTTTCTTATAGAATTAGCGACGCCTGTTTTCTCCAGTTTAGTTGAGTTCGTGCTTGAGAAAAGCCGGAACTGTCGGGGGTGGCGTGGGCGTTGCTGGTCTTCATGTCGTGGTCCAAGCTGCTGCAGGCGACAGCACGGTCAAACCAAAACGCCCATACCAAGTCCTTGCCTTGACTTGCCTTTGTATTCTAATCAGAAATATGTGCGAAAATGGATCATCACCATTTTCTATCGAGAGTAACGGTTACTGTCCCACATTTATGAATCAAGCTGAGATTACAATACTACAGACAGGGGTGTACAACGCACAGATCGTGCTCTACTGGTCGCATTGGGCAAGACTACACTGATGCTCGTCTGATAGTAATAACTAGCGGACCCGCGCGAGAACTCGCGCATAATAGGCTGTGTGCGCCCCATGTGTACACACTACCCGCCCGGCTCTAGTGCTATGTGGCTGTACGCGACAAGTCCTGCCAGGGGCTATCATGTTGTTTATCAGTTTATGTTCAACCCTGACTATTATATGTCAGAAAACTATACTATAATGAGGCTCATTATAACACTATTTTTCATTATGAAACAGTTTCTCCCACCAATCAGAGCTCGAGAAACAGTTGTTTGACCAATTAGATAATTAGATGCACTGAGTTCCACGGCCTTCTAATTTAAATTTCACTGCCTGGCCTAGTGTCATAGTAGGTTAATCGAGGAGGCCATGGTCAAATACAAGGTATTCTCTGCGTCTTATACGCTCCGTTCAGTACATAAAACTGGCGAAATCTCGACAGATATTTATGAATATTTATGTTCGAACATAAAATAGTTATAAAAATTATCGTCGATCATAAACAATCGTATGCAACTCGCCTATAATGGTAATTAAGACACCCGTCTGGATATTATAAAACTCGCATATGCTCGTTTTATAAACAAACTCGTGTCTTAATTATTGCCATTATAGGCTCGTTGCATAATGTACTGTGACCGTACATACTCTTCCTTATCGGGGTAGTGGTTGATTATACTCACAAGGGATATTTTATTTTAACAACAGGGCAGACATATAGTACATATACCTGATATATGTGATGGACATTCCTAATTAACCGTTAATTACTCAGATCACCATCAATTAAAACATAAAGGAACCTGCTCCTCACCATAGGAACACAGGTATTCATTTAATTCATTAATAATTCTCACTATACAGCTTTTTCTTTATCTATAAGCAATCCACTTTTACAATCCAAACCTAAAAAAATTCTTTTTCTCATCTAACCATCTCAACAAATACTAACATGGCTTCCTACAATCTCCAAAGATAAAACGGACAGATACTCTAATACAAAATCATCCAGTATGGACCCACAACAAGAAGTCAAAGATACATATAAAAACAAAACAGCATCAAAAAGAATATACAAAACATCTAACTTCATTGGCAAGGCCACCTGCCATGCCACAGAGAGATGCAAGCTGCCCTCCCAGCAAGCACCATTTTCTTACCTAACAAACCCAAAAGAGCTGAGCCTTGCAATCAGAATGGTTGCAATCGCCCCTCCATGTGATTCTCACGTGAGAAGCGCGTGAGGATCACATATATTAAAATACACAAATGAAAATAATACATTTTCTCCTCCTGCCTCCACGCCTGCTTCGTCATCTGTAATTCTTGCGTCTCTCACGCCTTCCACCTCGCCGTCTTCTACGATGTCTCCTGCCTCCCCGTCTCCTGTATTCCAAACCTCTCTTTTTCTTCTTCCTTTGGACTGTCTCCTCTGATTCAGCATCATATTTTTCTTTCTTTTTCTTCTCTTGGTCTGTCTCCTGTGATTCAGTATCATATTTTCCTTTCTTCTTCTTCCACTTTGTTCTCCACTGTTTCTTCTTCACCTTATCTTCTTCCAGTATGTTGTCTTCTCCATGACCTTCTCTTGCACTTTTACCTTCATCTTTAGCCTCTTTTTCTTGACTGCTACTGTCCTCCTCATGACCAACTTTATCCGACTCTTCTTTCACTTCTTCAGTTTCTGCCATATCACCTGCTTTCTCACGCCCTTCTGTTTCACCTTCTTCCTTATCCGTTTCTCCCTTCCCTTCTGCCTTTTCCTTTCTTTCACCTGCCTCCTCTCCTTCAGTTTCTTCCATATCACCTGCTTTCTCACGCCCCCCACATCTAGTATAATTTCCCTGCTCCTTAATCGCACATAGCTCATTCACTTCCTCCATATAACCTTGTTCTTCTTCACCTCGTTCTCTCTCTTCCTTGAGCTTCTCATTCCTCTCCACAAATGTCACCTTTTCCTCCTTAAGGCTATCCACGCTATCCTTATTTTTCGCTATTCCTTCTCTCGTCACATCTTCCCTTTCCTCTATCTTACTGCTAAGCTCTTTCTCTAAGTTTTCCAACCTACTACTCATCACAATTGTATGTTCTTGTACTTTTTTGCTTAACTCCTCAATCTTAGCATTGGTTGCTTCAGCCTGCTTCTTTATTGCTTCGTTTACGTACACCTTTACAGATTCTACCTGCTTACCTGTAGATTCTATTTGCACTTTCATAGACTCTCCTTGCTGCCTAACTTCTCCTAACTCCTTACTCATACTATCTTTCACTGACGCTATTTTCTGGCTTACTAACTCTCTTACTGATCCTATTTCTGTCCTTAAAGACTCTTCCATACCGGTGAATTTACTTAGTAGCATCTGGAGCAAACTATTGTTCAAATCTCCCATTCGCACACCACGTTGGGCGCCAATTGTGACCGTACATACTCTTCCTTATCGGGGTAGTGGTTGATTATACTCACAAGGGATATTTTATTTTAACAACAGGGCAGACATATAGTACATATACCTGATATATGTGATGGACATTCCTCTATTAACCGTAAATTACTCAGATCACCATCAATTAAAACATAAAGGAACCAGCACCTCACCATAGGAACACGGGTATTCATTTAATTCATTAATAATTCTCACTTTACAGCTTTTTCTTTATCTATAAGCAATCCACTTTTATCATCCAAACCTAACATATTTCTTTTTCTCATCTAACCATCTCAACAAATACTAACATGGCTTCCTACAATCTCCAAAGATAAAACGGACAGATACTCGAATACAAAATCATCCAGCATGGACCCACAACAAGAAGTTAAAGGTACACATAAAAACAAAACAGCATCGAAAAGAATATACAAAACATCTAACTTCATTGGCAAGGCCATCTGCCATGCCACACAGAGATGCAAACTGCCCTCCAAGCAAGGGCCATTTTCTTACCTAACAAACCCAAAAGAGCTTAGCCTTGCAATCAGAATGGTTGCAGTACTATTAAAAGCACTTTATAAAACAATAAAAATATTTCCGTTGACTTATCAAAAAATGCAAGATTTTTCCTGTACTATTGAGACGATTTGGAAGATTTTGGTTCAAACCGCATCTTCTAACTTTCTCTGGTTCCGGAGCTTGAGTTTTGTGAAAATACACCTTAGCGTATTATTACTGTATTGAGCCCTTATTGATTTACCGATCAATAAGTCTTCATGATTTTTATTATTATTATTACTGATGCCCAGGCAGAACATGTTGGAGATTGACAAAGGGGAGTCAGGTAGTGTGTCGCAACGATTACAACAGAAGCAGCTTGGTAGTTATTCCTGAAGATGACCGGTTAAGCCGATTTCAAGGACAAATTCTGTACGAACGCGCACCTAAATCGGCGTCATTATGGGAGTGTCAGAAGTGAAGTTCCAACCTATCTACGATTGAATCAGCAAATCAGGAGAGAGGACGCCAAAGCCACGCGGTGGATCGCGTACCTTAGAAAATGGCGCTAAAACGCGTGTCTAAAGAACCGCCGATACGATATAATTCCGCATAAGTCCATTGAGACGTTTGGATGAAAAGAAGAAGATTGGTACTTGTCCCAAGTCTGTGAGGTGAAAACTATAGATTGTTTTCACAAATTGCCCCCACCCTACCCCATTCTGTCACTTTCTAATAAATTGATCGCTGATGAGCTGTTTGAGACACAACTTTATTGAGCTCTGGTGAGCAACGTTCACGCCAGTTTGCGTCACGATTTAACAAGCTCTAGTGAGCATACTTCACGTCTGTTTGACAAACATTTAATTTTGTTCTCAAGGGAGCACAGTTCACGTTTAGCGGAGGGAGATCTCTAGTCGAGATAAGCGCTGTGTGATAGACATATTTGAGACTTGTTTGAAGCCAGTTGCGTTGAGATTGAAGAGTGTAATTTATGTAAATTTTTGTGTTATATTTTTGTGTGACGTATATGTGCGTGTGTTAAGCAAATGCTGAGATAGGCCCAGTTCTACGTTAAGTAATCGCCTAGGACATTATTGTGAGTGAAAGTCAGTAGCCCATAGCGATTCAAGCTAGGCAAACTAATAACTTTGAACATTTCTTTCCAAGAAGCAACGCCAAGATGTCTGCTGAAAGGTCGTGTGATGGAATGAAGTGCATCGCCTCTACCAATACGTCGACGATGGACGAGTTGATTTCCCGTAGGGAAATGCTTTGGGATGGAGGTTAAGTTCTACAAGCTGCAACGGTGATGTACAAACCATTGATTTACTCAATATGTAGTTAGATTAGACGCGGGAACGTTGTAAATATTTTATTCATTTTTTTCTTGTATTTAGATTTTTTTTTGTGTGCCGACACTGTTGTATGTAAATGTACGTTGGCACGTGGCCAAAAACTTGTTTGATTGTATATTTTGTCTTATGAGTCATATTTAGTATACACGGCGGGTGTATTTGATTTTATCCATGCGAATGCGAAACTCGTCACGGTCGACAAGTGGTGCTTTATTCAAGTTCATTTTTTTTTTGTAGGAAAAGGGGGTAAATGTTGTAAGATGTTGTTACGAACAGGTTTTTATTCATACTAGGGTTGCCGACCGCAACAAATTAAGATGTCACCGTAGAACACCTTAGTTCTATGTTTTGAGTTTTTTTGAGCCCTTTTCAGGTTCTTTAGTCACGGACTAGATTGGGAGCGCAAGTTGGTGGAAAATATTTTATGTCTTTTATTTCAGGGTTCTGTCAAACCCATACGTGTGATTCTGTGTGTGTTCTTGTGTCAGGTGTGTGTATTGATTCTTCGTGATGAGGGGTAGGATGTGTTACCGCCCTCAAATATTGTGGTTGTATTTTATGGAAAGGCAGAGCACTCTCAGAGGCTACAGGAATGTATACACACAACTGCTACTTCTACGAAATATGGTAAATGTGCCAAATAAGGCCCACTTAACGTTTAAAGATTTTTTGGGTTTTTACTAGAAGGGGAGAAAATCTGAAATTTGGCCTGGATTTAACTTGAAGGCAAGCAGTAATGAAAACCTGGGTTGATAATTACAATCACTGGAAAATATGTCAGTAATAATACAATATTTAAAATGCGAGTAACGGGCCTTATTAGGAACAGCCACTCCAAATAAGACCCTCTACTTGTTCCAAATAAGGCCCATATGTAAATGAAAATAGATAACGAAAAGCACATTAAGCGGAAAATATCAATACAGTATATTAACCCACAAATCATATTCTTTGAAATGATATACACAAGGTTTTTGTATAATAAATATCAATAACACGAAGAAGGTTTATTAAAATACCTAGAAATAGTAACAAAAGGAGCTTCGGACATCATTTACAACTCGACTGAAGCAAACATCGCGGAATCGTTTGCTTCAATAGTTGTAGTTTCTAGTCTAGCCGTTAAAGGCTAGTAGCTATCAGAAACATTAAGAATCTTGTATAATTTCTAATATTCAGCTAATAATATCACAGATGTGCCTTATTTGGAACCGGGCCTTATTTGGCTCAAGTACCTTACTTTGTTCATATCATTTTAAGCTTTCCCCGTGCATAAGGCCTTCTGCATTTCCCTACCTTTGTAATTATGTTCCAGAAAATCTCAGGGAAGCATCGCAATCAGCTATCACTGCTACACGCTTCTTCCACGTGCTTGCTAGGCGCCTTTCAGTTGATTTGCTAATGACCATTGGCTGTCACTTTGTATCCAAGCGCAAGGCAACGCCCTCCATGATTCCAATGAAGATTTTAGGGCCTGCTTGATGACACCAAGCAGAATGAATGAGTAAAAATCAGTGTTATACTTGGAGAATTTGGTCTGTGGTAGGTTGATAATTCCTGTTAAAACAATACAAACGAAATCCCACTTCTAAAACTTGGTGGACAAACTTGGGTTGAAGGGCAGTGTGAATCGCAGTATAGCTCATACTTCCTGCGGTAATCGCAGGCACGTGCTCTCCGTTGTCATGAGTTTTGAGACTAATTGAATCAGCCGGAGCTGAAATGTATTAAGTCAGTTTTCACTACTTTTCAAGAGACAATGAGATATATAAAACGTCATTGACAGAACAGGATTTATCAAACACACTATATTAGTCATCTATGTTGTTAAGCAACTATTCAGGTTATATTTGTGTTAGCAGAATATCAATTTTAATTTAATAAACATATTCTTCTAATCAATTTTGCAAACGTGACTTAATGCCTTTCAGCTCCGTGGTCAGTTTGGTGCGGCATAAAGCCATCCATAATGAATATTTCACTTTGTATTTAATTTTAAAATGTTTTTGCAACATAAAAACCAACTAAACCCTGTACAAATGTAATTTACAATAGCACTGTAACGCGCGGGAATCTTCCAGTGCGGCCAACATTAAGTACGGAACACGGCACTGTAGGGCAGCAAGTCATTGACTTAAAGCTTTTATCCTCTGATCGCACTACATGTAGCAGTGGCTTCTGGCTTAAAGAGAAGGATGACTTAATTCTTTCCTATGCCGTCCCAAGACCGTTGGGCAAATACTTCAGAATACTAATTGGTAAAAAAAATGAGCAATTTTGACTCAATGCTTTTCAGCTCCGACGGATTCAATTAGAATGTTAATTCAGCTACTAGTTTGTAGTCGTGAGTTTTGATATTACTTGCTACCAGGGGCGTACTCTTAGGGCTACCGGCGGTAGACCAACAAAATTACATTAAAAACAAAAAGTTCCGTGACGAACTAAAGACCCTACTTTTCTTAAAATTTAAGATTCATGCCAATGATTAATCTATATGGATCTATCTAGAATTATGACGAAATTAAGTTGGTAATATCGAAATTTCTAATTAGTTCGAAATACTGTATACCTGGCATAATGTAGCCTAATAAAGCACTACAGTTGGCTGCCCTGGTGACTGAATATATTCTTAGATCCATTTCTTAGGGTACAGAATACAAAATTTGGTTTAAGTCCAATGGATAGCATGGACGTTACATGCAGTTAAACATTGGATTTAAAAGCGCGCGTAAAATCATGTTGGCAACAATGCCATGCATGTATTGGTCAGAAATAATCTGACATAATATGATCTATTGTTGTGCCAATTTTGAATGAAATCCATTAGTTAGTATAGAAGTTACATGTTTTAAAGTTGGACCTCTCAGCAGGCTTAGAATCATGTTGGTAGCACTGACGTATATAAGTTACTCCAAATTAATATAGAATATCAGGTTCTATACGTGTGCATAGTTTAAGGCTGTCGGCTTGCATACTTTGTGGTATATGGGTATTTGGGTTTAAAAAAATGGAGTGCATTTATTAACAGTTGACAGCCCTAGAGGCTCTTAAGAATACGCTCAGTCATATCTGTTTATGTACACATAGTACATACGAAGTTTGGTTGAAATTCAATTGATAGTGTAGAAGTTATATGCATTTAAAATTTGGAACTATCATCAGGCTTATAATCATTTTGGCAACACCGCCATGTATGGCCTCCTGGAAATTAAACTGCAATATTATTATCTATACGTGTGCCAATTTTGAAATAGCTCCCATTCATACCTTCCATGATATCCAACATGGAGCTCAAATTTCAATTGCGATTTTTCAGCAGTTGGTAGCACTGACATAATTTCAAATATGGCCGTGAGTTATTCAGGTTTAGATCGTTACTCTTACCAAATTTTGTTTCGATTGCTGCAGCCGTTTATGAGTTGATATGGGGGGGGGGGGGGGGACACAAAATTTTTGCAAAATGTGAAAAGTAGGCTAATAAATAACACTTTATTACTGTTTTAACAAAGCATTCAAACAATCGTAACATCCATGCACATCCTACTTTATCGAAAGAAATAATGGTTAGAGGGTAGTTAACGCGGCAACGCAGTAGAAACCGACCAAGGGAGTGGCAGCCTTACGCCACTCTCCCCCATCTCTCCGCACCCACCCTTGTTCCGTGCAGGCACAGCGCTCGTAGAGAGCGAGTTGCTGCTACAGCGAGCGGTTTCTTTAAAGTTAAAAGCGTTTAAAGCTACCAATAACCTACAATAAATATACATTAACACGCGCATACATGTGAATATGTTTTAGAAGTTGTAGAGTATTTTCGATGTGTGAAGAATCTTTATGTAGTGTTTTGTTTTAACTGTGCCAGTTGTGATTTTGTAAGAAGATTATGGAGCTAACACCTGCTGGGGCTTTAAATGCCAATGACTGGATAATAGAGAGTTTGTTAGAAGTTCCTTTCAGCCGTCGTCCATGCAGTGAGAAGGTTATAAGACAAGGCCTGAACTGCAATTGTGTCCCAATGTATATACGTCATTTCACATCTTCTACATATGCTAGGTGGTATAGGTTATCTGGCAGTTCTAAACTGTTTAAATTGTATTGCTGGCCGTGTTTGTTATTTAGTCGTGAAGTTAGCCTAATATAGGGTCAAATGAAGGGTTTTCAAATATGAACTATTTTCGCACGGCAGTTCAAAAGCATGCGCAGCGGTAGCCCAGATCCTCAGACCAGTATACGCCACTGTTTGTTACTCGTTTTAGCTCGTGAGTTTTGAGACGTAACCTCTTCTAGCCAGGTTCTGCTGTTTCGTAATGTATAGTATTGGTCTTTTACGAAGGGAAGTCAATCATGTCTGAGAATAAGTTGGGCATCCCTGATGTAGACAATAAATAACTTAAGGAGAACAGTCGATGGAAGTTGACCTGACAAGAAAGCCTGGTGTCAGTGGCCTCCTTCTCATTGTACATCCCATCCGCATGGTTTTCATTGACAACTCCACAATCCTTACAAAGAGTATCGTCGCATCGTGTTGATCTTATGTTAAACACAGCGCTTGATGTCTCTCTGAGCCCGTAAGGGCGTATTCTGACGTCGTGTCCGCGCTGAATTACCAAGTGCGTAGCGGGAATCGCCCCACATACTGCACCTGTTGCGTTCGGCTTCACAAACATTGTACCGTCAAATAATTGCTCTTGCTATGAGATATTAAAGCGTGAGTTCTGTGTAAAAGCTCCTCCTGTATGATATATAAGCTATTATCTGTATGTTCACGCACGCAACTGCATATACGTGTATTATAGCGTAACATATTGTATAAAGTACCCGAGAACAAACACGCCCACCTAGAAGTGTTAACGTATAATAATATATTAATAATAATAGCCTAATAATAATAATGAGGAATGTTTCAACAAACATACAGTTGAATATTTTTTTAAAGTAATAGCTCTCTTTATGTGTGTATCATTTTAACATTTGCTTCTTTCAAAATGAACTTAAGCTTAAGATTGAAAGGTTCATGAAAATGTTGTTAAAATTATGCAATTTTAAAAATATTTTTCAAGCCATTTCCCTGATGTGCCTAATTAGCAATTAATATTGCAGCTTTCAGTCACTCAACACAAAATAATTCCAATCACTGGAATATGTGAAAAAAAAACTGTAATAATTTACATACGGTTAAGATTTATATACCCATTGTTACGAGCAATTGAAGAAGAAGAAGAAGAAGAAAGGCTTTGTGGTGGCTGGTTTTTGTAGCCGGATGCCCCTCTTGACGCCAACCCCATGAGAGGAATTAATGGGAGAAGCGGCCATGGCCCGTCAAAAAGTACCATCACAGCATTCTCTTATTGTACAATAGTCCGAAAACAATATCTCTTATATAAAAACAAGAGTCCTGACTGACTGACTGACTCATCATCGCCCAGCCAAAACTGTTAAAGTTAGAAACATGAAATTTTGGGAATATGTTCGTTGTAAGTCAAAAACGCCCACTAAGGAAGGATTTTTGGATACTCAGGTTCTAAAGGGGTGTTAAGGGGGTACACCTGCATTTGATTGAATAACAATATCTCCGGCTTGGTTTCATTCAGAGATGTGATACTCGGCATATAAACTCATCATTAAAAATAAGAAGACACGTGTCTGAGGGTTTTTCGATGTGGTGTATATTTTGAGGTGAAAGGGGTGAAAAGTGGGGGTTGAAGGTTTCCTAACCGAGCGTGTATCTCTTAAAAGAAATAGGCGAGGAGTTTGGAACTCAGCGGAAAAAAATCAGCATAAAAAATAACAAAATAGGTGTTTGACCGTTTTTTCATAAATCCAATATAAGGGGCCCATGGGGAGGGGTGAAAATATGGGGAGGGGGGAGGAAACGTAATATGTCTGAGTGTAAAGTTATACATGGCCTATGTTGTAGACAATAACACATTACATCTTTTTTGTCTCTTGCTATTTCATCATACGACGAATACTTAAGGAGTTATTAATGATTTTGTACTTTTTGGCCGGAATTTTCTAAGTCCCAGGAATGGCATAAAAATTGATTCGAATAAAATTTCGAAAAATAGTTTTTTTTAATACTTTTATTATATTTTTCACGTCTTTTAGTGTCCGGAACCAATATGATATATTGATGTTTTTTTTCGTCCCATGCATTTTTGGTTTCAGGTGATAGAATTATTTTCCACTAGGACCGATGCTTATCTCTTATATAAAAACAAGTGTCCTGACTGACTGACTGACTGACTGACTGACTCATCATCGCCCAGCCAAAACTGTTAAAGTTAGAAACATGAAATTTTGGGGATATGTTCGTTGTAAGTCAAAAACGCCCACTAAGGAAGGATTTTTGGATACTCAGGTTCTAAAGGGGTGTTAAGGGGGTACACCTGCATTTCATTGAATAACAATATCTTCATATTGCTTTCATTGGGGGATTTGACACTCGGCATATAAACTCATCATTAAAAATAAGAAGATACGTGTCTGAGGGTTTTTCGATATGGTGTATATTTTGAGGTGAAAGAGGTGAAAAGTGGGGGTTGAAGGTTTCCTAACCGAGCGTGTATCTCTTAAAAGACATAGGCGAGGAGTTTGGAACTCAGCGGAAAAAAATCAGCATAAAAAATAACAAAATAGGTGTTTGACCGTTTTTTCATAAATCCAATATAAGGGGCCCATGGGGAGGGGTGAAAATATGGGGAGGGGGGAGGAAACGTAATATGTCTGAGTGTAAAGTTATACATGGCCTATGTTGTAGACAATAACACATTACATCTTTTTTGTCTCTTGCTATTTCATCATACGACGAATACTTAGGGAGTTATTAATGATTTTATACTTTTTGGCCGGAATTTTCTAAGTCCCAGGAATGGCATAAAAATCGATTCGAATAAAATTTCGAAAAATAGTTTTTTTTAATACTTTTATTATATTTTTCACGTCTTTTAGTGTCCGGAACCAATATGATATTTTGATGTTTTTTTTTCGTCCCATGCATTTTTGGTTTCAGGTGATAGAATTATTTTCCACTAGGACCGATGCTTATCTCTTATATAAAAACAAGTGTCCTGACTGACTGACTGACTCATCATCGCCCAGCCAAAACTGTTAAAGTTAGAAACATGAAATTTTGGGGATATGTTCGTTGTAAGTCAAAAACGCCCACTAAGGAAGGATTTTTGGATACTCAGGTTCTAAAGGGGTGTTAAGGGGGTACACCTGCATTTGATTGAATAACAATATCTCCGGCTTGGTTTCATTCAGAGATGTGATACTCGGCATATAAACTCACCATTAAAAATAAGAAGACACGTGTCTGAGGGTTTTTCGATGTGGTGTATATTTTGAGGTGAAAGGGGTGAAAAGTGGGGGTTGAAGGTTTCCTAACCGAGCGTGTATCTCTTAAAAGACATAGGCGAGGAGTTTGGAACTCAGCGGAAAAAAATCAGCATAAAAAATAACAAAATAGGTGTTTGACCGTTTTTTCATAAATCCAATATAAGGGGCCCATGGGGAGGGGTGAAAATATGGGGAGGGGGGAGGAAACGTAATATGTCTGAGTGTAAAGTTATACATGGCCTATGTTGTAGACAATAACAAATTACATCTTTTTTGTCTCTTGCTATTTCATCATACGACGAATACTTAGGGAGTTATTAATGATTTTGTACTTTTTGGCCGGAATTTTCTAAGTCCCAGGAATGGCATAAAAATTGATTCGAATAAAATTTCGAAAAATAGTTTTTTTTAATACTTTTATTATATTTTTCACGTCTTTTAGTGTCCGAAACCAACATGATATTTTGATGTTTTTTTTTCGTCCCATGCATTTTTGGTTTCAGGTGATAGAATTATTTTCCACTAGGACCGATGCTTATCTCTTATATAAAAACAAGTGTCCTGACTGACTGACTGACTCATCATCGCCCAGCCAAAACTGTTAAAGTTAGAAACATGAAATTTTGGGGATATGTTCGTTGTAAGTCAAAAACGCCCACTAAGGAAGGATTTTTGGATACTCAGGTTCTAAAGGGGTGTTAAGGGGGTACACCTGCATTTGATTGAATAACAATATCTCCGGCTTGGTTTCATTCAGAGATGTGATACTCGGCATATAAACTCACCATTAAAAATAAGAAGACACGTGTCTGAGGGTTTTTCGATGTGGTGTATATTTTGAGGTGAAAGGGGTGAAAAGTGGGGGTTGAAGGTTTCCTAACCGAGCGTGTATCTCTTAAAAGACATAGGCGAGGAGTTTGGAACTCAGCGGAAAAAAATCAGCATAAAAAATAACAAAATAGGTGTTTGACCGTTTTTTCATAAATCCAATATAAGGGGCCCATGGGGAGGGGTGAAAATATGGGGAGGGGGGAGGAAACGTAATATGTCTGAGTGTAAAGTTATACATGGCCTATGTTGTAGACAATAACACATTACATCTTTTTTGTCTCTTGCTATTTCATCATACGACGAATACTTAAGGAGTTATTAATGATTTTGTACTTTTTGGCCGGAATTTTCTAAGTCCCAGGAATGGCATAAAAATTGATTCGAATAAAATTTCGAAAAATAGTTTTTTTTAATACTTTTATTATATTTTTCACGTCTTTTAGTGTCCGGAACCAATATGATATATTGATGTTTTTTTTCGTCCCATGCATTTTTGGTTTCAGGTGATAGAATTATTTTCCACTAGGACCGATGCTTATCTCTTATATAAAAACAAGTGTCCTGACTGACTGACTGACTGACTGACTGACTCATCATCGCCCAGCCAAAACTGTTAAAGTTAGAAACATGAAATTTTGGGGATATGTTCGTTGTAAGTCAAAAACGCCCACTAAGGAAGGATTTTTGGATACTCAGGTTCTAAAGGGGTGTTAAGGGGGTACACCTGCATTTCATTGAATAACAATATCTTCATATTGCTTTCATTGGGGGATTTGACACTCGGCATATAAACTCATCATTAAAAATAAGAAGATACGTGTCTGAGGGTTTTTCGATATGGTGTATATTTTGAGGTGAAAGAGGTGAAAAGTGGGGGTTGAAGGTTTCCTAACCGAGCGTGTATCTCTTAAAAGACATAGGCGAGGAGTTTGGAACTCAGCGGAAAAAAATCAGCATAAAAAATAACAAAATAGGTGTTTGACCGTTTTTTCATAAATCCAATATAAGGGGCCCATGGGGAGGGGTGAAAATATGGGGAGGGGGGAGGAAACGTAATATGTCTGAGTGTAAAGTTATACATGGCCTATGTTGTAGACAATAACACATTACATCTTTTTTGTCTCTTGCTATTTCATCATACGACGAATACTTAGGGAGTTATTAATGATTTTATACTTTTTGGCCGGAATTTTCTAAGTCCCAGGAATGGCATAAAAATCGATTCGAATAAAATTTCGAAAAATAGTTTTTTTTAATACTTTTATTATATTTTTCACGTCTTTTAGTGTCCGGAACCAATATGATATTTTGATGTTTTTTTTTCGTCCCATGCATTTTTGGTTTCAGGTGATAGAATTATTTTCCACTAGGACCGATGCTTATCTCTTATATAAAAACAAGTGTCCTGACTGACTGACTGACTCATCATCGCCCAGCCAAAACTGTTAAAGTTAGAAACATGAAATTTTGGGGATATGTTCGTTGTAAGTCAAAAACGCCCACTAAGGAAGGATTTTTGGATACTCAGGTTCTAAAGGGGTGTTAAGGGGGTACACCTGCATTTGATTGAATAACAATATCTCCGGCTTGGTTTCATTCAGAGATGTGATACTCGGCATATAAACTCACCATTAAAAATAAGAAGACACGTGTCTGAGGGTTTTTCGATGTGGTGTATATTTTGAGGTGAAAGGGGTGAAAAGTGGGGGTTGAAGGTTTCCTAACCGAGCGTGTATCTCTTAAAAGACATAGGCGAGGAGTTTGGAACTCAGCGGAAAAAAATCAGCATAAAAAATAACAAAATAGGTGTTTGACCGTTTTTTCATAAATCCAATATAAGGGGCCCATGGGGAGGGGTGAAAATATGGGGAGGGGGGAGGAAACGTAATATGTCTGAGTGTAAAGTTATACATGGCCTATGTTGTAGACAATAACACATTACATCTCTTTTGTCTCTTGCTATTTCATCATACGACGAATACTTAGGGAGTTATTAATGATTTTGTACTTTTTGGCCGGAATTTTCTAAGTCCCAGGAATGGCATAAAAATCGATTCGAATAAAATTTCGAAAAATAGTTTTTTTTAATACTTTTATTATATTTTTCACGTCTTTTAGTGTCCGAAACCAACATGATATTTTGATGTTTTTTTTTCGTCCCATGCATTTTTGGTTTCAGGTGATAGAATTATTTTCCACTAGGACCGATGCTTATCTCTTATATAAAAACAAGTGTCCTGACTGACTGACTGACTCATCATCGCCCAGCCAAAACTGTTAAAGTTAGAAACATGAAATTTTGGGGATATGTTCGTTGTAAGTCAAAAACGCCCACTAAGGAAGGATTTTTGGATACTCAGGTTCTAAAGGGGTGTTAAGGGGGTACACCTGCATTTGATTGAATAACAATATCTCCGGCTTGGTTTCATTCAGAGATGTGATACTCGGCATATAAACTCACCATTAAAAATAAGAAGACACGTGTCTGAGGGTTTTTCGATGTGGTGTATATTTTGAGGTGAAAGGGGTGAAAAGTGGGGGTTGAAGGTTTCCTAACCGAGCGTGTATCTCTTAAAAGACATAGGCGAGGAGTTTGGAACTCAGCGGAAAAAAATCAGCATAAAAAATAACAAAATAGGTGTTTGACCGTTTTTTCATAAATCCAATATAAGGGGCCCATGGGGAGGGGTGAAAATATGGGGAGGGGGGAGGAAACGTAATATGTCTGAGTGTAAAGTTATACATGGCCTATGTTGTAGACAATAACACATTACATCTTTTTTGTCTCTTGCTATTTCATCATACGACGAATACTTAAGGAGTTATTAATGATTTTGTACTTTTTGGCCGGAATTTTCTAAGTCCCAGGAATGGCATAAAAATTGATTCGAATAAAATTTCGAAAAATAGTTTTTTTTAATACTTTTATTATATTTTTCACGTCTTTTAGTGTCCGGAACCAATATGATATATTGATGTTTTTTTTCGTCCCATGCATTTTTGGTTTCAGGTGATAGAATTATTTTCCACTAGGACCGATGCTTATCTCTTATATAAAAACAAGTGTCCTGACTGACTGACTGACTCATCATCGCCCAGCCAAAACTGTTAAAGTTAGAAACATGAAATTTTGGGGATATGTTCGTTGTAAGTCAAAAACGCCCACTAAGGAAGGATTTTTGGATACTCAGGTTCTAAAGGGGTGTTAAGGGGGTACACCTGCATTTCATTGAATAACAATATCTTCATATTGCTTTCATTGGGGGATTTGACACTCGGCATATAAACTCATCATTAAAAATAAGAAGATACGTGTCTGAGGGTTTTTCGATATGGTGTATATTTTGAGGTGAAAGAGGTGAAAAGTGGGGGTTGAAGGTTTCCTAACCGAGCGTGTATCTCTTAAAAGACATAGGCGAGGAGTTTGGAACTCAGCGGAAAAAAATCAGCATAAAAAATAACAAAATAGGTGTTTGACCGTTTTTTCATAAATCCAATATAAGGGGCCCATGGGGAGGGGTGAAAATATGGGGAGGGGGGAGGAAACGTAATATGTCTGAGTGTAAAGTTATACATGGCCTATGTTGTAGACAATAACACATTACATCTTTTTTGTCTCTTGCTATTTCATCATACGACGAATACTTAGGGAGTTATTAATGATTTTATACTTTTTGGCCGGAATTTTCTAAGTCCCAGGAATGGCATAAAAATCGATTCGAATAAAATTTCGAAAAATAGTTTTTTTTAATACTTTTATTATATTTTTCACGTCTTTTAGTGTCCGGAACCAATATGATATTTTGATGTTTTTTTTTCGTCCCATGCATTTTTGGTTTCAGGTGATAGAATTATTTTCCACTAGGACCGATGCTTATCTCTTATATAAAAACAAGTGTCCTGACTGACTGACTGACTCATCATCGCCCAGCCAAAACTGTTAAAGTTAGAAACATGAAATTTTGGGGATATGTTCGTTGTAAGTCAAAAACGCCCACTAAGGAAGGATTTTTGGATACTCAGGTTCTAAAGGGGTGTTAAGGGGGTACACCTGCATTTGATTGAATAACAATATCTCCGGCTTGGTTTCATTCAGAGATGTGATACTCGGCATATAAACTCACCATTAAAAATAAGAAGACACGTGTCTGAGGGTTTTTCGATGTGGTGTATATTTTGAGGTGAAAGGGGTGAAAAGTGGGGGTTGAAGGTTTCCTAACCGAGCGTGTATCTCTTAAAAGACATAGGCGAGGAGTTTGGAACTCAGCGGAAAAAAATCAGCATAAAAAATAACAAAATAGGTGTTTGACCGTTTTTTCATAAATCCAATATAAGGGGCCCATGGGGAGGGGTGAAAATATGGGGAGGGGGGAGGAAACGTAATATGTCTGAGTGTAAAGTTATACATGGCCTATGTTGTAGACAATAACAAATTACATCTTTTTTGTCTCTTGCTATTTCATCATACGACGAATACTTAGGGAGTTATTAATGATTTTGTACTTTTTGGCCGGAATTTTCTAAGTCCCAGGAATGGCATAAAAATTGATTCGAATAAAATTTCGAAAAATAGTTTTTTTTAATACTTTTATTATATTTTTCACGTCTTTTAGTGTCCGAAACCAACATGATATTTTGATGTTTTTTTTTCGTCCCATGCATTTTTGGTTTCAGGTGATAGAATTATTTTCCACTAGGACCGATGCTTATCTCTTATATAAAAACAAGTGTCCTGACTGACTGACTGACTCATCATCGCCCAGCCAAAACTGTTAAAGTTAGAAACATGAAATTTTGGGGATATGTTCGTTGTAAGTCAAAAACGCCCACTAAGGAAGGATTTTTGGATACTCAGGTTCTAAAGGGGTGTTAAGGGGGTACACCTGCATTTGATTGAATAACAATATCTCCGGCTTGGTTTCATTCAGAGATGTGATACTCGGCATATAAACTCACCATTAAAAATAAGAAGACACGTGTCTGAGGGTTTTTCGATGTGGTGTATATTTTGAGGTGAAAGGGGTGAAAAGTGGGGGTTGAAGGTTTCCTAACCGAGCGTGTATCTCTTAAAAGACATAGGCGAGGAGTTTGGAACTCAGCGGAAAAAAATCAGCATAAAAAATAACAAAATAGGTGTTTGACCGTTTTTTCATAAATCCAATATAAGGGGCCCATGGGGAGGGGTGAAAATATGGGGAGGGGGGAGGAAACGTAATATGTCTGAGTGTAAAGTTATACATGGCCTATGTTGTAGACAATAACACATTACATCTTTTTTGTCTCTTGCTATTTCATCATACGACGAATACTTAAGGAGTTATTAATGATTTTGTACTTTTTGGCCGGAATTTTCTAAGTCCCAGGAATGGCATAAAAATTGATTCGAATAAAATTTCGAAAAATAGTTTTTTTTAATACTTTTATTATATTTTTCACGTCTTTTAGTGTCCGGAACCAATATGATATATTGATGTTTTTTTTCGTCCCATGCATTTTTGGTTTCAGGTGATAGAATTATTTTCCACTAGGACCGATGCTTATCTCTTATATAAAAACAAGTGTCCTGACTGACTGACTGACTGACTGACTGACTCATCATCGCCCAGCCAAAACTGTTAAAGTTAGAAACATGAAATTTTGGGGATATGTTCGTTGTAAGTCAAAAACGCCCACTAAGGAAGGATTTTTGGATACTCAGGTTCTAAAGGGGTGTTAAGGGGGTACACCTGCATTTCATTGAATAACAATATCTTCATATTGCTTTCATTGGGGGATTTGACACTCGGCATATAAACTCATCATTAAAAATAAGAAGATACGTGTCTGAGGGTTTTTCGATATGGTGTATATTTTGAGGTGAAAGAGGTGAAAAGTGGGGGTTGAAGGTTTCCTAACCGAGCGTGTATCTCTTAAAAGACATAGGCGAGGAGTTTGGAACTCAGCGGAAAAAAATCAGCATAAAAAATAACAAAATAGGTGTTTGACCGTTTTTTCATAAATCCAATATAAGGGGCCCATGGGGAGGGGTGAAAATATGGGGAGGGGGGAGGAAACGTAATATGTCTGAGTGTAAAGTTATACATGGCCTATGTTGTAGACAATAACACATTACATCTTTTTTGTCTCTTGCTATTTCATCATACGACGAATACTTAGGGAGTTATTAATGATTTTATACTTTTTGGCCGGAATTTTCTAAGTCCCAGGAATGGCATAAAAATCGATTCGAATAAAATTTCGAAAAATAGTTTTTTTTAATACTTTTATTATATTTTTCACGTCTTTTAGTGTCCGGAACCAATATGATATTTTGATGTTTTTTTTTCGTCCCATGCATTTTTGGTTTCAGGTGATAGAATTATTTTCCACTAGGACCGATGCTTATCTCTTATATAAAAACAAGTGTCCTGACTGACTGACTGACTCATCATCGCCCAGCCAAAACTGTTAAAGTTAGAAACATGAAATTTTGGGGATATGTTCGTTGTAAGTCAAAAACGCCCACTAAGGAAGGATTTTTGGATACTCAGGTTCTAAAGGGGTGTTAAGGGGGTACACCTGCATTTGATTGAATAACAATATCTCCGGCTTGGTTTCATTCAGAGATGTGATACTCGGCATATAAACTCACCATTAAAAATAAGAAGACACGTGTCTGAGGGTTTTTCGATGTGGTGTATATTTTGAGGTGAAAGGGGTGAAAAGTGGGGGTTGAAGGTTTCCTAACCGAGCGTGTATCTCTTAAAAGACATAGGCGAGGAGTTTGGAACTCAGCGGAAAAAAATCAGCATAAAAAATAACAAAATAGGTGTTTGACCGTTTTTTCATAAATCCAATATAAGGGGCCCATGGGGAGGGGTGAAAATATGGGGAGGGGGGAGGAAACGTAATATGTCTGAGTGTAAAGTTATACATGGCCTATGTTGTAGACAATAACACATTACATCTCTTTTGTCTCTTGCTATTTCATCATACGACGAATACTTAGGGAGTTATTAATGATTTTGTACTTTTTGGCCGGAATTTTCTAAGTCCCAGGAATGGCATAAAAATCGATTCGAATAAAATTTCGAAAAATAGTTTTTTTTAATACTTTTATTATATTTTTCACGTCTTTTAGTGTCCGAAACCAACATGATATTTTGATGTTTTTTTTTCGTCCCATGCATTTTTGGTTTCAGGTGATAGAATTATTTTCCACTAGGACCGATGCTTATCTCTTATATAAAAACAAGTGTCCTGACTGACTGACTGACTCATCATCGCCCAGCCAAAACTGTTAAAGTTAGAAACATGAAATTTTGGGGATATGTTCGTTGTAAGTCAAAAACGCCCACTAAGGAAGGATTTTTGGATACTCAGGTTCTAAAGGGGTGTTAAGGGGGTACACCTGCATTTGATTGAATAACAATATCTCCGGCTTGGTTTCATTCAGAGATGTGATACTCGGCATATAAACTCACCATTAAAAATAAGAAGACACGTGTCTGAGGGTTTTTCGATGTGGTGTATATTTTGAGGTGAAAGGGGTGAAAAGTGGGGGTTGAAGGTTTCCTAACCGAGCGTGTATCTCTTAAAAGACATAGGCGAGGAGTTTGGAACTCAGCGGAAAAAAATCAGCATAAAAAATAACAAAATAGGTGTTTGACCGTTTTTTCATAAATCCAATATAAGGGGCCCATGGGGAGGGGTGAAAATATGGGGAGGGGGGAGGAAACGTAATATGTCTGAGTGTAAAGTTATACATGGCCTATGTTGTAGACAATAACACATTACATCTTTTTTGTCTCTTGCTATTTCATCATACGACGAATACTTAAGGAGTTATTAATGATTTTGTACTTTTTGGCCGGAATTTTCTAAGTCCCAGGAATGGCATAAAAATTGATTCGAATAAAATTTCGAAAAATAGTTTTTTTTAATACTTTTATTATATTTTTCACGTCTTTTAGTGTCCGGAACCAATATGATATATTGATGTTTTTTTTCGTCCCATGCATTTTTGGTTTCAGGTGATAGAATTATTTTCCACTAGGACCGATGCTTATCTCTTATATAAAAACAAGTGTCCTGACTGACTGACTGACTGACTGACTGACTCATCATCGCCCAGCCAAAACTGTTAAAGTTAGAAACATGAAATTTTGGGGATATGTTCGTTGTAAGTCAAAAACGCCCACTAAGGAAGGATTTTTGGATACTCAGGTTCTAAAGGGGTGTTAAGGGGGTACACCTGCATTTCATTGAATAACAATATCTTCATATTGCTTTCATTGGGGGATTTGACACTCGGCATATAAACTCATCATTAAAAATAAGAAGATACGTGTCTGAGGGTTTTTCGATATGGTGTATATTTTGAGGTGAAAGAGGTGAAAAGTGGGGGTTGAAGGTTTCCTAACCGAGCGTGTATCTCTTAAAAGACATAGGCGAGGAGTTTGGAACTCAGCGGAAAAAAATCAGCATAAAAAATAACAAAATAGGTGTTTGACCGTTTTTTCATAAATCCAATATAAGGGGCCCATGGGGAGGGGTGAAAATATGGGGAGGGGGGAGGAAACGTAATATGTCTGAGTGTAAAGTTATACATGGCCTATGTTGTAGACAATAACACATTACATCTTTTTTGTCTCTTGCTATTTCATCATACGACGAATACTTAGGGAGTTATTAATGATTTTATACTTTTTGGCCGGAATTTTCTAAGTCCCAGGAATGGCATAAAAATCGATTCGAATAAAATTTCGAAAAATAGTTTTTTTTAATACTTTTATTATATTTTTCACGTCTTTTAGTGTCCGGAACCAATATGATATTTTGATGTTTTTTTTTCGTCCCATGCATTTTTGGTTTCAGGTGATAGAATTATTTTCCACTAGGACCGATGCTTATCTCTTATATAAAAACAAGTGTCCTGACTGACTGACTGACTCATCATCGCCCAGCCAAAACTGTTAAAGTTAGAAACATGAAATTTTGGGGATATGTTCGTTGTAAGTCAAAAACGCCCACTAAGGAAGGATTTTTGGATACTCAGGTTCTAAAGGGGTGTTAAGGGGGTACACCTGCATTTGATTGAATAACAATATCTCCGGCTTGGTTTCATTCAGAGATGTGATACTCGGCATATAAACTCACCATTAAAAATAAGAAGACACGTGTCTGAGGGTTTTTCGATGTGGTGTATATTTTGAGGTGAAAGGGGTGAAAAGTGGGGGTTGAAGGTTTCCTAACCGAGCGTGTATCTCTTAAAAGACATAGGCGAGGAGTTTGGAACTCAGCGGAAAAAAATCAGCATAAAAAATAACAAAATAGGTGTTTGACCGTTTTTTCATAAATCCAATATAAGGGGCCCATGGGGAGGGGTGAAAATATGGGGAGGGGGGAGGAAACGTAATATGTCTGAGTGTAAAGTTATACATGGCCTATGTTGTAGACAATAACACATTACATCTCTTTTGTCTCTTGCTATTTCATCATACGACGAATACTTAGGGAGTTATTAATGATTTTGTACTTTTTGGCCGGAATTTTCTAAGTCCCAGGAATGGCATAAAAATCGATTCGAATAAAATTTCGAAAAATAGTTTTTTTTAATACTTTTATTATATTTTTCACGTCTTTTAGTGTCCGAAACCAACATGATATTTTGATGTTTTTTTTTCGTCCCATGCATTTTTGGTTTCAGGTGATAGAATTATTTTCCACTAGGACCGATGCTTATCTCTTATATAAAAACAAGTGTCCTGACTGACTGACTGACTCATCATCGCCCAGCCAAAACTGTTAAAGTTAGAAACATGAAATTTTGGGGATATGTTCGTTGTAAGTCAAAAACGCCCACTAAGGAAGGATTTTTGGATACTCAGGTTCTAAAGGGGTGTTAAGGGGGTACACCTGCATTTGATTGAATAACAATATCTCCGGCTTGGTTTCATTCAGAGATGTGATACTCGGCATATAAACTCACCATTAAAAATAAGAAGACACGTGTCTGAGGGTTTTTCGATGTGGTGTATATTTTGAGGTGAAAGGGGTGAAAAGTGGGGGTTGAAGGTTTCCTAACCGAGCGTGTATCTCTTAAAAGACATAGGCGAGGAGTTTGGAACTCAGCGGAAAAAAATCAGCATAAAAAATAACAAAATAGGTGTTTGACCGTTTTTTCATAAATCCAATATAAGGGGCCCATGGGGAGGGGTGAAAATATGGGGAGGGGGGAGGAAACGTAATATGTCTGAGTGTAAAGTTATACATGGCCTATGTTGTAGACAATAACAAATTACATCTTTTTTGTCTCTTGCTATTTCATCATACGACGAATACTTAGGGAGTTATTAATGATTTTGTACTTTTTGGCCGGAATTTTCTAAGTCCCAGGAATGGCATAAAAATTGATTCGAATAAAATTTCGAAAAATAGTTTTTTTTAATACTTTTATTATATTTTTCACGTTTTTTAGTGTCCGGAACCAATATGATATGTTGATGTTTTTTTTCGTCCCATGCATTTTTGGTTTCAGGTGATAGAATTATTTTCCACTAGGACCGATGCTTATCTCTTATATAAAAACAAGTGTCCTGACTGACTGACTGACTGACTGACTGACTGACTCATCATCGCCCAGCCAAAACTGTTAAAGTTAGAAACATGAAATTTTGGGGATATGTTCGTTGTAAGTCAAAAACGCCCACTAAGGAAGGATTTTTGGATACTCAGGTTCTAAAGGGGTGTTAAGGGGGTACACCTGCATTTCATTGAATAACAATATCTTCATATTGCTTTCATTGGGGGATTTGACACTCGGCATATAAACTCATCATTAAAAATAAGAAGATACGTGTCTGAGGGTTTTTCGATATGGTGTATATTTTGAGGTGAAAGAGGTGAAAAGTGGGGGTTGAAGGTTTCCTAACCGAGCGTGTATCTCTTAAAAGACATAGGCGAGGAGTTTGGAACTCAGCGGAAAAAAATCAGCATAAAAAATAACAAAATAGGTGTTTGACCGTTTTTTCATAAATCCAATATAAGGGGCCCATGGGGAGGGGTGAAAATATGGGGAGGGGGGAGGAAACGTAATATGTCTGAGTGTAAAGTTATACATGGCCTATGTTGTAGACAATAACACATTACATCTTTTTTGTCTCTTGCTATTTCATCATACGACGAATACTTAGGGAGTTATTAATGATTTTATACTTTTTGGCCGGAATTTTCTAAGTCCCAGGAATGGCATAAAAATCGATTCGAATAAAATTTCGAAAAATAGTTTTTTTTAATACTTTTATTATATTTTTCACGTCTTTTAGTGTCCGGAACCAATATGATATTTTGATGTTTTTTTTTCGTCCCATGCATTTTTGGTTTCAGGTGATAGAATTATTTTCCACTAGGACCGATGCTTATCTCTTATATAAAAACAAGTGTCCTGACTGACTGACTGACTCATCATCGCCCAGCCAAAACTGTTAAAGTTAGAAACATGAAATTTTGGGGATATGTTCGTTGTAAGTCAAAAACGCCCACTAAGGAAGGATTTTTGGATACTCAGGTTCTAAAGGGGTGTTAAGGGGGTACACCTGCATTTGATTGAATAACAATATCTCCGGCTTGGTTTCATTCAGAGATGTGATACTCGGCATATAAACTCACCATTAAAAATAAGAAGACACGTGTCTGAGGGTTTTTCGATGTGGTGTATATTTTGAGGTGAAAGGGGTGAAAAGTGGGGGTTGAAGGTTTCCTAACCGAGCGTGTATCTCTTAAAAGACATAGGCGAGGAGTTTGGAACTCAGCGGAAAAAAATCAGCATAAAAAATAACAAAATAGGTGTTTGACCGTTTTTTCATAAATCCAATATAAGGGGCCCATGGGGAGGGGTGAAAATATGGGGAGGGGGGAGGAAACGTAATATGTCTGAGTGTAAAGTTATACATGGCCTATGTTGTAGACAATAACACATTACATCTCTTTTGTCTCTTGCTATTTCATCATACGACGAATACTTAGGGAGTTATTAATGATTTTGTACTTTTTGGCCGGAATTTTCTAAGTCCCAGGAATGGCATAAAAATCGATTCGAATAAAATTTCGAAAAATAGTTTTTTTAATACTTTTATTATATTTTTCACGTCTTTTAGTGTCCGAAACCAACATGATATTTTGATGTTTTTTTTTCGTCCCATGCATTTTTGGTTTCAGGTGATAGAATTATTTTCCACTAGGACCGATGCTTATCTCTTATATAAAAACAAGTGTCCTGACTGACTGACTGACTCATCATCGCCCAGCCAAAACTGTTAAAGTTAGAAACATGAAATTTTGGGGATATGTTCGTTGTAAGTCAAAAACGCCCACTAAGGAAGGATTTTTGGATACTCAGGTTCTAAAGGGGTGTTAAGGGGGTACACCTGCATTTGATTGAATAACAATATCTCCGGCTTGGTTTCATTCAGAGATGTGATACTCGGCATATAAACTCACCATTAAAAATAAGAAGACACGTGTCTGAGGGTTTTTCGATGTGGTGTATATTTTGAGGTGAAAGGGGTGAAAAGTGGGGGTTGAAGGTTTCCTAACCGAGCGTGTATCTCTTAAAAGACATAGGCGAGGAGTTTGGAACTCAGCGGAAAAAAATCAGCATAAAAAATAACAAAATAGGTGTTTGACCGTTTTTTCATAGATCCAATATAAGGGGCCCATGGGGAGGGGTGAAAATATGGGGAGGGGGGAGGAAACGTAATATGTCTGAGTGTAAAGTTATACATGGCCTATGTTGTAGACAATAACAAATTACATCTTTTTTGTCTCTTGCTATTTCATCATACGACGAATACTTAGGGAGTTATTAATGATTTTGTACTTTTTGGCCGGAATTTTCTAAGTCCCAGGAATGGCATAAAAATTGATTCGAATAAAATTTCGAAAAATAGTTTTTTTTAATACTTTTATTATATTTTTCACGTTTTTTAGTGTCCGGAACCAATATGATATGTTGATGTTTTTTTTCGTCCCATGCATTTTTGGTTTCAGGTGATAGAATTATTTTCCACTAGGACCGATGCTTATCTCTTATATAAAAACAAGTGTCCTGACTGACTGACTGACTGACTGACTGACTGACTCATCATCGCCCAGCCAAAACTGTTAAAGTTAGAAACATGAAATTTTGGGGATATGTTCGTTGTAAGTCAAAAACGCCCACTAAGGAAGGATTTTTGGATACTCAGGTTCTAAAGGGGTGTTAAGGGGGTACACCTGCATTTCATTGAATAACAATATCTTCATATTGCTTTCATTGGGGGATTTGACACTCGGCATATAAACTCATCATTAAAAATAAGAAGATACGTGTCTGAGGGTTTTTCGATGTGGTGTATATTTTGAGGTGATAGAGGTGAAAAGTGGGGGTTGAAGGTTTCCTAACCGAGCGTGTATCTCTTAAAAGACATAGGCGAGGAGTTTGGAACTCAGCGGAAAAAAATCAGCATAAAAATAACAAAATAGGTGTTTGACCGTTTTTTCATAAATCCAATATAAGGGGCCCATGGGGAGGGGTGAAAATATGGGGAGGGGGGAGGAAACGTAATATGTCTGAGTGTAAAGTTATACATGGCCTATGTTGTAGACAATAACACATTACATCTTTTTTGTCTCTTGCTATTTCATCATACGACGAATACTTAGGGAGTTATTAATGATTTTGTACTTTTTGGCCGGAATTTTCTAAGTCCCAGGAATGGCATAAAAATCGATTCGAATAAAATTTCGAAAAATAGTTTTTTTTAATACTTTTATTATATTTTTCACGTCTTTTAGTGTCCGGAACCAATATGATATTTTGATGTTTTTTTTCGTCCCATGCATTTTTGGTTTCAGGTGATAGAATTATTTTCCACTAGGACCGTTGCTTATCTATTATATAAAACTAAGTGTCCTGACTGACTGACTGACTGACTCATCATCGCCCAGCCAGAACTATTAAAGCTAGAAACATGAAATTTTGGGAATATGTTCGTTGTAAGTCGAAAACGTCCACTATGGAAGGGTTTTTGGATATTCAGTTTCTAAAGGGGTGTTAAGGGGGTACACCTGCATTTCATTGAATAACAATATGACACGACTATGACGCGAGCGAAGCCGCGGGTACCTGCTCGTAATTATATAAATCTTAATCACATGTAATTTATTTCTGTTTTTTTCTTCACATATTCCAGTAATCGGAATTATTTCAAAAATACATTTTTTTTTCAAAAACCTGTGTTGAAGCAAGGAGAGAAACGTCCTTGAAAAGAGTCGATTAGTTCCTGCTTCTTAGAGAAACGTAGATAAGGCGATACAAATTAACCCTCTATTAACCACCTGTCATAAGGACAGTTTATGCTTTCAAAGATGCTGTTAGTTGAATCTTTCAGCCAAATTTCGGAGAATTGTCATGTCGAAATGCTAGTATTTCTAGAAATAAAATATACCTACGTGTTGGATAAAAATTAAAAAAAAAACATTTACAATTAAGCGTAAAAATTAAATATAAATAGAGATATAACAAGTAGTTCCTGAAGAACTATACAGCCTATTTTCATATATCCTACTTAGCCTATGTTAACATACAAAATTTCAGTTTGATTGATGTAATAGATTCGTAGATATTGAGAACCGACTAAATATTTCGGATGGTCGCCATGTTGGAATTTATATATGTAGGTCCTAGAGTTATGTACTGTTACATGAAGATTATTGTGTACGTGTAGAATTCAAACTTCAATCGCATGATTAGGACACAAGAAGTAGCAAGGAGATTTTAAAAGTTCGCACAGCTGCCATCTTGTGGTTATGGAAACAATTGAAATAAATTAGATGCCAGTGGATTAAGATTCATATGAGGATTTACTGTACCAAGTTTCACTGCACTCGGATGGTTAAATTGCGAGTAACGTCCATGTGAATATTTATACTTCGCGTCGCCGCCATGTTGGATTTTTGATCACCAGGTTATTTAAAGTCCTATAGGTGAACTTAAGTTCATGGCCCCTATGGACATAAAAAAATCAGTTCGATTGCTATAATAGATTCGTAGATATTTAGAGCCGTCTAAATATTTCAGATGTTCGCCATGTTGGATAGTTAAATATATAGGCCATGGAGTCATGTACCATTAAATGAAAATTATTGCATAGGTTCATTATTCAAACTTTCACTTCGATCACATGATTACGACACAAGAATTAAAAACTTAATTTTAAAAGTCACACAGCCGCCATCTTGAGGTTATGTAAACAATTGAACTAAATTAGATACCAGTGCATTTCAATGTGTATACACATTTCCTGTACCAGATTTCATTGTGTTTGGAACATTAAATCGCGAGAAAGGTGTATTTAAAATTTTCAAATTCGCTTGGCCGCCATGTTTGTTTTGTAGTTAACCGGTTTTTGAAAGTTTTATAGATGAACTTACAGTAATGCCATTTATCTCCGTACAAAATTTTAGGATGATACCGCTAATAGTTTCAGAGATATAGAATGCCAGTGAAATATTTCGCACATCCGCCATCTTGTGGTTACGAAAACAATTGAACGAAGTTAGATGTCGCTGCAATACAATATGTATAAACATATACTGTACCAAGTTTTATTGCGTTTGGTTTGTTAAATCGCGAGAAACATCTATTTAAAAGTCGCAAATTCGCGTGGCCGCCATGTTGGTTTTGTAGTTACCAGTTTTTCAAAAGTCACATAGATAAATTCTAGTAGTTTTCTTTATCACCGTAATAAATTCCAAGGTGATATCGGGAATAGTTTCGGAGATATTGAATGCTGGTGAAATATTTCGCACAGCCGCCATGTTGGATTGGTGAGACGTAACAAAATTTGAAGGGCACGGTCGGGGTCGCCCGTAATAGTGCTATGAACTTACCGAGTTTCATTGAAATCGCTCCAGCCGTTTAGAGGTTATTAGGGGAGGGACACACACACAAGCACACACACACGGACAAAAGGTGATCTCATAAGCCTATTTTTTCAGAATTGAAAATAGGCTAAAAATAAATATATGAGCATAAAAATTAGAGAAACAAAAAATAACATTATTAATAATTGAAATAATTTAAAATAAATTTAAATGTAAAAACATACAAAAATACAAAATAATTTTGCCCTATAAAGGGTTAGACGAACACTTGTTGACAACGTAGTTTTGTAGACTTGTCTGATTTGTGGCTGTTCCTGTACTGATGTCTACTTCACTCTCTTTCCCCCCAATCTAATTTGGCACAATCATGTTTACCGACTGAAAAGCTTTAACTAATTTTTTACTTAGGCAACACTAATAATATTTCAATAAGATATCAAATGCCATCGACCTGAGCAGAGATCCAACCCGTGATCATCAGCCAGCTGAACCACACAAACAGACCGACTAATAATAATAAAGAAAAGTGGATGTTAAAACAAGGGAACGCAACTCCTTGTATCTTCGTGTGGGGATGTTAGACGAGTCTTATCTCGAGCCGTGAGGTATACTAATGGTGAGAATTACCTCGCACCAATTAATTTTATTGCGTGAACCACACATAAGTCCCTTGTTCTTCTTGGAACCAGAACTTGGAGAAAGACAATACCGTCTTAAGAGCGGCAAGATTCCTGAGCAACAGATTAAATAACACGCGTATTTTATAGCATTTTCTGGAGCAATGACAAAGACTTAGAGGCAAGCATTGATATCGTCAGTAAATCTACTTCAAGTGCCGTCTGAACCAGACTCTGTCATTCCCAAACCGGCCGCCTTCTTTTCCTTTTCTTTCGCTCCGCTGGATGAATAGTTACACGTAATCTAACGGGATTGGTATGTGCCTAGGGAAAGTCGTGTTTTCATCCAAGTTGTCACTGGTTATTTGACTTACACTTTATAAGGCCCGACAACTTCCACTGAATGCTAGAGCTAATGATGATTAATTGACTGATTGGTTATGTATTTATTCAGGCAAGATTAAGGTACAGTGGCATTCTCTCACATCTGACCAGATACGCGGTACACTACTTACCTAATCGATTGTTTTTGTCGTTACTTCACTTGGGGGATTGGAACATCTTATTTGTCAACTCCATGTTGTCTGCTTCGGTGGCGTAGTTGGTAGCGTGCTGAACTGCTGTGCCCAAGATAGCGGGTTCAAACAGGGCCGAAGTCGTCGGATTCTTTAAGAGCGTTAAAAATCATTCAGTGGCTTCGGAGGCGCAGTTGGTATCATGCTGAGCTTCTATGCCCAAGATCGCTGGTTCAAACCCGGCCAAAGTCGTCGGATTTTTAAGTGCGTTAAAAATCCCTCAGTATGCCTTCCTTCGGAGGGGAAGTAAAGCTGGCGGTCCCATGTCATAGATTTATGGCATGTTAAAAAACCTTCCACTAATTGCACATGTGTGAAGCTAAATTAGGTTAAAAATGTAAACAACGCTCAGGTTCCTACGTTCGTTGTCAGGAGCCGACTGCGGTGGCGTCTAGTAGCCAAGTTCTGAACTAGTAGTCGTTGACGGTGGCGTTTGCCGGCAAAAGTAGGAACTACTTGAAAAATTCAAAGTCTGCAGTCCTTACATGAATTAAGAAACATATAACACACACTAATACAGTCATCACAATTAACACCGGTTATCAGACAGATTCTACACACACCCAAAGTACACGGGGCTACATGACCGCGTTGTCGCACCCCTAAACTGAGGAACCAACCAACCAAAAATCCTTCAGTATGCCTTCCTTCTGAGGGGAAGTCAAGCCGGCGGTCCCATGTCATAGACTTATGCATGTAAAAGATCCTTTCACAGACTAAACTTGTGTAAAGCTAAATTTCTAGGTTAGATTTCGTTGGAACGCTCTATCAAAGTTCCTACGTTCACCACTAGGTATAATTGACATCTGGTAGCGAAAGTTGGAACTACTTGAAATTGAACGGAACTTGTAACTCACACCAAGGGTGTCCGCTGGAAGCAGCTACTGACTCTGGCGAGCCGAACATGTCCTCGGACACTCCCGGCACCAAAAAGACATACGCTCGACAAAAAAAAATCATATTTGACAACAATTAATTAAATAATATATTGAATTTACTGAATATTTAAATCAAATTAAGCTAATATTGCCCTTCGAGAAGATTCAAAAACCTCTCCGATTACAAAGCAACGTTCTTTAGAACCATAAATAATGTTCTCGGTGTTGTTACATTTGAGGAGCTTGGACATCGTGGTCATTTAGCCCCGTGTATTTGGGGTGTGGAGAATTTGTGTGATAGTCTGTGTTATTGTGGTGACTGTAGTAGTAACTTAGTGTATTTGTATTTCAGGTGAGGACTGGGAAGTAGGAAACCACGGAATGCAAGTGTTAGTAGCAGCTTCTATGAGATACAAGTACAGTCGCGTGTGGGGTGTTGTCTAGAGAGGAAAGTGTGATTGCAAGGACGAGGAATAGGAAGGTTGCGGCTGTGGCCTATAGTTAAGAACCAACCCCGGTATTTGCCTGGATGGAAGATGGGAAACCATAGAAGACCATCTTCAAGGTTGCCGGTGGGGGGATTCGAGCCAATGTTATATTGAAAATCTTGCCTTCGCCCTTTCCCTATTTGTATGAGACTGCATGTTCTAGTATTTATTTTCAATCGCTCACTTATAGACCAGGTTCAGGACATCATTAAGTACTTCGTTGTCTTGTGAGTCAGGACTGATTGGATTGATCAGTTTTAAACTTCAGTTAAGTACTAACAAAGAAATGGTGCAAGATGTCGTAAGTCATTAACAATTTAAGTTCATTTGTTTGCAACTTATTAAAACAAACCCATGGAGCTATCAGATCATGCGTAACTAACGAAAGGTGAAGAAAACATCGTTCTCTATAGTACTCGTATTACCTAGGTGGAATATTTGAACAATTATGCTAAATGCTTTTCACGTATTCACGTCAATACGGATCCGAACGTTCTTTGTTTCTTCTTTCACATCCGCGGCTTATTATCACTAGATTTTTTTAAATTTATTTTTTTAGTCGTTTACCCTCCAGGTTGGTGGAACCCACGGACTAAGCGAGGGAACTCACCACTACCGCCTCTACGGGCAGTGTCCTAGAGCTGGGAACATCGAATCGGAGGTACCATCCCGGCATTTTGCCCGAAGACGAAGTGGGAAACCACGGAAAACCACTTCGAGGATGACTGAGGGGGAATGGAACCCCCTCTACTCATTTAGGCCACCCGAGGCTGAGTAGACTCCGTTCCAGTCCTCGTACCACTTTTCAAATGTCGTGGCAGAGCCGGGAATCGAAACCAGGACCTCCGGGGCGGCAGCTAACCATGCTGACCGCTACGCTACGGAGGCGACACGTACTAGATTTACAATCTCGTAAAATCTAAACCTTTTTCATGTGTAACATCCATTCGGTTACTGGATGTGTTTGTGGGAGTTATTTTGAAGAATGGGACGGAAGTGGATCGGACGGAAGTGTGTAAGACGCACTGCTAGCTAGATCGCATCCCTCCTGGTTCTTTGGTGTAAACATATTCATTATATCATATTTGCTGGAAACAATTATGATTTATTAAGACGCTCTTTTCCAATCTCTGTATAAAATTGATGGTTACTCCCCGAGTACCTTTGGATCAACACTTTCATACTGAACGATAAACGCTGATGCGAACTCTGGTGTCAACTGATTGAAACGGAAACCACATGTATTTAAATATGATATGCTTTAATAATGAAACATTGTAACAAGTCGGCAAAGCCGCTATTATATTTCTGCACAATGGCTATTCAGATATTAACCCACATTGCGGTAATGCAGTGATCAATATAATATTAAGGACAGAGAACAATTTAGAAATAAAATCAGAAACACGAATATTGTACAAGTTTCAAGGAAAGACACGTCAGGGAAAAAATGGACAGAGGAAAGGAAGAAAAAGCACAGTGAACTAATGAAGAGGTTTTGGGAAGAAAAGAAGAGAGGAAAAGGAAGTGAAGCTGTGATTGGCTCAAGTTCTTACGCTCTCCTGAAGGGGAATAATCGGAAATAATAATAATAATATATATATATATAGATTTGTTTATACGGGAACTGGGCTAGCCTTTCATAGGAATTCCCTTTACTGTCAAGTAGACGTATTCATAAGTAATTTAAAAATCAATTCCACGCAGGAACATTATCGAAAGGAAACAAAATATTAATGGAGCATAAAAAATTACTTGCATATTATTACCGGCACGTGAAAATAAGTACCGTAACTGTCTTTAACTCAAAATACCTGTGGTTGTAATAGCTGTGTGGCTAGCCCCTTGGTCTGCGAATCATAAGGTCTCGGGTTTGAACCCCTGTCCCGGCAAATGTTTTTGCTACAAGATTATCGATTTAAACCATATCTATCATAACATTATGCGTCATTTTAACAGGATCTACATGAAATTACGATTTATCTAATTTTAATCACAATAGTGTGCACCAAGCAGAAGTTGGGAAATTTGATTTTATTGAGCATTATTTCTAGTAGTTTATAGATAGGCTAGAGACTATGGTGTCATTCCACCCCTTAATTTACAATATAATATGTGATGTTTGTTCAAACAAGTGGGACAGTAGCATATCTCCAAGTCAATCTATACATTCATCATAGTACCAGTATAAAAACGGAGCGCAAATTAACATTTTAAGAATGTCCAAGCTATGTAGTATACGAGTAGGATAACATGTCAGATGACTTCACATACATTTCACTTCAATTTCATAGTAGGATAACATGTCAGGTGTTACACATCATATGCGACTACTGTTAAGGCTCGTATCTATTTAATAAGTCCTCCTTCCTGGAGGTAAGACATTGGGCCGCCACAGTTAAATTGGTTCAGCTCCATCCAGGTCACACACCTTGCACCGCAGTGGGAAGTGGAGGAAGAAGAAGTGAGTAGTGTAAGGTCAAGAGAGGGCGCCAGCCAGCGAGCGAGGAAGAAAGTGGATTCCAATATGTGAATGTGGGTTAGGTATGATGAACCCCCCACAGCGATCTCCACACCACAAAAACTCCGTCTGGAAGCGATAAAAATTAATTATATCGTTCACGATATCGTCCTGAGCTCAGTAGTTCTTGACCTGTATTCGACAACAAGTGGTAATGACAGAGCTTCAGTTTATTAAATTCCCTTTATACCGAGAACGTAATTACACTAGTTTTGTAACAGATAACATCAGCCGTCATACGAGGAAGGATGGCTGTTATTAAAAATATGTAAATTAATCTGGTAGAAAGTCTTCCTTGTATTAACATATTTTATATGTTCAAGTTAATAGTCTTGTTCGACATGTAACGGTGCTGAAGATCTTTTACCTTAGGGCAGGCCACCATGGAGGGCACGTATTGATGGCTTGGAACCTTGCTCTGGATACATCAGATGTAAAGAGTCAACTCGATTATGATAGCCCATTTTATATGAAGTGATATCTTTTGGAGAACTCCTGGGCTATCGAGTGCAGAAACTATGTTGATGATCACTGAAAATATAGAGAACATACTATACCTGCCACCTTTTGTGGTCTCGCATATCCAAAAACAACAAACACAAATCCAAAAACAACTAACTCAAATCAAAACAAAATATAAATCCAAAAGCAACAAACTCATATCCAAAAACAACAAACACAAATCCAAAAACAACAAACTCAAATCAAAACAAAATAGCTTACAAATCCAAAAACAACAAACTCAAATCCAAAAACAACAAACTCAAATCCAAAAGCAACAAACTCAAATCCAAAATCAACAAACTCAAATCCAAAAGCAACAAACTCAAATCCAAAAACAACAAACTCAAATCCAAATCTTAAGGCCTACGTATAATTCCAGACTTTGCCAATAAATTTCTCTCGGGGTTCGATTCCAACCTCAGCTGTCCTGTTGGGTGTAGTTTGAGTCTTCAATCTTTTGACTGTTTTCATGCAGCCCTCCATACCCCCCCACCCCTTGTCGTGAACTAATCGTTTCATCTTTACATGGCTACCACACCCTATATCCGAGGCAATCTGTTTAACATATGCTAACCTTGGTCTACCCCTACAGTTCTTGTCCTCGACAATTTCTTCCATAACTAAGCTTGCTATTCCTGGCTGTCTTATTGTTAGTATGTGTCCTACCAACCTATCTATTCTCTTCATTAGCAGTCACCAGAAACGTCTCTCCTCTCTCACTCGTCTTAATACATCTTCATTTGTTACCCTATCTAACCATCTGATCATCATCATTTTTCCTGTAACACCACATTTCAAACGCTCCAATTCTCCTCTTTTCTGCTGCACCAATAGTCCAAGTTTCACTTTCATAGAATTCCACGCTCCAGACAAAGGCTTTCAAAAATGACTTCCTAATACCTAAATCTATATTCGATGTCAGCAGATTCCATTTCTGTAGATGTGCCTTCCTTGCCCGAGCCAACGTACGTTTTATTTTCTATTTGCTTCGTCGATCGCTGGTTATTTTGCTTCCTAAGTAACAGAAGTCTCCTACTTCCTTCAGCTTTTCACCAGCCAATTTGATGTCCATAGAGGTTTCTGATTTATTTCGGCTGCATTCCAATTTTTTTGTTTTACATTTATTGATTTTCATCATGAATTCTTTCCTCAAGACTGAGTCCATACCATTCAAAAACTCATTCTGTTCTAGAAGTAGTTTTTCCGTGGCTTCCCACTTCTACTCCAGACAAATGCTGGGATGGTTCTTAACTTAAGGTCACGGCCGCCTGCATCCCGATCTTCACCTGAATTACAAATACACACACTAGCCTAATATAGCCACCATAATAACACAGATTATCTGACAAATTCCACACATTCCCAAGTACAAGAGACTACATGTCATGACTACAAAGCCTAGCTTACTAACCTAAGACAATATTGAGTGCTCGACGTTGGAGGCAAGAGAGTGTGCGTACGTACCTGTGTACGTGAGGATGCATGTCCCTTCTTTTCTTTTCCGCCAGACCTGCCCATGCATGATAAGCTCAAGACGTTGCGGCTTATGTTTCAACCGCACCCGTATATCACGAAGACTTTATAGGAAGACATTTACTGCGTGAAGGAAAAATTGTAATCAATGGGCGGCTGAATCGAAGAACTAGGGAAACGTCAAGAAATGTACATTCCAAAGTAGCAAGATATATGAATGCGACACCAGGAATCCGTTCCGCTCGTTTTAAGTTAACTACTTGCAGCATCTGTCCGCCCTTCAAAAGCTTACAACACCCAGACCACCCAAGATATTAAGTGTACTATTGTTTCAAATATGGGTCGCGAATGTGAACTTTCAATGATTTATTACGTGACTATTTCAGTAGAGCGTGAATAGTATCTTCTGATGGCTCATCTCTGATTCAACACAACGCCTCCCGTAAGCCGTGGTGGTATTACAAAGTGAATCAACCTTATTATTAAATTATTATTCGGTTATTGTAAGCATCGATATCTACACCCTTATACAGGGTCATTATCTATGTCCCCCCGATAAACACGGCAAGCTAAGCTGGCTGTGACTGGCACAGATCGCGGGAGCGCGTACCCTGTTCAGCTGGTGGCAGGCGCGCACCTTCACACTTTTACCAAACATGTTCAATAATGTGCACTTACAGTGCTCATAGCCGATGCTGAAAATATCCTATCTCCCTTATAACACACACCTGACATCTTCTGATGAGAGAATGTCTGTCAACTCTTTTATTATTTACGGAGCCTGTTTCCTTGAATCGTTTAGCGACCCTCCTAATTGTGCTGGCATTAGGAACAGGTCTTCCTGGAAACTTGAATCGAAATTTTCGTCTCGTTTCAGAACAAGATTTTCTGCTTTTCATTTTTTTTAGCGTATGGCTTTTAGTGCCAGGAGTGTCCGAGGACATGTTCGTTTCGCCAGTTTTGTAGCTGCTTCGACGCGGACACCCAATGGGTGAGCTACACGTACCGTCGCGTGTGGAGTGTTGTCTGGGGAGGAAAGTTTGGATGTAAGGACGAGAAATTGGAAGGTAGCTGTTGTGGCCTATAGTTAGGGACCAACCCCGGCATTTGCCTGGAAGGAAGATGGGAAACCACAGAAGACCATCTTCAAGGTTGCCGGCGGGGGGATTCGAACCTCCTAGCCTCCAGGATGTGAGCGACTGTCAGCAGTCATGCCGTAATGACCACGGCTAACTCACCCGGTTGCATTGCATATACGAATTATGGATGTACACACGTTCGTGCAATGTGAATTGGTGTCTAGGCATGGCCAACAATCACAGTAATCACAATACTCACTAAACGTGTAAAATTAACGTCTAAGATAAATGGCAAAACACGTGAACTAACGATATGAGTCTGTGGAGCGCGCCTAATACCGGCTGAACCACGTACGCGTGCCCCGCGATCTGTGCCAGTTACAGCCGGCTTAGCTTGCCGTGTTTATCGGGGCGCACATAGATAATGAATGACCCTGTAGTCCTGATGTTACAGGTTCAGGGACGATAGTGGTGGTGATTATTATTTTCAAGGGTGAAACATCCTGGCCATCTGCCCACAATGATATGGATAATATTGAAAGGGAATGATTGTGAAATGAAATCTATAAGAGCCAAACGGAGCTCTCTTTTAAAGAGGTAAATAGAATACAAGGAAACCAAATTTATAAGGTTTAACCCATGATAGGATAGTGGTCTATGTATTAACCGCCTGCTGTAAAATGAGTTTGTAGGCTATTATCAAAGGTGTTAATAGTTGAAACTTTCAGCCTAATTACTACACAATTTCTTGTAGGTGTAATATTTCTGATAAGCAAATATTATATCTGTCTAGTTTTATGGTGAAGGATAAAATTTCAAATAGTAAATACAATCAAAAATATTGAAATTAAACAATAAAATAAAACATAAATCAAAATAAAACGCCCTAAAATTAAAGTAAAATCTAAAGGACACAAAAAATAAAAATAAAAATAAAAATGAAACACGCTAAAAATTAAAATAAAATTACGATTATACAAATAAAAAGTTGAAATTATAAAATTAAAAATAATAAATAAAAAGATAATTTTCAAAATGTATTTAAAAATAATATAATTGAATGTTAAAAATCAAAATAAAACTAGAGCTGAAACGAAAATTTAAACTTAAAAATTAAAGTGTTTATCTTCGTGGAATTACCTATTTTTGTTTTCCTTTTTATCACCGAGTATGCGTTATCGCACGTATCTTCCTAATCCTAGAATGGTAGCGTTCGTCTCCGCGACGAAAACGGGATACACTTCTGCTTCCCCCACTTCTCCCTTTTGTGCAACCCCCACCAGTGTTTGACAGACCTAAAACACAATGTACATTAGTCAAAATAAAAATAAAAGAATAAAAAATTAAAAAAATTAAAAATCGTCAAACCACATAAAACCCCAAAAAACAAACAAAATTTGTAAAAATTTGTCAAAAACACTCAAAAAGTAGAAGAAAAGATGAAAAAATACTTAAAATCTAAAAAAACAAAAATCAAAACTATTCAAAATACAAAAAATAAACAACAGATATTGGTTTAAAAAAAGGCTCAAAAAAGTAAAAAAAACACACACAAAATCAACATTAGTCAAAATCCAAAAAGAAAACAATCACAAGTAGTCAAAATTAGCAAAAACCAAAATCCCAAGTAAATAAATTAAATATTAATGCAACCCCCCCCCCCCAAAAAAAAAGAACAGAAAATAACTAAAATCAAACAAAATTATTCATAAACAGTCTCCATTCTGCTAGCCTAGCGAGTGAAATAAAAGTTGACGTAAGTGGTATTTATTTTCAGATTCTAGAATCGTAGTCGCAGATGCTAAGCGCTACCGATAACAACGCTACCGTTCTAGGGTTAAAGTTTAGTGATGGGGCAGATGACCTCGCTGTTTCTCCCCTTAAAACTACAATAATAATAATAATAATATAGTATGGCCTTGGGTGCCAGGTGCACCTTTGTTAATTGACGCCCAGAGGGCAACTTGCATGTCTAATTTTATCTCTCCTTGAAGTGCTATGGAAATCAAGGAGGTTACAGTAGATATCAAAGTTCCTTAACACTATAGCGCTTTCTAGTTGAGAAATGAGGAACTTTGTGTTGTTGGAAAATCCCGAGATTTATTTTTCCATTATGAACGCGGCCTACTGAATTCAAATGGGTTCTTTATCATGCCAATATCGTATGACATGCGTATCGTGATTTTTGTCGCCTTCCAAAAATCACTTATCACGGCCAGGAGCGAACCTGTTAGCAGTCCGACACGATAAACACTCACTCACCATGGCAAGCAAAACTACAATAACAAAATAACTAATATTAGAGGCATTATATAAGCCAGGTTCTAATAATAATAATGTTATTGGTTTTACGTCCCTTTTAACTACACTGTCTTTTAGAGACGCCGGGGTGCCGGAATTTTGCCCCGAAGGGGATCTTTAACGTGCCAGTAAATCTACGGACACGGCTCCCTCGCATTTGTGCACCCTCAAATGCCAGCTGACTGCGCCAGGATACGAACCTGCAACCTTGGGCCCAGCAAGCGAGAACGTTATCCCTGAGCCACGCAGCCAGCCCAAACCAGGTTCTCAATTGACTATAAACAAGTAGTTCCGTGAAGAACTATACAGCCTCTTTTCATATATCCCACTAATATTAATTGCCTCTATCAACATACAAATTGTCAGTTTGATTGCTGTAATAGATTCGTAGATATTGAGAACCGTCTAAATATTCTGGATGGTACCATGTTGGAATTTTATATTATAGGCCTTAGATTTATGTACTATTACATGAAGATTATTGTGTTGGTGTTTTATTCAAACTTCAATCGCATGATTAGGAGACAGGAAATAAAATCGGGATTTTAAAATTTCGCTCAGCCGCCATCTTGTGGTTATGAAAATAATTTAATGAATTAGATGCCGGTCGATAAAAATTTGTATAAGGATATACCGTATCAAGTTTCACTGCGCTCGGATGGTTAAAACGCAAGAAACGTCCATTTGAATATTTATATTTCGCGTCGCCGCCATGTTGGATTTGTGCTCGCCAGGTCATTGAACGTCCCATAGGTGAACTTATGTTTATAGCATCTATACACTTACAAAATTTCAGTTTGATTACTGTAGTTGATTAATAGATATTGAGAACCGTCTAAATATTTCGGATGGTCGCCATGTTGGATTTTAATATATGTAGGCCATAGAGTTATGTACTATTAGATGATGATTATTGTGTACGTTCATTATGCAAATGTTGATTTCGATCGCATGATTAGAACACAAGAAATTAAAACTTAATTTTCGAAATTCGCACAGCCGCCATACTGAGGTTATGTAAACAATTGAACTAAATTAGATACCAGTACATTACAATGTGTATACACATTTGCTGTACGAAGTTTCATTGCGTTTGGATCATTAAATCGCGAGAAAAGTCTATTTAAAACTTTCAATTTCGCTTGTCTGCCATGTTCGCTTTGTAGATAACCGGTTTTTGAAAGACCCATAGATGAACTTCCAGTAGTGCCTTTTATCTCCGTACAAAATGTCATGGTGATACCCGTAATAGTTTAAGATATATAAAATGCCGGTGAAATATTTCGCACAGCCGCCATTTTTAGGGTATGTAAACAATTAAACTAAGTTAGATGTCGGTGCATTACAATGTGTATAAACATATACTGTAACTTACAAAGTTGTATTGCGTTTGGTTGGTTGAATCGCGAGAAACGTCTATTTAAATGTCGCAACTTCGCTTGGCCGCCATGTTGATTTTGTAGCTACCAGGTTTTCGAAAGTCACATAGGTGAACCTCTAGTAGTTCCCTTTATCACCGTACAGAATTCCAGGGTAATATCGGTAACAGTTTCGGAGATATGTTTTGCATATTATTCAAGAGAAATGCATATATAATTGCACAATTAGCCAGAAAGTTATGAAAATTCTTTATATAAGTCGTCATTCTTGTTTGATTGCCATTTTTCACAATTATCTCCATGATTTCCACGTGATACCGCGGTCATACAATTATGTTGTTATAAAAGTTGATTGTACCAGAAGTGAAGTCCCATTAAATGTTGACCTCTTGCGACGCCACTTAAAATGATGATGCACGTATAATGATGAACAGGGCGTTAAATCACCATGATTAGGTCATTAGATGTAATTTACTGATGACATGCGTAACTGAGCTAGGTGGCTTCAGTTGTACACATGTGTAGCATCCCCAAAACTAGACTATTTACACAATATATTTTCTACGTGTAGAGAAGATCACGGAGAAGTGTGTGTCACATGATATTGTCCTACTATGACAAAATACAGTACAGTGACGTTGGCCGAGATTGTTCTGCTTAGGTGGCAAACATCGAAAACATGTTGCCCTAATGATATGGCCTTTTGCTAAAACTTCCCACTGCCCACATCTCCGATGGTTCCTTTAATGAAGCTAAACGCATTTATGCTTTTTTATTGCAACTCCGTAATTTCACACCCCTGGTGCATTTAAAATACCCCAACAAGGACTGGAAGCATATCTGGGGCAATGTGCGCAACAAATGGCTTCCCTAAGAATGGCGACTGTCTGTATATGCCTGCATTAATGAAATCATCCCCACTGGTGAAAAAATGAAGCGGCACGAACAAGTGGCTGATGATGCTTGTCCTGTGTGCAACAGGACTGACACCCTCATCCACCGCATCACTACATGTGGGAGTGCGACCGGCGTGTGGCGATGGCCGATGAATGCTATTCACAGCATAACTGGGCTAGCACGCAACAGGGACGAGGAGATCTTGAACTTCGAAATACGGGATGTACTTGGTTAGCCGAAAAAGAATGCCATCTTATGGCTAGCAGCTGCAGCAATCCACTACAACCTTACTGGTTACCGGACATCCCTGGTGAATACCCTGCCTGGTTTTCTGGATCACCTCCGGAAAGAACGATGGAAACTCGTACAGCGGAAGTGTCTCAACAGTGTTTTGGCAACCTTTTATATAAATTCTAACAACATACGTGTGGTCATCATTGTGCTACAGTCTTATGATGCTTGGTGTTTTGTTCTTGTGTTTTGTGAGTTTTTATATTTTGTTTTTCTCAAAGACTACAATGAACTTTGAACATTACCTTGAGGAGGGAATTGTATTTTGTGATCAGTGTTTGTAGCTGTTTTTTTGTAAACACAAGAATGAATAAAAAAATGATAAGGATAATATTAATCTCAAATTATAAAATCCGTCTTATCAAGCACTAAGAAGTTTAATAATTAAATTCAAACGTACATGTTTCTGTAAATAATAATAATAATAACAAGTAGTTCCGCGAAGAACTATACAGCCTATTTTCATATATCCTGCTCATGTTAATTGCCTCTATCAACATACAAAATTTCAGTTTAATTGCTGTAACAGATTCGTAGATATTGAGAACCGTCTAAATATTTCAGATGGTCGCCAGGTTGTATTTTTATTTTTGTACTATTAAATTAAGATTATTGTGTACGTGTGGTATTCAAACTTCAATCGCATGATTAGAACACCAGAAGTAAAAACGAGATTTTAAAATTACGCCCAGTAGCCATCTTGTGATTATGCAAACAATTGAAATAAATTAATTGCCAGTGGATCAACATTTGTATAAGCATTTAACGTGCAACGTTTCACGGCACTCGCTTTGTTAATTCGCGAAAAACGTCCATTTAAATATTTCAACTTCGCGTCGCCGCCATGTTGGATTTGTGCTCACCAGGTTACTGAAAGTCCTATAGGTGAACATATGTTCATATTGCCTAGTTTCATTATTCAAACTTTCAGTTTATCGCATGATTACGACACAAGAATAAAAACTAAATTTTAAAATTTCGCACAGCCACCATCTTGAGGTTATGTAAACAATTGAATTAAATTAGATGGCAGTGCATTACAATCTGCAAAATCATTTACTGTACCACATTTCACTGCGCTCAGAGTGATAAATCACGAGAAAAGTCTATTAAAATATTTCAAATTCGCTTGGTCGCCATGTTCGTTTTGTACTTTACAGGTTAAGAAATATACATAGGTAAACTTATATCAGTACCCTTTATCACCGTACAAAATTGCAGGGTGATATCTGTAATAGTTTCGGAGATATAGAATGTCAGTGAAATATTTCGCACAGCCGCCATTTTGAGGTTATGTAAACAATTGAACTAAATTAGACTCCAGTGCATTACAATGGGTATAAACATTTGCTGTACCAAGTTTCATTACGTTTGGAGAGTTAAATCGCAAGAAAAGTCTATTTAAAAGTCTCAAATTCGCTTGACCGCCATGTTGGTTTTGTAGTCACCAGGTTTTTGAAAGTTTCATAGGTGAACTTCTAGTAGTGCCCTTTATCACCGTACACAATTTCATGGCGATATCGGCAATAGTTTCGGAGATATTGAATGCTAGTGAAATATTTCGCACAGCCGCCATGTTGGATTGGTGAGACGTAACAAAATTTGAAGGGAACGGTCGAGGTCGCCGGGAATAGTGCTATGAACTTACCGAGTTTCATTGAAATCGCTCCAGCCGTTTAGATTTTATTATGGGGACACACAAACACATCTCTCTCTCTCACACACACACACACACACGGACAAAAGGTGATCTCATAAGCCTATTTTTTTTTTCAAAATTGAAAATAGGCTAAAAATAATGTTGGAAACTATATTAACAAATACCAAGGAGAAAATGGATATTCTTACAAAGACATATAAATTTAAATAAATGAAAGGTCACTTGTTTTTGAAAATTCATTAAAGAAACAAGACAGTTGTATTGCCGGAAGCTTTATATGCCTCAGAAACCATGAACGAAAAATTCTCCGGAAAATTTATGGTCCCACGAGAGAAAATGGAATGTGGATTAAGAGAAGAACAGCGGACTTCTACTCCTTCACTGACAGGTTCACTGATGCCTTAAGGAAGCGACGCCTGGATTTCTATGGCCATATCTACAGAATGAACAGCGACAGACTAAGAGATTATTCAGAGTAATCAACTCAAAGAAGGTCAAGATAAACTGGCTAGAAGAAACTAAGGCGCACCTCCAAGAAATGAATATCACAGACGACATCATAGACAATCGTGGGGATTTTAGGACAAAGGTAGCCAATCATAAATTTATGAAGAAACCCATAAAGAAAACTGGTAGGAAGTGGTCGACAGAACGCAAGATGCAACACAGTGCATTCATGAAGAGATTTTGGGAGGATAAGAAGGCGAAAACCACCAGGCCAACTAACAAGTTCAAACGCGCGCTTTGAATGGGCATAACGACGAAAGAGTAAGAAGAAGAAGAAGAAAAGAAACAAGATTAAGAACTGCTTACATTATTCTATTTTAGTAGGTTTACCCTCCAGGTTGGCTTTTCACCTGCAAAGCGAACAAGGGCCTTATGAGGGATGGGAAGATTGGGAGGGATAGGCAAGGAAGAGGGAAGGAGGCGGCCGTGGCCTTGCTTGAGGTACCATTCCGGCATTTGCCTTGAGACGAAGTGGGGAAACCACGGAAAACCACTTCGAGGATGGCGGACGTCGCTGCTGAGTGTATGGGATGCTGCTTCCAGCCAGGCATAATGATATGGAACAACGCATAAAATTTTAAAAAGATGAAGTCATCTCACCTTTGAAAGAATTCTGTTGAATCCTATTAGTCGTTTATAATAAGTTGTCTTCAGATGGTCGAACGCTGTAAAAAAAATCTATAAATGGTAAAATCAGCAACTTCGAACAAGGCAGAGATTCCGTATTCATAATGGTTAATATATATGCTATTTATAAGGATAATATTGTAAATGATCGTTACAATGACTACTTACTAACTTAGAACTGCTTACATTACTAAATTTTTAGTCGGTTTACCCTCCAGGTTGGCTTTTTCCTGGGACTCAGCGAGGGATCCCACCATTACTACCTCCAGGGTAGTGTCCTTGAGCTTGAAACATCGGGTCGGTGATACAACTGGGGAGGTGGGATTAACACCTCGCCCAGGTGGCCTCGCCTGCAAAGCGAACAGGGGCCTTGTGAGGGATGGGAAGGGATGGGATGATTGGGACGGAGAGACAAGGAAGAGAGAAGGAGGCGGTCGTGGCCGTACGTGAAGTACCATCCTGGCATTTGCCCGGATACGAAGTGGGAAACGTCGGAAAGCCACTTCGAGGAAGGCTGAGGTGGGAATTGAAACCCCTCTACTCATTTGGACCACCCGAGACTGAGTAGACCCCGTTCCAGTTCTCATACCACTTTTCAAATTTCCTGGCAGAGCCGGGAATCGAACCTTGGACCTCCGGGGTGGCAGCTAAGCACTCTAACCACTACACCACGGAGGCTACTGCTTACATTATACGAGAAGAAATTGATATACAAGGGGAAGAACCAAGAAAATTAAATGAGGATTTGTTGTTGATTCATTTGAGGATTTTGTGACATCGCGGTCATGTAGCTCCATGCACTTGGGTGTACGTATGTGGAATCTGTCTGATAATATGTATCATTGTGATGGTTATACCATTGTGTGTGAATTTGTAACTGGTATCAAGATTTGGGAAGGAAGTGGCCGTGGTCTTGAATTAGGTACCATCCAAGCATTTGCCTGTTGTAGAATCCCGCTATTAACACGAAACCTCGCTTGCATTAATCATGAGACTATCACACTGCATATAGCACGTAGCTGCCATCTAGAATTTACAGTATATGGCATTAATATCAACAATTCACTATTTCACAATTCACTCGCTGTTCTGCCCCTTAAAATAACTATCATCATGATCATCATCATCACTATTTATTATAGTTACAGTTACAATGGCGAAACGCAGTAGCAGTCTCACGTAAAAGACTTTCTCTACGAAAGGCTCAGGATAAACTATTCCATACATTCAAGATGGTGGATAGGCGTACATTTACAATGGTTCAATTAATTCCTCTGGATAAAACTTAGCAAACGAAGAATCTTGTATAGGATACAACACTTAACCATCATCACAAGAACATTCAAATATACTCCTTGATAAGTACAAAAAGGTATAACTAGGCTATACCAATACATTTAGGAGAAAGTAGGTTATATGATCATTACTGAACACCTGTTCTTTCATTCTATGATATGATAGACTCATGAAACTTGGACTTAAGTTCATAGAAGTACATTAAATTAAAATGTCTTGGTAATTTATTTTTAAGTGGAATCTTGGCATTTCTTCTACTAAGAATGTGGTATTTGGAAGTTGGAAATTCATCAACTAATTACTAATAATTAAATTAAGTAGCATAGTCTCATTAAAACCCCAGCAATTACAGAAACTGTATTTGAAGAACATACTGACAAAGTATGAGATCATAAACAATTAAATTTGCAACGCAGGGGAGTCTGCTTTTATCGAGGTTGTAAAAAGATGCATGAAATTAGCTATAATATCCAAACAACTAAAGCTTCAGCAGTACAATTTGGTATATTACCTATGTAATCACCATTAATATATGACATCATTTAAAATAAAAACATGGATGTCTTATGGTACATTGGCTTTCACGGCCGGTGAATTAAAACTCAGAAATTCTTCTATGTTTGTGCCGTGTCTTGTGTGGGGCTTCGCCTAGGACACCAAGCTGGCTCATCGGCGGGCTCTTGGGGTCCCCGCCCGGACCCCCACAGGTGTAACGAACTGCGCGCTGCCTCCCTTTACATAGAGTGCAACTGCACTATTTTACTGCGAGAATTAAAAGCTCAAGCAGCCTGAACCTCCCTATGAAGGCTTCCAAAAAGATGGTATATTGGCTTTCACGGCCGGTAAATTAAAACTCACCAATTCTTCAAGGTTTGTGCCGTGTATTGTGTGGGGTTTCGCCTGGGACACCAAACTGGGTCAACGGACGTGAAAGCCAATACACCATCTTTTTGGAAGCCTTCACAGGGAGGTTAGGGCTGCTTGAGCTTTTAGTTCTCGCAGTCAAGTAGTGCAGTTGCACTCTAAATAAAGGGAGGTAGCGCGCATTTCGTTACTCCCGTGGGGGTCCGGGCTGGGACACCAAGAGCCCGCCGATGAGCCAGCTTGGTGTCCTAGGCGAAACCCCACACAAGACACGGCACAAACATAGAAGAATTGCTGAGTTTTAATGGATGTCTTAGTTTAGAATCACAAGAATTCATTCATGGCTTCCTTAAACACAGTCGTCAACACAGACGTTATAGATGTTTATGTTATATAAACCACCTTGTCACTACTACAATATGTAGTTTCTTCTTCTTCTGTCCAGTTTGGCCTACTGTGGACCGCGTAGAACAATCGGCAACTTGCCAATCTCTTCTTCTCCCCCCAGAATTTCTTCATCCGTTCTCTGAGACTCCTTCTTCTTTCTTCAGACCAGATGACCTTGGTTTTTGAGCTAGGTTTTTCCCAAAACCCTTTAAATGTATCCACCTTCCTTCGAAACAGTGATTTGTTGATAATATCTTCTTGAGTAATGCCAACAAAATATGTAGTTTATTATTATTATTATTATTATTATTATTATTATTATTATTATTATTATTATTATTATTATTATTATTATTATTATTTAAATGAACATTTTTTCAATATACAATGATATCTTCTTCAGCGTTCAGATTAATATCGTTTAACATTAATAAAATAATAATGGATATCCTTGCAAATAATTTGATTAGTTCCAAATACATGAACAAAATTTGGAAAAAATGAAAAGCGTTAAACGCTATTAATGTGAACGCGTAAGAAGATATTATTGTATATTCAAACATGTTCCTTTAAATAATAATAATAACAATAATAATAATAATAATACACTACATATTTTAGTATTGACAAGACAGATTATATAGCATTCATAAATATTTAACAATAGCCAATATGGTAAACATATACTCATTTTATTCACATGTTATTAAACAAAAAGCTTGACTCATTTAGTTTATGATGGTGATATCGCGGATTTATTTTTTGAAAACCGAAGATGTAGAAGGAAAGAAAGTTGGTCGGTGCATGCATGGCATGCTGTCTAATTTAACAATCGTGCGTAATTCTTAGAGATCGTAAAAGAGTCAAGGAAATGCATAAGATTAGTTGTCAGGGGCTCATTTGGTAGCAGTAATTTTCGAGTCGTAAAAATCTAAATGATTTTGAATATAAATCATATGTAACCTTTCGAGGTACGGACATTAATATAGCAATGCACATCTGTGCTATCTCACTTTCATCTTTAGCCTAATGGAGCGGTAACTTTCCAAGACGCACAAACTTCAGAGACTTACCTCATTCATTCTTCGCGACCATCCATTAAAACTTCACGCAGATTGCGATATAGGAAGTCTGACTCTACGGAATTTAAACCAATGCATGTTACGGAAAAGGATTGAGTTCCTAAAATTGGGATGTGTTGAGTCATAGTTATTGCTTCTTATTCAGGCTGATTTTTAGCCTATTTTCATTTTATGAAAAAAAATAGGCTTATGAGATCACCTTTTGTCCGTGTGTCTGTCTGTCTGTCTGTGTGTGCGTGCGTGTGATGGTGTGTGAGTGTGTCCCTAATAAATTCTAAACGACTGGAGCGATTTCAATGAAACTCGGTATGATCATAGCACCATTCTGGCCGACCCCGACCTTCAAATTTTATTGTGTCTCACCAATCCAAAATGGCGGCTGTGCGAAATATTTCACCAGCATTCAGTATCTCCGAAACTATTACCGATATCACCCTGAAATTTTGTACGGTGATAAAGGTACTACTAGAAGTTCACCTATGAGACTTTCAAAAACCTGGTAACTACAAAACCAACATGGCGGCCAAGTGAAGTTGAGACTTTTAAATAGACTTTTCTCGATTTAACCATCCAAACGTAATGAAACTTGGTACAGCTAATGTTTATACACATTGTAATGCACTGGCGTCTAATTTAGTTCAATTGTTTACATAACCTAAAAATGGCGGCCGTACGAAATATTTCACTGGCATTCAGTATCTCCGAAACTATTTATGATATCACCCTGAAAATTTGTACGGTGATAAAGGGCACTGCTACAAGTTTATCTATGTAACTTTCAAAAACCTGTAAAGTACAAAACGAACATGGCGGCAAAGCGAATTTGAAACATTTTAATAGACTTTTCTCGTGATTTAACCATATGAGAGCAGTGAAATGTGGTACAGTGAATGACATATTGTAATGCACTGGCATCTAATTTAATTCAATTGTTTACATAACCTCAAGATGGTGGCTGTGCGAAATATTAAAATTAAGTTTGTATTTCTTGTGTCGTAATCATGCGATCGAAGTGAAAGTTTGAATAATGAAGCTACGCAATAATTTCCCTTTAATAGTACATAACTCTGTGGCCAATACATATAACAATCCAAAATGGCGAGCATCCGAAATATGTAGGCGGTTCTCAATTCTACGAACCTTTTACAGCAATCAAACTGAAAATATTTTTGTTCATAGAGGCTATGAACATTAGTTCACCTGACTTTTCAGTAACCTGGTGAGCACAAATCCAACATGGCGGTGACGCGAATTATAAATATTTAAATGGAAGTTTCTCGCGATTTAACCATCCGATTGCAGTGAAACTTTACACGTTAAATGCTTATACAAATGTTAATCCATTGGCATGTCATTTATTTCAATTGTTTTCATAACCACAAGATGGCAGCTGTGCGAAGTTTTAAAATATCGTTTTTACTTCTTGTGCCCTAATCATGCGATTGAAGTTTGAACACGACACGTACACAATAATCCTCATGTAATAGTACATAAATAAAAATCCTATTTGGTGACCATCTGAAATATTTAGAGGGTTCTCAATTTCTACAAATCTATCACAACAATCAATCTGAAATTTTGTATGCTTATAGAGGCAATTAACATGTGTAGAGGGGCAGATGACCTCGTAGTTCCGCCCCTTAAAACAACAATAACTAACTAACTAACTAACTAACTAACATGTGTAGGATATATGAAAATAGGCTGTATAGTTCTGCATGGAACTACTTGTTGTCTGTCTGTTTGTTATGGATTGTTGTCAAAACTACAAGAGTAAATCACCTGAAAATTCGAAACAGAAAAATTGATAAATTGGTAGAAAACAATTTATCTATTGAGCGTTTAATCGATTTATCAATTAATCTGTTGGTCGAATAATTGACTGTTTTGTCAATTCCCCCCAGGGGCTCACATCTAGTGGGTCGTGGGTTGGCGACCACGGGGCCACAGCTGAGTTCGGCATTGCTTCCACTTACTTGTGCCAGGCTCCTCTCCGTCTTATTTCGTGTCTTTCCTGTCGATCTCTCTTGGTCAACTCTTGTTCTCTTCCGACCCCGATGGTATTAGGGTATCCGAGGCCGAGGGAGTCTCTTCCTTTCACACCTTAATTGGCCCATTTCTGATAACCTCCTTCTGCGAGGGGTCAGCCTTCTTTTCCTTTTCATGTTATCTTCTGCCTTCTGCTCAAGGCCCTCTAGGAGGCAATGTGTACGTAGCCTCCCCCCCTTCTTGTGCACCCTGAATAGTGCTAAACCCTCAGGGGCTCACGGCTCGTGGATTCAGGAGTTGGCGACCCCGAGGGATTCCTGAGCTGGGTCCGGTTTCCCACCTTTTTTCCATTACCTCTGGGTCGGACCCTCTCCTTTATCACGTTCCTATCTGCCTTTCATGGCTCTCCTTCCTTCCAAGTCACTCAATCAGCATTCTTCGAGGGTTGAGGGCAATTCTTTTCCTCCTGTCCTTTATTTGCCTTATTCTCTTTTCTTTTTCTATTTTTTTCTTCTAGTATATAAGTTAGTAGTTAGATATAGTTTACATTTCATTATCATCTTAACGATCACCCAAACCATTAGTGGCCGATAACCTAGATGTTAGGCCCCCTAAAACAACAATTATCATCATCATCATCATCATCATGTTTTTCGATTAATGGATGTTCTTCGCTCCTTTCATTACGCTCTCACAGAAGCAAAATAGACTTTTAATTAGATGGTATATTGGCTTTCACGGCCGGTGAATTAAAACTCAGCAATTCTTCTAGGTTTGTGCCGTGTCTTGTGTGGGTTTTCGCCTAGGACACGAAGCTGGCTCATCGGTGGGCTATTGTTGTCCCCGCCCGGACTCCCACAGGAGTAACGAACTGCGCGCTACCTCCCTTTATATAGAGTGCAACTGCACTCCTTGACTGCGAGAACTAAAAGCTCAAGCAGCCTCAACCTCCCTACGAAGGCATCCAAAAAAGATGGTATATTGGCTTTCACGGCCGGTGAATTAAAACTCAGCAATTCTTCTAGAGTGGGGGTCCGGGACACGCCGATGAGACAGCTTGGTGTCCTAGGCGAAACCCCACACAAGACACGGTACAAACCTAGAAGAATTGCTGAGTTTTAAGACTTTTAATTGACTTGTCAAAATATTAACAGTCTCACTAAGACACTGTGGTTAGAATTAAATCAAATAACCTACACTGCAGCACGTTCTTTAGGTTCACACAACATGAAATCTCTTTAAATACGACAGTTGAATGATGTTATAAATAGCCACGTGACTAGAGCTAGCCCAACTGTTGAGAACAGCCTGCGCCCCTGAATAAGTTATAGAAGTTGGGGCTGGTAATTTTAATCGATTAATATCATTTATGGAATAATTGAAGTAGAACAATCAATTAATTGCAACAAATAACAAATAATCTATTGTGTGTTTAATCGATGTACACAGGTCCTTTCACAACGCTCTCATAGAAGAAAAACATACTGTAAATTCATAAAAAATATATTGTACAGTTGGCCTGTTGGCCATCTCTTGATGAATGCTGTGCATTTGCATTTGTCTGTTGGCACAGGCTAGAGTGGAATGTGGCTTTTCACCGCTGTCTCAGACTTACTCATGGCTGTGATTATATGGAAGCTACTGAGGTATGGGTGGTGCTGAGTAATGACATTCAGGGCACAGTCAGTGCCTGTGGATGCTGTAGAAGCTTCTGCTCATAGGGTTAGTACTGCTGTTCTGAATCAGTGAGGAAAGCATTGGCAAACTACTTCACTTCTCTTCTTCTCTAGTACGCCTCAATATAGCGCTGCCTTGGGATTTTGTGGGAATCTATCCACATAAACTAACGACGCGGTTTTTTGAGGATCCAACCAGCCTTCGGGCTGACTACCTTACAGACAGATTGTACAGTATCATATATTTGTAAATAATTTACCTTTTTATGAAAACTAGGCTAAAACACAGTAAAACAAAAATGTTCCTTTGCTAAATTGTAAACATTGAACAAGAATTCAAAATCTTTGCTGAAAATTCTCCGTTTTTCTTTTTCGAAACCCTTCCCCAATTTTATTGATGTTAGTCCTTCCACTGTCACTGACTCTTTTTTGATTATTTTTAACATGAACAAGGAAGGACACTTTGTATATTTAGGCAAACGCTAACTTTTATAGATTTATATACAACATTCCAAAAATAAACGTAACTCAACTTAAGCGATGACCTCTTTAATCTTATCTCGTGTCTACTAATAAATTAATTGTTTCTTCAATTATTAGATTAATCGAATGAACTGTCAGTCGATTAATCGTTTTATTATAATTTCAAATTATTCGAATATTAATCGATTGACCGAATATCGCTTAATAGCAGCTATAGAAAGCACCCCCAAAATAAAACTATTCTAAAAATTACTTACCTGACATGGATGTCACAACACAGTTCTAAATCTGGCCAGGAAAGTACAAAAGTACTGTACAAGGAAAGACATTCGCATAATCTGTTATCAATTCCACTCCTCACAGACAAACGGGCTTTCATGCGACGGGTTCATGAATCTCTCTGTCTGTCAGCAAATAAGACCAGGATAGTTTATGTGTTTTTTTTAAATTTAACTAAATAGTTTCTATATTAGCCTAATTTCGATTTTTGCAAAAACTGAAAGTAGACTTATGAGATCACTACAGGGCCAAAAATTGTGTGTCTGTCTGTGTGTGTGTTTGTGTGTGTGTGAGTGTGTGTACTCTGAATGTCTGTCCCCCCCTATCAATTCGAACACGGTGAAACCGAATTGAACGAAATTTGGTACAGAGGTAGAACAAGCAAAGGGCACCTCAGTGTCATGTTTTATATCTCCGCCATCTTTACCAAAACGGAATGGCGGCCACTCAAACGTTTAAAACGTAAAATCAAATAGTGACTAACCAAATTATCCGATCTCTACCAAATTTGGTAATAACGTACCTTCATATAGGACGCATCTTGTGACCAAACTACAAGGTCATCCGACGGACCATTTCAGGATGGCGGCCGTGCGAATTATGCAAACTTTATAATCCATATCATGGGACCCACCAGTTCCGATTATCGAGCCGAGAATCGATTTAACTGTTCTAAAGGAAGAGGCACGTTCGAAATTAAAAGTTTATTTTGTAATACTAGGCCTATAGTGCAGAAGTGATTTTAAAAAGCTGAGCCGTCTCGGTAAGAAGAAAAGAGGGCAGCGGATATCTTGTGCCTGACTTATATTTCACTAATTTGAGTATTGGATGCAATATAGCGTACTGATACAAAATAAATAAACTTTGTATGAAATGCTTTATAAATAAATAATATACTCCACTGATGAAATCGTTTAGTCTAAATCATTATTTGCTAACAAGTTATATGTAAGTCATTATATAGAAAGAACTTCGTTGGCACAAATGGCTCCGTGGTAAAGCGTTGGCCTATCACTCATTTGCCTATGGTTCAAACCCCATCAGAATTTTTGTTTTTTGCTTGAAATTTTATATATTTATTGTTTTATAATGATTCAGACGTTTTAAAATTAAGCGTTATATTTTGCATATTACGGTGGAAAATATATATTTAATTAAAACATAATTCACCAGCAGATTTGCTCGAGACATCTAGCAGCCAAAAAGGTAACTGCACGCCGGCCTACTTCTTAACTTCAAGATTTTATTGAAAAGTTTCTTCTTATGGCCACTAGAATGCACTCGCCCTGTTAGGGTTATATTGTTCGATACTTCTCCACTAGATGTCACGAGTGGTCTACGTGGGACTCCATTGGTTAGTACCGTATACCATTGACATTCTATGTGCATCGAACTTGAAGAATGGCAAGATGATACTACGATAAATTTTTACTTTTTATTTTAAAGGGTTTGTAACAGCCTATTGTGCGTTATTTGAAAATGTTATTTGAAGTAAAGAACAAAACGATTTCACATAGTAACTGAACTCTAGCCGTTGGTGCTAGTTCAGGTTATTAATTAATATTTTTATTTCAGGCAAATAGCAATCGAAAATATCCACATAATTTGTATACACACGTCTCTGTAGGGTCATGGAAACATTTGTTAATTCAATTAGGGTTGTGAAAGCCATGCACAACCAGACGTGTAAAGACATGCCTCAACTCAAAGTTGGATGTTGCCCACGGCAGGTCGATTATGTAATAATAACAATAATAATAATGTTATTTGTTTTACGTCCCTTTTAACTACTGCTGCTTTTAGATACGCCGGGGAGCCGGAATTCTGCCTCGAAGGGGATCTTTAACGTGCCAGTAAATCTACTGACACGGCTCCCTCGCATTTGTGCACCCTCAAATGCCAGCTGACTGCGCCAGGATACGAACCTGCAACCTAGGGCCCAGCAAGCGAGAACGTTACCGCTGAGCCACGCAGCCAGTCCGGTCGATTATGTCTCCAGATCCATAACATTCTTGAGCTACTTCTTATCTATCTTTCTTCAATGATGGTAGTAGTTTTTTTTCTAGGTTGTGGTGTTTGGTAGAGGTAAATAGTTTCTAAAGTCTTCAACCAAGAAATGATTCTATTATACTCTTTGATAATAACAACGAGTTATAACTATACTCATACATTTAGGAGAAAGTAGGCTATATGTTCTTTACTGAACATCTTGTTTTGTTTTTTTACATTCAAATTGAGCCACTATGGACTACGGAGTAACAATCAAAATCAATGTTTCGTTCTAGATCATCTGCCAGCTTTGATGTCCTGCCAGTATCTCTTGAGCCCATCACTCAGCGCCTTCTTCCGATCTTCTGAAAGAGGTCCCCTCCGTCTTTTGGGTTCTGACCCTACCTTCAATCCCTGGTAATTTTTGATTAGGTGTCTGAATTCACACCTGTTCATAGTTTTGCAATCCGGAATACCTATTTCTAGAAGGTCTTTGTTACATTCTTCAAACCATGACAATTTTTTCTTCTTTGGTTTCAGGAAATTCCAAATTTTCTTTGTTAGACGATCGTTGGACATTCTGAAAATGTGTCCATAGAACAACAACCTTTTCCTTTTTATTGTTGACGTGACTGGTTCTATCTTTCTATATAACTCTTCGTTCGACCTCAAACGTATTTGCTCGTCAACCCATCTGTTGGCAAATTTTTTTTTCAATACCCTGCGTTCTCTTTTGACCAACTCGTTGCTATTTTTATAAATAAATACATATTCGGGCGTCTTTACTCATAAGTATAATAATAATAATATCATATAGCCTCGGCTGCCGGGTGCAAGTTTTGTTATTTGACACCCAAAGGGTAGCTTGCATGTCAAATTTAGTTGTTCCTTGAAGCACTATGAAAGTCAATGAGCTTAGATATCCAAGCTCCTTGAACACTATAGCGCTTTCAAGTAGAGAAATGAGGAACTTTGTGTTGGCGGAAACTCCCGAAATTAATTTTGCCATTTTGAACATGGTTTACTGAATTCAAATGGGTTCTTTGACATGCCAACACCGTATGCCATGGTGTCGTAATTTTTGCCGTCTTTCAAACATCACTTACCATGGCCAAAAGGGAACCTGCAAGCTAGGGGTTAGTAGACCGACACGTTGCTGGTATGTTGTACTCAACTGCTCCCTACATTTTTGACCCTTGGCAATTGCAGTAGTTTGTTTCTCTATTTCGTGAATGCACCCTAGTATTATTTCAAGACAATAATTCCTCGGTCATTATGTATAGCAGGGGGATGGGGTCAACAGTCTCATTAAGCCTCCATTAGTCCTTACCTTGACAGGAGGTTATACTTCCAATTACAGTGGTCTGCGAAACTTGTGGGTATTGACACAAGAGTGCTATTAAAGTTTTTGAAGTGACCTTTTCTTCTGATCTTTAGAATGAAATTCGAAAAAAGCACATACATGATTTCGTATTGTACCCGATACCTAGTTGAGGCTATCGGCTACGCCAGCAGACATTAAGCCGTAGTTGAGATTATGGGAAGAGTTATGAAAAGATAGCGCTCAAATCGAGTCAAGAGGAATGTCAAGATGACGTAGAAGGTCTAGGATTAAGAAGGCACTGACAGCAGTCAAGCAGATGGAATTATGGATGGAAATATGAAGCTTTATTAAGATCTGTATGGAACATGGTATTTAAACATCTCAGAAGAGAAGATATAACAAGCATTATATATGGTAATAATTTGAAGGAAGTCAGATAACCCTTAAGTTATTGTATAACTTAATAGCCGAGATGATCGGGGTTCGAGATTATATTTGTGACGCAAGACCACAGAGGTGGGGAGAACGTCACGTGACTGCGCCGGGGAGGTGCAGGTCAATGCAGTCTAGAGACTGTCAGTCGAGCTCTGTGAGGAGAGGAGTCGAGCTCAGTGAGCAAGAGAGTCAAGTACGGTTAGCAAGACAGCGAGCTGAGTAGGACACATGCCGAGCGTATGGTAAAGTCGCGCAGCGAACAGCTTTTGTCACGGAAAGTGAAAGCGACAGTTTTGACTTCACCAAGCAGAGAACGGAAAGTAGATCAGTGAGCCAGGCAGACACCCGCAGTAGGCAGCGTGAAGACCGGTTACAGAACCAGCTGTACGGGCCAAGCAAGCATGAGAAGGCCGGGGTTTAGAACAGCGCTGTAATAGTAGTTGGAGAACTTTATTTCGAGCTGCATTTTGGTAACGCAGAACAGCATAGCAGAGCGGCATGGCGAGGCCAGCTTTAAGCGGAGATTATTCTAGAACATTGCAGTAGAGACGAGCGGGTTATTTCCAATTTTATACGCAAGCAATACGATAGAAGCTGAACTTCATTACAACATTGAGTGGGGAATTGTATTCAGTAATTGAATTGTGCAGGCAGATAGTTACGAGATACTGCAACGGTGAACTTCAGATGAACATAGTTATTCAATGACATTACGACTATGCATTTCATTACGAAACATGCAGAGTGACCATGGGGTCCGAATAACATTAACGATTTTAGGCAATCGGAATGCTACAAGCAAATGCACTTATGAACTTTGGCTCGTGCATTAATGCAACTCTTTCTTATGAAGTGTTATAAAATACCGAGTACGAACACAGATACAGGGTGTTTCATAAACTTATACACTCTGATAAATAAATTTTATTTTCTACAAGTGAGACTTAACCGCTGTGGAGATTGAACTTTCAACACTCAAACCGAACATTGTATGAGACAGTGGCGTAACGTAGAAGAGGAATATGGGGTCCACTGTTTCTATGAAATTTTTCGTGAGGATTTGGACAGTATCCGCTATGGATAACCAGCAGTTTATCATGTCGGAGTAAACGAAGACAGAGACGCGATGGCACCACAGAGCGATGGATTCGATTCCTGAAGAGGAGGAGGTCCACCAGCTGATTCACTTGGGATTTGAAGGCAATCGTCATTGCGTGGGTGGAATGATATTCACGCCGATCTTTCGAGAAATTCATTGCATAAGGATAATCGACGATCTTTGAAATTTAATAACAGCTGATTATGAGAAGGTACTGTAAGAGTTATAACTTCCTAATACGATTATTTTCATGAATACTGGGCACACATGTATATTTTTCTAATAGGAGTGATACGATTATTTAGACATGGCTTTGACTTTATATGCTTCGAATTTTGCTAGAATATGGCGTGACCATATGATATGGCAGGCATCATTATACGGTATTCTCACCATTGGTTGGCTTTATTAAGCAGATGTTAGGTCTTTTAGACTTTTTTCCAGCAAGGATAGTTTTCATGAATAGTTTTTTTGTGTGACGAGTATTTCGAACTCGTGATCTGCAATTGATTATCTAAATTACTTCGTCAGTTCATTGCATACTAGCGAGTATGTATTATTCATCAGTAGGGATTTTTTCCATTGGATTGTTTGGAGATATTAAGATGTTATTCACTTTAGTGAATGAATATCGCTTTTATATGACAACTAGAGACGTGTTGATTCCGATCTGGTACATTCACTCATTTAGTCTTCGAGATGGGGTCTTTCGTATTTATACGATTGTATGGTGGTTACTCATCTTACCCATCGCTTAGGGCACTATCATGTTAGACGACGGGGCGAGGTCTTTCGTATTTATACGATTGTATGGTGGTTACTCATCTTACTTGCCATTGAGGGACTCATTTTTATCATCCGAGTGTACTTGAGATTGTAAGAGAATCAAACAGGGAACTACTAGTCACATATCAGACGAATTTTTGTTAAATAAAGTAAAGATAAATGTCAGCAGGGTTACATTTGTAATTCTTGTTTGCCAATCCAATATTTTGTTGCTACACTCTTTTGAGAGTACTTTCAGTTTAACAGCTGGTACAGCTGATGCTTTTGATGATTTTTATAATTGTGTTTGATACCTTTGATAAGGATTTAAAGTAATTGAATCTTGTAAGATGAATCATTAATGGTCAGATTTATTTTAAGGCAGATCAGTATTGCATATTATGATATGAGAGATTATAGCACATTGGTGTTTTTCTGTGATGTGAATTATGAGAATTGTAAGAGAATTTATGCTATTTGAAAGCAGATCTTGAATTACTAAGGTAATATTTTTTCTAATTGTTTAAGAAGTTGTCTAGATGTGATCAGAGTAATTACAGCTACTGGAGATTGTGTGCGTTGATAATTTGAAGCCAGTTATATATTTTTTGTAGATCATGCAACATGGTTAAGTGAAGTTTGTGATAGGCATTTTGTAGAAGTTGCCAAGTGATAGTTGCAATGTTGCTAATGTATTTTGAAGCAGACATGAGGTTGTCGAACCCAGTCTAGCGTAATTTTTGAGATTCATGCTGTATGCGCTGAATATTTATGGAGTTTTGTGGAATAATTGTGGTATTCAAATGTGATATTTGAAGAAGTGAGGATATATAATGTAGTTGTGGATAGTCAGATCCAACGTGATGTCGTGAAGGCAATAATATTTTTTGGCATGATAATTAAATACGAGATATAACTTGGAAGTGATAAAACTGTAAGACAACGTTCTATAACCCATATTAAACAATTTGTTAGGAAATTAAACAAATAAATAAAGTTGATAATACAAGATTTTCTGATAATAATAATTAATGAGATAATAATCTGAGATTTGAGCATATTAATGATCTGACCTAATGAAATAAAAATCAGAATGACTAGATGAAATAATGAAAATCTAAATAACCAGAAGAATAAAATTTAAATAAATTGATAAATTAAATTTTGGAATAAATCAACGAATTAAATAAATGGATGAATTAAAGATTGGATACATAAACTGATTTAAATAAATTAATAGATGATTGGATAGATGATGACTAACTGAATTAGAAGGTAATAATTAATTAAATAAGCTGATGATTAATGAATTTATATGGATTTAAATAAATTTAATTGAGATATGAATTAGAGGATATGCAACTTGAGTTGAGGAATTAAACAATTTATATTGATGATTTAAGATGATTTTATCTGAAGGAGATGATAAAATAAGAGTGTGTGAATAATTAGGAAGTATAATGAAGTGATGATAATAATTTTCATTTGAATGATTTAATGGTGATGAGTTAATGATTCTGACAGGAATATGTTGAATTTTGAGATGAGAAATAATGTGAGAAATATTTAACATTGATGATGATGATGAGTATAACCAATGAGCAGTGGATTTTCTGTAATTCACAAACAAGCAATTATTAATGACAATGTAAATAGTGTAAATTAATTATTCGATGTTTAGGAGCATTTTACTAACGTATTCAACATTTGAATTATGCCATGCAAGCCATAAATTACGTGATATTTAAAATATGTGATTATAATATGTGTGTTTAGACAGATTAATAATTTTTTCAAATCCACGTTCATGATGTTAATTTAAAGAGAAATTAGGTCTCAGGTATCACGAATGTCAGTGACGAAAGACATAGTGCTACGGTGATCCTGAGAACCCAAGAGAACTTTAGAGATTTTTCACGTTTTATGTGGATTAAATACTTTTGATTAGAAAAGAGATGGTTCGATTTTTGGACAATGACAATTTAACGTTGGCATTCGACCATGCTCTCAGGTAGGATGAATATTTAAAATGTCTGTCTGACTATCAAAGTGAAATAAATTTGTTTTTATCTTAGTTGTGATCTGATGATGGTGTGATTTACCTTTTTCTTTCCTTGTCTTGATTAAGGCTTAACCGCAAAGGATGTGGTTTGCTAGGAGTTCAGTTGATGGCGCCCATTTATATTTGCATTTTTTAAAATTAAATTTAAGCCCGTAACGACCCTAGAGATACTTTGTCTCGTGTTACCCTCTGCTTTTTCGATATCTCAGCTGAATTTCCGACACATTCCTTATTTGACTAGAGGTTCATTTAACTCCGCTCTGTCCTGGAACTCCAGGAATGGGATGTAATAGCAGATGGGTCATCGCATCCCCAGGACGAACGGGTACAGAGAGAGAGAGGGAGAATTGGCTTTACCCATCCGTGGGACTTCGATTTTGTTTATTCTATGGAATCACATGAGATTTAGATTACTGAGAGATTGATCTCAAGTTCATTTAATTGTGTTACAAAATTTATTAAACTTAGTCAGACAATATACTTGTGTGCCCATTCCAGTGTTCATGTTAATCGTATTAGTATTATATCATGTTAGTTATAAGTCATTTTTCCTATACCCAAGTGAATGCAGGAATTGAGACATTGTGATGTGTTGTTGTCTAACGTCTCTGAATAAAACGTTTATTGAAAATATAATTATGTTGCCGGAAGATTTAGCTAAGGTGTTAGGAGAGTTACAGAGTGGCATGTCTGGTATTGCAGAAACTATTTCTAAAATGGAAACAGAAGTTAAAAACAGATAAATAGTTCAGAAGCTAGGTTAGAAGCTATATGGAAAGAAAATGTGCAAGCATTACAGACTAGTAATGAAGAAAATTTAAAGTCATTAGAGACTAGGTTACAGTCAAATAGTGAAGATAATTTAAAGTCATTGGAGACTAGATTACAGACTAATAGTAAAGATGAGTTGATGTTATTGGAGACTAGATTACAGTCAAATAGTGAGGATAATTTTAAATCATTGGAAGAGAAATTACAAGCTCGTAGTGAAGAAACTAACACAGAGTTGGAAAACAAGCTAACTAGGTTAGAGAATAGATTAACTTTAAAGAATAATGAAATGCTTAAGACTTTACAATTAGATATAATTGCAGTAAATATGAAAGGAGAGGAAAATGTTCAAATATTAAGAAAGAATATTATTGAATTAGAAAGTAGAGGAGAAGAAAACATTCTTACTTTAAGAACAGACGTTATGTCTATACAGAAAGACATTAAATCGGATGTATCGAAGTTGAGATTCGACATTGATGGTTTAGTGGCAGATGTAGGCAAAATTCAAGAGTGGTCTACCGAAGTATCTTTCGAAACTAAAATCAAAGGTCTAGAGATGAATCTAGGTAATGAGATCAAAGATTTAAAGTCAGTAATTGGGACCATTAAAGAGGAAGTATTAGGAGATGTTAATTCTAATTTAAAATCATTAGAGAATCAATTGCAGAAAGATATTAGGAAGATGGATGATGATATAGAGCAAAAGGTTAATGAAAACTTAGCTTTATTCAAAAATAGAATCGGTGCAGTCGTGGAAGAACGGTAGTAGGGGGGTAATAGGGGTTCCAAGCCACTCTAGAACCCTCCTCTTACCACTACTAAGCCTCAGTCATGTTAAATATTTCTCGAACGCGTGGTCCGATTTTGACAAATGAGGTATTGTTGGACTCGGGCTGACGTCCTCTTTGCTATGGACCACTCGTTATATTTTTCAAATTTTTTTTGAAAATTTTTGTTTTCGAAACTAGGTGATAGTTTGAAAACTAAACATGATAGAACGTTGTGCCATGGCTCAAACGAACAGTCTTTATGACCTTTATTTTCTATAATGAAACTTTTTTATTTTTTATATTTTTTTGAAAACACTCGAATTTTGAAAATCCTATATTTTGGAAACTAGGAAATCTACAAAAAAAATTGTTTGACGTAAATCAATGGTCCCTACCCCCTCTACCCCCCAAATTAATTTCAAGTCTCTAGGATGAAAACCTGCAGTAGTGTGGTAGTGACAGAGCTGCTTCCAAAAGCAAGTGGTGAGCCCCTGCGACCTTGGAATGGAAGGAGCCATGCTAGGAGGGCGTGCTTGGATTCGTTTTTTTCGTCTCGTCGTGCTCTTTACGGGAATGTCGGTGTCGAAAATGTGAAAATCTGGAAACACAGTCTTTTTGGGGGAAAAACGTGATTTTAGACTTTTTGCTATATCTCACGAACCAATAACGCTAAGGGCGTGTACGACAGGTCCAAGGACTCGGGCTGACGTCCTCTTTGCTATGGACCACTCGTTGTAATTTTAAAAAAAATGGGAAACGCGATTTGGGGTAAACATGTGTTTTTTGTGATTTTTGCCGATATCTCACGAACCAATAACGCTAGAGGCATGAACGAGGGGTCCAAGGACTCGGGCTGACGTCCTCTTTGCTATGGAACACACGTTATATTTAAAAAAAAATGGAAACGCGATTTTGGGGTAAACACGTGTTTTTTATGATTTTTGCCGATATTTCACGAACCAATAACGCTAGAGACGTGTACGAGGTGTCCTAGGACTCGGGCTAACGCCCCCTGTCGAGTGTGGCAGATATTTTTTCCAAAAAATAATTCACAAAGGGCCTAACGCCATACATGTTGAAATAACGTTTTCTTTTTCTTTACTTGTTTATAATGTTTATGAAGCTTGGTGGTTGAGAGAGACGATACGGCTGGGTGTGTGTGTGTGTTTTTCAACGAACCTGTCGCTAACCACAAGGACCATGCTTAATAGAACAATCGCTATTTCGGCTGGTCGGTGTATGACAGAACAAGCGTGCGTTTTCTGATATTTTACCTTTAACGTGTAAACGGTGATGAGAACTAGGTTCTATGTTGATCGAAGCGAGTACAGAAAACAAACGAGCAGGAGGTGAATGTCATTTGAGCTTATTGGAAGGCTCCGATCTGACTTGACAACAGGTGCAATGGAAAAAATGACCAAGACGCTTGAAGGTGAAATAATCTGACCATTGTGCTGGCAGGGAAGTGCGAAAGGCGTGCACACATGTGTGAAACCACAGGCACGCTAAACCAGTGACATCCTGTCTTGCCTCGTACGTGACAAAATGCAAGTTCAGGTGAAATTTGATCTACCGCAGGTGTTCGCCTGGGACGTTATTTGTCCACATGCGCGATAACTGTTAACAAGTTACATCCTGTCTTGCTTCGTACGTGACAAAATGCAAGTTCAGGTGAAATTTGATCTACCGCAGGTGTTCACCTTGGACGTTAGCTGTCCACGTGCACGATAAGAGATTGTTCAAAGCGTGGGAAAAAAAGATTATACATGCAACGTAGCATATATATAGACATGTCGTTATCATTTCCAAGCTCACTTAAAATAGCAAGCTTAGTTATGGAAGGAAGGGTCGAGGACAAGAACTGTAGGGGTAGACCAAGGTTAGAATATGTTAAACAGATTGCCTCGGATGTAGGGTGTGGTAGCTATGTAGAGATGAAATGATTAGCTCAGGACAGGGAGGCATGGAGAGCTGCATCAAACCAGTCAAAAGACTGAAGACTCAAACAACAACAACAACAACAATGTCCATGAAGCGTGGTGGTTGAGAGAGACGATACTGCTGGATGTGTGTGTTTCAACAAACCTGTCGCTGACCAAGGTGGCTGTGTTCAATAGATCAATCGCTATTTCGGCGGGTCGGTGTATGACAGAGCGAGGGTGCGTTTTCTGATATTTTACCTTTAACGTGTAAACGGTGATGAGAACTAGGTTCTATGTTGGTCGAAGCGAGTAGAGAAAATAAACTTGCCGACGAGCAGGAGGTGAATGTCATTTGAGCTTATTGGAAGGCTCCGATCTGACTTGACAACAGGTGCAATGGAAAAAATGACCAAGACGCTTGAAGGTGAAATAATCTGACCATCGTGGTGGCAGGGGAGTGTGAAAGGCATGCACACACATTTGTGAAACCACATGTAGGCTAAACCAGTGACATTCTGTTTTGCTTCGTACGTGACAAAATGCAAGTCCATGTGAAATTTGATCTACCGCAGGTGTTCACCTTGGACGTTATCTGTCCACGTGCATGATAACTGTTAACAAGTGACATTCTGTTTTGCTTTGTACGTGACAAAATGCAAGTTCATGTGAAATTTGATTCGCCACAGGTGTTCACTTTGGGCGTTAGCTGTCCACGTGACCGATAACAGAATGGTCAAAGCGTGGGAAAAAATGATTATACATGCAACGTAGCATATATAAAGACATGTCGTTATCATTTTCACTCTCACTTGGGTGGACTACCTTTCAACACACTGCGTTGCATGAAACCCCTGGTCTTGTTTAACAGTTTTGGTGTTGGTGGAAAATACTTAACCTTGTTGTGGGGTAGGTATTTATTTATATATTTATTCATTTATACATTTATTGATTAATATATATATTTACAAGCAATTATTTATTGATTAAGTAATTAATGATTTTATTTATTTGTTTGCAGATAACCGGCATACCTTACATGTCTGAGGGAGAAGAAACCATTGCACTTTTGAGCCCACTAGAAGGGAAGAGCAACAAGTCACTGCAAGTAAAGGTGAAATGATTTTTTTAAACTAACTTGTTTCATTTTGTTTTGTTTTATGTTTTATTTTATGAAATGTATGTATTAACTTGAATTTAGGTATTTATAGCGGTTTATTTTATTTATTTTTTAGAAACTTGGAAAGAATAGCCTTACCGCCGTAGCAGTCGCTGAAAAAAACCAGAAACGCACTAAAGCGAAACCACTGCCAAAGAGTGAACTGTTTAAAACTCAGGTAAGTCCAACTTAAAAATGCTATTACATTTTACCACTACTGAAAACTCGTAGACAAAAAAAATCATTACCTGTACATGACTGGGACAATGATTGCTTTCTTGATTAATGGCTATGTTGTTGTTGTTGACTGGGAAAAGTACAAGGCCATGTTGGATTTTCTAAAAATAAAAATAATAAATTTAATTTATGGGTGGTTCCCTATGGACTCAACGAATATCCACAGGTTTGAACATGATAATGTGAACAAAATGACATGACATTCATTTTTGTTTATATATTGGTTAAAGGGAGGGTGGGGGAATGTAAATGACTGTAGCTTTATAAAAAAGAAAATAAGTATATGGGTTACTGTTAGTGCCAACATACAGTTTATTTTTAATGGTGTTTTGATATATTAATGCCAATTAACGTTAACGTTTTATTTACAAATATTGATTGATTGATTGATTGATTGATTGAGTGATGGGTTATTTTGTTTGCTTTTAGGTGTCGTCATGTGCCATTAACGTAATGAACAGACAGTGAACAAGCATGTATTATGCTTTAAAGTACTCTGTGCAATGTTAATAACTTACAATAAGAAAAAGTTTTATTATAACACATGGCGTTAGTACCAAATACAACAAGTGAGCAAGTTGGTTTACCACGTGGGTTAAATTTAAAATCAGAACATGACCGATGGTTAACATTTGAATCCTGGCCTGTAGGCTTTTTGTCGACGCATGAACTTGCAAAAGCCGGTTTTTTTTTACTTGAACCGAGAAGATGTGGTGCGCTGTGTGTTTTGTCGTATTGAACTTTCACACTGGGAAGAAGGGGATGATCCCTTTAGAGACCATTTGCGATGGTCTCCTCACTGTCCTTACATGCTTGGAAAGCAAGTGGGTAACCTACCCGTGCATTCATTTTACCGAACCACAAGGCCTTTGGCCGCCACTTACGTTGCTGAATCACAAATAAATAATAATAATGATGTATTACCAGCCAACGGTAGTGTCGATATATGTGGTCCATATGCCATAGACAGTGTTGAATTGGCGTGTGCTTTTGAAAAATTGGGAGTTTGCAAGACTAAAGCACTAGCACACCCAGAGTACAGCTCTGTTGAAAAACGTTTCGAATCTTATAAAAATGTTTGGCCATTAATATTAAAACACCTTACCAAACAGCTAAGTGAAGCTGGATTTTTTTATACTGGTGAAGGGGATAAAACAATATGTTTTTATTGTGGATTTGCTTTAAAGGATTGGCAAATGACTGATGACCCTTTTGTGCAACACGCTCGTTGGTTACCAAACTGTAAATACATGGTGTTGCTTAAAGGTCAGGAATTTGTGAACACTATTCGTAAAGAAAAAGTGATTGCAGCACAAGACATAAAAGTGCCTTTAGAGTTAGAGCACGCGGAGCAAATACATAAGGCTGAAAGAAAAGACTTGTGTTACGAACAGATACAAAAGTGTGACCAACAATTATGTAAAATTTGTTATCAAGATGAACTAGGTGTTGTATTTTTACCCTGTGGACACATGATAGCCTGTGTCAAGTGTGCATTAGAACTTAACACTTGTGCTATATGCAGAAAAGTAGTATCTGCAACAGTTAGGGCATTTCTTGCATAACTAGTATAATTTATTCGCCATGCATAGTGCAAAATCCCTAATTGCACAATATTATTAAAGCTGTTTTAGAGTGTAATAGATATGCTTTTGTTTTGTTTATAGACTACTACAATGAATGTTTTGAATGCTGTGGGACAATCATGTGGCTTAGAGACAAAGAAGCTCAGCGAATTGCCAACGCATATTCCATTCCGCATTATCAAGATTCGGAAATTGAAAACAGCATATGGTGATCGTGTACTTTGTGTATGTGAAAACTTTGAGACATTTCTGCCTATACGGTTTAATGATATGTCGGAGAGTGTTTTTGATGAAGTCAATAATGCTGTGCAACCTGTACACTTAATTTATGAAGGTTTTAAAAACAATAGGTGCATGATTCGTTTTAATTAAATAAAAAAAAGTCAAATAATAATGGAAGATATAAGTCATGACAATGGACTGAAGAAAAAATATGTGTATAGAATAATAATGTCTTAGTGTTTAGTATTGTCTTAAAAATATTATCATGAAACCAAAAAAAAAATGTACATAAAGTTTGTAAATAAATGAAAATAATGGTACAATGTTGTTTTATTTTCTATAGAAGTCAGAATATTTAACATTGCAGAGTATACATGATTATGACAATAAAAAGCACACTTAATACAAGTCTTTGCCTTTACGATAGTGTGTTATAGTTTTAAAAACAAAGCTTGTTGTAGATCTTTTTTCTTCCACGGTAAACAATAGGCATGAAAACGTTATTGTCCTGTTTTGGATCATTATCACTATCATAATCATAAGCTGCATGATCTATATCATTATTATTATAATCACGATAATTATCCTCAACATTATCCTCAACATTACTGAAACCAGTTAAATATTCCTGGTCCTCTTCCTGTTCCTCTTCCTCTTCCTCTACAGTGTCCTCATGTAGAGTCTGCGTGGCTTTTGATAATGTTAAGGGTTTTTTGAACATTGAATTATTTTCAATAGTAGTATTGTTTTGTAGCACTTGCTTTTTAACATTTTCATGATTTTCTGTTGACAGAAACAGTGTTTCATGCAGTACACTACATTGATGATCACTGACACTTAAAACCACACTATTTTTGCTTTTTAGCTCACTGCGACATTGTTTTGAACGTTGTTTTGTACAACGCCAAATAACAGTTCCATTTTTATTGGTTCGTTTCACAATATATGAATATCCTTTATAGAATGCATGAGGCTTACCATACCTAGTCACAGATACTTCCATATCAACTGTCAAGCTTAGACTAAGCTCTAGTAAAGACAACTTGGTAATAAGAACAATAGATTAATGTGCGAGCATATATGGGTGCAAATGTGGGAGCAAAAAAAGTGGGAGCAAAAAGTGGGAGCAAGAATTGGGAGCAAAAAAGTGGGAGCAAAAAAGTGGGAGAAAAATTGGGAGCAAAAAGTGGGAGCAAAAATTGAGAGCAAAAAGTGGGAGCAAAAGTGGGAGCAAAAGTGAGTGTAAAAGTGAGTGCAAACGTGGGTTCAAAAGTGAGTGCAAAAGTGAATGTAAAAGTGGGTGCAAAAGTGGGTGCAAGAGTGGGTGCAAAAGTGGGTGCAAAAGTGGGTGCAAAAGTGGGTGCAAGAGTGGGTGAAAAAGTGGGTGCAAAAGTGGGTGCAAGAGTGGGTGCAAAAGTGGGTGAAAAAGTGGGTGCAAAAGTGGGGCAAAAGTGAGTGCACAAGTGGGCGCAAAAGTATATGCAAAAGTGGGTGCAAAAGTGGGAGCAAAAAGTGGGAGCAAAAAGTGGGAGCAAAAAGTGGGATCTGAAGAAAGTAGGAGCAATTATGAGAGTAAATGTGAAAGGAAAAGTGGGAGCAAGTATGGGAGCAAATGTGAAAGCAAAAGTGGGAGCAAAAAGTGAGAAAAAAAAGTGAGAGCAAAAAGTGGGAGCAAATATGAGAGCAAAAAAAGTAGGAGCAAGTATGGGAGCAAATGTGAAAGCAAAAGGGGGAGAAAAAAGTGAGAGAAAAAAGTGGGACCAAAAAGTGTAAGCAAAAGTGGGAGCAAATATGAGAGCAAAAAAATGTGGGAGCAAAAAGTGGGAGCAAAACGTGTAAACAGAAGTGGGAGCAAACAAGTGTGAGCAAATATGGGAGCAGAAAGTGGGAGCAAATGTGAAAGCAAAAGTGGGAGCAAAAAGAGCGAGCAAAAGTGAGTGCACAAAGGGGGAGCAAAATGTATGAGTAAAAAGTGGGGTCAAATGTGGTGTTTTACTAAAACAATCCCCCCTAACCTAACCTAACCTAACTTTACTCAACCTAATTTCACCTAACCTAACTTCACCTAACCTAACCTTCCAACTCTCAGATCAAAAATTAAATTCTGGCCATAGTCGCGTTGGAATCCAAAACCTATGGGGTAACACCCAAGTATACTAGCCACTACACCGCGAAATGGGCAAATTATCATGCAACACAACACAAAAATAAAAAGTTTTCTGTAGTGTAACTCATTGGCTGACAATCATAGTTGAGAATTCAAACCCAAGACCTCAGGACTTTAGTTTTGAACATTATCAGAAATATTATTCCATTTACATTTTGCTGTTGCTTATAGTTATAAGAGTTGGCATTAATATGGGAGCAAAAGTGAAAGCAAAAAGTGGGTGCAAGCATGGCTGGTTGTAGAGACTTTCATATCAACTAATACACATAAATTAAATTTTAGTAAAGTGACTTGGCTAATAATAATAATAATATTAACAGTTTAAAAAAAAATTCAAGGGGATTGATATTTTTCAGGGTGTAATTTCCAAAGTACTGTCAAGAATAATAATTACATGAACAGATTCCAAGAACTCTAGAGTGCTTTTAAGGTTAATGATTGGCTAGGAGTGAGATAGAGCTAGCTAACCTAAGTTAACCTCAGCTCAGTAAACCTAACCTTGTCACATGGCATGTTCTACAAGTATAGACTTGCTTTGAGACTGGCTATGACGTCACAGATGAATGGCGGTGGGAGGCTGGCAAAAAGGACAATGTTTTTGGGTAATAAAAAGTCGTGTCCAGCCTCCCACCGCCATTCATCTGTGACGTCATAGCCAGTCTCAAAGCAAGTCTATACTTGTAGAACATGCCATGTGACAAGGTTAGGTTTACTGAGCTGAGGTTAACTTAGGTTAGCTAGCTCTATCTCACTCCTAGCCAATCATTAACCTTAAAAGCACTCTAGAGTTCTTGGAATCTGTTCATGTAATTATTATTCTTGACAGTACTTTGGAAATTACACCCTGAAAAATATCAATCCCCTTGAATTTTTTTTTAAACTGTTAATATTATTATTATTATTAGCCAAGTCACTTTACTAAAATTTAATTTATGTGTATTAGTTGATATGAAAGTCTCTACAACCAGCCATGCTTGCACCCACTTTTTGCTTTCACTTTTGCTCCCATATTAATGCCAACTCTTATAACTATAAGCAACAGCAAAATGTAAATGGAATAATATTTCTGATAATGTTCAAAACTAAAGTCCTGAGGTCTTGGGTTTGAATTCTCAACTATGATTGTCAGCCAATGAGTTACACTACAGAAAACTTTTTATTTTTGTGTTGTGTTGCATGATAATTTGCCCATTTCGCGGTGTAGTGGCTAGTATACTTGGGTGTTATCCCAGAGGTTTTGGATTCCAACGCGACTATGGCCAGAATTTAATTTTTGATCTGAGAGTTGGAAGGTTAGGTTAGGTGAAGTTAGGTTAGGTGAAATTAGGTTGAGTAAAGTTAGGTTAGGTTAGGTTAGGGGGGATTGTTTTAGTAAAACACCACATTTGACCCCACTTTTTACTCATACATTTTGCTCCCCCTTTGTGCACTCACTTTTGCTCGCTCTTTTTGCTCCCACTTTTGCTTTCACATTTGCTCCCACTTTCTGCTCCCATATTTGCTCACACTTGTTTGCTCCCACTTCTGTTTACACGTTTTGCTCCCACTTTTTGCTCCCACATTTTTTTGCTCTCATATTTGCTCCCACTTTTGCTTACACTTTTTGGTCCCACTTTTTTCTCTCACTTTTTTCTCCCCCTTTTGCTTTCACATTTGCTCCCATACTTGCTCCTACTTTTTTTGCTCTCATATTTGCTCCCACTTTTTGCTCTCACTTTTTTTTCTCACTTTTTGCTCCCACTTTTGCTTTCACATTTGCTCCCATACTTGCTCCCACTTTTCCTTTCACATTTACTCTCATAATTGCTCCTACTTTCTTCAGATCCCACTTTTTGCTCCCACTTTTTGCTCCCACTTTTTGCTCCCACTTTTGCACCCACTTTTGCATATACTTTTGCGCCCACTTGTGCACTCACTTTTGCCCCACTTTTGCACCCACTTTTTCACCCACTTTTGCACCCACTCTTGCACCCACTTTTGCACCCACTTTTTCACCCACTCTTGCACCCACTTTTGCACCCACTTTTGCACCCACTCTTGCACCCACTTTTGCACCCACTTTTACATTCACTTTTGCACTCACTTTTGAACCCACGTTTGCACTCACTTTTACACTCACTTTTGCTCCCACTTTTGCTCCCACTTTTTGCTCTCAATTTTTGCTCCCACTTTTTGCTCCCAATTTTTCTCCCACTTTTTTGCTCCCACTTTTTTGCTCCCAATTCTTGCTCCCACTTTTTGCTCCCACTTTTTTTGCTCCCACATTTGCACCCATATATGCTCGCACATTAATCTATTGTTCTTATTACCAAGTTGTCTTTACTAGAGCTTAGTCTAAGCTTGACAGTTGATATGGAAGTATCTGTGACTAGGTATGGTAAGCCTCATGCATTCTATAAAGGATATTCATATATTGTGAAACGAACCAATAAAAATGGAACTGTTATTTGGCGTTGTACAAAACAACGTTCAAAACAATGTCGCAGTGAGCTAAAAAGCAAAAATAGTGTGGTTTTAAGTGTCAGTGATCATCAATGTAGTGTACTGCATGAAACACTGTTTCTGTCAACAGAAAATCATGAAAATGTTAAAAAGCAAGTGCTACAAAACAATACTACTATTGAAAATAATTCAATGTTCAAAAAACCCTTAACATTATCAAAAGCCACGCAGACTCTACATGAGGACACTGTAGAGGAAGAGGAAGAGGAACAGGAAGAGGACCAGGAATATTTAACTGGTTTTAGTAATGTTGAGGATAATGTTGAGGATAATTATCGTGATTATAATAATAATGATATAGATCATGCAGCTTATGATTATGATAGTGATAATGATCCAAAACAGGACAATAACGTTTTCATGCCTATTGTTTACCGTGGAAGAAAAAAGATCTACAACAAGCTTTGTTTTTAAAACTATAACACACTATCGTAAAGGCAAAGACTTGTATTAAGTGTGCTTTTTATTGTCATAATCATGTATACTCTGCAATGTTAAATATTCTGACTTCTATAGAAAATAAAACAACATTGTACCATTATTTTCATTTATTTACAAACTTTATGTACATTTTTTTTTTGTTTCATGATAATATTTTTAAGACAATACTAAACACTAAGACATTATTATTCTATACACATATTTTTTCTTTCAGTCCATTGTCATGACTTATATCTTCCATTATTATTTGACTTTTTTTTTATTTAATTAAAACGAATCATGCACCTATTGTTTTTAAAACCTTCATAAATTAAGTGTACAGGTTGCACAGCATTATTGACTTCATCAAAAACACTCTCCGACATATCATTAAACCGTATAGGCAGAAATGTCTCAAAGTTTTCACATACACAAAGTACACGATCACCATATGCTGTTTTCAATTTCCGAATCTTGATAATGCGGAATGGAATATGCGTTGGCAATTCGCTGAGCTTCTTTGTCTCTAAGCCACATGATTGTCCCACAGCATTCAAAACATTCATTGTAGTAGTCTATAAACAAAACAAAAGCATATCTATTACACTCTAAAACAGCTTTAATAATATTGTGCAATTAGGGATTTTGCACTATGCATGGCGAATAAATTATACTAGTTATGCAAGAAATGCCCTAACTGTTGCAGATACTACTTTTCTGCATATAGCACAAGTGTTAAGTTCTAATGCACACTTGACACAGGCTATCATGTGTCCACAGGGTAAAAATACAACACCTAGTTCATCTTGATAACAAATTTTACATAATTGTTGGTCACACTTTTGTATCTGTTCGTAACACAAGTCTTTTCTTTCAGCCTTATGTATTTGCTCCGCGTGCTCTAACTCTAAAGGCACTTTTATGTCTTGTGCTGCAATCACTTTTTCTTTACGAATAGTGTTCACAAATTCCTGACCTTTAAGCAACACCATGTATTTACAGTTTGGTAACCAACGAGCGTGTTGCACAAAAGGGTCATCAGTCATTTGCCAATCCTTTAAAGCAAATCCACAATAAAAACATATTGTTTTATCCCCTTCACCAGTATAAAAAAATCCAGCTTCACTTAGCTGTTTGGTAAGGTGTTTTAATATTAATGGCCAAACATTTTTATAAGATTCGAAACGTTTTTCAACAGAGCTGTACTCTGGGTGTGCTAGTGCTTTAGTCTTGCAAACTCCCAATTTTTCAAAAGCACACGCCAATTCAACACTGTCTATGGCATATGGACCACATATATCGATACTACCGTTGGCTGGTAATACATCATTATTATTATTTATTTGTGATTCAGCAACGTAAGTAGCGGCCAAAGGCCTTGTGGTTCGGTAAAATGAATGCACGGGTAGGTTACCCACTTGCTTTCCAAGCATGTAAGGACAGTGAGGAGACCATCGCAAATGGTCTCTAAAGGGATCATCCCCTTCTTCCCAGTGTGAAAGTTCAATACGACAAAACACACAGCGCACCACATCTTCTCGGTTCAAGTAAAAAAAACCGGCTTTTGCAAGTTCATGCGTCGACAAAAAGCCTACAGGCCAGGATTCAAATGTTAACCATCGGTCATGTTCTGATTTTAAATTTAACCCACGTGGTAAACCAACTTGCTCACTTGTTGTATTTGGTACTAACGCCATGTGTTATAATAAAACTTTTTCTTATTGTAAGTTATTAACATTGCACAGAGTACTTTAAAGCATAATACATGCTTGTTCACTGTCTGTTCATTACGTTAATGGCACATGACGACACCTAAAAGCAAACAAAATAACCCATCACTCAATCAATCAATCAATCAATCAATCAATCAATACTTGTAAATAAAACGTTAACGTTAATTGGCATTAATATATCAAAACACCATTAAAAATAAACTGTATGTTGGCACTAACAGTAACCCATATACTTATTTTCTTTTTTTATAAAGCTACAGTCATTTACATTCCCCCACCCTCCCTTTAACCAATATATAAACAAAAATGAATGTCATGTCATTTTGTTCACATTATCATGTTCAAACCTGTGGATATTCGTTGAGTCCATAGGGAACCACCCATAAATTAAATTTATTATTTTTATTTTTAGAAAATCCAACATGGCCTTGTACTTTTCCCAGTCAACAACAACAACATAGCCATTAATCAAGAAAGCAATCATTGTCCCAGTCATGTACAGGTAATGATTTTTTTTGTCTACGAGTTTTCAGTAGTGGTAAAATGTAATAGCATTTTTAAGTTGGACTTACCTGAGTTTTAAACAGTTCACTCTTTGGCAGTGGTTTCGCTTTAGTGCGTTTCTGGTTTTTTTCAGCGACTGCTACGGCGGTAAGGCTATTCTTTCCAAGTTTCTAAAAAATAAATAAAATAAACCGCTATAAATACCTAAATTCAAGTTAATACATACATTTCATAAAATAAAACATAAAACAAAACAAAATGAAACAAGTTAGTTTAAAAAAATCATTTCACCTTTACTTGCAGTGACTTGTTGCTCTTCCCTTCTAGTGGGCTCAAAAGTGCAATGGTTTCTTCTCCCTCAGACATGTAAGGTATGCCGGTTATCTGCAAACAAATAAATAAAATCATTAATTACTTAATCAATAAATAATTGCTTGTAAATACATATATTAATCAATAAATGTATAAATGAATAAATATATAAATAAATACCTACCCCACAACAAGGTTAAGTATTTTCCACCAACACCAAAACTGTTAAACAAGACCAGGGGTTTCATGCAACGCAGTGTGTTGAAAGGTAGTCCACCCAAGTGAGAGTGAAAATGATAACGACATGTCTTTATATATGCTACGTTGCATGTATAATCATTTTTTCCCACGCTTTGACCATTCTGTTATCGGTCACGTGGACAGCTAACGCCCAAAGTGAACACCTGTGGCGAATCAAATTTCACATGAACTTGCATTTTGTCACGTACAAAGCAAAACAGAATGTCACTTGTTAACAGTTATCATGCACGTGGACAGATAACGTCCAAGGTGAACACCTGCGGTAGATCAAATTTCACATGGACTTGCATTTTGTCACGTACGAAGCAAAACAGAATGTCACTGGTTTAGCCTACATGTGGTTTCACAAATGTGTGTGCATGCCTTTCACACTCCCCTGCCACCACGATGGTCAGATTATTTCACCTTCAAGCGTCTTGGTCATTTTTTCCATTGCACCTGTTGTCAAGTCAGATCGGAGCCTTCCAATAAGCTCAAATGACATTCACCTCCTGCTCGTCGGCAAGTTTATTTTCTCTACTCGTTTCGACCAACATAGAACCTAGTTCTCATCACCGTTTACACGTTAAAGGTAAAATATCAGAAAACGCACCCTCGCTCTGTCATACACCGACCCGCCGAAATAGCGATTGATCTATTGAACACAGCCACCTTGGTCAGCGACAGGTTTGTTGAAACACACACATCCAGCAGTATCGTCTCTCTCAACCACCACGCTTCATGGACATTGTTGTTGTTGTTGTTGTTTGAGTCTTCAGTCTTTTGACTGGTTTGATGCAGCTCTCCATGCCTCCCTGTCCTGAGCTAATCGTTTCATCTCTACATAGCTACCACACCCTACATCCGAGGCAATCTGTTTAACATATTCTAACCTTGGTCTACCCCTACAGTTCTTGTCCTCGACCCTTCCTTCCATAACTAAGCTTGCTATTTTAAGTGAGCTTGGAAATGATAACGACATGTCTATATATATGCTACGTTGCATGTATAATCTTCTTTTCCCACGCTTTGAACAATCTCTTATCGTGCACGTGGACAGCTAACGTCCAAGGTGAACACCTGCGGTAGATCAAATTTCACCTGAACTTGCATTTTGTCACGTACGAAGCAAGACAGGATGTAACTTGTTAACAGTTATCGCGCATGTGGACAAATAACGTCCCAGGCGAACACCTGCGGTAGATCAAATTTCACCTGAACTTGCATTTTGTCACGTACGAAGCAAGACAGGATGTCACTGGTTTAGCGTGCCTGTGGTTTCACACATGTGTGCACGCCTTTCGCACTTCCCTGCCAGCACAATGGTCAGATTATTTCACCTTCAAGCGTCTTGGTCATTTTTTCCATTGCACCTGTTGTCAAGTCAGATCGGAGCCTTCCAATAAGCTCAAATGACATTCACCTCCTGCTCGTTTGTTTTCTGTACTCGCTTCGATCAACATAGAACCTAGTTCTCATCACCGTTTACACGTTAAAGGTAAAATATCAGAAAACGCACGCTTGTTCTGTCATACACCGACCAGCCGAAATAGCGATTGTTCTATTAAGCATGGTCCTTGTGGTTAGCGACAGGTTCGTTGAAAAACACACACACACACCCAGCCGTATCGTCTCTCTCAACCACCAAGCTTCATAAACATTATAAACAAGTAAAGAAAAAGAAAACGTTATTTCAACATGTATGGCGTTAGGCCCTTTGTGAATTATTTTTTGGAAAAAATATCTGCCACACTCGACAGGGGGCGTTAGCCCGAGTCCTAGGACACCTCGTACACGTCTCTAGCGTTATTGGTTCGTGAAATATCGGCAAAAATCATAAAAAACACGTGTTTACCCCAAAATCGCGTTTCCAATTTTTTTTTTAATATAACGTGTGTTCCATAGCAAAGAGGACGTCAGCCCGAGTCCTTGGACCCCTCGTTCATGCCTCTAGCGTTATTGGTTCGTGAGATATCGGCAAAAATCACAAAAAACACATGTTTACCCCAAATCGCGTTTCCCATTTTTTTAAAATTACAACGAGTGGTCCATAGCAAAGAGGACGTCAGCCCGAGTCCTTGGACCTGTCGTACACGCCCTTAGCGTTATTGGTTCGTGAGATATAGCAAAAAGTCTAAAATCACGTTTTTCCCCCAAAAAGACTGTGTTTCCAGATTTTCACATTTTCGACACCGACATTCCCGTAAAGAGCACGACGAGACGAAAAAAACGAATCCAAGCACGCCCTCCTAGCATGGCTCCTTCCATTCCAAGGTCGCAGGGGCTCACCACTTGCTTTTGGAAGCAGCTCTGTCACTACCACACTACTGCAGGTTTTCATCCTAGAGACTTGAAATTTATTTTGGGGGTAGAGGGGGTAGGGACCATTGATTTACGTCAAACAATTTTTTTTGTAGAGTTCCTAGTTTCCAAAATATAGGATTTTCAAAATTCGAGTGTTTTCAAAAAAATATAAAAAATAAAAAAGTTTCATTATAGAAAATAAAGGTCATAAAGACTGTTCGTTTGAGCCATGGCACAACGTTCTATCATGTTTAGTTTTCAAACTATCACCTAGTTTCGAAAACAAAAATTTTCAAAAAAAATTTGAAAAATATAACGAGTGGTCCATAGCAAAGAGGACGTCAGCCCGAGTCCAACAATACCTCATTTGTCAAAATCGGACCACGCGTTCGAGAAATATTTAACATGACTGAGGCTTAGTAGTGGTAAGAGGAGGGTTCTAGAGTGGCTTGGAACCCCTATTACCCCCCTACTAACGGTATAGTGAGGTCGATGCCGAAGCAAAAGAAAAACGTGCAGGATTAGATGAGAAATTAATCGCAGGTATGGCGAACTTAGAAGCGAGATTTACGGAGAACAAGGAAGCGATGAAGATAGATTCAACTCTATTTAGGACAGATGTTGATCTGTTAAAGGAACAAGTCGTGTCAGTAAAGAATACATGCGAAGACAAGATAGACAAGTTGAAAAACGATTTAGAAGAGAGTAACAAAACGCAGAATGTTACGTCGTTAGATGAGTTGAAGACTCAGGTCAAGACCGTAGAGAAACTGGCAGAAGATTGGATGACTAAACTAGAATCTATGATTAATAGTTTCACAAGTCAAAATATTACATCAGGGGAAATATCGATAAATCAGACACCGATAGACCGCAGTATGAGTAATCAAGAGGTTAGCATGGGAGAAGACCGTCAAACGCAACAGAATGTGACATTCGAAAGGGCAAGTTCAACCCCTCAAGATAATCCGAATTCGAATAGGAGTACGTTGGGTACAAGTGAACGATACTCAGGTCCAGTTACCATTATCAGAAATCTGGATGACAAGCCAAGGAAGTTTTCAGGAAACACAGGAGTCACACCAGTCGAATTTCTACGAGATATTCGCGACTACATGGCGGAACATAGAGTAGCCAAGGAGAGAGAACTAAGGATAGTCGAACGCGCCTTAGACGGGCCTGCGTTAACTTGGTTTAGGGCATTCAGGAGCAATTTTGCGAATATGGAGCAATTTGCCATGGCATTCTTAAGGAGATTTTGAAGTGCAGAGGATCAGCTGAACGTAAGAGCAGAAATGTATTCGAAGCGTTATTCTACGTCACATCTGACGCATTATGCCAATTATTTTACTTCACAATTGGCTAAATTACAGTTTTTGATTCCTCCATTGCCAGAAGAAGAGCTTTTGCAAACTATAGCGAGACAGTTACCAATTGAGGTACAGCGATCACTCATAGCATCGGGAGTGAACACACTTGAGCACTATGACGACATTTTACGGCGATTAGACTATACAAGCGCTCAAGTTACACCTAGAAATGCAAGAAACGACAATCGAAACACGCAAGAGGTGAATGCGGTAGTCGTTGTTAACGCAGCTCAGACGGATAGAAGAGATTCCTGGGGAAACAGAAGGAACGAAGGAAATCGAGGAAACATCCATAACGTTCGTGGAAATGATCGATATAGAGGACCATATGAGAGGCCATACGATCAGGACGCAAGAGACAGCCGATACAGAAACTATAATCAGAATTCCAGATACCAAAATAGGAATCGATACAATAGTAGATATCGTGGTAGAAACAACTGGAACCAAGGTCAACAGTATAATCAGAACGACTGGCAGGATGGCAGAAGAAATGATCCAAATGAAAGACGAGATAATTGTGAATATGAGAGATCGAGGCAAGAAAGTAGACAGCCTAATGCACCACCCGAGGAGACAGTCAGAGATGTCATTCGAGCAAGCACGAGTAGTGAAGGAAGAAATCGACGTCAAAGTAATACAGAATCAAGATGCTAATCATTGGAAATCAATCATCATTGTTGAGAGTCAGAAAGTACCATCATGCTGAATAAGAGGATTGTAGAGCTATCGTGTACATGTGTTATGTATAGAATGCCTGAGAGTGTATTTTTTTTCTCAATCCTGATAAAAAAGGAGATGTACGGGAGAGATGTACCCGATACCTAGTTGAGGCTATCGGCTACGCCAGCAGACATTAAGCCGTAGTTGAGATTATGTGAAGAGTTATGAAAAGATAGCGCTCAAATCGAGTCAAGAGGAATGTCAAGATGACGTAGAAGGTCTAGGATTAAGAAGGCACTGACAGCAGTCAAGCAGATGGAATTATGGATGGAAATATGAAGCTTTATTAAGATCTGTATGGAACATGGTATTTAAACATCTCAGAAGAGAAGATATAACAAGCATTATATTGTTTTAGATCCCTTATTGGGGGGTAGTTGGATCTAAAACGGAAGAGTTATTGTGTTAATTTATAAGGAAGTGCCTAAAAGGGGGTAGCTTCCCGTAGTCGGGCAAGCTGACCAGTGTAGAGTGTTGTTTAGTGTTAGGAACTAGGGAGCGCTCCTATAAAAGATGTAGATGTATTTTAGGGGATGGAACTTAGCGTACAGGTCAACGCGCTGGTCTTCCGGCTGGCTGGCTAGTTATATAACCGATGTGCACGCGTCAGCTTTATGGCGCGTGCTGCTCCTATCAGTCAGGCCTATACGGGAATACAATGATACTTGCGCTAGCAAGTGTCTGGCTACTGTACGTCACGTCTAATCGTGACGGAGGATTCAGGAAGGGAGTTAGGACGTAAAGAAGCGTGTAAAACAGCAATACAAGTGTACTGTACTGACCAAGTATTTATTGGTCAGTAATATGGAATTATGAGTCCCTTTTAAGGGATGTAGTAAATGTTACAGTGTACAAACTTGTGTATACAATTTGTGGGTAAAGGTTACAAAGTACAGGATTCTGAACACTGCTGACTCACCTGATGATAACAGCGCTAGCCTCCGGCCGACGCACTGTAAGACTGGTAATTGAGAGAGCTTGACCTCTTTAAGGCTCCCTCTTATATTCTCCGGCGTTGCTTCGTCGACATTCCGATGGCATAGATGCCCCAGTTAATTGTGTGTCGCTGTTTGTGGTAGTGATGCAAGGATTGGGCCAGCTTTCCAGAATGGTTAGCTGTCCTTGCGGTGTTAATAGATGTTGGTCTGGGCTTACAAGATTTGCCAGTTAGGGGTGATTTAAATAGATGATGGGGGGATGGCCTCCAGGGGGTGCATACCCCTGGGGGTCTGTACAAGCCTCTTCCCCTATTTAGTTCGCGTCCCCGCGAACGGGAACGGAACTTGAGGTTGGGATGTTGATGTAGTAGATATATTTGATGTGGTTGTTCTTGAAGCCCCCTCGTATCTTCTGTTGGTGTCTTCCTCGTCGTCGTCGTCGTGTGGTGGTGTCGTGTTGATGTGTAGGCGTGAGATCAGCTCGTGTTCAGAGGGGTGGGTTATGGGATATACATATATATATATAACATTGACATTGGCCTAGACATTATAAAAATAGTGCATGAAAAAATCGATATTGACATGTTGAAAGTTTGAAGGGAAAAAAATACATGGTGCTGATAGTTATTCGGTACATTGTTGTGCAGGGAGGAAAAAAACCAGGGCTGAACGGATGATTGCGTCGTCCGCCCTATCTTAGGGAAAAAGTGCTCCCTGCAATGAGAAAGATAGAAGAATAGACAAAAATGGGTGTTCCAGGGTATAATTTAAGGGAAATATTCAAAATGCATTTATTGATTTGGGATAAAACGGAACACCCTGACAAATGGGGAAGTTAGAAGAAAGAAAAATGAAAGAAAACAAATCATAGACATTGTGTACATGTGATTTTAACAAACAAACAAACAAAATATACTGTTTAATGTGCTATGTTGCGATGTTCATATGTTGACATTTAGGAATATTATTGATCACCTCCGTGGACAATGTGGGGTGCGAAGTATTATATGTATATTGATTTCTAGTGAAATAATTGCCCGTGGGCGCATGAATTTGTATTAAGTTACCCTTTAAAATTATCAATTACAATGATCATACATCTAACTTAAGCGCGCTATTCTCTTATGATTCTAGTTTTTGGTACCTCGCGTGCACGCTACTCGTTTGTACGTATGCTTGCCGTCTCAGCCCGAGTGCCAACTCTGTAACTGCGAGTGGGGCTTTCCGCCATACAAAAGAACCTCTCACTAACTACATTTGTGTCCCCAAGTCTTGTGTTGACTGTAACGTGAGTCGAATATGTCCCTATCCATTGTACAATATGTCGTTATACACGAGTGTCTCCGGGCCGCTAGTCGCGTGTTTGGTGACTATGTGCCGGAGGCGATTTTGTTGTTTTTCATTTATGACCGTCTGTTAGTGGAACTGTCCCAATCTGTTTTAGCTTCCTACTTTTCTATCCTAGAACTGGATAGCTACCCGACCTGACATTTCTGGTATTCAGAAGGTTGCGGGTTTTGAGACCGTCTTTACCCAGAGTAATTGTTTCTGGTGTCATTCTAGGTTGTGTCTCCGGGACAGTTCTGTCGAGTGTTAGGATCGTATCCCGGTGCGGCCAGTGAGGTCCGAATGCTATTTCTTGGCCTTCTTTCCACGTCTGCCAGTGGGATCATTTCCTTTTCTTTTGATAGTGTTTTACTGTCATGTGGCAATGTAAATTGATTGTGTGACTTCCAAAAATATGTAGGGTTTCCCAAAGTCTGGGATTTTCACCCTATGGTGTGTTTGCGTTTTAGCTTGCGTGTTGTTATGGAGGGGAGAAAAAGTCGTGTTATAGGCAGTGTAACGTGTCACGTATGCCTATGGATGCAATATATATAGTTCAACTTGGCCAATTTTTCCTTCATCGGGCCTAATGACTGAGGCAGAGGAAGAAAAATGAGCTATGCCCCGCTCCGTATTAAGAGAGCACTTTGAAAAGGTATAAAAAATATATTGTATCTCGCCAGCACCCTGCTTTATGCTGATTAAAGCGGGTTGCCCGACGGCGATAGTCTGTCCAAATTGTGTCGTAAACAATATGAAAAATGTTTAAAAATGGTAAGTAGGACCTGAGCGCACTATCCACCTCGTTGGTGACGTTAGTACTACAGTAATCTAGTTACGTCTCAGGGAAATCTACCACTTTTGAAAAATAGTTTGAGATTCTTAATTCTTGCTATAATCAGGGCTCTCGCCCGCCACAAGGGAATCTATCAAACTGTGGGACCGGATCATAGAACATTTAGTAATTTCCACCTAGAAAGACCCGCTTAAGCTCTATGCTGTGATTTGATGCTTAAGCTGTGTTCGGAATATCTCTTTCCGGCCTTAAGCCGCGTGGCTCACCTGATGGGCTTCCGCTTGGCTTTGCATATTAGAAACTTTACGTTATCCAAGTTATAATATGGACCAACCATGCTCAATAACCATGGATGGCTTGTGAAAAAAAAATGCTAGGGGTTCAAAAAAATCAAGAAGAATTTAGACTTATACACCTTTGGTTTAGCCATGTTGCACTGCATATACATAAAAAATGTGCCGTTTACGTTAGTGAGTCTTTATGTGTTTATTGCCGTATTTCTCCCGTGCAAACGAGCTTATGTGTGTGTCCCTAATATAGGTGCAAGTGTTATTAGTTTATTTCTGTGTCCCTGGTGGAAGTCGTTATTCCCGTCCGAGCGTCCGTGCTCTGGAAGGTGAAGACTTCCGCCCTGTTACGAGGGTATAGGCCCTCGACACCCATTGGGGCGCTTCTTTGCCATTTTTCGGGGGAGTTTGTAGCAAAGTAAGCCTGGGCCTACTTCCACCGTGGCGCGTGTCTGTAGGTTTGAGTGTACCTGTATTCGAGGGCCTAATTGCGCTCTGCGCTACCCTAGTAGAGTTTACGGGGGTGTGTGTATTTTTGACTGAGTGGTTTTGTGGGGTAGGTATTAACACCTTTCCTATACCCCGTATACCGTGTGTGAGTGCGTGGTCACAATGTGCGTGCGTGTATCGTGCATCCTGAGGGACTGAATGCAACACCCTCTTATGCATTCGCACCTGGGGTACTAATGCCGGTGTTCGCCTCCGTTCTGGCAAACTTGCCCTTTGAACTGGCGGTAAAGGTCGCTTAATTGCCTGTCTCTGCCCTGGCAATGTGGTGGCGTGTAGCCTGCCCACTTTCTGGCCTGTGGCCACGGCAGACTCCTGCCATTGTGTTTGCCTATCTGTGTGGGTGTGTGCAGGCTCAATGTGCTGTAGGGCGGGCTCTACGTCCTCAGCCCATGACGTGGTTACCTCCCGTTGTCTCCTGGTCATACTATGTGTGTCTGAGGGTCCTGGCTTCAACTCCCTCTCGTTCGTCCGTTGCGAGGGGGTTGGCCTAGGGTCTGCTGCCCGGTTTGGCAAAATTGCCTTCCGAACCGGCACTAAGGGATGTGTAGTGGTGTAAGCTTGTCCCCGCAGTGTATTGGAGTCTAACCTGGCCGTCTTCTGGACTGTGGCCATGGTGACCTCCTTCCCATGTGTGGCAGTACATGGCGAGAGGGACATCCTCGCAAATTGCCGAGTTAGCGTATCTACGCTTATGTCCTCTCTCGGTTGGGCTGGTGGCCCTGCCATGTACTCGAAAATGGCCTTGTTGTTCTGGAGTTCGCGGTACTCGTCCCAAATTTGGGCGTACTGCCTATTGAGGCACATGGCCTGCTGGCAAATTGCTGTATCAGTGTGGTTGTGTTTTGTGTAGTTCTGTGGCCGCCAGGTGGAGAAACGCCTGTTCGCGAATTAACTCCTTGTACTGAGTGTGTAAAATCGTGTAGTGCACCCTCATCCTCTCGAGGGCTGCATTGTCTATTACAGGACCATGTGTGGTGATCAATCGGTCGTGTATTCTGTGTCTTTGGATATGGATCCTATTGAGGTGTTCATGTATTTGCCTCAAGTGCGTATGTGCGCATCTTAATCGCGCTGTCCTACCCTCTGGCGGAGTGTATGGCTGTTTGCCCTGTATTGCCCCGATTTTTGTTTAGAGTGCCCGTATCTGTGTTTGCCGGCTTTGTATGTGCCTCTGGCATCTGAGCAATAATGCTAATAATATTGGCGTACCCCTACTGCCTCTATGGCTTACAATCTCTGTTGTTTCTGTATGAGGTGCCATTCTAAATGAAATGTATGCGTCTTCTAAGAAAAAGAAAAAATCTGTGCGTGTTTGTCAGTGTATCCTGTGTCTCTCTGATTCCTTCTGGGGCTGGGGGGTTGGTTTGGGAGAAAAAATTCCCTGTGTAAGTAGTACGGAGCAAAAATGATGCTCTCTGTCTGGGGAAAAAAATCACAATTTTGCTTGGCTGTTTGCGGTACGGAAGGGGTCGTTTCTACTACGAGGGCTCGTTGTTTGAGTCCTATTTTACTGTGCGTAGTAGAGGCGCCTCCACCATCTGTTTTAGATCCCTTATTGGGGGGTAGTTGGATGTAAAACGGAAGAGTTATTGTGTTAATTTATAAGGAAGTGCCTAAAAGGGGGTAGCTTCCCGTAGTCGGGCAAGCTGACCAGTGTAGAGTGTTGTTTAGTGTTAGGAACTAGGGAGCGCTCCTATAAAAGATGTAGATGTATTTTAGGGGATGGAACTTAGCGTACAGGTCAACGCGCTGGTCTTCCGGCTGGCTGGCTAGTTATATAACCGATGTGCACGCGTCAGCTTTATGGCAGGTGCTGCTCCTATCAGTCAGGCCTATACGGGAATACAATGATACTTGCGCTAGCAAGTGTCTGGCTACTGTACGTCACGTCTAATCGTGACGGAGGATTCAGGAAGGGAGTTAGGACGTAAAGAAGCGTGTAAAACAGCAATACAAGTGTACTGTGCTGACCAAGTATTTATTGGTCATAATATGGAATTATGAGTCCCTTTTAAGGGATGTAGTAAATGTTACAGTGTACAAACTTGTGTATACAATTTGTGGGTAAAGGTTACAAAGTACAGGATTCTGAACACTGCTGACTCACCTGATGATAACAGCGCTAGCCTCCGGCCGACGCACTGTAAGACTGGTAATTGAGAGAGCTTGACCTCTTTAAGGCTCCCTCTTATATTCTCCGGCGTTGCTTCGTCGACATTCCGATGGCATAGATGCCCCAGTTAATTGTGTGTCGCTGTTTGTGGTAGTGATGCAAGGATTGGGCCAGCTTTCCAGAATGGTTAGCTGTCCTTGCGGTGTTAATAGATGTTGGTCTGGGCTTACAAGATTTGCCAGTTAGGGGTGATTTAAATAGATGATGGGGGGAAGGCCTCCAGGGGGTGCATACCCCTGGGGGACTGTACAATATATAGTAATAATTTGAAGGAAGTCAGATAACCCTTAAGTTATTGTATAACTTAATAGCCGAGATGATCGGGGTTCGAGATTATATTTGTGACGCAAGACCACAGAGGTGGGGAGAACGTCACGTGACTGCGCCAGGGAGATGCAGGTCAATGCAGTCTAGAGACAGTCAGTCGAGCTCTGTAAGAAGAGGAGTCGAGCTCAGTGAGCAAGAGAGTCAAGTACGGTTAGCAAGACAGCGAGCTGAGTAGGACACATGCCGAGCGTATGGTAAAGTCGCGCAGCGAACAGCTTTTGTCACGGAAAGTGAAAGCGACAGTTTTGACTTCACCAAGCAGAGAACGGAAAGTAGGTCAGTGAGCCAGGCAGACACCCGCAGTAGGCAGCGTGAAGACCGGTTACAGAACCAGCTGTACGGGCCAAGCAAGCATGAGAAGGCCGGGGTTTAGAACAGCGCTGTAATAGTAGTTGGAGAACTTTATTTCGAGCTGCATTTTGGTAACGCAGAACAGCATAGCAGAGCGGCATGGCGAGGCCAGCTTTAAGCGGAGATTATTCTAGAACATTGCAGTAGAGACGAGCGGGTTATTTCCAATTTTATACGCAAGCAATACGATAGAAGCTGAACTTCATTACAACATTGAGTGTGGAATTGTATTCAGTAATTGAATTGTGCAGGCAGATAGTTACGAGATACTGCTACGGTGAACTTCAGATGAACATAGTTATTCAATGACATTACGACTATGCATTTCATTACGAAACATGCAGAGTGACCATGGGGTCCGAATAACATTAACGATTTTAGGCAAACGGAATGCTACAAGCAAATGCACTTATGAACTTTGGCTCGTGCATTAATGCAACTCTTTCTTATGAAGTGTTATAAAATACCGAGTACGAACACAGATACAGGGTGTTTCATAAACTTATACACTCTGATAAATAAATTTTATTTTCTACAAGTGAGACTTAACCGCTGTGGAGATTGAACTTTCAACACTCAAACTGAACATTGTATGAGACAGTGGCGTAACGTAGAAGAGGAATATGGGGTCCGCTGTTTCTATGAACTTTTTCGTGAGGATTTGGACAGTATCCGCTATGGATAATCAGCAGTTTATCATGTCGGAGTAAACGAAGACAGAGACGCGATGGCACCACAGAGCGATGGATTCGATTCCTGAAGAGGAGGAGGTCCACCAGCTGATTCACTTGGGATTTGAAGGCAATCGTCATTGCGTGGGTGGAATGATATTCACGCCGATCTTTCGAGAAATTCATTGCATAAGGATAATCGACGATCTTTGAAATTTAATAACAGCTGATTATGAGAAGGTACTGTAAGAGTTATAACTTCCTGATACGATTATTTTCATGAATACTGGGCACACATGTATATTTTTCTAATAGGAGTGATACGATTATTTAGACATGGCTTTGACTTTATATGCTTCGAATTTTGCTAGAATATGGCGTGACCATATGATATGGCAGGCATCATTATACGATATTCTCACCATTGGTTGGCTTTATTAAGCAGATGTTAGGTCTTTTAGACATTTTTTCCAGCAAGGATACTTTTCAAGAATAGTTTTTTTTTGTGTGACGAGTATTTCGAACTCGTAATCTGCAATTGATTATCTAAATTACTTCGTCAGTTCATTGCATACTAGCGAGTGTGTTTTATTCATCAGTAGGGATTTTTTCCATTGGATTGTTTGGAGATATTAAGATGTTATTCACTTTAGTGAATGAATATCGCTCTTATATGACAACTAGAGACTTGTTGATTCCGATCTGGTACTTTCACTCATTTAGTCTTCGAGATGGGGTCTTTCGTATTTATACGATTGTATGGTGGTTACTCATCTTACCCATCGCTCAGGGCACTATCATGTTAGACGACGGGGCGAGGTCTTTCGTATTTATACGATTGTATGGTGGTTACTCATCTTACTTGCCATTGAGGGACTCATTTTTATCATCCGAGTGTACTTGAGATTGTAAGAGAATCAAACAAGGAACTACTAGTCACATATCAGACGAATTTTTGTTAAATAAAGTAAAGATAAATGTCAGCAGGGTTACATTTGTAATTCTTGTTTGCCAATCCAATATTTTGTTGCTATACTCTTTTGAGAGTACTTTCAGTTTAACAGCTGGTACAGCTGATGCTTTTGATGATTTTTATAATTGTGTTTGATACCTTTGAGAAGGATTTAAAGTAATTGAATCTTGTAAGATGAATCATTAATGGTCAGATTTATTTTAAGGCAGATCAGTATTGCATATTATGATATGAGAGATTATAGCACATTGGTGTTTTTCTGTGATGTGAATTATGAGAATTGTAAGAGAATTTATGCTATTTGAAAGCAGATCTTGAATTACTAAGGTAATATTTTTTCTAATTGTTTAAGAAGTTGTCTAGATGTGATCAGAGTAATTACAGTTACTGGAGATTGTGTGCGTTGATAATTTGAAGCCAGTTATATATTTTTTGTAGATCATGCAACATGGTTAAGTGAAGTTTGTGACAGGCATTTTGTAGAAGTTGCCAAGTGATAGTTGCTATGTTGCTAATGTATTTTGAAGCAGACATGAGGTTGTCGAACCCAGTCTAGCGTAATTTTTGAGATTCATGCTGTATGCGCTGAATATTTATGGAGTTTTGTGGAATAAAATTGTGGTATTCAAATGTGATATATAATGTAGTTGTGGATAGTCAGATCCAACGTGATGTCGTGAAGGCAATAATATTTTTTGGCATGATAATTAAATACGAGATATAACTTGGAAGTGATAAAACTGTAAGACAACGTTCTATAACCCATATTAAACAATTTGTTAGGAAATTAAACAAATAAATAAAGTTGATAATACAAGATTTTCTGATAATAATAATTAATGAGATAATAATCTGAGATTTGAGCATATTAATGATCTGACCTATTGAAATAAAAATCAGAATGACTAGATGAAATAATGAAAATCTAAATAACCAGAAGAATAAAATTTAAATAAATTGATAAATTAAATTTTGGAATAAATCAACGAATTAAATAAATGGATGAATTAAAGATTGGATAAATAAACTGATTTAAATAAATTAATAGATGATTGGATAGATGATGACTAACTGAATTAGAAGGTAATAATTAATTAAAGAAGCTGATGATTAATGAATTTATATGGATTTAAATAAATTTAATTGAGATATGAGTTAGAGGAATTGCAACTTGAGTTGAGGAATTAAACAATTTATATTGATGATTTAAGATGATTTAATCTGAAGGAGATGATAAAATAAGAGTGTGTGAATAATTAGGAAGTATAATGAAGTGATGATAATAATTTTCATTTGAATGATTTAATGGTGATGAGTTAATGATTCTGACAGGAATATGTTGAATTTTGAGATGAGAAATAATGTGAGAAATATTTAACATTGATGATGGTGATGAGTATAACCAATGAGCAGTGGATTTTCTGTAATTCACAAACAAGCAATTATTAATGACAATGTAAATAGTGTAAATTAATTATTCGATGTTTAGGAGCATTTTACTAACGTATTCAACATTTGAATTATGCCATGCAAGCCATAAATTACGTGATATTTAAAATATGTGATTATAATATGTGTGTTTAGACAGATTAATAATTTTTTCAAATCCACATTCATGATGTTAATTTAAAGAGAAATTAGGTCTCAGGTATCACGAATGTCAGTGACGAAAGACATAGTGCTACGGTGATCCTGAGAACCCAAGAGAACTTTAGAGATTTTTCACGTTTTATGTGGATTAAATACTTTTGATTAGAAAAGAGATGGTTCGATTTTTGGACAATGACAATTTAACGTTGGCATTCGACCATGCTCTCAGGTAGGATGAATATTTAAAATGTCTGTCTGACTATCAAAGTGAAATAAATTTGTTTTTATCTTAGTTGTGATCTGATGATGGTGTGATTTACCTTTTTCTTTCCTTGTCTTGATTAAGGCTTAACCGGAAAGGATGTGGTTTGCTAGGAGTTCAGTTGATGGCGCCCATTTATATTTGCATTTTTTTAATTAAATTTAAGCCCGTAACGACCCTAGAGATACTTTGTCTCGTGTTACCCTCTGCTTTTTCGATATCTCAGCTGAATTTCCGACACATTCCTTATTTGACTAGAGGTTCATTTAACTCCGCTCTGTCCTGGAACTCCAGGAATGGGATGTAATAGCAGATGGGTCATCGCATCCCCAGGACGAACGGGTACAGTATCGCTTATCTACAGTAAGTATTGTAGTATTCGGCAACTGAGGCAAGCCCCCGCCTATTAAGTGGGAACATTTGTGCTGTAGACAGGATTATGGATTATTCAAGCAGCTGGACGTTTCAACTATTTTCCGAGTAACTGGTGGACATACACATGATACAAATTTAAGAACATATTTTGAAAACTTTATCACATATTTTCCAGGGCCCTGCTTTTGAGACATCCAAATAAGTAGAATAATGTACGGGGTGCATATTATGAAATTAGACATATGTTGGCCAAACAAAGTCTGACAGTCTAGCAAACCTCTTTCACCAGTCTCCCGAACGCTATTTTTATTAGCCTACTTTTCACATTTTGCAAAAATGAGGAAAAAGTAGACTTATGAGATCGATCCGGGAAAATGTCTGTCTGTCTGTCTGTCTGGTTGTGTGTGTGTCCCCACCTATCAACTCCTAAATGGCTGCAGCAATCAAAACCAAATTTAGTATGAGTAAAGATGTGCACCGGGATAGCTCACGTCCATATTTGAAAATGATGTCAGTGCTACCAACTGCTGAAAAAACGCACTAGAAATTTGAGCTCCATGTTGGATATCCTGCAAGGTATGCATGGGAGCTATTCCAAAATTGGCACACATGTAGATAATACTATTTCAGTTTAATTTGCAGGAGGCCAACTATGCCAGTGTTGCCATAATAATGTTAAGCCTTCTGATAGTTCCAATGTTTAAATGCATATAACTTCTACACAATCAATTGGATTTCAACCAAATTTTGTATGTAATATCTGTACATAAACAGATATGACTGAGCGTATTCTTAAGAGCCACCAGGGCTGTCAACTGTTAATAATTTCTCTATCTTTTTTTTATCCAAATACCTATATATCAGAAAGTATGCAAGCCAACAGCTTTAAACTATGCACACGTATATTCTGACATTTTAGATTAATTTGGAGTAACTTATATACGTCAGTTCTACCAACATGATTATAAGCCTGCTGATAGTACCAATATTTAAATGCATGTAACTTCTATACTATCAGTTGGAGTTCAACCAAATTTCGTATGTGCTATGTGTACCATAACAGATATGACTATAAGTATTGTTAAGAGCAATCAGGGCTGCCAACTGTTAATAAATGCTGTCTATATTTTTTTACCCTAATATCAATATATCAGAAAGTATGCAAGCCAACAGCTCTATACTTTGCACACGTATAGCACCTGACATTCTAGATTAATTTGGAGTAATTAATACAAGGCAGTGCTGCCAACATGATTCTATGCCTGCTGATATGTCCAATTTTAAAATACATGTAACTTCTATACTAACAAACGGATTTCATCCAAAATTGGCACAACAGATATCATATTATTTCAGATTATTTCTGACCAGCACACGCATGGTATTGTTGGCAACATGTTTTTACGCGTGCTGATAGATCCAGTGTCTAACTGCATGTAACGTCCATTGGACTTCAACCAAATTTTGTATTCTGTACCTTAAGAGATGGAACTAAGAATATATTCAGTAACTAGGGCTGCCAACTGTAGTGCTCTATTAGGCTATGACATGGGACCGTCGGCTTTCCTTCCCCTCCGAAGGAAGGCATACCGAGGGATTTTTAACGCTCTTAAAAATACGACGACTTCAGCCAGATTTGAACCCGCGATCTTGGGCATAGAAAATATACAGTATCGTAATGAAAATTCGCATTTATATAACTCACCTATAATAGTACATTATGCAACAAGCATATAATGGCAATAATTAAGACACGAGTATGTTTATAATTTCCATACGAGTGTCTTAATTGCCATTATAGGCGAGTTGCATACGATTGTTTATGTTCGACGATAATTATATCTATTTATGTTCGAACATAACTATCTGTCGAGATTTTGCCACTTTAATGTACTTAACAGAGCGCATAGGACGCAGAGAATACCTGGTATTCGACCATGGCCTCCTCGAATACCCCACTATGACACTAGCCATGCAGTGAAATTTAAAATAGGAGGCCGAGGATACCAGCTAACCTTACTTAATTGGTCACACAACAGTTTCTTGTGCTCTCATTGGTGGGAGGAACTGTATCATAATGAAAACTTGTACTGAAATGAGCATCATTAAAGTACAGTTTTCTGACATAATAATATTTACATTTCGCCATGGTCGAACATAAAATAAAACTACGTTACAAATAATTAACTGAGTGATGAAATGATTAAGAGGAAGCCCTCCACTCGGTGAGATTAAGGTAAACTGTGTCCAGGGTTGGCTGGCTTAGCAAGTTTAATGAAGTAGCAACGGGTCACTTAATGCATACTACACCTGCGATGACGTAGATGAGACAGCAATAAATCATTCACTTCTTTCCGAGTCTTCACGCAACTAGCGAAAAACGGTCTAGTTACTTATCTAAAGCCTTTTTTATTTTTTTTTATTTAGTCAATTTACCCTCTTGGTTGGTGGTTCCCACGGACTCAGCGAGGAAACTCACCACTACCGCCTCTATGGGTAGTGTCCTGGAGCTTGGAACATCTGGTCGGATGGATACAACAGGGGAGGTGTGATCAGCATTTCGCCCAGGCGGCGAACAGGGGCCTCATGAGGGAGGGGAAGGGATGGAAGATAGGGATGGATAGGCTAGGAAGAGGGAAGGAGGCGGCCGTGGCCTTACAGTAGGTACCATCCCGGCATTTGCCCGAAGACGAAGTGGGAAACCACGGAAAACCACTTCGAGGATGGCTGAGGTGGGAATCGAACCCCCTCTACTCATTTGGGCCACCCGAAGCTGAGTAGACCCCGTTCCAGTCCTCGTACCACTTTTCTAATTTCGTGGCTGAGCCGGGAATCGAACCCAGGACCTCCGGGGCGGCAGCTAACCATGCTGACCGCTACGCTACGGAGGCGACTTATCTAAATCCTTTCTTCAGAAAGTGTGTGAATGTGTGTGTAAGGGTGGAGAGATCGTGATGCTACAGTGGTGTAGGTACTTACCCTTCTACGGGAATGGTCGAGGTTTGAATCCCAGTGACTGCAAAGTGTAATGTTCACCTTAAAAATCACGTGGAGTCAGGAACGGTATCCGAACAAAACGAATACGAGCCAGGGTGCCACCGACGAGCCCTAACAATAATTGGGATTCACAGAAGAACGTTTTCATCGACCGGGGTTATTAGGCAGATTAGCCATTTCAATGATGGGTAAAATGTATACTTGTAATTAATTATCACGGTGAGAATCAATAAATGTGAAACATAACTTACAGAAAGCAGCTGAAACATATTAGAAACCCCTTTGACGTCAAATTGGCAGGTGAATAGCTAAAGAATGTAGGAGACTTCTGCTACTTAGGAAACAAAATAACCAGTGATGGACGAAGCAAAGAGCATCTACTAAAAGTTGGTTGAGTCAGACGAGGAAAGTCTGGCTGCGTGGCTCAGGGGTAACGTTCTCGCTTGCTGAGTCCAAGGATGCAGGTTCGAAACCTGGCGCAGTCAGCTGGCATTTGAGGGTGCGCAAATGCGAGGGAGCCGTGTCAGTACATTTACTGGCACGTTAAAGATCCCCTTCGGGGCAAAATTCCGGCTCCCCGGCGTCTCTAAAAGCCAGGGTAGTTAAAAGGGACGTAAAACCAATAACATTATTATTATTATCAGACAAGAAAAGCATTTCTACAGAAAATACATTATTTTGTTGATATCAAATAAAGGTTTAGGTAATAGAATAGTACATTATGCAACAAGCCAATAATGGCAATAATTAAGACACGAGTATGTTTATAAAACGAGCGAAGCGATTATAATTTCCATATGAGTGTCTTAATTACCATTATAGGCGAGTTGCATACGACTGTTTATGTTCGACGATAATTATAACTATTTTATGTTCGAACATAAATATTCATAAATATCCGTCGAGATTTCGCAAGTTTTATGTACTGAACAGAGCGCATGTGACGCAGAGAATACCATGGCCTCCTCGAATACCCCACTATGACACTAGAAGCCACGCAGTGAAATTTAAAATAGGAGGCCGTAGAAGTCAGCGCAGGTGCGATGCTCTCCTTACCTAATTGTCACACAACTGTTTCTTGATCTCTGATTGGTGGGAGAAACTGTATCATAATGAAAACTTGTAGTATAATGGGCCTCATTATAGTACAGTTTCCTGACATATAATATTTACATTTCGCCGCGGTCGAACATAAATTAATTATTGAAAGCCTTTGTCTGGAGCACGCAGTCTCTGGAATTGAAACTTGGACTGCTGGCACTGCAGGAAAGAGGAGAATACGAGCATCTGAAATGTGGTGTTACAGGAGAATAATGAAGATCAGATGAGTAGATAGAGTAGCAAATGAGTAGGTATTAAGACGAGTGGGAGAGGAGAGATGTTACTGGCGACTGCTAACGAAAAGAAGAGATAGGTTGATAGGACATACAGTATACTAAGACACCCAGGAATAGCAAAGGTAGTTATGTAAGGAAGTAGTAGTAGTTATTGTTTTAAGGGGCGGAACTACAAAGTCATCTGCCCCTTACGGAAGGAAGGATCAAGGAAAAGGACTGTAGCGGTAGACCAAGGTTGGTTGGTTCCTTAGATTAGGGGCTGCAACAACGCGGTCATGTAGCCCCATGTACTTTGGATGTGTGTAGAATCTGTCTGATAACCGGTGTTAATTGTGATGGCTGTATTAGTGTGTGTTATCTGTTTTTAATTCAAGTAAGGACTGCTGACATTCGATTTTCAAGTAGCTCCTACTTTTGCTACCAAACGCTACCGTTAACGACCAACTAGTTATTAACTTGGTTACTAGATGCCACCGCATATGGCTCCTGGCAACGAACGTCGAAACCTAAGAGCGTTATTCAAATCTAACCTATAATTTAGCTTCACAGAAGTGTAATTAGTGGAAGGTTCTTTATCATGCCATACATCTATGACATGGGACTGCTGGCTTTACTTCCCCTCCGAAGGAAGGCATACAGAGCGATTTTTAACGCTTTAAAAAAATCCGACGACTTCGGTTGGGTTTGAACCCGCGACCTTGGGCATAGAAGTTCAGCATGCTACAAACTACGCCACCGAAGCCACCTAGACAAAGGTTGGAACATGTAAAATAGATTGCCTCGAATGTAAGCTGTAATAATAACAATATCGTATGGCCTCGGGTGCCGGGTGCATGCTTTGTTATTTGACACCCAGAGGGTAGCTTGCATGACAAATGTCGTTGTTCCTTGAAGCACTATGAAAGTCAAGGAGGTTGGATATCTAAGCTCCTTGAGCACTATAGCGCTTTCTAGTAGAGACATTAGGAACTTTGTGTTGGCGGAAACTCCCGAGATTAATTTTGCCATTATGAACATGGCCTACTGAATTCAATTGGGTTCTTTGACATGCCAACATCGTATGACATGGTGTCGTAATTTTTGCCGCCTTTCACAAATCACTCTCCACGGCCAGGAGCGAACCTGCAAGCTTGGGGGGTTAGTAGACCGACACTTTGACCACTCACCCACCGTGGCAAGCTAATGTAAGCTGTGGTAGCTATGCACAGATGACACGATTAGTTCACGACATTGAGGCATGGAGCGTTGCATCAAACCGGTCAAAAGACTGAAGACTCAAACATCAACAACTAATAACTCAGGTTATCGGACAATTCTACCATAGATTCTACCAAATAACACCACCAACACCAAGCTCTAATTACTACGAGAAAAGAGGAGAGCCAGGCTGTATTCCTCAGTAGGTGCACACTTACACCGGGCCACACTGTACCCAGTAAGAAGATGCTACCGCAGAGAGATTACCGGTATGCACCCACCGATATGGATCAAACGTTAGAAACGTGGTCGGTAATAAAATGCAGCTTCCTTCTCTCTCACACGTACGAGTAGGCTATATTTTTTTATTTATTTTATAATTTTTTTTGAATCAGGTCTTGTAACCGGAATGCTATCCTCTCGTTTTATCCACCTTGCAGTAAAACACCAGCCTGCCGCCAGAGAAAGCCAGTGGGTGGCTCTGGGGGGACCCCCTCCTTTCCCCCCTACATTTGGGAAACGTTTGACCTTATAGCTAGCATCTGCTTGACCCTTGGTCGTAGAAAGTTCGATCCGAGAGGGAGAGACATGTAACAGATACGTACACAAGAATTCTCTTCTCTTCTCTGCTCCTCTCCTCGTGGTCTACATACGAGACTAGTGAGAAGATCGCAGCACGGGGGCAAGAGGTCATGGTGAGGGAGAAGTGAGGCGAAGAGGACACAGTTAAACAGTTTGCTGGAAAGATAATAAAATTATAACTAGTTGATACCCGTGAAAACATGACGGTCATTAGGATAATATTTACTGAAGGATTCTCTTATACAGTATGCAATTTTTGAACGATTACTTTTTTACATTGTTGCAACTTTAAGGACGTCTAACAATCAACTTCGCAACATTTTACTGTCCATGACTGAAACCTTTATGAGGCAAATAGAGACCTACACTTTCCAGAGGTTCCCCTTGAGCTTTATTGATTGTGATAAAGTACCCCAAACGAATTGGAAATTGGAGAATTGAAGTGTTTTATCGGAAGAAGTTAAATCAAGTCGAAGCTTTATAGCTCTCTGCCCGTTAAGATATTTACCTCCACATATACTTACACTAAAAGTTTGAGCCATAGAGCAACAACAATATATCCCTCCTTCTTAATTTTTATAAGCAATGACGCGGTAGGACCCGCCATTTCTCTGGTGGAATAAATCCATTGTGCGCAGGCACGGGAGCGACAAATATTACTTTTTTCTAGAATAATTTGAAAATATACCCTAACATATATTTTCCTTTTAAATACACTCTGCAAATCTGCATTCCAAGAGCTCTCGTTAGAATGCATTACGAAGTAAATCTGTTATAACGTTATCTCAATCTCGCGGTAACAAAAATCGGCTTAGAGTTTTAAACATAGGCTTATAGATGTTATTGTTTTTAAGTCCCTAGTAACTAGGATTTGCTTCTGGGGGGGGGGGGGGGGGGGTGGATTAGCGGAGTCACATGGGAACTAATTGCTTTTTTGGTTTTGTGTTTGTTGCGGCTATTATATTTTTATTTTATTTAGTCAATTTACCCTCTAGGTTGGTGGTTCCCACGGACTCAGCGAGGGAACTCACCACTACCGCCTCTATGGGCAGTGTCCTGGAGCTTGGAACATCTGGTCGGGAGGGATACAACTGGGGAGGTGTGATCAGCACTTCGCCCAGGCGGTCTCACCTGCAAAGCGAACAGGGGCCTCATGAGGGATTGGAAGGGATGGAAGATTGGGATGGATAGGCTAGGAAGAGGGAAGGAGGTGGCCGTGGCCTTACAGTAGGTACCATCCCGGCATTTGCCCGAAGACGAAGTGGGAAACAACGGAAAACCACTACGAGGAGGGCTGAGGTGGGAATCGAACCCCCTCTACTCATTTGGGCCACCCGAGGCTGAGTAGACCCCGTTCCAGTCCTCATTCCACTTTTCAAATTTCGTGGCAGAGCCGGGAATCGAACCCAGGACCACCGGAGCGGCAGCTAACCATGCTGACCGCTACGCTACGGAGGCGACACGGCTATTTTACTTTCCAGCTGAATCTCACGCTTGGGCTATTTTAGATTGTTCTCTGTTAGTAATTCATTTTAGAGACTTCTGACATCTCGGTCATCAGCCACGCGTACTTGGGTGTGTGTTGAACTTGTCGGATGATCTATATTTATGTGATGTCTGTAGTAGAGTGTGTACCTGTACTAGGGACAGGGATGAAATATGCACCCCAGAACTTGTCGTAATGAACTATCCCGACACTTACCTGGAGGGATTGTGGAAAAAAGATACGAGCCTTACAGTAGTCACATATGATGTGTAACATCTGACATGTTATCCTACTATGAAATTGAGATGAAATGTATGTGAAGTCATCTGACATGTTATCCTACTGGTATACTACACAGCTTGGACATTCTTAATATGTTAATTTATGCTCCGTTTTCATACTGGTACTATGATGAATGTATAGATTGAATTGGAGATATGCTAATGTCACACTTGTTGGAACAAACATCACATAGTATATTGTAAATTAAGAGGAGGAATGAAACCATAGTCTCTAGCCTATCTATAGACTACTAGAGATAAATTTCCCAACTCCTGCTTGGTGCAAACTATTGTAATTAAAATTAGATAAATCGTAATTTCATGTAGATTCTGTAAAAATGTCGCATAATGTTATGATAGATATCGTTTAAATCGATAATCCGGTAGCAAAATAAATTGCCGGGACTGGGGTTCGAACCTGAGACCTCATGATTCGCAGACCAGGATGTTATCCACGCAGCCATTACAACCACAAACATTTGGAGTACAAGGCAGGCACACATTTTCACGTGCCGATAAAAAATATGGAAGTATTTTTTATGCTCCATTGATATTTTGCTTTTTTTTTTCGATAATGTTCCTGCGTGGAATTGAGTTTTAAATTAGTTATGAATAAGCCTACTTGACAGTAAAGGAATTCCTATAGTGGACTATGAAAGGCTAGCTCAGTTCCCATTTAAAATCATCGATATATATTATATTGATCACTGCATTACCTCAATGTGGGTTAATATCTGAATAGCCATTGTGCAGAAACATAATACTGGCTTTGCCGACTAGTTACAATGTTTCATATAAAAGCATTTCATCATTTAAATACTGATATGAAGACATGTGGTTTGTGTTTCAATGAGTTGACACCAGAGTTCGCATGAGCGTTTACCGTTCAGTATGAAAGTGTTGAGGAAAGTTACTCGGTGAGTGGATGCCCATTACTTTTATCCAGAGATTGAAAAACAGACTCTTAATAAATCATATTGTTTTCAACAAATATGATTTAATTAATATTTTTACACCAAAGAGCGACAACTTGATGATGATTCATCGTAGAAATATATGTAATGCCGCCTCCAAACCTTGAAGTAATCCGAATGTTATATACATTCCGCATGGTACCACTGCCAGTGCGTCTTTCACACTTCCGTCCGATCCACTTCCGTCCCACTTTTCAAAATCACTCCCACAAAAATATCCAGCAACCGAGTGGAAAGATGTTACACATCAAAAATCCAGAGAAAAACCACACTCAGGATAGCCGCTGTCAGCACAAGGATTCGAACCTACGATCTCCGGATTTGACTGCAACTGCCCTCACGGCCGTCGTGCACGATTTAACGTGATCGGCTACGTCACAGTACTATCTTAGATTGTCTGTCCATTCTTTCACGATTTTTTTTTTTTTTTTGCTGTTTATAACCATAGTTTGAGGCGGCTTCAGTGGCGTAGTTGGTAGCATGCTGAACTTCTATGTTCAAGATCGCGGGTTCAAACCCGGCCGAAGTAGTCGGATTTTTAAGAGCAATAAAAATTCCTCAGTATGCCTTCCATCGGGGGGGGGGGGAAGTAGAGCCAGTGGGCCCATGTCGTAGATTTATGGCATGTAAAAGAACCTTCCACTAACTAGAATTGTGTGAAGCAAAATTTGTAGGCTAGGTTCGATTAATGCTTTTAAGTTTCAACGTTCGACACCAGGCGCTGGTTGCTTATGCATCTAGTAGTTGCCAAGTTCACAGATAGGTGTCGTGGACGGTAGAATTTGGTAGCGAAAGTAGGAACTGCTCCAAATTATCTTCTGAAATCCTTACTTGAATTTAAAAACCAGATAACACATACTAATACAGTCATCACAATTAACAGCGGTTATTAGGCAGATTCTACACACACCCAAATTACACGGGCCTACATGATCACGATGCCGCAGCCCCTAAACTAAGGAAGCAACCAACCAATGACAGTTTGAGCTGCAACCTAGCGGAAAAATACTGTAGATCAGTGCTTTCCAAAGAGGGTGTCGTGAGATTCGTTGTAGTTATAAATTCAATTGACATCTAAATATCCAATTCGTGACAAAATACAACCACTGTTTCATAATCATTTCATGCAACTGAAATCGAGGCTGGATGGATACGTATTTTCCAACACTACTTCTAAATCAATATGATTGGAAAAGAAATCCTTTTCCACCGTCCAGCGCTTGTTGGTTGGTTGGTTCCTCAGTTTAGGGGCTGCGACAACGTGGTCATGTAGCCCGTGTACTTTGGGTGTGTGTACAATCTGTCTGATAACCGGTGTTAATTGTGATGGCTGTATTAGTGTGTGTATCACTTTTAATTCAAGTAAGGACTGCAGACATTTAATTTTTTCAAGTAGTTCCTACTTTTGCTGCCAAACCCCACCGTCAACCACTAACTAGTTCAGAACCTAGTTACCAGATGCCACCGCTGTCGGCTATTGACGACGAACGTAGGAACCTAAGAACGTTAGTCAAATGTTTAACCTATATAATTTAGCTTCACACAGGTGTAGTTAGTGGAAGGTTCTTTAACATGCCGTAAATCTATAACATGGGACCGCCGGCATTACTTCCCCTCCGAAGGAAGGCATACTGAGGGATATTTAACGTTCTTAAAAAATCCGACCACTTCGGCCGGGTTTGAACCCGTGATCTTAGGCATAGATGTTCAGCATGCTACCAACTACGCCACCGAAGCCGCTACAGCGCTTGTGAACTTCAACTTATCGAAGAGGAGGAACTGGCTGAACTTAAAAACAACCAGACTTGAAAACTTAAGTACCAAGAGTCAGAATTAGACAGCTTCTGGGTTTCTATTCAACAAGATTTCCCTCATCTGATTAAAAGAACCCTAATCGTTTTGTTGTAGTTTTCTACGACATATTCGTGTGAAAGTCCGTTTTCTGTTATGGCTAATACAAAAGCAGTTAAATATGGAGATTTGAGAATGTTAGAAGAAGAAATGCGTGTGTATTTGTCCTGCATCTGACCCGATATAAAGCAGATTTGTAATGATCGCCAAGCCCATAGCAGTCATTGAATTGGAACATGAAGGTGCAAGTTTTGTATCTATGAGAAAGGTGTTAAAGATAGCCTATTATAGTTAGAAAATCATGTATATGTTACAGGGAAAGCCGATTCTTAGTAAGAGTTAACTCTCCCTAGGCAGACTCAACTCTTACTAACAGTAACCTATCAGTAACAGTTGATGGATAACAAACAAATCAACTTTTCCTAGAAAGAATTAACTATGCTTGCTGTGGTTTAGTAAAAGTTGATTTGCAGATGATGCTCTGAAAATTGAAAACACACAGCTCAACTTTTCCTAGGAAGAGTTATCTATGCCTGCTGACTTTCCCTCTCCTCTCTCTCGCTGCACATAGAATTACATTGTTCTGATTTCAATGATCATATATTTTAAGGTCTCAATTCAGTAAATGTTCTACGAATATTATCCCAGAAAATGAAGTTCCTATGGATAAAACAATAGCTGTAAGGGCTGTTGCAACTTCACAATCATATGGAAGTGGACAAGGTTTATTCATGAAGTGCATGTGCAAAAGGAAGAGTGTGCTTTGCAATTCAAAGTGTAACAAATCTTTACTTTGCTGTAATAAATGATATACATTTCTATCTATTTATATATTAAGTTATAAAGGGTTTGCATTTTATTAGCTTTTCTTAAATATTTCAATATTTTTAGCCTACTTTACACATTTTGCAACAAGATGTTCAGTAAAGAACCTATAGCCTACTTTCTCCTTTTCAAGGAGTATAACTGAATGTTGGTTGTAGTAGCTTGTTGAAATACAACGTGCTATAGGGATATTAAACATGAATATGAGGTGCCCTTTGCTAGTGCTACCTCTGTAAAAAATGTCTTTCAATTCGGTTTCACCGTGTTTGAATTGATATGGGGAATGGATTTGCACACATACATGGCCGCTATTTGCAAACTATTGGGCTGATGACCTTGTAGTCAGTCATAAGATGCTTTCCACAAAAAGGCATGTTGTTGCAAAATCTGGTAGAGATCAAATTATTAGGATGGTCGTAATTTGATTTAAGCTTTTAACATTTGGGTGGCCGTCATTCCGTTTCCGTCAAGATGGCGGCGATATAAAACATGACACTGAGGTGCCCTTTGCTAGTGCTACCTCTGTACCAAATTTCGTTCAATTCAGTTACACCGTGTTTGAATTGATAGGGGGAATCGATTTGCACACATACATGGCATCCATCTGCAAACTATTGGACTGATGATCTTGCAGTTTGGTCAGAATATGCTTCCCACATAAAGATATGTTGTTGCAAAATTTGGTAGAGACTAGATTATTAGGTTGGTCGTAATTACATTTTAGCTTTTAACACTTGGGTGGCCGCGATTACGTTTCCGTCAAGATGGCGGTAATATAAAACATGACACTGAGGTGCCCTTTGCTAGTAGAACATCTGTACCAAATTTCGTTCCATTCGGTTTCACCGTGTTCGACTAAATAGGGGGAATCGATTTTGACACTAAGATGGCCGCCATCCGCAAACTATTAGGCTGATGACCTATTAGTTTGGTCAAAGCATGCTCCCCCCATGAAGGTATGTTGTTGCAAAATTTGGTAGAGATCGGATGATTAGGTTAGTCGTAATTTGATTTAAGCTTTGAACATCTGTGTGGCCGCCATTACGTTTCCGTCAAGATGGCGACAATATAAAACATGACACTGAGGTGTCCTTTGCTAGTGAAATCTTTGTACCAAATTTCGTTCAATTCGCGTTCACCGTGTTCGAAATGATAGGGGGGGGGGGCAGACATTCAGAGTACACACACTCACACACACACACACACACACACACACACATACACACACACAGACAGACACACTTTTTTTCGCCCTGTGTTGATCTCATAAGTCTACTTTCATTTTTTGCAAAAATCGAAAGTAGGCTAAAAATTAGGAAAAAGTAGGCTTATGACATCGGGCAAATGTGTGTCTGTCTGTCTGTCTGTCTGGCTGTGTGTGTGTCCCCCCTATCAACTCCTAAATGGCTGCAGCAATCGAAACAAAATTTGGTAGAATTAAAGAGCTATATCTGAATATCTCACGACCATATTTGAAAATGATGTCAGTGCTACCAACTGCTGAAAAATCGCAATTGAAATTTGAGCTCCATGTAGGATATCTTGGAAGGTATGAATAAGAGCTATTTCAAAATTGGCACACGTATAGATAATAATATTGCAGTTTAATTTCCAAGGTGCCGTACATGGCAGTGTTGCCAAAATGATTATAAGCCTGCTGATAGGTCCAAATTTTAAATGCATATAACTTCTACACTATCATTTGGATTTCAACCAAATTTCGTACGTGCTATGTGTATATAAACAGTTATTACTGAGCGTATTCTTAAGAGCCACCAGGGCTGCCAACTGTTAATAAATGCTCTCAATTTTTTTTATCCAAACACCCATATATCAGGAAGTGTACCAAATTTAGTTCCATTCGGTTTCACCGTGTTCGACTAAATAGGGGGAATCGATTTTGACACTAAGATGGCCGCCATCCGCAAACTATTAGGCTGATGACCTATTAGTTTGGTCAAAGCATGCTCTTATAATGGACAGAAACAGACCTGTTTAATTTGCAATGCTAACACACATCTACGTATCAACTGCCCAAAGAGAATGATTCCCCTCGGTATAACTCCTACACAACAACGACGATACCAGAGGAAAAACATCGTACGCTGTCAATGGGACAGGCAGAGTTCTCGCCCCACACCAGGAGAAATTCACCGCTGGATTAGCGATTAGTCAACCATGTACATCAAGGTAATCATCATATCTACAGCCGACAGCTTTAAATTATGCACACGTATAGTACCTGACATTCTATATTGATTTGGAGTAACTTATATACGTCAGTGCTACCAACATGATTCTAAGCCTGCTGAGAGGTCCAAATTTAAATGCATGTAACTTCTATACTATCAATTGGATTTCAACCAAATTTCGTGTGTGCTATGTAAACCATAACAGATATGACTATGCCGATTGTTAAGAGTAACCAGGGCTGCCAACTGTTAATAAATACTGTCTCTATTTTTGTTACCCTAATATCAATATATCAGAATGTATGCAAGCCAATAGCTCTAAGCTTTGCACACGTATAGTATCTGGCATTCTAGATTAATTTGGAGAAACTAATATAGGCCTACGCCAGTGCTGCCAACATGATTCTAAGCCTGCTGATAGGTGCAAGTTTAAAATGCATGTAACTTCTATACTAACTAATGGACTTTATTCAAAATTGACACAACAATAGATCATATTATATCAGATTATTTCTGACCAACACATGTATGTCATTGTTGCCAACATGATTTTACGTGCGCTGTTAGATCCAATGTTTAACTGCATCTAACGACCATGATATCCTTTGGACTTCAACCAAATTTTTTTATTATCTACCTTAAGACATGGAACTAAGAATATATTCAGTCACCAGGGCTGCCAACTGTAGTTCTCTATTAGGCTACATTATGCCAGGTATACAGTATTTCGAACAAATTAGAAATTTCGATATTACCAACTTAATTTCGTCATTATTCTAGATAGATCCATATAGAGAGCAATCATTGGCATGAATCTTAAATTTTAAGAAAAGTAGGCTCTTGAGTTCGTCACGGAACTTCTTGTTATGTATTGGTTTTGCCTTTTTATTTGTTTTTATATTAGCTTGCACTGTTTCCTTGCAAATAGTCAACTGTTACTACCTCAATACAATGAAGGTATACTTTCCCTAGGTATAGTCAACTCTGACTATTAAATGTTGCATTCCACGGTGGGTGAGTGTACAGTTGGTCACTAGTCGTGGCCGAGTGAGGTGCGTGTGTGCGACCTGTGTGATCGCTTTGGAAGAGTGTACGTTTCCTAATACCGGTGCTTCCGATAGTTCAGCGGTTGTACTGACCTTCCGTGTGTCATTCGGACAATAATTTTTCAAGTAGTGTTCCAGGTAGGACAACAAATCAAGAAACCCAGAAAACCCCGCTGAAAATCATGTCCGGATACCAGAGGAAAAACATCGTACGCTGTCAATGGGACAGGCAGAGTTCTCGCCCCACACCAAGAGAAATTCAACGCTGGATTAGCGATACCCTCCGGTTGACTGTCGACCAAGTAGAAGCCATCCAGTTAAATGCGCAAGAAAGAACCATGTACATCAAGGTAATCATCATATCTACTTATCAAAAATTGCTAAATACTTTTGAAGCTCCTATTAAATTTCAGTATGACTCAGGCGAAATGACTAATGTTAAGCTCTCCACGGCGGATTCAAATTTTACCACAGTGCGTATATTTAATGTCGCACTCGAAGTTCCCCCTGAAATTTTCAAATCCGTCCTGTCGAAATATGGCACTGTGAGTGACGTCAGGAAAGAACAATGGTCTTCTGCTTATCAGTTCCTGGTGTATAATGGAATACGTGCAGTCACTATGGAAATCAAACAAGATATCCCCTCCACTGAGACTTTTGGTGGCCATTCTGGCTACATATCTTATAATGGACAGAAACAGACCTGTTTAATTTGCAATGCTAACACACATCTACGTATCAACTGCCCAAAGAGAATGATTCCCCTCGGTATAACTCCTACACAACAACGACGAGTCCAACACTCGGATGTTGTGACACAGCAAACGTCACATGAAAACATGCTTATTGATCAGTCAGCTGGGACACCAGCACAAGTGGCCTCTGACACACATGACGCAGAACACGTACCTTGCACTGACCAGATCAGCGAGCTACACAGTGCCCCTGTCCCATCGGCCACCTGTATGGCAGCCTTAGAGCCGACTCTGCCGTCACTACAGGCTGCCACAGAAATTTTGTCTTCACTGCCACCACCTTCTCTGGTACCTACCGACTCACTTAAGCAGGTTGATCGGGGATCTGAGAACGTATCTAAGAAGATTAAAACAAATGCTTCGATTGCTGTACCCGCCACGAAGAATCAAACTGGTTCTACAAACGTTCCCGCAGCTGTGAAAAAGAAACAAAATCTTCATTCTACGTCATCTAGGGACCCACGAACGCTCTCAAACGCTGACAGCCGGCCTATGAATGGCACTCATAAGGAACTCTCACCCTAATTTGACATAGTGCACCAGTATATTTCTCACCCGTGTCTTTTTTTTTAATTCTTTCTGCTTTTTCTCGAGTCCACCTTCCAGTATGTCTAGCACAGCTTTTATACTTCTCTTAATGGCGCAATTTCTCACTGTGGCCACTGTGAATATCAATGTAATAGAATGCCCCCTGAAATTTCAACTGTTGGAGAGATTCCTTCGAGATGCAGACATTGACATTGCTTTCATTCAAGAAGTTGCTATATCCGGTCTTCCCATATCTGCCTTCTACAAACAATACCTCAATACCGGTACTACTAATAGAGGGACCGGATTCCTCATAAGACATGATATCCCACTCGAAGGTGTGCTATGTCATCCATCAGGACGCATAATATCGGGACACTTAAACAATACCACCCTGATAAATGTATATGCCCCATCCGGGTCCAACAAACGTGTGGAACGGAAAATGTTCTTTCAACAGAGTATACTGCCTCATCTGCACGACGTTAAGGAAAAATTTATTCTTGCAGGAGATTTCAATTGTATTCAACGCCCATAGGGTTCCACTAGTCCATACCAAGGTGTCAACCGGGCTCTCAGGACCCTCCTTACTTCCCTACACCTCACTGATGCTGTGGATAGTTTAAGGGTGCCCCTGCCCCATTACACTTGTATAAGTCACAACTCCTCATCACGAATTGACCGCATCTACTTTTCCCAGGAACTTATCCAGCCCAGGCGATATGAAGTGATACCTGCCAGTTTCACTAACCATCATGCAGTCGTATGTACAATCTATTACCCCCATCCCATTTTTCACATAGGAAGAGGTTATTGGAACTTGAATTGCTCGCTGTTATTGGAGGAGGAATGCCAAGATATTTTCAGACAACACTGGAATCGAAGGGTCCAACAAAAATGCAACTTTCGCGACTGTGCAGACTGGTGGGATATTTTAGTTAAACCAGGGATGCGCCGCGTCTTTAAGAACATATCCTACCTAAGAGGTCGGGAAAGACGGGATACAGTTGAATTTTACTATCGAGTTCTTCGCCAGCTCCAGCAAAGATCTGATGCTGGGGAGCGTAGGTATGACCAGATTCGGGAAGTTAAAACCAAGCTCCTGTCTCTACAGCAACGAACGCTCGCTCATATAAACGTGGCTTTAAAAGATCGTACAGTGCTCCCGGACGAAAGTGCAAGTGTATACCATATCGCCAAAGGACAACGTGAGCGGCAACGTAAATATATCCACCGCCTCCGCACCAGTACTGGAAGTGTCGTCACCTCCCCTGACGCTATACGTAGTGAAATATCATTGTTTTATCAACGGTTCTACGCTAAGGCTCCAATTGATCCACAGCAGGTGACCCTATTGATTTCATCTTGCAGTACGCAACTATCTCCGGACAACAAAACTCTGCTCAGCGCGGATATTACGGATGAAGAGATTCACTCTGTGGTTAAGCACCTCCCAAATAACCGCTCACCTGGCATTGATGAACTGCCATATGAACTGTATAAACACTTCTGGCCTCTCATTGGCAAATAATTTTGTCACGTCTTGCGTACCATTCCCCAACGTCGTGCTCTTTGTCAATCACATCACGACGGTACCATAGTCCTCATACCAAAAAATCCTCTCCCATGGCAGTTGGTGACTTCCGACCAGTTACTCTGCTCTGCAGTGATTATAAAGTCCTTACCAAAGTACTTGCATGCCGATTGAAGACAGTTCTACATGATATAATTGGTGATGAACAATGTTGCAGTATTCATTGAAGAACTCAGTTAACAAACTTAGCGATACTACGGGACCTACACCTAAAACTGAAGTGCTCCCCACTGAGCCAATGAGTTTTCTCACCTTAGATCTTGATAAAGCTTTCGACCGCATCAGTCATGAATACTTGTACATGGTCTTGCAGCACTTTGAATTTCCTGCAATCCTTATTGACTACATTCGTATGATAAATTGTAATGCTACGTCTCCAGTGCTCGTCAACGGTTTTATTTCCCCTCTGATTCCAATACAACGATCAGTTAGGCAAGGATGTCCCCTTTCCATGCTACTTTTTGTCATTGGCCTTGAACCGTTCATTCGGACTACCCAGGTGAAGCTACAGGGTTACAAACTGTCCACACATGTTTTCAGCATGTGCGCCTATGCTGATGACGTATCAATATTGATCCGCAATAATGAAGACATCTCCCACATCGATAGCGTCCTTCAGCTCTACCATATCGCCTCTGGAGCACAATCGAACCCCCAGAAAACTGCTTTGCTTCCGCTCAATACTAACTCAGTGATTACCCAGCAGTCCTGGTTCCGGATAGTAAATGAGGTGAAAATTCTTGGCATTGCCTGGAAGCAATCGCTTCTGGACACAGTGCAAGCAAACCGGACTAAGGTCATTGCCAAAGTTAGGGGAGTGCTGATCCAATTTGGTCAATGAAACCTCAATATAGTGCAACGGGTCATGGTCCTCAACGTGTTTGCGCTCTCTAAAATATGGTATGTCGCACAACTTTTCCCACTTCCCAAAATGTTTGAGAGCCAATTGTCAAAATATACAGGTTGGTTTATATGGCAAGGATTTCTGTTTCGAGTACAACGGGAACAGTTGTATCTCCCATCCCGGCAAGGCTGGCTAGGGCTAACTGCTCATGGCATGAAATGCCGTGCACTCCTCTGCAAGAACGATATCACCATCCTTTCCCAACATGACACTTTTACGAAAGCGCTATACAAAGATATTCGAAACACAGCCCGTGGTTGTGATAGAGCTTTGCCGAAGATATTTAGGGACCATCAACAGCATCTTCTGGAAACTGTTCGCCAAATGCCTTCAGGGATTATTCCAACGACGAAAAGTATTTATAACATGTTGCGGCAAGTGGTACACTCCAAACCGCGAATCGAGGCCACCACCCTCTACGTCCATTGGCCAACTGTTTGGAAAAATTTTGGGGCTATGACCATTTCTTCTGCTGTACACTCCCAGGTTTTTATCTTCCTCAACGATCTCATCCCAACGGCTCTACGGCGATATACCATCCTTCTTGAAGCTTACCCATGGTGTACTATATGTGGTCAAACTGATACGGCGATACACCGCTTCACATCATGCACGCGAGTTGCCTCCACGTGGCTGTGGTGTAAGGAATAATTATGTCAACTATTAAATGTGCCCACGGGTGACCTTGATGAGAGGAAGTTGATTCGTTTGTCGGTGACCGCCTTCCCCCAAATTAAACAGACTGCCATTGTGTGGATAATGGACCAATATGTACACTTTGTGATGGACAATGATCAACATTTCTCGTTCCTGGATCTCATATATCACCTGCAGAAAGAGCGTTGGAAGCTTAGTGAATGTGGACAATTGTACGATAAATATGGACACTATCTGGTTTTCTTGTGATGTAATAGTATGGTATTTATCATATCTGAAAATTCTGTAATTCTGTAGAGAGCTAATAATAAAAAAAAACAGTGGTTTACGTGTCGGTCTACTAACCCCAAGCTTGCAAGTTCGCTCCTGGCCGTGGCATGTGATTTTTTTGAAAGGCGGCAAAGATTACGACACCATGTCATACGATGTTGGCATGTCAAAGAACCCATTTGAATTCAGTAGGCCGTGTTCATAATGGCAAAATTAATCTCGGGATTTTCCGCCAACACAAAGTTTCTCATGTCTCTATTAGAAAGCGCTATAGTGTTCAAGGAGCTTAGATATCTAACCTCCTTGACTTTCATAGTGCTTCAAGGAACAACGAAATTCGACATGCAAGCTACCCTCTGGGTGACAAATAACAAAGCTTGCACCGGGCACCCGAGGCCATAATATATTATTATTATTATTTTTAGCCTATTTTCAATTTTGAAAAAAATAGGCTTATGAGATCACCTTTTGTCCGTGTGCGTGTGTGTGTGTGCGTGAAAGGTGTGTGTGTGTGTCCCCTAATAACTCCTAAACGTCTGGAGGTATTTCAATAAAACTCGGTACGTTCATAGCACTATTCCGGGCGACTCCGACCGTGCCCTTCAAATTTTGTTACGTCTCACCAATCCAATATGGCGGCTGTGCGAAATATTTCACCAGCATTCAATATCTCCGAAACGATTCCCGATATCCCCCTGGAATTTTTTACGGTGAACTAATAGAAGTTCACCTATGTGACTTTTGAAAAACTGGTAACTACAAAACCAACATGGCGGCCACGCAAATTTGCGACATTTAAATAGACGTTTCTCGCGATTTAACCAACCAAACGCAATAACACTTGGTACAGTATATGTTTATACACATTGTAATGCACCGACATCAAACTTCTTTCAATTGTTTACTTAACCACAAGATGGCGGATGTGCGAAATATTTCACCGGCATTCTATATCTCTGAAACTATTAACGGTATCACCCTGACATTTTGTACGGAGATATAGGGCACTACTAGAGGTTCATCTATAAGACTTTCAAAAACCGGTTAACTACGAAACGAACATGGCGGCCACGCGAATTTGAAAATTTTAAATAGACCTTTTTCGCGATTTAATGTTCCAAACGCAATGAAATCTGGTACAGGAAATGTTTATACACATTGTAATGTGGTATCAAATTTAGTTCAATTGTTTACATAACCTCAAGATGGCGGCTGTGCGAATTTTTAAATTAAGTTTTTATTTCTTGTTGCGTAATCATGCGATCGAAGTGAAAGTTTGAATAATGAACCTACGCAATAATTTTCTTTAATGGTACATGACTCTATGGCCTATACATTTAACAATCCAACAAGGTTACCATCCGAAATATTTAGACGGCTATGAATATCTACGAATCTATTATAGCAATCAAACTTTTTTTTATGTTCATAGGGGCTATTAACTTAAGTTCACCTATAGGACTTTAAATAACCTGGTGATCACAAATCCAACATGGCGGCGACGCGAAGTATAAATATTCACATGGAGATTTCACGCAATTTAACCATCCGAGTGCAGTGAAACTTGGTACAGTAAATCGTTATACGAATGTTAATGTTAATTTAGTTCAATTGTTTCCATAACCACAAGATGGAAGCTGTGTGAAATTTTAAAATCTCATTCTTACTTCTTGTGTCCTAATTAAGCGATTGAAGTTTGATTGCTACACGTACACAATAATCTTCATGTAACAGTACATAACTCTAGGACCTACATACATAAAATCCAACATGGCGACCATCCGAAATATTTAGTCGGTTCTCAATAACTACGAGTCTATTACAGCAATCAACCTGAAATTTTGCATGTTGATAGTGGCAGTTAACATAAGTAGGATATATGAAAATTGGCTGTAGAGTTCTTCACGGAACTACTTGTTATTACTAGTAAATGTTGATTGAAATAGAACACTTACCACTTTTAATAAACTTTTACTGAAAAGACCATTAAGAGTGGACTTTACCTAGGGAGAGTGAACTCTAACTGGAGAATCGACTTTCCCTGTAACATAGTATACTATGAAAAATTAAATTTCTTTAAAATAAATCTCCTTTGTTAAAATAGTCCATGTTTACAATTAAAATAACTAAATGGGTGCCATGTACAATTATGTATGCTAATAGGGTGTCGCCATGGGAAAATAGTTTGGAATGCTCTGCTGTAGATGATTGGTTAAGGAATCTACACTAATATCAACAAACGTGACAACAATGAATCAAGAGATACATAGTCAATTGTGCACGGATCATTCGGAAGCATATAGCCACGTTTAACACACACTGGGACTGGATTTTTGTCAGTAATAAGAAAAACCTGTCGCCTCCGTAGCGTAGCGGTCAGCATGGTTAGCTGCCGCCCCGGAGGTCCTGGGTTCGATTCCCGGCTCTGCCACGAAATTTGAAAAGTGGTACGAGGACTGGAACGGGGTCTACTCAGCCTCGGATGGCCCAAATGAGTAGAGGGGGTTCGATTCCCCCTCAGCCATCCTCGAAGTGGTTTTCCGTGGTTTCCCACTTCGTCTTCGGGCAAATGCCGGGATGGTACCTACTGTAAGGCCACGGCCTCCTTCCCTCTTCCTAGCCTATCCATCCCAATCTTCCATCCGTTCCCATCCCTCATGAGGCCCCTGTTCGCTTTGCAGGTGAGGCCGCTGATCACACCTCCCCAGTTGTATCCACCCCGACCAGATATTCCAAGCTCCAGGACACTGCCCATAGAGGCGGTAATTAATGGAAAGTTCCCTCGCTGAGTCCGTGGGATCCACCAACCTAGAGGGTAAATTGGCTAAAAAAAATAATTAGAAATGGCTTATGGACTTCAAGGGAAAATTTAGTGGTTATTTTTTTATACACCACCATTTTTAGTCTATTTTCATTTATGAACAAAATAGGCTTAGGAGATCACCTTTTGTCCGTGGGCGTATGTGTGTGTCCCCCACTCCTAATAACTTCTAAACGGCTGGAGTGATTTCAATGAAACATGGTAAGGACATAGTACTATTTTGTAACACTAGGACCGTGCCCTTCAAATTTAAATACGTCTCACTAATCAAACATGGCGGTTGTGCGAAACTACTACTCCTGAAATGTTGAACGATGATAAAAGGTACTACTAGAAGTTCACCAATGTGACTTTCAGAAATTTGTTAAATACAAAACGAACATGGCGGCCAAGCGAAGTTGAAACATTTAAATAGACGTTCCTCGCTATTTAACCATCCGAGCGCAGTGAAACTTGGTACAGCAAATGTATATACACATCGTAATGCAATGACATCTAATTTAGTTCAATTCTTTACATAACCTCAAGATGGCAGCTGTGCGAAATTTTAAAATTAATTTTTCATTTCTTGTGTCCTAATCATGCGATCGAAATCAACGTTTGAATAATGAACCTACGCAATATTCGTCATCGAATAGTATATAACTGTATGGCCTACATATATAAAAATCCAATACAGCAACCATCCGAAATATTTGGACGTGTCTCAATACCTACGAATCTATCACAGCAATCAAACTGAAATTTTGTATGTTGATAGAGGCAATTAACATAAGTAGGATATGTGAAAATAGGGTATTTAGTTCTTCACGAAACTACTTGTTAATTGTTGTAATATGACTGTCATTGTCCAGAATAGAGGATAATAGTCTGTTTTTTACAACTTGAAAATGAAACCCTACATTCTAGGCAAATGCGTTTGCTAGTTGCTCTACTACGGCCTCCACCCATCCACGAAAGATGAAGACAGCAATGAAGAGCAAAATGCTTTGCAAATTTGCATTTTTCTCAGTTTCACATTTTTGCGTAAAAATATGCTCCTTACGCCTCAGCTTTCAACCAATAACGTATTTTTTAGCCTATTTTCAATTTTGAAAAAATAGGCTTATGAGATCACCTTTTGTCCGTGTGTGTGTGCGTGTGTGTGTGTGTGTGTGTGTGTGTGTGAGGTGTGTGTGTGTGTCCCCTAATAAAATCTAAACGGCTGGAGCGACATCAATGAAACTCGGTAAGTTCATAGCACTATTCTCGGCGACCTCGACAGTGCCCTTCAAATTTTGTTATGTCTCACCAATCCAACATGGCGGCTGTGCGAAATATTTCACTAGCATTCAATATCTCCGAAACTATTACCGATATCGCCCTGAAATTGTGTACGGTGATAAAGGGCACTACTAGAAGTTCACTTATGAGACTTTCAAAAACCTGGTGACTAAAAAACCAACATGGCGGTCAAGCGAATTTGAGACTTTTAAATAGACTTTTCTCGCGACTTAACTATCCAAACGTAATGAAACTTGGTACAGCAAATGTTTATACACATTGTAATGCACTGGAGTCTAATTTAGTTCAATTGTTTACATAAACTCAAAATGGCGGCTGTGCGAAATATTTCACTGACATTCTATATCTCCGAAACTATTACAGATATCACCCTGCAATTTTGTACGGTGATAAAGGGTACTGATACACGTTTACCTATGTATATTTCATAAACCTGTAAAGTACAAAACGAACATGGCGACCAAGCGAATTTGAAATATTTTAATACACTTTTCTCGTGATTTAACTCTCTGAGCGAAGTGAAATGTGGCACAGTAAATGATTTTGCAGATTGTAATGCACTGCCATCTAATTTAATTCAATTGTTTACATAACCTCAAGATGGCGGCTGTGCGAAATTTTAAAATTAAGTTTTTATTTCTTGTGTCGTAATCATGCGATCGAAGTGAAAGTTTGAATAATGAACCTAGGCAATAATTGTCCTTGAATGGTACATAACTCTATGGCCTATACATATAACAATCCTAAATGGCGAGCTTCCGAAATATTTAGACGGTTCTCAATATCTATGAATCTTTTACAGGAACCAAACTGAATGTCTTAATGTTCATAGAGACTATGAACATATGTTCACCTATAGGACTTCAGTAACATGGTGAGCCCAAATGCAACATGGCGGCGACGCGAAGTATAAATATTTAAATGGACGTTTCTCGCGAAATAACTATCCGTGTGCCGTGAAACGTTGCACTTTAAATGCTTATACAAATGTTGATCCACTGGCATCTAATTTATTTCAATTGTTTGCGTAATCACAAGATGGCTGCTGTGCGTAATTTTAAAATCTCGTTTTTACTTCTTGTGTTCTAATCATGCGATTGAAGTTTGAATACCACACGTACACAATAATATTAATGTAATAGTACGAAAATAAAAATCCAACCTGGCGACAATCTGAAATATTTAGACGGTTCTCAATATCTACGAATCTGTTACATCAATTAAACTGAAATTTTATATGTTGATAGTGGCAATTAACATGAGTAGGATATATAAAAATAGGCTGTATAGTTCTTCACGGAATTACGGAACTACTTGTTATAAGAGCATCTACAATTTCAATCAAATATTTTAGTGTAATGCTAATACTGTTGTAAGTAAAATTATTAATTATGTAAGTAGCAAAGGAGAAACAATTTAAACTTATTTTCAATTCCAAAAAGAGTACAGTATGTATCCTATACAAACTATAATGTCTCAGAAACTTATAAAGATACAAAAGTGTAAGCCAGTATTATAATGCATTAATATAACAATTCTTAGAATCAGAATGAAATCTATTAATTATTATTAATTACGGATATGAGAAAATTCAGTCTTAATGCCCCTCAAGACAATGCTAAATACTATTAATGAGCACGAAATCTAGAACATCCTGATGATACAATCCAGCTGGTAGTGGGTGAGATAAAGGCAAATATCACAAATGCTAAATTCAATCAATGAGCAAGCAGTCTATAAAAGCCAAAGAATACGATCAATCTGGCCGTGGGTGAGATAGAGGCTAAAATCAGAAATGCTAAATTCAAGTAACGTGGAAGCAGTCTATAGAAGGCAAAGGATACGAACAAGCTGGCAGTGGGTGAGATAAAGGTAACGATCACAAATGCTTAATTCAATGGATGGAGCGTGCGATATAAAGCACAGACTACGATCCAGCTGGCAGTGGGTGAGAGAAATGCAAATATCATAAATGTTAATGAGTAGGCAGTCGAAGGCATTGAGGATACGATCTAAGTGGCAGTGGGTCAGATACCGGCAAAAACACAGATGTTAAGTTCTATTATGGAGCATTCATTCTAAACCAGTGAGAATACGCAAATGTTAATCAGCATGAAGTGTTAAGCAGTGAGGATACGATCCAGCTGGCAGTGGGTAAGCTATAGGCAAAGTATACAAATACTAAATTATATTAATAAGATCGCAGTCTAACGCAGTGAGGAAACGATCCAGCTGGCACTGGGTGAGATAAAGGCATAGATCAAACATTGTAGGTGGGTCAATTGTGTAACATTGTCTCTGACGCACTAATTATACGAAATATTAATGAAATAGTATACTTTAGTGCAACGCGAGTGTTAAACTTCACAAAGCTTTGAAAATATCTATCAAATGATGTTCATTCATTCATTCATTCATTCATTTATTTGCAATGGGGGGTGTGTCCCTCGGTGGCAAATTGGATATACATAACAAATAAATAATTATACATAACAATTCAATAACAATTGTACAACAATTAAACTGGAGTATTTACACAAATAGTCAGTCTTTTCTTAAACACACCTATATGTTTGGGAAACGGCTCTAAGACTGCGGCAGGTAGAGAGTCCCAGTTATGCTCTGCTCTGCTTTGTATTAGTTGATAAAAGCGAATGTTCATGGCAGTAATATTATATATGATTTCTCGTGGAGTTATGCTGTTGTTAATTAATTAAGGAACATTACGACATCGTCATGTAGCCACGTGCACTTAGTTGTGTGAAGTATTTGTCTAGTAACCTGTGTCGCTGTGGTGTCTGTATTTGTAATTGGGATGAGGATGGGCATGGAGGTGGTCGTGATCTTAAGTAAGGAACCAACCTAGCATCATCCTGGATGGCTAAGGTGGGAATCAAATCAGTTCCACCTCTCTTCAGTGCTGCATCACGAGGCTGGGCGTACCCCGTTCCAGTCCTCGGACCAGAGTAAAATTTCTTTGCAGAGCTAGGATTGGAACCCAGACCCCAGGGGTGCTCACCAAGAAAGTTAGTCACCGCTACGAGGTAGAAACAAAGCTAACCACTATACTACAAGGTGTACGTTATGAGAATGAAGATCTTGATTATGATATTGGTATACTGACCATGTTACTGACGTGGGGGCTATCGACTCCTACTTGTAAAATGATTATGAGGAAGAATAGTTGGTAGCATGCTGAATTGCTGTGCCCAAGATAGCGGGTTCAAACCCGGCCGAAGTCGTCGGATTTTTTAAGGGCGTTAAAATCCTTTCAGTATGCCTTCCTTCGGAGGGGAAGTAAAGCCGCCGGTCCCATGTCATAGATTTATGGCATGTAAAAGATCCTTCCACAGACTAAACTTGTGTGAAGCTAAATTGTTAGGTTAGATTTCGTCGGAACACTCTATCAAATTTCCAACGTTCACCACTAGGTATCATTGATATCTGATAGCGAAAGTTGGAACTATTTGAAATTGAACGGAACTTGTAGCTCTCCCTAAGGGTGTCCACTGGAAGCAGCTACAGACTCAGGCGAGCCAAACATGTCCTCGGACACTCCCGGCACTAAAAGCCATACGATAAATAAATAAATAAATAAATAAATAAATAAGTAAATACATGATGAGGATGGAGATCTCGATTATGACATTGGTGTACTGACCTTGTTACTAACGTGGGGGCTATCGACCCCTACATGTAAAATGATTATGAGGTTGTTTACTGCTAGGGGGTGACTCCACGTACACATTAAATACGCATTTGAGTATATCTTCACACGCACTAGAGAGAAAGTTTCTGGTGACTGTCACGTCAGACACAAGATACATTTATCTTAGTAAATAATCACTGATATCAATAAATATCGTAGGTCTGTCTAAGTAATGATGCTAAAATAAAGCTATTCGCCATGCTGCTGCACACGACCATAAGGATATTGAAATACACGAATGAAGCTCGCACGATTAGTGCGAAAGGATGAACTTGGGCAGTCAGAGATGAGATGTCGAGATAAATTTCCTACCAGAAGATAAATGTATTGTTTGAACAAGCAGGATGAGTAGAGCACCCGGACGTGATAGAGCTTTGCGATTAAGTACTTTCTTCCAGTTGAGCAGAGGATGGATGGACCGAATTCGCTAAGGTAACAGGCCCGTTATAACCAGCCAACATAGGTGGTTTTCATGAGCACTGAGTAGTTGCCACAGTAGGTGAGTGGTTATCGTGTCGGAGTACCAATCCCAAACCGGGGTGAGTTAGCCGAGGTCGTTGCGGCATGACTGTTGGCAGTCGCTCACATCCGGGAGGCGAGGAGGTTCGAATCCCCCCGCCGGCAACCTTGAAGATGGTCTTCTGTGGTTTCCCATCTTCCTTCCAGGCAAATGCCGGGGTTGGTCCCTAACTATAGGCCACAGCCGCTACCTTCCAACTCCTTGACCATCCCATCCAACATTCCTCCCCAACGGTACCTGTAGCTCACCCATTGGGTGTCCGTCTCGAAGCAGCTACAAAACTGGCGAGCCGAACATGTCCTCGGACACTCCCGGCACTAAGAGCCATACGCTAAAAAAAAAAAAAAAAAAAAAAACAATCCCAAGCTTGTAGGTTCGCTCCTGGCCATTGTAAGTGATTTTTGAAAGGCGGATGTTGGCATGTTAAGAGTCCATTTGAATTCAGTAGGCCGTGTTCATAATGGCAAAATTAATCTCGGGATTTTCCGCCAAGACAAAAAGTTCCTCCTTTCTGTAGTATACTAGAAAGCGCTATAGTGTTAAGGAGCTTAGATATCTAACCTCCTTGACTTTCATACCGCTGCAAGGAACAAAAAAAATTGGCATGCAAGTTGCCCTCTGGGCGTCAAATAACAAAGCTTGCTCCCGACACGTGAGGCCATACGATATACGATATTATAATTATTATGACAGGGATGAGAGTCACTCAAACAAGAATGAGTGGACACTTAAAAATTAGTAAAATAATTGATTTTCAGTCGGTGTGAAAAAGCACTTGCACTTGCTGAAAAAATACCGGGATTAATATACTGTATACAAGTATTTAAAAAAGGGGGTTAATTAGATGACATGTTTCGTCCGACAGGGGTGCATCTTCAGATCGGGTTAATACTCGAACATTGATTTATTCCATTTTTTGAATAATTTCGAATACGAATATTTGAATCGAATATACGAATAGTCACACTGTTCGAATAATTCGTACATTCGAGTATTCGAATTTCCAACCTATTAGAACCTATTAGAATCAACAACAGCAGTCAGCGTGGTTAGCTGCCGCCCCGGAGGTCCTGGGTTCGATTCCCGGCTCTGCCTCGAAATTTGAAAAGTGGTATGAGGACTGGAACGGGGTCTACTCAGCCCCGGGTGGTCCAAATGAGTAGAGGGGGTTTGATTCCCACCTCAGCCATCCTTGAAGTGGTTTTCCATGGTTTTCCACTTCGTCTTCGGGCAAATACCGGGATGGTTCCTACTGTAAGGCCACGGCCGCCTCCTTCCCTCTTCCTTGCCTATCCATCCTAACCTTCCATTCCCTTCCCTCATGAGGCCCCTGTTCGCTTTGCAGGTGAGGCCGCCTGGGCGAGGTGCCAATCCCACTTCACCAGTTGTATCCACTCCGATTAGATGTTCCCAGCTCTAGGACACTGCCTGAAAATGGCGGTAGGGGTGAGTTCCCTCGCTGAGGCCGTGGGAGCCACCACCCTGGAGGGTAAAGTCGATAAAAAAAAAGAATCACCAACGCTACTCATGCTTCCGCTACACATTCAACACTCAACTGAAGGAAGTTATACAGTGGTGGAAAAAAATTGGCGCAAGATCACGAGATGCACAAAGATTGAAAAAATGACTTTGAGTCCCGGGGACTCAGTTAGTGAATTAAGGGTTAATATTGTTAACATACTCCCAATTAGTAGAGCCCTGCGCGGATAAACAAAACGTTTGTTGTCCGAATCTACTGACAAAACAAAACGATATCCGCATCCGCCCCGCATCCGCACGACTGTTTTCCTCATTCGCACTGTTGTTATCCGAATCTACCGGCATTACAATAATATTTTTTGTGGTGTTTGAAGCCATATTTTCAGTGTTGCCTTAGTAAACAACAATTTAGCGACACAGCCAAGCTAGATAAAAAGGGGGGAAATTAGGGGGTTATTAATAGGTAAACGTTATCTGGATCAGGTGTACGATGTACTTTTCTTCTGCAATAAACCAAGGCCCATATTCGCGGCAGTATTAAAGGTGCCGGGACGTCCTCATAAGACCGTCAACGCTTAGTTCGAATGGGTTATGCTCCACGCGTGGCGAGGGCTAATCCACGGTCTTTAATAATTGTAGACCCACCTCATTCAATAACATACATCTTATCTAGGTTGGCAACACCTCACATAAACACATCGCTATCACTCCCCACAGCACGTAGGAGCAGGGGGGAGAAAGCAGGGAAAAACCAGTCGTTAAGATAACCACCGCAGTCTACCGCACAGTGAGTTCCGGTGAGCACGAAAACTGCGAGTAGCTGTTGTACGGAAGACAATCAGATAAGTAGTTAGCCTAAAATTTTATAGTTTAACCATAGTTTACAACCATATAATCTCTCTAAAGTACAATCTACGGATAGCTATCACCATTTAGCATTTCACCTAACATATATACTGCATTTAGCATACACTGACAGTTGCAGTACCAATACTGCAACTAAATAATTGTACATATTGTAAATATTTTCACCTGTATTTCAAACATAGATTTTGTAGCCTAAGTGTAATGGATCTGATGATGATCGCTTGACGATCGAAACTGGTCATCCTAGTGTTTTATTAATCTCTTGTAATTTATTTCAGGATTAGGGCATAACCCATCTCTTTTGGGTACATTCGTGTTGACCGACTGAAAAGCACTAAACTCTTATAATATTTTTTATTAGATAAAGCATAAATTACTAAAGCAACATAATTAGTCATTTGAGGAAAAAGTACTTTCCTTAGGCTTTGTGTGTCATGTGCTATGTTTAAAATGAATGTTATACAGCCAGAATTGCAACCCTTTCCTGTTGGGAGTGTCATTATACTTAATGAGATTAGCTTACATAATCATCTTACATTTGTCAGGAAATAAAAACATAAAGTTCGGATTGTATTCTAAAAACTATCCGCAATTTTTTTTCAAACATTATCCGCAGCTTATCCGCTTTCCGCACAGCAATGCAAACTATATCCGCACGGTGAAAAATGTTGCGGATATCCGCATCCGCGCAGGACTTTGCCAATAACACCTGACTCAAAACAACCAACAAGAGAAGAAATGAAGCATATCATACAAGAACTTAAAAATAACAAAGCATATGGAGAAGACAATATAGTTGATGAATTATGGAAGTACTCTAGTGACAACATGATACAATGTTTAACGGAAATCATTAAATACATAATTTAAAAAAACCAGTTTACCATCAGAATGGACATCTGCACTGATACATCCTAACAACTATAGGGGAATCTCCCTCCAGCTAGTGACCTACAAGATATTATCCAAAGCATTTTTAAAAAGAGCAGATAATATACTCGACCCACAACTAGGAGAGTATCAGGCAGGATTAAGGAAGGGACGATCATGTGCAGAACAAATATTAAACATCAATCAATCAATCAATCAATGTCTAAAGGCAATGCCTTGTCGATTCAACCATCGTCTTCTGTCTTCAGCTTGTCTTTTCATCTCACAATAGGAACCACATCTTAAGTTTTATATCAATGCTTGAAGGAATTGCTTCCTAGGTCGACCTCGTCCCTTCTTTCCTAAGACCTTTCCTTCTAGTAGATTGGTTAGAAAGGTATTATGACGCACGACGTGTCCAATGAATTTAGCTGTTCTTCTATGTACTGTTACCATCAGCTGTTTCCTTCCCTGGATTTCTCGCAGTATATTAAACATAAGGCATATAAAAGAAATGAGGAAAATCAGAAACTTGAAATATGTAGTTACTTTTTGTGAATTTTAAAAAGGCCTATGACTCAATTGATGGGAATGCACTTATTGACATTCTAAAGGAATTAGGACTCGATAATAAAACAACCGAAATAATTAAAGCAACGTTAAACACAACATTCAAAGTAATATTTAAGGGTGAACTCTCAAAACCTATCGTAATAAAGTCGAGTGTAAGACAGGCAGATGGTCTGTGACCTCTGCTTTTCAATTGTGCATTAGAGAAGGTAGTTCAAGAATGGACGAAAGTCATCAATACTAAAGGTGTTCAACTAGGAAGACATAAAAAGAATATCATTGTAGATTGTCTACCTTTTGCGGATGATGGCCTTAATTACTGACACACTGGACTACAAACACCGTTTGAACAAAACTAAGTTCATGATAAAAATCGTTGGTTGGTTAGTTGGTTCCTCATTTTAGGGGCTGCGACAACGCGGTCATGAAGCCCCGTGTACTTTGGGTGTGTGTAGAATCTGTCTGATAACCGGTGTTCATTTTGATGGCTGTATTGGTGTGTGTAATCTGTTTTTAATTCAAGTAAGGACTACAGACGTTCAATTTTCAAGTAGTTCCTAATTTTGCTACCAAACGCCACCGTCAACGACAACTAGTTCCGAACTTGGTTACTAAATGCCACCGCAGTCGGGTCCTGGCGAGAAACGTTAGAACATAAGAGTGTCAGTAAAATCTAACCTAAAATTTAGCTTCACACAAGTGCAATTAGTGGAAGGTTCTTTTACAAGCCATAAATCTATGACATGGGACCGCTTGATTTACTTCCCCTCCGAAGGAAGGCATACTGAGGGATCAATGATGCCCTTCAAATTATCGCAATTCATAACAGCACAATATGTAAAACAAATTGCTTTAAATACCTAGGTGAATGGAAGCCTCCGTGGCTTAGGCGGCAGCACGCCGGCCTCTCACCGCTGAGTCCGTGGTTCAAATCCCGGTCACTCCATGTGAGATCTGTGCTGGACAAAACGGAGGCAGACAGGTTTTTCTCCGGGTACTCCGGTTTTCCCTGTCAACATTTCATTCCAGCAACACTCTCCATTATCATTTCATTTCATCTGTCATTCATTTAATCATTGCCCCAGAGGAGTGCGTCAGGCCTCGGCAGCCGGCACAGTCCATACCCTCACCGCTAGATGGGGGCTTCATTCATTCCATTCCTGACCCGGTCGGAGACTGGACGCAGGCTGTGGATTTTCACCTAGGAGAATGGATAACGAACAACACTACAGAAAACACAGCTATAGGAACTAGATTTCACAAATTGGACAGGATGTTTCACATGACAAAAAATAATATATATTAAAAAAAACTTATCCTGGAACATGAAATTAAGACTATAGTCAGACCAGAAACTTTGTATGTGGTAGAAACAATTAAACTAACACGAATTGTAGATCTAGAAAAATTAGAGAAGGTCGAAAGAGGAATTTTGAGAAAAATTCAAAGAGCTAAGAGAAATAATAATGCAGAATATAGGTTGACCAAACAGAGAACTATATTTCAAATGTGAAAAACTAACTGACGTAATGACGAAGAGTAGACTACAGTTATTTGGGCCAGTTACAGAATGGGCAACAATAGACTAACTAATTAGATTTTAAACTTACTGAAGAGTTACAACAGTTACAAATCCAAACCGGTGGCTTTAATGGTGGTGTAGTTGGTAGCATGCTGAGCATCTATGTCCATGGTCACAGGTTCAAACCCGGCTGAAGTCGTCGGATTTATTAAGAGCGTTAAAAATCTATCTGTATGCGTTCCTTCGGGGGGGGGGGGGAAGTAAAGCCGGCGGTCCCATGTCAGAGATTTATGGAATGATAAAGAACTTTCCATTAATTACACTTGTGTGAATCTAAATTACAGGTTATCTTTGACTAACACTCTCAGGTTTCAACATTCGTCGCCAGGAGCCGACCGTCTTGGCACTGGTAACAAAGTTCAGAACTAGTTGGTCGTTGACGGTGGCGTTTGGTAGCAAAAGTTGGAACTTTTTGTAAATCTAATGTCCACAGTCCTTACTTGAATAAAACAGATAACACACACTAATACAGCCATCACAATTAACACGGGTTATCAGACAGATTCTACACACACCCAAAGTACATGGGGCTACATGACCGCGTTGTCGCAGCCCCTAAACTCAGGAACCATCCAACCAACAAATCCAAGTCGAAATTGAAAAAGATATGAAAAACGCTGGAATTAAAACAGACACAATAGAAAACAGAATCCTCTTTCGAGAATTAATCAAATGGCAGTATTTCGGAAGAGAAAGAAATTAACAACTAGACGGAAGTGAACATAAGAAGAGAAGGAACGACACTCTAGTCTAGAAGGCTGAAGGAAACTTGGAAGCAAAGGAAATCGAATACAATGAATACAAGAAGTTCCGTGACGAACTAAAGAGCCTAATTTTCTTAAAATATAAAATTCATGCAATGATTAATCTATATGGACCTAGGCTATCTAGAATAATGACGAAATAAAGTTGGTAATATAGAAATTTCTAATTAGTTCGAAATAAACCTGGCATTATGTAGCCTGATAGAGCACTACAGTTGGCAGCCCTGGTGACTGAATATATTCTTAGTTCCATCTCTTAAGGTACAGAATACAAAATTCGGTTAAGTCCAATGGATAGCATGGACTTTACATGCAGTTAAACATTGGACTTATTGCAGCATGCGTAAAATGATGTTGGCAACAATGTCATGCATGTGTTGGTCAGAAATAATTTGAAATATTATCATCTATTCTTGTGCCAATTTTGGATGAAATCCATTTGTTAGTATAGTAGTTACTGGTATTTTAAAATTGGACCTATCAGCAGGCTTAGAATGATGTTAGTAGCACTGACGTACATTAGTTGCTCCAAATTAATCTAGAATGGCAGGTACTATACGTGCGTAAAGTTTAGAGCTGTTGGCGTGCATACTTTCTGATAGGGTAAAAAATATAAACAGCATTTATTAACAGTTGGCAGCCCTGATTGCTCTTAACAATAGGCATAGTCATATATGTTATGGTACACATAGCACATACGAAATTTGGTTGAAATCCAATTGTTAGTATAGAAGTTACATGTATTTAAAAATTGGTCCTATCAGCAGGCTTAGAATCATGTTGGTAGCACTGACATACATTAGTAGCTCCAAATTAATCTGGAATGTCAGGCACTATACGTGTGCGAAGGTTAAGGCTGTTGACTCGCATACTTTCTTATATTTTGGTATTTGGATAAAAATTAGAGAGAGCATTTATTGACAGTTGGCAGCCCTGGTGGCTCTTAAGAATACGCTCAGTCATATGAGTTTATGTACACGTAGAACATACGAAATATGGTTGAAATCCAATTGATAGTGTAGGAGTTATATGCATTTAAACCTTGGACCAATCAGTAGGCTTAGTATCATTTTGGCAACACTGTCATGTATGGCCTCCTGAAAATTAAACTGAAGTATTATTATCTATATATGTGCCAATTTTGGAATAGTTCCCATCTATATATTACAAGATATCCAACAAGGAGCTGAAATTTCAATTATGATGTTTCAGCAGTTGGTAGCACTGACATCATTTACAAGTATGATGTTGAGATGCCCCGGTATAGATCTTTACTCATACCAAATTTGGTTTCGATTGCTGCAGACGTTTAAGAGTTGATAGGGACACACACACACACACACACACACACACACACACACACAGAGAAGGACAGACAGACAGACAGGCAGACATTTTCCCGGATCGATCTCATAAGACTACGTTTTCCTCATTTTTGCAAAATGTGAAAAGTAGGCTAAAAATAGCCAAACTTTATTAATCGTACCCTCCAAATGGGTTATTTGAAAGAGGAAGAAGAGGAAGAAGAAGAAATGAATTAATTACGGTATATGTTTCAGAAGCCAACAGCCTAGCTGTGTTGGAACACCAGATCCAATGAGCATTCCGCAGTTAAGCAGCATTGGGCGTGGTTGGAACTTGGATGGTATGCCAGTTCTTGGTACTGCGCGCTGTTGGCCAACACAAGGAGGAGCGGAAATGACCTGGCCACCCTACCGCACGTAAACTCCGGCTGGGAGTATCCTCTTCGGAGGCTCGGACCTGCCTTCGGGCAGAATACCATTTTTGTCTTTTTTATATTTCAGAAAGTTGAGCGCTATTCTCCAGGCTCTCTCCGGCTCTTGATTTTAGTACAAAACTGTACTCTGGCGCTGCTATGTTACTCGACCTCTGTTCCCACGTGGTCACTCAGTCTCCATCAGCGATCGAGATATCGATACGATTGTTCTGCTAATATCGACCACGCTGTCTCACGCTCTATCATCCCCAGCTATTAGAACAGCTAATTAATGGAACGTGTATTGTTCGCTTGTAAACAGAGTTGCCACCTCTAGACTTCAAAACGAGATACTATCTCGCAGCCATATGTTCCCTTACAAACTTGTGGAGTCATTTGCTTTTAGAAATTATTACGCTGTTACATAGGGTTCAACTAGGCTAGTTGAGCGTATTAATTCACACGACCTTGGGATCAGACCATAATAATTATGAAATATTATCTGGAATCACGAGACGGACTGCCTCGAAGTGTTTGCTGCTTTTCTACACCCAGCTCTGCCATGAAAATTGTTAGCCTACTTTTCACATTTTGCAAAAATGAGGAAAAAGTAGACTTATGAGATCGATCTGGGCAACTGTGTGTGTGTCCTTCTGTCTGTCCTTCTGTCTGTCTGTCTGTCTGTCTGTCCTGTCTATCTGGCTGTGTGTGTGTGTGTCCCTAACAACTCCTAACCGGCTGCAGCAATCGGAACAAAATTTGGTAGGAGTTAAGATCTATACCTGAATAGCTCAATGCCGTATTTTAAAATGATGTCAGTGCTACCAACTGCTGAAAAATCGCAATTGAAATTTGAGCTCCATGTTCGATATCTTGGGAGGTATGAATGGGAGCTACATGTATTTCAAAATTGGCACACGTATAGATAATAATATTCCAGTTTAATTTCCAGGAGGCCATATATGGCAGTGTTGCCAAACTGATTCTAAGCCTGCCGATAGGTCCAATTTTTAAATAAACATAACTTCTACACTATCAATTGGAATTCAACCAAATTTCGTATGTGCTATGTGTACATAAACAGACATAACTGAGCGCATCCTTAAGAGCCACCAGAGCTGCCAACTGTTAATAAATGCTATCTCTATTTTTGTTACCCTAATATTAATATATCAGAAAGTATGCAAGCCAATAGCTCTAAACTTTGCACACGTATATTACCTAGCATTCTAGCTTAATTTGGAGTAACTAAAATACGTCAGTGCTTCCAACTTGATTCTAAGCCTGCTGATAGGTCCAATTTTAAAATGCATGTAACTTCTATACTAACTAATGGATTGCATTCAAAATTGGCACAACAATAGATCATATTATTTCAGATTATTTTGACCAATACATGCATGACATTGTTGCCAACATGATTTTACGCGCGCTGTTAGACCCAATTTTTAACTGCATGTAACGTCCATGCTATCCATTGGACTACAACCAAATTTCGTATTCTGTACCTTAAGAGATGGAACTAAGAATATATTCAGTCACCAGAGCTGCCAACTGTAGTGCTCTATTAGGCTACATTAGCCAGGTATACAGTATTTCGAACTAATTAGAAATTTCGATATTAACAACTTAATTACGCCATTATTCTAGATAGATCCATATAGATTAATCATTGGCATGAATCTTAAATTTTAAGAAAAGTATGCTCTTTAGTTCGTCACGGAACTTCTTGTTATTCTGGTCTGATGGCTGGAAAGAGGGTCCACCTAATCCAGAGAGGATAACGTAATAAAGCGTGGCTTCTATAAGAATGGCTTCTATTCCCAGTGCTGCTTTATAATATACCATAATAGATAATAATTGAATCAGCTAATGCTGAAAATTAAGTCATTTTTCACTTCTTTTCAGGAGACAGATAAAACGTCATTGACAGAACAGAACTTAGCAAACACACTGTATTAGACATCCATGTAGTGAAACAACTATTCAGGTTATATTTGTGTTAGCGGAATATCAATAGTTTAATAAACATATTTTGAAATCAATTTTTTTAACGTCACTCAATGCCTAACAGCTCCGTAGTCAGTTTAGTGTGACATAAAGCCATCCGGAATGAATATTTCTCATGATATTTTAATCAAAATGGATTTGTAACATACAAACCAACTAATCCCTGTACAAATGTAACTTACAATAGCACTGTAACACGCGGGAATCTTGCAGTCCGGCCAACATTAAGTACAGAATACGGCGCTGAAAGGCAGCAGGTCATTGACTTAATGGTTTTCTCTTCTGATCGCACTACATGTAGCAGTGGTTTCTGGCTTAAACAGAAGGATGACTTAATTCTTTCTTGTGCCGTTCCAAGGCCCTTGGGTCAATGCTTCAGAATACTTTTTTAAATGGCCATTTTTGACTTCATGCTATTAAGCTCCGACCGATTCAATTGTTTGATCAACCTCATAATGATCTGCATTCCCAGGTGCATATAGCTACGAACATAGCTACCCACACATATGGCTTGGGTTTCTCCGGAGTCAACAGTTGAGAGTGTTCGAACGTCACCGTTGGCTGTCCTGGAAATTGTTTTCCATAGATTTCCCCATTGTTAATTCAGGCAAATGATGGGACGGTACCTTTTCATAAGCCACAAACAATTCGTTCTATCTCTATGACGGCTTCATTCATTCAATTAACCATTAACTCCTCTCATGATGTTGACGTCAGGTAGGGCATTCGGCTATAATAAGATACGTTTGGAACATAGAAACTCATCTCACCTCATACTTGATCCTGTACAAAAGTGAATACTAAGGGATAGTAATTTATGGGGAGATGTTGAGGGTGGCAGCTAATTCACTCAACCCCTCATGTTGTTGTTGTTTGTTGTTTCCAATTGCTAGCACGGATTCCAATCCATCAGCTTTCTTGCGTTCCAATGGAGTTGTGTGAGTTTTCCAGAAGTTCTAGCAGTCACATCAAGTTTGTTGGAATGTAGCAGGTGCCCCTCATCCATTTTACTTCCAGGTTCGTGACAAAGTGTGCATTCTTTAGATCTCAGGATGTTGATTCGTTTCAGATGAGCTGCAAGGCAGTCATGGCCAGTGTTAAGTCTGAAGAAGGCTACAGCTTCTCTTCTTGGTGTTAATTTATATTGATCCCATTTAGCATCAATGTCCTTCCATAATTTGGATTCTGTTGTTTTCTTTGCCATTTCTTCGTACCTGTTTTTGATAGTATTTTTCAAGATCCTTTTTGCTGACATAAAATCAGTCTGACTGACAGGTTTTTGTAGTGTGGTACCTTTTTTGCTAATCTGTCTGCCTCTTCATTACCTGCTATTCCAACATGAGGAGGGATCCACTGAAATGAGATCTGTTTGTGGAGTCTTTGAAGGGTTTTTATCATACAAAAAATTTCTTTCACGTCTTTATTTTGCGACTTATAATTTGACGAGATGGCTTGTATTCAACAGTAGAATCCAGCAGTGCCTTCCATAAAGGAAACATCCTTTGGTCAATGATCTTCATTGCCAGGGATAGATCGCTACTCACTTACCCATAACATATTCCTATCACCCCTACTATCAGCACTCCACTAGCAAAGAAAAACCGACAACAACAACAACAGCAGCAGCAAATATGTTGAAGAAATGTCCCCACTACACTGAGAAACATCGAATTATGCATATGTTATATTAATAATAATATATAAAAATAATAATAAAAAATACGAGCCTTACAGTAGTCGCATATGATGAACATCTGAGATAGAAGAAACCTCGCGTGAAATTGTTGATACACCGGTATTTTATAGTATTATTGGCACACATATTAATCTAATGTAAAAGGGAGTGTTTTACAGATATTGTAGTTTATAATACGGAACTCCTTTTATTAGATGATTTGTAGCTACCACCCGCACTAGCCTAAATACAGAATACGATATGGATCAACTAGATTAATAGACGCGACACCACTCATAACCTTAAATTCCTTATAAACAGGTCCTCTTGATTCATAGACCGACACGTAATTTCATATGGATTCTGTTAAAATGAGTCATATTGATATGATGAATATCGTTTAAAATGATAATCTGGTAGCAAAACCATCTACCCCGCCCAGGATTCGAACCCAAGATCTCTAGATTCACAGTCATACTCAACAACCCCACGGCTATTTCGACTACGCAAATATTGTGCACAAGATGGTGACTTATTTCCACGTTCCAATAATACTGCATTACGGAATTAAGTTTCATTTATATTTTGCTTGTTTCGATAATGTTCCTGAGTGACATTGAGTTTAAAATGCCTTATGCCAATGCAATGCCGACTACTTACAATGTTTGATATTGAGGCATTTTACCATTTAAATACTGATACGAAGACATCGAACATGTACCATGTCATTTGTTTAAATCACTTGACACCAGAGTTCGCATGAGCGTTTTCCGTTCAGTATGTCATATACATTCCACATGGCCGAGAGTGCGTCATGATATCAATTTTCGACACCGCGCGCTGATTGTTTCTCTTACCAGTGCCAGCTGGATCGTTCGATCGAGTTGGCAGTGCGTCTTATACTTCCGTTCGATCCACCACTGCCAGTTAGGGCACACTTCCATTCAATCGATCGAGCGGGCAGTGCATACTTCCGTTGTCCACCACTGCCAGCTAGTACGCTTCCATTCAATCGATCGAGCGGGCAGTCCATACTTCCGTTTGATCCACCATTGCCAGCTCGATCGTTCCGATCCACTTCCGTCCCCAATTTTCAAAATCACTCCCACAAAACTATCCAGCAACCGAGCGGAAAGATGTTACACATCAATAATAATAATAATAGACTAATAATACTAGTGGACCAATGCGAGAACGCATCTTCTTCTTCTTCCTCCTCTTGGTCGTAGTTCGATTTCGAACGTCGTGACCCTTCACGCAATTCTATTAACAACGTCCCTCCCTACACCGCGGTCTTCTGCTGTATGCATTAATTTCTGAAGTGGCAGATTAGTCAGACCCTTCATCTGGTCAATGTACCGGTTCGGGGCTCGTCCCCTCAGCCGTTTTCTGTCTTCTTTACCCAGGAGGATACATTTCTCAATGTCATTTTGCCGGATGACATGGCCGAAAAATCTCAACAATTGCTTTTGGATGTTTAGGAGTAAGCGTGCTTTAGGAGCAATCCTTAGCTCCTTCAGAATAGATTCATTTGTTCTTCTTGCTAACCACGATATTCGTCGCATTCTTCGATAACGAGTCATCTCCAAGGCTTCGATTCTCCTATTGCTTGCAGCATTTATGGTCCAGGACTCAGAGCCATACCTGACGATAGGCAGTACCAAAGCTTGAACCAGTCGCTTCTTTGTTTCGTTGGTAATATGATGATCTTCCCATATTCTTGTTAGACTAGACAGTGCTTTCTTAGCCATGCCTATTCTTCTTTTTAAATTCTCCTTCACAGTTTCCCTTAGTGGAAATGCGAACTCCTAGGTAGACTATTTCTTCCTTGATATCGATATCTCGTGTTAGCTGGAAGGAACGAGATGATAATAATAATAATAATAATAATATCGTATGGCCTCGGGTGCCAATTGCAAGCTTTGTTAATTGACACTCATTGTCGAAATTTGTTGCTCCTTGAAGCACTATGAAAATCAAGGTGGTTAGATATCTAAGCTCCTTGACACTATAGCGCTTTCTAGTGGAGAAATGAGGAACTTTGTGTTGGCGAAAAATCCCGAGATTAATTTTGCCATTATGAACACGGCCTAATGAATTCAAACGGGATTTTTAACACGGCAACATCGTATGACATGCGTGTCGTGATTGTTTCCGCCATTCAAAAATTACTTACCAGGGCCAGGAGCGAACCTGCAGGCTTTGGGTTAGTAATCCGACACCATAACCACTTTTTTTTAGCGTATGGCTTTTAGTGCCGGGAGTGTCCAAGGACATGTTCGGCTCGCCAGTTTTGTAGCTGCTTCGAGACGGACACCCAATGGGTGAGCTACAAGTACCGTTGGGGAGGAAAGTTGGAAGGTAAGGACGAGGAGTTGGAAGGTAGCGGCTGTGGCCTATAGTTAGGGACCAACCCCGGCATTTGCCAGGAAGGAAGATGGGAAACCACAGAAGACCATCCTCAAGGTTGCCGGCGGGGGGATTCGAACCTCCTCGCCTCCCGGATGTGAGCGACTGCCAGCAGTCATGCATTAACGACCACGGCTAACTCACCCGGTACCATAACCACTCAATCACCGTGACAAGCAGGGACGAGGTATTGCACGCGGTCTGTCCACTACTATCAGGTAACACTTGGTTCGGTTTAGTGTAAGTCCTGATTCTTCAGTGCGTTGTAAAAGTTCTGCCAGCTCTTCCTCCAAACTAGCCAGCAGCATAGTATGGTCTGCGTAGCGGAGGTTGGAGATTGTCTTGCCGCCTATTTGAACCCCACCTTTCCTATCCTCGGTGACTCTTCTGATGATCCATCTCTATAGATGTTGAATAGGAGGGGTGACAAAACACAACTCTGTCTGACGCCTTTTCCAACGTTAATGGCTCTGATAACTTCCTCTCGAACTCTTGCATGCATCTAAATCAGCCACTCAGCTTTGTTGCTATGCTGGCTGGATGCGACACAGTTCTGGCAGGAGCTATCGTCTTATTTATTTAATTGTTTAATAGCGGCTTCGGTGGCGTAGTTGGTAGCATGCTGAACAGCTGTGCACAAGATAGCGGGTTCAAACCCGGCCGAAGTCGTCGGATTTTTTAAGAGCGTTAAAAATCCTTCAATATGCCTTCTTTCGGAGGGGAAGTAACGCCGGCGATCCCATGACATTGATTTATGGCATGTAAAAGATCCTTCCACAGAGTAAACAAGTGTGAAGCTAAATTGTAAGGTTAGATTTCGTCGGAACGCTCTATCAAAGTTCCAACGTTCACCACTAGGTATCATTGATATCTGGTAGCGAAAGTTGGAACTACTTGAAATTGAACGTTACTTGTAGCTCACCCTAAGGGTGTCCGCTGGAAGCAGCTACAGACTCAGGCGAGCCGAACATGTCCTCGGGCAGCCCCGGCACTAAAAGCCATACTATAAATAAATAATTGTTTAATAATTGTTTAATTGATGATATTTATGAAATCAGAGTGCAATTGGTCCCAGTTGCGAGTGATCTCTTTCTTTTGAATATTAATTTGTTACGACTGGTTACTTGCGAGACTGGCTGCGTGGTCCAGAGGGTAGCAGGATCATGCCCTGGCGCAGTCAGTTGGCATTTCAGGATGCGCTAATGTGAGGGAGTCGTGTCAGTATATTTACTGTCACGCTAATGATCGCCTTCGGGGAAATATTCAGACACCCTGAGGTCTCTAAATGCCTGAGAAGTTAAAAAGGAGGTATAACCAATAATAACATTATAGGTTAGTCATGAGCGCCCCATGTGAAGGCCTATATACCACCTGCCTGGCTTAACTGTTATGCGGGCTGGACCCGACACAGTTCTGAAAGGGACTATCGTCTAGTTTATTTGTTTATGTTCGACGATGTCGAAATATAAATATTATATGTCAGAAAACTGTATCATAGAGTCATTATAACGCGATTTTTTATTATGAAACAGTTTCTCCCACCAATCAGAGCTCAAGAAACAGTTTTGTGACCAATTAGGTAAGGATAGCATCGCACCTGCACTGACTTCCACGGCCTCCTATTTTAAATTTCACTGCGTGGCTAGTGTCATAGTGGGGTATTTGAAGAGGCCATGCTCAAAAACAAGGTATTCTCTGCGTCCCACGCGCTCTGTTCACTACATAAAATTGGCAAAATCTCGACAGATATTTATGAATATTTATGATCGAACAGAAAATAGTTATAATTATCGTCGAACATAAACAGTCGTATGCAACTCGCCTATAATGGTAATTAAGACACTCGTATTATAGGCTCGTTGGATAATGTACTATTTTGACTTCAAATTTGAATTTAGGAGAGCCAATTTAGTAAACGCTACATATTTTCATTTCATGGCATAAAAGAGTTAAGATTTTGTTGTAAAGTGTAGTCTAGAAAATAGGCTAGATTTTGCCCAGGGAGTCTACTTACCGAAGGTGCCATGTTGCCGGTCGTGAGGTGGCAGCCCGGCAGGGTGGAGCTGACAGTAGGGTTGTACTCTCCTGTCAGGGGAAACACGTGGAAGGTTAAGGGCATGACCTAGCGCGGGTGAAATCGAGTGCACGGAGCAGCAAACGTCTCCCATGCCTTGTAACGAACAGTTTGGTTGGGTTGCATCATTTACACCAGGGGTTCCTAGCCTTGTATTGCCAGGACATATAATCAAGTAGGGGATCAATGTGTTTTCAGTTAAACCATACTAATTTAAGGATACTTTTATAAGTAAGCGTATAATTTATTATTATTATTATTATTATTATTATTATTTATTCAATTCACCATTACAAACATGTGTTACTCTAAAGCACTGGTTAAACCAAGTGCTTTACAACAATACATAAAAACTATAATACAAACTATAATACATATCATGTATATACAAAATATAAGAGTTCATTATCACTCATTCACTAGCAAGGAAGGATCGCACAATATTGCATGTGAACAATAGGACAGAAAGCTGCATACTCTTGTACAGTAGATGGTCGACGGAAGATCCAATTCCTTCAGACTCTTGTGGAGTGTGTGAGGTATGAGGCCGTTGACTGACAAGATTACAGGCACTATCCGGACGCAGTTCATCTTCCTTATCCTCTTGATTTCCTCTGCAAGCTGTCTATACTTGGTGTTTTTTTCATTGTGTTTACGTTCGATGTTGGTGTCGTTGGGGACTGCTATGTCTATTATAAATGTAGTGCCATCAACCTTATTTACTACTATGATGTCTGGTCGATTGTGATCTATTGTTTTATCTGTCACAATACCAGTGTCCCAGTATATTTTACACAGTTCATTTTCGAGGAGGGATGGTGGATGATACTTGTAGTAAGGGATATACTCCTCAGTTAATTTATATTTCTGTGCGAGTGCTTGATGAATGATGCCTGCAACCTGATTGTGCCGCTTTGTATATTCAACTGATGCTAGTATTGGGCAACCTGCAGTGACATGGTCAATGGTCTCGAGATGAATGGCGCATCGCCTGCATTTGTCTGAAATTACACTGGTATCTTTGATGATGTATTTCTTGTAATTTTTTGTAGCAATGACTTGATCTTGGATGGCAATTGCGAATCCCTCTGTTTCTCCAAACAGTCGACCACTTTGTAACCACATACACGATGCGTTTTTATCAATACCCTGTTGGTCCGGGACTGCTTATTCGTCAGGTTGCCCTGCTTATGTCGCAGCTACCCTCCATATTTAGAGGGCGATCCACTATCCGCCACCTGTGGACCCGTCCGGCCGTAGTCAGCTCTACGCCCTCTTCGAGGCGGATATTATTATTATTATTATTATTATTATTATTATTATTATTATTATTATTATTATTATTATTATTATTATTGACAGGTCATGGCTACATTCGGTGTTACCTTCATCGTATGGCCAAAGTAAGGAGTCCAGTATGTATTTACTGCGAGAACAAACGAGATGACGTATATCATACGTTCTTCGTCTGCGATCGTTGGGCAGCGGAAAAACAACGACTTTTCAGCTGAGGTAGGTCCAATAACGCCGGACAATATAGTTGGAATTATGCTGAGGAACGAGCTCAGCTGGGATACGGTCGCTTTCTTTGTTGAGGTGGTCCTTCGTCAGAAGAAGTCGGATGGGGACTTGCTCGATTTAGTTGATTATGTCTGCGATCCGCAGACTATGAATTGAGAAGTAAGATGGGGCTTGTGAAGCAAAGAAAATGGCTCCATCCTGAAGTAATACGAAAGTGGTCCCGGGATGGGTTTTGTCAAGAGGACGGGGTGTGGTTTTTTAGAGGGTAAGAATCCCACACTCTTGAGGAGTGCGGACCCTTCTCTAGGTCTTATGCAAGATTTTCCACTTTCCTCGTAAAAGAATAAAAATAAAAATAAAATATTATTCGAAATTTGTGCGTTTCGGTCGGTCCACAAGATTGTACCCAATAATTGTATTGGCTGGCTGCGTGGCTCAGGGGTAACGTTCTCGCTTGCTGGGCCGAAGGTTACAGGTTCGTATCCTGGCGCAGTCAGCTGGCATTTGAGGGTGCGCAAATGTGAGGGAGTCGTGTCCGTAGATTTACTGGCACGTTCAAGATCCCCTTCGGGGCAAAATTCCGGCACCCCGGCGCCTCTAAAAGCCAGTGCAGTTAAAAGGGACGTAAAACCAATAACATTATTATTATTATTATTATTATTATTATTATTATTATTATTATTATTATTAATTGTATTGGGTGTCAGCCCTAAACCTGAAAACAATTACATGAGATTAATAAATTCGCTTAGATGTTTAGTTTTGATCGTCAAGCGATCATCATCACACGGTGGGTGAGTGGTTATCGTGTCGGACTACCAAACCCCAAGCTTGCAGGTTCTCTCCTGGCCGTGGTGAGTGATTTTTTTTTGAAAGGCGACAAAAATCAAGATACGCATGTCATACGTTGTTGGCATGTTAAAGAACCCATTTGAATTCAGCAGGCAGTGTTCATCATGGCAAAAATAATTTCGGGATTTTCTCCCACACGAAAAGTTCCTCCTTTCTCTACTAGAAAGCGCTGTAGTGTCAAGGAGCTTAGATATCTAACCTCCTTGATTTTCATAGCGCTCCAAGGAGCATTCAATTCGACATGCAAGCTGGCCTCTGGGCGTCAATTAACAAAGTTTACACCTGGCATCCGAGGCCATACAATATTATTAGTATTATCTTCAGACCCCTTAGAGAATCTATGTTTACATATACAGTATATGAGTTAAGGTATTTACAATAATATGTACACGTATTTAATTCACTGTGGATAATGATAGCAGTCGTTGTAAATAAGTAATTATTGTAAATAAATAAATAAATAAACAAAGAGTAAATTTTAAGAAAAATGTTTGGCCCAGTCGGTATAGAGGGAATATGGAGGGAAAATCATCCCAGGAAATATACTGTCATTCTGAAAAAATCTCTCACACTTTTAGGAAAATACAGTTGAAATTTTAGGGACACATTATCAGAATGAACAATAACAGACTAACTAAAATAATTCTCTACCTGGCTTTTCATTAAAAACACTGATAGTCAGTCTGAAAGACTAGATTTTATATATTTTAAATGCTATAAATGCTACAAATGCTGCGTGAACTCAAAGTGCGTAAGCAAAAAAAAAATAAAAAAAAAAAAAACAAGTGCAAACCAAGGTCAAAGGAGATAGCTGGCTGGATGTCGTCACGCTCACCAGAGCGCACGGGGAAAGGTGGAAGCTCAAGCATTACTATGACGTCACACACCTCAGTGCATTCTCGGTACATTTCGTGACGTTGCCGTAAAGTAACGATGAAATCGACTATATCATTTAAAATGATAAAACCAAGAACAGCTGACTTCATGAAATTGAAACAGATCTCCGGGAAATCAACATCTCAGAAGGCATTGTACGGGACAGATGTAAATTCAGACCAAAATCGACGATCACCAATTTGGAGACAAGCCCAATACCAGAAACACTATAACTTCGACAGAAGAATGAAGGAAGAAGCTCAGCGAAAGGATGAAGAGATTTTGGGAGGAAAAGGAGGTCTACACATCAGCTAAGCAGGTGCAACCGAGTAGGGCATAACGATGTAACAAGTAGTTCCGTGAAGAACTATACAGCCTATTTTCATATATCCTGCTCATGTTAATTGCCTCTATCAACATACAAAATTTCAGTTTAATTGCTGTAACAGATTCGTAGATATTGAGAACCGTCTAAATATTTCAGATGGTCGCCAGGTTGGATTTTTATTTTTGTACTATTACATTAAGATTATTGTGTACGTGTGGTATTCATACTTCAATCGCATGATTAGAACACAAGAAGTAAAAACGAGATTTTAAAATTATGCACAGCAGCCATCTTGTGATTATGCAAACAATTGAAATAAATTAGATGCCAGTGGATCAACATTTGTATAAGCATTTAACGTGCAACGTTTCACTGCACTCGGATAGTTAATTCGCGAGATACGTCCATTTAAATATTTATACTTCGCATCGCCGCCATGTTGGATTTGTGCTCACCAGGTTACTGAAAGTCCTATAGGTGAACATATGTTCATAGTCTCTATGAACATAAAAAAACAGTTTGGTTGCTGTAAAAGATTCATAGATAATGAGAACCGTTTAAATATTTCGGAAGCTCGCCATTTAGGATTGTTATATATATAGGCTATAGAGTTATGTACCATTCAAGGACAATTATTGCCTAGGTTCATTATTCAAACTTTCAATTTGATCGCATGATTACGACACAAGAAATAAAAACTTAATTTTGAAATTTCGCACAGCCGCCATCTTGAGGTTATGTAAACAATTGAATTAAATTAGATGGCAGTGCATTACAATGTGCAAAATCATTTACAGTACCACATTTCACTGCGCTCAGAGATTAAAATCACGAGAAAAGTCTATTAAAATATTTCAAATTCGCTTGGTCGCCATGTTCGTTTTGTACTTTACAGGTTTATGAAATATACATTGGTATTCTTGTATCAGTACCCTTTATCACCGTTCATAATTGCAGGGTGATATCTGTAATAGTTTCGGAGATATTAAATGCTAGTGAAATATTTCGCACAGCCGCCATGTTGGATTGGTGAGACGTAACAAAATTTGAAGGGCACGGTCAAGGTCGCCGTGAATAGTGCTATAAACTTACCGAGTTTCATTGAAATCGCTCCAGCCGTTTAGATTTTATTAGGGGGACACACACACACACACACACACACGGACAAAAGGTGATCTCATAAGCCTATTTTTTCAAAATTGAAAATAGGCTAAAAATTGTAAATAATAATATAACAAAAATCAAACAAAACTAAAATCTTGATAAGTTACGCAAGTTCACAATAAACTTCTGTAACTATATAAATAATTGTTATATTGTAAATACCTTAACCTATATATTTATAGACATAGATTTAATAGCCTGAATGTAAGGGATCTGACTATGATCACTTGACGATCGAAACTGGTCATCCAAGTTAATTTATTAATATCATGTAGTGCTTTTCAGTTTTAGGGCATAACACCCAATACAGTTGGATAGAATCGTGTTGACCGACTGAAAAGCATTAATTTCGATTACTAAGGCAACACTGAAAAATGGGTTCCAATATGATATTATTATTATCTATATATTTAAAACACTAAGCTGATTTTTGTTACCGCGAGATTGAGATAACGTCTTAACCGACTGACTTCGTAATGCATTCTAAAGAGAGCTCTTGGCAGACTCTCTTTAAAAGGAAAATACATGTTAGGGTATATTTTTAAATTATTAATGAAAAATGTAATATTTGTCACTCCCGCGCTTGCGCACAATGGCTCTATTCCACCAGAGAAATGGCAGATCCCATCGCGTCTTACTGAGATCTTTGTTTATGGCAATTAAAAAGGGGGGAAATATTGTTGTGGCTCTATGGCTCAAACTTTTGGAGTAAATACTGTATATGTGGAGCAAATCATTTAATGGGAAGAGAGCTATAATCCTTCGACTTGATTTAACATCTTCCGATAGAACACTTCAATTTTCCCATTTCCAATTCGCTTGGCGTACTTCATCACAATCAAAATAGCTCAAGGGGAAACTCTCGAACGTGTAAGTCTCTATTTGCCTCATCAAGGTTTCAGTCATGGCCAGTTATGTTCCGAAGTCGATCTTTCGACGCCATTAAAGTTGCAACAGTGTCGAAAAGTAATCGTTCAAAAATGCATACTGTATAAGAGAATCCTTCAGTAAATATTTTCCCAATGACCGTCATGTTTTGACGGGTATCAACTAGTTATTATTATTATTATTATTATTATTATTATTATTATTATTATTAATACTATTTCCAACCCCATGGCAAATTGGTAAGGGCATCAGGCCTTTAACGAAGGGTAACGGGTTTGATTCCCGGCTGCGGCATCGGAGATCTTAATATTCTGGTGTTAATTCTCCTGGCCTGGCCACTGGGTGTATGTGTCGTCTTCATCATCAATTCAACCACGTTAGGACATGAAGATTACCCACGGGCGTTCAACCAGAAAGATCTGCACTCGTCCTACAATGACAATGACATCAGCATGTCTCACAGTGTTTTCACCTTGAATCTTTAAAGCTGCAATTTCTTCTTTAATGTCCTTCATTGCTTGCTAATTGCACAGATTAAAAAGTATGGGTGATAATGATTACAGTGAAACCCCTCAAATCCGAACCCCAGAAATCCGAAATCTCGGGTAATCCGAACGAGATATTTTCGACAATTTCAAGTTTGAAAAAAAAAAAAAAAGCAAAAAAGGGAAACTTATTTTAGTCATAAAACAATTATATATTCTACAATATAACGTTATTTTAAATAATTAGGATAGTTGAAAAATTAACAAACAAGGACTGTTAGCATATTTAACACAGTGTAAATGTGCCTAAGCTACATACTTATCTCATCCAGGATCGAAAAATGGAAACGTTGGTTATTGTTATTCCTTAGGTTATCACTTTGCAAAAACAAAGGAAGTAATAATAGAAAAACACAAAATATCAATTAATCTTTCACTTGAAATCAGTTATCTTCAATTGTCGAAGCGACGAAACCATTTCCGCGGTGGCAATCGTGCGCCAGCGTCGCAAGAACATGACATCGTTTGGCGTGACTACCGCGTCTTGTTCTACGAAGCGCACTGCGATGTCAAGAGCAGATGCAGCTTCAGTATAAGTCGCATTGTCTGTCCAAGTTTCTTCTTCCTCACTGTCGCTACCTCAACGTACAGTCCTATACCGTAACGAGGGCTGGTTTTTATGTTATGGATATTTTCGGCTAATCCGAACAAATTGAAATCCGAACAGGCTACAGCCCCAATTAGTTCGGATTTCAGGGGTTTCACTGTAGTTGCATCCTAGCCTTACACCTTTCTGAATACTAGCTTCTCTCTGTCCGGCTGGATGACCCCAAAAGAAAGCCTTCCTCTGGGCCATTAGGAAGGCTGGGCAACATGGAAGGCGCTCAACAGACTACGGATTGGAGTTGGAAGAACCAAGATGAACCTGCAGAAATGGGGATTTTCTAGTGACTCTCTCCTCTGTGATTGTGAGGAACTACAGACAGTCCAATATCTTTACCAGTGCCCATTATGTCCAGCAATATGCACAATGGAAGATTTAACATTTGCCAATCAGAATGCTATTGACGTCGCCCGTTTCTGGACAAAGAACATTTAATTTGGTTGCGGGTTACCTGGCAGTCAGATGTTTGTGCGTTGTTCAACTGACTTGTATGTCAGTGTCCTTACTTAATATTAGATTTAGAATAGTTTGCCGAGTATTTTGTGTCTTTATGAACAATCCACTGTACCCTTATCGTTATTATTATTTGTATTTGATTCTCACTGTTTACCATTTGTGACATATATTTGTGGTTGGTGCTCCTGATACGAATAAAGCTTCTCGGTCATGTCATTCGACTTGAATAACTGCCGTGTTGTTTCTGTTTGGATTGTAAATCCCCCTCCTATCCCTATGCTTTATTCCAATCCTTTTCAAAATGTAAAACAATTTACTCCAATCAACGTTAGCAAAAATCTACAAATGATATGAACGTTCTCATATATTTCCTTATTCCACTTCCCATTTTTCAAATTATCGGGATTTGTTTTGTTTCATGAAAGGCAGAGTAGAGTGTTTTCAGATTTCATATACCAGTTAATTATAAACTATTTATTTTTTACCTAAAGTCAATACCGTATTTATTTCATTGAAACCGGTGGGTGAGTTTTTATCGTGTCGGTCTACTAACCCCAAGCTTGCAGGTTAGCTCCTGGCCGTGGTAAGTGATTTTTGAAAGGCGGAAAAAATTACGACACCATGTCATACGATGTTGGAATGTCAAAGAACCCATTTGAATTTAGTAGGCCGTGTTCATATTGGCAAAATTAATCTCGGGATTTTCCGCCAACATTAAGTTCCTCATTTCTCTACTAGAAAGCGCTATAGTGTTCAAGGAGCTTACATATCTAACGTCCTTGACTTTCATAGTGCTTCAAGGAACAACGAAATTTGACATGCAAGCTACCCTTTGGGTGCCAAATAACAAAGCTAGCACCCGGCATCCAAGGCCATACGATATTATTATTATTATTATTATTTTTATTATTATTATTATTATTATTATTATTATTATTATTATTATTATTATTATTATTATTATTGAAACCGTACGGCTTTCGGTCACATTGCGACCTTCTTCAGCAACTGAGTAGTACCCAACCAAAAGTTCACATAAGCACATTAGAGAAAAAAAAAACAGATCTGTTAATATATATTTTGTAAATTATGCATAAAAAATTGTCTTGAAAAACAGCGTAGAAATGAGGAGATGTGCATGTGAAAATATGTACTGTTTGTTGAATCAGTTAGGTTATAAAAGTTCTTGATATGTATTTGCTACGTATAGTGGAGAAAAGCTTTGGAATATGTCTGGCAAAAGTTATTAAGAAATGTTGAAAAATGTATCTATTGTGTAGTTGCTAGTAAAACGCTAAGTAAACAATAACTGTATTCTCTAAGTTCTTGAGAATTGGTTACCTTGCACGCCACTATTCACTAGCTTTACTGCAGTAATAATAAGACCTAATAAATGGCCATCCACTTAATTCCTCCAATTTAGTCCGCAACTCCGAGAGTAGCTCGATGACTCCATTAACTTAACAAGGCTAAAGTGGAGCCACAAATTATGCTGAATTAATCACTAATATTTACTTATTAACAGCAAAAAAGTTAGGTCAATTAAGGCCAATTTAAGTAATGTTGCTCATGATTAAGATGGATAAGCTAGCCTGCTTCTGGTTCTCACCTTTTGTAGAAAGGGTCACTTTAACTGGACAAATTATCGATACCGGTGAACACAAGACGGTATAAGAAAATCAAAGAGAGTTAAAGGCCCTTAAGCGTTCGTACCATGTATTATCAGACAGTGTTGGGAATCATGGCTCTCCAAACTACTCGGAGTAATCCATTTCTGATTATAATGCGGAGGAGTAAAATTAGGAGAACGAAGATAGCTGTAGTTCAAAGGGGCATGACTTTTAGTTACTAGCCCCGAATGTTTTTTTAATGTATTTATATATTTGTTTATTTATTTTTTTATTCATTGAGTTGAGCCTCTGTGGACTGCGTGGCAACAACCAAATTCACTTTAGTGTCTAGGTCTTGTTCTTGTTCTGGCTTTGACTTCCTGCCAGTATCTTCTGACCCCAGCGACGAGTGCCTGTTTATGTTCTTCGGACAAAGGTCCTCTCCGCCTACCGGAAGTTGATACCATTTTAAAACCTTGGTAGTTGTTCACCAATCTTCTAAATGTGTTCCTGTCAGGAGTTTCTCCGTCTAGAATACCAATTTACCTGAGATCTTTTTCGCATTCCTCGAACCATCTCGGCCTTGTTGCCTTAGACTTGAAACGCCATATACTTTTCGTTAATCGATCATCAGTCATACTCAAAAGGTGACCGTAAAATAGTAGCCGTCTCTTCTTAATTGATGCTGTGATAGGGTTTATTTTCTTATACAAGTCCTCATTTTCTCTCATTATTTAGTGTTCTATCTATTTATTTATTTATTTATTTATCTATTTATTTAATTTATTTATTTATTGTGTAGCCTATGTTATTTACACAAGTGATAGAAAACATCACTGTCGGGCTCTTTTCTAAGCTAAAAGTCTGCTGAGATTAATAATAAAAGACAGCGCCTTGCGTACGATGTTTACAATTCCAAGAAGCGCAAACTTCTGCATCATCCGCATGTGGTATTTCTTGAGGTCAAGTGCAATGGTGCGCGTATACATGCGATATTTAGTGTAGCTAGGGTTTCTGGGAGACTACCTCGTGGTATAGTGACCAGCATTCTTGGCTGACTAGCTTTCTTCGCTGTCAGCGTGCAGATCCTCGTTCAATTTCGGGCTCTGCCAAGAAAAATATTCAGTCAAGTCGAAGGGCTGGAATGAGAAACACTCTGCCGCTTAATGCAGATCTAAGAAGAGATGGATTCGATTCCCATCCCAGGCATCTTAGAAAGGGTTTTCCGTGATTTCCCACTTCTACTCCAATCAAATGCTCGGATGGTGCCTAAATTAAAACGACGGCCTCCTTTTACTCACACTCTAGGACACATTACAAATACACACACTAGTTCAACTATCACAATAATACAGGTTACCTGTCTGGTACTACATGCATACACCTATTTACATGGGTCTACATGACCACAATTTTGCCAAGCCCCAATATGAATCAGCATCAACAACATCAAACAAGTTTCCGGAAAGAATGCAGTGGAAAATGGGAACTAAAGGACGGTAAAAAATTGTCATAATTATATTTCTTGGCCCCTGTTTCTCAAAACTTCGATAGCTAGTGGAGTATGTTTTTCAATGCTACCACTGTATTTGTCGTGAATATTGTTGCAATGTGAGTGTTCTTCTCGTCAATGTATTGTATTTTATTGGTCTATTATTATTATTATTATTATTATTATTATTATTATTATTATTATTATTATTATCCTTTATTCACAATCTTTTTACTGATATATTACATAGTAAGTTATTGAACGGGTTTCAAGGAACCAAGGCAAAATTACTATGTCTCAGTTTAAAAATTGGAACTACAATCCATGAAATTCCGGACAATTTGAGTAATTGAAATTATCAGAGTTTTCTGCAGTATCTTGTGCAGATGGTCACTTACAAACAGTTCCTTTAGACCACGTAGCCAAATTTTGGGATCATACTTACTGTGCTGGATACTATAATGGGAATTGTTCGCACCTGTTCCACTGTGCATAAAACTGAAGATTTATCGGCTCCACTATGTATTTGATTATTTTCTATGTTGGTTGTTCCAGGTTCTATTTGTAGTTTTTAATTATTATTATTATTATTAGACTTTTATTTTTAATAATCTTCCTCTGGTTTCATTGCTGCCAACTAAGGACCACGTCATTTCAACTGGTTCCTTTTAGCTTTAAAATTAGCCCAATATTCCTTCATTCGTAGACGGTGTTGTTCCTTTCTCTCTTTTATCCACGCCTTTCCAGTTTTCAGCTTTGCCTTAGGTTTGAAACGCGGTTATTCCAAGTAGTCTATCATTAGCTGCACATGCTCCTGGATATCTTCACATGAGATCCCAATCTCTTGCAGATCTTTTTGTATCTCACTGAAGCAGGCTCCCTTTTATCTTTCTCTTGAAGAAAAGTGAAAATGCGATAGGTTAATTGTATTGATGTCATTCGGGCCATGTGCCCATAAAACGTAATACGTATTTTCCTTATCCCGTCAGTAAGTTTCTCCACATGAATATATAAATATTGGTTATGTCGTCTTCTAAACTCACCATTCTCTTCAACCGGACCTGGGATATTCCGAAAAATCTTCTTTTCCTTGGATTCCAATTTCTCCATCGTCTCTTTCATGTTCACGGCGAGACATTCCGCCCCATACAAAACCTCTGGCCGGATGACAGAACATTTCATTATTAGGTCCATAATATTTTTAAAACAAGATGTTCAGTAAAGAACATATAGCCTACTTTCTCCTAAATGCATGGGTATTGCTATAACTCTTTGTCCTTTTCAAGGAGTATAATTGAATGTTGGTTGTAGTAGCTTGTTTTACCGGGTGAGTTAGCCGTGGTGGTTACGGCATGACTAATGGCAGTCGCTCACATCCGGGAGGCGAGGAGGTTCGAATCCCCCCGCCGGCAACCTTGAAGATGGTCTTCTGTGGTTTCCCATCTTCCTTCCAGGCAAATGCCGGGGTTGGTCCCTAACTATAGGCCACAGCCTCTACCTTCCAACTCCTCGCCCTTCCCTTCCAACTTTCCTCCCCAACGGTACTTGTAGCTCACCCATTGGGTGTCCGTCTCGAAGCAGCTACAAAACTGGCGATCCGAACATGTCCTCGGACACTCCCGGCACTAAACGCCATACGCTAAAAAAAAGTAGCTTGTTGAAATACAACGTGCTATAGGGATATTAAACAAGAATATGAGGTGCTCTTTGCTTGTGCTACCTCTGTAAAAAAAAGTCTTTCGATTCGGATTCACTGTGTTTGAATTGATATGGGGAATGGATTTGCACACATACATGGCCGCTATTTGCAAACTATTGGGCTGATGACCTTGTAGTCAGTCATAAGATGCTTTCCACAAAAAGGCATGTTGTTGCAAAATCTGGTAGAGATCAAATTATTAGGATGGTCGTAATTTGATTTAAGCTTTTAAAATTTGGGAGGCCGTCATTCCGTTTCCGTCAAGATGGCGGCGATATAAAACATGACACTGAGGTGCCCTTTGCTAGTGCTACTTCTGTACCAAATTTCGTTCAATTCGGTTTCACCGTGTTTGAATTGATGGGGGGAATCGATTTGCAAACATACTGGACACCATCTGAAAACTATTGGGCTGATGATCTTGCAGCTTGGTCAGAATATGCTTCCCACATAAAGATATGTTGTTGCAAAATTTGGTAGAGACTAGATTATTAGGTTAGTCGTAATTACATTTTAGCTTTTAACATTTTGGGTGGCCGTGATTACGTTTCCGTCAAGATGGCGGTGATATAAAACATGACACTGAGGTTCCCTTTGCTAGTGCTACCTCTGTACCAAATTTCGTTCCATTCGGTTTCACCGTGTTCGAATTGATAGGGGGAATCGATTTTCACACAAAGATGGCCGCCATCCGCAAAATATTAGGCTAATGACCTATTAGTTTGGTGAAAGGATGCTCCCCCTATAAAGGTAAGTTGTTGCAAAATTTGGTAGAGATCGGATGATTATGTTAGTCGTAATTTGATTTAAGCTTTGAACATTTGTGTGGCCGCCATTACGTTTCCGTCAAGATGGTGGCGATATAAAACATGACACTGAGGTGTCCTTTGCTAGTGCTACTTTTGTACCAAATTTCGTTCAATTCGCGTTCACCGTGTTCGAATTGATAGGGGGGACAGACATTCAGAGTACACACACTCACACACACACACACAGATTCACACACACACACACTCACATGCACACACACACAGACAGGCACACTTTTTTTTCGCCCTGTATTGATCTCATAAGTCTACTTTTATTTTCTGCAAAAATCGAAAGTAGGCTAATAACCGTTTCGGTCTTCCATGGACCACGTTATTTCAATTGCCTTTTTCCCTCGTTCTTTCACATTGGCCCAGTGTTCGCGCATTCTTCTTCGGTGAGCTTCCTTTCGTTCTTCGGCCACTTCTTGCCGGTTTTCAAGATAGGTTTTGGCTGAAACCTCTGTATTTCCCCAAGTTTCTTCTTCAAAGAGTCACGTTCCAAGATGTCCTCATGTGATATCCCCAGTTCTTGTAGGTTTTTTCACCTCTGTAAAACAGATCCCTGTAGTTTTATTTCCCACAAAGTAGGCACAGATTCGATTGGGTAATCTTCCAGAGCTCATTCGTGTTGAATGGCCATTAAAGGAGAATCTTCTTTTACGTACGGTGTCCGTTATTTTCTCCACATGTAGATAAAATTCATTATTAGATCCATAATTATTATTATTATTATTATTATATTTATTTATTTAATCGATTGTTCCCCTTTAGGAGAGCGATTGAACTTGAATACATGATTTCATCTTCTGGCGTTTTCCCGCTTCTCTCAGAATGCTCCTTCTTCCGCTCAGCTGTCCCTTTTCTTCCAGGCTGTCGTGACGGTCTATGATCAAACTTAACATTTTTGATTTTATTCCTGCACTCGGTGCGGTCCTCAAAATTTTCAATGTTGACCTGTTGTAGGTCCCTCTGAACCTCTGTCAGCCACTCCGTGCCACACTTACTCCGTGTTATAACGTTGAGCAATTTCTTCGGTGTTCTGAAATTTTCCATCCTGTAAATGTGTGTATAAAACTTTACTCGGCGTTTTCTGATTACTTCCGTTATCGTGTGGATCTTTTGGTAGAGTTCGCTTTGAGGTCTCTTCATCCAAATACCGTTATTATTAACTGCCCCGTAAATCTTTCTGAGAAATTTCCTTTCCTGTTTTTCTATATCCTTAATTTTGGAATGACCGTCGATCAGCATTGTTTCGGCTGCGTTAAGTTGCTTCCGGAAGAATCACCGTTGTATAGTGCCTTAATTTTGTGTCCAGCGAGATGCACTTCTTGTTGTAGTGAGCCCACGTTAGCTTGTAGGCCTTCTGTAGTTTGGTGATTCTTTGTTCATTGGCGATTCGGTTTAGTCCCGAGGACTGTATGATTTCACCAAGGTATTTAAAATGGGGGACTTGTGTTATTTTACCGTATTGTGTGATTAAAGAAGAGTTATTTTCTGGCCGTCTTTCCATATAGTGGGTTTTTTCATAAGAAATTTGTAGTCCGGTTCTTTGAGCAATTTCATGTAATATTTCCACTGCGTGTATGGCTTCATGTCTGGTGTTAGTGATAATGGCAATATCGTCCGCAAAAGCGAGGCACTTGACTGTAAGACGGTTCTCTTTTTTGATTCCAATTTGAATGCCTTTTACATGAGGTTCCCATTCCCTAATGATCTTTTCTAGAACAATATTAAAGAGCATTGGGGATAATCCGTCCCCCTGTCGAACTCCAGTTTTGATGAGAAAGGGCTCCGATATTTCACCCATGAATTTCACTTTGGACATAGTTCCTGTCAGCGTCTGTTCAATGATTTTTCGTGTCTTTCTGTCTATCCCGAATTCTTTCATGATCATAAAAAGGGTTTCGCGGTCTACAGAGTCATAAGCTTTTCTGAAGTCGACGAATGTTATTACTGTATTTCTACATTTTCTCATTTGTAATATTGTTTTTAAACTCCACACCTGTTCAGCACATGATCGCCCTTTTCTGAATCCGGCTTGGTGTTCACCAATTAGCGGATCCACCTGGGGTTCTAGCCTGTTTAAAAGTGACTTGGAGAGGATTTTATAAGCAATAGGGAGCAGGGAGATTCCTCTGTAATTACTCATGTCTGTTTTATCACCCTTTTTGTGTAACGGATGAATTAGAGCACATTTCTAGTCTTCTGGTATTCGCTCCATCATCCATATGTCTGAAATAAGGTGATGAAGTTTCTGCGTAAGTGTAGGATCGTTCAGTTTCCAGAATTCAGCAATGATCCCATCTTCTCCTGGTGCTTTGTTATTTTTGAGCTTTTGGATGATCTCCTGAATTTCTTCAAGGTCAGGGGGTTGTGAGTCCGGGTGTGTGGAAACCGGAGGAGTGAAGGCAAGTTTTTCTTGGGGTGGTTCGCAGTTAAGAAGGTAGTTGAAGTATTGGGCTAATATTTTACAGTTTTCTTTCGCGTTAGTTTCCAACGTGCCATCGGGTTTTTTGAAGCACATGCTGGGCGCCTGATATCCCTTTAAGTTTTCTCTAAACGTCTTGTAGAAGTTTCTAGTATTATGTTGGGTGAAATCCTGCTGGATTTCATGGAGTCTGTTGTCATATCCTCGTTTTTCTTTCCTAATTGTTTTGGAGGCATACTTTTGGGTTTTAAGAAAGTTCTCCCAATTTTTCTCAGTTTTGTGACTGTTAAACTTTTTCCACGCAGTCATTCGGTTGTCAACTGCCCGATCGCAAATTGCATTCCACCAACGATGTTTTCTTGTGCGAGGAGGTTGTCCTAGTTTCATGACTTCCTGAATTTTCTTCGTTATTTTCTGCCACTCTGTTGATGTCTCCTGATTAATTTGCATTATGATTTCTTCTTTGTGGAGTTTCAAGTACTCTGGATCTGGTTTGATATTTTTGGGTGGGCCTTTTTGCTTTCTATTGGGTTGGAATTTCGTCTTAATTTGGAGAAGATGATGGTCTGATTATTATTATTATTATTATTATTATTATTATTATTTATTAATTATTATTTATTTCATCGGCATTAGCTTATGTCGACCATTGATTTCAAAATGATATGAGCATTTTACTTTAGCTAGTGAGGACTTAAAATCCTAATACATAATAATCGATGCTTTACAGTATCTGACAATTCAGGTTTAGAAAAAGGAAGGTCAAGATGGCACATGCAACACTCCTTAGAAAGCTTTAAAAAAGATACAAGTTTACATTCTCATGCACTCTTCAATCATTGATTAAAGGGTCATTGCTTTTAGCTGTGGGTGGGCAAGATCTTGATGAAAGCGGGGAGAAACTTCTCTTATACAAAGTTAACATGCAAACCACGCTACATATGGGCTACTATTTGTTCGACCAAACGCGTGCTCCATGCTTGATACCACGATAACCTTCAACCTCTTAGATCTTCATACCCTTTACGATAGTCCGACAATAATTATATTCAATCCCTTGCATTGCAGATTGTTTGATCTTCTCATCTCTCCGTTAGTTTTGCCAAGAGAACCGATTTATCTAGCTTTCTCATTCTTCACGAGGATATTGTGCTGGTGGTTATTTTAAAGGGTAGAACATCGAGGCTATCTGCCCTTGATACTTGGTGGAACAGGGGGGGGTGTTTGGTGGTCTACTGGTCAAGTTGTTTGCCTCTCACCAAGGCGTACCGGGTTTGATTCCCTGTCAATCCATGTGAGATTTAGAAATAGTTTAAAATTAGTACATATATTTCCAGCTAGTCAATACATATACAATTCTTTTTTACATATATTTTATACTTTTTTATTTATTTTATTTGTACTGAAGATATTTTAAAAAATTAAAAATTAAAAAAATGTATTTCGGTAGCTGGAATTACATGTAGACTACCAAGTCAATAAGGCACACTAATACAAAAAAGAAACCAATTATAATCATTTATAAAGCTTTAGATTTAAAAGTGAAAGGAACTTAGAACCTGTGGTTCGGATTCCACGTAAAAAGGAGTCCCGTGGATCATGATCGCGAAATTAACGGTCACGTTAAACTACAAGCTTCCTTTCCATTTTTACCCCTGACGTTTTTAATAATTATCAAAATTATTACTATGAATATTATTAACTTATAATAAGAATAATATCGTATGGCCTCGGGTGCCGGGTACAACTTTGTTATTTGACACCCAGAGGGTAGCTTGCATGTCAATTTTCGTTGTTCCTTGAAGTACTATGAAATTCAAGGAGGTTAGATATCTAAGCTCCTTGAACACTATAGCGCTTTCTAGTAGAGAAATGAGGAACTTTGTGTTGGCGGAAACTCCCGAGATTAATTTTGCCATTATGAACACGGCCTACTGTATTCAAATGGGTTCTTTAACATGCCAACGTCTTATGACATGCGTATCGTATTTTTGCCGCCTTTCAAAAATCACTTAGCACGGCCAGGAGCGAACCTGCAAGCTTGGGGGTTAGTAATCCGACACGTTAACCACTCACCCACTGATTAACATGTAATTAACTTACATACTGGAATAAGAAAATGCGAGAATTATAGAAGTAGAAGACAGTAAAAAGAAAATATCAATTCATACGATAACTTTGTTATCGAGTATTTCTTACCGTTAACTTTCATATGACTCATTTTATTTAGATGACATTTTATGACAATTATTGTTGAATTAAATAACCTTACGTCTAGATTATGACGATAATTATTATATTTTCTTCTACTACTAATACTACTACTACCATCTCAATAACGTCTCTTAAATGGTACTAGTGCAACTACTACTACGGACTACTTATTAGGGGAGAAGTAGAGAAAATCTTTCACGGGTTCCATTAATATTGATCCTTTTGCCGACTATCTTTGGCATATCGCTCAGTTCGGAGAGGTCGAGGTGTAACTCTCGTTCGGCCCTTCACTCGCAGTAATGCGTACCTGACAGGTTTCTACGGCCACACTGCGTGGTTATGGATGATGATGATTTTAATTATTGTCTTAAGGGGCCTATCATCTAGGTTATCGGCCCCTTATCGTTTGGGTGATAGTGAAAGATGAGATGAGAATGAAAACTATAAGTAATATAAACTACAGACTTACATACTCGAAGAATAAATGGTAAACAAATTAAGGATAAGGCAAATAAAGGACAGGAAGAGAAAGAAATGCCCACACTTCTAGAAGAATGAGGATTGAAGGACTTGGAAGGAAGGAGAGCCATGAAAGAAAGGTAGGAAAGGAAAAGAGGAGAGGGTCCGCCCCAAAGTCAATGGGAAAAGGGGAAAAACGGACCCAGCTCCGGAATCCCTCGGGGTCGCTAACTACTCAAAGAAACCAACTGTGAGCCCTTGGGGATGTAGCAATATCCAGGGTGCACCAGAAGTAGTGGGGCTACATACACCCTGTCTCCTTGAGGGCCTTGAGCAGAAGGCAAGGTATAACATGAAAAGAAAAAGGAGGCTAACCCCTCGCAGAATGAGGGTATCAGGAAAGATGAGACAAGGGCCAATTAAGGCGGGAAAGGAAGATACTCCCTAGGCCTCGGATATTCTAATACCGTCGGGGTTGAAAGAGAACAAGAGTTGACCAAGAGAGGTCGACAGGAAAGATGACGGAGAGGAGCCCGGCACGAGTAAGTGGAAGGAATGTCGGACTCAGCTAGATGTGAGCCCCTGGGGGGCGGTTATGGAACACGCTGCCGGGGGATGCCAAGATCTTGCCTCTTCGGAAATTCAGGCCGTACATAATTAGGTACATTGAATAAATAAACTTCTGTATGAGTGATTGGCTGTCTCGCCGAATGAATGAATGTATGGAGTGATTGAGGTGATGGAAGTGCGTGCGTGAGGGAGTGAGTGAACTATGTTAATATTCTAAATATGTAAATAATGCAAATATCTTTGAAAACATTTAAATATTGCAAAAGCAATGAAGATATAAATTGTGCCAGTGATACATGTAATATGTATGTGGGGCTTGCCCTTTTTCACTAGGCCTTCCATACTTCTGTTTGAATTATGGTAAATAATAATTATAATAATAAACCCCGCGGTCAGCTGTACGCGTTAAATCATTCACCACGTCCGCGATATGGAGCTACAGCAGGTCCGAAGACCAAAGTTTCGAATTCCGGCGCAGGCAGCGATTATCCTGAGTGTGGCTGTTCTCCTAGCTTTTACGCGTTTCGAGCTGCATGAAATAGAAATTTCTTAAAAGGTACCTACTTGTAATTCTCTATTGATAAGACGAACAAGTTAATTTGTTTATAATATGAATATTATGCATTTTAGGTTTGTTTAATTTTATTAACAACACATTATATCTTAAGAAATCCAGACATACATATTCAAGTTAATTTGTGTTGAGGAATAGTATAATACTGTATATTAAGGCATCATGTAGTTCTCGATTATTGATCACAGCCTGTATCCATTATTTGTGATTTTATAAATATGGGTGTTTTATGAAAGCCTTAGATCAACAATAATATGTAAATCCTTCACTGGACCACATTCTTGTAAAATTTCACTAGTATTGCAACATCAAAATTAGTATTTCTTGAATATATTTTCGCTGAACTTTTCTTTTACAGTGCACCAGTTATAACAACACAGTGAAGAATTCGGCTTGTCTGTGAACGCTTTAAAAACAAAAAATGATGGTGTTCTCTAAAAAGACAATAAGAGCAAATCTCTCAATAAATAATAATATAGTTGAACAAGTGTCCCCCGTCAAATACTTGGGCACCATATTGAACGAACAATGTGACTCCAAACAAGAAATAAAATCTAGAATTGAACAGGCCAGGAAACAATTCTTTACCTTGCGGAAATTCTTTGTACGATCAGATCTCAGTCTACAGTTGCGAATCCGCATGATCCGTTGTTACATATTTTCTGTTCTTCTATATGGTTGCTATTGCTGGACCATGGATCCTTCTATTGAAAAACGAATCGATGCCTTTGAAATTTATCTATATCGTCGTCTCCTGCGCATACTTTGGATATTAAAAATTTCAAATGTCAAGGTCCTGCATCGGATGAAAAAGCAAAAAGAACTGCTACATGTTATAAAGCAAAGAAATACACAATACCTAGGTCACATCATGCGAAACGAGAGGTACCAATTATTACAGCTAATTATTGAAGGAAAGATACAAGGAAAAAGATCCGTTGGGAGACGCAGAAATTCATAGTTGAAGGACATTAGAAGGTGGCACCGGTGTACATCGGTGGAAGCATTTCATACTGCAATGTCAAGGTCAGAGCTGGCTACGTGGATCGCCAACCTTCGTTTGGAGAGGGCCGGCGTGTTAAGAAGAAGAAGTTATAACAATAATGCAGTAATTAAAGAAAGTTTTTCAGTCGGTCAACATAAATTGTGCCCAATTACATTAGGTGGAAACAAGTATTTGCATACCCTAACCTGAGAGAAGCGATATATTAGACTATTACACACTAACACGCACGCTTTTATGCACAAAATGGCGTACTTAATTGGATATCTCGTTTCTTTCAGGTTATCGTATGTATATACAGTGAGTCTCTCTCACGACTCGGCCGGCCGGCGCGCCCAGCTTATCTGTCTCCCGTTGACTCATCACTCCACGCTCACTTCGTCAACGTTATCCGTGCATGACATGAGATAACAATTAAAATTAATAAAACAAGCTGCTACTACCTCATGACAGGAGATGTTCTAAATGTTCTCTTCCTACATCCACATATTTCCGGCATCGTCTTAGGAAACTCCGATTCACACGCATATGTTCGTCTTTCGTAATTAAGGCTATTTCTCTCCAGATATGTTAATATTTTTCTCGGACGAAGCTTGGTTCTATTTACACGGGTATGGTTCGACGACGCAGAATAACAGATATGGAGTTGAGAAACCCCCCATCGTATATACGAAATTCAACTACATAACGAATGGGTCGGAGTATGGTGCGCAGTGAATGGATACATTGTTATAGGGCCTATCCTTTTTCAAGGCACAATTAATGCACAAAGGTACAGGGATAATATACTGAATTTTTTTTATTTGACGAACTGACTGACACTAACTCTCGAAATGGATACATTCAGCAAGACTCTGCCACGTTAAACTTAATTGAGGACATTTTTGAATACCGTGTAATTAGTACGGACTTATGCCTGTCACGGACCCCATATTTAACTGTTTGTGACTTTTATTTAAATGGATGCTTAAAGAATAAAGTGTATGCAAGAAACCCTCACACGTTGGGCGAACTGAAAGAACATATCCGGAGAGTTATAAAGCCTCAATTACGGAAGACGAACTTATGCGTGTGAATCGGAGTTTCCTAAGACGATGCCGGAAATGTGTGGATGTATGAGGAGAACATTTCCAATATCTCCTGTCATAAGGCACGAGCTTATTTAATTAATTGTTATTTTCTTAATTTTAATTGTTAACTCATGTCATGCACGGATAACGTTAGCGAAGTGCTATGTTATGCCGAGCGGTGAGTGATGAGTCAACGGGAGACAGATAAACTGGGCGCGCTGGCCGGCCGAGTCGTGAGAGAGACTTACTGTACTTGTTTCCCGCCTAATGTAATTGAACACAATCTGTGTTGACCGACTGAAAAGCTTCCTTTAATAGAATTAAATACATTGAAAAATGGCTTCTATCAATACAACAATATTACGGTAAGCTAATCAGTTTTCCTGCTTGCTCCTGCCTGTTTACCATCTATGATTATTTATTTATCAGGTGCATTCAAAAAGTAACGAGCCGGAGGCTGGAATGCGCAAACCGGTGATGACATCGGCTAATCGTGGCGTGTGTAACGAGGTGTGGTTCCGAACAGAGCGTGGAAGGTCACAGCCCGTCGCTAGAGGGCAGGCCTGCACGTCACGTGACGAAACAAAGCGAGCAGCAGTATGCTTCAATCGTCCAACGCTGCCAGTCGCATTGTAAACAGTGACATGGAGGCGTCGAACGAAGAGCAAAGAGGTGTTGTTCGGTTTCTGACAGCGGAAGGAGTAGGGGCAACAGACATTCATCGCCGAATGTCAAAAGTGTACGGTGAACACTGCATGTTCCATGCAAGGTTCAAGGCGTGGCACAAGCGCTTCAGGGAAGGACGGGTGTCGTTAGCCGATGATGCCCGGTCTGGGGCACCCCCCTGCATTACCGATGACAACGTCCAGCTGGTTGATGCACTCATTACCCAGGACCGCCGAGTGGCAGTGAACGCCATAGCCGCCGTTGTCGGATTGAGCGTCGGAAGTGTGCACACTATCATGAAGGAACGACTGCACTTGCGCAAAGTATGTGCCCAATGGGTGCCCCACAGTCTTCAACCACACCAGGGCTCTGCGGGGCCAACGATTCACCTCGGACGTCGACGTCCTGCTGTACGTGCGGAAGTGGTTTACATCGCAGCCCAGGGAATTTTATGAGACAGCCATTCACCGCCTCGTGTCACAAGTGGGACAAGTGCCTCAACAGCCAGGGCCAATACTTCTAACATACAGGTACTGGTTTCTGTAATTATGCCTCCGGCTCGTTACTTTTTGAACGCACCTTATATTTATCGTATGGCTTTTAGTGCGGGCAGTGTCCGAGGACATGTTCGGCTCGCCTGAGTCTGTAGCTGCTTCCAGAGGACATCCTTATTAGGTTGAGCTACAAGTTCCGTTCAATTTCAAGTAGTTCCAACTTTCGCTTCCACATATCAGTGATACCTTGTGTTGAACGTTGGAACTTTGATAGAGCGTTCTTTGACGAATTGAGTACATTTGCATTTGTCTGTTGAAAATGTGGCTTTTCACCGATGTCTATGTCCCATTCATGGCTGTGATTAGATGGGAAGCTACTGAGGTATGGGTGGTGCTGAGTAATGGACTCTGGGCACAGCCAGTGCCTGTGGATGTTGTGAAAGGTTCTGCTCATAGGGTTAGTACAGCTGAACTGACTCTCTGAGGAAAGCAATGGCGAACTTCCTCACCTTGCCTAGTACGCCTCATTATAGTGCTGCCTCGGTTTTGTGGGTTTCTGCCACATAACTTATGGTGGTGCTTTTTGAGGATCCAACCATCCTCCAGGCTGACCACCTAACAGACAATCAGTTTGCAACTTCACATCATCATAACCAGAAATATGTTCATAAATCATTAGATCATCAGCAAATAACAAGTGTTTTGAATGTTTGATTGTCCATACGGTGGATTTTAATTAACTAGCAGTAGTGCCCGGCTTCGCCCGGTGGATTTATTTGTTTTACAGAACAGGAGCGCCCAAGGATACGGATCGGAATAAATGAAAGTAAATTTCAAAGCACCAACGCTTATTGAAGCTGATAACCTCAGTATACTGCACCAACACCATCGCCCTTATACAGAGGCATAGGCCTACTATTGTCATGACGATAACTGTTTTAAGGGGCCAAAGAAATCTTTTTGCACGAATTACTCCCCGTGACTGCAGTTTGTAAGCAGCTCGCAATTCTGCGCCAGAACATGGGTAGGGGCGGCGTGATGCGGCCCGCATTACATGGCAACAATGGACTTCGGTATTATTGAAGCCGTTCTGGAGCGCTTGTTCTTCCGACTTACTGAACATAAATCAATATTTAAGGTTTTCTGAGAGGTGTAGCCTAATGCTATATAGCCTAAACTATTCCTTTGAATCAGGCTATCATATACAAAAAGAATGTTTCTAATCCGACTGGTAGTTCCAGAGATTAGCGCGTTTAAACACATAAACAAACACACAAATTCTTCAGCTCTATTATACTAGTATAGATAACTAACAGGAAACAATAATGATCCAAGGTTTGAGCCTTCAGGGACTCCAGAATTTACTGTGGACTGAACTAATATGACCTAAGAAAATTGCAGGCAAGGCTGCAACTTATCACCCATAATTTTCAATCTTTACATTAAACCGACAGTAGTGGCTGCGCGGGCTAAAGCGCTGCGTTAGGTCAAGGGGCCAAGCTCTCTGCTGACTCGGTAGACGCGTGGGTTCGAGCCCCACCGTCGGCTGTCCTTGAAATGGTTTTCCGTGGTTTCCCATTTTCAACACCAGGCAAATGCTGGGACAGTACCTTCTGACAGGCCACGGCCGCTTCCTTCCACATCCTTGCCCAGTTCCATTCATCTTCATCAATTCCATCTCTCATCCTGACGCGCAGGTCGCCCACGGGCGTCGACTAGAAATACCTGCACTCGGCCTCTCAGGAGGCTACACGACAAAAAAAATTAAAAAAATCTTTACATTGAACAAGCAATGAAGGAAATTGGAGAAAAATTTATAGTGGGAGTGAAGATTCAAGGAGAAATAATTTCAACTCTGAGATTTGCTGATGACATCGTCATCTTGGCCGACAAGCCTGAGGATTTGAATGAGTTTTTGAATGGTATGGATTCCGTCTTACGGAAGGACTTCATGATGAAAATTAATAAATGTAAAACAAAAATACTGGAATGCAGCCGAAATAAATCAGAAACATCTATGGAGATCAAATTGGCAGGTGAAAAGCTGAAGGAAGTAGGAGACTTCTGTTACTTAGGAAGCAGAATAACCAGTGATGGACGAAGCAAAGAGGATATAAAAGGTAGGTTGGCTAAGGCAAGGAACGCCTTTCTACAAAAAAGGAATCTGTTGACATCGAATATAGATTTAGGTATTAGGAAGTCATTTTTGAAAGCCTTTGTCTGGAGCGTGGCACTCTATGGAAGTGAAACTTGGACTATTGGTGCAGAAGAAAAGAGGAGAATTGAGGCATTTGAAATGTGGTGTTACAGGAGAATGATGAAGATCAGATGGGTAGATAGGGTTACAAACGAAGAGGTATTAAGGCGAGTGGGAGAGGAGAGATGTTTCTGGCGACTGCTAATGAAGAGAAGAGATAGGTTGGTAGGACGCATACTAAGACACCCAGGAATAGCAAGCTTAGTTATGGAAGGAAGGGTCGAGGACAAGAACTGTAGGGGTAGACCAAGGTTAGAATATGTTAAACAGATTGCCTCGGATGTAGGGTGTGGTAGCTATGTAGAGATGAAACGATTAGCTCAGGACAGAGAGGCATGGAGAGCTGCATCAAACCAGTCAAAAGACTGAAGACTCAAACAACAACAACAACAACAACAACAACAGAAAATTTACTCACTGATTTCTGCCAGATCTTTCCTGTTGTATTAGAGTGTGTGTTTGTAATTTAGACCAGTATGGTAAGAAGTGTCTTGAGTAGATACACTTCTAAGATGGTTGAGTTTCTTTTATTACTTTATTTTATTTTTCATTTGTTCTATATTTTAGAAATGCCAATACGTTTGTTTTTTACTTGTTTACGTTCTATTCGTTTCCAGTGTTTGGTTTATTTTGTACATGAAGACGTCACTTACACCCAGTCCCCAAGCCAGAATAATTAACCACGGGAGATTAAATTCTCCGTGGCCCGGCCGAGAATCAAACCCGGGATCCTTCGGGCCAAAGCCTAGCACGCTAACCTATTAGCCACGGAGCCGGAAGAGGTTAGAAATCGAACCCATCTGCTCACCTTTGAGCGTCACGAGGCTGAATGTGCCCCCTTTCAGCCCCCAGGTCAGAAATGTCTTGCCAGAGCCGGGTTAATGAACCTGTATCTCAGGTGTAACAGCCAGACACTTAATGGTCGCTCAAGCCCCTCAAGTGGGTAATATCAAGACCACACAACGCTTGAACACGTAGCATGTTCCTGGAGAGTGGAGAGTTTTGCTCTAGATGTTAAAGGTTGGCAGCAGTGCTTTATTAAGGAGATCCGCCACGCATTAGTGTATTTACCACGTCCGGCCAGTACAGTGTCTTTCTTTCCGGAGACTGGCAGCCTTTCACCTCACACAGCCAGCAAAACCGCATAATGACTGCCTCACATTACGTGCAATAATCATATGAGCCAGTGATAACTGCCGTGAAACTTTCAACTTTCACCCGATGGCCTCCACCCCAGTCAAGTTACGCGAGCCCCAGGCTACCTAAATACTGGAAGGGAGGGGATGCACTAGTTGTGTGCATCACCTACCCCCACCCACCTTACAGTGACCTCAGTTTAACGCGTTCATCTGTCTCTCCTCTTACCTTTCTCCATACTCCTACATAGACAGCAGCCCTCAATACAGTACATCCCCAAACTGAGTAGTGCTGATATCTACAGTATGTTGAGGTAACTCCTTGGAAAAATTAATATTGCAGTTTCCATTCGGCCATCACAAAAATCATTCCAATCAATGGAATATGTGAATAAACATGAAATAAATTACATGTGATTACGATGTATTAAGGACTATTGAAGAAGACAACGATGGGGTGAAATGTTTCAATCATCAAGCGAGCATTGTTATAAGGCATCCAACGTTTAGAATGAAGCATTGATCTTATGGCGCGTTACGACAGGGTTGCCACTCCATGGGAGGAGGCAGTACAGAGAGCTTCGCGTACACTTTCCGCACATTCAGCGATTGTGCAGTGACGAAGACTTGAATTAAGTACTGTATAATAATACTAATAGTAGGCTAACATAGCACGTACAACGAAATTAAATTAACTATAACGTCATTATAAAGTCATTATATTTAACATTCCTGCTATTCTTTCGAAGTGAATTACTTAGCCTTTTTTTTTTTGCGTGGCGACAGTACTGGACCCTGTCCACTCTCACTACTTATTTTAAAAACTGTAGTCTTTGATATTCATGTGTCTAGAGCAGTTTCATTGACTAAATTATTTATACTTTCGTTAGGTTTAAGATTCTTAAAATAACTAAGCACTTTAATTACGACCTGTTTTTCCCTCCTTCTGAGCACTTGACCACCTTTCCTTTTCACAAAAATATCTATTGTTGTACGTGAAATACGTAAAATACAACACGTTAAATCTAACAGAACTGCTGCACACACACTCAAGATAGAGACTGCTGAACAGCTGAAATACAAGCTCGAAGGGCACAGTAATAAAGCTGTGAGTAGCAAGCTGCACCCCGCTGTCCTTCGAAACTTCATTCATATAACCGCGGCCAATGAACAGCCCGGCCTGTGTAAACAATTAAACCTACACTCTGGGTAAGCAGGTAGAAAACTTCTTCCAACATTCCTCTACAACTCTCAAACTGACATGACATGGTTATCTTTAAAAATAGAAAAGTTGGCAGCATACGAACTTTTTCAATGTTGCTATGTGGTTATGAGAGATATTCAGAAGTTTTACCTACATGAAAATTTTAATATTGCCATTATAAAATATTTCAATAATCCATCATCAAGACGGCACATTTAGCTACACGTGTGTGAAAAATAGGCATCACAAAGTCATTGCGACATGATATAAGATCGACTTTACTAAAAAGGGGACACAGTTTATCGTTTTTTTTTAAATATGGATATCTAATTTTTCTAGCATTTCTATCAAGTTTGCGTAGTTTTAATATAGGACAAGAAAGATCGGCAAAACATAGTTCTACCCGAATATGCCAGTTTTTCTACAAAGAAAAATTTTCGACTGATATGGCAACAGTGGATTGCTAGAAAATGATAACGTCATACATGTCTCACGTGCAACAGAAAGAGAGAAGAATATCCCTATCTACCCAGTGCTTCATTCTAAACGTTGGATGCCTTGGACTCCTACAGAAGTAGCGAACTGCGCTCTACCTCCCTTTTTATGAAGTGCATCTGAGACTCTTTACTGCAAGAACTAAAAGCTCAAACTGCCATAACCTCCCTATGAAGGCTTCCTAAAAGATGGTATATTGGCTTTCACGGCCAGTGAATTATAACTCAGCAATTATTGTAGTTTCGAGTGGGGACACCAAGAGCCCGCTGATGACCCAGCTTGGTGTCCTAGGCGAAACCCCACACAAGACACGGCACCAACCTAGAACAATTGCTGAGTATTATTTCAGTGGCCGTGAAAGCCAATATACCATATTTTTTGGTAGCCTTCGTAGGGAGGTTAAGGCTGCTAGAACTTTTAGTTTTCACCGTAAACAGTCGCAGGCGCGCTTCATAAAGAGAGGTAAGAGGTAAGAGGTAAGAGAAGCAGAGGCGATGGTTAGATTCAGTGTTGAACGATTTCAAAGTGAGAGGTGTAGAAACAGAAGAGGCTACAAGTCTACAAATGCCATGAACGTTCTCTTATCTTTCCTTATTCTACCTTCCAAAATCAGCCTAAGACTTAGTACAGCTTCCCTTGATCCTACATTTCTCCTGAAACCAAACTGGTCTTCACCCAACTCCGTTTCTATCTGGCTTTCCATCCTCTTGTAAATTATTCTAGACAGGATCTTTGAAGCATGAGTAATCAAGCTGATTGTGCGGTAATCTTTACATCTGTCAGCTCCTACTTTCTTCGGTATACGGATGATAACATTCTTCTTGAAATCCGAGGGTACCTTACCTGTCTCATAAATCCTACACACCAAGTGAAATAACCTGATCAGACCATCATCACCTATGCAGCGTAGCAACTCATTAGTCTTCCAATGCTCTGTCAAATTCTCATCTCAATATTAAATCTCCTCTCCCTTTCCATTACATGATTCTCAATCTCCTTTCCGTTATTCAAACACTCTATGTCAGCTTTCCATCTCTCAACCTTTTCTTCTCTAAGTAATAGAGGTTTTCCATCGGCATCCTTAATATTAAAGCACTTAGTATTCTTTCCTCCAAAAGTATTCATAATCTTTCCATAAGCTGTGTCTACTTTTTCCTAATTTTTGACAAAAATAATAATAATAAAGTAATTTGTTTGTCTTAAAATGCCCCTGCTATAACGATATAAAATATGAAACAGTTTTTAGTGGAAATATCCCAGTCAGGTCTGTTCACTTCATCAAGCAGCCGGCTCCAGTAGATCAAAGTCAGAGTGTTACGTGTCGGGACTGGTAGTAGGACTTCTAACATTAGTGACAGCAACCCATCCATCAGCCATTAATATTCCCGTACAGTCTCGAGCGCTCTGAGTATCGAGACTTACATGATAGCCACTACTGCCATCAAAATAATATTAATTTATTTTATTTTTATTACTAACTGACACAGACGATTTATTCAAGAGGACATCTTACTGCGGATGACTTTATTCGTATAAATACTGTAAGATTCTAGCTATTATCTGTCTGTTTGTATGGCTCAACCTATGGTGCAGTGACTAGCATTTTTAGCCTATTTTCATTTTATGAAGAAAAAACAAGAAGTTCCGTGACGAACTAAAGAGCCTACTTTTCTTAAAATTTAAGATTCATGCCAATGATTAATCGATATGGATCTATCTAGAATAATGACGAAATTATGTTGGTAATATCGAAATTTCTAATTAGTTCGAAATACTGTATACCTGGCATAATGTAGCCTAATAGAGCACTACAGTTGGCAGCCCTGATGACTGAATATATTCTTAGTTCCATCTCTTAAGGTACAGAATACAATATTTGGTTGGAGTCCAATGAATAGCATGGACGTTGCATGCAGTTAAACATTGGATCTAACAGTGCGCGTAAAATCATGTTGGCAACAGTGTCATGCATGTATTGGTCAGAAATAATCTGAAATAATATGACCTATTGTTGTGCCAATTTTGAATGAAATCCATTAGTTAGTATAGAAGTTACATGCATTTTAAAATTGGACCTATCAGCAGGCTTAGAATCATGTTGGCAGCACTGACGTATATTAGTTACTCCAAAGTAATCTAGAAAGCCAGGTACTATACGTGTGCAAAGTTTAGAGCTATTGGCTTGCATTCTTTCTGATATATTGATATTAGGGTCACAAAAATAGAGACAGCATTATTAACAGTTGGCAGCCCTGGTTGCTCGTAAGAATACGCATAGTCATAGCTGTTATGGTACACATAGCACATACGAAATTTGGTTGAAATCCAAATTATAGTATGGAAGTTACATGTATTTAAAGTTGGACCTCTCAGCAGGCTTAGAATCATGTTGGTAGCACTGACGTATATAAGTTACTCCACATTAATATAGAATGTCATGTACTATACGTGTGCATAGTTTAAAGCTGTCGGCTTGCATACTTTCTTATATATATTGGTATTTGGATAAATGAAATTAAGAGCATTTTTAACAGTTGGCAGCACTGGTGGTTCATAAGAATACGTTCAGTCATATCTGGTTATGTACACATACAACATACGAAATTTGGTTGAATTCCAATTGATAGTGTAGAAGTTATATGCATTTAAATATTGGACCTATCAGTAGGCTTATAATCATTTTGGCAACACTGCCATATATGGCCTTCTGGAACTTAAACTGCAATATTATTATCTATATATGTGCCGATTTTGAAATAGCTCCCATTCATACCTTCCAAGATATCCAACATGGAGCTCAAATTTCAATTGCGATTTTTCATCAGTTGGTAGCACTGACATCATTTTCAAATATGGCCGTGATATATTCAGGTATAGATCTTTACTCCTACCAAATTTTATTTCGATTGCTCCAGCCGTTTAGGAGTTGATAGGGGGGGGACACACACACAGCCAGACAGACAGACAGAAGGACAGACACACACACATTTTCCCGGATTGATCTCATAAGACTACTTTTTCCTCATTTTTAGCCTACTTTCGATTTTTGCAAAAAATGAAAGTAGACTTATGAGATCAACACTGGGCGAAAAAAAAGTGTGTCTGTCTGTGTGTGTGTGTGTGTCTGTGTGTGTGTGTGTGTGTGTGTGAGTGTGTGTACTCTGAATGTCTGTCCCCCCCTATCAATTCGAACACGGTGAATGCGAATTGAACGAAATTTGGTACAAATGTAGCACTAGCAAAGGACACCTCAGTGTCATGTTTTATATCGCCGCCATCTTGACGGAAACGTAATGGCGGCCACACAAATGTTCAAAGCTTAAATCAAATTACGACTAACCTAATCATCCGATCTCTACCAAATTTTGCAACAACATACCTTTATGGGGGGGAGCATCCTTTGACCACACTAATAAGTCATCAGCGTAATAGTTTGCGGATGGCGGCCATCTTTGTGTGAAAATCGATTCCCCCTATTAATTCGAACACGGTGCAACCGAATGGAACGAAATTTGGTACAGAGGTAGTACTAACAAAAGGCACCTTAGTGTCATGTTTTATATCGCCGCCATCTTGACGGAAACGTAATGGCGGCCACACAAATGTTCAAAGCTTAAATCAAATTACGATTAACCTAATCATCCGATCTCTACCAAATTTTGCAACAACATACCTTTATAGAGGAAGCATCCTTTGACCAAATAACTAAGTCATTAGCATAATAGTTTGCGGATGGCGGCCATCTTTGTGTGAAAATCAATTCCCCCTATTAATTCAAACACGGTGAAACCAAATGGAACGAAATTTGGTACAGAGATAGCACTAGCAAAGGGCACCTCAGTGTCATGTTTTATATCGCCGCCATCTTGACAGAAACGTAATGGCGGCCACACGAATGTTCAAAGCTTAAATCAAATTACGATTAACCTAATCATCCGATCTCTACCAAATTTTGCAACTACATACCTTTATGGAGGGAGCATCCTTTGACCAATCTAATAGGTTATTAGCCTAATAGTTTGCGGGTGGCGGCCATCTTTATGTCAAAATTGATTCCCCCTATTAATTCGAACACGGTGGAACCGAATGGAACGAAATTTGGTACAGAGGTAGCACTAGCAAAGGGCACCTCAGTGTCATGTTTTATATCGCCACCATCTTGACTGAAACGTAATGGCGGCCACACGAATGTTCAAAGCTTAAATCAAATTACGATTAACCTAATCATCCGATCTCTACCAAATTTTGCAACTACATACCTTTATGGAGGGAGCATCCTTTGACCAATCTAATAGGTCATTCACCTAATAGTTTGCGGATGGCGGCCATCTTTGTGTCAAAATCGATTCTCCCTATTAATTCAAACACGGTGGAACCGAATGGAACGAAATTTGGTACAGAGATAGCACTAGCAAAGGGCATCTCAGTGTCATGATTTATATCGCCGCCATATTGACAGAAACGTAATGGCGGCCACACAAATGTTCAAAGCTTAAATCAAATTACGATTAGCCTAATCATCCGATCTCTAGCAAATTTAGCAACAACATACCTTTATGGAGGGAGCATCCTTTGACCAAACTAATAGGTCATCAGCCTAATATTTTGCGGATGGCGGCCATCTTTGTGTGAAAATCGATTCCCCTTATCAATTCGAACACGGTGAAACCGAATGGAACGAAATTTGGTACAGAGGTAGCACTAGCAAAGGGCACCTCATATTCATGTTTAATGTCCCTATAGCACGTTGTATTTCAACAAGCTACTACAACCAACATTCAATCATACTCCTTGAAAAGGACAAAGAGTTATAACAATACCCATGCATTTAGGAGAAAGTAGGCTATATGTTCTTTACTGAACATCTTGTTGCAAAATGTGAAAAGTAGGCTAAAAATAGGCTTATGAGATCACCATTTGTCCCTGTATGTGTTTGTGTGTGTGACCCCCCTCCATCCTAATAACTTTTAAACGGCTGGAGCGATTTCAATAAATCTCGGTAAGGTCATAGTACTTTTATGGCGAACCGCGACCGTGCCCTCCAAATGTTATTACGTCTGACCAAACCAAAATGGCGGCTGTGCAAAGTATTTCACTGGCATTCTCTATCTCCGAAACTATTACTGATATCACCCTGATATTTTGTACGGCGATAAAGGGTATTACTAGACGTTCAGCTATGATACATCTAAAAACCTGTAAAATACAAAACGAACATGGTGGCCAAGTTAAAGTGAAACATTTTAATAGACTTTTCTCACGATTTAACTATATGAGCGCCGTGAAATTTGGTACAGTAAATCTTTATACACATTGTAATGCACTGGCAATTAGTTCAATTATTCACATAACCTCAAGAAGGTGGGTGTGCGCAATTTTAAAATATTTTTTAAAATGTATTGTGTATTAATCATGCGATCGAAGTGAACGTTTGATTAATGAACCTTCGCAACAGTCGTCATCTAATAATACATAACTCTATGGCCTACATATATAAAAATTCAACATGGCGACCAACCAAAATATTTAGACGGTTCTCAATATCTACGAATCTATTACAGCAATCAAAGTGATTTTTAGCCTACTTTTCACATTTTGCAAAAATGAGGAAAAAGTAGACTTATGAGATCGGGCAAATGTGTGTCTGTCTGTCTGTCTGTCCTTCTGTCTGTCTGTCTGGCTGTGTGTGTGTCCCCCCCCCCCTATCAACTCCTAAACGGCTGCAGCAATCGAAACAAAATTTGGTAGGAGTAAAGATCTACACCTGAATATCTCACGGCCATATTTGAAAATGATGTCAGTGCTACCAACTGCTAAAAAATCGCAATTGAAATTTGAGCTCCATGTTGGATATCTTGGAAAGTATGAATGGGAGCTATTTCAAAATTGGCACACGTACAGATCATAATATTTCAGTTTAATTTCCAGGAGGCCAAACATGGCAGTGTTGCCAAAATGATTATAAGCCTCCTGATAGGTCCAATTTTTAAATGCATATAACTTCTACACTATCAATTGGAATTCAACCAAATTTCGTATGTTGTATGTGTACGTAACCAGATATGACTGAGCGTATTCTTAAGACCTACCAGGGCTGCCAACTGTTAATAAATGCTCCTAATTTATTTTATCCAAATACCAATATATCAGAAAGTATGCAAGCCGACAGCTTTAAACTATGCACACGTATAGTACCTGACATTCTATATTAATTTGGAGTAACTTATATACGTCAGTGCTACCAACATGATTCTAAGCCTGCTGACAGGTCCAACTTTAAATACATGCAACTTCCATACTATCATTTGGATTTCAACCAAATTTCGTATGTTTTATGTGTACCATAACAGATATGACTATGCGTATTCTAAGTAGCAACCAGGGCTGCCAACTGTTAATATGTGCTGTCCCTATTTTTGTTACCCTAATATCAATATATCAGAAAGTATGCAAGCCAATAGCTCTAAAATTTGCACACGTATAGTACCTGGCATTCTAGACGAATTTGGAGTAACTAATATACGTCAGTGCTGCCAACATGATTCTAAGCCTGCTGATAGGTCCAATTTTTAAATGCATGTAACTTCTATACTAACTAATGGAATTCATTCAAAATTGGCACAACAATAGATCATATTATTTCAGATTATTTCTGACCAATACATGCATGACATTGTTGCCAACATGATTTTACGCGCGCTGTTAGATCCAATATTTAACTGCATGTAACGTCCATGCGATTCATTGGACTTCAACCAAATTTTGTATTTTGTACCTTAAGAGATAGAACTAAGAATATATTCAGTCATCAGGGCTGCCAACTGTAGTGCTCTATTAGGATACATTATGCCAGGTATACAGTATTTCGAATTAATTGGAAATTTCGATATTAGCAACTTAATTTCGTCATTATTCTAGATAGGTTCATATTCTGTAGAATAATCATTGGCATGAAAAGTAGGCTGTATAGTTCTTAACGGAACTTCTTGTTTATGTTCATAGGGGCTATGAACATAAGTTCACCTAAAGGACTTTCACTAACCTGGTGATCACAAATCCAACATGGCTGTGACGCGAAGTATAAATATTCACATGGACGTTTCTCGCAGAGAACAAGCAAGGAACGGGGCAATGGGTCTTCCTCTTTTTGTTCTCCAATTTACACGTCAGAGTACAGGATTGATTACCTGTTTCCTGTTTGTCAAGCCTTTCCCAGTGCTCGCTTTCATGAGCTGTTAATCAACAAATGCCTCTCTTTATGCTCATTGTAAGTTGTTCTTGCACAGTAATGTATTAATTCGTAGTAGATATGTGTAAACACAAAACTGGTTAAGGTAGATCAATTAATTTTTTCTCAGTATGTCCATTATATTCATGTCCATGTTTTAATTATTTTAGCATAAGCCTACCTTCATTAACCGGAAACCTACGTTTAACGAAAAAAAAAAGAGTCCGGTTCGTTTCCGTTGAAGACAGGTTTTTACTGTATTTATGCATTAACACACTTCTCTAACAAATGGTGGGAGTTTAATTGGATGACATGTTTCTCTCGTCAAGCGAGCATCATCAGATCCAAAACAAAATAGCTATACAGGATACTAGCAAACCAACAAACGGACACTGCCTTCAAACAAATTCCCTCTAAAAACACGGCAAGAACTATATTGATTAGTGCGTCAATTGAAAATCCACAGCTTGCTTCCAGTCAACCGACCGGGTCAGGGAATGGAATGAATGAAGCCCCCATCTAGCGGCGAGAATATGAACTGTGTCGGCTGCCGAAGCCTGTCGCACTCCCCTGGGGCAATGATTAAATGCATGACAGATGAAATGAAATGACAGTGGAGAGTGATGCTGGAATAACATTTTTGACAGGGAAAACCGGAGTAAACGGAGAAAACCCTGTCTGCCTCCGCTTTGTCCAGCACAAATCTCACATGGAGTGACCGGAATTTGAATCACGGAACCAGCGGTGGGAGGCCGGCGTTCTGCAAGTGCGTCAATTACTGCTGTTAAATACTAAAGCATGAAGCACCCGGAAAAAGAGCTATTTATTTATATAATTATTTATTTATTTCATTATTCATTGATTTATTAATTTATTTATTTATTTATTTTAGCCATAAACAATCTGCCTCCACCAACTAATGTATGAAGCTGTTGCTACTATTGCTGTGATACACTAAAGCGTTAAGCCCCAAACTAGATTGTAAGCAAATATGCAGAAATGTCCTACGAGTAAAAAGCTAGAACTAGAAATTGCAAAAAAAAAAAAAAAAAAAAAGCAGTGATTGTCTACTAATACTGTGTTGAACAAGTAGTTCCGTAAAGAAGTAAATAGCCCATTTTCATGTATTCTACTTATGTTAATAGCCTCTATTAACATACAAATTTTCAGTTTGATTGATGTAATAGATTCGTAGATATTAAGAACCATCTAAATATTTCGGATGGTCGCCATGTTGGATTTTAATATATGTAGGCCATAGAATTATGTACTATTGTGCCCAACTCTAGGAATGGGTATTCCAAGTTTCAGACACCTAGATATCAAGGGAAAGGCTGTAGCCGCTTTTGAAAGTTCAGATATTTGAATATCGCGCTACATTGCTTCGAGAAGCATTTAGAAGAATTTTACCGATAGTTGGATGTCAAGTGACGTAGCGAGTAACAGCAGAGGTGGAGGCTATTTATTGATTTAATAGTTAACTATGGAGTAGAGACTTGAGACTGGGATCATATTACTGGCACGGCCAAATGAAAGAGAATGCAATTAGTATCAAGTAAATCGGACCAGGGATTCAAGAGATATGAGGATTTCTAGATATCAGGTGATGACGCGTGACCCTGACCGTTTTGAATAAAAGCCAGCTGGAGGAGGCATGGTTAGCTCATTCTAACACAAGCACTTGGCAAGCAAGTTGCGTCTACGCTGAGCCAAGGCACATGGTTGCCGTATCTACGCAGAAGTTCTTTTCAAGTCGTGATAGTCACGAGAAGTGCTGCGCAAACGAGTTGGAACTTAGTAAGTTTCTGGTGAGGAGAATCACTGAGGTGATTGATTTCTACAGACATTGGTGGAAATATTTATATTTCTAAAAGGACATATGCTAGACTTTGTCTAGAAAATAGTATTTTGTCACAGTCCAGTAGTAACTTAATACTTGGATGTTTAAATCCATTTCAAGTCAGTTTTCATTTTTGTAACTAGTTAACCACTTCGATCTGTCAGTACACTGAAGGCTAGGTCTATAACGGTGGCGTTCATTAGTCTACGCAAGGGAAACTGCAGGTTGCTTAGCGCATGGCAGATGGTGATATTAATAAACCATGCCCAGGGAACGATCTTCAGAACAGCCGTTAATTGCTTAGACTGTCAATGTTTTTCTTGTACTGATTAGATTACAGTGAGTTATGTTACAACTGACATATTTAAGAAGAGATCACTTAGATCTGACCCTATTTCAACAAACTGTTATGGCTTTGATAGAAGCCCATATTAAAATGGAACAACAGTTTATTCAATCGTCGAAAGATACTACCACTATGTCTGACTAGACGAATTGTGGGTCTACAATGGCGGCCGATACAAGGATTATACGTGCTTGTCCGATAGGGCATGTCTACGGATAAATCTGGTACAGACCAGGTTTACTACACTTCAAGACCATCAAGAAATGTAAGCCACATTTGAATTATATTATGCCTAGCTAATTGGAACAAACTATTTTTTCTGCAGATGACCAACACATTTTTTCGTCGTATTTAAAGCTTGCAATGATTTACGCAAGACTTGTTAGAGTTATTCTGAGCATTTTCAGCACTCAGAACAGTTTAGGATCGATGACCGAGCATTTCGAGCATTTATTTGAATTTTTCATATTTTAAGGAAACCACGGAAAACCCCCGATGTAACTGTAAAAGTTAAATTTATTTTTGTTGAGGAATGGATATTTTTTCCATATTCGAAGGTTCGAACATGTGGATTCTCACATAATGAGATGATAATTAAACACATTTAAAATGATACAAATAATAATAATAATAATAATCCACTAATAATAATAATAATAATATTTTTTATAATTTTTCTAAATAATTCTTGGATATTATATTTTCTAATAATCATATGTATTGAGAAAGAGCCTATGAAGTAGTTTAATCATTTCTAGTTTGGAACAGGAGATTTTCCGAAGGAGAGTGGTTAGCGCAAGCCCGCATTCAACCAACATGTCAGTTCTGGTTGAACAGTTGATATTTGCATTGAGAAAAGTATATGTTTCAGATAACACGGAGAGGCATGAAACGGGAAGCAATTGATATTTGTATCAAATAGGATATTTTTGTATTTATATAAAATCATGACGTAAATACACTCGAAAGTGAAATAAAGCTCTTCATAAGTATGGTTAAATTCACGGGTTGAACTGAATGGTAAAATAAAATAAACTTGTAAGTTTATTAATCTTCCAGTGTTGATAACAAGCAGAGGCTTGATTTATTGTATAAATTTTGGGAAGAAAATTTATGTGTGTGGAGTAGTTGAAATGCCATTCCCAGGTGCGCATGTTAAGTCGCAGGAATGAAGGTTTTTTCGAGCATCAATCAAATAGCAGGTTCGATGGCTCAGGTTTATATTAGGAGTATTGGAACTACACATTTCGTCGTATGAATAACCCGAAGGTTATTTCTTTGAAACCATCAGTTCTGATTTCAACCTTGTTTACGAATTCCATTTAGACTTTGATTTTGCTAGAACCCGGATTTGTCATGATAGTAGTTTATTCTTCTTCAGAGGAAGACCTTTGCCGTTGTTGTTGTTGTTGTAATATTGTGTTCTTACACAAATAATAGAATGGGCCACTGCCAATTAAAAATAATTCTTTAACCACGAATAATTTGAAGGATATTTTCAAGTCCTAGTGCCATGAACTAAATGAATTCATTATAAAACTACAATTCTAATTTCCGCATTCTGTCGAAGAATTGCAAGTTGTGAAAGTTACTAGAAATGGCCATAAATATAAATATTTTTATAATAATGATTCCAAGTGAAAAATTGAATAGTTGAATGGTTCAACCATTTATTGATCAAGTTGATGATTCAGAAATCATATATTTTGTTTGGAACTTGAAGTTCATAATCGAGTCACTTCTCGAATGTTTAATGTCAGAAGAACGATTAATTGTTGTTGTGCTTCGCACAGTTCTTCGATGCTATGCTCAAGGTCAAATACTTTTCAGATGTTATTAATATGTATAAATAATTTGTGTTGCTTCTATGATGATAATATTTTCGACGATATATTTTTGAAACTGGAAAAACAAGTGAAAGTTTAAGAAATTCTATAAACATTTATTCTACGAGTGTTAATATCATGTAAATAGTCAATCAGTGATCTACGTTATTTCCAGTATGGACAATTAACTTTGAACTGGAATTAAATATTAATAATTTTGGAACACAGTCCACAGGACTATTAATCGGACTTGTGTTTCCAAAAAGATTGTCAAATGTGTTTGGAAGATTTCTGTATATTGTGTGTAAATAAGGGTGTGGATCGCCACACGTGGATGATGCTGCTTTGAGCATCCTTGCAGTCAGATTTTAACTTTAAAATAAACTGAGATAATTTTACCAGATGTGTTTCTCCCAATTAAATCTCCTTCTATCCTTATTGTTGCATTGAGCCAAAAATCAGCAAAGCATTTTTTTAATTTGATGTCGTTTTTGCGATTTGCTTTAACCCATCTGGCGCTCCGGGATATTTTGATTCTCGTGCTGACTGATTATTGGTAAAATGCATATGTGGTCGTGCGGACTCCGGTCTAAACGGGCACATAAAATAAGATAGAGAGAGAAATGGCTTCGAACGTGGGGCCCGATTTAGACATGGTCAATCGCATGCCGATTTGAAATTGTGATAATTTTGATAGAAATATTTTGGGAGTTGAGAGATGTCTGGTTTGGATGAATAAATTAGTAGGAAACCCAATTAGTGGGGAAACTTAAAAATTTAACTTGGTTAATAATTAGAATGGGTTTGATAATTTTTGATAATGGCTTAACCATTAGGGCGTCAAGTAAATTCAGTTGTAAACGTTCGATGACTGGATATACACATTATTAGAATCCAGGTGGAGGATATTTGAGAACTTGCATATTTTTCTTGTGATATTGTGGTAAATGTAATTCGTAAAAGTAGAGAATTTTGTTTTTCCATCACGTCGACATTAGGACAAATCTCATTTTATTATAGTGTTCCAATTAGCTATTCATATTTCTTGTTCTAGTTATAAGCTTGTGTTTGCCACTGTTGTATACCCCTAAGTTTTGAATAATAATTGAAAATTATGGAAGAAATGATGAGGATGATGAGGAGTTTGGAGGAGAGTTCAAAAGAGGCTGGACTGCGTGTAGCAGCCATTATGAAAGAAAATACTGAGGCTTTGGAAAAGAAACTTAAAGAAAATTCCGATTTGTTAGAGAGCAGGTTAAAAGGCAACTTAAAGGAAAATTTAAATAGTAAATTTATTTCAATGGAAAGTAAATTTAAAGAGAATTCCGAAATTTTGAAAATGACACTTGAAAGTAAAATGAATAAATTATGCGACAAAACACATGAGCTCGAAACTTCATTAGCTACTAACGCAAGTTTAATGGACGAAAAATTTCGCGATGCCGATCTTCGATCCCAAAGCTTAGCTGATAGGATAGAACATGGTCTTAGGAAAGTTGGTGAAGACATGGTCAACCTGGAAGTCAGAGTGAAGAAGGAGAGTAACGGGATGGGAATTCTAGTTGTTCAACGTTTAACGGAACAATTCAAAGAACTTGTTATGGGAGAAATAAGAGAAGGTGTGATTAATGAGTTGCAAACTGAAATCAAAACCACAGTTGTCAATGAAATTAAAGACACACTCAAGCTGGAGAACCAAGAGGGAATCAAGGAGATTAGGGAATCTTTGTCATCCCATATTGAAGTAATTGCCAAAGATATCCAAGCAACTCAGAAGGACATATCAGATATGACAGGGTCATTGAAAAGTCATGAGGCTGTTATGAACCAGATATCCAATGATGTTAAAGAAAATTGTAAAGAAACTGAAGCAATTAAGAAGATGGCAGAAGAAAACCAGAAGGAACTTGAGGCTATGAAAACTCAAATAAAGGATGAGAAACAGTCTGATCATCTGTTGAAAATGCCAAATGTAAGGGGAAAGGAACAGATACAGATAAATCTAGGAGGAGCTAGAGACACGGATAGTCAAAGACAGGATGAGGTCAGGACAGTATTTCAATCCAACCCCATAACTGTATTTAAGAATATAGAAGATAAGCCTTCTAAATTTTCAGGGCGAGATATTGTAACACCCGTGGAATTTTTGAGAGAAGCAGGTGATTACCTGAAAGATTCTAAGATCCCTAAAGAAAGACAGATCCGACTGATAGGGAAGTTCTTGGAAGGTCCTGCACTTCTTTGGTTTAGAGCATTTAGATCCACTCTAACCACTTTTGAGGAGTTTTCTCGTGGGCTATTGAAGAAGTTTTGGTCCCCGGAAACCCAACAGCAAGTCAGAGCAGAGTTATATTCGAAGAGATTCTCGACGTCACAACCTACTCGATACTCTACGTACTTTTCTGGACAGCTGTCTAAACTTCAACATTTAGATCCGCCAATGCCAGATAACGAGTTGATTACTGCATTGATACGTCAATTTCCAGCAGACGTCCAGAGGACTTTGATCGCTGCTGATATCTATAATATGGAACAATTTGATGAACTATTACAGAAGCTGGATCATACAAACGCTCAATTCTTCCATCAGAAGGGAGTAAAGAGTAACAACGCTGTGTATACTGTTATGGCTGATAGTTATTCTCAGACACCTCGAGAGATTCGAGAGGAGCGAGAAGAGAAAACGCCGAGGGAAGATTCCAATAAGAGAGGATGGAACCAGTACAGTAACAGATACAGTTACAAGCCATATGCAAGACCAGATGGTGGTAATCGATACAACACTCGATGGAGAAGACCACGAGATAGTCAAGGAAGGTACCAGGAAAGAAGATATCATGGTAGAAACAACTATAATAACAGAGGGAATGTAGATACTCGTCAGTCCAATGAAGAGTTTAACAAGGACACGAGGAAAAATTTGGAAGCAAGACACCAAGATAACTTGCAATTTGTGGAGCAGAGGCCCAATGAACCAGGTCCATCGGGAACACAACAATCCCGGGGGAATGGTAATGAAAAAAAAAACTTCGAATTCACAGTAGAAGATAGAATTTTGAATACTTTCACTTCCAGAATTATTAAATGGCAAGCAGAGGATGATGATTTAATTCAACAGAATGACGAACGAAAAGAAATGGGTACCAGAATTAGAATGCCAATCATATCATGCGAAGTATTTGGTATGCCTGTCGATACTTTGATCGATACTGGGGCTATGCTTTGTCTAGTGAGTGAGAAGCTTTATATTCTGTGGAAGCTCAAAGAGAATTTAGAGGAGATTCCAGTATCAGGAATTAAGATCCAAGGAATTATACCCAATAAAATATCTCTGTGTAAAACACAATTATACTTATGTATTACGATTGGAGGACATGATTTTCGACATGTATTTGTTGTAATGAAGGACATGGCTTTTGACATGATATTGGGAGCAGATTTCATTCAGAAATATCAAGCAGTGATAGATATGAAGACAGAGACGATTAGATTCAAGAATACCGAAGAGATTAACTTCGAGGGAAAAGAAGAGGAAGACATCGAGGGAGATGCTCAATGGTCCCTGATTTTTCATGAAGCTGAAGGAAGAGAAGTCTACACTGAGAAGGAGTCCCCAGAGCTAGGGAAGATTTTGGAAGAGTATCAAGATATTTTTGATATTAAGCTTGGTGAAATTGAAGATTTTGAATATTGTGGAAGTAAACAATAATGGAAGCTATGAAGTAGCTAATACACGAACTGGCAACATCGTGGGAACTTATAATGCATCGAATCTGAAGATCTATTATTCAAGAACCAGATTATTTAATGTGTAGATAGGAAAAATAAAAATTTTTCAATTTTTATTTTTTGCTAGGTGTGGGGTGGATGTGCTCAACTCTAGGAATGGGTATTCCAAGTTTCAGACACCTAGATATCAAGGGAAAGGCTGTAGCCGCTTTTGAAAGTTCAGATATTTGAATATCGCGCTACATTGTTTCGAGAAGCATTTAGAAGAATTTTACCGATAGTTGGATGTCAAGTGACGTAGCGAGTAACAGCAGAGGTGGAGGCTATTTATTGATTTAATAGTTAACTATGGAGTAGAGACTTGAGACTGGGATCAGATTACTGGCACGGCCAAATGAAAGAGAATGCAATTAGTATCAAGTAAATCGGACCAGGGATTCAAGAGATATGAGGATTTCTAGATATCAGGTGATGACGCGTGACCCTGACCGTTTTGAATAAAAGCCAGCTGGAGGAGGCATGGTTAGCTCATTCTAACACAAGCACTTGGCAAGCAAGTTGCGTCTACGCTGAGCCAAGGCACATGGTTGCCGTATCTACGCAGAAGTTCTTTTCAAGTCGTGATAGTCACGAGAAGTGCTGCGCAAACGAGTTGGAACTTAGTAAGTTTCTGGTGAGGAGAATCACTGAGGTGATTGATTTCTACAGACATTGGTGGAAATATTTATGTTTCTAAAAGGACATATGCTAGACTTTGTCTAGAAAATAGTATTTTGTCACAGTCCAGTAGTAACTTAATACTTGGATGTTTAAATCCATTTCAAGTCAGTTTTCATTTTTGTAACTAGTTAACCACTTCGATCTGTCAGTACACTGAAGGCTAGGTCTATAACGGTGGCGTTCATTAGTCTACGCAAGGGAAACTGCAGGTTGCTTAGCGCATGGCAGATGGTGATATTAATAAACCATGCCCAGGGAACGATCTTCAGAACAGCCGTTAATTGCTTAGACTGTCAATGTTTTTCTTGTACTGATTAGATTACAGTGAGTTATGTTACAACTGACATATTTAAGAAGAGATCACTTAGATCTGACCCTATTTCAACAAACTGTTATGGCTTTGATAGAAGCCCATATTAAAATGGAACAACAGTTTATTCAAACGTCGAAAGATACTACCACTATGTCTGACTAGACGAATTGTGGGTCTACAATGGCGGCCGATACAAGGATTATACGTGCTTGTCCGATAGGGCATGTCTACGGATAAATCTGGTACAGACCAGGTTTACTACACTTCAAGACCATCAAGAAATGTAAGCCACATTTGAATTATATTATGCCTAGCTAATTGGAACAAACTATTTTTTCTGCAGATGACCAACACATTTTTTCGTCGTATTTAAAGCTTGCAATGATTTACGCAAGACTTGTTAGAGTTATTCTGAGCATTTTCAGCACTCAGAACAGTTTAGGATCGATGACCGAGCATTTCGAGCATTTATTTGAATTTTTCATATTTTAAGGAAACCACGGAAAACCCCCGATGTAACTGTAAAAGTTAAATTTATTTTTGTTGAGGAATGGATATTTTTTCCATATTCGAAGGTTCGAACATGTGGATTCTCACATAATGAGATGATAATTAAACACATTTAAAATGATACAAATAATAATAATAATAATAATAATCCACTAATAATAATAATAATAATATTTTTTATAATTTTTCTAAATAATTCTTGGATATTATATTTTCTAATAATCATATGTATTGAGAAAGAGCCTATGAAGTAGTTTAATCATTTCTAGTTTGGAACAGGAGATTTTCCGAAGGAGAGTGGTTAGCGCAAGCCCGCATTCAACCAACATGTCAGTTCTGGTTGAACAGTTGATATTTGCATTGAGAAAAGTATATGTTTCAGATAACACGGAGAGGCATGAAACGGGAAGCAATTGATATTTGTATCAAATAGGATATTTTTGTATTTATATAAAATCATGACGTAAATACACTCGAAAGTGAAATAAAGCTTTTCATAAGTATGGTTAAATTCACGGGTTGAACTGAACGGTAAAATAAAATAAACTTGTAAGTTTATTAATCTTCCAGTGTTGATAACAAGCTGAGGCTTGATTTATTGTATAAATTTTGGGAAGAAAATTTATGTGTGTGGAGTAGTTGAAATGCCATTCCCAGGTGCGCATGTTAAGTCGCAGGAATGAAGGTTTTTTCGAGCATCAATCAAATAGCAGGTTCGATGGCTCAGGTTTATATTAGGAGTATTGGAACTACACATTTCGTCGTATGAATAACCCGAAGGTTATTTCTTTGAAACCATCAGTTCTGATTTCAACCTTGTTTACGAATTCCATTTAGACTTTGATTTTGCTAGAACCCGGATTTGTCATGATAGTAGTTTATTCTTCTTCAGAGGAAGACCTTTGCCGTTGTTGTTGTTGTTGTAATATTGTGTTCTTACACAAATAATAGAATGGGCCACTGCCAATTAAAAATAATTCTTTAACCACGAATAATTTGAAGGATATTTTCAAGTCCTAGTGCCATGAACTAAATGAATTCATTATAAAACTACAATTCTAATTTCCGCATTCTGTCGAAGAATTGCAAGTTGTGAAAGTTACTAGAAATGGCCATAAATATAAATATTTTTATAATAATGATTCCAAGTGGAAAATTGAATAGTTGAATGGTTCAACCATTTATTGATCAAGTTGATGATTCAGAAATCATATATTTTGTTTGGAACTTGAAGTTCATAATCGAGTCACTTCTCGAATGTTTAATGTCAGAAGAACGATTAATTGTTGTTGTGCTTCGCACAGTTCTTCGATGCTATGCTCAAGGTCAAATACTTTTCAGATGTTATTAATATGTATAAATAATTTGTGTTGCTTCTATGATGATAATATTTTCGACGATATATTTTTGAAACTGGAAAAACAAGTGAAAGTTTAAGAAATTCTATAAACATTTATTCTACGAATGTTAATATCATGTAAATAGTCAAACAGTGATCTACGTTATTTCCAGTATGGACAATTAACTTTGAACTGGAATTAAATATTAATAATTTTGGAACACAGTCCACAGGACTATTAATCGGACTTGTGTTTCCAAAAAGATTGTCAAATGTGTTTGGAAGATTTCTGTATATTGTGTGTAAATAAGGGTGTGGATCGCCACACGTGGATGATGCTGCTTTGAGCATCCTTGCAGTCAGATTTTAACTTTAAAATAAACTGAGATAATTTTACCAGATGTGTTTCTCCCAATTAAATCTCCTTCTATCCTTATTGTTGCATTGAGCCAAAAATCAGCAAAGCATTTTTTTAATTTGATGTCGTTTTTGCGATTTGCTTTAACCCATCTGGCGCTCCGGGATATTTTGATTCTCGTGCTGACTGATTATTGGTAAAATGCATATGTGGTCGTGCGGACTCCGGTCTAAACGGGCACACTATTAGATGAGAATTTTTGTGTAAGTTCATTATTCAAACATTGATTTCGATCGTATGATTATAACACAGGAAATAAAAACTTAATTTTAAAATCTCGCACAGCCGCCATCTTGAGGTTATGTAAACAATTGAACTAAATTATATGTCAGTGCATTGCAATTTGTATAGTAATTTGCTGTACCAAGTTTCACTGCGTTTGGATGGTTAAATCGCGAGGAAAGTATATTTAAATGTTTCAACTTCGCTTGGCCACCATGTTCGTTTTGTAGTTTTTTGCAGGTTTTTGAAAGTCACATAGGTGAACGTTTAGTAGTGCCCTTTATCACCGTACAAAATTTGGGGTAATATGAGTAATAGTTTCGGGGATATAGAATGACGGTGAAATATTTCGCACAGCCGCCATGTTGGATTGGTGAGACGTAATAACATTTGAAGGGCATGGTCGCGGTCGGCCAAAATAGTACCTACTCATTGAAATCGCTCGAGCCGTTTAGAAGTTATTAGGGAGGGGACACACACACGGAAGCACACACACAGGGACAAAAGGTGATCTAATAAGCCTTTTTTTTTTTTTTTCATAATTTAAAATAGGCAAAAAATCTGAAATGGAGACATCTAAATTGTGTGTTTCGCCTTCGACTCTTTGCCACAATATGCGTAACCCATAACTGCATAAAAACTATCGAAAATTAAAAATACACTCTCCTTGGTCGCTTGTACGTTTAACTCGGTGCCGAATATAGCCTTCTTCAATCCAACTGATAGCAGACGTAACTCTTAAATGATCAATCATAAGACCATTGTTGTCCATGCACCGGTAACTTCCCACATATTTGTAAACAATCTGTACAGTATAGGCTATATCTGAAATGCGATTACTGGCAAAACAATCGAGTACCTATTTTGCATCTTGTGATTGGTTAAAAAAATGAAGGGCGTGTGGTGAGGGTGGAAGACAATTTGAACAACGACTTTCAATCGAGTTCCTGAGTATGTATGTTGTGAGAACTAACGTCTTTTCCTTTCTGATGGTTATGCTAAGGTTCTGGGAGTGACTCCAGCGCAGTATAACGATCAAGATCAAAAGCGGCCATGAGCTTAAGTTTAATGTAGAGCCGTAACCAGTCATCAGTTGTATGATCCGCTGAGATCGTGAGTGGAAAAGATAGCCATTGCCTTCATTTACACGTGCACCCATCATTAACTTTCCCCAACACAATCACATCGAGTGTTAACCCGTGCATACAATGATACTCAGTGTAGCACGATCCAAGTACGTGGCCAAAGCCTCTGACATCAAGAGGAATCTCCACCTTCACCTTGCAAAAATCGATTACATGTTAAAAAGAAATAAGTGGACGTCTTTCACGACTTGAGCTGAACATTTTCTCCGCGACCCATCCTTGAAGAAATGATGTATTACCTTCTGACAGTCGTACCAGGCTACAAACAGAGGATGAGCTATCAGGAGCTCCAGATCCACTTAAGGTCTCTACTCCATTAAAAACGCAGAAAATTGATAAATTATTGTCCCCAACTTTGGAATATATTTGTTTTCATCTTTCAGAACCGCAGTCCCAAGTACGTTTATTCCGGTAATACGGTTGTAGTGTTGCACAGCGAGCTGAATTTTCAATAATTAATAATAGTTATTTATTTACTTCATTTTATTTTGCGTATGGCTTTTAGTGTCGGGAGTGTCCGAGGACATGTTCGGCTCGCCAGAAGCTGTACAGTAGCTGCTTCAAGCGGACACCCCTGGGGTGAGCTACAAGTTCCGTTCAATTTCATGTAGTTCCAACTTTCGCTACCAGATATCACGGACACCAAGTGGTGAGCGTTGGAACTTTGTTAGAGCGTTTCAACGAAATCTAACCTACAAAATTTAGCTTCACTCAGGTTTAGTTAGAGGAAGGATCTTTTAGATGCCATAAATCTATGACATGTGACCGCCGGCTGTACTTCCCCTCCGAAGGAAGGCATACTGAAGGATTTTTAGGCTATTAAAAAATCCGATGACTTCGGCCAGGTTTGAATCCGCGATCTTGGGAACAGCAGTTTAGCATGCTATCAACCACGCAACCGAAGCATAATAATAATAATAATAATAATATGCATAAAGTGAGTGTGGACGGAAAGGAGTTCTCACGAGTTCTTCCAACATTTCGAGGTAATATCAGACAATATTAGAAAAAGATTAAGGTTTTATGGTCATATTCAAAGAATGGACAGTGAAAGACGTAGGGCACTAAAGGGGATATCATTTAATCACCTCGTTAAAATCCAAGAATAACTGGATAAAAGAAATTGTAAATGACCTTCAAGAAATCAAGGTAACAGACGAACTTTAATGGGACAGGCCTATTTTCAGAGCGAAGGTGAACAAGCATCATTTTGCTGCGAACCCCCAGATGAGAGCCCCTAATGCATGGACAGAAGAGGGAAGAAATATCATAGTGAGAGAATGAAGAGATTTTGGGAAGAGGACAAAGCTAATTTTAATTCTTCTGTGAAGAATCTCAAGAGATTTTCACTTCGAAAAACTCACGTGCATTGATCGAGAATTGAACCCGGTCTACCTTGGTGAGAGGCAATTAGCTTGACTCCTGCGCCACCATGCCCCCGAGAACGAACCTTCTTTTCCCAATTAATTGGGGTCGCTGGAGCCAACCAGGCTTATTTTGGGTTTGGCCGGGGATCGAACGCTGGATGCCCTTCCTGACGCCACGTGATTTTTCAGGTAAAAATTCCACCCTGCTGTCACCGGGATTCAAACCCGGCCGTCTGGGTGAAAGACGAGCAGCTAAACCACTGCGTCATCACGCTCCCCGAACGTTGTAAATTAATAATAATAATTATTATATTTTAGTAGTAAAGAGCTGTGCCTTTCCTCTTGCATATATTCATGGTTTTTCTTGTTTAAAACTACAGGAAATCTTGCAGTAGAGCGGCTTCTGTGGCGTAGTTGGTTGCATACTGAGCTTCTATGCCCAAGGTCGCGGGTTCAAACCCGGCCGAAGTCGGATTTTTAAGAGCGTTAACAATCCCTCAGTATGCCTTCCTTCGGAGGGGAAGTAAAGCCGGTGGTCCCATGGCATAGATTTATGTCATGATAAAGAACCTTCCACTAATTACACTTGTGTGAAACTAAATTATAGGGTATATTTGACTAACTCTCTTAGGTTCCATCATTCGTTGCCAGGCACCAACTGTGGTGGCATCTACTGTAGTGACCAAGTTCAGAACTAGTTGGCCGTTGACAGTGGCGTTTGGTAGCGAAGGTAGGAACTACTCGTAAATTAAATGTCTGCAGTCCTTAGTTGAATTAAAAACAGATAACACCCACACTAATACGGCCATCACAATTAAACCGGTTATCAGATTCAACACACACCCAAAGTACACGGGGCTAAATGACCGCGTTGCCCCTAAACTGAGGAACCAACCAACCATCTTGTAGTAGGCTACTGTGAACTCTTTGAGAAAGCAAAGGATTGCCTTTTAACTCTATAGTTAAATTGTACTTTTACATTGGGACAGTTACTGTAATATTACGTCAAACCATTCATTCTAGCTGGCAATTAAGATAGACACCACAATAACACAGATAATCACCCAATAAAAATTAAAAATAAAAAAATAAAAATTATGTACATACACACAAAGTACAATGGGCTGAAATGATCACGATGTCCAAGCTCCTAAAAAGAAAACATGTTTTGATGGACCTCCTCTTTACCTAGAATCCGAACCACTGGACATGGCATTTCACTTCGAAAATCTCACGTGCATTGAGCGCCCCCGAGAACGAACCTTGTTTGTGTGTTAATTAAGTAGGCCTAATAAATAATTCCTATAACGTTTCTTTTAGGTTGGGGTGTTCAAATATTTGTACTCCCCGCCTAATATACACTGCTCACAAAAATTAGAGGATATTGTAAGGTCAGCTCATTATGGTGCAATAATATACGAGATCATTTAGTTTTTCAACCATTTATTACTTACATAATGCTATACTGTCAGATAAAGCAGCTCATGATTCCAGAGAGCCCCTGGTGAGTGTTTGAATCAAATTACATGAATGAAGAGAGAATATGGCCAACAAACAAAGCAACATTAACCCTACCGTAATCGTGTTCCATGGGTGAATATTGTTCTTCAGTATGGTGTATGGCCTCTTCGAACGGCTGGTAATGCTGCACACCTGTGTGCCATTGATGCAATGAGATGATCAATGAGTTCTTGGGGGATACGTGGCCACTCGTCCATAAGAGCAATCTGCAGCTGTAGAACAGTTGTGGGAGGTGCTGGTCTGCCTGCAATGCGCCTGCGTAATGCATCCCACACGTGCTCTATCGGATTTAAGTCTGGGAAAGAAGCTGGCCAATGCATACGCTGGATACCCTCCTCCTCCAGCATGTCGTCCACCAACCCAGCTCTGTGGGGACGTGCATTATCGCCCATAAACACAAAGGTAGCACATATGGCACCAACATACGGCACGACAAAAGTCGGAGAATCTCGTCTCTATACCTTACAGCGTTCACAGTAACACGTGGGATGATGTAGAGGTCCGTACGTCCACCCAGGCTAATTCCAGCGACACCAGCAACCCACCACCGCCATATGGGGCTCTTTCCTGTACGAAATATGTTTTTTTCGTGTCCCTCGTTCCCTCCAGATGCTAACACGTCGACTAGCCGATTCCACGTTGAATCACAACTCGTCAGAAAACAGAACTGAGCTCCATTCCGCATGCCTCCACCCACGATGCTCCTCCGCCCAGTTTCTGCGATCTCTACGGTGTTGTGGAGTTAACCTGGTACACACCATGGACTTACGGGCACAGAGGTCACGTGCATGAAGTCGGTTACGGACAGTTTGGGTTGATACTCTGCGTCCTGTTGCTGTTAGAAGGGCACTTCTCAGTTGAGTTGCATTCTGCCGCCGTCTATTCCGGCGGGTTGTTAACACGAGGTAACTGTCATCGCTTGCTGTTGTTGCCCGTGGGCGACCTTGTACTACCCTTCTGTGAACAGTAGCTGTTGTTTGAAAACGATTCCACAGTCTTGAGATCACACATTGAGACACCCCAAGGGCTCGAGCCACAACTTGTCCAGCTTCCATCCGTCCTATGGCCCTCCAAGCCATTGATTCAGATAAATCACTTTGCGGAGGCATTGCTGTCCCTAAGTCACGTTATTCACTAACTGACAACGGGAATGGAATTGCTCTGACCTCAGCAACAAACCACCGCCGTGTGACCCTTCGAGAGCAACTGTTCGGACAGTGCCCTCCGTCATGTGGTGTAGCCTATGTATAGGGGTGACGCAAACACATGTTTACCTTCTCTGGTAGTAAAGTAAAGCGATTGCATTTAATGCGGTACGAAACAAATAGCATACATAGCTGGATTTACAATATCCCCTAATTTTTGTGAGCAGTGTAATTAGGTACAATTTGTGTTGACCGACTGAAAAGCATTCTATTCTCGTAGTTACGTCCTTTAAAACAACTATCACCGTCACCAGATATTAAGCTCAAAGCCATATTGATTTTGTGAAATCTGATACGCGACTACATGAAAGTTGGGCGCAGATATTCGGTCCACCCCTAGTTCGTGGCAGCCATTAATGTCGCTCACTGTCCCGGAAGCGGGTAGTGAAAGTGTTTAACCTATGACACCGAGAGATGTCTCTCATAAAACATGTAATGTAGGTGGGGATCGAATTGCACTCCAGGAGGATTCACACCATACCAGGTAGCGTAGTTAACAGGCAGTCATACAAGGTGCCCAGTAAGTCAATAAAATATACTTCGAGCGGGAAACTTCACTGCCAGATGGCGCGGCGTAGCCGTTCCCGTCTAGTCGCTCAGCATGGCCCTGAGGGGGAGCTGTGAATGGCTATTTTGAGTGTGGTTTCCCACACTCTCTCCGGTCAAATTCAAGAATAGTAACTTATAGTTTTCTCACCTTCCTCGTTTTTGGTTTGTTTTTGATGTTTAACATCTTTCCACTCGGTATCAGGATATGTTTGTGGCACTCGGTAGCTGGACATTTTTGTGGGAGTGATTTTGGAAAAGGGACGGAAGTGGATGGGACGGAAGTGCATGGGACGGAAACAATGAGCGCGCGCGGTGGCGGAGATCGGTACAACGACGAACTGTAGGCCATGTGACTATGTGGAATGTAAATCGCATACGGTTTACCTCAAGATTTGGAGGCCCCATTAAAGAAATTCGTACCATAAATCATCTTCAAGTTGTCGTTCTTTGGTGTGGAAATATTCATTATAGCATATTTGCTGAAAACAATTACGATTTATTATATCTTCTTACTTTTGCTGTATTCTTATTTAATGTAAGCACTCGATACCTCAAGTGCTCTATCGCATCAACAAACACTCCAAACAACGTAGGAATTTAGTATATTAACGCCGACTACTAACAATAATTGAAGCATCGTTAGTCCAAACTTATCACTGGGAGAAACAAATTTAATATACCTGTTGCACACCTAATTTTTATCGCGCCTATACTTGGCAGTGCGCTATATCGGCAAAAGGAGGCCATTTTCAATAACATCGCTGGCATGGATTCACTTTTTTTTAGGGTATGGCTTTTAGTGCCGGGAGTGTCCGAGGACATGTTCGGCTCGCCAGTTTTGTAGGTGCTTCGAGACGGACAACCAATGGGTGAGCTACAAGTACCGTTGGGGAGGAAAGTTGGAATGTAAGGACGAGGAGTTGGAAGGTAGCGGCTGTGGCCTATAGGTAGGGACCAACCCCGGCATTTGCCTGGAAGGAAGATGGGAAACCACAGAAGACCATCTTCAAGGTTGCCAGCGGGGGGATTCGAACCTCCTCGCCTCCCGGATGTGAGCGACTGCCAGCAGTCATGCCGTAACGACCACGGCTAAATCACCCGGTATGGATTCACTAACTGGCCGGTATACAGCGCATCAAGTAGGCAGTGGATTGCTCCCGCATACCATAGTTCAACTAGTTGAAGGCAGATGTCACTACTGCAGATCCATTGGAGAACTTTGTTTTAATTAATAATAATAATTTATGTATTTATTTATCGTATGGCTTTTAGTGCCGGGAGTGTCCGTGGACATGTTCGGCTCGTCTGAGTCTGTAGCTGCTTCAGCGGACACCCTAAAGGGTGAGCTACAAGTTCCGTTCAATTTCAAGTAGTTCCAACTTTCGCCACCAGATATCAATGATACCTAGTGGTGAACGTTGGAACTTTGATATTTAATGCTGCCAAATAGCCAAAATGCAGTATACATATACAGTATACACATTTCACAACGTCTACAAAGTCTTAGCAAATAACAACTATGATTTATTACGGTCAAGATTTGTCACTGGAGTTTTACAAGTAGTTATTTCAATGACCAACAGAGTTCACTATTAACAAGGGACTTACGCTCACACACAGCAGGATAACATGTCACATGATACACATCATATGCGACTACTGTAAGGCTCGTATTATTAGCCTACTTTTCACATTTTGCAAAAATGAGGAAAAAGTAGATTTATGAGATCGGGCAAATGTGTGTCTGTCTATCTGTCTGTCATTCTGTCTGTCTGTCTGTCTGGCTGTGTGTGTCCCCCCCCCCCCCAACTCCTAAATGGCTGCAGCATTCGAAACAAAATTTGGTTGGAGTAAAGATCTATACCTGAATGTCTCACGGCCATATTTGAAAATGATGTCAGTGCTACCAACTGCTGAAAAATCGCAATTGAAAATTGAACTCCATGTTGGATATCATGAAAAGTATGAATGGGAGCTATTTCAAAATTTGCACAGGTATACATAATAATATTGCAGTTTAATTTCCTGGAGACCATACATAGCAGTGTTGCCAAAATGATTATAAGCCTGCTGATAGGTCCAAATTTTAAATGCATATAACTTCTACACTATCAATTGGATTTCCACCAAATTTCGTATGTGCTACGTGTACATAAACAGATAGGACTGAGCGTATTCTTAAGAGCCATCAGGGCTGCCAACTGTTAATATATGCTCCCAATTTTTTATCCAAATACCCATATATCAGAAAGTATGCAAGCCGACAGCTTTAAACTATGCACACGTATAGTACCTGACATTCTAGATTAATTTGGAGTAACTAATATAGGCCTACGTCAGTGCTGCCAGCATGATTCTAGGATTCTGCTGATAGGTCCAATTTTAAAATCCATGTAACTTATGAACTAACTAATGGATTTCATTCAAATTGACACAACAATAGATCATACTATTTCAGATTATTTCTGACCAATACATGTATGTCATTCTTGCCAACATGATTTTACACCGCTGTTAGATCCAATGTTTAACTGCATGTTACGTCCATGTTATCCATTGAACTTCAACCAACTTTTGTATTCTGTACCTTAAGAGATGGAACTAAGAATATATTCAGTCACCAGGGCTGCCAACTGTAGTTCTCTATTAGGCTACATTATACAGTATTTCGAACTAATTAGAAATGTCTATATTACCAACTTAATTTCGTCATTATTCTAGATAGATCCATATAGAATAATCATTGGCATGAATCTTCGTCACGGAACTTCTTGTTTTTATTTTATTTTAGTATTTCCAACTTTCGCTATCAGATGCCACTAACACCTGGTGGTGAACGTTTAAACTTTGATAGAGCGTTTCAACGAAATTTAACCAAGAGATTTTGCATCACACAAATTTAGTTAGTGGAAGTATCTTTTACATGCCATTAATCTATGTCATGGGACCGCCGGCATTGCTTCCCCTCCGAAGGAAGGCATACCGAAAGATTTTAATGCACTTAAAAAAACCGACGACTTCGACCGAGTTTGAACCCGCGATCTTGGGCACAGCAGTTCAGCATGCTACCAACTACGCCATCGGCAACTCTAACGTAAAGTAGTGGCACGTGCCGATAATAAACATTGTTACCTGCTGAATAATAGCTGACGGTTCTTGACCAATAGCATGCTTGCTCTGTCTCTCCACGTGGACTCCAGAGTTCGATCCTGGCTGCCGGCTCGCCCTTCAGGTCCGCAGTGTTGCACAGTTACACGCAGTTCTGTCCCGACACACTGCTGGCTCTCAGTGAATATGGTGGAAAATTGACAACACTGTACCTCGCGCTGGGAAAACCTTGGCTCCCCGCAGACATGGAATTTAACATATCCACCCTCCGGGTGCGAGGCAGGGGCGCTACCCTAACACCACGGGGCTGGCGGCATCGCTACAACCCGAAAAAAAATTAAACCACAGGCGTTCTCTAACCTTTTGAGGCTGTGAGCTCCATCCTTATGCCATAACAAGTACCCGAGCACCATTAAATCAAAGATAATTATAATAATGATAATAATAATAATAATAATAATAATAATAGTAATAAAAATAATAATAATAATAATAATAATAATATTAATAATAATAATAATAGACTAGAAATGGAACAAGAAAATGTTGAGTGAGTTACTTAACGTCTTCCATTTATTGGGAGAATTCACTTAAAATAAATAAATAATTAAATAAATAAATAAATAAATAATAATAATAATAATAATAATAACAATAACAATAATGCACAAACATGCCCCTCTAATTGCTTTGCCTGTCTCTCTTTCCCACCCTAAGAAGTGTAGAAGTAACTAGGCATTTACCGCTCACCAGGCATGCTGGAACTGCTTGTATGACTCATGCAGAAAAGTTACATTAACATGTGGACAGTCGAGTAGAATCAGCAACTTTCGTGTTGCTCATAAAACAGGGATGTCCAATTACTTTACTGTATATTAAAGTACTTTTTCATAATATAATAAAACTTCTGACTGTCCTAAACTGTGATGAAAACTCTATTATTCAAGTTCGTGCAATCGAATTTGATAAAGGAATGATCTCAGGGGAGCCTGTGCTAGCGAGCACTTTTTGTTTCGTGTAACGAGAGCACCAAATTTCATTTATAGAGCACCGTGTTGAGAACGCCTGTCCTAGAGGGTCAAAGATTTCACTCCAACGTGGAGGTACAGGATGCATGATCATCATATTCTAAAGGCAACCACACTCTTCTGGTTGGTTGGTTGGTTCCATAGCTGCGACAATGCGGTCATGTAGCTCCGAGTAGGCCTACTTTGGGTGCGTGTAGATTCTGTCTGATAACCGGTGATAATTTTGATGGCGGTATTAGTGTGTGTTTTCTGTTTTTAATTCAAGTAAGGACTGCGAACATTGAATTTTCAAGTAGTTCCTACTTTTGCTACAAAACGCCACCGTCAACGACCAACTAGGTCTTAACTTGGTTACTAGATGCCCCCGCAGTCGGCTCCTGGCGACGAACGTTGGAACCTAAGTGCGTTAGTCAAATTTAGCTTCACACAAGTGTAATTGCGGAAGTATCTTTATCATGTCATACTTCTATGACATGGGACCGCCGGGTTTACTTCCCCTCCGAAGGAAGGCATACTGAGGGATTTTTAACGCTCTTAAAAAATCCGACGTCTTTGGTCGGGTTTGAACCCGCGACCTTGGACATAGAAGGTCAGCATGCTGCCAACTACGCCACCAAAGCCGCCCAGACAGATTCTACACACACCCAAAGTACACGGGGCTACATGACCGCGTTGTCTCAGCCCCTAAACTGAGGAACCAACCAACCAATCTCAGGTAAATGTTCATATAAATCCAAGTACAATTGAATTGTTCAAGGAAACGTGACGTGATCGAACCCGTTAATTACTGCTTCTGAATTCAGCACCGAAAAATAAATTATGTTCAAATATTACTTCCCTTGTAGTTTGTTTTTCATCTGAGGCCTGTGTTATTATTAGGGCTAGCCAAGTAGCAGTAGGAGCAGTTTGGAGCTGGGAGCAAGTGCTCTCGATACATTGTAACCCATGAATACTACACTTTATAGCAGAAGTCGCAAATGCATTGACGGCTGATACAGTACTCTCGCTTGAAGCGTTCTGGAGAGAAACCGGTAATCTAGCTATAAGACAATAACTACAATACGTGAGAGCGCATGGAATACCTATCTGATCTGCAGAACATACCTCAAGGAATAAACCTGCAAAGTGGCATCTTGCAATGCACGGAGACCATATCTCCACCCATTCGCACTAGTTACACAGGGTGTAACTGAATATGTGGGAGAGCTCCGGGGATTCGATAGAGGATCTGACAACAAGCAAAACATGTCCCGTAAACATAAATATGGTGTATTTGCTTTCGTTTCCGTGTTGGAATCATTGTTACAACCCCTGCGATTGGATGCCAGGAGCTGAAGAACTACCACCCGGACTCAATGAAAGCTGGTTGGCGTGGAAGTCCCTGAACAGGTTGCGATCAGAAGTTGGAGATCCCGAGACAATCTGAGGAGATGGGGCCTCAGTACAGGTGACACGTCTTGCGAATGTTGAATAGAACACACCACAAAAGACATGCTTCATTGCCCTCTGTGCCCTTCATCTTGTGCAGGGGATGATCTCCTTCTAGCCACTCCGAGCGCCTTGGATGTTGCTCAAAATTGGGCACGTGCTATATTGACAATATAGTATTGTATGTTTCCGACACGAAAAATAAATAATTCATTATCTTCAGTAAAGCCATTATTACTTTCGAGTTGACGTTTCAGTGCTAGGCTAGAGTTTCGTGATATATCGAATTGAATGGCTGCCTGTGATTGGCTAGTTAAAGTGATTTTCCTTCTGACCGCTAGACAACTCTAGGGTAGCACTGAAACGTCAAGTCGGAAGAATGATGGCTTTACTATATCTATCGTATGGATTTTAGTACCGGGAGTGTCCGAGGACATGTTCGGCTCGCCTGAGTCTGTAGCTACTTCCAACGGACAACCTTAGGGTGAGCTACAAGTTCCGTTCAATTTCAAGTAGTTCCAACTTTCGCTACCATATATCAATGATACCTAGTGGTGAACTTTGGAACTTTGATAGAGCGTTCCGACGAAATCTAACCTAACAATTTAGCTACACACAAGTTTAGTCTGTGGAAGAATCTTTAACATGCCATAAATCTATGACATGGGACCGCCGGCTTTCCTTCCCCTCCGAAGGAAGGCATACTGAAGGATTTTTAACACTCTTAAAAATCCGACGACTTCAGCAGGGTTTGAACCCGCGATCTTTTGCACAGCAGTTCAGCATGCTACCAACTACGCCACCGAAGCCGCTAAATAAATCATTGTTTGTGGTGTACATAACACAGACCACTTCACTATGCAGGTTGGTCATTTGTGTTGATAAAGTGTACGTTACTACTTACAGTTCTCTACAGAAGGGGCTCAGAATGGCTACCACGAGCTGTAATGCAGGCTTCTATGCGCCGCATCATTGCCTGACTCACACGCTCCCATATTCCCAGCGTCTGTCGTATCTGCTGACATCCTTGCTCTATTCGCTGACGCAGCATGTCCACGTTATGTATAGGTGGGGCGTATACAGGGCCGCCAGGGAATGTTCTCCGCAGTGCCTACATACTTCTGAGAGAGATAGCGTCACCAGTTACGTTGGCAGCACGGCTGTCCCTTGTATCGAAATAAATAAACATGATGATGATTTTTTTTCTTTTTAGTCGTTTACCCTCCAGGTTGGTGGAACCCACGGTCTCAGCGAGGGAACTCCCCACTACCGAAGGCGGCCTCACCTGCAAAGCGCACAGGGGCCTCATGAGGGAAGGTAAGGGATGGTTAGGATGGAGAGACAAGGAAGAGGGAAGGAGGCGGCCGTGGCCTTGAAGAAGGTACCATCCCGGCATTTGCCCGAAGACGAAGTGGGAAACTACGGAAAACCACTTCGAGGATGGCTGAGGGGGAATCGAACACCCTCTACTCATTTGGGCCACCCGAGGCTGAGTAGACCACGTTCCAGTCCTCGAACCACTTTTCAAATTTCGTGGCAGAGCCGGGAATCGATCCCAGGACCTCCGGGTCGGCAGCTAACCATGCTGACCGCTACGCTACGGAGGCGACCATGATGATGATGTTGATAATGAAAATTGTCGTTTTAAGGGGCCTAACATCTAGGTTATCGGACCCTAATGGTTTGGATGATCATGAAGATGATAATGAAATATGAACTACAACTAAAACTATCCACTAACATATATACTAAAAGAAGAAATGGAAAACAAAAGTAGAATAAGGCAAATAAAGGACAGGAGGAAAAGAAATGCCCTCAACCCTCGAAGAACGCGGATTGAGGGACTTGGAAAGAAGGAGAACCATGAAAGGCAGATAGGAAGGTGAAAGAGGAGAGGGTCCGCCCAAGAGGCAATGGATAAAAAGGGGGAAAACCGGACCCAGCTCAGGAATCCCTCGGGGTCGCCAACTCCCGAACTCACCAGCTGTGAGCCCCTGAGGGTGTTGCAATATCAGGGGTGCACCAGAAGTGGTGGGTCTACATACACCCTTCCTCCTTGAGGGCCTTGAGCAGAAGGCAGGACATAACATGAAAAGAAAAAGAAGGCTGACCCCTAGCAGAAGGAGGGTATTAGAAAAGAGACAAGGGCCAATTAAGGCGTGAAAGGAAGAGACTATCTAGGCCTCAGATACCCTAATACCGTCGGGGTCGGAAGAGAACAAGAGTTGTCCAAGTGAGGTCGACAAGAAAGAAGACGGAGAGGAGCCTGGCACAAGTAAGTGGAAGCAATTCCGGACTCAGCTGGGGTCCCGTGGTCGCCAACCCACGTCCCACTAGATGTGAGTCCCTGGGGGGACAAATAAACAGTTAACTTTGTTCTCACCACAGCCATTCGTAACATACTGTTGCACTCTTCCAATAATCTAACTATACACTGACGATTTCAACAGCCCACAGCCCACACATGTAGCCTTCACACTATCAAGGACACCGTGCTGCCAACTAAACTGTTGACGCAACTACTCGCAGCTGCACGTAGCCACTGCGGAGAACATTTCCTGACGCCCTGTACAATGGCCTTTAAATTACTCCACAAGTTGAAGTCTCATGGGTTGAGATCGGGAGAGCGAGTAGGCCACTATGTAACACGGCAACAAACGCACATACACCACATGTTTTCAGGCCATGTTTCTTCTATAATTCGATGTTCTATTATTCGAATATTTTGATAATTCAAATGATATTTTGTTCCTCAGACATAATGTATGTGTCTTTATTCTGAAGTTGGGGTGAAAATGCAGTTGAATTGCGTTCTTTAGGTGCGACCTGGGAATTGCAATTTGGATTCAAGGTAGATGCACTGTGTATTTCTGTCAGTAGATTATTATGCTGTTTAAGGCTCGAAGATGGGTTGAGGTCAATGTGTACCTCAGACAGTTAATTGATGCTAATGTTGTTAGCTTACTCTGACTATTTACGTATTCATGATAGATAATAGAACACCTTTTCTCCATGAATTCCTAGATCTTGTATTTCGATAACTCGAAGTAATTTCTATCTCCGAAAGCATTTCGAGAAATCGAAGTTAGGCTGTACATATAAATCTCATGTAAATATTTTTCACGATTAAAGTAACACCCATTACAAGTGGTTCCGACTGAAAAACATTAACTTTCAATTACTAAAGCAACACTGAAATCAAAAGGCGGCTGTCCTGAGATCAGATGCACCATGGTGAGAAGTCAGGATCTGTGAAACCATGGACATATAGAGAGCTATTTTAAAGGTGAGATGTTGGTGGTCTCCTGAGAGGCCGAGTGCAGGTCTTTCTAGTCGACGCCCGTGGGCGACCTGCGCGTCGGGATGAGAGATGGAATGGATGAAGATGAATGAAATTGGGCAAGGATGTGGAAGGAAGCGGCCGTGGCCTATCAGAAGGTACCGTCCCAGCATTTGCCTGGTGTTGAAAATGGGAAACCACGGAAAACCATTTCAAGGACGGCCGACGGTGGGGCTCGAACCCACGCGTCTACCGAGTCAGCAGAGAGCTTGGCCCCATGACCTAAAGCTGTGCGTTAGCCAGCGTAGCCACTACTGTCGGTGAGATGTTGGTGTCGGCATGGTAAACAACGTTGATGCTTTTAAACATTCCAGAGCGTATTACTCGAGAACCACCTGGCCCGCCACTAATGTAGGTCAGATACACATTCCACACTAAAAGGCATCAGGGTTGGTTGTTGTTGTTGTTCCTTCATTTAGGATAGGCCCGTGAAGAAGTCACAAAGGTGTGCGTGCACCAGCATTCTCGCTTAGTCACGACCAAGTTGGGGAGCAAGCGGTCCGCACGTCAATTATTTATTTTATTTATTTATTTATCGTATGGCTTTTAGTGCCGGGAGTGTCCGAGGACATGATCGGCTCGCCAGAGGCTGTAGCTGCTTCAAGCGGACACCCATAGGGTGAGCTACAAGTCCCATTCAATTTCAAGTAGTTCCAACTTTCGCTACCAGATGTTAATGATACCTAGTGGTGAACTTTGGAACTTGGAGAGAGCGTTCCAACAAAATCTAACCTAGAAATTAAGCTTCACACAAGTTTAGTGTCACCACCGTAGCGTAGCGCTCAGCATGGTTAGCTGCCACCCCGGAGGTCCTGGGTTCGATTCCCGGCTCTGCCTCGAAATTTGAAAAGTGGTATGAGGACAGGAACGGGGTGTACTCAGCCTCGGGCGGTCCAAATGAGTAGAGGGGATTCGATTCCCACCTCAGCCATCCTCTTAGTGGTTTTCCGTGGTTTCCCACCTCGTCTTCGGGCAAATGACAGGATGGTACCTCCTGTAAGGCCACGGCCGCCTCCTTCCCTCTTCCTTGCCTATCCATCCCAATCTGTCCTTCCCATCCCTCTGAGTGCCCTGTTAGCTTTGCAGATGAGGCCGCCTGGGCGAAGTGCTGATCACTCCTCCCTTGTTGTATCCAATCTTACCAAGTGTTCCCAGCTCTAGGACACAGCCTGGAAAGGCGGTAGTGGTGAGTTCCCTCGCTGAGTCCGTGGGAACCACCAACCAGGAGGGTAAAATTGACTTGACTTGGCAAGTTTAGTCTGTGGATGGATCTTTTACACGCCATATATCTACGACATGGGACTGCAGGCTTTACTTCCCCACTGAAGGAAGGCATACCGAAGGAATTTAACGCTCTTAAAAAATCCGACGACTACGGAACAGCCGTTCAGCATGCTACCAACTACGCCACCGAAGCCGCACTAAGCAGCGAGGATGTGTGAAGGGGAAGTGCTCGCTCTTCGTCACACACATCGCCCCTGTTCCTGACAGAGTATGGATTAGTTTAACGATTCTGATGCCAAGCTATTATGAGTGGTAATATTACCAAGTAGTTCCATGAAGAACTATACATCCTATTTTTCATATCCTACTTATGTTAATTGCCTCTCCCAACATACAAAATTTCAGTTTGATTGCTGTAATAGATTCGTATATATTGAGAACCGTCGAAATATTTCGGATGGTCACCATGTTGGAATTATATATTATGTAGGCCATAGAGTTATGTACTATTACATGAAGATTATTGCGTAGGCGATTTATTCAAAGTTCAATTGCATGATTAGGACACTAGAAATAAAAAATAAAAAATTAAGATTTCACACAGCCACCATCTTTTGGTTATGATAACAATTGAAATAAATTAGATGTCAGTGAATGAAATTTGTATAAGCATTTACCGTACCAAGTTTCACTGCGCTCGGATGGATAAATCGCGAGAAACATCCATTTAAATATTTGAATTTCACGTCACCGCCATGTTAGATTTGTGCTCACCAGGTTATTGAAAGTCCCATACGTGAACTTATGAGCATAGCTCTTATCAACATACAAAATTTCAGTTTCAATGGCGTCATAGATTACAGTAGTAGATATTGAGAACCGTCTAAGTAGTTTGGATGGTTGCCATGTTGGATTTTATATATGAAGGCCATTGAGCTATGTACTATTAGATGACAATTATTGCTTAGGTTCATTATTCAAACGTTGACTTCAATAGCATGATTATGACACAAGAAATAAAACCTTGATTTTAGAATTTCGCACAGGCACCATCTTGAGGTTATGTAAACAATTGAACTAAATAGGATGTCAGTGCATTACAATGTGTATAAACAATTGATGTACCAAGTTTCACTGAGTTCGGTTGGTTAAATTGCGAGAAAAGTCTATTTAAATGAATCAACTTCGCTTGGCCGCCATGTTCATTTTGTAGGTAACAGGTTTTTGAAAATTGAATAGGCGAAGTTTTAGTAGTGCCCTTCATCAGCGTAATAAATTACATGGCGATATCAGTATTAGTTTCGGAGATATAGAATGCCGGTGAAATATTTCGCACAACCGCCATGTTGGATTGGTGGAATATAATAAAATTTGAAGGGTGCGTACGGGGTCGACTGAAATAGTACTATGACTTTACTGAGTTTTATTGAAATCGCTCCAGCCATTTAGATTTTATTAGGGGACACACACACATGCTCACCTACACACACACACGGACAAAAGGTGATCCCATAAGCCTATTTTTTTCTCATAAATGAAAATAGGCTGAAAATATATCCGTTTCCCGCTCGCGGCTGGAAGGTACTCGCCATATATATCCATATACCGCTCGGGAAGGGTTAATATTGCTCGGGTACTTGGTATGGCATAAAGGTGGTCCTCACAGTCTCAATATGGTTGAGAACGCCTACAAGCCATAGGCCAATATGTGACTGAACTCAGTGGCAAGGTTAGTGTCTGAGCCGTTTCTCAGCCACTGTAGTACAGGGGCATTATATACAGGGTCTTTCATATAAAGTAAGAACGGCAACCGGCAGTTTTGTTATTCGCTGGTGCGGTGACCTTTGCCGAGCTTGTGGTGCGCCATGGCCCCCTGCTGTACTATTGAAAGCGCGCGCATAGTGCATACGAGGGATGGTTTTTTTTTTCAAGTTCCGGTGGACTGTATAAAAATAACAGATTGACATACGAAACTGATTTTACTACTAAATGTTTGCTTATTTTCTTCTTATGTCTCTACATAATCGCCAAAACGATTGAAACATTTGTCGTATCGTTACACCAGCTTTCCAATGCCTTCGGCAAAATATTCTGCCGCCACTGAGGTGGGTTCGTCTGGAGAGCCTCCTGAAGTGTTTCCTTTTTGACGAGGCGTTGCCGCCCAACCATACCTTCGATTCTCGAGAAAGGTGAAAATCATTCACGACCACACTGTACCAACGTTTCGATAGACTTTCACAAAGAATTCAAGTGTGAAGTTTTAGACCATCAGACGTTTAGTCCAAATCTGCACTGAATGATTTTCACAGCAGGGGGCCATGGCGCGCCACAAGCTCGACCATGGCTACCGCACCAGCGAATAACAAAACTTCCGCTTGCCGTTCTTACTTTATAATGAAAGACCCTGTATGTGCGCGCGGGTAAACACAACAAGCTAAGCCGGCTGTGACTGGCGCAGATCGCGGCCGTACGTACCCGGTTCAGCCGGTGGTGGCGCGCTACGCTGACTTATATCGTTAGTTCACACGTGTTTTGTCATTCCTATGGACATGTATCTGCAAAGCTTAGACGTTAGTGTTGCATGTTTAGTGAGTATTGTGGTTACTGTGATTGTTGGTCATGCCTAGACACCAATTCACATTGCGCGAACGTATGTATATCCATTATCCGTATATGAAAAGCAGAAAACCTTGTTATGAAACAAGACGAAAATTTCGAATCAAGTTTCCAGGAAGACCTGTGCCTAATGCCAGTACAATTAGGGGGCTCGCTAAACGATTCAAGGAAACAGGCTCCGTAAATAATAAAAGAGTTGACACACATTCCTTCATCAGAAGATGTCAGGTGTGTGTTACAAGATAGGGATAACATTTACAACATCGCTTATGAGCACTGTAAGAACACATTGTTGAACGTGTTTGGTAAAAGTGTGAAAGTGCGCGCCACCACTGGCTGAACCGGGTACGCGCGCCCGCGATCTGCGCCAGTCACAGCCGGCTTAGCTTGCCGTGTTTATTTGGGGCGCACATAGATAATGACCCTGTAGTATGTAGGAGCCTAGTATCCATTCCCATCATTATCCATATTATTTGGGGCAGATAACCAAAATATTGAAGCCTCCGTGGCTTAGGCGGCAGCACGCCGGCCTCTCACCGCTGGGTCCGTGGTTCAAATCCCGGTCACTCCATGTGAGATCTGTGCTGGACAAAGCGGAGGCAGACAGGTTTTTCTCCGGGTACTCCGGTTTTCCCTGTCACGAATTCATTCCAGCAACACTCTCCACTATCATTTCATTTCATCTGTAATTCATTTAATCATTGCCCCAGAGGAGTGCGTCAGGCCGCGGCAGCCGGCACGTTCATATCCTCGCCGCTAGATAGGGGCTTCATTCATTCCATTCGTGACCCGGTCGGAGACTGGAAGCAGGCTGTGGATTTTCATTTCATTTCAACCAAAATATTACGCTGCTTGGTTGTGGAGAACGCTGATGCAGCTGCTCTTATTGCGATCTGTCTTATTTCACGACGTGGCTATTCTTTATAACTGGGTGCCGTTAATGTGGCACGCCAGTTGAGAGAATCTGAAGATCTGAGACAAGCAAACAAGAGGCCGGTCCCTCTAGAATGTGTGCGACATCTCTAGGTGCAAACAGAACAGAACCGAACCCAGCTGAGTAATGTTTGTCACGTCTCTTCTGTCGAAACACCGCCAGAGATGGGATCAAGTAGTATTCCATCTTAAATAAAACATTTTATTACATGTTACATCATAATCGACCCACCTGGTGTCACGCACCGTCGCGTCGTGCCGCCAAAATACAGATTACACCGCTACTCGCAGCTTGCGCAAAGATGCGCTATGGTGCAAGGAATGAACGGCACAGGGCACTCGTCAACATGTCTAAATCAGCATACTAAGTACTTGGCAGAGCATTAGACTCGCGTGCAAATTGAGACAGAATGGTAAGCAGATCAGTTGATCCTTCGCACGACACATACTCATTAACCCTAGAAGAACCAAGGTGTGGCACAAAGTACTACAAGACAGGTTGTCTCCTACAGTTTCTGTAAATGCCAAGGAGAAGATGTGAAAAAAATATTTATTGTTCTTTAGTATTATACCGTCATTTTTTGTTATATTTGCGTATGTTTCTCCCAAATTACCCTGTTAATTTGATTTCTGAGATTTGGTCATAAAATGCCACACCTTGTTAATCGATGGTACCACACATGAAAATAATTCAAGTTTGTAGTGAAAATGAAAATCCTCGGACTTCTTCCAGTCAACCGACCGGGTCAGGGATGGAATGAATGAAGCCCCCATCTAGCGGCGAGGATATGAAATGTGCCGGCTCCCGAAGCCTGTCGCACTCCCCTGAGACAATGATTAAATGAATGACAGATGAAATGAAATTATAGTGGAGAGTGATGCTGGAATTAAATATTTGACAGGGAAAACCAGAGTACCCGGAGAAAAACCAGTCTGCCTCCGTTTTGTCCAGCACAGATCTCACATGGAGTGACCGTGATTTGAACCACGGACCCAGCGGTGAGAGGCCGGCGTGCTGCCGCCTAAGGCACGTAGTCAATTTTGTAGTATCCCTTATTATTTATTTCCGTTATTACGCTACGGTGTGGCTGCTGTTAAATAATGCCTTATAATTCACATGCTTCCATTGTTCTATGAGTTCAGTTGTTGTTGTTGTTGATTGACAGTGGAATATTTGAAAATGGACAACGGACGGCGCTATGTCTGCATGAAAGGGGCAACCAAAAACAAACAAATTGTCAAATCAACCATGACGTGTTCCAAGTGTCAAAAGAGCGAACAGTAAAAGAACAAACCTATGTGGACGTTGTGAAAATGGCAGTGATAGTGAACAAACAGTGACAGAAGAATTCAAATGACAGAATTTTCTTAATTTTTCATAATCTTGTTATTCATTTTATTATGATTTCATTCCATGTTTGTAATTTGGGTTTGTAAAGTGAAAAATCCACAGCCTGCTTTCAGTCGACCGACCGGGTCAGTGAATGGAATGAATGAAGCCCCCATCTAGCGGCGAGGATATGAACTGTGCCGGCTGCCGAAGCCTCTCGCACTCCCACGGACCCAGCGGTGAGAGGCCGACTCGAAGTCCATCAACATCATCAAAGATACACTTACTGATACATAATCCAAAGTGAAATTTATGGGAGGGATCTCAAAGGAATCTTTAATTAATACCGGTGTGAGACAGGGAGACGGACTGTCTCCAACCCTTTTCAACTGTGTTCTAGAAAAGGTAATAAGGGAATGGGAAGAAAGACTCAAGGAATGAGGACTCTACCATGAAATAAGACTTGGATCGAAATTTAAAAGGGTAGGTATAAATTGCTTGGCCTTTGCTGATGACATTAACATTCTTTCAGAAAATATACTAACCGCTTGTGTCCAAATTAACCTTTTGAGAAAGATACCAGAGAAAGTTGGACTTCAGATATCTTTTGAGAAGACCAAATTTATGGCTAATACTAGAAATTCTCCTAGAGTTTTAATAACAGACTCCGGAAAAATTGACAAGGTAGAAAAGTTTGGTATTTTGGGAGAAATTATTCAAATTAATGGACTAGAAAAAGAAGCAAATAGAGCAAGAATATGAAAATTGGAACAAGCTTTTCAACTGACGAAAGATACCTACCTAGGTACAATAAGAAAAATATTTCTATTTCTACTAAAATCCGACATTACAATACGGTAATTGAGCCGGAAAGTCTCTATGCTTCAGAATGTATGTTACCGACAGTAGTGGCTACCCTGGTTAAATAAAGCGCAGTGTTAGGTCATGGGGCCAAGCTCTCTGCTGACTCGGTAGACGCGTGGGTTCGAGCCCCACCGTCGGCCGTCCTTGAAATGGTTTTCCGTGGTATCCCCATTTCCAACACCAGGCAAATGCTGGGACGGTACCTTCTGACAGGCCACGGCCGCTTCCTTCCACATCCTTCTCCAATTTCATTCACCTTAATCAATTCCATCTCTCATCCCGACGCGCAGGTCGCCCACGGGCGTCGAATAGAAAGACCTGCACTAGGTCTCTGAGGAGACCACACGAAAAATAAAATAATAACAATGTATGTTTTCCATTAAAAAGGCGAAAGGAAGAGGTGACGGCCGACGATGCGGCTCGAACCCACGCCACGTTCACTAAATCTATCACTATGAGCGCTAGTGTTGACCCATAAATGGTCAAATCAAAATCGAAATATCTACTTCCGTTTTGACTGACAAGTCATGCATACCAAAAGTTAGTGTCACATCCCTTGTGGCCTAAATCGATCACAACAAACACTAGTGTCGACCCATACATGGTCAAATCAAAATCGACATATTATATACTTCCGTTCTGAGAAATTAAAAAATCTGCTTGCCATAAATTGAATATAAAGATTCAAAGATTAGTTTAAAAAAATCAAACTTTAATTTCATTTAAATCTGTAAAACAAGTTCCTTTTTTAAAACAAGCCTTTTGTACCACGATTTTCCATAATATCATTTAAGCTGGAAGTAATTTTCAAAATTCATGAAATATGATAGAACGTTCCAAAACACGCATTTTGACACTTTTACAGGTCTTCTAGCTTTTCAACTTGGGGTACAATTGTGCTCTTAGTGTAATTTAAAAAATGTTTTCAACATTATAACCAGGGCTCGGATTTTTAGGTAAATAAATATTTTTTTAAATGTAAATACTTATTTTAAGCATTTTTTCTATAAATACATAAATTCCTGCTTTTCACTTATTAGCACATAAAAAGACAAAATATTTTACATTTTTTTAAAATCAGTATGCTAGATCTTTCAGTTTATTTCATTTTTGTTCTGTGTTACTTCAAGGGGGAAGAACCTGTGAGATATATAATCTTCATGCAGGGCGTATGTTAGCTTGTCGTCCCGTGCCGTGGAAGCCGGGGATTTCCTTGTCCATAGCCATATTGCACCTCGTGCTAGACCTCCCCTCCCCCAGCTACCAGGAGTCAGTGTCGCTCACACGCAGTTCATTTCTGACACTGTGAAGTGTAAGGCAGTTCTACGATGCCTAAAATAAAAACAACTACAAGTTATCGTCTGTTGCAGAATTTAAAGATAATTTTACTTCTGATGAGGGTGGGGGGGGGGGGGGAGGGGTCTGCCAACCATGTGGGAAAGCAATCAAGGCTGAACAGCGATCTCAAGTTACACAACACCTCAAGGGCAAGAAACATATTGCCGCAGTTTCGCGATAATCGTCGGTCATTTGTGGTGGACAACCTGATTATGTATCTCGTTGTGTATTGTAATGCCTCAGCAGTAAGTGAGTGATAGAATAAATTGCATTCGTGAGTACTGCATAGTTATTGTTTATATTCACATTAATAAACTAAATTATAATTACATATTTTTACTTTTTTGTCACATATTTCAGGTATTCTTAATACATAAAAAAATAAATAAAATATTTTCCCCATTTTTAGCACCTAAAAATCCTAGCTCTAATTATAACAAAGGTCGAAACTCACAAATAAACAATAAAAAAAAAATCTGTATATTTTTACCAATAGTGGCTACAGTTTCCCTTCAAGGAAAGAAAAGTATTAGTTTTAGTTATTTCTAGAATTAATTACTTTACATTAATATGGACTTCTTTGAATTGCGACATTGTGTAGGCCACATGATTTGAATTCATATAAGCTAGAAATTTGCTTTGCCTTAGCGCTGCGTTACACGAACTAACAAGATGTTCAGGAAAGATCATATAACCTACTTTATCCTAAATGCAGCCTATAAATATAGTTATAACTCTTTGTTCTTATCACCTTCTATTTTCTTCCTATTCGAAGTGCAAAATGGCACACAGCAGTATGAAATAGGCCTACTGGATTTGAGCAGCGGCGTCCAAACCATAGTTTATAATTTACCCCAGCATTTTACAATTTCCTCAGCAAACACTCCAGACAACGTAGGAATTCAGAATATTGACACCGACTACTTACAATAATTGAAACTGAAACGAAACGTAATTGGCCTGGGAGAAACACATTTAATAAACATATTGCACAACTCATTTTTATCGTGCCTAACCTTGGCTGTGAGTGCGCTCCATCGGCAACAAGGAGAAATTTTGCAATCACACCGTATGCATGGGTTCACTAAATGGGAATGTCAATGCCGGTATAGAGCGAAGCTCGCATCTGGTAGGCCGTGGTTGGCACACGCATAGTTCACCTGGTTGCAAGTAGATGTCCCTCGTACAGATCTGGTGGCGAACTTTGTTTTAATTAAATATATATTTTCCACTGCAAGATGCACAACATTACGTTCAATTTTATAACATTTCAGTATTTAAAACACAATAAATATATATAAAAAACAAGCAAAAAATACAACTCTGATAGGTTTCGAATCCTGGCAGACCGGGTGAAAGACCAAAGCTTTACCACAGAGCCAAACGTATCCACCGAAGTTTAACGTTATCAATCGATTTACATACAACGTCGTAGCAAATACTAACTTGTACTAAACGATTTCTTCACTGGAGTATATATTCATTATAAACCATTTCATACAAAGTTTATATTATTTTTATCAGTAGGCTATATTAAATGCAACATACTCAAATTAGTGAAACATAGGTCAGAACGAGAGATCAGCTGTCATCTTGTCTTGTAACCGAGGCAGCTCAGCCTTTTTAAGTCACTTCTGTAATTTAATATTATAATATAAACTTTTAATTTCCAACGGACCACGACTTTTAGAACAGTCTAAACCATTCTCAGTTCGATAATCGGAACTGGTGGGTCCTAAGTTACACATTTTAAAGCTTGCATAATTCACACGACCACCAACCTGAAAAAGTACGGCATATGACTTCGTAGTTTGACGAAGGACGTGTCCCATATGAAGGTATGATTTTACCAAATTTGGTAAAAGATCCGATGATTATTTAGGTCATAATTTAATTTAATTTAATTTTAAGTTTTGAACATTTGAGTGGCCGCCATTAAGGTTTGGTGAAGATGGCGGCAATATAAAACATGACACTAAGGTGCTCTTTGCTAGTGCTACCTCTGTACCAAATTTCGTTCAATTCGGTTTCGTCGTCACCGACAACGTTTGGCCCGTGCAGATCTCATAAGACTACTTTCATTTTTTCCAAAATAGAAAGTGGGCTAAACATGGCAATTAACGCGAATATCTCTCATAAGACTACTTTCATTTTTTGCAAAAATAGAAAGTGGGCTAAAAATGGCAATTAACGCGAATGTCTCTTGTGGGAATGATCACACTATTTTCTTGCCTCCCATATCGATGAATTCTGTTCTATATTTTATATTCTTTAGAAATGTCACTGACAGCTCAATGTGAACTGTCGCGCCTACGTTGCAGTAGAACATTACGTCATATTTCAATGAGTTATCTTACGAACATTGTTGAATAGAATAATTAAAAGAGATCGCCTTTGTTCTGGCTGGCCTTCACTGGAAGACAGCTATAAACGCCGGCATGTCTGAGTGAGTAGAATAGTCAGTTCACACACGCCAGGCCGTCTAACCCCTGATCGTAACCTCTTGATGATAACTCGGTGTTGCTATAGGCTTTGCTAACGATGTCTAAGGCATATACAGGGTGATTTATATAAACCAGGTAGTAGTCAAAATTGCTCCATTTTTGTTTGGTTGCAGATAGGAAGATTCAACTACGTAAACATAAGGAATCTCTGGGAGATTCACCTAACGTCATGTTAAAAACAAGAAGTTCCGTGACGAACTAAGGAGCCTTCTTTTCTTAATATTTAAGATGCATGCCAATTATTAATCTATATGGATCTATCTAGAATAATGAGGAAATTGAGTTAATAATATCGACATTTCTAATTAGTTCGAAATACTGTATACCTGGCATAATGCACACTAATAGAGCACCACAGTTGGCAGACCTGATGACTGATTAAAATCTTAGTTCCATTTCATAAGGTACAGAATACAAAATTCGGTTGAAGTCCAATGGATAGTATGGACGTTACATGCAGTTAAACATTGGATCTAACAGCGCGCGTAAAATCATGTTGGCAACAATGTCATGCACGTATTGGTCAGAAATAATCTGAAATAATATGATCTATTGTAGTGCCAATTTTGAATGAAATCCATTAATTAGTATAGAAGTTACATGCATTTTAAAATTGGACATATCAGCAGGCTTAGAATCGTGTTGGCAACACTGACGTATATTAGTTACTCCAAATTAATCCAGAATGCCAGGTACTATACGTGTGCAAAGTTTGGAGCTATTGGCTTACATACTTTCTGATATATTGATATTAGGGTAACAAAAATAGAGACAGCATTTATTAATAGTTGGCAGCCCTGGTTGCTCTTAAGAATACGCATAGTCATATCTGTTATGGTACACATAGCACATACGAAATTTGGTTGAAATCCAAATGATAGTATAGAAGTTACATGTATTTAAAGTTGGACCTCTCAGCAGTCTTAGAATCATGTTGGTAGCACTGACGTATATAAGTTACTCCAAATTAATATAGAATGTCTGGTACTATAGGTGTGCATAGTTTAAAGCTGTCGGCTTGCATACTCTCTGATATATTGGTATTTGGATAAAATAAATTGAGAGCGTGTTAACAGTTGGCCGCCCTGGTGGCTCTTAAGAATACGCTCAGTCATATCTGTTTATGTACACATAGCACATACAAAATTGGTTGAATTCCAATTGATAGTGTAGAAGTTATATGCATTTAAATATTGGACCTATCAGCAGGCTTATAATAATTTTGGCAACACTGCCATGTATGGCCTCCTGGAAATTAAACTGAAATATTATTATCTATACGTGTGCTAATTTTGAAATAGCTCCCATTCATACCTTCCATGATATCCAACATGGAGCTAAAATTTTTATTGCGATTTTTCAGCAGTTAGTAGCACTGACATCATTTTCAAATACGGCATTGAGGTATTCTGGTATAAATCTTTACTCCTACCAAATTTTGTTTCGATTGCAGCAGCCGTTTAGGAGTTGATAGGGGACACACACACACACACAGCCATTCAGACAGACAGACTGACAGACAGAAGGATAGACAGACGGACACACATTTGCCTGGATCGATCTCATAAGTCTACTTTCCTAATTTTTGCAAAATGTGAAAAGTAGGCTAATAATACGCCTACCATTACAATTCATTAACTTACAAGCATTAGACAACACCCCGTCGTATGTAGTTCTCTAAATCTATCACTGCGAGCGCTAGTGTTGACCCATATATGGTCAAATCAAAATCGAAATATCTACTTCCGTTTTGACTGACAAGTCATGCACACCTACAGTTAGATCACATCCTTCTTGGCCTAAATCCATCACCACAAGCGCTAGTGTCGACTCATACATGGTCAAATCCAAATCAAATATCTATTTCCATTTTGAGCAATTCAAAAATCTGCTTCCCACAAGTTGAAGATAAAGAGTAAGAGAATAGATTAAAACAATCAAATTTGGATTTTATTTTAAATCTGTAGAACAAGTTCCATTTTAAAAAAATAGCGTTGGTTTCTTTTGCATGTTTTTTTTTTCCAAAATATAATTTAAGTCGGTAGAAATTTTCAAAATTTTGAAATATGATAGAACTTTTCATAACACGCACTTTGACAGTTTTCGGGGTCTTTTAGCTTTTCAACTCTTGGCACAATTTTGTATAAATAGCTTAAGTTTTGCTACACTGGACCTCTATAATCTGAGTGCTGTTAGTGTCATTTAAATATATTTCCAACATTAAAAAACATTTTGAGTTTCTCTACTTGTAAAAAAACTGGCCAGTAAATATCTAATTACTTTTTAAGATATGTATTTTTATAATAATAATAATAATAATAATAATAATAATAATAATAATAATAATAATATTGTATGGCCTCTGGTGCCGGGTGCAAGCTTTGTTAATTGACGCCCAGAGGGCAACTTGCATGTCGAATTTCATCGTTCCTTGGAACGCTATGAAAGTCAAGGGGGTTAACTGTGGTCAACGTGTCGGTCAACTAACCCCATGCTTGCAGGTTCGCTCCTGGTCGTGGTAAGTGATTTTTGAAAGGCGGCAAAAATTGCAACACCATGTCATACGATGTTGGCATGTCAAATAACCCATTTGAATTTAGTAGACCGTGTTCATAATGGCAAAATTAATCTCGGGAGTTTCCGCCAACACAAAATTCCTCATTTCTCTAATAGAGAGCGCTATAGTGTTCAAGGAGCTCAGATACCCGAGGCCTTACGATATTATTATTATTACCCCAAGAGAGGCAGAAGAACACGCTGTTCCGTCTCTTTAAAGAACAATCATCATCATTATCATCATCACCACCTCGGGACAAGTGTCGAAAATCAAATCCGAGACCTTAAAGATGACAGGCAATGATGCACACCACGTGACGGTCAATGATTGTGGAGAGGAACAATGTACAGTTACATGTCAGATATGTCCATTCTCTTCCCCTTAATACATCACGTATTGTAATATTCGTACATTGATAGATTTGTCCTTTCTCCATCACATAATAGGAATGATTTTACCACAATATGCTGCGTGTGATGCACGAATTTATATGAAGGCAGACAAAGAATGGACATCGCCCAAAGATTGCTAATAATTATTTATCATTGACACGCATCAAGCAATCACTTGCTACGTTCTTGACCCCAAACACTATGAAATAGCGAGCAAAGGAGATTGTTCGTATTCATATTGACGTGTCTCTGTCAGTCTTCCCTGTAAGGGTCATTATAACAGGTGTTACTTACGCCATACTCGCCTTTAAACACAATCAACATGAATCTTTTTATTTTTATCTGTAGTGTGAGAGAACATTTCTTACCTGTTATTTCAAATGATGGATGATTGTAAATGACATTATTTTTCTTTTTCAAGTTATGCCGCGAGGGACATATGCATGTAATTAGGGTCCAAGGCGCTATTGTGTATGATTGGCTGCGTGCACTAGCTCGGTCACGTTGGTCTAACCACAGTCTATACTCCCACACCAACGAGAATGCGGCAAGGCAATCTCTCACTGGGGCTTAGGTTTGAGTCTCAGAACATGCATTTCTGGTGATTTCAACTGTTAGAGAAATAAACAACCAATAGAAGATGGAGGTGATGATTGTTGTGTTATGGGGCGGAACATCGAGATATCAGCCCTAATGATAAGTTCATTCTTTTCGGGGCTTTGTGACATCGTGGTCATGTAGCCCCGTGTACTTGAGTACTTGAGTACTTGAGTGTATGCAGAATTTGTCGGTGAACCTGTGCCACTCTGATGTCTGTACTAGCGTGTGTATTTGTAATTGAGGTAAGATTTTGTTAGAAAGCGGCCGTGGCATTAAGTTTGGTACCATCCCTGCATTTGCCTGGAGTTTGTTTTCTGCCAACTCCGTGCAGGCCATGGAGGGCCTAGGAGTAGTGGAAGGCAGAGGCTTCCACTTTTTGTAACATCGGCACTGGATGGGATGGAGTCTTTGCTCCCAAGAATTACCCTGGTACTCATTTCTGGTGTAGGCTGAGTGAACCCCAGGGCAATTTGAGTTTCCGAAAGAGAAAAGAAAGCAGAAAGAAAGAAAGAAAGAAAGAAAGAAAGGAAGAAAGAAAGTGACAAACAAACAAACAAACAAACAAACAAATAAAGAACTAAAGGAAGAAACAGATAACAAGTGATGCTTGATTTGAATTATATTTACTTAGACTATAGGATCTATCTGGCTGAATGGAGAAGTGTTTAACCTCCTTCCGACCACTTGGATTCGCCCCTGCTCCGAAATTTAGACGCTTCCATTTATTTTAATAATCAACTATTCGAAATACTGAGTACTTCGAAGTTCAAATGATTCTAACAACTGAAGTATTCGGATATCCTCCTTGTTCGAACAATTAAATATTACAATACATCGAATGTTCGAATAATTTATCCGAATTTTGAACATGTGAATATACGAATGATATGTACAGTCTGTGACATATTCAGAAATCGTGGCTGGAACTATTTACAGTAGAGTCCCTCTCAACCGACCTTCGCTTATCCGACATTGTTCCCTTCCTGAATTGCATTCCAGGTTGTGAGGATGCTACGACTCTGGATGTGCGTAAGTGGTGTGCACAAGACCAGCTGTTTGAACTTCTCTTCATAGCTTCTATCAACATACAAAATTTCAGTGTTGAGAACCATCTAAATATTTCGGTTGGTCGCCATGTTGGATTTATATATATGTAGGCAATAGAGTTATGTACTATTAGATGACGATTTTTGAGTAGGTTTATTATTCAAACGTTCACTTCGATTGCATGATTAATACACATTAAATAAAAAGTTGCGCACAGCTACCTTCTTGAGCGTATGAGAACAATTGAACTAAATTCGATGCCAGTACATTACAATGAGTATAAAAATTTACTGTAGCATATTACACTGCGCTCAGATGGTTAAATCGTGAGAAAAGTCTATAAAAATGTTTCAACTTCGCTTGGCTGCCATGTTCGTTTTGTATTGTGCACGTTTTCAGAAGTCTCATAGCTGAACTTCTAGTAGTGCCCTTTATTACCGAACAAAATTTCAGGATAATATCAGTAATAGTGTCGGAGATATAGAATGCCGTTGAAATATTTCGCACAGCCACCATCTTGTGGTTATGCAGAGAATTGAACTAAATTAGATGCCATTGCATTACAATGTGCATAAAAATTTGCCTTACCGAGTTTCATTGCGTTTGAATGGTCGATTTGAAAGGTTCCACTTCGCTTGGTCGCCATGTTCGTATTGTAGTTAACAGTTTTTAAAAGTTGCATAGGTGAACTTTAAGTGGTTCCGTTTATCACCATACAAAATTTCAGGGTGATATCTGTAATAGTTTGGAGATTTTGCACAGCCTCCATCTTGAGGTTATGTAAATAATTCAACTAAATTAGATGCCAGTGCATTACAATGTGCGTGAACATTTGCTGTACCAAGTTTCATTGCGTTTGGATGGTTAAAACGCGAGTAAAATGTATTTAAAAGTTTCAACTTCACTTGGCCGCCATGTTCGTTTTGTAGTTAACAGGTTTTTTGAAAGTCTCATAGGCAAACTTTTAGTTGTGCTCTTTATCAACGTACAACATTTCAGGCTGATATCAGTAATAGCTTCAGGGATATAGAATGCCGGTGAAATATTTCGCACAGCCACCATGTTGGATTGGTGAGACGTTATAAAATTTGAAGGGCACGGTCGAGGTTGGCCAACATAGTACTATGTTCTTGAAATCGATCCAGCCATCTAGAAGTTATTAGGGGGGACACACAGAGAGACAGACAGACACACATACGCACACACACACACACACACACACACACACACACACGGACAAAAGGTGATCTCATACGCCTATTGTTTTATAAAATGAAAATAGGCTAAAAAGAAGATTACCCGTGGGGAATTCAGATTTGGACTGTTGCGTCAGTCAAAGTAAACTAATGTGTATGGTGAGATTGGAAATGAGTTGCTGGAAATGCTGTAAGGAGCAGGATCAAAAGAGGCATGCTCTTTTATTACGGATCCCACTACCACCACTTGTATGTTTCCACCACATGTGTAAGTTGTTAGTCAACTATATTACAGAATATAGTATCTTATCTTCCGTCTAATGATTCTGTTTGGTGGTTATATTTGCTGAGCCCAAGGTTGCAGGTTCGAAACCTGGCGCAATCAGCTGGCATTTGAGGGTGCGCAAATGCGAGGGAGCCGTGTCAGTACATTTACTGGCACGTTTAAGATCCCCTTCGGGGCAAAATTCCCGCACCCCGGCGTCTCTAAAAGCCAGGGTAGTTAAAAGGGACGTAAAACCAATAACATTATTATGATGGTGGTTATATCACACCATGCCTCGAGAAGGGAGAGTCCTGCTGTGCTCTAGCCTACCAAATACGAGGCACGTCGAGAATGTAAGTTCCGTTTGGTAATAACATTAAATTATGTACAGATACAGAAAAATTATTTATTGCACAACATTCTACACCTCTTAAACTACTTTTCCACATAACTGCCGAACTTTTGCAGGCATTTGTCATAGCATGGCACAAGTTTTTGGATACCTTCTTCATAGAAGTTTGCCGCCTGTGTCTTCAACCAGTTGGAAACATCTTCTTTCAGCTCGTCGTCATTGTTGAAGTGTTGACCGCCAAGGAAAGTCTTGAGATGTGTGAACAGATGAAAGTCGCTAGGAGCGAGGTCAGGGCTGTACGGAGGGTGGTCAAACACGTCCCAGCCAAATCCCTGTATGAGGTTTTTCGTCACATTTGCAGCGTGTGGTCGTGCGTTGTCGTGAAGAAAAACAACACCGTTTGACAGCAACCCTCGGCGCTTATTCTGTATTGCGCGGCGCAATTTCCTAAATGTCTCGCAGTAAGCATCTGCGTAGATTGTTTGACCACGCGGTAAGAAATCAATGCGTAAGATGCCTTTCCAGTCCCAGAACACTGTGCACATCATTTTCCGAGGTGTCAAGATTTGTTTCGGCTTAAACTTTGCTGGGAATGAAGTGTGCCTCCATTCCATTGATTGCCGCTTACGTTCAGGGGTGTCGTAAGAAACCCAAGTTTCATCTCCTGTTATTATCTGTGTCAGAAATTCTTCGCCACCTTCATTGTAACGGGTCAAAAACTGAAGTGCACTACCCATCCGTTTTGTTTTGTGTTGCTCCGTAAGAATCTTTGGTACCCAACGTCGGCAAAGTTTACAAAAGTTCAGTTTTTCGGTAACAATTTCATGAATTAGTGATCGTGAGATTTGGGGAAATTCCATAGCGAGAGCACTAATTGTAAATCTGCGGTTTTCCCGGATCTTGTCATCAATCGCGTGAACCAGTTCTTCTGTAACCAAAGATGGACGCCCACTTCGTTCTTCATCGTGCAATTCACTACGTCCTTCATTGAACTGTCGGACCCATCTTCTCACCATTGAATCACTCATCGTATTTTGTCCATACACTTCGCAAATTTGCCGATAAATTTCAATTGGTTTCACTTTCCTAGCATTCAGAAAACGAATCACAGATCTGATTTCACAAGCGGCGGAATTTTCAATCAACACCGACATTGTACGAGTAAACATGCACAACAACGCGTACGTGGCTGACAGCGCTCTCCAAATGGCGCACGTTTGTTCTCCTTGTTACAGAGCGTCTACTGCGCTGCAGCGGAACGTACAACTAGTTGAAGACACAGGCGGCACACGTCTATGAAGAAGGTATACAAAAACTCGTGCCACGCTACGACAAATGCCTGCAACATTTCGGCAGTTATGTGGAAAAGTAGTTTAAGGGTTGTAGAATTTTGTGCAATATTTTTTTTTTCTGTATCTGTACACAATTTAATGTTATTACCAAACGGAACTTACTTTCTGGACGTACTTCGTATTATATGTGTATCGTTCACAAGCCTACGCTTACGAACTGGCGCCCAACCAAGTATTTTATTTTATTACAAATTGGTTTAGAGAACGGCCGAAACAAATTGTATTACAAGCTAGAACCTTGGGGACAGCACATCTCGAGACCCCAGAAGGCTGCCATAATTATTACGATTAGTGTAATGTGTTCTGCTGCTGTTTCGAGAGCAGTGGAGCAGCCTATGCTCTTCATAGTGTTGTAAAACCACACGAGTTGCACAAAAGCACTCAGGTCACACACGTCATACAAACTGTTCGGCTATCATAGTGTCAAAAATCAAATTTAATGACCAACTTCCAGGTAAATTTAACCACAATCTATTCGGAAACGTGAGTTATTTCACCAAAGGTGATTAACCAGTTGGCTTAAGTGTTGCAATATGAATTGCTTGAAGTTCGTAGTAACAGTTTGGAGGCCATTAAAACTGAGGTAAGGTATTACCAACAGAGACTACAGTTAACGACAGATCAGTAAGATCAGCATGAAGACACAGAATTATTGAACTATTTTCATCCCTTATTACACCTGGTCACCAACTAACACGATGGCATCAACAATAACACTGCTTGGAACTGAGAATCAAAATAAATAACCATACATAGTTAAGCATCAACGGGCGTAGTAAAAGTGTGGATGGGTGACCACGTCCGCCATCTCAGAATACAAACAACAACATAGAACAAAGCAATCAACCAACAACAGATAAAGGCCATGTCAATACTTGCCATTGCAGTTGAGCTATTTTCAAGCTACTGCAACAATGATTGCAAGTAACGAGCAAAGTTAGAAAACTAAAGGTAAGCATACTAATTTGACAAAAATGTCATAAGCTACCACAAAACAAAAGAAATACAAAAGAAAAATGAAATATAGACATCCCCCGACAATAATTAAAGATAAAAATAAATAATTTAAAACACCGCATAAACAGCGTCAAATTCAAAGACAACATGCAGTCAATGGCGGGCCAATAATAGGAAACTCTACACAAGCAAAATATTAACTGGACCTCCTTGTGATTTCCCAATCATTTAGCTAGAAGAGCGATGTCCATTATCTCACGGTTGGTGTTATGCAATACTACTACTACTAATAATAATAAATGTATACAGGCCGAGAATGGCTACGTCAATCTTTGTCATATAGGATACAATACTACGTTGTTATTAAATAATTTTAGGGATATCTTAGTTATCAGTCCCATGTACTTAGGTACGTGCAGAATCTGTCTGATGACCCACATTATTGTGGTGTCAGTACAAATGTTTTCATTTCCAATTGGGGGAAGGGTCTTAGAGGAGATGCCTTAATTCAGGTACTAATCCGTCATTTATCAAGAGGGAAGCCAAAGAGAACCACTTCCAGGAAGATCGAGATGGAAATCAAAAGCACCACTTCTTAGTTTTGCCTCGCAAATCTGAGTGTACCCCGTTTCATACCTCAGATCGGATTTTAATTTCTTGGCAGAGCCAGAATTCCGGCCAATAACGCTAGCCACCACATTGCTAAGTGGCTGTGCGCCACTTAAGGAGCACGGCTATACTGCGAGGTATATAATGCCAACTCACCCACTGCAATGCGTGCGAAGGTTCTGTCCGCTAAGGGCGATAGAATATACGGAAGTCCCTACTTGCTATTTAAACTCGAAGTAATTTGCAGGGCAGTGAAATCGGAACGAATCCTGGCGTCAGCCACAAGAGATGTTCCCCCTAACAATTATGTGGCGCTCAATGCTAATGCGCTGTAAAGAAACTAGCAATAGCCTGCCTCAAGCTGTAACCTCCATGAAATTCAATTCACATTACTGTGTGTGACACTGTGACTCTACCGACAGCGGTGGTTTCGCTCGTTGAAGCGCAGCGTTAGGCCATGGGGCCAAGCTCTTTTCTGATTTGGTAGACGTGGGTTCAAGCCTCACCGTTGACCGTCCTTGAAATGGTTTTCCATGGTTTATAATTTTCAACTCCAGGCAAATGCTGGGTACCGTCTGACCACGGCCGCTTCCTTCCACATCCTTGCCCAGTTTCAATCGTTCATTTCATCTCTCATTCCGGTACGCAGGTCGCCCACGGGTATTGACTAGAAAGATGTGCAGTCGGCCTCTCAGGAGGCCACAAGACAAAAATAAACTGTGACTCTTTCGAAGTGGAAGTCAGCAGCTTTGCAATCAAGGATGCGTTCGCAAAAGAGCTATATCATGAGTCCAGCTAAGTAAACACCCGTTGTTTACTGGCTCATAAAGTACAGAAAGGCAGTTTATGAAACCTTCTAGGTCATCTCCCTGTCACTGAATACGAGAAAGCAAAGTCCTATGACCAAAACTGTTGAGTGGGAACGTTCTAGCTTGCTGTGTCCAGGGTTGCAGGATCGAACCCTGGCGCAATCAGCCTGCATTTGAGGGTGCGCAAATGCGAGGGAGCCGTGTCAATAGATTTACTGGCACATTAAAGATCCCCTTCGGAGCAAAATTCCGGCACCCTGGCGTCTCTAAAAGCCGCAGAAGTTAAAAGGGACGTAAAACCAATAACATTATTATTATTATTATTATTATTATTATTAAAACTGTGGAGTACACTTTTGGACAAGAGAAGTCTTACAACATAAAACAAGTAGTTCTGTGAAGAACTAAAGAGCCTATTTTCATATATCCTACTTGCCTCCATCAACATACAAAATTTCAGTTTGATTGCTGTAATAGATTCGTAGATATTGAGAACTGTCTAAATATTTTGGAATGTCGCCATGTTGGATTTTTATATATGTAGGCCATAGAGAAATGTACTATTAGATGACGATTATTGAGTAGGTTCATTATTCAAACGGTGACTTCGATCGCATGATTAGGACACAAGAAATAAACACTTGATTTTATAATTTCACACAGCCGCCAGCTTGAGGTTTATGTAACCAAATGAACTAAATTAGATGTCTGTGGATTACAATGTCTATAAACAAAAGTTTGGTGCTTTTCAGTCGGTCAACACGAATGCACCCAAAAGAGCTGGGTTGTGCCCTAATCCTGAAATAAATTACATGAGATTAATAAATACACTAGGATGACCAGTTTCAATCGTCGAGCGATCATCATCCGACCCATTACACTTAGGCTATAACATCTATGTTTGAGAATACAGGTGAAAAATATTTACAATATGTACAATTATTTAGTTGCAGTATTGGTACTGCAACTGTCGGTGTATGCTAAATGAAGTATATCTGATGTTAGGTTGAGGTCGACCTCAACTGGCGCAAGAGTGAACACGAAACTGTTCGAAGCTCCAGCCAGGAAGACAACCAGATAAGTAGTAGCCTGTAATCTTACATTATAACCATAGTTGACTTTTTACAACCATATAGTCTAGTCACCCCAAACAGACAAACTCCGGATTTCTATCACCATTTTAGCATTTCACCTAACATCAGATATACTACATTTAGCATACACCGACAGTTGCATTACCAACACTGCAACTAAATAATTGTACATATTGTAAATATGTTTCACCTGTATTCTCAAACATAGATGTTATAGCCTAAGTGTAAAGGGTCTGATGATGATCGCTTGACGATCGAAACTAGTCATCCTAGTGAATTTATTAATCTCATGTAATTTATTTCAGGATTAGGGCACAACCCAGCTCTTTTTGGGCACATTTGTGTTGACCGACTGAAAAGCACCAAATTCTTGTTTACTTAGGCAACACTGAAAAATGGCTTGAAACCCCACAATGTCTATAAATATTTGCGGTACTTTGTTTTACTACGCTCAGATAGTTAAATCGCGAGTAAAGTCTATTTAAATATTTCAACTTCGCTTGGCCACCATGTTCGTTTTGTACTTAACAGGTTTTTGAAAGTCACATAAGTGAGCTTCTAGTAGTGCCCTTAATAATCGTACAAATTTTCAGGGAGATATCACTTATAATTTCGGAGATATGGAATGCCGTTGAAATATTTCACACAGCCGCCATGTTGGGTTTGGTGAGACGCAATAAAATTTGAAGGGCACGGTCGGGGTCGACCAAAATAGTACTATGACCTTACCGAGTTTCATTGAAATCGCTCCAGCCGTTTATATTTTATTATTATACTTGGGAAGTGAAGTGACTGAATATGGAAAACTAGATTTGGAAATTACCAGAAAAATACAACTCGGGAGTGCTTTCTACCAACAGGTACGGGGACTAGTATGGAACAAGGATATACCAATTAAGGCTGAAGAAGTTATGTACAAAGCATATTATGTTCCTATAATGACATATTCAGCAGAAACTTGGACAATGACTAAGATGGATGAGAGCAGAGCACAGGCAGCTGAGATGAGATACCTGAGAAGTATGGTCCAGAAAACGAGGAGGGACAGAGTGAGAAATGAAGATACTGTATATGGAAAGAACAGGGAATACAGAAACTAAATGACATACTGGAGCAAAACAGATTGAGATTGTATGAACATGTCAAACGGATGAATCAAGTAAGGCTACCAAGACGAGCACTGGAACGACGGATGACAGGGAAGAGAGGACGATGAAGACCAAGAATGCGTTGGATGGACTCGGTGGAAAATAGCATTAGAAAACGGAACCTGGATTGGAACACTGTGTCGGAAGAGGAATGGTGGAACGATAGAACAAAGTGGAGAGGAACCATATTTGCCCCCACCCAGTGTCATCTGGAAAAGGGGAAATGATGATGATGATGATGATGATGATGATGACTAACACTACCAGAATAGCAAACTTAGTTATAGAAGGAACGGTGGGGGATAAGAACTGTTTGGGATAGACCAAGGTCAGAATATGTTAAACAGATTGCCTTGGATATAGGGTGTGGTAGTTACTGTATGTAGCGAAGAAACGATTAGCTCAGGACAGGGAAGTGTGGAGGGCTGCATCAACCAGTCGAAAGATTGAAGACTCAAACAACAATAACAGGGACTCGCACACACACACATACACAAACACACGCACACGGACAAAAGGTGATCTCATAAGACTATTTTTAGCCTATTTTCAATTTTGAAAAAATAGGCTTATGAGATCATCTTTTGTCCGCGTGTGTGTGCGCGTGTGTGTGAGGAGTGTGTGTGTGTATCCCCCCTAATAATTTCTAATCGGCTGGAGCGATTTCAATGAAACTCAGTAAGTTCATTGCACTATTCCTGTCGACCCCGACCGTGACCTTCAAATTTTGTTACGTCTCACCAATCCAACATGGCGGCTGTGCGAAATATTTCACCAGCATTCAATATCTCCGAAACTATTACCGATATCAGTCTGGAATTTATTACGGTGATAAAGGAAGCTACTAGAAGTTCACCTATGTGACGTTTGAAAAACTGGTAACTACAAAACCAACATAGCAGCCAGGCGAATTTGCGACATTTAAATAGACGTTTCTCGCGATTTAACCAACCAAACGCAATAAAACTTGGTACAGTATATGTTTATACATATTGTAATGCACCGACATCTAATTTCGTCCAATTGCTTACATAACCACAAGATGGCGGATGTGCGAAATATTTCACCGGCATTCTATATCTCTGAAACTATTAGCGGTATCATCCTGAAATTTTGTACGGAGATAAAGAGCACTACTGGAAGTTCATCTATAAGACTTTCAAAAACCGTTAAACTACAAAACGAACATGGCGGCCAAGCGAATTTGAAAATTTTAAATACACCTTTCTCGCGATTTAATGTTCCAAACGCAACGAAATCTGGTACAGGAAATGTTTATACACATTGTAATGCACTGGTATGTAATTTAGTTCAATTGTTTACATAACCTCAAGATGGCGGCTGTGCGAATTTTAAAATTAAGTTTTTATTTCTTGTGTCGTAATCATGCGATCGAAGTGAAAGTTTGAATAATGAACCTACTCAATAATTTTCCTTTAATGTTACATGACTCTATGGCCTATACATTTAACAATCCAACATGGCGACCATCCGAAATATTTAGACGGCTCTGAATATCTACGAAGCTATTATAGCAATCAAACTGAATTTTTTAATTTTTATAGGGGCTATGAACTTAAGTTCACCTATAGGACTTTAAATAACCTGGTGATCACAAATCCAACATGGCGGCGACGCGAAGAATAAACATTCCATGGACGTTTCTCGCAATTTAACCATCCGAGTGCAGTGAAACTTGGTACAGTAAATCCTTATACAAATTTTAATCCACTGGCATCTAATTTATTTCAATTGTTTCCATAACCACAAGATGGCAGCTGTGCGAAATTTTAAAATCTCCTTGTTACTTCTTGAGTCCTAATCAAGCGATTGAAGTTTGAATACTACACGTAAAAAATAATCTTCATGTAACAGTACATAACTCTACGGCCTACATATGTAAAATCCAACATGGCGACCATCCGAAATATTTAGTCGGTTCTCAATATCTACGAATCTATTACAGCAATCAAACTGAAATGTAGTATGTTGATAGTGGCAGTTAACATAAGTAGGATATATTTAAATAGGCTGTAAAGTTCATCAAGGAACTACTTGTTCATAAATGAAAACAGTCAAAGTCGCCTCCGTAGCGTAGCGGTCAGCATGATTAGGTGCCGCCCCGGAGGTCCTGGGTTCGATTCCCGTCTCTGCCACGAAATTTTCCGTGGTTTCCCACGTCGTCTTCGGGCAAATGAAGGGATGGTACTGCCCCCGTAAAATGAATTATTTGGGATGAAAATGGGATTTTTTTTCCGAAGCCCATGATAAAATTTAACCAAGCAATATTGAGGATGGAAGTTGGCAGAAACCAGTCGAGAGGCGACGTTGAGCAGGAGGGATATTCCGTCACGTGATTGTATTGCGCAATGGACGTTTCCAGAAGCTTAGAATCGACCTAGCAACAGCGAATAATCCCAAGAATTGTTTAAACATTGTTATAAATTATCCGATTGGATATGAGCTTACAGCGAATAAGAAGAAGTTTTTGAGAAGACGGGAGTTCCATCAACTAAATTTGTATGGATATTTAACACATTTAAGCCCCATGAGAGTGAATTTATATAATGGTAAAGAGAAGAATATGATAATAAAATATTGGAAATATTTTATAAGTCGATAGCAGGTCGCTATTGGAAGGAATAAGCGATTTGCTAGAGCCCGCGCGAATTTGAGAGGGAACGCAAAAAGGCGGCCAGAATCGATGGACTTGGAGGGGAGACGCCAAGCATCGAGGCTCTTGATTATCTGAATGTTAGAGAGGTCAGACGTGTGTTACCGGAAGAGAGAGGAGTTCCGAGTGTTTCACCGAGCTTGTAGAAGTTTGACTCGTGGAGACAAGGTAGAAGCGAGGCGAGAGTTAGGAGATTATCGCGCCTTGAAACTAAGTGAAGTTGCGATGAACTTATATGCCGCAATTACTTCGGTCTGATCCACTTCAGAGACATTATTTCGACTACAGATTGTAGCTTACTATCGTTTTTAGTATATTATGAACTTTGAGAAGAATATTTCAGAAGATATAAACGTTTTTGTGAAGCGTGAGAAAAGTGTTTGTTTCCAGCGCGATAAGACACTTTTGTTCGAGCGATTACAACGCATGCACCAGACACAAGTGAGTAAGAGTGAATGTTAGCATTGCTTTTGTGGAACTGTATAACAACACCAATAGGATGAAGATGTATTCTATGTTGAAGAACATTATTAAGTCTGCTAATATAAGTTTAATTATGGACTAAACTAGTATGTGCGCCAGGGATATAAGCAGCTAGAAGCGAGATAGTCAGCGATGGAGCTTCGTTAAAGGAGTTTGTTCGTGAATGTCTACTTGATGAGCGAACATGAGACTTGATGTACAACTGTATTCTAGTGCATTATTGTCAGACATGAGATCGACATTAACACCAGCGACTACAGAACGAAGTTCATATTCCATCTACATGAATGTTCGTGATGCGAGTGAGGTCCACGACTTTCTTTTCGAATGTCTTTCGAAATGGGAAGCTGAACTTTTGACACTGCTCGTTGTTTTGATGAAACTGTACTGTGACGGAGTAAGAAGCGACATGAAGATTATCATGAGGTCCAGGGTAAACCCGGTCACAATGAAGATGATGATTGGAGGCCCGCAGTTCGATTCCGGTTGGAGCTTGCTGTTTTCCAGTAGGGGAATTCGTTCCTTTCCTGAGGTCACGAGTTCTTGGAGACGAGCTAGGATCCAACCCGGATCTTTGGAAGATGTAACAACTGAGTATTTTGTAATAATCTATCTTGAGCTTCTAGACTTCCAGACCAGGTAGAAGTGTTCACTAACCTAGTAGTTAGAGCTTTGTAGTGACATTTTTGAACAAATCCTTTATCCATATTTCGACACAATATTTATGTACTCCATGCATAGTCATTTTATTCTTCGAGATTATTTGTAGTGATCGTCTTTCTACGCTTTTAGCTTTGTTTGTTTGAAATCCAGTTTCTGAACTGAGATTTTTCTTGTTCGAGGAACAACATTTTGTCATTTCCTTTAAGGAATAGTAATTCATTTTCGACGTTTATGAATTCATTTTAAATTCAGGTTATAGACATTTTCGTCTACGTTACCGATTAAATTAATTTTTATTAGTTTAATTTGGGCATTTTATCCGTCGAGAAGAGATATCAAGAGAGAAGATATTGGTAGTGATATATTGTGAAATATCATGGCATAATTTGGAAGAGAAACATTTAACGTGGAAACGATTATTATCGTCAGAACTCATAGACATTCGTTCAGAATGGAGATAATACGAATATGACTAATTGTATGTTTATTGATGAAAGCCATGAACTTTCAGTCATTTAAAATAATTTGAAGTTAGAATCTTCTTGGAAGGTTTATTATTATCCGACGTTAGGGAAATTCTTGTTTGATATCCTCGTCGTGATCGATTCTTGTTGGACACATATCTATTATTTTGCGATTAAGTATTTACGAGAAGTAATATAATGTCACGTTGTAGACATCATATTCCTTCATCGGTAAAAGTTGAACCCAGAAGTGTGAAGTTAAGATTCAGTATTTTTATTAAATGTATACACAAGAGTTTAAATTTATCTGAGTAACGTTTTAAAAGTAATAGTGAGGAGGTCTGTATCGATTAGTCCAAAGGTCGTTAACATGTATAGATTAATGGTTTAACAATTGATCTTATCGTTCATTAGACCAGCGATTGGTGAGACAACGCTGAGGAATTATGCCCTTTATAAGGAATGCCAGTTTGAAAGAAGTGAAGGTGATAACCCTTTGATAGTGGTTATATATATATGTAATTCCGTGTGTAGTTGGCACATGAGGGTGTTGCGAAGGTGTTTACGCATTTTATATTACAGTCATTGCGTGGGCATGACTAGGTTTGGCAAGGCATAAAGGTGTGAGTTGACAGTACTCCTTATTTTATACACGGCTTTGGATTAGAGAAGACAGAGGGGTCACAATTGAAATTGAAACGGGAAATGGATATTGGCATCTGTTATGTTTTACTCTTATTAAGATTATTAAACCCAGGTATGTAACGACATATGTTTCACCTTGAGTGGTCGAACGCATTTAATCTATTATGACACCAGATCAGAAAGGAGAGAATGGTGGTAGTATTTCTGAAGCTGTAGAAGCTTATGAGGATCCCAGTTAATTGTATTTGACATAACTGTGATATCGGAGCTCAGGCTCATGTGTATATAGACACTACTTATTTTTAACGGATTATAGCCTATGCTATTAGTGTCATTGTAAAGTCATTCGGTATTAACTTTCTTTATTTGCCAATCGAGTGTATGATATGTTTGGTATAGTAAGTTTATTGACTGTTTAGCGTAGTGGTTAACGTATGAATGTTGATGTGAATGGATGTGGTTTGTTTCTTGTTCAGTGTGAATGAAATGAACTCCATTGGGACGCCACAATGCGAGAGTATGAAAGGAATAGTGTATAGAAGTTTTGTTTCATTAGCGTGTAGAATGTGTCTATGATTCACGTATTTGTCTGACGTGAATCTGTTCCATTTTAACATAGCTTGTGATTCGATGGAGAGGTGTATTTATGGGCAAGGTTGGAATAGCGAGGGTTTGTTTAAAACTCGTTTCCATCCAAGGCCAATGCTCGGCCGCACACAAATGTGGAGAGTTGTTGCGGACCGACAGGCAAGCAGCTTTTAAACCAGCCAGCTCTGGGAATGTAACGGAGTTTGTTATGTCATCAGACACGTGGCGAAGGTCGCGTGCTCTTATCGCCCAGGTGTTCATTGTGAAGCGCGCCAGAGGAATGTAAAATACACAGGGGTTTCTAATTGATAGATAGCTTGTTGTAATGACACAAGCTGCCCCAAAATTTGTCAAGGCGTTCTTGGAATGCAGTATTATCAGTGGCGTAAATGTGAAGAGGAAAGAAAGGGAGTGTGTTTTTATTTACTGTATGAATGTTTAGATTTAGTTTACACCTTAGTTATTAAATTGTTTAGTTTATTAGAAGCCGCGTCGTTTTGATTTATTTTAGATATAAGGAGATGCAACTGTGAAACCCATTATAGGTCCAGAGGCTGACCACGAGATCCCCGAGAATGAATGGTAGGTGTTCTACTTCGAGCTAAGTGCATTTTATGTAATTCACATTTGTGTCGTAATTTCTGCCACGTATATTCATGAGAGTCTTGTTGGAGTGGATCCTGGACAAGTATTTGTGCCGGAGCTGTCAGGGTCTATGAATCCAGACTTGCTTCGGATATCCAACAGACCGCCTCTTGAATATACGGGGACAGTACCTACTGTAAGGCCATGGCCGCCTCCTTCCCTCTTCCTCGCCTATCCATCCCAATCTTCCATCCCTTCCGATCCCTCAGGAGGCCCCTGTTCGCTTTGGAGGTGAGGCCGCCTGGGCGAAGTTCTGATCACACCTCCCCAGTTGTATCCCTCCCGACCAGATGTTCCAGGCTCCAGGACACTACCCATAGAGGTGGTAGTGGTGAGTTCCCTCGCTGAGTCCGTGGGAACCACCAACCTAGAGGGTAAATTGACTATATAAACAAGTAGTTCCGTGAAGAACTATACAGCCTATTTTCATATATCCTGCTCATGTTAATTGCCTCTATCAACATACAAAATTTCAGTTTAATTGCTGTAACAGATTCGTAGATATTGAGAACCGTCGAAATAATTCATATGGTCGCCAGGATGGATTTTTATTTTTGTACTATTACATTAAGATTATTGTGTACGTGTGGTATTCAAACTTCAATCGCATGATTAGAACACAAGAAGTAAAAACGAGATTTTAAAAGTACGCACACCAGCCATCTTGTGATTATGCAAACAATTGAAATAAATTACATGCCAGTGGATCAACATTTGTGTAAGCATTTAACGTGCAACGTTTCACGGCGCTCGGATAGTTAATTCGCGAGAAACGTCAATTTAAATATTTATACTTCGCGTCACCGCCATGTTGGATTTGTGCTCACCAGGTTACTGAAAGTCCTATATGTGAACAAATGTTCATAGTCTCTATGAACATAAAAAAATTCAGTTTGGTTGCTGTAAAAGATTCATAGATATTGAGAACCGTCTAAATATTTCGGAAGCTCGCCATATAGGATTGTTATATGCATAGGCCATAGAATTATGTACCATTCAAGGACAATTATTGCCTAGCTTCATTATTCAAACTTTCACTTCGATCGCATGATTACGACACAAGAATAAAAACTTAATTTTAAAATTTCGCACAACCGCCATCCTGAGGTTATGTAAACAATTGAATTAAATTAGATGGCAGTACAATCTGCAAAATCATTTACTGTATCACATTTCACTGCGCTCAGAGAGTTAAATCACGAGAAAAGTCTATTAAAATATTTCAAATTCGCTTGGTCGCCATGTTCGTTTTGTACTTTACAGGTTTATGAAATATACGTAGGTAAACGTGTATCAGTACCCTTTATCACCGTACAAAATTGCATGAATATATCTGTAATAGTTTCGGAGATATAGAATGTCAGTGAAATATTTCGCACAGCCGCCATTTTGAGGTTATGTAAACAATTGAACTAAATTAGACTCCAGTGCATTACAATGTATACAAACATTTGCTGTACCAAGTTTCATTACGTTTGGATAGTTAAATCGCGAGAAATGTCTATTTAAAAGTCTCAATTTCACTTGACCGCCATGTTGGTTTTGTAGTCACCAGGTTTTTGAAAGTCTCATAGGTGAACTTCTAGTAGTGCCCTTTATCACCGTACACAATTTCAGGGCGATATCGGTAATAGTTTCGGAGATATTGAATGCTAGTGAAATATTTCGCACAGCCACCATGTTGGATTGGTGAGACGCAACAAAATTTGAAGGGCACGGTCGAGGTTGCCGGGAATAGTGCTATGAACTTACCGAGTCTCATTGAAATCGCTCCAGCCGTTTAGATTTTATTAGGGGGACACACACACACCTCTCTCTCTCTCACACACACACACACACACACGCACACACACACGGACAAAATGTGTTCTCATAAGCCTATTTTTTTCAAAATTGAAAATAGGCTAAAAACAGTCAAAAATATGGAATAGCCTTATGGAGAAGAGAGTCTTATGACCAAGAAATATGGAATAATCTTTTGGAGAAGAGAGTCTTATGACCTAAAAAAAATGGAATGGCCTTTTGGAGGAGAAGTCCTACTACCGAGAAAATGGAATAGCCTTTTGGAGAAGAGAAGTCCTACGACCGAAAAAATGGAATAGCCTTTTCAGCGTTCAACTTCTTCTTATTTCGTTTCACCCTCTTTGGGGTACGTTGAATCAATCATTTCCCTGTACGCTGTTCTTTCCGTAGAGCCCAGTATTTCTTCAGTCTTTCCGATCTTCTTTTCCTCTCTTCTTCCGAGATAATGGGTTTGGATTTTAGTATAGTTCTGGCTTGGAACCTTATATTTTCGTCTTTAGTAATTAATTTGGCTGTTAGATCGACTAATGACGTTACTGTAATTTTCAATTCTACTAGGTCTTTTTCAATTTCTTTAAACCAGTTGGGTTTTGTTTTACGATTACGGAAAAAGTCAAAGATTTGTTTCGTTAATCTATTAGAATCCATTCTCAGAAGATGACCGTAAAAATGTATCCTCCTTTTTTGCATGGAATCTGAGAGTTTTTCAATTTTTGGGTAGGGTGTTTCATTCCTAATGTATATAATCTTGTTATCCTGAAATTTTGGTCCTATAATTTTTCGTAAAATTTTCCTTTCCTTCAGCTCGAGTTTTTCCATTTCGCCCTAAAAATTTATAGTTAGTGTTTCTGCTGCGTGCAGTGCTTGTGGCTTAATCACTGTCTTGTAATGTCTAATTTTGGACCCCCAGCGTTCAACATTATACAAAAGAAATAAATTCGTTACGAAACAATCAATACGTAACAACGAATGATCTTGTATTTTTACAGCTAGGTATAGGTGACGCTACTCACCTAGTATTCGTAGATGAACAAACAACACGTAAATAAGAGCTTATGTTCTTTTAGCAACGCATAGTTGATTTTACTGACCAAGTATGGATAGATGAACAAACAACATGTACTGTAACTAAGAGCTGTCTTTCTTATAGCAACGTACAGGTGACGCTACTGACCTATAGTAGTATGTATAGCGGAACAAACAACACGTAACTAAGATCTTGCGTTCTTACAGCAACGTATAGGTGACGCTACTGACCTAGTATGCATATATGACAAACACTGGTTGTCATGGCTAACAATGATATCGTGAAATTGATGGCGTTAATTCCAGATACACCCTCCCCCAGCTGAAAAAATATATGCATGTAAAAAGGATGTAGTCTGACCACACCATGAATGAACACATCATGAAAGAAAAGGCAAGGGTCAAATAAGGACGAAAACTGAAGGACGCCCTGGTCCTCGTCTACCTTTTAAGGGGCCTAACATCTAGGTTATCGGCCCCTAATGTTGCGGATGATCGTGAAGATGAAATTGAAATGTATACTATAACTAACTACTAACTTATATATAAAGGACAGGACGAAAAGAAATGCCCTCAACCCTCGAAGAATGCGGATTGAGGGACTTCGAAGGAAGGAGAGCCATGAAAGGCAGATCGAAAAATGAAAGAGGAGAGGGTCCGCCCCAAAGGTAATGGATAAAAGGGGGAACACCGGACCCAGCTCAGGAATTCCTCGGGGTCGCCAACTCCCGAACTCACCAGCCGTGAGCCCCTGAGGGTGTTGCAATATCCAGGGTGCACTAGAAGTGGTGGGGCTACATACACCCTGCCTCCTTGAGGGCTTTGAGCAGAAGGCAGGAGATAACATGAAATGAAAATGAAGGCTGACCCCTCGGAGAAAGAGGGTATCAGAAAAGATGAGACAAGGGCCAATTAAGGACGGAAAGGAAGAGTCTCCCTAGCCCTCGGATACCCTAATACCGTCGGGGGCAGAAGAGAACAAGAGTTGACCAAGTGAGGTCGACTAGAAAGAAGACGGAGAGGAGCCCGACACAAGTAAGTGGAAGCAATGCCGGACTCAGCTGGAGCCCCGTGGTCGCCAACCCACTTCATACTAGACGTGAGCCCCTAGGTTTTGAAAAGAACAGGAGTTGACCCAGGGAGGTCAACAGAAAATTGGAAGCAATTCAAGAGGGGTCCCATGGTAACTAACCAACGACGCATTACTACTGAGACCCTGGTGGATTAGAATAAGATATGGTTAGCCAGGCAAATGATAATGACTTATACTCAGTATTCCAGCCAATACGCCTGTCCCGCCCCATGGGGTACATTGGCCTCAATGAAATATTACCGGTGATGAAACTCGAAGGAGCCGGTGTTAGTTGGCTCACAGATCTGAGATTCTCGGGAGCTTTGTAGCATACGAATGGTGTCATAGGTGCTCTCACTTTGGAAACATAACCCGAATAAAGGTGCCAAAAATGTGATCATAAAATGTAGCGTCTCTTCAGTCACGTATTTGAGTGTTGCATGGCATGACGATCCCTGATTCTTAACGAAGCATTGGGAATACGCAGTAGCTTAATGAAATATCGTCAGCACTTACTGATGATGGCGATGAGTGTAGGGGTCCAACTTTGATGATAATGACTTCTAATATAGAGGATGATTATGATTACTACCCTACTTCTATTGATTTCTCAAGATGCATTGTGTATACAACCCTATCCTTAACACTTTATAGAATAATGGTTTGTGTACCAACCACTATCACAAGGACAATGCACGAGCGTATCATTATGATGGTTGAATTTTTCAGACACTTAAATGGATTTTCTTATAGAAGTGAAGATGTTTCTGAAAAGCAAATATCTTTCCTGAATCTCCTTGATATGCTGGGCGAATCCAAAGCAAAACAGTACAACAAACACGAAGAAACACTAAATTTAACTATACAATAAAACAAAAGAAAATTATTCAATAAACATAAAGCAAAATACAAAACACGAAAAGCAAAATACAAAACACAAAAAGCAAAACACAAAATACTAAATACATAAAGGCAAAGAGCAAAACACAAAAAAACAAAATCAAAATACATATTACAAAATACAAAATACGAAAAGCAAAATACAAAATATAAAATACAAAAAGAGATAGCAAAATATAAAATACAAACGACAAAATACAAATTTCAAAATACAAAAAGCAAAATACAAATTAAAGAATACAATATACAAAATACAAAGAGCAAAATACAAAATACAAAAAAATACAAAATACAATAAGCAAAATATAAAATTAAGAATACAAATTACTAAATGCAAAGTACAAAAAGCAAAATACAAAATACAAAAAGCAAAATACAAAATACAGAACCAAATACAAAATAGCGTACCAAAAGCAAAATGCAGAATAAAAAATACAAAATACGAAAAGCAAATACAAAACAAGATGTTCAGTAAAGAACATATAGCCTACTTTCTCCTCAATTCATGGGTATTGTTATAACTCTTTGTCTTTTTCAAGGAGTATAATTGAATTTTGGTTGTAGTATCTTGTTGAAATACCACGAGCTATACGGATATTAAACATGAATATGAGGTGCCCTTTGCTAGTGCTACCTCTGAAAACAATGTAATTCAATTCGGTTTCACCGTGTTAGAATTGATATGGGAAATCGATTTGCACACATACTTGGCCGCTATATGCAAACTATTGGACTGATGACCTTGTAGCTTGGTCAAAGACCGCTTATTACATAAAGGAATGTTGTTGCAAAATTTGTTAGAGATCGAATGATTAGGTTGGTCGTAATTTGATTTAAGCTTTTAACATTTGGGTGGCAGCCATTCCGTTTCCATCTAGATGGCGGCGATATAAAACATGACACTGAGGTGCCCTTTGCTGATGCTACCTCTGTACCGAATTTCGTTCAATTCGGTTTTACCGTGTTTGAATTGATAGGAGGAATCGATTTGCACACATACATGACCACCATATGCAAACTATTGGACTGATGACCTTGTAGCTTGGTCAAAGAACGCTTCTTACCTAATGGTATGTTGTTACAAAATTTGGTAGAAATCAGATGATAAGGTTGTTCGTAATTTGATTTAAGCTTTGAACATTTGGGTGGCCACCATTACGTTTCCTTCAAGATGGCGGCAATATAAAACATGACACTGAGGTGCTCGTTGCTAGTGCTACCTCTGTACCAAAGTTCAATCATTTTGGTTTCACCGTGTTTGAAAATATAGGGTGAATCGATTTGCACACATACATGGCCGCCATCCGCAAATTATTGGGCTGATGACCTTGTAGTTTGATCAAAAGATTCTTTATACATAAAGGTATAATGCTGAAATATTTGGTAGAGTCCAGATGATTAGTTTGTCGTAATTTGATTCAAGCTTTTAATATTTGGGTGGCCGCCATTATATTTTCGTCAAGATGGAGGCGATATAAAACATGACACTGGAGTGCCCTTTGCTAGTTCTACCTCTGTATTAAATTTCGTTCAATTCGGTTTAACCGTGTTTGAATTGAAAGGGGGAATCGATTTGCACATATGCATGGCCGCCATCCGCACAGTATTGGGGTGATGACCATGTAATTTGGTCACAATATTCGTCATACATACAGGTATAATGCTGCAAAATTTGGTAGAGACCAAAGGATCAGGTTGGTCGTAATTTGATTTAATCTTTTCTTATTTGGGTGGCCGCCATTACGAATTTGTCAAGATGACGGCGATATAAAACATGACACTGAGGTGCCCTTTGAGAGTTCTACCTCTGTCCCAAATTTCGTTCAATTCTGTTTCACCCTGTTCGAATTGATAGGGGGGGGGGGGGAGTCATTTGGAGTACATACACACACACACACACACACACACACGACACACAGACACACACACAATTTTTGGCCCTGTGTAGATCTCATAAGTCTACTTTCATTTTTTGCAAAATTCGAAAGTAGGCTAATACAGAATACAGAAGACAAAAAATAAATACAGTACAAAACAAAGTAAAACATCGCAAAGCAAAACAAAATACTACGTGACATGACACAACAAACACAAAAAGAAAGATTTTTGGAATGTGTAGTCATAAATTTAATATTGTAACAGATCACAGGCTAATCCCCAATATTTTCGAGTAAAATCTGGAATTACGTGTTCCCAGGGGCTAATAAGTAGATGGATGTGCAATGGCGAGTGCGGGACCACAGCTGATTTCGGCAATACTTCCACATACTTCTGCCGGGCTCCTTTCTTTCATCGTCCTTGCTCAATCCTTGTACTTTTCCGAACCCGACGATATAAGGGTACCCGTGTCCTAGGGTGTCTTCATTCTCCCGGCTTAGTTGGTCCTTCTCTTTTTAGCCGATTTTCAATTTTGAAAAAATAGGCTTATAAGATCACCTTTTGTCCGTGTGTGTGTGAGTGTGTGTGAGAGGTGTGTGTGTGTGTGTCCCCTAATAACTTCTAAACGCCTGAAGCGATTTCAATGAAACTCGGTAAGTTCATAGCACTATTCCGGACGACCCCGACCGTGACCTTCAAATTGTGTTACGTCTCACCAATCCATCATGGTGGCTGTGCGAAATATTTCACCAGCATTCAATATCTCCGAAACTATTCCCGATATCACCCTGGAATACTTATGGTGATAAAGGGAACTACTAGAAGTTCACCTAGGCCTATGCGACTCTTGAAAAACTGGTAACTACAAAACCAACATGGCGACTACGCGAATTTGCGACTTTTAAATAGACGTTTCTCGCGATTTAACCAACCAAACGCAATAAAACTTGGTACAGTATATTTTTATACACGTTGTAATGCACCGACATCTAACTTAGGTCAATTTTTTACATAGCCACAAGATGGCGGATGTGCGAAATATTTCACCGGCATTTTATATCTCTGAAACTATTAGCGGTATCACCCTGAAATTTTGTGCGGAGATAAAGCGCACTACTGGAAGTTCATCTATAAAACTTTAAAAACCCAGTTAACTACAAAACGAACATGGCGGCCAAGCGAATTTGAAAATTTTAAATAGACTTTACTCGCGATTTAATGATCCAAACCATGGCTTGGCCTATACATTTAACAATCCAACATGGCGACCATCCGAAATATTTACACGGCTCTGAATATCTACGAATCTATTATTGCAATCAAAATGATTTTTTTATGTTCATAGGGGCTATGAACTTAAGTTCACCTATAGGACTTTAAATAACCTGGTGATCACAAATCCAACATGGCGGCGACGCGAAGTATAAATATTCACATGGACGTTTCTCGCAATTTAACCATCCGAGTGCAGTGAAACTTGGTACAGTAAATCCTTATACGAATGTTAATCCACTGGCATCTAATTTATTTCAATTGTTTCCATAACCACAAGATGGCAGCTGTGTGAAATTTTAAAATTTCCTTGTTACTTCTTGTGTCCTAATCATGCGATTGAAGTTTGAATGCTACACGTACACAATAATCTTCACGCAACAGTACATAACTCTAGGACCTACATATATAAAATCCAACATGGCGACCATACGAAATATTTAGTCGGTTCTCAATATCTACGAATCTATTACAGCAATCAAACTGATATTTTGTATGTTTATAGTGGCAAATAGGCTGTATAGTTCTTCACGGAACTACTTGTTATTCCTGATACTCTCATTTTAGATAGGCTAGACCTCCTCTCGTTTATTACAGTATCCCCTACTAAGAAATAGGAGGCTTGTAGTTTAACGTGACCGTTAATCTCGGGATCATAAGCCACGGGACCTCCGTTTTACGTGGAATCCGAACCACAGGACATGGCATTTCACATCGAAAATCTCACATGCATTCATCGGGAATCGAACCCGGTCCGCCTTGGTGAGAGGCATACAGCTAGACCGCTGAGTCACCACGCCCCCCCCCCCCCTACTAAGAGTGAACGGCTCTAATCGACGGTGTGTGTTGGCGCTACGCCAAAAAAGATCATGGCTAGTAAGTTTGGGAGCTGACGATTCCTAGGGATTCCTGAACTAGGTCCGATTTTCTCGCTATTTTCAGAGACTTTGAGGCAGACTCTCTCCTCTTTCCCTTTCCGATGTGACTTTCATGGCTCTACTTCCTCAAGTCCCTGAATCATCAATCATTGAGGATCGAGGGGACTCCTTTCCCTGTCCATTTTCTTTAATCATTTTAATCACTTATTTTATCATTTCAAATGATCTTGTCGACTTCATCGTTTTGCTTAGGTCCACCGTTATACGTCATCATGTTGTTCAGTGCATATGCACCGAGTCTGAGTTTACTCCTGGGGTCTGGTGTTATGCGAACGGAGACGGCGAGGGCGTGACGTCATGCAGCAGTGTGCACGGGAAGCCTAAGTTAATGGGTAATGGAGTCTGTTGAAAGAGTCCTGAGCCTTCCTGAGCCTTTCTAACATTTGTAGCATGCATCATTTGAAAAAAAAAGTCTAGTCTCTCAAACTGACTGAATCTTTTCTTCAGTATTTTTTCTAATTTGTAAATTTAGATATAAGTTAGCAGTTATTTTCATTTCATTTTCATTATCAGTATTAAAATAATAAGTTAAAGAAATGATAATGCGCCTTAAATTCATAACATTCAGATAAATATACCTAAAATACAAGCAGGAAAATCTTTGAATACACAGAAGATGTTTCAAAGACTTTATACATTCATAGCCACATGATTTCGATTCTCGAAAGGAGGTACTAATCATCAATATCAAAACAACCATTTCATTGAAGGGGACATTTCAATAAGATTTTACATCCACAGCCACATCAATTTGACCTTTTTCCAAAGAAGATACAAATCACTGAAATGAACGACCGATTATTTTGACGAAATAACATTTTGAAACCATACGAACATCTTTTCAATACCGTTTCCCGGTCCACAGAAGAAGATGTTTCTTTTTAAATCCTAAAAAAATAACATTTCTATAATAATGCAACTGTAACAGATATGATTATTTAAGATAATTTACATTATATTTTTCCAAATTTTAACGATTTATTCAAATCAGACAGTATTTTCGATTATTATAAACATTTTTAACATATTTTTTATATTTTAAGATTAATCTACGATTACTAAAAAAATATCTAGTGAATATTATTTTCAATTCATCTCTTTTTAGCCCATTTTCAATTTTGGAAAACAAATAGGCTTATGAGATCACCTTGTGTCCGTGTGTGTGTGCGTGTGTGTGTGTGTGAGGTGTATGTGTGTGTGTGTGTGTCCCCTAATAACTTCTAAACGGCTTGAGCGCTTTCAATGAAACTCAGTAAGTTCATAGCACTATTCCGGATGACCCCGACCGTGTACTTGAAATTGTGTTACTTCTCACCAATCCAATATGGCGGCTGTGCGAAATATTTCACCAGCATTCAATATCTCCGAAACTATTCCCGATATCACCCTGGATTTTTTACGGTGATAAAGGGAACTAGTGGAAGTTCACCTATGTGACTTTTGAAAAACTGGTAACTACAAAACCAACATGGCGGCCACGCGAATTTGCGACATTTAAATAGACGTTTCTCGCGATTTAACCAACCAAACGCAATAAAACTTGGTACAGTATATGTTTATACACATTGTAATGCACCGACATCGAACTTCGTTGAATTGTTTACATAACCACAAGATGGCGGATGTGCGAATTATTTCACCGGCATTCTATATCTCTGAAACTATTAGGGGTATCACCCTGAAATTGTGTACGGAGATAAAGGGCACTACTGGAAGTTCATCTATTAGACTTTCAAAAACATGTTAACTACAGAACAAACATGGCGGCCAAGCGAATTTGAAAATTTTAAATAGACCTTTCTCGCGAATTAATGTTCCAAACGCAATGAAATCTGGTACAGGAAATGTTTATTTACATTGTAATGCACTGGTATCTAATTTAGTTCCATTGTTTACATAACCTCCAGATGGCGGCTGTGCGAATTTTAAAATTAAGTTTTTATTTCTTTTGTCGTAGTCAGGCGATCGAAGTGAAAGTTTGAATAATGAACCTACGCAATAATTTTCCTTTAATGGTACATGACTTCATGGCCTATACATTTAACAATACAACATGGCGACCATCCGAAATATTTAGACGGCTCTGAATATCTACGAATCTATTATAGCAATCAAACTGTTTTTTTTTTATGTTCATAGGGGCTATGAACTTAAGTTCACCTATAGGACTTTACATAACCTGGTGATCACAAATCAACATGGCGGCGACGCGAAGTATAAATATTCACATGGACGTTTCTCGCAATTTATCCATCCGAGTGCCGTGAATCTTGGTACAGTAAATCCTTATACGAATTTTAATCCACTGGCATCTAATTTATTTCATTTGTTTGCATAACCACAAGTTGGCAGCTGAGCGAAATTTTAAAATCTCCTTGTTACTTCTTGTGTCCTAGTCACGCGATTGAAATTTGAATGCTACACGTACACGTACATAACCCTAAGACCTACATATATAAAATCGAACATGGCGACCATCCGAAATATTTAGTCGGTTCTCAATATCTACGAATCTATTACAACAATCAAACAGAAATTTTGTATGTTGATAGTGGCAATTAACATAAGTAGGATATATGAAAATAGGCTGTATAGTTCTTCACGGAACTACTTGTTTTTTCATACGCCCCTGCCTGTTGCAGTAAACGCGTGCCTAACGGATACTAGCAATCCAGGCCGCCACACTCAGCACATCGACATGTGGTCACCAAGGACACCCAAAGGTGCAATGGACATAAACATGTGTAACACGACTAGGGAGTCCTGCGTAATTATTTATGTTAATTGACAGTAAATGTGTACCCTAGTGTAAATGTGTAATCATGGGTAACACAATTATTAAGGTGTCCTGTACGGTTATTATTATAATACAGTATTCTGCCTAGGGGCAGGTCCATGTCATCGTACAAAGAATTTCTGATGACAATGTTCCCGGTCTTCAGCTTCTTCCTTCCGTCTGCTGTAACTCCTTCCATCTTTCATATCATCCAGATGTTGAATTATTCTTCTTCCCCGTCCTGTCGTTCCTTTGATCTTCCCTTCAATGACGTCATGTGCCCGATCCAGTTGGCCTTCCTCTGAAGAATTGTATTCAGAAAAGTGTTCTTCTCACCTACTCTTCTCAGTACAGCATCGTTTGTCACACGATCTGTCCACTTGATCTTCTCTATTTTCCTCCAGCACCACATTTCAATACTTTCTAAGAATTTTCTTTCCCTTTTTCTCACTGTCCACTTCTCTGCCCCGTACAGTGCAATGCTTCCTTAGTTCTAAACTCTAGTTGCTGGTGAGTAGAGTCCTCTTGTTGTTGAATGCGGCTTTGGCCATGGCGATTCTGGCGCGAATTTCATTTGTGCATTGGGCATCTATTGTCACCAAGCTTGATTGTCGATAGTTATCCTCAAAGGTTTCACCCGTTCGTGTACGGTTACTGTTAATTTGTTTTATTAATTTGTCTTTATTTAGAGTAAATGTGTACAGGTAGCTCTGTAACTGACGACCATGCCATGAACAGGTCAACAATACTGTATCAGTGCGCACAAACTCAAAAAGTTGAACTTTGTGACCACCAACCTCGATACAAGCATGGCAACTACGAGATTCTGTATGGATTCTTGCTTCAGAGAGCAACGAAAGTGTGAGGATATGGTCATTGTTATAGTGGGACGAATTTTTGACAGGAAGTCTACCTACCTATCTTTCGCCGTTAATTTCGAAGTGTTAAACAATATAAGTACAGTGAAACCTGATTTCAACGGAAGACTCGCAACATTTTCCGCTAAACAAAGGATTGCAGTTAAAGGAGGTAGGCTTATGCTAAACTAATTAAACCATGGAAATGCATACAATGGACATAATGAAAAAAATTACGTGACTAACAGTAGTCGCATATGATGTGTAACATCTGACATAGAAGATACCTCACATGAAATTCTTGATACACCGGTATTTTATACTATTAATGGCACAAATATTGATCTATTGTAAAAGGGAGTGTTTTACAGATATTGTAGTTTATAATACGGAACTCATTTTATTAGATGATTTGTAGCTTCCACCAGCACTAGCCTAAATAAAGAATACGATATGGATCAACTAGATTAATAGACGCGACACCGCTCATAATCTTAAATTCCTTATAAACAGGACCTCTTCATTCACAGACCAACACGTAATTTCATATGGATTCTGTTAAAATGAGTCATATTGATATGATAAATATAGTTTAAAATGATAATCTGGTAGCAAAAATATCTACACCGTCCGGGATTCGAACCCAAGATCTCTAGATTCACAGTCATTAGCACTAACCCCACGACTATTTCGACTACTCAAATTTTGTGCACAAGATGGTGACTTATTTGCACGTTCCAATAATACTGCATTACGGAATTAAGTTTCATTTATATTTTGCTTGTTTCTATAATGTTCCTGCGTGATATTGTGTTTAAAATGCCTTCTGAATAGGCCCTCTTGTAAGTAAGTAAAGCCAGGGTAGTTAAAAGGGACGTAAAACCAATAACATTATTATTATTATTAAGTAAAGAGAATGTATTCAGTAATAGTTCACGAAGGCTTGCTCAATTCTCGTATAACCACAACGATTATATTATATCGATGACTGCATTACCGTTATGTGGGTTAATATTTGAATAGTCATTGTGCAGAAACATAATACCGGCAATGCCGACTACTTACAATGTTTGATATTTAGGCATTTTACTATTTAAATACTGATACGAAGACTTCGAACATGTACCATGTGCTTTGTTTCAATCACTTGACACCAGAGTTCGCATGAGCGTTTACCGTTCAGTATGTCATATACATTCCACATGGCCGAGAGTACGTCATGGTATCAATTTCTGACACCGCGGGGTCATTGATTCTCGTTCCACTGCCAGCTGGGTCTTACCACTGCCCGCTGGATCGATCGATCGAGCGGAGAGTGCATACTTCCGTTTTTCACCACTGCCAGCTAGTACACTTCCTTTCGATCGATCAAGCGGGCAGTGCATACTTCTGTTCGATCCACCACTGGCAGCTCGATCGTTCCGATCCACTTCCGTCCATGGAGTAACTACAACCATGCTTCCATCAACAATTTTCAAAATCACTCCCACAAAACTAGCCAGCAACCGAGCGGAAAGATGTTACACATAAAAAAAATTGTGTACGTACCTTAACCAGTGTTGTTTTTACATATTTCTGTTAAGAATTTATACAGTACTGTACAAGCAAAACTTCGATTCCCGGTCAATGTATGTGAGATTGTCGAAATGAAATATCACGTCCTGTGGTTCGGATTACACGCAAAAATGGAAGTCTCGTTGCTCATGATCGCGAGATTATCGGTCACGTAAAACTGATAGATTCCTTCCTTCCTTCCTGCTTCCTTCTTTCCTTCCCTCCTGCCTCCCTGCTTCCTTCCTTCCTGCCTCCTTCCTTCCTTCCCTCCTTCCTTCCTTCCTTCCTGCTTCCTTCCTTCCTTCCTTCCCTCCTTCCTTCCTGCTTCCTTCCTTCCTTCCTTCCCTCCTTCCTTCCTTCCTTCCTTCCCTCCTTCCTTCCTTTTTTCCTTCCTTCCTTCCTTCCCTCCTTCCCTCCTTCCTTCCTTCCTTCCCTCCTTCCTTCCTTTTTTCCTTCCTTCCCTCCTCCCTTCCTTTTTCCCTTCCTTCCTTCCCTCCTTCCTTCCTTCCCTCCTTCCTTCCTGCTTCCTTCCTTCCTTCCTTCCTTCCCTCCTTCCTTCCTTCCTGCTTCCTTCCTTCCCTCCTTCCTTCCTTTTTTCCTTCCTTCCCTCCTTCCTTCCTTTTTTCCTTCCTTCCTTCCCAACTTCCTTCCTTCCCTCCTTCCTTCCTGCCTCCTTCCTTCCTTCCCTCCTTCCTTCCTGCTTCCTTCCTTCCTTCCCTCCTTCCTTCCTTCCTGCCTGCTTCCTTCCTTCCCTCCTTCCTTCCTGCTTCCTTATTTCCTGCTTCCTTCCTTCCTTCCTTCCTTCCTTCCTTCCTTCCACTAACAGCTCGTCCTGATGACGATGAGCCAACTGATTGATACCGTTCAGTCGGTCAACAACAATGTATGCCCAATTGTAATTATAAGGTGGGGAATATGAGATTCTACCTGAAAAATGGGGAACACGGAAGGAGCCTCCCCGAAGAGTGTGTGATTTACATTCGGGCGTTCCCTGGGCAACGCTTATACACCGGATGATCTTTCCAATCCAGAAGTAACATAACAGTAACATATATTATTATTATTATTTATTATTATTAATAATGATATTTAAAAGTCGGGAAAGGTTCTTTTCAGAACCAACAAGTAGTTCCGTGAAGAACTATACAGCCTATTTTCATATATCCTACTTATGTTAATTGCCACTATCAACATACACAATTTCAGTTTGATTGCTGTAATAGATTCGTAGATATTGAGAACCGACTAAATATGTCGGATGGTCGCCATGTTGGATTTTATATATGTAGCTCCTAGAGTTATATACTGTCACATGAAAATTATTGTGTACGTGTAGCATTCAAACTTCAATCGCATGATTAGGACACAAGAAGTAATAAGGAGATTTTAAAATTTCGCACGGCTGCCATCTTGTGGTTATGAAAACAATTGAAATAAATGTGATGCCAGTGGATTAATATTCGTATAAGGATTTACCCTACCAAGTTTCACTGCACTCGGATGGTTAAATTGCGAGAAACGTCCATGTGAATATTTATATTTCGCGTCGCCGCCATGTTGGATTTGTGATCACCAGGTTATTTAAAGTCCTATAGGTGAACTTAAGTTCATAGCCCCTATGAACATTAAAACATTCAGTTTGATTGCTATAATAGATTCGTAGATATTCAGAGCCATCTAAATATTTCGGATTGTCGCCATGTTGGATTGTTAAATGTATAGGCCATAGAGTCATGTACCATTAAAGAAAAAATATTGCGTAGGTTCATTGCTCAAACTTTCACTTCGATCGCATGATTACGACACAAGAAATAAACAAATAATTTTAAAATTCGCACAGCCACCATCTTGAGGTTATGTAAAACAATTGAACTAAATTATATTACCAAAGCATTACAATGTGTATAAACATTTCCTGTACCAGATTTCATTGCGTTTGGAACAATAAATCGCAAGAAAATTCTATTTAAAATTTTCAAATTCGATTGGGCGCCATGTTCGTTTTGTAGTTAACCGGTTTTTGAAAGTCTTATAGATGAACTTCCAATAGTGCCCTTTATCTCCGTACAATATTTCAGGCTGATACTGCTAATAGTTTCAGAGATATAGAATGCCGGTGAAATATTTCGCACATCCGCCATCTTGTAGTTATGTAAACAATTGAACCAAGTTAGATGTCGTACATTGCAATGTGTATAAACATATACTGTACCAAGTTTTATTGCGTTTGGTTGGTTAAATCGCGTGAAACGTCTATTTATAAGTCGCAAATTCGCGTGGCTGCCATGTTGGTTTTGTAGTTACCAGTTTTTTTAAAGTCACATAGGTGAACTACTAGTGATTTCCTTTATCACCGTAAAAAATCCAGGGTGATATCGGGAATAGTTTTGGTGATATTGAATGCTGGTGAAATATTTCGCACAGCCGCCATGTTGGATTGGTAAGACGTAACAAAATTTGAATGGCACGGTCGGGGTCGTCCGGAATAGTTCTATGAACTGACCGAGTTTCATTGAAATCGCTCCAGCCGTTTAGAAATTATTCGGGGGACACCCCCACACCTCACTCTCTCACACACACACACACACGCACACACACACGGACAAAAGGTGATCTCATAAGTCTATTTTTTTCAAAATTGAAAATAGGCTACAAATGACCATCATATCTATAAACATAGAGGGTATGTCATCTTGTAAACCACAGCTCTTACAGGAACTTTGTCAAACAACGAATTGTGATGTAATATGTGTACAGGAAACTCACAGGGACGAACATCAACCACGCCCTAGAATACCTGGTATGAAATTGGCAGTAGTAGACCACATGAACAATATGGTAGTGCTATCTTCGTCAAGCCAGATCTCCAGATACTTGCAACATCAATTACTGAAGAAATTGATATAGAATTAATCTCAGTGGAATTGAGCAATTCGGTTATAGTTTCCATCTATAAACCTCCTAATGTAATATTCTCATTCATGCCACCTAGCAATCTCAATGATCAGAAAGTTTCTTTCTTCATTGGTGATTTCAATAGCCATAGCAGTATTTTGGGATATGCACAAGATGACGAGAGTGGAGATTGTGTCTTAGAATGGGCTGAGGAGCATCATTTATCTCTTATCCAAGATAGCAAGCTCCCTTCCTCTTTTAATAGTGGTAGATGGAAGCGGGGTTATAATCCAGATCTAATTTTTGTGAGCGAGAAGATAGCACATCAGTGCGTTAAGTCTGTATGTGCCCCTATCCCGAATACACAGCATCGTCCAATAATGTGTCAACTGGTAGCTGCCATTAGACCCCAAGAGGTCTACTTTAAACGGAGGTACAATTTTAAGAAAGCCAACTGGGAAAGATTCACCAACTTACTAGACGAGAAGATCAAACCACTGATTCCAACTCCAGAAGAATATCAACAGTTCTATAATATTATCCGTGAGTGTTCAAGAGCTGCAGTCCCTGGAGGTTGCAGAACAAACTACATACAAGGCCTAACTCAGGAAACCTCTGTTCTCCTATCAGAGTATCATAACTTATTCGAAGAAAACCCTTTCAGCAATGACACCATCACAAGGGGACAACAGGTGATATCTTCAATTTCTGAAGCAAAACGGGCACAGTGGTTAAGGATTATGGAAGATATTGACTTGAGCAGAAGTAGTCAAAAAGCTTGGCGATTACTTAGACGACTCAGTAGTAATCCTAAAAAAACAACTACACATTCCACTGTTACAGCAAACCAAACTGCACATCATCTTCTACAAAATGGACGATCATCTAATCCATGTATGCTTCAGAATAGAGGAATTGAGAGGGATTATAAGCAGGAGACTGATACACTCACTGTACCATTCACTTTATCTGAGTTGAATAGAGCAATAGATCAGTGTAAGAATGGTAAGGCTGCCGGCTTAGATGAAACATGTGTTGAGAAAGTAAAGCAATTTGGACCTGTTGCTAAACAATGGTTATTAGAATTGTACAATAACTGCATAAGCACCTGCAAGTTACCACGTGTGTGGAGGAAAGCTAGAATAATTGCAATTCTCAAACCAGGGAAAGATCCAAATGATCCATAAAATTACAGACCAGTCTCACTGTTATATCATCTATATAAGATCCTAGAACGGATGATCCTTGAATGACTTACAGCGATCATTGAACCTCTCCTCATTCCAGAGCAAGCCGGATTTCGTAAAGGGAAATGTTGTACCTCACAGGTCCTCCATCTGACACAATATATTGAAGATGGGTTTGAAAATCATAAAATCACAGGGGTGGCTGCATATGATACAGTTAATCATCGTATACTGCTGCGAAAATTATATAACATGACAAAGGACTACAAGATGACTCAGGTCATTAGCAATCTTCTTCAAAATCTTAGGTTCTTTGTCGAATTTCAAGATCAGAATAGTCGATGGAGGAAACAAAAGAATGGCTTGCCACAAGGCAGTGTTCTTGCCCCAATGCTCTTCAATATTTCCAGTTGATACCAAAAGCTTCATATACGCGGATGATCGAGCTATTGCTGCTCAAGCAAACAGCTTTGAGGCTATAGATGGTAAGCTATCAGAGGCTCTTTCTGAACTATCCTACTACTACAGAGGAAACCAATTGAAGACTAATCCATCTTTAACTCAGGTATATGCCTTCCATCCTAAGAACCGACAGGCGTCAAGGAAATTACAGGTAACATGGGAAGACACTCAACTAGATCACTGCTCAAGACCTAAATATTTAGGTATAACATTGGATCGTGCTCTCACCTATAAACAGCATTGCATAAACGTCAAGCAGAAAGTGTCAGCTAGAAACAACATCCTTCGCAAACTGTCTGGAACCAATTGGGGTACACAGCCAAAGACGATGGGAACTACAGCCCTGGCTCTGTGTTACTCCACTGCAGAGTACGCTTGTCCTGTTTGGAACAGTTCCAGTCATGCTAAACAAGTCGACACTTCTCTTAATGAAACATGCCGACTTTTCACAGGCTGTTTGAGACCAACATCACGAGAAAAAATCTACTGTTTGGCTGGAATCGCCCCACCAGATATTAGAAGAGAAGTTGCAGCCAGGACTGAGAAAACCAAAGCAATTACCTCGTGCGCACGCCCATTCTACGGATATAAACCTGCCCATCGACGACTGAGGTCTAGGAGGAGTTTCCTGAATACAACAGATCTACATGAATCTGCTGAGTCCACAAGGTTAAGATTATGGAGATCTAGAAATACTCACCTTGATGGCTGGATGCTACCAATTGAACATCTCCCTCCAGGACATGAGGAACACTGGTCTACGTGGAAGTCATCGAACAAGCTTCACACTGGTGTTGGTAGATCAAGAACCGATATGTTAAAGTGAGGTTTTCCTGGCACATCCAGGCTATGTGATTGTGAAGTCCAAACGACAGTCCATTTCATGAATTGCATTAAGTGTCCTTTAAGTTGCACAATGGAGGACTTGATGGCTGCGACACCTAATGCTCGTGACTTGGCAAAATTTTGGACAGAAACGATTACCATATTTTTTAAATGTAAAATGTATACTTCTGATACGAATAAATAAATAAACCTGAAAAATATTCTCCTTCTTCTAGTACAATTCCCGGAATATTGGTGACCATGGCGAAGTCTTTCTTACCTGGGGATTTCTCCAAATTTTTCTGTGTAAAAATAAGTCTCACTCAGCTTCACCAATATAGAAGGATTTCCACTGTGATCACAGAATGATGGGTTTGTTAGCTGCAAGCTGTCAGAGTAATAAACAAGTAGTTCCGTGAAGAACTAAAGCCTATTTTCATATATCCTAATTATGTTAATTGCCTCTATCAACATACAAAATGTCAGTTTGATTGCTGTAATAGATTCGTAGGTATTGAGAACCAGCTAATATTTCGGATGGTCACCATGTTAGATTTTTATATACTGTATGTAGGACTTAGAGTTATGTACTATTACAAGGAGATTATTGAGTAGGTGTAGTATTCAAACTTCAATCGCATGATTAGGATACAAGAAGTAAAAACGAGATTTTAAAATATCACACAGCTGCATCTTGTGGTTATGAAAACAATTGAAACAAAGTAGATGCCAGTGGATTAACATTTGTATAAACATTTACCGTACCAATTTTCACTGCACCCGGAGAGTTAAATCGCGAGGAGCGTGCATTTAAATATTTATTCTTCGCGTCGCCGCCATGTTGGATTTGTGCTCACCTCTATTGAATGTCCTATAGGTGAACTTATGTTCATAGCCTCTATGAACATTAAAAAATTCAGTTAGATTGCTGTAAAAGATTCGTAGATATTGAGAACCGTCTAAATATTTCGTAAGGTCGCCATGTTGTATTGTTATATGTATAGGCCATAGAGTATTGTACCATTAAAAGAAAATTATTGCGTAGGTTCATTATTCAAACTTTCACTTCGATCGCATGATTACGACACAAGAAATAGAAATTTAATTTTAAAATGCACACAGCTGCCATCTTGAGGTTTTGTAAACAATTGAACTAAATTAGATGCCAGTACATTACAATGTGTATAAACATTTACTGTAGGTCTACCACATTTCACTGCGGTCATATGGTTAAATCGCGAGAAAAGTCCATTAAAATGTTTCAACTTCGCTTGGCCGCCATGTTCGTTTTGTAATTTACAGGTTTTTGAAAGTTACATAGAAAATCTTTTAGTAGTGCCCTTTATCACCGTACAGAATTTCAGGATGATATCAGAATTAGTTTCGGGGATATAGGATGCCGGTGAAATATTTCGCACAACCGCCATCTTGTGGTTATATGAACAATCGAACTCCATTAGATGCCTTTGCATTACAATGTGTATAAACATTTGCTGTACAAAGTTTCATTGCGTTTGGATGATTAAATCACGAGAAAAGTATATTTGAAAGTATCAACTTCGCCTGACCGCCATGTTGGTTTTGTAGTTATCGGGCTTTTGAAGGTCTCATAGGTGAGCTTTTAGTAGTACCATTTATCACCGTAAGAATGTTCAGGGTGATATCGGTAATAGCGTTAGATATTGATGCTGGTGAAATATTTCACACATCCGCCATGTTGGATTCGTGAGACGTAATACAATTTGAAGGGCACGGTCGGGGATGGCCGTAATGGTGCTATGACATTACTGAGTTTCATTGAAATCACTCCAGCCGTTTAAAAGTTATTAAGGGGGGGGGGGAGCACACACAAACAAACAAACATACACACACACACATTCGCACACACACACGCACGGACAAAAGGTGATCTCATAAGCCTTTTTTTTTTTTTTCATAAAAGAACATACCTGAAATTGAAAATGGGTCTTGTAGCCGCAAACCTTCAGAGTTACAATATATATATATATATATATATATATATATATATGTTATCCTACTATGTGTGTGACGGGAGCGTAAGTCCCTTGTTAACAGTGAACTCTGTTGGTCATTGAAATAACTACTTGTAAAAATCCAGTGACGAATCATAGTTGTAGGCGTTGTGAAATGTGTATATATGTTTACTGCATTATGGCTATTTGGCAGCATTAAATATTATTAATATTATTATTAATTAAAACAAAGTTCCCCAATGGATCTGCAGTAGTGACATCTGCTTTCAACTAGTTGAACTACTGTATGCGGGAGCAATCCACTGCCTACTTGATGCGCTGTATGCCGGCCAGTTAGTGAATCCATGCCAGCGATGTTATTAAAAATGGCCTCTTTTTGCCGATATAGCGCACTGCCATGTATAGGCGCGATAAAAATTAGGTGTGCAATAGGTATATTAAATGTGTTTCTCACAGTGATACGTTTCGAAGTTTCAATTATTGTTAGTAGTCGGTGGAGTGCTTACATTAAATAAGAATACAGCAAAAGTATGAAGATATAATAAATCGTAATATTGTTTTCAGCAAATATGATATAATGGAATATTTTCACACCAAAGAACGACAACTTGATGATGATTTATTGTTGAAATTTCTTTAATGGGGCCTCCAAACCTTAAGGTAAACCGTATGCGATTTACATTCCACATAGTCACATGGCCTACAGTACGTCGTTGTACCGATCTCCGCCACCGCGCGCGCTCATTGTTTCCGTCCCATGCACTTCCGTACTTCCGTCCATTTTCCAAAATCACTCCCACAAAAATGTCCAGCTACCGAGTGCCACAAACATATCCAGATTCCGAGTGGAAATATGTTACACATCAAAAAAGAACATTAAATAGAAAACGAGATGATTTAGTTCCGACCCTTAAAACAACATTAACTAACTAGAAAACGAGATACGCAATTTTCACGGAAGATAATAATCGGATCTTTGGAGACGAATTACAATTATGACAAGTTCAAGGATCAATTAATACTGTAGCTCCCCATCGTCGTAGTTTGGTGGTTGGCTGTGGTGGTTTCTTTCCTCGTCTCTCTGACCATCGCCAAACGTCAGGGCCGGGGATTCAGTGGCTATAGTATACAGTAGTACGTTCAGTACCGATAATAACTTTTTGATGTGTAACATCTTTCCGCTCGGTTGCTGGATAGTTTTGTGGGAGTGATTTTGAAAATTGGGGACGGTAGTGAATCGGGCGGAAGTGGATCGAACGGAAGTGGATCGGACGGAAGTGAAGACGCACTGCCAGAAAATTGGGACGGAAGTGAATCGGGCGGAAGTGGATCGAACGGAAGTGGATCGGACCGAAGTGAAGACGCACTGCCAGCTGGATGTACATTTGAAAATATGTGTATTGGAAACAAGGCAGTGTGTGCTCTGTAGCGCGAGAATGTTATGGCAATACAGTAGGCAGTGCATTTAGCAGGCACTGGTTTACGAGCACAGTGGCAAATGTTTCACCGACTTTCATTTGTCATTGAGCAGTTTATGAAGCTTCACGTTCAAGGTTGAATATCACATGGGGTAGGACAAAGACGACAAATGACATTTAAGTAAGCGGCATTATTGTCAAGCTGTGGGTGAGTAGTCAAATATTAAATGCATAACAGAATGTTGTTATATGAGTGGAATAAAAGCTGTATTTTCATCATATGTGAGACTGGGTCATTTCATGATTGTAGGAAGCCATGTTTTGATTGTTTACGACGAACTGTATGAGAGCCTTGAGAATAATGAATGTTATAGTTACTGAGGAATGTGCTCACAGTATTTGAGAGTACTGTCGACGTTGCGTGTCCCTTTGTAACTATGAATTATTAATGTAGAAGGAAGGAAGGAAGCTTGTAGTTTTGCGTGTCCGTTAATCTCACGATCATGATCCACTGTACCTCCCTTTTACGTGGAATGCGAACCACAGGACATGGCATTTCAATTCGAAAATCTCACATATATTGACCGGGAATCAAACCCGGTCTACCTTGGCGAGAGACTAACAGCTTGACCGCTGCACCACAAATGTGACAGTTGCATATCTCCAATTCAATCTATACATTCATCATAGTACCAGTATGAAAATGGAGTGCAAATTAACATTTTAATATGTCCAAGCTGTGTAGTATACGAGTAGGATAACATGTCAGATGTTACACATCATATGCGACTACTGTAAGGCTCGTAATTTTTTTATACGTTTTCCTTGTATAGGGTGAAACGCCGTTGAGCTATGAAGCGTGAGAGAAATAGCTTAGTTGGAGGCGTATGGAGCAATTCCTTCACCATTGACTCTGTGCGCGCATTGTTCTTTGTAACAAGCCTTCGTGTTTTAGCTCAACAAAGATTAATCATCAAAAATAAATACATGTAAACATTTTACGATACCTGTCAAATGCATGTATGCCTTCTGCTATTAAGTGCGAACTCGGCTATGATTTATCGAGCATGAGTGATGTGATCTGGGAATTGGATAAACAGCAGTACAGGCCAGTGAAAGCAATAATGTTTCATGTTGAAATGTGTTTGGAGATCAAATCAAATACAACAAACGTCATTAGAAATATTTTATAACCGAAAGAGAACTCATCGCTGTGCACGTTTCGGTGTATGAATACGTGCAGTCTTACAATTCACGAGCGTGCTAACCTTTCGTATCTGCACTGGATTCTTCAGAGCAGGGGGTTTTATGTTTGAAGGCAATTGTCTGTATGTGTAACGCTTGAGTGCACAACAAGAAATGTAATAATATTAAATTGCTAAGGCAAACTGTAAGCTACTAGGACTCCTGAGAGTTTAGGAGATAATTGACTGCCAGAATAAATAAGCCAGAATGGCAACTCTGCGAATACATCCATATGCACCTTTCGGAGTAATTTCGGTGGTGAGGATCGTAGTAATCTAGGTGATCTGCCAGCATGATATGGGTAATAGTGATAATATGTATGTATTGACTAGAGAACCCGTGCGAGAAATCTCGCGTGTTGATAAACCACACTTTCCCCAATAGGTTTATAATGAGGCACTTAAGGTGAAATGTTATGTTTTTATTTCAACCAAATGATTGTAGAACACTACTGTATTTACTTTTCAGGATAAAGGAAAGACCTCAGAATGTTAATATGACATGAAACAGGCGTCACAGCGGCCCGTGGACACCAATTATGGACCGTATTTTCCTACATCAATGGTGATTGCAAATCGCACACTTCGTACAATTTTTTAAAGTCATTGTTTAAAGAAATTATAGATATTTATGAAATTATAGTGCAATAAGTCACTGCTAATGTCTATTCTCTTTCATTTGAATGCTCATTTGTAACGATCGGTCGCTTGTGATCGTCACAGGAGGGATGCATACTACTTAAATAATATATATGATGATATGAAATTCATCATGATGCATATAATTTGTCCAAATTGACATATGAATTAAAATTTTACCTCATGAATAGGTAAAAAGAAGGAATAATAATATCGTATGGCCTCAGGTGCTGGGTGAAAGCTTTGTTACATGACGCCCAGAGGGCAGCTTGCATGTCGAATTTTGTCGTTCCTTGGTACGTTATGAAAGTCAAGGAGGTTAAATAGAAAGCTCATTGACACACAGCGCATTCTTGTAGAGAATGGAGGAACTTTGTGCAGGTGGGGAATCCCGAGATTAATTTTGCCATTATGAACACGGCCTACTGAATTCAAATCAGTTCTTTAACATGTCAACAACGTATGACATGCGTGTCGTGATTTTTGTCGCCGTTCAAAAGTCACTTACCACGGCCAGGAGCGAACCTGCAAGTTCCCCCACCCCCGAAATCGTCACATATAATATTTGTTTATGAATTAAAACATTTAAAACTAATATACGTACGACGTACTATTGTTACTAAGCCACATATGGCAACGTTGCAAAGCCAGGCAAAGGTAGAGCGATGTAAACAGTGTGACAATCAGTTTGCTCTGATCTTATGTGTAACAAAATAACCTCTTATTACTCTCCAGTGCCTTCTCTCTTATGAACCTACCAACAACTGCAAACAAGTGCCCTTGAAGCGTGTGACAAAAGTTTTTCTCTGACTTTTATACCGTTATCAAACTTTTGGCAAATTTGCCTCTCTCTGTAGCTACCGGTACGGCCGAACGGAGTTTGGGTTGGTTGAAAACATACTTAAGACATTCCACTTCTGAGAACAGACTCAACGGTCTAGGATTGTTATCTATTCACGATCCATACAAATAACTGACGATGAAGTTATAAACTGATTTGGTGATGCTTCGTGAAACCTTGACTATATATTATAGTGTAAGTTGTAAATCAAAACAGCAATGTTAATTCTTTCCATGTAAGCACGATCAAGTGAGCAAAATATTGTATCAATAAAAAGTTACATAAAATGGTCTTTCTTGTGTTTGACATTAACCAAATATAAAACATCACAACAAATTGGTTGAAAAAGTGATGCCAGACAGCCTTAAAACTCGTAATTCTGCACCAAATTATGCATAGGTTTCCTTGGGACAAACCCGGACCCCCTATACTTTGGGGTCTATACCATGCCCCTAACCCCGGTTGGGCAGCCCCCAAAATTAAACCCTATATACGCCCCTGTGCAACACCCTGAATACTGTAATTGACACTTTTGATATTTATACTCTGACTCATTTCCATTTACTGGAGGATCATGATACAATGCCACCCATTGTTTCATCAATCCCATTCGTCCTTCTTATCGGGATGTAACAAAAGCCGATCACGGTATGTGGGCGATCCAATGGGCGGTGAGGAGAGTCAGCAATAACTTAAGAATTGTAGTGAGCGTCGCATTAGCAACATAACTTACGCACAACTATCGGAGAAATTATGAAATAGATAGGAATGTACATCCTAGTCATAGGCATAAATTCAGAACTTTATTGGGGTGACAGGGATTACCGGTGGTATGGAATACCCTCACAGGGCAATTGGGGGGAGATCCTTTCACAAAAATGTTTAAAAATTTAGCATTTAAAATGTGGATTTAAATGTTTTTTGAGAGACATTTACAACCACAAAATTATTGCTGATGCCTGATTTCGTCAGAGCTGAGGTAATTAAAACAGTTTCGAAAATGTCTTATCCTAATATTACAGATCTTTATTGGCTTTCTAACAAAAATAAATAAAATATAAAAATAACAATCATACCAACATCTCAACTTTTAACAATTGTCTTGAACCATTGTTTAAGAGTTGGCTGGTTGGCTGGTTGGTTGGTTCCTCAGTTTAGGGGCTGCGACAACGTGGTCATGTAGCCACATGTATTTTGGGTGTGTGTAAAATCTGTCGGATAACGGGTGTTAATTGTGATGACTGTATTAGTGTGTGTTATCCGTAATATATTCAGGTAAGGTCTGCAGACGATCAATTTCAAGTAGTTCCTACATTTGCTACCAAATTCTACCTTCAAAGACACCTAGCCGCGAAGTTGGCTACAAGATGCCACCGCGACCAGCACCTTGTGGAGAACGTTGGAACTTATTTTATTTTATATTATCTTGCGTATGGCTTTTAGTACGAGCAAACATGCAAAAAAGTGATATATCGTGTCTCTGCAGTTTACTCCCACTCGGCCAAAGGGCGTGGTGGTGCAGTGGTCAAGTTTCTTGCCCCTCACCTAGGCGGACTGGATTCGATTCCCGGTCATTGCATGTGAGATTTTGGAAGTGAAATATCACGTTCTGCGGTTAGGTTTCCACGTAAAAATGGAGGTCCAGTGGATCATGATCGCGAGATTAATGGGCATGTAAAATTACAAACTTTCTTCCTTTAAACTGAGTTGCGAGACCTTGATTAAATCCCGACATTTGGAATGCTTTTCAACACGATAGTACCCAATTGTAATGGGTGTTATTCGCTAAACCTGAAAAAATTACATAAAATTAAATAATTCATTTGGATTATCATTTTCGACTGACCAACTGAATGTTATAAATTATGAGGGGTGTTCAAATGAAAAGGTACGAAACGATACTATGGGTACAATTTATTCGTTATTCAAATGTAATCACCACAGGCCTGTGCACAGGTGTCCCATTGCTTCACTAGCCGCAGGATTTCCTGTTCCCAGAAGTCAAGTCGTTTTGACAGGAGCCAATCCTGCACGGTGCCCTTTAGTTCGTCGTCCGATTGGAAACGTGTTCCCTTGAGATGTTTCTGTCGGACCACACAGATGGAAGTCGCAGGGTGACAAGTCTGGGTTGTAGGGTGGCTGCTCAAGTTGGTCCCACTTGAACGTAGCCAATACACATTGTGTGACGTTAGAGACGTGTGGGCGAGCGTTATCATGGAGCAGAATCACTCCCTTCGTGAGCAGTCCAGGTCATTTGTTCTTGATGGACTTGCGTAGGCTACGGATGTCACATAATACTCGTCACTGTTAATGGTTCGTCTCATGGGAAAACGTTTCCAATCGGACGACGAACTAAAGGACACCGTACAGGATTGGCTCCTGTCAAAACCACATGACTTCTGAGAACAGGGAATCCTGTGGCTAGAGAAGTAATGGGACACCTGTGTTCAGGCCTGTGGTGATAACTTTTCAATAACGAATAAATTGTACCCACAGTGTCGTTTCGTACGTTTTCATTTGAACACCCCTTATAATTAAGGTAGTATAAGGCATAAATTTATTTGACACTACCAGCGCTCACTCACCGTCCTCGTTCCGCGTCCTCAGAGGAGGTGAGGAGAGAGAAGATGTTCATCAGGGCTAAAAAAGACTCTTGTAGTAAGTGTTAGTAAACAAAGGACACTGTACTACCGCGAGAGTTCCACAATCGAAGTCATCTGCAGCGGCTTTCACGGGTGCGCCTCTATCCCCGAGCTAAGGGTGGCCTAGCGACCTCTTGCAACCTTCTCATGACCTGTCTCCATTGTTTATGATTTCACTGCAGTGCATTGAAGATGTTGTGTATAGCCATTGGCATGGTTAATAACAGGTTTACAACGAGAAGTAAAAAATCACACGCTAGGAAAAGTACTTTCCAATAAGCGTTTTCATAGAGCACGTTTCACTGAGTCGCAAAATTTTATGCTCACACGACTGGCAGGAATAAATACACAATGCAATGGAAGTTTCCAATATTGACTGCAGATGTCGGTTGGTTGGTTGGTTGGTTCCTTAGTTTAGGGGCTGCGACCACGCGGTCATGTAGCTCCGTGTACTTTGGGTGTGTATAGAATCTGTCTAATAACCAGTGTTAATTGTGGTGGCGTCGCCTCTGTAGTGCAGCGGTCAGCATACTTAGCTGCCGCCCCGGAGGTCCTGGGTTCGATTCCCGGCTCTGCTACGAAATTTGAAAAGTGGTATGAGGACTGGAACGGGGTCTACTCAGCCTCGGGTGGCCCAAATGAGTAGAGGGGGTTCGATTCCCACCTCAGCCATCCTCGAATTGGTTTTCCGTGGTTTCCCACTTCGCCTTCGGGCAAATGCCAGGATGGTACCTACCGTAAGGCCACGGCCACCTCCTTTCCGCTTCCTTGCCCAACCGTCCCACTCTTCCCATCCCTTTGCCCAAGATCGCGGGTTCGAACCCGGCTGAAGTCATCGTATTTTTTAAGAGCGTTAAAAATCCCACGGTGAGGCCGCCTGGGCGTAGTGCTGGTCACACACCCCAGTTGTATCCCCGACTTAGAGTCTCAAGCTCCAGGACACTGCCCTCAGTGGCGGTAGAGGTGGGATCCCTCGCTTACTCCGTGGGAAAAGCCAACCCTGGAGGGTAAAACGATAGCGAAAAATAATTTGGTGTCTGTATTAGTGTGTGTTTCTGTTTTCAATTCAAGTAAGGACTGCAGACATTGCAATTTTTTCAAGTAGTTCGTACTTTTGCCGCCAAACTCCACCGTCAACGACTACTAGTTTGGAACTTGGTTACCAGACGCCACCGCAGTTGGCTCCTGGCGACGAACGTAGGAACCTAAGAGCGTTTGTCAAATGTTTAACTATAATTTAGCTTCACACAGGTGTAATTAGTGGAAGGTTCTTTAACATGCCATAAATCTATGACATGGGACCGCCGGCTTAACTTCCCCTCCGAAGGAGGGCACACCGTGGGATTTTTAACGCTCTTAAAAATACGATGACTTCGGCCGGGTTCGAACCCGCGATCTTGGGCAAAGAAGCTCAGCATGATACCAGCAACGCCACTGAAGTCACTCACTACCTGCAGTTGTCAACGCGCAAACTGTTGGTTCTCACCCGTTCCCTAAGTTTCGCTAGGTATGGTGCTCCCAAGTACCGCTTCAGTTCCGGGACCCTTGCTCAACGAGCCACCGACGACCCAGCTTGCCAGATCTCCCGATCGGCAGGCAATTGACCTTTATTAAATCCCGACAATTGGAATGCTTTTCAACACGATTGTACCCAATTGTAATAGGTGTTATTCGCTAAACCTGAAACAATTGCATACATACAATTAGATAACAATAATAATAATAATAACGTATAGCCTCGGGTGCCGGGTGCAAGCATTGTTATTTTACACTCAGAGGGCAGCCTGCATGTCGATTTTTTTTGTCCCTTGAAGTACTATGAAAGTAAAGGAGGTTAGATACCAAAGCTCCTTGACACTATAGCGCTTTCTAGTAGAGAAATGAGGAACATTAATTTTGCCATTATAAGGAACTTTCTGTAGGCGGAAAATCCCGGGATCTCGCGATCATGAGCCACTGGAACTCAATTTTTACGTGGAAACTTAACCGCAGGACGTGATATTTCACTTCCAAAATGTCACATGCAATGACCGGGAATCGAATCCAGTCAGCCTTGGTAAAGGGCGAGCAACTTCACCACTGCACCACCATGCCCTTTGGCCGAGTGGAAGTAAACTGCAGAGATCGGAGATTTGAATCCTGGCACTGACAGTGGCTTACCTGAGCGTACTTTTCCCCCGCCTTTTACCGCACTCTTCACTACGAGTGCTAGTAAATCAAAATCGAAATATCTACTTCCATTTTGTGAAATAAAAAAATCAGCTTCATACAAATTGAAGAATAGATTAAAATAATCAGACTACAATTTCATTTAAATATGTAGAACAGTTCCTTATTAAAAGCAAGCGTTTTTAGCTTGCCTTTTGATGTGTGATTCCCACCTCAGCCATCCTCGAAGTAGTTATCCGTGGTTTCCCTCTTCGTCTTCGGGCAAATGCCGGCATGGTACCTACTGTAAGGCCACGGCTGCCTCCTTCCCGCGTCCTTGCCTATCCATCCCAATCTTCCCCTCCCTCCCTCCCCATCCCTCATAGGGCCCCTGTTCGCTTTGCAGGTGAGGCTGTCTGGGCGAGGTGCTGATCACACCTTCTCATTGGTTGTATCCACTCCGACCAGATGTTCCCAGCTCTAGGATACTGACCGTAGAGGTGGTAGTGGTGAGTTCGATCACTGAGTCCGTGAGTTCCACCAACCTGGAGGGTAAACAAGATATTTTAAAAATCTTTCCACTCGGTTGCTGGATATTTTTGTGGGAGTGATTTTGAAAAATGGGACGGAAGTGGATCGGACGGAAGTGTGTAGGCTAAGACTTCCAGCTGGATCGTATCCCTCCTTGCTGCTGTTAAATGTATATCTCATACGGATTACTTCAAGGTTTGGAGGCGCCATTACAAATATTCCTACAATAAATCATCTTCAAGTTGGCGTTCTTTGGTGTAAAAATATCCATTATATCATATTTGCTGAAACCAATTATGATTTATTAAGAGTCGGTTATTCAATCACTGGATGAAAGTGATCAACACTGTCATTCTGACGGTAAATGCTCATGCGAACTCTGGTGTCAACTGTCAGAGTACATGGCACATGGTTGAAATCTTCGTATTTAAATGATTATATGCTTTAATATGAAACATTGTAAGTAGTCGTGAATTCCGGTATTATGTTTCTGCACAATGGCTATTCAAATATTAACCCACATAACGGTAATGCAGCCATCAATATAATATATATCGTTGTGTTTATACGGAAACTAGACAAGCCTTCATGAACTATTGCTGAACACAGTCTCTTTACTCACAAGAGGGGCTACACATAAGGCATTTTAAACTCAATTTCACGCAGGAACATTATCGAAACAAGCAAAATATAAATGAAACCTATTTCGCAATGCAGTATTATTGGTACGTGAAAATAAGTCACCAACTTGTGCACCATATTTGGGTGGTCGCAATAGCCGTAGTGTTAGCGCCGTTGACTGTGAATCTAGAGATCTTGGGTTCGAATCCCGGATGGGATAGATATTTTTGCTACCAGATTACCATTTTAAACGGAAAAGGAAGATTGTAGTTTTACGTGACCGTGAATCTTGTGATTATGAGCCACGGGACCTTCTTTTTACGTGGAATCCTAACCACAGGACATGGCATTTCACTTCGAAAATCTCACATGCATGGACCAGGAATCGAACCCGGACCGCCTTGGTGAGAGGCATACAGCTAGACCGCTGAGCCACCACGCCCCTCCATTTTAAACGATATTTATCCTATCAATATGACTCATTTTAAAAGAATCCATATTAAATTACGTGTTGGTCTGTGAATCAAGAGGTCCGGGAACTTGACAAGCCTTTCATAATCTACTGCTGTGCACATTGGATTTACTCGCAAGTTGGCCTATTTAGGCTACTGTATAAGAAATGTAAGGTAATGAGCAGTGTCGCGTCTATTATACTAGTTGATCCATATCGATTCTTTATTTAGGCTACAGCTGGTGGAAGCTACAAATCATCTAAATAAATGAGTTCCGTATTATAAACTACAATATCTGTAAAACATTCCCTTTTACAATAGATTAATATTTGTGACAATAATAGTATAAAAAAAAGTCCTCTCGGCACGCCGGAAGGCGGAGGTAGATTTCACCGGACAAACTTGGGGATAGGCGAAAATAGGCAGAATATGCAGATTTTCGTAGAAGGATCAGACCTCATTTAATGCGAGAAGGTATTTTATAATTGGAGCTTAATTAACTTTGTTTTTCGTCATTTTATGCTTATTTTAAACATTTTATTGTCTTATGGGAACGGTAACCTTCTTGTCATTTGGGGTCCATTTTTATACTTGTGGTCACACTGTCCTTATGCTAGGTTTCGACACTGATGTGCAACTATGTAACGGTCTGTTACTTCTTCACGCAAAATTATATCTACCGCAGAGATTTTGGTTGGTTCCTCAGTTTAGGGGCTGCGACAACGCGGTCATGTAACCCCGTGTACTTTGGGATGGCTGTATTAGTCTGTAATTCAGGTAAGGACTGCAGACGGTCAATTTCAAGCAGTAGTTACTAATGTTGCTACCAGGTACTACCGTCAACGACACCTAGCTGTGAACTTGGCTACTAGATGCCACCGCAACCAGCAACTCGCAACGAACGTTGGAACTTCCCCTCCAAAGGAAAGCATACTGAGGGATTTTTGGCGCTCTTAGAAAATCCGACGACTTCGGCCGGCTTTGAACTCGCGACCTTGGGCATAAACTTTCAGCATGCTACCAGTTACGTCACCGAAGCCGCTTCACACTTAGATGGAAATCTGAATCTGATCTCGTGCAAGTGCGTTATCTTGGCAACGTCTGATGGCTCATCCCTCATCAATTTAGTAGTGTTGCCATGGCAACCACTGATAGGTCTTGGCATTTTCTTATAATTCCGAAATTATTTTTCTCATCCCTTGGCATAATGGTGGGTTATATCAAAAATTCTTTCAGACAAAAGTTTTAGGTAATTATTATGGGAATATTGTCCATTTTGTACGGTTTTGATATTGTGCCTATTAAGAGAGATATGATTAATGTTTCCCGAAAAACCCACTTTTTCCCACCCCTTTGGTCAATGGTTGGTGCTATAAAAAAAACTCTTCAAACATACATTTTTGGGCTTTATCCGACACATAGTATGAATGTTGAACGGATTCGATATTTCACATATTAAGAGAGTTATAGCAATATTTCACTTTTTCGAAAAAAAAAAAGCCCCCCATTTTCACCCCCCAACGACCGATTTAGCCCAGTAACGAACTCGACCGAGATTTTATAGGTATACGTACTCGGTAAAAAATTCAAAGTGATTGGTACAAAATTACGGCAGTTATCGTGTCCACAATAAACTGATATACATATACATACATAAATTATATATAACTTTTGAACTGACGGTGGTTTTGGGGCCTGGGGATGTGAAACGCGAAGATATGTCGAAATTTTCCGGAAGTCGAAACATGGTACCCATTGCAATAGTTAGCTTTCTAACGAAATCTACCTCTGGTTGGTTCCTCAGTTTAGGGGCTGCGACAACGCGGTCATCTAACCCCGTGTACTTTGGGTGAGTGTAGAATCTGTCTGATACACGGTGTGAATTGTAATGGCTGTATTAGTCTTAATTCATGTAAGTACTGCAGACGGTCAATTTCAAGCAGTAGTTCCTAATGTTGCTACCAGGTACAACCGTCAACGACACCTAGCTGTGAACTTGGCTACTAGATGCCACCCCAACCATCAACTCGCAACGAACGTTGGAACTTCCCCTCCAAAGGAAAGCATACTGAGGGATTCTAGTGCTCTTAGAAAATCCGACGACTTCGGCCGGCTTTGAAACCGCGACATTGGGCATAGACATTCAGCATGCTACCAGTTACGTCATCGAAGCCGCTTCCCACTTTATCAGGCGGCTTTGGTGGCGTAGTCGGTAACATGCTGAGCTTCTATGCCCAAGATACCGGGTTCAAACCCGGCCGAAGCCGTTGGATTTTTTAAGAGCGTTAAATATCCCTCAGTATGCCTTCCTTCGGAGGGGAAGTAAAGCCGGCGGTCCCATGTCATAGATTTATGGCATGTTAAAGATCCTTCCACTAATTGCACCTGTGTGAAGCTAAATTGGATAGGTTAAGAATGTATACAACGCTCTTAGGTTTCTATGTTCGTTGCCAAGAACCGACTGCGGCGGCGTCTAGTAGCTCAGTTCTGAACTTGGCCTCGTAGTCGTTGACAGTGGCGCTTGGCGGCAAAAGTAGGAACTATCTGAAAAATTGTTAGTTGCAGTACTTAAATTAACAAACAGATAACACACACTAATACAGTCATCACAATTAACACCGGTTATCAGACAGATTCTACACACACCCAAAGTACACGGGGCTACATGACCGCGTTGTCGCAGCCCCTAAACTTAAGAACCAACCAACCAACCACTTAATCAGATGGAAATACTGAATCTGATCTCGTGCAAGTGCGTTGTCATGGCAACGTCTGATGGTCCATGCCTCACCAATTTAGTAGTGTTGCCATGGCAACCACTGATAGCTCTTGGCATTTTCTTATAATTCCGAAATCATTTTTCTCGTCCCTTGGCGTAATGGTGGGTCATATCAAAAATTCTTTCAGACAAAAGTTTTAGGTAATTATTAGGGGAATATTGTCCATTTTGTACGGTTTTGATATTGTGCCTATTAAGAGAGATATGATTAATGTTTCCCGAAAAACCCACTTTTTTCCACCCCTTTGGTCAATGGTTGGTGCTATCAAAAATCTTATTTGACATAAATTTTTGGCACTTATCCGACACATATTATGAACTTTGAATGGATTCGATATTGCACGTATTAAGAGAGTTATAGCGAAATTTCACTTTTTCGAAAAAAGCCCCCCATTTTCACCCCCTTCGACCGATTTAGCCCAGTAACGAACTCGACCGAGATTTTATAGGTATACATCTTCGGTAAAAAATTCGAAGTCATTGGTGCAAAATTACGGCAGTTATCGTGTCCACAAGAAACTGATATACATATATATATACATATACATATATATATATATATATATATATATATATATATATATATATATATATATACATAAATTATATATAAACTTTTGAACTGACGGTGGTTTTGGGGTCTGGGGGATGTGAAACGCGAAGATATGTCGAAATTTTCCGGAAGTCGAAACATGGGACCCATTGCAATAGTTAGCTTTCTAATGAAATCTACCTAAAATACCCGTGTATCAACAATTTCACGTGAGGTTTCTTCTATGTCAGACGTTACACATCATATGCGACTACTGTATGGCTCGTAATTTTTAGCCTACTTTCGATTTTTGCAAAAAATGAAAGTAGACTTATGAGATCACTACAGGGCCAAAAAATGTGTGTCTGTCTGTGTGTGTGTATATGTGTGTGTGAGTCTGTGTGTGTGTGAGTGTGTGTACTCTGAATGTCTGTCCCTCCCTATCAATTCGAACACGGTGAAACCGAATTGAACGAAATTTGGTATAGAGGTAGAACAAGTAAAGGGCACCTCAGTGTCATGTTTTATATCGCCGCCATCTTTACCAAAACTGAATGGCGGCCACTCAAACGGTCAAAACGTAAAATCAAATAACGACTAACCAAATCATCCGATATCTACCAAATTTGGTAACAACATACCTTCATATAGGACGCGTCTTGTGACCATACTACAAGGTCATCCGCCATACCATTTCATGATGGCGGCCGTGCGAATTATGCAAACTTTATAATCCAAATCATGGGACCCACCAGTTCCGATTATCGAGCCGAGAATCGTTTTAACTGTTCTAAAGGAAGAGGCACGTTCGAAATTAAAAGTTTATTTTGTAATACTATAGTGCAGACGTGATTTTTAAAAGCTGAGTCGTCTCGGTTATTTGACAAGATGGCAGCGGATATCTTATGCCTGACTTATATTTCACTAATTTGAGTATTGCATGCAATATAGCGTACTGATACAAAATAAATAAACTTTGTATGAAATGCTTTATATATAAAGAAGATACTCCACTGATGTATACACACGTCTCTGTAGGGTCATGGAAAGATTTGTTAATTCAATTAGGGTTGTTAAAGCCATGCACAACCAGACGTGTAAATACATGCCTCAACTCAAAGTTGGATGTTGCCCACGGCAGGTCGATTATGTAATAATAATAATAATAATAATAATAATAATAATAATAATAGTAATTTATTGGTTTTACGTCCCTTTTAACTACTGCTGCTTTTAGAGACGCCGGGATTTCGGCCCGAAGGGGATCTTTAACGTGTAAATGTACTGACACGGCTCCCTCGCACCCTCAAATGCCAGCTGACTGCGCCAGGATACGAACCTACAACCTAGGGCCCAGCAAGCGAGAACGTTACCGCTGAGCCACGCAACCAGTCCGGTCGATTATGTCTCCAGATCCATTACATTCTTGAGATATTTCTTATCTTTCTTTCTTCAATGATGGTAGCAGTTTTTATCTAGGTTGTGGCGTTTGGTAGAGGTAAATAGTTTCTAAGGTCTTCAACCAAGAAAAGATTCTATTATACTCTTTGATAATAACAACGAGTTATAACTATACTCATACATTTAGGAGAAAGTAGGCTATATGTTCTTTACTGAACATCTTGTTTTAAATTTCATGAAAATAAAATAGGCTTATGAGGTCACCTTTTGTCCGTGCGTGTGTGTGTGTGTGTGTGAGTGTGTGTGCCTCCATGCGTGTGCACCTCCCCCGACCCCCACGCCCTATAAAATCTAAACGGCTGGAACGATTTCAATGGAACTCAATAAGGTCATAGTACTATTGTGGCCGACCGTGCCATTTAAGTTTTATTACGTCTCACCAAACCAACATGGCGGCTGTGGGAAATATTTCACTGGCATTCTATATCTCCGAAACTTATACTGACATCACCCTGACATTTTGTACGGTGACAAAAGGCACTACTAACAGTTTACATATGTGAAACATTTAAATAGACTTTTCTCGTGATTTAACCATCCAAACGCAGTGAAACTTTTTACAGCAAATGTTTATACACATTGTAATGCGCTGACAAGCATTTTAGTACAATTGTTTACATGACCTCCAGATGGCGGCTGTGTGAAATTTCAAAATCAAGTTTGTATTTCTTGTGTCCAAATAATGCAATCGAAGTCAGCGTTTGAATAATGATGCTATGCAGTAATCGTCATCTAATAGTACATACCTCTATGGCCTACATAATATATAAAAATCCAACATGGCGACCATCCGAAATATTTAGACGGTTCTCAATATCCATTAATCTATGACAGCAATGAAACTGAAATTTTGTATGTTGATACAAACTATAAATATAAGTTCACCTATGGGGCTTTCAATAACCTGGTGAGTAAAAATCGAACATGGCACGACGCGAAATTTAAATATGTAAATGGACGTTTCTCGTGATTTAACCATCCAAACGCAGTGAAACTTGTTACGGTATATACTCGTACTTATACAAGTTATAATCCACTGGCATCTAATTTATTTCAATTGATTTCATAACCACAAAAGGAGGCTGTGCGAAATTTTAAAATCTCGTTTTTATTTCTTGTGCACTAATCTTACGATTGAATTTTGAATAATGCACCTACACAATAATCTTCATTTAATAATACATAACTCTGAGGCCTACATATATAAAAATCCAACATGGCGACCATCTGAAATATTTAGACGGTTCTCAATATCTACGAATCTATTACAGGAAGCAAACTGAAATTTTGTTTATTGATAGAATCAATTAACATAAGGTACGTAGGATGCATGAAAATAGGCTGTATAGTTCTTCACGGAATTACTTGCTTTAATTTGACATATGATAAAACTTTTCAAAACACGATTTTTTACAATATTCCGGATCTTCTAGCTTTTCAACTTTTGGCACGATTATCAAAATACTTAACTTTACGCTTTTGCTTTAGTTTGAGTGTTCTTAGTGTTATTTAAAACACGTTTTCAGCATTAAAATATACAATATAACCTATCAATCAATTTATCAAGCCATACTTTTAGTTTAGCATTTAATTCACTACATCTGACCATACTTATTTAATTTGGTTATAGAATTCCAGAATTAGCCACTTTGATTACTGTTTAATATCGTACTGGATAAAATAACAAAAATATGTCTGCAGCGAACTCATAGGACCAAGCTTGGTATGTGGAGACGAAGACCTGTATACAGTACTTGCAAGCACTCCTCTATGCAGATGATACTTTATAATAGTGGTTGCTGATACACCAGAAAAACTTCAGCAGGCAGTGGTGGAATGGTATGAAGAATTGGAAAGGAAAGGAATGGTAGTGATACAGATAAAAGCAAAGTATTGTGGGTCTCAAAACTGGACAGACATGAACAACAACTTGACATAATTTGTGGAGGAAGACCTCTCGAAAAAGTAGAAACTTTTGAATATCTTGGCACCATATTAAGTAGTGATGGGAAAATAGAGCAAGAGGTACTCAATAGAACTAAAAAAAAGCTATCTCAGCCTACTATCAGATGAATAATACAATAGTAGGGAACAATGAGATAAGCATCAAAACCAAAATGCAGATTTACAACACGGTTATGGCCCCGATCACCCTATATGGCACAGAGAGTTTAGCACTGCAAGACAAGCATCTCAGTAAGCTCACTGCCACTGAAATGAAGTATACAAGACGAGCAGTGGGGAGGACTAAAAGGGATAGGATCCGGGTTGAGAGAATCAGAGAAGAAGCAGGACAAAAGGAGGCGATAAGTATGGTGATTGAGGAACGTCAGTTGAAGTGGTATGGACATGTCAGGAGGATGGAACAAGAGAGAAAAGCGAAGCAGGTTTTTCAAATGCGAGTGGAAGGGGAGTAGGAAGAGGAAGACCCCGTACCACTTGGGATGACAGAATTGAGAAAATCGGATAGAAGCGAGGGAAAACAATGCTGGAAATAAAGAGATTGTGTGAAAATAGATCGGAGTGGCAGAGTTGGACAGAACGAGGCTACCCCGACGCTTGAAGGTACTTGGGATACAAGAAGAAGAACAAGATTACATTTTCAGGCTCCAGCATAACTCTTCAAATAAATAACAGAATCTTAGAAATACAACCATACTTTTAACCACAAGAGTTGTGTGAAGCCACTACATCATGACAGGTCAAACCCGAATAAATCTCTTCGACTTATCGTATATAGAACTATGTGGCATAATTTTATTGAATTTTACTGTCAGACGGCATGTGGGACCGACACTGGACGGAGGAGAATCAAGAATTAAGGCGTGTCATCACAAGTTTTACCGTTCATGGATATCACCATAAACTATGCACGACGACACATTTCCATGAAGTATCCGAGGAGTGTGTGTGTACTTTGTGTGGTGAAGGCTGTGAACGCTATCACATCAACCGATAGGACAAAATCAGTTTTGGAGAATACTAAAGATCTGTAGACTAAAGAACCAACAGGAATTTTATTTTGGCCATTCGGTTGCAAGTAAATGTATTATAAGCCATTACATCAAGTATTTAGTAAAGATGATTAATTCGGGTGTGACCAGCCATAATGCGTGGGATAACATACCTCCAGGGAAGGAAGACATTCAGCTTCGAGTTTCAATGATGGTCTCAATCTCAACTCGCAGCTTCGTGGAAAGGAGAATATTAATCTTAGTACAATCATGGATTGTCGTAAAAATCTAAAATTGAGGATGATTACTCATCCTCATAAATCCTGTCCTTATATTGACCAGGTCTTCCAGTTAACGTTAGTAAAATTCATACAGACACTCATGGGCAGGGGCGGATTTAGGGGGGGGGGGCGGGGGGGCGACTGCCCCCCCCCTGACTTCAGATAAGGCGGAGAAAAGGGGAGAAAGAGGAGAGAAAAGAAAGAAAGAAAAAAAAGGAAAAAAAGAGAAAAAGGAAGGGAAAGAAAAGAGAAAAGAAAATAGCCTATCCGTGGCGAGTCGAGCCTGCGCCTGTACTGACAAGTCTGCGCTGGAACCAAGCCGAGCCGAGCTTCGCTTTCGAAGTGTCCAAGCGTTTGGTGGTCAGTCTCAGTCAACAGTCAGTGCGCGGTGCGCGTTCTTACGATAGTGTTGGCAAGTGCGTTCGCTGATATTTTTGTGCGGATTCTCGAAGGCATTAGAACCATTATGGTAAGTGAGGTAGTCGTGGTGTGCTGTGTTGTGATTTTTTGTAGACGGAAATACCCAAACCCCCCTTTATCGTCCCTCCCACCTGAAGGAGTAAACCAAAGCTCTAAACATAGAATCGTTCAAACTCACTATGTTGCAAAATGTATTTTACATTTTAACCCGTGCAGAATCGGCAACCATAAATGTACAGAACGTGCGTTATTCACGCCTTATTGAATAGAATTTATGTATAAAATTTAAATTATTAAGTGACTAAGTATGTATAAGTGTGAGCATTCGCGCGTTTTTTTATATATTTTATTCGCTCGTAGGTTGTGTGTGTCCTGTGCGTCTGAAAGGACGGAAAATATAGTGCTTTCCGTTTATTACACATGAAACACATGAAATGAGGTAATTTCAGAACACCTCCAGACGCACAGTCAGGAGAAGAAGAAGTTAACAACAAACGTATTCGACAATGACGCTTGACATTATAACATATGAGTTAGGGTATAATATCGAGTAAAATATTAATAGAATGAGGAGTTACTGGTGCCAGCTTGTGGAGCAGTGAAATGAAGCAACCTATATTTGGTTTCTCTATTCCTAAGTAGGCTACACACAAACCTGAGCACAATGTGATGGGGTACGCGGAATAAATATAATTGACCGACGCTAAATTACATTACAAACCTATCAACGTAAATGTAAACTCAACTTACTGCACGAATATTATGATATTGGCGGAAAGAGGATGCTGTGAGTTTCTGAAAACACAAGACAATAGTTCGCCTCGCGTTACAAGTAACCCACTTCAAATGAAAATCATCCAAAGTCCTTCATAGAAGTCCAATTATTTTGTCTTGAAATACTTATACTTATCCTAGTGAAGTACTAGTTTAATTTTAATCGGCAATTAAAAAAAAAAAAAAAAAAAAAAAAAAGGACAAAGTTGAGGTTCCGGTTTAAAAATCTTAGACTAACTAAAATTCGCGAGATAGAGGAATACCTCTTACGGACTGATCAAAAATAAAATGCAAAACCGCTTTAGACACGAAAATGCCTCGGTCCCTTGATTAGTATCTAGATTGGGTTTTACGGAGGGCCTATCTGAAATACTTTTGTGATCAAAGAAGCGCCTTCTTAGCATTGCCTGCATTTTTATTTTAACCCACCGTTCGGTTTCTGTTCTAACTTGGCTACGTGCAATGTTTTCTTTGTACGATACAGACATTGACGTTGACATTTGACAAGCGAATTTTTCAAAAGATAAATTTCATTAGAGCAGTAGTAATTTATCTTTTTTGTTTGATTCCTTTCAGGCTAATCGCGAAAGTGGGGGAAGGAAAAGGAAAAGCGACCGCTGTGGAGATTTGAGAAATTATTTCGGTGCCCCTAAAAAAGTGGTACAATTCCCTGAGCACTCATCCCCGTCCCGTCCCGAAGTTGACTCTGAGGGTGCTTTCAGTTCCGATCATCGTGGTGATGGTGATGACAGAGGAAATGACTGTGAAAACGGAGGCGCTAGTAATGATGCTGAGGGTTGCAGAGCAGGACTGGGTACCGGTAGTGATTGCGGCGTCGACGGTGGTGCTGAAATTGTTGGTGGCAATGTTGGGTTCGGCGGCGACGTACGCGCTGGAAACGTCGCTGACGGCAGAGGGCTCGGTGACGGCGGAGATGCTGGAGTCGGCGATGGTGGTGGCAATAACAAGAGCAAACAACCTATGCCCGGACCCTCACTTTCACTTCCAACGGAGCAACTGATTTCACATCTGTGAAAGGATTCCTGTCGAGATGCTGCTGCCTGTGACAATCTTGGAAACGACGTCGGCTTGTATATAGGTTCAGGAAAAAACAGGCCTGATGACGGAACACTTTCTACCCTTTTGACGAGTCACTGGCAACCAAACGCGAGTTATTGTTTTCCTTTCTCCGTTCACACCAAGGGCGGAAGCGAAGAGAAACGACACCTTCACCTGCAGCACTTACAGAAGTTTCCCTGGGTCGTTCTCTCTCCATCACGTAGAGGACTCTTCTGTTTGTTCTGCCCTTTTTTTGCGAAGTCTACCGGTGGCCAAGGAAGAACGATTCTGTTGAAGACCCTGGTAAAGGAACCTCTGATGAAGTTCGCCAAGCTCCTTGGGAAAGACGGTGACCTACAGAAGCATGAGGCGACGAAGTACCACGAAGAAGCTGCCTTGTGTGCTGAAGACTTTTTGCGCAAGCAAAAAAATCCGCAAGAGCAGCTTCCCAACCAAATGGATAGCTTCCGCCTGGTAAAGATCCAAGAAAAAAGAGCTAGACTTGCTCTCATCTTGATGAACATCGAGTTTCTAGGCCGACAAAATATCGCTTACCGAGGTCATCGTGATGACGGCCCAATTGCTCAAGAGGAGTCTTCACAAAACGACGGCAATTTCCGGGATCTGCTTCGGTTCCGGATGAAAGTTGGAGACGTCAAACTGGCCAAACATCTTGCAACGGCGGGACCCAGAAGCCTTTTCACTAGTAAAACGATCCAGAACGAATTAATTGAGCTGTGCGGGGAGAACATTCGCGAGCAGATCATAAGCCGCGTTCAAGAAGCCCGATTTTATTCTGTTGGATTTGACGAGACAACAGATGTAGCGCACATCTCTCAGCTGACTTTGTTCTTGCGGTATCTCTGGAGGAACGAAATCAGGGAGGATTTTGTGGGCTTCCTAGATGCTCGCAAATCTGCGGCGGAAGAGAAAGAGAAAGATACTCAAGGAAGTGAAGAAGAAGGTGATTTCCCTAGTGAAGACGACGATGAGAATCCTCAAGCAGCGGCAGAGTCTGCTGTTGAACCAAAACTGACTGGGGTAAAGCTGGGAGGCATCGTTGCCAAGAAGATTGATGACTTCAAACTAGACCCCAAAAGCTGTGTTGGCATCGGAACTGACGGATGTTCGGTGAACATATTGGAAGCTGTAGGGGCAGTACAAGAGCTGCAGAAGACTGCAGTTCATGCTGTTCGGGTGCCCTGTTACAACCACCAGCTCAATCTGACGCTTTCGAAATCGTCCAAAGTGCAAGCAGTTAAAAATGCATTTGGAACTGTGGAAGAGGTGACGAATTTCTTCACAGCGTCCTCGAAGCGTAATTTTGTGTTGAAGAAGACTATCAAAGGCCAGCTTGTCGCGCTGTGCGATACGCGTTGGGTTGAACGGCACGACACAGTTTTGAAGTTCCTGGACCAATTGGACGACATTGTGAACGCGTTGGGAATCGTTTCTCAATGGGATGAAAATCAGTCAGCGCACAAAGCCGAAAGTTTGCTGGCCAGCATCACTAGTGGGCAATTCATCGTCACACTGTGCTGCATAGCAGAAGTGCTGACTCGGACGGAACCTCTCAGCCGTCTGTTCCAAAGCGAAAATCTGGACGTCCAAACCGCCTCCGAAACCACTCGGAATACGATCCAAATCTTCAAAGAAAAGCGGTCAAACGTCGAACAAGAATTTTCGTCGGTCTTCGACAACGCCAGCAAGCTTGCGCGTGAGCAAGGCGCCGCTATCGACCTGCCGCGTCTTGTCCAGAAGCAAAAGAACAGGGCTAACGCGCCGGCTGACTCGCCCGAAGAGTACTACAGAAGGAACATCTACAGTCCTCTTCTTGACTGGATCTTGGAAGACCTCTCAACGCGTTTCACAGACGACGTCTTAAACGCATATCAGCTGAACGTTTTTCTTCCCCGCGTCGTAGACCCAGGATTGAACATGGATCGTCAAATCCACTGCACTGAGGAGGACATCAGCATCCTTTCCGAGCGCTACGCTCCTCTACTTCAAAAATCGCAGTCGGAACTCCGGGCGAAGATGCATGCCGAGACATCCCTTTGGGCGGCGAAATGGAGAAGAGAGAGCGAAGCTGGACGCCCAATCCCTTCAAAGGCGGTGGAGGTCTACACAGCTTGCCATCCACAAGTTTTCCCTACCATCAGAACAATGATTCATATTCTTATTACTTTTCCTGTCAGTATTGCGACCGGGGAAGATCATTTTCTGTTCTGAAGTTAGAAAAAACTGAGAATAGGTCAAGATGCGGCGAGGAAAGACTGAACGGCCTAACTTTAATGTATGTACATCGAGACATTAAATTAGACTACGATAGAATCATTAACCGTTTTGCTTCCAAGAAAGCCCGAAAGCTAAAACTTCTGTTGTAGTGTTACGGCAGGGAAGGAGCCTAATGTGAGACCATTGGGAATTGTGAGGCAATAAATATTTTTTTCATGAGATGTGCTTTTGATTAAAGTTCATTCCCAAGACCTGTTTTTGTCGTTGGTTTGTTTTTTCGTTGAAAGCATTTTATGATGTTTAGAAGCTTATTGGATCGTTACCTTCTTTTAAAAGAAAAACAAAAGGATCAGTGCCAGTAAAAAATCGTAATGAAATATGAAATAAAAGTACCGGTGCATATCTTTCCAGTAGTCTCGATTACTAGCAAAACTATTATTTTATATTGACTAAGGTACGTGGTGATAAAATACAAAAAAAAATAGTAATAACTAAAATAACAATCGAAACTGCTATCTGCAGAGATGATGACGGTCTACTAAAAATGGTACTGCCTTCGTGGAGACCTCCTACAAATTGTTCTGATGTAGCCCCCGGAACATAGGCAACCTAATTAAAAATCATTAACCGCCCCCCCCTGAAATACCCCCTAAATCCGCCCCTGCTCATGGGGTGAGCTACACACTCATCAAATAGTGAAACAATGGTCAAACAAAATACAGTAGACTATGCAAATAATGACTTAAAGGTCATTTTCAGTAAAATATGCAAATATGATACATATATGTATTGTCTGTCTGTTAGGTAGTCAGCCCAAAGGCTGGTTGGATACTCAAATAGTACCGCCATTAGGTTATGTGGGTAGATACCCACAAAAACCCCAGGCAGCGCTATATTGAGGCGTACTAGGCAAGATGAGGAGTGAGGTAGTTTGCCACTGCTTTCGTCACTGAGTCAGAACAGCGGTGCTAACCCTATGAGTAGAACCTTTCACAGCATCCACAGGCACTGACTGTGCCCTGAATGTCATTACTAAGCACCACCCATACCTCAGTAGCTTCCATATAATCACAGCCATGAGTGAGACTGAGACATCGGTGAAAAGCCACATTTTACTCTAGCCTGTGCCAACAGACAAATGCAAATGTACTGCATTCATCAAGAGATGGCAAGTATTATTCTGCATTATGTTCTGAAGTGGACATTTACGCAACTAGATATTGCGTAAATGTGGAAAGAGGATTATGGTATTTCACCAAGTTCCACCCTCATTATTATCAATCTTGTCTGCTAAACGAGTGTCACGCGATGTATAGATTTTAGTCACCTGTTTTGTAATAGTTAGACGTTGAGGAAAGTTGTACAACAAACATTTTCGCTACACGCAATTAAACATACTGCGAAACTTAGATGTTTTCTTTATCGATGCAATAAAATACCGTAACTGAGCTTATAATAACACACTGCAGAACTAGAAATCAACAAACTACAAAATAGAAACAGCCCCCACAAGGAGAAATATAATTTAAATTTCAGGGCACGAAGCCAGGAAAGGATGTACAAGTTGAGTTACGCCACACTATCTGAATCGATTATTATGAACCTGTTGGATATAGAAGACGGTATTTCAGTCAATCAGTCCCAAACTCCGAAAGTAAAGTAATGTCATACTCGTATATTAACAAAAGCTACACACATACTTTAAAGCTCCGTTTTTAATTAACTAATGGGTATTATATTTTAAATCGTGTACATGAATTTCGGGGATTCCTTTCGTAAATAATAACATACAAGTTATACTAAGCTGTACTAAGAATTAGAATGATTTTGAAAGGTAGAATAAGGAAAGATAAGGGACGTTCAGGGCATTTGTAGATTAAGAAAAGACTTTTGATAACATTGATCAGAGTAAGTTACTCTCAGAACTTCAGCCCTTGGACTGAGTTTCTCAGCTGCTGAATATGCAGCACCTGTTTGGCTTTCCTCTCCACATTCCAAAGAGGTGGATATAGCTCTGAATGAGACTTCCAGGATTTTATCTGGGTGTCTTAGACCAACACCACTTCAGAAGATCTACCCTCTTCTAGGAATTTCTCCACCTCATGTCCGAAGAATGGTAGCCGCAGCATCTGAGAAGAAACGGCAAGAAACCGATTCAAGGCATCCACTTTTCGGCCAACAACCAGCCCGACAGAGACTTAAGTCCAGAAGCATATTTTTGAGGGGAGTAACAGCCCGCGATGGCTCACAAGAAGCTGCCCGTGTGAAGATATGGAAGACAGAGATCACAGACCCAACTATTCCTCTATCAGAAAAATGGCATCTGGTCACAACTTGCCATATGGAATTTGGAAATCATTGAACAGGCGGGGGTTTCACGCTGCAAGAACAATCTCAAGAAATGGAACATGCTCGCCAACAATGATGAGTTATGTGACTGCAGCATGTTACAAGATCCAGAACACCTGCTGATCTGCCCCTTGATGGAGGACATATGTTCAAAGGACGATATTTTGGCTGCAAATGCTAATGCTATAACTGTTGCTACTTACTGGCAAAATCTAATTTGATTCTGACACGGAAAATAAATACATAAATAAATCAGATTAAGTTGTTTGACTTTTTGAAAACGATTGGAATACACTACTAGGGGGATAGGAGGGTGCTCTGCAATAAATACAGCAACCAGACAGCAGTTATTCGAGCCGAAGGACATGCGAAAGAAGCTGGTATTCAGAAAGGTGTAAGGCAAGGCTGCAACATAACACCAATACATTTCCATCAATACATTGAACTAGCAATGAAGGAAATTGGAGAAAAATTCAAAGTAGGAGTAAAGATTCAAGGAGAGATAATTTCAACTCTGAGTTTTGTTGATGACAACATCATCTTAGCCGAACACCAGAGGATTTGAATGAGTTTCTAAATGGTATGGATTCTGTCTTGAGGAAAGAATTCATGAAGCAAATCAATAAATGTAAGACAAAAATATTGGAATGTAGCCGAAAGAAATCAGAAACCCCTATGGACGTCGAATGACAGGTGAATAGCTAAAGGAAGTAGGAGACTTCTGTTACTTAGGAAGCAAAATAACCGGTGATGGACGAAGCAATGGGGATATAAAAAGTAGCTTAGCACAGGCAAGGAAGCATTTCTATGATGATGATAATAATTGTTGTTTTAAGGGGCTTAACATCCAGCTTATCAGCCCCTGAAACATTTCTACAGAAAAGGAATATGTTGACGTCGTGAGTGAAAACTAAGAAGAGATGGGTTAGATTCCCACCTCAGCCATCCTGGAAGTGGTTTTCCGTGGTTTCCCAATTCTACTCCAGACGAATGTCGGGATGGGTCCTAACTTAAGGCCACGGCCGCATCCTTCCTAATCGTGATCTGAATTACTAATACACTCACTAATACAGCCATCACAATACCACAGGTTATCACACAAATTCCAAACACACCCAAGTACATGGGGCTCCATGATCACGGTGTAGCAAAGCCTCTAAATGAATCAAGAACATAACTAAGTGCTACAAACCGTACGCAATAGGAGACTCCAACTTACCCAACATTACCCTACTATTAATTAACTCTTCAAGGACCGTCCAAAGCGTGACCTACTGTAACTTCTGTCCCAGTAATGCCAATCAGATGTGGCAGTGGCACCAACATTACATTCACTCTTTTAAAAATGTGTAAATTAAATTGCATAGATAGCCACAGGAATATGTGATATAAAACAAAATCAGCGCGTACCGGTACAAGGGACTCAGAAACAATAGTAGTGTGTTTTGGATGGTTCTAAATCCTCCTCCTCCACACCCTCCACACAAGATGGCGGCAGCCCAATAACTCCCGAACCCGTGGTCGGATTTTGACGAATGAGGTGTCATTGAACTCGGGCTGATACCCCCTTTTCTATGAACAACATATTTCAACCCCAAAAATAAAACCTACCCCTACTAGGCGGTGTAATTGTAATTTTTTAGAGAATCTCTCTTTCCAATTGCAACATGTGATAGTTTGAATGCTAATATGGAATGAAAAGTTGTTCTACACAAGAGACATGTGTGCGGTGGAAAGCCACTATGAATTAGCATGCCCACTCATGGCTTTTGAAGAGGGTGGGGGAGCGGTTCCCTGTGGACGGGTCCTTGTTGACAGGTCCCTGTGGACGGGTCATTGTTGCCGGGTCATTGTGGACAAGTCCTTGTGGACAGGTCCTTGTGGACGAGTCCTTGTTGACAGGTCCTTGTGGACGAGTCCTTGTGGATGAGTCCTTGTTGATGAGTCCCTTTGGACTGATCCCTTTGGACCGGTTCCTACGGACTGGCTCATGAATTTATTTAAATTATGTCAAAGGGCCTAACTACATTTCGCGTGTGTGTTGAACTGACGTTGTTCCCCAGTCTCCACTACTATAATAGGATAACGATATGAAAGGAAAGTGGCGAAATACTTGGGAACACGTGTGAGATGTCATTATTAGCATTCTCCTTGTGAAACAAGTCACATCCTGTTTTGGTTCATACGTGAGAAAATGCAAGTTCATGTGTAATATGACCTAGAACACAGGTGTTCACCTGTGCACGTGCACGATAAGATCTAACAAGTCACAACCTGTTTTGACAGTGGTGAGTGGTGAAGGGGGGGAGAGTCAGTGTAAGAGAGAACTCAGGTGAAGAGAGAAAGAAATATGTATTGCTCATAATACATGTGGAGCTGAGGACTGTACATAGGACTGTAGGTTAAGTACAACATGAGTGAATAAATAAATACAAGACACACAGGTTCACACAACATGTAATTTATTAATCCAAGAATTAAAGGCTGAGCTAAATCCCAACCATTTTACATATTGTTTATTTCCTTTTTGTTTCAACACTTTTTCAACAAGGTAATGTTTAGGAAACGCCGTCTTTTGGAGTTTTTGGAGATAAAACCTGCCTTTTATGGGTTGATGGTTGAGGTCCTCGAGTAAATAGGTGACTGGACTGTTCAGGTTGACTTGACGAATTTGAAATAGTTCAGTCCCCCAATTTGGTGTGTAGCCCTTGTCGAAGACGGACTTGAATTTACTCACACGAACATGGTCCCCAATGTTAAGGCGATGACGTTTAGGGTCTGCTGTTTTTATGGGGTTAAACAGTTTATCCAGTTGTGGAATATTTTTGGCCACAAGTCGTGGCTTGGTCCCAATGGTTCTGTGTTTGGTGTCATTGTAACGTGACACTAGCTCAGGTAATATGCCCAACCAGCGATAAGTGCCCTGAGCGGTAAACGCTTTCCACATATGGGTTTTCAATGTTCGGTTGAATCGCTCGACCACGCTGGCTTTGAGATTGCTGTACGTGGTGTAAAGGTGAATATCCTTAGATTTGAGAAAACTGGAGAAATCCTTGTTGAAAAATTCTTTTCCCTGATCGGTTTGTAGCAGCTGAGGTTGACGTTTAGATTGTTGAATAATATGTTGAAAGGCCTTAGTGACTAGTGGACCAGACTTGCGTAGCACAGGTTCAACAAACGCCATTTTGGAATAAACATCAATGACCGTCAACATATAGCGTACACCATCGTTAACGTTAGCATAGGGAATCATTTCAACCAAGTCTGCTTGCCAAAGTTCATCCTCACCCTGTGAAATCACCTTGAGTCGCTGATAGTGACGTCTAGCTGGACGATGCAACTCGTGAGCAATACCCATTTTAATGGGTGAGGGCTTAAACAATAATTTTGGCATTTCGAAGTTCTTCCTCAATTTCTTGAATATCCCAATCCTGACCAGTATGACCGGCTTGACGTGAAGCATGCAACAGCTGTAGTCGCTGGACGATTTTATTGGGATTGTGCCAGTAGGTAACATCCACAAGGGGTTTTAATGGTTTAAATGTCACTCCTGAAGCGGACCCTTTACGACGACCACTTTGACTAGTGGGGAACATTTTTGCAATGATGGTTTTATATTTTTGAGATATATTGGCATTCACTTGTTGAGTGGGATCATACTGTCTTTTGTGGGCATGGGTGTCCAATAAAATGGATTTATATTTACCAAGGTCCTCTGGCGTATAATCTTGGGATGAGGGGGTCCGAGAGATTAGTAGCTTTAACAGTCCTGGTGTTAATTTATAGTTGATCTTTTTAATGACAGCTTTAGTACGACTAAATTTAATCGATGTCTCACCAATTTTAAAACTATCATCCTCATAGCGAACGCCATATTTGGTATCTGTGTTTCCAACAAATAGATTGGTGTAATAGGGTTCCAGTGTTGATCCATAATATTTTATTAAAATGTTTTTCAGTTGAGCTTTATGTTGAGCGGTGGCCAAGAGTTGTGAAAATGGAGACGATCTGGAAGGGCAAGGGGTTTCGACCATGGCCAAGGATTTCCTTTTTCTTAAAAACTCTGCAAGGGGTGATGCCTTTTTTGAGGCGTAAACACTTGTTCCTCATTATCCTCAACTTCGCTAACACTAGTTAAATCTTCCTCTTCCTCTTTCCCTTCCTCAGGGTCCTCGTGGTGCGTCTGAGTGGCTTGTGAAACGGTAGGTAGCGTTTCAGATGGCTTGAAAGAGGGTTTCAACATGGCTTTTATCGGAGGTGCTAAATGTTGTTGAATAAACAAAGCATGATCCGCACGCGATCGTTTCAATTGACGAAACTTTTGGCGAATAGTATTTTTTGCTCTAATAATATGCTTTTTCAATTGACTCTCTTCTAACGCCATGGTGTCGTGACAAATGACTTGAGAGGGAATGATACAGTGCCTTAAATAGCAATAAAATGATCAAACCCTAAGCGATACCGCCCTTGGTTGAGTTCACTTTGTTTATCAATCACTAAACAGGCATGACGTTGTGTGTTCCAGCACTTGCCACACAATTCTGTAAACATTTGAAAGGGCATATCCGGATTCACATGTTCATTATAAATGTGACGACTGTTCCTCTCGTCCTGGCGAAATAAAACAATGACATTGGCATTGTCACGAATCAACTGTTTGGACATTTTAGAATACGTTTGTCCAAGATAGAAGCAATCGATATGTTTGTGTCGACCCATGCTGAAATAGCTTTGAATGATGCCTTGTCGTTCAGTGGATACATCATCGAAAATCATGAGTGAATCAGGCTTTACCTCATCCGGTGAAATAACATTTTCTTGCGTGGAAAATGTAAAATACCCCATATTCTCATTTTGTAATCCAGACATGACTTGATCCAGAAACACGTAGAGGGGTTGTTAGAAAGATTTTGCGAAAATATAAATATTTTGAAAACACAGACCATTGGGCGCTCTAATAAGTGTCAGCAAAAGATTGGTCTTTCCACAGCCGGAAGGTCCCACAATGTTGCAGCGAATGGAAGATGGAAACAGTGAACCATGGCGTTGTTCACGTGATGTGGGGCAGAGATGGGAAACCATGTCCCTCACGGGGAATGACTCTTGCTGCTTAATTAGCTTCATTTCAACTAAGGATTAGAGAGTCTAGCAGGCTGTCTATATACATCGCACCGAGCCTTGTCATAGAAACAGTAGACTCGTACTACAGGTTGACGATGGATGTCTTTGGACGTGCGTTGATGGTCAAAGCTAGGTCTGTTCCCATACATGATCCTAAACAAGAAACAGATCCTGCTAATAAACACTATGTGGATAGGTCAGTAGTGCCACGCACAAAACAAGGAGATTATGACTTTAAAGGAAAGCGGTTAACTCATGTAAAACATCCTCAAGTGTCAACAGACGTTATACAAAAAAGTATGTGGATAACAAGGTGTATGAGTTTTATGATAAATTGCCTCAGCTTACGGTGAATGGCTATAGCGCTAATCATCACCGTATTATTCACGTGGAAGACCCACAAGAAGATGATGATGTCTGTACCAAGCGATACGTGACCTATGAAATGAAAAGGCTTTATAAATTTATCCCATCTGTATTTTTAGTGCATCTGACAAATGTGAAACCTGTGAATGAGAGAAACCATATACCGCTAGTTCATGACCTGCACTTGACCGATGTGCTTGCTTCGGGTTTAAGCCACTATCGACTACACTATGATGGAACCATTCACATCAAATATGCCATACCTAATGAGAACCATTTACAAATAGAGATAAACGGTCATAGAATGTTGGTCCATAACCATGAAATGGTCAATGCAGGAGACGAATTATCCTTTCATCTCATGTTGACATGGAATGAAAAGAAAGCTGGAAAAACCATAAACGATTTCCCACTTTATGTAGAATTGGAATATACAGCCATGAAATAACAATCTGACGTTAGTTGTGACTTAAACTTTCTTGTGAAAGGTTGTTGGTCATCATCATCATCATGGTGAAACAAAGATATGTGGTGAGAAAGACTAAAAATATGACCCTGTCCTTGGCAAAGCCTGGGCTTATGACATTCGTGGACAAGCCATTGCGAAAGAAAAAAATAAAAAATAATGTGTTGACCATAAGGAAAGCTCTTCGAGCAGCACAGAGACATGTTATTCCAAAACGTCAGCGACAGGGTTCAAAACAAGGGCGAGTGATCCCCGTCCCTAAACGAGCGGGATTTTTACCTGCATTATTCGCTGGTCTGGCTGCTCTAGGTTCACTTTTAGGCGGCGCCAGTGCAGTGGCAAAAACTATTAAAGCCGCGCAACAGGGCAAGCAACAACTCAAAGAAAGTCAGCGACACAATGAAACATTGGAAGCCATTGCTATGGGGGCTAGAAATGTCAATTTGAAGCCAGCCTTTTATAAACAAGGATTTGGAATTTCACCTTTTCGAAATAAAATAAAAACATCTTTAACCTCAGCCATAGCAAGACATGCCCTGACGCTTCAGCAAGTGGAAAGCTATGCTAAACAACTGAAGCTTTCTCATTTTCGAGGTGTGTTTATGCGAAACCAATTACCCTCACAACCCTGGAAACATGAATGTGCTGTTGTCAATTTAGATGATCACCGAGGACCTGGAACACATTATGTAGCTTATGTCAAAGAGGGATCCACTGTATGGTACTTTGACAGTTTTGGGAATTTACCCCCGCGCATGGAACTAGTGACCTATTTTGGAAACAGGATCAAGATATATTATAATGTGAAAGGTGAGCAAACGTTTAACAGCCAACAGTGTGGACGTTTGTGTTTAATTTTTTTATATAAGACGCAACATAAGCAAAAACGTCAACAGTATGTCGGTGGAAAGTAAGACGTTTACACTGCATGGACGTGGACCTGAAGTGAGCCTAGACTTTTACCCACCTATCGAATTGAGAGAAAAACCCTACGGTTTAGGACTTGTTTCTCTTGAAACGTACAATAGAATATACAACATACGTGAAAATGTGAACAACAAGTTTTACTATGATGATTCTGTGCTCACCCTGAACTCTGGTGGATACACGATAGATGACATTTATGAACACATTTATGTGGTGTTGATCAATGAATATGGTTTAAAGTCATTTCTCGATGGAACGCGCAAGTTTGAACTTGTAGGAAATACCAACACTCATCGCTGCAGTATTTTTTCTACATTCAAAATTGACTTTAAAACACACACCGATTCCATTGGTCCATTACTAGGATTTAAACCACGCGTGTTGGAGCCCAACAAAAAACATGAATCAGACCATGAAGTGAAATTCATTGAGGACCATCATGTGTCGGTGACGTGTAATATTATTAGTCAAGTGTACACCAATCAAGAACCATCGCATTCGCTTTATGACTTTATCGTAACAACACCCAATGGTTATATTAATCGTGAAAACCCTCCAGTGGTGCTTTTTCATTCTGTAGCTGTCGATGGTATTAGTAATATAACATTAAGACTGATCAATAGAGAGCAACAACTCATTGATCTAGATTCTACCACACCAGTGACTTACAAGTTGGTGCTAAAACCACTATGAAGTTTGTATATAAAGCAACAGCACCGTCTAGGAATGGTGTTAGTTGTTTACCACGTGAATACACGTTAACGTCTCAGAACAAGCAGATTTTACAGCATTTGGGTTACCACATCAACCCCCGCGATGAATTATATCCTAGAGGTAGCGAACCACATCGAGGAGCAACCAGGAGTGGTAAGAATTGATCTGCATTCTTATCAAGCTCAAACACCTGGTCTCAATAACAATGATGAAATTCAATTTGTTATCAACAACCAAGATATTTACACCCTACCGCATGAAAGTGTTATTCAGATTGAAGGTCGGCTCACAAAAGCCGATGGCTCTACACCCACTTCATCCAAGTTAGCCAACCATGCTTTTGCCTTCCTGTTTTCTGAAGTGCGTTATGTGATTAACGATATCGTGGTGGATAGCACTCGAAATGTGGGTATTTCCAGTGTCATGAAACTATATCCCTCTTATAGTGAGGAAGAAGCTAAAACACTTTGCATGGCGGGTTGGTGCCCTGACTCGATCAATGACTGGATGGTACACACCGATGGCACCTTTACTGGATATTTACCTCTTAAACTGATTTTAGGCTTTGCTGAAGATCACCAGCGCATTGTGGTCAACGCAAGGCAAGTGCTTTATCTGGTGAGAGACAAGAGTGATAATAATGCACTCAAGGCAGCCGACAATGCCAACATTGATTCAAAAATTCAACTACAACGCTCGCTATGGAAAGTGCCTCATGTGACCCTTAACGATAGCAAAAAACTGGACATACTCAAAATGGTAAAGAGAGATATACCTCTACCCATGGAATTTAGAAGCTGGGCACTCCATGAGAACCCGTTATTGCCCACCACCAACACACACAGTTGGTCTATAAAAACAGCCCGCTATACAGAGAGACCCCTCTACATGATTGTGGGTTTTCAAACGAATCGCAAGTATCAACAAACCAAAGATGTCACGCAATTTGATCACCTGCAATTGAGAAATGCACGTCTTTTCCTCAACGGTGCTGTGTTTCCCTATAAAGGGCTGGATTTAGATTTTTCAAAAAATAAGTTTGCCCCCCTGTACGACTTGTTTTCTAAATTTAGATGGTCGTATTATCAAAAAGAGAATTGTCCAATGTTGTCACCCCAAGCTTTTAAGACAAGGGCGCCACTGATTGTCTTTGACTGTTCCTACTTGGAAGAGTCTGTTAAACCATCCAATATTGACATTCGACTAGATTTTGAAACGCATGACAATGTTCCAGCCAATACCACGGCCTACTGTTTGATTATTCATCACAAACAAGTCAACTATTATCCACTGTCCAACCAAGTGACAAGTGTATAAATAGCAGGTCAACACACATCAAACCGCTCAGTCATGTCTTGCTTTCAAGCCTCTAGAAAAGTTACATCCATGAATTTAAAATCTGAGGAACAACGTTTCAAGACCTTTGCGACGTGGCCGGTGCCTTTTATAAACCCTCAAGCCTTAGCAGCCGCTGGATTCTACTATTTAAAAAGAAGAGATGAAGTGAAATGTGTGTTTTGTCCCATCATCTTAGACCAATGGCAAGAGAGCGATGAACCCATGCAGGAACATCAGCGCTGGTCATCTGCCTGCCCCTACCTGTGCAGAATGGAGGTGGGTAATATACCCTGTCATTCAAGTTACCCCTCACTCGTGCCTCTAAGTAATGAAAAAAGTTATGATACGTGTGGACTTTATGGTGCCGGCAGTGCTTCAGTGAGCAGCTCACAGTCAAAAACATCCAGTTTAGAGACATTGGGATATCATCGGTGTTATGGACACTATAAACACAGATGACTTTTTTGTTGTATGAGATGGTACCGCCTCTATCCTAGAATGAAAAAAGAATGTAAAACTTATTGTCATTTAGACTTTCACGGCCCGTGTTACTATTCATAATGTTGAATTTTGGGCTTATGCCGTGTTTTATTATATTGAAATTCGACGCGCCATAATTCAACATTATGAATGTAAAACTTGTTATGCTAATAAAATAATGAAATAAAAAAAATGGTTGTTGTTATATTATTATTTCTTATGCCCCCCCCCCCCTCCTGACATATCCTAACCTCTATAGTGACTACTCGATGTTTTTCTTTTCTTTTACTAGAATGGAATGTAAGTAAATGACATGGGTACACTTTACTGAACAATTGTCAGTCTGTGATCAGTTGGACTTGATCCAGACAAGAGTGAACATGTTGCGTACACTGATTGTCGACTGTCAAGGGTTTAGAATTGGAGATAACAAATTTATATTTAAAGAAGTGGCCATTATCGATTGTTCCACTTTTTGGATATCACAAGCTACAGATTTGGTGTTTAAACCACCTTATGCGTTTGATTTATTGTGTGATAAAGACCGTAAACAAACCCAGTGGATTGAAACTCATATGCAACTAGACTGGAAGCAAGGATCCATTTCATATAAGCACCTGGACATGGTCATGAAAGCCCACTTGTCTTCTGCCCATGTAATATTTGTGAAAGGTAGTGAAAAACGTCAATGGCTACAACCATTTTTAGCGTCTTACAGTCAATGTATCGATTTAATGGACATGGGTTGCCCCTCGCTGCAAACACTTATGGACCGCTGCCCTTGTGACAATATTACCCATAAAGCCTTGGCACAGGTGTGGCAATTGTTTCATTGGCTATCCACCAATGCCTGCTGGGAGTTGTTAAATAAAATTAAAACTGAAGGTTTACCTGTGAATGACACCAGTGAGATTTCTACAAGCGGCGTGTAAACATCAACGTGATATCATGGAGAAAGGGGGTGCTACCGATAAAGCGATTAGAAAGTTCTTCGTGTGCAAAAAGAAACTAGACAGTTTTACCAAAGTAGAATTATTGGCTCTTCCAAAATCATTCATTTATTACGTCGCAGCAAATGCAGTGAAAGAAATCTGGCAACATGTACCAAAATCATGGACTCAAGACCCTGTGTTAAGTGAATTGCAACCATGTACGGATTATGATCACCATAGGCAAGTGGCTATGGCAAAAAAAACCTCTATGCGGCAGTGTGCTACTTGTCAGCTGGTCAAACTGTATCATGGTCATAAAAGTCCATGTAAAGACTTTGTTTCTTCATTCCACGGGTGTGATGGAGGAAAAAAGCAGCAACAACAAACATCGTCTACAGAGGAGGAGGAAGATCAAACCTTTTCTCCATCTATGGAAAAGGATATGCCAGACCTGTACTGGCAATGGCGTCATTAACAATGTAATTCAATACTTGACTTTCGAAATCTACCTACCTGGTTATTATTTGTATGATCCTGGAACTTACCTTGAAGAACCTTTTGCAGCGTGGTGATATACCTATTAATCCTTTGGATGGAGTATGCACCTTTCTTATCATGACAGTCATCCTGCATTAAGACGTGTAGCGGATAAAGTATCGTTGAAAAGCTAAACAACTTTTGACATTCTGTGATGTCTCAGTGGGAGAGAGGTTGGAAGCCCTCATTGTGATTAGTGCTATATAAGGAAAGTTAATGATGAGTGGACATGAACATTGAAAAGGATTGAGGAATTGGTATTTCTTTGTATTCTATTTTTGTAAAGCTCTATTTGTTGTGAAATAAAAACAAGGTTTACAAGATCATAATGTCTTTTAATGTTTAAAAATGGTGATAGCCATTTCTTCATTTTCATTTTTTTCTTACATGAATATTTACATTTTCCACTTTCCCTTTTTTACATTCCCCTTAATTAGTTCACACATTCTGTACATCTTTTTTTTGTGAAATATAAATAAGGTTCACCAAATCACTATATCTTTTAATTTTTAAAATGGTGATATCCATTTCATTTTTTTCACACATGAATATTTACAATTTCCACTTTTCATTTTTTACATTCCCTTGTTTAGTTTACAAATACTCTACATTTTTGTTATTGTGAAATAAAAAAACAAGGTTTACCGGATCACAATGTCTTTTTAATTTTAAAATGGTAATAGCCATTTCACTGTTTCACACATGGATATTTACAATTTCCAATTTACATTTTTTACATTCCCCTTGTTTAGTTCACACATTCTATAAATTTTTTAAAATCTTTTTCGTAATATACAAAAGCAAACATTTTACACTAAAATGTATTACTTATCTTATTTTTACTAAACTACTGTAGCCTAACATTATACATTCTATTTACAGTTTTCACAAAAAAAATATTACAATATAAAACACACTACAAATATTACAATATAGTGATCATTAGACTTAAGTAAAGTAATAGTTGTCAACGCTACTGTTTCCCCAAGCAAGAGTATCAAATGTGTTGGGTATAATGAATCGTTTGTTATCTTCATTACTTAAAGCAACTTTGTTCAACAAATTGGTATGTAGCTGATGATTTTTACTTCTAAATACACACATTTTCTTATATAATACAGGTGGGTTACTAACTATACAGTTTTTATAATCACTTATATCTAACTCTTTACTAACAACATTCTTCTTCACTCCTTTTAATTTTTTTTACTACTACATCATCAATTGTCATATAGCTGTATGATTTAGATTTTGTGCCTACCAAGGTGTCTATAATAACACCAGCACATTCATCCTTAAATTTTCCAAGAACCTTTTTGTTTACTAGAGGTAAATGGTAAATATTATCCTTGAGGGAGTCACTTGTATCAAACCTATTTAGCTCAGTTTTGATATCCTCGTAAAAATCATCAGTTTTAAACTCATAAATAAAAGAATCTGTGTCTGTGTAGAGTAATTTAGCATTATCAAGATAGTTGATCTTTACATAATCATAGTGAAATTCATACATAAGTGTTTTTTGATAATTCCAGAATGGTGTAACCCACATATATGGGTTTGTTGTAAGTTACTTTAAGACGATTCATTTGTATTACAACTAAATCCTAATGAATAATTGAACAGCTATGAAAGTTAGGCTTGCTTATTAAGTTGCTCGCACCATACCTTTTACAATCATTCTCCCACTTTGTTATCAGCTTTACATCAACTCGTTTATCAACATTCTCCATAGTCTTTCCCAAAACACTATTATTCATGAGTTTATAAAAATCTTTTTCAAACGCGTTTGTTGACTGTGTTCTTAAATTATTGTTTAGATCAATATACGGTTTGAGCCTTGCTGACTGATGAAATTGCAATACGCGATGAATTTTAGTTAATTTCAATCCATGCTGTAGACACTGTTTCAAGTTTTGATAATGTATTACATATTTACATTTATCATTTATATTAGCAATTAACATTTTTGTTCGTGATGTGATGTATGGAGATTTCATAATCTCAGGACAAAATGGTAAATCATTATGATCATCATGTAACTCTTTAGGGTACTCAAGATTTACCTCTAAAATATATCCTTTATCATCGTTATCATTAAGAGTGTCAACATGTAAGACATCAATTTCAGGTTGTGTCAGCCAGCGAAAATCTTTCAGTGGTAGATATTGACTCATAGCCCAACCATATTGGTTATTTGCATCGAGGTAGACAATATACTTTGACTCTTCACAAGGGTTGTAGCTAGGCATGTATTTATTATTCGCTTTAGAGTACCGTCCACTACATTGGCTTAATCCACCTCGAATTGATGATTTTATAAAATTGATCATGTCTATATCAGTCATTAATTCTAAATTTAATTTCGTTTTTTTCAACATTGAACTGAAACTTAACCCAGGAGCAGTGAAATACTGACCAGGATCAAGGTCATAAGTTTTCATACAAACATTCCGAAAATTTTCAAAAACATCTGCTAATAATAACACATCTGTCTTCAAATATATGTCTGAAAATTCTCCTAAAGTTTGAATGTCAAACTGTGCCCATACACGTTGTGCATGTAAATATTCCTGATCACTGATATGACTTGTGTTTAAGGAACTGTAAAATTCATCTTTCGGTGGTAAAGAACACTCCTCAAGACGTTCCACACAGTTAATATATTCATAAGGGAATATACCCTTTTGACAAATCAAATTAAAATCATCTTCTTTAGGAAAGACACGTTGAATTTAATGAAACTGATTTGATTTTAAATTACTAGCAAGCTTATCAAGACTACTCGGCATAAAGCGGAATGAATCTAAAAATCGCAGTTTTATCGTTTTCTTATTGTCAGTTTTGATGTATTTTGTGAACGATATGTATTGTTCCTTATTATTTGCAATCACATCAATTTTCACATCTGAAGCTCCAAGTTCTTTAACGATAAAGTGGTTATCGTATTTGCTACCGTTATGTAGAATGACCGGAATGAATTTACTTACTCTATAATTTAAATTACATTCTTGGTGAGCAGCACCACGATATTTTCCTGTTAAATGGTCATGATCGCGAACCCTGTCTGTATATAAACATTCACCACATATAAAACAATTAGTTTCAGTTTCAAAATTCATTTGCTCTATTAAAGTTAGTTGCTCCATTGGGATGATCGTATTTAAAATAGAGGATATACGGATGGCATCTTTTTCAAGTCTTTCCATAAAAACTTTAGGTGCATCAAGTCCTCTATAAAGCTCATACTTGTTTAAAGAGTCATCGTAACTACATTTAATATAATATGCAAAGCTAAAAGGTTCATGAATGTGAGTAGTGTTGGTAAAAGGTTGGGCTGGATTCGATGAACATGTATTAAAAGGTTTTAGCAAAGCCTTGAAGTCAGCATATATAACAAATGGTACTCTTAGCTGTTTCTCATAATCCTTGAATTTTAGAATGATATTTTTAGGAGTCGGTAATACCGTACACACAAGATTACATCCCCATTTTTGGTGTTGAGTTAGTTGGTCCTCTTTTGTGAAATATAGCAAACAGCCATCACACAACCACTTCTTATTTTCTCTTTTGGATAGCTGACTACCGACAAGTCTACTTAAATGTTTTATCCAGCAATAGTGAGCATTTTCACCTTCGGTTATGTATAGTAAATTTACATGAGCATCCTTTTTTTCCTGAGTATAATATAGAGGACCTACTATTCTCTTATTTTCAATTCCATAAACATTAATACTTACATTGTTCAGCTCTTCAAAACGTTGAATGTCTTTTATCGCCATAGGAAATTCTATTTCTTCTAAATCTAACACTGAAGAATAGTGAGGATAAGATGATGTACTATCCATATTTTCCACTGCTGGAAGGAGAGCTGAGGTTACAGCCCATGCAAAGCATGCGTCATCATTATTCATAACGTTTACACAAGCATGCTTACGTTTGATCCATCCTGGCAAATCAATGTATGATGATTCTCGAAGGGGATTATATTTATTCATGTTGGTTTCTAAATAAAGTACTTCAATCAACGCCCAGCCTGACTCCCTTTCCTGAAACTCTTCACTCTTCACAATGATAGCACTTGAAATATTTTGGTATATATCACTAATATTAGTTGATTCACTAACAATTATGTTTTTTGTATTAAAAGATTTGATATCTGTAATTTCACTTTCACTCCCAGTTTTTACATAGAGTCCAAAAAGTTCAGAATTCATTTTAAATGTTTTATGCTCCACTAAAACATTTTCTACCAAGCCAAACACAGTAGGTTGAACATTTCTTAAAAATGATTCAATACTTTGAGTTTTTTCTTTACTATAAAGTCTGTAACTAGCAATTCGACTTTTAAATGCACTACCAATTTGTTGAATATTTCCAGAATGTCTTTCATGGCAAGCGTTATTTTTATGTTGAATACTGCGTAAATGTCCATGAATGATTGAAGACGGTATATCAATATTACACACATCACAATGGGTCATTGAAGGTTCACCATTCTTCTTTCTTTTTGTTGCACAACTATTTTCACAATCTTGAGAACTTTTACGCTTTAGAGCATCACATTCATTTAAAGGTTCCGTGCAAGTTGATGGTTTTACAGTTTTTAATTCCTGTTGTTCCCCATGCACTTCAACAATGTGAGATTGATATCGCTTTACAGCAGAAAAACCAAGATCACAAACTGAACATGAAAAAGGTGCTGAACTGACATGCATTAAATTTACATGCCGTCCAAGACTATCTTGTCTGTTAAATGTGGTAGCACAATGACTGCACACAAACATTTTAATGTCATGTTTAGCATTTGCGTGTCGTTGAAGGTTGTCAGGTCTTGAGAACTGTTTCTTACAGTCACCACACTTGAACATGATGATCACTTTCGTAATTACCTATAAAAGAAAGAAATCATAAATGTTAATAAATGATAAAACAAAGTACAATATAGATAGTTTAATTATATTCCAGTCAATGGTTATAGCAGGGTATTTAAATCGATCTGTGAACTCCTAGCAAGTCTAACTTCATGTAGTTCTAACTGGGGTTACTATATACCACTGTCACTGACACCTAGCGATGAACATTGGAACTTGATAGAGTGTTAGAAACCAGCAGTCGCCATTTAAGTGAGCTAAGTATGACGTCATAGCCAGTCTTAAAACAAGTCTAAACTTGTAGAACATGTCACGTGATAGAAACCAGCGATCACCAGTTAAGTGAGCTAAGTGTGACGTCATAGCCAGTCTTAAAACAAGTCTAAACTTGTAGAACATGTCACGTGATATTAACCAGCGATCACCAGTTAAGTGATCTAAGTGTGACGTCATAGCCAGTCTTAAAACAAGTCTAAACTTGTAGAACATGTCACGTGATAGAAACCAGCGATCGCCAGTTAAGTGAGCTAAGTGTGACGTCATAGCCAGTCTTAAAACAAGTTTAAACTTGTAAAACATGTCACGTGACAAGGTTAAGTTAGGTAAAGTTAGGTTATGTTAGGTGAACTGAGGTTAAGTCTTTAAATATTCCCTCTGTCACTGACACCTAGCAATGAACATTCAGACTTAATAGAGCAGTAATCAAAATCTAACCTACAAAATTAGCTTTACACACCATGGTCAAGTAGTTCAAACTTTTGACTGCCAAATATACCATTTTCACTGACATGTAGAGGTGAACATTGGAAAATATCACTCTAATTGTTTAAAAGTTATTAGAGGGGCACTTACCTTTTTATAATTTATCAACTGCTGCCACTGAATGAACAGATTGTAGGAATCTGGTAACCTACAGGTACCCAATTATCTGTAAACAAATCAATCAATCAATCAATCAATCAATCAATAAATACATTCCAATCAATAACTTCAACATCAATTAGTAATAAAAGACTACAATCCATTAATAATAAGTACTTTCCTTGCAAAATAATTTAATGATTTTCTACCAAAAAGGCTTTTTTACAACTCTTGAGCAGTAATAGAGCACTGTTCACTCAAAGCGAGTAATAAAGACTGACAATAGGGAAATATATGACACCCCTCTTATATAAACTCTCATCGCTCGTGTCAGCATTTTTTGCAGATCATTGCAATTCCTTTCCCAATACAGCTGAGAGTCCAAAGTACACTAGGAACACCTGTGTGGTATCCAATGACTGCTGACTTTGCATGATCATCACCCATTGTCTTGATCAACACCTGAGGTTTCAAATTACTGCAGCGTCAGTCATAGCAACAGCAGTGTGCGCTCTCTGCAATGTCAGCAACATGACACCGGAAGGAACACCTGTGTAATATCCAATAACTGTTAACTTTACATGATCATCACCCATTGTCTTAATGAACACTTGCGGTTTTAAATTACTGCAGCGTTAGTAATAGCAACAGATCTGTGCGCTCTCTGCCATGTCTGTAATATGACACAGGAAATATAACAAGACGTCTTACTGCACATACCATCTCCATAGTTTTAACATCTTAAGAACATGTATTATTCTCTTTCAACTACAAATGACTCGTTAGAACACATCCATCCACCAAGTTAGATCCCTTGTATGTTCACATGTATTTCATCACTTTCCTTTCATATCGTTATCCCATTATAGTAGTCAGGGATTAGTGAACAACGTCAGTTCAACACACACGCGAAATGTAGTTAGGCCCTTTGACATAATTTGAATAAATTCATGAGCCAGTCCGTAGGAACCGGTCCAAAGGGATCAGTCCAAAGGGACTCATCAACAAGGACTCATCCACAAGGACTCGTCCACAAGGACCTGTCAACAAGGACTCGTCCACAAGGACCTGTCCACAAGGACTTGTCCACAAGGACTCGTCCACAATGACCCGGCAACAATGACCCGTCCACAGGGACCTGTCAACAAGGACCCGTCCACAGGGAACCGCTCCCCCACCCTCTTCGAAAGCCATGAGTGGGCATGCTAATTCATAGTGGCTTTCCACCGCACACATGTCTCTTGTGTAGAACAACTTTTCATTCCATATTAGCATTCAAACTCTCACATGTTGCAATTGGAATGAGAGATTCTCTAAAAAATTACAATTTCACCGCCTAGTAGGGGTAGGTTTTATTTTTGGGGTTGAAATATGTTTTTCATAGAAAAGGGGGTATCAGCCCGAGTTCAATGACACCTCATTCGTCAAAATCCGACCACGGGTTCGGGAGTTATCGGGCTGCCGCCATCTTTTGTGGAGGGTGTGGAGGAGGAGGATTTAGAACCATCCAAAACACACTACTAACAATACAAAACTTGCAAACATTTTAGTAAATCATGTGCAGTTAGTTAACTTATACGTAATACGTTTTACCAACTTTACAGGCTAATCGAGTTTTAACTAATATGAGCTCAAAATTATCCTGAATACCTGATGCAATATCATCAAACATATTATTTGGATCAACACCAAATTGAATATTATTACGGGAAAATGATTCCTGATGCAACGTAGATAGGCTATTGGAATGAAAATGTTAAAATGTACTGATATGGAAAGTAAACTGTGTACTTCTTGACGGAAAATTTTGTTTATTTTAAGTGTCATCAAATCGACAAGAGCAAAACGTTCTGTGACCAAATTGTAGTATAATTTAATTAGTGCAGAATTGTCTACGTTATATAGATTTTCGTTTTGTGAATGTATATTAATTTCAAGAATTAAATTGATGTAGATTGACACAGGAATATTTGATCTCCGTGATATTCCCAATAATCAATGGATATTTAGAGTAAAAAGTTTCTGTACGTAATTTTCTAGTATTGTAGCCATAAATTATAGATGGCGTGCATGTTAGTCTCTACAACTGAACAAATTTTTCCATGGACTATTGAAATGTTCACAGGTTCCTAAGTACAGGGTGTCTCAAAAATGTACTAATACTTTGAATGACTATAAAATGATTATTTATGAACACAGAGACAAGTTTAAGGGCTTTAATTGTAGAGTAGACATGTAATTAAGACTCATGTTCGCAAATGTTCAAATTGATCACCGTCAGTGTCCAGACAAAGCTGATAACGCGAAGCAATGGATTCGCAAACGTTACGACAAAGTCCATTTGGAATTTTGTGACATTTTCTTTCAATTTCCAATTTCGTGTTGAAATGTAGGATTTCCAGCGCAGACGCTTCATGATGCGATGGACGCTATCTTTTGATATGTGTTTCTCTCAAACTGTTTGTCGTAGTGATTTCGATGGGGATCGAGTGACGGCTTCCTGCACCTGTTCTCATTATCTAGGACTGGTGGATGTCCGTGGTTGTCCAGAACTTTTCTTGTTGACATTGTGAACGGTTCCATCTGCTTCAAATTTATCTCTGATGCGAGCAATGGTCCGGTGCGTTGATGGCGGTTGTCGCACTCCTGGACACTGACGGTAATCAATTTGAAGATTTGCGAACATGAGTCTTTAATTGCATGTCTCTTCTATAATTGAAGCCCTTAAATTTGTCTGTATGTTCATAAATAATCATTTTATAGTCATTCAAAGTGTTAGTACATTTTTTGAGACACCCTGTACATAAAAATGAATCAGTACGATGAAATAAAAACTCAATTGAATATTTTTTCCGAAGTTTCATTTAAGTAGTAGACTGTACAGCGTGTCATCTTGTGCGTTTCTGGAAGTCGCGTACATGAATGTTTTATAGTTCCTTATCATTGTGGCCGTCCTACCAAGTTTCGTTGAAATTGCTCCAGTTAACCGATAGGCCTACTTATTAAGGCGTAGCCTATACACTAGGTGGTGGTGGTGTTGTTGTTGCTTTTGACTCGTTTGATGCATCTCTCCATGTCAACATGTCCTGAGCTAATCGGTGTTTTTCTCTACATACCAACCACACCTCACATTCGAGGCATTTGTTTAACATATTCTAACCATCGTCTGCCTCTACGGTTCTTGTCCTCGACCCTTCCTTACTTAACTAAGTTTGCTATTCCTGGGCGTCTTAGTATGTGTCTTATCAACCTATCTCTTCTCTCCATCAGCAGTCACCAGAATCATCTCTCCTCTCCCACTCGTCTTAATACCTCTTCATTTGTTACTCTGTCAACCCATCTGAACTTCATCATTCTCCTCTTATTACCACAGTGAAAGTAGTATTAATAATGTTCATTTTATTTACTCGTGTCAGCAAATAGAAATCACCAAATACACTGATCAACGTTGGACCAATATTTTGTAATGTCCCGACCATTGGGTGTAGCCTTCACTTGATCATCCATGGAGCACTGGAGAAGGCAGACGCAGCAGTTGAAGAGGTGGACCATGGTTCGTTCTTCAGCACAATCACAGAAGGTCGACTCACAAGGTAGTCCCCACTTCTTAATGTTATTAATAATGTTAATATTACCACAGTGAAAGTAGTATTATCAGTTTGAAGAAATCAGGCTTTATGGTACGTTTTCATTTCAATTGAACACATTGCAGGTGGACAGGCAATGACTAATTAGTTTTCTTCATTTGTAGCTTTAACTGCTTATTTGTTACTCAAATTTTCAGATTGTTTAAGGGGCTCGTCATGTTTCATAGTAATAACCATTTGACTTTAAACACCAAAATCATATTCAGATAAAATTAACATATAGCAAATTTGCAACAAACTTGTAGAATTAAAGCTCCCTATTAAACAGTTTAAAAGTTGTCTTACTAACCACATTTCGTAAAATCATTTAGATTGTTATTTAATAAATTAAGAGGTGTGCAAATTATTTGACTTAAATAATGAATGTAGATCAGTGAAACATTTTTATTCAAAATCATTTCATTTTGCACTTATTCCCCTACTTGGTGATGATTTCTCCTCTATGGATTTACAGCTTTTCCCATTAGATATTGCGCCTGGAAATTTTCAAAATTGGAGATTCTGAGGGATATCTGAGCTTGGTCGGCATTCTTACTTTCATATACTTTGGAATGTACCAACAAAGTGAGGTGATTTCAATACCTGAGCTGAGTCGGTTTTCTTTTTTTCATGTACTTTGGAATGTACTTTGGAATGTGTGATTTCAATCCATCGTCCACGAATATTTGAATAGTTCAAGATTGGACCATCAATAATGAAATACTTCAAATTCATTTCCTCTAAATTCACACAAAAACTAGAATAAAGTAATCAAAAACGAAACGGGTGAAATTATGCACTAGCAAGGCTCCTATTTTAGGGAAGATTCTAAAAAAATCATTTTAGTCAGTTTCTTGCTTGCCACGGTGGGTTAGAGGTTATCTTGTCGGAATGCCATCCCGAAGCTTGCAGGCTCGCTCCTGGCCGTGGTACGTGATTTTTGAAAGGCGACAAAAATCGCGGTACACATGTCGTACGTTGTTGGCATGTTAAAGAACCTGTATGCTTCAGTAGGCCGTGTTCATAATGGCAAAATTAATCTCGGGATTTTCCGCCAACACAAAGTTTCTCCTTTCTCTCCTAGAAAGCGCTCTAGTGTCAAGGAGTTTAGATATCTAACCTCCTTGACTTTCATAGCGTTGCAAGGACCGATAAAATTTTACATACAAGCTGCCCTCTGATCGTCAAATAACAAAGCTCTCACCAGGCACCCGAGGCAATATGATATTATTATATTATTATTAGTAGTAGGCTAGTAGTCAGTTTCTTAAAAGAAAATGTACTTAAGACTAAGTAATAATTAAACGTTTGAAGTAATATCACCACCTTGCAAACAATTTTTACTGCATTAATTCATAAAAAGTAAAAATGCAATTTTGGAAAACTTGCGTTCAGCCTAATAATTTAGGCGCAGATAACCTCGTAGTTCCGCCCCTTAAAACAACAATAACTAACTAACTGACTAGACTAATAATTTGCACACCTCTGTAAACGACAAAACGTTTTCTTAACAAATCTTTTGCCAATTAAACATTTTATGAAATTTTCACTTAAATTTGTTTCTTTAACCTTTAACTTGTCCTGTTTTTGTTCCCTTCATTTAATAAACTCACCTTAATGATATTTCGCACCAACAGTCGTAGCTACGCTCGCTAACGCGCAGCGCTTGGTGATGGAGCCTAGCTATCTGCAGACTCGGGAGACGTGGGTTTGAACCCCACCGTCAGCCGTCCTTGAAATGGTTTTCCGTGGTTTCCACCATTTTCGACTCCAGGCAAATGCTGAGACGCTAACTTCTGACAGGCCACGAACACTTCCTTCCACATCCTTGCCTTGCCAGTTCCATTCATCTTCATTCAATTCAGCTCTCATTACTGTACCCATGTGAGTAATTTCCATGGAAAACATGCTTCTGCCTCCAGCCAGCATCAGTCCTCAGGCGTGTACCGTCCACCCACTGAGCAGTTGCATATTTTTGATCTGAGACAAGGTATCAACTCTACAATGATAAAGCACAACTCTATTGTAAAGACTTTAATTCAGCTCTAAATCATGGCTTCAAACACACAAAAACACGATCCCAACAATATAACACGAAACAATGCAAAATTACTCCTACAATCCACTAATATTCGCACTTTATCCTTGCAAATCCAAATGATTATTCATTCATTTACCATAAGATTGACATCACAATTCATTCTCAAGTGCGGTGATGCACAGGTAAATTACCCATAAACTGTACTTATAATCTTATGTCACCTGTTGTGACCTCTTTAATGTCACAATCTTAATTGTTTACTCTCAACACATCTTAATTAACATTATGCGTACACTTGTGTTCTGTATCTATCTTCCCACCAAAATGCTTTACCATGCATTAACCAATTTATGGGTTGCACATCAAATTTACTTGCAACTCCACAATTTTTTGTAATCATACCCCTTTCTGCAGTTCCGTTCTGCAGTCCCCTTTTCTACAGTTCCACTGTATGCCGTTGTGTTTTCAATTTCAAAATTTCCGTTACCGCTGTGTCGGATGGTATATTATGCTACCCTTGCGTGGGCATAGCCTATGGCATCTAGTGTCCACCTTTGGAAATAGGCGACAATGCCAGTATAAAAATGCAACTTTCAACAACTCATAAGTTTGCCAAGTATTACGTTATCAGAACGATCCTTAATTAACAATGTGTTTCAAACCACACAAATACATTATACAATACAACAATGATTCTTTTTATTACAAACAGGGTTTCAAAGTCTGTCCATTCTAAATGTCAACCTTCAAGGGTCGTTTAAAAATCTCCCCCTCGGTTCTACTTGTATACAATGGGAATGAGTCGAGCGGTCACAAAATCACGTGCTCTGTCTCTCCGTAACTCCCTTCTCTGTTTACCTCCAAGCAGTAACTTGTGACTTTAAATACAATAGTGAAGTCTCCATGACCTACATATCCCATATGATTTAAACTAAATTGTATGCAAGGTAGGTTATGGGCGTGTTTAAACATTTATTCCTAACCATAGGATATTAATAACTGGCCTCAACAGGTCCATTACATTATATGAAGGAACGAGATTCATCAGTCACTGGTCGAATTGGCTAGCCGGCATCTTATTAAATGTCGCGGTCAGGCACATCCTGCCGCCAAAATTCGCTTCCCAGGAGCTGAATTTATCCAATAACTAGTTCTCGGTCGACATCAGGTGTCATGCTGAGGTTTTCATTGTTATCCTCCCATACACCACAAGATTCGAACCCGGAACATTCCATATCCATCCACAGAGCTAGGGTCAGCCACTAAGTACGCTCTGGCAATAATAAATATCTCTGTATGCCCTAGGCTATACGAGATTTCACACGTCGAATAGATTACCTGGCTTCCGTGACCATTGTGCTATGATCTCGTCCTATAATTAGTAAGATAAATCTATCAATTACTCTTACAAGCTTATTCACAAGCTGCAAATTCAATTCTCTATTAAACTCTTCCATTTCCTAGATTCTTGCATATAAATTTCCATTATCATAATATACTCTGTTATTAAATTGCTTTTGCTTAGCCCTTCATGAATAATATTACTGCTTGGATAGATAAATGTTCCAATTAGCATATATATTTTTCTTACAGCCATTTTTCCCTGATGTGTATTCGTTTATTCTTCTTATTATTATTATTATTACTGACATGAATTACAATAACCCGACACAACGAAACCCTTTTCAATACCCGAACATCCGTGTTCGTTACGTTAAGTTTCTATATAACTGCATTGCCATTTTTCATTAGTGGTAACGATTTATCCACTCAATGATGTACAAAGACATCTCAACATGACTAAAATCAACACAACAATAATAATTTGAGGTTCTACCTCCTAAAATTGACTCTCATTGGCATATTCTATAAATTTTGAAATCACTCAACATACAGTGGACTATAATTGCTACCAAATCATGGTTTTTGGGTACTTACATCGGCTAATCTGGTGCCTCCAACCACGCATTTCTTCCAGTAATTCCCGCCATTATATGCAAATTAGCAAGGCATTCTTACACTTCTCACTCACATTATACATAACTTTTGCCTTACAAAACACACGGCACTTTGCTTTTCCATGTTGAAGCTGTCGCTTCCTTATTCACACAACACTTTATAGCACTTTTTACACTATTAATTTTACATATATTTAAATGATCATCACTACAACCACACGATCACTATCTACATTTCTTAGTGGTTGACATTTCCTGGCAAAATATCAGAAATGCAGACGTTGGAAATCTCTCCTCCACTTCTCTCTCGCATCTCGTCTGAAAGTCTCGATTCTCTGCCTAAGGATTCCTATCAGTCCCCCTTCTGTCTATCAATTTCTATCCTTAGAAAAATTTCCGGATATCGCATAAATATGCTTGCATATCGTCCTAAGCATTAATTACAGTGGTATCCCTGCGAAATTTCAACAATCGCATAACAAAGTTTATATCTGCGCAATCCGACATCCCATGATATGTCTAACCAATAGTTTACATACTGCGCTCAACCATTGTACATTGTACTTGTACAGATTACCACTGTCGATTGTCCTACCTTGTATATCACATGGTACCTTTCCTGCGTGCTCGGTAGTAGTCCCTCGTAATGCCGACTATAAAAGTATGGCACGACTGTCCTTAATAATTGTGATTAATAAATGCCTTACTGCATGGCTCTTCCTGTTAAAGTCCGCGCGTCCCTTCTCTGAATTCGGTAACGTGCACTTCGCACTATATTGCGATTCAACTGACTACATTAATCGTTATTAATTCATGGCTTACTGCATGATTATTATGTTGCTGCACTTAAGCTGTTAGAGTTCGCGCGTCTCTGAGCTCGGGTGACGTGCTCCCTGCGCTCAAGTATGGTTCAACTGACTGCCTCTGACATTCGTTCAGCCCTTATATCCGTTTGGAGAGAAAAAGTAGACCGAGAATTTCCCTGCAGCGTCATCTTCTCTCACAGTATGATTCTGGTCTTGAATTAACGTTTATATGGTTCCTTTTTCCTCGCTGGTCACAGATCTGTATGCGTGCTCGAGGATCGATCGGCCAGTTAATTAATATTAATTGCCTTTGCCAGCGCGTGCCCACGCGGCGTCACCTAAAAATCCCCGAAGGCCTGGTCAGATCTCGCCGCTAACCACAAACCTACTGTGTCCCTGCGCGTTCCATTAAATCTGCCTCGATTTCAATGTTTAAGGGCTTGATAATTAGCCTCCCGGCTATACAATCACATAGGTTCAAACCTCATGTCTCTGAGTTACTCCAATCACGAGTAATCATTAAATTACGCTGGTATCTTCTCACTCCACTGGCCTCTCTATTCTCAAACGGGGAATAACTTGACAATATTTTACCCTCCTGACCTGCTCCAGACGACACAAGTAGGTCACATAGAGTGACACGGCTCCAAGAAACTACGCCCCTATTCCAGAGGCATTTGACAACTGTCAAGCGCTCAAACTTTCTGTGCTCAAGTCCAGAATAGTATACTTCATACAGCCCAAAAATGCAGTCTTCTGCTATTATTCCCTGCATTATATTAACAAATAATGTCAGAATTAGTTCATATCACAACAGTGATTTAATATATATTTTCTCTAGGGGTTTTTATAGCTTAAACTCCCTCAAAAGATCTCGTGTTCGTTCCTAGCTGGAACCTCAATTCTTAGCTCATCTTATCTCAGAGATCCGCGTTCGACACCAGTCAGCCTAACCCCGTTGGGTTCATTACCTCCTCTCTTAAGGTTGGTGTCAGGAAGGGCATCCGGCTGCAAAAAACACTCACCACATAGACGTTCATCACATATCCTCCCTGACCCCGTTGGAACGGGAATAATAAAAAAATAGACATACACACCATAATGATATTTCGTGTTTGACGGGTGTTACTGAAAACTGTTTGCTGAAAACAATGTTATGATGTATTAAATCTTACTACTTTTGTGGTATTCTTATTTAATGTAAGCACTCGAGGTACTGTCGGCCAAAATATAGCACTATTATATCATATTTGCTGATAGGATTTGTCACTAGACTTTTACAAGACGTAGTTATTGTAGAAATAATAGTAATGCGAACTTTCCGATGGTAATAACACGCAGGAATCCTTCGTTTGCTGGCACAAGGTAGCACTATGATTTCCTAGCTGGAACCTCAATTCTTAGCTCATCTTATCTCAGAGATCCGCGTTCGACACCAGTCAGCCTAACCCCGTTGGGTTCATTACCTCCTCTCTTAAGGTTGGTGTCAGGAAGGGCATCCGGCTGCAAAAAACACTCACCACATAGACGTTCATCACATATCCTCCATGACCCCGTTGGAACGGGAATAATAAAAAAAATAGACATACACACCATAATGATATTTCGTGTTGGACGGGTGTTACTGAAAACTGTTTGCTGAAAACAATGTTATGATGTATTAAATCTTACTACTTTTGTGGTATTCTTATTTAATGTAAGCACTAGAGGTACTGTCGGCCAAAATATAGCACTATTATATCATATTTGCAGAAAGGATTTGTCACTAGACTTTTACAAGACGTAGTTATTGCAGAAATAATGGTAATGCGAACTTACCGATGGTAATAACACGAAGGAATCCTTCGTTTGCTGGCACAAGGTAGCACTATGAGTTCATCCTTAAAACAAGTAGTTCCGTGATGAACTAAAGCCTATTTTCATATATCCTACTTGTGTTAATTGCCACTATCAACATACAAAATTTCAGTTTGATTGCTGTAATAGATTCGTAGATATTGAAAACCAACTAAATATTGCGGATGGTCGCCATGTTGGATGTTTATAAATGTAGGTCTTAGAGTTATATTCTGTTACATGATGATTATTGCGTACGTGTAGTATTCAAACTGCAATCGCATGATTAGGACACAAGAAGTAAAAACGAGATTTTAAAATTTCGCACAGCTGCCATCTTCTGGTTATGGAAACAATTGAAATAAATTAGATGCCAGTGGATTAACATTCGTATAAGGATTTACTGTACCAATTGTCACTGCACTCGGATGGTTAATTTGCGAGAAACGACCGTGTGAATATTTATACTTAGCGTCGCCGCGATGTTGGATTTGTGATCACCAGGTTATTGAAAGTCCTATAGGTGAACTTATATTCATAGCCCCTATGAACATTTGAAAAAATCAGTTTGATTGCTGTAACAAATTCGTAGATATTGAGATCCATCTAAATATTTCAGATGGTCACCATGTTGGATTGTTATATGTATAGACCATACAGTCATATATCATTAAAGGAAAATTATTGCATAGAATCATTATTCAAACTTTCACTTCGATCACATGATTACGACACATGAGGTAAAAACTTAATTTTAAAATTTGCACGGCCGCCATCTTGAGGTTATGTAAACAATTGAACTAAATTAGATAACAGTTCATTACAATGTGCATAAACATTTGCTGTACCAAGTTTCATTGCGTTTGGATAATTATATCGCGAGAAAGGTCTATTTAAAATTTTCAAATTCGCTTGGCCGCCATATTCGTTTTGTAGTTAACCGGTTTTTGAGAGTCTTGTAGATGAACTTCCAGTAGTGCCCTTTATCTCCGTACAAAATTTCAGGGTGACACCGCCAATAGTTTTTGAGATATCGAATGCCAGTGAAATATTTCGCACAGCCGCGATCTTGAGGTTATGTAAACAATTGAACAAAGTTAGATGTCGGTGCATTACAATGTGTATAAACATATACTGTACCAAGTTTTATTGCGTTTGGTTGGTTAAATCAAGAGAAACATCTATTTAAAAGTCGCAAATTCGCTTGGCCGCCATGTTGGTTTTGTAGTTACCAGGTTTTCAAAAGTCACGTAGGTGATCTTTTATTAGTTCCCTCTATCACCGTATAATATTCCAGGGTGATATCGGTAATAGTTTCAGAGATATTGAATGCTGGTGAAATATTTCGCACGGCCGCCATGTTGGATTGGTGAAACGTAACAAAATTTGAAGGGCTCGGTCGGGGTCGTCCGGAATAGTGCTATTGACTTACCGAGTTTCATAGTAATCGCTCCAGCCATTTAGAAGTTATTAGGTGTGGGACAGACACCATCACACACACCATCACACACGCACACACAGACAGACACATGGACCAAAGGTGATCTCATATGTATATTTTTTCATAAATGAAAATAGGCTAAAAATGCGAGTAAGTAATATGGAATTATTTGAATAATATGTCAGATGTTACACATCATATGCGACTACTGTAAGGCTCGTAATTCTTTTATATTTGAATTGCAGCCATTGCAGGGTATTTTAATTGAACGCCCATAGGCTCCCAGCAAGTTCAAATTGCTTATTAAGTCCGAGCCCTCAACCCCAATGTAATTTTGACTCAGCTCATCCCCCTCCAGAAACAAGCCCTAATTACGCCACTGTTGTTACCTCCATTGGTCAAGGTGGTTGCGATACCGCCTCTGTTACGCAATTATAATGAGGCTCGGTAGCCACAAGATAATGAAATAATAATAATGATATTTATTTTACGTACCTTTTAGACACACCGGGGTGTCGGAATGTTGCCCTGAAGGGGATCTTTAACGTGCCAGTAAATCTGCTGACACGGCTCCCTCGCATTTACGCACCCTCAAATGCCAGCTGACTGCACCAGGATTCGATCCTGCAACCTTGGGCACAGTAAGCGAGAGTGTTACCGCTGAGTTACGCAGCCAGCCACATGATATGAAAGTGCGAACCATATCAATCTCAGAATAACAATCAAAACACAAACCATGAATAAGAATATTAAGAGAACAATAATAATAACGTTGCTTACTGTAGAGGACAAAACAATGAATGAGAAAATCATACGACGGCAGTAGCAAATTGAAATAAAGAGCTAACAGTTTGTCATTTGTACAATTGTATTGTATTACCACTCGGAACGAAAGCACAGATAAAATATCCCACTGAAACCTGTACTCTACTGGAGATAAACAGCGTGTAGCCGCATATTAAAATAGAATTCAGGCTTTTATTCCCAGACTATTTTCCTTTATCAGCCGTCTTTGATCGTCAATGACCAACTAATTTGTATCGTTAAATTATATATTGCTAAAAGCTTAGTGGTCACGACTCTAAAGTAAATAATAACTTAATAAGAGTGAGGGAGTGCTATCTGAAATCTGGCCTTATTTCCAGTACGATAATTACAAACTGTACAACTGGGTGGGGGTATTGTTAGCATGGGCTTTAGAGTGACCTCTGAACTGTCACCTCCTACCCTCTTTGTCATTAGCTAATAAAACCTCACAGACAAATAATAAACGAAAACTTTTAAATTTAACGACAAAATTGTTTGAGATCTCAATTAGGTTAGCTGAAAATCCCACGACCCGATCTTCCATCCTCCCACACGACTAGGAAATAGTATCGCTTTTCTTTCAGTGAAGGTTAAGCCCTTTTCGAGTACAATTACTCTAATACAAGGTTGATGGTGTATTATATGTTGTCTCTTTTTGTAAAGCGGGTGACCCTTGGATAAGCGTAAAATTGCACACAATGATTTAAGAGTCAGACCTAATGATGGACACTCAAAGGAAAGAATGACCTCATGTACCATCCTCAACGTATCATTATAAAGTATTCATTTTATTACTCAAACATCCAATTCTTCTTTCATGGCAAACTAAGACATTAGAGGAAAGAATGCAGAAATTATCCAATAGTTATAGCTTACAGAATAACTTGATCTATGGACATAGAATCACTTTGTTTATTCTTCTCTTTATTGGGAATCTTCTTTTAAATTTGTTCCGCAATATAAAAGTGATGGAGGGCAGTGGAATAGGGCTGTACACATGCAACCTTTCAATTATCATATATATATTATTTCAGTACCGTAGTATAGATTCCTCCTGCGGCGCTCACAAGCGACCGATCGTGACAAATGAGCATTCAAATGAAAGAGAATAGGCATTAGCAGTGACGAATTGCACTCCAATTTCATAAATATCTATAATTTGTTTTAAAAAATGACTTTTAAAAAAAATTACGAAGTGTGCGATTTGCAGATAATGTTGCTGTAGGAAAATACACTCCATAATTGCTGTCCACTTCACATTTTGGCCGCTGTGACGCCTGTTTCATGTCATTTTAACATTCTGAGGTCTTTCCGTTATCATTTTGCATGGATTTCAGAAACAGTAAATCAAAGGAATGAGTGCCTTACTCAAATCGTATGTATGTATGTATGTATGTATGTATGTCTACCCCTTATTATTCCCGTTTTCCAACGGGGTAGGGGATGAGATGCGATGGAAGTCATTGTGGCGATGGTTTTTACGGCCGGATGCCCTTCCTGACGCCAACCTCATGAGAGGAGTTAATGAGAGATGAAATGAATGATGGTGAATGAAACTGGGCAAGGATGTGGAAGGAAGCGGCCGTGGCCTGTCAGAAGATACCGCCCCAGCATTTGCCTGGTGTTGAAAGTGGGAAACCACGGAAAACCATTTCATGGACGGCCAACGGTGGGGCTCGAACCCACGCGTCTACCAAGTCAGCAGAGAGCTTGGCCCCATGACCTAATGCTGTGCTTTAGCCAGCGTAGCTACTACTGTCGGTTACTCAAATCGTATAATTTCATTAATATCGAATAACCGGTGAGTGTTACAGCTAAGCTGTCAATCAATGGACTCAGCACACACATGATAATTATTAGCAGTGACGAATTGCATTCCAATTTCATAAATATCAATTTTTTAAGAAGTGTGCGATTTGCAAATACTGTTGTTGTAGGAAAGTACTCGACATCATTGCTGTTCAGTCTCTCATTATAAACCTATTGGGGAAAGTGTGGTTTATAAACATGTGAGATTTCTCGCACGGGTCCGCTAGTAGGCTATATTACTAAACGCTCTAAACCATCATCTAAATATAGGAATCTCTGTTTCGCGGGCTTATAGGCCGTGTTCTAAGGACATTTTGTCGTGCTGACGTTTCGCTGAAGACTGCGTTCAGCATGTTCACAGGTTACATTAAGCGAGGTAAAACAAGTAAACTGAAGATATATAAATAGTCAACAACCAACATATAGCGGCTACCATAGCAACGGCGTACCACATGAAAGTAATGCATCAAGGACAGGGCAGCTCTTCTGTTGCATCTTCTCGTCTACGACGGTCAATGAGGGCAGGCTTGAGGGACACAGCCGGCTGGGACAAACAGATAAATCCACTGTTGCAGCACACTCGCTACTCCCAGGTCACGACATAAGATATGGAGACACCGAAGTTCTGTCCACCACGGTGTCTTATCATGCCAGGCTACAAAGGGAGGCCATTGAAATCCTGAAGCATACTAACAGCTTCAATCTTAAGGAGGAAGCAGAACATGTGAACACAGCTTGGCTTCCAGTCCTTAATCCCCTCAAACCTGCCCTAATTGACCGTTGTAGACGAGAAGATGCAACAGAAGAGCAGCCCTGTCCTTGATGCATTACTTTCGTGTGGTACGCCGTTGCTATGGTAGCCTCTATGTGTGGGTTGTTGACTGTTTATATATCTTCTGTTTATTTATTTTACCTCGCTTAATGTAACCTGTGAACATGCTGAACGCAGTCTTCAGCGAAACGTCAGGACGACAAAATGTCCTTAGAACACGGCCTATAAGCCCGCGAAACAGAGATTCCTATTTCAACGCCGATCGTGAAAGTCTGAATTTTTACTTAATCATCTAAAAAGTTGGTACATAGAACTTAATAAAGCATTAGACCGAGAGCTTATCAGGTCTGTATGAAGGTTATCTGACTTAACAATTAGTATTATGGCTTTCAGTCGGTCCACACATAGATCATTCCAATTACTGGGATACAGTATGTGAAAAATAACCAGAAATAAATTACATGCGATTAAGATACTATATATCGTTACGGACTAGTGAATAGCATGGTACCCACTGCAATAGGTAGAGCCCAGCGCGGATAAACAAACCGTTATCCGCATTCGCCCCGCATCCGCACAACTTTCTTCCTCATTCGCACGTTTGTTATCCGAATCTACTGACATTACAATATTACAATAAAAAGGAAAAGGTTGTTGTTCTATGGACACATTTTCAGAATGTCTAACTAAGAAAATTTGGATTTTCGTAAAACCAAAGAGGACAAAATTGGCATGGTTCGAAGAATGTAACAAAGACCTTCTAGAAATTGGTATTCCGGACTGCAAAATTGCGAACAGGTGTGAATTCAGACACCTAATCAAAATTTACCACGGATTTTAGGTAGGGGCAGAACCCAAAAGACGGAGGGGACCTCTTTCAGAAGATCGGAAGAAGGCGCTGAGCGATCGGCTCAAGAGATACTGGCAGGACATTAAAACTGGCAGACGATCTAGAACGAAATATTGATTTTGATTGTTACTCCGTAGTCCATAGTGACTCAATTCGAATGTAAAGAAATAATAATAATTCGATACAGCATAAATTACTAAAGCAACATATTTAGACATTTGAGGAGAAAGTCGTTCCCTTAGGCTTTGTATGTCATATGCTATGTTTAAAATGAATGTTACACAGCCAGAATTGCAACACTTTCCTGTTCGGTGTGTTGATTATGCTTAATGACATAATTTGAATGAGATTAGCTTAAATCATCATCTTACATTTGTCATGAAAAAGAAACATACGGAAAAATATGATATGTCATAAACATCCGGGTCCTAGTAATGATATTAAACAAGTTCGGATTGTATTCTAAAAACTATCCGCAAATTTACTCTAAACATTATCTGCAGCTTATCCGCTATCCGTACAGCCATGCAAACTACAGTAGAACGTAGCTAATTCGAACTTCCACAATTCGAAATCTTCTTTAATTTGAATTTTTCTCTTGGTCCCTAGCATTTTATATACAATCAATGCTAAAAAAATCGTGGTTAATTCAAATTATATTTGGGATAATTCGAAGTTTTTAGTATAAAAAGTCGATTGGAAGCCAAACAGTTGGGACAATTCCAGAAAAAACTGTTCCGAGTGCAGCCCCAAGCAACAAACAACATCACAGAACTTACGCGGTTTGTTGAAAGTAGAAATGACGTAAGTAGTTCTGTTTTCCGTTCCTTAAATTTGTTAGATTCTCTTATAATGGCTGAGAGACTTAATTGTAGGAAACAGGTAAACATCTCAAACTATTTTGAAAAACAGTAGATTTCTCTAAGACTTAACTAGATTGCTGGTTTACTACTGTCGTTAAATAGGTGAATAGTACATTTTGGTTTTATTTTTCATTTGAAACTTTTGAGGTTATTCACGATATAGTCTTTATAAAGTACCGCTGTCTGTTAATCTGCTTTGTTGAACGTAAATCATTATGTAAACGTAATACAATATATATTCTCTACCCTTTTCAAAGAACTTTCTTAATTCGAATTTTTGGATAATTCGAATTTTTTTACTGGTCCCTTGAGGTTCGAATTATCCAAGTTCCACTGTATATCCGCATAGCGAAGAATTTTGCATCCACGCTGGGCTTCAGCAATAGGTAGTTTTCTCGTAAAATCTACCTAAAAGGAAAGGGAGAGAGAAATCCGGCCCAAGTTAATAGAATCAAGGATGGGCTCAGCTGGGAAACCCCGTGGTCTTCAATCCACGTCCCGCTAGTTCAAATCCTCTGAGGGAGATCAGTCATTGCTGTGTGGTCCTGGTATCATACCTCGTTTACAGCCTCTGTCTGTTTGTTCCTGTCACTTTAGGTGAAGTTAATACACCAAGAGATCATTCATGTTATGAAGCAATTGTCTTTAGAATGGAAATGATACTTCCTTCATGAGTGGTGTAACATTACGGCCGCATAAAGTCCATCCTACGATCCATACTTCACGCTATGAAACTCATAAATATGTCAAGTTGTATTTCACGCCTCCGTTCTATCTTTGAAATCTTTGCTTTATGCATCACCTGACACCTCTCTAGTGATAAACGGGCGACAATCTACCTAGGAGGTCCTCTTGTCATTTCTAACAAAACGAAAGTAATTTCTGCCCATGTACTAACGACATGGAATACTTCCAAACTACATGTGAGCTATCATTGGAAAGTAAAATATAACATATTATTTTATCATCTAGGCTTACAGAATGGAGCCGCGTCGTGTACCGGTGATTGTTTCCCGACCATGTTCAGTTTTAGTACGGACACCAACTTGAACCTACTCATAATTAAGGCTGCTGCAATGACAGCCGAAACGTCGGGAAACAATCACCAATACACGACGCGGCTCCATCCTGTAACCCTGGCACTACAGCCCATGAAGGGCCTAGGCCTAGCAAGCGACCGCTGCCCAGCCATTTGGCCTGCAGATATCGGTGTGACGCGTGATCAGCCCATCGGGTCCCCTCGTCTTGAATTTCGTGATCGGGGCACTGCCACACTGTCAGACAGCTACTCAATTGTCCTCACGAGGCTGAGTGCACCCCGTTCCAGCCCTTACATCAGTTTCTAAAATCTCTGACGGAGCCGGGAATCGAACCCGGGGCCTCCGGGTGAGAGGCAGGCGCGCTACCCCAACACCACGGAGCCGGCTTCCATTCTGTAAGCCTAGATGAGAAAATAGACACCGGCCGCGAAATCCTACGATCTAAATATAAGATATTATGATTAATACAAGCAGAGCTTGCCACAGTGGGTGAGTGGTATCGCGTTGGACTACCAACCCCAAGCTTGCAGCTTCGCTCCTGGCCATGGTAAGTGATTTTTGAAAGGCGACAAAAATCTCGGCAACATACCATACGTCGTTGGTATGCTAAGAACCCATTTGAATTCAGTAGACAATGTTCATAATGGCAAAATCTCGAGATTTCCTGCCAAAACTAAGTTCCTCATTTCTCTACAATAAAGCACTATAGTGTGAAGGACCTTAGACAGTATCTAACCTTTATGACTTCATAGTGCTCCAAGGAACGACAAAAATTCGACATGCAAGCTGCCCTCTGGGCGCAAATAACAAAGCTTGCACCTGGCACCCGAGGCCATACGATATTATCTCTACTTAGTATAAAACAAAGTCCCCGATTCTTGGATGTTACGGGTAAACTCGAGAACCACTGGATGGATGTTGATGCGGTTTTCACCATTCTGTAAAGGATATCACGAGGCTGATTTTTGTAGAAAATAATTTATTTATGATCAATGGAAACCGTGCAGTAACGATTTCAGTGAAAAGGTCGAAAAAAAACCTGGCGTCCGAGCGCTTTTACGCTTACGCTGGGCAAACCGTTAAAAATATCTAAATTCTATGAGTGTAAGAATTGTTCAGCATGAAAAGTTCTACACAAAACTCCGCGAGAGCATATGTCTATCTTCAATACATCGCCACTATAAGTGGTTTTACGTTTTAATTTCTTCCAACCATGTCCATTCAACTACTGAGGCGACAGTTTTCAAGCTAGCTAAGAGCGAGTCTAGCATCCCTGTTACAGCTTAGCTAGCAGGCGAACCTATTGCCCCAGATACAGCCAGCAGCAAACCATTGAGTAGTGTTGAGTTAAGACTTCTGAGGAGGGTGGTTGTGTTTGGAGTTTCCCTGGAAGTGCAACTCGGGTTTTCTCCATTTCGCCTGTGAAACACCGTCAAGTTAAGATTGGACGGAAAGGGGATTTGAGTTTCATTCACCTCGCCATTCCCTGGAAGTGCAACTCTCATTTCACCTGTGAACTTTTCGTTCCGCAAAATTCACAGTCAATTTAAGATTGGACGGAAGGGGGATTATATTATATTAAATTATACTGATTGGCGTATAATCTCTACTTAGTATAAAACAAAGTCCCCGATTCTTTGATGTCACGTGTAATCTCGAGAACCACTGAATGGATATTGATGCGGTTTTCACAATTCTGTAAAGGATATCTCGAGGAAGGTTTCTGTAGAAAATAATTTATGCATGACCAAAGGAAGTCAAGCACTAACGATTTCAGTGAAAAGGTCGAAAAAAAACTGTAAGTTAACGCTGGGTAAACCGTTAAAAATATCTATATACTATGAGTATAAGAATTGTTGAGCATGAAATGTTCTACAAAAAAGCACGGGAGAGCATATCCCTATCTTCAATACATCGCCTACAATAAGTGTTTTTACGTATTCATTTCTTCCAACAATCTCCATTCTGTTATTGAGGCGACGGTTTACGAGCTAGCTAGGGGTGAGTCTATCACCCCAATTACAGCTTAGCCAGCGGACGAGCTTAATGCCCAGATACAGCCAGCAGCAAACTGCCGAGTCGTATTGAGTTAAAAACTTTAGAGAAGAGTGGTTTTATTGGGAGTTTCCCTGGAAGTGCAACTCGGCTTTTCTTCATTTCGCCTGTGAAATTTTCGTTCCGAAAAATTCACAGTCAAGTTAAGATTGGATGGAAGGGAGATTTGTGTTTCATGCACCTCGCCATTCTTAAATTACGTCTGACAAGAATTTGTTGCTCATGCATCTCCATGATAATATAATTAATAGTCCAGTCAGTGATTTTAACCCATCATGCCCAGACGTAAAACGGATATTGGTCGTTGTTCATTGACATTGGAAAAACAAAGCGCTTATCACGTAATGCATTCATAACTGTTCCCGAGCGAAGCCGGATCGGGTTGCTAGTGAGTATATAAATCTTGGTTATGCCGTCATCTAAACTCACCATTCTCTTTAACCGGACCTAGGATATTCCTCAAAATCTTCTTTTCCTTGGATTCCAATTTCTCCATCGTCTCTTTCATGTTCATGGCGAGAAATTTCGCCCCATAGAAAACCTCTGGCCGGATGACAGAACATTATTAGATCCATAAGTATGTTTTCAACCAACTCAAACTCCGTTCGGCAGTACCGGTAGCTACAGAGAGAGGTAAATTTGCCAAAAGTTTGATAAGGGTATAAAAGTTAGGGAAAAAACTTTTGTCACACGCTTCAACGACACTCGTTCCGTTCTTGGTAGGTTCATAAGAGCGAAGGCACTGGAGAGTAATAAGAGGTTATGTTATTACACATAAGATCAGAGCAAACTGATTGTTACACTGTTTACATCGCTCTACCGTCACCTCACATTGCAAAGTTGTCATACGTCGCTTAGTAACAAGAGAACATCATACGCATATTAGTTTTTAATGTTTTCATTCATAAACAAACAAGAATTTCACCTCCCTGATGCCCCTACCTCACGAGGCTTAGTGTACCCCGTCTTAACCCTCAAATCAGAATAAATTTGCAGAGTCAGGTGACCTACAACGCTTGCCATTACACCACGAGGTGGTCGCGCACCTTGTTTGTGTTAAAACAAAGCAGTCAGTCAGTCTCGGTGTAGGCGGAAGAGCACTCCGCTCCGGAGCGAAACACAGGCAGCTCACGAAGTGCCATTTCAATCACTTTAACAAATGATCTGACTCCAAGTAGCCGTGTCGACCAAACCCATCTAGAGCAAGGAAACTAACTGTCTATGTCGCGCGTGATCTGTGCGGGCGAGTCCTATCTTGTACGACGGTGGTCTCCAGCACACATCACGCCTGCTCCTCAGACAATACAGTAGCCTACTAGTCATTGACCTACGGTCATTCATGGCTCCTACCCTCCCTACGCACGTTAGTGTGTATGTCTAAGTTTTTTAATAGAATGCGTGTCTATTTATCATATTGTTATGGTAATGGTTAATCCGTATTGACCATTGATGAATTAAATTATTTTATGGAAATCACCTCGTCAGTACTAAAAATGATGTTGATTAAATGACGTACATGTTTCTGTATGCAATCACACCTTCTTCAGCGTAGGACTATATGTTCTTAATTTATTATTTATTTATTTATTTATTTATCGTATGGCTTTTAGTGCCGGGAGTGTCCGAGGACATGTTCGGCTCGCCAGAGGCTGTAGATGCTTCAACCGAACACCCATAGGGTGAGCTACAAGTTCCGTTCAATTTCAACTAGTTCCAACTTTCGCTACAAGATGTCACTAATACCTAGTGATGAACGTTGGAACTTTGATAGAGCGTTCCAACGAAATCTAGCCTAGAAATTTAGCTTCACACAAGTTTAGTCTAAGGAAGGATCTTTTACATGCCATAAATTTATGACATGGGACCGCCGGCTTTACTTCCCCTCCTAAGGAAGGCATGCTGAAGGATTCTAGCGCTGTTAAAAAATCCGACGACTTCGGCTGGGATTGAACACGCGATCTTGGGCACAGCAGTTCAGCATGCTACCAACTACGCCACCGAAGCCACTCAATGTTAACCTAGGTCATATAGTCTGACGCTGAAGAAGGTGTCATTGTATACAGAAACATGTACGTAATTTAATAAATAATTTAATAGCGCAGATTTCATCAAATAAATTAATTTACTAATTAATAGTTTTCAAATTTCACAAAAAAAAAACGTAGTCAATTCATGAAAAATGTATATTTCCTCCGCTATTTGTTACAGTAAATAATCATGGATACGTTCACGACTTCCTAACTTCTGAATTTATTTAATTCATTGAAACTCTGTGCACTTTTCTGTTTCTTGTTGCTTTTGTTGTTGCTTATTTTAGGGTTAAGCGACATCGTGGTAATACTTTTATGGATCGGTAGTTGTACAAGTGATTGGCGTGTCAAGGTTGGATTTTTGAAACTCATTCTCTTCCTTCTCCGCAATTTACCGTTTTTAGCCTACTTTCGATTTTTGCAAAAAATGAAAGTAGACTTATGAGATCAACACAGGGCGAAAAAAGTGTGTCTGTCTGTGTGTGTGTGAGTGTGTGTACTCTGAATGTGTGTCCCCCCCTATCAATTCGAACACGGTGAATGCGAATTGAACGAAATTTGGTACAAAGGTAGCACTAGCAAAGGACACCTCAGTGTCATATTTTATATCGCCGCCATCTTGACGGAAACGTAATGGCGGCCACACAAATGTTCAAAGCTTAAATCAAATTACGACTAACCTAATCATCCGATCTCTACCAAATTTTGCAACAACATACCTTTATAGGGGGAGCATCCTTTGACCAAACTAATAGGTCATCAACGTAATAGTTTGCGGATGGCGGCCATCTTTGTGTGAAAATCGATTCCCCCTATTAATTCGAACACGGTGCAACCGAATGGAACGAAATTTGGTACAGAGGTAGTACTAACAAAAGGCACCTCAGTGTCATGTTTTATATCGCCGCCATCTTGACGGAAACGTAATGGCGGCCACACAAATGTTCAAAGCTTAAATCAAATTACGACTAACCTAATAATCCGATCTCTACCAAATTTTGCAACAACATACCTTTATAGGGGGAGCATCCTTTGACCAAACTAATAGGTCATCAGCGTAATAGTTTGCGGATGGCGGCCATCTTTGTGTGAAAATCGATTCCCCCTATTAATTCAAACACGGTGCAACCGAATGGAACGAAATTGGGTACAGAGGTAGTACTAACAAAAGGCACCTCAGTGTCATGTTTTATATCGCCGCCATCTTGACGGAAACGTAATGGCGGCCACATAAATGTTCAAAGCTTAAATCAAATTACGATTAACCTAATCATCCGATCTCTACCAAATTTTGCAACAACATACCTTTTTAGAGGAAGCATCCTTTGACCAAATGACTAGGTCATTAGCCTAATAGTTTGCAGATGGCGGCCATCTTTGTGTGAAAATCAATTCCCCCTATTAATTCAAACACGGTGAAACTGAATGGAACGCAATTTGGTACAGAGGTAGCACTAGCAAAGGGCATCCCATTGTCATGTTTCATATCACCGCCATATTGACAGAAACGTAATGGCGGCCACACAAATGTTCAAAGTTTAAGTTAAATTACGACTAACATAACCATCCGATCTCTACCAAACTTTGCAACAACATTCCTTTATGGAGGGAGCATGCTTTGACCAATCTAATAGGTTATTAGCCTAATAGTTTGCGGCAGGCGGCCATCTTTATGTCAAAATTGATTCCCCCTATTAATTCGAACACGGTGGAACAGAATGGAACGAAATTTGGTACAGAGGTAGCATTGTGGTGTTTGAAGCCATATTTTCAGTGTTGCCTTAGTAAACAAGAGTTTAGTGCTTTTCAGTCGGTCAACACGAATGTACCCAAAAGAGATGGGTTATGCCCTAATCCTGAAATAAATTACATGAGATTAATAAAACACTAGGATGACCAGTTTCGATCGTCAAGCGATCATCATCAGATCCAATACACTTAGGCTATAAAATCTATGTTTGAAATACAGGTGAAAATATTTACAATATGTACAATTATTTAGTTGCAGTATTGGTACTGCAACTGTCAGTGTATGCTAAATGCAGTATATATGTTAGGTGAAATGCTAAATGGTGATGGCTATCCGGAGATTGTACTTTAGAGAGATTATATGGCTGTAAACTATGGTTAAACTATACAATTTTAGGCTAACTACTTATCTGATTGTCTTCCGTACTACAGCTATTCGCAGTTTCCGTGCTCACTTGAACCCGCTGTGCGGTCGACTGCGGTGGTTATCTTAACGACTGGTTTTTCCCTGCCTTCCCCCCCTGTCCCTACGTGCTGTGGGGAGTGATCGCGATGTGTTTATGTGAGGTGTTGCCAACCTAGATAAGATGTATGTTATTGAATGAGGTGGATCTACAACTATTAAAGACCGTGGATTAGTCCTCGCCACGCGTGGAGCATAACCCATTCGAACTAAGCGTTGACGGTCTTATGAGGACGTCCCGGCACCTTTAATACTGCCTCTAATATGGGCCTTGGTTTATTGCAGAAGAAAAGTACATCGTACACCTGATCCAGATAACATTTACCTATTAAAAACCCCCTAATTTCCCCCCATTTTTTTATCTAGCTTGGCTGTGTCGCTAAATTGTGTTTTGTTTCCGACAGGGTGTGTTTTTTAGTAGCGTGAAGAGGGGTGAGCTCTCCATGAACGTGTGTTCATTTAGATTGTTGGGATTGTTTCGTTTGGCTAGGTGTATCTCGATTGCTTCCTTTATGTCAAGAGCTCTGCCTTTCGATTCGTGATGGATTATTTTAAGGTCCGACTCTATGTTGGTAAAGCTATGCCCTGCGTCACACATATGTTCGCACACGGCTGAATGTGTTCCGTATCTTATCGCATTTCTATGTTCATTATAACGTGTGTCTACTCGCCTTCCACTCTGCCCGATGTAATTAGCTTGACAATCGGTGTCTTGGCACGTTATAGAATATACCCCTGACCTTGAATACGGGTCACGTTTATTTAGATTACTATTTAGGAGGTGCCTAGCGGTTGTGTTTTTCGTCGTGAAAGCTATCTTTATGCCTTGCTTTTTGAATAGGTTAGTGATTTTATATGTATTCGCATTCACATAGTTGAAACGCGCAAATTTTTTCTCATTACTGTCCGGTTTGGGAATCGTTTTATCTTTATTTTTATGTTTGGCTATAATTTGATTTATTTTGCTTGGCGAGAAGTTGTTTTCCTTTGCTATTTGCATAATAGTTCTTATTTCCTTATTATAGTTGTCTTTTGACATGGGTATGTTTAAAGCCCTGTGCACCATTGAATTGAAACCCGCTAGTTTGTGCGTACTGGGGTGATTAGACTGATTGTCGATTGCATGCGAGGTTTGTGTTGCTTTCCGGAATATGGAATATGAAAGGTCGTTGTCTTTACGTTCAATAGTTATATCGAGATAATTTATTTTCCGGTCTATTTCGGATTCCTTAGTGAATTTGATAGAATGGTGAAGGCTATTAAAGGATTGGAGAATTGTTTCTTCGCTTGTTAGTTCAGTATCGTAGATGCAAATTACATCATCTACGTATCTTTTCCATATTACTATTCCCTTTGTTGAAGTCTTTTCTAAGAACGCATTTTCTAGTGCATTGATGAAGATGTCAGCGATTAACCCACTTAGTGGCGATCCCATTGCTAGGCCTTCTCTCTGTGTGTATATTTTATTGTCGAATTGAAACACGTTTTGGGTGAGAACGACCCTCAGTAATCTCACAATCTCTTCAATTTCTTTTACCGAATTGTTGGATTTTAAGTTGTTTTCGATAGTGTTGATTGCTTCAATAATCGGAATATTGGTGTACATGTTAGTTACGTCGAAGGATACTAGCCTGAAGCTAGGTTTCATTTGTAGGGTGTTCAATACTGTTACTAGTTCTGTTGTGTTCTTTACAGAGTTGTTTTTGTCGTTGGAAAGACGGCATTTTAAGATTTTTAGTAACTCTTTGCTGATTTTGTAATTAGGGGCATTCCTACAATTGACTATTGGTCTCATTGGGCATTCCTTTTTGTGTATTTTTGGTTGTCCCCTCAATGACGGTATTTTCGGGTTCATGTTTATTAGTTTTGATTTTTCAGCTTTGGTCAGTATGTATTCTGTTTCTTTTAGCGCACTTTTTATTTGTTTTTGGAATTTGTTGGTGGGGTCTTTTGTTAATTCCTTGATTTCGTTGTTGTTTAGGAATTCGACTGTTTTTTCAATGTATTCTGTTTTGTTCAAAATTACTGTAGTGTTTCCCTTATCTGCTTTTGTGATGATTAAGTCATGTTCTTTTATTTTTTGTTTCAACGACTTTATTTCTTTGATTTGTTTGTTGTTTTGAATGTTATTGCTATCGCCCTCTCGTTTGAGGATTTTTTTGGCTTCGTTGGTGGCGAGATTTTTGGTTAATTCCCTGTCTTCTGCTGGGAGCTTGTGACTGGCTATCTCAATATCTGTGATTAACTGTTTTATATTGTGGTTCGTGTGTGCGTCTGTGCAGTTGTATTTCAAACCTTTGTCTAACATATTCATTTCACCTTGAGAAAAGGTTACGTTCGTTCTGTTGTTTACTCTGCTGTGGAAATTGAATTCATTGTTATTCGTGTGTTGTTCGTTAGATTGATGGTTCTGTGTTTCTCCTAGTTTTCTTAATTTATTTTCTAGCGTTTCATGCTTCCTCGTTGCTCTGATTTTGATGGTGTCATGTAGGTGTTCGGTGAAGCTGTCCCATTGGGCTGCGTGCCAGAAATTACTTAGTTGCAATTGAATGTCGTATAATTGTTGGTTAATTTTTTGCTTTCTTATGTATGCAAATCTTAATTCGTTTTTTATCCAAAGCGATTTGGCTTGTTTAGTTGAAATGATCGAGGCTGGTGTGTTCGGTACGGTTTTAATTGGTACGTATTTAGGGGTGAGGTTTAGTTCTATACATTTTTTGTTGAACCAAATTGACTTGTCTAAATTCATGAGTTTAAGCCTGAGTGATTTGAATTTCTTGGCTTCACGATTTGCCTGACTAGCCGTGAACATTGTGGTGTTTGAAGCCATATTTTCAGTGTTGCCTTAGTAAACAAGAGTTTAGTGCTTTTCAGTCGGTCAACACGAATGTACCCAAAAGAGATGGGTTATGCCCTAATCCTGAAATAAATTACATGAGATTAATAAAACACTAGGATGACCAGTTTCGATCGTCAAGCGATCATCATCAGATCCAATACACTTAGGCTATAAAATCTATGTTTGAAATACAGGTGAAAATATTTACAATATGTACAATTATTTAGTTGCAGTATTGGTACTGCAACTGTCAGTGTATGCTAAATGCAGTATATATGTTAGGTGAAATGCTAAATGGTGATGGCTATCCGGAGATTGTACTTTAGAGAGATTATATGGCTGTAAACTATGGTTAAACTATAAAATTTTAGGCTAACTACTTATCTGATTGTCTTCCGTACTACAGCTATTCGCAGTTTCCGTGCTCACTTGAACCCGCTGTGCGGTCGACTGCGGTGGTTATCTTAACGACTGGTTTTTCCCTGCCTTCCCCCCCTGTCCCTACGTGCTGTGGGGAGTGATCGCGATGTGTTTATGTGAGGTGTTGCCAACCTAGATAAGATGTATGTTATTGAATGAGGTGGATCTACAACTATTAAAGACCGTGGATTAGTCCTCGCCACGCGTGGAGCATAACCCATTCGAACTAAGCGTTGACGGTCTTATGAGGACGTCCCGGCACCTTTAATACTGCCTCTAATATGGGCCTTGGTTTATTGCAGAAGAAAAGTACATCGTACACCTGATCCAGATAACATTTACCTATTAAAAACCCCCTAATATCCCCCCATTTTTTTATCTAGCTTGGCTGTGTCGCTAAATTGTGTTTTGTTTCCGACAGGGTGTGTTTTTTAGTAGCGTGAAGAGGGGTGAGCTCTCCATGAACGTGTGTTCATTTAGATTGTTGGGATTGTTTCGTTTGGCTAGGTGTATCTCGATTGCTTCCTTTATGTCAAGAGCTCTGCCTTTCGATTCGTGATGGATTATTTTAAGGTCCGACTCTATGTTGGTAAAGCTATGCCCTGCGTCACACATATGTTCGCACACGGCTGAATGTGTTCCGTATCTTATCGCATTTCTATGTTCATTATAACGTGTGTCTACTCGCCTTCCACTCTGCCCGATGTAATTAGCTTGACAATCGGTGTCTTGGCACGTTATAGAATATACCCCTGACCTTGAATACGGGTCACGTTTATTTAGATTACTATTTAGGAGGTGCCTAGCGGTTGTGTTTTTCGTCGTGAAAGCTATCTTTATGCCTTGCTTTTTGAATAGGTTAGTGATTTTATATGTATTCGCATTCACATAGTTGAAACGCGCAAATTTTTTCTCATTACTGTCCGGTTTGGGAATCGTTTTATCTTTATTTTTATGTTTGGCTATAATTTGATTTATTTTGCTTGGCGAGAAGTTGTTTTCCTTTGCTATTTGCATAATAGTTCTTATTTCCTTATTATAGTTGTCTTTTGACATGGGTATGTTTAAAGCCCTGTGCACCATTGAATTGAAACCCGCTAGTTTGTGCGTACTGGGGTGATTAGACTGATTGTCGATTGCATGCGAGGTTTGTGTTGCTTTCCGGAATATGGAATATGAAAGGTCGTTGTCTTTACGTTCAATAGTTATATCGAGATAATTTATTTTCCGGTCTATTTCGGATTCCTTAGTGAATTTGATAGAATGGTGAAGGCTATTAATGGATTGGAGAATTGTTTCTTCGCTTGTTAGTTCAGTATCGTAGATGCAAATTACATCATCTACGTATCTTTTCCATATTACTATTCCCTTTGTTGAAGTCTTTTCTAAGAACGCATTTTCTAGTGCATTGATGAAGATGTCAGCGATTAACCCACTTAGTGGCGATCCCATTGCTAGGCCTTCTCTCTGTGTGTATATTTTATTGTCGAATTGAAACACGTTTTGGGTGAGAACGACCCTCAGTAATCTCACAATCTCTTCAATTTCTTTTACCGAATTGTTGGATTTTAAGTTGTTTTCGATAGTGTTGATTGCTTCAATAATCGGAATATTGGTGTACATGTTAGTTACGTCGAAGGATACTAGCCTGAAGCTAGGTTTCATTTGTAGGGTGTTCAATACTGTTACTAGTTCTGTTGTGTTCTTTACAGAGTTGTTTTTGTCGTTGGAAAGACGGCATTTTAAGATTTTTAGTAACTCTTTGCTGATTTTGTAATTAGGGGCATTCCTACAATTGACTATTGGTCTCATTGGGCATTCCTTTTTGTGTATTTTTGGTTGTCCCCTCAATGACGGTATTTTCGGGTTCATGTTTATTAGTTTTGATTTTTCAGCTTTGGTCAGTATGTATTCTGTTTCTTTTAGCGCACTTTTTATTTGTTTTTGGAATTTGTTGGTGGGGTCTTTTGTTAATTCCTTGATTTCGTTGTTGTTTAGGAATTCGACTGTTTTTTCAATGTATTCTGTTTTGTTCAAAATTACTGTAGTGTTTCCCTTATCTGCTTTTGTGATGATTAAGTCATGTTCTTTTATTTTTTGTTTCAACGACTTTATTTCTTTGATTTGTTTGTTGTTTTGAATGTTATTGCTATCGCCCTCTCGTTTGAGGATTTTTTTGGCTTCGTTGGTGGCGAGATTTTTGGTTAATTCCCTGTCTTCTGCTGGGAGCTTGTGACTGGCTATCTCAATATCTGTGATTAACTGTTTTATATTGTGGTTCGTGTGTGCGTCTGTGCAGTTGTATTTCAAACCTTTGTCTAACATATTCATTTCACCTTGAGAAAAGGTTACGTTCGTTCTGTTGTTTACTCTGCTGTGGAAATTGAATTCATTGTTATTCGTGTGTTGTTCGTTAGATTGATGGTTCTGTGTTTCTCCTAGTTTTCTTAATTTATTTTCTAGCGTTTCATGCTTCCTCGTTGCTCTGATTTTGATGGTGTCATGTAGGTGTTCGGTGAAGCTGTCCCATTGGGCTGCGTGCCAGAAATTACTTAGTTGCAATTGAATGTCGTATAATTGTTGGTTAATTTTTTGCTTTCTTATGTATGCAAATCTTAATTCGTTTTTTATCCAAAGCGCTTTGGCTTGTTTAGTTGAAATGATCGAGGCTGGTGTGTTCGGTACGGTTTTAATTGGTACGTATTTAGGGGTGAGGTTTAGTTCTATACATTTTTTGTTGAACCAAATTGACTTGTCTAAATTCATGAGTTTAAGCCTGAGTGATTTGAATTTCTTGGCTTCACGATTTGCCTGACTAGCCGTGAACATTGTGGTGTTTGAAGCCATATTTTCAGTGTTGCCTTAGTAAACAAGAGTTTAGTGCTTTTCAGTCGGTCAACACGAATGTACCCAAAAGAGATGGGTTATGCCCTAATCCTGAAATAAATTACATGAGATTAATAAAACACTAGGATGACCAGTTTCGATCGTCAAGCGATCATCATCAGATCCAATACACTTAGGCTATAAAATCTATGTTTGAAATACAGGTGAAAATATTTACAATATGTACAATTATTTAGTTGCAGTATTGGTACTGCAACTGTCAGTGTATGCTAAATGCAGTATATATGTTAGGTGAAATGCTAAATGGTGATGGCTATCCGGAGATTGTACTTTAGAGAGATTATATGGCTGTAAACTATGGTTAAACTATAAAATTTTAGGCTAACTACTTATCTGATTGTCTTCCGTACTACAGCTATTCGCAGTTTCCGTGCTCACTTGAACCCGCTGTGCGGTCGACTGCGGTGGTTATCTTAACGACTGGTTTTTCCCTGCCTTCCCCCCCTGTCCCTACGTGCTGTGGGGAGTGATCGCGATGTGTTTATGTGAGGTGTTGCCAACCTAGATAAGATGTATGTTATTGAATGAGGTGGATCTACAACTATTAAAGACCGTGGATTAGTCCTCGCCACGCGTGGAGCATAACCTATTCGAACTAAGCGTTGACGGTCTTATGAGGACGTCCCGGCACCTTTAATACTGCCTCTAATATGGGCCTTGGTTTATTGCAGAAGAAAAGTACATCGTACACCTGATCCAGATAACATTTACCTATTAAAAACCCCCTAATTTCCCCCCATTTTTTTATCTAGCTTGGCTGTGTCGCTAAATTGTGTTTTGTTTCCGACAGGGTGTGTTTTTTAGTAGCGTGAAGAGGGGTGAGCTCTCCATGAACGTGTGTTCATTTAGATTGTTGGGATTGTTTCGTTTGGCTAGGTGTATCTCGATTGCTTCCTTTATGTCAAGAGCTCTGCCTTTCGATTCGTGATGGATTATTTTAAGGTCCGACTCTATGTTGGTAAAGCTATGCCCTGCGTCACACATATGTTCGCACACGGCTGAATGTGTTCCGTATCTTATCGCATTTCTATGTTCATTATAACGTGTGTCTACTCGCCTTCCACTCTGCCCGATGTAATTAGCTTGACAATCGGTGTCTTGGCACGTTATAGAATATACCCCTGACCTTGAATACGGGTCACGTTTATTTAGATTACTATTTAGGAGGTGCCTAGCGGTTGTGTTTTTCGTCGTGAAAGCTATCTTTATGCCTTGCTTTTTGAATAGGTTAGTGATTTTATATGTATTCGCATTCACATAGTTGAAACGCGCAAATTTTTTCTCATTACTGTCCGGTTTGGGAATCGTTTTATCTTTATTTTTATGTTTGGCTATAATTTGATTTATTTTGCTTGGCGAGAAGTTGTTTTCCTTTGCTATTTGCATAATAGTTCTTATTTCCTTATTATAGTTGTCTTTTGACATGGGTATGTTTAAAGCCCTGTGCACCATTGAATTGAAACCCGCTAGTTTGTGCGTACTGGGGTGATTAGACTGATTGTCGATTGCATGCGAGGTTTGTGTTGCTTTCCGGAATATGGAATATGAAAGGTCGTTGTCTTTACGTTCAATAGTTATATCGAGATAATTTATTTTCCGGTCTATTTCGGATTCCTTAGTGAATTTGATAGAATGGTGAAGGCTATTAATGGATTGGAGAATTGTTTCTTCGCTTGTTAGTTCAGTATCGTAGATGCAAATTACATCATCTACGTATCTTTTCCATATTACTATTCCCTTTGTTGAAGTCTTTTCTAAGAACGCATTTTCTAGTGCATTGATGAAGATGTCAGCGATTAACCCACTTAGTGGCGATCCCATTGCTAGGCCTTCTCTCTGTGTGTATATTTTATTGTCGAATTGAAACACGTTTTGGGTGAGAACGACCCTCAGTAATCTCACAATCTCTTCAATTTCTTTTACCGAATTGTTGGATTTTAAGTTGTTTTCGATAGTGTTGATTGCTTCAATAATCGGAATATTGGTGTACATGTTAGTTACGTCGAAGGATACTAGCCTGAAGCTAGGTTTCATTTGTAGGGTGTTCAATACTGTTACTAGTTCTGTTGTGTTCTTTACAGAGTTGTTTTTGTCGTTGGAAAGACGGCATTTTAAGATTTTTAGTAACTCTTTGCTGATTTTGTAATTAGGGGCATTCCTACAATTGACTATTGGTCTCATTGGGCATTCCTTTTTGTGTATTTTTGGTTGTCCCCTCAATGACGGTATTTTCGGGTTCATGTTTATTAGTTTTGATTTTTCAGCTTTGGTCAGTATGTATTCTGTTTCTTTTAGCGCACTTTTTATTTGTTTTTGGAATTTGTTGGTGGGGTCTTTTGTTAATTCCTTGATTTCGTTGTTGTTTAGGAATTCGACTGTTTTTTCAATGTATTCTGTTTTGTTCAAAATTACTGTAGTGTTTCCCTTATCTGCTTTTGTGATGATTAAGTCATGTTCTTTTATTTTTTGTTTCAACGACTTTATTTCTTTGATTTGTTTGTTGTTTTGAATGTTATTGCTATCGCCCTCTCGTTTGAGGATTTTTTTGGCTTCGTTGGTGGCGAGATTTTTGGTTAATTCCCTGTCTTCTGCTGGGAGCTTGTGACTGGCTATCTCAATATCTGTGATTAACTGTTTTATATTGTGGTTCGTGTGTGCGTCTGTGCAGTTGTATTTCAAACCTTTGTCTAACATATTCATTTCACCTTGAGAAAAGGTTACGTTCGTTCTGTTGTTTACTCTGCTGTGGAAATTGAATTCATTGTTATTCGTGTGTTGTTCGTTAGATTGATGGTTCTGTGTTTCTCCTAGTTTTCTTAATTTATTTTCTAGCGTTTCATGCTTCCTCGTTGCTCTGATTTTGATGGTGTCATGTAGGTGTTCGGTGAAGCTGTCCCATTGGGCTGCGTGCCAGAAATTACTTAGTTGCAATTGAATGTCGTATAATTGTTGGTTAATTTTTTGCTTTCTTATGTATGCAAATCTTAATTCGTTTTTTATCCAAAGCGCTTTGGCTTGTTTAGTTGAAATGATCGAGGCTGGTGTGTTCGGTACGGTTTTAATTGGTACGTATTTAGGGGTGAGGTTTAGTTCTATACATTTTTTGTTGAACCAAATTGACTTGTCTAAATTCATGAGTTTAAGCCTGAGTGATTTGAATTTCTTGGCTTCACGATTTGCCTGACTAGCCGTGAACATTGTGGTGTTTGAAGCCATATTTTCAGTGTTGCCTTAGTAAACAAGAGTTTAGTGCTTTTCAGTCGGTCAACACGAATGTACCCAAAAGAGATGGGTTATGCCCTAATCCTGAAATAAATTACATGAGATTAATAAAACACTAGGATGACCAGTTTCGATCGTCAAGCGATCATCATCAGATCCAATACACTTAGGCTATAAAATCTATGTTTGAAATACAGGTGAAAATATTTACAATATGTACAATTATTTAGTTGCAGTATTGGTACTGCAACTGTCAGTGTATGCTAAATGCAGTATATATGTTAGGTGAAATGCTAAATGGTGATGGCTATCCGGAGATTGTACTTTAGAGAGATTATATGGCTGTAAACTATGGTTAAACTATAAAATTTTAGGCTAACTACTTATCTGATTGTCTTCCGTACTACAGCTATTCGCAGTTTCCGTGCTCACTTGAACCCGCTGTGCGGTCGACTGCGGTGGTTATCTTAACGACTGGTTTTTCCCTGCCTTCCCCCCCTGTCCCTACGTGCTGTGGGGAGTGATCGCGATGTGTTTATGTGAGGTGTTGCCAACCTAGATAAGATGTATGTTATTGAATGAGGTGGATCTACAACTATTAAAGACCGTGGATTAGTCCTCGCCACGCGTGGAGCATAACCCATTCGAACTAAGCGTTGACGGTCTTATGAGGACGTCCCGGCACCTTTAATACTGCCTCTAATATGGGCCTTGGTTTATTGCAGAAGAAAAGTACATCGTACACCTGATCCAGATAACATTTACCTATTAAAAACCCCCTAATTTCCCCCCATTTTTTTATCTAGCTTGGCTGTGTCGCTAAATTGTGTTTTGTTTCCGACAGGGTGTGTTTTTTAGTAGCGTGAAGAGGGGTGAGCTCTCCATGAACGTGTGTTCATTTAGATTGTTGGGATTGTTTCGTTTGGCTAGGTGTATCTCGATTGCTTCCTTTATGTCAAGAGCTCTGCCTTTCGATTCGTGATGGATTATTTTAAGGTCCGACTCTATGTTGGTAAAGCTATGCCCTGCGTCACACATATGTTCGCACACGGCTGAATGTGTTCCGTATCTTATCGCATTTCTATGTTCATTATAACGTGTGTCTACTCGCCTTCCACTCTGCCCGATGTAATTAGCTTGACAATCGGTGTCTTGGCACGTTATAGAATATACCCCTGACCTTGAATACGGGTCACGTTTATTTAGATTACTATTTAGGAGGTGCCTAGCGGTTGTGTTTTTCGTCGTGAAAGCTATCTTTATGCCTTGCTTTTTGAATAGGTTAGTGATTTTATATGTATTCGCATTCACATAGTTGAAACGCGCAAATTTTTTCTCATTACTGTCCGGTTTGGGAATCGTTTTATCTTTATTTTTATGTTTGGCTATAATTTGATTTATTTTGCTTGGCGAGAAGTTGTTTTCCTTTGCTATTTGCATAATAGTTCTTATTTCCTTATTATAGTTGTCTTTTGACATGGGTATGTTTAAAGCCCTGTGCACCATTGAATTGAAACCCGCTAGTTTGTGCGTACAGGGGTGATTAGACTGATTGTCGATTGCATGCGAGGTTTGTGTTGCTTTCCAGAATATGGAATATGAAAGGTCGTTGTCTTTACGTTCAATAGTTATATCGAGATAATTTATTTTCCGGTCTATTTCGGATTCCTTAGTGAATTTGATAGAATGGTGAAGGCTATTAATGGATTGGAGAATTGTTTCTTCGCTTGTTAGTTCAGTATCGTAGATGCAAATTACATCATCTACGTATCTTTTCCATATTACTATTCCCTTTGTTGAAGTCTTTTCTAAGAACGCATTTTCTAGTGCATTGATGAAGATGTCAGCGATTAACCCACTTAGTGGCGATCCCATTGCTAGGCCTTCTCTCTGTGTGTATATTTTATTGTCGAATTGAAACACGTTTTGGGTGAGAACGACCCTCAGTAATCTCACAATCTCTTCAATTTCTTTTACCGAATTGTTGGATTTTAAGTTGTTTTCGATAGTGTTGATTGCTTCAATAATCGGAATATTGGTGTACATGTTAGTTACGTCGAAGGATACTAGCCTGAAGCTAGGTTTCATTTGTAGGGTGTTCAATACTGTTACTAGTTCTGTTGTGTTCTTTACAGAGTTGTTTTTGTCGTTGGAAAGACGGCAACACAAACCTCGCATGCAATCGACAATCAGTCTAATCACCCCAGTACGCACAAACTAGCGGGTTTCAATTCAATGGTGCACAGGGCTTTAAACATACCCATGTCAAAAGACAACTATAATAAGGAAATAAGAACTATTATGCAAATAGCAAAGGAAAACAACTTCTCGCCAAGCAAAATAAATCAAATTATAGCCAAACATAAAAATAAAGATAAAACGATTCCCAAACCGGACAGTAATGAGAAAAAATTTGCGCGTTTCAACTATGTGAATGCGAATACATATAAAATCACTAACCTATTCAAAAAGCAAGGCATAAAGATAGCTTTCACGACGAAAAACACAACCGCTAGGCACCTCCTAAATAGTAATCTAAATAAACGTGACCCGTATTCAAGGTCAGGGGTATATTCTATAACGTGCCAAGACACCGATTGTCAAGCTAATTACATCGGGCAGAGTGGAAGGCGAGTAGACACACGTTATAATGAACATAGAAATGCGATAAGATACGGAACACATTCAGCCGTGTGCGAACATATGTGTGACGCAGGGCATAGCTTTACCAACATAGAGTCGGACCTTAAAATAATCCATCACGAATCGAAAGGCAGAGCTCTTGACATAAAGGAAGCAATCGAGATACACCTAGCCAAACGAAACAATCCCAACAATCTAAATGAACACACGTTCATGGAGAGCTCACCCCTCTTCACGCTACTAAAAAACACACCCTGTCGGAAACAAAACACAATTTAGCGACACAGCCAAGCTAGATAAAAAAATGGGGGGAAATTAGGGGGTTTTTAATAGGTAAATGTTATCTGGATCAGGTGTACGATGTACTTTTCTTCTGCAATAAACCAAGGCCCATATTAGAGGCAGTATTAAAGGTGCCGGGACGTCCTCATAAGACCGTCAACGCTTAGTTCGAATGGGTTATGCTCCACGCGTGGCGAGGACTAATCCACGGTCTTTAATAGTTGTAGATCCACCTCATTCAATAACATACATCTTATCTAGGTTGGCAACACCTCACATAAACACATCGCGATCACTCCCCACAGCACGTAGGGACAGGGGGGGAAGGCAGGGAAAAACCAGTCGTTAAGATAACCACCGCAGTCGACCGCACAGCGGGTTCAAGTGAGCACGGAAACTGCGAATAGCTGTAGTACGGAAGACAATCAGATAAGTAGTTAGCCTAAAATTTTATAGTTTAACCATAGTTTACAGCCATATAATCTCTCTAAAGTACAATCTCCGGATAGCCATCACCATTTAGCATTTCACCTAACATATATACTGCATTTAGCATACACTGACAGTTGCAGTACCAATACTGCAACTAAATAATTGTACATATTGTAAATATTTTCACCTGTATTTCAAACATAGATTTTATAGCCTAAGTGTATTGGATCTGATGATGATCGCTTGACGATCGAAACTGGTCATCCTAGTGTTTTATTAATCTCATGTAATTTATTTCAGGATTAGGGCATAACCCATCTCTTTTGGGTACATTCGTGTTGACCGACTGAAAAGCACTAAACTCTTGTTTACTAAGGCAACACTGAAAATATGGCTTCAAACACCACAATGTTCACGGCTAGTCAGGCAAATCGTGAAGCCAAGAAATTCAAATCACTCAGGCTTAAACTCATGAATTTAGACAAGTCAATTTGGTTCAACAAAAAATGTATAGAACTAAACCTCACCCCTAAATACGTACCAATTAAAACCGTACCGAACACACCAGCCTCGATCATTTCAACTAAACAAGCCAAAGCGCTTCGGATAAAAAACGAATTAAGATTTGCATACATAAGAAAGCAAAAAATTAACCAACAATTATACGACATTCAATTGCAACTAAGTAATTTCTGGCACGCAGCCCAATGGGACAGCTTCACCGAACACCTACATGACACCATCAAAATCAGAGCAACGAGGAAGCATGAAACGCTAGAAAATAAATTAAGAAAACTAGGAGAAACACAGAACCATCAATCTAACGAACAACACACGAATAACAATGAATTCAATTTCCACAGCAGAGTAAACAACAGAACGAACGTAACCTTTTCTCAAGGTGAAATGAATATGTTAGACAAAGGTTTGAAATACAACTGCACAGACGCACACACGAACCACAATATAAAACAGTTAATCACAGATATTGAGATAGCCAGTCACAAGCTCCCAGCAGAAGACAGGGAATTAACCAAAAATCTCGCCACCAACGAAGCCAAAAAAATCCTCAAACGAGAGGGCGATAGCAATAACATTCAAAACAACAAACAAATCAAAGAAATAAAGTCGTTGAAACAAAAAATAAAAGAACATGACTTAATCATCACAAAAGCAGATAAGGGAAACACTACAGTAATTTTGAACAAAACAGAATACATTGAAAAAACAGTCGAATTCCTAAACAACAACGAAATCAAGGAATTAACAAAAGACCCCACCAACAAATTCCAAAAACAAATAAAAAGTGCGCTAAAAGAAACAGAATACATACTGACCAAAGCTGAAAAATCAAAACTAATAAACATGAACCCGAAAATACCGTCATTGAGGGGACAACCAAAAATACACAAAAAGGAATGCCCAATGAGACCAATAGTCAATTGTAGGAATGCCCCTAATTACAAAATCAGCAAAGAGTTACTAAAAATCTTAAAATGCCGTCTTTCCAACGACAAAAACAACTCTGTAAAGAACACAACAGAACTAGTAACAGTATTGAACACCCTACAAATGAAACCTAGCTTCAGGCTAGTATCCTTCGACGTAACTAACATGTACACCAATATTCCGATTATTGAAGCAATCAACACTATCGAAAATAACTTAAAATCCAACAATTCGGTAAAAGAAATTGAAGAGATTGTGAGATTACTGAGGGTCGTTCTCACCCAAAACGTGTTTCAATTCGACAATAAAATATACACACAGAGAGAAGGCCTAGCAATGGGATCGCCACTAAGTGGGTTAATCGCTGACATCTTCATCAATGCACTAGAAAATGCGTTCTTAGAAAAGACTTCAACAAAGGGAATAGTAATATGGAAAAGATACGTAGATGATGTAATTTGCATCTACGATACTGAACTAACAAGCGAAGAAACAATTCTCCAATCCATTAATAGCCTTCACCATTCTATCAAATTCACTAAGGAATCCGAAATAGACCGGAAAATAAATTATCTCGATATAACTATTGAACGTAAAGACAACGACCTTTCATATTCCATATTCCGGAAAGCAACACAAACCTCGCATGCAATCGACAATCAGTCTAATCACCCCAGTACGCACAAACTAGCGGGTTTCAATTCAATGGTGCACAGGGCTTTAAACATACCCATGTCAAAAGACAACTATAATAAGGAAATAAGAACTATTATGCAAATAGCAAAGGAAAACAACTTCTCGCCAAGCAAAATAAATCAAATTATAGCCAAACATAAAAATAAAGATAAAACGATTCCCAAACCGGACAGTAATGAGAAAAAATTTGCGCGTTTCAACTATGTGAATGCGAATACATATAAAATCACTAACCTATTCAAAAAGCAAGGCATAAAGATAGCTTTCACGACGAAAAACACAACCGCTAGGCACCTCCTAAATAGTAATCTAAATAAACGTGACCCGTATTCAAGGTCAGGGGTATATTCTATAACGTGCCAAGACACCGATTGTCAAGCTAATTACATCGGGCAGAGTGGAAGGCGAGTAGACACACGTTATAATGAACATAGAAATGCGATAAGATACGGAACACATTCAGCCGTGTGCGAACATATGTGTGACGCAGGGCATAGCTTTACCAACATAGAGTCGGACCTTAAAATAATCCATCACGAATCGAAAGGCAGAGCTCTTGACATAAAGGAAGCAATCGAGATACACCTAGCCAAACGAAACAATCCCAACAATCTAAATGAACACACGTTCATGGAGAGCTCACCCCTCTTCACGCTACTAAAAAACACACCCTGTCGGAAACAAAACACAATTTAGCGACACAGCCAAGCTAGATAAAAAAATGGGGGGAAATTAGGGGGTTTTTAATAGGTAAATGTTATCTGGATCAGGTGTACGATGTACTTTTCTTCTGCAATAAACCAAGGCCCATATTAGAGGCAGTATTAAAGGTGCCGGGACGTCCTCATAAGACCGTCAACGCTTAGTTCGAATGGGTTATGCTCCACGCGTGGCGAGGACTAATCCACGGTCTTTAATAGTTGTAGATCCACCTCATTCAATAACATACATCTTATCTAGGTTGGCAACACCTCACATAAACACATCGCGATCACTCCCCACAGCACGTAGGGACAGGGGGGGAAGGCAGGGAAAAACCAGTCGTTAAGATAACCACCGCAGTCGACCGCACAGCGGGTTCAAGTGAGCACGGAAACTGCGAATAGCTGTAGTACGGAAGACAATCAGATAAGTAGTTAGCCTAAAATTTTATAGTTTAACCATAGTTTACAGCCATATAATCTCTCTAAAGTACAATCTCCGGATAGCCATCACCATTTAGCATTTCACCTAACATATATACTGCATTTAGCATACACTGACAGTTGCAGTACCAATACTGCAACTAAATAATTGTACATATTGTAAATATTTTCACCTGTATTTCAAACATAGATTTTATAGCCTAAGTGTATTGGATCTGATGATGATCGCTTGACGATCGAAACTGGTCATCCTAGTGTTTTATTAATCTCATGTAATTTATTTCAGGATTAGGGCATAACCCATCTCTTTTGGGTACATTCGTGTTGACCGACTGAAAAGCACTAAACTCTTGTTTACAGAGGTAGCACTAGCAAAGGGCACCTCAGTGTCATGTTTTATATCGCCGCCATCTTGACTGAAACGTAATGGCGGCCACACGAATGTTCAAAGCTTAAATCAAATTACGATTAACCTAATCATCCGATCTCTACCAAATTTTGCAACTACATACCCTTATAGAGGGAGCATCCTTTGACCAATCTAATAGGTCATTCGCCTAATAGTTTGTGGATGGCGGCCATCTTTGTGTAAAAATCGATTCCCCCTATTAATTCAAACACGGTGAAACAGAATGGAACGAAATTTGGTACAGAGATAGCACTAGCAAAGGGCATCTCAGTGTCATGATTTATATCGCCGCCATATTGACAGAAACGTAATGGCGGCCACACAAATGTTTAAAGCTTAAATCAAATTACGACTAACATAACCATCCGATCTCTACCAAACTTTGCAACAATATACCTTTATGGAGGGAGCATCCTGTGACCAATCTAATAGGCCATTAGCCTAATAGTTTGCGGATTGATTCCCCCTATTAATTCGAACACGGTGGAACCGAATGAACGAAATTTGGTACAGAGGTAGCACTAGCAAAGGGCACCTCAGTGTCATGTTTTATATCGCCGCCATCTTGACGGAAACGTAATGGCGGCCACACAAATGTTCAAAGCTTAAATCAAATTACGATTCGCCTAATCATCCGATCTCTAGCAAATTTAGCAACAACATACCTTTATGGAGGGAGCATCCTTTGACCAAACTAATAGGTCATCAGCCTGATATTTTGCGGATGGCGGCCATCTTTGTGTGAAAATCGATTCCCCTTATCAATTCGAACACGGTGAAACCGAATGGAACGACATTTGGTACAGAGGTAGCACTAGCAAAGGGCACCTCAGTGTCATGTTTTATATCACCGCTATCTTGACGGAAACGTAATCGTGGCCACCCAAATGTTAAAAGCTAAAATGTAATTACGACCAACCTAATAATCTAGTCTCTACCAAATTTTGCAACACCATATCTTTATGTGGGAAACATATTCAGACCAAACTGCAAGAACATCAGCCCAATAGTTCGCAGATGGTGGCCAAGTATGTGTGCAAATCGATTCCCCCTATCAATTCAAACACGGTGAAACCGAATTGAACGAAATTTGGTACAGAGGTAGCACTAGCAAGGGGCACCTCATATTCATGTTTAATATCCCTATAGCACGTTGTATTTCAACAAGCTACTACAACCAACATTCGATCATACTCCTTGAAAAGGACAAAGAGTTATAACAATACCCATGCATTTAGGAGAAAGTAGGCTATATGTTCTTTACTGAACATTTTGTTTCTTTTTGAACGCTCGACATCATACAAAACAAAAAAGTTCATAACGAAACAAACAGTACGTAACTAAGAACTTGTGTTCTTACATTAACATAGACTATAGATGACGCTACTGACCTAGTAGACAAAGATGACGAACACTGGTTGTCATGGTTACCATGTCGCAAAATTAATTACGCTAATTCCATGTAGAACCCCAGCCAGAAAACATAGCCATGTTATTAGCCTACTTTCGATTTTTGCAAAAAATGAAAGTAGACTGATGAGATTAACACAGGGCGAAAAATTGTGTGTCTGTCTGTGTGTGTGAGTCTGTGTGTGTGTGAGTGTGTGTACTCTGAATGCCCCCCCCCTATCAATTCAGAAACGGTGAAACCGAATTGAACGAAATTTGGTGCAGAGATAGCACTAGCAAAGGGCACCTCAGTGTTATGTTTTATATCGCCGCCATCTTGACGAAAACGTAATGGCGGCCACCCAAATGTTAAAAGCTTAAATCAAATTACTTCCAACCTAATCATCTGATCCCTACCAATTTTTGCAACAATGTACCTGTGTGTATGAAGAATCTTTTGACCAAACTACAAGGTCATCAGCCCAATAATTTGTGGATGGCGGCCAAGTATGTGTGCAAATCGATTCCCCCATCTATTCAAACACGGTGAAACCGAATTGAACAAAATTTGGTACAGAGGTAGCACTAGCAAAGGGCATCTAAATGTCATGTTTTATATCACCGCCATCTTGACGGAAACGAAATGTCGGCCCCCCAAATGTTCAAAGCTTAAATCAAATTATGACCAACCTATTTATTTGATCTCTACAACATTTTTCAACAACATTATCTTTTTGTGGGAATCAACTTTAGACTGAACTACAAGGTCATCAGCCCAATAGTTTGCAGATAGCGGCCATGTATGTGTGCCATTCGATTCACCATATCACTTCAAACACGGTGAAACCGAATTGAATGAAATTTTGTACAGAGGTAGCACTAGCAAAGGCACCCCATATTCATGTTTAGTATACGTATAACACGTTGTATTTCAACAAGCTACTACAACCAAAATTCTAGTGTACTCCTTGAAATGGCCAAAGAGTTATAACAATTCCCATGCATTTAGGAGAAAGTAGGCTATATGTTCTTTACTGAACATCTTGTTTTTAGCCTATTTTAAATCATGAAAAAAAAAAACGTATAAGGTCACCTTTTGTCCGTGTGTGTGTGTCCCCCTAATCAAATCTAAACGGATGGAGCAATTTCAATGAGACTCAGTAAGAGCATAGTACCATTTTGTCCGACCTAGCCCGTGCCCTTCAAATGTTATTACCTGTGCGAAATATTTCAGCGGCATTATACAGACCGCCAGAAAATGTTCTTCGCAGTCTGCGAGAGCTATCATCAGTAGTTACGTTGGCAGCACTACAGTCGCTTGTAAAAAAAAAACCACACAAACAGTAAACTTTGTATGCTCCACAGCCATTCATAACAGATGCTGGAGGTGTTGATTACTCATACGCTCGCTTATTGCAATACACGCTGACGATTTCGACACACGTGTGTGATTC